>OY728147.1:1112642772-1117642772 GCA_963277665.1 Viscum album
TAACTAATAATTAGTCGTATTTACTAATCTTATGGTTCATATTACTATTCCTATGGTTAATATATTATTTAATCTTTTTAGGTTCCTTATGTTCTAGAAATATCTATTATTTCATTAATTATTAATTTATGATGTTTGTATTCTTTTCTATATGTAATTTTATATGATATATATTATATAATATAATAATTATAAGGGAAATTTATTTTTCAATTGTTAAGGTCGTAACATTTTCCCCTCATACAAAAATTTCATCCACGAAATTTATAGATTATCACCCCATAAAATTATTTGGGAAGTTCTTCCTAAAAATATCTTCAGGTTTCAATGTACTATATTCAATTTTATGGTTTTTAAAGTGAAACATTACCATGTGAGTCATCCGATTGGTCATCATATATTCTTTAGTATCCAAAATCTGTATAGGCTCTTAACAGTAGGATAAGTTAGTTTCCAATCATATTACTTAATAAAAGAGTACATTAGTTGGTTTTGGAAATGTTCTTCCTTAAAAAAAAGTTATGGATCACATTGTGTACAATAGAAAGTCTATGATACATTAAAAATTGAAAATAAATTGTTCCAATTCTCCCCAAAATTTCAGAAGGACCAATGTAAATTGGGATCTATTTTCTATTCATCCCAAAACTAATAACACTCTTCCATGAAGATACATTTATGAATAAATAATAACATACATGAAATTGAAATTCATTCCATTGATTACCGGCATTGATCTTTTTTTTACATTGAGCTTCTTTGATATGAACCTGAATAGTATGTACCTTTTCAAATTTTTCCACCACAAGCTCTAGACCAACAAGATTTCTTTCACCAACTTCATCCCAACAAGTTGGTGTATGATATATTTTTCCAAACAGTGATTCATATGATTCCATTTGAGGACTTGAATAAAAACTATTATTGTAGGAATACTCTACCAATGGAAAATAATGATCCCACATACCTTTAATGACAAGGGATCACAATCTCAATAGGTCTTCTAATATCAAAATGGTCCTCTCAGACTACCCATAAGTTTGAGGGTGATAGTTTGTACTCAAACGAAGCTCAATATCCTAATATTTCTTCACAATTTTCCACAATTTCGATATAAATAATTGATAAAGATCATAAAAATAGAAATAAGTGGGTTTTATGTCTTTCAACATCATTAGTATGATGTTGTGCAAGGCTCTCTGGTGGAAATGCTATCCCTATAGTGAGTAAATATGCAGATTGGGTGTTTCTGTCATCAATCACTCATATTGCATCATTCATTTATGGAGTCGTTGGTAATCATGTGATAAAATCATTAGTTATATTATCCATTTTTCATGTAGGAATAGGTAGGGGATGCATGAAACATATAGGATGTTGTCTTTCAAACTTTACGTATTGAAATACTAAACATCTCGATACATAATCGACAATTTATTTCTTCATATTATACCACTAGAAATGTCCTTTCATATCTCAATACATCATTGTGCTACCAGGGTGTATAAGGAAATTGGAGTTATTGGAATCATCAAATAAATACCTTTTCAGATAGGGTATAGAGGGAACATATAGCCTCCCCCAAATTTCTGAATTCTATCCTCACACATGAATTCTGTAAACTTCCCATCATTCAAAACATTAATTTTCT
This sequence comes from Viscum album, assembly GCA_963277665.1. Classification (NCBI taxonomy): domain Eukaryota; kingdom Viridiplantae; phylum Streptophyta; class Magnoliopsida; order Santalales; family Viscaceae; genus Viscum; species Viscum album. The sequence goes on from OY728147.1 coordinate 1,112,644,424, forward strand.
TTCTAAGATTCTCATCATCACAATGAGGACTTTAATTAATTCTAATAAACATGTCTTGGCAACCAGTTGAAAATGTAATGATGTTTCACATTGCTTGATTTTACCCGTATCTATCTTTTATAGATCCGTGTAAAAAAGGTTTTTGTTAGTCCTCATATTGTATATAACTCTATGATCCTCTCTACTCAATGCATCAGATACCATATTCTACATCTTAGGGTGGTATTGCAGTGTACAATTATAATCCTTAAGATTCTTAATACATCACCTTTTCCTCATGTTCTATTCTTTCTATGATATTATATATTTCAAAAAATTGTAATCTATATATATTTATCATTTTCACCATAGAGATAGTGTCTCCATATCTTCAGAAAAAATAATACAGCTATTAACTCAACTTCATGAGTTGGATAATCTTGTTCAAGTGATAGTAATTACCTTGATGCATAAGAAATAATGCTATCATTCTATTCAATGACACATCAATGTCCTTTCTTTGATGAATCACTATAAATTCCAAATCCACCATTCCCTGATGGTACTATCATGATGGGATAATTCACTAGCCTCATATTCACTTCATCAAAACAGTCTTCACATTATTTAATCCATACAAACATAACCCCTTTATGAGTAATCTTGGTTAACGGGTTATCTAATCGGGAAAAGTTATAAAACAAACTTCAATAATAACATTCTAAACCAATAATACTATGTACCTTAGTTATGTTATTTGGTTTAGTCCATTACTAAAACTTGTTTATCTTCGAAGGATCAACTGATATTCTATCCTTTCAGACAATATTGTCTAGAAAAGAAACTAATTGAAGCCAGAATTCACACTTCTTAAATGTACCATATTATTCATATCTTTTAAGAGTATTCAAAACAATATCTAATTGATTCTCATGTTCTTCGTTGCTTTTAATGTAAACTAGTATATCATCAATAAATACCAAAATAAATTCATCAAGATATTCCATGTAAACATAGATAATTAGAACCATTAAAATGGATAGTCCTTTACTCTGTCAAAATGGCATTACTATAAACATGCAATTCTGATACCTCGTTCTAAATTTTTTATTTGGAATATAATTATTCCTCACACGCAACGAATGATATCCATATTTATGTTCAATCTTAAAGAAATATTGATCTCTGTGAAGTTGATCGAATAAATCATCAATAAGAGGCATGGAATATTTGTTCATTATCATAATATTATTGACTACTCTATAGTCAATTTACAACCTCATGGATCCATATTTCTTCTTGAAAAATTGAATATGGGATCCCAACTGAGAAACACTATGGTAGATAAATATATCATCGCTAAAATACAGTTGTTTTTTCTTCAATTTTACTAAGTCCTCCCCATATATTCTCTAAGGATTTATTGACATATGAATCGAACCAGCAATTAAATCAATAGAAAACTCAACTTCTTGCTCTGGAAGATTTCTAGGTAAATACTCTGAAATATATCATCATATTCTTGAATAGTAGGTACATCCTAAATTTGAATATTTCTTTCCTCAAAAATAGATAGTGTGTTCTCTCACTCCATAAGAATTTCCTTCAGTAGAGTTACTGTGGGTGGTTCTATATAAGAATTAGATGTTGATGTTTCTTATCTAAATATAATATATTCTACACCTTCCTCACAAATAATAATTTCCAAGTTATTATAATATATTTTATCATTATATTTAGAAATATAATGATTATTATATAAAATTATACTATTCCAATGATGATAATATCATCTGATAGTGCACATTTATATGCCACAATGAGAACTTCATAACAGATCATTATTGCAATGATACATCCCTTAGGGGTTTTGATTAATAAATCCATTGTTAATGGGAATTGTAAATATCAAATTTATAATAAAAATAGGATGATATAGAGGAATGAGATGATCTAAAGTGAACTAAAGCATTAGCTATGTTTGAGGAAATTATTAAACTATGTTTCACCACATAATTAAGAACTTCAACCTCAATAGTTGGGATCAAATATGTTTTTCCATTCAACCATGGCCTTTTCTTAGGAATGTTTTCTTAATTCTTATAAAATCATTTAAATAGTGTCATATCTCCCCAAAATTTAATAATTGAACATTTTTAGCTTCTTTTATTCCATTATAATGATGTTATTGGTGGTATATTTCTTCAAACCTATAACTGAATCATTTTCTTTTTGAATCAGAATTTTGGATATTTCATTCCACAAGAATCGCATGTTGTAAATATGCCATTTTTATTCTTCACTTTTTCAATTATTTCCTCCTACCCTCTTCTTTCCCTACATTCCCTTAAATTCCTATGTCTTAGAGAAATATTTCTCTATCTTGATACCACATGATTCTACATCTTCGAATGATGAAAATGTCTGGGAAACTATTGCCTTTTATTTTAATTATTTTAAACCATCAAATAACTAATCAATCTTTATCTAGGGATAATGTATGTAGTGTATGAAAAGTCTTTCTAGCCATGAAATGTTGGATTAATAATTGGAAAATTTTGAATCATACTTTTTCCTCAGATTCCAGATTTTTTTCGATATCTGCTCATTGTTAATGATGAAAATATTTTTCTACAAACAATTCCTTGAAATTCCTCCATTCCATGTTTATAATTTCTTCCTTCTCCATTGTGTTTTGTATTAGTTCTCACCATTGTTTAGTATATCCCGATAGTTGAAAAATTACCATGACAACCTTCTACGCTTTGTTACTTCACAATGTGTGAAATATGTTCCCTACGGAACTGATCCACTACTCAACTACAAATGTGTTGGTTGTACCATTGAATGATAGATGTTTTTTTCATATAATTTTTTACAGCATTGCTCCTCTATATGTTCGATCATGATGCTCTATAAAATTATGTTTATTACTCATAACATTGTTCAGTTTCTTTTATATGGTTATAATTTTCTCTGCACTAGACACAACACCAATACTTACAAAATTATAATGCATAGGATGTAAAACCATACATGCGATACATTCTTCAATACAGTTTCAATTACTTCAACTAGGATCCATTTTTGAATAATGGTATATGCTAGATTAGGTTATGAATCATAACAGATAATCTTTTACTTGAAATAAACCTAATAAAAATAAAAAAATTTATGCATATGTAATCTAATTATCATATACATTGTTTCATTGACGAAAAATATACTTTTAAATTATTCATATCGGGTTTTAAATAAAATAAGAATTATGCTAAGAATTTACACTAGGAGTGTCAAACCAAGTGTGCAGTGATGTCCATTGTCATGTACCATGTTACCCCATGATAGGCCTGGGACACCTGGTCGGAGATATTACTCCATGGAATATATGTTCGAAAACAACACCCACTTCTTGTATGCAAACATGGATGTATTCTTTGGAAGATACACATAATCAACACCTTACCAAAATTCTAGTCAATTTTTTATATTCTTATCCTAAAATTATATCATTGAGAAATTTTCCCTAATCTATGTTCTCTAAATATAGTTTCCAAGGTTTCCACTAAACTCCCTTTGATGCCAACTGTAAGGACACAGACCCCAGTTGTTCAGATCCAGTGCCTTACATTTTTACATTGGAAATATTATAGGGAATCAGATCCCAAAGGACCCAATAGTTTGGTTTTATTGGAAAACCAAATACATACAGATATGTTACATTACAACATAAAATAAAAAACAATATATAGATTCTATTTATAACATCTATAACTACAAGATTATCTCTACAAGTCAATTATAATATTAATCTTCTCATCTATGGGAAAAATAAGACATAGGAAATGGGTTATCTCAAATACTCAAAAAGGGTATGTAATACATTATAAGTTATCATAAATATTAGGAAAAGTGGAAAACCAAAATGAAATTCTTTTAAAAATAAACTTGAAAATAATATAGTAGAATTGAAAGCTGGGTAAATAAATCCATATAAATTCTCATTATAGAATGAACCATTGTAAGGAATATTATAATATTAAAATATCTAATGGTTTGTTAATTTATAATATCATAATAAGGGAATAAATAATTTGGGTCATCTGAAATATATCATCAGGGCCATAACAAATATGTCTAAAATACAAGGGTAAGGCCTCATCCAACACCCTTTTTTTTGTCTCATGGGATATAACGATCAATAAAGGGAATGTATTTGTCCCCACCGATCACATTATAAGTCCAAATAATTATACATATGAATGAGTCTAAACATAAACAACATGTTTATATGAAATTTAAATAGTATTCGCTTATCTATCATCATAATTACAAATCCTACTGAGTGGCATGGTGAATGGTTCCAATTTAGCACATCCATGGTCAAACAATCCATAAACATTATATAACATATTTCTAATGAAAATAATAAGATATTAATCTCAATAAAGAATAAAATTAAATAGAGGACTTGAAATATATGAAAATAATATGATAAAATCATTTAGGATTTCTTTATAGAAGTACCCGTTTTCTTTAGAAAGAATAGTTATTTTCAAAAAGTTTTTTTATTTTCAATTTTTTTATGAAACAAATAATGAAAAATATTGTTTTCCATGAAAAAATGAATGATATTTAAAAAATAATGTTGTTTTATATATAATATGTGTGGTACATAAAAATAGGTTTGAAATCAAGATGTTCCCATTAATCGGCCCTCCGTATTAGGAATAATTAAGAAGCACACATTGCTAAAACATGTATTTCTAAAAAAATGATCTAGATACATGATTTTGTAATGTATAAACATAATTTAAAATAATTATATTGAAATAATGATAATTCACTTTGTTCTATAAATGAAGAATTCTTAACCAAAGTGAAAATTAAGGTTTGGGAAGAAAACCATTACCAAATGTTCAAATGTGTTCTAAATGTGACATTAACATACTAGACAATAGAATTAAACCCATTAATTAATAAATTAATAACCTTATCCGTATGTATTTTATTTAGTATAATTTTATTAAGATCTTTAATAGTATTTTTTATGAGTTAGAAGTTACATGTTTATTGGCTCGGTGGCGGCTTCGTTTTGCCTTTCAGTTTTGAGAGCTTGCTCGTGACGTCTTTGATGTTCCTAGAGTGGGGACATCAGCTCGGTGTTAGTGTTTGTTGGATTTGAGTGGTTCAATTTCAGGATCTATAATTGGTGATGTCTATGCCTTTAGGATCTCTTCGTGGTTGGTGTGCTTGCTACAATGTGTTTGCCTCAAGCATTTCAGTATTCCATCTTGGTTGCGGTGGGCTCGACATCATCTTCTATGTGCTAAACGGTGACCTTAGAATGCCTTTCAAATCTAAGATCTCTTCATGGATTCGTCTCGTCTTGACGTCGGATCCGGGGTGCACCTATAGGCTCGTGGTCGGCTCTAGTGGAACGGAGGGGGGGAAACTTTCAATTTGGTGCTGCTGTAATTTGTTCCCACGTTTTGATTTGGTGAAGTTATGATCTTTTTTGATTGGTTGTAGAATTGGTGGTATCCTTGTGGTGCTGATGGAGTGGTTGACTATGAATCCATCGCTAACCTTCTGGTTGATTGTTTTTAGAGGAAAAATCAATGGACTGTGGGGGAACCCAAACATTCTACAAGAATTCTCTTCATATGAGGATAGAGCTGGTGGTCTTCATCATGCATGGATTTTCTGATTAGGAAGATTGAGAGGGTATGGCATTTCCATCGGTACTGGGTCCATGCATTCTTGCACCGGACAGCTTACTGAGCATCCATGATTTGGTGGAGGCATGCCTTATTGTTTTTTATGCAGGGTGAAGCACTTCTTCGTAGTCTTGTTCTGCATTCCAACCATCTAAATTTTTTTAAATTTTGTCAATATCTTCATGTATTTTAAGTCTTGGTTTCCCCCTTTACCCTTACAAGGGTCTTATCCAAAATCAATTAAAAAATTTCGCCTTTGGTCCATTAAGTCATTCCTTGGTTTTCACCATCAGTATTCATGTATATGTGTATGGAAGTTCTTCTAGAATTGCTATAATTCTAAATTATTGAATTTATTTTATATTAATGAACATAAAAATGTGTAATGTTCATATAATTCATTTTATTATATGATATGATGATGAATATTTAGATAATGCATTTAGTGATATTCATTTATGTTATTATGACGATTATTGATCATAGTGAACCACTTTTGTTTTATAGATTGATATTATGTAAATTTGATACATAAAAAAATTATAAAATTAAATATAAATATTTTATAGTCCATTTGAAACATAAAAATAGTTTCAATACTATATTTTATATATATATATTGATGAACAAAATCTGTTGTCAATGAAGGTTCCAAATCGGCACCTCATAGATGATGATTTCATTTTTAGAATAAAAGAGTGCGGGGAAGGTGTTGGATTAATTATATTCCATTAACATTATATAATTATAGTAAATTTATGACATTTTAGTTTTCATGATAATTCAAGAGGATGAGTTAGGAGAGAATAATCAAATAAAAGTACTAGAAAATAAACTAAAATGGAATGGAAGATAATTTTACCTCTTGTATACACCTCCATGAGAACGTTCTTAAGGGTATTGGTTTTAGTCTTTTGTTAAGATAAATACCTCATTGATGGGTGGGAATGGATTAGGAATGTATTGGAAATTGTATTGGGAAAAAAATTATAATGATAAATTTATGGAAGGTGTGGGGATATGTGGTTGTGAGGGGTGGTATTTATAGTGGAGGAGAGAGGTGATTTATCATTATTTTATTCATTATTTTATTATTTTTCTCATGAAAACCAATAATATTTATCCTTGTGACTACAAAAAATAATTTTTGTATGTTATTCTGAACAAAGAGTGAGTAAATAATCCATACATCACCTATGAATCAATAAATTATGTATTTATAATTTATTGTATTTTACTATTGACAAAATATTCATGTGTTTTAGAAAAATGAAAAAAAAATTACCCTAACCATATTTTAATGTGTGTAATACAAAAAATGTCTTCATTTTAATAAAATAATTTGTTAAATATGATAAATATAATTTTAAATTAAAATCATCATATATTGGATAATAAAAAATTTAATTCTATAACTTCTTTTATAACAATTTCAAAAATTAAACAATGTCTCATAAAATTAACCTAAAATAATAAGGAAAAAATGCCATATTATGAATAAATTTTATGTGAATATATTTTATTTTAAATAATTTTATTTTTTATTCAATTTTAATTAAAATTTTATGATTTATAAAAAGAGAAACAATTAATTTTAAAAAATTTATAATATTCATTAACTTATACAATGATATAATTACAATATACATTGAATTTTAGGGTTTGAAATTATTATTTATACATTCATTAGTGATTTTTCACTTCAATATTAATATTCAGTATTTATAATGGTCATATTATTATTCCTACGGTCAAGTTACTTTTTCATCGTTATATGTTCCTTAACTTCTAGAAATACTTATTATTTCATTAATTATTCATTTATGATATTTTTATTATCTTATACATGTGACATTATGTGATCTACAGTATGTGAAATAAAAATAAGAATGTAAATTTCATTGATAAATTTTCAGGTAGTTGTATGATAATCCCATGAGGACAAGCCTTGGGTTAGGCATCAATTATTTTGAGTTATAGGTCACATCGTGAAATAAATGAAATAAGAGGTGAAAAGAAAAATAAATAATGTGAAGAACAAATATAATTGGAAGAAGAATAAAAATAGTGTAATAAAGGAAAAATAAGAGAAACAGAAATATAAGAATTAGAAAGAATGATGTATACAGAGAAACAGAATGAAATAGTGGATGAAGAAAAGTGGATGAAAAAATAACATAAAAATATGCATAAATTACAAATTTAAAAAAATGAAACTTAAACTATAGATGAAAATAAAATAAGAGAAAATATAAATGTCTAGTAGCTCATCAGTTATCTCCCCTATGTCCAAATCACCTCACAATTACAGGTTCTTCCCTTATTTATAAAGGAGGGGTCATATGGTCTTATTTGGTTATCCATATACTCTGTATCTTGGTCCATAATGTTTTATATTATTTTTTATGATTCTTAAAATTGTCTCTAATATGTAGAGTGTAAATATTGGAGATATCAGATGTTATCAAGATTTCAATATTTGCATCATGTGAGAGAAGTGCATTGGGGAACACTCTTCCCACATGAAATTCTTTCATGGGGTGTGGTGCAACATGGCATGCACCCTAGTGATCAACAAGTGTGGAAGTAGTGGAAGGATCCTCTTATGATTCGTCCAGCCTTTACAATGGGAAAATGCATAAAATTAGGCTCATGGTAGTCTTATAGAGAGCCTAAGGTGGTAAATGGTTGTCTTGTAGTCTTCTAATACTATTTTAGTTTGATCAAAACTCATCCGGAATCATCATGGTGTTTCCCAGTGAGAGAATATAGTAGTTATGATGTCAATTAGAGTAAGGGTGATGAAAGATGGTGGTATCATTCTAGTTAGGATAGCACATAACCATGTTTGGAAAACCCATTCATTTAAAATGAATTTTACTATGTATTTCCTCATCCTCAATTGGAAATGGTGTAACATGGACTCTGATTAACAAAGAATCATGTGGCATTAGTGGGTCAGAATCCATGTTTATAGTGGGATACCGGTTACACATCCACACACATGTGTGATTAAGCCCACCCTATGACTCGTAGGTTCATCCCCATATGTCTTACAAACACCTATGACTAGTAGGCTCTCCCTTGGGATATTCTTGGATAGATGGCATTATAGGGAAGGTTATGTGGATTTTGAGGCCCTTGATGTTGAGGGCTAACCATATGGATAATTTTTTACATTAAAATAATCAATCACACATAATAAATATAACAAAACCATCATGAAAATGATATAACATTAAGAAAATAAATTCATATTTTTTTATTTTTTTATTTCAAATTTCCCATATTGTAGTAATTCTTTGAGATATTTGAGAAAACTTATAGAAAACCATAAAACTTATTATATTTTATTTAATAATTTCATGAAAATATATGTGCATCAAATACCCCCACTTACAAACTATGCTTTCCATAAATTATTAAATATCACAATGGAATTTAAGATGGAACTAATGTTGTCGATATTTAAATATGAAGTCATGAAAATAAGACCATTATAAATTGTAAACCAAAATATTATCTTCCACAAAAAATATCCATTTCATTTCACAATTTTCCAATAAATAGAAAAAAACATGTATTTTACTTTATCATTTTTTAAAATAGTGTAACTATCCTTTCAATAAATCATTTTCATTAATGTATTATTATTAAAAATAATTAATCTTGATCTACATATATATAAATTTTTTCTCTCATTACACATAATGAAAATACATGTATATTTATGCTCTTGTCCTGAATACATGCTCTTTATCTCTAGGAATTAAAAATAACTACTTTATTCCCCTTATAAAGAAAAAAATTCACATAAAATCTAAAGTTAATTTAAATTATGGTTATAATTAATATGAGACTTATGGTTGGTAGGAATCGATGGGAAAAATTAATTCTTAAATAAGAGGTTTACTCTATTCTAAAATGAATGATATATAAAGTAAATGGGAAATGAAAAACACTCGTTAAAAAGTAAAACTCCTAGTTACAAAGAAAAAATTATGTTCATGACTAGGGATGTAAAGATGATTGATGTTAGCCTTCTTTTAATTTTATCTACTTTTGTAGATTTTTTAAACAAATTTTTTTCATATTTTTTACTTTTCTGAAAACTATTCTTAGAATTAATTTCACATCCCCCACCTAACCACACATGATAAAATTCATCGTTCATGTAATGATATTATGTTTCTTCTATGTCAAAACCAAATACTATTTTATCATCCTTTTTATTAATAATTGAAAAAAAATATATATAATTGATGAAAAATAATCCTGTAATAATTCCCAAAGTATAGACCCTAATTTTTACTTTTTGATTTAGTTCATTCATTTTAATATGAATTATTTTTACCCCAAACATTAAAATTAAAATACAATTAAAAATTATAAGAAAACAGTTTGAATGGGTAAAAATGTAATGAAATATTACTCATCTATAACAAGTTCATTAATGATTTCTTTGTAATAACATGAATTAATATATATCTTGGTCTCAAAAAATGTCTTATCAATAAAACATCCTAACTCAATTTAATTTTTTTAACAAGTAGTATAACTGAGAATTTTAAATATAAGTTATATTAGGTGGAATTGTCCATGATCAGACAAAAAATATTCTCATAAAATAATAAGAAGTACTTGTTCATGACATCCACTTAGAAATTGTAAATATAACATTGGGAAATAACTCATTTAATGACAAATAATAATAAATAAAATCAATTAAATAAGAAATTAATAGCATGGAAAATATTATGCAAATTTTATTTTTAACTATCAACCATTTCCATCAAATCTTAATTCATCATTTCAATATCCACGGTTTATTTTTGTAATTCAATTTTACACATTACACATTAAACCCCTTTATCATTGAATGCTAAAAAATGAATCATCGGTTTTTTACTAAAATCATGTATATTAATAGTTCATTTAATGAAATAATATAATAAAAGTCATGAAATTTCTTGTTTGGGAAATTTTCAAAAAAAATCATCCGAAAACTTATTTTTCAGGGAAATGTTTGAAGTTTGACCATAATTAATGAAAGAATGAACTACCTATTCTCAGTTAGAGTAATTATTATGTTCTTCTAAGATATTTAGTGATTTTGTGTTCCATCATGGTCATACAATATTAAATCACTCAATTAATGAAGAATTATCAAGACAATTAATCTCAAAATGATAATTTATTCGGGATTCATAAAAAAATAATTCCTTTGGATGAAATTTAATATCATATAAAGTAATCTATGGTATATGACTTTGTATGATCCCCCAAGTGGGCCCTTAATTTTTAATGTCTAAAAAAGGAATTACCAATAGTCAACCATAATAATTTAGTGGAAAAGGTATTTCTATTTGAATAACCACATACATCTTTTCCCATAAAAAACTTCTTCTTTATTTGTGAAGAATTTTCCCTAAAAAGAGTACACCAAATCCACCATCTCACAATTGGTATTCGATTCCATTCTAGGGATTGGATATAGTATGGATTATTCTCATTATTGGTTGATAGTTTTGAAAAATCCCTCTTTATTTTCTTGAAGATTCTCAATTTTTGTTGAAGGAATTATGTTTTCCACAGATCGTTTAAAATGTATTTTTAATTTTAGATAATTTAAACAATACTTGTAAGAAAATTTTTACCCTTCAATATGATCATCAACTATTATGTTTCTTCTAGTATGGTAACTTGGACCACCTCATGGGTTTCTTCTAATTCATGTTCAAAAACATCAGGGATTTCCATGTGTCCCACAACAGGTTCATATGCATCTCCTCTATCTTCCTCTAAAGAATTATTTTTTTCTAAATATAAAAACTCAAAAAATTGATATATAATATTTAATTAATAATAAATTAAATAAAATTATATATATTTTAGGATATTATAAACTCCATTTCTTGGTTTTAAATAAATATAATTCTTAGTGGTATGTGCCTCATGGATTTGGATTGCAGCATGTGGAGGTAGGTAGTAGGGCTTATCCACCTTCTCAATAAATTCCACCAAAGGGGAAAATTATTCTTATCACAATGTTGAAGATATATATAATGGTTCTATATCTTCTACATTGTTGTTGGGGAGCTCAATTTTAATTTTATCATCTTCCCAACCACACTTATTTTGGATCTTCCTATATTTATATTAGATTGTGAGTGTTCTTCCTCACTCTCAAACTCTTCATGGTACTCTTCGGTTTTATCTATTAGATATATTTTAATTGGATATTCCTCATATTAGGCCTCAACATCATGGATATTTTCAGAAAAATGGAATATCTAGTCGTACTTCTTCTTTTCCCTCTAGTAATTGAATATATTCATTGACTTGATAGAGTGTGACCACTTGTTATCAATGTGATATACATGTTTCATACACACATAACATATGATTGGATAGATTAGTGTTCTAATTAATCATTAATTAGAGATCATCTATAGTAAATTAAAATTATTGGTGTAGTTTTTTCACATGTGGGTATTTGTTACATATAATGAATAGATAATATTTTGAATAAATAATAGTAAAATATTTTACTAAATAAAATTAAAAAAAATCATATTTTGAGATTAAAATAAATTACTAGTTGGTTCCCAAAAAATGGTGCAAATTTTGATTTACGTCTGTCATGTGGTGTGTAAAAATATAATATTTACAATTTTTTATTGTAGAAAACTAGAAGAACAGGGTCTTATCAATTGATGGGAATCAGAATTTAATTACCTAATCATTTAAATTCACTTAATAGCTACTAATATTTTTTGTTTAAAATATTTTATAAATCAATAAAATACTAGTTATTTGTATTTTTTAAATTAAAATAGAAAACTAAAACAATACAAAAATTAAATGAAAAATTAAATTATATAGAAATAACATGGACATGGTTTGTTTTCAAGTTCCTTCACTCAAATTATTTTATTTCTTAAATTTTGTTTTATAGTTTAATTATGATACCTATTTTATAAAACACTATTATTTTTTTTAAATATTTTAGTTCCTCGGAAATATTATTTTAAAAACTAAAACTCCACCTCCAATTATAGTCAGAGTTTAACAAAAACCACAACTGATAGTGTGGAATCATTCACGACCTAGCTCCACAGTTTGTCATTTAGTATATTTATGAACATTTATAAATCATGTGAAGATAATTTTTTTGATATAAGAGAAAAAAATACAATAAAAGAATATAAATGAGTTACATATCCCTATCATGGTGGAAAACCAACACACCCAAACATATCACTCTAACTCACAATAAACAGAAATAATAAAATCATAGAAAATATATATAGAATCAAAGAACCATTGTTCCTCCCCTAAGGAAAATCCATTGGTCAAACTCCCATTATAAGGAGTAAAATGTATCTTGGTGGAAGAAGAAGTAGAAGAGACAAATATAATGATAAAATGAATAATTAAAATAAAAAATATAATAAGAAAAAGGATAAAAATATAAGGAAAAGAGAATAAAAATATATATTGAAAGAAATGAAAAAAAAGACTGACCTTGAGGAAGAATAACAATAGAGAAACACTTCAGTTAAAAAATATTAATAAATTAAATAAAAAATTGAATATAAATATATATTTATATAAGAAACTAAAAACATAGGAAATCATCGAGCTCCAACATCCCTCTGGTAAGCTTCCCAATGTCAACCTCCCCTCAAAGTTTCACGCTCCCCATATATTTATTGAGGATTCATTGTATATCTTTAGATTATCCATATCTTATATACCTTGGTACATATTTTATTATATATTTTTATGATCTTCCAATATTTCCCCAGTATGTCGGGTGTAAATGTTCGAAACAAAATAAGTTTTCATGTATTCTATCTATATAGTGTGTGAAAAAACTCTGAGGTCCACAATCTTCTCATGTTCATGGATTTCATAGTGTGTGGTTTGATGTGTCATGACACTAGTTTCTTAGATGTTGTGGCAGTAGTTGAAGGATCATAGAATGATTTATCTGGCCTTCATACTTTTTGAATTATTTAGAATGGGATCGTGGTGTTCGTATGAAGTCAATGGGTTGGTTTTTGGTTGTCTTAGGATTTTCCATCACTATTTATTTCTAGAAGTTATCTATAATAATATTTCATTGTGTTTTCATATATAAGAAGATGGTGGGGATTCTTTCATGAAGTGGAATAGTTTTAGAGGATTGAGATATTGTGTGTATATAGTGTGGGAGAACACTACTTAGGTGGGATGAATCCTTTTGAGTTAAAATGAAAAGAATCATAGATTCACCAATCCAACATCAAAATTGTGGTGATCGGACATCCTCTTAATAAATAATCCAATGTCTATAGTGATTCAAAATCCAAAACCATGTTGGGATCCCAGTCACACATCCACCCAAATATAAGCATAATCCATCCCTATTCACAAACATGTTCCCCCTTACAAGTTGGACAACCAAAAGACATTGAATGTCTCTTCCTTATCCATTTCATGGTCAACTAGATTAATAAGGATAAGTATATGAATTATTGAGCCCTTAAAGACTATGTCAAAGTAGTAATATTTTTAACTAAAAAACATTACGCAAATATATTAAGTATCCAAAAATAATATTCAATAAGACAAAAAAATACAAATAAACATTTAGATTCACTAAAAAAATTTATTGAAAATTTTACATATTTTAATAAGTAATTTAATTTATTGGAGAAATATGTATCAAACCATAAAAAATAATTATATATTTTTTATATTTACATTAATATATAAGCAAATTAAAAAGATTAATGTTGATATTGAAAAAAAGAATACGAATTATTTATTCTAAAAATATGATATTCTAAAAAAATTATTGATGGGGTTTTTTTAAACTACATATCAAAATATATCATATACATCTCATGAACAAAATTCGATAGGTGATGAATTGTTTAATAAATCCCAAAGTGAAGTTTTTTGAGAAGTTATGGTTGAGTGGAATTTCATAATCTTATTAGTAGAGATTTATTATATGTATTATGTTAGGATGATCAAAAAAAGTTGTTCAGTATGACCTCTAAAATAGACTATGAGGGAAAAAGATCCATAGAAATAGTTGTTGTATTAAAAATACCTTTATATGATCGATCCTCATAATTTAAAGGGGATCCTAAATATATGGTTGTAAGTGTCGTTTTTTAGATTTTATTTTCAGCGTAGTATGATACTTCCTTCATAAAAAAATAGGTGAAGTATTATATAAGGTTCATCAATAGAGTCAGGAAAACCCCAGTTGATTAAAAAAATGTATAAGGACCTCAAAATGACTATTTTGTGGCTACGTAGAGATAATTATATGACAAGTAATGTTGAAAAATTCCACACTTTTCAACTAATGAATATGAAACATAAGATCCCAAAATAAATGTTTCAACCATTAAAAAATATGATATATATTTTTGGATAATTATATTTGTGTTTTTCGATATATTTATTTTAGACCGTGAAGAATAATGACTTAGTCTTTCGTAGTTTTAGATTTTCTATCCAAATTAACCCATTTTTTACCATTTCATGAGAAAATTTCAACAAATAATTATAAATGATGTTTTTTCAGGAATTGATAAACCACCATAGTTTCCTCAAAGTGATCATTTAAAATATATATTGTATTTTTTTACATGTTAGGTTTTAAAATATTTGGAAGAATTGATGGGATTGTAGGTCTTGTTTTACACTACATACCATTCTTAGAAGCATTAGTAGCCTGAGAAGACTATTCTGATATTTTAGTCTAATCTCAATAAAATATTCATGGATCACTATTTTTCATGGTATTATCATATCACATTATTGGATTATCTATATAATAATATCCTGTAAATAATAGTTATTTTTTCTCCCATTGAGGTCATTTATGTGAGTCCCTTTTATTTTAATAATTTTAAATTAGAAAAATGAAGTATCTTGATTAGAATAAGTATGCTATAAGAAATTGGGGAAAATATTTAATTAATAAAGTGTTTTATAGATATGAAATTAAAAATGAAAATTGTGAATTTTGACAAACACTAATATCTTTTAGAGTTCTTCTTCATCATTGATCAATTTATAATTGTGTTTTCAATATTGGGATACCATAGAAATGTTGCATTTAGAATATTGGGATATTCATATAGGTATGTGGTACCATTTCATGTTATTGAGAATATTGAAGATATGTAATACAACCTCATGTTACCTCCTCATTAAAGTGTTATGCATGGTATGTTTCACACATCGTAGATAGAAATATATTTAATATACTCGTATCATGATATCAATTTGGATTAGGATGATTTTTTCTTCAAGATAATATTTTTATAGGTTCCAAATCCTATTTTTCGGTAGGATAAATAATTACATGTCTATCTTAATCAATATGTAATTATGCTTCATAATTACAATACCATGAGAAAGGATATATTGATGTTGGAATAATTTATTATTTAATAATGAATTGAAATATTTTTCTTCAATGATACACTCTTTATTCTTAAGGATGATAATTATAATGGTGGTGAGTATTTTATGTCCCCATTATAGGTGTGTAATGGTTATTTTTATATATACATAATTTTATGAGTTTTAGTGGTGAATGTTGGGTGTTTTTTAGGATTTTGGTAACTTTATTGTGAAAATATAATTACCATATCTCATCATACATAGATATTATATAACTTTTTTGAATATTTATTACATTACTCCAACACATGAACAAGGAGCAGAATATTTTGGTGTATTTAGAAACATGGAGACATAAATAACTGGTTCATAGCTAAAATATATCATCTCCCACTATGATATTCATAACAAGAAACCATCCTAGACATATCATGCATAATAAATTTATTATTATCCTGTGCAATAGAAACATAACAAAGAACGAACAAGAGAGATAGATAAGAATAACTTGAACATATTTGTAAGAAAACATGAGAAAAAATTTAAATAAATTATCCTATATATCAGTGATCATAATCTTGATTCATGTAATAAATTTTTGGTCATTCAAAATATGTGAGTCATAGTGGAATTAAAAAATACATTAGATGAAAACATTTTCATAATCCATAAAATTGCTGCATACATAGAATCATTGAAAATAATTTATATATTAGTCAAGGAACATTTCCAAGGATATTATAGTGGCATGGGCTTAGTACCCAATCTATCATTGTGATAATGATTCACTCCCAAGACCATCATAGTGGAAAAAGTACATTATAACTAGGATCACTCCCCATTCCCATCATATCTTTCATTAGATATAAACCATTACCTAATGCATAAGAGGGAGATATAGGTCCCACCCGTCACAAAATGAAAATAATATATGTGTGTTCAACAAGTTCATAAAACATTAAACAAATAATTACTCACAAAATGAAATGGGTTTTATAATAATTTCATTATATAAAACATTATTTAAATGATATTTGTTTAATAATAATGTCATTATAGAGTACCTCATGGTAGAAGAAGTAGGTTTTAAACGAATTTTATCATGGTATAACCTATGGAATAGAAATGGGTTTAATAAACATCATATTATCCTAACAGTAAATCTATTAGAGAAAGAATAAGAATGGTATTAATGGAACTAGACCTTAGTAAAGAATATATAACATCAATGGATTTCATATAAAATTGAAAATAATTTTGATCAATTTTTTAAAACATTTCATGAGGAAAATATCATTTCTGTTATGAAAAATACTTTTGAAAACATAATTATTTTTGAAAATATTTTTAACTGAAAATAAAACAGAAACAAAAAATAGGGTTCATGCATAATATCCATGAAATATTTCATTTACTCCTTATATATTAAAAAATATATTCTATTCATAATTTTAGTAAATTATTAACAGGTATTGTTCAAAAAAAACATAAAGATTCATTAAATAAATTTCTAAAAAATATAACATGGAAAAAATGTATCAAAAAAATATTTGGATAATAATAATTTTTTTAATTTTTCTATAAAAATATGTATTTGGAAGAATATATATTTATGAACAATGAGGTAAATAATGTACTCTTTTCTTAAAATACATTTTCTAAATTATTTTATATACTATAGAGAAAAAATGTATCTTTCACTTAAAAAATAGTGAATTCCAAAAGGAGAAGAAAATTGATGTGTTTCTTGAGATTTGTATTATAACTTTCTCTGATCAGAAATATAATCACAAAAAATCATGATAAACGATGACATTATAACATGAAATCATTACAACTTGGGTAATATTTAATTGTAATCCCCAAGAAGTATAATATAAAATGGAATATAAAATATTGAGTGGATGAATAAATTTATGATATTACATGTCAATGTGGCTATATATACATGTCATGAATGAATATTGGTGAATAATAGAATGTACATCTCAAAGATGGAAAATTGAAAAAAAATATATCATACATTAACTTGTGAATTATGTGATAAAAATTAAAACATAATATATAACAAATATAATATTATTATATATCTATTGATGAAAAATATTTTTATATTTCATATCATATTTTATTTTCTTATGATCTTTTGTTATCATTTTATTAAAAATATGATGTTAAATTGTATTTCTGGTAATAACCACTTTGTTTTTCATATAAGTTTTCATATTTTTATTTTTTTTCCTCATATATTTTCATGATTTGATTATCTCAAGAAAATTAAAAATCACTTAAATATCAATTATATTTAGTATATCTATCTTAATAGTATATAATAATATTTATTGATAGAAAATTGAATTTATTGTTCATAGAGACAGCCGGTCATGAGTACACATGAACATTGGTTGTATTTTTTTCTGGATTGATGGAAAGTAAGGTAAGTGATATATTATCAAAATATAATCATTAATATTTCATATATATCTCATATTTTCATTAAATCCATAATTATTAACTTATATATAAAGTGTGGACAAATTTCATCGCTTTGTGAGGTGGTAGTCCTCTATACACATGAATGATGTTATCTTATTCCAATGTAATCGAATGTAAAAAAGGTATGTGTGATATAGTAATTAGAAAAGCATAGTAATATATAAAATTATAAATATAAATAAAAATCTATTATTATTACAAGTATTTATGGTTGTTAATGGAAAAAATGGCATCAGTGCATGAGGTGGCAGTCTGCTATATACAGAAACGATGATTTTATAACCCATTTGATGGATGTGGAGATGGTAGTATGTCATTAACTAAATATATAAACATATAACTAAATTTAATTTAATTAGTTATTTTTATCATAATGGTATAATATTAATCTAATTAGGTGGAGGAATAAATAAAATAAATCTCATTGATGAATTTTACCTCTTCCTCATGAATCATCTTTAGATTTCCACCAAAAGCCTTACATAGTTGGTTTTTGTAAAAAAATAAGTCTTATAAGATGAGGTAAGGAAAGTTGGTAAGGGATTTTAGTAGTTATTGCATAAAAAATGGTTTGTGTGGTTGATGATGAGAGGATAGGGTGTGGGCATTTATAAGTGAGGTGAGAGGCACACATGTAATTTAATGAGAAAAAGACTTTAAATATTTTTATTTCAAGAAAAATGCACAAATAATGGATATTTGTTGAAAATATAATATATATGGTCTAAATAGAGAAAAAAATATATTTTTACATGTTTTTTTGACCCTGAACATTAAACATTAACCCCCATTAAACCCATTTTTACCATAATCGCGGTAAATATTTTTTACTATTTTAACTACTCATTTTGGTAAAAATGAAACATAGCCTTGTTATATTATATGAATTTTTATGATTTCAAATATGGAATTAATTTTCCAAAATTTGAATTCAAGTATGTAGAAATATTTAATTTAAAATTAAACATACAAGCGTGATTAAAATGCAAGTTTTTAAATAGAAAATGCTCAAAAGAATACAATGTTTCTTATATCAAAATTCAACTTTAAATTGATTCTACTAAGAAAAGTTAGATTAATGGACGTATAATTGACCTAATTTTAATTTAAGACCAATTATAAATATAATTTTACTTTATAAATAAATTAAACAAAACATAAATTTTAAATTAAATTTTTTATTTTTCAATATTCATGAAAATGTTTTACTTTTCAGAAAATTTAAATATATTAACCAAAAAAAAATATTGATATTCTTATTTAAAATTAAATTATATTTAATTAATTTAAATTTTTAGAAATGTGAAAAATTAATTTATTTAATGTTCATAGAAACAAATAAAATAAATTCTTCGAGAAAATAGTATTTTTTTAACATACAATGTCTTTACCAAAAAAATGTACATTTTATCAATATGTTTATTTTATTTTAAAAAAATTGTAATTAATATTTACAAATTATTTATTAATATTTATTATTCTATGTTTAACATTTATTTTATAACTATCCAATTTAAATAATTATATTAATAACATGTCATGGTTTAGATAAAACTCAGTATCGTGAGTAGCACATGCTATTCGAAGGTTCCATGTAATGAAAGATTAACTAGGTGATGTTTGAAACAAAATATATAGAATAAAATTAATTAATTATTAAAAAATCATAAAAAATCAGTGTTTAATAGTAGTTTAAAAAAAATTTAAATCAAATGAATGGTCATTTGAATTATGCATATAAACCATGAATAGTTAGAAAAATTATCCTGTATGGATAATAAGGTACTGAAAAGTGTTCATGGGACTATAATTTAGGCCTATGAAAACTCTTAGCAAATTATTTTAAACAACTAATTTTATTATTTTTTATGATTCCGGGAAAATTATCTCCCTTTGGCATAATTTTCTAGTTCTATAGTGATTTTGAGGTTGATATATGAGGAATACTTCCTATATGTCCATACAAATATCATGGTTGGGGAAAAATATGTGTTATGTAACCTAATACCTTCGTCGATCATTATTTTCTCATGAATAAACCCGAATAGTGTGGTTTTGATAATATTTGGGATGATAAGTTAAAAATGGTTTGGTATTTTTTCTTATTTGTTTTTGTGGGATCAAAATAACCAAAATTTAATGTGTGGTGACATAATTTATTTTCCTCAAAAAGTAGAATTGGATTCTTTAGGGAACTCTATTTTTTAAAATTACATATTCTATGATTTTGGTATTTAAATAAAATTTTTATATAATAAATGTGAATAAATTATGGGTTTTTTTGATTTTAGAGAATGTAATATTTTCATGGGTGTTTTTTAAAACATATGTAAATTTTATTTATGAAAAACTCTATGAAATCACATTTAGATGATGTCATAATGATTTTGTTTTAGAATATTATATTCTAATTAATTTTATTAATAATATTGATGGGATTATTTAAGTGATTTTATAGACATAAGGATGGAATTATTTATTCATTTTTGGTTCCATATCATGTTTGGAAAGGATGAAGATATTATGTGTGGCTGCCTTATTAGGATTGATGAAGATGATGAGAATGTATAGGTAGTGGTCTCATTAATGAATTGGAGGTGCATTCTGGTTCTTTTTCATGGTATAATTTGCCTCTAAATCATTTCAAAATTATAAGGTGTGTGTGGTTTTGGTTCTTTGAGGTGAACGAAATGAAGTGATTATGATTAGATTATTGAAAATCTTGTTCATTATTATAATATTAAATTCATTGTTTTATTTTTATCAAATTTAATGGTTATTGGAAATTCTTTATTAAATTTATTTTTCACTTATTTAATTTTCACATTCATTTGTTTCATGTTAGCACTTTAAATATCAAATTCGTTCTTGTACTCGATACCAACATGTCTAATTTGGTGGATGTGTAGATTGAATGTAGTGTGATATAGCTAAATGATTGTTTCCTTTATCAATGATTGATAGGTCCTATATAATAGTAGTGGAGATAAAATTTAGGTAAATCAATCCAATTGTTGGATTGATGTTATGATTTTTTAATAGTTATGGTGGTGCTTTTTTCAGGCTCCATGTTAATGTGTTTCATGTTTTTTATTTTTCCTATTTTTTAGGTCGTATACACTTTTTTTGTTGATAAATTTATTTATTTGTGTTTCATGATTTGATATACTAATATCATGCATCATATTTTGGTTCCTTGAATACTTTTTTTCTTTTTATTTTACATGTTTGTGTATATTTGATATATATATACGGTAAGATGAAATATTTATGTGGTATCATCATGATTTTTATACATTATTTATTGGTAAAAATCCCCAAATGACATTTATTAACCAATTTGTGTTTTTTTCCTATTGTTTTGGGATCTTAGAAATGATATTAAGTCCTTGTAACATTATATATTGACAAAAATATGGTATTTGGTCAATTTATAAAGTTCTAATGTTATAGTTCATGCTAATATATTTATGATATAAGGAAATAGGTCATAGAGAAAAGTCTACCTATCAACATGATCTAGAAATTATTGAATTAATTTGTGAAAATAGATTTTATTAGTTTATCCATAATATTAAATTAATAATTCACTGTCACATGTGTTTATTACAAATTAGAATGATCACAAAGGATTCATATAATAAAATAGTTAATAATCCATTGATGTTTATAGATTTTAGACATGTTGATGTTTTCGAGAAGGTATCTAAATAATCTATTTACTGAGAATGTTATTATTATTTTTTTGAAATTTTTATAATAGTATAAGAAGTAAAATAGTGAAAAATCATAAATTATCGGTGTTAAATTTCACTTCATGATTTTTAAAACTTATAAAACAGATATTTTGAATGAATATCCAAATATATCAAACCAATAATGTTATCAAAGAAACACATTGGTATATTTCGTTTATATAGTAAAACGTGGTATAATAAATCAATTATAATGAATTTTAACTCCCTAAAAATTTATTTGATTATATTAAATGGTGGATAATAAATTATATAACATTAATAATATTCATTAAAAAACAACTAATGTATAATTTTTTGATAGAATTGATCTTGAAATTGTTCTATATTATATATCTAAATTTTTATTTTATTATTAGGTGAACATAAATTTCCATAATATGAATTGAATTATAATAATTAGACATTAAATTACATTCACATAATTTGAAAAAAGGATTCACTTAAAAAAACAATAATAATCATCGGAATTTTAAGTTTTTTTAACGATGATGTAATTTCTATTTGATATTTATCAAACCAAAATAATATTTTTTACCAATATTAGTTAAAGAATTAGTAAAATTTAATATTTCATTGTCATTGATAATAAGTAAAATTTTCAACAATTAAACGAAGGATCTCTAGAAAAAGGAGTTATCCAAATGAGTATTTTAGGTGGATCACAAGTAGCTGGAATTTATTCAAATCAATGAACATATGATAATTATGATAGATAATGTATATAAACATATATGAAATAATATAGTTGAGATAATATTGATTAATTTTATTTTTTAGTAATGATGTAATGTATGAAGAATTAAAAAATGTGATGTTTTTAAAATAAAAAATGATTTTGTATTGAATAGAGACTAAATCATTTCAAGTGTGCACACAATATTAGATTTTAATAAATTAGATTATTGAAGAGCTTGATAAAATTGATATAAATAAGACTTGGTAGATTATTTAGATCTTATACGTACATAATTTCATCAAAATCATGATGATTTTCATAAAAAACTTAAATATAGAATATATTCTGATCCAAATTGATGTATTACTAGTGTGCAATGAATACTTATAAATTATTTGAATTGAATAATTGGGTATTAAATATTTTTAATTAAATTCATAAAGAATATATCAATCATTAATATCCATATATATTTCTCATTCATGAAATATAATATTTTTTATTGAATATTATTCTTTATATGTTGAATAAACTAATAAGATAATAGAATTTACGGACAACTAAATAATTAAATAATCTTAAATTTCATCCTAATGGTGATATGAATTCTCTATATATAGAAATATATTTATGACTAAATTATTATCTTGATAATTTATATGGAGAAATTATTGTCATATTCTACAATGATTGGTTTTTACTAATTTATGAGGAGATAATTTAGAATTTCAATGGTTAATGAATAAATGTTTTCCCTAAGATTTCATGTGTATAAAGAAATAATGTGATGTTAAATTATAAAAATCAATATTCTATGGAGGTATTGAATTGATTTGGAATAGAGGAAAGGGAAAAACTAAAATATCAGTGTCTAAATATATGTATCTATCAAATAAAAATAAGGGAAATGGTTAACATTATATATTATTTGAAAAATTATCAATAAGATAGTATAAATTACCCCATGAAGACATAATATTGTATTTGATATAAGTCATGTATAGTAGATATAATTTAATTCCATATAAATTATAGTGTTAGTAATGAATAGGATATTTGGATATGATAAAAACATATTAGATTTAAGGATATTATATAATGAAATAAAATATAGATATCTATTGCAATTTTGAAATTTTATCTATTATAGTTCACTGAAGTCCATGAAGTCAAAGTTATAAAATATATTGTACCTTTAGTATCTGTGAATATATTTCCTTATAATGAAAAATTATCTTATCTCATTATGAATAAAAAGATTGATATATGTTAATTATACATGATTTAACCCAATATTTATATTTAAAAAAATTATGTGAAGACATATGTGTTAAGGTATGGTCTCCTATTAAATTTAAATGTGATATATCAGTTGTTATAAATATTATAAAAATATCATATATCATTCATGGATGAATCAAAATGGGAGAAAAATATCAATTTATCAAGTATAAATTTAAATATGTGATGGTGATGTTATAGTGTGTGTGAAATGAAATTCAAATAATTGATGTCATGAATAAGGTTGTATCCAAGAATAATTATTATAATTATCAACCTGGATTTAAATATTGTCTATACATATGACGGTTTAGAGAAATGTCCCCCTCTTCAAAGGTTTTTTCATTTTATTATTTTTTAGGGGTATGAATCATTTAAATAAAAAATTGGATTATGAAATTTCATGTTCCATATAATTAATTGATTTATTGAGTGTTTGATTCATCATAAAAACCATTAAAAATAAATTTTTTAGTCTTTGAGAAATGGGAGATACAACTCTGGGTTTTTTTTAATACAAACAAAGTTTAAATGAGAAATCCATATATAAGTGTTATCTCAAGAATTCACTGGGGGAGTAATTTTAATGTAAATATTATATTTTTTATGACTATAAACTTTTTATGAAGTAGTTACATGAAATAGGTTATTAAATTGTTTAAATTATTGAACATTAAATTAAACACAAATTTATCATTTTGTGGATGAATCATGTGGGATAAGAGTAAATGATTTTTTATCATTGAGAACCATATCAACAATGTTCTCATTTTTAGGATTTAAAAAATGGTGTTTTAATTATAAATAAGAATTATTGAAGAATTTTTTCTAAATAAACCTAATTTGAGGGAATCATTAGTTAAAATACATATTTTAATTTATGATTTGTTTTGTCATCATATATATAAAGGAATCCTTTAAAAATGATCGTATAAAAAATTGGTTATTCATTCATTAGTGTATCATGAACACTTGGGGACATTAAATATCATTTAGTATGCCGGGAAAAAATATTATTATTTCATATGAATTGTACTAATATATATGTGACATAGTCCAAGTGATTATAGAAGTTGTTAATAGCATGATTATTAATATGTTTCTATGATTATTTTCCACTATATTTATGAAGAAAATATTTATTAATTATTAAAATATGATATATAATAATTTCATTTTGACTTGTCATGTATGATTTAATGTGTGAGAAACTATAAATTATGGGATTATGTTGACACCATAACATTTCTACATGAATTGTTGATAAAGGGTTTTATAAACAATGGTTTTCATGGGGATATATATTGTGAGACATTGATTATTGAAGAATTTAATATCATTAATTAATGAATTTGATATTATATTATAAAAAATTGTATAAAAAATTATCAAAAATATATTCTTAGAATTGGTCACACTATATTTTTTAGATTAATGATATGGATTAGTCTATGATTCTTTAAGGGGTGTGTAATTTCCATTCATTACACCATAACACCATCCACTATAATATAATGTATTTGAGATATATATATATATATATATTAAATAATCAATATCCTATTAGATGTAATGGTCATAAGATGATATAAAGTGAAATCTTTTGACCATATTAGATGTTTTTTACTATCAATGGAGGAAGAGGGATAAATATAATGATCGGGAATTATATTAAAAAAATTAGATTATTTTTATTGATAATATCCAATTACATTTAGAAATAATAGAGGATATTTCCAAAATTGAAACTAATGTGAATGAATAATGATTACTTCTAGAGAGGTACATTCTAGAAGATTAGATATATTCTGGATACAATCAACACACTTAGTCTTATTAGAGGAACATGGGGATGGATTTATCTATAGTTAGTGAATATTTATCTATTTAAAAATGATGTGGTGTAATTATATATGTTTTATTTTTTTGGACTATGCATGTACACATGACTGAATATTACTCATTCTTATGTGTAAGCATAGTTTGATTTCTTTATTTCTCTGTGAATGATTTTTTTTAATCTCAAAACATTAAATATACTTTTGATATTATAATATAATTTATATGTAACCAATATGTAATGAAATTCCATATAAGGATATGTTTTTGGATACCCAAAAATACTTATCATTAGTGTAGCCATTTGTGTCACTAATAGAAAATTCATAAGAATCTTCCTTGTTAGGATAGTATGGTTAGTTACATTTGATGTGATATAAATTCTAGAATTCTAAATCCATGAAAATAATATTTTATTTCTTAAATGATTAGATGAGATAAAAATAATTTATGGGTATAAGGTGAAATTTTAAATGGTTTATAGACTAGTGGAAGATCGAAGACTCATTCTGAATTGAGGTGAATATATATTATAGGGCATGCACAAACGGTATGATATTTTAGTTTATAGTAGTTCAATAATTTTATTTGTTTACATCATCTATAGTTTTATATTTTTTTTGATATTATTATTTCTCATTACTTTATATCATATAATGTAATTGATCTGTTATGTTTTGAAGTACAATATAAATATTATTCTAAACATATCAATGCGCTTTTTGGAAAAAATAAGTATTATGTGATTAAATTCCTTTCTAATATTATGATGATCCATAATTTCTAGGTTGTTTTAGAATTATTTAGCCTTTATTTGGATGTAATTTATCATATCCTTTCTATGGAATAAATTATCAGATTGAACACCACTATTGATGGATATCATTTCATAGTTTTTCATTGCTCATATGATAGAAATAATAGTGTCTTTAATATGTAATTTGGGTGTAATATCAATAAAATCAATACATTTACTATAATATATTAAGGCTATATTATTTCTATTATAGATTTTTCCTCTATATTTTTTTGAAATAAATTTTGGAGGCTATCTTCTTATATTTGTGGATAGATAACAAGACACCTTCTCGAATGTTTTCCCATATTTAATTATGAGTGTGATGTATAATAAATAATATAATTTCTTTTATTATTATGTATTAGTTCGTTACCATAATAATAAATGTGACTTTCTATGTTTAATGAACTAAAAATAAATCCTGAAGGCCAGGGAAAAAGGCATTATTCACCTGAGTAGGTATCCATAGAAAAGATTAGTTCTAATTATGTTGAATTAAAATAGGAGTCTAAATTTTTCAATTGATTATTGAAAGATAATATAGGATATTATGAATAATAATAAGACCATGTGTCAAACTGATTCAAAATTGGATCATTTCTAATGATAAAGTTGGCCATATCAAATTTATCAAGGTTGGAATAACATCATCTGAGATTAATTGATTCCAAAATTACTATGGATTCTATTAAGGGAATGTATGTAAATTTTTAATATACTGTGATTAAATATTGGTTATGGATTTCTAATAAATGTTTCATTTAATTAGTGAATCATATTATTATATGTTATATTATACCACTATTTTAGTATTTATTGGTGATATCATGGTTGGTTTGATGAAATATTTGGAACATGAAAATCATCCTGATATTTTTGGAGGCCTCTCAAAGATCATTTCCTATATATCAATATTCATAAATTCAAATTGTGGATTTAATTTGGAAACACTTGGTCTATTCCGTTTTTGAGAACATATAAATGATGGATCATTAAAAGGATGAATATGTTTTTTCTTTTTCAAATGATATAAATGTTTTTCAAAATATATGATTCTCATTTTTGTTAATAATATAATTGATTCAATAATTATATAAAAATAATAATTTCTACCTTAATTTAATTTATAAAAAATGAGGCTTTGTTTTTATAGATCAATTTATTTTTAAGTGATTTTAATAACTGAATTAATGTTTTAGTTTTTGAATAGTATTTAATTTTTATAAGTTAAGTTAGGGTTATAATATTTACCGTAATGCTTCATGCATAGGAATGGGATGTTTTAACATATAAACGGAGCATATAGTGGAAGATTCTACTCGGTATTTATACCCATATGACATCTTTAATATTATATCTCATCACCTCACTTTTCATGATGCATTTGGAAATCTGTTGAAAATTTCACTATATATCATCCTTTAGCCGATAATTAGGTAAAGAGAGATATTTATATTTTTTAATTTTTTAATTTTTTCTTTTGTTCATAATTACATAGGTTCATTAGAGAAATATTTTTCACTGATTGAGTTCTCTAAGAACAATTAATATCACTTTTTTAATAAAATGGACCTCTTAAATTATTTATATTATAAACAACGTCATTTCCATTTTTTGGATTGAAGTTGGTGATTTTTTTTAATAGGAGAATGTGGGAAATATGTCAGAGATTAAATATGGGACCCTGATTATTTGAAAGTGATTGAAAAAATGTCAATGTAAACAAAAACCATATAAGGGGTGATATTATTATAATTTTAAATATATTTTTTGTACTTACACATATATACATGTTTCTCGTTGAATGGAATATTTAATATTTTAGATTAATTTTATGTTAATGTCATGGTATTTTAGGAAATTTGAGGTCATGGAATGATATAGAAAGTAGATATATATATGATACATTTTCATCCATATATGAAATAAATTTGAAATTTCTTCCATATATCATAGTTAATGAATTATCATCCTGATCCATATAAAATTATTGATTAAAAATGTGTATATTTTGAGAATGTTACCATATTAATAGAAAAAACAATTAAAAAACAATTATTAGACTGTGTTATTGTGTGATAAATTTACTCCTCACATTGACATTGTATGGTATCATGTAGTTGAATTTGATTAGTTTTGGAATGTAAATATGAAATATTTGAGATATGATAAAATCTATTTTATTATAGGTAATAATGTAATGTCTCATATTTTCTGGATATTATTTTAAAATATTTTTATAAAATTATTTTGAGACCAGAATTTTCTACAGTGTTCGACTTCGACGATTGAAGTTCTACGAATAATTTTTTTAAATAAATTAAACTTTTAAATAGAGCACCTGAACAGTTTCACTGAAAAAGTGAAATTACTTTTAAATGTGATCCGGGATCAGAAATCCAAGGGCACTGTTGCATTTAGAGTGTGACTTTATCTTAGGTAGGGCCTAACATCCACCAGTGCGGGTTGGATGGCAAAGTAAGTTTTTGGACATTTTTAAAGGAAATAAAATATATTATCAATTCATTTATTTTAATTGTTTTCTTTTTTCGAAGTGACCTAATTACTACAATTTAAATATATTCTTATGGAAGGTTCATAGGGTTAGCCGCATAACCCTACAAATTTAGAATTTTCTGTTGGTGCTTTGGAGTAGAACTCGTTGGTGGAAAATGATGAAACGATCAATCAATGCATCTCAGATTTGATGAACCTCGCCAAAGAACGTGACATGGAAATCATTCGTCAAATGAATCTAGGTAGGGGTTGTTATTTTTAATATTATTTTCTCTGTTCATGGATTAAAGGATGAACATATATCAACCAACAAATATGGTGATCTGAAGATCTAGTGTTCTTGTAAGAGTGTGTCAATTTCCATTTCTTTTGGGGTTTTGGATATTGGAATTTATTTTATGATAATTTTTTGAATTTTCATTTTTATTCTCCTATGAAACCTATTAACAAGTTATGATCGATGTCGCGACATAGATGGAGGTGGTGTGTTCCTCCTCTTTTATTTTTTATTCCTCGCTTTTAAACCTTGAGTTCTTTGTGGGGTTATGAAAAACGGATCGTTGCGCATCCGTTTTGCAATGAAAAGATCCAAAATTGGAAAGTCCACGTTGGGATGACATAGGGGAGGTTCGATGATGATGGAGGATGACAAATCAGCATGGATTGGTAGAGAACATTATTCGATCATTCCTCGAATGTGTGTATCAATACGTGTTTTCAAGGGAGATCGGAGTCCCGAAAACAACATAAACTGCTTTACGACATCATAGCAACCTAGATTCTAGAGTTTCATGGCCAACGTATCATCAAAATGAAGATTATATCTTCACTAAGGTGTGGCGAAGTACTTCTGCGTTTCTCGAAATTTCAAGAACAGACGTTGTGTTTCCTGATGGAAACGTCCTATGGGCCGGCAGCGGTAGATAGGGTTTCCCCGCCGCACACGATGAAGACTAAATCATGCCTTTGGGGAAGCATGACATGTGGACCCCACCCAGTGATGGCTGGAGTCCCAAGCAACAGGAAGAGTAGACATAGTGGGTTACCATTGTCACTTGGAATTTGGGTTCTTATATGGGGCTCTACATGTATCTTGAATGACACATGGACACGGGGTGGTGTACATGCCATGTACACCACCACATGGCCTTACGAGGCTAGTAATGTAGGTCTCCCTGTATGCCGATTACATGAGTTAAGGTCATGTATGGGAACATGGTCAACATACATGGAGCGGGCCCCAGATACTTTTACATGTTGTGGGATCCATTCTACACGTCTTGTTGTTTCGATTTACACGACAAGCCTTACGACATGGGTTATTATGCATGGTCATTACATGGGTCAGAAGACATGATTAGTGACACTTCTACATGCCATTTACATCTCAGTACCAGGATCGATGTTATTTTCATTCTCTTCTTGGATAGGTTTCATTAGGGTTAGTGCCCTTTTTTCATTCCTATGATGGTCATGTATCGTTTCCCTTCACAAGATTATGATCCCTTCACTAGGACATTATCAGATAGAGTTTGGTATCCCTTCAAGAGGTCTCAAGCGAGATCCTTTATCTAGTCATGACCTTGAGTAGAGTTAGGTAGATACATGACTATTCCAATAGGACATTGATCCTCGACAAGCAGGTGAAACTGGAAGAGTCATAGTATTTTCCAAGGCCCTAGTAGTGATCCTCATATGTGTATCATGATTTATTCTCACTCAAAAGAGTCTTCTCCTAGAATGAGTGTATCTACCTCTCTTGACTTTTCCCGAAGAACAGTATATCTCTTACAGACGTAATCATGACCATCAGACTCATGGAGTGATTTCTCCTAGATGAGTGCTTCTTGGAACCTTTGTACTGAATCTCTATCGGCGGTATGAGGTTGTGTGACTTGTCTCTAGACATTGGTTCTGAGTTTTGAGTATATCTAGATTGTGTTTCTCTTGTTATATGTTTAGTATTCATATACTATGTAGAGATGAATATACCTTTACTTTTGTATATTGATTTGTGGTTTTTAGGGTCCTCTACTGAGTATTTTTATACTCACCCTGGAATGGGATTTTCCCGCACGTGTCATGTCCTGTGTAGAAAATCGGTCTTTTGATGGAGTCTAGGGAGGTCAAGGGCCGGACCGAGTTTTCTGAGTTCTATACAGGCCTAGGTGTTCCTAAAGCTATGAGCAGCAGTCCCAATACCTATTTTTTCTTACATGTTGGACTTCGTAGTTTGTAGACTCTTTTTTGTGGGTTTATTCGGTCCCAGTTTTATATCCTACACTTTACATCTATTGTACTATGATGGTTTGGTTTGGTTGTATGCATGCATTTTGTTCCTTAGTGGTATTTACATTTCCACATTTGTGGGCTTGGAGATGTGTGTGTGTACAAATACATAGGAAATGCCACCCATTTTAGTGATATGCCTACTCGGTGCTAGTCACCATCCCCTAGCCTATTGTAGGCGGGCATGGAGAGTTGCGACATGGGCCCCACTAGGAATGGTCATGATAGAGTCATATCAATGGTGGTAGGTTCTACCTTAGGATAAAGATTTTGTTGGATTGGTTTGGGGAAACAGTGTTGAGTGTTCCGAACTTGGCATTTAGGCCGGAGGCTCTACTTATTGAGTGGGCTACTGAGGTATCCATACACCAGGACTATGATAACCTGCTTTTAGATTCTGTACATGAAAATACTAGTCGCGAATAAGTAAAATAATTGTACATGCATCATATAAGAATGGGTTGTGTTTTAAATATCATTTATGTCAGTGATTAAGATATATTCATTAACCATGTAACATATTTTTTCTTTACAATATTCCTATAAAACACATACCCACTAGGATTCAGTATAATAATCCAAGGGATCACCTCCTCAATGATGAGACATCAATACAAGGACAAGTTCCCCATGTGTTACCTCTAGGTGGTGCTCCAGATATTCCCCAACAAGTTGACCATCATGTTCTTCCTACATTATCGAAAAACAAGGGGTGCTGGCTGAGCGTGCACCATGAGTTCCAGAGATAGAGACCCCTCAGGTTTGGAGGAGAGCCTGACCCTCAGGCAGCTGAGGATAGGCTCGAGGTGGTGACCAGATTTTTTAGTCTTGTGAGTGCACCAGTGGACCAGATGTTAATCCTGGGAGTGAGAATTCTTCATGGTTTAGTGGGACGATGGTGGAGTCTGACCACTAAGATCCACATTGAGGAGACTCTTTTATAGATGGAGCTTGAGTGAATCTTTAGCAAGGAGATCTCTAGTGTTACTCTTATAGAAGTATGTATCCAAGTGATTCTTCATCTCCAGCATGAAAATCTGATGATAGATGAGTATTCATCAAGGTTCACCAACCTCGCTAGGTACATGATGGAAATTCCCAGCGATCAATACATCAGATCTCATAACATCAAGCAAGGTCGGTGACGGGACATTTGAGCTAGTGTCTAGAATCTATTCATTTAAACTTATGCTGGAGTGTTTGAGTGGGCCTTGTTGATCGAGAGATTCTTGGAAGAGAAGAGATAGAAAATGGCAGTCAGCAGTCGGCTTACAAGTGTGGAGACCTTGGCAACAAGGAACCGACATCAGGCATAGGGATTAAGACATGAGGGACATCACAGGAGGACCCAAGATAGGGGATCAATAGTCCAGGGCACTCAGGATAGATCCAATCTTCCTAGGGAGAGGTGATTATACTTGTGCGATGGTAGGGGAAATATCACTAGAGACTATATGACCTATTGAGATACTGAAAGAGAGGTGGTGGATGGACCACCAAGGTAGAGGAAGAGTGTGGAGCTAACATACCCTCCCGGAGGCGGATGTGGTAGAGGAGTAGGGAGAGCTGCAGTTGGTAGAAGACGCTTCGATCTACTTCCTCCACCACCCACAGGAGGTCCGCACCAAGATCAAGGATCTAAGGGATATGGGCGAGGACAACTACATTCAGATGAGGGATACAACCTAGGGACACTAGATATGATTCGAGGTACGATCTGTGTCTTTTCTACCTTAGTTTTCGTACATATAAACAAAGGTTCTGGTCATTCTTTCCTCCACCAAAGTCTTGTGCCAATCCTTAGATTCCAGTAGAGCCGTTAAATCGACCCTTATGCCTGGAGAAACCTACGAGAGGAGACTCGATGATCACTCACCTTTTTGGATACTGTTGTCATACACATGGAGGTGAGAGTTTTGGTTGACACATCTTATTGAGGGGTCGAGGACTTACAACATCATTCTCAAAATGGACCAGCTCTCTTCGGTCCATGCCAAGAATGAATGCTTTAGGTGAAGAGTATTGTGTGTCTGTAGTGATGGGACAATGTTTTCCTTTGGTAGTGAAAAGGAGACCCAGGCAGCACAGAATGGGATCATGCATAGGAAGGTGAAACCGATCACACATGAGTTGGCTGCCTTACCCTCAGAGCACTAGATGTTGTGAGCATCCAAGTTTCAGTAGTAGTGTTGAAGTATGAGGATGTCTTTCCAAAAAATGTTCCCGGACTACATCCCAATCAAGAGATTGACTTCTGCATTGACTTGCATCCTAGGACGAAACTGATTTCCTTACCAGCATATCAGATGGCTCTTGGAGAGCTATGTGAGATGAGATTTCTTCTAGAGGATTTTCAGCAGAAGGTGTTTTTGAGACCCAAAGTTTCACCATGGGTGGCCCCAGTTTTGTTTAAAAACAAGGCAGATAGGATTTTGGGGTTGTGCATGGATTATCAGTGCCTGAAAAAGGTGAAGGTGAAGAAACATTATCCACTTACAAGGATCGTCGACCAATTTGATAATCTAATATAGGAAAAGTGGTTCTCGAAGGTTGTCCTTCGATCAGGTTTCCACCAGGTTCGAGTATAGGATAAGGATATACAGAAGACGTATTTTAGATGCCGCTAATTTCACTATGAGTACTTGCTGATGCCTTTCGGGTGACGAAATCCCCCATAGTGTTCATGAGACTTATGAATCAGGTCTTCTAACCATTTTTAGACAATTTTTTAGTGGTCTTCATTGACTAAATTCTTGTGTACTCAATGTGAGAAGAGGATAATGAGAGACACAAGTGGATGGTTCTAGATGTACTGTGAGAGCACTAAATTTATGGGAATATTTCCAAGTGCATGTTCTAGATTCAAGAGGTCCACTTTCTGGGACATGTCATCTCAGCAGATGGAGTAGTTGTGGACTCATCTTAGTTGGAGGAAGTGTTAATATGGGAGCCACATCAAAGCGCAATGGAGGTGCAGAGCTTCCTTGGGATGGTTGGATATTACCAGATATTCATTCTTGATTTCTTTCGGATATCAGCACCGATGACAGCCTTGACTAGGAAGGAAAAACTCATCCTATGGATGATGAAGTTCCAACATGCTTGTGAGCAATTGATATAGATTTCGACGTTCTCCCTGATCATAATATTTCTAGAGAAGGGTATCGAGTACATATTTTTCTACAACATATTAGGGAATGGGCTTAGTTGGGTCATGGTGCAGTGACAGGAAGTGATTGATTATGGTTTGTGCCATCTTTGGACACATGTGCAGAACTATGTGACCCATGATCTTGAGTTAGAAGCGGTGGTATTCGCATTGAATATGTGGAAATAGTACCTTTTGGGTGAGTAGGTTATCATCTTTTATGAACTAAAGATCCTCAAATACATATTCTCATTGATGGATCAGAATCTGAGATAAAGGTGTTGGATAGAGTTCCTCCAGGTCAATAATTTTGGGTTCATCTATGCTCCTAGGGAGGGGAACAATGTTGTAGATTCTCTTATCATGTGATCGAGATCGCAATTTTTGAGTGAGGTGGAATAACAGTTTCCTAGTTATAGTTATCCTTCATGGATAGAAAGGATGCATCTATCCTTTAGTCAATTGTTATCTACCCTACAATCTTACAACAA
This sequence comes from Viscum album, assembly GCA_963277665.1. Lineage (NCBI taxonomy): Eukaryota > Viridiplantae > Streptophyta > Magnoliopsida > Santalales > Viscaceae > Viscum > Viscum album. Next base: position 1,112,679,833 of record OY728147.1, read on the forward strand.
GTTATGGTGGCAGAAGAAGGGGATGTAAAATGTGAGGTTTTACGTGCTCATTTATCCACATGACATACTCTTGATGGATATTTGCATGTTCGGATCATGTTGTTCTCTATAATGGATGTAATTTTTTGGCATATGAGTTATGGGAGGAGTTATTGAGGGAGTTTCATACATCCCCATTGGTAGTACTCCCTGGAATGGTGAAGGTGTATCAGGATCTTCGACAGAAGTGTTAGTGTTCAGGAATGAAAAAGGCTATAGAAAATTTCATTTCTCTATGACTTAAATGCGAGAAGGAGAAGGATGAACACTAGGTTCCAACAGGGTTAGATGAACGCTTAAAGGTACCCATGTAAAATTAGGACGAAATATCAATTGAAGTCATGACAGGATTACCACATAAGTCTAAGGGGAATGATTCCATCTGAGTGATCATTGACCGACTCCCCAAGTATACCCACTTCATAACTATCAAGGAGCAGAGATCCTTAGATATCTTGGGGTTCCTCGAAGTGTAGAAAATATTTAGGCTTCATGATGTCCCTTTGATGATATTATAATATTGAGACACCTGCTTCACATTCTAATTATGGAAGTGATTGCAAGAGCCTTTTGGGACACATCTACGCTTGAGCCCAACATTACATCCTCAAACAGATGGTCAGGTAGAGAGGACCATTGAGGTTATGAGGATATGTTATAGGAATTTATGTTGTACATTGGTCATTGTTGGGAGGACCACCTACCACTAGTGGAGTTTTCATACACTAATAACTACCACTCTACAATTGGTATGGAACCATTCGAAGCTTTATATGGGAGACCCTGCCGATCACACATTTGTTAGACCAACCCTTGAGAATCAGTTCTCAAGGTTCCATAGTTTTTGTGAGGTACTATCGAGAAGGTGAAGATCATCTAGAAGCAGATGAAGATTGTATAAAGCTGACAGAAGTCTTATGCTGACAGACGGTGGAGACCTCTTGAGTTCGAGGAGGGAGACCATGTCTTCCTTCAGGTCTCACCTCGATGACGGTTGCAGAAATTCAGACATGGTGGAAAGATATTCCAGAGGTTCATCAGACCTTTCCAGATACTTCTTAGAGTTGGTGAGGTGGTGTACCACCTAGCTTTATAGACATAGTTGCACCGGGTACATGATGTCTTGCATGTGTCACAGCTAAAGAGATACATTCATGATCCCTCACACGTCATCGACTATGGAAAGCGGGACAGAGAGGATGGAGAGACCTTTTATGAGTACCCAGTGGAGATTGAGGATTGTCAAGATAGGATCCTTTTTGGGTGATTCATTTCTTTGGTCCGTGTTTTGTGGAAGCACAAGAATCTTCAAAAGAGGGCATGAGAGTGGGAGGCTCAGATCCGTTCCAAGTACCCACATCTTATTGAGTAACTCTTGTTTTATCTTTTTGAGGATGAAAATCCCTAAGGTGGGGAGAATTTAATGTCTCATAATTTAGGTATATTATTTTGAAATAATATATGGATTTATTTAAAGAACATAATTTTTGACGGCGTGCGATTATGTGGCCCGAATTTCCCAGAATAAATGTTTAATATAAATTAATATTTTAAATAGCGTGCATGAGAAGTTTTCTTAAAATAGTGTAATTTCTTTTAAATGGATTCCTCTAGAAGAAATTAGAGGGAACTATTGAATTTATAGAGTTTAATTTACCTTAGGCGGGTCCTCACATTGATCAGCGCAGGTCCAGTGCAAAAGTTAGTTTTAGACCTTTTTAAAGGAAATAAAATATATTAACAATTAATTAGTTGAAATGTTTCATTTTTGTGCAACGAAATAATTCCCCCAAATTAAATACATGATTATGGAATGTTCATAGGTTTATCCACATAACCCTGCAAATTTAGAATTTTACATTGCAGATTTGGGGGAGAACCCGTTGGCAGGATATGAAGATGTGATCGATCGACACATCTCAGATTCGACAATCCTCACCAACGAAACTGACGAGGCAATCATTATTCAACCTATTCTAGGTAGGGGTTTCTATGTTGATTCTTCTTTTCCCAATTCATGGATTAAACAATGAACGCATATTAACCCACAAAGATGGTGATCTGGAGATCTACCTTTCTTGAGGGAGAGTGTTAATTTTCTTTTCTTTTGGGGTTTTTGAATTGGGAATTGATTTTATAATAATTTTTGAATTGTCATTTTGATTATCCTTTTAAACCTATTAACGGGAGAGGATATATGATGTTATGAATGATGGCGGAGGTGCATTCCTCCTTTGTTTATTGTTTTCTTCGTCCCTTTTTAACCCCTCATTCTTCGCATTCTTCGTGGGGTAATGAACAATAGATTATTGCACATCCATTTTCAACATAACAATCACAAATTGAAAATTAGACATTGCGATGAACTAGCGGAGGGGCGACGATGATGGTGTACGAAGAATCTATTTAGATCATGAATGACTATTCTTCAATCATTCTTCGCATGGGTGGATTGATTTGTGTTTTCCAGGATGATCAAAAAAAAGAATACAATGTCAACATCTTTGTGACATCTAAGAAACCTATAATCTAGAGTTTTGTGGATAAAAGGATCGTCAGAATGAATATAGGAGCTTCACTGAGGTGTGGTAAAGTAGTTTAATAATTCGGGAAATTTCCAGAACACATGACGTGTATCCTGATAGACACCCTATGTGGATCAGACATGGAGGCTAGGGTTTGCGTGCTACACGTGATGAAGAACATAGAGTGCCTCCTGGGAAACATGGTGTGTGGACCCCACCCAGTAGTGGTTGTAGTCCCAGGAAATAGTAAGTGTAGACACAGAGTGTGACCACTATCACACGACATGCGGGTCCTTACATAGTGCTCAGTTTTTATCTCAAACGATACACAGACATGAGGTGGAGTACACACCCTATACTCCACCACATGGCCCAACAAGGCCAGTAATGCGGGTCAACCCATGTGGTGATTACACAGGTTGGCATACATGTGTTGAGACAGTTTATGGGAACATGGCCAACGTACATGGAGCGGACCCTAGATATTTTTACAAGGAGTGTGATCATTTCTACACACCTTGTAGTTGAGTTTTACATGACATGCCTTACGACACGAGCCATTGTACACAGGTAGTACCCAAATCCAGAAGAAAATACTTGTGACACTTCTACAGGCCGTGTATTTCTCAGTACATGGATTTATCATCTTGTTCACTGCTACGTGGACAATTTTTGTTTGGGTTAGTTCCATTTTTTTCATTTCTATGAAGGTCAGGTATTGTTTCAATTCACAAGAGTATGATTCCATCTGTAAGACATTCCGAGATAGAGTCAGGTATCCCTCCGTGAGTCCCAGAGCGAGAACCTCTATCCATTCATGACCCTAGGTAGAGTGATGTATTGATGTAAATATTCCCACATGATGTCAATCCTCTACATAGAAGGTGAATCTGGATGAGTCGCGGTATCCACCAAGGCCCTGGTAGTGATCCTTCTATGTGTATCATGATCATTTCCCACTCAAGAGTTTGTTTTCCTAGAATGTTTGTATCTATCTCTCATGACTTTTCCTGACGAATGTTACATATTGAATGTATGTCATCAGGACTAGCAAACTTGTGGAGTGATTTCTCTAAGATAAGTTATTCGTGGATCCATCGAATTGAATCCCTAACGGTGGTATGCAGTTGTGTGACTTGTCTCTGGTGTTCAGGTATGAGTTTTGAGTATATCTAGATTGTGTTTATATTTTTATATGTTCAGTAGACATATACTGTGTAGAGATTACTATACCTTTACTTTGTGTATTAGTTTATGCTTTTTGGGGTCCTTTAGTTTGTAGTGTTATAGTCACCCCTACACTGGCTTTTCCCACACGTTTCGTTTCTTGTGAAGATGAGGGGCCTTTTGATGGAATCTAGGGTTTACCAGGGCTGGAGAAGGGTTTGTGAGTTCCATATTGGCCAAGGTGTTTTTACAGCTTTGAGTAGCATTCTTAGTTACTCTTTGTTCTTATAGGTTGGACTTTTTAGTTTAAAGACTCATGTTTTTGTGGGCTGCTATTCTGGCCTAGTTTTATATCATGAACTTTAATTTTATTGTACTCTCTTGGTTGGGTTTGGTTGTATGAATTCATTTTGTTACATAATGGTTATTATATTTCAGATTTTGTAGGCTTGGATATGTGTTCGTGTGTACATGTAAATCGACAATGCCTCCTATGTTAGTGATATGCCTCTACGGTGATAGTCACATACCCCTGGCCTATTAAAGGCGGGCATGGGGAGTCACAGAACGGGCCCCACTATGATGGTTCATAGAAAATAATGTCTAATTTCTAGGGTTAAAATGTGTGATGGGGTGGGCTGATTATTACAATCATGTTATCACATGAAAGTACTTATTTTTGCGTGTTATTTATAAAATTCAATTATAGGGAATTGAGGTAAAAATGTAAAATCCAAGAAATTTTTTCACATTTCACATTTTATAGTACATAAAAAATACATTTCATGGTGATGATGCATTTTGAAATTTTATGGATAGTTGGGTTTTCACAAAAACTTTCAGGGTCGAGTATACCATTCATTTTGATTGTTCCTTTTAGTGAAAAGTTTGAATTATAAAAAACTAATGTTGGTTTCGGGAAATTAAATTATAGGAATTTCACTATGTATTAAACATGATATTAGGAAAATTATTATTGAAATTACAATGATTGAGACAAAATATTCCACTTTTCCCTTTATTTTCATGTTTCCCTCACTTATCATGTTTTTCTCAGCCCTTACTATAAATCAGAAGTATAATTCCAAATTATAGTCTATTTAAAATTTGGGGTATTATAATTTAAGGTTAGTAAGAAAATTATAACCCCCTAATATATTTATTGTGATAAATTTTCATCAATTGAAATATTTTATATAAGTGAATTTATGGATTCTTTCATTTAAAAACCCCCCCTGATTAGAGATTTTTAATGTGGATTTCCATTATCTAAAAACCTGATATTATAATTTATTATTTTTCGATTTTAGTATTCATTAGTGATTTTAAAAATATATGTGATATTAAAAAATTCTTTTGAGTATTACATGGATTTTATACTTCTAATGAATAAAATTTTGATAAATTTTTAATTTTTTCCATTTATTATTTTATTATTCCATGTTATCATGCCTAATGTATTTATAATAATTATTATTGATGTCTCATGGTATGAATGTTTATTATTAATGAGTAATTTTTTTGGAGATTGTTTGGGGTTATTTGAGAGATTTTATTTTTGATTTATTTATTAAGGTTTTGAATTATTTGATACCTTAGTTATATTTAAGTATTTTACTTATGGAGAAATTGTGATATTTTCTTCTATTAAGGATTCCACTATTTTTATTACCAATAGTAATGATTTTTCTTTGACTAACAAATACTCCATGCTATGATATATATCCAACTATTGGGTGAAACCAAACATGATTCTTTTGAGAAAGAAGACTTACTATTTTCCACTAACTAATAATATAATGGAACCATTGTTTATGTATTGGTAATGAGTTGTCTTTAGAGACTGTTAGTTTACTTCATGAAATATGTTCTTCATTGATATTTTCGTATGTGTGAATATCGATAAAAAATAAATCTATCATTTTAAAATTCTACGAAACTATTTTTTAAAAAAATTAATAAATAAAACATAATTTTAATTTAATAACAACATTTTTATAAAAGAATGAATTATTTATATTTAAAATTTCATATGTTCTTATTTTTAATAGTTTTATAAATGAGTGTTATAAAATAATTATAAGTATGAATTTGTGTTTATACTCACTCCCAACACACATTCAAGTGTATATATAAATGTTTATCAATGATAATAGTAAATAAATGATGTAATAGGGATATTGCAATATTTTTAGGGTTTACCTCTTAAGAGCATTTCACCTTGAGAGTATAATGGTTATCATTAACAATTTTTGATCTAGGCCATAGATCTAGTTCATCACTATTTATAAACAAAGTTCCATATCATATTTTTAGTTGGTTTTTATTCCAAATTATTCTATGTTATAGACATCATATATTTTCTTTATTTTTTATTTTGGTTCATACATTAGTCATTATGTTGGACTTTGATGGAATTCATCACATGATGTGATGGGTGAGTCCTCACTTGGTTCACATTTTTGACATGAATAGTCCTACAGATTTAACTTTCATCTCTCATTGATGTTTTCAATAAGATCTAGATCTTGGTTTTACATATTCTGTAATTTTATTATTTTACCAGTCCATAAGTGTCAGATTTAGGTGGCATCCGTTGAGGTTTAGTCTATCTATCTTTTCCTACAACCCTACACTAGTGATGATTCATATTTATATATCTATATATAATGATTCCATCATGGTGGACCACAATTTCTTCATCATAGATGACTATTTTTTATAATTTATGTCACTTAGTTCCTCATAAATAAAGATGTATTCTGTGAAAATTGTTTTCCAAGACATTAACTCTATATTTTTTGTTTCTCGTTATTTGTTTTATTTTTCTTTCAAGGATTCTTATTAATTTCTCTCAAATAATATTTTCATTTTATGTACCTATATTAATTTAATATATCCACTTTCAATCATTTATTTATCATATCTTTGTTATAAATAACCCATGATAATCCCTTAATATTGATCCATTAATGATTATGGATAAATTATGGCGTTTCTAGTAGTATAAGTATGATATTTGTGCCAAAATAAAATTTACCCCGAATTTATCCAACAATGATATATCATTTATATATATATTTATTGGGTGTTATTTTGTCTCACGTGTCTCAGTTAGAGATTATAATGTGATTTTTTAGGTTTATTTTGTAAATTCTCTTTTTTATTGGGGGATTTCATTTCCGTTAGAAGGTTTTAAAAAAAATAAAGAAAGCAGTTTGAAGCTAAATAAATAAATCTTCTCCAGTTGGTAGTTTTTTTAAATTTATATATTATTTATTAGTAGTTTTGATAAGTGGTATATCACCTTGGTATATGTGGAGAATTTTTATTTTAACAGTTGGGTATGTTTTCCTTCTATTTTTTAATTTATTTATAATGGGACCGTTGGGCCATCACATTTTTTTATTACCCATATATATATATATATATATTATATAGTATGTTTGAAATATTATTATTGTTGTTTTGTTTAATTTGTTTTGTGTTGTTTTTATTTTATTATTCACTCATATGTATTTTATTTCATGTTTGGTATAGTTTTAATTAAATAAGTATTTAATTTTCCATGGAAATTAAAAGATATTGAATATTTATATGAAAGTGTTGAAAGATGTTGTGTTGAGATTTATAGTTTTTTATAGTGTAGAATATATGACACCCCATATTTTAATTCCAATATAATGTTGAATAAATTATTTCAGATGAAATATAGAATTAAAATGAACAATAATACATTAAATTGGAGAAAAAAATTAAAATAAATGAAAAAACATAATAAATTGTGAGAAAACTATATGAAACATCATTCAAAAAATAATAATAGGATTAAACATATAAGTAAATTAGTAGACCAAGAATTTGAAATATTTATCATTGTTTTCCTTGAAGATCATACTTCCAAAAATAAATTTGGAAATTGGGAATTTTTGAAAAACAATTATATATATTTTTAGAGAAAATAATAAAATATTATGTATGAATTTTGAGGAAGTATTTATGTTTATATATTTGAGTGAAAATGATAAATATGATCAATATATGGAAAAAGAAATACATTGAATTTTTTGATAATGAATAACTAATAGGGTATATTTAAAATCATAGATTATGTATTAATATATTTTATGAATAAATAATTTATTTGAAACTATATTTTTATATTTAAAACATGGAATCTTATATTCATTAAATATATAAATAATGATGGTACGTAAAATAAAATAAATCATTTTATAATAAATCATGCTACTTCAAGAATTTTGTTTCTAAAGTAATGATTAATTTTATATTAAATGTATGGTCAATATATTTATACATTTTTTCTAATAAATACAAATTAATATATATACTTAGGTTATCCTAATTAGAAAATATGATTAATTCGATTGTTATGAAAAAAATCACTAAGGTAAAATGTGAGTTGTCACGTTAAATTTTAATATGAGGTAAAAGTCTTAAATTGAGAATTACCTTCCAAAACATATCACTAAACATGTCTATAAATAGTTGGTATGATAGGATTCAGGACCAATATATAATATATTATATTTTTTTATCCAATTTCAATATGAAATTACTTTCCCCACACATTTGAGAATGGGTATTTGTGAAAATGAAAATAAACATTACATATAGAAGGACCCTTTTCTATCGATCCAAATCCAACTGTCTCATTTTTTTCCTTATAGAATCCCTAGATGTTTTATCACACTTAATGTCTTTTTTATTTGTTGAGGAGATTCTAATCCGATGAACGAGGGGTTAATCCGTCACACTGAGGGGACATATCTAGTGATGGAGTGATTTCATCAATGTATGTATCATGTTATTATATATCTTTTTCAGTTACCTTATAATATACTATATTATAAACTCTCATTCAGTAATATAATATTTCTATATTAATATCCTTATTATACTATAAAAATTATAATATTTCTCTATACTCATACTCATTCGTTATCATATCATGTCCTTGTCTGGGTTGGTTCAAACACCTATATAAATGATGTTATACTATATTTTTAATTGATAAAATAGATGTTTATAAAAACATAAATAATGTTAAAATATTATATTAAAGATTAATTTATTTATGGTTGTCATTATACAAGGATGATAATAAAATTAATGAATAAAACAAAATAAATCATTGCAATTGATACACATACCCAAACAAAACATAAAGTTAATTATATTAATGAAAACCACTCCCATACCGTCCATGAAATGGATATTGGGCTATTTAAATAAATATAGTTGTATGATTTTACTACATTTAAAATTTTTGGAATGATGAAGTCATTATTTTGGGGTGATAATCAACATTTATATATAAAAATGATAATGGAAAAATCAGGACATCTGGATTATTGATGTGATAATAAGAAATAGATCACATATATATATTTATATATAATAAATTAATGAAATTGAATAGTATGAATGGAAATTGATATGAATAATATTATTAAATAACTGATATATATAGCTATTTTTATTAAACAGTGGGTCAGATATAATTTGTGAGAGTCCAGAGTAATTGTCATGACCCATCCCCCGGGGCCCATGCCCTGACTACCCCAAATGTGCCGTTTATAGTCCAGGGGTTGGTGACTATTACCGGAAAGACATATCCCCTAAACGAGAAGGATTTTCCTTTTAACCTATACATACACAAGTCCATGAATACAATAAGAAGAAACCACGAAGTAAACTGCTATAGTAAAAGAGTGTTGAAAGTAAAGGGGTTGGAATACAAGACGAAATGAAAAGTAAAATACAACTGAAAAGTTAAAATACAACTAAAAAGTGAAAAATAACTCTGGGATCGTCCACCAAGGATCCTACCTAATGGGTAGGTACATCTCAAGATCTTTAGTCCCTGTGTCACGTCACGCCAAACGGTCCATCTTCGAGCACCATCCAGTCCTAGTTCCCTGAGCCTTCATCAATGTTGTATGTCGTCTGCTCAAGACACAACAATGTGTGGGCATAGACAGTACAAGGTTGAGTATAACAATACTTTGTAGGGACCTCATGATCCCTGTAGGTCTCCCAATGTTCCTCAAATGAAATAGCACAAAGAAAGACCACAATCTCAATGCTTGAAGAAATAAGCATCTAATCTACTTAGGTATAGCCCATAAATATACCTATGTTATCAAGACATAATCATCTCATACATGATGGAAGAATACCACAAAGGTAACACCACAAAGGTAGAAGTACCACATAGGCAACACCATGAATACAACACCACGAAGGTAGAAGTACCACACTGGTATCACCACGAAGACAACACAACGATGGTAGAATTACCACAGAGGTAAAACAATGAAGATAGAAGTACCACAAAGGTAACACCACGAATATTGAAATAACACACATGTAACACCTATAGGACAGAAGTACCACATAGGTAACACCACAATGATATATAGCACCATGATGTTAACACCATGAAGGTTAAAGACACATCTCAGACAAAGTATAACTTAAGTACAGAAGTACATATGATTAGTCATAAGCTAGATCATCTAATTCTGTAAAAAGGCAATGCTTCTGACCCACACAAGATCGATAAATAATAACCCCCATTGACCCACATAGGATCTGACCCACAAAGGATCGGTATGCATTGTCCCACACAGGATCACAGAGCACTAAACCACACCGGATCTGATAGAAGTTGACCCACACAGGATCGATACATGATGACCCACAAAGGAGCGATGTTCTTTCTTCACTTTACAGCCTGCCACATGATTCCTCGCACTTGGTGCACTCTATTTCCATATAATCTTCCTATGAAGATATCGGTTGTACCTTAACCACCACTAAACACCACAAAGGATTTACCCAAAGAACCTCCATGTAGTAAAGGTTCCAACGTGACAGATAGTTTGTCAATCGGCCACCCGATCTGTGAGTTATAAGGGTTTTAGTTCTGAGGTCCATGTTGAATTCAGGTTTGATCCCACCTGGCTATACTCCAACATTATCAAAAACTCAAGTGGATTATACCAAAAGGATTGTCTTACTCCAATGGCCCCAGTGCCGTGGCTGGTTCGTCAAATGGATGCCCATGTTTCATGTAAAGACTCTAAATTTTCATGTCATTTGTTTTTAATATATGGTAATTTTACGAGTTCATGAAAATTGAAAGCATGTGATTCAAAGGCCCAGAGTGCTCAGAATGAATTTATGAACATTTTTTTGTGTATGTTCAGTAAACGTGAGAGCAGGTTTTTCTAACATTTGAACCGGTTTTTTGAAATGAAATCAGAGGGCACAGTTGAACTCACAGCACGAGTATTTATTTTAGAATACTTTCACCTCGATGACAGTTGGTCTAGGGTGATAGATATTTTTTGGGTTTTTCGTGGAAATAATAAAATAAAATAAACACATTTTATTTTTGGGTTGTAACCACCCATGTAGATTTTTCATAGGTGGGGACCACCTAAACTAAAGTCTCCCATGAGAGGTTATGGAGGTGGGAACCACCGAGCCTAACCTCCCATGAGAGGTTATGGTGGTGGGGACCACCCGAGTTTTGAAACCTATTGATCTCTCTATTAAGTGGGGAGAAACCTTTTGAGCTCCCCACTTAATTATGCCAACCCGCCCCATAATTTATTATTCCAAACTGCTTTAATTAATTTTTGTTCCAACCTCATCAATTAATTTGGTGGATCCAACTTAATTAATCCAATTTGAAATTGTGCCAAAAATTAAAAATTGGGGAAACACAACAGTTGGCCATTTTCATTTTGGGGAAAAGGCTTGGAAAATGGGAGAGTTCTTGGAGAAAGCCTGCCAACGAAGAACGCGGACCTAAACTTCGAACTTCTTCCTCAAGACATCCTCCAATGTGGACATCTTCAACAATGAAGAATCACCCCCATCGAAGAATTTTAATCTGACGAACAATCTCAGGATCGTAGGCGTGTAACGGGCACGATGAACGTCGACGAATGTCGACAACTTCGACATCTCTCTTTTTCATCAAAAATAAATCCAAGGTAGGGGTTTATTTGTATATGAATACATTTCCAATGTTCTTCCCTTTAATTCTTTTTCAGGATTGGGAATAAATAGTTGTGGGAGGTTGTAAAGCTTGTGGTTATTCTTTATGTTCTTGTTGCACCATATTTTGCCTCCTTAATGTGGACTGTATGGGCCCAACAGTCATGGCCCGCACTAGTACAGAAAACGTTATGTATGTCACCATTTTTTACGTTGGTTATATATAACCGACATGATAATCTGTGAAATGTGGTTTTTTACGTTGGTTATTTTATAAACGACGTAAAAATGTGGTGAGTAGATTTTGAACGTCGGTTATTTTAATAACCGACGTTACAAAATGTGCACGTTCGGTTTTTACATCAGTTATAAATTAACCGACGTAAAAAACCAAAGCACCGGAGTTTTTTACATCGATTATTTGATAACCGTCATAAAAAATGATATATCTACAAGTTTTTTACATCGTTTATAAAATAAAAGACATAAAAAACTAATGCGCGTGGTTTTTTAGGTCGGTTATTTGATAACCGACATAAAAAACTCATAGATATCTCATTTTTTACGCCAGTTATCAAATAACTGACATAAAAAACGCGGCTTTTGAGGCCTTTTTGACATCAGTTATTTTATAACTGACATAAAAAAACAACCCTCAGAAGTTTTTTATGTCGGTTATACAATAACCGACGTAAAAAACTGTGATTTCTGATGTCTTTTTTACCCCGGTTATAGAATAACCGACATAAAAAAACCAACACGCGGATATTTTTATGTCGGTTGTAAAATAACCGATGTAATAAAATTCGTATCTGATACATTTATAATGTCGGTTATTATAATATCTAATGTTATTAATGTAAAAAACGGTTTATAACTTCGGTTATTAAATAACCGGCGTTATAAAACATTTAAAATTTTAACAAGCCCTGTGGATTGTCATTTACGATTTTTTGATCGACAGTCCGACAGCTCGTCTCACTTGCATGATAAACCCTAATTAGCTCGTCGATATCGCTATATTAAACTCATTTTTCCTTCATCGTTTATTATATTTACTCTCCTCGGATCTATCATCTCAACTTTCATCACTCAAGTAATCCTTCCACGAATTTATTTCATTCAATTTTTTTCCCGGATAGTCTATATTAGTGTTTTGTGATTTTTGTGTTTAAACTAGGTAAGATTCGTTGATTTCGAAACCTCTTACCTCTTTTTCCCATCATCATATTATTTATCATCCCTATATCTATTAGATCAACTTGAAATATTCACATAAGCCTCAACTACGTCTATTTAGTTTGTTTTTGTTTCACAAATGCACGACATTGATGGTAATTTTTGTTGTCATTGACAATTAATGATCTCATTCACTTATATTACTGCATAGAATGGTTATTGATTAAATGTACGAATTTGGAAATGATATTTCATGTTTTGTTGATGCTTATGTTTATCCTATTTTATTTGAGAATCTATTAGACATATAATGTAATGGATTTTGACCTCTATGGCCCTTCGATGCATCGCTATGTCTCATGATTCCAAATAAAAATGGGTTCTACTGAGGGATTACCCTAGTATTTTTTGAGGCCTTGTCCAAGGCCTTTACAATATGTTTAAGATTTCATTATTTATCCATTACCTCATTATGATATTAGTTATCGAGAAAACTTGTGATCAGTTGACTAGTTTAATATCAATGGTTATTTTTAATTATCATACGATCATTTAAGTAGCCATATTTAATAATATTTAATTACATCTATTTCATGCTGAAGTATACATTAAATTCATGTGTTTTTAGTTTTTCACCATGCCTAGTTTTTATATGTAAACCATTGTTTGGGGGGTTGTCCGGGGGGGTGGGGATGTCCAGAGGGTTGGGGGGTTTCCAGGGGGTGTCCAAGGGGGTGGGTGGGTGTGTGGGGATGTCCAAGGGGGTGGAGGCCTGTCCAGAAGGTTTTGGGGGTTGTTCGGGGGGTGGGGGCTGTCCAGAGGGTTGGGGGTGTCCCGGGGGGTGTCCAAGGGGGTCGGGGGTGGGGGTGGTGTCCAGGAGGGGTGGGGGTGCTGTCTGGAGGGGGAGGGGTGTTGTCCAGGGGGTGGGGGCTATCCAAATGGTTGGGGGGTGTCAAGAGGGATGTCCAAGGGGTTATGGGGTGGGGGTGGTGTCCAGGAGGGGTGGGGGTGCTGTCTAGAGGGGTGGGGTTGTCCAGGGGGTGGGGGATTTCCAGAGGGTTGGGGTGTCTAGGGGGTTTCCAAGGAGGTGGGTGGGTGTGGGGGGATTTCCAAGGGGGTGGGGGCCTATCCATAGGGTTTTGGGGGTTGGCTGGGGGGTGGGGGTTGTCTAGAGGGTTGGGGGTTTCTAGGGGGTGTCCAATGGGGTGGGTGTGTGTGTTTGTGGGGGGGGGGGGTATCCAAGGGGGTGGGGGCCTGTCCAAAGGGTTTTGGGGATTGTCCGGGGGTGGGGGCTGTTAAGAGGGTTGGGGGGTGTTCGAGGGGGTGTCCAAGGGGGTAGGGGTGGGGTGCTGTTAAGGAGGGGTGGGGGTGCTGTCTAGATGGGTGGGGGCTGTCCAGGGGGTGGAGGGGCTGCCCAGAGGGTTGGGGGAGTCCGAGGGGGGTGTCCAAGGGGGTGGGTGGGTGTGGGTGGTTGTCCACGGGGGTGGGGGCCTATCCAGAGGGTTTTGGGGGTTGTCCGGGGGGTGGGGGTTGTCCAGAGGGTTGGGGGTGTCCAGGGGGATTGACTACTACATTGTGGTCTCTGAGATTATGACAAGATGATTTTTCCATAATGATTGGCTTTACATTGTGATTTTCTCCATCTGAATTTTTATTTTAAATATGATTTGATTCTCAGGTTTACTCCATTTTCTCCAATTTTCTATCAACCATGTAGGAGCCATGGTTTTATTTTATTCAAAGGAATTTAAAACCATTATATCTAACTATATTTTGTTTTAATATTAATATTCATGAATATTTTTTAAAATACACATAGATTTGTTTTATATTTCAAAATTGTTTTACATTCAAATTATGATTTTCTTCATATAAACTTATATTTGTCTTATCTTAAAAATATATATATTTTTGATATTTGTTATAGGTAATAATGAGTTGAAGTTGGATTACGACACATAAAATGGGAAATGAATATGAGGAAGGTTTTGATTCCTTTTTGGAATTTGCTAAACGAAATGTTCCAAGTAGTGACATTTTTTTCTGTCCATGCCTGAAATGTTTGAATATGAAGAATTTGAAAAGTAGAAAGATAAAATATCATCTGATTTTTCATTGTTTAAATCTGAATTACAAACCTTGGATTTGGTATGGTGTAACTGGATGGAATGTCACTAATGATGATGATTCACAAGATGGTAACTCTGATGGAATTGAATAAATGATTCACGATATTGTAGTAGAACAAATTGAGATAGAACCGACAGTTGCGCGTCTATATGGTGATGCTGAAAAACCATTATATCCTAGTTGTAAAGATTTTACATTTTTGTCGGCGGTGTTAAGATTGATTAACCTGAAAGAGAAACATGGATAGAGTGACAGAAGTTTTACAGAGCTGCTACAATTAATGAAAGAAATTCTTACAAAAGATAACGATCTTCCATATTCACATTACAAGGCCCAGAAAATATTATTCCCTGTGTGATTGGGATACAAGAAAATACATGTCTGTCTGAATGAATGCATTATATATAGGAAGGAATATGAATTTCTGTTAGAGTGTCCAAAATGTGGGACATCACGGTATGAGGTGAAAGAAAAATCACAGGCTGACGTAGAGATTACAAAGACCCTTCAAAGGTATTTTGGTATCTTCTTATAATTCATCGTTTCAAATGTTTATTTTCAAATTCACATGATTCAAAAAGGTTAAGATGGCATGCTGTTGAGCGGGTATGCGATGGAAAAATATGTCATCCATCTGATTATCCACAATGGAAGAAAATTTATGTGTAGTATTCAACATTTTGAAATGAACCTAGAAATCTCAGACTAGGGTTGTGCATAGATGGAATGAATCCATACCGAACCCTCAGTAGCACACATAGTTTATGGACTATTTTTTTTGGTAATTTACAACCTTTATCATGAATATTGTATGAAGCGCAAATATGTCATGTTGAGTATAATGATCTCTGGTCCAAAGCAGCCGGACAATGATATTGATGTTTACTTGTCACCGTTGATTGATGATTTGAAACCATTATCGGCTTATGGTATTAGGGTGTATGATTCTTATAAAATGGAATACTTTCAACTGCATGAAGTTCTTTTCACTATAAATTACATCCCAGCATATGGAAATTTTCCTGGATAACGTGTTAAAGGGAATAAAGCTTGTCCAATTTGCGAACAACAGAAGTTATATGGTCAATTTCATCATGGGAGGAAAACAGTGTAAATGGGTCATCGAATGTTTTTATCCTATGGATCACCCTTATAGAAGACTAAAAAAGGCATTCAATGGCTCACAAGAATTTGATACTACTCCAAAACCTTTATCCCTTGATCTATATTTTTAGAGGGTGAAAAACCATGACGTGACATTAGGAAAGACACAGAATCTGGTAATTATAGAAATATTTGGGAGAAAAGGTCAATATTTTTTGAGCTACCATATTGGAGGTATCAAGAAGTTAAACATAATAATGATTTCATGCACGTGGAGAAGAATATCTGTGATTGTTTGATTGGAATATTGTTAGACATTAATGGAAATATAAAATATGGGTTGAATGCAAGATTAGACTTACTATCAATGGGAATACGTTTGGAGTTGGCTCCCACTCATAAAGGAAGATGAACATTTCTTCCCCTGGCTTGTCATACATTATCGAAGAGGGAGAAAATTATCTTTTTTTAGTGTCTTCATAATATCAAACTGCCTCAAGGTTATTCTTAAAATGTTAAAAAAAAAATTTCCCATTAAAAGAATTGAATTTGATAGGTATGAAATCACATGATTTTCACGTTATGATGCAATAAATTCTACCAGTTGCATTGCGTGGAATATTTCACATTTGTGTCAGAAAGACTATGATGAAGTTGTGTTATTTTTTCAATTCAATTTTTAATAAAGAGATTGATGTGAATGCTTTGAACATTTTGGAAAAGGATGCAATTTTTATACTTTGTGAATTGGAAATGTATTTTCCTCTAACTTTTTTTGATATAATGGTTCATTTAATGATTCATCTGGTTCGAGAAATAAAACTTTGTGGACCTGTATATCTTTGTTGGATGTATCCTTTTGAAAGGTATGTGATAATATTAAAGGGGTATGTTAAAAATTCATATTGACCTTAAGCCTCCATTATTGAAAAGTATATTTCTGAGGAGGTAGAAGAGTTTTGAACGAGCTACTTGGCTGCGGTGCAACACATAGGTTTTCCTCCATCTCACCAAGAATGATTAAATAATAAGGGAAAGGGGATTCGTGGCTTGAAAGTAAAATCATTGTTAGCTGAACATATGAAGAATTTAGAATCATATATCTTGAATAACATAGATGATGCTCAACCATATATAACATTGCATATTAATGAGTTGAAACAATGTCATCCAAAGAAGAATGAAATGTGGATTTTGAATGAGCACAACAAAACTTTTTTTTCATGGATTAAAAAGATTTTTCTTGGTATATCAGATGTATCAGAGACATTAAAATGGATAGTGGGTGGTCCATGTTTAAATGTTATTACATGGTCTGGTTATGACATTAATGGCTATACATTTCATACAAAACCTCAGGAAAACAGAAGTGCAGTTTAGAGTAGTGGTGTATTGGTGTTTGCAGAAGAAATACATTTTCGAGTGCTAAGGACAAAAACCCATTTTCTGCATCAACTGCTTATTATGGAGTGATTGAAGACATATGGGAGGTTGATTACATTAATATTAATGTTCCTATTTTTAACTGTAAATGGTTTATCGGTAACAACAGTGTCATACACGATGAATTTGGAATGACACTTGTTAATCTGAAAAGATTGGAAGACACAGCTGATTCTTTTATAATGGCAACACATACAAAAAAAAGTTTTTTATGTAGTAGATCAATCAGATATGCAGTGGACTGTTGTTTTAAAAGGGAAAAAACAATATGTTGTTGAGGATGAAGTTGATGAAGATTTTGATTTATTTGAGATCCCTACTTCCATGGAAAGATTAACAGAACATAATGATGGTCATGTTGATGACATGGTGTGTTCCATAAGGAACGATCACGAAGAAGGAATTTGGGAAAACAATCCATGTGTACATTCCTAAAATTACAGGTAACATTTGTTTATTTGTTGTTTACATTAATTTTTTTTATAAATGTTACATATTGTAAGTTTTTTATTTATTAAAACATGTTTTAAAAAAATAAGTATAAGTTTTTGTTTGTTTTAAGTTTGTTTAGTTTACGTTATCATGTTTACCATTACATGAATTATATATCTATTATTTTTGTTCAGTGACAATTACATTACCATGTTTACCCGGTTTACCATGTTTACCATGTTTACCATGTTTACCATCTTGATCATCTTTACCATCTTTACCATTGTTTAACATACTTACCATATTACCAATGTTTACTATTACGTAACTTAGTACACTTTTCTATTTTCGGATTACAATAGTATTAAAATATTTGAATTTGTATATTTATGAACTAACGTTTGTTTTTTTGATTTGAAGGATAATGACAGATCATTCAGTTGATCAACCACATGATTCTGGAGATGAGCATATTGGTCATACCTCTGGGGAGGACCATTCACATGCTCCTATTACGACAAAGAGTTCAAAAGTTGGTAAACGTGGGTGCACACGTTTACCAAAATTATCACTTGCATGTATGCAGGATCAAAGGATAGTCTTTGATTTTGATGATGATGATATTCCTAGAGGTCCAAATGCAAAATATTTTAAGAGTTTTGTAGCAACTCAGGCCAAGATAAAAGTAAGCATTCTGTATGATGACTGGAGAAGTGTGGATAAAGCGATAATCTCTCAGTTGTGGGAGATGATTTTGGTAAGATCTTTTTCTATTGTTTGACTATTATTTAAATGTTTCTAGTATATATATTATGTTTAACCTCTTCTTTATCAGATGACATTTGATATTCCTGACACAGGAGGAGTCAGGAAAAAATGCTTATCGTTGGCTGCTAGGAGATGGAGGAATTTCAAATCAACCCTCTCATCTGATTTCATTTTTCGTCATAGGAGTCATGACAATCCATGTCATATATATCCTTTTATAGATAAATACACATGGAGACAGTTTTTTGAAAGTAGAAGAAAAGAGTCATTTTTTGTAAGAGCAGTGTAAACTTTTATAAGATTTCTTATATAAATGATGTTATTAACGTTTTGTTAATGATTTCTTATTCTTATTTTACAGAAAACAAGGATATCTCATAAAAATATCCAATCTATAAATGTATACCCTCATATTTTATCTCGGGGTGGGTATGCATTTGTGGAAGAACAAATGATGGCGGAAAAATTTCAACAACTAAGAGCTGAGTATTCAAGCTCTGGAGAGGTGGCCCCTCCATCCCCTCCATCTAGACATGAAAAATGGAAGAGAGCTCATAAGGGAAAAAAAGGTCAATATCTTTTGGGAGAATCGAGAATCGTAGTTGAGAGTATTGTAAGATATCAATTTTATTTATTTAAGTTAACCATTTTCTTCATATAATTTCAATCCTTACAAAAATGTTAAATTAATTAATACAGGACTCTCTTGAGGAGAAGAGTTCACAGGGGACATTTACAGCTACTGGGAGGGAAAATATTTTATATATAGCATTGGGAAGGCCCGAACATCCTGGTCATGGAAGAGGATATCCGATAGGTGTATCGGTAAGAAAAATGTTTCCATGTTCTTCAACTTCTAACGTTGAGGGGGTTTATAAAAAAAATAGAATCCTTGGAGGCTGAAGTTCATAATATTAATGCGACGATGGAGGAAAAGATTAGAGAATCGGTGCAGTCTATGTTTGCAAACATGCAAAGACAATTTCAGAGTGCAGCTCCCACTCCTCCACCTCCCCCTGTATACCACATTATTTATCCTCCACCTCCGCTAGTAGCTCCCACACCCCCACCTCATCCTACAGATCCCATTTTTTATCCTACTCCTCTGCCGTAGCTTCCTACTTATTGTGAGTTATATGTTGATGATTCTCAACATCATATAGTAGCATATGAGTTGGCATATTGTATAAGAGATATAGTTCATCATCAATAATTAGAGGTATAGAATCAGAGGGTCAGTGTGCGGGATATTATAGATAGATCAGCTCAGGTACCATTACCTACAGATGAGGTGGCAATAGTTGGACATAGAATCGGCCATTTTTTAATTTGGCCATCCATACTTCATTGACTCAGTACCATATAGTTATTAATGTTATATCTTTTATTCTATTTTATTTATTAAAGTTGTTTTATCATTTAAAAACTAATATATTTTTCAATTTATTTTTACAGGAATACTTCAAAGGTAAAGAAATACTGTATAGAAAACAACAAAGACAAATGGATATGACATCATATATAGATTCTAGTAGTCTGGACATATTGTCAAGATATTCTAATTTGTTGGCGGGTAATTATGAGTTTACAATGGAAGCTCATGTTTGTGGACGTGAAATAAATGTGGGGATTATGAAAACTGATATCATGGATCTTGTTACTAGAGATAAGTTGGGCATCAACGTGGTGCATGTTTTTCCCATGTATGTCTTAACACCTTTTCCCTATGTTATATTTATTAAAAATTTATACTTATGTCTATTTTCTATTAGGTATCTTTACAAAATTTGTGAGAGTAATGAGCTGACAGATGTATATGGATTCATGGACCCACAATTGATTTCCCCTGAAGTATGTGCATTTGATGAGGAACAAAGAATGCTTTATATTTCTGAAAGACTTGAAATGAATATAGTCACGCAATATTGGATAATGCCTCTTTGGGAGAGGTATGAAACACATCTCTCTCAAAGAGTTAATTATCTTTTAACATAAAAAACCACTAACATTAAATTTCATTTTATCAGTGATCATTGGATGTTAGGGGTTTTTTCTCAAGGAAGAAATCACTTTTTTGGATATGCTATGTATATGATGATGTGCGGGAATGTTTTAAAAATATATTGGAAAAGTAAGTTTCAATTTCTCAATAGTTTTATATATTATAATTAATTCTAAATTTACCCCATTAGTATTATTTTCTAACAGGGCATGGGCCTACTTTCGAAAAAACAAAACGAAAAGGAATGCAAAAATCAAATATGTAAATGCGAAGGTAAATAACCATTTATAATTTGTAATTTTTTATTTATTACATAAAAATAATATATTGAATTTACACTCATTCAAATAGAAATTCATGAAGAAAAAGGCTTCATCGAATGCGGATATTATTTGTTAAGATTTATGTATGAAATAAAAACAACTGGAACAGTTGTGAATTTTGACCTGGTAAGATTTCCTCTTAAACATTGCCATAATATTTCAATTTTATTTATTCATTATACACGTTAACTACTATCCTTATAATTTGTATCTTTTTGAGGACCCTCAACCCTATACTGCTGAGGACATCAAACACTTACAAGTGGAGTGGTCAAATTATTTTACAGGTTTGGTTAAATTTTAGTTGTCAGTAATGTAAAATTTTATTTTGAATATTGTCGTTGTAATTATGTGTTTGGTAGTCGTTTAGGTTGAATTTAGTTTTTTTTTTTAAGTTGAAAGTTTATGTTTTGAATGTTATATATGTGAATGTTTAATTTTGCTCTACTTATTGTTTTGGTCTACTTATGATGGTTTTTATGTTATGGATTATGGTCTGGGGGAGGGGTTCCAAGGGTGTGGGGGGTGTTCAGTGGGGTTTGGGGGTGTCCAGGGGTCTGGGATGGCTGTCCGGTGGGGTGGGTGTAGTCCAGGGGGTGGGAGGGCTGTCCAGGGGTGTGGGAGGGCTGTCTAGGGGTGTGGAAGTGCTGTCCAGGGGGTGGGGGTATACATGAGGGTGGGGGGGTTGTCCAGGGGTGTTTGGGGCTGTCTAGGGGGTTGGGGGGGCAGTCCAGGGGTGTGATGGGGGCTCCAATGGGGTGGGGGATGGTTGTACAAGGTGTGGGGGTATACATGAGGGTGGGGGTTGTCCCGGGGTGGTTGGAGCTGTCTAGGGGGTTTGGGGCAGTCCAGGGGTGTGGTGGGGGCTGTCAAGTGGGGTGAGGGGGTGCTGTTCAGGAGGGTCGGGGGTTGTCGAGGGGTGTTTGGGGTAGTCCAGGGGGTCGGGGGTAGTCCAGGGGTGTGGTGGGGGCTCCCATGGGGTGGGGGCTATCAAGTGGGGTGAGGGGTGCTGTTTAGGAGGGTGGGGGAAGTCCGGGGGTGTGGTGGGGGCTCCAATGGGGTGGGGGAGTGCTCTCCAGGGTGTGGGGGGTATACATGAGGGTGGGGGGGTTGTCCCGGGGTGTTTGGAGCTGTCCAGGGGGTTGGGGCAGTCCAGGGGTGTGGTGGGGGCTGTCAAGTGGGGTGAGGGGGTGAGGGGGTGCTGTTTAGGAGGGTGGGGGTTGTCGAGGGGTGTTTGGGGCTGTCCAGGGGGTCGAGGGGTAGTCCAGTGGTGTGGTGGGGGCTGTCAAGTGGGGTTAGGGGTTGAGGGGGTGCTGTTCAGGAGGGTGGGGGTGTTGAAAGGTGTTTGGGGCTGTCCAGGGGGTCGGGGGGAAGTCCAAGGGTGTGGTGGGGGCTCCAATGGGCTGGGGGAGGGCTGTCCATGGGTATACATGAGGGTGGGGGAAATCAAGTGGGGTATGTTTTATATGTTATCAATGTAAATGCTTAAATTAACTTTAGTTCATGTTTTGATCTCCTTTTGTTTCTGTGGTACGAATTATTGATTTGGTTTTTGGTTGATTCTTGGGGAGAGCAGAGGACTGCAGTTTATTTTTTATTAAAAAAATTTGTCTTCCACGTCGGTTATTTTATAAACGATGTGATAAAGAAAAAGAGAAGGGTTTATCAAGTCGGTTTTTTCATAACCAACGTGATAAACACCTGTGGCATGGTTTAACATGCCAGTAATTTAATAACCGACATTATAAAGGACCTGGGAAATGATTTATCATGTCGGTTAATCAACAACTGACGTCATAAACCCCCCCTGGACTGATTTAGCACGCTAGTTCTTATATAACCGGCATGATAAACTCCCTATCATGTGTTTATAAGGTCGGTTGTTATATAAACGACGTGATAACCCCCCCCCCCAGTTTATCATGGTGGTTATATAATAACCGATGTTATAACCCCCCCCCCTCGGTTTTTTCACGCCGGTTATTAATTAACCGACGTGATAAACACCACGATGTTATGTTTGTTACGTCTGTTTTTAAATAACTGACGTAAAAAACATTATTTATAACGGTGTACGTATTAACGTTGTCTAAAAACCGACGTAAAAAATGAAAAATAACTAATGTAAATAACGTTTTATGCATTAGTGATGATCACTCCACAAATATTGTCAGGATTTGTGCTGTTGAACGCGACGAAAGTATGGGTGCAATGACACCACCCAGTAGCCACCGCCGCCTCGCGACCTCCGTGCCCTCGCTGCACCCCCACAACCGAGCTTCTCCGGGGAACCCACGGCTGTTGCGCCCCACATCTCTGCCACCTGCGGGCCCTCCACGCCGCCCACAGTTGTCGTCTTCCAGGAAGATCTGCCACCATCAACCAGACTGAGCCACCGCTTCCGTTGTCCAAGTCGTCGCTATCATGCCCTGCCCCTGGTCGAGCCGCCCCAGCCGCGCTGCCCATGGCCTTCCATGCCGACTCGGCTGCATCGCTCGCAGCCTTTTGAGCTTCTCTGGCCGAGCCACAAGTGGCCTTCTGAGACGCTATGGATTAGCCGCCCCACGGCCCCAAGCCCCTCCAGCCAAATCGCACTATGACCCCGAGCCTCCCTGGCCGGGCTTCCCCACGACCGCCACCCTCTTAGTCGTTCCACCCAAATCAGGCCACCCGGAGGCCTCATGCTATCCACGGCGAAACCCCCGCGAACCCTCGCGACTTGCCCTCGCCTAGCGAATCGGGCCGCCCATCATGGTCCGGGCTAAACCCAATGAACTAGGCCAACCAGTGGGACGGGTCAGACCCAGCAAGTCAGTCTGGGTCGACCTGAAACTGGTCGGCCTAGGCCGTGTTCGTTCGGGTTAGTCTGACCGGGTCAGACTGGACCTGGGCCCACTACAACCCATTTACACTCTTTTGGACATAACATTGGCACTAGATGTCCATTTGACGAACCTTCAACGGTGTTGGAAAACTTCGAGTGAGACAGACCCATTGAGTATACCCCACTGGAGTTTTGGATTAAGATGGGGAATGCTCAGGTTGGATCAAGCACTAATTCAACAGGGCCCCCGAGACTAAAAGGCTAATAACTCACAGACCGGACATCTGATTGACATGTCATCTGTGGAATTAAGACCTCTATGAAATGGAGAAAATTTGAGAAACTGCTTCATGGGACTTCGTGGAAGTTGGAGTATCGACTAGTATCTCATGTAGCGGATCCTCCCTGGGTTGAGTGAGCCTAGTGCGGGAACCCATTAGCTGGCTCATAATTGACGACTGCTAACTCTTTCGACTTGGAGTGACTTGATAGACCTAGTGGTGAGTTCATCTGTTTGACGTGGAAGACCCACGGTGGGGAGCGCCTCAGTGTGATGCAGTAGACCCACAATAATCGATAGGTTGAGTACCTCAACAAGTCACGAGGGAGAGCGCCTCTGTGTGATGCGACAGACCCATGGGGTGGAGCTCCTTTGTGTGACGTGGAAGACCCATGGTACATGATAGGATAAGTACCATAGCAGTCCAAGGTTTGTGAGAAGCATCTCTATGTGACGCAGAAGAACCACTATACTTGATAGAGAAGGGGATCTCCGGCAGCCAAGGTGTTCAACGATATGACTGTGGATGTTACTTGTTACTACCCCTTGAATAAATCATGGTGTGAGCTATGTCAGCATATTTGTGTTTTTCCCATGATTGTGATGGGTTACTTGATAATATTGTTATATGTATAAGCATATACCTAAGTAGGGTTATCTGTTTATTTCATACTTTGTGTTTTATCCTTGGTGGTTTTTGTGAGATCTTGAGGGTATCGGGGTCCCTACTGAGTGTCGTTATACTTAACCCTGCACGGGTTATGCCCACACCTTGTTGTATTGGATGCAGACGATAGACATTGCTGATTGAGGTTGAGAGAACCATGACTGGACGGTTCCCATAGGTGGACCATACGGAGTGTCGGTACACAGAGGAGACAGGGGGATGTGGAGTGTTGAGGAGGTGATTTGTACCTATCCTTCATGTAGGCACCTCGGAGGACCATCCGATATCTATATTTTATCTTTCATCAGTTGTTTTGTATTTCAGTTGTACTTGTACCTTTACTATTGGTCTTGTATTACAGACCCATCACATTCATAAATCCTTTTGGTTATAATGTTTTCTTGTGTTTGTATCTTGCGGTGTACTTGGTTATGTGAGGTTACAGGTTATAAAGGCATTGCCTTCCCAGTTTTAGGGGAAACGCCTCACGGTGCTAGTCGCCAGCCCCTAGCCTATGGAAGGCAGGCCTCGGGTAGTCATAGCATGGGCCCCAGAGGACAGTTTGTGACAAATTGTTATCAGAAGATTCAGTTCTACTGAAGAACTAGGACTCTGATATTTTCAATGAAGTAATAGTGTTAAGGCTAATGAGTGTGGTCTTTAGTTTAGGGAGTCCAGTGTTGGAGCAGCGACTGACTTATGCATACACCAGGACCCTGACTTATGATTTCCGACTCAGTGCACGAAAGCACTTCTTGTGTGTCTGTTTCCAAGAGTTTTCTTTGTTATCTCTTGATTCAGTTCACCAGGTATAACTTATTGACCATGGAGTACCTGTTTCTTTTCAGGATTCCTCCACGTGGACAGCCAGCTAGGGTTTCGAGAGTAGTACGCACTGATAGCCCACCAAGAGATGAGGCCTCGGTGCAGGTCCCTTTTCCAGTAGAGGCACCAGTGGTACCATTACCCATTAGGCCACTGATTCCACCGTCCTTAGTAGTCGAGAGTGCACACCACTTTAGAGCATTGCACGAGTTCCTTTTCCAAAGGCCACCCTGGTTCAGGTGCGAGATGGACCCACAGGTGGTTGAGGATTGGCTAGAGACTGTTGTGAGAGTCTTCCAACTCGTAGGGACACCAGTCGTTCTCCTGGTGGTCCTTGCCACCGACCATCAGTAGGAAGCGGTGGGAAAATGGTGGATCATGATTCTCCAGGATCACAATGAGGTGACGCTTCTCTGGGAATACTTCAAGAGCCTGTTCGGGAAAAAAATTTCCAATGACTCTTCGCACAGTGTGCATACAAGGGATTCTTCATCTACAGTAGGGAAACATGATTGTAGCTCATTATTTAGAGATTTTCAATGAACTCTCATGCTACTACACATATATGGTGCAAAACCTATTCTTCAGGGCCCAGGCCCTTGAGAAGGGGATCTGGTGAGAAATCAGGGCTTCGATGATCTCACTCAGCATCCCGATGCAGGCGAGATTATTAGAGAGATCGCTCTTGGTGGAGAGTTTCCTTTCCGAGTATTCATTAGCATCCAGGCCCAATATCAGTCATCACATAGCGGATTCTTCTGCAGCTGAAAGTAGAGAGACTTCACTAATGTCCAATAGCTCCAGACCCACTGGTGGAAGACCGCATGTCTCAGGATGGGTTCTGAGGGGCACCTAAGGTGGAACCAGTCAGGAAAGGATCATTTAGTGTTACTCATGCTGAGGGCTGGGTCACATGGGTTGTGACTATTCGACCCGTCTTACGGATGATCCGTAGCCGGTCGAAGGACCTCTTAGACAAAGATAGACGTTTGACCAAGGAGTTCCAAAGGGAGTAGGAGGACATGGAAGAGAAACTAGCTATGTAGTTGGCGGTGGGTGATGATTCAATATGTTACTGCCACCACTACCAGGAGGTACATCCCAACCATAGGGAGCAGGTGGACAAGGTAGATCTCAGCTCCAAGTAGCTGAAGCTTACGATCATGGAACTCTGGAGATGATACAAGGTATGATCTGTGTCTACTTCACCTTAGGTTAAATACTCATAGACACAGGTTCTAGTCATTATTTTATTTACACATCCCTCATTTAGAGCTCATAGATTCTGATGAAGCTGTTGGATCGATACTTATGTCTAGAGAATCCTATGGGAGCCGATTCGATGATTATGCATTGGTTCTGATAGTGTGTGATTAATCTAGAAGGAAAGAGATTTGGGTGGAATATCCTTGTAGAAGCGTCGAGGCCTTACGATACCATCTTTTTTATGGAATGGTTATCTACAATCAATTCTCAGATAGAATATATTAATCGCAAAGTGCGGTGTGTCCGCAGGGATCGGTCCAGGTTTATCTTCACCGGTGAGAAAGGAGCCCTTACAGTGCATGATGGACTTACCCAGAGGAGAGTGTAACTGATCACTTATCACCTGACTAGCCTTACCCTTGGAGCTATTGATGTTGAGAGTCTAAGCTATCCTGTAGTGGTGGACCAGTATGCAGTTGTTGTCCCTGATGATGTTCCATTTCTACCTCCTCATAGAGAGGTAGACTTTTACATTGACTTTTACACCCAAGAAGTCACCGATATATATATACCAGTATATCGGATGGCTCCTACTGATCTTCGCGAGCTGCTGGTGTATCTGGAGGACATATAGGGGAATGGATTCATTCAGCCCAGTGTTCCTCCATGGGCAGCCCCAATTTTGTTTTCCATGAATGCAGATGGGAGCTTGAGACTTTGTTGCGATTATCGGCACCTGAACCAGGTGACCGTGAAGAATAAGCACCCACTCCTGAGTATTGACAACCTCTATGATCAGCTAAAGGGAGAACGATGATTCATGAAGATAGGACTTCGATCAAGCTATCACCAGCTTAGAGTGCGTGATAAGGATGTGCCGAAGGCGGCCTTCAAATGTCGTTATGGCCATTATGAGTTCTTGGTTATTCCATTATACATGAACAATGCTCCAACAGTGTTCATGGGAATCATGAATAGGATATTTCATCCATACCTTGATCATTTTGTAGTTGTCTTCATGAGAAACATTCTAATCTAGTCGACTACTGAGGAGAAGCATTCCTATCATTTACAGGTAGTACTAGATCCACTCCGAGAGAACCACCTTTATAGTAAGCTCTTGAGGTTCCAGTTATGGATCCGAGATGTTCACTTTCTAGGACATGTCATATCAAAGGCTAGAGTTGCAGTGGATCTAGTGAATATTGAGGTGGTAATTTCTTGGGATCCACCTAGGAGTGTGACGTAGGTTCGGAGTTTCTTGGATTTTGATGAATATTAACGAAGGTTTGTGCCAGACATCTCTAGTGTCGCAGCACCACTATTAGCTATGACGAAGAAGGGCCAACCCTTCGTTTTTTTGGACAAATGTCATCATAGTTTTCAAGAGATGAGGTAGAGGATGAATAGTTCCCCCATATTGAGTCTTCTGGAAGAGGGAATATGGTACGTAGTTTACTATGACACATCGGGGACTGGACTCTATTGGGTCCTAATGCAGGAACGAGTATTGATCACATATGGTTCTCGACAGCTGAGACAACATGTGCAGAATTACCCTACCCATGAACTGGAGTTAGCATTAGTGCTCTTCGCCTTGAAGATGTGGCAACACCATCTGATGGGTGATCATTTAACCATGTACTCTGATCACAAGAGTCTCAGGTATATATTCTCTTAGAAGGACCTGAACCTGAAACAACGATGTTTGGCTTGAGTTCTTCTAGGCCTTTGACTTCAAGATAATTTATACTCATGGGAAGGGGAATGTTTTTGTAGATGCAATCAGCAAGAGATCTGGTATAAAACTGGTAGGCGAGGCAATGGAGCATCTTTCTTCTTTATATATATGCTTTGTGGATAGAGATGGAGAATATTTTCTTCATCCTGTTACAGTCACTCTCCCACTCCTTCTGCGAGTCAGGGAGGCACATTGTGGGGACGCTGACTGCGAGACACGACGTGCTCAGATATCCACAGGACAGAAACTTCATGGATTTTCTGAAGGTGGGGAGCATGTCATCCTCTTCTGAGGACGTACCATGGTACCATGGACACTTCAGAAGGATGTGTTGAGGGAGTTCCACACTTCCCTTGTAGCGGTATATCCTAGAGTGGTGAAGATGTACCAAGATCTCAGACGACTGCACTGGTGGCCGGGAATGAAGAAAACAGTACTAGAGTTTTTCTCTAGGTGCCACACTTGTCAGCAAGGGAAGGCAGAGCATCAGGGACCAGCAGGCTTGGTTCAGCCATTAAAGGTCCCATAGTGGATGTGGGATGGGATATCCATGGGATTCATGACAGGTCATCCACATACATCCAAGGGTCATGACTCGATTTGGGGTATTGTTGACCGACTCACCAAGTCGGTCTACTTCCTACTAATTAGAGATCCGGGATCAGTATAGAGCTCGGTATGCCTCTATGTGCAGGATATTGTGCGGTTATATGGAGTACCCTCGACGATTATATCTGATCGTGATGCACTTTTTACTTCCCGGTTATGTAAGGGGATGCAGGAGGCTTTCGGGATGCAACTTCGTTTGAGATCTGCCTTCCGTCCATAAACGAATGGCCCGATGGAGTAGACCATTCAGACACTTAAGGACGTGATGCGTGTCTGTGTCCTCGACTTCATTCCTAGCATGGGGGATCACTTGACTTTGGCGTATTTTTCGTACAACAATAGATATCACTCCACCATAGGGATTTCACCTTTTGAGGCATTTGTACGGGCAACCTAGTAGATCACCTTTGTGTTGTACTAACCCAGGTGATTCAGCACTCATGGGACCATAGAAGTTACGAGCAACCATAAACAAGGTGAAGATCGTCCATGAGCAGATGAAGACTGCATAGAGCAGGAAGAAGTCATATGCCGACAAGAGATGGAGACCTCTAGAGTTCGATGTTGGTAACCACATCTTTCTACGGGTCTCACCCCAATGATGTTTTCAGATATTTGGTCGAGGTGGAAAGTTATATCTGAGATTCATCGGACATTTTCAGGTCCTCAGAAGAGTTGTCAGGTTGGAATACTACTTATCTCTTCCACCTTTGTTGCACCAGGTGTATGACATCTTCCACATATCATAGCTGAGGAGATACATGTAAGACCCTTCTCACATCATCGTCCATGGAAAGCTGGACGTCGACGATGGGGTGACTTTTATGGAGGATACAGTAGAGAATGAGGATCGCCAGGAGCGAATCCTTCATGGACATTCGATAGCACCGGTGCGCGTTCGCTGGCAGTACGAGAACCTCCAAGAGAGCACATGGGAGAGGGAGGCTCAGAGGCATGATTAGTACCCCCACTTGTTCCCTTAGTTTGAGTTGTGGCTTACTGGGACATAAAGCCCTGACGTGGGGAGAATGCAAAGACCCAAAATTTCCATGTAATATTCTTTATAAATATATTGGAACTTTATGACTCCGTGAAAGTTGAGGGTGAGGGATTCTGAATCCAAGAGTGGCCGGAATGAATTTTCAAAATTTAGTTCGGGTACATTCAGTAAACCTGTGAGATGGTTTTTTCTATCTTTTGAAATGGTTCTTGGAATTGAAATCTAATGGCACCCTTGAACTCATAGTGCCGATATTTTCTTAATAAGAATTTCACCACGATGAAAGTTAGTCAAGGTTGAAAGTTAATTTTTGGGGTTTTCAAGGAAATGATAAAATAAAATAATTACATTTCATTTAATTTTTTGTAACCACCCATGTTGATTTTTCACATGTAAGGACCACATGAACTAAAACCTCCCATGAGCGGTTATAGAGGTGGGGACCACCGAACCTATCCTTTCATGAGTGGTTATACTGGTGGGGACCACACAATGTTTGAAACCACATGAACTCTCTATTAAGTGGGGAGAAACCTCTTGATCTCCCACTTAATTATGCCAACCCTCCCTATAATTCAGTATGCCACCCTCCATTAATTAATTTATGTCCCAACATCTTCAATTAATTAAGCGGAGCCAAATAAATTAGTCCAATATGAAATTGTTCCAACAATTAAAAATATGGGAAACACAACAGTTGTCCATTTTCATTTTGGGGAAAGGGCTTGGAAAAGGAGAGAGTTCTTGTAGAAATCCCACCAATGAAGAAAGGCAATGACAAATGCCGACCTCGACTTCGACCTTCTTCCTCGAGACATCTTTAAATGGTGGGAATCGTCAAAAATGAAGATTCACCCCCATAAGGGACCATCAAGCTGACGAACGAGCTCAGGATCAGAGGCGTGCGACAGGCACAATAAACGTCGACAACTTCTACTTCTCTCTTTCTCGTCAATAATCAATCCAAGGTAGGGGTTTATTTGTGTATGGATACATTTCCCATGTTCTTCCATTGATTATATTTTGGGATTGGAAATAAATCCTTCCAGGAGGTTGTAAAGATTGATGTTATTCTTCATGTTCTTGTTAAGCCATATGCTACCAAAATAATGCAGATGGTACGGGCCCAACAAACATGGCATGAACGCTCTGTAAAAAATCTTGTCATGATTTGTGGTGGTGAATGTGACGTAGGCGATGCTGCAACAACACCACCCCGTGAACACCACCGCATCGCGACCTCTGTGCCCTCATGACACCCCTACGGCTGAGCTACTCAACTGCACCCACGACTGCCAAGCCCCATGGCTCTGCCACCTGCGGACCCATTACGCCGCCCAAAGCCATCGCCGTCCAGGCCGAGCCTGCATCGACGACCGGGTTGAGTCGCCGCAACCATCTACTAAGCTGCTGCCACTGTATGCCGAGAGACCATCCGACCCACCTCGGTCGCTCCACACATGGTCTTCCAAGTCACCTTGGTCGCGCCGCACATGGCCTTCTAAGCTGACCACATCCTTTTGAGCCAATCCGGCCGAGCCACCCGTGGCCTTCTGAGTCGCTCCTGCCGATCCTTCCTGCAACCCTGAGCTGCTCTGGCCGAACCACCCCATGGCCGCGCCACTCAGGTAGAGCCGCCCCGTGGCCCTGAGTCGCCCCGTAGTCATTGGATTCTTCTGCCGAGCTTCCCCGTGACCTCCACCCACCTGGCCGAGTCACCCCGGCCGAGCCGCCCTATGCCCTCGCACCGTCCGCGGCTAAACACCTGCGAACCCTCACGGCAAGCCAGACCGCCCAGTGAGCCGAGACCCGCAGTATGGGGTGGGCCGACCCGAAATGGGTCGGCTCATGCTTGTTCAGGACATGCAGGACTGACCGGGTCAAAACGAACCCAGGCCTAGTACGGCTCATTTACACTCTTTTGGCCATAAATCTGGCACTAGATGTCCATTTTAAGAACCACTAGTGGCGCTGGAAATCTTGGAGAGAGATTTTTCCTTTGATTATACCCCACTGGAGTTTGGATTTTGATGATGAACAATTAGATTGTATCGATAATGAATCTAACCGGGCCCCCGAGACAAAAAGGCTAATAACTCATAGACCGAGAGTCCGATTGATGTGATGTATGTTGAATTGAGACCCCTATGACTTGACAAACTTTTGAGATGCTTATTCATGGGACTTAATGGAATTTGGAGTATTTACTGGTTGCTCGTGGAACAGATCATCCCAGAGACAAGCGAGCCTAGTGTGGGAACCCCATAGATGGTTGTGACTTGACAACTGCTGACCTTTTCAAATTGGAGTGACTTGCTGGTCCATTGGGGTGCGCCTCTGTGTGACGTGGAAGACCCATGATGGGGAGTGCCTTTGTGTGATGTTATAGACTCGTAGTATATGACAGAAGGATTACCTTATTAGGCCATAGTGGGGAGATCATCTGTGTCACGCGGGAGACCGACGGTACTCGACAAGAGGAGTAACTCAGCAAGTCACAAAGGGGAGCTCCTTTGTGTGAAGAAGAAGACCCATGGTGGGGAGCGCCTCTGTGTTATGTGGCAGACCCATGGTACTCAATAGGAGAAGTACCTCATAAGTCCATGTTAGTAGGAATCACCTCTGTGTGACGCAACAAGCCCACTATACTCAATAGAGGAGTGGATATCCAGTAGTTGAGGTGTTCAATGATGTGACTGAGGATGTTACATGTTACTACCCCTAGAATAAATTTTAGTGTGAGCTGAGTCAGTATCTCTGTGCTTTCATCATGATTACTATTTATGTCTTGATAACCTAGGTATACGTATGGTCATATACCTATGTAGGGTTATATGTTGATTTCACACTTTCTGGTTTATGATTTGTGGTTTTTGTGAGACCATGATGGTCTCGGGGTCCCTACTGAGTATCATTATACTCACCCCTATAAAGGCTATGCCTGTGCCTTCTTGTGTTGGATTTAGAAGACTGAGAGTGCTGGCTGATGCTGATAGTACCAGGATAGGACGGTGCTCAAAGTTAGACCATACAGCATGTCGGTACGCAGTGGATATGGGTGGACGTGGAGTGTTGAGGAGGGGATATGTGCCTACCCTTCAGGTAGGAACCTCAAAGGATGATCCAATAGATTTATTTTCTCTTTCTTTAGTTGTTTTGTATTTCAGTTGTACTTTTAACTTTACTGTTGGGCTTATATTCTGGCCTTTTTACTTTTAGCACTAATTTGGTTATACAATTTGCTTTTGTTTGTATCTTATTGTGTGCTTGGTAACATGAGGTTACAGGTTTTAAATGAAAAGTGTTCCCTATTTTAGGAAAATTCCTTTTAGTGCTAGTTGCCAGCCCCTGGCCTATAGAAGACGGGTCTGGGGGTATCACGACATGGGCCCTAGGGGATGGGTCATGACAATTCAAATTATGGATCTTTAAGTGGTGATGGGTCTATTTGGAATCAGGTTTGGTCTGAACTTGTTGGAACGACATGGCCTGACCCAGTCTGGGTTGGGCCGGTGAGGGAACCGCCTATGGGGATGAGGTATTGTTCAACCCGAGAAGGGGGTGTCCCGGCCCACTGGGCGCATGGTTAGTGGGGTCGGCGGCCCAACCGGGTGAGGTGAGGCCCACAGTCAGACCAAGAAGGTAGGAGGGGATGGTAGGGATTTCCTCCATTGGGTAGGCGAAGCGACATCAAATTTGGCACTGCCAAGTCCCCCACATGACCTGTTGCGGGTCCTTCCACTACAACATCAGATCCATGGCTCCACCGGCGGTGCGCTGGTCACACTTCCCACCACTTCCGCAGCCAGCCGGTGTGTCGGTCAGCTCTTCCGGCCGACGTGGCTGATGCGTCGTGACCGGTTTATCCTGGGGCGTGGGTAAGGTTCCACCTTCATCGTAGCCGACTGTTGTTTCATATACCACATTCATCTACCGCGGCTTCGGCCACGACCCCTTGCTCATCGGCGGCGCACAACCGTGCACAGAACCTCCTCTACAGTCAGCCGGTGTCAGGTGTTCTACCATCATTTGTCTCCCCAATACTTATCCAACCCGAAGGAAAATCTAGCAAGGAATACACCAATATTCAACAAAAGGGATGAGGGACTGTGCCTTGTTCCTCTGGCTCGCACACCCCGCATTTGGTTAACAAGAAGAAGGTAGGGAGGATTCAAATAACTCTTGAAAAACAAATCTAGATTAAACCCTACCTCATTAATGATGGAGAAAATCCCACTATTGAGAATGTGGCTCGGTGTTCACCATTTAATGCAACTAGCCTCCAATGACGTTACTCGATCATCAATTTTTGGTTCAGCTTTTCAGTGTTTCTCGTCACCGCCTACTACAAATGGATATGTTCTCCTAGGGTTTGGCGTCTTGACACTTTTTCAGCACTTCAATCATTAGTGAAGTAGTGTTGATTCCTCCCCCCAAGCTCCATAAAAACAGGATATGGGAATGGTGTCTAATGCTTGTGGGATTTAATGGGGGATCATTAATTAGGAGCCTTTTTAATTATTTAACGATGTTGTAACATAGGATTGAATGGTCATGTCATTTATTGTCTTGAAACATTGTTGTTCCCACATTGCCTCTTGTCCATTAGAGTAAGAAGAAAGGAAAAAAATAACAATGTTATTTTTTTGTTTTTTTTCAGAATTCAACAAATTTAACTTTTTCTCCAGACCTACTGTGGTCAAAGTGAAGTCTCCCATAATCGAATCCTGATTCTATGAATTCAACGGTGCCCTCAAATTTTTAGTCTTGATCACTGGTTCAAAATATAGAAAACATCACACGCGTGTTTACTGAATGTACCTTAGAAAATGGTCAGAAATTTATTCCGGGAAAACCGGGCCTCAAAATTCTAAGCTGTCCATTTTCGCAGGCTCGGAATAATTACATATAATAAAAAACATTACCTGGAAAATCAGGGTCTTTATAGAAATTTTATGTGTTTCCAAGAGAATCATTATTTTAAACAGATATTGAATATATTAAAATATAAATTGGAATATTTTTAGGAAATTTATCCATAAACCCCCTTTTATTTCTTCTCCATTGGTTATATTTAGGTATTACATGTCAATTTACAATTTTCAATCTCACAGATTTAAAATTTTCCCGAAACGATGTTTGTTAGTGGATCTATTTTTTCAATTCTTTTCGATTAGGAATATTTCTATTTTATGGTAATAC
Organism: Viscum album; assembly: GCA_963277665.1. Lineage (NCBI taxonomy): Eukaryota > Viridiplantae > Streptophyta > Magnoliopsida > Santalales > Viscaceae > Viscum > Viscum album. The sequence goes on from OY728147.1 coordinate 1,112,715,333, forward strand.
TATTTTATGGTTTAATAATATATTATTTTATGGTTGTTTATGGTTTATTTATATTAACATTGCCTTATAATGTTTTTAAATAACTATATTTCACGTGAATATTTTTCATTTTCTTCTCTACTATATTCCCTCACCAATTTTCTATAAGTTCATTAAAAACCTTCAAGTTAATGTTTTTTACATAATAATGATTACAAAAATATAATAATTACCATCATACATACATTTTAAACCTATTTAATAACAAAATTTTTTTAAAAAAAGTTTTTAAATGTGATTAATTATTTAATTTTAGTCCCTAACTAATATTTTTCATCCATTGGATGATTTTCATCCTTTTCAATATACATTTATGCTATAATCACTTAAAGGTTTTTCTTAATCATAATGGATATGTATTAATGAAATCATGCATTTTATTTATCTGGATAATTTATTTATAGCTTATGAAATTTTATTAGATCTCATAAATCAAATGGTTTAAAATTTTGATGATGGATTTATGAATTTTTTCATGTTCATGTAAGAAACATAAGTATGGTTTATCATTATGTGATGGTTAGGCTCATAATAATATATCTCTCTAATATATTGGGTAAATATTATTCTCCTAAGATTTTAGGGTTTGGGATATGGTTTTTTATCATAAACCATAATGTTATGGGAAATATTTATTCACTATATGATGATGGTTTTAGTAGTGAGATTGAAATAAGATATGAATTACTATGATTATATTTTTGTCACATTCATATTAAAATTTTAATATGTTATGATAAGGAAAATATATAATTATTCATGTTTTTCTATTATTTCTATATGTTATAATTATATACCGTAAATCAATTACTATATATAGATATATATTCATTTTATGTTCAATAAATATCCTCATTATGGTCTCTTATGTAGTTCCGATTGATATCTGATTTCAAATTCATCTTATTAAGTTAATGAGAACACCCTTTTTCATATGTTTTAATTTTATTCATTTAATGGAGATGAGTATTATATTTGATATGTCTAGGAAAAAATATTTATTTGTGTCTTTATGGGATATATTGAAGAAATACTTTATAATATGATTCCTATTTAGATAATATATTTGAAAACCAAACCAATAGGTTGTAGGGTGTAGTATGTTTTGATTTGTATTGAATAATGATTTAATATTTATATATGTTATATTTGAGTTTTCATAGTTGGTATCAATGTAGGGATTAGTAAATATTTGTGTTCATGTTGTGAAGAATAAAACGATTTAATCAAAATATTACTAGAATAAACATAAAATTTCATTGATTTAAATAATGGTGTCTTTATATTGAAAATATTAAGATTTAATTTTCATTAATTAATTTTTATTTAAAAATAATATTATATTTTAATTCTAACAATATCCAATTTTTTGATTTATTCAATGTCTATAACATATAGAAACTATGTAAAAAAATGGTGTGATTTTAAATTGAAATGGTTTTCCAAATAAACAAAAATTGGATGGTAGATGGGGTGAAATACATGATATATATAATCAAAGAAATCGACAAAGATATAAAAATTAACATTAACCATGTAAATATCTATAACTATTTGATGAAATAATAACTCACCATCAAATTTTTTGTGCAACACTTTCCACCATCCCTTAATAGGACATACAAATTATTAGTTGGTGATCAAGGGATCAACAAAAACTAGTCAATTTCAAAATTTAATTGATCTAAGTATGAATATTTAGCGTTATATATTCATCATTTCAAAGGTTAAGATGTTAAATTAAGGGCTATCAATAATAACATTGGAAAAATAGAGAAATTAACTAAATGGATTGGGTGGGGTTTAAGAGAATATTTTTCAATATATATTTTTCCTGATGTCTTAAGGTTAAAATAAAAAAAATACATCGAGTTGAAATGAATGGATGAATCAATTGGTGGATATGAATCATTAAAAACACAAAAGTTATGTCTTAGTGTATATTTAATTATAATATTATTTTATAAATCAAATGAACAATTTTTTCTCAAGTAAATTAACTTTTTGGGTGTTTCAAAATCAATGCATGGTCATGGTGACCATGTCAGGAGTCGATATAGTGCTAATTTGGTGGATGTCAATATAATATGATCTATACATGCTCCCATGACAATAAAATGTGGCTATACATCACTATACTTTATCAAGAATCATTATTTTCTAGGTCTGATATTCTTGGGACCCTTACAATGTTATTCATGGAAGACTATACTAATATTTAAGAATAATTATTTTTCATAAAAACTATAATGAGTGATTCTAAAATCATATATTATTTTTGAATGTAAATACATGTATAAAAGTATGTATTATGTATTTATCTAATTTATTATCATATTTTATTGTTAAAATAGATTTGAAAGGACATTACATAGATATAATTGTGTTTTTATTATTTCTATTTGATTGAAATAAATGTATTTTATTGTTTTCATTCAACAAGGTTATTTTCTTGAAAGATAACTATTTTAAATTTAAATATTATAAATTTATTTTTATTATTTTTATTTTGAATTAACATAAGTGGACGGTGTGTAATGGAATGCATCTTTACAAGTCGTTATTTTAAAGAGAAGCTGAATTTTTCTATTTTTGGAGCATGGGAATCATTAATTTGGTGTTTATGATTTGGACTGTTGATAATTAATTTATAAATTGTGGTTTTTACAAAGTTATCATATGAGGTCTAGTTTTAGTTTCTAAAATGATGAGAAAATTCATGTAACCCATTTAAATATCAGTAGTAGTAGTTCATGGAGGACTAAATCTGGGGAACCATGTAATTGATATAGTTTTAGGGTTTATTAACCATTATTTTTCAAATAGATGATCATATAAACCTATTTAAATTGATGTTAGTGTATTGAATACCATTAAATAGATGAATGAGAACCTGGTGGTGTCTTTGATTGTTTTTTTGATGGGTAGATTTATCTTTTATTATTACATGCCTTTAGTTTAGTTTTGATGATTATTAAGAGATACCATTTGGGATAACCACTTACACTTATACTGAGGTTAATTAGATAGTTTTCTATCACAATATGTTGAGTTAAATCCCTCTTTTCTTCCTCTTTTTTTCCCACTTCATCAAATTAAATTTTTGAGATGTTAACATAGGGGTTCATGGATGATTCCACTAGTGCATGGTGAAATCATCTCCTCATTTAAGTGATTCTTGGTGTAATGTATAGAGGATGTTGAAAAAGGGGAAACACAACACATTATGTTTAAATTAATCATTTTTATAATTCTTATTGTGTTTTTATATAAATATATAATATATTTGAAATACAAAAAAAAGTTTGGATGTCACGATCTGTCTTTCAACAATAGTAGTATTCATTATAAGTCACCAAATATTGGCATGTCTTTTCATAAGGTTTTATCTTTTGGAGATCACTTTACGATATTTATTAGTTTGTACCCAATTGAATAATTAATAAGAATTAGTTATTAATTTTAAAATTTATATTTTGTGTAATGTGACATGAGATAGGTGTGAAGGCTCTTTACATTGATTTTTATTTTCTCTGAAAATCATGTCATAAGAATTATAACATAGTAATTGAGGTAGAAACACTATTTATTACATTACCATTTGTGTGTACATATGTTAGTAATTGTTTCCTAGGGAGTATTGGTGTGAGGTGTATGTGTGAGACCGATATGGGATAAAGTTATGTGAGGTATGTTGTTAAACCATTTGGTTTAGGATAAATATCTCATATACTATTTGAATGGTATGAGTAAGGTATCAAAACCCTATTACCATTGGATAATAAATCCATGAATTTTTTTATGTCATCCTCTATGTCTATAAAAGGTATGATTATGATATCGTATATCTTGCTTAACGATGTTCCTTATATCCAAAAATAATATATTTTGAGAAACATCTCATGAATATTAGGTATATCTCTTATACTATCCCAATTTCACTAAACCCTCATAGATGTGGTGAAATTTCCCATTATATTATATCATAAATAATTACTTGTAAAATCATTTTTAAAACTACTTCTGGATCCATTCTAGAACATATTTGGAAAGATTCCATGAAATTCATTATATATAACATTGTAAGAATCACCATGTGAATATCCAACTTAATTACCTATTAGATAAACTATAAAATGGTTTTAGGCAATCCTTTTGAGTAAAACACAATTACCATATTGGGAACTAAAGAATTTGACCTTAGTGACAACTATAACATTGAAAAAAAAAATAAATATTGAATTCATTAATGTAAGGAAAGATCCTCCTCTAGAAAAAATTCAATGATACTCAATATTTAATAGGATTCAATGTCATATCCATCATAAAAACTTATCTATATACTTTTTTTAATAGCCACATAATTTTAAAAAAATTAATTTTTATATAATTCCATTTTCGAAGAAAAAAGGTAATAAAAATAAAAAAATTGGGTCTATACAATATAAAAAATCCTGAATTCTTGATATTCCATGTATAGATAATGAATCTGATTAATACACCATAGTTAATTTACCCTTGTGGTTGAATATGATCCTCATGTTACATATAAGAAAATCATATCTTTTATCAATTTATGGTCATAAAACACCTTTTTTAAATCTTAATTGAGGGACTACATTTCATACTCATTATACGAGAGGAGAAATCCCATCATGGTTAAAAATAAGATGATGGTATGGTCGATAACATATCCAACCAACCACATAATAGAGAAGCATTAAGTCTCACATAAGAAATGTATCAAATTGTGATGATTGTAATGCTAGGTATGTCCCCAAAATTATGTTTAATAGATATCAGAACATAAAATATGTACCCAATAATAAAGCAAAAAAAAGTTTATGATGATCTATTTGTTATACATTTTGGTTTATTGAATGTAAAAATTTCTTTTTTTAAATCCTGAGAATATTTTATATCCATGTAAAAGCATCCAACTCGCATTGATAATAATATTTCATCAAAATCAATAATACACTATATAAATAATTTGTTATGGATATTTCAAAGTTTTATATTGAGAGTTCAATTGTCATTTAACTTTCAGGTTATATTTATATGTTCATCCAATGTAAAATATTGATAATTTATAGATTTATTTTGGTATAAAATGTTAAATTATATATTCTTAAACCATTTTATAATTTTTATCAGAACTGTATATAAATTTCTCTCCCATCATGTAACATATGATAAACTACTAGATCAATTACTTGTTTTCTACAAATTAGGGATTTATTATAAAAATTATATATCATTGTAATTCCTTTCACAAAATTAATTTACCAGATAAAAAACCTCCCAAGAAACTATTTAGTGAGTAATATCTGTATAGTAATAATATTAAATAATTTTGAGACTTAAGGAATCATATTCCTATTTTTTACAATATGAGCATTGTATTCAATCTTCTTAATTCAACAACATTAAATGTTGTTATTTTAATAACGTTTTTTCAGCATAGATATTTAGATTTTTATTATCATGATAATTAATAAATATTTTCTAGGATGTTTCTCCTTGAAATCATTTGGAAACTAATGTAACCACATACATTAATTCTATATAGACAACCCCTAATTCTTTTATGTGAAATTAAATTTAAATTTTTTCCTAGAATAATCAATTAAGTTTCAATATTAAAATTTCTCAAAATAAAAAAATAATCCCACTTCCCAGGTAAATTTTAAATTATTCTTAAAATACCATTCTAAGATATATAAAACATTCTGTATTGGGAAATAAATTTTATTCCATTTTATTAGAATTATTTTATATAAAAAAAATATTATTCATATCATATATATTATTATTTGAGTTTGGATACTTATTCAACAAATAATAATAAATTATTTTACTAAATACGCCAATACTCGGTGGTGGGATCATATACCCCAATGTGTAAAAATCCTTTGGAAAATCTCATTTTCTTGAATAAAACATATTTATATTCTACATTTTTTTATACATGCTATATAATATAATGAATAAAAATCCAAGGGTAATACCTAATATTCATAAAAAACAATAAAATTAAGTAGCTTCAAGTGTCATATAAAATTAATGAAATAAAAATAAAAATAATTTATTTCACAATTTAATATTCCATTACATTCATTCCATGATTTTGTAACAGTTAACATCCCTATTTGAATAAAACATATATGTTCCATCCATTGTTTCATTAATCATTAACTTTTTAAAATTTATATTATGTGTAAAGTATACATTACGTATCATATATTCTTCAAGATAAATGAATAGATCTCTACATCACTATTACATGACATGGATATTTCATGTATTTTCAGTACCACTTTTGGTAACCGCAAAATTTAAAACATATGGAAATGTACTCCCTCGTTGAATTTTTTCCTTTAGGATTCAATAAGAGTCTTTTGATATTATGAAGAAACATTTTTTGACTCTCCAATTAACATTACATCATCCAGTTTTATCTTCTACCCATATTTTATATCAATAGAACACAAAAAAATAATTTTAGATACTAAGTTAATCTATTATCAATAATTTGAAAAAATATAGAAAAAGTATATTGAACACATTCACTTTATTAGAAAATTTATGATTATGTTTCTATAATGAATTACATAACCTGAATAATATTTAACGAATATATCCATTTTATATGTCATTAACATGATCAATAACACTGAGTATTTGAGTGGAGACAGATGTTCCTTATTCCATTTTTTATTTAATTCCAATACAACCATTTTTCGAATAATTTGATGATTCTTATAAGATTATGAATTGATTAACTAATAAAAATAAATAATTTATTCCATTGGGATGTTTTCCTCTATTATATAAGATTTATTTTTTATTGAAAAATCACAAAATATTCATACCAATATTACTAGTTTATTATATATTGTTTTTCCTTTATAAAATATAAATGTTATGATGGAATTAATATCACAACCTTTCCTTTTATCATTAATATTATTATACTTTATTGATTATTATTTACATATCTTATTTTTAGGTCTCTGACCTCTAATTTTTTGTAGAAAATGATTTTTTTTATTACATAGTTAATTTAAACTGTTCAACGACTATGATAGATAGTGTATATATTTTATAAGAACTATTCTAATGGTTGGATGATAAAATGTAAAATATTTTTGATAAATTGTGTGTGTTTACTAGGTGTTTCAAGTGAGGAGAATATGGTAGGTTTATATTTTAAAATACAATAAATAAAATCAAGTATTTAAATTTTGAGATTTACCTATTTTTTCTTGTTAGATTCTAACACAAAATGGGTTCCTCATTATACATATTCGTTATACACATACAAGGAATATATATTCAATCACTCCACTTTATCCCCCTATGTTTTCAATTCCCCTTTGATTCTTAGACATTTCTCAAGGTATGTATATTTTTTCATTATTTTCCCTATAATGTCTTGTTTTTATTCTTGTCCCTATTCATGATACCCTTTAAAATGAATACTATATATAATTTGATTCTAAATTAGTGTGGTTTAAATTTATATTTTATTATGATACCACATAGACTATACTCTCTATTTGAAACATTTATTCGATATATAAATTACCATGTCTGTTGTTTCCATGCATATATATTTTTAGAGAAATCCAGTTTGTGGGTTATATTTTCAAAAACATTTAATTAAAACATGAAATGGATTTATCTTAATTTCATTATTTTTTTGAGAACATATTTAGAATTTATAAATGGTTTTTTCAACCATTAATTAGTTTATAATGGGATATTCAATGCTTTTTAGAAGTTATTTGTCATGACCCGACCCTACCCGAGCTCGAGCCGAAACTACCCCAGGCCCGCCTCCATAGGCCAGGAGCTGGCGACCAGTGCCGAAGGCACAATAACTCAGGAATGCCTTTGCCTAAGCATCTGTACACACACACACACGCAGCACACTCAATGCAAAAGTGCAGAGTAAAAGAAATGACAAGTAATGAAAAGGGGCAACTGCTATATAAACCACTAAGTGCATCGACCTCTAAAAGTACAAAGTATAGTGCTAAAAAGGAAAAAGGGGAAAAACACGTGCCCAACCAGAAAAGGTGCCACAACCCGGCAATAGGTAAACAAAAGGAAAAGCTAACGGGTCTCCCACCTGGAACCCGGCCATGACCACCTCACGTGGTCCAAGCTCCCAAGCTCCTACGATCCACCGAAGTCACGCTCCACCTGTCCGTCGTCTGCAAGGGCACACCAAGTGCGGGAAAGACCAAGCAGGGGTGAGTATAAAAATACTCAGTAAGAAACCCCGAAGGCACGAGGGAGCAACAAAAGGAGGTACCGAAGGGTGAGCAGTAGAGCGAACAAAAAAGTAGAGGAGTACAACTGAAAACGAAGTAAAGAGTCCAGCTCAACCCGACAAGAGAGAGAAAGAAGACTCTTCCTACCACGAGAAGCTGGGCGCGGAAAGCACGTGGCATACCCCGCACGTCTTTGCCTCTCCTGAAGGAGAGTGGCCAAAACCCAAATAGTGGGTACTCAAAACATGGTATATACAAATATGTATGCTCAACCAGAAACCCGAACAACGTCGTAAGGGGATCTCCATCCCATAGCTCAGCCTAAGAAAAAGATTCGCCAACAGTCCCAAAAGTAAACACCATCGATGCCCAGCATCCCGCACGTCTGCCCTGAACTGCAAGCCAAGGGGCTCAATCACCGCACCTTGACACTATCCACTTTGGGAGGCACTGACTCGCCCGCACGGTTTTAGATCGTGTCACAAGAACGCGTCTCGGTGGGGAAATCACCCCTCATATTTGAGAGTTCTAGGGAAAGTCAAACCACACCTCGTTACTACCCTGTAGTCGAGAGGTCTCCTCAAAGCCATAGTCGTTCCATCACCGACCCGTACAACCAAGGGTCTCACTCCGGTAATCACGGAGGAAAGCCACAGACTATCCTAGTCGGAAGGACTGAGTCTGGAATGCTAACAGGTGTCCCACTGCGCAGCCCCCGCTAGAGGGTAATTCATAACCAAAAGTCGGGTGACCCACTGCCCAGCCCTGATGGAGGGTAAACCTTAATACATCATCAGGCGACCCACTACCCAGCCCCACTGGAGGGTAAACCATATTTAGATATCCGGTAACCCATTGCTCAGCCCTGCTGGAGGGTAAACCCTAACAATCATCAGGCGACCCACTGCCCAGCCCCGCTGGAGAGTAAACCTGGAATAAGTCGACAGGCGACCCACTGCCCAGCCCCGCTGGAGGGTAGACCTGGAATAAGTCGACAGGCGACCCACTGCCCAGCCTTGCCGGAGGGTAGACCTGGAACTAGACGACGGGCGACCCACTGCCCAGCCCTGCTGGAGGGTAGGCCCTAAGAGGTCGTCGGGTGACCCACTACCCAGTCTCTGCTGGAGGGTAGACCCTAAGTGTGTCGGGTGACCCACTGCCCAGTCTATGCTGGAGGGTAGACCCTAAGTGTGTCGGGTGACCCACTTCCCAGTCTCTACAGGAGGGTTGACCCTAAAAGTCAGCGAGTAACCCACTGCCCAGCCCCGCTGGAGGGTAAACCCAAAGAAGTCGATGAGTAACCCACTGCCCAGCCCCGCTAGAGGGTAAAACTCAGAACTGCTCTGGCCATCTCTACAGGAGGGTGCAACACAGGCCAATCGAACACGGAGTGGGTATCGCGCAGCCACACAACTCCATAACAACTCTCCCAAAAGAGTTTCAGCTCCTGCTCCATCACAGGGTGCCACTAGCACCGCTACTGCCCGATCCATTGAGAACGAAACCAGGGGAGACCACTCAACCCTGCTGGTCAACAAACGAGCACCGATCCAGGGGAAAAACTCCACCGTGCTGGTCAAACAAACACATGGAGAGACCCTCTACGCCGCGAGAGGTCCACGTACGCAAAGAAGAACCCGACAGACACGTGGGGCCCACACAACGTGTGGCCCCATCTCAACCCCAACTGAGCGCACAACCATCCTCAGGTAAAAACAACCACACGTACCTGCAAGTGCTCCCGTATACTCCTGGAGTATACCTCATTCCAGCCCAAAGGCTATCGTGCACACGGCACCCAGCGTCAACGCGAAGGCGTGACGTAACAACTCCACCTCAATGGCCCATGAACGACCAACCACATCACCTCAAGCATTTATATCACTCACACGGGAGTGCACGCGATCACTTGCTAAAGATCCGCTACAAGCAAAGTAGGGTGAACCACCACTGGAGCACCTTTCATGCTTCCACATTTAATAAGAACGCGCAAGAGGCTCCGTACAGCCAAACGGATCACACCGTTGTAATCCTTGCGGAAAAACACGCGAGTTAGCCTACTCACTCGCCCGAAACGGTCAACAGGTGGAAAAGGTACTATTCACTGTGACCAAACCCGTGTGGGGCCCACCCCAAGATCCCGAAACTGAACCAACAGATCACGCCGCTGCGATCCCCTCGGAAAAACTCACGGGATTGAGTACTCAATCGTCCAAAACGGACACCCAGTGAAAAGGGCACTATTCACCGTAGTCGGGTCGGGTGGGACCCACACCACATCCCCGAAAAAGGTCGAGCGAACTGAACCATCACAAAGATCTCAGAAAAAGAACGTCAAATGGACTGCTTACTTGCGTGTGATGGGTACCCGGAGAAACAGATGCCTTCCGGCGTACCGCACACGAGCGGCACCACGTGGGACCCGCATCCCGGTCCTGAAACTCAAGGAATGGATCGCACCATTGCGATCCTCTCGAAAAAGTACACAAGATGAACTATTCACTTGTCCAAAACGGTCGCCCGGTGATAATGCTGGAAAAATCACCGTCGACGCCCAAACTGCCCTCATGGGCCCCGCACCACCGCGCTGAATTTATGCGGGCAGATTGCGCCATTGCAATCCCCTCGGAAAAACACCCAGAATCGATAGCTCGCACGCCCCGAACGGACGCCCGACGAGAAAGTCGCTAAACGATGGTCGTAGCTCAAAGACGGGCCATGGGGCCCATGCCTCAACTCAAGTTTCAATGCCCGAACCACACTGGAAACCTCCGCCTCAGTGCCAGGGTCACAACGCCGCTGACGGCGCTCAAAACGGATGTCGGACGCGTCCGCGCCGTCCAAAACAAGAAACCCAGAAAAACGCTCGTCCACTTAAGGACGCGTCGCGCCTCAGCGGCCCCTCATTTCGGGAATTAAAAATTCCTAAAACCATCTCAAAAACTCCGTCTTGACGCAAGCTCCGCGCTACCACAGACGGCACGCAAAACGGACGCCCGTAGCCCGAAATACGGGCGTCCGAAGTCGGAGGGGCAAAGCCCCTTTGGGCCGGACCGGCCCGGTCCGGCCGCTCCGCCCTGCTTGGGCCGGCCCGCGCCGGCCGGCCCGGTCCAGTTGAGCCGCGGGCTGCCGCTCCACGGACCGCTCCCCTTCACACCCGTGCGCCCGCCACACAGGATTTGGCAAAGACCGGCCACGAGGGCTGGTCGCTCGGTCCACGCAACGACCGGCGAAGCGTGGGTCGTTGCTGCGCTGCACGGGGCCGCCGCCTCGCGGCCCCTCCTCTGTTTTCCGGCGCCCGCGGCCGGCTTCCGACAGTCACCACCGAACGCCGCCGCCTCCCGGAAGCGCCTCCGCCGCCTGCTGAAGCCCCGGCCGACCGCCGGAGGCCCTGCTCCGCCTCGCTCCGCCCCGAGCCGCCCTGCGCCGCCGCCGTCTGCCGCTTTCGGCCCTCACTGGAAACCGGTCGTGGCAGGAAAATTTCCAAGGACCACCGGGAACGATCCGGAGGTCGAAATTTCGATCTGGATAGCTTTCCGGAAAGCTCAGGATGGGATCTACGCAACCACGAGATTCGTTCGAGGATCCAATGGTGCGATTGAGCATAAAAAAGGATTAAAACGAGGAAGGGGAGGAAAACTCAAATCCGCCTACCTCGTTGGGCTTCGCCCGACGCATCCCGCGTGATCCGCCCCGCGCCGTTCCCTCGCCGGAGTTGGCTCGCCGGAGCTCGCCTCGCCGGAGCTCACCGGAAAGGAAGAAGGGAAGGGAGGGGTTGTGAGGAAGAAGAAGAAGACGAAGAAGGGGGGGTGCGTGTTTAAATAAAAACACTTAAACACCCCGCCTGACACGCCCCCGACTCCTCTCCCGAAGCAGAAAAAAGGGAGGGAATCCCTGGGGTAAACACGATGCTTCGAGCACAACGGCGGTCTCGAAATGTTATTCCGAGACCCCGTTCAAAAGTTATAAAATTTAACGTCCGAAGCTGATAAATTACGAAAACGCCCCTAGGGCCATTTTTCAAAAACGGCCCACGACCGCGAAACTTATACCCTTCCTAGGGTAAACGGCACGCTCCGAACTCAATGGTGCCCTCGGCATTCCATTCCGAGCCATCGTTTAATAGATACTAGCGTTTCTCCATTAAACGAATTAATTAATTTATTAATTAATCCGTTTAACGTTCCAGAAGCGGGAGAGGGGTCCAAACATCCCGCGCCGACAAGTTTTATGTCGTTCCTAGGGTAAAAACCCCATTACGGAACCATCCGCACACTTGGATCTCTGATCCGGAACCCTGTTTAGGAGTTATTGCATTTATTTAGCATTTCTAGTGTGAACATACTGAAAATTTAATTCCGGCCACTCTGGGGCCCGGAATCGCACGCCGTCTGAAGGCGCTGCTCTGGAATATCATCTAGAATATTTCAAAGTCTTTCGCAGCAAAAACCTAGTTCTTACATCATTCCCTCCTTCAAGCTTTTCTTCCCCGAAAAGCAAAACTAGGGAGAAACACAGGGTACTAATCCCACACCCGGCTTTCCCATACCCAGAAGAACCCACGCACAGCTCTGCGTCACCGCACACAGACCAAAGGATTGATCTGTTCACACTTGGTCAGCTCATGATGATGTCGTGCACCCACTCCAGACTTTGGGGTTAGGGCAAGGCGGTAGGACACCTCGCCATCCATTTTCACGGTCTCAAACGGCCCGAAGGCCCTCGGGGGTTGCTCACCTCCCCAGTCAAACCTCTACGTCGCACGCCGCGACTGGAATCACCGCCCGCACCTGGAACAAGGCTCGGTGATTCCCTCCTTCAGAATATCCATATGGTGAAACACCCAAGGATATCTGGTCACGCTAGAGGCTCCACAGTCGATGCTCTCTTACACGCTCAAAAGGCGAAGGAGTCAACACCATCGACTAAAGGAAAAGGTCTCGCGCCTTTCTCCTTACCACCACAGGGTTACACCCGACGCCCTGCGTCACCCTGGTAACACCTCAAACAAGGGTCTAGGAGAGAAGAATTTCACACGCAGAGCCTAAAAATTCTACTGCAAGCAGTAGAAGTGTGGCAAGGGGTACCTCTCACCATCCCGTGCCCTACAGGATCGTAGAGATCCAAAGCTCGCGGCTACCCGTGGTCCCAACTATCAGCTCCCGGAGCCTGACGTGGACCACCTAGTGGTGATGGGGAGATCTCGTAATGTCGTCCCCCACCTCCAGCTCCTCCCGCTCCACTGCTAGCACCACCTCTCTGGGTACCACTCCGATCACGGTGTTTCCTCTGCCGTGGCGGTGCGCCTGCTGCCTGCCCTATGCTCCCAGCAACTCGGGTCGGGCAGTCTCATGCCAAGTGACCTCGCTCGTCACAAGCATAGCACAGGCGCTCTCTGGGCTGCCCTGGTGCCCTCCGGCGCCACTGTGGTGTACAACCATGGCCCGGGATCCACTCATGTAAGGGCATCCTCAGCTAAGGTCATGTACCTTTTCACCACAGTGGTATACGACCACGTCTCCGGAACCGGCAGTGGGAAGGCCACCTGTATCGAGATCCTGTCCTCCGGTGCCTGCTAGCTATGACAAACGTCCCGGCTCCATCGCGCCCACTGCCACTACCAACTGCAAAACATGACAGGAAGCCCTCTGTCACCAGCGCCTGCTCTCGCACCCCGACATATGTGGAAATTCCCAAGGGTACTATGATAGCACGAATCTCTCGGCAGAGACCCTGCTCAAACTTCCGCGCTCGGAGGTTGTCATCATGGACCAAGTCCAGGTAAAAGTGTGCACGGTCTGCAAAACTAGCCGCGTACTCGGCCACCGTCATCCCTCCCTGCTGAAACTGCAGGAGCTCCTGAATCCGAACGAAGCGCAAGAAGAAGCGGAAAAACTCCTCACGGAGCAACAACTGGAAGTCGTCCAACGAAAGTGACGACTCGTCAAAGAGCTGAGTCACCAGACTCCACCAATGCCATGCCGATCCAAGGAAAAGGCTAGCTGCCAAAGTCACTCTATGATCTGTCGGCGTCTGCACAAGCCTGAAATGGAGAACCACTGCCTCGAGCCAAACCTCTGCTACCTGAGGGTCTAGCTCACCACTGAACCTCAGCGGTCTCTACCACTGGAACTCACGGAGCGCTCTCAACCTGCGCTCAAACTCATCCTACTCTGCTGAAACTGCCTGCTGCTCAACAGGTGGGGGTGCTGATACCGGTCCACCCGGAGAAAGGGGCTCACACGATGGGCCCTGGACTGTGGCCTAATAGCTCATAGGGTCGTCGTCACAAACCCAAGCTGGTATCCTGGCTGGCTGTCCTCGCGGAGACATCCTGAATATTATCAAGGAGTGTCGTGGTTATATGAGCATATATGTATATACAACAACAACAACGATGGGGAGATGACTCAAGAAGGACAGTCAAAGACTCAATCCTATGTGATGCACAATCAAATTTTCCCTGCAACAAGTGTCTCAGCATGCCGAGTCGACAAGAGGGTTATCAAAGTCCTGGTGAATGGATACGTTGGCCGCTGCACCATCACTGGACTCCCTGACCTGAGAGCCTCTCTCGAGACACATTAACACTGTTGCCCTATATCCCAACCAATTCCTCTTTTAGGGACATCCGCACAACGCCCCAAGGAACAAACCACCTCTGATACCACTTTGTCACGACCCGACCCTACCCGGGCTCGAGCCGAAACTACCCCAGGCCCGCCTCCATAGGCCAGGGGCTGGCCACCAGCACCGAAGGCACAATAACTTGGGGAGGACTTTGCCTAAGAACCTGTACACACACACACATGCAGCACACTCAATGAAAAAGTGCAGAGTAAATGAAAAGACATGTAAAGAAAAGGGGCAACTACTATATAAACCACAAATTGCATCGACCTCTACAAGTACAAAGTACAGTGCTAAAAAGGAAAAAGGGGAAAAACATGCGCCCAACCAGAAAAGGTTCCACAACCCGGAAACAGGTAAACAAAATTAAAAGCTGACAGGTCTCCCACCTAGAACCCGGCCACGACCACCGCACGCGGTCCAAGCTCCCAAGCTTCTACGCTCCACTGATGTCACGCTCCACCTGTCTGTTTTCTGTAAGGGCACACCAAGTGCGGGAAAAGCCCAAGCAGGGTGAGTATAAAAATACTCAGTAGGATACCCTGAAGGCTCGAGGGAGAAACAAAAGGAGGTACCGAAGGGTGAGCAGTAGAGCGAACAGAAAAGTAGAGGAGTACAACTGAAAATGAAGTAAAGAGTCCAGCTCAACCCAATAAGAGAGAGGAAGAAGACTCGTCCTACCATGAGAAGCTGGATGCGGAAAGCACGTGCTATACCCCGCGCGTCTTCGCCTCTCCTGAAGGAGAGTGGCCAAACCCCAAAGATTGGGTACTCAACACATGTTATATAAAAATTTGTATGCTCAACCAGAAACCCAAACAACGTCGTAAGGGGATCTCCATCCCGTAGCTCAGCCTAAGAAAAAGAGTCACCAACAGTCCCAAAATAAACACCATCGATGCCCAGTATCCCGCATGTCTGCCCTAAACCGCAAGCCAAGGGGATTAATCACTGCACCTTGACACTATCCACTTTGGGTGGTACTGACTTGCTGACACGGTTTTAGATCGCATCACAAGAACGAGTCTCGGTGGGGAAAGTGCCCCTCATACTTGAGAGTTCTAGGGAAAGTCAAACCACACCTCGTCACTACCCTGCAGTCGAGAGGTCTACTCAAAGCCATAGTTGTTCCATCACCGACCCGTACAACCAAGGGTCCCGCTCCGGTAATCATGGAGGAAACCACAGAGTAGCCTAGTCGGAAGGACTAAGTCTGGAATGCTAACAGGTGTCCCACTGCCCAGCCCCCGCTGGAGGGTAATTCATAACCAAAAGTCAGGTGACCCACTGCCTAGCCCTGCTGGAGGGTCAACCTTAATATATCGTCAGGTGACCCACTACCCAGCCCCGCTGGAGGGTAAACCATATTCAGATATCTGGTGACCCATTGCCCAGCCCTACTGGAGGGTAAACCCTAATACATCATCAGGCGACCCACTGCCCAGCCCCGCTGTAGGGTAGACCTGGAATAAGTCGATAGGCGACCCACTGCCCAGCTCCGATGGAGGGTAGACCTAAAGTAAGTCGACAGGCGACCCACTGCCCAGCCTTGTCGGAGTGTAGACCTAGAACTAGACGACGGGCGACCCACTGCCCGGCCCTGCTGGAGGGTAGGCCCTAAGAGGTCGTCGGGTGACCCACTACACAGTCTCTGCTGGAGGGTAGACCATAAGTGTGTCGGGTGACCCACTGCCCAGTCTCTGTTGGAGGGTAGACCCTAAGTGTGTCGGGTGACCCACTGCCCAGTCTCTACTGGAGGGTAGACCCTAAAAGTCAGTGAGTAACCCACTTCCTAGCCCCGCTGGAGGGTAAACCTGAAGAAGTCGATGAGTAACCCACTGCCCAGCCCCACTAGAGGGTAAAACTCAAAACTGCTCTGGCCATCTCTACAGGAGGGTGCAACACATGCCAATCGAACACGGAGTGGGTATCGCACATCCACCCAACTCCAGAACAACTCTCCCAAAAGAGTTTCCGCGCCTGCTCCATCAAGGGGTTCCACTAGAACCGCTACTGCACGATCCATCGAGAACGAAACCAGGGGAGACCACTCAACCCTACTGGTCAACAAACGAGCACCGAGCTAGGGGAAAACTCCACCCTGCTGGTCAAACAAACACACAGAGGGACCCTCTACGCTGCAAGAGGTCCAAGTACGCAAAGAAGAACCTGACATGCACGTGGGGCCCACAAAATGTTTGGCCCCATCTCAACCCCAACTGAGCGCACAACCATCCTCAGGTACAAACAACCACACGTACCTCCAAGCGCTCCCGTATACTCCTGGAGTATACCTCATTCCATCCCAAAGGCTATCGTGCACACGGCACCCAGCGTCAACGCGAAGGCGTGACGCAAAAAATCCACCTCAATGGCCCAGGCACGACCAACCACATCACCTCAAGAATTTACATCACTCACACGGGAGTGCACGTGATCACTCGCCAATGGTCCTCTACAAGCAAAGTAGGGCGAACCACCACTAGAGCACCTTTCATGCTTCCACATTTAATAATATCGCGCAAGCAGCTTCGTACAGCCAAACGGATCGCACTGTTGTAATCCTTGCGGAAAAACACGCGAGTTAGCCTACTCACTCACCCAAAATGGTCAACAGGTGGAAAAGGTACTATTCACCGTGACCAAACCCGTGTGGGGCCCACCCCAAGTTCCCGAAACTGAACCAATGGATCACGCCACTACGATCCCCTCGAAAAAAATCACGGGATTGAGTACTCAAACGTCCAAAACGGACACCCGGTGAAAAGGGAACTATTCACCGTAGCCGGGTTGGGTGGGACCCACACCACGTCCCCGAAAAAAGTCGGGCAAACTGCACCATCGGAAAGCTATCGGAAAAAGCACGTCAAATTGACTGCTTACTTGCGTGGGACGGGTACCCGGAAAAACTGATGCCTTTCGGCGCACCGCACACGAGCGGTGCCACGTGGGACCCGCATCCCGGTCCCGAAACTAAAGGAACGAATTGCACCATTACGATCCTCTCGAAAAAGTACACAAGATGGACTATTCACTTGTCCAAAACGGTCGCTCGGTGATAAAGCTGGAAAAATCACCGTCGACGCCCAAACGGCCCTCGTGGGCCCCACACCACCGCACTGAATTTAAGTGGGTAGATTGCGCCATTGCAATCCCCTCGGAGAAACACCCAGAATCGACTGCTCGCACGCCCCGAACGGACACCCGACGAGAAAGTTGTTAAACGCTGCTCGCAGCTCAAAGACGGGCCGTGGGGCCCATGCCTCAACTCTGTTTTCAACGCCCAAAACAGCACTAGAAACCTCCTCCTCAGTGCCAGGGTCACAACACCGTTGATGGCGCTCAAAACGGATGTCGGACGCGTCCGCGCCGTCCAAAACAAGAAACCTGGAAAAACGCTCGTCCACTTAAGGACGCGTCGCGCCTCAGCGGCCCCTCGTTTCAGGAATTAAAAATTCTTGAAACCATCTCAAAAACTCCGTCTTGATGCAAGCTCCACGCTGCCGCAGACGGCGCGCAAAACAGACGCCCATAGCCTGAAATACGGGCGTCCGAAGTCTGAGGGGCAAAGCCCCTTTGGGCCGGACCGGCCCGGTCTGGCCGGTCCGCCCTGCTTGGGTCGGCCCACGCCGGCCGCCGCTCCGCGGCCCGCTCCCCTTCACACCCGCGCTCCCGCCACACGAGATTTTCCACCGACCGGCCACGAGGGCCGGTCGCTCGGTCCACGCAACGACCCGCGAAGCGCGGGTCGTTGCTGCGCTACACGGTGCCGCCTCCTCGCGGCCCCTCCTCCGTTTGCCGGCGCCGCGGCCGGCTTCCGAAAGCCACCTCCGAACGCTGCCGCCGCCTCCCGGAAGCGCCGTCGCTGCCTGCTGAAGCCCCGGCCGACCGCCGCAGGCCCTGCTCCGCCTCACTCCGCCCCGCGCCGCCCTGCACCGGCGCCCTCTGCCGCCTTCGGCCCTCGCCGGAAACCGGTCGTGGCCGGAAAATTTCCAAGGACCACCGGGAACGATCCAGTTGTCGAAATTTCGATCCGGATAGCTTTCCGGAAATCTCGGGATGAGATCTACACAACCACAGGATTTTTTCGAGGATCCAATGGTGCGATTGAGCATAAAAGAGGATTAAAAAGGGGAAGGGGAGGAAAACTCAAATCCGCCTACATCGTTGGGCTTCGCCCGGCGCTTCCCGCGTGATCACCCCCACGTCGTTTCCTCGCCGGAGTTGGCTCGCCGGAGCTCGCAGAAAAGGAATAAGGGAGGGGAGGGGTTGTGAGGAAGAAGAAGAAGAGGAAGAAGGGGGGGTGCGTGTTTAAATAAAAACACTTAAACACCCCGCCCGGCACGCCCCCGACTCCGCTCCCGAAGCAAACAAAAGGGAGGGCATACCTGGGGTAAACATGACGCTTCGAGCACAACGGCGGTCTCGAAATTTTATTCCAAGCCCACGTTCAAAAGTTATAAAATTTAAAGCCCGGAGCTGCTAAATTACGAAAACGCCCCTAGGGCCATTTTTCACAAACCGCCCGCGCCTACGAAACTTATACCCCTCCTAGGGTAAACGACACGCTCCAAAATCAACGGTACCCTTCGTTTTCCATTCAGAGCCACCGTTTAATAGATACTAGCATTTCTCCATTAAACGAATTAATTAATTAATTAATTAATCCGTTTAACGTTCCAGAAGCGGGCGAGGGGTCCAAACATCCCGCACCGACAAGTTTTATGTCATTCCTAGGGTAAACACCCCATTACGGACCCATCCGCACAATCGGATCTCTAATCCGGAACTCCGTTTAGGCGTTATTGCATTTATTTAGCATTTCCAGTGTGAACGCACTGAAAATTTAATTCTTGCCACTCTGTGGCCTGGAATCGCACGCCGTCTGAAGGCGCTGCTCTGGAATATCATCACAAATATTCCAAAGTCTTTCGCAGCAAAAACCGGGTTCTTACATTATTATCTGTATATTTAACATTAATATAATTTAATATAGGTATTAAATATTTTATTATGTAAATTATTAAATTTATTTTTTTATTATTTTGTATAATTATAAACAATATAACATTCTATTTTTATATTCTAAATAACATGATTGGGTAAAGGTTGGATTTCCCCTTATTTTTAAAGAGTTATTTAAATTATTCTGGGTTAAAAAAATGTATCTCAAGAGTTTTTAAAATACATTTTCTAATGTATAGTTTAATGGATTGTTTGGATCCTTAAAATTGAGTTTTTAGTTATAATTGGTCTTTAAATGGATTGAATGGTAGTTTTTTAAATTGTAACTTCAGTTTTTATATTCAGGGCCCATTTGGTACTTCATACAATGGTTTATCTGAGAACAATATGATCCATTAATTATATCCCCTTGTATTTGTATATAAAATGTGTTCATTGGTTACATGTTATTATTTTTTATGTAAATGGGGATGAATAATTTACATTTAGTGATTATAGTTAACATGGGTGGGTTTATGTTTGTTTCATAATGTTTTATATTATGAATTTTTATTAATGATGTTTGACTGATTTTTCACCAATACAGCCTCACCCTATATTTCTAATATCATAGAGATCCTATGATTTTTTATGGGATTAACTGACACCTTATACACTTATCCTAATGACATGGTCATATATCCCATAATGATATCTTACGACCATACTAGGGTAGTGACACTACTGAGGATAGTTAGTGAAATATGAGTGCAAATGGTTTTGTAATTTCATCATTTGAGTTAATAGATTATTCCACGTAATAAAATATAGGGTCGTACAACATCATGTTTAGGAATTAACCATTATTAAAAAAAATTGAACATTGATTTTATTATTTATTATAAAATATAATACATATTCCCATGACCTATTTATTATTATATATGTTTATGACTCTTCTTCTTTATTTTTTCAACATTTATACGGTATATTTAACATTATTTTCTTATCTATTTTATTATTATTATATTCTATGTCTCATTAAGAAGTTAATCATTGATTTGTTATATTATTTATTGAAACATTTTAGGTTTATTTATCTAGATATCAGTTTCATTCATATTTCTATTTATCACGTTATATTATGGTTTTTTGTATTTATATATAGGTTTATTGAGTTATTATATATAATATTATTATTGTGTTTTGGAAAATATTTTTGGAATGTGAAATTAGATGTGTATAATTTAATAAAACTCATTCATTGTCTTAAAAAATAATTATATTAAAATGAGGTTTTGAAAGGATTGTTTTGAATTTGTTTAGAAATTACAGAAATATATTTCATAATATTTTATAATGAAATTCTATTTCCAGAATTTTATGAAAAATTAAATACAAGGAATCATTTGTGGATTCATAATGGCATATCTTATTATAACACCCAACTTACACCACTCAGTTTTTATAGACACAGTGGATTTTTTTTGTTTAAATTAAGGTAATCAAAGATGATCAATTTTGTAGACTTATATCTATATATTAAACATAAGGTGGTTCAATATAGGGGATTGATGGTAATAAATAGACAAAATAATATACATGGATTGTATTATTGGTTTCTATTTTTTATTGTGGATACATTTATATATATGCCACGTTAGATAATATTATACCGTAGTTTTATTTTCATCTCTACTATATTTTCATAGTGTTTCATTCTTATATATATTATGAAAATATTTTCATTATTTTATTTTTAAAACATATTATTTCAATTTTGAAGGAATTTTAAGGTATATACACACCATGAATGATTCTTGGAAAAATTAGTATACGGGTTCATTACTATTTTATTGGGAGAAATTGTTTCTATCCCAAGTAATATGATGCCCGGGAACATGGTACCTTTCCATGGGGACCAATAATTCTTTTCTATACATTCCATAGGAAAACCTGACTGATTAAATTTGTGGTGTCCTATGTTATATTGTAATGAAATGTTATCTACACAACCAATGTTACATAGATGAGTCTTGTATATTAGTGGTAGGATCCATAGAACTCAAATAGTAGGCCATGAATAAAATCCAGATCAACACCTCTTGGGATAAATCCTAAGATACCAATGGATGATAGGTGGTTATCTATAATTTGATGTCTTCTTCAAGTATTTCTAGTTTATATTTATTATTTATGGAATCATGATCTGTTTGAAAATATTATGAGTTACTTATGGAAAATCTATTCTTTGATGTGAAAATAAGAGAGGAAATAGAGTCTTCCAATCCCTAATGAAAAACATAACAATTAAAATGTGCATGGTTCTATAAATATTCCTACAACAAGAACTAACTTATTCACATTTAGACTAACCATAAACCTAAAGTATGGCTAGCCCCTAACACCTATATTTTCTTGATATTATTATCTTTTAAATTTATTATTGTATTTCATATTTTCTATATTGGGTTGAATTTAGATATTTTTATGATTTTCCAATATTATTTTATTGGATATTATTATCATTTTAGAGTGAAATCATTATTTATAAAGGATATATGACTTGGATTTAAAAATTTATAATTATTTATTCTAAAGATGATTTTGTAAAAAAAATATGTTTAAATTTATAAAATACCTAAAACAATGAATATATAATTTTTTGGAGTATAAATCCCATATTGTGTATGGGGTTATGGCTAATAATTAAAATTTTGATTAGATTAATTCTTTTTTTAAAAAAATTATAATGTTATTTTCTTGTTCATTCTACTGATGTGATGTGGAATTTAGATATTGTGATTGGGCCTTATGTTTTGCGTTTTTATTTAGATCATTCATACTAGCAAAATCCCTGATATAATATTTTAGGTATGTATCTTAGAGTGTTCCCAAGCTGGTAATCTCTTAGTGAACAAATATTAGTCATCGAATTTTTGACCATATCTATATTCTATGTTGAGTAAAAGAGATAGACTTCTTCCAAGAATTCACTCATTTTAATAGGTGACCAAGGACCTCTAGAGGTTAGTAAATGTATTGAAAACATCATGGATTGTTAAATTCACTCTAAAATCAAGAAAAAAAATGGTGAAAATCATTCTTGACTAATTCAAATGGCTGTGAAAGGAATGTTAGAGGACCAACATTCGACTGAAAAGAAAGACTATTATATCACCTGATTGTCCATGACTATTTTAATTATATAGAACATCCATAAGATGTTTTTATTACCTATATATATATAGATTATGAACCCCAAAAAGACGATTGGTCAGTGAAGGTGTATATCATCTATTTCCATCAATTGATTCCATTCACATCAGTGTTGAAGTGTGAGAAATCATTGAATATTCCAATCATTTAATGGGGTTTCCAACAAGATATCTATGAATGTATTAAATTTTTAAGTGATTTTTTTATGAGGTCATGATGAATGAATTCATATATAGGGGGATGTCATGTATATGTGGTGACTGTGTTTCTTTTAGTGTTAGTGATGTTTCAAACTCTAGTAAGAAGTGTAAGTAGATAATCTTGATTTAGGAGATCAAAATGAATTGGGAGAAACATAATTTTATATGTTTAACCATCAATGTATTAAATTATATCATGTGTTCTATCAGTATGGTAGGACAGTACTCTATATTACACATTATTTTTGTCTCTCAAGGTATTTACATTGATATGATTATTTTATGTATCTTCATATGTTTTGTATGTTTAAGAATCATGAAAAGAAATAATCTCTATATTATTATAGATCTTAGTAAATCATTATTTAGATATATTCTTTAGTAATATTTTTTTCTTTTATCCTTGATAATTCTTGATATATGGTTTTTCATTGGGTCATATGACACATTTCACTATTTTGGGGATGATTAAATTTATTTAGTTGGAATTGTGTAATGATTTATTGGTTTAGTTATATTTTTATGTTTGTTTATTATAGAGTTAAGATAATTCTTTATATTGTTTCCTCTTGGATCATTGTATTAATTTAACCCACCATGTAATCTTAAATACTAATATTATGGTGATACATATTCAATGCCTCTTGTAAAATTCTGTAATTTGAATTATCTTTTAAAAAATCATTCTAATGTTTGTAACCAGATTGTGGTTCCTTTTGAGGATTTAATTTTGGGTGTCAATATTTATCCATTGAGATGTTTTTTGTTGTTGAACATTAATAGGAACCTAGGATCAGTTTTAATGTTTTTATTCTAGCAATATTCATCCCCTCCTTTCAATATCTCATTTTTGGTTCAATATTTTGATCTCTCTGTCATTATCTGGGACATATATCACTTTCAAGAGTTATAAATTTTTGAGTGGGAAGAATCATCACAACCAAATCATTATTTTCAATATTATTATATATTATAAGATATTCTTTTTTCTATTCACTATGTTTTGGGTGTCTAATTACATAAAATTTATGAAAAAATAATTTTTTTCATATCACATAGTTACTACCAAAATACTGTAAACCATATGATGGAAATGAAAGAGAGTATGTAGTTATTAGAATATCTATTAAGATTATTGGATCATGTATACTCTACCCATGTAGCCAAAACTATGTGAGGTTTCCTGGTGTGTCTTGAAAAGTGTGAATTATTATAATAAGATTTGGTAAAATTTGATGAAAAACCATGTGACCTATTCTAGTATTCAATTTAATGATTTCCAATTTTGACCCTCTTTTATTTTAATGGAAAATTGGTTCTTCCTCCCTCGCATTAACTAATCCCACATAAGGGATCCCAAGTTATAGACTCCAAATGATCTTCCTATGTTTTATTATGTTCCCCTTTGATTCATTTGGGATTTTTAAATGTTTAAAATTAATTTTATACATTTTCTCTATATTCTCTTATTTTTATTTATGGATCCCCTTGATGTTATCTTGTTGGAATAATACTATAAGGAGTTTGGTTATTTTTTTCAATGGTACAGACCACCAATGTCCATTACATTGTGAAAATCCAGTTTTTGAGGTGTTCTAGAGGTAACAATGGCTCATTTATGGAGTTTTCCAAAATTATATTTTTTTTCCAAAATTATGACACTTGATGGGAGTCACGTCGATGAACCATCCATATTGACCTATCTAATTTTGATTCGTCTAATTTTCACTCATCCAACAGTGAGTAATCCAATTGTTACTCATCTAATGATGAGTCGTCCAATAATGATTGGTACAATGGTGTGTCGTCTAACAGCAGGTCACCTAATAATGTGTCTCATCAGTGACTTGTAATGGTGAATCACTGATGGTGGCTTGCTAAAAGTGGATCATGATGGTGAGTTTTCCATTGGTATGTGGAAAAATTATGTCATCCCAATCGTTATTTGCATTAGTTAGTTGAAATGGTGTCTCACAGAGGGTTAGTTGCAGTCGATGGGTCATGATGGTGAGTCATGGTGGTGACTCCCCAAATAGAGACTCACTAAACAGTGAATCACCAAAAAGTGACATACTGAATGATGAATCATCATCGGCAACTCATCACTGATAGATTGCACTGGTAACTCGTCTGGCAGTGAGCCATCCACTAGTGACCCACCCACTAGTGACTTGTGACTGTGAGTCACCCAACGGTGATTAATTTAGAATGTTTGTCATAATTCATATTTCTTCCTATTTTTTCCCAAATTCACCCCTTTTACATATTATTTGACTTAAATTTGGTTTAATACCATGTTTAAGGTTTTTTTTAATCCATTTCATTATATAAACTATATCTTTAAATCCTTAATTCTTGTGAGGCCCTTAGATAGTCAAAACACAAAGTATTGTTTTGGATTCAACATTAATGGATTTAGAAACCATTAATTCCATTTATATAGGATATGGAATTTCTAAGGTCGATATCCTCCCCCCCTTGTGTGTTTTATTACTACTCTTATTAAAAAGAATCCCCATAACATTTCTTCTGGAATGAGTCATGTGTCTTTGTTTCAACCTTGGATCACATTTCCTTAGATCCTTATACACCCCCTATTTGGCTTAATGAGGTTGTGATGATTGTATATTTATTAAGGTGGGTATTCTTTTGTCTCTCTTTTAATTTTGTATCATTTGTGGTGGGTGTATGAATAGTTCCCATGTGAAAGAAGATGAATCCATGTTTAACAATGATAATCGAATCAAAATTAAACCAACAGACATGGGATGGGAGAAGTGACACATGCTTATTTTTTGTTGTTTATTGATATTTTGATCAATATTTTCTATATGTATACTAAAATTCATGTTAGTTGACAGTATTTGTTTGTTCACTCAAAATGTAATTTGATGGATTGATTTTGATAACCTAGATCCGGCGATGGGGATCCCGTCTCCCCCCTCCCCGTTGGCGGGGGGAGCTATTTCTCGACCATTTCCACAGATGCGTTGTCCCGCATTTATTCCTTTCACAAGTTCTGAGTTTCTGCCCTCACTCCCATGAATCCTGATTTTCCCTAATGTTCCAGATTTATACTATGGGGAGCCTCAGCTCTCCTTAGAGCCTTCGGAGTTCAACTCTGCCTTGGATCAATTCAAGCTGACATTGGTGGCACGGCTACATCAGTGGAGGCCCTCTGTT
This sequence comes from Viscum album, assembly GCA_963277665.1. Classification (NCBI taxonomy): domain Eukaryota; kingdom Viridiplantae; phylum Streptophyta; class Magnoliopsida; order Santalales; family Viscaceae; genus Viscum; species Viscum album. Next base: position 1,112,741,830 of record OY728147.1, read on the forward strand.
GATGTGTTTGACCGATTTGTCTTTGAAGCCTGGGATCTTCAAGATCATTCGGTTATCGGACTCCTTGGTCGAAGTCATATCATGATCCAGTTTGCGTCGACAGAGGATCTTGTCACTAGGTGGTCTAAAGCCCACCGAAGATGCTGCGGTTCATTTTTCCATCTCCTTCGGTGGAACTTTGAATTTCATATGTAGAGGGATAACCCGAGCATGGCCATATGGGTATGATTTCCCGGTCTCCCACTTCCCTTTCAGAACCCTTCCATTTTGCCTCTCCTTTGAAATTTTATTGGTCATTACCTGTGTTCGTATTCAAAAACTAATGTTGTTTTCCACCCAATCTGCCCTCGGATATGCATGGAGGTTGATGCTTCAAAGCCCCCGGTTGAGTGGGTGTGGATCACCGATGGGAAAGACTTTCGGTGGAGGAAAGCCGTCAAGTTTGAGTCATGGACAGACTTTTGTGGCTCAAGTTATAGGTTGGGTCATGGTACTGCATCTTTCCGAAATGGTTCCTTGAGCACGCAGATGCACAGATGGAGATCAGATGCTGCTGCTGTCTGTGATGGTTCTGTTGGGGCGTCTCTGAAATTGCAGGGGATGACTTCGTCGGATGGTGGGATGCAAACTCAGACTGTGAGGGAGGATGGTGGGGTTGGTGGTGTGGGCGGTTTGAAGAAAAGTGTGGTGCCTCCTAGTCCGAGGGTCAAGGATGTCTTCAATAGACCGTTGAAGGATTTGGGGAGGCAGTTTTTATGAGTGGAAAAGAGCATGCTTCTCTTGCTGCTTCGCCTATGGTTGCAGGGGGATCTGATGAGCCTTCTGTTGTTGATGGTTCCTCCATGATACAACTTCACAACTACTCCGAACATATGGACCAAGCTGCAGTTACAAATTTGGATTCGACTGGGAAAGCTGATGATGGAAGATCCTTTGGACTACTTCAGGAGGATCATACCATCCCTCTGAAGCAGGTGGTCAGTGAAGATGGTGTACAGGTTGGAATGTATGATGGGTTGAACACAGCTTCTGTGAAACAGGCAGCTGGAGTTTCCCTTAGTAACCGGTTTTCTGGATTGGTTGATGGTGCTTTAGATACAGATCATGCTGGGGATATGCCTTCAAGAGAAACAACTCCTCAGGATCAAGGTGCTACAGTTTTGGGGCTCTTTGATGGCTTGCAGGAACAGGATGCTATATATGGAGATCCTACAACTGCTTTGACTGAAAATGGCACAAAATTAGTAGAGAATGAAAATGTTGCAGCCTTTGAGGAGGCTGTGCTGAATGGGATAAATGTTGGTCATAAGGTTGTGGATCATACACATTTTCTTGCAGTGATTGACACTAATAGTCGGCCTCAAAAGGAAGGGGAGGTGAAAGAGGGCTATCGTGCTGTGAAAGTTTCTGGGAACTGGGGGGATTGCACTAATATTGATAAGGAAAATGCTGGTGGCATGCCTCGGACTTCATACAGTGATGCTATGTAGGGTGAAAAAAAGAAGGTGTTTGTGCATGAAGAAGTGATTACTGCCCCACCGTGAAGGAAGATAAGGAAAGACTATTCTCACCTACCAAAGCCAATGTCCACCAGGTCCTCCATCAGGAAGGAGACATGGGCAAAAAATTCTTCTAAGGAGTATCTTGCCTTGGAAAAATTGAATCTTAGAAGGAAGTATGCCAAGATTTTGAAGCAGTTTGATAGTTCATAGTGGGAGTCGGCTACGGCGGAGGAAGCACTTCATTATGGATGTGGTTATGGATCTGAATTTTATGATATGTAGTTGTTTCTTTTACCTTGTTGTAACTGCTTTCTGTACATTTATTTCTTGTAATAAAAGGTCAGGGGCTTGCCTCTGACTAAGCATTTCGGGTATATTCAGTTAAATAATTGGATTCCCCCAGATCAAATTTTTTTTGATAACCCATGAATTAATAATGTGGTATTAAATAATGAGTGTTTTCTAACTATTAAAACACCCTTGTTTGGTGGTATTTGTGTTGTGTGTAGTTTTGTTATATCATTTTCTTTATTTAGTAGTGTGGTTATGGGTTTGAGAGAATGACTGTAAGTTGGGTGGTATGTGAGGTGAAACGAATTATTATGTTAATAGATTGATTGTTTATTGAATGGATTGTATGTTTTTGAGAAGTGGATTGTAGGTTCAGGTTGTGATCTATTTTTGTTATAGGATGTGATGTGTATAGTGTGGTTATACAAAGGGGAAATTGGGTTTGGTTGGGGTGACATGTTTTGTGGGATTTGGTTGGATGTTTTTGGTTTGTTTATTGATAGGATGGATTGTGTTGGATGAAATTGATGAATGATGATGGGAATGGTTGTTAGGGGTGTAATGGAGTGAGAATATGATGTGTATAGTGTGGTTATACAAAGGGGAAATTAGGTTTGGTTGGGGTGAGATGTTTTGTGGGGCCTGGCTTTGTGTTTTTTTATTGTTGATAGGATGGATTGTGTTGAATGAAATTTATGAATGATGATGGGAATGGTTGTTAGGGGTGTAATGGAGTGAGAATATGATGTGAGTTACCTAAATGTTGTTCTTATTCCTCTCTATGGTTTATGTTGTTGTTACTTTTTGTGTGTCTTCATTTATAGTTTCCCAAGTATTTATGGAAATAATGAATTGTTTTAAAAATAAATAACTATAATTGGTTAAATGAGTTGGATGGGGGAATGTTTTCAATGTGGCTTGTCGTAAATAATCCTTCATTTATCAACATCTAAAGTGGCCCTTGCTGGTGCTGATAAAAGCATTTAGTGGTAGCATCAATGGATGTACTATTAGATGGTATCTTGTTTTGGAATGACCCATAGCCTGAGAATCAGTTATTGATAGTAAATATATATACAAATACTTTTCTGGTGTTTTATATATGCACCCTCTAGTTGAGAACTATGTGTCGAGTTCCCTCATTCTCACTGGGGAGGGAAGTTTTTCCAACATCCCTGTGGGAGGATGGATGGAGGGTTATTGGATCTTCCCAACTCCCTCTTCTAGTAATTGGTAGACCATGATTTTTTGGGAAATATGTGGTGTGGTTGTGAGTCCTACATTTTAACGGGTGTTGTGTTTTTTCCATGGTATCAATGGAGAGATATGTGGTGTGATTTCCCTTGTATTTTCTGGATTCAGTATGGTGTGGACAAAGAGTGTGTGGGTGGGATGTGTTGATAATTGTATTCCCATGTTGTGGGAATAGATCCTAGGCCCATGTGTGTGTGGGTGTGTGGTGATATTGGTATTTTGGAAGAGTGTGGAGGCATCTGGATGTTTTCCTTTAGGGTATGATCAGTTAACCAGTAGGAAGGGGTGTGGGGTAACCAAAAACTGATGTGTATAATATATTACATTACATAACATGATTTAATTTTTTGAGTGTTCTTATGTGTGTTTGATATGGCTATTGTTCAGTGTTAGTTCATTTTGGTTTCGTCTATTTTCTCACAGGGGAATTAGTATGATTCTCCCCCTTGTGTACGAGAGTCCTTAGTTTTTCATTCTTAGTATACATGTATACCCACCCGATGCATATAAAATTGGTTTTAGGTTTCTGAGAGTATTATGTGGACTGTGTAAGACATTACATTCATGGACATGTGGATTGTTTTTGTCTAGCTTCATAGCATTGTTTTTGGTATTTAAATTGGAGAATCTTATTTTCTATCATTTTTACTTTTGAACAATCATGTGGGATGGATTTTGGTTTTACTTTATATATAGTGTTTGCAGTTTTTTGGTATTGAACATCTTATCTCCCAATCTTGTTTCAATAAAAAGTTCAATGTATTCCATTTTCAAGTGATTTCATATCATTAGTGTTGGTCTCCACCTTGGGGCCTACTGAAGGTGATAATCGGGGGTCATATTCTATCATTGTTCATTACTTGCATAGGAGGTGTATCATTGGAGGGTGGGGATCATAATGAAATGGTATTAGCAGCTGATGTTTGAGATATATAATGAATTTTGGAGTTATTAATAGTGATGATTGCATGGGTTTGTAGGGAAACAGTGTCAGATGATCATGGTGTGTCACATAGGCCATGGATGAATGACTTTGACATGGGATTTTAGAGACCCCCATGATTCGATGCATGGACGATGAGTCTACTGAATGACTAAGTGATGATACATGGTTTTCATGGAAAAGACCCAAGTAAAGGTACATGCATTATAATGACATCTATTTTTGTTAAAAAATGAATTTTCGGGAATTATAATAAATAATGACATAAATAAATTTTAAAAAAACTACATACACTAGGGCTTAGGTGTTCCTTGTTTAGAATTGTCTGCTATGGAACCTGGTCATCATCTATGTGTAGTGTAGGAAGTGGTGACTTATTATTCTAACTTAGTCGATCAATAAAGGGTGGACCCAGTATAGAAGGATGATCAGTGGTAGAAGACACTATGTGTTTTCTAGTGGCAGACTTTGGGAAAGTATGACGGAAGCTTTTTTTCACATAGAGATATGGAGTTGGCTCTTTGATCTTGAATTCACCGTCATATTGATCTGGGATCTAAATTAGTAATTGATTTCATTAGGGGTTATCCAGATGCAGGGTCATGTGTGTTAGTGGCGGATGAATTGCCTGGGGGATTGGAAGGTGGCTGATATTCATTGGATTAATTTCAAGAAGGGGTTCTGAGGGGAATTCCTTTGTTCCACCTAAAGGCAGAGAATAGGTAGTAGATAATCTCCCTCCAATAAGAGAGAATGACAGTATATGATCTTGGGATAAATACCCAAGATCTCCATCTTTTTTTATCATGATCTCCTTCTATATGACGATTCTCAAGAAAGTCAAATAAATGATGTACTTTATCCTTATCTATAGTATGTGATTTCTCCCTTCACCTTGTTGACATTATTAGAAGTCCAAAAAAGGTGAATTTCCTTGACTGGATGCACTAGAAAGAAGATCAGCCATGATAGTGGATCCGACATAGTACATTAAGAGGAAATTTTGTCAATACAAAATGGTCTTAGGTTCCTGGGACATCGGGGTTCCAACCATTAGGGATTCAACATAATTATTTTAAGTATCGATCTTAAAGTCCTCATTCCTTTCCCGTGAATATTGGATTGAGGTTTTTTCAATTTTGGATACCATGGAAATCAATAGAGTTAGTTCTTGGTAGTCTTTCGAGTTCATTATGGTGGAGGTGGGAAGGATCAATGCCTGCATCAGTAGAAGTTTTTGCCTAGGCCATTTTAGTAGTATGGACAACATGCTACTTATCTATAGAGGGAAATGTTGAAGGAGGACCCCGATCTGAAGGTTTTACATAGGGACCTTGAGCTGAGAATGTTTGGAAATGTTGTTTTAGAAGATGAGTAGAAGAACGAGGTGTGGTCAATTGCACGATGCAGAGGAATTAGATCCAATAGGGCCAGAGATCATCTGAGGTATGATAAGTTTGTTTAGTAATGGGGATTGAAATTTGATTGATTTAGGAGATTCTTACTACATTATTTACTTGATCTATCCAATGCTTCGGGAAAAGAAGTAGAGAGTCTTCCCATTCCACTAGTGTTGAGTAATCTAGTAAGAGGTTAGACCATCTTGTTTGATGTGGGTCAGAGATGTAGACTGCTGATGGGGTGGCATTAGTTTAGTGGGGATCTCTTCATGCTACAGATGTAGCCATATGATATCATACAAGGAATTTACAGGTTTTATTATCTGTATGTAGTTATCGAATTCATACAAAGGATAGTTTTGTTTTCTGACATGTATGTACAATGTGTGGCATTCATTGGTGAGCGGAGCAATCAGGTGGGAAGTCGGCATGTGGATCATATTCTTTCTTTATTGTCTGAGATTTCAGTGGAATCATTAGATTCTGATATGGTGGAGGCTCCCAGTGTTGTTTTGGAGTTCATAGATGTCTTTTCCAAGGACTTTGAAACTCTACTCCCTCAACATGATGTTGAGTTTTGGGATTGACTTAGACCCCCAATGATTTTCCGATTTCAATGGATCTTTATCGGATGGATCCTTCTTTGTTGCAATAGATGAGAATTTAGTTTGATGATCTGCTATTGAAGGGTTTGATCCAGCCTAGTGTTTCTACATGCGGTGATCTAATATCATTTGTGATAAAGGATGATAGTGGTCTGTGGTTGTGACAATATAGAAGAGGTTGAATTAGTTGACTAGTAATAATAGTTACCCTCTTCTAAGGATAGATGATATTTTCAACCAACTGACAGTGGAATGATGGTTCTCAATGACTGATATGTGGTTCTGATATCACCTGTTGAGAGTGAAGTAGGGAAATATCTTGAAGACTAGATTTAGAGGAATGTATGGGAACATCAAGTTCATGGTCATTCCATTCAATGTTACGAATGAACCAATCAAGATCAAGGGACTTATGAAGACCATATTTAATGAGTTACTGGACCAGTTTTGTTATTGGATTCATGATTGAAATCATGATCTACTCGAATTCAGCGGAGGGGTATACCAAGAATCTTAGGACTATCTTTGATTTAATTCTATTTCAACAACTCTACGGAATTTTTTCCAAGTGTATGTTCTGGATTTGAGAACGACATTCTGATAGAGATATGGTGTTGCAGTAGGGGATAAAAGTTGACTCATAGCTGGCCAGGGAATTTGTTTCTAGGGAACCACCTTGTACATTTTTAGAGGTCCAAAATGCTCTCAATTTGGTGGGATATTATCGTATATTTATACTTGATTTCTCTTAGGTGGTAGCACTGTTGATGAATTTGACTAATAATGACAACGACATTGTGTTGAGTGAGAAGTGATAAGAAGTGTTTGAAATTCTGAAAGGGATATTGGTCAGTGATTCAGTGCTCCAATTTATAGAGGAAGGGGTGAAGTTCAATGTTTTTATGAATGCTTCCCATCTATGATTGGGATGCATGATGATGCAAAGAAAAAATTTATCTCTTATGGGTCTAGAATGTTACCTCCCCACACACATAATTATGCCACCTATGATTTGGAGCAAGCTACCGTATTGTCAACGATGCTGTTTTGTCGATATTACCTCATCGGGGACCGCCTAGTGCTCATCATGGAACATAAGAGATTGAGGAATATCTTTTACTAGTGATATCTAAAATTCAGATAGTATTGGTGGATGGAGTTTTATCATGGTATCAATTTTGAGATATCTTACACATTATCAAAGGTGAATTTCATGGATGATGATTTGAACATGATGTCACAAAAGGAGGTAGATCACGGATATATAGATTCTTATAATGAAATGGATGAGTTAGTCTCCTTTAACTTAGATACAAGAATGGATGTAGGTAGTGGCTATTTTTTAAAATGATGGAGCTGTCTATTATGATGCAGTAGGTGGAGGAGTCTTAGGGTTGAAACATATAGGTACAACAGATGTGTGATTTCACTAACCACCATGATTCATTGGAAGGATGGTCAATGGATGGTCAGAATCAGATGATATTCCATGGGACACTATTTTTTTCTATGCTGATGCATGATGGGGTTCTTTTCGAGTTTTAAAGCTCACCATTTCGATTCACAGAAAAATTTATAAGATGTACCATGTATTGAAGGAACATTTTTAGTGTCCAAGCATAAAATGAAAAGTAGAGGAATTAATGGATAGGTGATTAGGGTTCTAGTAGGTAGATGTTGAGCCTCTTGTTCCCAGTGGTTTGTTTCATCCCCTAGATATCCCTTACTTGATGTGGGATGACATCACGATGGATTTATTCATTTTATTACATAGTACTCAAGGAGTCTCTGATGCAATATGGGTAACAGTGGATCAGGTGATTAAATTGGATCACTTATTAAGGATTAATTAATTGATTGTAGTGGATGTCATGGAAAAACATTATGTAGATGAGGTGGTGTGGCATCATGGAGTTATGAGATCCATTATCTTATATTGGGATACACATTTTACCTTAGGATTCTGGGGGGATTTCAACATGATTTTAGCACTCAGTTACACCTCAACACTACATTTTACACTTATAAAGATAGTCAGATAGAGCAGACCATAAAAACATTGGAGGAAAATTTGTGGGGATTCATCTTGGACTTTGGTGGATCTTTGGTTCAACAATTTACCTTGGTATAATTTTCATACAATAATATTTATCACTCTTAAATTTCTATTGCTCTGTTTGAATCTTTTTATAGAAGACTGTGTTGTTCACCCTTCTGCTAAAAAATAGAATTGGAGGCAGAAATTCATGGTCCTAAGATAGTGTACAACATAATAGAGAAGGGTTTTCAAGTCTATGAGAGGATAAAAGTAGCACATTAGCTTCATAATTCCTATTCCTATCACAAGAGGATGCCCTTGATGTTTGAGGTTGGGGATCACATTTTCTTGAATGTTCTCTCTTGATGTGGGAAGTAGAGGTTTGGTAGACGGATCATGCTTTCTCCAAAGTTCATTAGAACCATTAAGGTATTGGGGCGAGTTGAAAATTTGGAATACTAGTTGGTGTTACCCCAACAATTAGAGAATGTCCACATTGTGTTTCACATATCTCATTTATTTGGTTATCTTCACAAGGACTCCCATGTCATTGACTGGGGAAAGTTGGATGTCAAAGACGACACGATGTTCATGGGATGAATAGTGGTGATCCATGATCATCGGGAGAAGGATCTATGTGGAATGACCATTCACATAGTCCATGTGTTGTGGAAGAATGTTGTCTTCGAGGAGAGTACAAGGGAATGGAGGATGTAGATTCGTGCCCAGTACCAAGAGTTGTTTTTGAGTTTTTACTTATTGTGTTTCCCATTGTAATGTAATGCTTGAACCTTATTTACTATGAGATGAGTAGTTTCCATGTTTTTTAATGTGTGATAATGTCCTGACATGTGGAAATATGATACATGATTCCAAATTTTGATTCATGAATTGATATGTGATTAATCTTCTGTGAGATAGTTAGTGTTTCCCATAGTGGTTTGTATCTTGACATGGATGGTGGAATTCCCTGATTTGGGTATTTAGTTCAGTGTGGTTATAGAGATTGTGTGCCATTTCTTATGGTCGGTTGGCTAGTGAATGTCGGAGGAGTTTTTAAAGGTTGTTTCATTTACACTCCACCTTTTGAGCAACACATTGTGGTTCATCAGTGAACTTTGATATTAGTATTGGGGTTTCAAATATAGAAATCCTCTTAAGAGGTATCTCACAGGGCGGTTTTTCGGACCCATATGTCTTCTATGTTGGTTTTCAATTCTCAAGGGAATTAATAGATTGACATTTATCTAATGTAATTTCTCAGACCTCCCCAGTCCATTACATTACATAAACCTAGTGATTGAAGTGTTCTGGAGATAATAGTGACTCATTTCGAGAGTTTTCCAAAATTCCAGCTCTTCCAATGGTAGGTAATCAGCAGTGATTCACAAAGGGGAGTATTTCAATGGTGACTCTTCCAATAGTGACACTTCTAATAGTGACTTATATATTGGTTACTAGTCCAATGTTGATTCTTTCAATAGTGACTCATCAAATGGTGAGTCGTCCAACCTTAGGACTCCTAATGGAGAGTCGCGTCAGTGACTTAGAAAGGACACTTGTTGAAGGTAAGTCACTGAAGGGGGATCAAATGGTGAGTGATCCACCAGTATGTGTAGAAGGTTGGTCATCGAAATAGTGAGTTTCATCTGTGACTCACAATGGTGAATCACTGATGGTGAGTTTCCGACAGTGGGTCGTGACAGTGAATCATCGAATGAAAACTCGCCAAATGGGGACTCACCTAACAGCAACTCACCAAATGGTGACTCACTAAATGGTGGCTCACCATTGTTATCTCATCATAGGTAGCTCATACATGTAAATCCTCCATCACCGAGTCATCCATCAGTAACTCACTAACTGGTGACTCGTGATGGTGACTCACAGAATATCAAGTCATTTCAATAGTTTCTCAAAATTTCTCATCATTCTACATTTTTTTTAAATTCACCCCTTTAACGTTTCATTTGTTGAAAATTGTTTTTAAAATCATGTTTAAGTGTTTTGAGGATTTTTAAAAGGATATAAAACATATCATTAAATCTATAGAACTCGATAAACCCTTCGATAATCCAAACATATAGTCTTGCTCATGATCAAACATTAATTGATCTTGAAAATATTCCTTCCATTGATATAGGATATAGCCTTTCTAAAGTTGATATACATTCTCCCTTATGTTTTTTTCTATTTAATCTTACTACCTAGAATCTTCATAACATTTATTCCTCAAGGAGATGTGGGTCTGTGTTTCACCCTTGAACAATGTTTCCCTAGAGCCTTTTGGACCCCCTATTTTTTTCAAGGATGGGGTGTTGATTATCTATTTGTTATGTTAAGAATTACATCCTCACACTTTTAATAGTTTATCATGAGGTTTGGGTGTAATAATGTATCCCATGTGAAGGAAAATGAATCCATGTTTAATAAAGACAATGAAATTAGCTTTAAAAAATAAAATGTGTGTGGGAAAAGTGACACATGCTCTATTTTTTGTTTATTGATATTTTGATCTATATGTCTTATATGCCTACTGAAATTCATGGTAATTGGTGGTCCTTGATTATTCCCTCGGGATGGATTGTGATGTTTTTTTATCATGTTTCAAATAGTTTTATATACATATGAAATTGATTAACTATGTATATTGAGTTATAAAACAAATTTCCCAGGATAGAACTTATTCAGTGATAACCCTTGAATTATACTAGTGAAATTAAAGAATTACATTTTTCTTAATATAAACACACTCTGCCTTGTTTGTTGTGGTTTTATGCTATGTGTAGTTTTTTTTCTATGTCATGCCTTATGTGGTTGTGTGGTGCTACAATTGAGAGAACAGATATACGGTGGGATTGTACGGGTGGGGAAATGGAATTTCTTGTTGATATATTAATTTGTTGTAGAATGGATGGTACTGTTTGAGAATTCGGGTTGTAGGTATGTGTTGTGCCATGTTTATGTTTCCGTGTGTGATGGGTATGGTATGGTTATACAGAGAGGATATTGGTTTTGGTTGTGATGAGATCTAATGCGGGGTTTGGATGTGTGTTAGGGGTTTTTTGTTGAGAGTATGGATAGGATATAATGACATTTAAGAATGAGGATATAGTACCACATGTTTCTTGTATGTGACCCTTACTTGATGTTTGTCATGGTTATAAAGTTAAGGGTGTAGAATGGGAGGGTTGGGAGAAATTGGAATGGTGTTTTGAGGCAAAGGGGAAGTCGCACAGGAGGCGCTCAGTTTGTCTAAACCATGAGGCCAAACCGTGTGCAGTGGGTCTTGGAGGTAGTGGCTTCCGCACGGTCGGCGCATGGTTTTTCTAATCGTGAGGCCAAACCATGCAAGAAGGGTCGCAGAGGTAGTAGCTAACGCACGGTTAGTGCATGGTTTGTCAAACCGTGCGAACTAACCATGAGACCACTTAAACGAGATCCTATAATTTAGGATCTCACGCGTTTTCACCTCTAAAAGCCTCTTTTAAGATCTTAAGCGGCCCTAAATCAGGATTTTGGTTCTCCCAAGGTCAAGTAAGGTTCTCCAATCATTCCAGAGGTGATCCGAAGGCTTTTATTGGTGAATCGAAGCCAGATTCTAGAGGTATGTGATCGTTTTTGTTTGATTTCTCAGATCTACTAAGATCTACTTATCCTCTTCTCTCAGTTTCTTAGATATACACCCGTTATGGGTAGATATAAGTGTGTGGATGCCAAACATAATGATATTTGGTCTTGGTTGTGTTAGGAGAAGAGGTCTAAGGAGGATCCTTGGTGTTTCGATCGGGTTTTCTTGTGCGTTCTCCGTTTGTTAAGGTTTTCGTCATAGCCTTTGAGGTAGGTGGCTTCACTCTCAATTCCTCTTTCTTAGAACATGAAGAATTAGTTCAATTTGATTTAATTTCATGGTTTTGATTGTGAAATTGGGGTGCAAATCATGTTATAAATATTCTTTAGTGATTATTTATGGGTTTGATTTATTTGTGGAAATTGAAAGAATGGGTTGGGAAAAGTGTTTTGGTTTCTGAATATTGAAATAGTGATTGTAAAATATGACTTTTCTGGTTTTTGAAAATGTTTTTGCTGCTAGAAAAGAATGGTTTTCAATAAAAGTTTTGATTCTTTATTGAAAGGTTTTGAACACACTTGGTTTTGGGCATGGATTTGCATGGGTTGTGGTGTGTTTTCATATTCATTGGGATGGATAAGGGCGAGAAGTACCCCATCAAAAGGTTGGGATGGATAAGGATGAGAATACCCCTCGTTGCTAAGTTGGGACGGATAAGGTCGTGAAGTACCCCCATCAAGGTAGTTCACTAAGTGACGACTTAGTGGAAGGATAACTCACCACTCGCGAGTATAGGGAGGTCCGGGTTTCATGCATGTTTGGTTCTGTGGATTTGTGAAACGGAATGGATGTGCCAAAATGGAAATATAGATTTGATTGGAAACCTTTCTTTGTTGTTCTTCTTGAGAAAGAGGGTTTTTGTTTGAAAATGGTTTTTACATGTCACTTTCTTATTGTGAACTGTTTTGTATTTTTTTATATAAATTTTTAATATAAATGTGCTAACATGTTTTATCCTAGAGGCATGGGTTGGGAAGACATCGGGGAAAACCAATTGTGTTTCATTACTCACCCCCTGCTTTGGCATGTTGGTGCTTTTGCAAATGTCATGTACCGAGATATTGGCAAAGGTAATGGTGTGCATACTGCTTCATGATGCTTGGGCTGCTTCGTGATGTTGGAGCTTAATGCTTATGGTGCGTGGAGTTGGGTAGTCATCTTGTGGTCTTTTAGTTTGTCTTTCCACTGTTTAATTGAATTTAGTGTTGGTTTACGATGTGGTTATTTTGGTTCGTTTTTGATAAAATAAATGGTTGTGTTTTCATATCTTTTATCATGAATGATTTAGTTGATTTGTTTGTTTATGGTTGTTGGCTCTGTGGTATGTTAAAAAAGGGTAAATCATCCCCCACTTGTTTTGAAACTTTTCGGCATTTATTGCAAGCCTTTGGTGCCTTGGGGATGTCGTATAAGGCCTGGTAATGACTCGTTGTACTCTCAAGCCAATGAGAATTGGCGGGTCATTACAAATGGCATCAGCTTGTTTGGGCCTTGCCTAACAAGTGGTCATCAATGTTCTCAGTCATGGAGTTTAAATTCCTTTTCATCTATTCCTTTGGTTGGAATCTTAGACACAAGTAGGATTTTCGGAACTTGAAATGTATTGCATAAAATTATGTAGTTAACCCGTTTATGCTGAAATTCAAGTTACCGGGGTGTTGGGTACATAAGTGTTTTGGATACACTTCTAGAATGTTGGAAATCACATTGCAACGGGTTTATCCAATGAGATGTGCATGTCATGAATTGTAGAGGAATAACATACCACTAGGATTACATATCTCATTGTGAGGAAAGAGTAAGGACTTTTTGTAAGGTGCCAATTTTTGTAAAATACTGAAATTATTTTCTACTGAAAGACTTTGAAAACATGGTATTTGGTGTATTTTAAAAATGGTTTGATTTTAAAAAAGTATGTTGACTGTTTTAAAAAAATGGTTGAACATGGGAAAAGGTTTTTTCGGGATCAATGTTGTGATAGATGATGTGATAGAATTTGAAATGCAAAGCCTTTAGTTTCTAGGAAGTTAGACTAACAATGTGTGTTGTTTGTATAGAAAATGGTAGCCATTAGGCATCGTAGAAACCAACCCAGAGAAGCTACAGAGAATGTGGATACACTTGAACCATGTGTGATCCAAGAGCTGGTTTAGAGTATCATTGTAGAATTCTAGGATGTGGACACGGGGAATCGTAGGGATGAGACAAGGCATGTAGAACATTCTGTCCAGTTCCATAAGCAGAATCCACCCATCATTCGGGGTGATTCTGAACTAGAACGGGCGTAGGTGTGGATGAGTAGGATGAATCGTATCTTCAATTTCATCGGTACACCATCATAACTGAATGTAAATTTGGAAACATATATGCTAGAGGATCTTGCACGACAGTGGTGGGAGCTAGTGGTGCAAGCTAAGGTGGACCAAGGCCTGGATGGGAGGAATTTGAGGAGTTGTTCAATAAACAACTCTATCCTCACACGTTCAATATCCATGGGACGATGGACTTTTTCAGCTTAAAGTAAGAGAATCTCTCTGTCACAGATTATGTGGCTAAATTCATGAATATAGTGTGCTTTGCACCGAAAGTTTCTTCAACTGCATCACTGAAGGCACTCATCTTTGAATCGGGGTTGTGACAGGAGATTCGCTCAAGGATAGCTCTTCTCTGTATTACAGATTATACAGAGATGGTAAAAAGAGCAAAAATAGATGAAAGAGACATCTCAGGAGTTATAGGAAGAGGAAGTATGATGATACCCCCTAGAATGGGTGGGAACTCTGATAGTGGGAACAAGTGTAAGAGGGACACCTACTTCCAAGGTGGGAGTGTGAATTAGAATCAGACAGGTGGATCAGTGAGTCTTTCTCCACAACCCATGATGAAATTCGGGAGTTTTCAATGTGGCTCGACTGATCACATAAAGAGAGAGTGTACGACGCAACCTAGACAATGTCACAATTGCAAGCAGATGGGGCATCTACAACACTATTGTAGAAATACTCCGAGGTCGGGTGCACGTGAAACTTCCCAGGCATCGCAAGCATCATATGCTTCGACAGGACGAGGACAGCAGAGTCAGTATCATCGGGATAACAAAGCTATCCATGGTGATTCTCGAAATACCATGACTCCTCAACTAGGACAATCTCAGCAATACAACAAGGAGAATAGTGCAGCGATGAAGAATTTGTATGGAGCAGAGAAAATGATTTTTGATGATCAGGATGGACCATCAATAGTAAGATGTATGATTCTTTTGAATTCTACCTTTGTGCAAGGGTTGTTTGATACTAGTGCATCACATTCCTTCATTGCTTCTCATGTTGTTGACTTGCTATGTTTAAAACTGTAAATGATGCCTTCTGTGTTGAAACTGCAAACTCCTCTTGGTGAAATAGAATTTCAAGCCTTAGTGTGTCGAGCATGTGCTATAACTTTTGATGGATCTGGGCTTGAATGGGAATTCACCATGATGGATATGGATGTCTATGATGTAATCTTGTGAATGGATTGGATGGAACTGTTTAAGGCTCACATCGATTGTCATAGGAGAATGGTTAGTTTCACGTCTGAGGACGACATCGACCATCTCTTTAGAGGAGAGAGGATGGTAAAGAAAGGTGAAAAGATCTTGTTGGCACCAATGGAGAGAACAATTTATTAGCAATTGGCTCCGTTGATTTTGGAATCATTGGAAGAGACCGTGAAAAATAGTTTCCCATAGTGGTTGATCAATTTACTAATGTTTTTCATGAAAACATCTCACGATTACCATCTCTAAGAGAAGTGCTGTTTATGATTGATCTCCTTCTGGGGACCAGTCCTATCTCACTACCATATTATAGGATGGAACCAATTGAGTTAAAGGAATTGAAAGTGCAGTTAAAGGATCTGGAAAGCAAAGGTTTCATTCGTCCAAGCGTGTCTCCGTGGGAAGCACTCGTTTTGTTTGTAAAGAAAGAAGATGGAACTTTGAGGCTATGTGTGGATTATCATAAACATAACCAAGTTACGATAAACAATAGATATACACTTCCACACATTGATGACCTATTTGATCAATTAAAGGGAGATCAGTGGTTCTCGAAGATAGACTTGCGGTCAGGATATCACCACTTTCGAGTTCGGAAGGAGGATATTCTGAAGAAAGCCATCAGAAGAAGATATGTCCACTATGAATATGTATTCATGCCTTTTGGTCTAAAAAATACACTAGTGGTCTTCATGGATTTGATGAATCAGATATTTCAATAATATCTTCATTATTTTGTTGTGGTGTTTGTGGATAACATATTGGTGTATTCAAGAACAAGGGCTGAGCATGAGCAACACTTAGTGATAGTTTTGGAAATCTTGAAGGAACGTCAGTTGTATGCCAAATTATCAAAGTGAAAATTTTGGATACAAGAGGTATGTTTTATGGGCCATGTCGTTTCTGAGAAAGGTGTTTCAGTGGATCTAGAAAAGATAGAAGCTGTTCTTTCTTGGAAACCGTCGAAGAAAATCATTAAAAATACAATGTTTTCTTGGTCTAGCTGATTATTACCAACTCATTATCCGTGAATTCTCATGACTAGATTCGCATATGATAGCGTTGATAAAGAAGAAAAGTGCATTTCAATGGACTGAGGAATGTCATAGATCTTTTCAAGAGTTGAAATTTTTACTTACATCAGCACCAATCATAATCATTCCAGAATCAGGGCAAGGGTACATGGTGTATTGTGATGCTTTGGGAATAGGGATGGGTTGTGTTCTCATGCAACGAGACTATTTTGTTTCTTATGGATCAAGGAAGTTGAGAGTGCATGGGAAAAATTACCCAACACATGATTTGGAGTTAGCTGCAGTCATCCATGCTTTGAAAACATGGTGACATTATATCTTTGGTGAGAAATTTACTGCGTTTACGGATCACAAAAGATTGAAACACATTTTCTCACGGCGAGATTTGAATATGAGGTAGAGGAGATGGATGGAGTATCTTCAAATGTTCGACTTTGACATAATGTATACACCGGGTAATGGTAATTCGGTGGATGGTGCATTAAGCAGGATGTCGTATGCCCAGTTGTCAATAAAAGCTTCAGAAGAATGGAAGTTGATGTCAGTCTTAGACGACATGCATGTGGAATGTGAAAACTAAGGTGATGTTGCGGTTTTCTTTTCAGATTCACTTTTTCCTGATTTGGTGGATATAGTAAAGGATCCACAAACATCCAATGTAGACTATGTTTCAATGAGTTCAAAACTCAATGGTTGGGAGACCATTAAGGGATGGAAGCTGGATGGGAGTTCATTTTTGTGTTTCAGAGATCGGAGGGTTGTATCTATGGTTTGTCAGAAAAAACTCCTTCCTACTTACAACCATTTGAGATGGGCTCTACATCTGGGTACACAGAATATTTATAAGGCATTGAAGGAGCAGTTTTGTTGGAGAAACATGAAACAAAAGGTAGCTGAATTTGTTTTAAGGTGTTTAACTTGTCATCAACTTAAAGCAGAACATCATCGACCAGCTGGTATGTTACAATGTTTACCAATCCCAGTGTGGAAATTGGATCAGATAGCAATGAATTTAGTTTGAGGTCTTCCATGAATGGTCCAGAAACACGATTCCATTTGGGTGATAGTGGATCATCTAACCAAGTCAGACCATTTCATCCTGATTCGTGAAACTCATATGGTGGATGATCATTCAAAAATTTATATCTGAGAAGTGGTAAAGAGGCATGGTGTACTAGTGTCTATAGTATCAGATAGAGATCTGAGATTCACATCTTGTTTCAGGATATTGTTATAGCAAGCCATTGGGACTCAGTTGATGATGAGCATGGTATATCATCCTCAGACGGATGGAAAATCTGAGTGGATTATACAAATGTTGAAAGACATGTTGCGGGCTTGTGTAATGGATTTTGGTGGCTCGTGGGAAGAGCACATTCCTTTAGTGGAGTTATCATATAACAACATTTATTAGGCCTCAATACACATGGCTCCATTTGAAGCATTGTATGGGTGTCCTTTTCGTTCTCCACATTGTTGGGTGGAAACAGGCGAGACTTCACTAGTTGGGCCGAGCCTTTTCCATCAAACAACAGAGAAGATTCGGTTGATTAAAAAGAGGATGGAGATGGAACAGAGTCATCATACATCTTATGGGGATCATCTTCATAGACCGTTGTCATTTGCGGTGAGTGATCATGTGTTTTTTAGAATTTCTCCAAGGGTTCACAAGGTGGCGTATCGGTTGGAATTACCACCATGGTTCAGTGTAGTGCATAATGCCTTCCATGTATATCAGTTGAAGAATTATCATCCCGATCATGACCATGTGATCAGATGAGATCACGTTGACCTAGAGCCAAATGCTTCATTGATAGATATCCTAGTATAGATAGTGGATAGGAAAGATAATGTCATGTGTGGGAAAAGCATCGGTCTACTGCAGGTTTTATGGCAGCATGGTCAGATTCATGAAGAGACTTTGTAACTTGAGAAAGAAATGAAAGAGCAGTGACCAGAACTCTTTCAGGCAAGCGATGATTTTCTACTTTCCGAGGAAGGAAAGGCCAATGTTGGGGAGAATGTAGTACCCCCGGTTTCTGGTATGTAAACCTTACTTGATGCTTTTCATGTTTTTAATGTTAAGGGTGTTGACTGGGAGGGTTGGGAGAACTTGGAATGATGTTTTGAGGCAAAGGGGAAGTCGCACAGGAGGCGTACGGTTTGTCTAAACCGTGCAGCGAAACCGTGCACAGTGGGTCTTGGAGGCAGTGGCTTCTGCATGGTCAGTGCACGGTTTGTCTAACTGTGCGTCCAAACCGTGCAAGAAGGGTGGCTGAGGCAGTATCAAACGCACAGTTAGTGCAATGTTTGTATAACTGTGTGAAATAACTGTTCCACCACTTAAACGAGATCCTATAATTGTGGATCTCACACATTTTCACCTCTAAATTCCTCATTGAAGATCTTAAGCAGCCCTAACTTATTATTTTTGTTCTCCCAAGGTCATGGAAGTTTCTTCGATCATTCCGGAGGAGATCTGAAGGCTTCTCTTGGTGAATAAAAGCCGGATTTTTTAGGTATGTGATCGTTCTTGTTTGATTTCTCAGATCTATTTAGATCTACTTCTCCTCTTCTCTCAGTTTCTTAGATCTATGCCCGTTACGGGTAGATCTAAGTGTGTTGATGCCAAACATGACGAGATTTGGTCTTGGTTGTGTTAGGAGAAGAGATCTAAGAAGGATCCTTGGTGTTTCGACAGGGTTTTCTTATGCGTTCTCTGTTTTTTAGGGTTTTCGTCAAAACCATTGAGGTATGTGGCTTCATTATCGATTCCTCTTTCTTATAACTTGAAGTATTAGTTCAATTTGATTTAATTTCTTGGTTTTGATTGTGAAATTGTGGTGTAAAGAATGTTATAAATCTTCTTCAGTGATGATTTATGGGTTTGATGGAATTGTGAAAATGGAAAGAATGGGTTGTGAAAAGTCTTTAGGTTTCTGAATTATAAAATACTGATTGTAAAAATATTTCTTTTTATGTTTTGGAAAATGGTTTTGATTCTTGAAAGTAATGGTTTTCAATAAAAGGTTTGACGCTTTATTGAAAGGTTTTGAACAAATTTGGTTTTGTGCATGGATTTGCACCCGTTGTGGTGTGTGTTCATATGCATTGGAATGGATAAGGGAGAGAAGTACCCCCATCAAATGTTTGGGATGGATAAGGGAGAGAAGTACCCCTATCACTAGGTTGGGATAGATAAGGTTTTGAAGTACCCCCATCAAGGTAGTTCACTAAGTGACGACTTAGTGGAAGGATAACTCACCACTCGCAAGTATAGGGAGGTCCATGTTTCATGAACGTTTAGCTGTGTGGATTTGTGAAATGGAATAGATGTACCAAAATGGAAATGTGAATTTTATTGGAAACATTTATTGGTTGTTCTTTTTGAGAAAGATGGTTTTTTTGGAAAATGTTTTTGACATGGAACTTGCTTATTGTGAACTGATTTGAATTTTTTTTATATAAATTGTTTTATATAAATTTTCTAACTTGTTTTATCTTAGAGGCATGGGTTTTAAAGTCATTGAGGAAATCCTACTGAGTTTCATTACTCACCCAATGCTTTTTCACATTGGTGCTTTTGTAGATGTGATGTACGAAGATGTTGGCAAAGGTAAAGAGTTGCATAATGCTTCATGATGCTTGGAGTGGTTGGTGATGTTGGAGCTTGGAGCTTGTGGTGCGTGGAGTTGGGATTTCGTCTTGTGGTATTTTAGTATGTCTATCCGATGTTTACTCTAATTTAGAGTTGGATTCCACTGCGGTACTTTTGGTTGGTTTTTTATAAAATAAATGGTTGAGTTGTCTTAGCTTTTATCATTCATCATTTATTTTATTTGTTTGGTTATGGTTGTTGGCTCTGTGGTATGTTAAAAAAGGGTAAATCTTCCCCCACTTTTTTTAAAACCCATCGGCATTTATTGCCAGCCTTTGGCACCTTGGGGATGTCGCTTAAGGCCTAGTAATGACTCGTTTTAATCTTAAGCCAATGAGAATTGGCGGGTCATTACAGATGATGAAACTGGTTGGTAGGGGTGTTGAGGGGAGTGAAAATATTAAGGGAGTTTCCATAACGTGGTTCTTCTTCCTCTACGTGGTTTATGATTTGTGGATTTTTAGGTGTTGTGATTAGTAATTTCATGAGTAGGGATGTAATGAACAAATTGTTTTCCTAATAAATAATTATTATTGGTTAAATGAGTTGGTTGGGGAGTATGATTATGTTATGGTATATTGTGAAGAAATATTCAATTATAATCTTTTGATGTGAATGTTGATGGTGTTGATAAATTTTTATAAAGAAAACATCAAAGGAGTCTTTTGGGATGTTTTTTTTGTTTGGGAAGAACCCATATGTTAGTCTTGAGTTTTTAATACTAAATAAATATAAGCTTATTTTCCTTGTATTTTCTATATTCACCAAACCATGTTTAGAACTATATACTGGACACCCCCATTGTCACATGGGAGGGTGAATTTTTACAATATTTTAGAGGGAGGATGGATGGGGGGATATTGGAAAATACATCTTCCCTCTTCTATTCATTGGTAGCCAAATAATTTTCAAGCATGTTTTGGCATAGTTGTGAGGTCTAGGTTTATATGGGTGAGGTGATCATTCCCATGTGTCTACGAGATGAGATGTGGTGTTGTATCCAAGGTTTCTTTGGGATGTGATATGGTTGTGGCACGGGTCTGTGTGGCTGAGATGTGGTGAGCTTCATATGACATTGTTGCAAGACTATCTCTAAGGCCCAAGTGTGAGTGGGTAAGTTGTTATATGGGGTTTTCTGAAGAGTGTGGATTCTTCATGATATTTTTTGTTAGGGTATTGGAAGTCAACCAGGGGATGTATTTCTGAGTACCCAAACATCGAATTGATAACTATATTACTTTACATTACTTGCGTTATTTGGTGAGAGTTCCTTGGTGAGGTTGGTATTGCCAACATTCCATGTTGTGTGCTGCTGGTTTTTTGGGGTTATCTAATGGGGAATTAGTATGCTTCTTCAACTTGATTATGAAAGACCTTGGTATTTCCAACTATGTATACTTATATTCTCACCCCAAATTAATAAAGATGGTTTCAAGTATCCAGGAGGATTTTGTGGTCCGTGATGGACATTACTATGTCGAACGTGTGGGTAGTTATTATGTCACTGTATAGATTTTTTATTGGTATTTAAATAGGAGAATCTTTTTTTCTAGAAGTCTCTCTTCTTAACATGCATGCGGGATGGATTTTTTACATTACATAAAATGACTTGAGTTATTTGTGAATTACAACCTTATATACCAATATAACTTTTATAAAATTATAATTACTTCCATTTTCATGAGATTATAGACCCTTGGTTCCGGTCTCCACCCCCGGGCCTACTGATGGTGGGACTCAGGGTGGTCAGAATATCTATTTCTTGATTTCCTGCCTAAGAGGGGAATCGTTGGAGGGATGAGGTGTGACTTTTTTGTGATTATTCAAAGGCTATATAGATTTTACTTTGAGATCTCCTTATAACACCCCTGGTCTTATAAAATCATTCGAATGGTTATTTTAATACATCGATAAATTATATAATGGATAACATCCAAAACTAATGAACAATTTTGTATTATTGTGAGCTTAAATAATTACATGAATCTCACATCACATTTGGAAACACAAAATATGACATAAAATTCATATCATAACTTTTTTATTTTTTATTATAAACCTCTAAAATCATTCATAGATACCTTCTCTGTATCCTTGGAAAATTAAAAAATAATAAAGGATGATATAAAATAGTGAGTAAGAGATTACATACAAAAAATATATCATAGTACAAATAATGAATAAATATTATGGAAGACAAACCATTAATGAAATATTCCATATAACTAATATCCTAATTTGGTAATATATCCATGGATGAAATAATAATCTAAATAATCACATTGAAAAAGAAACAAGTTCCATAATATATATAATTATTAATTCCAAGCAACATATTCTTAAATCCAATTCCCCATGCTATGAAATTTTTTATTAATTGGTAAGGTGCATTCTATATACTAAGTATAATTTTTATCATGATACCAATTGATTCTTATAGGGGATATAATAGGCCCCATTCATTACATACTAAGTATAATTCAACCATCATATGTAATAAATAAATTAAAATTCAATAAATTATAAATCTAAATATTTATTTTTAAAAATTAGCGTACATGTTGTTAAAATCTTCACCTATTAATCACTACATAAACATGATTAGAATCCATAAAATGTAATGTGGTGTATGGTATGATTATTCTATAGACCTATTAATTAATATATTTATATAAGGATATTTACATATATAAAAAGATTTCAAGAATATTACTAGATGTCTTCTTGGGGGAAATAAACTTTTTATTTTGAAAGTAGTTATTTAAATTTTAAAATTTTTAATAATATTAGGGAAGATAATATTTTTAAAAAGATATATGGAAATATTTAATTTTTTACTTCAAGGATAAAAATAGGTGTTTGTGTGGGAAAATAATTCATGCCATAAACGTTAAAATATTGATTCCATTCACATAATTGTTAAAACATACCTCATTCGGAAAATAAAAAGAATATAACATTTAATTTTTTTTTAAAAATTAAAACATGGATAAAAATAAAATTATTAAATATTTCTAAAATATTTAAAACATTCATGAATACACATTAAGAAAATATATACAGAGATGAAATGTATTATCAATTTAAGGAGAAAAAAATATTTTTTATTGAAAATATAATTAAGGAATTTATAACATATAGAGAGATGAAAATAAAATGGAAACATTTAAATTCAAAAGATACAATTATAAAAATAAAATAACTATGATTTTTTAGGTATATAACTTATAATATCATCATAATAAATTAAAGCATACACAATCTTAGTAAAAATTGATATTGTTACATAAATCATTTACCTATTTTTTAACACTTGAATGTATAAAAAATGATTTAAATAACATAAAATGATAAATTAAAAAATTAATATATTCATTATAAAATACTTAAATGGGTCATTATATACACCACCTGAAACAAACAAGTGGATATTGTGGAAAAATTCTCATAGAATAAAAAATGAGATGAGAAGTCTTTATCTAATGTTCAACTATCTTAATATATTATGTTTTAACTCTTTAGAAATAAATATAAATTATAATAATAATATAATAGATTTATATTCTTTCCTATAATATCATACATGGTTTAATTATACCATCATATCACCCACTCATTATCAATCATTCATTGTCATAATAATTTCCAGTATTTACTACATGATTGGTTATATATGTTTTGATTCGGTGGTTATGGTCCCTACATCACGATCATTATTTCATAATACATAGAATATTAAATAATATTAAACTACCTTATATAATCATTATATAAATATTTATAACAATCATTAATTTAATGTAAAAGAAAAATAAATTACATCATTCCTAGAGATGGCACATAGTGCGTAAACATGAATGGTGTTTTCATTTTCTACAGAAAAATGAAATAATGAAAAATAATATTTTTTCCTTAAGTAATACTAATTACAACATAAATATAATATATATTAATTAAATTTTTCATTATTACCATTAATGTGATTCAGTGAAGGAAAGTGAAACAAATCACTATATATATGTGGTAGTCCACACACACACATGAGAGATACATTCAATTATAATTTTATATAATATAAATGTAAAATGGTTGTATTATAATCATAATATAATCAATATATATTTATGATATTTAAAAAATTATTTCTATAATGGATAATAATAATTTATAGTATGAATAATAATAAATAGTCATTGAAAAATTCAGGTACGATGATTCCCAATTCATTGAGAGACCCCTTTTGGATTACACCATATGAATTCATATGATGGTCTTAGGGTAAGAAAAGAAACTCAAGAATAATGCGAAGGAAACAAAGAATGTTTTTTGTTGGTATATTCTAATATATATGTCTCAATGTTTGTTAATTATGTTAGATAAAAGATTCCCTTTTATATGTGAAAGTAGGGACCAACATGGTTATACATAAAATATTTAAATAATATTATTTTATTTT
Source organism: Viscum album (assembly GCA_963277665.1). Lineage (NCBI taxonomy): Eukaryota > Viridiplantae > Streptophyta > Magnoliopsida > Santalales > Viscaceae > Viscum > Viscum album. The sequence goes on from OY728147.1 coordinate 1,112,766,177, forward strand.
CTTGTGAAAGTGGAAAAAAATGGTAATGAAATCCATGTTATGATTATATAAGGTCCAGATAAATTCAACCAACAATATTAATAAATGTTCATTTGTAGTTTTTATCTTTATCTCATAGTTTAAAACTGGATTAGAACCTTTAACCTTTACCATGTTAACAATGTTTTACTATTTTTAGTATTCATTATAATTGGTAATTATTTAGACCATGTAGACATATTCTAATTTTCATAAATCCAAAAATAAATTCAATTTTAGAACATTCAATTTCAATAATTATGAAAAATGACTTTAATATTTTTAATGGTTCAGACCTCTTTAGTCCATTACTTTGTGAGAATATGGTGTTTGTGGTGTTCTGATAGATCCATTTGATCTTTCAAACACATTTCAGGTATCTAGGTTTTCCATGTTAAACAACAGTGCCTCACCAATGGCATCACCTAGCGGTGATAACACCCTGGAGGCATTACCAAAAGTGGTAACACAACTGGAATTGTCACCCGAGTAGTCTCTCTCTGGTAGTAGATCACCCTGGTGGTATCTCACTAGTGGTGTCTAACCTTGGTAGCCTCTCACTGGGGGTACCTCACCCTACAGGTCTTTCCATGGTAGTGTGTCGCCCTGATGGCTGATCACTGGTGGTAGCTCACTCAGGCAGTCGCTCGTTGGAGGTGTCTCAACCTACAAATCACTTGCCCAATGATTCCTCATCCTATAGTGCCTCTTCCAACAATTTCATATCCAACGATGTCATGTTAAATGGTTCCTCACCCAGAAGTGTCTCTTGAATTGTGTTCTCAATTCTATTTCTCCCTTTTTTGATGTCTCTATTGATGTAAAATGACATTAATTCCAGATTTAAAAGGCTTCGAGGTTGATTTAAATCGCATAAATCTGATCGTAAATTCTTAATCATTTGGTGGTTTTTACTTGATAAAAACACATTATCATGATCATATTTTTCTTTAATAGAATATAAAAAACATATCTTAATTGTTTCCCAGTTTAGGTATTTCCAAGGACAAGATAACCTTTTCAATTGTTATCCTTCTTTTTTGACCTTTTTACAGGATGCTGAGAGTTCTTGTTCCATAGGCATTATGTGATCAAGTATTGGCTTCTAGATTGTGTTCCACATTGAGTTTTTATGCTTCATATTCATGCCCATGGCTTGTTTTAATTCGAAAGAGCATATAACCTCTTCTTTTATGTAGGTTTTCCTTCATCTCTTTAATTTTTGAATCATTCGAAGTGGGTGTTTGAATGTTTTCCAATTGAGAATATGTTCGAATACATGATAAAAAAGTTAATTTAATATGTCTATGATTAATATATCTGGGGATGGGGAAATGTTATGCTTGTTCATGTTTTTCATCCATTCCTTCTGATATTTCGTTACATATGGGATAACTACCAATTGAAAATCTTAACCCATGGAGGTATTTTTTGTGCACTTATGATGGCCTGTGAATGCTTGTTGTTAGTTTTTTATTGAATGAAAATTTATATTAAATTGATTAATCACATATATTTTGTAAATTAAATGGATTCCCTAGGACCCTATGGTTTATGTATCACACCCCCAATTTAATAAGTGTAATTTGAATAATATCCCTATTTCTTATAAATAAATTAGATAGGAAATGGTTGTGATGTGTAGTTTTACATGGGTTTTGTTTGTGGGAAGTGGATATATGTGGGTGTGCATTGGGGATAAAATGGGTGTGGTGTAGTTGTGCCACATGGATGCTGAAAATGATTGTAGTGAGATGTGTTTCTAGGTGCGGTTGTCAATTGGGGGTATATTCTATTGAGAGGAATGTTTGGGAAGGATGAAATTGAAGAATAATGATGGTAGTGTTTGTTATGGGGGATTCACCATAAATAACATGTAGAAATATTCACCCCATAGTGAGAGGTTGTGGTATGATGTTAATTTAATTTGGCAGGTGATAAGATACCATAGTTATTCTTCCTCTGTGTGACTTTTGATGTGCTACTTTTTTTCCTTTGTGATTATTAGTTTACCAAGTTGTTTTGGAATAAATGAATGATTAATAATGTTTATATGACATCATTTGGTTATGTTAATGGGATTTAGTTTTTCAATAAAAATTTAAATGATGGGTTTTATATTTAACTATGGTTATATCTAAATACTGAAATGAATGGGGGTTAAGTGAATTTTATTTGTAATTCTTCATTAATATATCAACATCCAAAGTTACTATTGATAATACAAATAAATAAATATAATGTTAGTTGAGAATTTGTGTTTTTAGAAGTTGGATAGTTTATTGTTTTCAATCCCACAGTTTGGGATTGAGTTCATGATACTATATATATACATTTAATACTATTTTGATTTCTATTCACCCCCACCCTTGTTGATAAATATGTTCTAAACACCCTAATTTTCACAGGGGAGGGGGTGGGGGATTTCCAGAACAACCCGGTGGGAGGATGGATGGTTGTCCACCTAATCTTCCCTTTTCCCTCTTTCAGGTGGTGGAAGCATGTGATTCTTCAAGAAAATTATGGTTTGTGAGGCCCACGTATGTGATGGTGAGTTTTTTTCAAGTGTCTTTGGGAAGAGATGAGTTTTGGTTTTCATGGTGTCTTCAAGATGGGATGTGATGTGGTATGTGGCCAAAGTGTCTACGGGTGGGATGTGATGTGGTACATGGTTCAGTTCTTTATAGTTGAGATGTGATGTGGTATGTGTCCCAAGAGTTTTTTGGTGGGATGTGGTTTTGGGGCCTAGGTTTGTGTGTGAGGGTTGTGATGTGGTTTTTTAAGAGAGGTTGGAGGACGAAAACAATTTCTATTATGATGTGATAGTTGATAATCAGTGGGAAAGAAGTCTAGGGTACCCAATCATCGATGTTATTTATATTATACTACATGAATAGAATTATTTTGGGATCATTATTTGTTGAGTTGGGATGGTCAGTATACCTTCCTAGGTGATGTTTGGTTATACTGTTTTCTCATTGTAAATTATAACCCTCTGTCACGTGTGCACGAGGGACACTGGTTTCCCAATATATTAAAATAATATTCTCACCCTTTATTTATAAACTATTTTTCATGTTTTAAGAGGATTATGTAGACCATTTGAGACCCAACTAGATAAGATATTGATATATAATGTGTTGCTGCTTAGCTTTACATTTGGTACTTAACTTTTGAGACATTTGGTATTTGTATTCGTTATGTTTTAAATGTTCATGTGGGAGGGTTTTATATTTAATTGTATATATTTATATATAATGTAGTTGTTATGTGGATGATCCATCGTATATCCCAATCTCAATTCAACAAATAGGGTAATGCCTCTAATATTTTGAAACTTGTATACCCTTTGTGTTAGTTCCCATCCCAGTGCCAACGGGAGGTGGAACTCGGGGGGTCATTATGTCCCATTCCTCATTGATTTCCCATGGGGTATCTTTGGATGCATGGGGTCAGGAGTGAATTTTATCGTAGGTGATGGTTGAGATTAATGTTGCAGATTGGAGTTAGGCACAGTGAGGATTTAATGGGATGGAATAGAAACATTGTCTATCTATCTTGGTGTGCGACATAAGTTAGGGAAGACTATCTAAGAAACGGGATTTTAGGCCCCCTATTGATCCAGTGAATGTAATATGACCCTACCAGATGATTAAGTGATGCAACACTGGTTGAAGGGTAGAGACCCTTGGACAGGTACAAGCATCATAATGGCTTGTTTTCTTGTATAAATTTTGTGTTTTTGGATATTGGGAAAGTATGACAAGAAATGAGTTAAAATTAATATTTAGTAAAATTCAATACTACCCAGGATTAGGAATTCCGTGTTTACTTTTTATCTATTTCTCCTAGACATTTTCAATGTGTGGCTCATGCAGTGGAGGTTCAGCAGGCTGATTTAGTTGATCACCATAGGGTTGGTCCAGTTGATGAGGGTAACCAGTGGTAAAAGATGTTTTTTGATTTCCAATGGTAGGATTTGGGAATGAATGATGGTATATATTCATACATGGAGATGGAAAGCGGGCTTGAGGAACTTGAGAAACCTTTAGTTTGATCCGAACCATCATAGTACCTAGTTCCCTTGGTAGTCATCCATATGTGGGGTGTTACATGTCGGTGGTGGATGTATTATCTAGGGGAATGGAAGGAAGAATATGTTTTATGGGTTGACATTGAGAAGGTAATGGAGGAATATTTTCATTCATCGATTATGAAGGTTGAGAAGAGGAAGGAGTTAATCTCCCATGAGTAGGAGAGTATGTTAGTACAGGAGCTTGAGAACATGTTCAAGGACCTCCTTCAATTTTTATTGGATATCTTTCCCGGTGAGGAGTCTCGTATGATACATCTTAAGGAGGAACCTTGTCAATCGATCAAGTATGTTTTTAAAACCTTTATGTTACCAAAGTATATGGAGGTTTATAAGGATGAGAAGGTGATCGAGGGAATGCACTCGTGAGGAGGTCTACCCCGAGAGGGAATCCATCAGAGTTCTTTGAGAGGACGTTTTGTCAGTTGTAGGTCTCATCTGTTAGGGAATTTGAGGTTTTGATTGATAGGGAGACGACCTCAGCAAATTCCCTTTCAGCCTTCTGATTCTGGTGATCCCCATGACTTTACCTTGGGCATGGGGATGATATGTTTCTTCAGTGGGATATTCATCCATATTCAGAGTCAGTTCCTGGTGGCTTTATCTTCCCAGTCTTAAATAGGTTGATAGGGTCAGCATCGGCCTCAACCGAAGTTTTTGGAGAGATAGTTTCAACACCAAGGACATCATGATTTTTCTCTACTGAGGGGATATGGAGTAGGTAGAGGTGGACATATGGACATTAATCATGCTATGAGAATATGACCCAAGAGATACCATAGATGTGGTCATCATAAGAGGGGCAGAATAGCTGGGTGTGGTTAGTTTCACCCTATTAGGGTAGAAGTTTCAGATGGCCCAGTTATAGTAAGAGTTATGATTCATTAATTCAGTTACCTTTCTTATGACTTATTTCATTCAATAGATTCACACTCCTTTGTTAACCCAATGAAGCTCATGTTCTGGTTCTAGACAGTGAGAGTCTTCTTGTAACCTTCATTTTGAGTATGTTACACAGAGTCCCAAACAACTTTTTTGATGTGTGTTGGGGGTGTAGACTGATGATGGGACCGCATTAGTCACATGGGGATCTCTTCTTGTTACAGATTTATTCATATGATGTGATCATTATAATTGAGTGGTTTTAGTCTATATGTGTCATTATCAAATGCTTCGGTAGGATATTTGTGTTTCCATGTGCATATTTCAAGCGTATGGTTTTCATTGGTTATAAGATTTATCAGGTGAAATGTCAGTGTGTAGAACCCTTTAATTCTTTTTTTTTCAGAGCATTTAGTTTAATTTTTTGATGTTGAGATGATAGAGGTTCCCATAGTTTTTGGGGAGTTCCAAGATGTTTTCCCTGAAGGGGTTTAGATGCTACACAATCAAAGTGATGTCGAGTTCAAGATATACTTACCAATTTATGATTCTATGAATTTCATGGATCCTTTTTAGATAGCTCCCTCAGAGCAACATGAGGTGAGGATTCATATTGATAATCTGATTCAGAAGGGTTTTATCCATCCCCAGTGCATCTTCAGAGGTTGAATTAGGTGGTATGAGGATGTGTATAGACTATTTGTGGTTGAATAAGGTGGTAGTCAATAACCATTACACACTTCCATGAATGGAATACTTTTTCAACCTAGTAAGAGGGGAATGTTTTTTTTATAGTGATCAATTTGGAACCTGGATATCAGTAGTTTGGGGTGAGGGAGGGAGATATCCTGTAGAGTGATTTCAAATACAGGTATGGGATCATCAAGTTTATAGTCATGCCATTTAGTGTTAAGAACTCACTAGTTTTGTTTATAGCCTTTATAAACTCTGTTTTCATAACCACTAGGACCGGTTCATCATCTTCTTCATCGATGACATCTTGATCTACTCAATGTTATTATAGGATCATACCGATCACCACATGACCATCCTATAGAACATTAATGCCCCCATCTATACGATAAATTATCCAAGTGAATGTTTTGGACTTGATAGGTTCATTTCCTCAGGAATTTGGTGTCTCATAATGGTGTGGCGGTAGACCCTTGGAATGTTTAATCTGTTATTTCTTGGGCAGAACCCATGAATATGGTAGAATTTCATAGTTCCCTTTTCCATGTAGGATATTATGATAGCAATGTTCCTGATTTCTCCCAAGTTGTGGCTCTATTTAAATGTATGAATAGGAAAAAACTAGCTTTTTGTAGAGTGATCACTACCATGCAGTGTTCAGTAACCTGAAGGGGAAGTTGGTTAGTGCTCAAGTGGTCTGTCTTTTTGAGGGATGGTTAATTTTTTAGGTTTTTTGTGACACATCCCATCTAGGGTTGGGATGTGTGCTAATTCATAAGTGAATAACGGTCTCTTATGGTTCAAGGAAGTTACACCACCACCAACATATCTATTCCATCCATTATCTAAATCAAGCTTCAGTCATTTTTCCACTAAATTTGTGGTGGAATTACCTCATTTGGGAGTTCATTATGGTCTTCAAAAATCAAAAGATTTTGTGGTATATCTTTTCCCATAATGATCATAACTTCTGACCATGAATGTGTATAAAGTTTCTTTAGGAAAATGTTTTCTAGATATCTTATAACATAGGAAAAGGAAATGTTGTGGACGAATATTGGAAAAGCATTTCATTCAAGAATATGTGGACACATGGAAAGTGATGTATGACTTTGAATCATTGAACATGGTTGAAAGGGTGGAAGGCGGTGGGTGCTACTTTTTCATATGATAGAGAAATCTTCTTTAATGAAGTAGGTGGATAAGTGTTTGTGAGGAGACTCGGAGGAGAAGGTGTTGTATTATCATGTTGGCCATGGGATTTTACTAGAGGGATAGAAGAAGGAATTTAAGAATTAGATGTTATTCCATGTAATGTTGTTCAATTCGGTAGTGGTGTGAAATGGGGTCCTTTGTGAGTTTCATAACTCACCTTTAGAGGTTCAACCAATAGTTTATAATATGTAACATGTATTTAGGACACAATTTTGGTCGACCGGTATGAAATGGGAGGTTACGATTATGGTGAACGAGTTCTTAGTTTTCTAATAGGTAAAATCAAAACACTTTTATCCAGGTCGTTTGTTGCATCCCTTATATGCCTTGGGTGAATGTGGGATAAAATTTAGATAAATTTCATCATAGGGTTTTCCAATTTTTAAATAGGCTATGATGCTATCTAGAAGATAGTGGATTGGTTGAAAAAATAATCCCACTACATAGTGATTAAGTAGTTAATCATAGTTGATACCTTAGTCAAAAGGTATGTGGACGATGTGGTGAATATCCATGGAGATTCAAGGTCCATTGTTTCAGACCGGGAAATGTGGTTAACCACAAAACTATAAAGGGGATTGGGGCATGATTTTGTAACCCAATTATTCTCAACACTTATTTCCACTATAAGATATATGGGTACATCGGGAAAATAATAAAAACATTGGAGGATATATTTCGGGCATGCATCTTGATCTTCAGCGGATCATGGGTTCAAAATCTACATTTTGTGGACTTCACTTATAATAATAACTATCACTCTTCCATTAGCAAGGCCCCATTTTAAAAGTTTTATAGTAGGCTACGTCACTCTACATTGTGTTAGATGGAGGTTGGGGAGGTAGCTATTCTTTGTCCAGATGTAGTTCTAGGCATGAATAAGAGTGTATATATTGTTAGAGAAAGGAGGAAAGAAACACATGGTTGAGATATGTCTTAATCTGATCAAAATTATATTCCCTTTTCATTCTAGATTTGGTACTATATTTTCTTGAAGGTCTACCTTTGTTGTGGGAAGTAGAGTATTGGAATAGGGCATAAAATTTATCCCATGTTTGCTGGCCCATTTGATGTGTTAGGGAAAGATTGTGAGGTGGCATGCCAATTGGAATTTTCACCACAACTTGGGAGAATCCATGATGTTATCCCCATCTCCCATCATAATTGGTTTCAACATGATATTTCCCAAGTATTTTACTAGGGAGATGTGTAAATTTGGGATGAAGAGATGTTTTCAGAGTGGAAAATGGATATTTAGGACCATCGAGATAGGCTTTCGTGTCGACAGAATATTCACATGGTTCATATGTTGTGTAGGCATGGTGGCCAATAAGATAGTACATGGGATCAATAATTGTAAATACATTTATAGTACTCTGGGTTTGAATTTCTTCTTGTTCTATTTATCATAGAAATGTATTGCTTAAAAATAGTTTGATATGTGATGAGCTATATTTCCTTGGTAGAGTTATATGTGGTGTGATGTGTGATGATGTCCTGATATGTGTAAAGGATAAGTCCTAATTTTTAATCTATATGCATTAATTTTGATGCGATTAAACCGATTCTAGTGTGTTAGTTCAAGACATAATTTATAGTATCTTGACATGGAGTATAGAATTCCCCGGTCTGTGTGTTTGGAAAGTGTGGTTTTTGTGCATGAATATTCAGTTGTTTGATAGTTTGGGCTTATAAATAGGGGATGAGGTGTTCTTAAATTAATAGGTTTCCACTATATCATTCGAACAACACAAGGTGGTTTATCATCAGAGATTGATTTTTTGGGTTCTTAGTGGTGTTTCTATTGTAGCTGGACCATTGAGAGATATTTGATGGGGATTTTATTTAGACCACTTTTTCTTGGAAGATTAGTTATGAATATCTAGGATAAAAATAGTTTGAGGTGGATATGAGGTAATGGCCTGGGTATCATTGGTCTATTACTTAGTCTGAAAATAGTGTTTGATGTGTTTCGGGAGACTAAGTGGATCATTCTAAAACATTTCTAGTTTACTGGTTTTCTAATATTTCCAACAATGCCTCAACAACCACATTACTTACATTCCATGTCACCCTAGCAGTGTCACCAACAGTGGTGTCACCACTGGCAGTGTCACTATACATTCTCTCATTGGGGGCAAGTCACCAAGGAAGTCACTCGCTGGAAATGTCTCACCCATGTGGTCTCTTGCTGGTGGTAGACCACCCTGACATTTTCTCACTAGTATTGTCTTCCCTAGAATTAAATCTATGAAGTTAGATCACCCTATAGGTCCCTAAAATGTTGTGTCTCACCCTGTATAATGCTTATTTGTGGTGTATCGCCATGGTGGTCACTCGCTATATGGGGCCTCACCCAATAGTGCCTCGTCTAGCAGTGCCTTTTCCAACGGTGTCTAATATAATAGTGTCTCACCAAACGGTGCCTCACCCAGTTGTGTCTCATGAAAAATGTTTTTAGTTCCTTTTTTCCACTTTTATAATGAATCATATTATGTAAACTGACATTAATTCCATATTGGAAAGGAATTGAAGTCAATTCAAATTCCATAAATAATATGTTAAATTTATACGTCTCTTGGAGCTTTTACTTGGTAAAAATGCATTATCATGGCCAGATCCACCATTAATGGAAAATAAAAACATATCCAAAATGATGCTCTGTGTAGGTATTTCTGAGGCAAAGATACCCTTCTCCCTTCTTCTCCCTTATTGTTTCCCTTAGTATGAGATTCAAAAAGTTCTTCTTCCATAATAGTTATGCAATATGGTTGTGGATTCTTGATTGTGTCTCCCATATAGTATCCCTAATTCATATTATCACCCCTGTCATGGTGAAATTGGGAAGTGTAGATCCTATTTTCTTCCATGAAGGTTTTTATTCAACTCTCTCAATTATGTACAATGAAGGGTGGGTGAATGAATGTTATTTAACTTGTGGATATGGTTCAATACCAATAAATAATAATAATTGAATCTACTTGGGATTAATATATAGTGGCTGGGGAAAAGTGATGTATTCTCTTGCCATTCGTCCTTACCTTTGGATATTTTGATCTGTATAGGACAACTACCCACTAAAAATAATAGCCATTGAGGGCATTGTTTTTGAACTTTTAATTAATAATGAATTCTTGTTGCTATTTTTTAATTTAATGAATATTTATAGGATATAGATTAACCACATATATATAGTAATTGAAATGGAATTCCTAATAACGTATGGCTTCTATAATAATAGCTCAATTTTATGAATTGTATTTTGAATAATATCCCCATTTTCTAAAATTATATTATTTATGCTATGTTTTTGAGGTGTAATTTTTCTTGGGTTTTGTGTGTAGGAAAGTTTATGGATGTGTTTGTGAAGTGGGGTTGTGATGGTTTTGGTGCGGTTGTGCAACATGGATTTCGAAAATTGACGTAGTGAGATGTGTTTCTTGGTGCGGTAGTGAGTTGGGGGTTTCTCTACTAAGAAGAAGTATTGAGAATTATGAATTTGAATAATAAATATGGTAGTGGTTGGTATTGGTGATTCACCATTATCAAAATTCCAAATTCTTCAACATGTAGCTAGAGGTTTTTATATGTTGTGTTGTTAATGTGAATTGTGACAATTTAACATGGTCTGTTTTCCTCGCAGTAAATATTTATATGCTTCATGTTTTGAATTTTGATTAGTTTTTTCCAAGGTAGTGATGACATAAATGAATGATTATGAACATTGATATGACATGATTTGTTTTGGTCAATGGGAAAGAGTTTTTGAATGAAAATTCAAATGATGGGTTTTGAGGTAAACTATGGTAAATGATAAATAATGAAATGAATTATTTTTATGTGAAGGAGATTTATGAAGCCGTATTACTTTATAAAGTTACTAATTGACTGTTATTTTTACTAATAAATTCATATAGAGGTCATAGAAAAGTTGTGTTTTTGTGGGTTAGATAATTCTTATTGAGAATCCCATAGGATGGTCTTGAGTGATTGATACATTATATACACAAACTGTGTATACTTGATATTTATCTAAGCATGCCACCCTAGTTGAGAACTATGTGCCAAACACCCCCATTGTCATAGGGGAGGGGGTCGTTCCCAAACATCATACTTAGAGGATTTATTGATGGCCATAAAACCATCCAAACTCTCTCTTCATAGTGTTGGTAGCCCAAAATTCATTGGTTAGGTTATGGTTTATGAGGCCTATGTTTTTGTGGGAAGGTTGTATTTTCACATGTGACTTTAGGATGACATGATTTGAGTTTTCCTTGGTGTTTAGAAGATAGGATGTAATATGGTATGTGGCCTAGGTGTATGCATGTGGGATGTTATATGGTTTGTGGCCCAGGTGTCTGTGGGTGGGATGTGATGTGGTGTGTGGCCCAGATGTTTGCAGGAAAGATGTGGTTGTGTGGCCCAGGTGTGTGCAGGCAAGTTGTGATGTGTTATGTATAGAAGAGGTTGGAGTTCCATGATGTTTTATGTTAGGGTGTTAGATTGGAAAATTAGTGGTAAAGTGGTGTGGGGTACGCTATCATCTATGTTCTTTATATTATCCTACCTGAATTTCATTATTTTTTTATCATTCCTTGGTGAGTTTGGGATAGTTAGTATACCTTCTGAGGTACTATTTTATTATGTTGATTCATGATGGGTGAATTAACATGTATCCTTAATTTTTGAAAAAGAGACTTCAATTTTCCTAATAAGTATACATGTAATCTCACCCTACATATATCAATTACTATTATGTTTCTAAAAGGAATACAAATACAATGTTATAACCTAAAAGCTTGGTTCATGATAGTTGTTGTGTTTCTTCTTAGCTTTACATTTGACACTTTACATTGAATTATTTTGGTATTTGTATCGGTTTTATTTTAATCATGTGTGTGGGATATTTTTTTATTTTCTTTTATATATGTCGTAATTTTTTTTGGATGACCCATCAATCTCCAGAATCACCTTTCTACAAAATGGGTAATGCCTTCCATATTGTGAGATTTGTGCACCCTTTATGCTAGGCCCAACCGAGGGCCTACTGGAGGTGGGGATTATGGGTTATTATATCCCATGATTCATTCCATCCAATAAGGGTTATATTTGGAGGGAGGTGTGGTGAAAATTGTTTAAAAAATGAAACAAAAAGAAATGTTAGAAAAATATTTTTTAGAAGGAAAATTATTTTACTGAAAAATTAAAAATAATGTTTATTATTGTATAATTAATTGGTTAATTTTAAAAAATGGGAGTATTTTTTCAATATTATAAAAACCACACCAATGGTATCTTGGTAAATACTTGATTAATATAGAACAAAAAATAAATTGTTTTCATTTTAACAAAAAAATTAATTTGATTTTCAAAAAATGTTAATTAAATATATATTTAGTTAGGATTATATATGTTGATAAAATATATTACTTCTTAAAAATATATTTTTATATAATTTTTTCTCCATAAACATTTTTTTGAAATTTATATCAATATAATTTACTAAAACTGATTTTTTTTATAATATTGGTAGTTTATTTGTTTAACTAATAACCAACTATTTTTAAAAATTCAAAAAAATCACCCTAAGATAATTTTTATATGAGGAAATAAAAAATTCATTTCATTTCATCAAACTAAATTTTTAAAAATTTGGGATGTTATGTTTTAATCAACTTCTTGAATAATGCATCATGAATTATACTGTAATTTCATTAGAAATAAAAGCATACCTACTATAATTTTTCTTGGGTTTTCATACCTATATTCAGATTTGAAGGATTTGATGCTACCCCTTAACATATGTATATGTTTACATATATTTATCATTTCATGGGAATATATAGAAATATTGACCATTGTAAAAAACTTTCCTTAAAAAAGTATGTGATATACATGTGTTTAAATTCAAAGATGGTGTTTTCAAAAGGGAAATGGTATTCCAAAAGGGTGTATAAAACCATTACTTGGATTGTAATGGGAAATTAATGTGTGTTTTTATTATTATTTTAGGATTTCACATTGATATACTTATATGAATTTTTTAAAATTTTTCATTGTATAACTAGTCATTTTAAATGTTATCATGTTTTGTATAATTTTCAAATGATATTGGGTTATATTGTTTTATGGTCTAATGATCATGATCGTTTAATAGTATAATTTACCTATATTTTTAAGGATATTTACGAATTATTCTTCGTTTAATAACATATTCCATGGTGTTTTAAAATGATATTTCTACATTTTTATTCCTAGGACTGTATAGAACCTTGAAATTGAACTAATAGATTTCATTAGTTTTGAAATAGATACAGAAGGAGTTTTGGAAATTAGATCTTTAGTTTTAAATTTCATAGACTGGTATAAACATTATAAAATTGTTGTCCCAAAAATGAGTTAGAGTATTAAATAAAAACACATGGAATTATTTCTAAAATAACATTATTAATTTAATGGGATTATTTTTGTTGATTGGATGATTTGAGATAGTGGATTTAGTTGGAAGGGTGTTTGAGGGTGAATTGAGATATTTTTTTAAAATGGTTTAACTTATAGATTATTATTATATATTTGAAACTGATATGTCCCATATCCATCCTCATATTTTATTATTAGTATAGTGGGTATCCATGGTGTTCTCGTGGGAGATTGAGGGAAGGATACTATATATGTACTGATGAAACAAACATATATCCTTTTGTTGTGTGCTATGACACCTACTATTGGTATCCAACCAAGGATGACTGTTGGAGAAATATGAGTGGATTTTGTCAAAGAAATTCTTAATATAGATTGATATATGTTCTTTTTATGTATGTATTGGATCATATCACTAGATGTATAGGATTTTCACATGATTATATAATCTTACCATATTTTCTTATTACTTATTCAAGGCTATAGATATTTAATTTACCTATTCATTATAATAATTATTTTTACATTTAGTTATTTACTTTTGATACCATGATAAATTGTGTTTTACTATTAATTTTGACTAATTTTATTTTTTATTATAGTTCACCACTCATTCAGTTCTTCATTGATGTTTTCTTTTATTTTATAAGGGCTCATATATTTATTTATCTACATATCACATTTTTCATATTTCATCCACAATAGATATAATAATTTTTCAAATGTTTTATTTTTGGTATGATAATTTAATCTATATAATTTTCTAAATGTTTTGTGTAAATGATTTTTTGAAAATGATTTTTTGAAGTAAAATTTTTAATAAAACAAATTCATTTTCATCAAGATTATTTTTTTAAAGGGGGTTTGAGCGGAATGATCATGGATTTATTTCCAAGGTGGTAAAAAAAATTTATATACATTATATTTAAAACTAATGTTTCAAGATCATTTTGGAAAAGGAAATGTATGGAATCATTGACGGTATCCTACTAGGTTATTTTATTATTAAACCTTACTGAAAAAACATAATTATTGCATAACAAGTGGATTCCTTGAGGTACATATATAGTTTCTCTATTAACATTTGTTTTGAGGACCTATCTCTCATAGTTAATAAAAGAGAAGTTTATGTAAGAGGATGGATATTGACAATAGGTCACAAGTAGACCCTTTCATTACTTTTAGTATTCTCTATTAGTTTACATATCAATATTCTAATCTATTGTTTTATTCTCATTATCGTTTTATCTCTACTCTAACAACATTGAGTTGGATGATTATTAATATTTATTATTTCCTTTTTTGGGGTTTTATTCTTGAAACCTATAATTCACATTGCATGGAAATACAATATGTGGATGAAACGTGTGTAACACCCCAAGTTTTTCTAAGATAAATAGAAATGCATGTAACTTTGTTTTAAAAATATATTTTAAATTATCCTTTAAAACATAACTTTTCTTCTTCTACATTCTGAATTTCAAGAAACTGTCATCTACAATTGTGTTCAGTATGTTATTTAGAGTCTGATGAAACAAACTTGTTTTTTTTGGTGAATAGTAGCATACCCTTATGAATAGTAATATGAATAGTAATATGACCTCATGAATTGTAAATAATAATATTATGTTTTTTTCCCAAGGCTATAGGATAATGAGATCTTAATTAATTTTTCAATGTCACATAAAACTAATTGCACTTAAATATTGTTATTTTTCAAATTAATAGTGACCTTATTGAAAAATTAAATTAATAATATTAAGAAAATTATTTTTGAAAAATGGATTTCATTTTTGAATTATACACGTCAAAAAATGGTTGGGGTAATTTTTTTGTATTTTTCTGAAACTCTTGAATTTTCAGTGAATAATGAAATACGATAAAATACCGTATAATCAATTTATCAGTAAAAATGCATTATTTATGACATCATAAGTGATTCAAGGACACTTTCTTTGAACTCACATTGTATTATAACTATTTAGGTCCACTTTATTTGAGATTATTCACAGTCTTGATAAAAATATTATAATAATGATTAAAATAATCCAAAATACCTCCCCTCCTCCACTATAAATACCACCCTCACTCCCCTCTTCCTTCCACACCTCTCAAGCCTTGAGCATTGTCTAATTTCTGCCAAATTCCCTCCCCAATCATCTTCCCCACGTCCTAGATCTCCTGGTCTCGCCAAAAGACCAAAATCAAATCCCTTAAGATGGATCTCAAGGAGATGAGATCAAGAGGTAAACAACCTCTTTTAATTTCTATATTTTCTTTCATTTTATGTTATTATCTTCCTTTCCCTTTGTCTTGTGTTGGGATATTTCATTAAATATTCCCCCTTACTGTACATATTTTTTTATGAATGATGAGATATTCCATTACTATCATCAATCTTGTTTTTATGAAATTTTACGAGACGTCGTTAGGCTGCTGAATTTTCGTGAGAAATTTATGATGATTTTCTTTTATTTCATGATTCGTTTTTCTTCTTTCCTCACATCCTATTATCCAAGAGGCATGAAATCTCCTGAATAATGTATATTAATTATGTTCTCATGATTATGTAAAATTACTCATCAGTATTATTCTCCTCTTCCACTTATTTAGAGAATCAATTAACATTGTCCATTTGTGTCGAATTACCGACATCGTGGACGATGTATTTTAAATTTCCATTAATTCTTTCAAGTATGGTCATGAAACCATTTATATGGTTTAACCAGGTTATAATATATGTTTTTTGATTCATATATGGTTCTGTAATTCTTTTTTACTCATGGTTCTAATTTAAAAGACAAAATGACGTTGTTATTATCAAAGAACCACTTAAATGATCTAAACGAACATCATTAATGTTTTATCTAATGAATCATCCTCATATAAAGAATAAAAGAGATAAATGGTATAATTTATGGTACTAGAAATATGTAAATACTAATCCATTCCAATTCTAGAGTTTCACTTCCAATCAATAAGAACTATCCATCATGAACCGATCGTGAAAATCCAAAAAGAACTCACCCAAAATAATGCAAGGAACAAAATACTAACAATTAAGGGGTTAAATGAGGTTATTAAATAACTATATAAGATGTTATAAACAAGAAAATGTTTCTTTAAAATACTAATAACACTCTTTTAACCATTATAAAAGAGGTTTAAACAAGTTTTATGTAAGACAAGCCTAAGGTAAGGGAATTCTTAACCTGATTTCCATTCATTGGGTTAACATTCTACTTCATTATTTATGTGGTATTTAAATTGTTTGTGTGATGAATTATGATTATAAAATGTTTAATAATTTGTATATACAGAGTATATACATATTACATCCACCCTATTTAGTCTCAATTCAAGTATATGATGTTTATAATGGACTTTTCTTCTAAAATCCCCTTTTAAAATTCTGTTTTACAATATTCAAAAGAAGTGTTTTTATGCTACTATTTATGTTGTATGATTATGTTTTGGTTATTGGGATTTTTTTATGATTAAGGGTGGGACCTATATTTCCCACCAATTAATTGGGTATGAGTAAGTTAGAGGTCGGCCATATGGCTACGCCATGTGTAACTGTGATGGTTACACAAAGTAAGGTAGCCATGATGGTTAAAAATTTTAAGGTAGCCAAGATGGTTACAAGGTTATGTAAGTAATGCCCCAAGATACCTCTATGATTATATTTATGATTGTGTGGATCTTGAGTAAATCTCAGGTTACACGAAGTAAGTATTCATGGGTGAAAATCATGTCTTTTGAAAATGTTTTCATACGTTATGAGTATCCATGGACTAATGTGATATTTCCTTCTTTTCCATACCTTACTGGGATTTTGTGCTCATCCCATGTTTTTAAATGATTTTTCTCAGGTTAATGGGTGATTAATACAAGGAAGGAATACATGTTTAATGTTGAAGAATTGTCAAGGAGTCTTGTTTTAAGTATCAATGTTTTATATTCTGAGAAAAATAGAAACTGATTTTATGGTATACACTATGTAACACTGTGTAATGTTATGAATGTTTTGTCTTAATTCTCTAAAGCACTAAACATGAAAAGATCCTTAATGTAAGAGAATGTGTTTTATTGAATAAATTCATGATTATGTATGTAATAAGGTTGGTTCCTTATAGTTGGTATCAGAGGATGGTTTAGATAACATTAGGGGTTTGGGTGATGCTAATAGAATACCATAAATGATTTTCACTCTATGTTTAATTTGTTGTAGCATTTAAAGATTGCCATGTTGATTCATCTAAGAAATGTTTGTTCAAAATGGTTTTCTGCAGAAGGAACATGGATGCTGAAGAGGAGTGGCACCGACAGAATGACATCCTTCCTGATCTACATCCCGGAATGGTAGGGATTGGAACCAAGCAGTTTGTGACAGTAATGGATCAGCTAACGTAGGCAATAAATGGTGGTGGCATTCATGCAAGAGAACTAATAGAGGTAACCAAACAGAACATGACAGTGGTGGAACATTTTATGATACAACATCCTCCTGAATTCAATGGATCTTCTGACCCAGTAGCAGCAGAAGGATAGATTGAATCCCTTGAAAAGATATTTGATGTTATGGGATGTTCAGAAAATCAAAAGGTAAGTCTTTCCATTTATCATTTTGAAGGGGAAACTGATCAATGAAGGTCAATGGTAAGGAATATCAGGGGTAGAGAGGATTTTGATGGCTTAGTGTGGGATTAATTTGAATGTATTTTTCTTGAAAAATATTTTCCTAAGGTGGTGTGACTTAGAATGGAGAAGAAATTCCTTGAATTGAAATATAAGGAGGAAGATTCAGTGGATATGTATGAGGAAAACTTCACCAGACTGGAGAGGTATCCTCCAAATCTTATTCTGGATCTTGATAGAAAAATCAACCTCTTTTACTCAAGATTGAAGCTAAGGTATCGAAGGGCGTTGGCCTCCCATGAATTCAAAAGTTATGAGAAACTTGTCTGATGTGCTGAGAGGGTAGAGATGGAGCTTGCTGATGATCACATGCATTTTGGATACAAAGAGAAGAATAGGTCAAGTTGTCAAGCAATGGGTAAGAATCAGCCAAATAAATCGGATGGTAAGAAAATCCAGTTTCCAGTTTGTGAGAAGTGTGGCAAGAAGCACCCTGGGGAATGTCTTATCAAACTGGGAAGTGTTTTAAATGTGGTAAGTTTGGACATATGGCCCGAGATTGAAATGAATATTATCCAAATACTAATCCTGATAAGAAAACTATAAAGTGTTTTAAATGTGGTGAGATGGGTCACTATGCAAATGTCTTCCCAAAGAGAGATCCGAATGATGCCAAGAAGCTGGACTACAAGTAGAAAGGTGTGGTGAGATCCTTTGCAACTACATCAATAGACGTCAGACCATCTAATGAAGTTGTATCAGGTACTTTGTTTGTTCACTCAGATTTTGCTAAAGTTTTGTTTGATACGGGGTCCGCCCATTCCTTCATCTCAGAGAAATTTTCTGGTAAATTGGAAATATCACCTCAAAAAATGAGACCTGAACTTGTTGTTAAAACACTAGGGGGAAATGTTATAGAAAATAGGAATTATAAAAATCTTTCTATTGTGGTATGTGGGAAGACTTTACCTGCAATCCTTGCTATTTTACCCCTAGTCGATTTTGATGTTATTCTGAGGATGGACTGGCTTTCTGATTATCATGATAAGATTGACTATAGAGATAAAGAAGTTTTTTTCAGAAAGAGTTTCAGTTTGTATACAAGAATGAACCCATACAATTGATAATATATCAGGAAGGTGAGAAATTATTGAAAGATGGAAATGAGAGTTATCTTGATCATATTGTTGAAAACAAGGGAACTATTCAAATTAATGATGTTCCAGTGGTAAATGAATAACTTGATATTTTTCTTGAGGAGTTACCTAGTGTCATACCCGAACGAGAAGTATAATTCACAATTGACTTAGTTCCTGATGATAATCCAATTTTAAAACCCCCATATCGTATGGCTCCAATAGAACTTCTTGAATTGAAAACTCAGTTTTAGGATTTTCTTGTCAAAGGCTTCATTCATCCCAGCACTTCACCATGGGGATCCCCTGTTTTGTTTGTTAAAAAGAAATATGGTTCCATGAGACTTTTCATTGATTATAGAGCTTTGAATAACATCACTGTTAAAAACAAGTATCCTTTGCCTCATATTGACGACTTGTTTGATCAGCTCTAGGGAGCTCAGTACTTTTTCAAAATTGACTTGAGATCCAGATACCATCAGCTGAAGGTGAAGGACGATGACATCCCTAAAATAGCCTTTTGTACAAGATATGGGAATTATGAATTTTCTGTTATGCCGTTTGGGTAAACTAATGCACCAGATGTATTCATGAATCCTATGAATAGAGTATTTCATGAGTTCTTGGATACGTTTGTGGTTGTATTTATTGATGAAATTCTAGTTTTTTCTAAAAATAAAGAGGAGAATGAAAAAAATCTAAGGGTTGTTTTACAAACTTTAAAAGAAAAGAAACTATATGGAAAATTCAGCGAGTGTGATTTTGGTTGCAACAAATTTCTTTTCTTGGGCACATTTTAAATAAGGATGGAATAACAGTCGATCCTGCGAAAACAAAAGTAATTGATGAATGGCCAAGACCCACAAATGTTACAGAGATTCATAGTTTTCTGGGCTTAGAAAGTTATTACCGATGGTTTGTTAAGAACATTGAATGGTTAGCTAGCTCGATAACTAAGTTAACATAGAAAGGGGTTAAATTTGTTTAGACAGAGGAATGTGATGTTCTTTTAGGAACTAAAGAAGAGATTAGTGAATGCTCCAGTATTGGCCTTACCTTCCTAGAATGGTGAGTTTGTCATCTACAGTGATTCTTCTTTGAAGGGACAAGGTTGTGTTTTGATGCAGAATGATCAGGTAATTGCCTATGCTTCGTGACAACATAAACCTCATGAGCTAAATTATCCCACACATGATTTAGAATCGGCAGCTATGGTTTTTGCTTTGAAAATTTGGAGGCATCGTCTATACGGATCCAAATGCCAAATATATACTGACCATAAAAGTCTAAAGTATATATTCACTCAGAAGGAATTAAACATGAGGCAGAGAAGATGGATAGAACTGATAAAGGATTATGACTGCACGATCAATTACCATCCTAAAAAAGCAAACAAAGTAGCGGATGCCTTATGTCGGAAACATCATTCATCATTAACCATGATACATTTGGAACATGATCCCTTGATTAATGATTTGATGAATTTAGGTGTAGAAGTTGTTGGTGCAGGGAATATATCTGTTTTGTTTTAGGTTTTAGTGCAGTCTTCGTTGTCGGACATAATTATGAAACACCGAGGGAAGACCGTGAGCTATATAAAAAGGTAGAATTGTTTAAAATGGGTAAGTTTCCAGAATTTAATCTTGACAAAGATTGTGTTTTAAGATTTGGAAAAAGGTTGTGTGTGCCTTGTGATTCCCAGCTGAAGAAAGAATTTTTGTTGAAAGCTCATAGTTCTCCATTTTCTATTCATCGTGGAAGTACTAAGATGTACAGAGACCTTCGAGAGTATTATTGGTGGAATGGGATGAAAAGAGATATTGATGATTTTACAATGAAATGTTTGACATGTCTGCAGGTTAAAGTAGAGAGGCTGTTACCGAAGGGAATGCTTCAGCCTTTTCCAGTGCTAGAGTGGAAATGGGAGAATATATCCATGGATTTCGTGGTGGGACTACAAAAGACTTCTCGAGGTAACAATGCAATTTGGGTTATTGTTGATCAGCTAAAAAAGTCTGCACATTTTCATTCAATTCGAGATACAATGACTTTGGATCAGCTTTCTCAATTGTACCTCAAGGATATTTCGAGGTTACATGGAGTTCCTCTTTCCATTGTGTCTGACCGAGATCCTAGGTTCACTTCTAAATTTTGGAAGGGACTTCAGAAGTCATTGGGCACAGAGTTGAATTTCAGTACATCTTTTCATCATCAATCAGATGGTCAGTTAGAACGAATGATTCAAACTTTGGAGGATACGATTTGAGCTTGTTCAATGGACTATCAAGGATTTTGGGATCATAATATTTCTTTAGTTGAGTTTTCTTATAATAATAGTTTTCATTCCAGTAATCAGATGGCACCTTTTGAGGCCTTGTATGGGAAGCGGTGTCTGACTCCTGCGTTTTGGGATGAAGTCGGTGAAAGAAAGTTGATGGGGCCAGAATTAGTAGAAAAGTTGCTGAGAATGTGAGGATGATCCAGCAACACATGAGGACAGTTCAGAGCAGGAAAAAAATTTATGCATATAATATAAGGAAAGACTTCTCATTCGAGGTAGGTGACCATGTTTTCCTTAAAATCTCTCATTGGAAAAGTGTGATGTGTTTCGGTAAGAAAGGGAAACTAAGTCCATGGTTCATCAGTCCTTTTGAAATCTTAGATAAAGTTGGAACAGTTGCATACTTCGTATCTTTGCCTCCGAGCTTGTTTCAGGTACACAATGTTTTTCCTGTTTTGTTGTTGAGAAAGTATGTGCCAGATTCATCACATGTCTTGAACCCAGAAGTAGTTCAGCTAGAAGAGAACCTTTCTTATGAAGAGAAACAAGTTCAAATTCTCGATCAAAGAAAATAGGTATTGCGGAACAAGGTAATCCACCAGTTAATGGTTTTGTGGAGAAACCACATGGTTGAAGAAGAAACATGGGAGTCTGAAAAATGATATGAGGGAAAAAACCCTCAGTTGTTTAAAAAGTAAATAAAATTATGGGGACAAAATTTCAAAATGGTGGGGATAATGTAACACCCAATGTTTTTCTAAAATAAATAGAAATGCATGGAAATTTGTTTTAAAAAGATATTTTAAATTAGCCTTTAAAACATAACTTTTCTACTTCTACATTCTGAGTTTCAAGAAACTGTCTTCTACAATTGTGTTCAGTATGTTATTTAGAGTCTGATGAAACAAACTTGTTTTTTTGGTGAATAGTAAAATACCCTTATGAATAGTAATATTAATATTAATATGAACTCTTGAATAGTAAATAAGATTATTATTTTATTTTCCCAAGGCTATAGTATAATGGGATCTTAATTAATCTTCCAATGTCACATAAAACTAATTGCACTTCAATATTTTTATTTTTCAAATTAACAGTGACCTTATTTAAAATTTAAATTAATAATATTTAGAAAATTATTTTTGAAAAATGGAGTTCATTTTTGAATTCTACACATAGAAAAATGGTTGGGGTAATTTTTTTTTTATTTTTCTGAATTTCTTGAATTTTCGGTGAATAGTGAAATACGATAAAATACCGTATAATCAATTTATCAGTAAAAATGCACTATTTATGACATCATAAGTGATGAAAGGCAACTTTATTTTAACTCACATAATATTATCACTATTTAGGGCCACTTTATTTGAGATTATTCAAAGTCTTGATAAAAATATTATAATAATGATTAAAATAATCTAAAATACCTCCCCTCCTCCACTATAAATACCACCCTCACTCCCCTCTTCCTCCCACACCTCTTAAGCCTTGAGAATTGTCAAATTTAGGCAAAATTCCCTCCCCAATCTTTTTCCTCACGTCCTAGAGCTTCTGGTCTCACCAAAAGACCAAAATCAAAGCCCTTAAGAAGGATCTCAAGGAGAAGAGATCAAGAGGTAAACAACCTATTTTATTTTCCTTCTTTTCTTTCATTTTATGTTATTCTCTTCCTTTTCCTTTGTCTTGTGTTGGGATATTTCATTAAATAATACCCCCATACTGTCCATATTTTTTATGAATGATGAGATATTCCATTCCTCTCATTAGTCTTGTTTTTATGAAATTTTAAGAGACGTTGTTAGGCTGCCGAATTTTCGTGAGAAATTTCTCAAGATTTTATTTTATTTCATGATTCTTTTTTCTTCATTCCTCACTCCCTCTTATACAAGAGGCATGAAATATACATAATAATTTATATTCATTATGTTCTCATGATTATGGAAAATTCTTCATCCGTATTCTTCTCTTCTTCCACTTATTTAAAGAATAAAAAAACATTGTCCGTTTGTGTCGAATTGCCAACATCGTGGACGATGTATTTTCAATTTCCATTAATTCTTTAAATTCTAGTCAGGAAACCATTTATATGGTTGAACCAGGTTATAATATATGTTTTATGACTCATATATGGTTCTGGATTTCTTTTTTTCTCATGGTTCTAATTTAAAAGACAAAATGACGTTGTTATTATCAAAGAACCACTTAAATGATCTAAACGAACAACATTAGTGTTTTATCTAATGAATCATCCTCATATAAAGAATCAAAGAGATAAATGGTATAATTTATGGTACTAGAAATATCTAAATAATAATCCATTCCAATTCTAGAGTTTCACTTCCAATCAACAAGAACGATCCATCATGAACCGATCGTGAAAATCACAGAAGAACTCACCCAAAATAATGCAAGGAACAAAATACTAACAATTAAGGGGTGAAATGAGGTTATTAAATGACCATATAAGATTTTATAAACATGAAAATTTTTCTTTAAAATTCTAATAACACTCTTTTAACCATTATACATGAGGTTTAAACAAGTTTGATGTAAGACAAGCCTAAGGTATGGGAATTCTTAACCCAATTTCCATTCATTCGGTTAACATTCTAATTCGTTATTTATGTAGTATTTAAATTGTTTGTGTGATGAATTATGATTATAAAATGTTTAATAATTTGTATTTACAGAGTATATACATATTCCATCCACTCTATTAAGTCTTACTTTATGTATATGATGTTTATAAGGGACTTTTCTTCTAAAATCCCCTTTTAAAATTCTGTTTTACAATATTCAGAAGCAATATTTTTATGCTATTATTTATGTTTTATGATTATGTTTTGGCTATTTGGAATTGTTTATGATGAAGGGTGGGACCTATATTTTCCTCCAATTCATTGGGTATGAGTAAGTTTGAGGTCGGCTGTATGGCTACTCCATGTGTAACTGCAATGGTTACACAAAGTAAGGTAGACGTGAGGGTTACAAATTTTAAGGTATCCAAGATAGTTATAAGGTTATGTAAGTAATGCCACAATATACCTCTATGATTATATTTATGATTGTGTGGATCTTGAGTAAATCTCAGGTTACACGAAGTAAGTATTTGTTGATGAAAATCATGTCTTTTGAAAATGTTTTCATATGTTATGAGTATTCATGGACTAATATGATTTTTCCTTCTTTTTCATACCTTACTGAGCTTTTGTGCTCATCCCAAGATTTAAAAAAAAATTCACAGGATAATGGATGAGTAATACAAGGAAGTAAGACATGTTAAATGTTGAAGAATTGTCAAGGAGTCTTGTTTAATGTTTTAATGTTTTATATTCTGAGAAAAATGGAAACTGATTTTATGGTATCCACTATGTAACAATGTGTAATGTTATGAATGTTTTGTCTTAATTATATAAAGCTCTAAACTTGAAAAGATCCTCAATGTAAAAAGAAGTTTTTTCTTGAATAAATTCAAGATTATTTATGTAATATGGTCGGGTCCTTATACCGTGTGTATTTATCAATGAATATTTATTTTGAATCATTAATATTATCATGGGAAATAAAATTCCCATACATTTTATTTTTATACCCTATTACTTTTTTCAAGATTGTGGTGAAAAGAAACAAAATTTTGACCATACCACGATCAATTCTGATAGCTTGGATTAGCGTTGGACTAGGATAGTTCATTATAATAATGATGTTCATTAATTAAATTTAAAAAATATAAATTATTGGATGTGTATCATATTTTATAACAATTTAAATAGAATTTATTTAATTGTAATCCCACTAAAATGTTGAACCATTTTAGTATCGATCATATCCATTAGTATTAAATGATCCATATTTCAATATGTAATAATTCTTAATTATAATTATTGTCACTATATAACGTTTTTGGTATTTCATCTTTCCAATTATATAATATATGATTGTTGGATGGTTGATAAAAAATTTATTTTCCAAATACATCATATAGATAAACTCAACATGATTCTTCATGAATAATAAAACATAGAGTTTCCTAGATAATATTATCATAAGGGGAATGTAAAAAATGAGGAACCCAACTCTTAAGGACACATCATCATGTTATTTCCACCTATATGATAATTTATTGGAACCATGTTTTGGAATAACCTATACAATTGAATGATCAAGGTCATGAAAAGTGTTATCTTTAAAAGGATTCTAAAACAGAGTTAGACTAAATTTTATTTAATCTCACTATCCTTTATTATGTATTTTTGTTAATAGGAATGAATTCTTCAAGTGTGCGACTTTGTAAAAATATTCTTCAAAAATGTAAATATATTAAATCCATAATTATGTATAATAATTTACATATATTGTAGTTTGTGTCACTAACCAAAATTAAAATCCAAATGTATGTATAAATATCAAATTTTGTATCATTTATAAGTTATATAGAACCATTTAATAAATTTTATAGTATCATATTAATTCAAAATTACCATTAAGAGATATCTTCATGTGATATATTTACAAAGAAAAATTTTCATGACTAGGTATATGTAAATTCCTGGAAATTTCAAGGAAATTTTTTTCTTAATTTCTTTGTAACTTTACGAGTACGCAGTTTTTGACGGAAACTGATTCTGAGGCCTGGTGTGCCCGGAATCAATTTATGAGGTTTAGCTCAGGTAAGTTTAGCGAACGAATGAGCGGGTTTTTCTATCATTTGAAACGGTGCTCGGAATTGAAATCCGAGGGCACTGATGAACTATCAGCATCAGTAATTACATAAGGGGATTTTTACCGCAGTTGCGTTTGATGCGGGTTGAGAATTATTAATTTGGAGTTTAGTTAAGAAGTTAAATTAAATTATTAAAACAAACTGTTATCTAAGGAAGTTAAATCCTCCCATGTGTGGATATATGAGAGGTGGGGCCCACACAAGTCCCAACCTCTCATCATCCCATAACTCTCTCTAACCCCCTTTAACACCCCTTCAATTTAATGTGACAACTCCTTTAATAAAGAGACCATCTCTCTCTCACTTTAATGGTGCCAACACTTTAATTAAATAAGTGTTTTGAATTTGAAAAGGAATGGAATGTTTATTAATAAGGGGATCCTCTTTTTAATATGGGTTAGAAAATATTTTTGGGAACCTTGAAGAACCTCTAGAGGATTGGAAAAAAAATGTGTTTTTCTCCTGACGAAGAGCACCGTCGACGAAGAACGCTCTACGATTCGAAGAACGCGAAGTCACTGACGATGTGCCTTTTCTTATTCTTCCTCTATGTCAAGGAAGAATAAATCGCCGCGGGGGAACTTCACCAATGAAAACGTTCTTTCTTCCTCTGATGTCTACAGGATTGATACCGTTGTCCTGCGATGTCGTTCTATCATGACGCTTGCCTCTTTCTGCGGCCCGACGACGTGCAACGTCATGATCGAGGTAAGGGTTTAAATTGATAATGTTAATATTCCTATGATTGTTCCCTTCTAAAACAAATAATTAGGATCAACTCTTTATCAAGTCGATACACGGATGTTTTTTTGCGAGTTGGGAATATTTATTTTCAGGGATAATGTTGGGAATTAACTTCAATTTTAGTTGATTAAAATTGTGCCTTGTTAGTCATTGAACATCATTGTTGTTCGACCTTTTCATAACGCCTAACGCGGAGGGCGCGAGCTAAACAAACACGGCCCGACAACCCTCCATAGATTGTTTCTTGATGTGCGGATTGACAACAATGATGAAACAAGACCACAATGGTATTTGAAAGCCGTCGTAGTGAAGGGAAGGACCTAGGAGAACCTCTAGAAAAGACGGTGGGAAAAACAGACCATCAGAGATCGTCTGGTGGTCTACGGAAGGTGGGGGCGCCCCAGCGTGCCACCGAAAGAAATAGTGAAATATTAATAATGAATTACACCATATATTCTTAAAATAATTTTATCGAGGGTATTTTTAACAAAAATAGATGAGGATTAAAATATGATAAAACACTATCTATAATTATTTGGGATGACGATATTTCAAAATCATCATTCTTATATTCATATATTTCACATTTTTAGCTATATGAATTGAGTAAGAAATTATTATATTCTATAGTATTTAAATATTCTAATAGTGTCATATCCCACCCTTATAAAAGGATAACACCTCTCCTATCATCCTCAAACTCCAAAAGACTTCAATCTCAACCAACCCCTACCATAATACCTTCTTAAAATCCATCCCCATTTCATGGAGTAATATTTTTTATTTGAACATCATAATTTTATGTTTTAAGGTGAAATTAAAATGAGGCTTCTAATTTAATAGGTATATCTCTTAACCAAATACATTTAATCGAATAAAAATGTACCCTTTAAAAAAATTAAAAAAGAAGTATATTTTGATTTTTACACAATAGTGTGCGAGGAATGTGTTCTTATAATTTATATGGATTTAATATATTTTCCTTCTATTGTTTCCATTATATTATTTGGATAATAAAAAATGGTTCATTGGTTAATTTCAAATAATTGTTTTTTCAAAATTATCTATGAATTTTTTTATAAAAATTTTATAAAAATAAAATGAAATTTTCCCATGTTTTTTAATAAATGTTTGCATAAAATTTTAAGGGAATTTTTCATATCTTACAACATCATTTCTGTATTTTTATTCTTCACTGAGGATATGATTTTATGATTCTATCCACTTTCATTCTTTAGATAGTTTATAATAATAATTATTTAATGGTGATTCCCTGAATCATGTTCCTTTCCCATGGGTTATTTATGTTGTTACCAATCCTTTATAATCCCCATTTCTTTTTGATGAGTTATTTTATGATAAAATGATGAAATGTTTTTAATCCCACTTCATTTAAAATGGAATTACATAATGATATTTTGAATATTTAAGTTCTAGTAAATCACATATGTATGATTTTCATTATGCGATGGATGGGCGCCAAATTACGAATCCCAAAAAAAATTGAAAAATAAAGGATGTATAATGAGATTATAATAAATATAATAAAACATTATCTGTGTTCATTATAGGACTCTATCAACTATAATAATAGTAGTAGTTAACACTGGTAAAATATTTATTGGTATATATATTAAAGCTTTTATACTATGACATACTTGGTAGTGATCCTTGACTATAGATGTGATATTATATACTTATTTTTATGTGAAAAACTTATGTATTATTCTAATAATAAGTTCTCATTGACCATACATGATTATTGATGATTCTACACACTTTTAAATTATAGATTATTTCGGATAATCCATATTATAAATTAATGATTTGTGATCTTTGACATATTACATAATATTTTTTTAGTTATGACCATTATCACAAACCCTTATGATTTTATTATTGTCACTATTGATCGTTGGTTGATATAACATATGTTTACCCTTATCCAGCATATTTCATAGCAATTTATTTTTAATCATGTTTAAAGATTCTGAAGAAATGAATTAAATAGACTATGTGTAAGAAGTGTTTCATTTGAGAAGAAAGTTGTTGGATATGTTAAATATATTTCATAGAATTTGATAATTTTTATTCTAGCCTCTAATGATACTAAACTATTATGGTCATTAGGCATGTTCAATGATGATTATATTTAATATTAATCTAAAATCAAGTTATATATAGATAGATGAAATTTTTTGGTCACCTTAGTTGCTAATAATGTTGGTTTCAGTTAATATTTTCATATTATGTTTATAAATTAGTTATGAAAACCATAAAAATAATTCTATGAATATGATATCATCCACATTATTTGTTAAAGTAAATTTTGTATGGTTTTCCAATAAAAAAATTATTTTATGGATATTATAAATTTGATAATGTTGTGAAATAAATGCACCTAGGGTAAACTTTTTGAAAGGGGTATATTGGGTATTAACACGATCATCGCTTCTTTCGAATCAGTGGGCCTAATAATGCACACATTATCAGACACTCTCGGTTGATATGGTTTAGTAAATTTACATTTTATTTATTATCCATTATGAATTATTTGGTTGATGATGAACATGACAAACCACATATAGACTTTTGGTTTTGGAAATCTAAAAGTATGGTTCCTGATTTAGACATCCTAAGCATTACTTTTCATGATCACACGATTACTCACTATGTTTTTTGTTTCTTATATTATGTTTTTTGTAACACCTCGACCCCTTTAGACTAGACATGGTGCATTACTTGTGATATTTTCATGGTTATAAGGCATGAATATCATAAAGGAACAATCAGTTTAGTAGTCTTGATAAAACTAGATACATATATGTTACTCAAATTACATTGTAAATGTTTAAAAAATATAATACATAATGAAAAATAAAAACTGTATCCACAAAAACTCAAAAAATAATATCCCCTTTGTCACCTGTTGAAAATAAACTATGAAAGGGGTGAGCTAAAATTATCTGTAAGGGTTAAAAATAGTGGAATAAAGAATAAAATAATAATTTAATCATAATCAGTATGACATAATCAATATGCAATTGTGAATAAATGAAAAACTCACACCATTAATAAACTGAGAATGAAACTTCATCCATAGATTTTGTCATACTGAAAACGTCATGGAAATTAATAACTAATAATGAATAAATAGAATGATTAATAATTTGATATCATGTATCTGGCACATTAAATCGTAATACCATTAAAACGGTTTAGTTCTATTGGTAGAAACCTGTTTGATTTTTGGAAACAAACTCAAAGGGTTTGTCGCCAATCTAATTTTTCTCATGAGACCAACCGATGCATCGAGGAGATATAGTGGGCCCCACCAGACACTTTATGTCCAAATAATTATTTATACATTGATTAAATACATGATCAAAATGCATTTTCAATATCCGTATAGAGTAGAGTACACAGATTCATCAATATTTCCATAATTAAAATATCTTTCCAAATAAACACCGTATGTAAAATAGTATAAGGTTTAGAAAAAAACCATATCCATGATATGAGATTTATGATATTTAATATAAATATAATTTCAAATGAAAATTGATCTCAAATGGGTATTAGGTATACTACATAAGGATTATTAGATGCACAATACAAATTTAGTCACAATGAAATAGTAGTTAAGACAAGGTCTCTTACCACAATGTAATCGGTCGAATCATATGACCGGAACATAATAAACCTCAAATGAATAATTTAATAAAATTAATATAAAAAGAGTAATTTTATTATATATATAATTATATTACTCATAGACCAAATACAATAAATAAGTGTCGAACAATGAAAATCTTACAGAAATGGAAGTGAGATGAGAAACCCCTTACAAACATTTCAACATGGTAACGGGTGTTATTGCGAGGGATTAATGAGAGGTAAAGGGGTATTTTATTATCTATTTGTCAAAAGTGAATTATTAGGGAGGTGAAAAAAATACCCCATCATTAGGAATAAAAAATAAAATGGCACAACATAGGGGAGATTCTTGAACAAAAGTGAGAGAGATGTTCCCTTACATTACCCTCGATGGTGTTCTTATTGTTCTTAACAACCTGGATAATCAAATTTAAATTAATTAATTAATAAGTTCAGAACCTAATAAACATTTAATTTCTATGTTATAACTTTATTAAGTTCATTAATGGATTTTTTGATGGGTTTAAGAGATTCAATTTTATTGTTTTGGAAGCATTTTTTACTTGGATTCATGATTTGTTTACTTGTATTTGTGAAAGGAGGTTCATTTGAATGATGGTTAAACATACAGAAATGTTAATATAAATTATTAGTGACATTAATAAATATAAATTATATTATAATTATTCTTGTTATATACCATGAGGATGACTCATTCGATGAGTTAAAATAAACGCTAGGATTTGGCTTTTCGGTTTTGTGCACAATAGATTTGTTATGTATTATTATTCCATATTATAAAAGTGTAAAGATTATAGAACATTAATCAAGATAAAATACATATATTATGTCTTTGATCAACCATTTAAAAGGTTTAATGACAAGTATTAATGATTGTAATGAAAATTGAAAGTCCATCTTCCTTGAGTGTGATAAATTTACACATGTCGGACGATGTTTGCATTTATTTTATAAAAGGAGGGGAAAACGAGAAATTATAATGAAATATTCCATTCAAAATCTGAAAATACAATACAAGTAAGTTACTGGAATTATCATTGAATTTTGATGAGGATATGTTAGAATGGAGAACAAAATAATAGAACTTTGTAAAAGAATTTGAAAGAAAAGAGAAGGAAGGTTCACCTCTTGAGTACCCGTCCTTGAGAATCATTTTAAGGCCTTTGTTATTGGCATATAGGTGAGACCATATGGTCTAGGACGTAGATAGAGGGCTTGGGAAGAGTATTTGGCAGAATTTAAGAAAGGATTGAATCTTGGGTGGTGTGGGAGGACGAGGGGGTGAGGGGTGGTTTATATAGTGGAGGGGAGAGAAGTTTTCTTAATATTATAATCATTAATTTATTATTTCCTCTCAAGACAATTGATAGTGATTATTCCATGACAAAAAAAATAATATATGCCTGTGACTTTAAATCAATTGGGTTTACATCATCCGATCATCATCAATGACTCAATAAATTCCTTATTTAGCATTTATCGTAAGTTATCACATTTTACTATTTATCAAAAATATAAGTATTTCAGAAAAATCACAAAAATTCACCCTATCCATTTTTTGACATGTAGAATCCAATAAGGAAGCCAATTTTTCAAAAAAAAATTCTAAATATGAGTAATAAAATATCTAATTAAAATTATTATTTAATTGAAAAATATAAACACTTAAAATATCCATCTTCATTCTTAAGGTGCCTAAATTCATTTATACATTCAAGGGCATGGATACCATTAATAAGAGCCATATTACTATTCATAAGTGTATGTTACTATTCATAAGGGTATCTTACTAGGGTAGGTTACTATTCACTAAAAATTATGTTAATTCTATCAGACTCTAAATATCATCTTGAAAAAAACCGTGTATGTCATATTTTTAAAATTCAAATAACAAAGTTGGAAAATTTATGTTTAATGGCTTGGTTATGGATATCTAATATAAGTAACCATGTTTGGATCCATACTGGATAAATGATTCATGAAATATAGGCTATAACTAGAATTTATTTAAGAGAAACATACAATGACGTGTCTGGGGTGCTATATTATTCCCTCCTTCACAAATTTAGTCCTTAAAATTTTATTTATGAAGCCCACAAATAATATGTGGGTGGTTTTTTTCATGAAATCCTCTAGTTCACTTGTTGCTTCTACCATATTCTTGTTCCTCCAAAGAATATTTACTAGAAGAGTTGTCTGATTTATCAATGCATACTCCCTTGTGTCAAGAATCCCAATTGTATTTTCACAGTATGATAAATCAGTTTCTAGTTTAATTTCTTCAAAGGTGAGTACATGCATTGGTTTCTTCTTTTATTTCATCAACAATGACTCATGGACCACATCATGGACTTTGTAGATATTTTGAGGCATTGCTAAATGTTAAGATACTACTCTAATTATTTTAGAATATCAAATTGTCAGATATACCTGGGGCTCAGTTTCCCTTTTATCGAACCTTAAGACACCCTTCCATGGAGATACTTTCAAATAGTCTTGATCTCCCACCTAGAATTCCAAATCCTATCTCTTATTGTCAGCACAACTCTTCTGCCTAATTTGGGAAACTTTTATATGGGCTTGGATTGTCTTCAACTTTGTCTTGGTCTCTTTAACAATTTATAGGAATATAAGTTTCCTCTCACCAACTTCATCCCAACAAGTTGGAGTTTGGCATCTCTATCCATATAATGCTTCATATTGAGCCATTTGAATACTAGAATGGAAACTATTGTTGTAGAAAAATTCCTCCAAATCCAGGTATTGATCCCACATACCGTGGAAGTCAAGAGAGCATGACCTCAACATGTCTTCTAGAGTTTGAATGGTCCTTTTAGACTTTTCATCAGTTTGGGGGTGATAATAAGTACTCATATGAAGCATAATATTCAAATCCTTATAGAGACATTTCTAGAATTTAAATGTAAACTGGGGATCTCTATTGGAAAATATTGATAGAGTTTTACCATGGAGTCTTACAAAATCATTAATATAAAGTCCTGATGAGCGCTTATGTGTAAAGTCCTCTCTTATAGGAAGGAAATGTGCTGATTTTTTGAGCCTGTCAACAATTACCCATATTAAATCATTATTTCTAGGTGTCCTTGGTAGTCCGTTGACAAAATCCATCATAATGTTATCCCACTTCCACATCCAATTAGGTAGAGGTTTCATCACACCTTTGCGATGTTGTCTCTCTGCCATCACTTGTAATCAAACTACACATCTTGACATGTAGTCAGCAATTTCCCGCTTCATATTATACCACCAAAAATATTCCTTCAAATCACTATACATATTTTTGCTACCTGGGTGTATAGAGAAATTTTAGCTATGATGATTGTCTAATAGTTCCCTTTTTAGCTCAGGTACTGATGGAACACATAACCTCTTCCCAAATTTCAGAACTCTTTCTTCATACACAAAGTCAGGCAGTCTCCCACCCTTAACTGCATTCATATTCTTATGCAGATTATCATCATCATATTGAGAGATTTTTATGTTCTCTAGTAAAGATGGTTTAGAAATCATTTTTAATAGGATCAATGTTTCCCCTTCCATAACAATTCCCATATCCATCTTATGTATATAAAAAAAATATAGGATCTCTCTTAATCCTTATTTGAGTCAGAAGGCCATGATCTTTCAAACATAATGCATCTTCCACCTTGTTTGCCTTTCCTGGGTGGCAGTGTGTTGAACAATCAAAATCTTTGAGTAACTCGAGCCACCTTCTTTTCCCCATGTTGAGTTCCTTTTGTGTGAAAATGTATTTCAAACACATGTAGTGGGTATAAATCTAACATCTCTTTCCAAAGAGATAATGACTCCATATTTTCAGAGCAATGATTATGAATGCTAACTCAATATCATGAGTTGTATAATTTTTCTCATGAGTCTTAAACTATCTTGATGTATAAGTAATAACATTATCATTTTTATATAAGTACGCATCTCATTCCATTCTTTGATGCATCACTGTATATTACAAATCCATCACTTCCTGATGGAAGAGTCAAAATTGTATCCTTGACCAATCTTCTTTTCAATTATTCAAGGCATTATATACATTCTTTTGTCCATTCAAACTTAACTCCTTAACATGTGTTCTTGGTTAGCGAACTAGACAGTCAGGCAAAATTCTGAAAGAAACGCCTATAGTAACATGTTTATCAAATAAAACTGCATACCTCAGTTATGTTTGTTGGCATGGGAAAATCATGGATTTCCATCTTCTTCACATTATAAACTTGGATTCCATCCTTCGAGACAATATTCCCTAGAAAAGAAACCGATTGATGCTAGATTTCTCACTTGTTAAACTTCCCATATAATTTATTTCATCAAAGATTTCTCAGAATACCTTTAAGTGATTTTCATGGTCTTCATAGATTTTTTGAGTGTATGAGGGTATCATAGATTTATATAACAACAAAGTTATCAAGATATTCATTGAAAACTCTATTCATTGAATCCATGAAAACAGAGGGTTCATTTGTCAGTCCAAAAGGCATCACTGAAAACTTGTAATGCCCATTGCTGGTCCAAAATATTGTCTTCGAAATATCATCCTTCCTCACACACAGCTGATGATATCTAGATCAAAGGTCAATCATTGAAAAGTATTGAGCCCCATGAAGTTGGTCAAATAAATAATCAATCTGGGGAAGATGATACTTATTCTTTATTGTAATATCATTGATTTCCATGTACTAAATGAAAATCCTCATAGATCCATCTTTCTTCTTGACAAAGAGGATAGGGGATCTCGATGGAGAAAAACTAGTTCGAATAAATCCTTTTTCACTCAAATACTCTAGTTGTTTCTTTAGATCTACTAATTCCATAGTGGTCATTCTATAGGTATTCTTTGATATAGGTCTTGCACTAGTAATTATGTCAATGGAAAACTCAATTTCACACTCTTGAGTATGTCTAGGTAAATCATCTAAAATAAATCAATGTATTCTTGAACTATGTGTAAATATTCAATTTTATGATTTCTTTCCTCACCCATAGATATTGTTTTATCTTACTATCCACGTATTGAATTCAGTAGAGATATTGGGGGTGGTTCAAGATTGGAATCATTTGGCAAAGAATCATCCCTAAAAACAAGGCATTCTACACCATTTTCACGAAATTTAACTTCTTTCTTCTTACAATAAATCTTCACATCGTAATTATACATTCAATCCATACCGAGAATTATATCAAATTAAGTCATTGGTATGGTGATAAAGTAAGAAACTAAACCATATTTCTGTGTCTGGAGGGGGACTAGTTGACATGCCTTTGTGGAAATGATACATCCCCTGGGAGTTTTGACTGAAAACTCCTTCATTTAATCAAGTTTGACATATCTAATTTTCTTGGAAAACTGGGAAGATATAAATGAATGTGACGATCTAGAATCAAAGAAACAGTTGGATATGTTTTAAGAAAAAATTAAATTACCTTCCACCATTTCATTAGGAATTTCAACCTTCGTGGTTGTAATCGCATAGGATCTCCTTTGTTCTCTTGGATTTTTTGAGGCATGTTTCTTTGGCGCCTAGGAAACTCATTTTCACAGTGTCCCATCTCTCTATAATTATAGCATTAACTATTATTGAATTGTTTCTTCCCCTTGCATTCATCATATTTATGACCCTTTTCTCCAAAGTTATAGCAGAATCCCATGCCTTTAAAGCATTTCCCAAGATGATTCTTTCCACAGTTCTCACATAACGAGAATAACTTCATTCCCTTTCTCTTCTTTGATGTGTCTGTATTTCCCTTGTAATCAGAGTACTGGTTCTTATCTTGGTTCCCCTTGAAAATATTTTATATAGAGTGTTCGTTCTCTATTTTGATGGCACTTGATACAATATCATCATATGATGAAAATTATTGAGAAGCCAGTTCAATTAGAAGAATTGGCTTAAGACATTCAAAAAAATGATCAAAATAGTCTGATGAGTCATGTACGTAATCTATGGCATACCTAGCAAACCCTATGAAAGTAGCCTCATACTCTGCAACACTGTCTTCTTCCTTTTGTTTTAATCTAAGGAATTTCCTCTTCATTTTAGATTTTTGCTCACGAGGGAAATATTTTTCAAAGAATATTTCATTAAAAGTCCTCCATTCCATATATTTTATTTCTTCTTCCTCTATTGTAGTCTGAATCAAGGACCACCATTGATCAGTGTATCCCTTGAGACAATATACTGCCAGTACTACCATTTCATTTTCATTGCATATTAATTACATTAATATCTTTTGAAGGGACTTGATCCATTGCTCAACAACCACTGGGTTAGTAGTCTGGCTAAAAGATGGGGGCTTCTTCCGTATGAAATGATCCAAAACATGTGTGGAATTGTTATTCATTACAACCTGAGTATGCTGTCCCAATATGGTCATGATCTGATCTACTCGGACATTTAATATGTTCACTTTCTTAGTAGGGAGATCCCTACCTTTCCCACGAGTATTGATTCCCCTTCTTCCATTAGACTCCATTTCCAAATAATGGGATACACTAGAATAGTTTATGAATCTTAAATAGAGAATCACTCAACATAGATTGAATTTTTATGCATAGAAAAACTTATAAACATGTTTTCTTTAAGGAAAAATTTATACTAAACTATTTCATAAGGGCTTGTAAATAAAATGTGAATTATCCTAAGCATATACCCTAGGTGTTTCGTAACCAAGAGTGCAGTAAGTCTTCTTGTCGTGCACTAGTTCCCGTTTGATTCTAGCTCAAAGAAGTTTTTTCAGGTTTTACCCCTAGATTCATCTGTTCTAGAGCTGCCCTTACCTTATTGTATCCAGACAGGGACGTATTATGATTCTCCATCAAACATAAGCATAGGGATAAATGGAAAGATCATGAAATAGAAACTACCAAAGTGGGTCATGAGATTTGTGTGCTGAATGATAAATTTAACATTCACTCATGAATTTATTATTCATTATCGGATTATTTCTCTCTGCACAATTTTATATCTGAAAAATTATCTAAGGGTATCATGACACCAAATAAATAATTATATTATGATTTAATATTAAAAAAATTTAATGATATAGTGATCATATCTCAGGTCAACATGTTCTCTCTAATAGATTTTTTTGGATTGTACTTCTTGAAAATATTATGATTCTCCCTCAAATCTAAATATAATGTATTTGGGGTGTGGACTGGATATTTCTATATAGATTCCATATCAATTTCAAAGGATGGGAAGTCATGTTTGATATTCTAATACAAGAAATTATCTTTTATTAGAGTAAGGATGCGTATAAAATTCTGAGAGATGTCAATTCTATTATATGGGTCTTACTCCCTATTGATGTGTATTATTTATCTCAAATATAACGGGAGTAAGTAACAACTGATTATATTCAATTTTTTAATGATTTTTTTTCTTTTTTTAAAAAATCCATTATTTACCTAAAATGACGATGTGTATTTTTTACTTGAACTCTTAAATAGTGCTAAACAAAATTAAAATACATCATATAAAATTCTCTGGATTGAGTTGTAGGAGTTAAATGAGAAACTCCCTGATAATTTCTACAAGGGATACATGTTACCTAGTTTCTCAACATAGGGTGAAACAATTATTTTAT
The DNA here is from genome assembly GCA_963277665.1 of Viscum album. Taxonomy (NCBI): domain Eukaryota; kingdom Viridiplantae; phylum Streptophyta; class Magnoliopsida; order Santalales; family Viscaceae; genus Viscum; species Viscum album. Next base: position 1,112,804,324 of record OY728147.1, read on the forward strand.
TTATGAGTAATGTTAGGTTAATATGTTTTTTCGTTACATGTTGATAACTATACAATATATCTTTCAAGAATAATCATCATCTACCACATATTGATGACTTTTTTTATTAACAAAGTAAATATAAAACATTTTTCCATGATTTTCCTTTATTTGGGATATCATATATTGGGGGTCATCTAAGAGAATACAAAAAAACACAGTCATTTGTATGATATACTATCTTTAGTAATTATAGTGATTTTTTTTTGAATTACCAATTACCCTACTATAACAATGGATATAATTAATTGATTCTTTATAGATTATCGTGAACAATTTTTGGTTTTCTTTATAGACAATATTCCAATATATTTTATGAGAAAGGATGATAATGAAGACTATCTGTGGATTACATTGAGAACCCTAACGAATGGGAAGTTATGTGGTAAAATTACCAAGGGTAAAATTTGGCCATGGGTGATATAATATAAAGTGATAGTATTATATTTGATCATGGAATGATGGAATTTAGTGAATAGTGTACTAGAACAACCATGCTAACAAAGATATAAATGTTTATTGGGGTTCCACAACAAACTAACTATTTGAGAACAATTAAAATTTTTCTATCTAATAAAACAACCAAGTAGGATTATAAAGGATCTAATTCCTATTGGGAAGATTAATGTGTGGGAAATATCAACGATCTAAAAAGAATGTTGCTCAGGTCATGTATACATTTATTACTTAATAGTGGAGAAGGGTTTTCATTTTTAGTGATGAATAAAATAAATAACATGGATTTTATTTATGTATAATTATATTTCGATAGATTATGCCTCATTCAAATTGAAAATTCATGAGAAAAATGACCTGAATCATGATTTAGAATTGACAAAAATAATTTTTGAAAAAAAAATCAGGAATTATCTTTTGGAAAAATGTTGTGATGTATATTCCAATTATAAAATTATTATTTATATATTCATGTATATTTATTTTAATATATTTCATAGGATTTTGTTTAATATAATTAATGATTATGACTAACTGGTGCACTACAACATTGGGAATACAAGAAGGGTGGATGATGCTACATATCAGAAAGACCAGCTAGTTTTACCTTGATTATGATTGAATGAGATCAAATATTTATAGATTTACATAATATGGATGTTTAAATAATGGATAATGGGAAATAATTAGATCACTTTGAAATTAATGTTTAATGATCCATAACTTTGATTATTATAAATCCATATAAGGAAGATGTTAAAATGAATAAAAATGTATTAAATGTTATTGATTTTGACCATTATTGTGATAGAATGATTAGATTCATGAGACAAGTATTTTTTCCATAAATACTACACTATTATAATAAGTTATTGTTTTATTCTCATTAATTACAATTATTTATTTACTATTGATGTACAATGATATATTGATATATGAAATAGAATATCTAGAGGGGTAACATGAAACATGATATTGAAAAGTATATACCTTGATGAATTTTATAACATCAAGTTATGGATGAGATATGTAAGTGTATGGAGATTTAGCATCCACTACCCATTCAATAATATAAATGGGGAAACAAAACCAATGATTTCTTTATTAGACTCCCCAAAACATCTTATTTGAATAATGTTATTTGGGATGTAGTTGGTATTACTATGAATCTAGTAAAATTCATTTACATCGGAGAATATTTCTCTTAGGATTAGATTTCATAGATATACATTAAATAATTGGTTAAATTTAAAGGAGTACCAATATAAATTTTATATAATTGGTATCAGATTATTATGTATATGTTATAGATAAATCCCCATTTTTTTATAGATACAAAGTTAATGTTCAATATTTCAAATCACACAGAGATATATTTTTAGTATAAGAGGACAATTCAAACCCAAAAAAAATATTTTGAGAGATTATTATATGGATCTAAAAGGTGGATAATATCAACACTTTCCATTAGTATAAATTTCTTACAATAATATATTTTACTGAAGAAATCATATATATCTTTATGAAGTCCTATATAACAAGATTTGTAGATCCCCAAATACTCCATGAGGAAGACCATACATGATCCATTATGTTTAATTAATTTAGTGGATAAACAAATAAAGTATGAAATCACATAAAATTATAAACATGTGGTGCTTTTTAATCAATGAGATAATGTGTTATTCAATAATTACACTCACATGGTTAATGTTTTGTGGTGAAACCATAAATTTGATGAAGTTATGTGGGAACCCAAAGATGTGATGAGGCAGAAGTATCATATGTTTATTTATTGGATGGATTAACTTTCAAGGGAAAAATATTTATAATGGTGTAGAATCTGCCATTAAAAGGTATTTTGGATATATTTCTCTTTAAATAATCCTTATTTCATTAATATCTTACTCTATTCACACCACCATGTATAAACAAGTTGTGATGTATTATAATTTTTTTTAATTAAGGGGAAAATTATTTCACAGAACTCATATTTTATGGTAGGAATAAGGATAAATAATATATAAAAATATTAAATATGTTTAAATGTAATTGGTAAGATATTAAACAGGGATAATGTAAAATAAAATTATTTCAATGTAAAAATAGACATATTTCAGAACAACTTTTTTATGCACAAAATTTTTATTATGTTAATAAATTAAATAAATCTATTAGGATTATTTATTTAAATTTAATATTTAGATAATATATTTAATAAAATATTCTAATATTTATATTGTCATTTTTTCAATGAATGAATGTGGAATAAATTTTATACATAAAAATGTATTTTTATAATTTTTTTCATTTTTTAGACTAACTATTAAAATAACATTTCAAACATAAAAGAATAAAATATTTTAAAGGGTCTTAAAAATTTGGAATCCAAATATTAAATATAATTTAATAAGTTTAACTTAAATTTTTTCCTCATGAATAGTAAAATTATGCATCTATGGTTAATGTTAAAATGGTTTTACTGTGGATTAACCAGAATAGAGAAGTATTAAAATATCAAAGCAACATACATTAATGTTTTTTTTATTTTATTTTCTAATTGTATATCCTATGATCAATTTTTTTTAGTTTTGGATCCTCTTGACTAAATTAAGTCATTATTACTTTTTAATCATTTTAACATTTCCTATACTTTTATATCCCTCCTTTATAAAAGGAAATCATATATCCTCTCTAACTCAAAATCTGTGATCCTTCAATATATTCAAATACCTACTCAAATCCATCTTTAAATATCTCCTTTAATCGTATAGTTCCTTGATCAATCAAAATAATGCAGTTCAATGATTATGGTGAAACCCCAATGTGGTTTCACAATGAACATTTATAACTCTTAATAATGTACGTTCAATTATATATATTATTACACCTCCTTGAAATATATGGTTATAATTTTGTAATAATTAATTTCTAATTACTAGTATAGATAATTTTATTACTGATTATGGATCAACTATTTTTCACCTACTTTCAAGTAAAGGGGTAATTAAAGAATTGTTAACGTGAATGTGTGGACGAATGCCTCCATAATGCAATATGATCCATTTTCCAAAAAAATCATTAAAATATAGTTATTATGATGTATTGAATGTTTATATTTATATATTATGATATGATTATGTTTTAAACTATAATATATTCCAAACCATATTAACATTTAATTTTTTGGAAAAATATTACATCCCTCGTCATATGTATGGACAAACACCTTCACACAGAAATGTAAATCCTTTTTCATTATAAATTAATATGAACTATTATAATAGTGTAATTGATGAATAAATATGATAATAATTTCATGAGTGATATTTTTTAGAAGATGAACCCATGATCAAGGTCTACATACGAGAACCATCAAACAGAAATATCCATTAATAATGATCGAGTTTAAACCTGAATGTTCATCTTAATGAATATGTTTTTTATAAAATGATAATTGGAAATTATTAAGAAATTATACATATTAATTTATATAATATTTAATTTTTATAACATATTTATAATATATATATATATATATATTATATGAAATATTTTAACACACATGAAGTATATAAAAATTTGAAGTAAGAGATTGATTTTTTATAGTCATTTAAATCAAGATTGTATTTGATTGTATTTCCATTGAGTGAAGTTAAGTTGATATTATCCATTAAATAAAATATTTATTTCTATACTTTAGTCATTTAAATAGATTTTATGTATTATTAATATTTTCCACTCTTTAGTACCTTAAATAACTAAGATAATGTTTTTAATGAAAATTCGACCTTATTTCCTCTTTGGTGGAAAGAATTTTTCTTCCATGCCCATATATATCAATTTTATATTATGAATGTTTTAATAAATACATTTAATTATTGGAAAATACCACACACACTAAATTTATTTTATTTATTTTGGTATAAGAAATAATATTTTGTAATAAAACAATACTTTGAAATGATCAATTTTTACATTTATTCAATCATCTAAGTAAAATGTCTCCTTTTATCATATATCCTACATAATATTTATCTCAACACCATGAATATTAATATATTTTAAACTACCCTTAGAGATTTACTTTTTTATATTCCCGTAATATTATTTTCTAAATTTTATTTGAATATATATTTATGATTTAATGAAATGAATTTTTTTTAGTCTATTTAATTAAAAATGTTTGAATGATATTGTAAATGTATTTTTCATTAATACAAACATTCATTAAATATTATTATTATTCCATTGTATTATTATCTTATGAAACCGTCCCCATTCTTTCTAAATTTTTCCTATAATGAGGATGATTTAGAGATTCTATGAAACCTATTTATTTTAAATATGTTAATTATATTATGATGATACATTTACAAATACCATTTTTTCTCATAGGTTATATAACAATGAAATTTGGAAATGTTTATGAAACCTATTTTATTCCAATGGGTTAGGATATGATGTTATGATGAATTTTTTATTATCTTGTCTCTAGATTATTTATGATTTTCATTATGAGATGGGTTCACCCAAAAATATATATCCATCCAATGAAATCAGTAAGGATCATTATATCTTGAGATACTAAGGACTAAACGTGGGATTAAAATGAGTTTATTAAGGGACTATGTCCACTACAATAGTCTTGAAAGTGAACCCTAACTTTGGAAATGATGGAATTTGGAGTAAGCCAAATCCATTATGATATCCTTGGATATGAACCTTGAACAATTAAATGGTTTTCTATTTTTATGTGTATGCCAATATTATGGTATTATGATTATGACATATTCTCGTGGATCATGCCTGATTGTTTATGATTCTACATACTTATGAATAATTTATTTTTAATGACATACCCTTATCACATTATTTATGACTATTGATCGTTTACAAGTTGCTTATGATTATCGTACGCTACGATAATGTTATCATACCCTTATGATTATCTTCTCTTCACTTATAACCATTCTTTAATGTCTCTTATTACTACCATGAATAATAATTTTATCTCATACATTCTTAAATTTTCTTTCCCCAAGTTATGGATAATGGTTTTAAATTGGGTAAGTCTAGTAAGTGTTCTATGCGAGAAGAAATATTTGGGATATATTGCTGATATTTTGTAATGAAATATGATTATGTATCACATATCTAATGAAACTAAAGAATTAACATTAAACGGTGTGTATTGTTATGATATATACTTAATATTCATCTAAAATGACATAATATATACTCTCTAATTGATCAAGTAACTTCCATTTTCAAACCTCAATAGGAAAAGGACAAAGAATTAATGTAGATTTTACGGTTTGAGAGATTTATAAAAGGAATTTGTTAGGTAGAATAATAATTATCAAGGTGAAATTTCATTATGATACTGAATTAAAATTATTTTTATATATTTAACATAATGACAGAAGTAAAATACAACCTAAACATGAAACTCTCAAGGGGGATGAAAATGATGCAGCCCAATCAAATCCACTTCAAAAAAGGACCATAACTCTAAAAATTTCATTATGTAATCCCTCAAGATATTCCTAAAATACAATGAAATTTAATAATTCGTCATAAAATATATTAGGAAATCATTATACATCAATGCATCCAACACATGAATCAATTGTTAAACCTACCATCATTTCAAATTATGAAACATTTAGAGAATATTATAGTCCACTAGAAAGATCATCATAATGATAAAATATATCATTTTAATTCATAGTTAATCATTGGATGGTTGTAATCATATAATATGATAAAATAAGTATTAAAAATTCCATATATTACACACTATTACAAAAAATGGAATGATTATGGAATCATATATCAAGAACAATGAAATAAAAAAACATTATACCATGAGATATTTCCCAAACTATATCATGAATTTAGGGAATATCTATTATATTACATTATCTTGTAGTTCTATGTTTGTGCGATATTTTAGATATAGTAATATAGGTTGTAGGAATATACATATGATATTAGAATAATAATTCAAATTATCAGGTCTTGAAGTTTATTCCTTATAGTGGTTAAACAATTATAGGTAGTTAGTATGAATGTGATATGATAAAATGGGAAGAAAAAATAGAATATGATTTCCATTATAAAAACATATCCCTTATATAGGTATGTTAAAATTCATTTAAATTGATCTAATAGTTACTAGATAGTTATTACATTTTCTGTAAGAGTGAGTGTATTACCTTAGACTTAAAGTAGTTATCACCAACATGTGGGTCATTCTAGATGATTTGGAAATACTTTTTCTAAATAAATCCACCAATTTTGAGAATAATCAATATATGGTGATGTAAAAAATGGTGATATAGGATAAATCCCTGGATGGTTTAACTTAGTTGGTTTAGTGGTCCTTTTATAGGTTTAATATGAAAGATGAAATTTCTATGTGTAACTGGTGAGTTAAGAATTATAGATTCAAACCATCCAATGAGTCTTTAGAATATATTTGGATGTATTTATTATTAATATATATATATATATATGGAGTGTTTTATCAGGGTTATAGGTTATTGAAATTTTATGTGTAGGTGGTGTTTCATGTATGGATAATATACTAGTTAAGGGATATATTGGGGGTATGTTTTCTATGGTTTTTTAGACCATGCTTATGATGATATTGATGACACCTCACCCCTAGTGATATTTTGTTGGTATGAAATGTTAAATGAGACCATACCTAATGATATAAGATATGGATTTAGACACGGTTTTGAAACCTCGTCCCGGGTGACATGGTTATTTAAGACATGGGTAAGAGACACTACCTTTAGTGAGAAGGTAGTGGATCAGACCTAATATGAGACCCTATCTTGAGCGAGATGGTAGTGGTATGTTATGGTTTATAGAATCATACCATGAGTGAGAGGGTAGCGGTTGAGACGCATTTCAAGAAATTTTCTCACACTGAGAGGGTTTTGGTTGGGACTCACTTATGGGATCAATATTGAGTGAAATGACATTGGTTAAAAATAATATTTGGGAATATAACCTAATTGGTAGGGTATATATTTCCTTCCAATAATTGAATGATTTAACATTCTATAACTGGTCAATGTGTATAGGGTTATGTGTTTCAGTGATTTAGTTAGAACTTTATGATCTATGATGTTTTCTTATGTAGTGAATGTTTATTTTTTGAAACATTATTTCAATAATATGATGGAATATATAAGGGTCGCATTGGTAGATCTCTGTTGAGTTTCATGTTGACATGTGGTATGGGTACACTTTTTCTTATTAAGAATCTATATTTTTCTTTTGGGAGATAAATTATAAAGTCACAATGGTAAATAAGTTTTAGTAGATACACAATGTTTTTATTTCATCCCTAACATTCATGTATTTTTTTATTTTAATTCATTATTATCTCAATGTCCTACACTTGTTTTATGCATGTATTGTAATCATGGATACATTTTTCTTATAATATTATTAGATTTATTTATTATATATGGATATAATTTAGTCATTATTCTATAAACTTAAAATGATATTATTGGCTGATTATATTTTTTTTTATTCATTTAATACCGTGACACAAATTTTTTAGTCCCCCCAATTATATTGTATTCTCTCCAATAGTAAAAATATTCTGTTGTCCGGGGAGGCTCTTATGAGGGCATGAGGAACCCCTATCTTGAGCTAGATGTATATAATCCAAGCCATGGAGTTACAAAAAGGTATCATATAACTTTTTTTTGATTGATTCAACATTTTATTACTTGATAGATAATGGAATGGGAGGATCAATATTTGAAGTTATATCTACCGTGATCGAAAATAATTCATGTATAAAGGAATCCTATATTACCAAGGGTATTGGTATATTTTTTAAATTATTATTCATTTTTCTGTTTAAGATATTTATTTAGGTATAATGTTTTTGTTTAGATTATTATTTTTGGTTTTACTCTGGGATCATGATAGAAATTAGATTGATTTTAAAAATAATAATAGGGTAATATAACATCATTAAATTGTGACTAATTAATTGTCTATGAAAATTCATATTAATAATAAAAAAAAATTTATATGAAAATTTTTTGGTAATTAATTTTGAGTAAAGAGATGTTTTGAGAAACAAGTTTGCAAATTGATTTTTGCTTAATTAAAAGTTTAAAACAATTTTATATTTTATTTTAATATATAATTTATTGGTGGTAAATTTTATATTGAAACCTCAATTGTGATTTTTATGTGACCCTACTATGTTATGGTGGTCTCAGTCATGATATTGGTGGATGAAAACCTCATATTTGGATGGTTTAATTAGGAGACAACATAGTTATGGATCTTATAGAAATATTATTCCCTGTATGTGTTTTATATAAAATGTGATGTTTTGGTTAAATGTATTCCCTCATGATATCTATGTTCACATGTGAAAATTATATATGTTTCTTTTTTCCTTTTTCCTTGACAGGTTAGTATTTGTTCAAAGTATTTTAGTTATAAAAATGGTTTGTGGATCTTGACAAGTGATTCAGGATGATGGTGTCATGAGTTTGATAAAATTATGTAGTCCATGTTTTGAGTTAATTAATAGATGTGTTAGAATCTAAATTTCTTTCTAAATGAGAAGGAATCATGTGTCAGAGTTTTTCATCAGTATGAATTTAGTTTTGTTTATAATGAATGAAATATTGGTGAAATGTGAGAGATGTATTGGTATTTTGATAACTGGTATGATATAGTGGTTAGATCATAGGTCTTCCTTAGAAACTATATTTATGTATTATAATATAATAATTCTATCTCCATGGTTCCAAATTATGGATGTTTTTGGTATGTATGGTAGTTTTACGATTAAGATGATTTAACATGATAGTGAGTCACATTTTGAATGAAATTTTTTTCTGTGGGTTTAATGAAACATGTGTTTATGGTTTGAGATCTATATAGTAGAAGGTCATGTCATTATAAATTTGAATCGTTTGTGTATATTGGAATTAGTATGAAGTACCTCATCAAAGATGTATTCCTAGAATTGTAATCAATGTTAGGAAAACATTTGATGTGTAATGCCTAAGAAAACATTCATGGGAGTACTTATATTGTAAATGTTGAGAGAATTGGGTAGAAATTTAATGAAGTGAGATAGTGATATATGATATGGATGGCCCATTTACTAAGGAAACTCCACTAAAAAATTGCAGAGTTTTAGGATTCACTTGGGGGAGATAAATATACATTCTATAGTTAAGAATACTAGTTCGATTACGGTGATAATTATTCTGTGTGTGGGGTAGAAAAATATGGTTGGTATTTTGTTTTCTTTTTTGATGTCTAATAGTGAGTTTCTATAAGAATAAACATTAAATTATATTATTCTAGATGATATTGGATGGATAACGATTGATATATTTATTACAATTGTGGTAAGAGTGGTTATATTTGGTTCTCAGGGGAAACCATATTAGATTAGTCATTGGTAGTTGATAGAGTAGTAATTTTTATTACTAGACAAAAATTATTTATATCATGTGAATGAGATGGGAGTAGATTGTATTCTATTTAAATGTCACTAGGCTTAGGAATCATGATTCTTTGAATAGGTATATGTTAGGGTTGGTCAATATCAGTTTTTATCAAGGTGGTTAGTGAAGAACCACATTATTATTTTTATAATCAATTGAGCCTAATGTTTTAGAATCTTAATTATGAATATTTTTTTGGAATAAAATAGTTTTTTATTAAGTAATGAGTGGTCAGGTTTGATGAAGCATGGGTTAATTGTTTAATAATTTTAGACTCAGTATAGAGTAAAATATAGTTTTATTGGATGAGGGATTCAATCAAGGAGTTATCCATGAGGTGATTATGGTCTAAGATGTGATAAAAAATTTCTTAAGTCATATGAATATGAATAAAGGGTATAATCTAACATCTTATTCCATAATGATTGATACATGTTAGTTCAGTGGAAATTCATAAAATTTCAAGATCGATACATGTTTTATGTATAATATTATATGGTGAGGTTGTTTTTCACACCAATATATCAGTTATAAAATTAATGTCTCTTTTTGGGTGTTGGATAGATCATTTTTGGGAAAAATATAGTCAAAATTATTAGGTTTAGTTTTCATTAGACTATAGAAGTTTTTTAATTTGATATAAGTACTGATTTCATGCTCTAATATAGAATTAGAAATTGTGAATTCATTAAAAACACTTATTATGGATGATAAACACTATGGCGGGGAGTTTGTAATAACACATTTCATTACACATTTTCCTCTACATGATATTCATTTAATGATTGGTTTTATGGATATCAATTCAAATATTATTCCATCTTAACATCTTGAAATATTCATCTAATTATAGGGATTCATAGTCTAATGTCTACTATTTTTAAAAAGTGTAAAGAAAATACTTTATTTTATTTTGAATAATAATATGTTTCATCATGAGTTCTTAATGGTTTTTATAAATTCAGTTTAAATAATTATTTTTGTTTATTTTTATATGATAGGTCTTTTAACCATATGATTTATAGTGTGATAACACAAGTTGTGTGTATGAAATTTCCCATTGTTTAAGTAATATCATGTTCACCAATCACTTAGCCTTTAGCTCAATATTTTGAATTTATGGGATAAACAGTGGGTTAATTCTGAATTTTTTGTTTTGGTTAGGGGATGATTTTAAATTTTTGGATTCATACAAAAATTATGGAAATTAACAATGGGATTCATAGTACCCCTAACATTAATACATGATCCATTATTTATGTATTTTATGTATATAAAATGTTTATTTTATGTTATACATGGTTGAGGAGAAATTTTTAATGTTTTAGGAATTTCCGAAAGGTGCATGATTTGATATGAATTCGTACAAACAATTCAATTACTTATTGAAATTGTGAAAATAAAATAGGGGGCATCGGGTAGGCACAGAGTTTAGAGAACCACCCTTCCAATCCTTGTTTCTACGGAAGAGAAACTCTACAAGGCTAGATATTTGGGTATATCAATGTTGGTGCATGGTTTTTCTAACCATGTGATCCAAATGTGCACCATGTGTTTGGTGCTTATTGATTATTAATTTTTAGCATCTTATTTTGCAGAATGAATTCCCTAACCATGAACAGTAAAAAAAATATTTGAAAATTATGGATCTAACTCAGTTCAACTATTTATCCCTTCGTTTCTCTCACAAACTAGTCATAACTAAAAATTATCTTCATTATAACTATATAGACACCATTACATTATATAAATTGGAAATTATAAGGAAAATACACGTGCATTAGAGGTCAAATTTGTTGGTAAGTTCGCATTCTTCATCTTTTTCCCAAGATCTCTTCTTATAAATAATCTATGAATAATAGATCCACTCATTTAGTGATATATATATGTTGTGTTAGGACCATCATGATTATATATGATTTTTTTGGTTGATGTAAACTTAATCTATGGTTGAATATAAATGATCCATAATGTGTTTTTGAAAATATTGTGATGTTCTTCATTTTTTTCTATTTTTGGGATGTCTGTGCCTTCTCTCTCAATGAAATTAGTTTGAATATGATGTCTTAAAATAAAATTGATTAAATTTATTGAATTTTATTGTGAAATTTATGTGTTATTTTTGATTGAAAACATCATTAGTGATTTTTCTAAATGGTTGAAATTGGATCTATTTTTGGAAAACCTCTTGATGTAAATTTTTAAAAGGGAATTTTTTGAATTATGGACCTTATTTTTTATCATGTAAAATTCATATTGATTTTTTTTTCATATAATTTTTTTTAAATTTTTTGAAAACACTGTCTTGGAATGGGTTTTGGAACCCATGGTTGGTGTACGTTCAATTATATTAGATGTGACCATATGGAAGGGATGTATTCCCTTCCTTAACCTAGTATGGTACACTTATTGAAAAAATGGTAAATATAAGTGAGAAAACATAAATGTATGGAATTTTCACCATGAAATTCATCTGTGGATGTGTGGAATTGGCATTCAAAAAATATCAAAGAAACGGTTTTAAAGTATTTGTTGATTTCATTACATATGAACGTTTTTTCTTGTAAAAATATTTTTGGATTTTTTATAAACCGATTAAAATTAAGATTAAAATATTTATATAAACATGATAACATGTTCTATCCTAGTGAAATGAGTTCAAAATTCATAGGGGAAATACTAATGAGTTTTTCATCTCCAATTCCTATGAGATATTATTCATTTTCAGATTACATATATTCGGACACAAGTGAAGGTAATGTATCCCAATTCTTTAGTGATGCTTCTTGATTCCATGGGAAGGGTATGCAAAGTAATTTTTCTGTATTAGTTTTTGTGTATTTATGTTTATGTCTCACGTGTCATAGAGATTTTATAATTCATTTTCTCTTGTACTCTATTATGGTGGTGTTTTATTGTTGTTTTTTTATTTTATTTTATTTTTACTCATGCTTCATATAGATGTTTTTTTTATAGGGTTATTTTGGTTTGGATTTTTTATTCTATAGATAAAATGGTCCCTTGTTTTTTATGATTCCCTCGACAATTATTTCAATCATTTATTATCATAGGGATTCCACCTATGTCTACTAATACTTCTGACTCATTCCAATCCAATAAAAGTGGGGAGGGATGTTTCAAATGGTATTAGTTTGGTTAGTCTGTTAGTTAGAAAATCATTATAGTTAGTCCATGAATTGTGTTGGTAGACTGGTTATAAGATAGTTTTTACTTACAACGTTTATATTTAAGAGGCACTACTAAACTGTTCATGAGAAACATATTATTACTAGGGGTTTTTTAAATCTTTGTTCTCAAATAATAATAGAATTTGTAACCTCATCATCATGGATTTAGAATATAAGATGAGATTTACATCCATTGATAGAAATGACATCCCACTAGGAGTGTATAATTAATTTTGAAGTCTGATTTCTGATTTGAAAAAATGTTTTTCATTTATGATAATAATTAAAATTGTTTTATATTTAATGAAATTGTTTAATTTTAAATAATGGTTTCCAAACAGAAATTGTTAAATTTTATAACCACATGTTATGAAAGTTGTTATGTGGAAAATGAGTAATTGATAAAAATTCAATTTTAAAGGAGATAGACTAAATATAATTTTATTTCTGTTGTATAAATTTAATCAGGTAGGAATTCAAGAAACTAGTCAGAAGAGGCTTTTAAAAATGTGGTTTCACTTGAATCATTGGGGAACGAAAATATGTTTTAGTGTATTATCTATGATTTTTTGGTCATTTATAGAGGGAAAATAAGTGATGAATGAAGATATGTGGATCATTTTATTTTATTTTAAAATATGCATGCCCCAATATTTTTGGGTGATTCAGAACAAAAAAACAGAAGAGTGGCTAAAAGGATGAATATAATATTCATTTTCCTTGGAAGACCAATAGTGTTGAAGGTGATGTTTCTATTGTACATGTTGGTGTTTCTTGCACACCAATGGTGGGACTTAGAAGTTCATGATAAATTGGAACAATCCATTGCATGTGAGGATTTTGAAGAATATTTCAACACAAAATTCTATCATCACTTGTTCTGAATTGCTAGAATAATATGATTCATTGGTTTTAAATAGGAAGATATCTTGTTAACAGAGTATGTGAATATATTTATGAATTTTATATACTTTACACTGCATGTTGCTGGGGTGCATCCTTGAAGGCATGAAATTTTTAATCAAGGTTATGGTCAGAGATTCACACAAATATGGTCATTCTTTGTATATTTAATTATATAGATATGGTTAATAGAGTGGTAGTGGAATATAGATACATATTTTAAAGAACTTTTTTAGGAATTTTTTTAATTCCTATAGTAAATAGTGTGAACTCCAATGCTGCAAAATAGCGGGGGAGGGAAACATTTTTTCCTGGGGGAAATATATCGTACAATCATATGATGGGATTAGTCCCCATACCTCCTAGATAAATGTGTAATATGAGATCTTTTCAATGTGGTTTTCTTTAGTATATGAAGTTAGGTTCTATTTTATAACCATGATAATTCCACAATTTTATCCAAATCAAGAATCTTTAGCGCTATTATAACATTTTTCCATGTTCTAGTGCTAGGGACACATGTCGTGGTGGTCATGCATCATATGATCAAAGGGATGCATTTTTTAGAATATAACTCACCAGTAGAACACACTATGAAAATATTATTCTAGGAACACAATTACACATTAAAAAAGGAAATATCAACATGTTAGTAAAGATAATGTTGAAGTGAGTATGAAATTATATGGAGATGAGGAAATCCTCATGGTTGATCAGTCAAGAATATTGATAGTTTTAGGTACAATGATTTTGAATTATACCTTTATTCATGATTTTTTTTATATTAGTGTTTCCCATTATTTTAATTTCTTCATGAATTCCTGATCTTCTATGTTTTTATGTTGAAATGATTCCTTCTGTTTTTAAACATCAAACAAATCTTGGCCAAAGAGAATGTCAATCCATAATATGAAAATCATGTTCAATAATGATCATTGGGAATGAAATTATTTTTTATTTATATATACATGTGAATATTTTCGATGACACAATCTTAGATATGGATTGGTTGGAAATGTTTAATGTTCCAATCAACTTTTATACTTGAAAGAATATTTTTTCATTTGTTGATGGCATCGATTATCTCTTTATAAGAGATAGTAGTGTAATGGAATTGAGAGAAGGTTTGTTGGAACACAGGGTAGGAACTATCTTTTATCAATTGGATGCTCTGATGTTTAAATCTATTAATTATATCAATAATTGCGGTTTTACAAAAAACAATTTATCATTTTTATGATTATTTTAAAGATAATATATAAGGTTTACCAACCACAAGATAAGCGTAGTTTTTGAATGATCTCTTACAAGGGAAAATTCCTATCTTGATTTCATCTTATTGGATATAACCAATATGAATTAATGGAAATGGAGTTCATGTTGGATTTTATGGAAATAAAAGTTTTCATTTTTGCTAGTAAATTTCCTTGTGAAACCTCATGTTTGTTTGTGAAAAAGATTTATGCATGTATCTAGATTTTTGTAGATTATTATAATCATAAAATTTTTCAATAAATAATTATTATTTTTTCACTCATCAATGAACTATTTGATCAATTTTTTGGAGACTAATGGTTCTTTAATATTGACCTATATTCAATATATCAATAACTGTGGGTTTGGAAGAAGGATATTCCAATGAAGGCATTTAGATGTAGGAATATGAATTATGAGTATGTTTAGATTCCATTATGTCTTATGAATGCACCAATTTTATCTATAAAATCGATGAATATTATATTTCAAAGGCATTTTTATTCCTTTTTGATTCAATTTGTGAAAAAGCACTTATATATTCTAGGAGTAAGTCTTAGAATTAGAATCAATTATTCATAGTGGAGAGAATCATGCATGATCATCATTTATATATCAAAATTATCTACTATTTTATATAAATGAGGTATGCTTCCTTGGAAAAATTAATAATGAAAAATGTGTTTTTGTTGATCAAAAAAATTATAGGATACAATATATTTGAAAACACAAATTAACTTATTTGAGATAGGTATTTTTCTTAGACTAGATAGTCATTATAACATTTTGTTTGTGAAATTTCATGACTTGATTCTCCAATGATATATTTGAAAAAGAATGATGCTCCATTATAAAGAAACCATGAATTTAAATATTCATTTCAAGAGAATAATGTTTTTCATATATTAACTCTTGAATTTTATTTCTTTAGAATCAATATAGTGATATGTGGTTTATTTTGATGCTTCCAGATATGGGATGGGGTGTTTTCTTAGGCAGGGTGATCATATTTTCACCTATGGAACAAAAAATTTATTATTTGATGAGATGAACAGCCAAAGGCATAATTTGGATTTATATTATTTCGTAAATTCATTTAATACATGAATCATTACCATTTCAGTGTTTAATTTATTATTATTATAGATCAAAATACTTTGAAGAATATTTTCTAAAAAAGATATTTTAGTATGAGACAATAATATAGATAGAGTATATCCAAATGTTGAACATTTACTTAATATATACACTGGGTGAAGGGAACTCCATGAAGATGAATTAAATTAGTAACCATATAAATAGTGGGTAAAAGATAATTTAGATCATTGGAAATTGATGTTAGTTATATAAGATATGCACTTGGTTTTTGAAGAATCGGGTAGTGTTATGGTTTTCATTTGATTTCTTTTATTTCTAATTTGCTTGAAAATTTAAAATAGTTAGATGTATGAAACTAAATTTCATTCTATGAGGTCAAAACTCATTGTTGGGGAGGCGATTCAGGGATGGGATATTTCTATAAGATCAATGTTGTGGTTTTTAGATTGGATGGTAATACAACTAGCTTTTCTAGAACATCACCTTCATTAATACCACCAAATGTGATTGGTTGTTCGTCCTAGAATTAATAAATTTATGTGGCACCAAAATCCCAATTTCAGTGTATTGGAATGAAATGAAAAGTGGTTGAGATTGTTTTTGGGTGACTTTATTCTTAATTAGTTAAGGCATATAACAAATGCCCAGAATGTATGAGGTTCTCTTTAATGGTTATCTTTTTAGAAATGAGAGTAGATAACTATTTATTTGAAACATTTCTAACAATGATGGATCAAAAAAATAATTCCATATGGGTAATTCTAGATCAGCTTGTAAATTTTTCCCATTTCATTGCCATTTGTGGACCCATAATGGTGAAATCCTTGTAAATAAGCATTACATGTGATGTGGTAAAAGGGAATGGCGTACTATATTCATTAGAATCAGACCACAATATGAGGACCACATCTCATTTTTTGAAATCCTCACACTAAGACCATTGGACCTAGTTGACTATAAAAAAAATATCATCCTCAAACTAATGAAAAATATGAGATAAGTATCCAATCATTAGAGTCCATTCTTGAATATCGTGTAATGAATTTTAGTGTATCATGAGAAGTGAAAATATCATTATTGGAGTTCTCATAAAAAATATTTATTAGAAATTGATAAATATGGATCCTTTTGAAGAAATAAATTGATTTCTTTGACATTGTACACTTTTAGGGGTGAAAATATATAGTGAACATTTCTTTTCAAAACATTACCATTTCAAAAAAATTGCAACACTTTAACATTATTCAAAGAGATGCCCAAATATCGTAATTGGTCTTGTTTTTTTGGATACATGGAAACAAAAAGAATGGTACATAAATGAGCTACATCCCATCCAAATAGGTTATTCATGACTATAACCCTTCTTAGACACATCAAAAATATTACATATCATCATAACCTAGGTAAAAGAAAACATAAATGGGGTGAGATCAGAAGCTTAGTGAGGGTAAAACATGGGATACATTTAAGCATAAACATGAGCATAGTTCAATGAGAATGTGATCATGAATATAGAAGATCATACCCAGCATATCAAATATCATAATTGGAATCATGGAATAATGATTGAAAGTTCATATGACATGAATCATAATGAAATAAAGGGCATATGTCATGAAAAAATAAAAAAGGACTAAATCATGGAATTATAGATGACAGATAAACATATAATTATCTTTATAGTTTCTGAGGCATCACTCCCAACATAATCTTAGCATTACGGGTTCACTCACCATCAATCTTGACAGTCATGGTTCACTAAAATGTCCATATAAGTAGCCTAATTTCACTCTTCATGCTATCATATTAGTCATGGTTCACTACCATAGCCATCTTAGTTGTCAAGGATCACACCCAAGACCATATTAGTCTGCCTCATGAGATATAAATCATTACCTAATGCATTGTAAGGAGATTTTGAAATCAACTGTCTCATAATGAAATCATACATGCATGTGCCAAAAGATCATGTAAAATTATGAAATAACCCATGAAATTAAATGGGTATCATAATAATTTAAACATATCATATCTTGTGGAAAGTGACATATTTCATAATTATTTCATCAGAAACATTAATTTTGAAAAGAATCGGCCTTCAAAATCATATAACTCATTAAAGAGAAACGCGCTTCATAAATATCATCCCATCAAAAAATAATCCATTCATAGAATGAATATGACTATAAAAATTGAATAATTTATCCACAAAGGAATGATTATCAAAAATTTATGTTATCTTATATGGAATTTTATTTTGAAATATCTTTTATTATAGTTTCTTTAAAAAAATATCATTTCATCGTTGAAAAATTAATTTTACAAAAAAATGGTTTTTAAACATAAACCCCAAGAAAAGATGTCATGAAAATGTATACGTAAATACACAATAATTTAATTTATGAACCCTTAAATACAATCATGGGATGTTCATAAAACATAAATGATGGAAAGAGTGGAGAGAATAACTTGTACCTCACTGAAATTAAAAGTGAGTCAAAATTGTAACACCCCAGGTAAATAAATAATATGAAATTTTTATATTTATCCATATTCGTGCATAAAATGTTAATATTAATTTAAATGGATCGCTATGATCGATGGCGTACCCAATATGCAACGACGAGTTTCTTGGGAATCTTACGTTATACTCTAATGATAAAATAATATTATTTTAAATGGTAGTTAACGCCTAGTCATTGTAATGGCGAGAATGAATAGAACTAACAACAAAATGATTATATATGTTTGTAAAATATTATTACATTTATCCAATAAATGTTAGAGGCTTAAAATGTGAATGAATCCAATTTTAAGCGTAAATATTCTAATATTTTTTAAAAGGTTGATTAACTGCCTTTTAATGGTGAACCCTTTTTAAATCCACTTTTTGAAAATTTAATATGTTATATTAGACCAAATAAAATCCTTCTTTAGAATCGGGATACCACAATTTACTTTTTGTAGGTTTTGGTTTTTTTTTTGATAAAGTCAATTTTAATGAATAAGTGAAAAATGGTGTATTTTAATTCAAAACCTCTTTTTAATCAAATTTATTTATATGAATAGATAATATTTTTAATTGGTTTTAACATTAAATTAGAATATATTTTTACCATTTAATCCAATGGTGGTAATTGGAATTAATTTCACTTTAAAATTTGACTTAAAATAGTGTCAATCTTTTAATATATATTGTTTCTTAAAAACACGCTATTTGTTTTGAAATCAGAAATTAAGTATTAAAAAAATTAATGCAACTTATATGTTTTTAATTTTGTAAAATAGACATCATTTTTGAGTTTGGAATATCAAATATAGATTAGGGTTCATTTTTGGTTTTTTTCTGAAAAACATCAATTTTTGATGAATAGTGAAACCACTAAGTGGTAGTTAAAAAACTGATTTTTTGTTTGAATGAAACTTTACCACTTCATTGATTTGAATATCAAAAATCCAACATACATGGTTTTAATTAGGATGTAAAATGTGGTTCAATGGGATTAAAATAATTTTTTGGTTAATAGTAACTTTTAAGTTTTATTAATCGCGATTAAAGGTAATTAGTGTAATTTAAGGTAAAGATAATGTTATAATAATATGAAATGACCTTGACACATTTACAACCCTTAATGGATGATTCATTACCGACCAATAAAATCCATGGTTCATCTTGGGGACCCCATGGAGCCACATTGGTAGAAAAATGACATTAATAACGTTTTATTTAATGTTAAAATAAAAATGTCACAAACATGTATTGTTTTACTAAAAAAAATTTACATGGGGTTATAGAAGTCATATATTTTACTATAAATATTCATTATAAAGATAAAAATATTTCCTACATCATGATATATTTTTATAACTTTTAGACATTAAATATAATAATTTATTTATGACACCATGATGATGCACTGATTACCTCATTAATGAACGATTTAAATAAAATGAGGAAATAAGGTAAAATATAAAACGTAAACATGTCAAAAACCTATTTCATGTGTGGATTTAGAACCATTATCACCTTATCCTAGAAATATATAATTTTGGTACCTTTAATATCCGAAAAATAATTTTATAATAAAGTAACTTTTCAAGACATTTCAAGAGTGCCCCTCCTCCCTCTTATAAAAGGCCCCCACCTCTAACCACTTACCCACACCTCTCAAGACTTTGGCTTGACCAAACTCTTCTCATTTTATTCTCCACATCCCTATATTCATCTTAGAAGACTTACCTTAGGCATAAATCTCTTCAAGAAACCATTTTGGTTCAAACCAAAGGGAGTTACCCGATTTAAAGGTAATGTCCTATCTTATGTTCTTCTGTTTTATTTTGCTTCTCCAACCCCCTTAACACTTTTTATTCCTTTATTTTGTAACAACACCAGTATATTAAATATATTTAAATTTTTTTATGAGAAGGATTTGAGCTATAGTTACACACACCTCCGTCTAATGGTTAGAGAACATACTGTTTCTATAGATGGCGAATTACTGCCTCACGAAACGATGATTGTTCTATCTTCTCCTACCACCTCTCATGGTGGCCATTATGATGGATCTATATTTATTTATGATATATATTATATTTATTTATTCTCTATGCTTATTTATTTTACATTTAAAACATACCTTTATTCTTTTCATGTTGTGAAAATACGATAATTTCATTTGAGGAAGTGTGGACTACTGCCCCCTCAAGTGATGTGACTCGTTCATGCAATACATGGAATGTTTAAATAATGAAATTAATGAACTTATGTGACCCATATAACATATATATTATAATTTAATGATAATAATATATATATATATATATAATTTATTTTTAATTTAATTAAATACGAAATAGAAATGAAAGTAGCGTTCATGCGTACGTACGGCTTACTGTCGCCATGAACGGTGCATTTCTTTTCTTACCTCTAAATGTTATGTAATATTATAAATTCAAGTATTTACTGGATATATATGATATATATGATATATAAATCATTAATATAATTTTATATATAATGGAAATTTTACCACATGAACAACTTGTAATTATAAGAAGTTTATTTTTGACTCAATTACCAATGATCGACAAAACGACCGTTATTAACTTAAATAATTACATAATGTTCATAAAATAGTAATAAATTATATAAAAGGAATAATTAACGTAAAAAAGGTTCGTAATCAATTATAAATTAACTCTATTTTATTACTTAGAAGATTAAACAATGATCAAGTCAAGTCAGACACGAGTTAAGGGATCCTACCTATCTCTTTCTTTTTAAGTACTCCATTTTAGGTCGTTTCTTTTAAGCACCTATTTATTAGTTGGGGGATGTTATTTTATATTATTATTACTGTAAATTATATGTTCATATGATGAGTGACCCTATTTTATTTCATGAATCCATTTTTTGGACATGTTAAGTGGTGTCGTTAGGCTGCCGAGTTTTCGTAAGGGGTTTTTCATCTCACTTTTATTCATGTGAGATTTATGCTACATTTTCCAAAATTTCCTTTGATTGGTATATGTACTTATGATTATTATAATATTTTTTTAATATAATTTCGATTATGAGTATTTAAATCCATGTTTTATAGTTTTTATTTCATGGGGTGTACGTTTTGAAAGTTACCCAAGTCGGTAAGAGAACCTTTCACCCTCCTATTTTTAAAAGACTTATTTTTTGTTTTGTCTTTTTAATTACATCTTCTTATGTTGGGATATGTTATTATATATCCTTATTGCTGTAAATTTTATCTCCATGTGATGAGATACCCTTTATCTCTATAATCAACTCTTTTTCTAAAATTTGATGTGATGCCATTAGGCTATTGAATTTTTGCAAGGGAAGTTCTTAACCCAATTCCAATTATTTGGGTTAAACCTCTACTTCTTGATTATTTTGTACTATGAATTTTTGTGGAGGACATATTATTGTTTTACACTGAGTATCCACTTATATTCAGTGTATTTATATTTTTCACACATAATTATGTCATTTCTTTATCCTTTCTCTAATGGCATGATCCTTGATTGGGATTGCATACCAATTTCTTGTCAATGAGACATTTCATAACGATATGCACTTTTATTCTTTTATAAAGTCTATATAAAGCCCCTATGACTTTCAATATCCATATTATGTCTATACTAATGTCATTTAAATGTTTTGAAAATTTTCTACTTTCATGTGGATTATAATTTAAATGCTCAAAATGTAAAACGACTCTTTTATTAAAACATTGTTTTAAATGGTTTTACAGATTTATTCTTTTAAAATTTTATCATCCATTTCCATGATTAAAAATTATTTTAAGGATTTATTTATATGGACATGAATGTTTTAAAACCCTTTAAAAAGTTTTGATGTGGTATGGGACACATTGATTCTAAAATCTCTATTAAATGTATTCTTTAAATATTTTCAAAGAATAAAAGGATTTTCTCTCATAGAGTTTTAATGATATTATTAGATGTTTTTACTTATGATAATATCATGATGTGGTCTTTTGTGATTGAAATTTGGAAATTTTATGTTTCTTTTATACATGTTTTAAGTGTTATGATTATGTTATGGTTCTTGGGAAATGTTTTTGAAATCGGGTGGTTCCGTGATAAACTAAGGGCGGGTGATCCCGAGATAGCTCTCCAATGAATTGGGTAACGTGAAAGAGTTAAACGGTAAGTTTTATCCGAAGATATTTAGGGAATATACAGTGATGGGTATTCCAAACGTAACCATGATGGTTACTACCTACGTAAGAATGTTATGAATGTCTCAAGTTACCTTTATGTATTATGATTTCTATGAGTTATTCCTAAATATTATGATTTAATGAGGTATGTTAAAGTTCTTATGTTTTATTAGTAAGGTTTTATTTCATTGATTCTTATGTATACATGGACTAATGTTTTCTCTCCGTATTGTTATAACCCTTACTGAGCTTTTTATGCTCATCCCATGTTTTTCTGAAATGTTTTTCATAGGACATAAAGTGGAATAGGGTCAAGTATGGGGTCAAGGAAATTTTATGCTGTCTAAAACAAGGAACTAGACATGAATCTTTTGTTCAAGTGTTTTTATTTTGTGAAAAAAATGGAAACTGAGTAGATGTTCCTACTTTGTAATCTTTGAGATGTAATAGTTATGTCCTAATTCTCAAAAACTCTAAACCTGAAAAGATCCTCAATGTGAATTATTCATTTAATTCATGAATTTATATTTTACTAAGGTCGGGTCCTTATAGTTGGTATCAATGGTCAGTTTAGATAACTTTAGAGGTTAGAGTGTTGTTTAATAATAAGTGACATGTTTTTTATAACCACAATGGTTATTATATTAGATAGAGTCACTGTTATTTATGAAAGTTGGAATGAGTTTGAGATAACATGGATAATTATATCTTAGTGTTTATCTTCCTCTTTAGTACATGATGATTTTGTTGATATACTCACACTGACCTTTTTGGTTTTAGTAAATGGATGGATCTAGCGGGCACCAAAGTGACAATGGGTTTGAAGGAAACTGTGGTGGTTCTCTGATTAAGAGACTGGATGAAATGGGGGATTCAATGAGAAATATCATGGTTATTCTAAACCAACTATCAGGATTCATGATCAACCACTTGATCCTTGGTAAGTTCTCTAATGCATCATGTACGACAGAACTAACTCGATGTGGATGTTCAGGTAATAATTATAATGGTAACCATTAGGGTTTATGTGATCCTTATTTTGAGGTAATTATGGGTTACGAAATGTTATGATGGAATATGAACGACATGAGATAAACATGAGGTTAAATTTTGTTATGGTTATTTTTGAAGATTTTATCGCGCTTTGGAGAATTTTATAAGAATTATGTAGTTTTGGAAAAAGGACAACACGTAGACCGTGCGACAACCGATCGCATCGGACGAAGCTGTGGGAATCAAACCCACAACCAAAGTGCAACTGGTATTTATCGCCTACCACTGGACTACGTGAAGTCCCTATTTATTTTGACTAATTATTTTTAGTTAGATGATATTATTAATCTAAAATAAGTTAATTTTGGGTTATCTATGGAAATTATTAACCTATCATGGAGGATATGTGATTAGGTTAATTACTTTTCAGTATGAGACTTTAATAATAACTGATGATTGGAGAAAAATGTTTAGGTTTATCTAGGAAGACTATGTGATTAAATCATTTAGAGATTTGGGTTTCAATCTTAGATTTGATTACTTTGAATAATTTTATGGTTTGATGTTTATTGAATGTTCTTTTTTGAACTTTGTGTATTGTTTGAAAAATTTTGGAGATTAATAATAGATTTTTTTATAAAGGATTATCCTTTTGGGTATTATCTGATCTTGTACTAACCTTTTTGGTTTTGATTTTGGTTAAAATATAAAGACATGAGAAATAAATAGTTCTCTTTTTTAGATTAGGTGATTCTAAAGAGGTTGATTATAGTACTCTTAATGTGAACAAGTCTTCATAAATACTTGTCTTTTGGAGAAAATATGAGTTTGTGGAAGAAATCTAATAAAATTTGAAAGTCAACATGACAAGTAAGTATGTTTCCTTATTATTTAGTTAATCTCCTAAATAAATTCCTCAATGAAAAGTAACTTTAAACTAAAATGTTTTCTGTTAACTTTTCATACTGGGGAATCAAATATCGTTTAACCCATCACAAGATTGTGATCTTCTGGCGGTTAACATTTTCCTAAACATGTTTTCTATCACTCTCCATCAGAACATGACCCTTTTATTTTTCTTCCGTATCCATTTTTTCATGGAATCTTAGTATGGGTTAACTTGTGTGACCTTTTTAATTTTCTTTCATTATTTTAAAGTGATATTTTTACCGACTCTTGTTTCGATGTGGGACTTTCAATGAAGTTTCCGAGCCCAATTTTAAAATTGCGTGGATGTAATTTTCAAAAGGGGGGAAGGATGTAACACCCCAGGTAAATAAATAATATGACATTTTTATATTTATCCATATTTTTGAATAAAATGTTAATATTAATTTAAAGTTAACTCTATGCTCAATGGCGTACCCAATACGCAACAACGAGTTTCTTGGCAATCTTACGTTGCGCACTAATAATAAAATAATATTATTTTAAATGGTAGTTAACGCCTATCCATTATAATAGCAGAAATGAACAGAACTAACTACAAATTATTATATATGTTTGTCAAATATTGTTACTTTTATCCAAAAAATGTTAGAGGTTTAAAATGCGAATGAATCCAATTTTAAGCGTAAATATTCTAATAATCTTAAAAAGGTCGATTAACCGCCTTTTGATGGTGAACCCTTTTTTAAATACACTTGTTGACAATTTTAAATGTTATATTGGAACAAATAAAATCATTCTTTAGAACTGGGATATCAAAATTTACTTTGTGTGGGTTTTCATTATTTTTTTATAAAGTCCTTTTTAATGAATAAGTGATATCTGTTGTATTTTAATTCAAAACCTCTATTAATATAATTTATATATATGATTAGATAATATTTTGAATTTTTTTTAAAGTTAATTTAGAATATATTTTTACCATTCAATCAAATGGTGGTCATTGGAATTAATTTCACTTTGAATTTGGACTTAAACTAGTGTCAATCTTTTAATAGATATTGTTTCTTAAAAACACGCTATTTGTTTTGACAGCGGGAATTAATTATTAAATTAATTAATGAAACTTATATGTTTTTAATTTGTTAAAATAGACATCATTTTTTAATTCAGAATATCAACTATTTCTTAGGGTGATTTTTTGGTATTTTTCTAAAAAACATCAATTTTTTATGAATAGTGAAACCACTAAGTGGTAGTTAAAAAACTGATTTTTTGTTTAAATGAAATTTTACCAATTCTGTGATTTGAATTTCAAAAATCCGATAAAAATGGTTTTATTAGGATGTAAAATGTGGTTCAATGGGATTAAAATAATTTTTGGTGAATAGTAACTTTTATGTTTTATTTATCGCGATTAAAGGTAATTAGTGTAATTTAATGTAAAGATAATGTTATAATAATATGAAATAACCTTGACACATGTAAAAACCTTATTGGATGAGTCATGGACGACCAATAAAATACATGGGTCAACTTGGTGACCCCATGGAGCCACTTTGGTAGGAAAATGACATTAATAACTTTTTATTTAAAGTTAAAATAAAAATGTCACAAACATGTGTTGTTCTACTAAAAAAATTAATGGGGTTATACAAGTAATTTTTTTTACTATAAATATTAATTATAAAGATAAAAAGATTTACTACATCATCATATTTTTTTTAAAATTTTTAGACATTAAATAAATATATTTATTATTGACACCATGATGATGTAGTGATTACCTCATTAATGAACGATTTAAATAAAATGACAAGATAAGGTAAAATCCAAGACATAAATTTGTAAAAAACCTATTGGATGGGTTTATTACGAACCTTTATCACATTATCCTCGAAATATATAATTGTGGGGCCTTTAATATCCGAAATGAATTTTATAATAAAGTAACTTTTCAAGACATTCCAAGAGTGCCCCTCCTCCATCTTATAAAAGGCCCCACCTATACCCCCTTACCCATACCTCTCAAGCCTTTGGATAGACAAAAATATGCTCATTTTATCTCTCTACATACCTCTATTCATCCTATAATCCTTACCTTTGGCAGAAAGCTCTTCAAGAAACCCTTTTGGTTCAAACCAAAGAGAGTTACCCGATTTAAAGGTAATGTCCTCTCTTATGTTCTTTTGTTTTATTTTACTTCTCCAACCCCTAAACTCTTTTTATTACTTTCTTTTATAACAACACCAGTATCTTCAATATACTAGGATTTTGTTATGAGAAATATTCAAGCTACAATTACACACACCTTCGTCTAATGGTTAAAGAACATACTGTTTCTGTGGATGGTGAATTACTGCCTCACAAAATGATGATAGTTCTATCTTCCCCTACCACCTCTCAGGGTGGCCATTATGATGGAACTATATTTATTTATGATATATATTATATTTATTTTCTCTCTAAGATTCTGTATTTTAAATTTAAAACATTTCTTTATTCTTTACATGTTGTGAAAATGCGATAATTTCATTTTAGAAAGTGTGGACTACCGCCCCCTCAAGTGATGTGACTCATTCATGCAATACATGGAATGTATAAAGAATGAAATTAATGAACTTATGTGACATATATAAAATATATATTATACTTTAATTATAATATATCTATATATATCTCATTTATTTTTAATTTCATTAAATACGAAAAAATAAAATGAAAGTAGCGTTCATGCGTACGTACGGCTTACCATCTCCATGAACGGTGCATTTCATTTATTACCTATAAATATTATTTAATATTATAAATGCAAGTATTTACTGGATATATATTATATATATGATATCTAAATCATGAATATAATTCTAGATATAATGGTTATTTTACTACATGAACAACTTGTAATTATAAGAAGTTTATTTTTGACTCAAGTACCAATAATCGACAAAATGGCCGTTATTAACTTAAATAATTTCATAGTGTTAATAGAATTTTAATAAATTATATAAAATGAATAATTGACATAAAAATATTTCCTAATAAATTATAAATTATCTCTAGTTTATTATTCAGGATATTAAATATTGATCGAGTCAAGTCAGACACGGGGTAAGGGATCCTACCTATATCTTTCTTTTTAAGTACTCTCTTTTATGTCATTTCGTTTAATCTACTATTTCTTAGTTGGGGGATGTTATTTTATATTCATATTACTGTAATTTATATCTTCATATTATTAGAGACCCTATTTTATTTCATCAATCCATTTTTTGGAAGTTTTAAGTGGTGTCGTTAGGCTGTCGAGTTTTCGTAACGGGGTTTTCATCTCACTTTTATTCCCATGAGATTTATGCTACATTTTCCACCATTTCCTTTGAGTGGTATATTTTCTTCCATTTATTCTACTCTTTTTGTAATATACTTGAGTTTATGAGTATTTACATCTATGTTGTATGGTCCTTCTTTCATGGGGTGTACGTTTCGAAAGTTACCCCAAGTCGGTAAGGGAACCTGTCACCCTCCTATTTTTAAAAGACTTCTTTATGTTTTTAATTTTTAATTACATCTTCTTATGTTGGGATATGTTCTTATATAGACTTATTGCTGTAAATTTTATGTCCTTGTGATGAGATACCCTTTATCTCTCTCATCAAATCTTTTTCTAAAATTTGATGTGACGCCGTTAGGCTATCGAATTTTTGAAAGGGAACTTTTTAACCCAATTCCAATTATTTGGTTTAAACCTATACTTCTTGATTATGTCTTACGATGAATATGTGTGGATGACTTATGATTATTTTACACTGATTATCCACTTATATTCAGTGTATTTATATTTTTCACACATAATTATGTCATTTATTTATCCTTTCTCTAATAGCATGATCCTTGATTGGGATTACATCTCAATTTCTTATCATTGAGACATTTCTTAATTATATGCACTTTTATTGTTTTATAAAGTGTATATACAGCCCCTTTGACTTTCCATATCCATATAATGTCTATACTAAAGTCATTTAAATGTTTTTAAAATGGTCTACTTTCATGTGGCTTATAATTTAAATGTTTAAAATGGAAAAGGACTATTTTATTAAAACATTGTTTTATATGGTTTTAAAGATTTATTATTTTAAAATTTTATCATCCTTGTACATGATTTAAAATTGTTTTAAGGATTTATGTATATGGACATGAATGTTTTAAAACCCTTTAAAAAGTTTCTAAGTGGTATGGGAGACTTTGATTCTAAAATCTCTTTTAAATGTCTTCTTTTAATATTTTCAAATTATAATGGGATTTTTCTCTCATAGAGCTTTAATGATTTTATTAGATGTTTTTATTTATGATAATATCATGATGTGATTTGTTGTGATTGAAATGTGGAAATTTTAGGTTTCTTTTATGCATGTTTTATGTGTTATTATTATGTTATGGTTCTTGGAAAATGTTTATGAAATCGGGTGGTTTCGTGATAAACTAAGGGCGGGTGAGCCCGAGATAGCTCTCTAATGCATTGGGGAACACGAAGAAGTTAAAAGTTGTGGTTTCTCCAAAAAGATTTAGGGAATATACTGTGATGGGTATTCCAAAGGTAACCTTGAGAATTACTCTCTATGTAAGAATGTTATGAATGCCTCAAGTTACCTTTACGTCATATGATTTATATGAGTTATTCCAAAATCATATGATTTAATGAGGCATGTTAATGTGATTATGTTTTATGAGTAAAGTATGATTTAATTGATTCTTATTTATACATGGACTAATGTTTTCTATCCATATTTTTATAACCCTTACTGATCGTTTTATGTTCATCCCTAGTTTTTTTGAAATGTTTTTCAAAGGATATAATGTAGAATAGGGTCAAGGATGGGATCAAGGAAATGTTATGCTGTCTAAAACAAGGAACTAGACATGACTCTTTTGTTCAAGAGTTTTTATTTTGTGAAAAAAATGGAAACTAAGTAGATGTTCCTACTTTGTAATCTTTGAGATGTAATAGTTATGTACTAATTCTCTAAAAATATAAACTTGAAAAGATCCTGAATGTGAATTATTCAGTTAATTGAAGAATATGTATTGTAATATGGTCGGGTCCTTATAGAAATCCCCATACCATATGTCTTGAATCTCTTCGTACTCAAACAGTAATCATATATACTAAATTTATATTTTTGGTAAATAATTTACAGAATAATATTCTAATATATAATAAATTTTTTTTTTGATTATGAACATATATTACCCTCTTGTGAATGATCTTATGTTAAGGTTTGACTTTGGGTAATATTCTCTTTGTTAGTTACATGTGTCTTAGTTTGTTATATTGTTGGTCCTTATACTTATATCAAGATTCAAAAAATTAAATAATGATATAAATATCAAGTATATAAATTATATTTACATTATATTAATCTATATCATAAATTTATACAATATGGAATATATTTTTATGGATATTGTAAGCCATATGAATAAATGAACGTTGTCCCCGTTTTAATTGTCATACTGAATGAAAGTATATAACTGAAACATGTATATATATGTGTTTGTATATAATAATTACAATACAATTATTATATCATATATATCATATAATTTCACTAAAAACATTCATAATAAAATCCATGTGGTGTGAGAACGAATCACATCGCTTTAAGTGGGCGATTGTCCACACTTCCACAAAGAAGATAATCTTATTAACACCAAATAAAAATTTAAAAAGGTATGTGTTGATAAAAAGAATCAATAATCATGAATAAATAACAAATATTTTATATAACATTTATAGATAGAGTTTCCATCATAATTGATTCCATGATTGGTGGTAATAGAAAAATGAACATTCATCATTTCGTGAGGTAGTAGCCCGTAGTACAGAGAAAGAGTATGTTTGATATCCATTAGATTGAAGTGTGTGTAATTTTAGGAAGACCAAATAGCATAAAAACAACCAATTATATTATAATACTAGTGTTTCTATAAAATAATAAAATAATGGGAGTCTTGGGGTGGAGAAGGAAAATTAAAAAAATGATATTATGAGAAGATCTGACCTCTTAATCTGGTAACTCCTTTTCGTTTGTGCCAAATAGCTCCTGTATGTTGACTTATTCACAATAGAAGGACTCTATAATGAACTGTTGCATAATTAGTTATTATTTGATTAGAATTTTTGTTAGACAAGGAGATTTAGGGATGTGATGATGTTTGTAGAGGTGGTGGCCTTTTATAAGAGGGAGGTGGGGCACTTTATGAAACTACTAAACTAATAATTTATTATAAATTGATTTTCAATAAAAATAATATATCTAAAGTTAATTATATTTGATTTTAAATAAGTATGGATATAAATCCTCTCATCCAATGAATTTTAGACATGGTTCGGTCACAAACCTAATATTATCGTTTTTACTTTATCGCTTAGTAAAACAATTTAACTCTCACAATGCCAATTTGTATTTTGGCATTATATGGTTAATTTAGCATATATAAAATTCCAAGAGAACAACAATTTGATCATTTATAAAATATTTAAAATTATCCTTCTTATTTGGATGGATTATAGATTTTTATGAATTTTATAACATTTTATAGAATATTATTTACTTTAATGTATCATTTACGTCAATATTCATACTATTTATTATTTTATTTTTTAAAATATCTATATGACATTATTAAATATGAAAATAATTCCAATATGTCAATAACAAGTTTTATTTAGCTATAAATATTTTTATTTCATTAAATGTGTGAAATTAAATGTAACATCCCAAGTAAGAAATGAATAATATATATTTTTATCTATGTCTATTAATGAATTAGATAGTGTTTTAGAGGCTTAAAATGAAAATAAACCCAATCTTAAGAATGGAATACACTATTATTTTTAAAAGATTGTTTTACTTCCTTTTGATGGAAAACCATTTTTAAATATATATTTTGAAAATTTTATAAGCTATGTTTGTCAAAATAAACTTATTATTTATGATTGGGACATCAAAATTTACATTGTGTGAATTTTTGGTATTTTTCCGATAAAGTTCATTTTTTTAATGAATAGTTAAAATGTTGTATTTTAATTCAAAAACTATTTTTAATTTAATTTATTTATAAGATTAGATTATATTTTGAATTGTTTTTGAAGTGAAATTAGAATATATTTTTACCATTTAATCCAATGGTGGTCATTGGAATCAATTTCACTTTGAAATTGGACTTAAACTAGTGTCAATCTTTTGATACTTATTATTTCATAAAAACAAGCTATTTATCATGACAACATGAATTAATTATTAAATTAATCAACGTGAATTATATGATTTGAATAATTTAAAATAGATATCATTTCTTAATTCATAATATCAAATATAGATTAGGGTAATGTTTTGGTATTTTTCTAAAAAACATCAATTTTTGATGAATAGTGAAACCACTAAGTGGTAGTTATAGAAACTAATTTTTCATTTAAATGAAACTTTGTCACTTCTGTGATTTTATTTTTAAAAATCCTACATACGTGGTTGTCATTAAGAAGTAAAATGTGGTTCAATGAGATTAAAATAACTTTTTGGTGAATAGTAACTTTTAAGTTCTTAATCGCGATTAGAGGTAATTAGTGTAGTTTAAGGTAAAAGTAATGGTTTAATAAATATGAGATGAGATTGACACATGTCCTACCCTCAGTGGATGTGTCATGGCCCACCATGAAAATCAATGGGTCAACTTGGGGACCCCATGGAGCCACTTTGGTTGGGAAATGACATAAATAACTTTTTATTAAATGTTAAAGTAAAAATGACACAAATATGAGATGTTTTACTAAAACAATTTTTTCATGGGGTTATACAAGTCATATTTTTTTTACTATAAATATTAATTATAAAGCTAAAAATATTTCCTACATCATGATATTTTTTTTATAATTTTTAGATATTATATATATTAAATTATTTATGACATCATGATGATGAAGCGATTACCTCATTAATAAAGGATTTAAATAAAATGAAAATATAATGTAAAATATATGACCTAAACATGTCCAAAACCTATTTTATGAGTGGATTTAGAACCCTTATCACCTTACCATCTAATTATATCAATGTGCGACCTTTTGAATCCGAAACTCATTTTAAAATAAAGTTACTTTTCTTTACTTTCCACGAGTTCCACTCCTCTCCTCTTATAAAAGGCCCCCACCTCTACCTCTTTACCCACACTTCAAAAGCCTTTGGCTCGGCCAACACCTGCCCATTTTGTCTCTCCACTTCCCTATCTTACTCCTTGAATCCTCACTTTGGGCAGAAGTCTTCCCAAGGAAGCCTTTGAGCTCAAACCAAAGGCAGTTACCTTATTTTAAGGTAATGTCTTCACTTGAGTCCTTTTGTTTTATTTTGCTTCTCCAACCCCCTAAACTCTTTTTATTAATTTATTTTGTAACAACTCCAGTATCTTCAACATACTAGGATGTTTTTATAAGAAGGATTCGAGCTACACTTACACACACCTACATATAATGGTTAAAGAACATACTGTTTCCGTGGATGGAGAATTTCTGCCTCCCGAAACGATGATTGTTCAACATTCTTTTAACACCTTCAAAGGTGGCCATTAAGATGACACTATATTTATATATGATATATGATATGTTTTTGTTTTCTTTAAGCTTCTGTATTTTTCATTTTGTGCATACCTTTATGGTTTCCATTATGGGTAAACGCGATATCTTCATTTAAGGAAGTGCGGACTACCGCCCCCTCAAAGTGATTTGATTCGTTAATACCATATGTGGGACGTATAAAGGATGGAGTTATGATATTTTATATGATATTACACTGGATTTATAATATACCTTTATATCATTATGATTTCATTCTATAAAAAATACGAAATAGAAATGAAAGTAGCGTTTATGCGTACGTACGGCTTACCGTCTCCATGAACGTTGCATTTCATTTCTTACCTCTAAATGATTATGTAATATTATAAATGCATGAATGTACTTGATATATATGAGATATATTATATCTACATCATGAATACCATTCTGGATATAATGGAGACATGGACAACTTGTAATTATAAAGGGTTTATTTTTTACTCAAGTACCAATGATCGTTAAAATGACCGTTATTAACTTAAATAATTACATAGTGTTCCTGACATGGAAATATGTGATATAAAAGGAATAATGAACTTGAGAAAGGTTCTTAAGAAAATATAAATTAACTCATGTTTATTATTCAGGACGTTAACGAACGATCGAGTCAAGTCGGACCCGAGGTAAGGGACTTCGTCTCAATCTCCTTTCATTGAGGCATATTTCATTTTATACACAACTTTCTTTTATACGGTGTATAAACCCCTTTGAATTTTACTTTTATACAAAAGGAATCTTTTTCTACGAAGCATTTTACAAAACGACAAAAAGTAATGTTTCTTTTAACGTACGTGGTGACAACGACCTTTTCCGCCGCCGTGAGTATTATTTGGTCTTTTGCTTCCTCAACAAGCCGTAATGTTTTTTTAACAAAATAAATACCATATACTCTTTTATGTATTTTGGTATTGAAAATGGTTTTTATAATGGATTTTTTATGTCAATATATTTAAGTGATATATTGTGATCAAAGTGTGGAAATTTTCTCTTTTCATTATATTTGTTTTATGTCTTATGATTTTTATAATGGTAATTGGACATTTGACAGGTGGTTACATGATAAACCATATGACGGGTGGTGCCGTGAATACCAGGATGGGTGGTTAAGTTATAACCTCCAATTCATTGGGTATGGAAGTCAGCCATATCTCTATTCCATTATGTGTGTATGGAAGATGGCCGTATGGCTATTCCATTAAGTGATATGTGTGGAAGTCGACCGTATGGTTATTCTACTTAAGTATGTTTATGTCCCAAGTTACCTTTATATGTTATGTTTTCTTTATATGGGTTTTATGGTAATCCTTTGGTTAGAAAAGGGTATGAAATGATATTTTATTCAGTGAAGAGTTTTTACTACTTCATGAAGGTGAAGGTATTACTTTGATAAAGTATACATGGTTTATTTGATGTTTGAAAAACTAACAGTTTTCATTCTTTGTGTATCCCTTACTGAGCTTTTTATGCTCACCCCATGTTTTTTGAAATGTTTTTCACAGGACTTAATGTGAAATACGGTCAAGGATGGGATCAAGGGAAAGTCATGCTATATAAAACATGGAACTAGACATGTTTCTTTTTAAGAGTTTTTTTTATTCTATGGAAACTCAGTAGAAGTGTCTACATTGTAATATTTTGAGATGTAACATTTATGTCCTAATTCTCTAAAACTCTAAACCTGAAAAGATCCTCAATGTGAATTATTCATTTAATTCAATATTAATTAATGTTTAAGGTCGGGGCCTTATAGTTGGTATCAAAGGTCAGTTTAGATAACTTTAGGAGTTATAATTCTATTAAATGATTATCCAAATATATTTTTTTTAAATGATATTGCATTTGAAGATTACCATGTTTCTTCATCTAAGAAATGTTTGTTCAGAATGGATTTCCATAGAGGAAATAGGGAAGCAGTGCGAGGAAGGAATACAGAAGGAAATAACCTTCCGAATCAGCATCCTAAGATGGTCAGAATTGGAACTGAACAGTTTGTTGCAGTAATGGCGCAGTTGACTCAAGGGATAAATGGAGGAGGTATCCATACACGAGATCAGCAAGATCAACCGCAGAGGAAAATGTCAGTGGTGGAACATTTCATGAGGCAACATCCCCCATCATTCAGAGGATCATCTGACCCCGTGCAAGATGAATGGGGGGATTAAAGCACTAGAGAAGATTTTTGATGTCATGGGGTGTTCAGAACATCAAAAGGTTAGTCTTGCTGTTTACTGTTTTGAAGGTGAAGTTGATCAATGGTGGTCGATGGTGAAAAATATCAAGGATAGTGATGAGATTGAGGATCTTCAATGTGACGAATTCAAAGGTATGTTTCTTGAGAAATATTTTCCTAATGTGGTTCGTCTTAGGATGGAAAAACAGTTCCTAGAATTGAGGTAGGAGGATGATTCAGTGGCTACTTATGAAGCAAAGTTCACTCGATTGGAAAGGTATACTCTAAACTTCATACGAGATCTTGATAGTAAAATAAACCATTTTTACTCAGGGTTAAAGCCAAAGTATCGAAGGGATTTAGCTTCTCGTGAGTTCAAAAGTTATGAAAAGCTTGTTCGATGTGCGGAGAAGGTGGGAATGGAGTTTGCCGATGATCAGGTGTTCTATGACAAACAACAGAACAAGAGGTCCAGTTGGCATGGAAAGGGTAAGAATTCATCAAATAAGAAAGGAGGTAAGAAAACAAAATATCCATCCTGTGAGAAGTGTGGTAAAATACATCCTGGAGAATGTTTATCCAAGTCTGGTAAGTGCTTTCAGTGTGGTAAGTCTGGTTATGTTTCTCGTAACTGTAAGGAATATGATCAAGCAGGCAATGAAAAGCCAGCAGTAAGATGTTTTAAGTGTAATGAAATGGGTCATTATGCAAATGAGTGTCTAACGAAGAACTCGACTGGGGGAAAGCATCCAAACTACATGCAGAAAGGGGTGGTGAAATCCTTTGCAACAACTTCTGCATATGATGGGCCATCGAATGAAGTGGTATCAGGTACACTGTTTGTTTGTTCATATTATGCCAATGTGTTGTTTGATTCAGGGTCTACACACTCTTTCATTTCTGAGAAGTTTTCTAGTAAATTGGAAATTCCATCACAAGATATGAATCCTGAACTTATGGTAAAAACACCCGGAGGGAACGTTGAGACAAAAAGGAATTATAAGAACTTTCTTATCCTTATGTGTGGAAAGAATCTACCCGCAAACCTTATTGTTTTGCCTCTAGTAGAGTTTGATGTTATTTTGGGCATGGATTAGCTTTCTGTTTATCATGGTAAGATTGATTGCAAAGATAAAAAGGTTTCTTTTTATAAAGATTGTCAGTTTGTGTACAAGAATTAACCCTTGATTTTGATAACATATCAGGAAGTTAAGAAACTAGTAAAATATTGAAATGAATGTTACCTTGCACATATTGTTGAAAATAAAGGAACTGTTCAGATTAATGATGTTCTAGTGGTAAATGAGTATCTTGATGTTTTTCCTAATGAGTTGCCTGGTATTATTCATGATCGAGAAGTTGAATCTACTATTGACTTAGTTCCTGATTCTAAGAAAATTTCAAAACCCCCTTATCGAATGGATCAAGTTGAACTTTTAGATTTAAAGAACCAATTACAGGAGTTATTAGATAAAGGTTTCATTCGACCTAGAAAATCACCACGGGGTGCACCTTTCTTGTTTGTTAAACAAAAGATGGCTCAATGAGACTTTGCATTGATTATAGAGCCTTGAATAATATTACTGTTATGAACAAGTATCATTTGCGTCATATTGATGATTTGTTTGATCAGCTCCAGGGAGCTCATAATTTTTCGAAGATTGACTTGAGGTCGGGGTACCCTCAGTTGAAAGTAAAATAAGCAGACGTTCTGAAGACTGCGTTCTGTACTAGATATGGCCATTATGAATTAGTAGTTATGCCTTTTGGGTTAACCAATTCACCTTCTGTATTCATGGACCTTATGAATAGAATTTTCCATGACTTCTTGGATAAGTTTGTGGTTGTTTTCGTCAATGATATTTTGGTGTTTTTTAAAAGTAAAGATGAGCATGAAAGTCATTTAAGGGTTATCTTGCAAACCTTAAAAGAAAATAAACTATATGGGAAATTCAGCAAGTGTGAGGTTTGGTTACAACAAATTCCTTTCTTAGGTCACATTGTTTCAAAAGATGGCATAACTATTGATCCTGCTAAAAAACGTTGTTGAAGAATGGCCAAGACCTACAAATGTAACCGAGATCCGTAGTTTTCTTGGTTTGGCAGGTTACTACAGAAGGTTTGATGAAAATTTTTCACGGTTATCTAGTCCAATGACTAAGCTAACTCGTAAGGGTGTTAAGTTCATCTGGACAAAAGAATGTGATGATTCTTTTTAGGAGTTTAAAAGAAGATTGGTGAATGCTCCAATTTTGGCACTTCCTTCCAGGAATGGTGAGTTTGTTATATACAGTGATGATTCATTGAAAGGACTTGGTTGCGTCCTAATGCAGAATGATCATGTAATTTCTTATGCTTCACGATAGTTGAAAACTCATGAGGTAAATTATCCTACACAATATTTGGAATTAGATGTTGTTTTTATTGCTTTAAAAATTTGGTGGCATCATTTGTATGGATTAAAGTGTGAAATATATACTGATCAAAAAAGTTTAAAGTATATATTCACACAGAAATAATTGAACATGAGACAGAGGAGATAGCTGGAATCAATCAAGGATTATGATTGTACAATTCACTACCATCCGGGAAATGCAAATAAAGTGGCCAATGCTTTGAGTCGAAAAAGTAATGCTTCATTAACCATGATACGTTTGGACCGAGATCCTTTGGTTTTTGATTTGATGAACTTTGGAATAGAAGTTGTTGGTGCAAGAAGTTCTTCTATTTTGATTCAGCTATCAGTGAGATCATCCCTATCAAACAGAATTAAGCAAGCACAGAGGGAATATAGTGAGTTGAAAAAAAAGGTAGAGCTGGTTCAGAAGGGTAAGTTTCCTGAATTCAACATTGATAATGATTTTGTTTTGAGGTTTGGGAAGAGATTATGTGTTCCTTGTGATTCACAGTTGAAGAATGAGTTGTTATGTGAGGATCATAGTTCCCCGTTTGCAGTTCATCCTGGAAGTACTATGTTGTACAAAGATCTGCGAGAGTATTACTGGTGGGATGGAATGAAAAGGGATACTGCTGATTTTACTGTGGAGTGTTTGACCTGTCAGCAGGTTAAAGCAGAGAGGCAGTTACTGAAAGGGATGCTTCAGCCTTTACCTGTGCCAGAGTGGAAATGGGAAAACATATCCATGGACTTTGTTGTGGGATTACTGAGGACATCTCGATGTAATAATTAAATATGGGTTATTGTTGATCGCTTGACTAAATCTGATCATTTCCATGCTATATGAGATACTTTTTCACTAGATCATCTTTCCCGTTTTTATCTTAAATAGATAGTCAGGTTACATGGATTTCCTCTCTCCATTGTGTCCGATCGTGATCCCAGGTTTACTTCTAACTTTTGGAAAGGCCTTCAGAAGTCGTTGGGTACTGAATTAAATTTTAGTACATATTTTCATCCTCAATCAGATGGGAAGTCAGAACGAACAATTCATACCTTGGAGGATATGCTACGAGCTTGTTCAATGGATTATCAGGGAAGTTGGGACCAACATCATTCTTTGGTTGAGTTTTCTTATAATAACATTTTTCATTCCAGTATACAGATGACACCATTTGAGGAATTATATGGGAAGCGGTGTCGAACTCCAGCATTTTGTGATGAAGTGGGTAAAAGGAAGCTAATAGGACCAGAATTAGTAGAAGAGATGGCAGAAAAAGATCAGTTGATTCAGAAACACATGAGAACAGCTTAGAGCAGGCAGAAAAGTTATGCGGATAACCAGAGGAAGGATCTATCTTTCGAGGTAGGTGATCATGTTTTTCTCAAGGTTTCTCCATGGGAAAGTGTGATGTGATTTGGTAAGAAAGGAAAGCTGAGTCCAAGGTTCATTGGACCATATGAAATTCTGGAGAGAGTTGGATCAGTTGCATACATAGTGGAATTACCTCCGAGTTTATCTCAGGTACACAATGTTTTTCATGTTTCGATGCTGAGAAAGTATATGCCAGATCCATCTCATGATTTGAGTCCAGAGGTAGTTCAGCTGGAAGAGAACCTTTCTTATGAGGAACAACTGGTCCAGATTCTTGACCACAGGGAGCAGGTGTTACGGAATAAGGTGATTCATTAGGTAAAGGTTTTGTGAAAAAACCACATGATTGAAGAGGCAACATGGGAATCTGAAAATGCAATGAGGGATAAATACCCCCACTTATTCGATAAGTAAATAAATTGCGAGGACGCAATTTTCTAAAGGGGGGAAGGTTGTAACATCCCAAGTAAGTAATGAATAATATATATTTTTATCTATGTCTATTAATGAATTAGATAGTGTTTTAGAGGCTTAAAATTAAAATAAATCCAATCTTAAGAATGGAATACACTAATATTTTTAAAAGATTTCTTTACTGCCTTTTGAGGGAAAACCATTTTTAAATCTATCTTTTGACAATTTTATAAGCTATGTTTGTCAAAATAAACTTATTATTTATGATTGGGACATCAAAATTTTCTTTGTGTGAATTTTTGATATTTTTCTGATAAAGTTCATTTTTTTAATGAATAGTGAAAATGTTGTATTTTAATTCAAAACACCTTTTTAATCTAATTTTTTATAATATTAGATTATATTTTGAATTGGTTTTGAAGTGAAATTAGAATATATTTTTACCATTTAATCCAATTGTGGTCATTGGAATCAATTTCACTTTGAAATTGGACTTAAACTAGTGTCAATCTTTTGATACTTATTGTTTCATAAAAACACGCTATTTGTCATGACAGCTGGAATTAATTATTAAATTAATTAATTTGACTTATATGATTTTAATTTTGTAAAATAGAAATCATTTTTTAATTCTGAATATCAAATATAGCTTAGTGTGAAGTTTTGGTATTTTTCTGAAAAACTTCAATTTTTGATGAATAGTGAAACCACTAAGTGGTAGTTAAAGAAACTGATTTTTTGTTTAAATGAAACTCTGTCACTTCTGTGATTTGATTTTCAAAAATATGACATACATGTTTGTCATTAAGAAGTAAAATGTGGTTCAATGAGATTAAAATAATTTTTTGGTGAATATTAACTTTTATGTTCTTAGTCACGATTAGAGGTAATTAGTGTAGTTTAAGGTAAAAATAATGTTTTAATAAATATGAGATGAGATTGACACATGTCCTAACCTCATTTTATGTGTCATGGACGACCAATAAAATCCATGGGTCAACTTGGGGACCCTATGGATCCACTTTGTTTGGGAAATGAAATAAATAACTTTTTATTAAATGTTAAAGTAAAAATGACACAAACATGAGATGTTTTACTAAAACAATTTTTACATGGGGTTATACAAGTCAAATTTTTGACTATACATATTCATTAGAAAGCTATGAAAATTTCCTACATCATGATATTTTTTATATAATTTTTAGACATTAAATATATTAAATTATTTATGACATCATGATGATGCAGCGATTAACTCATTAATAAAGGATTTAAATAAAATGAAAAGATAATGTAAAATCTATGACCTACACATGTACAAAACCAATTTTATTGGTGGATTTCGAACCCTTATCACCTTAACCTCGAATTATATCAATGTGTGACCTTTTGAATCCGAAAATCATTTTAAAATAAAGTAACATTTCTTTACTTTCCAAGAGTGCCCCTCCTCTCCTCTTATAAAAGGCCCCCACCTCTACCTCTTTACCCACACTTCCAAAGCCTTTGGCTCAGCCAACCCCTACCCATTTTTTCTCTCCACTTCCCTATATTACTCCTTGAAGCCTCACTTTGGGCATAAG
Source organism: Viscum album (assembly GCA_963277665.1). Taxonomy (NCBI): domain Eukaryota; kingdom Viridiplantae; phylum Streptophyta; class Magnoliopsida; order Santalales; family Viscaceae; genus Viscum; species Viscum album. The sequence continues at coordinate 1,112,845,967 of OY728147.1, forward strand.
TCTTTCCAAGGAAGCCTTTGAGCTCAAACCAAAGGGAGTTACCTGATTTTAAGGTAATGTCTTCACTTTAGTCCTTTTGTTTTATTTTCCTTCTCCAACCCCCTAAACTATTTTTATTCATTTCTTTTGTAACAAATCCAGTATATTCAATATAATAGGATTTTTTATAAGAATTATTCGAGCTAAACTTACACACACCTACATCTAATGGTTAAACAACATGCTGTTTCCGTGGATGGAGAATTTCTGCCTCCCGAAATGATGATTGTTCGACATTCTTTTAACACCTTCAAAGGTGGAAATTAAGATGAAACTATATTTATATATGATATATGATATGTTTATGTTTTCTTAAGATTCTTTATTTTTCATTTTGTGCATACCTTTATGGTTTCCATAATGGGTAAATGCGATATCTTCAATTAAGGAAGTGCAGACTACCGCCCCCTCAAAGTGATTTGATTCTTTAATACCATATGTGGGACATATAAAGGATGGAGTTGTGATATTATATATGATATTACACTGGAATTATAATATACCTTTATATCATTATTATTCCATTCTATAAAAAATACGAAATAGAAATGAAAGTAGCGTTTATGCGTACGTACGGCTTACCGTCTCCATGAACGGTGCATTTCATTTCTTACATATAAATGATTATGTAATATTATAAATGCTTGAATGTACTGAATATATATGACATATATTATATCTACATCATTAATAACATTCTTGATATAATGGATACATGAACAACTTGTAATTATAAAGGGTTTATTTTTGACTCAGGTACCAATGATCGTTAAAACAACCGTTATTAACTTAAATAATTACATAGTGTTCATGACATAGAAATAAGTGATATAAAAGGAATAATGATCTTGAGAAATGTTCTTAAGAAAATATAAATTAACTCAATTTTATTATTCAGGACGTTAAAGAACGATCAAGTCAAGTCGGACCCAAGGTAAGGGACTTCATCTCAATCTCCTTTCATTGAGGCATATTTCGTTTTATACACAAATTTCTTTTATACGGTGTATAAACCCCTTTGACTTTTACTTTTATAAAAAGGGAATCTTTTTCTACGAAACATTTTACAAAACGATAAAAAATGAATGTTTCTTTTAATGTACACGGTGACAACGACCTTTTCCGCCGCCGTGAGTATTATTTGGTCTTTGGCTTACTCAACAAGCCATAATGTTTTTTTAAAACAAAATAAATACCATATACTCTTTTATGTATTTCAGTATTGAAAATGGTTTTTAAAATGGATTTGTTATGTCAATATATTTAAGTGATATATTGTGATAAAAGTGTGGAAATGTTTTCTTTCCATTTTATTTGTTTTATGTCTTATGATTTTTATAATGGTACTTGGACATTTGACGGGTGGTTACGTGATAAACCATATGACGGGTGGTGCCGTGAATACCAGGACGGGTGGTTACGTTATAACCTCCAATGGATTGGGTATGGAAGTCATCTATATGGCTATTCCATTAAGTATATATGGAAGATGGCCATATGGCTATTCCAATAAGTGATATGTGTGGAAGTCGACCGTATGGTTATTCCACCTAAGTATGTTTATGTCCCAAGTTACCTTTATATGTTATGTGTTCTTTATATGGGTTTTAATGTAATCCTTTGGTTACAAAAGGGTAAGTAATGATATTTTATTCAGTGAAGAGTTTTTACTACTTCATGAAGGTGAAGGTATTACATTGATAAAGTATACATGGTTTACTTGATGTTTGAAAAACTAACAGTTTTCATTCTTTGTGTATACCTTACTGTAACACCCCGAGCTTCCACGATACACATCTCATTCAATAATGAAATAGCTTGCATTGTACGCAACATTGAGTTCTAACACACCACAACTAATCAAAGTAGTCGTTATGAATAGTAATAACCACTTTTTAAATTTTATATTTCAAAATGGACTTCATTTTTGTATTCCTAATATTGAAATTATCCTATGTTGAATTTTTTGTAATTTTCTGAGAACTTCCAAATTTTTATGAATAGTGAAAAATACATAAAACAACTTTTTTAATCAAAATAATTTATAGTGATAAGTTATACTATTGAGTGGTTTTAAAGTATAATTAGAATATATTTTTACCATTTTATCCAATGGTGGTCATTAGAATTAATTTAACATTGAAAATGGACATAAACAATTGCCAATCTTTTGATATAAATTGTTTCTTAAAAACATGCTATTTATTGTAACAGCGGGAATTAATTATAAAATTAATTAATGCAACTTATATGTTTGGAATTTTGTAAAATAGAAATCATTTTTGAATTCTGAATATCAATCATATCTTAGGGTGAAATTTTGGCATTGTTCTGAAAAACATCAATTTTTGATGAATAGTGAAACCACTAAGTGGTAGTTAAATAACTGATTTTTCGTTTAAATGAAATATTACCACTTCTGTGATTTGATTTTCAAAAATCCGGCATACATGGTTGTAATTAAGAAGTAAAATGTGGTTCAATGAGATCAAAATAATTTTTTGGTGAATAGTAACTTTTAAGTTCTTAATCACGATTAGAGGTAATTAGTGTAGTTTAAGGTAAAAATAATGTTTTAATAATATGAGATGAGCTTGACACTTGTCCTACTACTATTGGATGAGTCATGGCCGACCAAGACAACCCATGGGTCAACTTGGGGACCCTATAGAGCCACTTTGGTTGGAAAATGACATTAATATATATATATTTAATGTTAAAATTAAATTGACACAAACATGAGTTATTTTACTAAAATAGTTTTTAAGTGAAGTTACACACGTCCAAATTTTGATTATAAATATTAATTAGAAAGATAAAACGATATAATACATCATAGTATTTTTTTTATAATTTTTAGACATTAAATAAATTAAATTATTTATGACATCATGATGATGCAGCGATGACCTCATTATTTAACGATTTAAATAAAATGGAAAGATAATGAAAAATCCAAGGCTTACACTTGTCCAAAGCCTATTGGATGAAGATATTTCTAACCCTTATCACCTTAGACTATAATTATATAAGTTTGGGACCTCTAAAATCCGAAACTCATTTTATAATAAAGTGACTTTTCATTACTTTCCAAAAGTGCCCCTCCTCTCCACTTATAAAAGGCCCCCACCACTCCCACCTTATTCACACTTTCAAGCCATTTGGCTCAGCCAAACTCTGCCCAAATACTCTCCCAACTTCCCCCTCTTACTACTAGAAGCCTCACTTTGGGCAGAACTCTTCCCATGGAAGCCTTTGGCTCAAATCAAAAAGAGTTACCCGATTTTGAGGTAATGTTTTTCTAATGTTGTATTGTTTTATTTTTCTTCTCCAACCCACTAAACTCTTTTTATTCATTTCTTTTTTTAACAACACTAGTATCCTTAATATACTAGGATATTGTTATAAGAAGGATTCGAGCTACACTTACACACACCTACATCTAATGGTTAAAGAACGGTTGAGTCAAGTCAGACACGAGGTAAGAGAACTTCTTAACCCAATTTCCATTCTTTGGGTTAATCTCCAACTTTCAAATTATATAAAGATATTATTATGTCCTATCTTTTATTTTTACTTTATTATGTGTACTTATAGTGAATACACATAAAAAATCTATTTTATAAAAAAAATTGATCTTTTTAAGGGACTTCGTCTCAATCACCATTCATTGAGGCATATTTTGTTTTATACACAAATTTCTTTTATACGGTGTATAAACCCCTTTGACTTTTACGTTTATTCAAAAGGAATCTTTTTTATATGAAGCGTTTTACTAAACGACAAAAAGGGAATGTTTTTCTTTCCGTACATATGTGGCGACAACGACTTCTCCGCCGTCGTGACCATTATTTGAGTTTCGGCTTCCTCTACAAGCCATCACTTTTTTTTAATAAAAAATAAATACAAAGTTTTAACTTTGTTTTATTTTGGTATTGAAAATGGTTTTGAAAGAGTTTTTATTATATCAATGTGTTGTATTGATATCTTGTGATTGAAATGTGGAAATTTTATGTTTTCTTTATGCATGTTTTATGTGATATGATTATGTTGTGGTTAATTATATGTTTAAACCTATTCATATGAGGAATGCATTGGACTTAATAAATGACAGGTGGAGCCCGCTATAGCTCCTCGGTGCATCGGCAGGTCTCATGAGACAAACTAGTTTCTTGGCACGAGGCCTTGACAAAATCTTATTTTTGGTCTTGGCACGAGGCCTTCACTACGTGGTTATGATAGTCTGGCATTATGCATTCCATCATTATGAAAGTGGTTATTTATATTGCATGTGATTATTCGACCAGTAGAATATCCATGTGAAGAAGTAAATGGCATTATATCATTTTAATTTTGCCATATTATGTTGATGTTCAAGTTTAAAAGGCTTTTGTTTTAGTTATACATTGCCTTAAATGTTTATGTTTATTTATGAAAGCTTCCGCAATATTGTTATCCTTACTGAGAATCTGAGCTCACCCCTTTCAATGTTTTAATATTTTCCAGGATGTGAAGAATTATTTTATGAATGACCTGCAGGGATATTCAGAAGAGGATATGAGTGTGGAATATGAAGACTTTGTTATTAGTTTTTTTACTTTATGATGTAATGTAACATTTATGAATGTATCTAGTGTTTCCAAGGCTACTAAACTAATCGGTCTTTCGAGACTTGATCTTTTGTGATCATGCCAATGTTACGAAGTAATTCACCGACTCTGGGTAGCTGGGGTCGGGGCGTTACAGTTGGTATCAGAGGTAGTTTAGTACTAACCTTGGATGCTAGATTTAGATAAACTCTGATTAGAGCACATAGCCCGAAGATAGACTTTGAGGATTAGTATAGAAGAACTTTCTAGAATTTTGGTATTGTAGAGATGTTGTGAGTTTTCCGAGAAATACATCCCTGTCTGGATACGAGCAGGTAGAGGCGGCTCTGGCACAGATGTACCTAGGGGTAAAACCCGAAAACACCGCTTTGAGCTAGACTCGAACGGGAACTGGTGCACGACAACGGGCCTTGCTGCACTCTTGGTTACGACACTCCCGGGGGATATGCTTAGGATAATTCTCATTTTCTTTACAAACCACTATGTAGGGTTTATGAGTATATACTTCCTCAAAGAAAACATTCTTATGATTATGGATTATATCCATAAACCGTTCAATTTACTTTAAGTATTTTAAAAGTTTGGAATTATTCATTGTAATTCATAAACTAACCTAGTTTATGCCATTGTATAGAAATGGCGCCCAGTAGAAGGAATGTGAACTCCAGCAGTACGTATGATCCAAAGAGTATGAAGGATCGTATCTTTCACGGTATTAATCCAACATTTCGAAGGGAAATAGTCTCCCATTTGTTCTCAACATATGAAGAAATAGTATCATGTGTTAATAAGATAAGTAATGAATTCTCTGAGTCCTATGGCTTTGAAGCGAAGCAAGAGACGAAAGGGATGGAAGAGAGAATGGTGGATAAAGGGATGAGGGGAAAGAAGAATTTTCCAATATGTGGTAATTGTGGGAAGAAACATCATGGAACTTGCCTAAAGGGAATGGGAGTTTGTTATATGTGTAGAGAAAAAGGACACAAAGTGCGTGACTGCAAGGGTAAGAAAATGGTTTCAAATGTACAATTCTTCTTCTGCAAGGATTGGGGACACTACGCAAACCAATGTCCAAATCATCAGAGTATGCCCCAAATGATGTTATTGGATAATAATCAAGTTATGATACTTCCACAGATGAGGAGTAATGATTAGAGTTCTTATGTTGTTATTAAATAATTTTGTAATTTGAGTGTTGTATCAATGATGTACTGGTTATAATAATTATGGAGTATATAAGGATTGTATTGTAGTACTATTTCATCAAGGACTTGAGATTGTGTGGAACCAAGAAAAGTGACTCCATATTAGGATTAAAGTTTTGGAAAATATATGGTTGAGAGAAAGATAGACCATAATATGGTTCTGATACTGAGATTGTGATTTTGGAATATGACGTGATTGATTTGGATAAATTATATTGGATATACTTGACTTCCTTGAAACTAATTGATGTTTTGTATACATTTTTGGATAGAAGGAGTATATCTAGTATTCTATAAGGAATAAGGGATCATGGTAATTCGGTATGTTTAAAAATAATACATGATGAAGGTATTCACATGTTGTTACGTGGGAAAAAGGATCTTCATTATGTTTACCTTCCTTATAAAATTTGGACTGTGAGTTGGACAGAAGTATTTTGGATAACTATAAAGGTTGGAAGGGATTAAGTTGATCTTTGGATAGTACTGTTTAAGGTTAAAGCATTTTTGAATATTATTTTGGGAATATTATAATACTATAGTTTTAGGAAAAGGACAACCTGCAGGGTGGGGCAAAACCCACCGCGTCGGACAAAGCTGCAGGAATCGAACCCATAATCATAGTGAGACAGGCCTTTATTTCCTACCACTAGCCTACATGAAGTCCCTGGTTATTAAAAAATAATTTTACTAATCTAAATAGTATGTGTTAACATTTGGAACCTTATACAATTAGGATAAGTATAATATGTTTGAGTTCTATTATCTTTTTGAGTGAAAGATGAGTTGATGGTTGAAACTCTAATTGTCAAGCATAAATATATATATACCTATCTCTTATTCAATGAATAAATTAATTCTTAAACTTTAGTAAAGGGATATTAAAACAAAAAATGTGTTATCCTAATACCTTATGTCTTGTTGAACTGATGATATTTTAAATCAACACAGATTGAAGGCTTTGAGGCCCTCAATTTGACAGTTGATTGTGATTGATGACCTCAATCACTCCCTACAAATATTTACGTTTTTCCTCAAATTATATGTCTCTAATTGCCACCAATGTTCTCCTAATCGAGATCATAATTGGGTGGTGACTTTTTCATTTCCCTTTCCCTCTTATTAAGGCTAAATTTTATTAATCTTATTTCCGATGTGGGTTTTCCTCAAAGGTAATTTCTCTTTTCAACCTTTAATTTTCAAAGAAAAATTTCAAATTGCGGGGACGCAATTTATTGAAGGAGGGGAGAATGTAACACCCCGAGCTTCCACGATACACATCTCATTCAATAATGCAATATCTTGCATTGTACGCAACTTTGAGTTCTAACACACCGCAACTAATCAAATTAGCCGTTATGAATAGTAATAAGCACTTTTTAAATTTTATATTTCAAAATGGACTTCATTTTTGTATTCCTAATATTGAAATTAGCCTATGTTGAATTTTTTGTAAATTTCTAAGAACTTCCAAATTTTTATGAATAATGAAAAATACATAAAACAACTTTTTTAATCAAAATAATTTATAGTGATAAGTTATACTATTGAGTGGTATTAAAGTATAATTAGAATATAATTTTACCATTTTATCAAATGGTGGTCATTAGAATTAATTTAACATTGAAAATGGACATAAACAATTGCCAATCTTTTGATATAAATTGTTTCTTAAAAACATGCTATTTGTTGTAACAGCGGGAATTAATTATAAAATTAATTAATGCAACATATATGTTTGGAATTTTTTAAAATAGAAATTATTTTTGAATTCGGAATATCAATTATAGCTTAGGGTGAAATTTTGGCATTGTTCTGAAAAACTTCAATTTTTGATGAATAGTGAAACCACTAAGTGGTAGTTAAATAACTGATTTTTCGTTTAAATGAAATATTACCACTTCTGTGATTTGATTTTCAAAAATCCGACATACATGGTTGTCATTAAGAAGTAAAATGTGGTTCAATGAGATCAAAATTTTTTTTGGTGAATAGTAACTTTTAAGTTCTTAATCGCGATTAGAGGTAATTAGTGTAGTTTAAGGTAAAAATAATGTTTTAATAATATGAGATGATCTTGAAACTTGTCCTACTCCTATTGGATGAGTCATGGCCGACCAAGACAACCCATGGGTCAACTTGGGGACCCCATGGAGCCACTTTGGTTGGAAAATGACATTAATATATATATATTTAATGTTAAAATTAAATTGACACAAACATGAGTTGTTTTACTAAAACAGTTTTTAAGTGAAGTTACACAAGTCCAAATTTTGATTATAAATATTCATTAGAAATATAAAAATATTTCCTACATCATAGTATTTTTTTATAATTTTTAGACATTAAATAAATTAAATTATTTACGACATCATGATGATGCAGCGATGACCTCATTATTTAACGATTTAAATAAAATGGAAATATAATGAAAAATCCAAGGCTTACACTTGTCCAAAGCCTATTGTATGAATAGATTTCGAACCCTTATCACCTTATCCTAGAATTATATAAGTTTGGGACCTCTAAAATCCGAAACTCATTTTATAATAATGTGACTTTTCATTACTTTCTAAAAGTGCCCCTCCTCTCCACTTATAAAAGGCCCCCACCACTCCCACCTTATTCACACCTTCAAGCCATTTGGCTCAGCCAACCTCTGCCCAAATACTCTCCCAACATCCCCCTTTTACTACTAGAAGCCTCACATTGGGCAGAACTCTTCCCAAGGAAGCCTTTGGCTCAAATAAAAAAGAGTTACCCGATTTTGAGGTAATGTCTTCTCTAATGTTGTTTTGTTTTATTTTTCTTCTCCAACCCACTAAACTCTTTTTATTCATTTATTTTTTTAACAACACCAGTATCCTAAATATACTAGGATGTTGTTATAAGAAGGATTCGAGCTACACTTACACACACCTACATCTAATGGTTAAATAACGGTTGAGTCAAGTCAGACACGAGGTAAGGGAACTTCTTAACCCAATTTCCATTCTTTGGGTTAATCTCCAACATTCAAATTATGTAAAGATATTATTATGTTCTATCTTGTATTTTTACTTTATTATGTGTACTTATAGTGAATACACATAAAAGATCTATTTTATAAAAAAAATTGATCTTTTTAAGGGACTTCGTCTCAATCACCATTCATTGAGGCATATTTTGTTTCATACACAAATTTCTTTTATACGGTGTATAAACCCCTTTGACTTTTACGTTTATTCAAAAGGAATCTTTTTTATATGAAGTGTTTTACTAAATGAAAAAAAGGGAATGTTTTTCTTTCCGTACATATGTGGCAACAACGACTTCTCCGCCGCCGTGACCATTATTTGAGTTTCGGCTTCCTCTACAAGCCATCACTTTTTTTTAATGAAAAATAAATACAAAGTTTTAACTTTATTTTATTTTGGTATTGAAAATGGTTTTGAAAGAGTTTTTATTATATCAATGTGTTGTATTGATATCTGGTGATTGAAATGTGGAAATTTTATGTTTTCTTTATGCATGTTTTATGTGATACGATTATGTTATGGTTTATGATATGTTTAAAAGTATTCATATGAGGAATGCATTGGACTTAATAAGTGACGGGTGGAGCCCTCTATAGCTCCTCGATGCATCGGCAGGTCTCATGAGACAAAATAGTGTCTTGGCACGAGGCCTTCACAAAATATTATTTGTGGTCTTGGAACGAGGCCTTGACTACATGGTTATGATAGTCTGGAATTATGCATTCCATCATTATGAAAGTGGTTATTGATATTGCATGTGATTATTCGACCAGTAGAATATCCATGTGAAGAAGTAAATGGAATTATCTCATTTTACTTTTGCCATATTATGTTGATGTTCATGTTTAAAAGGCTTTTGTTTTAGTTATACATTGCCTTAAATGTTTATGTTTATTTATGAAAGATTCCGCAATATTGTTATCCTTACTGAGCATCTGAGCTCACCCCTTTCAATGTTTTAATATTTTCCAGGATGTGAAGAAGTATTTTGTGAATGACCTGCAGGGATAGTCAGAAGAGGATATGAGTGTGGACTATGAAGACTTTGTTATTAGTTTTTTCACTTTATGATGTAATGTAACATTTATGAATGTATCTAGTGTTTCCAAGGCTACTAAACTAATCGGTCTTTCGAGACTTGATATTTTGTGATCATGCCAATGTTACGAAGTAATGCACCGACTCTGGGTAGCTGGGGTCGGGGCATTACACTTACTGAGATTTTTATGCTCACCCCAAGTTTTATGAAATGTTTTTCACAGGGCATAATGTGGAATACTGTCAAGGATGGGATCAAGGGAAGGTTATTCTATATAAAACATGGAACTAGGCATGTTTCTTTTTAAGAGTTTTTTTATTCTTTGGAAACTCAGAAGAAGTGTCTACTTTGTAATCATTTGAGATGTAACAGTTATGCCCTAATTCTCTACAACTCTAAACCTGAAAACATCCTCAATGTGAATTATTCATTTAATTCAATATTAAGTAATGTTTAAGGCTGGGGCTTTATAGTTGGTATCAAAGGTCGTTTTAGATAACTTTAGGAGTTAGAATTCTATTAAATGATTATCCAAAAATATTTTTTTAAATGAGATAGCATTTGAAGATTACCATGTTGCTTCATCTAAGACATGTTTATTCAGAATGGTTTTCTGTAGAAGAAATAGGGAAGCAGTGCAAGGAAGTCATACAGAAGGAAATAACCATCCAAATCAGCGTCCTTAGATGGTCGGAATTGGAACTGAACAGTTTGTTGCAGTAATGGAGCAGTTGACTCAAGCGATAAATGGAGGTGGTATCCAAGCACGAGATCAGCTAGATCAACTGCAGAGGAACATGTCAGTGGTGGAACATTTCATGAGGCAACATCCCCCATCATTCAGAGGATCATCTGACCTAGTTAAATCTGAAGGGTGGATTAAAGCACTGGAGAAGATTTTTGATTTCATGGGGTGTTCAGAACATAAAATGGTTAGTCTTGCAGTTTACCGTTTTGAAGTAGAAGATGATCAGTGGTGGTCGATGGTGAAAAATATTAGGGATAGTGATGAGATTGAGGATCTTCACTGGGATGAATTCAAAGGTATGTTCCTTGAGAAATATTTTCCTAAGGTGGTTCGTCTTTGGATGGAAAAACAGTTCCTAGAATTGAGGTAGGAAGATGATTCAGTGGCTGCTTATGAAGCAAAGTTCACTCGATTGGAAAGGTATGCCCCAAACTTCATACGAGATCTTGATAGTAAAGTAAACCATTTTTACTCAGGGTTAAAGACAAAGTAACGAAGGGCTTTAGCTTCTCGTGAGTTCAAAAGTTATGAAAAACTTGTTCGATGTGCAGAGAAGGTGGAAATGGAGTTTGCCGATGATCATGTGTTCTATGACAAACAACAAAATAAGAGGTCCAGTTAGCAGGAAAAGGGGAAGAATTCATCAAAGAAGCAAGGAGGTAAGAAAACCAAATATCCATCATGTGAGAAGTGTGGTAAAATGCATCCTGGAGAATGTTTATCCAAGTCTGATAGGTGCTGTCAGTGTGGTAAGCCCGGTCATATTTCTCGTAACTATAAGGAAGATGATCAAGCAGGAAATGAAAAGCCAGCGGTAAGATGTTTTAAGTGTAATGAAATGGGTCATTATGAAAATGAGTGTCTAACGAAGAACTCGACTGGGGGAAAGTAGCCAGACTACAAGCAGAAAGGGGTGGTGAAATCCTTTGAAACAACTTCATCAGATGTTGGGCCATCGAATGAAGTGGTATCAGGTACATTGTTTGTTTGTTCATATTATGCCAATGTGTTGTTTGATTCAAGGTCTACACACTCTTTCATTTCTGAGAAGTTTTCTAGTAAATTGGAAATTCCATCTCAAGATATGAATCCTGAACTTATGGTAAAAACACCCTGAGGGAATGTTGAGACAAAAAAAATTATAATAACCTTCCTATCCTTGTGTGTGGAAAGAATCTACCCGCAAACCTTATTGTTTGGCCTCTAGTAGAGTTTGATGTTATTTTGTGCATGGATTGGCTTTCTATTTATCATGATAAGATTGACTGCAGAGCTAAAATGGTTTCTTTTCAGAAATATTTTCATTTTTTGTACAAGAATGAACCCTTGATTTTGATAACATATCAAGAAGTTGAGAAACTAGTAAAATATGGAAATGAATGTTACCTTGCACATATTTTTGAAAATAAAGGAACTGTTCAGATTAATGATGTTCTAGTGGTAAATGAGTATCTTGATGTTTTACCTGATGAGTTTCCTGGTATTATTCATGATCGAGAAGTTGAATTTACTGTTGACTTACTTCCTGATTCTAAGTCAATTTAAAAACCCCCTTATCGAATGGCTCAAGTTGAACTTTTAGAGTTAAAGAAGAAATTGTAGGACTTATTAGTTAAATGTTTCATTCGACCTAGCACATCACCATGGGGTTCTCTTGTCTTGTTTGTTAAAAAGAAATATGGATCAATGAGACTTTTCATTTATTATAGAGCCTTGAATAATATTATTGTTATGAACAAGTATCCTTTGCCTCATATTGATGATTTGTTTGATCAGCTCCAGGGAGCTCAGTATTTTTCAAAGATTGACTTGAGGTCGGGGTACCATCAGTTGAAAGTAAAAGAAGCAGACGTTCTGAAGACTACGTTCCATACTAGAGATGGCCATTAGGAATTTGTAGTTATGCCTTTTGGGTTAACCAATGCACCTTCTGTATTCATGGACCTTATGAATAGAATTTTCGATGAGTTCTTGGATAAGTTTGTGGTTATTTTCATCGATGATATTTTGGTGTTTTCTAAAAGTAAAGAGAAGAATAAAATTCATTTAAGGGTTATCTTTCAAACCTTAAAAGAAAATAAACTATATGGAAAAATCAGCAAGTGTGAGTTTTGTTTCAAAAAAATTTTTTCCTGGGTCACATTGTTTCAAAATATGGTATAACTGTTGATCCTTCTAAAACAAAAGTTGTTGAAGAATGGCCAAGACCCACAAATGTAACCGAGATCCATAGTTTTCTTGGTTTGGCAGGTTACTACTGAAGGTTTGTTGAAAATTTTTCACGGTTATCTAGTCTAATTACTAAGATAACTCATAAGGGTGTTAAGTTCATCTGGACAAAAGAATGTGATGATTCTTTTTAGGAGTTGAAAAGAAGATTGGTGAATTCTCCAGTTTTGGCTATTCCTTCCAGGAATGATGAGTTTGTTATATACAGTGATGCTTCATTGAAAGGACTTGGTTGCATCCTAATGCAGAATGATCAGGGAATTGCTTATACTTCACGACAATTGAAAACTCATGAGGTAAATTACCCGACACATGATTTGGAATTAGCTGCTGTTGTTTTTGCTTTAAAAAATTGGAGGCATCATTTGTATGGAGTAAAGTTTGAAATATATATTGATCACAAAAGTTTAAAGTATATATTCACTCAGAAAGAATTGAACATGAGACATAGGAGATGGCTGGAATTAAATAAGGATTGTGATTGTACAATTCACTACCATTCAGGAAAAGAAAATAAGGTGGCTGATGCTTTGAGTCAAAAAAAGTAATGCTTCATTAACCATGCTACATTTGGATTGAGATCCTTTGGTTTTTGATTTTATGAAATTTGGAATAGAAGTTTTTGGTCCAGGAAGTTATTTTATTTTGTTTCAGGTATCAGTGAGATCATCCCTATCAGACAAAATTAAGCAAGCACAGAGGGAAGACAGTGAGTTGCAGAAAAAGGTAGAGCTGGTTCAGAAGGGTAAGTTTCCTAAATTCAACATTGATAATGATTTCGTTTTGAGGTTTGGGAAGAGATTATGTGTGCTTTGTGATTCACAGTTGAATAATGAGTTGTTATGTGAGGCTCATAGTTCCCTGTTTTCAGTTCATCATGGCAGTACTAAGATGTACAGAGATCTGCGGGAGTATTACTGGTGGGATGGAATGAAAAGGAATATTGCTGATTTTAATCTGAAGTGTTTGACTTGTAAGTAGGTTAAAGCAGAGCGGCAATTACCGAAAGGGATGCTTCAGCTTTTACTAGTGCTAGAGTGGAAATGGGAAAAATTACCCATGGACTTTGTTGTGGGATTACTGAGGACATCTCGAGGTAATAATGCAATCTGGGTTATTATTGATCGCTTGACTAAATCTGCTCATTTCCTTGCGATAAGAGATACTTTATCACTAGATCAACTTTCCCGTTTGTATCTTAAAGAGATAGTCAGGTTACATGGAGTTCCTCTCTCCATTGTGTCAGATCGTGATCCCAGGTTTACTTCTAACTTTTGGAAAGGCCTTTAGAAGTCGTTGGGTATTGAATTAAATTTTAGTACAACTTTTCATCCTCAATCAGATGGGCAGTCAGAACGAACAATTCAGACCTTGGAGGATATGCTACGAGCTTGTTCGATGGATTATCAGGGAAGTTGGGACCAACATCATTATTTGGTTGAGTTTTCTTATAATAACAGTTTTCATTCTAGTATACAGATGGAACCATTTGAGGCATTATATGAGAAGCAGTGTTGAACTCCAACATTTTGGGATGAAGTGGGTGAAAGGAAGCTGATGGGACCATAATTGGTAGAAGAGATGGCAAAAAAAAGTTCAGTTGATTCAGAAACACATGAGAACAGCTCAGAGCAGGCAGAGGAGTTATGCGGATAACCGGAGGACGAATCTATCTTTCGAGGTAGATGATCATGTTTTTCTCATGGTTTCTTCATGGAAAAGTGTGATGCGATTTGGTAAGAAAGGAAAGCTGAGTCCAAGGTTCATTGGACCATATGAAATTCTCAAGAGAGTTGGATCAGTTTCATACAGAGTGGCATTACCTCCAAGTTTATCTCAGGTACAGAATGTTTTTCATGTTTCGATGCTGAGAAAGTATATGCCAGATTCATCTCATGTTTTGAGTCCAGAGGTAGTTCAGCTGGAAGAGAACCTGTCTTATGAGGAACAACCAGTCCAGATTCTTGACCACAGGGAGCAGGTGTTACGGAATAAGGTGATTCATCAAGTAAAGGTTTTGTGGAAAAACCACATGATTGAAGAGGCAACATGGGAATCTGAAAATGCAAAGAGAGATAAATACCCCCACTTATTCGATAAGTAAATAAATTGTGAGGACGCAATTTTCTAAAGGGGAAGGATTTAACATCCCAAGTAAGTAATGAATAATAGATATTTTTATCTATGTCTATTAATGAAATACATAGTGTTTTAGAGGCTTAAAATGAAAATAAATCCATTCATAAGAATTGAATACAATAATATTTTTAAAAGATTGTTTTACTGCCTTTTGATGGAAAACCATTTTTAAATATATCTTTTGACAATTTTATAAGCTATGTTTGTCAAAATAAACTTATTATTTATGATTGGGACATCAAAATTTACTTTGTGTGAATTTTTGGTATTTTTCCGATAAAGTTCGTTTTTTAATGAATAGTGAAAATGTTGTATTTTAATTCAAAACCTCTTTTTAATCTAATTTATTTATAATATTAGATTATCTTTTTAATTGGTTTTGAAGTTAAATTATAATATTTTTTTACCATTTAATCCAATGGTGGTCATTGGAATCAATTTCACTTTGAAATTGGACTTAAACTAGTGTCAATCTTTTGATACTTATTGTTTCATAAAGACACGCTATTTGTCATGACAGCGGGAATTAATTATTAAATTAATTAATTTTACTTATATGATTTTAATTTTGTAAAATAGACATCATTTTTTAATTCAGAATATTAAATATATCTTAGGGTGAAGTTTTGGTATTTTTCTGAAAAACATCAATTTTTGATGAATAGTGAAACTACTAAGTGGTAGTTAAAGAAACTGTTTTTTCGTTTAAATGAAACTTTGTCACTTCCGTGATTTGATTTTCAAAAATCCGACATACATGGTTTTCATTAATAAATAAAATGTGGTTCAATGAGATTAAAATAATTTTTTGGTGAATAGTAACATTTAAGTTCTTAATCGCGATTAGAGGTAATTAGTGTAGTTTAAGGTAAAAATAATGTTTTAATAAATATGAGATGAGCTTGACACATGTCCTACCCTCATTGGATGTGTCATGGCCGACCAATAAAATCCATGGGTCAACTTGGGGACCCCATGAGCCACTTTGGTTGGGAAATGACATAAATAACTTTTTATTAAATGTTAAAGTAAAAATGACACAAACATGAGATGTTTTACTAAAACATTTTTTACATGGGGTTATACAAGTCATATTTTTTACTCTAAATATTCATTAGAAATATAAAAACATTTAATACATCATGATATTTTTTTTTATAATTTTTAGACATTAAATATATTAAATTATTTATGACATCATGATGATGCAGCGATTACCTCATTAATAAAGGATTTAAATAAAATGAATAGATAATGTAAAATCTATGACCTACACATGTCCAAAACATATTAGATGGGTGGATTTAGAACCCTTATCACCTTACCCTAAAATTATATCAATTTGGGACCTTTTGAATCCGAAACTCATTTTAAAATAAAGTAACTTTTCTTTACCTTCCAAGAGTGCCCCTCCTCTCCTCTTATAAAAGGCCTCCACCTCTACCTCTTTACCCACACTTCCAAAGCCTTTGGATCGGCCAAACCCTACCCATTTTGTCTCTCCACTTCCCTCTATTACTCCTTGAAGCCTCACTTTGGGCAGAAGTCTTCCCAAGAGAGCCTTTGAGCTCAAACCAAAGGGAGTTACCCGATTTTAAGGTAATGTCTTCACTTGAGTCCTTTTGTTTTATTTTGCTTCTCCAACCCCCTAAACTCATTTTATTCATTTATTTTGTAACAACTACAGTATCTTAAATATACTAGTATGTTTTTATAATAAGTATTCGAGCAACACTTACACACACCTACATCTAATGGTTAAAGAACATACTGTTTCCGTGGATGGAGAATTTCTGCCTCCCGAAACGATGATTGTTCAACATTATTTTAACACCTTCAAATGTGGCCATTAAGATGACACTATATTTATATATGATATATGATATTTTTATGTTTTCCTTAAGCTTATTTATTTTTCATTTTGGGCATACCTTTATGGATTTCATTATGGGTAAACGTGATATCTTCATTTAAGGAAGTGCAGACTACCGCCCACTCAAAGTGATTTGATTCGTTAATACCATATGTGGGACATATAAAGGATGGGGTTATGATATTATATATGATATTACAAAGGAATTATAATATAACTTTATATAATTATGATTCCATTCTATAAAAAATACGAAATAGAAATGAAAGTAGCGTTTATGCGTGCGTACGGCTTACCGTCTCCATGAACAGTGCATTTCATTTCTTACCTCAAAATGATTATGTAATATTATAAATGCATGAATGTACTGGATATATATGACATATATTATATCTACATAATGAATACCATTCTGGATATAATGGATACATGAACAACTTGTAATTATAAAGGGTTTATTTTTGACTCAAGTGCCAATGATCGTTAAAACGACCGTTATTAACTTAAATAATTACATAGTGTTCATGACATGGCAATAAGTGATATAAAAGGAATAATGAACTTGAGAAAGGTTCTTAAGAAAATATAAATTAACTCAAGTTTGTTATTCAGGACGTTAAAGAAAGATCGAGTCATGTCGGACCCGAGGTAAGGGACTTCGTCTCAATCTCCTTTCATTAAGGCATATTTCGTTTTATACACAACTTTCTTTTATACGGTGTATAAACCCCTTTGACTTTTACTTTTATACAAAAGGAATCCTTTTCTACGAAGCATTTTACAAAACGACAAAAAGGAATGTTTCTTTTAACGTATGTGGTGACAATTACCTTTTCCGCCGCCGCGAGTATTATTTGGTCTTTGGCTTCCTCAACAAGCCGTAATGTTTAAAAAAAAATAAATATCATATACTCTTTTATGTATTTCGGTATTGAAAATTGTTTTTATAATGGATTTGTTATGTAAATATATTTATTTGATATATTGTGATCAATGTTTGGAAATTTTTTATTTCCATTATATTTTTTTTATGTCTTATGATTTTTATAATGGTACTTGGACATTTGACAGGTGGTTACGTGATAAACCATATGACGGGTGGTGTCGTGAATACCAGGACGGTTGGTTACGTTATAACCTCCAATTCATTGGGTATGGAAGTCAGCCGTATGGCTATTCCATTAAGTATGCATGGAAGATGGACGTATGGATATTCTATTAAGTGATATGTGTGGAAGTTGACCGTATGGTTATTCCACTTGAGTATGTTTATGTCCCAAGTTACCTTTATATGTTATGTGTTCTTTATATGAGTTTTATGGTAATACTTTGGTTAAAAAAGGGTAATTAATGATATTTCATTCAGTGAAGAGTTTTTACTACTTCATGAAGGTGAAGGTATTACTTTGATAAAGTATACATGGTTTACTTGATGTTTGAAAAACTAACAGTTTTCATTCTTTGTGTATCCCTTACTGAGCTTTTTATGCTCACCCCAAGTTTTTTTAAATGTTTTTCACAGGAATTAATGTGGAATAGGGTCAAGGATGGGATCAAGGGAAAGTCATCCTATATAAAACATGGAACTAGACATGTTTCTTTTTAAGAGTTTTTTTTATTCTATGGAAACTCAGTAGAAGTGTCTACTTTGTAATGTTTTGAGATGTAACAGTTATGTCCTAATTCTCTAAAACTTTAAACCTGAAAAGATCCTCAATGTGAATTATTAATTTAATTCAATATTAAGTAATGTTTAAGGTCGGGGCCTTATATTATATTTATTTTAATATGTTTTATATCAAATATTTCATATCTAAATTAATTAATCAATTACAACATATTTATTAGACAAACCGTTAATTAAATAAACTTTTATCTGAACATTTTAAAACAATTATGATGATTATGATATATGAATTCTATTTATAAATAATAATTAAATTCTATTTTTTCTTAAGTATAACCCAACAAAAAAATTACTTAATTATTAAAATTTTAATATGAATTTTTTTAATATTCATTATAAAAAATATAATAAATGTCCAAATATAATATAAGTTTTTTAAAAAGGATAATAATTTCAACCTAATTTATATTTGGGAAGAAAAAAATATGTCGAACAAAAATAGAAAAAGTATTATTGTATTTTTATATTATTATAATATTATTTTTACCATTAATTACCCAATTTACCTTTAACTATGGTAAATAAAATCCAAAAGATACTATTAACCTATATTTATTTTAATCATATTATAAAAAATATTTCAATCTAATAAAATCTATGTATGTCCACTTTTATAATTTAAATCATAGAATATGTAAAATTACATTAAATTCTAATCCCTCTAATGTGGCAAGAAGGTGGGTAAAAAACATACAAAACATAAATAATTTATTTTATACATAATTCTATTAAAAATTGATTCCAATGACCTATATATTATTAATTAATGTATTAATTATCTATTTTATCTTTAAAATCAATTTATGTTAAAATTATTATTTAATTGAAAAAAACTTTTTTTAACTATAATGATCTATTTTCACCATTCATAAAAAAATTAATGTTTTCAAAAGAATATCCCAAATTCACCATATAATAATTTTGAAATTATGAATTTGAAACCGATGTTTATTTAATAAAAATAAATTTCAAAGAGTTTATAAAATTTATTTTATTATAAGTACATTAATAGTAGTTCCTTTGAGAAAATAATATTTTTAAACATAGATGTACTTTACCATGAATAATATATATTATTATAAATTTGTTTTATTTTAATTAAAAATTTATAAAACTTATTGGAATAGTATTCATTACTAATCATATGACTATGTTTAATTTTTCAGTTATAATTGAATAATTTAGATAATAAAAAAGAGATTCTTTATAAAAACTTAGTGTTGTGTGTATTGTACAACATGTTGACATTGTGTGCAATGTACGCTGAGTTATTGTTACCTGAAACGTAGGCCATGTTGGTTCAATGTGAGAGTAATGATTTAATTTTTTCATTGAGAGACATAATTGAAAATTTAATTTATTAGAAAAAATGGTTCATAAAACTCATGTTTTTATATTCTTCCCACCATAAATTGTATTTCACCTTCGAAATTCATTACCCGGGTAAAAAATGATGGTAATTCAGCTTTATAATTTTCTAATGTTCTTATGTAGCATCCTTTAACATTTTATTACTCCACAAAACATTGTCATCATGAGTGGCCTTATTTTTTAGAACATTCTTTAATTATTATAAAATTTCAATAGGTTGGTCCTTGTAAGAAACTTCACACTATAGATGTATGGACATTTTCAGTTAATGTGAAGGGTCTGGTAAGTACTTCATCCAGAGAGTTTCATAGAACACATCATGGACTTGATAGATATTTAAATGATGTTCCAATGGATAGGGTACAATCCTAATACAACCAAGAATCTAAATGGGACCAATTTACCTAGTTCATAGTTTCCCTTTCTTTCTGAATCACAAAACACTCTTCCAGGGTGAGATTCAAAGAAACACATTTTCCCCAACATCAAATTCAAGATCACATCAATGATTATCTGTGTAATTTTTTTTTCTGACAATGTGATTCCTTAATATAATGGTGAATGGTTCTAACCATTTCAGACTCTTCTTTAGAAATATCAGTTCATAATATCTTTCTTTCTCAACCTCATCTCATCATATTGGACCTCTATATTTCTTAACAAAAAATGGAATTATATGGTACCATCTTAATTAATTAGTGAAATCCATTATTGTAGTAATAATCATCTAGAGAAAGGTGTTGATACCAACAACCGTTGAAATCCCTAGAACAATATCTTAACATAAATTCAATGTTTTTAATTGTTCTTTTAGGCTGACCATCTATATGTGGATTATAATCACTCCTACAACTCAATTCTAAGTCATCTTGTTTCTAAAGAAATCACCGAAACATTGAGGTAAGCCTCAGATCCCGATCTAATACATTACAATATGGTACTCAGTTCAACCTTACCACTTCATTGATGTATGTCTAGGAATTTATATCAAGAAATATTATATTATCTAATATAAATGAAGTGTGTTGACATAGTAAAGTGATCTATAACCACAAATATAGAATTAAACTCTTTAGAGGTTTTGGGTAGTCCAAAAAAAATTCATACTGTTGTTCTCTCATTTCTATTATGATATGGGTAATGGGTGCACCATCCATTTAGACATTTGACTTTAAGCCTTATCTTGTTGGTATAACAAACACTTAGATACAAAATCTATGATATCCCTATTCTTTTCAACATACCATAGGTATTATTTCATATCCCTATACATCTTCATACTTCCAATATGAATATATAATGAAGAACTTTGATCTTGCTTTAATAGATCCTTCATCAAATATTATATGGAAAGAAAATAAACACAATTTCTAATCCTTATCACTCTATCCTGGTCATGGTTAAACTTTGAATCAACTCTAACCATATTTTGTAGCTCGTCATCTTTTATATGCACCTCCATAATCTTTAGATGGATAGAGGGTTAACATTCATTATAAAATGATAAACTTTTCCCCATTCCATCAGTATTTTTTAATCTATACTCTACAAATCCATCAAAATTAGATCTCTTGTATTCCTCTCTATGGATAAGCTAGAATGATCATTCTAACTCAAATAATCTGCCACCGTGTTCGCATTCCCAGGTTAGCAATTCACTAAATAGTAGTAATCCATTATCAACTCTAACCATCTTCTCTGGAGCTTGTTTGACTCCTTATGTGTGGATATATATTATAGTATTTTATGGTCAGTATACATATCACACTTTTGTACAAAAATATAATACCTCTGTTTATTTAATTCAAATATTTCCACTGCTATCTTCAAATCAAGAGATGGCTAATTTTTCTCATGAACCTTCATCTATCACAACGCATAAGATATACCCATGTTATTCATAATATGAACTCATTTAAATTACTTCTTGTATTCATCACTATAAATTTTAAACCCTTATACACTCTTGGGTAATGTAAAAATAAGTGCGCCGACCTACCATTTCATTAGCTCCTTGAAATTTTATACACATTCATATATCCAAAAGAACTTCACACACTTCCAAGTTTACTTAGTGGGAGAATTTTATAATCATGAGAAATTCTCCAAAAAACACTAACAATATCAACCTAATCCATGAAAGATACAGATCTCAGTCACATTGGTTGGTCTATGCCATCTTATAATAGCCTTTATTTTTTTGATCTACTGTTATACCATCTAGTGGGACCATGTTACCCAAAGAGGAAACCCTTTTCTTCCAACATTCTCACTTTGAAAATATTCTATATAGATTATCCATTCATAGGGTCTTTAGTTCAATTATCAAGTGATATTCATGATCATCCTTCCTATTTTAATATATGTGAATATAATCTATAAATACTACCACAAACATATCAAGTTAATCTCTAAAGAATATATTCCTTAAATTCATGAAGATAAAAAGGGTATCATTACGACCAAAAGGAATAACTATATATTCATAAATACCATAACTTGTACAAAATATCATCTTGGGTATATCAACAATCTTGAACCTCAATTAATTATATACAAACTGAAGGTAAGTCTTGGAAAATTATTGATATATTTGATGTGTATCAAACAACTCATCAATACGGATAAGTGGATTCATGTTCATGATTGTGATCATGATAAAGTATCCATAATTAATATAGTATCACATTGATCCATCTTTTTTTCACAAAAAGAACTGGTTCACCCTATGGTGACACAATTGTCTGATTTAATCCTGTATTAAAGGTTTTATGGAGCTGCTTCTTCAATTCATGTAATCCAATTAGGTATATTTTATAAGGTGTCTTTTAAATTTGTGTTGAACTAGTTATTGTTTGTATTGAGAGATAAACCTCATGTTTTGGTGGACGTCTATGCATCTATTTCATAAATACATCCAAAAAACAAAACAATAAGCATATCATTGATATTTTCCTTATCCTTAACCTTTTGAGATAACAACATCTATCGAATGGGAACTAAAACCCAAAAATTGGATGTAATATTCATAGGATGTTCATAATTATCATCACATTAATGGATGATAAGATGGGGGTTTGGAATGTTGAATATAACATCAATTCATTGAAAAGTGATGTGGGATTTTGATAGAGAACACCAATCCTTTCCTAAGATGACATAAACTTCAAATAAAGGAAAAATAAAAATATTTTCATAAATAACATTCCCAAAAACATAAATAAGAGAGGAATCATAGAAATGATATAAAATAATGTATACCATTGGGGGTTTCACTTCAAATTACACCACTAATTATTTTGGAGTAATCAGAACAACGTTATAAAATTCATTATATATGAAAGTGTGAGTCGATTTTGATTCAAATATGACATTAGAATATCTATGGTTGATTGAAAGTGTACCTTTCATCGCCTTGTTATCACAACCCTCATAAAAAAATACTATTACATAATATTTCCCATTGTCCCTTGGCTTAAGAGGTGGTTGACATCGATCATCATCATTATCCCTTGGGTTTCTGTAATGTCCCGCATTATTCCCATTCCCCTGAAACTTATATCATTGAATCATAGAGGGTCATTCTGTATGTCACATTCTCTATTAGAATTTTGGCCTAATTTCATCCAATCACATCAGAAAAAAAATTCCACATGACCATGCATTCCACAAATAAAACATTTATTAGACACCTTATAGAAATTTCATCAAGGATTCTTCCTATAAATAGAACATAATGGAAAGATCATTTTAATTTCTACATGGTTATTATATTTTCCATTAAATTCCATTTTCTTCATCTTGTTAAAAGAATGATATTGATAGGTGATTCCCACCTCCATTTCAACCTAGATTTCACAACACAAAATATTTTTTTGGAGAATAATGTCACTTATGTCCAAGGTATTTCTGAGACCCGGATTTAAGACACTAATGAATATATCAAAATTTCATTTAGGTTGGATGATAATTCCTGAAGCGTACATCAAAAGTCTCGTGAAATTATCCACATGAGTTCCAACAGACCTATCATCCCATTGATTCAACTACAAAAAGTATTTATCTATCATGAAATTATTAATTTGAGGAATGTAATTATCAAAAATTATGTTCATGAACTCATTACAATAATTTTATTCAATCTCTTTCAATTTACCTATAATATTGATTTGAGTCCTCTACGAAACTACTTCTCCTTCTAACAGATAAACTTCCAGAATTAAATTCTCATGATTTGTACACTGATGAATGAAGAATACCTTTATAGTAGTACTGATCCATTATTCATCCATATGTGGATCTGAAGACCCTATGAAAGAATGTGAACATTGCCTCAGAAATGACTCAATAAAATATTGTTCCCTCTTTTACTAAATTACAATTCCACCATGATTCATAGCTTGAAGAAGTTATGTTACCATATCACTGAGGTCTTTCATTTCATCTCCCATAACATTTAGTTTCATATTAGAATCTTTTTTCATTGTATGTCACAATCACCACTAACTCTATTGCTTCGGGTTCTATAAATTCACTAAAATTAAAATCATAGATTAAGAAATAGTTATTATAATATGGAACCACATAATAATAAAAAATCTCTTATAAGATCTATAAATTGGGATACATTCCAAAATGTATAATACCTTAGTTTTATCATAGGTTATTAATTAACAACATAAAATTAAATCCTTTGTAATGGCTCATTAATATATTGTGAATTCCTAAATAATATCTCCTAGGAGTGCCAAACTAGGTGTCCACAAAGGCCCATTGTCTTGTACCATATAAACCTAAGTTAGGCCCAAAACCTCTTGTTGGAGTTTTTACCCCTAGGTACATCTATTGATGATCTACATAGACTTTCAGCATCATGAAATGGATGTATTTATAGATAACCACTCACTTTATCTGTCACCAATACATATATGACATTTTATATATCCTAAGGCTTCTATCATGACATATACATAAGGTTCTCAATAAGGTTTTCACATTCTTGCTTCCAATGGTTAACTATAACATTTCTTTAATACCAACTATATGGATCCCCTCCATTCAAAACATTAATATTTCATAAAAATTAAAGAATACATAAAAAATATAAAAATAGTTTCCTAATACTATAATTGGTTAAGTGCCTTTGGAAACATGGAATCATAAACCTAGGTACATAAATGAGATACATCCCCTCCCACTAGTTTCTTCTTGATCGGCACCCTTATTATACAGGTCAAACATAGTCTGTATCATCATAACCTGGATAAAATGAAACATAAAATGAGTGAGATCAAATGATCAGTAAGGTTAAACATGGGATACATGTAAGAATAATCATTAGCATATGGCTAAGGGAAACATGGTTAGGATAATTGAAGATCATTCCCTGTATATCAATGATCATAATAAGCATCATTTAATAAATATTGTTGGTTCATAAGACATGAATCATAATAAAATAAAGTAAAAAACCCATGAAAACATTGAATATGAAGAAAACATGGAATTGAGATTAACACATAAGCATGTAATGATTTCTATAAAAGGTAAGGAATTGCTTCCAAAACCATATTTGTAGTATGGGTTCACTCCCCATATCATCTTAATAGTAATGGTTCACTCACATGTCCATATTAGTAGCATGAGATCACTCCTCATACTATCTTGGTAGTCATGGTTACCTTCTCTTGGAAATCATAGTTGTCAGGATTCACTTCCAATACCATATTCATTTATCTCATTAGATATATATCATTACCCATTGCATTGGAGAGAGATATTGGTGTCACCCATCCCATAATGAAATCATTCAATCATGTTAAAAATATCATTAAAAATCATAACATGAACCAAGAAATGAAATGGGTATCATAAACTTGTAAACATATCATAACCTATGGAATTATATGGGTTTCATAATCATTTTATAATGAAAAAATCTTATGAAATGAAGAGGGTTTCAAAAGCACATAATTCGTGAAAGAGAAACTGGCTTCATAAAAATCATGTAATAGAAACATAACCCATTTAGAGAAATAGTATGGATGAAAAAAATAAATAATTTCAATATAAATTCATGAGTAATACCAATGGATGTTATCATAGATGGAAAATAAATTTTAATGATATTTTAAAAACAATTCTTGAGAAAAATATCATATCATCTTTGAAAATGATTTTTATAACATAAAATCATTAGAAATAGAAACCCCATGAAATAATAATTATTAAATGGTTATGAAATGACCCATAAATTTATTTATAAGAATCATTGGATAGAATCCTATTCTGTACATTTACAGTACAAAAGGAAATGGTGGATATCATAGCTTATATCTTATAGAAATTAAAAGTGAGATGAAATCCCCTTACCTTGTGTATTAACTTTCTTTATAATCAAAGAAGAAACTATAAAATAAGTATAAGTTTATTGGACCTATTTTACATAATCATATTATAATATATTATAACACACATTGTTTTATTATGACCTCATAGTACCCTCGGGTTAATGATCCTATGTTAAGGTTTCACATCTGGTAATATTCACTTTGTTTTTCACATGTTTCATAATTTTTTATATCATTTTTCCTTATACTAATATCATAATTCTATAAGAAAAATTATGATATTTAGGTCAGGTATATAAATTATATTTATATTATAATAATATATACTCTAATTATTTATAAAATAAAATACATCATTCAACGAGACGGGAAGCCGTACATATACATAAATGTGGTTTCTGTTTTAATTTTCTTATTGAATGAATTTATTTAAATGAAATTTAAAAATATATGTATGTATGAATATATATAATTATTCAAATATAATTATTATATCATATATATAACATACTTTTACTAAAAATTTTCTTAATACAATCAATGTGTTGTGTGAATGAATCACACTGCTATGAGGTGGAAGTAGTCTAAGCTTCCTCATATGATATTTCATATTAACACCAAATGAAAAGTAAAAAAGTTATGTTTTGTAAAAAGAAATAAATAATGTTAAATAAGTAATAAATATAATATATAACATGAATATATATACTGTCCATCATAATGGCCACTAAGATCAGTGGTAAAGGAAAAATGGAAAATCAACATTTTGTGAGGTAGCAGTTCACAGTACACAGAAATAATATCATTGATATCCATTAGATGGAGGTGTGTGTAAGTGTAGTTCAATAAAAGTTTATATAAACATAATAGTATAAATATAATATTGGTTTTATCATAAATTAATGTAATAAGAAGAATTTATGGGGTGTATATAGAAAATTAAGAAAGAATTTTGAGAGAAGATGTTACCTCTTAATCTAGTAAATCATTTTTGTTTTCCCATCAAGGATTCCATGATTTCCACTGTATCAAAGTTAAGTATTATAGGGGAAATTTATTTATGCGGTGACATTAATTTAGTAGAGGTTGGGAGATACAGGGGCTAGAGGGTTGTTTGTATGTTTGTATAAGTGGTGGCCTTTTATAAGTGGAAGGGGGCACTTTAGGAAACTCCAAAACTATTAATTTAATATAAATTCATTCTCAATTTAAAAATATATCACAATATATTTATTTTGGATTTTATATGTGTATGTGTATAAATTATCTCTGAAAATGAATTTTATTCATTTTTTGATCACAAACAGAACCTTATATTTTGCCTTTATTCCTTATTTAAACAATTTAACTCTTACTATGAGAACTTGTATTTGTATAGTATTGATTTAATATGTTTACTATAAAATTAAAAAAGAACCCCAAATGAATAATTCATGAAATATTAATCATTATCCTCGTAATTGTTTGTATTTATATATTTTTTCATATTTTATAAAAATTAATATAATATTATATAATTTAAATTATCATTTATGTCAATTTTGATAATATTTAATATTTGCATTTTTAAAAATATCATAACAATATGATAAATTCAAATAAATACTTCAAATATGTCACTAACAAGTTTATGTTAACTATGAAATTCTTGGATGTCATTAATTATGTCATATTATATTTATTTTAATATTTGCAATATCATTAATTTGATATCATAATTAATTAAACCATTACTCCATCATTATTATACAAGACATTAATTAAAATATCTATGAACTAAAAATTTAAAATTAAATTATCAAGATGAACATCGATTTCTATTACTTATAATTAATATTTATAGTATTATTTTTCTTATGTATAACACTATATTAAAACTTATTTATTTATTTAAATACGAATTTGACATTTTTAACACTTCTTTAAATAAAATATAGCAAATACTGTAATATAACATAAGTGGCATAGAAAGTATCATTTTTTCAAAATATGTTTTATTTTGGTCTAAAAACACATATCCAATGAAATTAGGAAAAGTGTTAGGGTATTTTTATATTATTATTACTTTATTTTTACCTTTATTTACTGTATATACCATTATCCATGGTAAATATAATTCAAACATTACTATTCATAAAAAATTATATGGATCATATTAAAAAATTCATATTTATTAAAACCATGTATATCCTTTTTTAGTAATTCAAATCACAGAAGCTTTAAAATTAAATTTAATTATAATCCCAAAAAAGGGGCTAGAATGCGGGTAAAAGATGTGTTGAAAAGGTCATTAATTATTTTTATATCTAATTATATTATAAAATTATTCAAATTAACTAGAGTTTATTAATATATTTATTATTCATCTATTGTGAATTTAAAATTAATTTCAATTAAAATAATTATTTAAATGAAAATATTAGATTTTAACAATAATGAGGTATTTATCACTATTCTTAAATTATATAAATTTTTTAAAAAAATAAAAAAAACTCACCCTAAGATAATTTTTATATTTTAAATTAAAAAATAGAATTTATTTAATAAAAATAATTTTCTATTAGAGTCTAAAATTAATTTTATTAAGATAACATTAAAAGTTTTTCATTTAAAAAAACAATATTTTTAAACATATAAGGAATTTACCAAGAATAATATATTTTAGTATCAGTTTTATTATTTATATAAAACAATATTAAAAAATATTTCAAAATTAGATATTACTATTTATATAATTATTTTTTACAATTATATTATTATTATCTTATTTACAAAAAAATGTATGTTTCATAAAAACTCTATGTTGCGTGTATCGTACGCCATGTAGGTGTTGCATGCAATGTGAAACAAGTTGGTGTTTTTTGAAACGTATTACATGTTGGTTCTATGTGAAATTAATTTTTGGCTTAGTTCATTGAAATACATAAATTGAAAATTAATTTATTCATAAAATATGGTCTATAGAAACTCTCGGTGTTTCAAAATAGGTAAGACTACACAGGTTGAACAAAGACATGTTTAAGAGATATTGAAGAAGATTATTTAGTCTAGGAATATAATGAATATATATTTGAGTCATTAAAAATAGAATATAGATTATTTTCGATGAACTTTATCATTTATGGTGAGTGATCATGTAATCTGGAGAATCTCCCAATGGAATAGTCATCATAGATTAAGAAATTAGTTCATTTTATCTCCTTGATATATATGCCCTTATAATATATATCAATTTGTTGGTGAGGTGGATTTTTCATTGGATTTTCCACGAAAGTTTAGTTCATTGCATAATGTGATTTATGTATGTCAATTTAATAATTTTCAATCTATTCCTATCCATGTTATTTTAAGGAATCTTGTTGACCTCAATCCAGAAGCTATGTTCGTTTATAATCCGGTTTGAATTATAGATATGTTAGATAAATTATTACCTGCTAAAATAAACATCCTTATTATGTTTTTTTGGAAATATGGTTGGATTCAAGAAAAAAATGCGACTGTGCATACGAAATGATGGAGATGATGTATGAAATCTTCTAAGGAAATGATAGTTTTCTTATTTATAGGGATTAAAAGAACATTATTGAGGAGAATGTAGATCTCCCATTTTTAAGTACATGACCCACTCTTTATATATTATATATATATATTGTTTGAGTAGTTTTTTTGTAGGTGAAGAGGATATTTGGGATTATTTGAGGATTTTTTTTAGGTTCATGGATTGCCAATAGTTAGTATAATCCTTAAAACATCTCCTGGAAAACTTACAAATGAAATAGTGGTCAATGGGTTGGCAGATAGTTCTATTAAATCATGCATTCTCCCATGAGAAACCATTAAAAAATATATAGTTGGTAATATAAATGTTGGAACCCAGTTTTTCTAACTATGCGTGATGACCATTTGAGTTATGTTTGATGGCAGTGGATCATTCATGGAAATCACAATGTTTTACTAAACATGTTCCCTCTCTATGGAACATTAAATTTTATAATAAGAAAATTATATACCTAATTCATATTACCTCTCTAATACCAATTTTTTTCTCTAATCTAATCATAACTCAAATTCCTCTTCTTAACACATCTAGAGACACAATTCAATTTGATCCAAAACCTGATTGTTAAGATAATCTATGTGGGTTGGAGGCTTGATTATTTTGTAGCTTCTTGGGGTTCACAATTTTTGAACATATATTCTCATTTATTCACTTGAAATCATAGTTCAAATTCATTTATGTTTGTTCTATATTGATTTATTTCAATAATGATGATATATGGTTGTTTTGGATGATTGAAACATGATCGCGGGTAGGATATATAGGACCTATGATGAGTTTATGAAGTTTTGTTGTTCTTTACATTGTACAATGTTTGAGAGGAATGTCGATTCTCTCTCAACTCATATTTATTATAATATGAAGTCTTGGTTTAAAATTGATTGAATTGAATAAATTTTATTGTCACATTAATGTATTTTTCTTGATGTAAAAACTCTTTAGTTATTGTTTGCGAAATAATGGAAATTGAATGGTTTTGGGGAAAAACATGTAATGTATGTTTTGAAATAGTAATTTTACAATTATGGGTTTTTTCAATGGAAAATGTTCTCTGCAATTTTACCAATAAATGAAATGTTATATTTAAATGTGATGGCACGATTGTCTTGACAAGGGTTTTTTCATACATGGATGGAACATGCTAATTTTCATTAGACATAACCCTATGGAAAGGGCATGTGACATTGGGCATCTGATATTATTTACTATATAAAAACGTGGTAGATCAATGAGATACTTCTCATGAACAATTAATTAATAAATGTGCATGTGTGTGTGGATGTGTAGAATTGGTTTGACAAACAGATTTGAGAAATTGTTTTAAAGTCTTTCTTGATTTATTTATATAGAAACTTTTTTTGGTTTTAAATATTGTTTTGGTTTTGATATAAAAAAAATTAAATTTTATGAAATTATTTATATTAATGTACCATCATATTCAATAATAATTTCAAGTGATGGGAAGTCCATGGCAGAAATAATAGAGAATTTAGACTAACCATCCTCTTAGAAACTATTGTGTATTTTCAAATGTCATCATTCAAGATATAGGTAAAGGAAATGTATCCCCATTCATTAGTTATGCTTCTTGATACCTTGGGAAGTGAATGTACAATCAGTTCCTAGAGAAGGTCAATAGTTTTTTAGTTGATGTTTTAGGTGTCTTGGTGCTTGTTTTTGGATTCTCCATGTACTCCAATTTGGTTGCATTTTTTATGGATTTTTATTTGTATTTTTACTATTGCATCATATAGAGGATTTATTTTGTTTTGGTTAGTTTGGTTTGGTGATTTTATTATCAAAGGTAAAATCATCCCCTAATTTTCATGAATCCCTATTACTTTATTATAGACTATGGTGTCTGAAGGATGTCACCTAATTCTAGTAACACCTCCACCTCTTTTCAAGTCAATGGGTGATGGTATAGAAGTTATAAATGGTATCATTTTTTCATTCATATACTTGTTCAATCATTCTTTTTATTCCTAGTGTTTAATTTTCTATAAGGATATAGTCTATTATGAACATGAAATGTAGATAATAAAATGGAATATCTAGACTATTTATTATTAAGTTCATGTTATAATGGATTTGAAAAAATGAGTGTTTTGAGAGACTTATAGGAGTTTTGACCTTATCACCATTGGTTTATATGTAGAGAAGAGCATGAAATAAATTTATAGAAATGAATTTTTACAAGGAAATCTTAATTCATTTTGAGGAATGTTTTTTGATTTATTGAAAATGTGTCAGTTTTTTATAATAAATAAAAATGGATTAATTTTGAAACAAAAGGCATAATTTTCACAAATGTGTTTAAAATATTTTTTTTTTGATTTTTACAAACACTTGTTATTATCTTTGTGATGTGGTGAGTTTTAAATTGATAATAATTTATTTCTTATGGAGTGAATCAAAATTTCCTTTTCATTTTGTTATAGTGAATGGAATCATGTAGAAGATGAAGAAACTATTCAAAATTAGATACTAAAATTGTTGTTTTATCCAAGCCATTTGTCAACGAATGGTTGGTTTAGAGTATTGTATATGATTCATTTGGTCCGAGATATATTGAACAGTCGGGATAATCCCAGAAAAGTGTAACATTCAGTTCATTTCCTAAACCAAAATCTAACCACCTATTTGGGTGATACAAAACAAGAAAAAGTAGAATTATAGCTAAAAAAGATGAATCAAACATTTGATTTCATTCAAGCACCAGAATAGCTGACTGCAATTTCATAAATTTACATACTAGAGGATCTAGTGTAAAAATCATGGGATGTATCGATTTAGGTTAAATTGGAATAAGGCCTTATATGGGAGGATTTTGAAGAATTGGCTGAAAAAATATATCCTCACACAATCTGAATTTATAGATCAATGTAATTTCTCATTTTTTAAGAAATATAATATCTCGATAATATAGTATGTGAGTAACTATTAGAAATATTTCTTTTAGCATGGTATGTTGCTTCATGTGCGTCCTTAAAGGCACTCATTTTTTAATTGGGGATCATCCTGGAAATTCACACAATGATTGCCATGATTTTTATATTATATTGTAAAGATATTTTTAATGGATACATGATGGTATAAAGTTAAATCATGGGAAACAATGTTGGAGGATATATGTTAAATTTTATTGGACAATGTGGGAACTCAAATAATAGAAAAAATTCAAGGAGGAGAACCTATTCTCAAGGGAGTGGTATGTCTCAAAATAAAATAACGGGATCAGTCAACTATACTTCTAGACTGAATAGTATTCATGGATGTTTTAAGTGTGTTTCATTTTAGTGTATGAATCCATAATGTACAAATCATCCTATAGAATTTCATAATTTCAACCATATGGGATATCCTTAGTGTGTTTGTCTCAATTTCCCATGGTCAGTTTCGATGGAAACATCTAATGTTTCTCAGGAATCATATGCTTCAACAAGATGGGAAAAACATAATAGCACTCATCAGTAGAACTATGAAATACATTTCAATTCTATAAATAACCTAAATCCTCATCTAGGAAAATATCTAGAGGCTAATAATTGCAAAGGTTCAATTAGTATGAAATTATAAGGATCTGATCAAGTGATCAGGGATGATAAATCAAGACCCATGATAGTGAAATGTATGATTTATTTGAATTATTCAATTATTTAATATTTTATTTATATGGGTGCATCACATTCATTTATTTCATATTGGGTTTTTGATCTTCTGGGATTGTATTTTGAGTCGATTCCATCAGTTTTTAAACTTAAAAACACACTTGAAAAAAGATAATCTTAAGACATTATGTAAAAATATTGTTCTATAACTATTTATGGGAATAAATTGATTTGGGATTTATATGTACTTTTAATTGATGTATATGAATAAATCATAGATATGTATTGGTTATAAATGTTTAATTCTAAAATAGATTATTATAACTAAAGTGTTAGTTTTACAATTGATGATGGCATTTATCATCACATTAGAAGATATCATGATGTAAAGGCAAGTGGAATAGGATTTTTGGAATCAGCAGTTGAATATATCTTATAACAGTTTGCATATTGACCAATAAATCATTGTAACATATATAGAATTGTTGTTTTTCAAAAAAAAATGATTAGATTTATAATATATTTCTTAATAATTTTACAGTGTCTCCACCCAAAAGATAAGTGTTTTTTATGATTGATATATTATTAATGACCATCTATATATCACTTCCTTTATATCATATGGATCCAACATAATTAATGAAATTAAATATCTATTTTGATGAGTTTTAATATAAAGGTTTCATTCATCTTAGTACAATTTTGTGGGCTTGAATAGTTTTGGATGTTAAAAAAATAGATATAAGTTTTTTGGTTTTTTTTCTTATGATTAATAAAGTTATACAATGAATTAGTATCCTCTTCTATGAATTAGGGATCTATTAGATCAATTGTGGGGAGCATATTTGTTCAATAAAACATACTTGAATTTAACATATCACCAAATATAGGATTAATATTAGGATATTCAAAAGATGTATTTCCTTAGAAGATATAACTATTATGAGAATGTGGTTATACCATTCTATATTAACAATACAACATATTTCATTACGTAATTGATCAATAAATTATTTAAAATGTATATAATTTCATTTTTAATATTTTTAGTATATTAAAAAATGTTATTTTCTTGGAAAAATTATGACCGTTTCCAAAACATGGTGACAGTGATGGTAATCTTAAGGGATCATCGTTTGTGTTCCAAACATTAAAAGTGAAATACTTGAATACTAGAGGTACACTTACCTAGACACTTGATATTTTAAAAAGTGATTTTTTTGATAAAAAATGATATAAGTTGTGATCTTTTAGCCACAATCAATGAATTTCTTTGAGATATGTAGTTTACTTATCCTGTGTGGTTATTACCAAAGTTCGGTTCATCAAATTTCATGACTAGATTCAAAATTGAATGCATTGAAAATAAAAATTATTCCATTATAATGGAATGAAGAATTTCAGAACTCTTTAAAAGATCATAATGTTCTCTTTACCTCAGAACTGATATTGATATTTTTGGAATCTAGATAAGGATATGTGGTGTATTATGATGCATTGCTGTTTGGGATGGGGTGTGTTCTCATGTAGGGAGATCAGGTTGTTTCTTATATCTTATTAATGTTACAACATCATTAAAATAACTACCCAAAACATGATTATGAATTAGTTTTTATGGTCCATTCTTTTAATACAAGGTGTCATTAAATCTATTCTAATAAATTTATAGTGTTTATAGATTATTAGTGCTTGAAACAAATTTTCTAAAAATTAAATTTGAATATGAGACAACGAACATGCATGGTGTATCTCAAAATGTTTGACATTGAAATACTGTATACACTTGATAATGGGAACATTGTGGATGATTTTTTAAGGATAAATTCATATAATCAGATAAAAATATTCTTCAAATTAGTTGAATATGATGTTAGTTATAAAAGAAAATTGCTAGGATTATGAATACCAATATAGTGTTGTGGTTTTCTTTTTGGTTTATTTTGTTCTTAATTTGGTTGAAAATATGAATATGGAAAATAAAATTTATTCTAGATTTATTTCTATGATGTCAAAACTCAATTATTGGGATACCATTGATAGAATAAATCTTGATATAAGGTTTGTGTCGTGGTTTCGAGATTGGATGGCCATATACTTAGCTTATCGATAACAACTCCTTCATACTTACCATAGATATAGATGTACTATACAAACAAGAATAAAAAAATGGGGAACTCAAAACACAGCTTTCATGGGTTTGGAGGAAAATAAAATTTGAAAATTTTGGTGTAAGATGCCTCAAATTTAAATAGTCTGATGTAGATCATCTTCAACCAATGGTTATTCTCTAGTATTTACCGATTCCCATGTGCCAATAAGATTTTATAGCTATATTTTGTTTAATATTTCTTCCAAGTATGATTCATATACATGATTCCATATGGTTAATATTTGATCATACTTCAAAGTTTTCCCATTACACTAACTTTCATTAATCCAATATGGGGAAAGACAATTCAAGAATATATTTCCAAGAAGTGGTAAAAAAAATTATCATGTACTAGTTTTGATAGTACCTATGATTGATCTGATGTTTATACCTCATTTTTGTAAATCCTTAAAAATATCACTTGGGACTCGGTTGAATATGATAATTGAATTTCATTCTAAATTGATGGAAAATCGGAGAGGTCTCCAAACAATGGAGGATATTCTTAGGGATTATATAATTAATTTTGGTAGATCATTTGGGGGAGAAAATATAGTAAGTGGAGTTATCCTATAAAAATAGTTCTCAGGCCTTAATACATATGAGTAATTATTAAGTATTTTATAAAAAAACTTATCGTTTTCCACTTTTATGTGTGCAAATAAATGATACATCATTGGTTGGACCCATCCATTTTTTATAAACAATAGATAAGATTCAGTTGATTAGGATAAAAGTGGATATGGCTCAGAGTCGTCATAAATCACTTGATAATCATTTTCAATGACTATTTTTATTCGATTTGAGTGATAATAAATTAATGAGAATGTATCCATTGATTATACAACAAATATTTTTCATGATTTTCATGTTGTATCCTGAATATATATGCCTTTTCAAGAGGCATGACCAAATTTGTGAGGTGGAATATTGTTTGGATTTTCATCCAATGTACAGTTCATGGAAAATTGAGTTTCATTAATATAAGTTTTAGAAAATACCTACCTGATCCTGACCATGTGATTCAGTGGCATCACGTGGATCAATTAAGTGATACTATATTGGTTTATGAGCTAGTACGAATTGTGGATAGGCAAGGGAAAGTATTTTTTTAGAAAATCATCAGCCTAATAATGGTATTATAGAAATATTTTTTAGTTGAGAAGAATCATGGGAGCATGAAAATGATTTTTTTTGAGAAGTGGAATGTACTATTTCAATGAAATTGTAGTTCTCTACTTTGTTGGGATGGAATGAACAATGGAGGAGAGAACATATCACCCCCAATTTTTGTTAGATAAACAATTATTTATATATTATATATATATATATAATGTTCAGGTTATGATTTTGAATGATCATATGATATTTGGTTTGTTTTTTATAGTTATATAGAAGTTCATGGTTAGGTCACAATTATTTTAAATATTGAACTCATCCAAGAAATAGTTTAGATGATATAATGGGCACTAGATAGGTGCACAATTAGGTGAAAGGATTGGCCAAACCATGCAGATTCTGAGGAGAAACCATGAAAAAGTGCACAGTGGGTTATAGGGTGATTAGTTAATGATTTGACCAACAATGTAAACCTAATTCATAAAGAGCGTTTGGAGGTAGTAGCTTAAGAACAATTAGTTCCTAGGGTTCTGGATAATTACCCCTAACTATGAAATATGAATAATTATATCCAAAGTTATGAATAAAACACATTTTAACACCTAAATCCCTCATTTCCCACTAAATTATACATAAATATAGTAATACTTCCTTATAAATTTGGGGAACCATACCTTTTTATTCATTATTGATTCCTGGAATAAACTATATGCATTGGAGTCTGGATTCATCTATATGTTATTGTTCTTAATATTTTTCCTAGATATTTTTTCCTTCCATCTCTTGGAATCATATATATAATACATTGTTGATAGAAAAATGTAGTCTGATTTAATCATGATGGGATATGAATGTATTGGATAATGGGAGCATGCTCTATTATTAGATTTAGAAAATATATCTTAGGTTTTTGAAGTTGGTATGTCGTTCTCCATCTTCCTCTATGTTTGAGAGGTATGTGGATTCCCTATCAACTACTCATCATTAAAATTATGAATCATTTAAAATTAATTTACATACAGTAATTTAATTTTGAAATTGATGTTTGATTCTTGATGGAAACCCACTTTATTGATAGATTTGAAAATGGTGGATATTAGATGGGTTTTTGGAAAACTGTGATATGAAAAATTAAAAATTGTAATTTTAAAATTTTGGATTTTCTTTTTACTCATTGGAATTTTTTTATAGATTTTTTAAATATAATTAATATGTAATTAAAATGCTATGGAATTATTTTCTCGACAATGGTTTTGTAATATATGGTGAACCAAAGTTTATTTTCTTTAAATATGACTCGATGGAAGCCGTGTGTGTTATTGGTGAACCTATTACTGGTTAATATGGGAAGACATTGTAGGTTTATGAGAGACCAGTCTTGAGTATGAATCTTTTACAT
Organism: Viscum album; assembly: GCA_963277665.1. NCBI lineage: Eukaryota > Viridiplantae > Streptophyta > Magnoliopsida > Santalales > Viscaceae > Viscum > Viscum album. The sequence continues at coordinate 1,112,884,111 of OY728147.1, forward strand.
GGTCATGCATGTGTTGATTTATATAATGGGTATAGAAATTGGATTTGAGAATGGTTTCAAAATCATTCTTGATTTATTTAAATGGAATCTATTTTTTCTTGTAAAACTGATTTTAGATTTTATATAAACTACGTGAAAATATTTTTAAACAATATAGATAAATGTTGTAACAAGTTCAATCCTAGTTGTGCGAGTTGAAAATTCATTAGGGAAGTATTATAATGATTAAACAATCCCCCTACATTATAATTGTTTTCATTTACAATTGTTATATTTCTAAAAATAGTAAATGTAATGGTATCCATGTTATATAGTGATTTTTCTTAACATGTTGCTATGTACATGTGTAGTTGGAGTTTGTAAATTTTTCAGAGATTCTAAGATGATGTATTGGGTTTATTGAATCTTGATTGGTTTTGTCTTCTACTTTTACTATGATACTATTATGGTTTGTTATGGTTTTTTTATTATTTTTTGTACACATGAATCATTAAATGGTGTGTATGCTTATGGTAATTTCGGGTTGGTGGATTTATTCTCAAAGGTAAAATCATCCTATAATTTTTTTGATGCCCATATAAATTTTACCACCATTAGGGTCTTAGAGATTTCATAATAGGATAGTAACACCCTCACCACTTCCTAAGAAAATGGGTGAGGGGAGGGTTGTTATAGGTTTAATTAAATTTTTTCTAGTATATTGTTTGTTTTTCAAGGTTAAATGGGGGATTTAGATGATGTAAAAAGGATTCCATGAAAAACTATTTGTATCTATGTGTGATTGGAGACCACTTGGGTGCTCATTTGGTACTTGGTGGACTAGCTAAAGAAAGAGATTCTTTATTTTTGTTGATTGGGTACTCGGTGGCCCCAAAATTGGTACCTGATAGCCTTATTCTGAAATATCAATAAATTTGTGTTATTTTTATCATTTAAACATTTTATTTTTACCCCCCCTCTCCATCACATACATTAATTTTCTACTTATCTTTGTTTGAATATCTAAAAGGCTCTACCTTTCTGTATGTTATCTCATCATCTTTCTCCTTTCCTTATAGGTGATCCAATGGGATTATGTCTACCAAATCCTTGAAAACTCACTCCCTTGTACCCCATATATCTATTTTATGAATCCTAACTCTCTCCCCAATACTATAAATAGGATCATTAATTTGTTATTTGATTATATTTGTTGTTATAACCTATTTAATTCCTCAGATTCATATATTTTGAATTATAGTTGACCACAATAAGTAATTTATAACCCCCTTTCACTGTGTGGGAAAGGTTTTATTTCACATTGTTTTTCTTTTTTTTTGGTTTTTAAAATGAAATTATAATATGATTAGGGTATTTTATTTTAATATTACTATTTTGATATATGTTTATTTATTATTTTAATCACTTACCTTGATTTTTCTTAATGATTAAACTTTTATGATATTGGTGATTTCATTATTATATCCAATGTTGTTTGAATATTATTTTTATGATTTATAGGGCTAGATAAATGATTCATTGTAATGAAAAAATATCTTCAATGAATCAAGATGTAGATCTCAACATTTTAATTGACATCTTAGGCATTCTTATGTTGTAAATTCTGCTGTTTTTTCAAAACTAAAATTTATGATGATATAAAAACAAGTAATATAAATGAAAGGTATTGTAATATTATTTTCATAATAATAATAAGTAGTTTTTTAAATATGATTTCATTTAAAATATGTATTAATGGTTTTTATTTTATTCCTATTAAATATATTTTACTAAAAATTTCGAAAATATTATTTAATATTTAATTTTAGTAAGTCATTTTACCACATTATATTAATGAAGCATTGAATAGGGTGCTTTAATTAACTACCCTTTTATATTATCTAATTTTTTTATTCAATTTCAGAATTTGAAATATATTATTGTTAAAGCTGAACTAGAAAATAAAAAAGAAAATTCTTTATGTTATCCATTTTGTGTGTTGTAAAGAGTTTTTTGATCCAGAATATGTTGAAATTTTTAAATGTGTGTATTATGTAGTGTGACATTAAATTTTAATGAACACTATTTATTGAGTCTTTTATAATTGGTTTAATGTGTGTAATTTTTATAGCATTGAAAAAAGACTACGTTGTATGTTATTAATCTAAACAAAACTCTCATTTAATGTTATATTAGAGACTATTTTATGGTGGGGTTAGTTTGGTGTAATTTTTTTCTCTTTTATGTAGTAATTCATGAATTTTAGATAATTTTCTAACCAAGACATATTATTTCAAGAAAATAATTTATTTTCCTTATAAAATTTGTAAATCTATTTTTTGTTTATACATGAATCATTATCTCGTATCTTATTTTACCAAATTCACTTCCCCTTTAATAATTCAAAACATTAATTATTCATGATGTCTATAGATTTTGAAAAACAAAAAGTATACATTATATTGAAATTAAATTTAATTATTTAAACTAATGGAAATAATTTAACATAACTTCATGTGACATATTTTTTAATAATTAATTTTTATAAATATGTTTTTATACTAAATTTCCCCCCCATTTAATATAATTTAATAGTTTAATTACATTTATTTTCTAAATAATTTCATCTTATTACAAAAAAATTAAGTATTGGTTTTGGATAATAAAAATCCAAACATATTTTCTTATTTGACTATAAATGTTTTTCATTCAATGACTAGAATCAAAAATGCATACATTTAAAAAAAATATAAGTTAATATTCACAGAAGAAGATATACTTTTCATTATTTTATACTTGAATGACCTAAGAGAATGAAGTATAATAACATGAAACATGTTGGTGTTGGATTTAAAAACATCAAAATTAACATCTTTTGTTCCCTGTGAGTTTATAATTGGCCTATGTCATACATGTTTGAATTTTGATTCTAATGAATCAATTACTACATGGAGTGGTAATATTAGATAATGTTTAACATATTTATCAATATCATGATATTTGTCATGATCGATTAGTTTATGACCATGTCATCTGCTTTGATGGTTGATAACCATGCTAGCAACGTGGTGTACATGTTTATGAATCCCTAATTAATAAAAATTTAAGTACATACTACTTTTTATGGATAATGGTGGTGGAATTGTTTTCTAATGCCTTGAATTTATATACCCATTAACATATTCAAAAAGATAGGGTGTTTTTTGATTTATTATAATCTTTCCCCTTATCATTAGAAATGATTAGTCCCTGAAGCTGATTATTATTTTTGGTGGGTGGGGATATAATGTTCCCCCAACACCATCCTTGATAGGATGAATGAATGACTTCACCACCCCTTTTCAAAAATAGATAACACATTATTCTAAAATAGTTTACATGTTATATGTTAAAAAATGTATCCACATGGTATAAGGACAAACATTGTACAAATTATGCCTTATCTGATCTTTATAGAATGAATTAATTTCCATAACATGTTTATTATTATTGTGGATATAAATTATATATATTAAATTATATATTTATATGTGGAGTTTCATTCAAATTTTTATTAGTTTATATGTTTGAAAACATTAGTGGTTCTTCACTAAATATGATTACGCCCACTCCCTATATATAAACATTGAGGTACATGAATATCATCATGAGTTTTTTTAGGTATTTTATTAGTGGTGGAAAAATTTTATCTCTTCTGGTCTATGATATAAATGGGGTTAGACCCTCATGATATAAAAAAATGAGTTATTCTTCCTAATGTTATTGAAGGAACTATAGATATAAATTTTTTGGGTATTGTTTATCTCATGAGGTTTCCATAATAGAATCCTCTACTATTTGTCCATATTATATATTTTTTTTTCATTTTTTGTATTATTATATTTGTCCCTTTCTCGTACATTATTATTTTTATGATATAGTTTTGAATTATTTCACACTATGAATGTTCCAAATATAAATATCTTCAAAAAATTTCTTTTTAGATTGATTGAAATGGACATGGATAAAAGACATTGGATTTTTTGTCCATAAGTTATTAACCCGTAAGGTCTTGTTAGGTATTTTAGAGGTTTTATATTTGGGGAATTTTATTTTCTAATAGGTAAAATTGGCTACATAGTGTCTATTATTAAACAACCAATTATTAAGCCAAACATTGGGTACTGGGGTGATCACATGGGGTTTTGTGATAATGTTATTCATGTGAAAACAATTTATTTTGTCCATATATTTTTTTCAATGTGAAACTACTCATTGATATTTTAATGTTTATTCAAAATTTATTAATTGAGGTGGATCAATTAAATACTTTTAAAAAATAATTTTTTATGGCTTTTTTAATGGTTTAGCGGTCGAGATCATATGTATTATTATCATGTTATTAAGTTATATTACCTTAGGTATTTAAATTACATAATTTAGGTAGGTGGTTCCTTTCATCTTTTACCATAATTGTGCGTACATGTACTTCATTGCATGTTTGGGGGTTCAGGTGTTTGATGTATATATAAGAACAGTTCATGGTTAACATAATGTAAGGGTCTAGGGTATAACCTCTATGATAAAGGTAACTATAAATGGTGTTATTAGGGTAGTTCAAGGATTCTAAAGTAATATCAAAATAATGTGTAATCATTCCTAGTACTATTGGGAAACTACTTGGGGGGACTTAGTATAGGAAGTGGAATACATGTATCTTGAGATGAGACACGATAGTACTAGTAGGGATACCCAAGGGTGTTTTTTATCATGTAGTTCTATGTTATTATTAATGTTAGTATATAATGGGATAGTCAGTACTCATATCCCAATAACAGTTGGACAGTCAGTTGACTTAATGTTTATTTTTTTTTCTTAAAGTGTTCTAGAATTGTGATTAATTAGAATTTTATCACTATTCGAAACTATGATATGGAAGTGAAAATGGTGTTCATTTGATAAACCACTGATTTAGATAGGGTTAATGGGATGTTTTTTTCTAGAGATTATGGAAAAGATTTGGTTACAAGTTCCCTGTAAATAGTGAGAATATAATCTCATTGGGAGTGGGATGATTACATATGTATGGGTATTTCCACTTGATTAGGGAATATTTGTTCTATATATAAACATCGATTTTTAGAATCATCATGATATAGTGATTTTGATATTTTAGATAGTTGAGTATATTTGGTTGTGTTCCTTTTAATTTGTTTGGTGTTCCCTTATATTGTTTTATTATAAAATGTGACATGGATAAGAGTAATGAGTGACTCCGGAATTTTAGAATAATAATTATTAATGAGACATATGAATATTATGGGATGTGTTAAGAGGATTTCAATGTTTCCATTTGTTGTGGTAGTTCAGGGATGGAGTTGATTTATCTAATATATATTTTTAGCATGATTAGTGTAGATGAGTTTCAAACTTAGGGCAAGGTAATGGATTTTTAGACTATGTAAGTTTATTATGTCCGTCTTTGTTGGTGATAATATTTATTGGACCACATCATGAGTGATGGGGTTACAATAGACAACATAAATATATATTTCACTCTATGTGAGGGTGTTTTAGTGTGAGGCATGGTTTTAGAGCCGCGCCTTAAGTGATGGGGTGTTTGTGGGGGGGGGAATTAGGTATGAAACATTTCCCAAAGTTACATGTTAGTGGTCTATACATCATACGATACCCTACATTGAGGATAAAATAGTGATTGGACATAGTTGTGGAACCTTACTATCTTTGAGAGGGTAGTGATCATGATTATCTTATGGAACCACACCCTGTGTGAGAGGGTAGTGATAGGGAATTAATTGTAGAACATTCCTTGTTGATAAGATAATTTTTAAAATGTTAGTAACAATACACTGCCTAAAGTGATAGCATATAAATGTTGATTTATTCAAAGAAAAAATTCATCTTCTACAATTAGTTATATCAATTGGGGTCTACTTTCATAGTATATTGATTAACACACAATAATATGAAATTTTTTTTAATGAGGTTTTTATTTATTTTTTTCATACATGAATATATTGATTGATTTGGTATACAAGGAATGTGTTGGCGTTAACCAACTATGTGTTATTGATATACCATTAATGAGAACATTTGGGCACTTTCAGACCTTATATAAAACATTCATGTCACAAATTAAAGAGGAAATATGGGTAGAGAAACTAGATAGATGTTGGTAAATAGGACCAAGTATTCACCAAAAGATGTGGTTATTTTATGTTCAACCCAGTCATTGTTTATTTTACATCATGAACATGATAGTGGGAGACTATTATTGTGTTGTAATAAGCTATGTATTGGTACCATTATTATTATAACATTTTGATATTTATTTATTATTTTATATTTTAATCAAGACATGATTCCATTTTCTTACTCATATAATATTTGAAAATACATTTAATTGTTTTTTATTGTATGTTTCGATATGAGGAGTATAGTCTCCCTATATTGATATTATATTGTCATAACTAATCTTCACCCACTTGCATAAAGGGAGGCCTGCCTAAGGTTATGTGGAGCCCCTTACTCAGGTCGACAGTTAGTTACCTAAAATGGGGCATGAAATGATATATTCCCCTATTATCCCCCATTTCTTCCTACATGAATTAATGGAGGGAGATATCACTCCTTTCACCATATTAATTTTACCACTCAAGGAGTATTAACTTTGAAATAATGGATAATATGTTTCATCTATAATTTATATGTGTTTTCCATATATTTTTCCTCTTACCTTCTCTTTCCCTTGAAAAATATCATTTTTTTTGGAAAATAACCATAATAATAATGGGGATTTCTTCTTATCAAGGAAGAAAATACATATTTCAAAACCAATTCAACTTTGTTTCATAGAGATTAAATTTTTTTATTTCATTCGAGTATGTGAATTTATTGAATCTATTTTATTTTTCATGATCTAAGTTCTTCGGTTTGTGAAAATTGATTTTATACTTATAATATACACCTATAATTTTACTATAATGGATTTCTTAATTTTTTTTATTATTTGATTAATGAAATATATTATTATAAATGAGTTCTTCTGTATTTTTAGTTGACTTTTTTAATAGACCATTATGCCCACTAGTTTTTTGAAGACATTTTTTAGATATTTATGATGTTTTCAATAACTTTATAAATTATTTTTTAATGTAGAAAATTTTTTTCATGATGTTTTTGATGGATTTCTAATTTTAAATGGGGCCTTAAAAATAGTCATCAATATATAATTGAATTTTAGATATTAGGAACTATTAAATGTAAATAAAATAAAGAATGAAAGTTTTTTCATTCTAATGTATCTATAAGAAAGGTATTAAATATTTATAATATTTTGAGATTCCATTCATGTATTTACACTATATCTGGGGTTTGAAAATGATATTTGACATGTTATTGAATATTTTTAATAATGTGTTTTTTTCTAGTTTATTCACTAGGATGCTGGTTTTATAGTAGACAAAAAGGTGGTTTTATCATTATAATGTAAAATTGATATAGGGATTGTTACATGATATTCTTAGGATACATGGGACTATTAGATCACTATGTGAGAATCCAAGTAAAAATTATACTCTAGAAAATATTTCTATCAAGATTGGATCCCATAGTTTTCATTTTGATCTAGATAGTGTGTTTCAACCTAGAATATTGACGAGGGTATGTTGGTGTCCTTGTCCATCAAAATTACACTCAGCTGGTTGTGATATATGAGTGTAGTCCTAGACTGTCTCTATAGGATCATGATTTTATCCAATATTAAATATTATTTATATCATGTATTTCATTATAATGTGACTTATTTTTTAAAAACAATTACGATTTTCCGTTGATTTTTTAAATTTTTTTTACATGATACATTCATTTTTACAAGATGCGTTGTTATTCATTTTTTTAAACCCTATATAATCTTTCGAGTAATTGTTTTATCAATGTAAAGGAATACTGTTTTAAAGTGGGAAATAAGTTGTGATTTGATTTTTATAACAAATGTAATAATTTTTTCTGTATAATGTTATTTTAAATTATAATTTCAGGTTTGGATTATGAGTTGAATAAAATAGATTATTATAATGAACTCACTGTTTATAAATGAAATTTCCTATTTGAATTAATAAATTCATTATTATGTATTGTAGTTAAATAAAACACATGCACTAATTTGATTATTTTCGAATGTAACTTTTTATATCCTATTAGAGTTAAAATATTGTTAAAAATGAAAACCATTAATAGTCTAGTCATTATATAGTGATCATATGATTAGAATATACAAAGCGATATGATAAAGACCAATAGTCATAAGTTGACAAATGGAATGCCTAGACTAGTAGGATTATATTTGTTAATCCCATTTATCAGAGAATTAGAGTGAGATATAATCACTAGAAAATTTTCTTGACCTTGACCATGTTGAGGTTCAATAATTATTCATGATGTAAACCATTTGTGGAATATGTTTAATATCATAAAAATAACATCCCAGATCATATTCACCCAACCACCCCATGAGAATCACACCATCAAACACCATACCCTTATGCTATTTTCTGGTGTCATAAAGAGATATATATATCTCGACCTAAATAGTATAAATGTTTATATATTCATTCTCAATAAAATACTCTTTATATTTATTCTTTTTATAGTTATGTTTTAATTCAATAAATATTTAGTTTGATTAAAATTATATTTTGATACAATGGAGCTCAATTTTTATTTTTTAGAAATATATATTTTTAATACATACATTATTTTTTAGTAATTAAATAATTTATAAAATAAAATATATTTTTATAAAATATGATACATAAATAATATTTATTATATATAAATTTTAATATTAATTTAAAAGTCAAATATAATTTATATATGGATCAGAAATCTGTTATTTTCCAAATAACCATTATTTTTCAATAACATAGTATATTGATATAATAGTGTAAATTGAAATATTTATAAAATTAGTTCTATCAAATAAATATTATTTTTGTAATTAAAACATTAAAATTATCTAATGATTAATTTTTATAATTTTCTGAGATAATTAGTTTTCATGGTAAAGATCAATATTAATATAATTATATGGTACGTTTTATGATATCATAAAATGCCAAAAATTGATGTAATAAATAATTAATAGATAATCCATGAAAAGTAAATTATTTTCCCCATTAAAATAATTTTTTATATCATGTGATTATTTTTATAAACCGTCAATTAGTCCTATGAAAACATTATTATATATCATGTTTTTAAAATCAAGTCTTTATAAACATTGATTGACATCTACATTACTAAGGGTAATACATTATTTTTTTTGATCATAATCTTATAATATAACTAAAACCAATCATATTTTGTGAAAATAATTTCAAAAACCAAGTGAATGATTTTTCTGATTATTTTATCTTATAGAGTCTATAACTGATGTTATGAAATTAATAATGAATTATCTACTCCTTTTATATATAATCCCACAAATAATCCCAATCCAATTTACTCAAAACATTTGGTGAAGAACAAAACTCTACATTTTTTTCTCTAGATTCCTCTCATGTTACCCTGTGATATTAAGAAGAACCTCCCAATAATTTTGAGTCACACACCCAAGGTGGGGGATCCTCATTGTCCACTATATTCAATAACATTATTTATATTATTAATATTTTTTTTCAATTCATAATGGTGGGAAAACTTTTACAAATCCATGTTACTATATTAATGATTTAAAAGTGATTATATACCCCTTTTAAGCTCACTTATCCCTTATATGAATCATTATTTACCTTTGTCATGCTGTTGAAATTATTACGCAATTTTTCATTCCAAACATCTGTGTATTAAATACGCATCCTTATTCCTACTTAATAGTTTTTACAGATATGTGAATTAAATTCAATTATTTGATAATTCTATGTATATGACCATAACTCCCCAATCTTGTGATTTAAAATTATGAAGAAAAACCTTCTATTCTATGATCTATGTGGAACCCTTGTGAAAGCCCATGATATTTAAATGATTAGTGAGACAAAAATTATATATCCCTCCAATGAATTTGGTAATTTTTTTCTCTGTTCATATTACATGTATGGTCCATTCGAGGTTATCCTAATAATACTATGTTATGATGTCTTTGTAGTTATGGTTTGGATAATTTTAAGATGACCTTTTTTTGCATTGACATTCCAATTTTTCCTTCCTATTATCAATATATATCACACCTCTTTATAATAGTCTATGATTTGTACCCCATTTATGATTAATTGAAATATATTATGGTACACATGTACTACTATACCTTATTCTATGTTTTTTTATTCCCCTATATGTCCTTATATCTCAACCCTTTCTAATGCATATCCTCCGGTTATTCAATTCCGTTTTAGAATAAGTTTTTAAAATATTAGGGAATGTTTCAGTGTTTTAAATAATGATTTTGTAATCCTGTATTTTGTTATGACATTATATACCTCATTTCCCAAAGACACTAGGTATCAAAATATTCTAAGATTGAATTTTTTGGATATTTATATAATAAATCAATAATTATTGTGTATTAAATATATGTGTTGTAATAGTATGTATTCAAGGAAATTATAGATAATTTTTTAGAATAGGATTATAAACATTAGCAAAACCCTGAGGGATAAGACTATAAAATGGAATACAAACTATATTTTTGTAAATTATAGAGTAATGGGTTTCTATGAAAAATAAATACTTTCCTTTTTACTACATGTGTATGTGGCTCTAGAATAATGGTACCTAGGGGTAACTACCTAAAAAATAGTGCATTGAGATGGACTCGATTGTCACTTGGTGAATGAAAATGGGAAATTCTACACACCTATCATGACACTATATATTGATAGGATTTTTTAATGTTATAATATCATAATAAATAATTACTAAGGGAAAAAAATGATGATAATATTTTATATAATCCAACAGACATTGGATAACATAGACTGAAACATTGAAAATCATAGGTTAATAATAAATCTAATTTATGATTTATACCTTAAATTTTTGTAAGAAAACATTTTATGTGTGTAATTGTTTGAAAATTATCATCCCTGAGTATATTTTGGATGAGGTAAATTATTTGAAGTAGAATAAAATATTGAAAAGAATTATTATCATCCATTGTTATATTCAATCTTTCATATCACTAATTTTTTGTAGATCTACTCAAACACTACCTCAAAACCTGGAAGTTTAGTTATTTATAGAGACATAGAATGGGTAAATTTATAAATCCCAATCATATAACTTATCCCATATCAATATTTTCAAGCTATAAATCCAATTGAACTACGTGATACTCCATTTAGTAGAATTTGATTCAATTCTGGATATGGATTGGAAATCTATATACAGAGCCAACAAAATTTATCAAGAAACGGAAATCACCCTATTTATCATGAATTGTCCCCAAATTCTATACAAGTGAATGGATGATGGTTAGTCTCCTTTAGTGTCATTATATCATGAATAAGTTTTATGTCCTTTTGATCAAGTGTATATCTTTCAAAAAATTGGAACTATGGAAAAATCATCATTGAAAACATTCTTATTTTTAGGGGAATATTATGAGGTGTTTCTTGAATAATTTCTTGGTAATATTGTAAAAACCCATAAAATTCAAAGGAAAATTTTTTCTTAATTTTTTATGGGATTTTACAAGAACGCATCTTCTGACGGAACCGGATTCTGAGGCCCGGTGCGCCCGTAATAAATTACTGAAGTTTAGCTAGGGTACGTTCAGTGAACGAACGAGTGAGATTTCCTAACTTTTGAACCGATACTCGGAATCGAAATATGAGGGCACTGATGAAACTGTAATGCCGATAATTTTTTAGGAACACCTTTTCCGGAGTTTCGTTTTCTCAATTGAGGTTATTAAAATACTAGGTTAATAAAAGAATAAAATAAAAATATACAACCAATTTTATTTTTGTTTCAAGTAGTTTAACCTAAGATAAGTAGTAGGAGTGGGACCCACTGATGTTCTAAACTTTCCATGAAAGGATTTAAGGTGACGCGAGGCCCACACGAGCCCCCACCTTTTCATTCCTCCTTAACTCCTTTTAAAACCTCTTTGTCATTAAAGTTTCCAACTTATCACTTCAATAAATTTTTTCATGTTAAGTGAATTAAATTGAAATGTTTGAAATTCAAAAGGATTGGCATGAGAAATAAAATAAGGCAAAGCCTTATTTTATTAAGTTGGATTTTCGTTGTGCGAGGAGGTTTTGGAGAGGATTTTCTCTAACTCTTGAAGAAAATCTTCCTCCTCATCGAAGAACACGAAGAACGCCAAGCCTTCGATGAAGGACTCTGTCGCCGCAAAGGGGAGTTCGTCGTACCGTCTTCTTCCCTCTCCAAAGCCGGTGAGAGACGTCATCCTCAGAGATCGATGATGCGACACCGTGTACCGCGATGCTAACGATTCTCTTCTCTGTGACGCCTATGACGCTTACGGATTCTTCTTCCACAACATTCTTTTCCACGATGAACCTTCGTTCAATGAATTCATCGAGGTACGGGTTAATTTCTTTTCTTCATGGAATATCTTTTACCGTTATTCGTCTCTTTTTGTTGGGACACTTGATATCAATTTATCGGGAGGAGGTCGGACCGCACGAACACGGCTAACTCTCCTCCCCTTTTTTCGTGTTGTTGTGTTTCGAAAGAAGGTGGCACAGTGCGATGACACCACATGGAATTATGGGGAAATGCGACAAAGATGCGTAGCGTCGTCACGCCGCACCGTTGAGGCCGAACGAACCCATGACTGGAGTCAGGCCACAACGAATGGGCATGGAGCAGTTGCGCCATGCCGGAGAACCTCGAAGACAATGTGGCCAGAGCAGTGTCGCGGTGGAGGGGGGGGCGGCGCCGTCGCGCCGCGGCGGTCGGACTAAGGCCGCAGCCTTTGACCGTGGCAGAGCAGGGAGCGGCGGCCGGAACCACCGGTCGCCCGCGCATCGAAGGGCGGGAACACGGGGTCCCGCGGCAGCAGCACGACCGACCAGCCGGGCCAGCCGATCGAGGAAGGCTGGGGGTCGTAACCCTTAGCTGGCCAAAGGATCCCCCCCACCCATGTGGTGGCCACAGTTACACAAACAGGGGGCATCGCCCCCCCCCCCCCCATGTCCGCTTAGCTCGGCATCGGCCAAGCGGGCCACGTGGGCCGCTTGAGTGCGCCAGGCTGGACCGTGACATAGGGCTGGGCCGCGCCCTAATGGGATGGACCCGGACCCAGTTCGGGTCGACCAGGTTCAGTCCGAACCAGGGGGTCTCGGGTCGGGTCAGTCCGGGCCCAAACCCCCCCCCCCTAAAAATGGACAGGTACATTCTTTTGCCCATATCTTGTGCTGCGGACATCCGATTGACACACCGTCATTTTTGATGAGATCCTTGGATTGAGACGGTCGTTTCGATATATTACACTCAAGGTTTCAGAGAACTTTGGGTACAACCGGGTTGGTTCAAACATGAAACCAACAGGGCCCTTGGAGCGGAAACACTTACAACTTGAGCTCCGGACGTCTGATTGACGTGTCGTCGACATTGCTGGATTCCTCTTAGTGAGGAGGAACTTTTGGCTTACTCTGCTCGAGGTTTGGACATAGTTTGAGTACAGCCGGGTTGGTTTTGACTTAAAAACCAACAGGGCCCCTAGGACGAAAAAGCCAATAACTCTCAGACCGGGCATTCGATTGACGAGCCGTCTGTCACGTTGAGTTTCTTTTGACGATACGGAACTTTTTTATACATAAACTACGGACTTCATGTCAGTTGATGTATCAGCCCCTTGGCTCGTGGAGTGGACCCTTCCTGAACGAGCTTGTTGTGTGCGGAAACCCTAGAGCTGGCTGCGACTGCGACGACGATGACGACTGTACAGAAATCTTTCGTGGGTTCGACAGCGATGACTACAACACTCAGCAATACTGTGTGGATTAGTGCTACCGATATTGTGTGGATCTGATCCTGTGTGGTTCAGTGCTCAGCGGTCCTGTGTGGGCCAGCGCATACCGATCCTGTGTGGGTCAAATCCTGTGTGGGTCATTGCGGGGGTTAGTACCTATCGATCTTGTGTGGTTCATTGCGGGGGTTAGTACCTATCGATCCTATGTGGGTCTGATGGATTAGATGAATCAGTGGCTATATATGATCATCTCTATCATCTTATGAAGAAGTATACATGTGTGAGCTGAGTCATTACATCCAATATTATCTTCAATAATATTCAATTGATATCCTGTGTGGATTAAGTTGTGCTTTTCTGTGTGGTTTGGGTTGCGAATTCCTATTTGGAATGGGTTATTCTTTCCTGTGTGGACTGGGTTGTACTTAGGCTCGGATGTTGGAGCCGAACTGGAATTGATGATTTAGGTATATGTATGGGAATATACCTAAGTAGTGTCGGATGTTACTTCGTGATTGTATCTTTCCTTTGTGGATTATCCTTTTTGGATTCTGGTAGACCTTCGGGGGTCTCGGGGTCCCTACTGAGTAGCATATACTCACCCATGCACGGGAAGTTCCCGCACTACCTTGTGTTGGATGCCGATGACGGACAACATTGATCACAGTTGAGGATCGTGGAGCGAGACGGTTCCTAGAGGTGGACCACAGGGCGGGATGTAAATGGAGCGGATGACTGGACCCGTGGAGCTGTGGAGACTATCTGTACCCACCATTCAGGTGGGACTTCCAGTGGATGGATCAACGTTGATTTTTTACTTTTCAGTTGTTGTACTTCTTTTCTTGTTGTACTTTACTTTCAGTTTGTGTTTGTATTCTGGCCTACTTACTTTTCTGCACTTACTATTGTACCTAGTTTTACTTAGTGTTTAATTATGCATTCTTACTCTGTGTGTTTGTTTACTTTATAAAGGTAATGTCTTCCCTTTTTATCAGGAATTATGAATTGGTAATAGTCGCCAACCCCTGGCCTATGGAAGGCAGGCTTGGGGTAGTCACGACACGGGCCCCGAGGAAGGGTTGTGACAAATTGGTATCAGAGGTGTTCGGTTCTACTGCAGAACTCAGGATTCTGATATTTTTCTATGTGAAGCAATAGTGTTAAGAGTATTGAGTGTGGTTATCAGTCCAAGGAGTCCAGTGTTGTTGCAATGACTGGCACACCGTACAACAGGACCCTGACTTCTAATTTTCGACGTAGTGCATGAAGACACTGATTGCATGTGTGTTTCAAGTTTTCTTTGTGATTACTTTGTATCACCTCACCATGTATATTGTATTGACGTTGGCGCAGCTTTCATTTTTCTGGATGGCCCCATGACGGCAGCCAGTTAGGGTTCCTAGTTTTGTACGTGACGACAGCCCACCGAGCAACGAGGCCTCAGTGCAGGGCCCTATTACAACAGAGGCATCGGCGGTACCTCTACCCGCCGAGCCACCGATGCTACCAGCCCCAGCCGCTGAGAGTACACGTCACCTTGGTGCACTGCATGAGTTTCAGCATCAGAGACTACCTAGGTTCTGCAGGGAGATGGACCCTCATGTAGCCGAGGATTGGCTGGAGGCGGGTGTGCGAGTTTTTAGTTTATTGGGGACACCAGCTGACCTCATGGTGATCCTCATAGCGAGCCTCCTGCACGCGGTAGTAGGCAGATGGTGGATCTTTATGCTCCAGGTGCACGACGAGGCATCACTCCTTTGGACGGACTTTGAGAGCCGCTTCCGCTCGGAGTTCGTCTCATCCACCCTTCGTGCGGTTTGCATCCAGGAGCTTCCACAGCTGCGGCAGGGCAACATGACGGTCGACCAGTACTCGGCAAGATTTACCGATCTCTCGCGCTATTCGACGAACATGGTACGAGACCCATTCTTCCGGTCCTAGACCTTCGAGCAGGGATAGAGGAATGAGATCAGGGCATCGCTAATCTCCCTCAGCATTTTGACATAGGCAAGGGTACTGGAGTGAGGCCTTTTCGTTGATAGCTTTCTTGCTGAGCCAACACTAGCAGCGAGACCTACAGTAGGGCGGCATGTAGTAGAGTCTTCTGCGGCTGGTAGTCGACGGATGACACATGGGTCCAGGTGGACCAGACCCTCAGGCGGATGACCTCAGGACACTAGCTCAGAGGTGTGGGGCACACAGTGCAGAGCTAGTCTTTCGAGAGGCAAACAGTGCTACGCATGCGGCGGGCAGGGCCACATGGCTCGTGACTGCCCGAACCAGCGTGCGGAGGATCAGCAGACGGTTGAGGGACCACCTAGGAAGAGGCAGATGATTGACCGTGGTAGTCCGTAGGGAGCTGGCGGACGAGGCAGAGGAGCTGGCCGAGCAGTAGGTGGTGGGAGATGCTTTGAGGCTCTACCACCACCACCACAAGAAGGTCCATCCTGACCACAGGGAGCTCGCGGGCAGAGGCAGGAACAGCTTCAGGCAGTGGAGGCCTATGACCACGGCACGCCCGAGATGATTCGAGGTACTATCTGTGTCTATTACACCCTTACTGTAGTTCTTATAGACACAAGAGAGTGTCATTCTTTCATTGTCGCTGCCCTTGTTCGGAGCTCGGAGATTCTGATTGAGCCGTTGGCTCGATCCTTATGGCTAGAGACTCCTACGAGAGAATACTTGATGATAACGCACTGGTTCCGGCAATGTGAGATTACTCTAGGAGGTGAGATCTTCGGCTAGGATCTTCTTGTAGCAGCATCGATGCTTTACGACGTCATCTTGGGCATGGATTGGTTATCTACAGTCCATGGTCAGATCGACTGCATTAGGTGCAAGGTGCGATGTGTTCGCACTGATGGGAGCAGGTTCACCTTCACCAGTGAGAAGGGAGCCTTTGCAACGCAGGATGGACTCACGCATAGGAGAGGATAGGCCATCACTCATCAGTTGGATAGCCTCATCCTAGGAGCAGTTGACGTGTGGGGTCTGAGCATACCTGCAGTGGTGGATCAGTATGTAGACGTTTTTTCCGACAACGTTCCAAGACTACCTCCTCACAGAGATGTAGACTTTTATTTTTACCTGTACCCCATGACATACCCGATATCCACCCCAGCATATCGGATGGGTCCCACCGAGCTTCGAGAGCTACGGGTACAGGTGGAGGACTTGCAGGGAAAGGGATTCATCCGACCCAGTGTTTCACCCTGGGCTTCCCCGATTTTTATCGCCAAGAAGGCGGACGGGAGCTTGCGACTATGTGCCGACTATCATCGCCTGAACCAGGTGACTGTGAGGAACAAGTATGTGCTACTGTGGTTTGACGACCTCTTTGATCAGCTCAAGGAAGCAGAGTGGTCCTCGAAGATAGACCTCAGGTCCGGCAATCATCAGCTTAGAGTTCGGGATGAGGACGTGCAGAAGACGGCCTTCAAATGTTGGTATGGACACTATGAATTATTGGTTATTCATTTTGGCATAACCAGTGCTCCAGCTGTGTTCATGGGCCTCATGAACAGGATCTTTCAGCCTTACCTCAATCGATTTTTTGTGGTCTTCATTGACGACATATTTATATACTCGACGACTGAGGAGGAGCACGCCTACCACTTGCGGGTTGTACTGGACACAATCCGAGAGCACCAGATTTATGGTAAGCTCTTGAAGTGTCATTTCTGGATACGTGAGGTCCACTTCTTGGGACACATCATCTTTGAGGCGGGAGTTGTGGTGGATCCTACGAAGATCGAGGCAGTGCTAGCTTGGGAGCCACCTAGGAGCGTGACGGAGGTGCAGAGTTTCTTGGGACTACATGGGTACTACCAAAGATTTGTTCCAGACTTCTCCAGAGTTGCAGCACCACTTTCATCTTTGACGAGAAGTGGAAACCCTTCGTGTGGTCAGATAGATGTCATCAGAGCTTCCAGGAGTTGAGACAGATATTGACCAGCGCACCTATCTTGAGGCTACCAGAGGAGGGAGTAGGGTACGTAGTGTACTACGATTCATCAGGGACCAGACTTGGATGTGTCCTGATGCAGGAGCGGGATGTGATCGCCTAGGGATCATGTCATTTGAGGAAGCATGAGTAGAACTACGCTACCCATGACCTAGAGTTAGCAACAGTGGTCTTTGCTCTGAAGATGTGGCGACACTATCTGATGGACGAGCACATTACAGTCTATTCTGACCACCAGAGTCTTAGGTACATCTTCTTGTAGAAGGACCTGAACCTGAGATAGCGGCGATGGATCGAGTTCCTCCAGGACTATGACATTGATATAGTCTATACTCCTGGAAAGGGGAATGTAGTAGCTGATGCTCTCAAGAGGAGGATGGGCATTTAACTACCTGGGGAGGCGACATAGCAGCTAGCCGCTTTGCAGATATCCTTTGTGGATAGTGATGTAGCAGCCTTTCTTCAGTCACTCACAGTCACTCCTCCACTTCTTCAGCGGGTCAGAGAGGCACAGCGTGGGGATGATGACTGTGAGACGCGGTATGCACAGATATCCTCATGACATGCACCTAATTGATTTTCTATGGGAGGAGAGCATGTCATCCTTTTCCGAGGACGTACCATGGTACCAGCTTATTTTCAAGAGGAGGTGTTGAGGGAGTTCCACAATTTCCCTTTAGCGGTACATCCAGTAGTGGTGAATATGTACCAGGACCTCAGATGATAGCACTGGTGGCTGGGTATGAAGAAGTCTGTAGCAGAGTTCGTTTCCCGATGCCTCACCTTCCAGTAGGTGAAGGTAGAGCACTAGGTACCAGCAGGCTTGGTACAACCTATGGAGGTCCCAGAGTGGAAGTAGGATGGGATATCTATAGATTTAGTGACTGGAATTCCAAGTACTTCTAGAGGACATGACTCCATTTGGGTGATTGTCGACAGACTCACCATGTCGGCCCACTTCTTACCCATCAGATAGCAGGTCTTAGGGGAGAGCATGGGATGCCTCTCCATTCAGGATATTGAACGGATTCATGGTGTTTCATCATCTATCGTCTCCAATTGAGATGATATCTTTACTCCCCGGCATTGGAAGGGGTTGATGGAGGAGTGTGGGACGCAGCTACGTCTGAGCACCGCCTTTCACCCTCAGACGGAGAGGACCATTTAGACTCTCGAGGACATGCTCCATGCATGTGTCCTAGACTTTGGTCACAGTTGGGAGGATCACATACCCTTGGTGGAGTTCTTGTACAACAAAAGATACCACTCCACCATCGGGATGGCACCATACGAGGCGTTGTACGGCCAAAATTGCAGATCACAGCTGTGCTGGACAGACCCTAGGGAGTCAGCACTTGTGGGACCGGAGATGGTCTAGGCCACGACGGAGAAGGTCCAGGTCATCCAGGAGCAGATGAGGACAGCTCAGAGCTAGCAGAATTCTTATTCTAACAGGAGGCGGATACCACTAGAGTTCGAGGATGGTGACCACGTCTTCTTACGGGTCTCACCTCGACATGGATTACAGAGATTTGGCCGAGGCGGATAGTTGTCTCCATGCTTCATCGGACCATTCCAGGTCCTCGGCAGGATTGGCGAGGTGGCTTATCGCCTGACTCTACCACCTCAGTTGCACCGGGTGCAAGACGTCTTCCACGTATCTCAGCTGAGGAGATACGTGCACGACCCAACGCATATCATCAACCATGTGGAGTTGGACATTAATGATGGGGTGACTTATTTGGAGGTCCCAGAAGAGATCAAGGATCAACAGGAGTGGTTCCTACATGGACGATCGATTCATCTAGTGCGCATCAGGTGGCAGCATGAAAACCTTCAGGAGAGAACATGGGAGCGGGAGGCTCCGATGCGTGCACAGTACCCACATTTGTTTCCCTAGTTTATGATGTATCTTTATGGAGACGTAAATCCCTGAGGTGGGAGTAGTTCAAAAACCCGTAAAATTTAAGGGAAATTTGTTTCTTATTTTTCTTTGGTATTTTAAAAGAACACTGTTTCTGACAGCACCTGATTCTGAGGCCCAGTGCGCCCGGAATAATTTTCCAATGTTTAGCTCAGGTACGTTCAGTGAACGAACGAGCTGGATTTCCTAACATTTGAACCGGTGCTCGGAATCGAAATATGAGGGCACCGATGAAACCACAACGCCTGTAATTTCTTAGGAACACCTTTTTCGGAGTTGAGTTTGATCGGGTGAGGTTATTAAAATATTGGTTTAAGTAAAGAATAAAATAAAATGGTGCAACCAATTTTATTTTTGTTTAAAGTATTTTAACCTAAGATATGTGGTTGGAGTAGGACCCACTAATGTTCTAAACATCCTTGAGAGGATTTAAGGTGAGGTGGGGCCCACACGAGCCCCCACATTTTCATTTTTCCTTAACTCCTTTTAAAACCTCTTTTTCATTTAAGTTTCCAACTTACCACATCAATAAATTTTTCCAATTTAAGTGAATTAAATTCAAATGTTTGAAATTCAAAAGGTTTGGCATGAGATATAAAATAAGGAAAAGCCTTATTTTATTAAGTTGGAGTTTCGATGTGCGAGGAGGTTTTGTCGAGGATTTTCTCTAACTCTTGAAGAATATATTCTTCCTCGTCGAAGAACGCGAAGAACGCTGAGCCTTCGACGAAGGTATCCATCACCGAAAAGGGGAGTTCTTCATACCCTCTTATTCCCTCTCCGCAGCTGGTGAGAGACTGCGTCCTCGTAGATCGACGACGCAATGTCGTGTACCGCGACGTCGATGATTCTTTTCTCTGTGACGCCGACGATGCTTACAGAGTCTTCTTCCATGACGTTATTTTCCACGACAAACCTTCATTCAACGACTTCATTGAGGTAGGGGTTAACTGATTTTGTTCATGGAATATCTGTTTCCGTTCTTCGTCTCTTTTTGTTGGGCCACTTGATATCAATTTATCGGGAGGAGGTCGAACCGCACGAACACGACCGACTCTCATCCCCCTTTGTTGTCATGTTCGTGTGGTTCTAAAGAAGGTGGAACGGTGTGATGACACCATGCAGAATTATGGATAAATGCGGCAAAGATGTGTGACTCCTTCGTGCCGCGCCATTGAGGCCAAACGAACCCGTGACCGGAGTCGGGCCGCAGCGAAAGGGCACGACGCCGTCACGCCGTGCGTGAGAACCTCGAAGACACCGCGGCCGGAGCAGGGCCACGTCAAATGGGCACGGCGCCGTGGCGCCGCACTAGTTGGACCAAGCCCGCGACCTTTGGCCGCGGCGGAGTAGGGAGCGGCGGCCAGAACAACCGGCTGTTGGCGCGTAGGAGGGCAGGACCGCGGGATCCCGCAGTAGCAGCACGGCCGGCCAGCGGGTCCGGCCGATCGAAGAAGGCTGTGGGTCGTAACCCCTGGCTGGCCAAAGGAGTGTCCCCCACACGTGGGGGCCGCGGTTACACAAACAGGGGGGAATCTACCCCCCCCCCCCCCCCCCCCCCCCGTCCGCTCAGCTCGGCACCGGCCGAGCTGGCCACGCGGGCCGCCTGAACGCGCGAGGCCAGGCCGGGTCGCACCCAGGCCAAGGCGGGCCGCGCCAGCTGGGCTGGGCCACGCCACCGGGCCAGGGCCACGCCCTAATGGGCCGGACCCGGACCTGGTTTGGGTCGACCTGGTTCGGGCCGACCAATGGGGTATCGGGTCGGGTCGGTCAGGGCCCTAAACCCCCCCTAAAAACGGACAGGTACATTCTTTTTCCCATATATTAGGCTGCGGACCTCCAATTGATGCACCGTCATTTGGGATGCGATCCTTGGATCGAGACGGTCGTTTCGGTATATTAGACTCAAGGTGTAGGACAACTTTGGGTAAGGCAAGGTTGGATCGAACACGAAACCAACCGGGCCCTCGGAGCGGAAACACTTATAACTTGAGCTCTGGATGTCCGATTGACGTGTCGTCGGCTTTATCGGATTCCTCTTAGTGAGACGGATCTTTTGTCTTACTCCGCTCGAGGGTTGGATGTAGTTGGAGTATGTATGGGTTGGTTTTGACTTAAAAACCAACTGGGCCTCTGGGATGAAAAGGCCAATAACTCTCAGACTGGGCGTCCGATTGACGTGATGTCTGTCACTTTGAGTTCCTTTTGACGATATAGAACTTTTGGATACATAAAATCTAAAACTCATGTCAGTTGATGTATCAGCCCCTTGTCTCATGGAGCGGACCCTTCTTGAACGATCTTGGTGTGTGTGGGAACCCTAGAGCTAGCTGCGACTGCGACGATGATGACGACTATATAGAAATCCTTCGTGGGTTCGACAACGAAGACGGCAGCACTCAGCGACCCTATGTGGATCAGTGCTACCGATCTTGTGTGGATCAGATCCTGTGTGGGTCAGTGCTCAGCGGTCCTGTGTGGGCCAGGGCATACTGATCATGTGTGGGTCAGATCCTGTCTGGGTCATTGCGAGGGTTAGTACCTATCGATCCTATGTGGGTCATTGCGGGGGTTAGTACCTATCAATCCTATGTGGGTCCGATAGCTTAGATGAATCAGTGGCTATATCTGATCATCTCTATCATCTTACGAAGAAGTATACCTGTGTAAGCTGAGTCTTGAAGTCCAATCTTATCTTCGATAAGATTGACTTGATATCCTGTGTGGATTACGTTGTGCATTCCTGTGTGGATTGGGTTGCAAATTCCTATGTGGAATGGGTTATGTTTTCCTGTGTGGACTAGGTTGTACTTGGGCTCGGATGTTGGAGCCAAACTGGAATTAATGATTTTGGTATATGTATGGGAATATACCTAAGTAGTTTTGGATGTTACTTCGTGATTGTATCTTTCCTTTGTGGATTATGGGAGACCTTCGGGGGTCTCGGGGTCCGTACTGAGTAGCGTATACTCACCCCTACACGGGAAATTCCCGCACTACGTTGTGTTGTATGCAGATGACGGATAACACTGATCGCGGTTGAGGCTCGTGGAGCAAGACGGTACCTTGAGGTGGACCAGAGGGTGGGACGTACATGGAGCGGATGGCTGGACCCGTGGAGTTGTGGACACTATCTGTACCCACCCATCAGGTTGGGACATCTAGTGGACGACTCGACATTACGGATTTACTTTTCAGTTGTTTTACTTCTTTTCCAGTTGTACTTTACTTTCAGTTTGGGTTTGTACTCTGGCCCACTTACTTTTCCGCACTTACTATTGTACCCAGTTTTACTTAGTGTTTACTTCTACCTGCTTACTCTGTGTGTTTGTTTATTTTATAAAGGCAATGCACTCCCTTTTTATCGGGAATTACACCTTGGTGCTAGTCACCAGCCCCTGGCCTATGGAAGGCTGGCTTGTGGTAGTCACGGCATGGGCCCTGAGGATGGGTCGTGACACATATAATATGATATGAGTTTGACTTAAAATTGATATTATACTCAGATCCATACCAATATCTATGAATCCTTATATAATGGCCATTTTTTTATATTTGGGAGCTTAAGAAAAAATTACGAGACAATTCCGATAAATAATTTATAATCCCATGTAATTTGACATTGCGTGCACTCGTCCTATTTTTCAAGAATAATTATGGGTAAATGTTCCTTTTCATTGAATATCATGATCTCAAAAAGATAATTAAAATGATCATGTATTTTATGTCATAGATACATGAATTTTTGTGCCACATATGTGGAAAACAATACATATCCAAGGTATATCTACATTAATATTATTATCATGTAAATGTGAAAGACGGTATATGTAATACTGATTTTATCATAAGGTATGAGAATGATGATTTCATAGTGATTTCAGTTAGAATCAATAATTGTCCAACATTCTTCATGGAACTAATGAATAGATTCATTATATATTTAATTTAAAAAATTGGATTGTCATTATAGATTATATACATATCACCTCGAAATGAAATGAGGAGGATGAGAATTTTTTGAATTTCATAATAATGGCATTGTAAATAGAAAATTTAGTTGTAATGGGTATTAAATGGGAGTTTTTAATGGAGAATGTAGCATTCCTTGGTAATGTTGTCACCAACAAAGATATATGTATGGATCAATTATAAACTGAATCAAACGAAGGATGGTGAGGACCAACATCTATGATAGAAATCTAGGTTTTCTATGTATTGGTTAGGTTTTATCATATATTTTTGAGAAACATATCATGATTTTAAATCCCATTAATAATGATAACTAATATGGGGTGATGGTTGTATGGAATGGTAAATGAATAGAAATCCTCAAATATATCATAAAGAGGCTAAACACTACACATGTGATCAAATTAACTACTTAGGTGGAATGATTTTAAAGTACAACGATTCATAAAAATGATTAGATTGTTTACTCACGAATGATAACAAATTTAAGGCATATTCCTCTCACCAATTAATGATCCATGAGCAATACTACCCTGGAAATGGTAAATATCTGGCTGTAGTAATCTTCAGGAGGATGATTTTGTGACATTATCTATATAGGGGTAAGTGTGACATATATATATATCACAAAATTTTCAAATATATATTCACAAAAAAGTAAATTAACATGCACTACCAGAGGTGGTTATAACTGATCATGGATTATGATTTTTCAATTAATATTCATCCTTTAAAAAAAATTAGTAAATTGATCTATGTAGAATGAATCTTAAAAACACTTTCCATAAATACGATTTAAATGAATGAAACCATCTAGGAAATTAAAATAATGGATATGGGTATAATTAAATAATATTCATCTTTCTTTGCATATATAACTGGTCAACCATCAAATCTTGAGAGGATCGAGTTGTCCCCAAATAATGATGATATGAAACATAAAATATTATGCTATATTTTATAGTATAACTTAAATAAATAAGGAATTATAATTTTAGTAATATAGATATGTCTCCCATTAAAACCAGAAAATGAAGAGGAAATATTCATATGATTCACATATCTCATCCTCCCATATTAATATATGATGCACTAAGATTTATATATATTAGTATAATAAATTATGGTGGGATAGTATGAAGAGATAGAATAAGGAGTTTTTATCATTATTATTTTTATCCCAAATAATTAAGGAAGAAAAAAAATTATAGGGGTATGATGATACAATTTCACTTACCAGTATGGAATTAGAAAAACATAAACATTGATTTTTCACAGAACTCCCTATGAAGCTTAAGAGAAATTACACAATATGTGTGGTAGTTGATCACCTTACCAATTTATCATAATCAATTTATATCAATGGAATTATTTCTATTGAACAACTCGTTATGACATACAAAAGTACTGTGGTTGGACTTAATGGAGTCTCACTCTCATGTTTATATATTTGATATGATTAGTTTACATAAAACTTTTTTGGAGATTCTTTAATAATTATTATATATATAACTATACCTTATCACTAATTATCTCCCTCATACGTATTGTTAGTCCAAAAGAACCATTAAAGTTTTATAGTATATTCTGAGATCATATTAAATGGATTTCCATCATTATTTGGACCAGATCCTTCGCATAGCATAGTTCTCATATAACAACAGTTTTCATTTTTTTCTTTCATATTGACACATAATGAGGCTCTATATGTAATGATATTTTTGTCTTTGACTTGTTGGGTAGAGCTTGGAGAGTATAACGTGATAGAAATTAATCTCATATATGAGGTGATAAAGAAGGTTAAACCCATTTATCTACATATGAATTTTTAAAAAATTTATAGAAATTATATGCAAAAAATCATCCTTGAGACCAGGAATTTTAGGTTAGAGATAATGTGTTCCTTCATATATATCCATTGACAAAATTTCTGATTTTTAGGAAGAAGTTAAAACTTAATCTGAGAAAAATTATCCCCTTTTAGATCATTAACCACATCGGAGTGGTGACATATTGACTAGAACTCTCATCTATCTTATCTCAAGAACATGATCTGTTCTATATATCATTATTTAGAAAGTAAAGACCGGACTTTTACATGTACTGAATTGGTATGTGGTAATGTTGGAAATTACTATTCAAATTAGGCGCATATTATTAATATCATAGATTATAGAAACAATTCTCTACCAAACTAGACAACTCATATGGTTAATGTTTTATTATGGAACCAAAATTTTGGGGAAGTGATACGGGTGCAAAAAGATGAAATAAAAAAAGGTACACTAAATAAATTTTTGTGTATGAAATGAAAATTACAATGATAAAATAATGATATGGGGAAAGAATGCAACGACCCAAAATTGTGTATATTAAATTACTATTTCAAATGATTAAATGCATTATTAAGTAAAGTATTTATAAAAAAACCATAAACTACTTTGGTAATGTTGGATAGTAATAATTTATATCCAATAATATTTAAAATATCATTAAGAAACTAAAATATTGATAATATTGATATTATATTGTGATCATATAAATAATACATATTAATGGTTTTGATAAAATCAATTTGACACAGATTGATTTAGCGATGGCCATGACCAGTAAGATCATAACCTGTTAAACTCATATATCAGAGCTTCCACAGGAGACAAAATATCTAGTATTTTTCATTGATGAATCCCAATAAAATATTTACAAAATAAATCATTAATTAAACAATGTATGGGATAATTTTATGCTCATTGAGATCATAACAAAAACTATGTACTCCAAATCACCTAAAGATAATCCCACCCTCACACACTATACCCTTAGGGTGTTAATTATTGTAATAAAGGGATATATATCTTGACCATAATAGTATGTATTTTAATATTTCCATTTACAATAAAATAATTTTTATATGTGTCACTTATAT
Source organism: Viscum album (assembly GCA_963277665.1). Taxonomy (NCBI): domain Eukaryota; kingdom Viridiplantae; phylum Streptophyta; class Magnoliopsida; order Santalales; family Viscaceae; genus Viscum; species Viscum album. The sequence continues at coordinate 1,112,910,824 of OY728147.1, forward strand.
TATTTACTTTTAAATAATTAAATAACCAATTTCATAAAAATTAGATTTTGATATAATGGAAAAACATTGTATTTTTGGGAAATAAATAGTTTCAATCAAGACAATACAGTTGAATAATTAAATAATTTTATAAATAAATAATATTTTAAAAAAATATTTTAATAAAATATAATTATAAAATAATATATATTAATATAAATTATAAAATAATTTTATAGTGTCAAATAAAATTATTATAATTTCTAGAATGCTATTATTATCGAAGATACAATTATTTTCAATAATTATGGATTTTATTTAAAAGTGTAAATACTAATATTTATGGATTTATAAGGAATAAACTGGTATTATTTTTTAAATCATCATTTCAAAATTAATCAATAGTGATTTTTTCATAATTTTCCATGAAAGTCGAATATTTGGTAAATTATTAAATATGAATTAATTATAAAGTATGTATTATAACATAATAAAAACCAAAAAGTGTTGTAATAAATAATATAAATACTTTTGAAGAAAAAAATTATTTTATTCATTTAAAATATTTATTTTTAATATCACTTTATTAATTTTATAAACCCATGAATAATCCTCCAAAGCATCCATTATATATTATGGTATAGAAATCATTTCCTAGTAAGCATGACTCATTTAAGTGTCACCTTGGAAATTATTTTAATTTTTTAGATTAATATCCTTAGAAAAAGTTAAATACAATCTTCATTGGAAGAAAACTTGTCCAAAAAATTGTTATCATTAGTTGATTTGATTACATTATCATATAGAGTCCAAAACCCATGTTATGAAATTAATAAATAATTCTCCTACCATTATCAATATAAAAACACCCAAACATGAATTATTATTAAAAAAACCATTATATCATGATATTACTCTCACCATACATATCTATAGACTAAACAAGGGCCCCCATCTCTTATGAATCCCATACCAATTGTTAATTATCACCAACTAACTATACGGGATCCTCTACTTCTCTTCTTTAATCAAGCACATTATTTTATATTATACCTTATTCATTCAATTGATCACTTTTATGAATGTTTTTACACATAAATATATTTTTTATAATTATTTAAACGTTATGGGAGACCCCATTAACTCTTATTTAACCCTACTTAAAATCAATATTAACCTCATTATGATGTCGACATTATTCAATGATTCTCCATGACAAACAATTTTACAATGAATACCAATTCTCGATTACATCATGGGTATTCAATAATATGTACCTATATTTAATTTATTTGGAAAATAAATATATGTAACTCATGCTCTATAATGTTGGTCTTAAAATTTAAGAAATAAAACCTCCATGTTGTATGATCTATGTAGAGAACATATACAAGTACATGATATGGAGCTGACAAGTGGGGCTAGAATTATATAGCCCTATAATGCAATGGGTAATGATATTGCCTCATGAAATTATATGTATGGTGTGTGGGATGTTATACTAAGAATTATATGTTATAATTTCTTGGATGTTATACATAACATAATGTTTTGACTTTATGTTTTATATTGTTACAATATTTCAATGTTTTCGTTTTTGTAATCATGATATATCATACCTCATTGTTCTGGATTATAATTTATAGTTCACTTATGTCTCCGTTATATTCCATATTGTTCAAATTTACATAGTTATCTTATTCTATGATTTCTTATTCCATTACGTGGATTTATATCTCAATCCCTTTATTATGTACATCCTCAGGTTATCCTCTAGAGTTTTAGAATGTCGTGATAATATAATTGAATGATTCAAAGTTTTTAAATAATTATTTTATTCTCATTATTTATGTAATTATTCCCTTTACCTAATTTATCAATGACACATAGACTCATGATCATTTGGGGTTTTTAAATTGTATCACCATGTTATAAATCCTGAATAAATTATATTTAAATATGGGTTTTCATAATTCGTGGATGTTTTATAACACAATTTTTGTAACACCCTACAAAAAAAGCTCATTGTGTTTATAGAATTGTATCCTCTTGAATTGTATAGAAGGTATTATAATTTATGTTAGGGATAATATAATCTCATTATACTATATATAAATAAATTTAGGTGATTAATAATGATTGATTTTTCTCTATATGATTATATTAACGTTTTTTGACATTATTTTCAGTATTTTTTAACGTTCATATTGAACATGTCATGGTATTGTTATAAATTTGTTTGATTATTTTTTATTTATTTTTATGAACTTTTATTATTTAATTTTTCTTTTCCACTCATATTAGGTATATATGGTAATTGGTAAAACGATCTAATACATTTACGTAAGATAAAATTTGATCATGTATAATAATAGGGTTATTATGACCATTAATTAGGTCTACAAAATTAAAATTTATGGCATGTTGTTTCGGTTTTCAAGGTATTAAGTTTCAAAAAATACTTTGAAATACATTATTAATATTTCTTTTTTATTTTACCATTGATACAAAATTAAAATTTAATCATTTATTTATTTTCTCAAAACTAATTCATAGAAAATTTTTTGATATAAAAAAGTGGTCATTATGAATAACATATTCATAGTGATCTCAAACATAAATTTGAAATTTTATACTCTCATTATTGACATTGTTTTGTACATAATAACAGAAAAATGTAGTTTTCTATAAAATCAAGTGATAAATCCCATTGTGAAAAGATGATTCTTCTTCACTCATGAAAAAAATATGGGATGAACCTTGTAGAAATTTTCTTTAAGGGATGGTGAAATTATTTGATAATGGAGAATATGTCAACTGATAAATTTATTTATAAATTAATATAAAGAATCTGACCATAGCCCTGGAAGGGATTAATGTCCCACATAATTTACCACCCACACATCAGTGCTTCCCTTATAAAGAGTTTACACATTACAAAAAACAAGTCACCAACCCAATTGATAAAGATGATAATTGAAATAAAAAACAATAAATATCATAGAGAAAGGGAAAGCCTATGAAATCAAAAATATAAAATTAGATCATGAAAATGATCTAGTGAAAGGTACACATGCTATACTTGGAATGATTGAAAATATCATTTTTGAATCATCCACACACATTTATTTTTGAAAAATATGAATTAATTAATTCACCACCAATGGGATTTGATATTGATTTATTTGTGAAATGATAAAGTGATGTTACCAATTCATCTGAAGTCTTAATCTATTCTTTGATTTAATTTTGTGAGAATATTCTTCATAAAAATCATGTAATTCTCAATTTAGTGATATTTTATTTGATTTTGGTCATGTATTGGAAATCTCAACAAGATCTCATATCAATTTTCAGAATAGAGATATCACATGTCGTATCCCAAATCAACCCATGGTCATCAATATATGAATGGATGAATATAATCTCCCCACGTAAATTTATTTCACTATATATGTTTTAATATCTAATAATTAGGTAATAATACCCAAATGTTTAGAGAGAAACTCAAATTTCTGGATTTTCTAAATTTCAATGAATATAATGGTGTATTTCATAATGTGTTTCCTTGCTTTCCCATAAATCATTAGGAAGAGTTTTACAAGGAACATAATCATGGAACTATTACTCTATTGGATATTATTTATAGAATGGCCTCTATTGAGATGATGGAATTGAATTCCTAGATACAATTGAATCCATAATATGGGTTTTGTCTTTATAGTATCACCATAGTATGTAGAAACACAATTCATTATGAATAATAATGGATGAATGTGTCTTTACATTATTTATCTTTATCATATATTTCATATAAATTATATCATTCTATCAACTTCATGGGTTTGAATACATCTTGAATGTGGATATTTGATTTATATATCAGTAGTTATGGGTGAAACAGGAATATACAACTAATGAATACTTATATGAAAGATATGTACACTCTGAGTCATCATAAAGCTAATAAGAATAATTACAAATATTTTATAAAACATCCTCTTGAAATAAATTTTATTAATCTTATAAAAAATGAAGTGATAAGGAAATATTTTAACATGTTAATTAATCCTTAATTGTGTCAAGAAATACCTTCTAATAGAGAAAACCCCATATTATAAACTCATGTACTTGTGGTTATTCAAATAAAGGTAAATAAAAAACCACATACTATAATATGATGAAATGTTAAGCCAATGTAATTAATACACTAAAGTAATAGAGGGAATACCCAAGCATAAATATCTCGTTCCATTAATTTCAAAATAGATAAACCCCATACCCCCATGACCATGGTGATAGAGAGAACCAATCCATGAATAATCTGGAAATAGAAGTAAAGTGGAGTTGGAAACCCAATTACTTATTGATCCTTTGATGAATCATAGAGAGAAATAAACTATAATTATATTTCATTTAAAAGGATGAAAAATGGATTATGGATAAGAATTGAAAAATTAAAATGATTATATAATTATGGCACATTGGGATTAATTCTATCAGTCACAAAATGTGATTTCAAATTTATAATTTTAATAAATATTTAAATGTATTATTTTAAAAGGACTATATGTGATATTTTATTGGCACGAAACGCATGGATAATGGAATAATTAAATTACCTAAAACCCCCTCAAGACAAGGTCGCCCTTGATAATGATGCGACACATCTCCCACAAATCTCTGTAGAAAAAAACATCACTTCAAAGGGAACCATCATGGTGTGGACCCTTGCTTCACAACATGACTTTCAACTATAAAATTTGTATTTTCAAAAGGTCTAAAAACATTGGGTATTTTCCATAACATCCATATGTCAATTGTGTTACCCTATATCCTGTAGTGTGTGTTTCCCCCTCTATATTATTACAACCATTTTCTCACTATGTTTGGACCCCATATGTATGATGATATCGATAAATAAAAGTAAACTAGTTTTCAGGAGGAGCCTTAGGTATGGTGTTAAACATATATAGGGGTCGAGCCTTATGAATTGGGGACACCCATGAATTGGAATTTTTAATTTTGTAACATTAAAAATTCCCATCATGTCATGATTCCCCATTTAGATGATGTGATCCCTGATTAGATCTAATACAATAATTCACTTCAATATCACATTATTGTAACACCACATAAGAATACTATGACCATTTCATGAACCAAAATTACATCAATGCATCATGAAATGTTTTTCCTACACAACATCATGATCTACAATAATATATTCATGTTCTCTTCTAACTATATAATTTCACCACCTTTATATGTCGCAACCCAGATATCATAGAATTATCATCAATATATCAATTAATTCCATCCATGATCCCTTGATAACTTAATATACTCCATTATTAATGCACACTAACACCTATGACACTAATATTGGGTCTACAATCACCTAATCAATAAATTTTAGATCTAAATCTTAAAAAATGTTTCGAATCCATAAATAAAATATCTCTTACATGAAAATGAATCATTGAGTTATACATCTTCTGAAAACTATATATCTGTTTATACCATGGAAAACATGTTCATGGTAAATGTATATATTTTTTTCTCAAAGAAAACACGATCATGGTTTGAGGCCATATATTTAAACATTAATCATCTAACCTAAAAAAAATAAAATAGATCAATATTTTCATGTACATTCACCACAATGTGTATTCATCCTATATAGAACAAATAATTATGTACCTAAAAATGGATATATCATCATATCATGGCCATGTCTAAAATAATAGTCCTACTTAAATATTTTTTTATTATGGTGTGGCGATCATCTTCATAGTACAACCCTTATATTGAGAATCAATATTTAAGTTTGGCTCATGTAAGAAGAATGGCATATCAATTAAAACCCTTTGTTATCACACTTTATGAATTTTCCCATTTTTAAACCGTCATCTCAGAACATGATTAGACCTTACATTTATTAAATGTAAATTTAATATATAACTCTTATATGAAGTTACCCTTAAAAACTATCAAAATTTAACCCTTATATACTATATAATCTACTGTTTTTGAAACAGTTTTCTTACAGTTTCCCATATGTACTTAAGAAGAAAACCTTAAATATTTAGTATATGACCATTATTCAAATTGTATTCTCAGAGTATCCATTATATAATAAATACAAAAACATTATATTATAATTTTATACATGTATAAATATTTATATATTTAATTCTACTAATTTTTTACTTATTATATAAAACCAATGAAACACTTACATATTTTGAAATTTAACCATTATTTATTTGAAAATGTAACCCCTTAGTATTGAGGAATCTACCAATTCTTATGGTCAAGTATTTTCAACACTAAATATCTCATATATTCTCGAAAAACATCTCAATTTTTATAAAAAAAATTAAACATCCTAAATATATTTAACTCAAATAAAAAATGTTTTTTATGTGGGTTTTAAAAATTATTTTTTCATTAATGATGAAATCGTACAAAAAAATGTGTCCCCATTATTCCATTGATATATTTTTTACTCTTTCACAAATAATAATTACTAAGGGAATTTCTCATCAACTCAAGATGTTAAAAATCTTTCTATGGGACTATCAAAATAGCTAATATCTCACTATCTTCTTAAAAAATCATCGTATTAACAATATCCCTATTTATATTTTTTTTAATCATTAAATATAAACCATTATATTTTCTCAACATAATTATCAATGAATCATAATTAAACAATTATTATTTGACAAGAACGATCTCATGGTTGGAAACAAGATTAATTAATAATAATATAATATTTTCAAATAACGTGACATCAACTCACTTCATCATAGTACTTGAAACCCCATATGAGTATCCTTCTAAAAAAATTAATCCCACATTAAAAAAATAACTATTTGATAAAATTTAATAAAATCCTTATACAGTTGATAAAGAATATTATATAAAGGATCAGATTTCACACTGCCATAATGGTTTAATTGCTTACCCATTTTTAAAATACTCCCTTTAAATATATACTCCCCCTAAATAAGAGATATAATTACCCAGAATTTTTTTACATATATATTATATCTTAATAGTTGAATACTAATTAAATAACATAAGGATCAATTCTAGAATTTATTTGGTCCAGTGCCTTTTCATACATTGAGACATAAGAAACAGGTTCATGGGTGAACTACATCTTTTCCAAATAATATTTTTATATATAACACCATTTTTAGAATATTGATACAATTAATATTTCTTCAATGTATTGTATAGAGAACATAATAAAGAGGGACCTGAAATTCCCGAAAAGGTAAACAAGAATGATATCAATAATCATATAAAGATAACATGAGAAAATGGGAATTAGCTTAAAATTTGATCACCATACCCGGTATATCAAAGATCATAAAATTTTTCATTGGTATAAATATTTAATTTTAATAAGACATAAACCATAAAGGAATAAATTAACATATTCCATGAGATCAAAACATCGGAATATTTAATAGATTTTGGAATATATATAAGACTTGAAAACCATATGTCAAGGCTCCCAACCAATACATTCATAACATGTTAGGATTTGGCTAACCACTCGGATACTTCTTTCAGGTTCAGATAACCTCATATGTACCCTCTTTTGGGCTTTAGAAAATCCTCAATGTACCCTTTGAGCTCATAAAACATTAATAATCACCCAATACATTGGATAAATATATCGTTAGAAACCGTCACATAATGAAAATCATTTATATGTGGGCTAAAATATAATAAAAAATTAATCATATAATAACCCACAAATAAAAAGGGTTTCTTATAAATTTTGTCACATCATAAATTGTTGAAAAGAAATGGATATCTAAAACACTATGTCCACATATTCATAAACCATCCAGAGAATGAATAAATATGGAATAATTGGATAATATACCTAGTAAATAATATGTAACATAAAATAACATCATCTTAGATGAAAAATTATTTTAAAATATGACTTGTAACATTACACGGGGAAAATAAAATTTTCATTTTTAAATCAATTATTAGAAATAACTACACAATTATGATAGGAATTATTTTTTTAAAAGATGAACTTGTAAAATTGAAATTGATCATTAAATTAAAATATTTTCCCTTAAATCAGGAATATATATTCATTCTATATAAGTTAAAAATATTCTTTTCACACCATTTAAAAAAAATACAAAAAATTAACACATTCGAAAAACAACAAAAAGATTCCCTTCAAACCATTTTTTATAAAGACTAACATTGGTAAAAATGACTACAAAAATCATAGGATAATAGTAAAATAATTTTTAATTTTTCATACGAAAAATGAAAATGAATGTGATATATTCCCCCATGTCGACTTAAATATAATGTATCCAAAATTAAGATTAGATTCAGAGACAAATCGCTTACCTTTACTTCATGTTACTTATAATGCACTATAACATCCTCTTTTCTATAATGACTACATATATATCTCTTCTAAAAGGATATAGTGTTTTCTATTTATGAATATTGGAACCTATAAAAGTGAATATGGGATTTTAGATAGAAAATTTTCATATTTATATCCAGTTATAAGGATCCTAGTGGTGTGAATATGTCATAGAGGGGGTGCCCTTTTATAATTATGGAGAGGGGAATGTTTTTAATTTCACATATGATAAAATTATAATAAATAAATTTCTAAGAAATATGCCCCCAAATTTATATGTATTCAATGTTAAGATAATATTGTTTTTTAATCCAATAAGCCAATATTTTTTGTTATAGTATAGTTTTAAACGTTATCAATTCGATTAATCCATGAAAACCAATTTTAATTTTAACTATGGTACTCAATTGTTCATTACAAAATGGTTTTAATTTTTTCATATAATGTTAAAATTGGATAATAAATGGAAAATTTATAACATTAAGGACCATATCACATCCACCTTGACTTATTAAAAGAATTTAACTTTTTTTAAATAATTTAATAAAATACTTATTTGATAAAATATCATTACTGGAAAAATTAAAACTATACATATAATTTGACATTAAATACGTTAATAAAAATGGGAGATTTGAATATAATTATTTCACACCACAAAAATTTTCCATATATATCGATTAAATTAATTGGTTAAATTAATTAATTCAATTTTTTTTCTTTAAATAACTTTTAAATCATTTCTAATTTTTTTATCAAATGGATAAATATTTCATCAATGTTTCGTAAGTAGTTAATCAAATTATATAATTAATAAAAATTAAAAAAAAATCTCCCATTAAAATATTTTTAGAAACTTCCAAATAGACACATATATTTCTTAAAAATATTTATTTTTCTACTTTTGGTCAAATAAGAAATATTACAAACAAACAGAGTGAAATTTTGTAATATTAATTAATTTAAATAATACATACCTAATTTTCATATGTGTCTTTTCATTTTTCACCTATATTTAGAAAATACTATTCTCATGGTTTAATTTAATCCATAAAATAAGAATTATTAAGAAAATTTTTGTCCTTAACACTTAGACATAATCCATATGATTTACATTTACCCTTTTCCAAGGAGATAAATTTTACCCAAGTAATGATTAATAGTATAATGAAATTAAAGTGGAGTAATTACCAAATCTTAACACCCTAATTATAAAACTATAATTAATTTTATCTAATTTAATACTTATAAATGTATAAAAAATTTATCATATCTTTTCAAAATGCAACAAAAACATCTATTTAGAAGAAGAAATCATTTTTATGAATAAAACTATATTTATTATTATCCTATACCAAAAAACATGTTTGAATATTTAAAACAAATGCTAATGCAAAATATATGTAAATTTATTTATAATAATTCTAAAATAATTATTAATTTAATTTATTAATAAAAATACATTAGGAAAATATAAAATATTTTTCACAAAAACAAATACTTTTATTTTCAAATAGTTATTTTAAATATTAATCCTTTTTTTACTAATGAATTATGTTCATTATGTTTTCATGATCTGGTTATTACTATTCATCACAACAAATAAAATGTCTTGGAGATAGGATAAACAAAATATTTTAATAATGTTACGTGGTTCTTGTAAACTCGTTGCGGCATGTAATTAAAGCTATCGATGAAATCAAATTATTTAAATATAAATATTTCTTGAAAAATCATAGGGTTTTACATTATACCCCCAATAAAATTAATTTCAAACTCAAAAATCATCACTATGATATAAAAAATTATGATATCACTGTTTCAGTGCATCCTTGGGATCATATGTTGTATCTTCAAACTTGTGATTTTTCATGAGAACGTTCACTCTATTAATAGTCATTTTAGGTAGTACAATATCCCTATGATCCATTATTTGAACAAGTTTCTCATAATAAAAAATATTTTTTTATAGTTCTATGGACTTTGATTTTAGTTCATCTTACGGATCTAGTATGTAATTTCTAATGATATATATATGGAACACATCATGATCCATACATAGATTTATGAGAAATGAAAATCGATAAGCTACCATCTGGATACGACCAATAACTTCAAAATGATTGATATACATAGCAATTAGCTTTCCATTATTTCTAAATATCATATCCTTATTCTTGTAAAAAGTTCATAGGAATCCATTATCACTAACAACAAACTCTACATTTTTCTAATGATTTTCAACATAACATTTCTTGTCTAATACGAGATGTTGTTATGTATTGTTGAAAGGATATTATAACGACCACAGCTTTTATAAATAAAATTACTCTATAAATTTATTAAAATGTATTATATATATATTAATGTTATAGAAAACCCATTTACATATTTTGATTTATTATATCCTATGGTATATAAAAGGCCATTAAGCACCATTACCATTAGTAATATATTCATTAAATAGTGATCATGTGATTAGTAAAAATATAAGGGCTTAAAAATTACAATTGATATAAAATATGGAACTGATAGCCTACAATAGTAAGAGAAGACCCTCTGAATCAAGTTTATTGAAGCTTCAAAAGCTATATATCATCACTGATATTTCCCAGGACCATGGATAAGATGAGATCAAACATCTTAAGCAAGAGTAAATGTAATGACCCGAAATTTTGAATGAATTTTTGTTTCCTAATTTTTTGTTTAATTTTAGATTATACTCAAAAAACTATTTTCATAAATTAATGATGTTAGTAAAATTAAAATGAGACCATTGGGTTTTGACTTTTATATGACCATTGGTCAGTATGACTATTGGAATCTAAATGATACGATTTTTGTCTCTAAATAAAAGTGGTCTTGGTTAATTAATACAGAATGAAGATTTGATGGCCTCATCAAGTAGTATCGGGCCGATCGAAGCCCATCTAACAAAACTTGAGAATGAGGTAACACCAATGGGCTTTGCTCTGATCCAAACCCAAGCTGAACGTCATCATGTGAAGCTGGAATGGAATCGCCTTCGCGAGAAGAACAAGCTTATAGAAATCACTACTCGAGAAATGTTGGCCAAGCCACCCTCGGATTCTCTCACCTTAGAACACCTTACACTTTAGTACTTTGTTGGGGTTATAAGGGGATATGTGACATGATCGTAGCTACTATGTGTAATCCTTTGAGATAAATAAAATTGTGATTTCTTCCTATGATGAAGTTTGTGTTTTTTTTCAGATATTCGAATAAATATAGGATGTATATTGATGAATTTTGGAAAAAAAGAATATTCTAAAATATTTATGTAATCCTTAAATAATCAATGATGTGTAATGATTTTAAAAAAATGGCTTCTGAAAATTTGTTCAGTAATGAAATTTAGAATCTAATAAGATCAACATAATTTTTTGTGAATAGTATATTATGAATAGTGATTTTATGCTTATGATTAGAAATTTTACCAAATTGATTAGTAATCTCACTTAAAGAAAGTATTAAAGGTATTTAGGAACCTTGATTAAGTAATTTGATTCAATAAAATAGGTAAATAACTGTTTCAAAAATTATTGGTTAAGTATTAGTTTCTTCTCAGTGAATAGTGTTTTTTATTTAAAACATAAATTAAAAATATTTAGAATATTATTTTCATAAATTGGAGCTCATTTTTTAAATCAGAGCATCGATATTTGGTTAAGGTGAATTTTTGGGATTTTTTTGAAAACGTTGAATTTTTAGTGAATAGAGTTTTTATTTAAAAATTAAATTAAAAATATAAAGAAAATAATTTTCATAAAATGGTGCTCATTTTTGAAATCACAGCATCGATATTTGGTTAAGGTGAATTTTTGGGATTTTTCTAAAAAATTTGAATTTTGAGAATAGTGAAAATACATTTTTGAGTTTCGGGTGTTTAATGGAATCATTAAGGATGTAATAATTATGCAATAATTCTGGTCGATATAGGAATTTTAAGATAAGGTATTATGTTTCCCAAGTGGACAATACCATGGTCAAATACCATGGGAAAGCCCATAGTTTTTCCAATACCACCGATGAGGTGTCCCTTGGCCACTAATGACTTGTCCCCTCACTTCTCCTATAAATACCAATCCTTTCCCTCATCCTTTTTATTACCAAAACCTACGCAATGATTTTATGGTGTTTTTACCTCTCAAGGAGTCCTCTCAAGGTTCCCTCAATCCTCTCAAGGTCCCGACCTTCAAGCTTTCAAAGTTACTCTTCAAGCTAAGGGATTCTTTCACCCTCTTCTTTTGAGCAATGACTTCCTTTATATTGTGTCTTCTAGTTTCCTTCTCTTTTTGTTGAGGGAATGTTCTTATATTTTTTTATTACTACCCATTTCTTTTACAAATGATGATAGACCCTTACTTCTATCATCAATTTGTTTTCTGAATTTCTATGTGTCGTCGTTAGGCTGCCGAATTTCTCATAAAAGAAATAGCGTCTTCTCTTTTCTTTCATGATTCCTTTTCATGTGGTATGTCATTAAAATTTCCATACCATGTTATTGTCTTAGTTTTATTCTTTATTTATATTGTATTATAAGTTATTTGTCAGTGGGTTACTATTTTACCCTCTCTTTTCAATGTTTTCTAAAACCTTGTTATATAGCTGTTTTTCTGCAGAAATTTCCCCTCAGAATTTCTATCTCTTTCTTTCTAGAAATTCTCTTGTTTTATTTATGTGAATACCCAGACCAATTTAGTTTCTTTGGGTGTCCATAAATATATAAATATGATGTATTTGATTATCAAATAGACATACATATAACCCTCACTCCCTTTCCATAGGTTATAAATGACATAATGATCTTAATTTTTTTAAGAACTTTTAAAACGTCACGATCTTGAAATGAAACCCATTTCTTTTATTCTACCTGGGTTATTTATGAAATATTTTATTATGATCTATATGGCTCACATGAATTTAAACACATATTAATGTTGTGCTCTGATAGTGCTCTAATGTATTGGGTAATGATATAATCTCTAGAGATTACAAGTTTCATGATACCTTGGTGAATAACCTTGGTAATTTTTATGATACCATGGGGATGGAACATGGTGATATGTTCTTGAATGTCTAAATGAAATGTTGTATCCACATATTCATGTTATGTTTCAAGTTCTTTTAATTATGATATGCCTATACTTCCATTGCTCATATCTTTATGTTTTTATTCAAGTACTTATTGATATCACAAGTACACTGATTCCCTTGTTTACCCTTACTGGGCCTTCTGCTCACCATTTCCTTTGATGTATGTATCAAGGATATGAAAGGAATTATTTTTACTTAGGATGATCTTATGATGAAGCCTTATAAGTGGATTAAGAGAATGATTTATGTTGTATTCCAGTTTTATTGTTCCTGATTTCCAAGACACCAAACTTTAAAGATCCTATGTATGTAAATGTTAATGAAAAGTTGTGTATTAAAAAAGAAGGACGCCACAGTTTGTATCAAAAGATAGTTTAGTTATTTATGTAAATTAGGCTATGAAAAAATTATGATGAACCCTATAGTAAAGTTTAAATATCGGGAGAACTTCCTGGTATTTTGGTGAGTATTGTGTAAGTGGTTTATCAAAAAAATACATCCCTATCTGGATATGAGAAGGTAGGGGTGGCTCTAGCACAGATGTACATAGGGATAAAACCAGAAAACACTGCTTTGAGCTAGAATCGAACGGGAACTAGTGCATGACAACATGAATTGCTTCACACTTGGTTACGACACCCCCCAGTGGATTTTTTGGTTAACCGCCAGCATTTTATGAATCATTATGAAGGAATTATAGAGAAATATACTTGTTTAAGCATGAAGATTTGAGACGTATAATCTTTTATACTTAAAAGATATGTAAATGAAACAATTTTCTCACTAAGATTTTATTCTTTTAGAAAATGTCAGGAAATAGGAGGAACCGTGTAAATGGTGATCATAATGGACCATGCACCGACGACCCACCTATGGAAGCCGAAGTGGAAATATTCACACGAATGATGATCCAACTAACTCAATTTATGAGTAATAACATGAATCAAGCTGAGAGGCCGATCTCACCATGAAGGGAAGAACATTATGTTGAGTCCTTTAGGCGCCAACGACCACCAACCTGTAGTGGATTGACTGACCCATTGATTGCTGAGCAACGGATCTACTCTATAGAGAAGTTATTTTTTGTGCTACATTGTTCATAGCAAGAGAAGGTCAACCTGGATCTCTATCGCTTAGAGGTAGAAGCTCATCAGTGGTGGGAACTGATCAAAAACATGAGGCAATGAGTGGAAGATGAAGCTATAGAGTGGGAAGAGTTCATAGGGTTCTTTTTCAGTAAGTATTTCCTTCGTTCCATGAGAACAAGAATGGAGAATGATTTTCTCGAGCTGAAGCAGAAGGAGAATGAATCTGTGGGAAGCTATGAGATGAACTTCACAAGGATTTTCTGATATACATCTATCATTGTCATGGATCCAAATGGTAAGGTTGATAGATTCTCCGGTGGACTAAGACCTCATCTGTGAATGAATCTAGCCAACCGATATTATTATTGCTACAAGGAGATCGTGCAGAGTGAGATGAAAGTCGAGATAGAGATTGGTGAGATGCAGTGGTCTCATAAATCCAATGACAAGAAGAGATCGATGGGGCCCATCTTAGGGAGGACTTTTGATCAGGGAAGAGGAGGAGAGAAAGTGAAACTTCCCAAATGAAATAAATTTGGGAAGAACCATTCGGGGAACATCCTGCTTGGGAGTCAGAATTGCTACAAGTGTGGCAGAGATTTCCACATTGTAAGAAATTTTCATGGTGAGGTGAAACCTATTCTTCGAAACACAAATGACAAGGGGTATATGGTGCATCCCCAACCTGATGTCAAGTGCTTCATGTGTGGAAAACATGGACACATTAACAATCACTGTCCAAATCTGATGGCAGTGGAGGGGAACCACCATCAGCCTCAGAAAAGTCCAAGGGATCAAGACCGTGCTTTTTCTATCGTGATAGCTAAAGTCAATGCTCCAAATGATGTGGTAGTAGGTACTCTCTTTGTCCAATCAAATCTAGCAAATACATTGTTTTATTATGGTTCTACGCATTCCTTTATTTTCTCCAAGTTTGCAAGGAATTTAGAATCTACTCTCAAATTTCTAAAAGTAGAGTTGTCAGTCAAGACTTCTGGTGGGACAATCCAAGCATTTTCAGTGTTTAGAAACTCTAGTATTTACTTTAGTGAGCACAATATTAATGCCAATCTAGTATTCATTCCCATGCTGGAATTATACATTATACTAGGGATGGACTAGCTCTCAATGTATAATGCTGAGATCAATTGTAGAAGCAAGGAAATATCAGTATTCTTGAATGAAAAACCTACAGTTATCATCCAAGGAGATATATCTCAACCTCATATTTGTCTAAAAAAACCCCTATAACATTCTTTATGGAGTTGATTGGTGAAGAAGAAGAAAGATCTGAGAGTTTGATGATAGAAAATGTCCCCATCATCCAGGAATACGTTGATGTATTTCTGGAGGAGTTTCCTGGACCTCCCCCAAAAAGAGAGGTAGAGTTCTCCATCGAACTCGTACCTGGATCTCATCCGATATCAAAGACCCCATATTGGATGGAAAATGTGGAGCTGGAGGAATTAAAGAAACAACTCCAAGAGCTTTTGGAGAAGGGGTTTCTCTGACAAAGTGTGTCTCTTTGGGGAGCACCTATTCTCTTCGTGAAGAAGAAGGATGGATCAATTCAGCTATGCATTGATTATAGAGAACTGAATGAGATCACAGTGAAGAAAAAATACCCTCTTCCAAGAATTGATGACTTATTTGACCAACTTCATGGGGCTCAATTCTTGTCTAAGATTGACCTTCGATCTGGTCATCATCAATTGAGGGTGAATAAAGAAGATATTCAAAAAACTGTCTTCCCATAAAGATAATATCATTATAAGTTTATTGTTATGCCCTTAGGAATGACCAATTCACATGCTATTTTTATGGATTTGATGAATAATGTCTTTAAGGACAACCTTGATAACATTGTGGTAGTTTTAATTGATGATATTTTAATATATTCCAAAAGTCGCGGGGAGCAAGAAGATCAGCTGAGGGTTATTTTGCAAACTTTGCGGAAGGAGAGGCTTTTTGGAATGTTTAGTAAATGTGATTTCTGGTTTCAACAAGTTGCTTTCTTAGGGAACATTGTAACCAATGAGGTAATCACAGTTGACCCTGCAAAGACAAAAGTTGCAGTGGAGTGGCCTAAACTTACAACAATAACTGAGATTCGTAGTTTTCTTGGATTAGCAGGATATTATTAGAGGTTTGTGAAAAACATCTCATGACTTTCTAATCCATTAAACAAGTTAACTCAAAAAGGGGACAAGTTCTTCTGGAAAAAGGATTGTGAGGACTGTTTCCAATAGATGAAGAAGAGATTGGTTACTACACCTATGTTAACTCTGCCCTTAAGTGGAGAAGGATTCATTATTTTTAGTGATGAATCTCTAAAAGGGCTTTGGTGTGTCCCCATGGGAAATGATAAGTTCATTGCTTTTGTATCTTTCCAGTTGATGATTCATGAGCATAATTATCATATGCATGATCTGGAGCTGGCTGTTGTCCTTTTTGCTCTGAATATATGGAGGCACTATCTTTATGTGGAGAAATGTGATATATAAACAGACCATCAATGTTCGAAGTATATTTCCACAAAAAAGGAATTGACCATGAGAAAAAGGAGATGGTTGGAACTTCTTAAAGACTATGATTGTTCAATTCATTATCACCCTGGAAGAGCAAACAATGGTGTTGATGCATTAAGTAGGAAGGACCCAGTTGTTCTTTCCAAGATGAGGATTCAAAAAGATCCTTTGATCAATTACCTAGTAAAGCTAGACATGGGAATTATAAGGAAAGGAAAATTATCAACCCTAACCCAATTGATTTCTCAACTGTCATTACAAGAGAAGATCAAGAAGTCGTAGAAAGAAGATCATTTGTTACAAGAGATGTTTGAGGCTGTAAAGGATAGAATGTTTCCTGATTTTAATATTGATCACGAATCACTACGGGAAAAATGGGCATTTGCGACGGGTTATTTGCGACGGGTTAGCTTTCCCCGTCGCAAATAACCGACGGCGGTAAAAGATATTTGCGACGGGAATATACCCCCGTCGCAAATAGTATGTCGGCAGGTTATTATTTGCGACGGGTCCCGTCGCAAATAACTATTTAACCGTTGACCGTAATAAATGCAGGCTAAGGTATTTGCAACGGGACCCGTCGCAAATAATATTAATTGAGACGGGTATCCCGTCGCAAATACTCTAACCTATAAATACCCCCCATCCGTTTTTTTTCATTCATTCTCAAAATCGATCTTCTACTTCTCTGAAAACTCTATTTTTAGAGTTCAACGTTTCTTGAGTTTAATTTTTTTTTCCGGAGTTGATATTGAAGTTTTCAACAACGATCAGAGATCAACCTCAGATCAATTTTAAAGGTATTTATGTTCATTTTAATGTAATATTTATTATAAATTTTTTATTAGATTCAATTATTTTTAATTAGTTGTAATTTAATTATGTTTACATTGTTTTGTTACTTAATAAATTTAAATTATTAGTATTCATTGTTCATAGTTAATGGTAATTAGGAATAATTAGTAATAATTACCAATAATTAAGAATAAATACTAATAATTAGTAATAAATACCAATAATTAGGAATAATTAGTAATAATTACCAATAAATACCAATAATTAGTAATAATTCGTAATAATTACTAATAATTAGTAATAATTACCAATAATTAGTAATAATTACCAATAATTATTAATAATTAATAATAATTACTAATAATTAGCAATAATTATTAATAATTACCAATAATTAGTAATAAATAGCAATATTTAGTACTAAATAGTAATAATTACCAATAATTACCAATAATTAGGAATAATTAGTAATAATTACCAATAATTACAAATAATTACCAATATTTAGTACTAAATAGCAATAATTAGTAATAATTACTAATAATTAGGAATAATTAGTAATAATTACCAATAATTAGTAATAATTAATAATAATTACCAATAATTAGCAATAATTAGTAATAATTACCAATAATTAGTAATAATTAATAATAATTACCAATAATTAGCAATAATTAGTAATAATTACCAATAATTAGTAATAATTACAAATAATTACCAATAATTAGTAATAATTCGTAATAATTAGTAATAATTACCAATAATTTGTAATAATTAGAAATAATTACCAATAATTACCACTAATTAGTAATAACTAATAATAATTACCAATAATTAGTAATAATTAGTAATAAATACCAATAATTAGTATTAATTAGTAATAATTAGTAATAATTATCAATAATTAGTAATAATTAGTAATAATTAGTAATAATTTGTAATAATTAGTAATAATTAGGAATAATTAGTAATAATTACCAATAATTAGTAATAATTACCAATAATTAGTAATAATTATCCATAATTAGTAATAATTAGTCATAATTAGTAATAATTAGTAATAATTAGTAATAATTACCAATAATTAGTAATAATTAGAAATAATTACCAATAATTAGGACTAATTAGTAATAATTAATAATAATTACCAATAATTAGTAATAATTAGTAATAATTACCAATAATTAGTAATAATTAGGAATAATTAGTAATAATTACCAATAATTAGTAATAATTACCAATAATTAGTAATAATTACCAATAATTAGAAATAATTACCAATAATTAGTAATAATTACCAATAATTAGTAATAATTAGTAATAATTTGTAATAATTAGTAATAATTAGTAATAATTGGTAATAATAGGCAATAATTGGTAATAATTTGCAATAATTGGTAATAATTAGCAATAATTAGTAATAATTATGAATAATTAGTAATAATTGGTAATAATTAGCAATAATTAGTAATAATAACCAATAATTACCAATAATTTGTAATAATTACCAATAATTAGTAATAATTACCAATAATTAGTAATAATTACCAATAATTAGTAATAATTAGTAATAATTAGTAATAATTACCTATAATTAGAAATCTTTAGTAATAATTAGTAATAATTACCAATAATTAGTAATAATTACCAATAATTAGTAATAATTAACAATAATTAGAGTTTTTTTATGTTATAAAGTTTGTTAAATAAAAATATGAATTTTTTTTCTATTCGTAGTTTCTGTCTCATTATAAAATATTGATAATATTATATTTTGAAATAAAAATATTAATATTAATAATAATATTATTTATATTTTATAATATTAAATTTTAGATATATATTAAAATTTTATTATATTATAATTTAATTATATTTTTTGTAATATTTGAATTATTTTAATATTTGAATGTAAAATAATTCTATTATTTTTATATTAATTAAAATAACATATTAATATTTGTTTTATTTATGAATTATAATTCTAATATTATGATATTATATAAATTATTTATTAATATTCTATTATTTTTTATTTTTGAATTATAATTCTATTATTATTATATTAATTAAAGTAATTTATTAATAATTTATTATTTTTATTTGTGAATTATAATTCTATTATTATATTAATTAAAATCATTTATTAATATTTTATTATTTTTTAGTTTTGAATTATAATTGGATTATTATTATATTAATTAAAATAATTTTTAATAATTTATTTATTTTATTTTTTATAGTATTTGCGAAGGGATACTATGCCCATCACAAATAGTATTATTATAATATTCATTAAAATAATTTATTAATAGTTTTTATTTTTTTTAAATGGTAATTGCGACGGGCCCCGTCGCAAATACTATATGCGACGGGCCCATCGCAACAAGTATTTACGAAGGGGCCCGTCACAATTACTATTTTAAAAGTTTTTTACAAATATACGGAGTAATATTTGTTACAGGAAGTATCCCCATCGCAAATAATGTCTTTAGTGACGGGCCCGTCGCAAATAATTGTTATTGTGACGCCGTTTTCCGCAAGGGGCCATTTGCGACGGGCCCCCATCGCAAATGACCCGTCGCAAATACCTGTTTTTCTAGTAGTGAAGGTGTACTAAGATTTCATACAAGACTATGTGTTCCATCTATTCCAGAAATAAAGAAGGAGTTGATGGTTGAAGCTCATAGGTCTACTTTATCTATACATCATGGAAGCACAAAAATGTTTAGGGACCTTCGTGATCATTATTGGTGGGATAATATGAAAAGTCAGATTGCTGACTACACTTCAAGGTGCCTAGTATGTCAGCAAGTGAAGGCAGAGTGACAACCTAATAAAGGGGTATTGCAACCACTACCCATACCAGAATGGAAGTGGGACAATATCATTATGGACTTCATCACTGGTCTTCCGAGAAGTCCCAAAGAAAATAATGCTATTTGGGCTATTGTAGACCATCTCACCAAGACTGCCCATTTTATCTCTATCCGGGAAGATTTCTCTCTTATTCAACTTGACAGCATTTATGTGAAGAAAGTGGTAAGGCTGCATGTTGTTCTACATTCTATCGTATCTGATCATGATCCAAGGTTCACATCAAAATTATGGAGTAGTCTTCAACAAGCTCGGAGCACTGAATTGAATTTAAGTATGGCCTATCACCCCAAAACTGATGGGCAATCTGAATGAACTATTCAAACACTCGAGGACATGGTCAGAACGCTCTCAATAGATTTTAAAGGTGGATGGGATCAACACCTCTTTTTTTGAGTTCTCTTTCAACAACACCTTCCACTCAAGAATTCAAATGGAACTCTATTAATCACTATATGGGAAGTGATGTAGAACTACTAATTTTTGGGATGAAGCAAGTGAGAGAAAGCCTATTGGGCCTGATCTTGTGCAAGAGATGACAGAAAAAGTCCATGTCATCCAACAACACATTAAGGCTGCTTAGAGTCGGCAAAAGTGCTATGCCGACAATCATAGAAGGGACTTAGAGTTTGATGCCAATGATAAGGTATTTCTTAGAATTTCGCCTTGGAAGAGAGTCCTGAGGTTTGTGAAGAAATGGAATCTCATCACTAAGTATATTGTCCCCTATGAAATCCTTGATCACGTGGGAGTAGTGGCCTATCAGCTTGCACTTCCTCCAAATCAAGCACATGTTCATGATGTCTTCTAAGTATCCCTCTTGAGGACATTCATACATGACCCCTCACATGTACTAAAATAAGAGGTTGTACAAGTGGAACATAAACTCTCTTATGATGAGCATCTGATGGAGATCTTGGATCATAGAGACAAGGTTCTACGCAACAAGACCACCCACCTTGTTAAGGTGTTTTGGAGAAACCACAAATATGAAGAAGCCACGTGGGAACTAGAGGAATCTATGAGGCAGAAGTACCCACATCTTTTCTTTTCTGATGATACGAGTTAAAATTTCAGAGATGCAATTTCTTAAGTGGGGAAGAATATAACGACACAAAATTTTGAATGAATTTTTGTTTGTTAATTTTTTGTGTTATTTTATTTTATACTCAAAAAACTATTTTCTTTAATTATTTATGCGAGTATAATTAAAATGAGACCATTGGGTTTCGACTGTTATATGAACATTGGTAAATATGACCATTGGAAACTGAATGTTGAGATTGTTGTCTCTAAATACAAGTGGTCTTGGTTAATTAACACAGAAAGAAGATTCGATGGCCTCTTCGAGTAGTCTCGGGCTGATTGAAGCCCATTTAATGAAACTTGGTAATGAGGTAGCACCACTGGGCTTTTCTCAGGACCAAACCCAAGTCGAACATCCTCGTGTGAAGGTGGAATGGAATTGCCTTCACGAGAAGTTCAAGAATATAGAAATCACTACCCGGGAAATGTTGGTCGAGCCACCCTCAGATTCTATCACCTTAGCACACCTTACACTTAGGTCCTATGCTGGGTTTATAAGGGGCTATGTAACTAGACCATAGCTACTATGTGTAATCCTTTGAGATAAATAAAAATTTAATTTTTTCCAATGATGAAGATTGTGTTTTTTCAGATATTCGAACAAATATAGGATGTATATTGTTGAATTTTCAAAAAAGGGGATATTTGAAAATATTTATGTAAACCTTAAATAATTAATGATTTTCAAAAGATGGTCTTCTAGAAATGTGTTCAGTAAGAAATTTAGAATCTAATAAGATCAACATAATTTTTTTGTGAATAGTAAATTATGAATAGTGATTTTACGCTTATGATAAGTAATTTGACCAAATAGATTAGTAATCTCACTGAAAGAAAGTATAAAAGTAATTTAGTAACCTTGATTAAGTAATTTGATTCAATAAAATTGGTAAATAAATGTTTCGAAAATTATTGGTTAAGTATTAGTTTTTTTCTAGGTGAATAGTGTTTTTTATTTAAAACTTAAATTAAAAATGTTTTGAAAATTATTTTCATAAAATGGAGCTCATTTTTTAAATCAAAGCATCGATATTTGGTTAAGGTGAATTTTTGGGATTTTTCTAAAAAAGTTGAATTTTTAGTGAATAGTGTTTTTATTTAAAAATTTAATTTAAAATATATAGAAAATTATTTTCATAAAATGGTGCTCATTTTTGAAATCAGAGCATCGATATTGGGTTAATTTGAATTTTTTAGATTTTTATGAGAAAGTTGCATTTTTGTAGAATAGTGAAAATACAGTTTTGAGTTTTAGATGTTAAATGACATCATTAAGGATGTAATAATTATGAAATTATTATGGTAGACCTATCAATAGTAATATAAGGTATGAGGTATCCCATGTGGATAATACCATGGTAAAATACCATGGGAAAGCCCATGGTTTTGCCAATACCACCGATGAGGTGTCCCTTGGCCATTAATGACTTGTCCCCTCACTTCTCCTATAAATACCAAGCCTTTCCGTCATCCATATCATTTACAAATCCTCCTTAACAAAGTCTCGGTCTCCTTACCTCTCAAGGAGTCCTACTAAGGTTCCTTCAAGCCACACAAGGTCCCGACCTACATGCTTTCGATGTTACTCTTCAAGGTAAGGGATTCTTTCACCCTCTTCTTTTAAGCCATGGCTTCCTTTATATTGTGTCTTCTAGTTTCCATATCATTTCGTTGAGGTTATGTTCTTATATGTTCTTATTACTTCCCATTTCATGTCCAAATTATGAAAGACCCTTTCTTCTCTCATCAATTTGTTTTATGAATTTTTATGTGACGTCGTTAGGCTACTGAATTTCTCGTAAAAGAAATCATGTCTTCTCATTTATTTCATGTTTCCTTTTCATGTGGTATGCCATTATAATTTCCATACCATATTCTTATCTCCATTTTATTCATAATTTATATTGTATTATATGTTATTTGGTGAGTGGGTTACTCTTGTTCCATCTCTTTTCAATGTTTTCTAAAACAATGTTATATAGCTGTTATGCTGTAGAAATTTCGCCTCAAAATTTCTATCTCTTTCTCTCCAGAAATTTTCTTGTTTTATTTATGTGAATTCCCAGACCAATTTCGTTTCATTGGGTTTTAATAAATATATAAAGATGATGTATTTGGTTCTGGAATTGACATACATATAACAGTAACTCCCTTTCCATGGGTTATGAATGACATAATGATCTTATTTTTTATGAACTTTTAAAACGTCACGATCTTGAGAGGAAACCCATTTCTTTTATTCTCCATGGGTTATTTATGAAATTTTTCATTATGATCTATGTGGATCAGATGAAAGTAAATACATATTAAGGGTGCGCCCTGATAGCGCTCCAATGCATTGGGTAAATATTTAATCTCTAGAGATGACACGTTTTCATGATACCTTGGTGAATAACCTTGGTAAATTTTATGACACCTTGGGGATGGACCATGGGGATATTCTCATGAATGTATAAATGAAATGTTTTATCCACATGTTAATGTTTTGTTTCATGTTCTTTTCATTATGATTTTCCTATACTTCCATTTCTCATATCATTATGTTTTTATTCATGTTCTTATTGATATCACAAGTACATTGATTCCCTTGTTTACCCTTACTGGGCCTTCTGCTCACCCCTTCCTTTGATGTATGTCACCAGGATATGAAAGTTTGTATTTGTAGTTAGGATTATTTTTTGATGAAACCTTAAAAGTGGATTAGAAGAATGTTTTATGTTGTATTAAAGTTTTATTGTTCATTATTTCCAAGACACAAGACTTTAAAGATTCTCTGTATGTAAAATGAAATGAAAAGTTATGAATTAAAAAGGTGGGATGCCACAATGAAACTGTTCAAGGGAGAAGTTTAAGCGCACCCAGATCATGTCCCAAACCATGTGTGTGGAACTGCCACATGAATTTCTCACCATCCTGAACCTCACGCTTTTGGCATTTTCTGTCGAAAAAATGGCATTGTATCAATAACCTGATATTATGAATATGGGTTTTTTTATTTTCAATAGAATAATATATATATGTTTATCTTATTGCTATTACTTTATATATGATTTTTAATATGATACAAAAAAACAAAAAAATTAGGTAATATTCACATTAAATTAAGAAATTTAATTCTATGATTGAATGGATTTTAAAAATAAATAATATTTTTATAAAATATTATTATTAAATAATCTTTATTCAATATAAATAATCATAAAAAATTAAAGAAGTGAAAAGTAATTTTTATAAGGGTTCAATAACAATTTTTTTCGAAAAATATTGAATTTATCTATAAATGTTAATGTTTATTTTAAAAGAAAAATAAACATATTGAGAAAAGTATTTTTTTATGATAAATATTATTTACGGATTCATAACATCTTAATTATCCAATGAAGATATTTTCATAATTTTTTGAGAAAGATGAATTATTGGATAAATTTTTAATATTATAGAAATATATGATGTGTATTATCTGATCATAATGACCTAATAATGATATAAAAAATACTAAATAATTTTTCAAAGACCAAATATATGTTTAAAAATAAAAATTATGAACTTTTGAGTTTATTTAAATTATTTTACAAATCCTTTATGAATTCTTTATAACTTATATTATATTTAATGGTTTTAAAGTCAATTATGTATGGACATGACATACATCAACATCAAAGAGGGTATTATTTTAATAATTTCGTCCTTTTGACTTAAAAAATAATTAAAAATATCCAAATTTTGATGAAAAAATTGGAAAAAACATGGTAACATTTGTTGTTTTAATTACATTATTATATAGAGTCAAAAACTGATGGATAATAAATAATAAAGAACTCCCCTCTCTTTTCATATATTAACACTCCCATGATCCTACGTATATTCACAATAAAACCTATAAGAACATATTTAATCTTCCCCCACCAATCTGTAGTCCTCCAATGTTTCCCCAAGCTCTCACGGAGATCCTCCCAAGAATTTGGAATCATCCTCTCCTGGTAATGGTTATTATCCTTCTCCTAGTTATTCAAAAAAAATATTATCTTATACATTTTACCTTCATTTTATAAAGATGGGTTATGTTATATCATATCCCCTTAATATCCCTATGATTCATAACTGATTATAAAACACTTTCACTCTCATTAATCCCCTACATGAACATTTATAGAGAGTGGTTATGCTGTCAAAATTCCAGTGTGATTTCCAATGAAAAAAATTTGTTTAGTGAATTCCCATACCCATTTCTTATCAAGGGTGTTCACATTTACATACTTATACATCATTTGCTAGGGTCACAAATTGTTCTATTCCACTCTTATTTGTCATGGAATAATATTTTTTGATAAATGATTCTATGATTTATGTTCTTTGAGGAACATATAATGTAACAAACTGATATTCTATGATAAGTATTTATTTTAATTTATTTTATGTCATGTGTTTTATGCTACAACAAGATTATCTTGTTCTATAGGCAACAATGTATTAGCTTGCAGTATACGCAACACTGTTCTTAGATTGTGTTACACAAAATTTCATGTTCATTTTATAATATTCATTCTATGCAACATTGAGTGTATATATATATATTCAATGTATAAATGAAAAATGGTTGGATTATATTATAACAAAACAACAAAGGAGTCTTTCACAACACGCAACCTTGACTTGGCTTGCATTGCACGCAATCGCGACCTTCCTCGATAGCGTGTGTTGTACGCAATACCAGGTTTCACTAAACGACAATATATTGCTATAATATTATTATAGACTAGTCTTTATGAATAATATTAACTAAATTTTAAATTTTATAACATTATTATTCATATTATAAATTTTCTAAAACATGGTATGAGAACAGAATAAATTTTTCGGGTAAAATAAGTATTTTTTAAAAAAATGCAATTTTGCCGCCTTTTGATGGCACACCCACATTAAATACAGTCTTTGCAATGTTTATAAGGTAAATTTTACAAAATAAACTTCTTCTTTTGAATCAGGATAAAAAATTTACATTGGATAATGTTTTGATATTTTTCTGATAACTTTCATATTTTAATGAATAGTAAAAACACGCTATATTTTAATTAAAAACAACTTTTTTCATCGTAAGAATTTATATGGTTAAATTATAATATTGAATGGTTTTAAAGTATAAATATAATATATTTTTACCATTTAATATAATTTATGTCATTATCATTGATTTTACCTTGATTTCGTAGGTTAAATCAATTCAATCTTTTGGAATGTTTTAAACAAAAACCCGTTTTCTTTCGACAATGGGATTAATTTTAATTTAATTTATGAAACTTTTGTGTATTGAAATTGGACAAATAGATTCCATATTTGGAATTAGTGGGTTCAATTTATGTTTCTAAGCTACTTTTTATTTTTGGGCATTATGAATAGTACCTACGGTAAATTTTATTTACCATTATTAAAGGTAAATCGGGTAATTAAGGGTAAATATAAGATTATAAAATTACCCTAACACCTGCCAAAATTCTATTGGATGACTAAAAGTTGACCCATATCACCTAAGGGTAGGAATAGATTAATTTTATAGACTTTTTTTCTTGAAAATAATTTAAATATTATTAAAACCAAAGAAAGTGAGAACATGTCACTCTCTTGAATCTAATAAGTATATTAATTTTAATTTAGTGATAAACTTCATGAATCCTTGAACATGAATAGTCTACAGAAAGCTAATAAAATAACTAGATCATATTAATTTATTTATAACTTTTTGGGATTAAATAATTATCATTAAAGGTGACATAATAGTCATGTCGAGATTATTTTATTAAGATAAATATCAAATAAATGGTTTTAAAAATATTAAAAGAAATATTATATGAACTATTTAATGTTCACCACTAATTTTCTAGATAAATATGACATGTTATTAATCTATTAAATCTTTTATTTCGAACATATATTCTGTATATTGTTTATTTAAATTCAATTAAATGAAGAGTGTCAAAATTGACACTATTGTTATTTTAAAAAAATAACATATTATAAAATTGTTTAAGAATCACAAAAATATTTAAAAATTTAAAATTTAAAATTTTATGGTCTATAATGTAATATAGTATCTAATTATTGACAAGTCACAACAAATAAGTAATTATTTGTAATAATTTAAAATTTATAATGTTATTACCACAAATAAAATTAAATTGATTAAATAAGTATAAATCAAGTTGATAATGTTTAAAATAAATTCATAACATGTCTAAATTTTATTTTTTGATGATATTAAAACCCTATATAATATAATATTCTTATTTGAGTCATTTTGGAAGTTTATATGTGGGTTTGGGATTTAATATAAATTAATATGTTCTTATTTTTCCAAAGATGCCCCTCTCTTCCCTTATAAAAGGGCATCTCCTTCCTCTTCTCCTCACACAATTTAGAGCCTTTAAGCTCGGCCAAACCCTATTAATTTACCTTATCAACTTCCCTAGAAACATACTAGAGGTCCTGGTCTTCTTCAAAGACCAATTTTAGTACCCTAAGAGGAGGATTCAAAGAAGCGTGTCAAAAAATAAGTAATATCCATTACTGATTCTTTCAATTTTATTTCTTCTTAAAATTATTCTTCTTTAGTTGTTTAATTATATTTTAATAACATCAGTATCCATAATATACTGATATGTTATTATAAATATGAATCAACCCAATTTCACATCTATCAATTCTACGGAAAATGAAATCACCGCGCGTGCGTACGTACAAAATATCGTCTCCACACCGTGGTGTAATATGTTTTTCCACCAACACCTTACATGGATGGGTATAATGGTGTAAAGAATAAATATATATGGTTACTATAAAATCATACTTATTCTGAAATATTATACCATCCACTCCAATTCTATTTAATAATTATGGGAATGATATCATCGCTTGTGCGTACGTACGGAATACCGTCTCCACGACGCGATGAGATTCATTCTCCATGTTAACCATACATGAATGATCATAATGTTTATATAAGGAATAATAATGAAATATATGACATAATAATGGTTCTAGATTTATGTATATATATATGTATGTCATCTATTTAGTTTCATTCAATTCAATAAGGAAACGAAAATAGTGTTCATGCGTATGTATGGCCTACCGTCTCCATGAATGGTGTATTTCATTCCATTTATCGATCTATATTATATATGTATATGATGAATATATATTATATATAAATCATGTTTTACATTCTGGAATTATGTAAATCAGGATATAAGTAATAATATCAAGAACTACAAGTCGAAACACATACGATAAATGAAATGATTTTACCCAAAACACTGCTTTAACAAGAAATTTAAAAAATAACGGGTAATATAAAGTCGTAAGTGAATCATATATGATATCATAAATACTATTATGGTTATATTACAAGTCAATAATATTTTTAAACCCACTATACAGGACTCACAGACACATACAGAAGAAATTGGACATAAGGTAAGGGATAATTGTTCCAATCTCATTCTATTCCGTGTTTGATTATTTGTAAGTATTTACAGGGTTATGATTATTATACATGTACATATGTTCTCAAAATGTTTTCATAAAATTTTTAATTTTCTTCCATGTGATATGTTGAAGATCTTTCAACATGATTAGAAGTTTATATTCTATGTTTTCAAAGACACTAAACTATTACAGTCCTTGTGTGTCTGTTTTTGTTATGATTTAGATATTCTGCAAAAGTAATGTAATTTCCATGTACGTTATGATTTGAGTATTTATATTTGGTATTAGAGGAAAGGTTTAGTCAACCTTTGTAAACTATGATGCGAAAACGTTAGCGAGATCCCTAGAGATATTTCTAAGGTATGTCTAGGGCTGTCCCTAAGGATAAGTATACGTATAGGATATAGTCCTAGAACTATGGTAACTATCTTAGAATTTAACCTAATATATTAGATATTTATGGTACTCCCCCTTTACTATGTTGTTTTCTATAGCCTGATTTTTTCCTCTCACACTATTTTTTTGGGTTTTAGAAAATGGATGGAAACAGGAAGATTCACGATAATGGAGGATTTGATGGACAATGGAATGATATTCTTCATAAGAAACCAAATGAAATTGGATATAGAGGTCCACAAATAGTTTTTATTCCTAATAAGAAATCTCATAATATGATCAATAATCTCAACTTTGGTAAGTTTCCTGACTCAGCTAATAAGAGAAAGATGGAGTTTCATGATGATCATAGAGAAAAGAAACTTAAATTCCCCTCATGTAAATCATGTTGGAAGAAGCATCATGGAAAATGTTTCAAAGGAACTGGAAGAGGCTTTGGGTAGGGAAAACAAGGACACAAAGCCAGTAATTGCAAAGGAAAGGGTTTAGTTAACACCATGGACAATGATAATGGTATTTATAAGACATCAACAATGGTTAAATGTTTTAAATGTAGAATTTATGGGCATTATGCACACCAATTCTCAAAGGAAAATTTCATGATGAGAATCAGCATGGCCATATGGGTAATATTTATGTGGATGATGATGTGGAGACTACAAATGATATATGAGAAGAGAGAAGTGTTAATGCTCAGTCCGTTGTTTATGAAGGTAGTGGAATGATTGTATGTTTAACAAGAGTTATGTTGTATAGTTAATGGTACTATGGAATAAAGAATAATCTAAGTATTGTTACACTATTGTTTTTCCTGAAGTATTTGAAAGTATATGTTGAATGGTACCAGTAACCATGAAAGGTTATTCTGATAATTTTGGAAAGTAGATGATATGCGTATAATGAAAGTATAAGAAGATAATGAGATGTATGATTGTATTCATGAGCTCATGACTGATATAAGGACTAAGTGATATTATGGTTTGAGTATATAGAATTTTTGGGATTTTGGTATGTAGAAAGTGTTAAAATTTAACAACATTGATGTTTTCACTAAGGTTAAATGGGTATTTATTATTCAAGAGAATACATGATTAAGGTATTCAAATGTTTGTAAGTTGACCAACAAGATATATCTTATGAAATATGGGGGATAAATGATGGCATTCACATGATTTTTATATAAAATTTCAAGTAATCAATTTCTTTATACTATGAGCTTGGATCGAAGTATTTTAGATAAGCCTAAAGATTGGAATGGATTATGTTGGAAAAAAGTTAGTATTGTTTAAGGATAAAACTTTTTTCGATATTATTGATGGGATGTTATAGTAATGTAGTTTTAGAAAAAGGAAAAATTGTGGGACAGGCGACATCCCATCGTGTCGGACAAGGCTATGGGAATCGAACCCACAACCGAAGTGCGACTGGCCTTTATCACCTACCACTGGCCTACATGAAGTCTCTGGTTAGTAGAAACAAGTTTTA
The DNA here is from genome assembly GCA_963277665.1 of Viscum album. Lineage (NCBI taxonomy): Eukaryota > Viridiplantae > Streptophyta > Magnoliopsida > Santalales > Viscaceae > Viscum > Viscum album. The sequence goes on from OY728147.1 coordinate 1,112,942,083, forward strand.
TTTTATTAAGCGTTATGATATATGAATTATAAGTTCATTTTTGGAATCGTATATGATTAACCTCACCATAGATGGACTTATGTATATTTGATAACTTTTTCAAACCTTTTGTTTGAAATAGATGGAATGAACCATCATTCTATCACATGATCTGTTAACACTTCATGAATAACAAATTCAGCTTAATTTCTTTAAGAGACGAAGTGGAAATTGTTCAAAGCATGAACAACAGTGAGATTATACCAAAATCAAGCAAGTATTTCATCTAATTCAAATTTTCAACTTTAGGGAAATGATATTGAAAACCAAAAATGTTTCCCTAGTGCTCTTATATCCGATGAATCAGATGGTACCTTAGATCATCACAAAATTATAGCTTTGCGATTAATAGATTTTTTATAGCCATGTTCTCTACCAATCTCCATCAGAACTTGATGGTTAGATTTTTCTTCCATATCCATATTTTCACCTATGTTCTCCAATGTGGAAACCCAGTGATTAGTTAATTTGGGTAACTGTTACGTTTAATACTTTAGTTTTTAAAGTTAAGTTTTGGTATTTCATTTTATGATGTGGGTTTCAATTAAAGAAACTTTCAAGAAGAAAACCATGTATAACCCCAAAGAATTTTGAGGGCGAAATTAATTTTAAGGGGGGTAGAATGTAACAACCCGATATTTTAGGATAAGTATTCATTTTAATTTATTTGATGTCATGTGTTTTATGCTACAAAAATATTATCTTGTGTTATACGCAACACTGTATTAGCTTGCAGTATACGCAACACTATTCTTAGATTGTGTTATACACAATTTCAAGTTCGTTTTATAATAGTCATTCTACGCAACATTGAGTGTATAAATATATATATATTCATTGTATAAATGAAAAATAGTTGGATTCTATTATAACAAAACAACAAAGGAGTCTTGGACAACACGCAACCCTGACTTGGCTTGCATTACATGCAATCACGACCTTCCTTGATAGCGTGTGTTGTACGCAATACCAGGTTTCACTAAACGATGATATGTTGTTATAATATTATTATGGACTAGCAGTTATAAATATTATTAACTAAATTTTTAATTTTAAAAAATTATTATTCATATTATAAATTTTCTAAAACATGGAATGAGAACAAAATAATTTTTTCGGGTAAAATAAGTATTTCTCAAAAAATGATGTTTTGCCGCCTTTTGATGGCACACCCACAATAAATCTGGTTTTTGACATGTTTATAAGTTAAATTTTACAAAATAAACTTCTTATTTTGAATCAGGATATAAAAATTTACATTGGATAAATTTTTGATATTTTTCTGATAACCTTCATATTTTAATGAATAGTAAAAACACGCTATATTTTAATTAAAAACAACTTTTTTCATCGTAATAATTTATATGGTTAAATTATAATCTTTAATGGTTTTAAAGTATAAATAGAATATATTTTTACCATTTAATATAATATATGCCATTAGCATTGATTTTACCTTGATTTCATAGGTTAAGTGAATTCAATCTTTTGCAATGTTTTAAACAAAAACCCATTTTCTTTCGACAACGGGATTAATTTTAATTTAATTTCTGCAACTTTTGTGTATTGAATTTGGAAAAATGGATTCCATATTTGGAATCAGTGGGTCTAAATTATGTTCATAAGCTACTTTTTATTTTTGGGCATTATGAATAGTAACTATGGTAAATTTTATTTACCATAGTTAAAGGTAAATTGGGTAATTAAGGTTAAATATAAGATTATAAAATTACCATAAAACCTGCCAAAATTCAATTGGATTACTAAAAGTATACCCATATCACCTATGGGTGGGAATAGATTCATTTTATGGACTTGTTTCTTTGAAAATAATTTAATTATTATTAAAACCAAAGAAAGTGACAAAATGTCACTCTCTTAAATATTATAATTATATTAATTTTAATTTAGTGATAAACTTCATGAAACTTAAAACATGAATAGTCTTCAGAAAGATACTAAAATTATATAAATCATATGAATTTATTTATAATTTTTAGGGATTAAATAATTATCATTAAAGGTGACATAATAGTAATGTCGAAATTATTTTATTAAGAGAAATATCAAATAAATGGTTTTAAAAATATTAAAATAAATATTATATGAACTATTTAATGTACTACACTAATTTTATAGAGACATCTGACATGTTATGAATCTATTAAATCTATTATTTTGAACATATCTTCTGTATATTTTTTATTTAAATTCAAATAAATGAATAGTGTCAAAATTGACACTATTGTTATTTTATAAAAATAACATGTTATAAAATTGTTTAAAAATCACAAAAATATTTAAAAATTATAAATTTGAATTTATATGGTCTAAAACGTTATAAATTATCAAATTATGGAAAATTCACAACAAATAAGTAATTATTAGTAATAATTTAAAATTTAGAATGTTATTACCACAAATACAAGTAAATTGATTAAATTAGGATAAGTTAAGTTGATAATGTTTAAAATAAATTCCTAACGTGTATAAATTTTATTGGTGGATGATATTAAAATCCTATCTCATTTAATATTTGTATTTGAATCATTTTGGAATTTTTTAGGTGGGGTTGGGATTTAATATAAATTAATATTTTCTTATATTTCCAATGATGCCCCTCTCCTCCCTTATAAAAGGGCATCTCCTCCCTCTTCTCCCCACAAAATTTGGAGCCTTTAAGCTCGTCCAAACCCTGCCCATTTCCCTTATAAACTTCCCTATAAAAATACTATATTTCATGGTCTTCTTCAAAGACTAATTTTAGTACCCTAAGAGGAGGTTTCAAAGAGGCATGTCAAAGAAGAGGTAATATCTGTTACCGATTCTTTCAATTTTCTTTCTTCTTCAACTTCTTCTTCTTTAGTTGTTTCATTATATTGTAATTACATCAGTATAAATAATATACTGATATGTCAGTATAAATATTAAGAAACCTCATTTCACCTTCTATCCATCCTACGGAAAACGAAATCACCGCGCGTTCGTACGTACGGAATACCGTCTCCACGCCGTGGTGTAATCTGTTTTTTCCACCAACACCTTACATGGATTGATATAATGGTGTAAATAATAACTATATATGGTTATTATAACATTGTACTTATTCAGATATATTATACCATCCACTCCAATTCTATTCAATAATTATGGGAACGATATCATCGCTCGTGCGTACGTACGGATTACCGTCTCCACGATGCGATGAGATTCATTCTCCATGTTAACCATACATGAATGATCATAAAGTTTATATACTGAATAATAATGAAATATATTACATAATAATGCTACTAGATTTATGTATATATATATATATGTCATTCGTTTAGTTTCATTCAATTCAATAAGGAAACGAAAACAGTGTTCATGCGTACGTACGGCCTGCCGTCTCCATGAACGGTGTATTTCATTCCTTATATTGATATATATTATATATGTATATGATGTATATATATTATATATAAATCATGTTTTACATTCTTGAATTATTTAAATCAGTATATAAGTAATAATATCAAGAACTACAAGTCAAAACAGATACGATAAATGAAATGATTTTACCCAAAACGCTGCTTTAACAAGAAATTTAAAAAAGAACGGGTAATATATAGTCAAAAGTGAATCATATATGATATCATAAATATTATTATGGTTATGTTACAAATTAATAATATGTTTAAACCCACTATATATGAGTCACTGACACATATGGAAGAAATTGGACATAAGGTAAGGGATAATTATTCCAATCTCATTCTATTCCGAGATTGTTTATTTGTAAGTATTTACTACGGTTATGATTATTATCCATGTCCATATGTTCTAAAAATGCTTTCATAAAAAGATTATTTTTCTTCCATGTGTTTTTAAAGTCATTTTTACCCTTTTCTACTTTTACCTCTTTGTATGGAAGGAATCTTTCTTTTGTTTACCATACAAGGTACTTTTTGACTTTTCCGAGAATTGTACGATAAAAATGTTATTTTTAACTTATACAGCATGAACAAATTTTTATGTTTTTATAAAGCCTTATTTTCATGAAGCTTCCTCCAAAATATTTCATGACTATTTTCTACAAAAAATCTTTGTTTTAAAATTTCATGAAGTTTTGTGAAAAGAAATTTATTTTGAAGAAGAAAGGATATTTTCCTCAAAAATTCATTTCAAGTGTTTTATCAAAACCATTTTCCATATAAGATGAAATTATTTCATATGTTTATGTTTCAAGTATAAAGTCTTTATGATTTACATGGTTTCACTTTTCTTATTATAAAATGATATCCATTTCTTTTAGATGGATTATGTGATGATGGGATGATGTTTAGGAAACCCATTTTATTTGTTGGGTTGTTATGAATGATGTATGTTTATTTTGTGGCACAAGTAAAATTGATTTCAATATGATATCAGTGGGACCTATATCTCCCTCCAATGCATTGGGTAAAGATTTTTATCTTATGAGATAGACATGTATGGAATGGTAAGTTAATCTGGTTTAGTGTTATAGGACTGAAACGAGGAGTGAAATCGATTCAAAAAGGGACTTTGTCCACTAAGATGGTCATGGAAGTAATGCCTTGGCTACTATGGAAATAATTACATGTGCTTAATAGATTCCACAGTTACATTCTTTATTCCTATGCTATTTTATCATCATTGATGATCCATTATGATCTATTCCATACGTACTGCCATGCTTTATGTCATTGATCAAGATTTTGATGTTTAAATATTATGTTCATGTTTTTAAGTTCAAATGTATATGGTTTGTTTTATTTTCTACATTATTACCATTAATGAGCATTTTAGATCACCCTTTTTGGGTTTTCTTTTCCCCCAGGATTAAAAGAAATCTTTTAGGTAAGGAAACAAAAAGGGTAAGATCGTTACGGGAGATGTTGAAGATCTTTCAACATGATTAGTAGTTTATATTCCATGTTTCTAAAGACACTAAACTATTACGGTCCTTGTGTGTATGTTTTTGTTATGTATTAGATATTCCGCAAAAGTAATGTAATGTCCATGTACATCAAGGTTTGGGTCTTTATATATACGCATGTGAATGAAATAAATTTGACTGGTGTTCCCTGAATTGTATAAAACTCTAATAGAGTGTGTAAATTTTTAGACTCATGAGAAATCATGTACTTGATTAGGATGTCAACCAAATCCATCACAACACTTATTCCATCAATATTTCTTGAAATTCTGTCCTAACATAAGTTTATGAATTCATGTTTTATGTGGATCCAACATTGGTCAGGTTGAATTTATGTTATAGGGCTTTATCATGCCTCATTATTCATGTTTATGATTATCACCCCTTTTTCCCCATTTATATTCCTATTGAATAAAATGTTTTATATTATTCTTGTTATGACATGTTTACTCCCATATGGGAAATTATAACTCACCGCATTATTATATATGTCCCTATGTTATCCAGTGTATATTTATGTGTGATGGAATATTACGATCATGTTATTGAAGTTTTAAATGATGACAATGTAACCCATATTATGAGTTTTAATCTGATGTAACTAATTACCAAAGGAAATATACTTCTCCAGATTTATATTCCTATTATATTTAATATTAAGTAATAAATAATTAATTAATGTGTAATATAGAGTAATGTTTTCAACATTGGTATCAAAAAATAATTTATTATTTTTGGTAGTATGATTAGAAAACTACAAGAAAATACATACGGATAATACTAAACATAATAATACATACCAAAATATTGATAATGTATAGAGAAAGTGGTTTCTAGGAAAATACATCACCTAATAGATACTACTTGGGGATCTCGATATGGAAAAGATGTACATATTTTTAAAACCTGAAAACATCCCATTGATCTAGACTCATTCAAGAGATATTACACAATAATGGGTCTTGCTGCACACATGTTTTAATGCTTCCATGGGTTATTCAGTGGTTAATTTACAAGGTGATTATAAACCATTATTAAAGGAGAAAAATATGCTCATAATTGTATATATAAGTAAATAGATTATGGATAAAATAGATTGAACCATATAAATTCACAGGATATAGAAATACATGGAATTTATGATTTATCCCCTTAATATTATTGTATTATCGTTTAGGGATTTAATTGTTCAAAAATAATCATCCATAAATTTCCATTTATTTTATCCAATTTATATAAATAGTATGAATCATGTAAAAAATTAATGTGAAGGGAAATGCGAGGACTGCCCAAATGAGATTTCCAACTCGATTGGATTTGGAATTAAAAACATTGTCATTTTAATCTCTCATCTTACTTAGTTTCGGAATAGAAACTGTTTTTATGAAGAGATACCAAATACTTATTTAAAATAATATGATTAAATTTTTTTTAATGAGAGAAAATGCCTCTATCATTCAATGAAACATATAATCACTTAATCGTAGAATAGAGGATCTAATCCATTGAAAACATATTCTCAATTCTTCAATGATTCTATAATGATATGTTTATAATGGTTTCTCACCATATGGAGGGGTAAGGAGAGTAGTGGGGTACATTGATCACGAATACAAATCTTGTGAATGTTATTCAAGAAAGGGTGTGGACGGAGTTCTAGAAAATGTTTTTCATACAATATTTTCCTTACACTATCTAATAATGAATGGAAATGGATTATTTTCCCTAAAAATGTTGATTATGAATTTATCTAAATGTGTGGGTAAAGTATAACAAAAATTTCATGATACACCACCACTTTTCATTTCACTTTAATTCTAAGTTAACTGTTTTCTTATTGGGATAAAACCAAGTCTAAAAAAAGCTCAGGTGAGCTAAGACCTGGATATATATGAGAAAATTCTCTGATGTGCTCCCAAATTCAAAATGGAGATCATCTAATATCAAGGGTATCATTGGGATAATATTCGTAAAGTGGATTCTCATTTTTTAAGTATGATGGATAAATTTTATTGTTATATGAAATTCTAGCATCCCACGTGTCAAAAGTGTTGAAAGAAGCACCATGAAAATTTGTTATGGGGGTGAGGAAATGATTTAGGTGTATGGAGGAAGGACACCAAGCTAGAGATTGATGATATTAGAAATCCTCTAAAGTGATAGATGAAATTAATTTCTTATTCAACTATCAACAAATTTTTCATTAATTAAACAATAAGGAACAAGATAAAATTAGAATCCAATACACTAAGATAATGGTTTTAGAGATAATGAATAACCTCCAAGGTAGCATGGGTAAACATATGGGATCATACCTGCTGAGGTGGGTACAAAAAAGAAACATGTGTTAGGTATACTAGTAATTCATTCTAGAATATTGAATGTACTTTTTGATCTTAGTTCTATGAATTCTTTCATATAATGTAGGTTTTGTAGAATTATTCTAACACCACTACAAATCTGGGAAGTAAAGATGTTGGTGAAAAAATAGAACAGGGAAATTATTTCATCCAATGTATATAACTCCTCCTATACACAAATATTTGGATTGAACATCCACAAAAACCATGTGATACACAATTTAGTAAAATTTTATGCCATTCTTGGTACGGATTGGATTTATATATATAGATCAAACATAAATTGTCATTAGAAGGATATCAGACTCCATATCGTGAATTATACCCCAATCTGTATAACTAAATAGAGGAGTATGAGTATTTGTCCGCACCAAAATATCATGAATTGAAATAATTTTCTAACGAGCAATAACATCTAGATCAAATTATTGAGTCCATGGGTAGAACTATCTGTGAATACAATACCATTTTGAGGGAATATGCTAATGTGTTTTTGAAGAATTTCATGGTCATCCTCTTAGAAAACAGGTTGAGTTTTCAATCAAGATTATACCTGGGTAATTTCCATTTATGAATACTCCATATAGAATGGTTGTTATAGAACATGAGGAACTAAACAAACAAAAACATGAAAATTTTTATAATGGATTTATACATACAAGCACTTCACTATAGAGTGCATCAGTATTCTTTATCAAGATTAATAATTGTTCAATGCACCTTTGAATTGATTATCATGAGATAAATAAGATCATGATAAATAAAAAGTATCTTTTTCCATGGATTGATGAATTTTTTGGCCAGCCACATGGATCACAATACCTCTATAAGGTGAGTATTCTAGATGGGTATTTCCATGTAAGGTTGAAGGAGGATATCCCTAGGACTACTTTCCAAACAAGGTATAGACACTGTGAGTTCATATTAATACTATTTGAACACACTAATTCTACAACAATATTTATGAAAATAATGAATAGAGTCATTAAGTATTAATTTAAAAAAAAAATCAAGTATTTGTGGATGATATTATAATGTACTTCAGTATAATGGTGGAGAATGTTGAGTATCTGAATATTGTTCTAAATACCTTATTAAAAGAGACGATTTCGGAAAATTAAAGAAAATATGAGTTCTACTTGAATGAATTCCCATTCATGTGGCTTATTATCACAAATAATAGGATATCTATGGACACTTTATAGATATAAAAAACTGAAATATGGATGAGGAAAACATCAGTGATAGATATCCATAGTTTAACTAGATTATCCAGTCACTATGATCAATGTGTGAGAAATTTCAAAAGATTTTGAAACCCACACATCAAAAAAACTCAAAAGTTATTCTTATTTGTTTTGAATGATCAATGTTTATAGATTTACATGGAGTTAAAAAATAGTTATATCATTTATCATGTACTTACACAACCAAAAAGTAGAGAATTTTTATTATATTCTACAATGCTTCACTATAGGTCATAGACGATGTGTTTATGTGGAAAAAATGCGATAGAATATTTCTCAAGGAAATTAAATTTTCATGAAAAAAACAATAAAACATGTTTTCTGGTGTTGGCTCCATTTCTCTTCAATTTGAAAATATTTTAGAATTATCTCTTTATGGATGAGTAGGAAATATATGTGGTTAGTAATATCATCATGTATATATTCACATAGAATGATCACAATATGAATTCACAAATATGGTTCGATATGATAAAGTATTATTACTATTCAATCCAATGCTATCCTGTGAAAGATAATAAAGTGGTATATTCTATATGTAGAAAAGACCCATAAATTTTATCATTGATCAAAATTGAGAAGGATCCAATCTTCTTAGAAATTAAAAGGATGAACATGGAAATCATAATGTAAGTAACATCATCAATATATTAAAAACAATTCTCAATATTACCTTTTGGAAGAGAAAATGGTTGTTTAAAGAAATGGTGTAATAATTTAAAAATAGTAGAATCTATAAGAAACTGAAATTACTGATAGATTAATGTAAATTAAGAATATGTTTTATGATTTCATTAAAAATATGTGTACTATAAAATCAAGTGTTGTGGGAGGATATGTTGGATAACGCACGCAACTCATCCATCCCCATTAATCCAAGATCATAAAGATGTATTGAGATCTCTTAGAGAACTATTGTTTGTACAATATAAGGAATTATATCACAAAAATAAACATCAAGTTGTATTATATGTAATAAAATGAAGGCTGAAAGGGGAAAAAAATACAACAGGATGATGCAGCCATTAACAATACCTACATGGAAATGGGAAAACATCAACATTAAGGTCCCTGAAACACCCTAAGACGGGAGGGGTGAATCAAGGTGTCAATATTTTCTTTAAAATTTATATATCTTATTCTAATGATGGTAGGTTCCTATTAAAAATTTCTAATGGTAAAGAGTTAAAAACAAAAAATCTCATTCAAAATGAAGTCAAAATAATTTTACTTGGTTAATCACTAAGGGATGCTTCCAAGGAGCATACACTGACATGTTTTTTCTCAATCCATAGTCCACCACTAATATTTTATAGTTATGGAGTAAAAAATTAAATCACTGTTTCTATGTGATAGGTATACTACCTTTATATGGTTTTAGGGATAACACACGGCATGCCTCAAATCACATTCATTAACTCCCCCTTGATCACTGAATTGGGAAGAATCTGAACTCAGTTAATCAACATGAAGGTTTCTTTTGAGGGTTGGAATTAAATAATACATACTAATTTATGTATAGATGTTGTGATCGAGTCATTTTTTCCCATGTATTATTCATCTACTTTTTCACATACTATTAATTCACGAAAATGGCCTCCATGAATTGGTCATTTCCTCTTCGTACTATAGTGCTCTATGTACCACCTCAACATATGTTCTTTACAATCTATAACCATGTACCACCATCAAAAACATCATTCACATACTACCATTTAAAACTGAGTCCACATACTGCTTTTTCAATGGGTAACAACTCATGTTGTTGACCAATTCCTCCTCCAAAAACTGTCTTTAACAAACCGTCTTCTGGAAACCATATCTTATAAACTGTCTTCCACAAACTATTATAAACGTCACAAAATTACTTTCGGATTTCAAATCAAAGTCTCCTTTTTAGGGTTTTCATCCAGCAACCCAATTATATACATCACCTAATTCCTCTCAGATTTTTAAACTCTGTTCATATTCTTAATGAAGGGATTATTTCTCCTTATCTTTGAAAATAAATCCTCATAATTTTCTAAATCTAGATTTATCATATTTACCATATGTCACTAATTTTACTACATATTGTTCATCTCATGAGAAACGTTTCTTCCCTACGTGGACTGTGTACCACATTTTCCTTTATGGTGGCCAAAATCTTCCCTAAACTATTCTCCACTACATTTATTTCAGTTACCGTCAATCCCACTGACCACCTCTTCTACAAACCTCTCTACCTAGTTTTCCCGAACAACATGCCATCATGTGAACATAATTCCATCTACGAACCACCAAATATCATGTGAATCTCTTTCTCTCCATCCGCCATTCATCCTACATAGTCTCTGTACCTTTTTCCTTCAGTGAACCATTCCCACATACCTTCTTTTCAATACAATATATGTTCTTCTTAGTCCATTTACCATCCAATACAACATAGAAATATTACTTTGTCAAATACCAACCCTCGATTTTGTGGCCCAAAAATTTGGAAAACACTAGGAAACTATTCCACCATCAATACTACTTTGAGCCTCAAATGTTAGACAACATTACTTGAAATATAGACGGTCGAACCAATTGATATTGGAAACAAACACAAACCATGCTCGATTTCCATCAATAAACAACCTCGGTTCTAACAGACCATGGAATTAATCCCTAATATTTTGAAGACATCCAGATGAATTAATTAGATATGGTTTTTGGTGCAAAATCTCACTAAAAATTCTAAATTAATGTAAATTTGAGTCGATTAATAACATGATCAACTTGAAAGGATATATATTAGCGATGTTGTGAAGATTCAAGGAACATCAATATTGATTCTTTCTAATCTACATCTAATATTTACCTCTTTGATCTTGAATAGTCTTCAACATTATCTAATTACCATGTTGAACATTGGAAAGGCTTACCTCCCTTTTACTAATGGTCATTTTATGAAGATTTTCCAAACACTCAAATACATGTTTAGAACAAACTCAATTGACTTAAAATGAGTACTCGATCAATATATACAACATTATGAGTTATCATAAAATAATTGTGTCCACACGAGATACAAAATGTACCTCTTAGATGCCCGTTATGGAAAGATATTCAGAACACATGAATGCTAGGATGTTTTTGTGGAACAGAATATTAGAGGTCTTGAAAAGGTTGATTAAAAGTTGTTATTATAGAAAACCCATCATTCCTCAATAAATGATGATTCATATTTTAAAACTGAAAAATAAAATATTATGAAAATTATTAGGTTAATATAAATATAATATTTGGAATCAAAATTTAGAAATTATCCAGCGGTAATCTTTTCATATTTATTAGATAATTTTGAATTATCATGTAATATTTTCATAAGGAATAAACATGTTGTGATTATTATAACATCATAATGACCATAAAATTATGTAATAACTATTATTTAAGGTATCCATCCCCAAATATATGATTCTATTTTAATATAATTATATTTTATATATCCATTATGAATACTAATATACCAGTATTAGATTTTAAGGTTTTAAAAATTTCTTAAAGAAAATCTATCACTTCCACATCAGAAATGGTATTTTTATGATAATTTATAAACATACAATTATTAATGTATAAATCTCTTTAACATTTCAAATTATCCAGGTAAAAAAACATGGGAAGTTTTATAGGTTTTATTATTTTTTTATATAGAGTCTAAAAATTATTTTTGATAAATAATAATGAATTCACTATCGTTTATTATATAAAACCACACATGCACCCATTTACCTTCATTAAAAAATATTAGAGAACGTCCTCACACTCCCCTCTCCTATATAGAGTACTCCCAAGGTTCTCCTAACATCTCAATGAGTTCCTCCCATGAATTTTGAATCACCCTCCACTGTTATAAATCCTATCCTTTTATTTATTCAAGAATCTTCATTAACTTACACCTTTTATATTTATCTCCTAATTTTGGGATATGTTATGCCATATTCTATTTACATCCCAAATTATGGCCAACAGATGGGATTCCCCTTTTAATATCATTAATCACACCCATGAACAATTATAGGCCCCTTCTATCCTGTCAAAATATTAACATGATCTCCCATTCCATGCAATTTTGTAGTGAATACCCATACTCATTTTAAATCAAAGAGGTTTAGATTTTTGGACTTATGATTTTTTTATTGAAAAAATATATTTAGGTAGTCCACACTCTATTATCATTGAAAAAAACATAATCATCAATGATTCAATTTTTATGATCTATGTTGCATGCTTATTCACATGAATGGAACGAATATTACAGGTGCAACTTGAATAAAATTGTGGTCCAATGCATTGGGTAATGTTTTAATATCATGAGACATCATGAAATGGATTAGGGAGTTATGAAAATCCATAATGGGACTTTTCCTATCAATATTTCTTGGTAGTCATACTTATCCTATGTTTATAATTCTATGATATAAGTCATTGACACATTTTCTATGTTTCCATTATGTTATCATGTTATATAATTCTTTGTTACTAATTTTACAATTCTTGGACCTTGTACACATCATTGATATGCATACTATATAACATGTTTTACTTTCTTCTTTTTATTCAATGTTTATTCATTTATTGGGATTTATAGCTCACCATATTCTTATGTATATCCTCAGGTTATTCCATGTAGTTTTTATTATGATGGAATATTATGACCATGATAAGGTGGTTTTAAATAAATTAATTGTGACCCCTTTTATGGTTTTATGTAATATACCTAGTTCTAATATACATTAGACTTCTCGTATTTTTGTATTATATTTGGTTTATTCTAATGTAACAAACAAATAATTGATGTTTAATAAAGAAAATGGTTGTCATAGCTATAACCATATCTTTTTTCCTTATATGGATCATGCCCCAATAGGGTTCAGTTTCCAAATTAATTCTACCATTTTAATGTTATTGACATCCTACAATAATGGAATTTAGAAGGATAAATCTGAATACTGGAGGGAATGATATTATTGTATTAAAATTCCTCCTATAGAAGATGATGATAAATAAAAACTTTTAAATATATTAAATAATATATTAATATAAACTATTATTTATGAATATTTCCCTCATAATAATCATCTATCTAAGAATTATATTCTATAATAAAATAAAAATCCAAATATGATGCTTGATGGTGTCTTTGCTACAAATTGGAGAAATATATTAGATACTGATCCAATATAATATAATGTCATACTCCATAAAAATGTATGACATACATGAGTACTATTATAAAATTTCATCCAATGTTAGATCTTCTTTAATTGATATTATGAGTGATAAATTTTAATTTGATTGAATATTACTCATACATCATTATACCGATTAAATGTATTAGAGAGTCTAAAAAACTCATGGTGATGTTTTGGAATTTCTATCCCGGTATGTGTAATTGATGTGGCAACCCATTGGAAATTATTATCTTATCTGTATCTTATTGACATACCGAGGACATAGATACATATTCTTAAATATCCATTTTGATGTTATCTCATAAGAAATAGTCTTCCAAATCTCCATATATTCTAATACATCTAGGTGAATAAAGAATGATGAACTATGAGAATCAGCCATCATAACATTCTCTAAATATAATACTGATGGGAGACAGACAAGGTTCCCTAACATTATTATTTTGTCTGAGTCAATTCTTAATTTAGTAATATTTATGACCAACATTATTGACTCTATATCTTATTTTTATGCCTCATTAATCATAAAATGGATATACTGTTGAAAAAAAATTAGACAGAAATGATTTATACTAGTTCTTTTTTTATTTCAATAATCATAATTTACATGTATCAAAATATTGGAATCTTTTCTATCCTCATCATAGAAAAGGTATCACAATAATTTTGACTTAAAGCATCTGAAAACTTGTTTTATTTTCAAGGGAGGTAATGCATTTATAAACCATAATATTTAAGCATCTCCAACCACATACATTGGTACATATTCAACACTCAATGTGATAAAATATACAGGAAACATATTTTATTAGTATATAAGTCGCGCTTTTCTCAATATTGATAATTCCACCATATATTTAATGTAAAAAATATAGAAGCAAACCGAAAATCATATGTTGGGTCATTTTTCTCAGGAAAAGTCAATTTTCATGCGGAATATGATATTTTTTAATTTTTATATCTGTAGATACATCTCATTCCCATTTTTGATACTTCACTATATATTACAAACCCTTCTTCACTATATGGTATAAAATGAATAGGTGCATTGATTAGCCTTATCATCCATTCAATAAAAAATTCCTCATATTAAGCTATATAATGGAACATGGATCCCTTCTATGTAAAGAAATTGAGCAGATTAATTAGACGTGAATAATTATCAATAGTACGCCGATAATATCCATCCAAAACATGCAATGGATCTCAATAATAATGGTCATTCTTTAACAGTGTTCAATATCGTATGTATTTTAATTTTCTATTGATATATCATCACATGAAATTATATAACCCAAGAATGAAACTTTCCAAATCCAGATGGTGTAACTGGAAAATTTAGAAAAAAATATTCTTATTCCTTATTGTCTTTATCACAATTCTTAAATGATATTAATGCTCTAACATTATCGTTGAATAAACAAGATAATGTTTAATAAATACTACTAAAGGTGATCAAGGTAATATCTAAAAACTCAATTCATTAAATATAAAAATATATAGAGGGTATTAGTAAGACAAAGTGGAAAAAATATAAATTCAAAGTTTACATACCTACTAAAAAATGGGTTCCTTGGCATATACTTATTTATTACCCTGAATTGATGTTATCTAGAAAAAAGTTAAATCATAGAAAATTATTTACATCTACATAATGGATAAAAAATAATAAATACATTGTAGTGGGTACTTTTTCTTGATAGAGATCTCATTATTTTCATGATAATTGTGGTATTGTTTCATTGATCCAAATGTATTGTTAAAAAAATTTGTTCACACTAAGGTGATAAACATGGAAAATGAATCCTTTATCATGATTTTCTTAGTGCTTATTTTTCAATTCTATCAAATCTATAAATTCAACTAAATATGAATTCTTGATAATATGTGTATCAATAGGTGTTATTTATATAAATAAAATCATATTCATGACATAGAGGAAGTCTAAGAATTTATTCTGAAAAGAAATCACCAAAATCCCTCACAATAAGAATATAATTGACATTGATTTCATACCCAACTGTCTTTGGTAAATGTCCCTTTTAAATAGGAATACGACCAATAAAATGGATGTGATTTTAATTTTAATTTCATATTTATCATCACTCTGATATATTATCATATATGGGTTTGTAACATTAAATGTGACTATGATTACATGAAAATTGGTATGGGACTTTTGTAAAGAAATCCAATACAATTGTAAAATGACAGAGAACTCAACCAGATGGAGAATTACATGATTTAAATGATGTACATTATAAAATTTCAAATGGGGAATAATAAAATACTTGGGATGTGATCATCATACCATTAAGTGTCTTTATGTCTAACTCAAAAAGTAATAATTGAGATGATACGATGACACTCTAACAAAATTCTTCAGAAATAAAAAGTTGGTAGATCAAATATCAAATATTACATAAATAGTTTTAGAGTACAAGATAAGTATACCAACCCCACCATCATTCTCAAATCATACATCATAAATAGTGATTGAATGATATTTTCCTTTGTCTATAGGATTAATAGGTTATTTATGGTGATCACCTTCATTAAAATTATTATTTGGTAACTAATTAGCATAATTCCCATAATCTTGTCCATTGGAACACAAGATTATAGTTTATTCATTGTATAAAGATTTATTTAATTCACATGTTTCAATAACATAGTCTCGTTTCTTTAGCATCTAGTCACTTAGTGGATTTTATTTCTATAATTAAAAAATTATTCTATCTATTAAGACAAATTCCTCTTTTTTTACTCCCAAACTTTTGGAATGAGGGATGTATTATTTTCGTCAAAATATTGTTTTTAGAATTCCCTTTGAATTAAATCATTTTTTCTTATCAAACCCATGAGATTTATTGATAACTAAAATATCCACATCCACCCTGATATCAAATAACACGATTTATTTATTGATATTGAAGTCCCATATAGCCAAAACCCTTCAGATAAATGGTGTAATATCTCCGATTTTCTATGTAATATTTTTGAATATTATATGGAATTATTTCAAAACCATACCTTTCAACGGTGTGTGATTACGAGGCCCATAGTGGCCACAATAAATTATTGAAATAAATTAAAATGTTACACATCGAACGTGAGTGGTTTTCCAGTAAAAGTGGAGTAAACTGTATGTGTTTTCTCAGATCATAAATCTAAGGGCACTGTTGCATTCATAGAAGAGACTTTACCTTAAGCATGGCCTAAAATCTTCTCGCATGGGTCGGCTGCAAATGACAGTTTTTTGAAATTTTAATGAAAATAAAATAAATTAATAATTTATTTTATATTAAAATGATTCCATATTGAGATGATTCTTATTTTCTTTAAAAGAGTAGGAGCCCAATGATAAACTCATAATACTAGATTTTTACCTAGAATCTTTTAGAGCTTTCGAAAGGAGACAACCTTAGAGGATCTTTAACGAAGGACGATGAATGACGATACGTGGATTGTTGCATAGCGAGATCAAATCCCAACCGATGACTAATCTCTTTCTTCATCGATGACCAAGGTAGGGGTTTGTTATTTTGATTGAATTCTTCCTCGTTGTTGGATTAAATGATGAATGCAGATCAACCCACAAACTGGTTAGTTCGCAGATCGTATGTTCTTACGGGAGGGTTTTTGTATGGTTGATCTTGGGGAATTAATCCATGCTAAATTATTTATTTGTGGATTTTAATATGATTTGTTTGATCCTACTAACAGGATCAGATCAATTCCGTGATGAATGATGATGAAGATTAATTCCTTGATTAGATTTTAAATTTCATCCCCTTTTTACTTGTGTTGTAGGCGTTCTTCGTGGGGGGACGAACAAAAAATCGTTGTGCACACGTTCTGCATCAAAAAAAAAATCCCAAATTGGAGATCTGATATCATGATGACCTAGCATAGGTGAAATGGAGATGGTGTCAGATTAATTGACATGGTTTCAGAGTTCTCGTTCATCGAGCGTTTTTCATCCAGGTGAATCGAAACACATTTTCAGGGCTAATCGGAGGCCTGAAACCGACATATTCGGCTTTGTAACGTCAAGGTGACCTAAAACCTAGAGTTTCGAGATGATCGGGTGGTCAGATCAAGGAATATAGGAGAAAATGTGGTGCGGTGGTGACATGCGTCATTTCTGGAAATTTTTAAAGAACACGACTTGTATTCAGAAAAACACGCTGTGTGGGACCGGCTCAATGGAGTCTATGGTTACATGTTGCATGATGTGATGAAATGGTGTGTTCTCTGAAAAAGACAATATGTGGGTCCTTACACGGACTCAGCGTGTATCACGTGCGATACACAGACACAGGATGGAGTACACAGCTATGTACTCCACCACATGGCCAGACCTAGACGGCTGCACGGGTTACCCCGTGTACAGGTTACACGAGATAGTGCACACAAGATAAATTATTTTATGGTCACATAGCCGCGTACATTGAGCCGACCCTAGTTACTAAAAAATGGTGTGTGATCTGTACTACACACCATGTTCTGAAATTTCTACATGACAAGCCTGGCGACATGGGCCGTTGTTCGCGGGCAGTACTCAGGGTCAAAAGACATGGCGTGTGACCATTCTATAGGTCCTGTACATTTCAGTACATATATTGATCTTATTTTCCACCATATCTTGGACATGTTATGTTTGGGTTGGTGACAATTTTCTCATTCCCCTAAAGTTCAGATATCGATTTCTTTTTCAGAAGTATGATCCCTTCAGAAGGAATTTCTGAGATAGAGTCAGGTGTCCCTCCGAGAGGCCCGGAGTGAGATCCTCAACCCATTATCAACTCTAGGTAGAGTTGGGTATCGACCTGACTATCCTCATAGAGAATAGATCACTTACATAACAGTTGAATCCAAATGATTCGTGGTCTCCGCCAAGGCCCTGGCAGTGATCCTCATATGCGTATCGAGATCTTTCCCCGCTCAAGAGTGTGTTCCCCCGGAATGAGTGTATCTATCTCTCTTTAATTTTTTTGACAGACAGTACTTCTCAGACGGATGTCATCAAAGCTATCAGACTCTTGGTGTGAGTTCTCTCGGATGAGTGCCTCGTGGAATCTTTAAACTAAATCCCTAGCGGGGGAATACGGTTGTGTGACTTGTCTCTAGACTATGGGTCTGGGACTTGAGTATATCTGGTTTTTGGTCACCTATTATATGTTCAGTATACATATAGTGTATAAAGCTGACTGTAACATTCCTTGGTATATTAGATTTTTGTTTGTGGGTTCCTATACTGAGTATTGTTATACTCACACCTGAATGGGCTTTTCTTGCACGTGTCATGAATTGTGCAGACAAGCAGCCTTTTGACAGAGTCTAGGGCAGACCAAGACAATACCAAGCATTCTGAGTTCTCTACAGTATGATGTGTTCATACGGCTATGAGAATCATACCCATTACCTCTTTTTGTTTACAGGTAGGACATTGTAGTTTTTGGACTCTTGTTTTTGGTGGGCTTGTATTCTGGCCCAGTTTACATTTAGTACATTACTTCCCGTCATACATTGTTGGTTTGGTTTAGTTATATGCATGATTTATGTTCCTTAGTGGGTTTAATTACATTTCAAAATTTGTGGCCTTTGAGGTGTTTGCGTGTATACAGGTACATAATAAAGTCCTCCTAGGTTAATAATATGCCTACTCAGTGATAGTCACCAGCCCCTACCCTATTGGAGGCGGGCATGGGGAGTCGTGGTACGGGCCCTATTGGGACAGGTTATGACAGAGTGGTATCAGAGGTTGTAGGTTCTACCTTAGAACCAAGAGTCTTTGATATTGGTTTGGGGAAACATTTTTAAGTGTTTTGGGCTCAGCATTTAGGCAAGAGACTTCATTTTTGGTGCATTTGGCTGACATATCCATACACTAAGACTCTGATAACCTACTTTTTTGGCTTAATATATGAAAACACTAGTTGTGGGGAATTAAAAGAATTGTACATGCATCATATAGTAATGTTTTGGGTTTTCTATGTCCATTGTGTCAGCTATCCGGATATACTTGTTAACCATAGTACATATGGTTTCCTTACAGGATGCTTCCAAGATGTATACCTACTAGGATTAAGCAGTGAAATCATGAGGATTCCCCTATCAGTGACCAGGATTTGATACAAGGATTTTTCCCTTGGCATTGCCTCCAGGTGGTGCACCTAATATACTAGCACCAGTGGAGCATCATGTGGTACTTATAGTACTGACCAATGAGGGAAACATACGAATAACACTCTATGAGTTCCGGAGACAGAGACCCCTTATGTTCTGAGGTGATCCGGACCCCCAGGCGGCTGTGGACTGGCTTAAGGCGGTGACCAGAGTTTCCCATCTCGTGAGGACAACAACAGACAAGATGGTGATCCTAGGAGCGAGCCTTCTTCACGATTTGGCAGGACGATTGTGGAGTCTGACCACACATAATCATGATGGGGAGATTCTTTCATGCATGGATATTGAGCGTCTATTTAGGGAAGGGTTCTCACCAGTTACACTGAGAGTAGTGCGTATCTTAGAGCCTCTTTAGTTCCAGCAGGGCGGTTTGATGGTGGCTGACTAGTCATCGCGATTCACCAGCCTCTCTAGGTGCTCGATGGATATGGTCAAGGATCAATACATCAGATCTCAGACCTTCGATCGAGGTATACAAAGGGACATATGCGATAGTGTCATGCCTATATGCATTTCAACATATGCTGAAGTACTCGAGCGGGCCTTGGTGATCAAGATATTTTTGCAAAAGTAGAGACAACCAACAGTAGTCAGTAGCTGGAAGGCAGGTGCATAGACCTTGATAATAGGGATCCGAAATTAGTCATAGTGATTAGTATGTGGGAGACATCATAGGAGGACTGAGGATAGGGGTTTGACAGTACATGGCTCTCAGGACGGATCCAGTCAGCCTAGGGAGAAGCGATGCTACTCTTACGATGATAGGGGACATCTCACAAAAGATTGTCCAACCCTTTGTTCCGCTGATATAGAGACTGTGGATGGACCACCATGGCAGAGGCAGATAGTTAAGCAGACATACCCATCTTGTGGTAGATGTGGTAGAGGAGCACGGAGAGTTGCAGTTGGTGGAAAACGCTTTGATCTACATCCACCACCACCCCGATGAGGTCCGCACCAGGTTCATGTAGCTGGGGGACATGGGTGTGGACAAGTACATGCAGACAAGAAATAAAATCGAGGGACTCCAGGGATAATCCATGGTATGATCTATGCCTACACTACCTTATCTACCATACTAATAGACACAGGTTCCATTCATTCCTTTATCAATACATGTATTTTTTTAAACCATGAGATTCTGGTAGAGTCATTGACTTAATCCGTATGATTGGAGACAACTACGAGAGGAGACTCGATGATCACACACTTTTCAGATAGTGTAATCTTACCCATGGAGGTGAGAGTTACAGTTCAAACCACATGGTAGTAGCATCAAGGCCTTATGATGTCATTCTATGTATGGATTGGTTATCTTCGGTCCACGACCAGATTGACTACATTAGGCAATGGGTGCGGGGTGTCTACAGTAATGGGATGAGGTTTTCCTTGGTCAGAGAAAAGGAGACCTAGGCAGCAAAGAATGGGCTCATGTATTGGAGGGTGCAGCCGATCACTGTTGAGTTGGCTAGACTTACGCTCAGAGCAGTAGATGTTTTGAGCTTCCAGTTCCCTGTAGTAGTGGCAGAGTATGAGGAAAACTTTCCCGAATATGTTCTAGGACTACGTCCCCACCGGGAAATAAACTTATGCATCATCTTACACCCTGGTACGACACCGTTTTTCTCAGCAGCATATTGTATGGATCCCATTGAGCTTCACGAGCTGAGGGTTCAGTTGGAGGATTTAAAGAGAAAGGGTTTTGTATGACCCAAAGTTTCTCCCTGGGTGGCCCCAGTCATATTTTCCATGAAGGCAGATGGGATTTTGAGGATGTGCATGGATTACCAGTTCTTGAACCAGAATACATTTAGAACAGGTATCCACTACCGATTATTGAAGACCTCTTTGACAAGCTGAGAGTGGCATAGTGGTTCTCAAAGGTTGACCTTTGACCAGGTTACCATCAGTTACGAGTACGAGACAAGGACATATTGAAGATGACTTTCATATGAAGCTACGGTCACATTTAGTTCTTATTGATGCCTTTAGTCTTGACAAACGCTCCCATAGTGTTCATGGGATTGATGAAATGGATATTCCAGCCATACGTAGACTAGTTCGTAGTGGTCTTAATCAACGACATCTTTCTGTACTCAGAGTCATAGGATGAGCATGTGAGACACACGTGGATGGTTTTGTATGTACTCCATGAGCAACAACAATATAGGAATCTCTCGAAGTGCCAGTTCTGGATTCGGGAGGTCCATATTATCGGGCATGTCATTCCAGCAGATAGAGTAGCAGTGGACCCACCCATGGTAAAGGTAGTGTTTGCCTGCGAGCACCCTCATATCATTACAAAGGTACAAAGATTCCTTTGGTTGGAAGTATATTACCAGAGATTAATTTCTGATTTCTCCCTAATATCAACACCAGCGACATCCTTGACCCGAAAGGGGAAACCCTTCATGTGTACAATGAAGTTTTAGTAGGATTTTGATCGGTTGAGGTAGAGTTTGACGAGCGCCCCAATATTGAGATTTCTGGAAGTGGGATTCAAGTATGTAGTTTCCTATGACGCTTTGGGGACCAGGCTTGGCTGTGTCCTGATGTAGAGACAGACAATGATGGCTTAAGGTTCGCGCCAGCTTAGTCCTCATGAAAAGAACTATGCGACCCATGATCTTGAGTTGGCAGTGGTAGTCTTAGTGTTGAAGGTGAGGTGATACTACCTTATGGGAGAGCGATTTATCATCTACACTGACCACAGAATCCTCAAATACATCTTCTCATAGAAGGATACGAATCTGAGACTATGGTGTTGGTTATAGTTTCTCTAGGACTATGATTTTAAGATCATCAATACTCATGTATATTTGAACACGGTGGTTGATTATCTAAGAATAAGGTCGATCTCTAGATGTTGAGTGAGATGATAGAGCAGCTAACCACATTATAGTTATCCTCTATAGACAGAGAGGGTAAAACTTACCCATAGTCAAAAATTTTCTCCCCACCACTCTTATTGAATCATAGGGAGGAAGAGCTTGGGGATGTCGACTATGAGGCTTTATGTGCTTAGTTGTCCAAAGGACATGCTCTTGAGGGATATTCACAAGGTGGGAAGCACGTACTTCTTTTCAGAGGATACACTGTTGTACCAGTGGAATTGCTGGAGGAGGTCCAGAGGGAGTTTCATACATCCCCCATGGAATTACATCCTGGAGTGGCGAAGAATTACTAGAATATATGACATGTGTTTTGGTGGTCACACATGAAGATGGAAGTAGAAATGTTTTTTTCACATTGCCTTTTGTTCCAGCAGGTGAAGACTATTCACCAGATTCAAACAAGATTTACTCACCCCTGGATGTTCCAGAGTGGATGTTGGATGGAATATCAATGGACTTCGTGACGAGATTACCAAAGATGTTCAAGGGAAATGATTCCATATAGGTTATCATTAACCGACTCATCATGTCGGCCCACTTCCAATCTATCTGAGAAAAAAGTTACGTAGAGTGATTGGGAGGCCTCTATATGCAAGAGATAGTTCGACTTCATGGCATCCTTTTGAAAATAGTCTCATATCGTGGGACACGATTCACATCCCATTTTTTGGAAGGGATTGTAGGAGGATTTTGGGGCTCAACTAAGCTTATGCATGGTGTTCCATCCCCAGACTGATGGTCAAACAAAGAGGGCCATTCTTGTTCTGGAGGATATGTTCTGGGCCTGTATCATGGACTTTGGTCATAGTTGGGGGGAACACCTACCACTGGTAGAGTTTGTGTATAATAATATCTACCTTTCCACCATTAGTATTCCAACATTCTATGCGTTATATGAGATACCCTTTTGGTCAATGCTTTTCTAGACAGACCCCAGAGAGTCAGCACTCATGGGTCCAGAGTTAGTGTGACCTACCCACGAGAAGGTACATATCATCTAGGAGAAGATGAATACTGTACAAATACAACAAAATTCTTATACTAATAGACAATAGAGACCTCTAAAATTTGAGGAGGGAGACCACATCTTTCAACTAGTATCACCTAAAAAAGGGTAACAGAGATTTGGCCAGGGCGACAAGAAATATTCAAGTTTCATCAGACCTTTCCAGATACTACACAGAGTTGGAGAGGTGGTGCACTACCTAGCTCTACCACTTTATTTTCACCAGGTGCATGATGTCTTCCATGTGTCACAACTGAGGAGGTACGCACATGACCCATCACATGTAATCGACTGGGGAGAGATAGAAATCTGGGATGGAGTGAACTTTGTTGAGTGCCTAATAGTGATAGAGGATCGTTATGAGAGGATCCATTATGGGTGATCGATTCCCTTAGTCCACATTCGATGGTAGCACATGAATCTTCAGGAGAGCATGTGGGAGTGGGAGGATCAGATCTGTGCCCAGTACCCACATATTTTTGAGTACCTCTGTTTTGGATTTCAGGGAGGGAAATACCTAAGGTGGGGGGAATGTAATGTCCCAGTGTATTGTTTTTTAATATTATATAGAATTATTTCAAGACCATACATTTGGTTGGGCTTCGATTCTGAGACCCAGAGTTCCAAGAATAAATGTTTGAAATAAATTAAAATTCTAAATAGCACATGTGAGCTATTTTCCTATAAAAGAATAATAACATTTAAATAAGATCCTACATAAATATTCCAAGGGCATTGTTGTGTTTAGAACATCGGCTTAACCTTAGGTAGGGCCTAACATCGACCGGCGTAGGTTGGCATCAATAGATAGTTTTTGGACGATTTAATGAAAATAAAATAAATTAATAATTTATTTCATTTTTAAATATTTCCATAATGAAAAAATTCTTATTTTCATTAAATTGTATGGAGCGAATGGTTATACTCATAACCCTAGAGTTTTCCCTTATAATCTTCTGGTGCTTTGGAGAGGAGCCATCCTTGGAGGATTTTTGATGAATGTCGATGATCAACGATGTATGGATTGTTGCACTGCAGGATCGAATCCTGATCGATGACAGATCTCCATCTTCATAAATGACCGAGGTGTGGGTTTTTTATTTTTATTTAATTCATCCCCATTATTTTCTTAAACGAATAATGCGGATCAAACCTTGACCATATTGATTCACGGATTGTACATTCTTACGGGAGGTTTTTTATTGGGCTGATCTTAGGGAATGAATCAATGATATATTTTTTTTCGTTGTTTTGATTTTTCTCCATTTGATCCTACTAATGCGAGCAGATCAATGATGTAAATAATGATGGTGGAGTTTCATTCCTCAATTTTCTTTTTGATTTCATCCACTTTTTACTTGTGTTCTTTGGTTTCTTTGAGGGGTGAAGAACAATGGGTCATTGTGCACCCATTATTCAATGCAATGATCCTAAATTAGAGATATGAAACCATGACGACTTAGCATAGGTTCCACGATGATGGCTGAAGACGAACCAAAATGGTTTATGATTTCTCATTATCTGAGCGTTCATTATGCTGATGAATCAGAATGCATTTTTGGGGATGATAGGAGGCCTAAAACCAAATAATTTGGCTCTATAAGGCCAGAAGACCTAAACCCTAGTGTTTTGAGGTGATTGGGTGGCCAGATCAAGGACTGGAGGAGAAACCAGGGTGCAACAACGATGGGTGTCGTTTCTAAAAATTTCTAAAGAAACACGACATGTATTCGGAAGAACATGCCATGTGGGACCGTCTCAGCAGCAACTAGGTTTTAACGATTCACAACATGATGACATAGAATGTTATCTAAAGAACACAATGTGTGGGTCCTTATGTAGACTCGGTATGTATCCTAGGTGATACATGTACACGAGATGGATTACATAGTTATGTACTCCACCACATGGCCAGACCAGGCCGGCTGCATGGGTTACCCTGTGTACCGGTTACACGGGATGCCACACACGAGATAAAGCAGTGTATGGGCACACTGCTGTGTACAATAAGCCGACCCTAGTTACTCAGACACATCATGCAATTTTTAAAATACTCCATGTACTGAAATTTCTACATGACAAGCCTGGAAACATGGGTCATTGTACACAGGCAGTACCAAGGTTCAGAGGACATGACGTGTGACCCTTCTACATGACGTGTACTTTTTAGTACATGGTTTGATCTTCTTGTCCACCGTATCTTGGATATGTTTCATTTGGGTTAGTGACCCTTTTTCTGGATCCCCTGAAGGTCATGTATTGTTTCCTTTTTCAAGACTATGATCCCTTAAGTGTGAAATTCAAATATTGAGACAGGTATCCCTTAGATTTTCCCATAACGAGATCATCTATCCATTCTTGGACCTAGGTAGAGTCAAGTATAGACAGCACTATCCCAACCAGGTGTCATTCCTCTACTTATCAGGTGAATCCGGATGAGCCGTGGTATCCGCCAAGGCCTTAGAAATGATCCTCAACTATGTATTAAGATCATTCCCCAATCAGGAGTGTGTTCTCCTGGAATGATTGTATCTATCTCGTGAATTTTATCGAGGGACAATACTTCTCAGACGGATGTCATCAGAGATATCAAACTCATGGAGTGAGTTCTTCCAAATGAGTGTCTCATGGAATCTTAAAACTGAATCCCTAGATAGGGAATACGGTTGTGTGACTTTTATCTACAATACAGGTCTTGGACTTTAGTATATATGGTTTTTTTTCACCAATTATATGTTCATTAGACATATACAGTGTAGAGCTAACTTTTCATTTCCTTTGTGTATTACTTTTTGGTTCAGGGTCCTCTACCG
This sequence comes from Viscum album, assembly GCA_963277665.1. Classification (NCBI taxonomy): domain Eukaryota; kingdom Viridiplantae; phylum Streptophyta; class Magnoliopsida; order Santalales; family Viscaceae; genus Viscum; species Viscum album. Next base: position 1,112,968,795 of record OY728147.1, read on the forward strand.
AGTATTGTTATACTCACCCCTGCATGGGATTTTCCCACACGTGTTGTGTCTGATGCAGATGAACGACCTTTTAATAGAGTCTTGGGTGGATTAGGATATGAATGAGCTTTATATGTTCCCTACAGAACGAGGTGTTCCTACAACTACATGTAGTATTCCCAATACCTATTTGTGTTTATTGGTAGGATTTTGTAGTATTCAGACTCTTGATTTTGGGGGGCTTATATTCTGGCCCGATTTACATTAATTACATTACTTCCTGTCACACTCTGTTTGTTCGGTTTGGTTGTATGCATGAATTTTATTCCTTAGTGGTTTTTTTATATTTCAGAATTTTCGGGATTAGATATGTGTTCATGTGTATAGGTACATTGCCATTGCCTCCCATGTTAGTAATATGCCGACTTGGTGCTAGTCACCATCCCCTCGCGTTTTAGAGGTGGTCTTGGGGATCCGCGACACAGTCCCCACTATGATAGGTCATGAAAAATGGTTTCAAGCCACGGAAGAATCGATATATCTAACTTATTTTTATGGTAATATTAGAAAAATACCTCACAAGTCATGTAATATTTACCTCATAGGTATAGAAATATTCATCATCATTATATTCAAACTGTACAAATTCCATATTAATTTTAATATCAATAATATGAGTATAGTGCTTATTGATAAATATGTTCTTAAAATATTATCATTATATAGAGTTGATTTCATAATATTCCCTCATGTTCTTGATACGAGTCCACCATTGCTATTCTTTACATTACAAATGATAAACTACCAAAATAACTTTTTCATGATCTAAACAATGTAAAATAGAATATATATTTTCATTAGTACTGATCAATTACTTAAAAACTAGTGGATCAACAGACCCATAAATTTATAGTAGATGTTGTCTCTTAAAGGACCCAACATAACATTGTTCACTCCATTGCTCATTTGGATTCTCAGCATGTTTCATAGCTTGAGAATTTTGAATAAGAATATAAATTATATTTTGTATTACTTATTCAATAACATTTTCAATATTAGGTGGGGATTTTTTTTTATTTTCCAGCACATTCATCATTAACATGATTTCTTTGGGTTCTACCCATTGACTTGAAACAAAAAAAACATAGTCTGAGAAACAATAAGCATAATGGGAAACCCCTTAACATAGAAAAAATATTTATTGGACGTCTAAATCATGACAATATATTCTATATATACATAAGATTAACAAAGATATTTTAGGATCATTAAAATAATTTAGGATTATATCCTATACTTAGTCATATCCATTGGTTTATTAAAAAATATTTAAGTTCTATGTTTCCAATAGTTAAAATACCATTCTCTAAAACCAAATATTGTGTCTAGAAATATTTATACATAGATATTACATCTTAATAGATGAATATTCATTACATAACATAACATTATGTTTTAGATTAATTTAGGTCTACTACTTATGAAATCTTAGAATATAAACAATTATTAGGTGATATACATCTTCTCCAACAAATATCTTCATATATAGTACCATTCTTTATATTATAAAACATAAAAAAATTTCATAAAAATATGAAGAAAACATAATAAAGTGTCAAATAATATTATAAATATGGGTAAAAATGGAGATATCAATACTCAGATATGAAAAACAAGTGCATAAGGGTACGATATTGACATTTGAAAACCATACTCTACATATAATAGATAAAAAATTGATTCATGGAATAAATCTAGGTAACTAATAAGATGAGAATCATAAATGAATCAAATAACATGATCCTTGAGATGATTACAATTTCATAAGACATATATTGTAGAATACACATTATCATAGAAAACATGATGTCAAGACAAACATCTATGGAATTCCCCACATGTTAGTCAAGGGGTAACCTCATGTGTTCTAACATTGGGATTCAGATAACCTCACGTGTACACTATTTGGTGATTGGTATGACGCCCCATGTACCCTTTTAGCTCATAAAATATTAATCATTTCACAAATAATTAGAAGGATATATAGGCCCCACCATTTAGATAATAAAACTAAAATGTATATGTGTAGCAATATTTTTAAACATTCATCATAACATAACCAATGAAAATAAATGGGTTCAATAAAAATTTAATCAAAACATTACTCTAGGAAATGAAATGTGTTTAAATAACATTTGTTCATAATGTTCAAAAAACCATCCATAGAATGAATAAATGTGGTATTATTAGATCATATCCCATGTAAAGAAAAATCAACACGAAAGTATGTTGCCAAAAATGGAAAATGGTATTGAAAAATCAATTTGAAAATTTATTATGGAAAATACCCTTTCAATTTTAAGACAATATGTATTAAATAATTGCACAATTATGAAAGAAAATAGTTTCATAGAATATAAAATTATAAACATAAAAAAGATACATCAAATAAAATATTATCCATGAGGGTGGGAAAAAACCTTCAAGAAATATAAGTTAAAAAACATTCCTTTATCATATTTATAATAAAGATAAAAAGAACATCATTCATAAAAGTAAAATAATTTTTCTTTTCAATACATTTTTTATAATGTCAATCATTGGTAAAAATGAATTTAAATAGTCATAAGAGAATAATAAAAATTATATTATATTTCTAGAAAACATGGATATAGAATATATATATTCACTAATAGAGACTTGGACCTAAAAATCTAGAATATTTAATATATTAAGAAACAAAACCCTTACCTCATGTAATTGTTTCCGAAAAATCCCTTTATTCTTTTATTTGTTGGAGTACCCATTAATATATTCTATAAATGACTATTGTGTTGGTCCTCTGGGAATCCTAGAACCTCTTGAATGTGTCAGGGGGGGTTTCTAAGGAAAATTGGTATAGTTTGGTAATGCTAGAAGGATCAATGTGGTGTGAATAATTAATAGATGGGGAATTAATCTATAATTGAGGCCAAGGGAGCTGGTGGAATTTCTTAGAATATTAAATTATAATAAATTAATTCTAAAGACATACACTTCAAAATAGTCATTCATTCATAGTTATGATAATATAGGTTTGTAATCATATCAATGAATATATTGTTTACATTCATTAGTGTAATTTTAATCCTCGTAAATTTGAGTAAGAAATAGTTTTCCAATTTTAATTTGATCTTTAGTATCCACTTTTTCAGTCTGAATGGTTTTTAATTATTAATTACATGGTTATAGTTAGAACCTAAATGTCCAAATTTTGAAATTTTTGACACAATCATATTGACGTTATCTTATTTCATTATTATTTTTTAATATGATTTAACAAAATATTAATTTGACAAAATATCATTGTTGTCAATTTTGAAACAATTCATTTAATTTAACTTTATATACATCATGATAAAAGATAAATTCAAATAAAATTATCTTTCACCACAATGTTAATTTATATTGATCTATTTATTATCACCTCATTTTATTAATATTATGTCACTTTTTATATTTTATTTCATATTTTTTATTTTAATTAAATGTAGAAATAATACATCAATTTAAACTGAGAAATTATGTACACTATATAAATACTATAAATTTAAAATAAATATCTAATAATAAAATACATATATTAATCTCAAAATGAAAACATATAATAGCTCATAACATACATTATTCCCAATGTGGATGGAAAATGTAATTACCTATGATTTTAATGGATGAATATCTACTTTTATAGAATATTTGACAACTACAACCAAACATAGGAGAGAATATAACACATATAGACATTATGATATATTTTTTATTAAATATATTTAGTCTAGTTGATATCTTATAATTCTTGCAAAAATGTGTTTAAATGAAACATGATAACAAATTACCATATTATTATTTGAGGATGAAAATTATAAACTAGATTTTATTTTGGAGGGTATGAATAGAAATATAAAAATTCTGAAAATTATATGGTTTACACAAGTATAATATTCACTCACTAGTATTATATTTATTTTAAATAAAATGAGAATCATTTGAATGAATAAAAAATGTATCCTAAGATACACTACTTTCTAAATGTTACTTTAGTATTGTTGTTATCACATAAATTAAAATTAATTTTTACCAAAATTATAAATATTATTTTGTGAAAAAACATTATTTTTTAAATGTAAAAGTAAAAATTATCCTCTGGTATTTTTTTTTGTATTTTTATGTGCAGATTAATTTTTTGATAAATTATCAAATATATTAATTATTATTCAAAACTATTATTTTGTTTACATTAATAAAAAATTGAAATTATATTATATATTTATGTTAATGAAAAATTATTGAAATTATATTAAAAATTATCTAATCTAGTTCACTTTAATTACTTTTATTCTGCATTTTGATATAATATATTTTCAATCATTTGAAGGGTTTTATTTGGAAAAACTATTTTTTCCATGTATCTATATGATTAATTGAAATACAAATTTGAAAATTTTATGAAGTTAATTTGAATAAATGGATTCCATATTTTTAATTATAATAATTTATATCATATAATAAGGGAAACACCATTTTTTCATAATTAATAGTCGAAATAGTATTAAATATTTACTATTGTTAATGTAAAAATATGTTTACTGGTGGATAAAAATAAGATGAAAATGGTTAAAAATTATTTTAAACATTCCAAACCACATTATATGGATGTATAAAAACATTATAACCTTTTATGATTGATAATAAAAAATTTATGCACATTTTGGCATGAGAAAAATGTTGGTATCGCTTTATCATATAAAAAATTTCATGTGTTTCCTCTCCTCCACATATATAAGTCTACCATTTATAGTTTCACAAAAAACATTAAAAATACCATTGGATATTCATAGATCAACCAAAATCCATTCATTACTTACCAAAATACATCATAGAGGCATTAAGTATATTACAAATCCAATGTAGGATGGATTTTGGTCAAATAGAAAGAGGTTCCTTAAAGAAGTGGTAAACTATTTAACTCTGTGAAATAATTTTAAATCTTCTTATAAATATTTATAATCCTAAAAATTTATTATAATTACCAATATCCATAACCTCTTCCATCAAATGGAGAAACAAAATCATTGATTGTGAGTATAACGAACCACCACCTCGTGGACTAGTGTAAATCGTGTTCTATCATCACATTTCACGAATGGATATAATGAGGTATTTAAAATATGAATAACATATCTATGACAATATTATATATATATATATAAGTTTTATATCACATATAACATCATTATTTCTATTTAATGTGGAAAACAATAATGTTTCTCATCTGTATAGTGGAATACCGCTTGGTGAAGCCATGTGACTCACTTTTTGATTACGATTTAATTTAATGGTGCTAAAGATAAATTAAATGAATATATATTATATTAATGAACTAATAATAACTATGGAAGATAGAATTATCTTAAAACTTCTTACATTAAAATCTATTGGAAAATAAATATGTCACTTGTGCGTACGTGTGGACTAACACCTCTACTTGACGATGTGAGATGTTTTTTATTTCATTTTTACATGGACGATAATATAGTGAAATTTTATTTATTTAAATGAAATATAAAACATAATAATTTTATAAACATATAATTATAAATTATTCCCATTAAGTTTATCCTTTGATAAAATGGGAACATCATCCATTTGTAAACATGCCCTATCGTCTCTATGAATTTTGTAATCCATTTTCAATATCTAGATTTTATATTTTACTCTAAATATATATATATAATTATTATATATTATATTTATATATTATTTTACATTATTTTTATTAATATAGAACAATGTTAAATTTAAAATTAATGAAATTATAGAACCAAAACATACTAAAAAAGAAAATAATTATCACCTAGAATAGTGATTTTAACAAAGAAATGTTAAAAATGGGAAATAAACGACAATAAGTAAATAATATATGGAATAGAATATAAGATTAATATTTAATAATATATTTTTAATATACCTTTATTAATTATTCAAGGGGTTCAAACACATAAAATGAAATTCAGATATTAGGTATGGGTTTCTCATCTCACTTTTACTTCCTCATGAAATATTCCATATTAACCACATATTTATTTTTATGTTGTGCATATACTACCATGTTTACATTCAATGTAATTAATATATTTATATTCATAGTATTTTATGTTTAATTTGAGGAATATTTCTTTTATGGTACATATTATTTGGAAGTTACCAAAGTGATATGGGGTTGTTTTACAATCTCATCATTATTCGGGATTGTTTGTTTTGTATCCATTGAAAAAAATATTTCATATTTATATTTTAAACATAATATATTTTATTCAACATTATTTTATCATTGAATTTTCATATAATATTATCTTCTTCCCACTCTTTGGTATATTAAATTATTGATAATTGTTTTTAAGAAATGATGACTTCATTTCTCTTTTTAATCAAAAATATTTTTGCTTTCAAATCCTTATTTTCATAAAATGTTTTCAATTTTTTTAAAACTCTCCAAAAAATGTATTAGAGAATATTTTACCTATATATTCCTCATAAAAAAAATATTTGAATGTAACATTCAATTTTTTTCAAAGAGTCCCCTTTTTTATTTTAATTAAAATGAGAATGGAATCTTTGTTTTAACATGTATGACATAAATATAACTTCCCTATATCATGATCAGTAAATGTTTTATGTCATAATTTATTATATTTAGTTATTTTTGTCAATAAAACATATTTTCATAATTTTTTTGATCATTTTTTTGTATATAAAATCAAATCTATATTCATATTTTTTATGTATTTATTAAATGGAATTTTAATGGTATTTCTATTCATCAACAACATCAACCCTTTATTTTAATTATTATAAATTTGGGATATATTTATATTACATCATCCTTTTTCATTATATATATTTTCTATGATTTTTTTTAAATGGGGATGTACAATTTTATTAAAAAGAGGAGGTAAAATTTTATTATTATTCTCTATATTAGATTAAATACTTTATGATTATGTTTATTGATTGGAGTAATTATTAAAATTTAATATGTTATAATTTCATTAAAAATGTTTATTTTGATTATGTTGGACCCAATTAAAATTGTGAATGAATTTTAATCAGTAAGTGATTGGTTGGGCAAATTATAGCCCACTGATGCATCAGTTGGACTCAAGAGACAAACAAGCTTGGGAACTTGGTTGAGGTATTACCCATTTAGGTAAAAAGACATGGAAAGATACCATGAAGAAATGGTTATGATGTCTAATATTATGTATCCCATACTTATGATATTATTAATTAATATTTAAGTGATTAATTTATTAGTTATAATATATATGGAATAGTTTCAAGCTCTTGTGACCATTTTTATTGAATTTTTTATCATTATTTATTCATAAAATATTATTCTCTTGTTTTCTATTAAATGGAATGTTTTTTAGTTATTTAATAAAAAATATTGACTATAATTATTTTATTCATATCATGTACCATACTCCTACCCTTAATTATAATGTATGATCAACCATTTTGTTTGTTTTTATTCTCAGGATTCCAAGATGAGTATAATGATTTATATAAAGGGTTATGTTAGGGGAAAGAATGATGCACTTGAAGAAAAAACTTGATTTTAATTTAAGTGTTCATTTGTAAAATTATATTCAAGTATATATCTATTTACCAAGAATACTAATCTATTCATTCTATCAATCTGTGATTCTTTATATCTAGGGATAATGTAGTATACTAGACACTGAATATGGGGTACTAAGGTCGTGGTGTTTATACTTAGTATCCTAGGATTTTTGGAATTAACCATTTGAACTAGATTTTTAATTCCATATATTATGGAACATATCCTAGTTAATGAAATTTATAATAAGTATATAAGAACATCCTAATGATTTGGTATGTTTTTGGTTGTATAATCTTTCTTAAAATAAAACCTTTTTGAATACAATAGGTCGATATGGTTCTAGAGTATATGTAACTTGGGGTAATAACTCTAAAATTATTACATCAACCTAGACTAAAAACATACCCATTAATGTGATCCAGCCTAACTACACACCAAAATTTAACACTACCAGTAAATATTCTTAGGATAATTCACATTTTTGTTACAAACCATTATAAAGGGTATGAAAATATTTTTAATATTTTAAAAAAATTTCTATGATGCCATGTTTATGACTATAAAAAATCCATTCATATATTTTTTAATTTATGTTATGTTTTTCTCTAGTTTTTTGGGACTAAACATTATGTTTCATAAAATAATGATCTAATATTGTATGATCATTACCATTTTGGAGACATATTGTACACCATTTTAGGTATTCATTTCCCCTTTTTCTGATCATACATTTATTAGGTCTTTCTTTAGGGGAATTTTATGTGAATTATATGAATTTAATAATTCCATTGGTCTATGCATGTTTTGAACATATTTTATGAAAAATGTGTGGTTTTTTTTAGGAAACCACACAACCCATTTTAATCCACTAGAAGATGGTACACAGTTTCACCAAACCATGTGGCCACCACCCCCAACCCATGCACCATTGTAAAGACGGAGGATTCACTATTGTGGTATATTTATTCAAATACTATTCCAAACATGGAGTTACAGTCCACTGTAGAAAGTAGGGGTGCACTGTTAGGTATCATAGTTTGTCCAATGGTTTATCCCCTCCTAGGAAACCATGCATGAAGGAATTTAAAACATTGAAAAATTAGTAAAAAATTCACAATCCCATAGTTTTATACATAAGCACCCATGCTAGACTCAACATGAATTAATTATAGCTTAGAGACATATTAGAAGATTTTTAGGCTACTCAAACATCATGTAGTACAAATCAATGATCCATTATATGAAATCACACACTATATAATATACAATTTCTTCTTCATTTTGATTACAATATCTCCCACGTTCTTTTTTACTTTAGATCATAGTATATTTTACTTCATTTTTTATGGTCTAGATATTTGGTTTAATTTATATTTTTTTATTGGATATTGATCATAGGTTTTGATGCTATATATATTCCTCTATTTCGATTTAAACCATTATACAATAAATTAAGGTAATATATATTTTATTAATTACCTGATGATCTAATGGTCGGTGGTCTAATAGCTAATTCCAGAATTATTTATCTGGATCACATGCTTGTATTTTAATATTTATGATTATATGTTGGGAAATATCAGTTTAAATTTTAAATAATGAATCAATTCCCATTTTATTGTGATATCTATCATGGATCTCATTATTCTCACTAGAGATTGGAGACAATGTTAAATGAAATGTAGGGGTGTTCTAGTACAGTTGACATAATGGTTTATGAACAAAATAAAGTGGAGTAATGGGTTAATTGAATATATCTAAATCCTTTTTTCATGTTTGAAAAAGGGATTTAATGTGAAAATATGATTATCCATGAAGGGTTCATGAGTTATGTAATAATTGTTGATAAATCAATTAAAGGGTAAATTTTCCATGTTTTTCCATTAATAAATGTTCTAATCCATGGTTGTATTTGATCAATGAAATGGTGAAACATGTTATTAATTGTAGATAATGGATTTATAGTTTAAAAATATTGATATGTGTATACATAAATGTGTATAATGATATGTGGGTGAGGGAATGATCATCCATGTACCTATGGGGTGCCAGACTCCTAATATAGCCTCGTTGCGTGCATAAGTTTTGTTTTAATTGATCTATGAGTAGTGTTTGAGAGATTTATTCTATATGTAACCCTACATTTCTAGACTACTTCTACATGACCACTATGAAAATTTTAATATAAGAATATGATCAATGAGTTTTTGGTGAGGTGGATCTGATTCAAGTAATTTTGGGGTTCAACCCTGACACTCACGGCTAGTGGTATATTTATTGAAAAAAAATTGTAAATAAAATTATTCTTTAAATCCTATCATATGTATAAAATAAAAAACCACTATGGTGAATGTTTTTGGATCTGACATGAGATAAGTGAGTTATGATAGGGTAGGATAAAGAATTATGAATGTTAAAACTATTTTATTTTGTCATTCGATCATTATTCACTATACAACTACATACACTATTATATATTTGATTCTTTTAATCATCAGTGGTAGCCTACTATGTTGTAATAACAAACAACTCAGTGTATCTGATTGGTACCAAAATAGACGTCCTATTCAAGGACATGGTAAAGAAAAATTCCCTATGGAAAATTATTGAGTTGGGATATTGGATGGTAAATGGATGAGGCAACTAAACCTAATATTTACACCCATATGGAAGTTTTAGTTTTTTTTATTTCATTAGCCACTTTAATATTTTCTAGTTTCAAATATTTACTGTATTGTTTTATGGTAATTTTCCTTGTATTGGATTTATTCAGGTATAGATTGGTTGATTATTTATTGTTGTAGTATATTTGTTAAATTTAATATTGATTTCGATTATACTGTTTCTTTTTTAATGATGGTATTGGATCCCCATGATACTTTTTAGACCCTCACTTCTAGTCAGTAGCATCTATAATATAACGAGGCTTGCCTAAAGTCATGGGGTGAACCAGCTCGTGGAAGTACTACGTGGTTCCTTCTTCGGGGCCATATAATGTTGTAAAAGAACTGGGTGTGTTTTATTTTTAGTTTTATTAATATTTAAGAGCGTTATATTTTATTATATTATGATTCGTTCATTTTTTGTGGTCTATTTCATGGGAGTATCTAAGATATGGGTGGGGGAAAACAAAATTTCTCCTGGTAGGATTATTGTTCTTATTATTTCTATTACAGTTAAATTCTATATTACCTTTTGTGATGCACTTTTTGTGTGATGTTATTGTTTTCTAAATATATTACTTGTTACCAAGTTTTACATAATAGTTTAATATCATACACCATTGTAATATATCGGGATTTAATGTGACATGCATCATTTTAGCCATTCATGGAAAATCATGTTTCTAATGAGATATGGAAATTATTGTTCTTTTCATAATTTTTTAATGAAAGGTACTTAATAAAAAATTTACAATTTTAAATGATGCTAAATTTGGTAATTAAAAATGGTTAAGAAATGGATTTCTAATAATAATTTTATGAAATGAAGTGTAGATACCCTATTTTAACCAGGGACTAGTTTAGGTATTGTTGGGGGTTGTGATATTTCCATGATTTTGAGATTGGGGTAGTGTGAGTGGGCGAATATTATTTCCTAATGTGAATATATTTTATGTAAAAGTATTTATTTTTGTGTCTTTTGTCCTCAGGTGTGTGTTTTTCATTGTAGGAACATGCCTCTACATAGATGTTGGTTAGTTGGACGACATGATGTCATTGTAGAAAATCTGTCTTTAGTAGAGAAACTAAAGGCCCCGATATTTCTAGATGATGGGATGAGACAGTAGTTCAAGGAGAAATTATCACTTTTTTGTTTATCCTAGAATGAGACCTAGGGCATCCTATGTAAAATATATTTGATCTGACATGGGTGTTCTAGCTCCATAACCCATATACATTCATCAGATAGGGTGGACCTGAGGTTGTCATGTTCTTGATTGTGTCTATCAAGAATGATAAAGATCATTAAGAGACTCCAGAGTTGAAAATAATCATAATATCCACTTATATGTATTCATGACCAATGACGAGGTGGTGAAAGATTCATCCTTGTAATGATCAATTCATGGGAAGTGTGTGGACGGAATTACAGTAGATGTTTCTATTGTACATTTATCTAGATAGACTAATACATGATAGAAAATTAGAGTTTATATGTTTAACCTAGGGATGTAAGTCTTTTATGGACTTTGTTGGTTTCTTTCCGAACTTCAATAATAATTTTCCAGGGACGGTTATGGAATGAATTACAGGAGATGTTTCTAGAGTACATTTATCTATATAGACTGATACATGATAGAAAAGTACAGTTTTTATGGTTAACCTAGGGATGTAAGTCTTTGATAGACTTTTTTGGTCATTTTCCAAACATCAATAATAATTTGATAGGACTAGAAATAGAAGAGAAAAACGTGTTGAATTTTTTTTAGGCTATACATAAATGTGATATTAAGTCCAGAGTTAATATTTTTAGACTAAATTAATTTTGTGAGGTGGTGAATCATGCTCTCATTTTTAGGAGAACACAGAGGTGTCTTTCAGTGGAGGATATATAGATCTTTATAGATGACCAATTGGAATGTTTTCTATGTATATAATGAGTCACTATGAGAACTATACACTAGAAAGTGGAAAGTAGAGTTTCCAGTGAGATGTATCATTTTCCTAGTGCAATACTAGAGTGTTTTAACATTATTACAGTTAGCTAGGTCACTGTCGTAGTTAGTGTCCCAAACACTGGTAGAGTGATAATATTTTTGAATTATTAAAAGAATAAAATGGTTCTGTAAGAATCTATAAATGATGGTTAGTGATATAGGAACTATAAAAACAAGATTATAGGAAGTGAGTCTTCTACACTATACATTTCTACTATTTGGAGTTCGATTAATCAGGATTTTTTAACATAATTCATGGAATTTTAGTGAAAGTGTCCCAGTATCAGTAGATTTGTGCAAATATGGGGTCTTATACTAGAGAACATGGTAGAAGGAAAGTCCAGTTATATGCACATCTTCTACAAATATTGATATTATGGTTAGTTCATCGACAGTCCATGTTAATATTAATATTCCTCATATTACTTATAATGATTTATTTGATATCAAAGCATATCATTATAATATATCTAATTAAAATTTTAATGGTTTGAGTTTTATAGTACAATGTATAATTGGAGTTATAATGATCAACTCACTACTGCAGTACAATCACTGTAAGTTTTTCAATTAAAGGGGTATTCCCTTAAGTTTGTTAAGTAGAGCTTCATTTGGGATATTATGTACCTGATATGACAAATTTGGACTTGATATTGGATATGGTTTGGTTATAACAGTACCAATACCATATAGATTGTTACCATATGGGACTAAAAATTTTATATCCTGAGGGTAATTGTTATATTATTCATGGAGAATGGGATATCCAAGATAGTCATTTAGGACTAGTTTATAAGAACCCTGGGGACCTCACCATCCAGGTTGAAAATATTTTCATTGGATTATGGTGGTGTAAAACCTAGTATATTTCCACCCTTAGTTGATCAATTCCATGATTTGGTTCCGAATAAATTATATAGAATTCCATCTAAGAATGATTATGTATTCAGAAGTAATTCCCTTCTGGTAGATAATATAATTTCAATTATTCTTGACTGGTTGACACAAATAGAGCTTCATGAGTTGAAGAATCATATGGAATAATTTATTGATAAGGGATTAATCAACATGAGTACATTTCCTTGGGGATATATGGTTCTGTTTAATAAGAAATATGAAGGGATGTTGTTAATATATTTTGATTACTGAATGCATAACTAGATGAATGTTAAGAGCCTATATCCTCTTTCATTCATCAATGATCTCTTTTAACCAGTTGAGTGGAGATTATTTATTCTTCATGATTGAATTGGGATTAGGGAATAATCTTTTTTGATAATATACATTTCATATACCCCAATTTTATTTTAGATGTAAGTTGGCCTATACATGTTCTTTATGATGCCATTCAAACTGATGAAGACTCGTGTTTTTTTTTGAATTGATAAACCAAATATTTCACCGATACAAGGATCGGTTTGTGGTGGTTTTTTTGGATGAAAACATGGTGTACTCCCACGCCCATTGGGATCATGAACAATATATTTACATCATCGTGAGATAACTAATAGATAATAGTTTATAGCCCAAGATATCAAAGTCTCAATTTTGGATCGACATGGTACATTTCATGATTCACATCATCTCTAAGGGTTGTGTGTTTAGGGACATAGAGATCATTTTGTTATTAATTATTGTGAGAATCCCAAAAAAAATTATATCCCATTCTTTCTAAAATTGGGTGAATATTATCATATTTTCATTGAGGGAATTCACCATTTGAATGCACTAAATTTGGTCTTTTCCAAGAATGTTCTCATTTTTGAATAGTATAGTCCCTGTGATAATTATTTCATATCGTTTAAGGAGTGTTTGAGGACCCCAATTTTTTTTTATCATACTAGATCCTAGTGAAGTGTATTCTTTGTACTTTGATGTGTTTGGAATCAAACATGGAACAAATTGTGATGTAAGGAATTAGAGTTCTAGTTAATAGGTCTTGATAGCTAAGGATACATTAATGGAATTATATAATTTTATATCATGAGTATTATGTCGTTGTTTGTTACGTGATGTGTTGGTAGCTGGACCTATTGGGAGAATGGTTCATTGTGTATACTAACCTCAGGGCTTTAAGTACATATTTTCATAGTTATATTTGAACCACCCCAATTAGATATGTGTTTGGTATATGCAGTCTTTTTATATGAGATATCTAATATTATCGACCAATGAAACATTGTTAATGATGTTTTTGATGTGAATAATATAGGATCATGAAGTCAAGGGGTCCTGTTCTGAGTGGAATATGATCGATTTGTTTGCTGAGATGTGAATATAGGAATAAAAGGGTTAGGGGATGATTTGTGTTGTAAAATTATCTATTTATTCCACGCTTTTTAGAAAGAAAATAGATATTCAATATTAGGATTTTTATTGTTTGTATGTTATGGAAATCTTATTATGAGTGGATTCTCCTTTTGACAGGTCTATTGATGTGGATGAGATTATCTATGTCTATATCATTTTTGTTCTACCAATGTGTATGAGAAAAGGGATTTGATGGGTGGGTTTTATTCCCAGAAGTGTTTGGTGCGTCATGGTTTGACCAAAAATTATCATGGCCTTTAGAGACTATATTGGTGACCAAATATGTAAATAGAGTTTTTTGGATTAATTACATTTTGATACAGCAGTCATCAGGTGATGTCTGAGAATCGATGAATTTGTTTTCTAATGAAACCCCATCCCATTACATAATAAAAGTATGAAAATATTAACAGGGAGTTAATGGTGGTTCTTCTAATGATGCGAACAAAGAATAACATTATATGGGTGATTATGGACCAGTTGACAAAATTATCCCATTTCCTTTATATTCAGGATACTCTCATAATTTATTTTCTTAGAGATGTATATGAGCATGGGATGGTCCATTTTCATTGATTGAAAAAGTGTATATTTTTATACTCATATATATTATTTACATTAGTCATTTTGAAGTGATTTTTGAAGGTGTTGGTACTTAGGTATTTATGAGTAAAAGTTTTCACCCACGAAAAGATAGGAAATTAAAACATACTATTTAGGTTCTAGAGAATTAGTAGTGGGAATATTTCCTAGAATTTGTGGGATCATGGGAGAACTAAATAAATATCAACGAGTTTTCTAATAACAATATTTATTATAAATCTGTTTGGATGGAACCATATGAGGAACTTTATGAAAGGCCTTTTAGATAACCTTAATGTTTATTCAAGACGGTTTAGTCATAGTTGTTTAGACCATGTCTCATGTAGAAGATGTCATAGAAAGTTCATTTGATTCATAAACATATGGGTATAACACAAAGTAGAAATACGCCTCATGTTGATTGATAACATTGACCTCTTCAGTTTATAGTGGGTGGTCATGTTTTCTTTCTAGAGTCATAATGAATGTGTCATCATATTATTCAGTGGTTGGTAATGTGGAATATTGGGTTTGTAGGAAAATTTTATACGAGGGATTAGATCATACCTACAGATTCTCTGTATTCTATTCTATAGAGGTATTGTTCTATGTACTATGTTTTTCATGTGTCACAAATTCGGAAGTATCTCCCCAACCATTTTATTATTTTTTATATCGATGTTTTTGATCTTAAGGTTGTGTCATAATTCAAGGATCATATCAATTCTATTTTAGATCACATTTAGAGTGTTTATTGGGAAAGGGTTGGGCCATTGGTCCAAGTGTTATTATCGTATGGATGTCATTAGGATGAAACATGGAAGATTGAAGTAGATATGAAAACTCAGTGGCCTTACCTTTTCACAATAGAGGATTAGTGATGTTTTGGATTACAACTCAAAAATGATCTCTTATAAGTTGATAATATTGTAAGATCACAAGTATTCTCAATATTTATTATACTCATTCTCAAGTATTATTTTACTATTGATTGACTATAATTTGGTTTGGCCTTCATTATGGGATGTTTTATGGAAATTTATTTAATTTTGGAAGCACATGAGTATTTTCATAATTATTAAATAGTTATGAAAATATTGTTATTTTCTATAGATAATTTTGTGCTCCATTTTGAGCCATTGGATAGGGGTACATGGTTTAAAAATACTATGCAACTACTCCCTTGAAAACATTCACCCTTAGATAGTGAGAATTATTATAATGGATGCACAGTTTGTCTACCCTTCCAGCCCCTCGAATGAAATAGTTATAATGGAAATTATTTCATCAAAAATATTAATTAAAAATTTATGGAACATTTATTTATGTCCCTAATCACCCATAGATTACATAACACAAAATTAATTTTTTTCTTGGTGGATCCCAAATGGATTCCCAGCCTCCTGAAACATCTTATAGTCGGAATCAATGATCTAGTGGATTAAATATAACCCTCTATATTATATAATTCCATTATAATTTAGATTACACTCACTACCGCCTTTTCATTAAAATTGGATAATAATCAATAATACTCCATTTTTAATGGTTTAAGTTAATTTTTTAATTGATATTGTTTCATTGGATAATGATCCCAGGTTTTGAAACTAGATATCCAACTCCAATGTGATTTGGACTACTCTATATTTTATTTGGGGATAATATGTAGTGAGAATTCATCAACGATCATATGATAGGTGGTATAATTACTAATTCCAATAGTCTTGATCATTGTCTAGTACATATAGTTATATTTTTTCACTTCCATTATGAGTAATTTCATTTTAAATTTTAAACAATGAATTGATTCCCATGTGGTTGTGAGACCCTACATGGATCTCGTTGGACTCCTAAAATATTTGATACCATGCTTAATGGAAACCCATGGGGTGTTACAATACACATGATAAAATCATTTACTAATAATTAAATGGGTAATAATTGGTTAAATTAATCAAACTAATTCATTATTTTGTGTTTAAAAATTCTATTTAAAGGGTTAACTTAATTAATCAGGATGTGTCAACGTGTTGTGTAATAATTGATGAAAAATGGAATAATGGGTAAATTTTTCATATTGTTACTTCCTATAAAAATAGTGAACTATGATTTTATTTTATATTTGAAATGGTTTACCGTGTTGATAATGGTTGTTAAATGAGTTCTAAATGTGGACCCATTATATTTGTATATGTAAATATGAACAATGTGTTATGGGTGAGTGACTAATGATCTAAGTACCCATGGGGTGAATATATGTTTATCTACTCCCTCATTTTGTGCATTTTAATTGGAAACATTTGGGATTGATCAATGACCTTTTGGTAAGGGAATGATTCCCCAAGTACCCAAAGGGTGATAGAATGATTTTATAGGCCCATGATATATATATATATATATATATATACTGTGTGTGTCTGTGTGTGTGTCTGTGTATGTGTGTGTGTGAAAATAAAAATTGAGTTTTGGTTGGGTGATAGATGTTCCAAGTACCCTTGGGGTTCTAGACTGATGATCTTGGCCCCTAATATATATATATATATTTCAGAGAATTTTAATTAAAATAAATAAAAAAGGACCATTAAAGGTGAAAAAAACCCTATGGTGTATGGTTCAGACTCCATTACATGCTATAAAAGATATGAAGTGGTTGGATAAAGAATAATTAATTTGGAAACTAGTTTTTTTTTCATTTTATCATTATTCTATATAAAAAATCATTATATTTTATAAAATGAATATTTATGTTGACACTATTGGTGGTTGGATTTTGATTTGTACTCAAACCCTACTCACTCTAGTTGATAGATGCCCGAATGTAGTTCATGTTTATATGCTATGATAAAGGGAGGGGCATTATGATAGATGGATGAGTGGGGATTTAGGATATAGAATGGTTTTGGGTAATAGAAACGGTATCAAGACTTTCTTTTGATTTTTGATTTAGTTTTCATTTTATTTTTAATTAGACATTTGACATATAACAGCCCCAACATTTTATGCAATACTTCTCTTAAATAAATTATCTTCATAGCCTATATTTCATAAATCACTGTGTTCTTTTGAAATGACACTTGTTTATTTAATAGATATTCAATACCTAGACCTTAAACATAAATTTTCTACTTCTCTGTTTTGAATTTCTAAATATGGTAATCTAGAGATGTCACAAGTAAGTCATTTAGAGTATGATTGGACCAACATGATTTTTTTGATGAATAGTAACAAACCCTTATGAATAGTAATATGAATAATAATATGAACATTATGAATATTAAATAATGATAGTATTTTATTATCTTAAGGTAATATGTTAATTAAATCTTAATTAATTTTTTAATTTGATATAAAACTAATTATACCTTTAAAATTATTATTTTTCAAATTTACTATGATTTTATTTAAAATATAAATTAATAATAGTTATAAAATTATTTTTGAAAAGTGGAGTTCATTTTTGAATTATACAAATCGATAAATTGTTGTGGTAAATATTTGGGATTTTTCTGCAGTTTTTGAATATTTGATGAATTGTAAAATACTTTAAAATACCGAATATTCCAATTATTAGTAAAATACACTATTTATGACATCATAAGTGATGTAAAACAACATGGTTTGAACTAAAATTATATTAATACTATTTGGGGTCACATTAATTATGATTATTCAAAGTCTTGAGAAAAAAATATTAAAATATTGATTAAAATATTGAAAAATTCCTCTTCTCCTCCACTATAAATACCACCCTCATTCCCCTCTTCCTCCCACACCTTTCAAGCCTTGAGCCTTACCTAAATTCTTACAAATACACTTCTAATTCCCTCTTCCCCACATATTAGAGATACAAGTCTCACCAAATGGGAAAAACCAAAGGGCATAAGAAGGATCTCGAGTAGAAGAGGTCAAAAGGTAAACATCCTCTTTAGTTTTTTTCATTCATATTAAGTTATTATTTTTTAATTTCATCTGGATTATGTTTGGATATGTCATTCCATATACCAATTAATTTCTATATTATGTAATATTGATGATATTATCATATTCTCTCATCAAATTATTTTATGAAATTTTATGAGACGTCATTAGGCTGGCGAGTTTTCATGAGAGATTTATCAATTTTTCTTCTATTTAGAGTTCTTTTATTTTATAAATATTTATTCATCACCCCTCATCCATTTCTATGATAATTATAGGACCATAAATGAAATGGAATTATATTATTATAATTAAATATTTCATCATCATCCCTTTCACCATCCTCCTATACTAAAAATAAAAACACCATCTGAGATGTGTTGATTTATCACATTCAAGGACGACAGGTTCTCAATTTTTGTTTCCATATGAAATTCTGTTCATGAAACAATTTTTATGGTTGAACATGATCATAATATAATTATTTCATCTCATTAATATTTTAGAATCCATACACACTAATAATATGTAATAATAATACAAAACAAGTTCATTGTGCACAAAACTGCGAAGCAAAATCCAAGTGTTTATCAATAACTTTTAACTAATGATTCATCCTCATGTATATATCCCAGAATCATTATAGGATCATTTATATCTCATTAAAGTCACTAATAATATATATTTAGTATTATGGATCTTTAAGCACATTTCAAATGAATTTCTATTCTTGAATACAAGTAAACGAATCTTGAAACCCATGGAAGAAAATGCTTCCAAAACAGTAAAATTAATCTTATTAAACACATAAAAGGTCCACGAATGAAACTAATAAGGTTATAATAAATCAATTAAATTTATAGTATATTCTGTAATAACTATTTAATGAATATAAATTCTATTATTCAAGTCATTAAAACAAATAAATAACACACTCGAGTATAAGGTAAGTTATACTCTCACTCACTTTTATTCAAGAATTCCCATTATGTTGTTTCCTTTTATTTTTAATTCCAAATGATGGGGTATGTTTTATCACCTCCCCCAATACTACCCTTATGATATATAAATTAGGGTATACCCATTTACCTCTCATTAATCCCTCACAAGAACACTCATTACCATGCAATAATGTTTGAAAGGGGTTTCTCATCTCACATTCATTTTCACGAGTTTTCCATTTTTCACCACTTATTTGTTGTATGTGGTGTATGTGTATGTTCATTTTCATAAAATATTGTGAATATATTTATATTCATGGTATTATTGTGATTAATCTAGTGTATATTTATTTTTGGTCATACGATTCAATTGATTACAATGGGGTAATGAGCTTCGTTTCATTTTCCATTTCATTTGACTAACATTGTATTGTGCACCTAATAATAATAATGTATTGTATCAAATGCCCATTTGAGATCACAATTAATGTGAAATTATATTTCTATTAAATATCCATATTCTCATATCATGGATATGTTTATTGTCTAAACAGTATACCATTTTACATACATTGTTTATTTGGAATTTTGTTTTAACTGTAGAAGTGTAGATGAATCTGTATCCTCTATTCTATACGTAAATGTAAAGGAATATTGATCTTCTACAGAATATATTTAGAAATAATTAAATGGAAATGCAGTTATGTGCAGTTCCTACTATATCTCCTTGATGCATCGACAGGTCTCATGAAAAAAATCAGTTGGAAAAAATTCTTTCGAGTTTGTTTCAAAAAATAAGATGAGTTTCTAGCCATTAAACTAAAAACTTTAAAGGTTTTCTGGTATCATGTTCCAAATACATGAAGTCCAATTAATAATAATTATATTTATTCACTATCTACTCTTACTATACATGAGTTATTCATTATGACAATATCTATGGATTTGTTTTCATTCTCAGTCTGTTAACGGCATGAGTTTTTAATTTATTCACTATACTATATTGATTATATCAATTTTATTTATGATTAGGTATTTATGGATTCCTGATTCCACCATTTATATTCCTTAATGAGAATATGAGCACACCCCATTCAATTTTTAACCTTCAACAAGTTATGAAGTGGAAGATGAAATGAATTATATGGAACCTGATACAATTTCATTCTCACCCCTTTTTAGTTTTTTTATGTATTGTATTTTGTAACATTTTACAATGTAATTAGAGTTACATCTATATATCTAGTTTCTTAAAGACTACTAAACTGATCATGCCTTCGTGATTTCATTCCTTCTAGACATGCCAATATAACAAGTAATGCAATAACTCTGGTCTAGAGGGGTCGAGGTGTTACTTTAGTTATCATAGGAAATTTAGTAGAAAACATGGAAACTATATTAGAAATTGTAGATTAGGGAACTAATCCCTAAAGTTGTATTTGAGGATAAAAATAAAAGAGCATCCTAGATTTTGTTAAGGAATAGATTATGTGGATATTTATATCAAATAAATCCATGTATGGATACAAATAGGTAGAGGTTTCTCTATCACAGATGTATATAGAAGAAAAAACTCCAAAAAAAAGTTTCAGGCATTTTCTGGGGTATCCTGGTACACAACAACAGGCCTTGCTTCACTCTTGATATTGAAACTCCTGGGGGATATGCATAAGATAATTTACATTTTCCTTATAAGAAAATATTATTGACTTTAATGTAAATTATTTCCTCAAACAAACCAGGTTTATGGGATTAGTTATGCATAGAATTTCAATATATGAAAAGTGATTTTTTTATTTGATATTCAAAACATATTCAAATGTATGCCATTATTTAGAAATGGAAAATAATGGAATAAGGGGAATCAAGACTCATGGACAATTGTAGGGATCTCCCCACTGAGCTAGTAAATACAATTAATGTTGGATAAGATCGTATCATGATCATATTGGAACAACTTAATTAGGTTGTGACGAATAAGCATGACACAACTGCGTTGAAATGTTTCATGTTGAAGAAGCACCCATCCTTCAGTGTGAATACTTGTCCAGTGGTTTCTGAGTAGTGGATCAAGTCCCTAGAAATGATATTCATGACATTAAAATTCAATGAAAATAAAAAGGTAGTGATGGAAGTATATTGTCTCAAGGGTGATACTGATCAATGGTTCTATAAGATTCAAAATACCAATAATCAAGAAGAAATAGATGATATGGAATGGAGGAATTTAAAGGAAATATTCTTTAAAAAAATAGTTCCCTCATGAGAAAAAAACTGAAATGAAAAGGAAATTCCATATTGTAAATCAAATGGAAGAATACTGTGTTTTTTAGTATGAGGCTACCTTTAGAAGAATATCTACGTATTCCATAGATTATGTACAAGACTCAGAAGACAAGATTGATCATTTAATTAATGGTATTAAGCCAATACTTTGAAGAGAACCTACTTCTCGAACATTTTCATCATATGATGAAATTTTATGAGGTTCCATAAAAACAAAGAAGGAGTTTTCTAGATAAACTATGTTCAAGGGAAACCAAGATAAGAAGAGGTAATCAGATAAACATGGAAAAAGTGATGCCCCAAAGAGGAACATGGGAATCAAACAATTCCTGTTAAGCGCAAACTGTGGAAAAAATCATCCTGGAAATTTCTTTAAATTCATGGGAGTAGATTATAAGTGTGGAGAAAAAGGTATTTGATCTGATGAATGAAAGGAAAGGATACAATTCCATGATATTCAATGATACAATTGTATATATCTAGGACACTATGCAAGTGATTTCCTAAAGCACCAAGGAAACATTCCTTAGAAAAGGCCGCGTAATAAAGGGAGAGCATATATGATTAAAACCATGGAGGTTGAAGTTCAAAATTACATGGTGTCAGGTACATTAATTGTTTCCCCAAACATAGCCAACACTTTTTTTAATTTTGGATCATCGCATTCATATCTTCCCAGTTTTCTAAGAAAATTAGACATGTACAGATTTATTTAATAAAGGAGTTATCGATCAATACTCATAGGGGATGCATCACTACAATAAAGGAATGTCAACTAGTCCCCCTCATGACACATAAACATGCTTTAGTTTCTAACATTATCATCATACCAATAAATCAAATTTATTTAATTCATGGTATGAATTCGATATGAAACTATGATGTGAAGATTTATTGCATGAAAAAGGATGTTACAATTTTTGAAAATGGTGTGGAATATCATATCATTAGAGAAAAAACATCTCCATCTGATTCTATTTTAGAACCACCTCCAGTATCTCTACTGAATGAAATTATTGGAGAAGAGTGGAACCCAATATATATTGGTGAAGAATAAAATTTAAAAATTTCAGATGTTTATATAGTGCCAGAATACATTGATGTTTTTTCAGAGTATTTACTTAGACATCCTCTAGAGAAGAAAATTTAGTTTTACATTGAAATAATTCCTTGTGCAAGACCTATATCAAAGACCCCCTATAGAATGGACACTATGTAGTTAGTGTAGATAAAGAAGCAACTAGATTATTTGAGTGAAAAAGGATATATCCGACCCAGGGTTTCTCCATGGGGAGCCGTAGTCTTGTTTGTCAAGTAGAAATATGGATCCATGAGGCTATGAATTGATTATATGGAAATAAATTCTATTACAATAATGAATAGGTTTTCGCTGCCCCGTATTGATGATTGATTTGATCAACTTCATGGAGCTTAATAATTTTCAAAAATTGACATTTGATTTGGATATCATTATCTTCGTGTGAGGAAGGAAGATATTCCTAAGACAACATTTTGAACCAGGTATGGGCATTACGAGTGTACATCGATGCCTTTTGGACTGGCTAATGGAACCTCTGTTTTCATATAATTAATGTATATAGTTTTCAAAGAATATATTGATAACTTTATGGAAGTATTCATCGATGATATCCTAGTATAGTCAAAAATCAAGGAAGACCATGATAATCACTTGTGGATTATTCTGTAAACTATTAGATGAAATGAATTATATGGGATGTTTATCATGTATGAATTTTGTCTTCAATATTTTTCTTTTGTAGGCCATATTGTCTTTGGGGATAAAATCCTAGTTGATCATGTGAAGACAATGGCAATCCATGAATGGACTATGCCAACAAACATAACTGAGTTACACAATTTTATTGGCTTAGTATGTTAGTATAGGAGTTTCATTCAGTATTTCGCCCGACTGGCTAACCGGCTAACAAAGATCACACGTAAAGGATTTATGTTTGTGTGGATGAACGAATGTATATAATTATTTGAAGAATTGAAAATAAGATTTCTCAATGCTCCAATTTTTACTCTTCCATCTAGAAATGATGGATTTGTAATATATTGTGATGCCTCAAATAATGGAAAGGATGCATCCTTATTCAAAATGATAATGATATATCTTATGCATCAAGGTAGTTGAATAATCATGATAAAAATTATCCCACATGTGATCTTAAGTTAGAAGTTATAATATTTTCTTCGGAAATATGGAGACATTATCTTTACTATGAAAAAAGTTCTATATACAAAATCAAAAGAGTTTGAAGTACATTTTCACAGAAAAATATCTCAGCATGAGAGAATGGAGATGGCTCGAGTTTCTCAATGATTATGATTTTTCAATACACTACCACCCAAGAAAGGAAAACATGGTGGAACATGCATTAAGAAGGAAAGATTATGGACTTATGACTCAAATAAAGATTAAAGGAGATAATATATTCATAGATCTACTAAAAATTGATATGGGAATTGTTATGGAAGGGGAAACATCATTCATATTTCAAATGATTTCTAAACTATCTTTACTAGATAAGATAAAAATATCTCAATATGATGATGAAAATCAACGAAGGATAATTATTGTTGTTAAGGATGGGTGATTGGAAGACTTCGTGTGTGAGGAAGGAGTTTTGAAGTTTGGGAAGAGGTTATGAATTGAATCAGTACTATATCTAAAAATAGAATTATAAATTGATGTTCATAGATCACATTTCTCTATACACCTAGGTAGCAAAAAGATGTATAGATATATGAAGGAATATTTTTGGTTTGATAATATGAAGTAGGAAATTGCTGAATATGTGTCAAAGTGTCCAATTTTTCAATAAGATAAGGCAGAGAGACAAAAACCCTGAGAAGTGCTGAAACATCTACATATACGTTTTTGGAAGTGGGATAACATTATGATGGTTTTTTCCCCAAACTGATGAGGACACCTAGAAAGAATGATGCAATATGGGTAAATTTTTATCGTCTCAAAAAATCATTACATTTACTTCCTATAAAATAGGATTTACTATTTGAGTGCCTAGAATAACATTATATTAGTGAAATTGTATGACTTCATGGTGTACATCTATCGATTGTGTCCGATCGAGATCTCCAGTTTACATCAAAATTCATGAAAATTATTGATAAGGCTTGGAATGATGTGATTTGTTTGAGTATAACTTATCACCACCAAACCGACAGACAGTCTGAAAGGACCATTTATACTATAACAAGACTTGTTGAGATCATTTTTTCTTGACTTAGAAGGTATGCAGATTCAATACATTCCATTGGATTAATTTTCCTATAACAACAGTTTCCATTCTCGTATTCGAATGGATCCATATGAAGAATTATATAGAAAAATATGTCTACATCCAACTTGATGGGATGTAGAGGGTGAGAGGAAACTTATAGGCCAAGAATATATTGATGAGACCATGAAAAAGGTGAAGAGAATCCATGCCCTCATTAAATAATCCCAATATAAGAAGAGTTTTTATACTGAAAAATGGAGAAATGATTCGGAATTATTAGTGGGAGATCATTTATTTCTGAAAATATATCCATGGAATGATGTATTATGGTTTAGTAAAAAGGGAAATTGCGCCCTAGGTACATCACACCATTGGAAATTATGGAATGATTCAAAGTTTTAGCTTACAATTTGGAAATTCTTCCAATTATATCCAAAGATTATGATGTGTTCCAAGTTTCATTGTGGAAGAAATACATACCAGACCCAATGCATGTACTCACCTGTGCAGAAATAGAACTGGAACCTGATTTGTCATACTGTGAAGAGCCTATCGGGATCCTTCACACAAGGGAGAAGGTATTGAAAAATCATACGACTCAACTTGTAAATAATTGTTAGAAAAACCAGAACAAGGAGGATAAAACATGGGAACCTGAGGATGTTATGAAAAAGAACCACCCGCATCTTTCTGGTGGGTTTTATTCATAAAATTTCGAGGGCGAAATTTCGGAAAGAGGTAATAATATAACACCCCAAACATTTTATGGTATTTTTATCCTAATTAAATTTTATTCATAGCCTATATTTCATAAATACATGTGTTAATTGGAAACAATACTTTGTTATTTAATAGAAATTAAATACATAGCAATTAAACTTTAATTTTCCACTTCTATGTTTTGAATATCGAAAAACAGTCATTTATAGTTGTGACCAGTAAGTCATTTGGAGTATGATAGAACCAAGATGATTTTATTGATTAATACATACATTCCAATATAAATAGTAATATAAGTATTAATATGACAAAAATTAATAGTAAATAATGATAATATTTTATTTTCTTCAGGTAATAAGATAATGATATCAAAATTAATTTTTCAATGTGATATAAAACTAATTATATCATTAATGTTGTTATTTTTGAATTAAATATATTTTTATATAAAATTTAAATTAATGATATATAGAAAATTATTTTTTAAATATGAAGTTAATTTTTGAATTCTACACATTGAAAAATAGTTATTGTGAATTTTTGATATTTTTTTGCAATTCTAGAATTTTCAAGGAATAGTGATATACGATAAAATACCGTATGTTCAAATTATCAGTAAAATACACTATTTATGACAACATTAGTGATGTAAGACCACATGGTTCGAACTCAAATGAAATAATTAATATTTTGGGTCACATTAATTAATATTATTCATAATATTGAGAAAAATATTATAATAATGATTAAAATAATGAAAAATACCTTCTCTCATCCACTATAAATACCACCCTCATTCCGATATTCCTCCCACCCCTCTCAAGAGAAGAGAATTACCTAAATTATGCCAAATAATGTTCCCATGACCTCTTAACCACGTCCTAGAGCTTCTCTTCTCACCAAAAGGATTAACCAAAAGACTTAAGAAGGATCTCAAGGAGAAGATATCAAGAGGTAAACATCCTCATTAGTTTTCTTTCTTTTCATTCTTTTTAGGTTATTCTATTTATATTTTCTTTGGATTATGTTCGAATATGACATTAAATATCCAACATAATATCCATATTATGTATTAATAATGATATATCCCCATTCTCCCATCAAAACATTTTATTAAATTTTAAGTCAAGCAATTAGGAAACTAATTTATGAAGAGAGATTTTTCACATTTTCCCCAATTATAAGTTCCTTTATTTTATTCTTATTCCCAATAATCCCCTATTAAAAATGATATAATAATTATCATATGTTACATGAAATGGAATTATATTATTTTAATGGAATATTTCATCATCATATCATTCCTCCTCGTCCAATACTAAAAATGACAACACTGTCTGAGATATGTTGATTTATCACATTCAAGGATAACAGGTTCTCAATTTTCATTAACATCTTCAATTATAGTCATGAAACCATTTTTATGGTGGAACCAGATCATAAGATATTTATTTCATCTCATTAATTTTCTTTAATCTCTATAAACTCATAATATGTAATAATAATACCAAACAAGTTAACTGTGTAGAAAACCGCCAAGCTAAATCCAAGCATTTATCAATAACTTTTAACTAATGAATCATCCAAAAATATATATACCAGAATCATTATAAGATAATTTATATGCATCTAATGTCACTAATGATATATAATAACAATTATTTATGTTTAACCACATTCTAAATGAACTTTCATTCATGAATACAAGTAAACGAATCATGAAAACCAAGGAAGAAAATGCTTCAAAAGCATTAACATTGAACCTCTTATACCCATATAAAGGGAAATTAATGAACCTAATAAGGTTATATTAAATAAATTACATGTATAGGTGGTTCTGGAATTTTTAATTAAATATGAAAATTTTTAATTTTTAGGTCATTAAAAAAATGAAGAACACACTCAAGCATAAGGTATGAGATCATCTCACTCACTTTTATTCAAGAATTCCTCTTATGTTGTGTCCTTTTATTTTTAATTACTAATGATGGGGTTTATTTTCTCACCACCCACATACTTATAATATGATATATAAATGATTTTATACCTCTTTAACTCTAATTAATCCCTCATAAGAACACTCGTTACTGTGCCAAAATGTTTGTCTGGGGTTTCTCATCTCACATTCATTTATGTGAGATTCCCATTGTTCTCAACTTATTTCCTATATGTGGTATTAGTGTACTAAATTTTTTTATATAATATCCTCACTCCATTTTTATTCATGGAATTCTTCGATTCATTTCGTGAATATTGATTTTTGGTCATATGATACAATTTATTAAAATGTGGTAACGAGAATTGTTTAATTTTTCATTTAGTTTGACTTACATTGTATAGTGCAACTAATAATCCTTATGTTGTGTACCTACTAACCATTTGAGATAACTTTTCATTTGAAATTATATTTCTATTAAATATACATATTCTCATATCATGTATAAGTTTATTTTCTAAACCTTATACCATTTTACATACGATGTTTATTTGGAAATTTTTTAACTGTGGAAGTGTTTATGAATATGTATCCTTTATTCTATACGGAAAATGTAATGGAATATTTATCCGATATTGAATGTATTTATAAATATTTATTTGAAAAATTAGTGAATATTGGGTCCCACCATAGCCCCTCGATGTATTGACAGTTCTCATGAGATAAATTAGTTGGCAACATACCTTTCAAGTTTGTTTCCAGAAATCAAATAGGTTTCTACCCACATAACCAAACTGTTTTGACGGTATTATGGAATCATGTTTCAGATGTATGACATCCAATTAATAATAATTCTCTTTATTTATTAATAGTTCTTACTATCCATGAGGTTTTCACCATGACCAAATCTATGTATGCAGTTTCATTCTTAGTTTGTTAATGGCATGAGTTTTTCATTTATTCACCATTCCATATTGATTATTTCAAATTGTTTATGCTTAGGTTAATATTGATTCATGATTTTTACATTTTTAACCCTTATTGAGCATTTGATCTCACCTATTTCAGTTGTTTACCTTCAAACAGGTTATTAAGTGGAGACTATTTAATGGGTTTTGTGGATGAATTCATTAGTTTTTGTTATGTATTGTATTTTGTAACCTTTTCCAATGAAATTTGAGTTATATACCTGTATCTAGTTTCTACAAGACTTATAAAGTGATCGTCCTTTTTTATTTCATTCCTTCTAACCATACCAATATAACATGCAATTCACCATCTAGGGTCTAGAGGGGTCGGGGTGTTACATGGAATTTATTTGGAATGACATATTTTCTAATTGGATGATGGTCAGTTTCCCTATTTTTTATTTATTCATGTTCTATTTGGTTGATTATTGATTATTGTAGTATATATAGTGTATTTTATATTTATTTCAACTATTATGATGTCTTTTTAAAGATAATAATGTCTCCCCATGTTACATATTCGACCCTCAATGCTAGTTAGCATCCTTTTTCTTTTAGGAAGGTGCGTATGAGGATAGTTGGAGAACCAACTTGGGGAACTGGTGTGTGGAACTCGGTTTGTGGTGTTACAAATAAGTTCTATTACATTTTTTAGAAATTTCACACAGTAGAAGGAATGAGAATCATATCAATTCACTTACTTCATGTGTGACATTCCAACCTGATTTCTACACACTAGTGCCCCAAGCCTATCAATCACATGACCTCAGGCACACATCCCCATACTCCAGAGGATACCGAATAGAAGTGAGGTTTTAATATAAATCATGGGAAAATAATAAATTCTTTATTATTAAATCATAATAGTTGAAATAAAAATGTAGTAACAAGTGATATATCTAATAAAAAGACCAAACTGTACCACATGATGACTTACACATAAAAGAAAATATGTAAAACTAAAGCATGAAACATGACATACTAAGTAAATATCATTTTGTAAAATGAAAACCCAAAATAAAGACCTTTAAAAATATAGGGAGGTCCGGATTCCATGTCATGTTCCCACATCCATGCTCCATCACAACTCACCCAAATAATATTGGGTCTTTTCCATTATCCTTCCCAATAAACATGAGGTATATTCGGGTACCGATCAGGTATCCTAATTATGGACATGATTACAACTTAGTAGACCACTATAAATGGTATCTAAAAAATATCCAATAAATAATAGTGTATGTTGTTTTATAAAGAGTAAAATAACTGGAACAAGGTAAAAAATTTACATATTCAATTATTCTTTATTTAACCACATAAAATTTCAAGTTTATGTAGTCACCCATACCATAAATACCTTCATTATACCGTACTTGAGTCTGAACCATATCACATAGGGATTACCAAAACTGATTATAATAATTTTCATTAATTATGCATTCATATAAAATTTATGAAATAGATGATTAGAATCATTGTCAAATACCAACAATTTTGGTCTCGAATTCCATAGCCAGGATGCCATATGATTTTGAAAAGGAAATATGTGTCCCACATTCATTATCACATGTGTCAAAGAAGTGTGATTTGGAAGTATCATTATGTTTTCCACACTAAATATCACTCTGGGATTTTTATGAAATAATCCATTCCACACACACATTTATCAATCAATCACACAAATATAATTTTGATGAATTCATACATGTCCTACACTCATTATCACTATCGTCTTTTGAAGTAGTAGATCATGTCCCACACACATCTATTAATCCATCACATATATCACATTTACCCTAGATAATATTTATTAAACAATTAATCATGATTTCTCATCACCATATTCTAAAAAAAATATCACAAAAATCCTGATTTCGTACTTTAATCACATGAATTAATATATGAAATTCACCATTAAACCATTGTTCAATATTCAAATTAGATAAACTAACAATGCCAGGTCATAAATCTCAAAAAGATAATTTTCATTATATTTATATCAAATTAAATGATGAAATGCACAATCCAAATCTTATATCACCTCCGCATTCACAACATTCAATTAATTTATTATCCAATTCCAAAAATTTCAATTTCCTCAAATTGACCCAAAGCATTACCACATAGAAATTAAAATAAATTGATTCAATCAGTAATTAAATGTCCGAAAATTGAAAATTTATAATTTAACACTTAGATTAAACTAATTAAATAAACAATATGGTATTTCCAATTTATACAAAGTAGATCAAAATTAATAAAAAAAATTCCATTGAAAGTACCCAATCTAAGAAAAACAACCAAGATAATGATGATGAATGCGATCTATATCATGAACAATATCAAATATCGAATGGATCAGATCTATGAAAACATAGATCTATATCCATTTAAAATGGATGAAAACTATCTCATTATCTCCAGAAATATAGATGGGGGAGAGATAATTCTTGTCAGGATGGGAATATATTATTGAGAGAGGTTTAGATCATC
Source organism: Viscum album (assembly GCA_963277665.1). Lineage (NCBI taxonomy): Eukaryota > Viridiplantae > Streptophyta > Magnoliopsida > Santalales > Viscaceae > Viscum > Viscum album. Next base: position 1,113,000,520 of record OY728147.1, read on the forward strand.
AATCTGGACATAGATTCACCATGACTACTGGTTATAAACCCTAATAATTTGTTTGGTAGACACCAAAAACGAGATAAACTCTTGTATAGTATAGTTGGGACGACTTACATTGAATTCCATGGTTTTAAGAATTTTAATGTAATTTCTAGGGGATTAAATTTCTACGTGAATGGTTTACTGTAAAAGGTGTATAGTTTCCCTTATCCATGAACCTCTTATTGGGGAGTCACATTGTTAAAACTAAACTGGTGCATGACATGAAAATCTATGAGCTATCCATGTGAACCACTTTTGATTGGGTTCTCATGGTTATTAGTCATTGACACACGGTTTGAGAAAACCATTTTCAAAAAATGCACTACCCATCATCCTTCCAAAGAACATCCAAATATCACTGAAACTCACCCAAGAAAAAACCCAATGAAATATATAACAAAAAAATGAAATACTTTAAAATGATCTTGAGTAATCTCCAAAAAATGTTTTTATCATATAATATCCCTACAATATAATAGATCATTATCAAGATGTACACTGAAGCATATCTAAGGTATTGATTAAAAAATATTGGAACAATGAGACTGCATATCTTCTTCTATATCCCATATTTCCTACTAAACAGAGCAACCTTTCTACATTATATAAACCAGCATTAGGTTATTTCATCACAACACTTTCTCACTGTGATCCACCACACTTATCGGATTGTTTGCAATGGAAACATCTGTCTCAAGCTCAAAATCATCCATATATTACATGATATGGGTTAGTATGATAACACTAATTTTGAGACACATGAATTACATAGTACATAACATAATATCAATGTAGAAGATCCATTCATAATTCCACAAACCTGATTCTCTCTAAAACCTCAAATGGTCCAACAAAACTGGGCACCAACACCCCCAACCTCCAAATCCTATGGTGACCCAATCTAGGTGACACATAAATGAAAACAAGATCATCCAAATATATTCATTCTCTTAATTTATCCTTGGGAGACCCAAAAAAAATTACATATCAATGTTATTCCCCTCCCATATTGGAATAGTAAATGACTGTAGTAGACCACCAGGTCATTGATTCATGGCCTTAAACTATTGATAATTCTAGAATCTAATCACAAACCCTGGAATCTCCTTCTTCATTATCAGACACCAAAACTATCATTTTAGGTCATGGTACATTGTGATCACACCTGGATGCATCGACCACATAAATATATGAAATACAAGCATAAACTCCAGTAGAATTCTCATAGTCCAAACAAACAAATTCACGACATAAATGATCTTGTCCTCATATTAGGTCCAATATGAATGCTACTCCCTAGTATTGTAGATTTTCCTTAATGTTAAACACTACATATCGTCATACTTCCTATATCCAAAACATCTCAAAAGTGTATACTTCATTAAAACAGATACAAGTGTCACATAATCAAGACTATTCCGAGATAAAATATGAATAATCTAGAGTAAAGTCATCATGTTTCACTCATCAATAGAATCATGATGCACCTAGCCCTATATTTTCTTACATAAAAAATCATAAACACTATTTCCATTCCACGTCTTATTTTCTCTATCATAGTTTATGGACTAATAATACTAAAACCATCTCTAATTTCATAGATTCAATGTCAAATTTGAAATGATATAATGTATTATCTTATGATCCATATAAATGGTAAAATTTTCCCCCAATAAATAATGACACCAAAAATTCAAAGAAAAATCCATTGCTTATAACTCAAGGTCATGTGTATGGAAATTATATTTATATGGCCTCAACTTTTTGGACCCATTTCAAAGAACTCGATCTCCATACAGCAACACTTCTTTAATCCTGATCCCAAATTCATCATAAAAAAATATTTTATTCTCACGTGAATCAAGTAATATAAATATATGATTCATACTAAAAAACATCTTCATCTCCTGGAAACAATTTTCACATGATTGCATCCTTTAAAAAATTTACCAACATCATGGTCAATCCTGAAAAAGGTGAAAGCAAATGGGAAAAGTTGGAGAAGAACATATTATAATAGACCACTACTCCTAGAAAACTAAGGATATCGAAATCATTCTATGGATAATCACAAGAAACAACTACCTGAACATTCTATGGGTCCACTAAAAATCCTACCACCAAGATGATTTTACCCATGAAATGTACCTGGTCAATTAGGAATTAAGATTTTTCTATCTTACTGTACAGTTGCGACTCTCATAGTGTACTCAGAATGATTTCATGATATTAGGGACACTCATCATGAGTCTTAGAGTACATCATGATTTTATCTACAAACACTACCATAAATAGATCTATATATGTGTGTATGTTTCTATTCATCAAAGATGTAATCATAGGTAGAGCGTTCGTTATCCCAAATGATATCATAACAAACTCAAACCATCCATACATGCTTCTAAAAGGAGTCCTTAGTATGTCAAATAGTCAAAATATCTACTGAAGATTCCAAGATATCAAGTTGATCATGGAGAAACAAATCCTCTTAGGTAGTCAAAATGATCATTGATGCACGGAAGAGGAATCATTTTCATCACAACAATCTGTTTTAAATTCTGATAATCAATACATAAGGGAAGACTTTTTTTAGCCTTCATTATAAAAAAGAAACTGGTTAACACAATGGAAACCAACACTGACCGATAAATCCTATATCTATTACATTTTCAAATTGAGTTTTGATATATTGAATCTCTTTTGGTGCTATTTTATATGGTGGAAAAAAAACTAACTCATCCCTAGGCATGATCTCACTTGTAAATTATATAATTCTTTCAGGTTGTAATCATGATAAGTACTTTGAAAATATATTCTCAATCCTATACACTAGGGGTAGAAAGATATAATGTGTCACACCCTTCTCATACAACGATAAACTAGAAACCATTGTGGTGATCTTTCCCATCTACTGATGAACTGTCCCAGTGCGGTTTTTTTGGATATCCCATTCTCCATGGTGAATAAATTCATCCCCCTTAAGAGATATAAAATCCAATCATCATTGGTAATAATCAATGTGGGCTTGGAATTCCATTAACCATTTAATACCCACAACTAGGCCAAATCATAACATATCCATAATGTACAGACTCATTTAGAAGAGATACAACTCGTACTTGAAAGAAAAACCCTTTTACAATCAGATGTCTCTCGATCCTACTCCCAATAGTGTATCCATCATCATTTACCACAATAGAAATAAATAACTCCAAACTCAAACCTTTAAAAATCTATGAGGATATAAAATAATGAGATGCATTTGAATAAAATAAGTTACTATCTAGCATTGAAATTACTATAATATTATATATAACAGTTGATTGTCAGACCTTTATATCCATATGTGCAGGCTGAACTGCATTAAAATGTCCTTCCCCTCTTCCCTGTGATGCACTCTGAGTATTCTAAGCTGCACCAATCTACTGCTATGTGTTTTCTTTCCCTAAATAAGCATGTCCACTACATCTACCACAATGGCCAATATAAATCCATCTTCCATACTGATATAGTGTTGAAGATTCCATTCACACACTCTAATTTTTCAAAGTTGATACGTCATTATATATTTTTATTGTGTTCCTATAGACCCTCTATAGATATCTCATCCTACCGCAAGATCAACACTATAATGGTGGGTGAGGTAACTACCAATAAAAGTGGCATGACCTATATAATTGATGTATAGTCACCAGGGAAAGGTCTTGGGTAGCTGATCTTCCTCCCATATGACTCTACTATCCAAATTTATTGTCAATTCTCTTATAAATGTTTCCCAGAACCTCGTATCTTTTACCGCATAACTATTTAGAGAAATATATTATCCCTCCAAATAAAACCTCCATTGGGTTCCCATAAAAAATGTTATTTTTATTCACCACTTTAATAATTTTCTACAAACATTAAGATATTATCCTTTGACATAATTTCACATTTTAGACAATCCTAAAACCCCTTTCATTGGTCTCCTCAACTCCTTACAACCCTGGAATGAAGCGGTATATATCTTTTAAGAAACTATTATAGTCCATAATAGATATACTCCCCTTAGTGAACCACATGAACTATGCTACACTCTCTTTCCAAAGTGTCTCAAGGTACATGATCTCCAATAACATGTCCTAAAATTCCATGCACTCGATATTATCATGTTTTCCATCATGATTGTGGATGTCACCCCAATATTTATTTGTACCACATAACTTATAATTATCCAACAACATTCTTTTATACGTTAGAGCCTCCAGGTGGACATGTATTAACTATATAACCTCAATCTAGAACTCATCAACCCTTGGTCCACCCACTTTGGTTAATGTTAGATGGTGCTTCAACATGAACTCTCTTATCAAATCAAATATAATCTTCCCATACCAATCTATATCTCTTTACATAAACTTCATGAAGTGAGAAAATTTCTCCTGAAACTATTCTCTAACTTCCTCAGCTGTAAATATATATGCTTCAATTTCAACTGTTTGTGGATAATTTCCATCCATATCCTCCAATCATTTGAACATAAAATGTAGTCATAGAGGCATTGATCACATTACCATAAATAAATTTAAGGACACATATCCCAAAATTAACATATATATATATATAAATTCAATTCACAATAATATACATCATTTCATTCTCCCAAACCATGCCACATGATCAAAATCTTGTGTCCATAACAACACATAATTGTCCTACATCTTGGTCAGGGTTAACAAGGGTGAACTCATTGTCATTAATTATGTTTTTTATTAGAATCTCATTTGTTCATAGAATGAATTAATTTTTAAAATTAAATTTATATTAGGCACATTTTTCTATTTAAAATAAATGAAAATGGAAAAAAATATTTTAAAAAAACTTACACAAAACCCATTTTTTCATGCATGCATAAATATGATGCATCTCACAATAATTATAGAGTTATAGAAATGATTCATGGAAGTTTAACTCTAATTCAATACTAGGACACTACTCAAATAAAATAAAATACCATAATCACATATTACATCACACCAAAAATACACTACTCAATGTGAATTAACAATAACTATAATAACATAATTCATTAAGAATAATACCTTTCAGAGTACTTGGATTTCCCCACATTACATGTTTTTTCTACTCCCATGAATTATCTCTTAACCATAACCAAATCATCCTATTATCATTTATACCATTTTAAAATAGAAAGACAAATGATAAAGAAAATAAAAATCCTGCAATAAATTTTTTTGACGTCCCTATCTGAGTGTCGCAAACTAGTTCCCAAAGCCTGTAGGTCACATTACATCAGGCCTACCTCCCCTTATGAAAAAGGATACCAACTATTAGTCAGGGTATAAAATCGATTAGGGGAGATAATAACGTCTTTATTAATGTATAAAATATTTGGAAATAAATAATAGATATCCAATGATATAACCAATAACATGAAAAAATGTATCATATGTAGACTAAAATATGATATTAAATATCAAAAACCAAAGAAAAAAATATGCAATTCCATGTATGTGTTGTGTCTCACGATGAGAAACCCAATATGAATAGAATTAATTCTCCAAGAGTTCCATAATAAAAGTCTATTTCCTTAATCTGTTCCTTATACCAAGTCATTCATCTAGCACATGGAATTTTCCATTATCTTATCTGGTAAACTTGATGTCTCTTCAGGCACTGATAAGGAAACCTGATTTGGGTATGTGAACAACTCAGTTGTCCATAAACAATGGTGTTTAAAATAATATTAAATCAATATTAGTGTATTCTATTGTATAAAAAATAATATACATGTGACATGTAATAATGTTTACATATATAATTTTTCATTATTTAACCATAAAATATCTCTGGTTCTAACGGACACCCAAACCCTCAATACAAGCTCAATATTATACCGGATTCTAATCTATATCCCATATAGATTATGACTATTCATTATAATCATGTAATTTAATTATCCATTCAATTTAAGTTCATATCATGAATTATTGGAACCATTTAAGAATTCCAATAATTTGGGCCTATAAATCCATGGCTAAGACTCCATGAGATTTTGAAATAGCTACATGTTTCCAAAACCCATTATAACATGTATAGAAAAATTTGATTTTGAAACAACATTCGATGTCACTCACACCATATCACTATGGGATTTTGAAGAAGCATTCATTATCCCAGACATGTTTATTAATAAACACACAAGTGGGATTTCAAAGCAGTAGTCCATGTGCCATACCCATTATCACGATGGTTTTTTGAAACAGCATTCCATGTTCAATACATGTTTATTAATCAATCACATTTATCACATATATCAAATTTGTAAAATTAAATCATCATTTTCCCATTAATTAGTATTTCTATTCATAGTCTACAATTATAATTTATCACAAAAAAAATTGTTTCAATACTTTAATCACAGAAATAACACAAGAAATTCATCATTAAATAATTTTGGAATATTCAATTCATTTAACCCATTTTGTTCATGTAAACCACCTCATAAACCCCTTTTTAAATTAATTAATATCACAATAATTGACTAATAAATAAATCCCGATTTCCTAGAATTTTAATATTCACAAAATTATGTTATTTAATTACCCAATTAGTTAATCCAATTCAACCAATTTCAATTACCTCAATGAAACCCAAATCATTAACACATTGAAATTGAATTAAATTGTTTCAATCATCAATGAAATTTCCCAATCATAGAAATTTATAATTTCATAATAACATTAACAAAATTAATTTTATATTATGTGACATAAAATCTAGACCAGCTACTATAATATTGAGGATGAACACCCACCAATGAATATACCCAATTTAAGTAGAACAACAAATATATAGGAGAATAATGATATCTATATCTAAAACCAAGATACATAATCCAAGGGATTATATCTATCAAATACTTGATCAAGATCCACTTCCAATAGAGTAAAACCATCCCCTTTAATTCATAAAGAGATCGAGGAGAGAGATAAACCAACTCGGGATGAGAATATCTTACCAAGATTGGTGAATATCATAAATATGGGCTTTAATTATCTAATAACAGAGGCCATGCACCCTATTAATTCATCTGTGAGCCAAAATAATTTTCAATAAGAAGATTTTTGGTTGATTGGGTTGACTAATGGGGAATTACATGGATCTGGAAAATTTTCATCTAATTGTAGGGGATTAAATTAAAAAACACATGATTTCCCTTATGAGGTTCACAGTTACCCCTAACCGTCCACCTAACCGTAATCCCCCCTCTTATATAGTTTCACAGTTAGTACTATAAGGGTGCATGTTTTGAAAAAACATGTGTTAGAAATGCGAATCCCATTTTTTTGTGTTGTCAGGGATTTCTGGCTTAGGCACACAGCTTGAGAAAACCTTTCACCAACCATGAACTACCCCACTTCCTCCCCAAAAAATCCATATTTCCCCATAACCTACCAATTATATAACTAGAAAAATATACAATCAAATAAGGTGAAAAGGGTACCTGAAGATGAGCACTAAACCTCTCTAGAAAATGTCGACATCTTAAATCATGCAGGTATTCCCATCCATAGAATGAGAATGATGTTGGAGTAGGGACTGGAGCTAGAATAGAACAAATTATGACTATATTGGAAATGCTGACACATTTTGGGAAGAATTGAATTTAGAATATTTATAATCATACCTTTCCACCATGTTCTGTATTAATGATTTACCCATTTTTTCATCATCCACCTCCATCGATTTTTTGACTAAAATCAAATTTTCATCAAGAAATGGAATTGTTTCATGGATAAGTTATTTCTAACTCTGAGAAGAAATGATTGGGAGAAATTGGTAATGGATTTTTATCATATCTCAAGATATGTGTATCAATGATTTTTATTTATTCAAATAATTAAGAATTAAAGAAGAAAAAACAAACATGGAATTGAATGATTGTAAGGTACCCTTTTTGAAAATTATTTTCTTCATTAGTAATAGGAGGATACAGAGATAAAATTAATTAATATAAGATAAAATGGTACATTAAAATGTTTCTTAATGTGATGTAATCATTAAAATTCAATAAAGGAATTATAATAACTACATAGGTAGCCCAAATATTAATAGTGACCATTTTCCGGTGGGACTATGACAATTCATTGAAGGGTAAAAGTTACGTAGCCCTTCTCATCCTATGAAGACATAGTACCATGTTGTATAATTATAGATATATAATTATCCAAGTATTGTGAATTTGATGGGATGAACAATAAAAATGTAATGGAAGAGAAAAATATAGTTAATAATAAGAATGTAAATATAAATATCACAACATTTTATAATTATAGAAGGAATCAACTTTTTTTAATTTCATAAAGGTTATTTATGATTTATAAATGTGTGGATAGTAAGGCCACAATGATTATTATTACAATGGTAATAAATAAAATTATAATTTTTAATGTTTTAACCACAATGAGATAAAGAAATATGGAGACGAATTCACCATGCATTAAGGGAATATATTCTAGAATATGATAAGAGATCAATTATATGTGTATGATTAGAATACAACTAAGGTGGAATGATTAAATTAATTGTGTGTTATTATTCAAGAATTTTTTGTAGAAAAAATTTCATTATTATTCTCATTAAAAGAATCTAGAAACATATATGGATTATATTTATGTTTTATTTATTTATGAATTTTAAATTTTATATTGATTGGAAATACGAGATGTGGTTTTTTGGAATGTGGATTCTTTTTAGAAACACATGATTTATTATATATAACCCTTAATATGTTATCAATTTTGATAAAATCATGATAGAAATATGTTTATGTGATGGTATTGGTAACCAAAAAACTGGTGGTCTATATTGATGGATTATGTTATATTTTATAGAGTATACTTCATTTTAAGATTTGTGAAATATATTTTACTAGCAAATATTCTAAGAGGAATGCATGTTTTCATTAAGTTTTCATAGTGATCATGGTATTCACATATTAAGTATGTGACATTAATAGGTACATTATCCTTTTTGAAAACATGTTGCTATGATAATTTTGTTTATTTATTGGCATCCATAATATTTTTTTAAATATTTAATATTTTAGAATGTTTATGATCTTAAATAATTAAGGAACGGTTCCAGTTGAATTTTTTTGTTGTTAGAAAACTCATTCTGTGAATTTTGGTTTAAAAACATGTGAATAATGAATTACCATTACATTATGTATCTTATGATCCATTAAAATAAAATTCTAGTGATTATGAAAAAAATCATTGTTGGATATTCATTTACTAGAGTAAGCGGGGATGTGGAAATTTAACAGGGCTCAACCAATTGATAAAATTTTTCTTATTAAATATAAATATATCAAGTGGGTATATTTTTTTTATATTCATAGATAGTTAAAGTATTCATAAAAATTAGGAAAGTAATATTGAAAAAAATTATCATATTAAGTTTATATCCGAGGAATCATATGGGATTTTATGTGATTATAGATTTATTGTTTTGGTTTCTTATCTTTCCAATTATATTTCTCTATAATTTGATCTATAATACCTATCAATCTCTAAAATTATTTATGCTTTTATTCCACGTCTATATCATCACATCCCACTTATGTTCTCCTACTTCTATACCTAGTTATGTGTCACTTTAGAATAACATTTTAATTACCATTATCTCTTTATGAAGAGGATGTTTTATTAAACGTGATTATGATTTTTGTTTCCCAAAAAGAGTTTTTCAAATGTCAAAACTATAATTTCAGAGATCAATAATATATTTTTAGGACAAAATTTATTCGAGAGGGGAGAATGTGATGACCTTTCATTTCAAAATTAGAACGTTATATTTGATAGCATATTACACAAAACTACAATTTTAAAAAAAGTGTTTAATACATAAAGTAATTATTATATATTTATTCATAAATAATTTCAATATTTGTGATAACATGAAATGCATGCAATGATGGGATTAAATAAAAAGACATTATCTATAAAAATATTCTCATTGAACATAACCGATATAACTTATCCATTCAGTTAGTGGGTATGCATAGAAAATAAATAAATTATGAATACTATATTTTTTAAAAATCTTAAAAATAAATTCAATGGTTTTATATTAGTGATAAATAAATAAGAATTATTTCAGAGAAAAAATTGTTTTTCTAAAACTATATTTTTCTAAAAGGAAATTTGGCCATACATTACACATGATATAATATTATTTTTAATAGTATTTGATATTTTATTTTAATAAATAAGAATTATTTTAAAAATATATATTTCAAAATTAATATATAGTATTTATTTTTTATTTTTCTTTAGAATTTGTTTTTCATAAATAGGTTAACATTATGATTTTTTTATTGAAAACTGCATTTTCATTTAAATTGTTTACAATGTATAATTATATTATAAAATAATCTTAAATAAAAAATAGTTAAATTATATTATATTTTAACTAATATATTTATTTTAAAAATTTTGATACTGATTAATATTATAAAAACATTTTAATGTTTTAATATATTTTCTGTTAGAAAAAAGTGGTTTTCGATGCATCTTTGGGATTAATTATAAATCGAATTATACCATTAATTGACTTGATTTTGGAAAAATTAATTAAATACATTTATTTATCGTAATTTCTAAAATATAACAATTGGAACATAATTTTCACAATAATGAATTGTGAAATCATGAAATATTTATTATCATGGTTAAGGTAAAAATGGGTTCACCGGAGGGTTAAACAATGAAGAAAATGAATATAATGATCTAAGACCAGTAAAACATGATCAAATAGACATATTTAGACATTAGCACATATATTGGAATATAATGAATGATTTCGGAGGATATTTTCAGAAACAAACTTGGGTATCACATTTTCTTTTTAAAATTTCCATGTATGTCCTCTCCCACAATTATAAAAGGGCACCACCTCTCCTTTCACATTCAAAAATCCAAATCCATACACCTTATCCAATTAGTTAAATAATACCTTCAATACTTCCCTCCCCACATCCTTGAATACTTGGTTAGATCAAAGAGATAGTTTGTGTTGGATTTTTGTTAAGCCTAATGTGGTTGCTCGAAGAATAGATAATGGTTTTTACTATGCATTTTTATTTTACTTCTTCGTTTAACTCATTATAAACATATTAATCTATTATAACATATTGAAAAAAATATCCTATGTACATATATTTTATTATGATATGGTAATTACCTACATTTATTTCATATTCAGTCAAATGGATAATGAAACCATCAAGCATGTTTATGATGGACTACCACCTATTGAACTGATAAAATTTGTTTTCGAGATCCCCCTTTCAAGGATGGTTATAATGATGGATTTGAAATATTTTATTGGGAAACAACCCCATAATCACAGGTGATGTTTCAACTACCTATTACATTGGAATGATTATAAGGTATCAGGTCCTAAATGACCAAAAAGTTTAATAGACTTTGTAAACTAGATACATAAATGAGTCTTGTATTAAAATGAATAATATAATTACAACATATTTTTTTATTTAAATGATAATAATAACTTTTATACATCTAGACTATCCTTGAATATATTTCATAGTATAACTATTGAATACCTTGGGAAGGGAAACAAATTAAGGGTGAGCTCAAATTCTCAGTATGGTCTAGTATAGTGGAAGTAATATTGAATCAATGTGAATAATCTTTATGGTTATGTAATAACTGAACAGATATTCTATATAATCATTAAAATGAATGGATAAAAATGATTTCAAGGTAATAAATAAAAACAAATGTAAATAATATAACATAATAGGGTATAATTAATATCGAATGGAAAATAACTAAAACACTTTCCATTTAATCAATGAACTGAGAAAAAAATGTATCCAAATATATATCAACGTAAAAAATAAATAATAAATAATAAATATTTATTCATGATGGAAAATCTAAATTATTAGATTCCATGTTTCCTAGGTACATGGTACCTTTATTGTCAATCCCATTCACATGATGGATTATCTTATCATGTTAAAACCCATCTAAGAATATCCAACTAACATTCCCATGAGACTACTGATGCATTGAGGAATTATCAACAATTTGGCCCCACCCATGTTGTACATGTCCAAATAATTTATCGTATATCGAATAATTAATTTAATAATTTTTCCATATAAAATATCTATAGAGTATAATATACATATTTATTAATATTTCCCTTATTCATCAAATAGTTTTTTATTACATGCCATGTGTAAAAATAGTTCACAGTTTAGTAAATAATCATATTCATGATATGAGATAAGAATATTTAGGTTGAATATAAAGTTCAATGATAACTAGAAATTAGATTATTGAAATGTTATAAAAAGTAATCAAGGATGTGAATGTCAATATTATCCAAGGAAAAATTACTTAGAAACCAACCATATGAAGAATATGGATTGAATAAATATGACATATACCAATTAAAGTATGAATAAGGGGTTTTTTCATTCCTAAAATAGAAAAGATCTATAAAATCATTCCTAATCAAAATATTCTTTTGTTTAGAAAAAACATTAATAAAACTTTTATATTAAAATAAATTTTTGAATAAATTATTTCATTAAAATTTATACTATAAAACATCCAAAGGATGCTTCAATGGAATGTTGTTATGTAAATCCGAACATACCTTTCAAGGTAAAACATTCATTTTTATGGTAAAATGGGTTGATATGTTCCCCATTAGAAAAGATACAAAAATAATTATTTGAAAACATATAAAATACAAATGGTGTAAAAATTTATTTAATAAATCTAATTTTATATCATAACCCATTTTTTAAAACCTTTTTTGAATGTATAGTTTTGAGAAGAAACAAATATCTCTTTCTAATGAAAGAAATGATGATGGGATTTTATATATAAAATTTATAAAACATTTTTACTACCAAAGTGTGGAAAAATGGTAATGTTGAATTAAAAATTTCGTTAATAACCAATTTGTAAGAAAATTATATCACATATTAAAAAATTATCCAATAATTTTTTCTGATGGATATTCAAGTGTAAATAATCCCAAAAATTCATATTGTGATGTAAACCCTTTAAAAGACCATAAAATAATTTAGAGAACAAATCAATGAACTGATTAAGTTTATAAAATATAATTCTAAATAAAAGATGTGAAAATACAATAATATATTGTAAAAATTAATTAGACACATAATCATATAATATTAACAACTTTGAGGAAGTAATACAATCTAATGAAAATGAATTGGGTTATTAATTTATTTACCTCTTGTTAAATTTTTATTTAAATCCCTTTTAAATAAATTATTTAAATTAAAAAACAATATAACAAGATGATAAAACAATTCATCATATGATATATCAAAATTGGATGTAGATACACTATAAAAGTTATTTTTTGTGAATATAACCTTTATCGCATGGATGAAAAAAGTGATATCAAAATTCTATAACATGTGTTTCCTATTTAGGTAAACATACTTTAACATCATTTATAATTTTTTTTAAAATGTTAATAACAAATTACATAAATATTTTTATTTTTTTAATAATATATATGATCTTCTTATAATATCTTACAACCTGTTTTTCAGTATACTATCATTATTTACACAATTTTTTTGTGTTAATTTCCTTGATATTTGAGTATGGTTTTACTTTTTTTTTGTTCCTTATACATAGATCATGATTTATTCATATCATTATTGTGAAACATTATTTAATTTTTATATATATTCGGTATATTTTTATTAGAATAAATGAATATATTGGGATATAATAAATTAGATGAACCATTCATAGAAAATGTTGGTTGTATGTACAGATGAACAATACTTTAATTTCATTGTCATATTAAAAGAATAAAAATTAAATTATATATATGGTTATTATAATTATAATGTAATATTTTTTTGTTATTATCATATATGTTTAGTAAATTCATCCATTATCTATTCCACATAATTTTTTAACGAACCACATAGCTTTGAGGGGGTGATAGTACATACTTCCACAAGCGATGTTATCATAATTACAAAAAAGGAAACCATAATGGTATGTGTTATATAAAAAATTAAACAGAATAAATAAATTATAATTATCATATATAAAATATATATAGTTCATGTCTATAATAATTCCAAACCATGATAGGCGGAAAAAGAAAAACCTAGGACATTGTTTTTTGAGGAGGAGTTTTCCAAACACAAAAACGGTAATTTTGTTACCCATTAGATGGAAGTGGGTGTAAGTGTAGGTATAAAAATAATAATAAAAACATATAATTATATATAGGAATTTTTTTTATTATACAATAATAGAATAAGAATAATTATATAGTATATAATGATCATAAAAGAAAATATCTTGAGAAGGATGTAACATCTTCTTTATTTATCTCCTTTTTTATTTCACCAGAGGGATTACATGGACGGATTCCAACTCAAAGGTAGTATTCTAGGATGAGGATTCATATTTTTATGAGATATAGGGAAATATATTGGTCAATTCAATGTTTCATGAGATTTCTGAATATGGTGGATGGGAAAGAGCCTAAGAATAGTTGTGGAGGAGTTTCATTCGTATATAATTTTGAAATGGAATTAGACCGATCTTTTCCTATGAAAATGTCTCTAATAATGATCATATTTTGATTCAATGTATAATAGGGTTTAAATAAAAACCTAAAAATGGTATTGGAAAATATTCTTTGTTATTTTTTCTTATACGTGTATGGTTTAGTTCATTGATATGCTAATTTTTCTATAAGATCTATAATAAATTTTTAATTACATTCGATAATATTTTTGTAAATATTATGTTGAAATTATTAGAAATTATAAATTATGAAGATTAAAAATACTGAATAAATTTATACAAATTAAAATAACATAGTTGGAATATATTATTTAAATTTAATCCAATAAATGGGACTGAAAATTTAGTTTTTAAATTTAAAACATTTAAAAGTTTGAGATGTGTTTATATCCAATTTAAATGTAACACTGAGTAAAATGACCTCAATTTTATGACTTTTTTTATAATATATATAATTTTTTTAAATAAATTCAATATATAACTTACCAATATATTTAAATTATATTAAAATTTTATTTTTAATTAAAATTCAGTATTTTTCATAATTCATCCAAATATGAAACTTCAAAGAGAAATAACAAAAATAACCATGGCCTAATTTTTTTATATATACATCAAAAAAAAATCATTCTTCACAACCAAAATATATAAATTTTTTAAAATTCATATTTAATTTATGTGCTCCATTGAAAGGAGGTAAATTTGCCGTTATAAAATATATGTTTTTATGCATAAAATAGTGTTAATTCTCATATTATGCTTATCAAATATAAATGGTAAATGTAAAAAGTAATTTATTGAATGTTTAATTAATGTATATATATATTACATTTGTATCACACACTAATCAATTTAGTTTATTATAAAAAAACACTACTGGGATCATAAAAATCGCATTTTAATAAAAGATTCACATAGTATTTAATTGGTTCTAATATTCATTTGTAATTAACTTGTAACCAATGAATTGATTCCATATTTTTGTAAACTATATATTTTAATATGTTATAAAATTAAATTCATAACCACTATCTTAACAAATATGTTGTATATTAATATACTGAATAACAATATTTTTGTAATATATTTTTTTCACAAAAATTTGGTCCATCATGAAAAATAAGTCATTGACGAAACTCATTATTATGTGAGACATATTATATATAAATTTTCTATTCATTAAAACCTATAAAATATATCTAAATTATTAATGATAATTAAAATTATTAGGATATTATATTTATTTACATGATTTGTGTTGTTTGTTATACATTCCAATGAATACAATATTTTTATTTTTGAATTTTGTGGCTTTATATTCTCTCCACCTTAAATAAATTGCATACTTTAAATTTATACTCGATATTGGTAATAATTTCTTGGATATTTAGAATGTTTAAATCTTACATCATGAGAAGGGTTTGTAAAAAAACATCTAGAAAATAGATAATGGGATGTACAATATTCTCATGGGAAAAAATGTAACGAGGTATCTATGTTAGAGAACATTAGTGGAATTTATAGATATGTATATTGAGGAAAGGAATAAATATTTATAAGGATTTATTGGGGAATTCAATCAAAAACATGTGAATGATAAAAGGAAGGATGATGAAATCAATTTCAAAAATATGTGAGGATTTTGAGGACAACCAGTTCATAAAGAAACAAGGAACCAGTTAAAATTAATTTGACCACTGTCCTAATATTGTTTAAATTTTTCTATCTATGATTATATAGAAATATAATTACATAATAGATTTATATAAACATAGTTTCATATTTTTTTTATTTTCTAAATTTCTAGTTCATCTATTAATTCAGGAAATAGATATCAAAAATAAACATTGATTCTTGAAGCACTAAAATATACTTTTAATAGATCCTAAGGCCCAAAAAATAATGAAAAGTATTTAAAATTTTCCCTAAAAATTTTCCAAAAATGAAAATAGTTAACACATTATTATCTATACCTATAAAGTGATATAAACAGTTCTTCTTTAATATTAATTCATTTTTTTTGCAAGAAACAATGATATATTAAACTGGACAATGTTTAGGATAGTGGTTGGAATTAAACCCTTATTGTCATTTGATCACTGGTTCAAGTACTATGGCCTTGCTGAGTTTGATGTGTTGTCACCCAAAATATAGTACTTAATTTTTAATAATAATATTAATATAATGTAGAAAATAGATATTATTTATTTTCTTGAAATGTAGTAATTAAATATACATTTCACTACAGTTTTAAGAAAACAATACAAAAATACATCACCCATTTATTTTCACATTTGTATATATGTAGTTTAGAGTTTTTATTTTATAGGAGCGTATTTCTAAAAACAAAAAACCATAGTTTGGGAATTAATTATCATATTGAAAAATCCATATAATTCTTTTTAGGATTTATAATTCTTGACACATTATTTTCAATCTATGTCACCTTAGGATTAACCTAGGTCCTACATTGTCATTATCAATTCAAATAAAAAATATTGCATTATAACGAAAATGTGAATTATTAGATGAATATACCCTAGTAATTTCAAACTAGGTCAGTATTATGGCCATATTTTTGTTCCTGGTTACTCTTGAGTCAGGTCTGATCCACCTTGTATGATTTTCCCCAAAGTATATATGTACTAGAACTACATCCACTTGTAGTATCCATAAATTAATGTATTTAAAACGAATACACTCAAAATATCTACCTTACCATAATTCTATGATATTACTCTATACAAGTCCTTAAAGTATATCTAAGGGTTACATACAATAATATATATTTTCATAATCTAGTTTCCAAATATGATAATAAAAATTCTCTAATACCAACTATAATGACCTGACCCCAAAAATCTCAAACTGGTGTCTACTACCAATTGCATTGGCATGATTAAAAAGAATCAAATCCCAAAATACCAGATATTTTTGAAGCCCTGGTGAAACATACACATACATGAGTCTTGTAATAAAAATGAATAGAATATATATTTTTCAAGGATAATAATAACATTGTTTCATCTAGCATATCCTTTCTTATATTTCATAGTAAACTTCTAATTCTTATGTATGGGAATTAGAATAATGGTGAAAATTAATTCTCTATATGTTCGTGTATTGGTTAAGAATTAATGAAATAATAATAGTTAATATGGATATGTAATAAATAAAAACACATGTTATTTAATAAATAAACTGAATGGATAATCAAAATGGGAAGGTAATAATGAAAAAAAATCATTTTAATAAATATAAAAGGTATAATTAATATAGAGATAAAAATAACAAAAAAAACAATCCATTTAATCATTGATCTGAGAATGAAATGATTCCATAGAAATGTCGATTCAAAATCTCCCGCTTAAAGAATAACTATTTCTAAATGTGGGAAATACTTAATTATTATATACCATGCTTATTGGTACATGATACCTTTACTTTTATGACCTTTCACATGACAGTTTTGGATATTTTCTAAAAACCCATAAAAGGCTATCCAACATACTCATACAGTAGACTACTGATGCATTTATGGGAAATATATAATTAAGCTGGACCCATGTCATTCCTTTCCAAATCATTCATCATATATTGAATAATCATTTTATCAAAGTTCATTATCAAATATACATATGGAGTAGAAGATATAAATAAATCAAACTTTTCCTAGTAAATAAAATAACTGTCAGGTATATAATATATGTAAAGAAGGTATATAGTTTACGAAATAAACCTATCCTTTTTAAATGATAAGGGTATTTAAGGGAAACATAATTTTTAATGATCATATGAGATAGATTTTCAAAGAGGACTAACAATGAAAATATGGATGTGAATTTCAATTTTATCTATAGATAAATTAGTTTTAAAAAATCTATTTAAAGAAAAAGGATGGTATCAATATGACATATACCGATTGAATTAATAATATAGTTTCTTTTCATCGATGAAACAAATAATGAAATTTGAAATCATTCTCTTGACGAATATCCTTTTATTTTCAAAAATAATTGGAAAAAACTATTTTTTTAAAATAAAATTATATTTTTTTTAAAAAATAGAACTTATAAAAATTCATGTTAATATCAATGAAATTATGAAAGGTAAATCAATTCGTTCCATAGAATTTAAAATGAATATTTCTTTTTCATGGTAAAATGGTTTGAAAAGTTCCTTGTATAGAAAATGAAAAGAATATTCCTTAGAAAAAAATTAATTGAAAAATGGTAAAAATTTATTTAATGAATCATTTTAAAAATGAAAAACATTTTTGAATTCCTTTTTAGAAAAAATGGTTTTTATAAGAAAACTTTCTCCCCGACTAAAGATTGAAATGTAATGGGTTTTATTTAAATCATTTTCTAAAACATTTTATGTACAACGAATTGAAAAAATTGTAATATTAAATGGAAAAGGTCCTGAATATCCAAAGGACAAGAAACTGAAGATATTTAAGATAAAGTAATCTAGTAATTTCCTTGTATGAAAATTCATTAGTAAACAATCCAAAATATAATGATATTCTAGTGTAAACCCATGAAAATACTACAACATTTATGTGAGTGAAAATCAATGAATAAATTATGTGTACAAAATGTAAATACACATAAAAATCTAGAAATAAAATATTTTAAAAAGTTATTACACATGTAATCTTATAATAATAATGATAATTAGAATGTTATATCACCTAATAAAATGGAATTAACATGTGGAATTATTAACTACTTGATAACATTAAATTCAAACCCCCATAGAAGAAATAATTAAAATTGAACCCCAAAATAACATGAATAAAATAAATTAATGATATAATATATCAAAATTATAGTAGATACCCCCACACAAAATAATTAAGTGGTGAATATGACCTTTATCATATGGTTGTAACATGTGAGATGAAAATATCTTACCTTTCATTTCCATTTCATTTGAACATCCTTTAATATCATGTATAATTATTTTAATCATATTAATGAAATATTCAAGAACCATATTAAAATTTATTATGTTATATATGATCTTTTTATAATATATTACTACACATTTTTAATTTATCTTTATTTAGTTACATATTTTTGGATGTTAATTTTATAGTTTTGTGAGTATGTTTTGACTTCTTACTTGTTGTCCCAAAAACTATGAGCATGATTAAATAATATCCAGAATTTAATCCATGATTTAATTATCATATATATTCGTTATATATTTATTTATATTAATCCTTAATATTTTTGTGATAATAAATTAAATTTTTTATTCAGGGAGATGGTAGGCCATACGTACTCTTGGATGACACATTCATTTCATTTTCCTAATAAATAAATGAAAGGTAATATATATATATATATATATATTTGAATATTATTATTTTAGATTTATATATTTTTCATATATTTCACATTGTTTTATTAAAACCATCTTATATATGTTTCATGTATAGTTTGAAAGAATCACATCAGTTTGTGTGACCAGTAGTCCACACTTCTAGAAACAATGTTATCGTATTTACACAAAATAAAAAGAATAAGGGTATCTGTTATATAAAAATTAATTAATAGAAAATAAATTATATGTAACAAATATGTCATATATTAATATATTTTTAATCATAAATTTCAACCATGAGATGTGGAAATAGAAAAATTAATGACATCATTTTGTGGGGGAGGTGTTCACCCTACACATAAATTGTATGTTCATTACCCACTAGATAGATGTGTTTGTATGTTTAGTTAAAAGACACATAATTATAATATATAATTATATTTTGTATTATTATGTTATTATATAATAATTTAATAATAAATGATTTGGTGGTGGTTATGGAAAATAAAATAAAAGAGCATAGAGAATTGGGTTACGTCTCTTTTGGGTAACTCCTTTTGGTTTTCCCCAAAGGATGGATGGATGTCTCAAAAAACTAGGATTCATAGATGAGAGAAGGTATGTTGAGAATATATTTAGGATGATATTGGTTTAGAAAATGTGCCTTTAGAGTTTTGAATTAGAGGTAGGTATGAGTATCTTTTTATTGTGAAGGAGGAGTGACACTCTTGTAAATTTATTAAAAGGGAATTACACATTTATTTTTCATGAATAAAATGGAAAGATTAATGAAAAAAATTAGATACTAGATGGACTAGGGTATTAATATTTAAATCCAATGGATTGTGTGTTTTTTTAATTTTATATGGGCTTTTATGTTTAAGGGGTTTTCCCTTGTTAAGTGAATTTCCCTCTTAATCTCTATAATATTTTTTTTTGTTAATTTCTCTATTTAAAAAAAAACTATTTTAAAAATATTATAAACTATAATTTTTTATTATTACAAATATGGAATACAATTTTCCAAATTAAAATCACATATGTGGGGGAAATTATTTAATAATTAATCACGCAAATATGACTACAATAAAGTTTATTAAAGTAAAAAATTTAAAAAGATTAAGGTGTGTTTATATCCAATTTCATTGAGAAAATAATTCAAATGACTTAAATTTGATTACTTTTTGTATTATTTATATAATTTGACTTTAAAATAAATTTAAAATATAATTAAACCTTATAAATAAAATATAAGAATAATAATTTTTGAAATGAAATTCTGTATTTTTCAATATTCATTAGAATATGAAACTTCACGAAAGAATAATATAAATTCAACCTTACCAAATTTTAAATTTTTTTATTCAAAAAATAAATTTTATTTTTTAAAAAAAGTTACCAATTTTAGATTTAACATATGTTCACCATTAAATTAGTGTAAAATGAACTTTATAAAAACCTATTTTTTATTCTTTGAATGGGGTATATTCTCATGTTTTCCTATCAAATATAGAGTATTAATGTGAAAAATATTTTACTAAAAATTGAATATAAATATATATATATATATGTGTGTGTGTGTGTGTGAAAATAATTTTAAACACTAACAAAATTAAATTATTATATTAATACATCATTGTGATAAAAAATAAGTTATCTATAAAATCATTCACTTTGTTTAAAATTGGTTTTTATATTAATATATAATTAATTTGTAACAAATTAATAAATTTTATATTTTTGTAACACATTTATTTAAAAAAGTTATTTAATAATTTTCATAAAATCTAATTTAACGATTGGGTTATATCTTATTATACTAAATAATAACATTTTATTAATTTTTTACTGTTTGGGAAAATATTGGCTTGCATGTATGAAAAATCATAAAAGAAACTCTTTGTTGCGTGTGACACTAGATAAATCAACTTTTTTTTGAATTTTATGATATTAAATTTATTTAAAATAGTAATTATATTGTAAATTACCAGGATATTATATTCCATTATACACATGGTTTTTCATTTCATACACGTTACAAAATATAATGTTATTATTTTAAAATTACATGGAATTAATTTTTTTTAATATTTTTAAAATTATTATACTCCCTCAATTATTATATTACATATAACTTCTTAATTTACATTCCATGGGGGATAAAATTACATCAAATTGGTGTACGGTAGAGTTCTTCCTCATGATGGGATGTGATCCGTTTTCTAATTATTCATTACATGGATGGTAGTAAGGAAAATGTCATAAAATATATGTCATTTATAAAATAAAAATAATTTTGGATATTTAATACCAAAACCAAATTATTATCTCCCAATCCACTAGGAAACAATAATACATCTTGTGTGTACGTATGGACTATCACATCCACATAGCGTTGTGAAATGTTTTTTTATTTTATTTTTAAATGGATGGTAACGAGGATGAAATTGATTTATATGAAATAATAATAATTTTTTAATTTGAAGTTATGATACATTTTCGTCTCCTTCTATCCATTAAGAAAATATAAACAACATTCATGCGTACATATGGAATAACGTCTCCATTAACGATGTAATCCATTTCTTATATATAGTTTTTATAGATTAAAATAAATAAATATATATTGAATCTATTTTATGTTTAAATCATGAATTAAATTATTGATATGTTTGAACAATGATAAATGTAAAAATACAAAATTTACTAAACCAAAACATAGGAAAAAATCAATCATTTATCAATCGACATAGTTATTTATAAATATAATGTTTAATAAACATGAGACAAAAGACTATAATAAAATGAAATATGTTTTGAGGTATTTTATTATGGTTCTTTAATAGATTTATATTATTCATATATTTATAATATAGAATGTTCTAATTACTGTTAAAAAAATTGTACCTTATGTAAGGGATTTAAATCTCAGTTTTACTAACTTTAGATATTTTCCATATTCACAACTTATTTTTATTTTGCGGTGTATATAATTAATTATCTATATTCAACACATACCATGAATATATTTATCTCTATATTATTAAATGATTAATTTTATGATTATTTATTTTCTGGGTATATGATTCAAGTTTTATGAATGTGGTGTAGATTTATTTCACAATATCATCATTATTTTTGATTGTTTGTGATTATGTCTCTACTAGATGAATTATTTCATATATATATCATAAAAATAATCTATATTCATATCATATATTCAATCATTAAATTTTAATGTAATAGATCCATTTTTCATCTCTTTTTTATTATAAATTACTGAGATAATGTTTTTAAGAAGATATGAATTTATTTTAGTATTTGGGAAAATATTTTTTTTATAAGAATTCTTTTTTTTTAAATATGGTTTCATTTTTTTAAATATCTAAATTATTTATTAATAATAAATTAATCCAAATTATAATTTTGAAAAATTGTTTTCAAATGTCCAATTAATTTTGTCTAACATAAATCTATTTATGTTTTACTAAAACATGTAATAAATATTTCTTTTAACGCGTCTGAAATCTATGGAATTTCATTCTTTCACAAAGACTCTATGTTGTAAATATTTTTTTAAGTAATTTAAAAAGGATGTTTTCATAGAAAATTTTAATTTTAATTTTTTATTTTCAAAAACATTTTATGATCATTGTTTTTTCAAAATACATTTTTAGTCAAAATAATATATTCCTCAGTATTTTTTTTAACGTAATTTTTAGCACTCTTATATTCATAAACATCATAATCCATATATTTTAATTATTAAGCATTGGGTATCTGTTTTTTTATTTTATCCTTATTGTTTTATGGATGTTTTATGATTAGTTTGACTAAGGATGTAAAATTTTATTACCATTAACTATATTAGTCTGAATGGATTAAGATAATGTTTATTGATTGGAAAAATTATTGACATTTGATATGGTAGTTTTTCAATAATAATGATTTTAATTATATTTATTCTATTTAAATAAGGAATGAATTGGGATTATTAAGTGATTGGATGGGACCACTATATCCAATCAATGCATCAGTGGGCCCCATGAGGGTAACACCTTGATATTTTTGGAGATATATTATTTTTATTTTAGTTGAAGAATTATATTATATGAAACAACATGATTAAAATGTGTTATAAAAAACACCATAGTATCTTGCGGTATACATAACACTATACTTTGCTTGTGTTACAAACAATTTCATCTTATTTTTATAGAATTCCTTTCACCTAAGACTGAGTATAAGTGAAAAACTAAATATAATAACCTGGTCATTATAGTGTAGAGTATGAATAGTATTAACTTCTTTCTAAAAACTATTTAAATTATAATATGTGAGTATATAAAATAATCAAATCACTCTTTATGTATTCAATCTAATGTTTAAAAATCATCTAATATGTTACGAACCAGCACGAGTACCCTGGTAACCCAATAACCAAGCCATCCCTAACACATACAAAAGGGAGTTCACAATACCCATTAGTTTATGAATATCTCTTGGAATTATACAACATAAAATTAGGAATGATTCATTCCACAAGAATATGGATTCTAATTAAAACAATTATAGTATGAACATAAAATGAAATCTCCATTGGGTGTAATGTAACAAAATACAAAGAGGCACAACAAACCAATGTACGGAATCCCAAGTACTGAATGAGATGAAAAATTCCCAAGGACCCCATGGAAATAACTCACATATATCACAGTTCAACAACTGGGTCCACCACCAAGTTATCCCTTACCTTTTCTGAAACCTTGAAGAAAAAAGTCTACAAACTGTTGAATGAAAAAGTTGGGTGTGAGCCAAAGCCTAGTAAGATACCACAAAAGATTCTATAACAGATTCCAAATATATATTATCCAAGGAAATCCATTATATTTTCATGTAAAATAGGATTGTAAAATTAAAAGAATATTTAAATAAAACAAGTTATACTTATTCATAATAATATAAAGCTACTTTTAATGAAAAAAAATTTCATTAAAAAAGGTGAAATATTTCTAAAATAATGGATTACGTAAAGCATTTATATAAAACATTTTTTTTAAATTAAGAAATAATGAATAGAAGTTAAATAAAAATATTCCTACAATAATTTCACAAATATAAACAGAAAAACGTGAAACACAATCATCATCCAAAAGGTACGACAGTATTAACCGGCTATAGGATTTTGTACGCTCTATGTGGACACAACTATATGAATATACTCATGTATCCTTAATATAGGGAATTGGTGACTCATTACCCTCCCATAGAGGATATGACCCTCCATAGGACTATTTTAGAATGATCTCATAGTGTAGAGTGTATCCAAATAACTCCTCAACTACCTACGGATTCCAGGTGATCTTACATGATGACCTATTTAAATAAAGACTTATTAAAATAAAATTAATCACCTTATTCTATTTAAAAAATTAAAACATATTTCAATTTAAAACCAAAGTAGGTTTTATTCTAAAAAATTCCACTTTCACTATATAAAACAACTTGGTTTCTATAAAATCATTTCATACCATTTTCATGATTTTGAAATCCATTCAAAACAAATTTCATCCTTTTTTAAAATTCAATTTTCCAAGGAAATTCAACAATTTAATTAAATATATTTTCATCTAATACCAAATTTAAATTTAAAAATTTAAATTTGAAAATTACCACAAACCCACTAAAATTCAATGGAATTTCTGATTTTCTATGTTTCACAACCAAAACCCTTTCAAATCCCTCAATTCAACGGAACCGAGTTTTATCAAATCAATTTAATTTAAGTTTATGTGATTGAATTTAACTCATAAATTTTTCTAAATGAAGCTATAAAATTGTATTCAAATTTGTAAAATCTTGATGCACCACATACCTATTTTCTTAAGAAATGACACTGACAACAACACCCATCAATGAGAATGAAGGTGAAAAAGATCTTGAATCCAAACCTATAAGAGATATCCGACACCACATAGAATTAATTTATCAATATGATGATGATATATAGAAATCCCAAGAGGAGATGAATAGAGAAGCATTATGATTGGGGGACAATTCTTACTTGAGAAACTTACAGTAATAGAAACGATGATGTAAATCCCATCAGATCGATCAAGAAAGAGAAATTCCCTAAGAAATTACATAAGGAGTGATCTGAGGTTGAGAAAAAAAGGTTATGGAAATAATTGATCATGAAAAACAACCAAATACGTGACATTAATTTTGGTGTTGGATGAGTAACGATGTGTACATTAGGTAGACAATTTATATCCATTCTGGATAAGTTACGTTAAAAAACCCATCGCATCAGGTTAAACATATGTTTTTTAAAAACTACATGATGGGAACCATCCATTCACGATCTGTAATTGATCACCACATGACCTATCCCTTTATGACACGCATCTAGAAACTAGTACATAATGTGTACCTTAGATACAATACATGTACCTATTCTGCAACCTACAATAAACCTAAAAAACAACACTAAAAACATTGAACCAAAGGGGAATCTTAAAGAAAGAGAAAATATTACCCGATAAAGGTAACATGATGTAACAAACTCCTCCCCAAAATAACATTCTACCCACATAATTCCTATGAAAACTCATTCATGCTAAAGAGATGATGCCACTGCTCTCTCATGAGTGCCTCATGTTTCCACATATTCTGACAATCAAAGATGTGATTCCATAGTACAGGAACCAATGGTATCATTATACTTCAAATTTAGATGACATCTGAATCTACAATCCATAATGATTTCTCAATCAAAGATAAATCAGGAGTGTTATCATGATCACTCTAGCTCAAAATGTGAGATAAATTAGATAGATACTTTCCCAGTATGAAGGTGGAACACTTCACTCTGATCACTTCGAGTTTCTCCATGAACTCAAAAAGACGTTATGTATTTTACTACTATTCTAAAAAATGATGTGGTTTAGTGGATCATTTAAGGAATGGTGTCTTCGGGTGAAGGAACTCTTGAGAATAATTGTTAAAAACACCCCCCTTAGGATCCAAAACTAAAGATTAAACCGGAACTAGAGGTGGTGCAAGTCTCAGTGCATGGACAGTTTACACAATCACTATAACTAGATTCTGATCAACCAGAGTATTTTCCTTTTGAGGTTTAGAAATGGTCTCTCCCTATATCGAATTATCAAGTGTTCACAAATTAATTATTCCACACAATATCAACAGATAAAAGGAAAACATGAGATTAATTCTCAATCTGAGAAATAAGAGAAATTATTCTCTGCATAAGGAAATAAAATATTTGGTTTTCCCTCTATCCAAATATCAATAGGTTAAAAATTAGAACTAACATACAATATTTCATTCCCTAACCACCCCTGGTGGCTCAATGTTTCATTACGGTGATAGCTATCTAGGAACTAAATCGTAACTAAGTCCTATATCCTAAAAAGATTTCAAAAAATGCATACTGACATCGAGGTATGATGCTAAACAATTCCTTTTGATACAATATAATATTGAACCAGCCCATGTACCAAGTATCCTAATTACCAATCCGACTCTAACATATCCTAATGGGTGATCTCGATCCACCTAGGTTGTTTAATAGCACCTCACATTATACAACATACAAGTGGGAACAATTTTGTCCACAAGAATGAAAAATAAAAATAAAAGAAGAACAATATGTGTATCAAGTAAAAACTCCATGGGGAGTAAAGTACCAAAATAAAAAGTGGAAAAAAGTCCAAAGTATGGAAATCCAAGAACTAAAACAATAATAAACAACCCCAAGGTCCCTAATGACATAACTCACCCAGACCGTGGTTCAGTAGGTTGGTCCACCTCTAAGAGATCCCTTCCCTTTGATCAAACCTAGATGAATAATGTATAAAAACACCTAAAGTTGAAATAAGGGTTTGATATTAAACCTAGTAGGATAAAACAAATGATTCCATAATAGATTCCAAATATAGATTATCCAATGTATTGATTTCAATTTTCAAGGTAAATAGTTTTGAAAAATCAAAATAATATTTAAAGAAAAAATTATATAAATTTTAAAAAAGTTAGAAAGATACTATTAAATAATAATATTTTCTTTATATAAGAATGAATATTTTAAAAACAAAATCTTATGTAAATCATTTATATAAAACAGTTTATCTAAATTCTGTAGGCAGGTAATGTAATTCAAACAACATTGGCATACATTTATATCTCAAATATAAATAAACATGTGAGTAGCATGGTCATATACCCAAGGGTACAAGAATATTAACCAGTTATAGAATTCCAAGTCATCTAATTGGACACATAAAAATGAGTATACTCATGTCGCCATTACACTGGCTAGAGGAAAGTCATCACCCTCCCATTGGGGATGTTACCTGTTGTATGTTTGTTTTAATATATTTTAGTTGTAAAGAGTGTATCCAAACAACTCCCCAACTACCAATGGACATCTATTTCTCTTAAATTATCGATTCTTTATTATAACTCTGCTTAAAATAAAATAAATCACATTCATTTATGTAAAAAATTCCAATTTCATTCCATTTAAAACCAAAATTGGTTTTATTCGGAAACATCCTTATTTCACAAGATAAATCCACAAGGTTTTTATCAAATCATTTTAAGCTATTTTCTTGTGTTTTAAATCCATTCAAAAACAATTCCATCATTTTTAAAATTCACATTCACAATTAAATTCAAAAATTTATTTGAAAATATTTCCATTAAATCCACAATTTAAATTCTCTAACTTCCACAAACCCAACCAAATTCAATTGAATTGGGTGGTTTTTCATAATGTCCATGATAAAATAATTTCAAATATCCCAATTCACTGGAATTGGGTTTTATCAAATCTATTTAATTTAACTCAGTGATTTATATAAATTAAGAAATACAATGGTAATCAATGTTTGTCGAACCAAGATAGAACCACATACCTCTTTCTCAATGAACGACTCTCCAAAGTTCACTGATAAATAATTAAAAAGGTGAATGAGATATCAAAACACATCTTATATAAAATTTATGACATAATAGGGAATCTGTATATCAATCCAATGATGATCCATCTAAAACCCAAGAGGAGAGAAAGAGTGAAACTTGATGAAACAATGAGAGCACTTACTCGAGAAACACACTATAATAAAAATGGAGATCCAAACACAATATGATCAATCTAAATAGAGGGGATCCTCTAAAAATAACCTAATATGGTATCTAGGTTCGAGAGAAAGAGGTTTGGAAACAATACGTAGATAAAAAATACCAAACGTGTGACATAATGTTGGGTGCGGGCCGAGTCACGATGTGTACCTCAGGTACACGACGTGTGATCCATGATGGATATGTCTTGACAAAAAACCCATCACATTAGGTTTAAATTCTTATATTTAATCACTACACAATGTGTACCCATTTTTCAGGACATGCACTTGTGTATCGCAAGATCTCCACCTTCATGACTTGCATCTAGCAACCAGTACATGGCGTGTACCTCAGGTACATGATGTGTACCTATTATGAAGCCGGTACTAAACCCAAAAACACCTTTAAAACATTTAACCTAATGGAAAACATTAAAAAACACAATTACATACTTGATGAAGGTAAAAAAATTGTTATATTATATGTTTTCTTGACATGATATAAGAACAAAATCAATTTTTTGTTTAAAACAAGTATTGTGAAACAAATTCAGTTTTTCAACCTTTTGATGGTGTTTCCATTTTACATAACGTTTCTAAAACTTCTATATATTATATTTAATAATTAAAACTTCTTCATTGGAAGTGGGATATAAAATTTTTGTTTGTATTAATTTTGGATATTTTTCGAGTATGTTTTAAAATTTTATTTTCAGTAATATTTAACAAAATATTAAACGAAAAAAACATTATCATCAAAACAATAATGTAATTAAATTAATTTATATAACTTATTTAAACTATAATTTGAATATATTTTTTTCATTCAATATTATTTTTTTCATTATCATTAATTTTACATTGAATTCATATTTAAAAACATTTCAATCTTTATCAATATTTAAACTTTTAAAAACATGTTCTCTCTTTCCGACAATGATAACGTGTTTAAAATAATTTCTCAAACATATGTGTTATGAATTTCTAAAAAAGTATTCAGTATTTGGAATCAATTGGCCAAAATAATGTAAATAGATTCATTTTATTTTTGGAAATTATGAATAGTAACATCAGAAATTTTTATTAATATGGTAAAATGAAAAAGAATGTAAATAAGGGAAATAATAAAATTATAAAATTACCCTGACACTTGTTTTAATATAATTGGATAAGTTCCATTGGACCTAAATAATATTTAGGCCTAAATGGTGTTCTTTGGGAGTCTCATGGATGAGATTTGATAATTTAATTTATATTTTATGAAAATTTAGATATCCCTCACTAAAAGTTAAATAAGCAAACCATTTTTTCTAGATGGTTATACATAATATAAATTAAATTAAAAATACTTCATAGAAATATAAATTCTTTTTGATTATCATAGTAATTTATTTTCAATTTAAGGGAATTATATAATTATCTTAAAGACATAAACGTTGATGGTGTATAAATTAATTAATTGATGAGAAACCAATAATGCAATTATTATTAAGATTCTAATAAACATAAAAAGTCCCAAGAACTATCCCAATTATTATTGGTCGAGTATATCTAGACCATAATCATCTTTTGTGGAGTTATTGACCACTTGGATTCATATTAATTAGATAGTGATACTTATATTATTTTATTTAAAGTGATGATAAAGGTGTCATTATCATAATTTAATAATTATATCATTTTAATGTTTAAATTTTTTAAAAGATAAATTTGACTACAAGTATTATTATAAAATATATTATATTTATATTCATCATAGCATTTTATTTTTAAATTTTTCTCAACAAATATTTTTATTAAATAATTACCCAAAATTGATGTAGTAATAATTTTATTAATGGAAATATTAAATTATTTTTAATCAAAATATTAAAATAAATATAATCTATGATAATAAATATAAAATATTATTTTTATAGAATATTTATACCCCATATAGATATAATAAAACAATTCTTTTACTGATAAAATCTTATCTTTATATTTTTATGAATACATGAATTGAATATTTTCAAAACTAAAAATTTTGTTGTTTTATAAAAATAATATTATATTATTTTAAAATTATAAAACATGTTTAATAAATATATAATAACCATTATATAGTAGTAAATTATCTACGGTAAATTTTTATGGTCTAATTAACAATAAATAAATAAATATGTTACCCTTTAAATATTGAAATATTTGTTAACTTAATTAAACATAACTAGAATAATGTAGTGTTAATTAGAATGATATAGTACAAATTTACATAAAAAATAGTCTAAAAATTTTTGGTTGATGATATTACAGCAATATATCATATAATCTTCATTATTGGGAAATTTTGGAGGTTTTTGAGAGGATTTTGATTTTATAATAAATTAATTTTATTTTTAGTATTCCAAAAATGGCCCTCACCTAAATTATAAGTGGGAACCTCCTCCCTCACTTATTCACATAAATTCAAGCCTTCATGATTGCAACCCACTCAAATTTTCCCTTATATAATTCGATAGTATCATTATATAAATATTGGTATTCTTTGATGACCAATGCTAGTTCTCTAAGTGGAGATTTAGAGGAAGCATGTCGAATAAGAGGAAGTCTCCCCTACCAATTCCTTCAAATATCATTATTTTTATACTTACTCTTCATAATTTGAATAATTATAGTTTAATAACAACAATATAAATTATATAATGATATTTTATTATAATTTTAAAAAAACCATATGAAACCATCTATCCATCATACAAAAAAATGAAATAACCTTGTGTGTGTATGTATGGCTTACCATCTCTACAACATGGTGTAATATTTTTTTCACATCCACTTGACTTAGATGGGTAAAATGATAGAAATAATAAATATATAAGTTTATTATAACAATTTATATATTATAGAACAATATATATACCTTACACTTCGATAACATTCCGTAATTAAAGGAATGATATCATCATTCGTGCAAACCTTCGGCATGACGCCTCCATGATGTGGTGAAATTAATTCTACACGATATCCATTAAATCATGACTGAATAAATTTAATGAATAAATAAATATGATATATATTATTTTCATATCATTTTGGAATGATATAATTATGAACTAAGATGGAGAACCTGATCTTATTTGACCAAACAAGCATGACATAATGAAGTAGTTAACTCCAAAATAAAGAGAAATAATGATATATTATTACCAAATAGATGATAATATGATAATATCAGATATCATACAATTTAATATTATTCTGTAATATTTCATTTAAATTATTTATATCATTATGAATTTTTTTCAGATAAATATAAAGGATAGCGAACCTAAGGTAAGGGATAATTTTGAAACCTCATTTTTATCATATATTGTTAATATGTAACTATTTACTAGGATATATTTATCATTAACATAAATATTTCTTTAGTATGTAATATTATTTCTTTTCATAAACAATTTTTTAATGTAAATATTACACTATGGTGAATTGTTATTAAATATTATGAGAGGAATCATTTTTATTTATTCGATACGAGATACTTTTTGATTTTCTTGGAAAAAGTATGAGGATAATTTTTTTATCTTATACATCATTGATGGATTTTTACTCAATATTTCCATGAATATTCATCTTCAATATTTCAATTTTATTTTCATATAAATAATTTTCTTTTATAATTTGATGGTATTTTGATAATAAAAATCTTTTTTTAGAAGAAAAGATTTTTTCCTCAAAAATTATTTTCATGAGTTTTATTAAAATTATTATCCATCAATGATTAACGATATATTTCAATTATAATATCCAAATTATTATTATTTTTTATTATGGTTATTATATAATGATATTTAATTAATCCATCCATTTTACATGTATTATCTTTTGAATAAATGATGTTTAGAAATACCATTTTATTGCATGTGTTATGCTATGTTGAATGAATTTGTGTATGTGGAACATGTAAGAACGATATCATTATGATATGGGATAGATCTATATCTACCTCAAATATATTTGGAAAATATTTCTACCTCATGAGATAGACATGAATTGAATTAATTGTAAATCTAGTTCAGTAATATATGTATGGAATGAGGCGTGAACTCGATTCGGTAATGGACTTTATCCGCTATGATGGTATTGAAAATGAGCCTTGGTTTATATAGAAATGATTTTTTATGATTATTTTTTTGTATAAAAATCCTGGTTTGTTTCCAATACCATTTAATCAGGGTTAATTTTCCATTAGGATTCATACCTTTCTAATAGGAAATATTTATTTTATGACTCAAATATTTGATTTTCAAATTATAAGATCATGTTTTTAAATATGTATGTTCATGTTTTGTTTGATGCTCTCCATATTTACCCTTATTGTGTAATTAATATCACCAATTTAATGTTTTAAATCACTCGTATATACAACAA
Organism: Viscum album; assembly: GCA_963277665.1. Taxonomy (NCBI): domain Eukaryota; kingdom Viridiplantae; phylum Streptophyta; class Magnoliopsida; order Santalales; family Viscaceae; genus Viscum; species Viscum album. The sequence goes on from OY728147.1 coordinate 1,113,034,091, forward strand.
GTTTTTAGATTTGAAAAATAATGGGGACGATATTTATGGGAGATGTTGATGATATTTCACCAACCTAAAAGAATGTGTTCCGAGTTTCTAAAGACAGTAAACTAATACAATATTTGAGAATCTATTTCTATAATTTATTATGTATTCTGAACAAGAATTGTGACGCCCATGTACATCAAGCAAGGTTTATTATAATGATACAGACTATTCTAGGTAATTGGTCGATTCTTTACCCATTTTTATAATATGTCTTCACATGAGGAGTTGGCAGTGTATCTATGATGTATGTCATTATAAAAACCATAACAATGAGATTATTCATTGATGTCTGTATGAATACAACTTTTTTTTACAATACCCTTGTATAATTTTCCAGCTCATGTGATTACAAAAATGGATTTATTTGATCATTATTTATTTGTACCTTATTATCATCAATTCATTAATTTTGTGGAATATATTTCAATTATTTTCCATTCCATCCTGATTTATAAATATTTAATCATAAAATTCACCATAATTATACCATTACTAAGAATTTTATCTCACCCCTATATTATATTTCATTCCCCAGGATTTGTAGAAGATTATTATTATCGATATACTGGGTTTTGCAAGAGGAAATAATTATTCAACTGAAGAGAAAACATCCTTGTACTTTATGTTTTCATTGGTTATATTAGAATCAATTATGTATATACATACAATGATTATTAAACTTTTAACTCCTTCAAGATGTGATTCCATGTATATATTGATGGTGTAATAAATGAATAAACCATCTTAGAGATAATATGGTTTGGATTTTTACACACAATATACATTGAAAATAAAGAGACTGGCATATTGTAATATTTTTTATTTAAAATTTTTTTAATTAATTTTCATGGAAACATATACGTTAAACAGAAAAAATATTAACCTAAGGTGCTAAGGATTTTATTTCATTTATCAATAAATTTTTTTTATTAAATATTATTGCCTTATAACATATTTTTAATGCAGATTAACAATATATTCCCTTTACCATGGTGATAAATTTTACCATGTTATGTATCATATTGAGAAAAATAAAAGTAGGAAAATTACCAAATTTGAACAACATAATTTTAAATACATAATGAATTTTATATAATTCAATACTTATAAATGGAAGAAATAAATTTAATTCATGTGCACAAAATGCACCAAAATTTTCTTCTTAGAAGAAAATAGTACATTTTTTAGCATAAATATGGATTTATTCCTATGGATAAAAATATTTGATGAATTTTTAAAACATTTGATTATGTAAAAAATATATACATATCATCAAAATCATATACCAAAAATCTTTAATGTAATTTATTAATAAAAATACTTTTCATGCATAAAAATAATTTTCCATAAAAATATATAATTTTTACATGAATGTTTTTTAAATTATAATACTTTGTTAACTAATATATACATATATTATATTTTCTTAATTTAATAACTACCAATAACACCCAAAAATAATTAATCTAGGTGAAAATGGAGAGTTAATAATTTAATAATGTTAAATATCTTTTATAAACTCACTATTTCATAAAACACAAGCTATCGATGTAATAAAATTATTTATAGAGACATATATCATAATAAAAATAATATGGTATTACAAGATATATCTTTCCGATTGGGTTAAATAGTTCTTTTTATTTTCATTCATTATATTTTTTCCATCCCCATACATTTTAAAAACCCGGAATTCCTATGTAATTCTTTTAATTAAATGGAGATTTTACGAGTCCGTGAAAATTGACGGCACGTGATTCTGAGGCCCGGAGTGCCCGAAATGAATTTCTGAACTTTTTTGGGTATATTCAGTAAACGTGCGAGTGGTTTTTTTAAAATTTGGACCTGTGCTCGGAATTGAAATCTGAGGACACTGTTGAACTCACAACACCGGAATTCGCTTAAGGATACTCGTACCTCGATGGTAGTTGGTCGAGGATGAATGTTAGTTTTTGGGTTTTTCATGGAAGTAATAAAATAAAAAAACACAATTTTTATTATATTTTATCTTTTATAATCACTCATGTGGAAGTTTGGGGTGGGGACCACCACACCTTAAACTCCCATGAGAGGTTATGGTCGTGGGGACCACCAGAGGCCTAAACCTCTTCTTCATGTTCAATTGTGGTGGGGATCACCCGAGAATTCAAAACCTCCAAATTTGAATTTGGGAGTGGAGACCACCCAAGCCCCCTAATATTGGTGGGAGAGGAAAACCTCTCAACTCCATCATAAATGACAGAGATACTTTTGACCTCCTCCATATTTATTGTGCCAATGCACATGCCATTTAATGTTCCAACCAAGTGATTAATTACCCTTTTTGAATTTGTTTCCAAAAAAATAATAGTTTGATTAATATATTATTTTGGGGCCTCTTGGAAATTGGGTGGAATTGGAAGAGGAGATAGGTTGGGAGAAATAATTTTCTCCAATGAAAAACATCATCTCCCAATGAAGAACGCTCTCCTGATGAAGAATGCTCCACCGATGAAGAACAACCTCTTTCAACATCATCCTCAGAAGTATCTTGTGAAGGCAACCGATATGGGACGTCTTCGATGACCGACCTTCCCTCCTCATTGTCATCAACGAACAGACACACGAGCTCAGAATTGGAGGTGTGTGGCGAACGCGATGAACAATGACAACTCTGTCTTCTTCCCTGTGACTCTATCGACGAACAATAAACTAGGTATGGGATTTTTGTGAATGATTTTATATTGCCATTATAATTTCCTTATAAAAAAAGAACGAAGATCAACTTATAACTAGTTGATCATAATATGTTTTCCTTTTGTGGGTTTTTAGATTGATCATTGCGGGAGAGTTTGTTGTGCTTCGTTATTGTGAGCTAAATGATACCACCATAAATGTGGAGGGTGCATACCAAACCAACATGGTTTGACACCTCCGCCATTCTCTTTTGTGGTGTTCTTCGCAATAGAGGAAGGATTCCATGGAGACGATGGAGACAAAGGCAACGACTGAGCCTCCCACGGCCTCTGTGACCCACGCTGCCACCGCGGATTTCCATGCCGCCACCGACTGAACCGATCACTCGCCCTTACGGAACCCCTTCCAAACTTGTCGTGCCCCCTTGGGGCTCCCAGGGCCGGGTTGAGCCACCCTGGCCATGCCGTCAGCTAAAAAAACTAGCCCCGGCCACCCCAACCTTCCAGCCAAACCGGTACTCGAGCCGCCCGTGCCCTCCGGGTTGAACCGGTCTCACAGCACCCTCCCGAGCCACCCACACCCTCCTAGATAAACTGTCCTCGCAGCGCTCTCCAATGCTGCATCGGCCTCCCGGTCGAACCATCTCCCAACCGCTCGCTCCCTCACGGCGCCCTGACCGATCTGGACCCACGCGGCACCCCGGCAGAGCCGTACTCTCGTGCCTCTCGCGGCGTGTCGGCCGAGTTGGCCTCCTGAGCCGCTCACGACGCCGCGACCAAGCCGTCCTCACGAGCCCCTTGCGGCGCCCTAGACGAACCGGCTCATGCCCCTGCGGCACCCTCTGGTCCGAATCTCCCACGTGGCGCCATACGGGTCGAACCTCCCAAATGTCGACCCAGGGATGGTCCGTGCCCTCGCAGCCGGTCCACGCCCTCATGGACGGTCCGCGCACTCTCGGCTCTCTGAGGCCCCTCACGGCCTTCCGGGCTAGGCCCAGTGGGATGGGTGAACCCAAAGGGATGGGATAGATCCAACGGGTAAGGCCTGGTCGACCCAAACCTGGTCGGCCCAGACCAAATCGGGCCGGGTAGATCCGACTGGGTCGGACCGGACCTAGGCCCAGTACGACCATTTACTTTATTTTGGCCATATCTTTGGCACCGGACATTCGTTTGACGAACCGTCAATAGTGATAGTAATCATGGAGAATTACGGTCCCTTTGAATATACCCCACTAGAGTTTGGGGTATTGTTGAGAAATCATCAGGTCGGATCATGCACGAATCCAACCAGGCCCTAGGGACTAAAAGGCTAATAAATCAGAGACCGGGCGTCTGATTGATGAACCGTCTATTCCGTTAAAACAACTATGACGTGGTAGAGCATTAAGATACTTTTTTGTGGGACTTTGGGACAGTTGGAGGATCGACCAGTAGCTTTTGTAGTGGATCTTCCAGAGGCGAGTGAGCTTTTGTGAGGCAACTTAGTAGATGTATGAGACTTGACAACTGCTGACCATTTGACTAGGAGTGACTCGACTGGCCATGTGGAGAGTTCCTGTTTGGGGCGAAAGACCCACAGTGGAGGAGCGTGCATGGTGACGCGGTAGACCCATGGTACTCGATAGGAGGAGTACCTCTGTAGGCTATAAGGGAGAGTACGTGGGTGTGGTGTCAGACCCACGGTGGGGAGCGCCTCTGTGTGACGTAGCAGACCCACTGTACTCGAAAGGAGGAGTAACTCAGGAGTCCAATGTTAGTGGAAAGCACCTCTGTGTGACGCGACATGACCACTGTACTCAATTGAGCAAGAGTTATCCAGCAGCCAATGTTTCGATAATGTGAATAAAATCCTGGATGAGCTGATTCTATACTTTTTTATTTTCCTCATGTTTGATATGGATTACATAATAACTTATGTATATGTATATGAATATACCTAAGTAGGGTTATCTATTTTTTCCTTACTTTTTGGTATATCCGTGGTAGATTAGTGAGTCTTTAAGGGACTTGGGGTCTGTACTGAGTATCATTATACTCACCCCTACACCGGCTATGCCTGCACCATATTGTGTTGGATACAGACGACAGACAACGCTGACGGAGGCTAAGAGTACCAGGACATGATGGCACTCGGATGTGGGCCTTATGACTAGTCAGTACATGGATAAGACTAATGGACATGGAGTTCTAAGGAGGATATCTGTAACTACCCTTCACGAAGGAATCCCAGAGTAAGACCCAATAGTTGTTTTTCCTTTCATCAGTTGTACATTTACTTCCAGATCCTTTTACTTTACTGTTGAGCTTGTATTTACATCCCCTTTTACTTTTCAGTAGTCTAATGATATACAATTTACCTAGTGTATTGTATCTAGTTGTGTGCTCTGTTTTGTGCATTTACAGGTTATAAAGGAAATTTATTACCAGTTTTATGAAATTATGCCTTTGGTGCTAGTCTCCAGCCCCTGGCCTATGAATGGAGGGCTTGGGGAAGTCACGGAACAGGTCCCGGGGGAAGGATTGTGACTAATTGGTATCAGAGGAGTTAGTTCTACTACAGAACATAAGTTTTTTATATTTTCTGTGATGCAATTGTGTTATGTGTAGTGAGTGTGGTTTTCAGTATAGGGAGTCCAGTGTTGTTGCGGCAACCAACGTATCCATACACTAGGACCCTGACTTATGATTTCTAACTAAGTGCAGGAAAACACTAATTATGTGTGTTTTTTAAAAAGTTTTCTTTAAGTCAGCTCAACTAGGTCAGCTCACCAAGTATAATTTTTTAACCGTAGCAGATCTGAATTTTTTTAGGATGCCCCCACATAGAAAACAAGTTAGAGTTCTAGGAGTTGTATGTAATGATATCCCACTGAGCGGCGAGGCCTCGGTGCAGGGCCCTTTTCTAGCAGAGGAACCATTGGTACCACTCCCCATTGGGACACCGATGCCACCAGCCCTAGCATCAGATGGTGCGCGCCGCTTGAGCATGTTGCACGAGTTCCAGTGCCAGAGGCCACCCAGGTTTAAGGGAGAGAGGGACCCATAGGTGTCTAAGGATTGGCTGGAGGCTGTGGTGAGAGTCTTCTGAATTGTAAGCACACTATCGACCACATGGTGATACATGATTCCAGCCTTATATAGACAATAGTGGGCAGATGGTTGATAATGATACTCTAGTTACATGATGAGGTGATGATTCTATGAGTAGACTTTGTGATCCTGTTTCAATCAGAGTTTGTCCTAGTGACTCTACACACAGTGCGCATACAGAAGCTACTTCATCTACAGTAGGGCAGCATGAATGTAGCTCAGTACTCAGGGAGGTTCATAGACCTCTCACGCTACTCCACCGATATGGTGCATAAACTATTCTTCAAGGAATGTACCTTCGATCAGGGGATCAAACAAGAGATTAGGTTTTTAATGGACTCACTCATCATGTTGACGCAGGCAGGGGTGTTAGAGAAAGCCCTCTTGGTGGAGAGTTTCCTTTCTGAGCAGTATCCAGTAGCAAGATCCACCACCAGTCAACATGTAGCAGACCTTTCAGAGTAGACAATAGAAAGATTTCATAGAGTTCCAAGTGGACCAGACCTATAGGTGCACGACCGCATGACTGAAGATCTGTTGTGAGGGGAACCCGAAGCTGAGACTGAAATTCTAGGGGTGGGAAGTGTTGCTCATGCAGCGGGCAGTGTCACATTACTCGTGACTATCAGACCTATCATATGGATTATAATAAGATGTTTGAAGGACCTCCCAGGCAGATACAATGATTTGATCGAGGCGGTCCGCAAGGAGTAGGCGAATGTGGAAGAAGAGTTGGTCATGCACCTGGCGGTGGACGATGATTCGAGATGATACAGCCAACACCACCAAGTGGTCCACCCTGACAGAAGGGAGTATGTGGACAAGGGAGAGCTCAGCTCTAGGAATTTGGGGCATTCAATCATAGGGCTCAGAAGATGATTCGAGGTATGATCTATGTCTACTCCACTATAGCTTTAGTACTTATAGACACAAGTTCCAGTCACTCTTTCATTGTCTCTGCACAAGTTCGGAGCACAGAGATTCTGAAAGAGCTGTTGTCTCGATATTTACGACTAGAGACTCTTACGGGAGTAGATTTGATGATTATACACTGGTTCCGGAAGTGCGAGCTTACTCTGGGAGGCGAGAGCTCCAGCTGGGATCTCCTAGTAGTGGCGTTGTGGCCCTATGATGTCATCTTGGGTATGGACTGGTTATCTATATTCCATGCTCAGATCTACTATATTAAGAACAATGTGTGGTGTGTTCACATAGATGGGACCAGTTTTACCTTCACTGGTGAGAAGGGAGACTTTACAGCACAGGAAATACTTACCCAGAGGAGGGTGCACCCGAACAATCATCAGTTGGCTTGCATTACCCTTCGAGCAGTAGATGTGGAGAGTCTGAGCTGTCCAATAATGGTGGACCAGTAGGCGTATGTGATGAAGGTGACCTTCAGATATCGGTACGTCCAATATGAGTTCTTGTATATGCCATTCAGTATAAATAACGCTCCAACAGTGTTCATGGGACTCAAGAACGGGTTCTTTTAGCCATACCTCGATCGCTTTGACATAGTCTTCATTGACGAAATTCTAATCTACTCTACTACTAAAGAGGATCATGCCTACCATTTTTAGGAAGTACTAGAAACACTCTGAGATCACCATATTTATGGTAAGCTCTCAAAGTGATAGTTCTGGATCCGACTGGTTCACATTCTAGCACTTGTCATCTCGGAGGATGGAGTTATATTTGATCCAGTAAAGATTGAAGTGGTACTTTCATGGGAGCCACCCAGGAGTGTGATGAAAGTACAGAGTTTCTTGGGTTTGGCAGTATACTACCTGATATTCGTGAAATATTTCTATAGAGTTGCAGCAGCACTATCAGCATTGATGAAGAAGGGGAAACGGTTTTTGTGGTCGAAGAGATGTCAGCAAGAAAATTCAGGAGCTGAGGTAGAGGCTGACTAGTTCCCACATCTTAAGGCTTCTAGAGGAAGGCATAGGGTACGTAGTCTACTATGACGCATCATGGACCAGAATTGGATGTGTCCTGATGTAGGTGTGATTAGTGATCACTTATGGTTCTCGGTAGCTGAGACAACATGAGTAGAACTATGCTACCCATGACATGGAGTTAGTAGCAGTGGTATTCACATTGAAGATGTGGTTAAACTACTTGATGGGAGAGTGTTCTACCGTGTACTCTGATCACAAGAGTCTCATATATATTTTCTCCCAGAATGAACTAAACCTGAGACAAATACGTTGGATTGAGTTTCTCAAGGACTATGACTTCAAGATAGTTTATAATCTTGGGAACGAGAACGTTGATGCAGATACACTCAGCAGGAGATCTGGTATACAGCTGCTAGGTGAGGCAATGAAGCAGCTGGATGCTTTTAAGATATCCTTTGTGGATAGGGATGGATAAGATTTTATTCTTTCTCTTGTAGTCACTCCACCACTTCTTCAGAAAGTTAGGGAGGCATAGTGTGGGGACACTAACTACGAGACATGATGTGCTCTAATATCCATAGGGTAGGCACCTGATGGATTTTCTGAAGGTGGGTAGCATGTCATCCTCTTTAGGGGGTGTACCATGGTACCAGTTTCACTTCATTAGAAGTGTTAAAAGTGTTCCACACATCCCCTGTAGCGGTAAATCTTGGAGTGGTGAAGATGTACCATGATCTTTGATGAAATCACTGGTGGTCAAGAATGAATAAGGTAGTTGCGGAGTTTCTTTCTTGGTGCCTCACTTGTCAGCACGTGAAGGTGGAGCACCAGGTACCAGTAGGGTTGGTTAAACCTTTAGAGGTCCCAGAGTGGAAGTGGGATGGGATATGCATGTAATTTATGACAGGACATCCACGTACATCCGGGGACATTACTCTATTTCGGTGATCGTTGACTGACTCACTATATCATCCCACTTTCTACCGATCAGAGAGCATGGTTCAGTAGAGAGATTAGTATGCCTCTATGTGAAATATATTTTGAGTCTACATGGAGTGCCTTCAATGATGGATCTGATTGTGAAGCACATTTTACTTCCCATCTGTAGAAGGGGCTACATGAGGCTTTCAGGATGTAGCTCTGATTGAGCACCACCTTCCATCCTCAAACAGATGGCTAGATAGAGCGGACCATTCAGACCCTCAAGGACATGATCTGTGCATGTGTCCTCAACTTCGATCGTAGTTGGAAGGCATCACTTAACATTGGTTGAATTTTTATAAAACAACATCTATCACTCTACCATTAGGATGACACCTTTTGAGGCATTATAGGGTGACCTTATACATCACCATTGTGATGGACTGACCCTAGGGAGTCAGCACTAGTGGGACCAGAGATGGTAAGAGCTTCAACTAAGAAGGTGAAGATCATCCAGGAGTGGATGAAGACTATATAGAGTAGGCATAAGTTGTATGCCGACAGGAAACAGTGACCTATGGAGTTCGAGGATGGTGACCATGACTCTTTATGGGTCTCACCCTGACGAGGTCTATAGAGATTTGTCCAAGGTGGTAAGTTATCTCTGATGTTCATCGGACCTTTTCAGATCCTTAGCAGCATTGTCAAGGTGGCATAACACTTAGCCCATCCACCTCAGTTGCACCGAGTGCATGACGTCTTCCACATATCCCAACTGAGGTGTTACGTGGATGACCCTTCTCACATCATCGACCATGGTGAGATGGATTTCGATGATGGGGATACTTTTGTGGAGGTTTCAATAGAGATTGAGGATCGATAGGAGCAGGTCCTTCATCAATGGTCGATAGCTCTGGTGTGTGTTCGTTGGTATCTTGAAAACCTTCAGGAGAGAACATGGGAGTGGGAGGCTCAGATGCATTTTCAGTACCTCCACATGTTCCCTTAGTTTCAGTTGTGGCTTACTGGGACGTAATTCCAGAGGTGGGAAGAATATAAAGACCCATAATTTCCAGTTAATTTTTTTAAATTAAATGGAAATTTTATGTGTCCGTGAAAATTGACGGCCCATGATTTTGAGGCCCGGAGTGCCAGGAATGAAATTTTGAACTTTTTTTGGGTACGTTTAGTAAACACGTGAGCTGGATTTTCTAAATTTTGAACCATTGCTTGGAATTGAAATAACAGGACACCATTGAACTTGAAGCGCTGGTACTCACTTAAGGAGACTCTCTCCTTGACGGTAGTTAGTCGAGGGTGAAAGTTAGTTTTTGGGTTTTTCGTGGAAATAATAAAATAAAATAAACATATAATTTATTTTATTTTATTTTTTATAACCACACATGTTGAAGTTCGAGGGGGGGACCACCAAAACATAACAATTCATGGGAGGTTATGGTGGTGGGGACCACCCGGGGCCAAAACCTCCTCTTCATGTTTAATTTTGGTGGGGACCACCCGATAATTCAAAACTTCCCAATTTTCATATGAGAGCAAGGACCACCCATCCCCCTAAATAATGGTGTGTCTAAAGACCTGAAAAATTCAAGGAAATTTTTTTTCTAAATTTTCTTTGGATTTTTACAAGAACGCAGTTTCTAACGGCACCTGATTCTGAGGCCCGGTGTGCCCGGAATCATTTTCCGAAGTTTGGCTGGGGTACGTTCGGTGAACGGACGAGCGGGTATTTCTAACTTTTGAACCGGTGCTCGGAATCGAATTCTGAGGGCACCGATGGAATCGCAGCGCTGGTACTTGCTTAGAAACACCTCTTTCAGAGTTGTGTTTGCTCGGTTGTGGTTTTTAATTTTTGGGCTTAAAGTTAAGAAATAAAATCATTGTACAACAAACTATATTTTATTTCACTTAAGCCACTTGGAATCCACTTAAAGCCACTTAATGCGGCTTAAACTGAGTTGATGCGGATAGGGTTCTATCCAAAAATATCCTACCCTCTTGGTAGGATATTTGTGAGGTGGGACCCGCACGAGCCCCACCGTTTCTTTTCCGCTAAGTAACGCACCCGAGAAAACCCATCATTATGAAAGTCAACTGATGCGTTTTCTTAATTTCTTAACGCACCAATTAATTGGGCGGTTTTCTTCGTTGAATTAAATGGGCGGTTTATTCGTTGAAATTAATTCTATGAATTAATTTCATTCGTTTCTTAACCTGTTTGAAATCCGTTGGCGTAATAATAAAATAAGACCAACGCAAGACTTCTGGAAAAAAATGTTCGTTGAGAGGATTTGACAGAAACCAAGAGTTCTTCATCCTCCTTCATGAAGAACGCGAAGAACGTGAAGAACGCCGGCCTCCGACAAAGAACACCGAACCCGCGGAAATTGACGACGCGACGTCGTGTGCCGCGACGCCAATGTTTCCTCTCCCGCGACGTTCTTCTGCGATGTTCCTTCCTCCGCGACAAAAACCTTCGATCATCCGTCGAGGTGAGAGTTTTCGATTCTTTAAATTCTTTTGTGGATTTTAACTCATGATGGATTTAATTATTAAAATTAAATCTGTTGTTTCTTGGACATCGGAGTTCGTCGACGCAATGCCGGATACCACGACCACACGACAGCCTTCCGCGACGCGACGATCCCCACCTTCCGCGACGATCAATTCCGCAAAGAACGTGCATACGACGACTTGATGAGGTAGGGTTTTTTTGAAATATTCTATATTCCCGTGAACGTTTCCTTTAAAATAATGAACCCGATTTCATAAGAACAATTGTAATTTATTAAAATTGTTATTTGATATGTTGATTATTCTTCCCGGTTGTTATCGCCTAACGCGGAGGGTGCGGGCCAAACGAGCGTGGCCCGACAACCCTCTGCAATTCTTCATTGTTGTGCGGATTTGGTGGGGGAAGACAAAGTGGGACGCAAGGGCGATTTGATGTTTCTGCAGTGAAGAACAGAACCCTGGAGGAGCAGTGGCGTAGACGGGAAGGAAAACGGACCAACAGAGCAACTCCGGGGGCCCGCGGAAGCCACTGGCGGCGCGGGTCGCCAGCGCGGCGGCGGCGCCAGCAAACCCGCGGCCGCGCGGGTCCGGCGCACACGCGGGACACGGCCTATGCTGCGTCCGTTGACCAGGGCGGCACCCCGCGGGGGCCGCGGTGCTGTCACGTGGGGGCAGCAAGCCCCCCGCGCCGCTCGGCCGCTCGGCCGAGCCGAGCCAGACCGGCCGGCCGAGCCGGGCCGCGCCCAGGCCAGGCCAGACCAGGTCTGGCCGGGTTGTACTGGGTCTGGTCGACCAGGTTTGGCCGACCCAGGGGGGGACGGGCCGGGTCGGCCCGGGCCCAGACCCCCGTCTTCGGACCATTTCGGTCTTTTTCCCGTAACGTGAGCTACGTGCCTCCAAAAGACTATCCGTTAGTGGAAGCGCGATCCTTGGATCGAGACGATCGTTTCAGTATATCGCACTCATGGTTTTGGAGTACTTTGAGTTCGGTCGGGTCGGTTCGTACACGAAACCAACCAGGCCCTCGGAACGGAAACGCTCATATCTTGAGCTACGGATGTCCGTTTGACGTGCTGTCGACTTCGTTGATTTCCTATAAGTTAGACGGATCTTTTTGAATACTCCGCCTGAGGATTGGACGCAGGTGGAGTATGGTCGGGTTGGTTTTGCCTTAAAAACCAACCGGGTCCCTAGGACGAAAAAGCCAATATCTCTCAGACCGGGCGTCCGATTGACGCGCCGTCTGCGACGTTGAGTTCCTGTTGACGATACGGAACTTTTGGATACATAAAAATTGGACTTTGTGTCAGTTGATGTATCAGCCTCTCAGATCGTGGAGCGGACCCTCCCGAACGAGCTTGCTGTATGCGGGAACCCTAGTGCTGGCTGCGACGACAACTGTGCAGAGATCCTCAGTAGACTGCGATGACGACTGTGCAGAGATCCTCAGTGGACTGCGGCGATGACTGTGCAGAGATCCTCAGTGGACTGCGACGACTACTGCAATTAGCGATCCTACGTGGATCAGTGCTACAGATCCTGTGTGGATCCGATCCTCTGTGGGTCAGCGCTCAGCAGTTCTGTGTGAGCCAGTGCCTATAGGTCCTGTGTGGGCCCGATCCTGTGTGGGTCTTTGCGGGGGTTAGTTACCTATTGATCATGTGTGGGTCCGATCCTGTGTGGGTCATTGCGGGGGTTAGTACCTTTCGATCCTTTGTGGGTCCGACGACTTAGATGGATCAGTGATCATCTTTATCGTCATACAAGAAGTATACCTGTGTGAGCTGAATCCTGTGTTACTCTCCTTTGTAGATTGTGCTGAGCTATCCTCTGTGGATTTACTGTTTACTCTCCTTTGTGGATTGTGTTGAGGTATCCTATGTGGATTACCTTTTCTCTCCTTCGTGGATTGTTTTGTGCTATCCTGTGTGGGTTTACGTTTGCTTTCCTGTGTGGACTGAGTTGTGCTTGGGCTCGGATGTTGGAGCCGAATGAAAATTGATGACTTAGGTATATGTATGGTCATATACCTAAGAAGTTTCGGTTGTTACTTTGTGATTGTATCTTTCCTTTCTAAATTATTCTTTGTGGATTCTGGGAGACCTTCGGGGGTCTCGGGGTCCCTACTGAGTATCTTATACTCACCCCTGCATGGGCTATGCCCGCACTTCGTTGTGTTGGTTGCAGACGATGGACATCGCTGATCATGGTGGAGGCTTGCGGAGTAGGAAGGTACCTGGAGGTGGACCACTGGGCGAAACGTACCCGGAGCGGACGGCTGGACCGAGGAGTGGTGGAGGCTATCTGTACCCACCCTTCAGGTTGGACTTCCAGAGGACGGCTCGACGCTGCATCTTTTCCTTTCAGTTGCTGTTTTTCCCTTTCAGTTGTACTTTACAATTGGGCTTGTATTTCTGGCCCCTTTTACTTTCAGCACAGCTTGTTACAGTTTTTACTTAGTGTTTACTTTTCCGCTTTCTTACTCTGTGGTCCTTTTTTACTATTCAAAGGCAATGCCTTCCCTTTTTTCCGGGATTTACACCTTGGTGCTAGTCGTCAGCCCCTGGCCTATAGAAGGCGGACTTGGGGTAGTCACGACACAGGCCCCGAGGACGGGTCGTGACAAATTGGTATCAGAGGAGGTCGGTTCTACCACAGAGTCTGATCTTTCTTCTATGTGAAGCAATAGTGTTTAGAGTATTGGGTGTGGTTATCAGTCCAGGGAGCCCAATGTTGGTGCAGCGGCCGACGTATTCGTACACCAGAACCTGACTTCTGATTTCCGACCTAATGCACGAAAACATTTATTGCATGTGTGTTTCAAGTTTTCTTTGTGATTACTTAATATCAACTCACCAGTTATACAGTTCTGACTGTGGCGCACCTGTTTCCTTTTCAGGATGGCCCCACGATGGTAGCCAGCTAGGGTTCCAAGAGTATAGCGTGACGATAGCCCACCGAGCGATGAGGCCTCGGTATAGGGCCCGTTGACAGTAGAGGCACCGGCGGTACCTTTACCCGCCGAGCCCCCGATGCTTCCAGCACCAACCGCTGACGATGCACGTCGCCTCAGAGCTCTACACGAGTTCCAGTGCTAGCGACCACCCAGGTTTCAAGGGGAGACGGACCCCCAGGAAGCCAAGGACTGGCTGGAGGCGGTCGTACGAGTTTTCAGGCTAGTGAGGACACCAGCAGACCTCAAGGTGATCCTCGCAGTGAGCCTACTGCACGCAGCAGCGGGCCAATGGTGGAGCTTGATGCTCCAAGTGCATGATGAGGCATCTCTTCTCTGGATGGACTTCAAGAGCCTCTTCTACTCAGATTTCATCCTGGCCACCCTCCGTGCGGTGCGCATCCCGGAGCTTCTTCAGCTACGGCAGGGCAGCTTGACGGTCGCCCAGTACGCGATGAGGTTTACCGATCTTTCTCGCTACTCGAACGACATGGTGCGGGACCCCTTCTTCTGGGCCCGGACCATTGAGCAGGGTTTGAGACACGAGATCAGGGCATCGCTGATCTCCCTCAGCATCCCCACCCAGGCAGGAGTACTGGAGCGAGCCCTTCTGATCGAGAGCATTCTTGCTGAGTCTACTTCAGCAGCGAGACCTACCGCAGGGTGGCAGGTAGCGGAGACTTTTGAAGCAGGTAGCCGACAGATGACTCAGGGTTCCAGGCAGACTAGACCCTCTCATAAATGAACTCAGGACACTGGCTCAGTAGTGCGGGGCACACAGCGCGGAGCCAGTCTTTCGAGAGGTAGGCAGTGCTACGCTTGCGGTGGGCATGGCCACATGGCTCGTGACTACCCGACCCACCGTACCAAGGAGTATCAGACGGTGGAGGGGCCACCCAGGCAGAGGTAGAGGGTCGACCGTGGCGGTCCGCAGGGAGGAGGCGGACAAGGCAGAGGAGCTGGCTGAGTAGCGGGTGGTGGGAGACGCTTTGAGCCTCTACCACCACCACCACCAGGAGGCCCGCCCCGACCACAAGGAGCTAGCGGGAAGAGACAGGCACAGCTCCAGGCAGTGGAGGCCTACGGCCACGGTGCACCAGAGATGATTCGAGGTACGATCTGTGTCTATTCCACCCTTGCTGCAGTTCTTATAGACACAGGAGTGAGTCACTCTTTCATAGCCGCTGCCCTTGTTCGGAGCTCGGAGATTCCGATAGAGCCGTTGGCTCGATCCTTACGGCTAGAGACCCCTACGGGAGCCGACTCGATGATTACGCACTGGTGCCGGCAGTGTGAGCTTACTCTAAGAGGCGAGAGCTTCAGATGGGATCTTCTTGTAGCGGCGTCGAGGCCTTACGACGTCATCTTGGGCATGGATTGGTTATCTACAGTCCATTCTCATATTGATTGTTTTAGGCACAGGGTGCGATGTGTGCGCACCGATGGGAACAGGTTCACCTTCACTAGTGAGAAGGGAGCCTTTGCAGCATAGGAGGGACTCCTGCAGAGGAGAGGATAGCCCATCACTCATCAGTTTTCTAGCCTCATCCTAGGAACAGTGGACGTGTGGAGTCCTAGTTTTCCTACAGTGGTGGGTAAGTATGCGGACGTCTTCCCCGACGACGTTCCAGGACTACCTCCTTGCAGAGAGGTAGACTTTTACATTGATCTGTACCCCGGGACAGCCCTGATATCCACTCCAGCGTATCGTATGGCCCCCACTGAGCTTCGAGAGCTGTGGGTACAGTTGAGGGACTTGTAGGGAAAGGGGTTCATCCGACCCAGTGTTTCACCCTGGGCTTCCCCGATATTGTTCGCCAAGAAGGCAGACGAGAGTTTGCGACTGTGTGTCGACTATCGTCGCCTGAATCAGGTGATAGTGAGGAACAAGTGTCTGCTACCGAGGATTAATGACCTCTTCGATCAGCTCAAGGGATCACGGTGGTTCTCGAAGATAGACCGCAGGTCAGGCTATCATCAGCTCAGAGTTCGAGACGAGGACGTTCATAAGACGGCCTTCAGGTGTCGGTATGGCCACTATGAGTTCTTGGTTATGCCATTCGGTGTAACCAATGCTGCTGAAGTGTTCATTAGCCTCATGAACATGATCTTCCAGCCGTACCTCAATCGATTTGTCGTGGTCTTCATCGACGAATTTTGGTATACTCGACCACATAGGAGGAGCACACCTACCACTTGCGGGTTGTACTAGACACACTCCGAGAGAAACAGCTTTATGGAAAGCTCTCAAAGTGCCAGTTTTGGTTACGTGAGGTCCACTTCTTGGGTCACATCATTTCTGAGGTGGGAGTTGTGGTGGATCTTGCGAAGATCGAGGCAGTTCTAGCTTGGGAGCCACCCAGGAGCGTGACGGAGGTGCGGAGTTTCTTGGGTCTAGCCGGATACTATCGGAGATTCGTTCCATACTTCTCCAGAGTTGCGGAACCACTATCAGCTTTGACGAAGAAGGGGAAACCCTTTGTGTGGTCAGACAGATGTCAGCAGAGCTTCTAGGAGCTGAGACAGAGATTGACCAACGCACCTATCTTGAGGTTGCCTGAGGAGGGAGTTGGATACGTAGTCTACTGCGATGCATCAGGGACCGGACTCGGATGTCTCCTGATGTAGGAGCGGTCAGTGATTGCCTATGGATCACGTCAGTTGAGGCCGCATGAGCAGAACTACGCTACCCATGACCTAGAGTTAGCAGCAGTGGTCTTCGATCTGAAGACATGGAGACACTATCTGATGGGCGAGCGCTTTACAGTCTTTTCTAACCACCAGAGTCTCAGGTACATCTTCTTGCAAAAGGACCTGAACCTAAGACAGTGGTGATGGATTGAGTTCCTCCATGACTATGACTTTGAGATAGTCTATACTCATGGGACAGGGAACGTAGTAGCCGATTCTCTCAGCAGGAGGACGGGCATTCAGCTACTTGAGGAGGCGACAGAGCAGCTAGCCTCCTTGCATATATCCTTCATGGATAGGGACGGAGCAGACTTCCTTCAGTCTCTCACAGTCTCTCCTCCACTTCTACATCGGGTCAGAGATGCACAGCGTGGGGACGCTGACTGTGAGACACGGCGTGCACAAATATCCTCAGGGACAGGCACCTGATGGTTTCTCCCTTGGAGCAGAGCACGACGTCCTTTTCAGCGGACGTACCTTGGAACCAGTTTCTTTATGGGAGGAGGTGCTGAGAGAGTTTCACACTTCTCCATTGACGGTACATCCTGGAGTGGCGAAGATGTACCAGGACCTTAGGTGACAGCACTGGTGGCCGGGCATGAAGAAGGTTGTGGAAGAGTTCGTTTCTCGATGCCTCACCTGCCAGTAGGTGAAGGCAGAGCATCAAGTACCAGCAGGCTTGGTACAGCCCTTGGAGGCCCTGGAGTGGAAGTGGGACGGGATTTATATGGACTTCATGACTGGACTTCCACGCACTTCCAGAGTTCACGACTCCATTTGGGTGATTGTTGACCGACTCACCAAGTCGGCACACTTATTACCCATCCGAGAGCCGGGCTCAGTGGAGAGCTTGGGGCGTCTCTACGTTTAGGAGATTGTACGACTTCACTTAGTGTCATCATCTATCGTCTCTGATAGAGACACTCTCTTTACTTCCCAGCTTTGGAAGGGGTTTCAGGAGGCGTTCGGGACACAGATACGTCTGAGCACCGCCTTTCACCCTCAGACAGATGGTCAGACGGAGAGGACCATTCAGACTCTCAAGGACATGCTCTGCGCATGTTTCCTCGACTTTGGTCGCAGCTGGGAGGACCACTTACCCTTGGTGGAGTTCGCGTACAACAACAACTACCACTCCACCATAGGGATGTCCCCATACGAGGCGTTGTACGGCAGACCTTGCAGATCTACTTTGTGCTGGACAGACCCTGGGGAGTCAGCACTTGTGGGACCAGAGATGGTCTGGACCATGACGGAGAAGGTTTAGGTCATCCAGGAGCGGATGAGGACAGCTCAGAGCTGGCAGAAGTCTTATGATGACTGGAGACGGAGGCCACTAGAGTTCGAGGATGGCAACCACGTCTTCTTGCGTGTCTCACCTCGACGTGGATTACGGAGATTTGGCCGAGGTGGCAAGTTGTCTCCACGCTTCATCGGACCTTTCCAGGTCCTCAGTAGGATTAGCGAGGTGGCTTATCTCCTGGCTCTACCACCTCAGTTGCACCGGGTGCATGACGTCTTCCATTATCTCAGCTGAAGAGATACGTGCACGACCCGACGCACATCATTGACCATGGGGATCTAGAAGTGGATGATAGGGAGACTTTTGCAGAGGTCCTGGTGGAGATCAAGGATCGATAGGAGCGGGTCCTATGTGGGTGATTGATTCCTCTTGTGCGCATCATATGGTAGCATGGGAACCTCTAGGAGAGCACATGGGAGCGGGAGGCTCAGATGCATGCATAGTACCCACATTTTTTCCCCTAGTTTATGATGTATCTTTACGGGGACGTAATGCCCTGAGGTGAGAGTGATGTAAATACCCGAAAAATTCAAGGAAATTTTTTTTCTTAATTTTCTTTGGATCTTTACAAGAATAAAATTTCTGACGGCACCTGATTCTGAGGCCCGGTGTGCCCGGAATCATTTTCCAAAGTTTGGCTCGGGTACGTTCAGTGAACGGACGAGCGGGTTTTTCTAACTTTTGAACCAGTTCTCAGAATCAAATTCTTAGGGCACCGATGGAATTGCAGCACCGGTACTTACTTAGAAACACCTCTTTCGGAGTTGCGTTTGCTCGGGTGTGGTTTTTAATTTTCGGGTTTAAAGTTAAGAAATAACATAATTTTATGACAAACATTATTTTATTTCACTTAAGCCACTTGGAAGCCACTTGAATCCACTTAAAGTGGCTCAAACTGAGTTGATGCGGATAGGGTGCTATCCAAAAATATCCTACCGTCTTGGTAGGATATTTGTGAGGTGGGACCCGCACGAGCCCCACCGTTTCTTTTCCGCCAAGTAATGCACCCGCAAAAACCCGTCATTATGAAAGTCAACTGACGTGTTTTCTTAATTTCTTAACGCACCAATTAATTGGTCGATTTTCTTCGTTGAATTAAATGGGAGGTTTATTCATTGAAATTAATTCTATGAATTAATTTCATTCGTTTCTTAACCTGTTTGAAATCCGTTGGCGTAATAATAAAATAAGACCAACGCACGACTTCTGGAAAAAAATGTCCGTTGAGAGGATTTGACAGAAACCAAGAGTTATTCATCCTCCTTCGCGAAGAACGCGAAGAACGTGAAGAACTCTGGCCTCTGACGAAGAATGCTGAACCCGCAGAAATCGACGATGCGATGCTGTGTGCCGCGACGCCGACATTTCCTCTCCCGCGACGTTCTTCTGTGACGTTCCTTCCTCTGCGACAAAAACCTTTGATCATCCGTTGAGGTGAGAGTTTGCGATTCTTTAAATTCCTTTGTGGATTTTAACTCATGATGGATTTAATTATTAAAATTAAATCTGTTGTTTCTTGGACCTCGGAATTCGTCGACGCAACGCCGGATACCGCGACGACGTGACGCCCTTCCGCGACGCGACGATCTCCACCTTCCGCGACGATTAATTCCGCGAAGAATGTGCGTGCGACGACTTGATGAGGTAGGGGTTGTTGTGAAATATTCTATATTCATGTGAACGTTTCTTTTAAAATAAAGAACCCGGATTCATAAGAACAATTTTAATTTATTAAAATTGTTATTTGATATGTTGATTATTCTTCCCGGTTGTTATCTCCTAACGCGGAGGGTGCGGGCCAAACGAACACGGCCCGACAACCCTCCGAAGTTCTTCGTTGTTGTGCGGATTTGGCGGGCGATGACAAAGCGTGACGCAAGGGCGATTTTATGTTTTCGCAGTGAAGAACGGAACCCAGGAGGAGCAGTGGCACAGATGGGAAGGAAAACATACCACCGGAGCAACTCCGGTGGTGGCAGTGGTGCCAGCGGACCCGCGACCGCGCGGGTCCGGCGCACACGCGGGACGCGGCCTATGCTGTGTCCGTTGACCAGGGCGCCCCCCCCCCCCCCCCCCGCGGGGGCCGCGGTGCTGTCACGCGGGGGCAGCGGGCCCCCCGCGCTGCTCGGCCGCTCGGTCGAGCCGACCCGGACCGGCCGGCCGAGCCGGGCCGTGCCCAGGCCTGGCCGGACCGGGTCCAGCTGGGTTGGACCGGGTCGGGTCGACCCGGTTCGGCCGACCTAGGGGGGTCGTGCCTGGTCAGCCCGAGCCCAGACCCCCATCTTCGGACCATTTCGGTCATTTGCTCGTAACTTGAGATACGAGCCTCCAAACGACTCTCCATCAGCGGCAACGCGATCCTTGGATCAAGACGGTTGTTTCGGTATATCTCACTCTAGGTTTCGGAGTACTTTGAGCTCGGCCGGGTTGGTTCGTACACGAAACCAACCGGGCCCTCGGAGCAGAAACGCTCATATCTTGAGCTACGGACGTCTGTTTGACGTGTCGTCAACTTCGTTGATTTACTCTAAGTGAGATGGATCTTTTGGAATACTCCACCCAAGGTTTGGACGCAGGTGGAGTACAGTCAGGTTGTTTTTGCCTTAAAAACCAACCGGGCCCCTGGGACGAAATAGCCAATATCTCTCAGACCGGGCATCCGATTGACGCGCCGTCTGCGACGTTGAGTTCCTGTTGACGATACGGAACTTTTGGATACATCAACTTCAGACTTTGTGTCAGTTGATCTATCAGACTCTTGGATCGTGGAGCGGACCCTCCCGAACGAGCTTGTTGTGTGCGGGAACCCTAGTGCTGGCTGCGACGACGACTGTGCCGAGATCCTCAGTGGACTATGGTGACAAATGTGCAGAGATCCTCAGTGGACAGCGACGACTACTGCACTCAGCGATCCTACGTGGATCAGTGCTACAGATCCTGTGTGGATCCAATCCTGTGTGGGTCAGCGCTCAGCGGTTCTGTGTGAGCCAGCGCCTACAGGTCCTGTGTGGGCCCGATCCTGTGTGGGTCTTTGCGGGGGTTAGTTACCTATTGATCCTGTGTGGGTCCGATCTTGTGTGGGTCATTGCTGGGGTTAGTACCTTTCGATCCTTTGTGGGTCTGACGACTTAGATGGATCAGTGATCATCTTTATCGTCATACAATAAGTATACCTCTGTGAGCTGAATATTGTGTTACTCTCCTTTGTGGATTGTGCTGAGCTATCCTGTGTGGATTTACTGTTTACTCTCCTTTGTGGATTGTGTTGAGCTATCCTATGTGGATTACCTTTTCTCTCCTTCGTGGATTGTGTTGTGCTATCCTGTGTGGGTTTACGTTTGCTTTCCTGTGTGGACTGAGTTGTGCTTGGGCTCGGATGTTGGAGCCGAATGGGAATTGATGACTTAGGTATATGTATGGGAATATACCTAAGCAGTGTCAGTTGTTACTTCGTGATTGTATCTTTCCTTTGTGGATTATCCTTTGTGGATTCTGGTAGACCTTCGGGGGTCTCGGGGTCCCTACTGAGTAGATTATACTCACCCCTGCACGGGCTATGCCCGCACTTCGTTGTGTTGGTTGCAGACGACGGACAACGCTGATCGTGGTGGAGGCTTGAGGAGCAGGATGGTACCTGGAGGTGGACCACTGGGCGGAACGTACCCGGAGCGGATGGCTGGACCGAGGAGCGGTGGAGGCCATCTGTACCCACCTTTCAGGTGGGACTTCTAGAGGATGGCTCGACGCTGCGACTTTTCCTTTCAGTTGCTGTTTTTCCCTTTCAGTTGTACTTTACAGTTGGGCTTGTATTTCTGTCCCCTTTTACTTTCAGCACAGCTTGTTACAGTTTTTACTTAGTGTTTACTTTTCCGCTTTCTTACTCTGTGGTTCTTGTTTACTTTTCAAAGGAAATGCCTTCCCTTTTTTCCGGGATTTACGCCTTGGTGCTAGTCGCCAGCCTCTGGCCTATGGAAGGCGGGCTTGGGGTAGTCACGGCACGGGCCCCAAGGACGGGTCGTGACAGTGTGAGAGGAAAACCTCTCAACTCCCTCATAAATGAGGGAGAACCTTTTGTCCTCCTCTACCTTTATTGTGCCAATGTACATTCCATTTAATATGCCAGCCACTTGAATAATTATCATTTTTTAATTTTTTTCCAAAAAAATAATAGTTTTCTTAATCTATTATTTTTGGGATCTCTTTGCAATTGGGAGGAATTGGGACAAGAGAGATCTTGGGAGAAATAATGTTCTCCAATGAAGAACTTCATCTCTCAATGAAGAACACTCTCCCGATGGAGAATGCTCCACCGAAAAAGAACAACCTCCTTCGGCTTCTTTCTCAAAAGAATCTTGTGGACAAAACCAGCGTGGGACGTCTTCGACGACCGATCTTACCTCCTCATCGTCATCAATGAACCGATGCACGAACTCGGAATTGGAGGTGTGTGGTGGACGTGATGAATGATTAAAACTATGTCTTCTTCCCTGCGACTCCGACGACAAACATCAAACAGGGTAGGGGATTTTTGTGAATGATTTTATATTTTCATGATTCTTTCCTTCTAAAACAATGAACGCATGTCAACTTCTATCAAGTTGATCCTCATATGTTTTCCTTTTGGGGTGTTTTGGGATTTATCATTATAGGAGGTTCTTTTGTGCTTCGTTCTTGTGAGACAAATGCTACCACCCTAAACGCGGAGGGTGAGAACCAAACCAACATGGTCTGACCCCTCCGCTGTTGTCTTTTGTGGTGTTCTTCGAAATGAAGGATGGAGACAATGGCGATGAAGGCGACGAAGGAAAAAAACCACACCACCTGCGACCTCCGCGACTCGGGCCACCACCGACTGAACCGGTCGTGCACCCTTGTGGGGCCCCGGTCAAACCAGTCATGACCCCTCATGGGGCCCCTGGCCTGGATGATCCTCCATAGCCGTGATGTCTGCCGGAAAAACTGGCCCTGGCCACCCCGACCTCCCGGCGGAACTGGATCTCGAGCCACCCGCGTCCTCCTAGCCGAACCGGCTTCTCAGCAGCCTCACGAGTTGTCCTGGACGAATCGGCCTTGCAGCACCCTCCCTAGAAACCCCAACCTCCTAGTAAAACTGGCTCTTGGATCCCATGCCATCACAGGGCCCCGACTGATCTAGCCCCATGCAGCACCCTGGCCGAGCCGGCCTCCCGCGCCCCTCGCTGCGCCACTACCAAACCGACACGTGCCCTCATGGTGCCATCCATGCCAAATTGCCCACGCTATGCCCTACGGGTCGAACTGCCCTCATGCCGACCCATGGCAGGTCTTCACCTTCGTGGCTAGTCCATGCCCTCGCAGCCAGTCCATGACCTCGCGGTTAGTTTGTGCCCTCGCGGCTGGTTCGCGCCCTCTTGGCTCTCCGTGGCCCCTCGCGGCCCGCTAGGTTGGGCCCAGTGGGCCGGGCTGAACCCAACAGGCTGGCCAGCCCAACGGGTCAGGCCAGGTCGACCCTAACCAGGTCGGCCCAGACCGATTCGGGCCGGGTCGATCCGACGGGGTCAGACCTGACCCGGGCCCACTACGACCCTTTACGTTCTTTTAGCCATATCTTTGGCATTGGACATCCGTTTGACAAACCGTCTGTGGCACTAGTAATTTTGGAGCATAATGGTGTTTTTGAGTACACCCCACTAGAGTTTGGGGTAGATTTGAGAAATTGTCTGGTCAGATCCTGCAGGAATCTATCTAGGCCCCCGATACAAAAGGCTAATAATTCATAGACTGGGCGTCCAATTGATGCACCGTCTATTGCATTGTGACACCTATGTTGTGGTGGACCATTGACATAATTCTTCGTGGGTCTTTGAGAAAGTTTTAGCATCGACCAGTAGATTGTGGAGTGGATCATCTGGAGAGGAGAAAGGTTTTGTGAAAGAACCTAGTAGCTAGCTGATACTTGATGACTGCTAACCGTTTGACATGGAGTGACTCGACTGGCCTAGTGGGGAGCGCCTGGTTTTTGTGGAAGACCCATAGTGGAAAGGACTGCATGGTGACATGGAAGACCCATGGTACTCAACAAGAGGAATACCTATGTAGGCTATGAGGGGGAGTTCCTGGATGTGGCAGCAGACCCAAGGTTGGGAGAGCCTCTGTGTGATGCAGCAAACCCATGGTACTCGACAGGAAAAGTACCTCAGTACTCCAAAGATAATGGGAAGCGCCTCTATGTGATGTGTCATGCCCACTGTAATCGATTGAATACGAGTTCTCTAGCAACCGAGGTTTCAATAATGTGATTTAATTCCTAGTTGAGCTAAGTCAGTACATTTGTTTTTTCCTCATGTTTGAGATGGATTAATTAATCACTTAGGTATATGTATGGGAAAATACCTAAGTAGGGTTATCTTTTGTTTACTTAATTTGTGGTTTACCCTTGGGGGATTTGTGAGACCTTGAGGGTCTCGGGGTCCCTACTAAGTATCGTTATACTCACCCATGCATGGGCAATGCCCACGCCTTTTTGTATTGAATGTCGACGATAGACAACACTGACTGAGGCTGAGAGTACCAGGAATGGACGGTACCCTGAGGTGGACCATACGAAAAGTCGGTATATGGGGGAGACTG
Organism: Viscum album; assembly: GCA_963277665.1. Lineage (NCBI taxonomy): Eukaryota > Viridiplantae > Streptophyta > Magnoliopsida > Santalales > Viscaceae > Viscum > Viscum album. Next base: position 1,113,058,814 of record OY728147.1, read on the forward strand.
ATGGACCTAGTGTTTTTAGGAGGCTATCTGCACCAACCCTTCATGTAGGAATCTTGGAGGATGACCCAATAGCTTTTTTTCACTACTTCAGTTGTACTTGTACTTCCAGTTCATTGAACATTACAGTTGGGCTTGTATTTCTATCCCCTTTTACTTTTCAGCACTCTTTTGTTATACAGTTAACCTAGTGTTTTGTATCTAGTTGTGTGCTCTGTTTTGTGCGTTTATAGGTTATAATGGTAATGTTTTCCCAGATTTAGGGAATTAGTACTTTGGTTCTAGTTGGAAACCCCAAGCCTATGTTAGGCGGGTTTGGGGTAGACACGGCATGGGCCCCAGGGGACGGGTCCTGAAATACATTATGAGATAAATAAAAATGGATTTATATTTCCTTACTCCCCCTTGGAAAAGAATACCTATCTAAAAATATTATAGGAAACAAATATCATCACATAGTAATATATGATGAACAGAGGTTGATATTACTTATTTAAACACAATGTACTGGTATTAAACTTCCGGTATGAATAAAACCCTCTTTGAAAACCCATATTCATCTTTATCTCCATTTTTAGATTGAGATAACTAATTTTCATTTTTACTTTTTCCATTTAATAAGATAAATAATCCTGCATTATGAATTCCTCTAATACAATATATTTTTGAAAAAAATAGAACTTTACCCAAATTGATAATCACTTTTATCATACTTCACAATAATTTATAATTTATCATCTTTATATATAGAACCTTATTCTTCAAGAAGAACTTCATCAGTTGAGTACTCTGGTAGTTTATTATGAACAATGTAAATATTATTTCAATGTTCCTTAGTTATTATTTAACATTATTTTAATAGTGGTAAAAAAGCCTCTAATTCCACAATTGATTTTATTATTTCATGGGCATGTATTATTAACTTTCTATTTCACTAAACTTGTGTAAATTTTACCATCATCCAAAATTTTTAATATTTAATATAATTCAATAAAACATTCATTATTATGAAATAAAATGTCATTAAATTCATTAAATAGTTGATACATGGTTAGTAAATTTTGATTCAATAAATTAACAAATAAGGTGGTTATAGATTACATCTTCTGTCCTCTATTTATTTTTAAACCATCCCCTATAATATTGTGTATCCCACATTTTAAAATGTTCACTAATCCTTTGATGAAATTTTCATCATATTTCACAAACATCAAATATCCTATAATACTAGATGATTATCCACAAACCATGATCCATAAACATTTATTTTAAGATTTATTGTGTACCACATCAATATTAAATTCATTATACTTCCCTTTAACATGATTCTTCTGAGATATTTGAGTATTATAATTCACACTCAACAATGCTGGTAAAATGGTTAGCTATTTTTTATATATGAGACCCATCTAGCTAAATATTCCATAAACCTATATAATGGTTTAAACTTGTTCTCAAATTTAAATCCATAATTTTTATATTTCTTTTAATCCTGTCATTTATGAGTTGGATGACACCCCCATATAATTTAACTATCCATTCCTCTATATCCATAAGTAATCTTCTTCTTATTTTTTAAATTATCCCTTTATGTTCATACTTCTATTAATTGTCATCATTCTTTGTCTCTTAATTATTTTGTCTCTCTCTCTCCTTCACATAAATGATCATGAAAAACCATTATTGATATATACATTACACAATAACAAACATTTCATCACATTTATATATGAATTTTCAATTAAAATTGTAACTCTTATCTTTCTTAAATTTGTAATTATCATCTATTAAAATTATCCAACTACCTATTTAGTCTTTTTTATATATACATGACTTTAAAACGCCCATGTTATTAATTTAAAGACATAACAATTTGAGTTTTATTATCCCATATAGCGCCCAAGGGGCCACATAATCAAGAATCATGAATTGTAGACTATGGTGAAAATATTGGTTTGAATTTATATATTGGTAATTGATTGTAATATTAAATAACTACATATAAATATTGTTTCTACCATTGGCATATAAAACAATACATAAAAACACCCATTTTTATTTTTTAGGCATATATGATAGTAACATGATAATATACATTATGGTCTGATCCAAAAAACCACCTCAAAAGAACAAAACTATTAATTTTAATAGGTTCAAATCATGAAATGCCTTGAACATGAATATAAAAAATTATTCTACAATGAAATATGGAATTATAAACATATTTCAAGTTTATATCAATTCATTGGGCATGTGAATTACATTATTCGTCGATGGGTTGTATTGTGATGTGACTATCATTTTCACGTTGCAACCCATATTCCACAAGTTATACACTAATATACAATAAATTAATAAACCTTTTAGGTTATAGAAAACCCACACATATCATAGACAAACACAGGCCTATCAACCATTATAATCATAGATTTTTTAATTTTTAATAAATCTACTCAGTACATGAGAAACCCTTACAAATCATAAATTTAATATTTACACAATACCCTACATAAAATGATCGTTATATATGGCCCTAGAGGAACACTTGTATAAAATGGAATTTTCTAATTTTAGGACCATATTTTAAGAGTAAACATTATATACTAAAGATAAAAAACATAAATATTCTTAATGCTTCATTTATTAGTCCATCCAATATGATCACCCATTCAATACTAAATATAAAATCTATATGTGTTGAATTTACCTCGGATCGACCTTTTCATATTAAAGTATTACAATTTTTATAACCCTTGTGTATCAACAAATTAACCATTTAATATTTACAAATGTAACCCTTACTTATTGATCAATGTAACCCTTATGTATTGAGGACCCTTATAATTTTATAAATCTAGTCTTCGTGGAACCAAATATATCCAAAATCTATCCCCCACATTTGACCAAATTTCAATCACTTTCAAATATTCAAAAATTCATAAAATAAAATTTTAAACATTATCTTATATATGTTTGAGCATGATTTATATATTAATAATAAAATACAAAATATAATCACTTCCACTCCATTTAATTCACATCATTTTCCTATTTGGGAAAAAATTAATGAAATTACTCTTCACCAATTGATATCATGAAATACACTTAGGGTATCAATAAGCACCCCATGGTAATAGAAACTCAATATATAGAAATATTCATAAAAAATTACTTTTCTTAATCCATGGATGATTAAATTGATGATATTAAAAAAAATGGGGGGATATTTTTTGGATTTCATCCCTAACAATGATAGGATAATATGACATGAAAATTAATATTTGATCTATAAATACAAAAATTAAAAAATGATTTATTATAAAAGGAATATATATAATCATTCATTATTAATATTGCAACTATGATGATTTATAAAGATATCTAGGATTATTTATAGTTTGAGAAGTTTAATGTGGAGATTGAAATGTATTAATCATGTTTTTTGTCTTCCATATTATTAATGTGTAATGATAGAAGTATAATGGGATGACATAATAACTAACTATCATAATATGGAAATGGGAGAATACCATCAAATATTTCATCAAAGGTGTTTCAAATAACATTAATGAATTTAATTTCTTTTGTATTGTGTTTTATTTTTTATGAAACAAAAACATTTCATTTATATTTAGTGGGATTTCTCACTCAATGAACATATTGGTACATATAATGAAATATTAGAAAGGATTCATGGTGTTAAACATTGAATTATATCTAACAAAGATTGAAATATTATCATTATGTTTAGGGAATGTTTTATAGATTCCCTATATATATATCTAATATTTAGAAACACATAACATAGTTAAGATAAATATAAATCGATGATGATCATTAAAACTCTTAAAGATATGTATTTATACAGTGCAATTGATTTCAACAGATGTTTGATTCAACATATTATAATGGATTAGTTCAAATACAACAATAATTTCAACTCTAGTAATCAAATGGTACCATACAAGACTCTTTATTGGAAGAAGTGAAATGCTCTACTATATGGGGATGATGTTTCAGACCGAAATATCTATGGACTGGATATCTCTTAATATATTTCAAAGAAATTTCAGACCATTCAACAATAAATTAGTGTATCAAAAAATCAATAAAATATTTGTGGTTATAAATTTTCTTCAAATTTGTATTTTCAATTTAGTGAAAATATATTCATTCAAATATAAATACATTATAGGGTTATGAGGGATATGATGAATAGAACATGGTTCCCTAGAAATATCAACCGCTTCAAGATTCATGATCATAGATTATTATTCAATATTACCTATTAAATCCATAAAACCTCTTACAAGTTAATGATGTAATATTTTTAACAATTTTAATTAATTACATACTATATCGTCACATGTTCTAATCCCATATGTCATACATATTAAATAAGTTCCTTATAATAAGAAAAAATCAATAGAGATCATGGATTATAGCGATAATGTAGTATAATAAAATACAAATAACATGGATGAAGTGATCTAATAAATAATTTATTTAAATAAGTGATTTTGGAACCTGAAGACATAATGAGAAAAAAGTACCCAAATATTTTTTCATACAATTAATGAAATTTATTGGGTAATGTTTTTTAAAAGGATAAATATCAAGACCACAAATTTTAATTCTAGGGATATGTTGAATAAATATTTCAACACACAACATAGAACTAAATTAAAAAATTGATAAATGTTTAGGGTGAATTTTTTTTTCAAGATAGACATTAATATGTAATATTAAAAAAATATATGAATATTCGTTACAAATATTAAAAGTGGATAGAAAAAGAAATTAAATAAAAATACCATGACTATAAAATATTCATTATTTGAGTTTTTTAAAATGAACATTCATTAAATTTTAAGATTAGAATAAATGAAACAAATAGTAATGTAACTAAAATTTTGAGATAAAAAAAATAAAATTGATGAATAATTATTAAATAAGTATTTAAGGACACACATACTAGTGTAAAATGTAATGTGGATGGCCTCTATCTCTGAGGGTTCAATTTCTACCCCTTATTGAAAGAGATTATAGTTCTCCATATACATTCCTTACTCATCCACACACTCACCATTATTTCATCTATCACTCCATTTATAATCATATTATTTTTCAATGGATCTGTTCAATTCCTTTTTGGGATTTTCACTTTCTCAATTTGGATTTAACGTCCTTGTTTCATATATTCTCCTAGGACCATGATATGATTTCCATAAAAAAACATATTTTCAGAAAATTCATGTTAGGGCCCACTATGGTTGGAAACTACAGATTTTTTCTAAATTTGGATGGTATTGGTTTCATGTTTGGTAGTATATCACATTTGATCATCCCTTCTTCCTTTGGATCTAGTTTTTTGGTGCCCTTCTAGAGATACTAGTAAGATGATGCATTTTCCCTTATTTTTTTACCCTTTAATACACCTAGTTGACAACCTTTTCATCATGAACATATCATTGATGTAGTGTAATTATTCTTTTTAGAGTCATGGAATTGTTCATAGGAAGGAGTTCAATAGTTGTTTCTTTACATTACCCCCTTAATTAGAGGGGTTTGGGGTCATTATGGTTGGTTTTGTAAAGTCCCCATCCCCTGCATCCCTTAGCACATTGATTTATTAAATTATTATAATAAACAAGGAATTTATATCCAAATAGACAATGCAGTTTAGTATATTTGAAAAAACAGAAAAGAAAATATGTTTTACATAACAATATTAGAGGATAAAAAATATATAATATGTATTGAAAACATCCCAAAACTCATATATTATCCTATAAATCATTAAAATTATATATATTTTTATATTGGGCAAACAATAAAACATAATAACTAGATGATATCATATTTTTAGTATGGGTAAAAAACACAGTATAAGCTAATATAAACATAAAAAATATTTAAGGGTCAATAACTTAAAATAGGTTCCATTAAAACATAATATTAAGAATAATATAAATAATAAAATATTATTAAATAACTCAATAATTAGTCATATGATATATAAATGTAAACATGGATATTATACATGTTTAATAATAAAATGGACTATTAATTAGTAGTATCATAATGAGGGAATACATAATTTTGGACATGTAAAAGATAAATTCTAGGCTTCAAACAAGACATCTGAAAATAAATGGTTAAGGACTCCACCAAAATCAATATTTGTTTTGTTTATTGAGGCCTCTCAATGCATTGAGTGGATATAGTAGGCCCCTCCCATCACTTATTGTATATAATGCAGTACTCATACAAATGGGGTGGAACACAAACCAAATATGAATAAGAAATGTAAAAAATCATTCCCTAGTCGGTTAACATAATCACTAACCATTCTGAGTAATATGGTGAATGGTATCAAGATACCACAACAATAGTGAAACTTATTATAAGACATTAAAAAAATATTTTTCTAGATAATAATATTTTTATAATCTAAAAAATTTATAAAATTCATTATTAGTGTTGAAATATATGAAAAAACATAAGTTAATTCCAGAGAGAAATATCATTTTCTTACTTTGAAAAGAAGGGTCCTTCTAAAAAAAATAATTTATATTTTTCATAATTGTTTATATAAAAAATCAAAAAAATATAGTTTCTTCCAAAATAAATAATTATTTTTTAAAAAATTGTGTCTTAATATAGATTGTGGATGTTACTTGAGACTGGGTACAAAATTGGGAAGTTCCATTTAATTGGGCTTGCTTATCAGGACGAATTATTAATAGATCCCTATAAAACATATATTATCACACAAAAGAAATATGAAAAGAAATATATATATGATTTTAGAATATATATATGTATATAATGTAGAAAAAATTTATAAAAATAATGAATAACTACATTAGGGTAAAGAGAGATATATGATAAATCAAATAAAAAATGGAGGTCTAGGGAGAAACCCTTAACACTATGTAATCAATCAAATAATATGACACAAAAAATGATAAATAAAATAAAAAATGAATTACATGAACATAAAATGATTCATGATATTATATTTCAATGTTATGTATAAATAAACCCCACACATGAAATAAGTGGAAAATATGTATTATCTCACAGAAATAACTATGAGATTATAAATTGTTACCCTATGTTTGAATGAATTTGGACTTGTAAATAACATTCTAGATAATAAAATAAGATTCACTAGTAAATTTATTTAAAACTTATTATACATTTATATTATTTATTATAATTTTATTAACATAATTTAAGAATATTTTTATGATTTACGAGATTCAATTTTGTCAGTTGGGGCTGTATGTTTCCTTGATATTCATGACCATTTTTATTTTATACATATATATAAGATCTTGTAAAATGGAAACAGTTTTCCATAACTAAAATTAAATGCAATTAAGGATATTATGTAATATTAAATGGTTATATTGGTAATTTATTAATTTTAGGTGAGGAAGAATTATTAATAAATACGTTATTCATAATCATTTAGATTATTTTGGCCATTTTTCACCATCATGAACTACTTTTGTTTCATTAATTAATATCATGTATATATATTGGATCTAGAAAATTATTTAGGTTATAATAAATATACTATATTCTTTTTTAAACATAAATATTATTTCATGTCCACCCTTGATGGGGTAATTGAAAAATGGAAAATCATCGTCCACATAAGTGGTAAATCAGCACCTCACTAGCGATGTTTTCATATTTAAAACAAAAAGGGGATGATAAAAGAATTTATGATATCTATCAAATTATCATTATAACATTCCATTATTAATAATATATTATATCTATAATTCATGTTTGGATAGATAATTTAAGTAAGGGATGATAAAATAAAATAAACTGAAAAGAAACGAAAACATTTTATTATTTTACCTCATGAATTTATTCTCCTCAATAACCTCTAATGGGGATTGGGTCTGGTATTTGGGTGAGAGTGAAGCCACCTGGAAATTGTGAAAGGGACTTGGGAGTAATATTATGTTGAAATTGTACAATAATCAAGTCTTAATTGTCTTGAGGAGAAGATGTGGTATGGGTGGTATTTATAGTTGAAGAGAGCGGTGTTTTTTAATATTTAATGGAGTAGATTATTAGTTTTCCTCATGCCTATGAATAGATTTCGAATTATCAATAAATATATGTAAATAATAAATTCTATTTAGGGATTATTAGATTACATCATCCATACATTATATGTGACTAAATAACTAATGTATATATAAAATACCACAAATTATTGTATTTTAGTATTAACAAAAAATAAAATTATTTTAGAAAAATACCAAAATATAATCATAACCATTTCAAGATGTGTGTAATTCAAAAAATAACTCTATTTTAAAAAGATTATTTTTTTATATATGAGAAATTAAATTTATAATTAAAATAATTATATACATGAAAAATATTGATTTTAATATCATAACTCTTTTATAACAGTTTGATAAATTGATTAAGGTCACATAAAATTATATTATAATCATAAGATAACAAAATATTTATTAATGAATCTGTTTTATAAAGAAAAAAATTCTTTTAAATCATTATGTTAATTATAAAATTGTAAATATACATTAACTTTTATCGAAAATACCAACACTTGATTTAATAATTTTCAAATATTTATTTACATATTCTAAAATATAAATATACAATATTTCCATTTATATGATACCCAAATTTTATTTATACTTTAATAGGGCATGTTGCTATTCTATTAGCCATATTACTATTCATAATGGTCATATTATTAATCCAACATTCTTATATAAAAATATATAACTATTTTAAACTAGGTGTTGCAAGAAGCATAAAATATTGATGATGTTAAATTGTAAAACAGACATATCATAAGATCATGGGGTGTTACATTATCCACTACTTCAAAAAAACTTCTTCAAAATTTTGTAAATATAACCTCATTATAAGACAATGGTAGTTCATAATCATAAATTCCTTTGGTTACGACATCAGCTCTTCAATTTTATGATTCTTATAAAGTACCTTTACCATCCAAGTCGTCCAATTACTCAATACAATCCCTATAGTTTCAAGAATATAGAGATCCTATACATAGTAATAAATATAAGGTTCCAATTATATATTCTCATAAGTGATCACATGTTTTGGGTAAGGCGTGTAATTATTTAACAATGAGATGTGAAAAACGGTGTGTAATTTAGAAATTGTAGGTTGACTCAGTAAATGATAATCCACATATCCAATTATCTCAAGGATTTAAAAAGGTCAAATGTACAATGGGATAAATTTACCATTTTTTCAAAATTATATAACACCCATTCATGGTGGAACATTATTGAAAACATGATCTCTTAATTGAAACATCATATCATTACACCGGTTATTGGTATATCTATTTTTCCTTTTTCTTTTATTTGATATGTATTTTAATAGCCTTTACAATGGATTTCATTCCTCTAATCTTCTTGGACTATGATATTCTTTTCACCCACAATATCCTATAAAGATTGATGTTGGAATCTTTTTCCATATAAAATTGTAAATGGTTACATATTAATACACAAATAGAAACTATTATTGTAGAAAAAACCAACAAAATAAAAATAATGATCCCACATACCTTTAATGTAATTTGATATGGACTGAACTGTGTCTTCTTTGGTTTAAATTTTCCTTTATGACTTCTCAATAGTATGAGGGTGATAAGAAGTTCTCAAATTAAGCTAAGTATTAAGATCCATCAACAAACTTTTCTAGAAAACATATGTAAATAGTTGATCATCATCAAACAAAATGGAAAGAGGTTCATTATGAAGTCCTATAATATCATTAACATAGAGCCATGAAAGGCACTATAGTGGAAAATTATCCCTTATTCTGTGGAAATATGTATATTTGGTAAGATGATCTAAAATTTCTCATATTACATCATTCTTTTATGAAGTTTTTAGTAATACTATGATAAAAAACATAGTAATGTCATCACATTAAATTGTAGAAATATGTATGTGTTACATCATAAAACTAGGAGGTTGTTTTTCAACATTAACCTAATGAATGAAAAAAAAATCACGAAACATAATAATAAATTTTCCAAGTCATATTATCCCACCAGATATGTTCCATCAAGTCTATATATATTTTAGTTATACTATGGTTTAGAGAAATTAGAGATATGTGAATCATCCAATAACTCCATTTTAAGATCAGTTATATAGGGAACACAAATTCACTTCAAAAAATTCAGGATTTCATCCTCACCCATGAAATATTCCAACATACCATCATTCACACCATCAATATTCTTTTGAAAATTTTCATCATCATACTGAGATCTTTTATCCCATTACAAAAAATATGGTTGGGAATCAAATTAAAAGAGAAGTAGTGATGTTTCACCTTTATAATTATTCCAATACCCATATCCACTAGATTCATAAGACCATGATCCATTCCAATCCATTTTTTAGAACCCCATGATACTTCTAGATTAATGCATATTAAACCTTATTTTCCTTCCTTGCGTGATAATGTTTTGATCAATCATAATCCTTGAATACTTAAATCCATCATCTTTGATACATGGTGAGTTATTTATATGGGAAGATATATTTCAATATCTTGTGTTCTATATATATCTCCCATGTTTCACTATATAGATAGTGTCTCTATTTCTTCTAAAAAAGATTAAAACAATGAACTCAATATCATGATTCGGATAGTTCTGTTTATGGGGTTGTAGCATCCTTGATGCATATTTAGTAGCTAAATCGTTCTTTATAAAGAAAAAAATAATCATTTTCTTTGATTCATCTATATATATCTCAAATCCACCTTTTCAATATGGTAGTTTCATAATTGTAGAATTTACAGATATCCTATTTTATTCTTCCAAAAAATAATCACACACTTTTTTTACATATGAACATAACCCCATTAAGAGTACAATTGGTAAATGGGAAATCTAATCTAGAAAAAATCCAAATGAATCACTAATTTTAACCTTGTAATCAAATGAAAATATGTATCATGGTTACTTTCATTGTTTTATTTCATTATTGGAATAAAATTTCTTCACAAGGTTAACTGAGATTCGATATTCAAAGGAAATATGGACAAGAAAAGAAAATTTTTGAGCTATAATTCCCACTTTATAGACATAAAATATAAAACTTTTTGTATAATGGTTTGTAAAATTAAAATTATGTTATTCTCGTGGTCATAATATATTTTAGAATATATCAATATTTCTACAATAAATACCACAAGAAAATTGTGATAATACTTTTTTAATAAACTATGGATTATATCTATAAAATAGAGGGTGCATTAGTTATCTCAAAAAACACTAATATAAACTCGTAATTTCCATACCTTGCTTAAAATTATATATATAGAATATCTTCCTTCCATACATAAAAATGATTAAATGAAAATTAATGTTCATCCATTGAAAAATATTATGTTCTGTGAAGTTGAATAAAAAATCTTCAATGAATGGAAGATGATAAATTTTCATTATTGTAATAAAATTGATTTATCTACAGTCAATGCATAGCCTCATGGATACAAAATTTTTTTTCTTGACTATTATATCATAGGCTCCCTAAGGATTAACACTAGGGATATAAAAATCCTTATCACCCAATTCTTCTAGTTGTTTCTTCAACTGCACTTATTCAATAGTGGACATTCAATAAGGATTCTTTGATATAGGTCTTGCATCATGGATTAAAACAATAGAGAACATAACTTCTCGCTTTGGAGGGTGTATAGGTAAATCCTATAGATATATTTCAATTTATTTTTGCAAAATATATACATATTCATTTTTATGATTTATCACCTGATCTATATATTATATTTTATCTTTCTCCCTATGAACTTCATTAGGAAGAGCTAATGGAGGTGGATCCAAATAATACTTGTATTATAATGTCTCTCCTATAAACATGTTAAATTCCATACCATCATCATGAGTAATATTTTTCTTATTTTTGAAAAAATAGATAGATTTTGAAATCCCATCCACACCTAGGATTATATAAAAATCAACCATATGTATAATAATAAATTCAACAATTAGAGCACTTTAAGTGTCATAATAGAAACTACTCGACACATATTTATGGAAATAATTATACTACTATGATTATTTACTCATATATCCCATGTTAATGTGATTTAAAAATTTATAATTTTTAATGGAAATTGAGATTATATAATGGAATTCCAAGATACATAATAAAATAAAGCATTAGTTAAAAATGAGGAGATGATTAAATTACCTACCACAACATCCTTATGAACATCAACCTAATTAGTGTGATATCAAAAGCATGGAAATTTTCCCTTAGTATTTTTTGGTCTATTTTTATTTTATTATTAGTATAATTATTGTCATATGTTTCACATATATTTAGAATTTTAGCATTGAGCATTAGAAGCTTTTTCATTTCCCATTAAATGATGGGATCTGAGGTCTTTTTTCATACACATGTAACAAACTCAAATTCATTTTATGAAGATGACAGGGGGTTACCATCCACAAATATCACATGATATAAAATTCCCTTTTATATTTATACCATTTTTGGTTATTTTCTCATACACTATAATCATATAATTATTTAAATTAATTTTAAACTAAATAGTGAATTTTTCTTCTATTCTGATAACATATGTGGCTATATCTTCATATGATGAGAATGTTTTGGAGACTATTTCTCTTTGGAGGATGGGTTTAAAACATAAAATAATTGATAAATATTGATCATTTCATTACATATGTTTCCCACTAAAATCACCTTTAAACTTGTAATGTTGTACTCATACTTAGAATCATTCCCATCCTCATTTTCGTTAGATTCAAAAATTTACTCTCTATGCCTGCCTTTTCATCTCAAGGGAAATAATTTTCCAAGAATAGTTCTTGGAAATCCTTAAATTTAAGGTCTTATATTTATTCTTCCACCTTCATGATTCAAATGAATGACCACTATTGATCCACATCTCCCATTATATGATAAATTTCCATAATAAGAATGTATCTTTCATTACAACAAAAATAATGAAATATTTTCTCTAAATAACTTATCTACTACATAAAAAAATGGATTTACAGTCCCATTTATTTATTAAGGTTATTATCTCAGAATGTACTATAATGATTTCACTCCCCGTTTTTGATTAGGATGCCAAATATTGGTATGGTTAATGTTCATAATCTGAGTCATCTATCATTGTATAGTTATACGTTTCTTAGTTCTAGTTACAAATTCTTCTGAAACATCATTATCTAACATTAGATGGAAATTTTCATGGAATATGTTCATTGATATGGATTCCATTTCTTCCAATTGGATTCACTTATAGTCAATTGAATACACTATACTATTTTATGACTCATAATGCATAATTTTGAACGTGAAAAACACATAACATGGAATGAAAATGCATGCATAAATAATATTAATATCATAAACACTATTTTTTGGGACATATTATCATTCAAATTGACCATAATTTTTTGATTAGAAAATGTAAATTTTCCCCAAAATATACTGAATGTGTGTCTAACCGTGTTCATAGTAAGGCCCGTTGTCGTGAAGCAGGTTACACCAGGTCACACCCAACACACATTGTTGGAGTTGTTACCCCTAGATACATATATACTAAAACCTCATCCACTTTTAGTATCCTTACAAGGATGTATTTCTAGGATGATGCATAAAAATTATACCATACGAAAAATGTTGGATTGTCATTTATTCTTATCATCAATGACTATATTAGGGTAACATTACCTAATTTATGTTTTTCTAAATATTGTTTTCACAAATTCTACTAAACATACTTTGAAAACATCTATAAAGACCCTAACCTCTATACCACATAGTTGATTCCTTACTTTATTACATAGGTATAATAAACAACCAAGTCACATCCCCAGGGAATTAGTAGTTTAGTAGCTTTGGTAACCAAATACAAATATTAGTTTTATATTTTAAATATAAGGGAAAAAAACATAATATCACCTTTGAAATCAACTGTAAAATCAAATGTTTTATATGAATGTTTTTCATTGTATAAAAATTTTTATCCTAGAGAAGAAATAAAACATTTAAAATGGGAGATGTAAAATGATCAGAAATGGTAAGAAAAACAGGTGTATATAATATTAAAATATATAATATAGAATTGTGAATAACTAAAAAATCATTTCATTAAAATATAATCTTGATCATAATATAGTAGAAATAAATGATGATTAAATATTTCCATAAATAATCACATGAAAAAAACATTAATATTTATATTATTCAAGTCAAATAATAACATGAATATAAATTACTAGTATAATAATTAGGGAATTCATAATGTCGATCATCTAAAACATGAATCAAATCATTGTCAAAGACATCTGAAAAAAATAGTTAAGGCCTCAGCAGAAATCTATATATGATTTGCCTCGTGAAACCTACTAATAAATTGAGGGGAAATAGTGGGGCCTCTAATCAATTATTGTGTCATATTCATCCCTCATATTAATGGGGTGAAATATAAACAAGAAATATATTCAAAATGGAAATACCTTTCCCAAATTAGTAAACATAATCACTAAGCATTAAGAGAAATATGGTGAATGATATCAAAATAGAAAATACATAATAAAACTAAACACAATCCATTTATTAAAATCTGATGGATAATAATAATTAGAGATATATCTCAATAAATCATAATATTCAATAGAGTTATTGAAATATATGAAAAATCATTGAGAAAATATTAAGATAAATATCCTTTATTTACATAGAAATGAATAGTTATTCTGGAAAAAAATAATTTATATTTTCATAATTGACTATATGATACAAAAATTGAAGAAAAATTATTTTTCATGAAAAAAATTAATTATTTAAGAAAAATACATTTTCCTTAAACTATATTATGGATGGTATATAAAAATGGGTATGAAACTGAGAATTTCACTTTAATCAGGGGTTCTTATCATGAAAAATTGATAAGGAAAACTTATAAATATGTATTATATAATCAATGATATATGAAATAATCTAAATAGTTGAGTTTTTAAAATATACATATATTTTTGAGGAGTTAGATAATTTTTTTGAGAATTACATTAGTTTAAGGAGAGATATAGAAAAACCTGAATGAAAAATTGATGATTGGGGAGAAACCCTTACAACTATATAATCAATCAAATCATATCCCCCAAGAATTAATAATAATAAAATGAAAAATTTAATATCATGAAGAAAAAAATATTCACGATTTGATATTTTAATGTTAAGTATACATTCACGACACGTAATAAATAAGTGTAGAATAAGTTATATCTCACGTAATTAAGAGTGAGATGAGAAAACCATTACCATATCTCTAAAAGAAATGTTAACATGTAAATAACATCCCATATAATGAAATTAGATTCATTAATAAATTGATTCATATATTATTAAACATTTATTATAATTAATATAATTTTACTAATTTTATTTATGGCTTTTTTGAACAGTTACGAGATTCAACTCTATCACTCGGAAGTGTTCATTTCCTTGGTTTTGATGATTATTTTATATTTATACATATATAAAAGATCATAGAAAATAAAAATAGATTTCTGGAATTAAAATTAAATTTAATTAAGGATATTATATAATTTTAAATGTTTATATAAGTCATTTGTTTTTCATAGGTGATGATGAGTCATTAAATAATACATTCTTGATAATCATTTATATTATTTTGGTGATTTTGGATCATCACATACTAGTTTTGTATCAATTATTAATGTCATGGTTATAGAACATTAAATAGAAAGTAATACATATATTATTATTTAGTTTAAACATATATAAGGTTTCATGACCATCCTTGAAGGTGTTATTAAAAATCAATAACGTGGTGTCCATGAAGATGGTAAATCAATACCCCATGGATGATATTGTAGTTTATAGAACAAAAAGGGGAAGATAAAATAATTGATGGAGGATATCCCTTAATCATAATAAAACCATTTTATATAAAATATTCTATTTTTCTCATGAATTTATGGACATATGAGTAATGGATGTGAAAGAAAAGAATATAAATTGAGAATAATGAAAAAAATAGAATTTTACCCCTTTAATTTCTTCTCCTCGAGAACGTCCTTAAGGGGATTGGTTTAAAATTTTGGTGTGACCAAAATATAAAATACTTAAGTAAGATACTTGGGAAGAGTATTGGTATGAACTGGAAAATATTAAAGGCTTAATATGTGTGAGGAGAATAGATTGTGAGGGGTGGTATTTATAGTGGAGGATAGGGGTTGTTTTTTAAAATATTATTTATTAGTCTATTATATTCCATCATGACTATGAATAGTTTATTATTAATCAATTATTTTTTTAAAATAATTATGTAGAGTTCTATATTATTTTTTTAAATTATCCATTAACCATGTTTGACATAGTGAATCGATTATTTGTTATTTACTATAAATTACTATACCTCACTATTCACCAAAAATTCATCTATTTTATTAAAATACAAAAAATTCACTCTATACATTTTGATATATTCATAATTTAAAAAAGAACTCCTTTTAATGAAAATAATTTTTTAATTACAAGAAATTTTATTTTTAAAATAGAATCACCACTTACTCTAAAAATTCTGATCCTAAGATTATATATGATTTTATGACACTTTTAAAAATTAAGTATGGCTCATAAAATTATATTATTATCCTAAGTCAAAATAATATTAAATAATAAAAATATTTCAGGAATATAGATTCACATTCAAATCATTAAATTAATTTAAAAATTGTAAATAACATTTATATTTCTAAAAAATACAAACATGTGATTTAATTTTTTTAAAAAAAATTAATTAAATATTCCATGATATAAATATACCATATTTCTATTTATAAAATTCAAAAAAATTATTTACACTTTATTTGGTGAATATAATAATCTTTAGGTCATATTACAATTTTTAATAGTCATATTACTATTCCAACTATCATATTTTATAATATGTTACAGTTTTAAACTCGGTGTTGCGTAAATAATGAACTATCAAAAATGTGAAATTTTAAAAGAAATATTCCATAAAAAATTGGGGTGTATCTTATTTGGTATGGTTATTTTATTGCCTATATTTTATCTAGATATTAATTATAGATCAATTCGTTTTCATAATCATTAATGGTAATTCCTTTTAGGGTGTGTATTTTTTATTTGGAAATCTCTCAAATATTGTTGGTGCTTTGAGGGAAACCATCCACACTTTATTTATCATGTCTCTTGATAGAATTTTCTAAAACCCAATTGGTTTTTGTATTTTTTATATTAAATTAATTAGTTTTTTTTGCGGAATGTTTCACATTCAATTTCAATTATTGGGTTTTGGATACTTTATTTTTTAATCATAAGTTCTTCTTCACCTAAGATAAAGATAAATAATAAGATGTGTCCATTTCTTCATGGTGATTTCAATCGAATACTCATTATGGAATAGTTTTTAAAACCCTCTGAAATTACAATATATTTCTTTTTAAAATTTACATCATCGATAGAATGCGTTACACGGAACAGTGAGCTCAAACCAAAGATTAAATGTTATTATCTAATTGTGATAGTTATCACATGTTCATTGGAATGGAGGTAATGAATGAGATTACATAAATTATGAAAATATTATTTACTCATTTTTATAAAATTATTTCACTAACTACCAATTAGTTATTACAAAAACTAAAAACCAATTGAACATAATAGATGTGGTTTTATAAAAAACTATATTTATGAAATCAATGGAAATTTATCATAAAAAATTAAAATCATAATTATTTGAAAATTATTTTAGTGAATTTTATATGGTACATAATGAATAAATTATCTTTGTTTTCAACCAATAAGATTTATAGGATTAATATAATAATAAATATTATTTTAAGTAAAAAATATATATTTTCTAAAAAGAAATTTAAATTTTATTCAATAGAGAACTTATTTAAAATAAAATGATGACACTTTTAAAAATTATATTTTACAAAAAAACTACATTTTTAATATTGTAATCTAAAAATACCATTAGGGTTAAATTTTTTTGTTTTGTAGAAAAAACATATTTTCTAATAAATAATGAATAATACATATTTTAATAAAATTTTCATTTTCATTATATTATAGACTCCTTATGATTTTAATTTTATATACCTAAACATTAGTTATAATTAATCTTATCTATTTTATTTAGTCATACATATATCTTATTTAAATATAATTATATTTTTTAATTAAAAATTAATTTTCTAATAAAACAATTTTTTAATAGAGAATTATTTTTAAATTAAATTTTAAATCATCTGTTATTTTAATATTGAAAAATTTATCCCATATTTTGATTTCTAAGTTCCATATTCAGTAAATACATCCCTTTTGTCATTGTGTAATATAAATAGTAAACTTTAAAATTTTTGTAGTGACAAAAAGGGTAAATTGGCTAATTGAATTTCTAAATAAAAAGAATAGAACTAGAATATTAGCCTAAAAATTTACAAAATATTATTTTTGATTTATATTCTAAATTTTACACCTAATTTTATAATTTTATTTTTTCTAATAGACAATTTTCCTTGAAAATGACATTTATATTACTTAAATTAATGAAAGTCACAAAATGTCACATTCATATATTTAATAAATATAAAATTTTTAAAATAGAGATATTCATATGTTATCTATGACTACATATATTATTTTAAAATATACAATTACTTTTGAAATCGTGGATTTTTTTAAAAAAAAATTAATGAAGAAATAATTATGTTAGATAATTATACAATGATGATGTAATAATTATGTCTTTAATGAATCAATCTAAAAAACTATTATTTAAACAAATATTTAAATTTATTATATTTAAAAAACATTCACAAAATGGGTTCTATTTTTTAATTATAAAAATTAAAAAATGGTAAGAGTGGTATTTTTTATTTTTATAAAATAGTTGAAATTTTGGTGAATAGTGAAATACCATAATTTATAGTATTTATAATTATAAGCTAAAAAATGAACTTTCTGTCATTTAAAGTGTATGGATGATTTCAAAACAATTATTCATTTCCCACATGAACTATTTACTATATTTAGTCACATTAATCATCACTATTTATAGCATTGAGGAAAAATAATAAATTAATTAATAAAATAATCAAAAAACACTCATCTACTCTCCCATTTAACACAACCCCTCCCCACCCATTCTACACAAAGCTTATAATACCTCTATGTTATCTAAATTATTCCCAAATACCTTATAAAACCTCTTCCCCATTCTTATGACCATATTCTCTTACAAAAAGATCAAATCCCAGTGTCTTTAGTAGGTCCTCAAGGAGACGATATTCAAGAAGTAAAATACTCCTATGTCTTTTAATTTCATTCCATTAATTTTCAATCCTCAAATACACTATTCAAAGTGTAATTTTAATAACAATATCATATAAAAATACTATAATTTATTTTGGTTAATGGAATATCAATAATCACATATCTTCCATTCTCCTTCTATTCTAAATATGAAAACATCAACAGTGATGTGCTGATTCACCTCCTTCATAGATAATGATTTTTTACCACATTAAATGATTGTCATAAAATATTATGATGGTTAAATTATATTATAAAATAAATATTATACGCTATATCCTTTTTTGGAACCATCATAGAAATATAATATTAAATAAAATGACACAAGTTCATGATGGTCGTAAAATAAATCCAAATAAAATAAGTAATTTTTACCAAAGTTGTATCTAATGATTCATCCACAAAATATATATACAAATAATATATGATACAATTTTAACATAAAGATGTTTATTAATATTAAATAATTTAAATTCTATAGTTTTTCTTCCAATTCGAACGAACTCACATTATTATACACAAGGGAGTCAGCCAGAAAATCATAAAAATAATGTTCCTATAACAAACAAATAAACATTATAACTCATACGAATGGTCCTAAATAAACATAATAAATTTATAATAAATTAAATATATGGTATATATTTTTATAAGTAAGTAATTAATTAATTTAAATAAATTATCCACGATAATAAGTATAAATTCATAACGATTTGAAACATTTCGTTTGGGTTTCTCATCCATCTTTTATTTATGTGAGATATGACTTATTCACCACTTTTTTCTTGTGTGTGGTGTATTCATACATCCATTGATATTTCATATAATGAATATATTTATATTAATGGTATTAAATTTCACATTTTATGATCATTAATTTGATTGGACTTAGGGTTTGACTATTTACCATGTGTAGGGGAATTCATAACCTATTTTCATTTCTCTGGGAAACACTACTACTCCATTGATTATGTTATCATATAAATAATTTTAAAATGATTTATTATAATATAATGTTTTATATCCACTTCATTTTTTTAAATCTGATAGATTCATTTTTTTACTTCTCACATTAGTGATAACATTTTAGAAATTTTTTTTTGTTTAAAAATACACATTCAAATTTTTATTTTTCATAATTATAAATAATGTTTTTTTGAAACAGATCATGCCATGAGTTCATTTTCCTTCTTTTATAATGCCTTAATTTTTTATGACTCTTTTACAAAATTAAATGGATTTTTCAATGTAAATATATCCTTTTATGATTGTGCAACATTTTATGAATATGTGATTTCAATGATAAAAATGTTAATTTAAATAGGAATTTTTAAGTGATATTAATAAAGTATATATGTCATCATCATTTTTTGAATTATACTCATTATTTATGACTATATTTTATGTTTCAATTTACCATATTGAATATTTTATTATCATTATTATAGGGGATGTACTTTTTTTAATGTAATTACCATATTTATCATGATGTTTTAGGATTATTTTCATTGTTCTAGAAAATTATTTACATTTCATATGCTATTTTTAATAAGAATGTATATGTTGAATATATTTCACCCCTTTAGAATGATATATTCATTGGAATTTAGTATATGATGGGCAGGGAAAGTTATATCCTCTCGATGAATCGGTAGGTCTCATGGGACCAAAAGACTAGGTTTTGGATAAGACCTTACCCATTTATATTGAATTATTAGATGAGTCCTTTTTGGTATGTTTTATTTATCCTTCATTATGTATTCCCTCGTTATATGATTATTTATTGATATTAAATGTTATTATTCTACGACTACAATATCCATAGTTAGGTTTCATTCACTTTTAATTATATATATGTAATTATTTGATTATATTTTTCTTCATAAATATTATGATCATGTTATTTGTTAACTGGAATTTGTTTCAGTTATATATAATACCATATTGGTTATTACTATTTAATGATTATAGGTTCCACTATATGTATACCATTATAGAGAATCTGAGATCACCCATGTTTTGTGTCTTATTTTCCCATTGATACAAGGAAGAATTTTTTAATGTTATGATGTTATATAGTAAATTAAAAATGTGTTTCCTAAAGAAATTTTTTTATGTTTTATAAATTTAATGTGAATTTCATTTATATATCTTATTTACAAAGACTATTAACTATTTTCTCATATGCGATTATATTCGGAATATCTTTTTCTAGTGTAATAATGTTACCACTAACTCATGGCTACCGAGTTTGGGGTCATTACAGTATATATCATATGTTTTTTGGTATAAAATTCAGGAACAAGATTTCGGAAACACTATATTAGGGAATATAATCTGATGATAGACTTAGAGAATAAATATATATGAGCATCCCAAATAATCCATGTATTTCAGTTTAAATACACACAAAAGTTTTTTTATATTTTCCTTATTTATCTATATATATGATTCTATATTAATTTTCATAGTGATATGATCAAATATTATTTATGTTTTCATTTAAAAATGGCACGTTGAATCAAGTTTGGGAACCTCAGCAATGAACATTATCCAATGTGTAAGAAAGTTAAAATATTTTATGGTCATATTACAATATTTTTATGGGAGAAAGTCCCCCAAACATTCTAATCATATAAGGATATAATATCATTTAATATAAAAACTTAAATGACTATATAAGTATTCTAAATTTATAGGGAAGCAAGATAATTAGTGTACATCAAGTAAACTGATAGATAAGGGAATAAAGAAAATGTATTTTCCCACATGTGATAATTCTAGAATCAAATACCCTGGTACTTTCATTAAATGAATGGTAGTTTTATACATGTGTGGATAGATTGTCTATTTTGATTATGATTTCAAGGGTTAAAAAAGGTTTCCAATGTATGATTTTTAATTTCACAGAGATGATACACTATGAAAGTCATGGTCTAAATAATCAATGGAATATACACAAAACTGGATAACAGATCATGTTCATGCTTATGATATTGCCTCATATAAATATGAATGAATATTATTTCCATGTTTAGATTCAATAATGATGTTATTTATTTAATTTATCAATAATTATCTAGTTATTTGAATCATGACATATATATCGGCAGTACTACAGTACTATTTCATTATGGAAATGGAATAATGTGACGATTAAAACCTGTAATTAAGAGAAGTGATTATTTTTTATGTTGATATTATTAAGAACACATGACTTTGGAAAAATAACCTGTAAAGACCCAGAAATTCCTCTGATTTTTTTCTTAAATACATGGGAATTCTACGAGTCCGCGAAATTTGACAGCACATGATTCTGATTCCCGCTGTGCCCGGAATCAATATCTGAAGTTTTTTTTCGGGTACATTAATAAAATGTACGAGAGGGTTTTTATAACTTTTGAACCGTTGCTCAGAATTGAAATCCAATGACACCGTTGAACTCGCAATACTGATATTCTCTTAAGGAGACATTCACTTCGATGCCAGTTAGTCAAGAAGATAAGTTTTTTTTTGGGTTTCCGTGGAGAATAATAAAATAAAGTGAGCCTCACTTTATTTTTATTGGAGCTGACATGTGGGTGTTTGGAGGAGGGTCCCACTAGATCTATAACCTCCTTATTGAGGTTGGATGTTGGAGGTGGGACCACCAAACCTTATCCTCCTATGAGAGGTTATAGTGGGGGGGCCCACCCAAATATAACCTCCCGCGAGAGGTTATGACGTGGGGACCACACAGGACTAAACTCCCCTATTAATGGTGGGAGGGGAAAACCTCTCAACTCCCTGCATTAATGAGGGAGAGTCTCTCCACACTTACCCTTTTTTATTGTTGCCAAATCCCCTAATTAAATTGTGTCAATTCTAATCATTAAATTAATTTGTGATAACACTCGTGTATTAATTAAGGGGGAGTCAAGTTAATTAAGTAATATTTTTGAATTATATGAAAATGAAATAATATATAACCCAATATATTATTATTTTGGTTAACATTGATCATTCGGTGGAATATTGGGGAGGGGATTGCTTGGGAGGATTAGAATTCTCTAATGAAGAACCCCATCTCCCAACGAAGAACAAAGAATGAAGAACGTGTTCTTCCAATGAAGAACACCGTCAACAATCCACTTAGAACTTCTTCCCTAGACACCTACCAACATGGAGCATCTTCCACAGCTGATGTAACTTAGGATTGGAAGTGTGAAGAGGACGTGACGAACGATGGTCTACTTCGACTACTTTCTGCGACATCATCATTAAACAATGATTAACGGTAGGGGGTTTATTACATGTTGATTCTTTCGTTGAATATTCTCTTTGGGATGGAAAAGAATTGTTTCGAATGAGTTGTTATTTATCGTACTTCAATTTTGATGAATCGATTTTTACCACCCTAAACACGGAGGGTGTGGGCCAATCCAACATGGCCTGACTCCTTCGTCGTTCTTATTTTTGATAATCTTCAGCCTGACGATGAGGCCACGGAACGACGAAGGTGGTGACCACAAAGTTTGTGCTACCTACAACCTCCGCCAACTGCGCCTCCCCCACGACGCTCTGGTGCTCCGGGCCGAACCGCGGCCCTCCGGCCGAGCCTCCCCAGCTGCGCCACCGCCGACCCACGCCACCCAGCTCCCGGCTGTCGTCGGCCATCCGTGTGCCCCGACCGAACCCCATCAGCCCGCACCAGCCCAAGCCACACCCCGACTGCATGGCCACCTCCCGAACACCTGCCGGCCCACCTGGTGCCCTGCCCGGCCTCATGCCTGCCTGGCCGCGCCCTGCCCAGCCACCCGCCGGCCTTCCAGGCTGCGCCCTTCCTGGCCACCTGTCATCCTAGCCGTGACTTGCTTGGCCACCTTCTGTGTTTCAGACTGAACCTAACTAGCCCACACGTCCCTCGTGCCCCATGCCGCCCACGACCCCCCTATCGGTGCACTGGCCAAATCGGCCAGGCGGCGCCCTCTGGGCCGAGTCGCGCCCACATGATGTCCAGGGCCGAACCAGCCCTGAGCCCCGGCTGAACCACCCATGCGGCCTACTGGGATGGGCCCAGCATGCCCAGCCGAACCTAACAGGCAGGCCTACCCGTTGGGCCGGGCCAGCCCTAATAGGTCTGACCGGGTTGACCCAGACAGGGTCGGCTCAGAATGGGTTGCGCCCGGTCGGTCTGACCGGGTCTGACCGGAACCGAGCCCACTACCGACCCTTTACATTCTTTTGGCCATATCCTTGGCATCGAACGTCCATTTGACAAACCTTTAGAGGCACCTGTATTCTTGGATTTTTAAGGTCCCATTGTGTATACCCCACTAGAGTTCGAAGTAGAGTTGAGTTACGGTCAGTTTAGATCATGCATGAATCCAACCGGGCCCCGTGACTAAATTGATAACAACGCACAGACTGGGCTTCTGATTGACACGTCGTCTTTTGATTTGAGACCCCTATGACATGAAAGACCTTTGAGATAATTCTTCATGATAAATTGTTTATTGTTGGAGTATCGACCAGTAGCACATGGAGAGAATCCTCCTAGAGAAGAGCGTGCGTAGTGCGGAGACCTAGTAGCAGGCTGAGATCTGACGACTTCTGAACATTTTCACTCGGAATGACTCTTCTAGCCCATCTTATAGCACCATGGTGTCACGGAACATCCACAGTGGGGAGAGGCTTGGTGTCACGGCAGAACCACGTTACTTGACAAGAGGAGTATCTTAGCAGGCTGTGAGGGGGAGCGCCTTGGTGGTTCAGTAGAACCATGGTGGGGAGTGGCTTGGTGATGTAGCAGACCCACAGTATTCGATGGGAGAAGTACCTCAACAATCCAAGTTTAGTGGGCAACACATTGGTGTCGTGGAAGGCCCACTACACTCGATAGAGGAGGAGTTATCCATCAGTCATGGTTTCGATATTAAAAATCCTGGTTGAGCTAATTTATTAACTTTTGTGTTTACCTCATTATTTAGATGAATTATTAGATAACATAGGTATATGTATGGGCATACAAATATGTGGGGTTATCTGTTGATTTTATACTTTTTGGTAATCCTTGTTGGATTTTGGGAGACCTTGAGGGTCTCGGGGTCCCTACTGAGTATCATTATACTCACCCCTACACGAGCTATACCTGCACCTCATTGTGTTGGATTCAGATGACGGACAGTGCTGACCGATGCTGAGGGTATCAGGACTGGAAGGTTCTCGAAGGTGGACCACGCGGCATGACAGTACACGGAGGAGACGGACATACCTGGATTGTTGTGGAGTCTATCTGTACCTACCCTTCATGTAGGACTTCCCAATGGATGATCCACCAGCTTTTTACCTTTCTTTAGTTGTACTTGTTGTTCATTTATACTTGTACTTTCTTGTTCTTATTCTATTCCGGCCCACCTTTAACTTTTCAGCACTATGTATACAGATTCACTATGTGTTTTGCTTCCAACCCATACTCTATTCTGTGTGTTTATAGGATATAAGGGAAATGTCTTTACAGTTTTATGAAATTACGCATTTGGTGCTAGTATCCAGCCCCTGGCCTATGGAAGGTGGGATTGGAGAAGTCACGACACGGGCCCTGGGGGACGAGTCATGAAAAATTGGTATCAGAGGAGTTAGTTTTACCACAGAACCTAGGACTCTATCCTTTTTTGTGAACCAATAGTGTTAATGGTACCGAATGTGGTTTTCAGTTCTGGTAGTCCAGTGTTGGTATGGTGGCTGACGTATCCATACACCAGGACCCTGACTAATGATTTCTGACTTAGTGCACGAAAACACTGATTGTGTGTGTTTTTATAAAAGTTTTATTTAAATAATCTCAATCAGGTTAGCTCACTATGGTATAATCATTTGACTGTGTCACATATGTTTATTTTTGGATGCCCCCCCCCCCCGCAGACGACCGGCTAGAGACCCGAGATTTATATTCATAGATAACCCACCAAGCAACAAGGCCTCGGTGCAGGGCCCTTTACCAGTGGAGGCACCAGCGGAACCACTTCCCGTTGGGCCACCGATGCCACCAGCCCTAGCAGCAGATGATGCACGCCGCTTGAGCGTGTTGCATGAGTTCCAACACCAGAGGCCGCCCAGGTTTAGGGGTGAGATGGACACGCATACAGCTGAGGATTGAATGGAGGCTATGGTGAAATTTTTCCAAATGGTAGGGACACCAGCCGACTTCATAGTGGTTCTTGCTGCCAGCATTCTATAGGAAGCAGCAGGAAGATGGTGGAGTCTGATGCTCCAGGTCCATGACAAGATGAAACTATTTTGGGAAGACTTTAAGAGCCTATTTCGGCCAGAGTTCTCCCCATCCATCCTATTTATGGTATGGATACAGGAGCTACTTCACCTCAGCAGGGCAGCATGACGGTGGCACAGTACTTAGCGAGGTTCACCGACCTCTCACACTACTCTACAGATATGGTGCAGGACCCCTTTATAAAGGTTCAGACCTTCGATAAGGGGATCAAGTGAGAGATTAGGGATTCTATGATCTCCCTAAACTTCCCAACGTAAGCGGGGGTGTTAGAGAGAGCTCTCTTAGTGGGGAGTTTCCTTGCTGAGAAGTCTCTTGTAGCGAGAGCCACCGCTAGCCGATAGGCAGCGGAGTTTTTTATAGCTGGTAGTAGACAGATGTCGCAGAGGTCTAAGAGGACCATACCTATAGGTGGACGATCACATGACTCAGCATCGATTGTGCGGGGAACCCAGAGCAGAGACATACATGCCAGGAGTGGGCAGTGTTTCTCATGTGGCGGGTAGGGTCACATGGCTCGTGACTGTTTGACCTGTCGTTTGGATGATCAGAAGACGGTTGAAGGACCACCTAAGGAGAGAAAAATATTTGATCGAGGCAGTCCGCAGGGATCAGGCAGACGTGATAGAGGAGCTGGTTGAGCAGCTGGCGGTGGTCGACGTTTTGAGGTGTTACCGCCACCACTACTAAGAGGTCAACCCCGACTGTAGGGATCAGGTGGACATGCGAGATCTCAGTATCAGGAAGCTGAAGCATAAAACCATGGCGATTCGGGGATAATTCGAGGTATGATCTATTTCTACTCCCACTTAGATGCAGTACTTATAGACACATGTGACATTCACCCTTTCTTTGACACTTCCCTCATTCGGAGATCGGAGTTTCCAATGGAGCCGTTGGATCGATCCTTACGGTTAGATACTCCTATGGGAGAAGACTCAATGATTACGCACTGGTGTCCACAGTGTGAGCTTAATCTAAGAGGCGCGGTCTTTGGCTGAGATCACATCGTAGCATCGTAGTGGCCTTACGACGTCATATTGGGTATGGACTGGTTATCTACAGTCCATGCTCAGATCGACTGTAATAGGCACAAAGTGTGGTGTGTCCGCATGGATGGGGCCACGTTTACCTTCACCTCTAAAAAGGGATTCTTTGCAACACATGACGAACTTACACGGAAGAGGGTGCAGCGGATCACTAATCAGTTGGCATGCCATACCCTCGGAGCAGTAGATGTAGAGAGTCTAAACTATCCTTTAGTGGTGGACTAGCAAACGGATGTTTTCACTGATGATGTCTCAGGTCTACCTCCGTGAAGAGAGGAAGACTTCTACATTAACCTGTACCCAGAGATAACACCGATATCTACACCAGCATATCGGATGGATCTCGTAGAGCTTCGTG
Organism: Viscum album; assembly: GCA_963277665.1. Taxonomy (NCBI): domain Eukaryota; kingdom Viridiplantae; phylum Streptophyta; class Magnoliopsida; order Santalales; family Viscaceae; genus Viscum; species Viscum album. The sequence goes on from OY728147.1 coordinate 1,113,086,927, forward strand.
AGCTGCTGGTACAACTAGTGGACTTACAGGAGAAGGGATTCATCCAGCCCAGTGTTTCTCCCTGGGAAGCCTGAATTCTATTCGCCAAAAAGGAGGCTGGTAGCTTGAGTTTTTGTGTCGACTACCATCACCTAAACCAGGTGACTGTGAAAAACAAGTACCCAATCACAAGGATTTATGACCTCTTTGATTAGCTGAAGGAAGCACAGTAGTTCTCAGAGATAGACCTCCGATTAGGCTATCACCAACTCAATGTTTGAGACTAGGATGTACAGAAGACGGCCATCAGATGTTGGTTCGACCACTACAAGTTCTTGGTTATTCCATTCGGTGTAACCAAAACTTCAACAGTGTTCATGGGACTCATGAATAGGATCTTCCAGCCATACCTCGATTGCTTTGTTGTAGTCTTCATCAATGACATTTGGATCTACTCGACTAATAAGGAGAATCATGCCTACCATTTGCAGGTAGTACTGGACAAACTCCGAGAGTACCAGCTTTATGGTAATCTCTCGAAGTTACAGTTTTGGATCCGAGAGGTTCACTTTTTTGGGACACGCCATCTCGGAGGCTGGAGTTGCAGTGGGTCCAGCGACGATTGAGGAAGTACTTTCTTGGGAGCCAAAAAGGAGTGTCATAGAGGTACAAAGTTTTCTAGGTTAGGATGGTTACAACTGGAGGTTCGTTCCAGACTTCTCTAGAGTTGTAGCACCACTATCAACCTTGACGAAGAAGGGGAAACCCTTTGTCTGGTCGGAGAGATATGAGGAATGCTTTCAAGAGAAGAGGAAGAGGTCGACTAGTGACCCCATTTTGAGGGAGTTCCACACATACCCTATAACGGTACATCCAGGAGTGGCGAATATGTACAAGGACCTTTGACGACATCACTAGTGTCCAGGTATAAAGAATGTAGTAGTAGAGTTTGTCTCTCGATGCCTCACTTGTTAGAAAGTGAAGGCAGAGCACTAGGTACCAGCTGGAATGGTGTAGCCTTTAGAGGTCCCAGGGTGGAAGTGTGATGGGAATCCATGGACTTTGTGACAAGACTTCCACGTACATCCAGGGGCAGGACTTGATTTGGGTGATCGTTGACTGACTCACCATGTCGACCCACTTTCTACCGACCATAGAGTAGGTCTCAGTAGAGAGCATGGGATGCCTTTATGTGCAGGAGACTATGCGGCTACATAGAGTACCATCATCTATTGTCTCTGATCGTGAAGCAAGGTTTAATTCCTGGATATGGTAGAGGTTTCATGAGGCTTTTAGGAAACAGCTTCGTCTTAGCATCGTCTTCCATCCCCATACAGATGGCCAGACTAAGAGGACCATTCAGACCCTCGAGGATATGCTCCGTGCTAGTGTCCTCGACTTCGGTCGCATCTGGTTGGATCACTTACCATGGTTGGAGTTTGCATACAACAACAGTTATCACTCCACCATAGGGATGACACCTTTTGAGGCATTATACGGGTGACCATACATATCAAACTTGTGCTGGACTGAACCTGGGGAGTTAGTACTAGTGGGACCAGAGATGGTATGAGCTACCATGTAAAAGGTGCAGATCATCCAGGAGCGGATGAAGACTACACAGAGCAGACAGAAGTTATATGATAATAGGAGATGGAGACCTCTATAGTTCGAGAATGGCGACCAAGTCTTTCTGTGGGTCTCACCTTGATGAGGTCTATGAAGATTTGGATGAGGCAGAAAGTTATTTCTATGGTTCATTAGAACTTTCCAGGTCCTTGGAATTGTTAGTGAGTTTGCTTATTGCTTAGCTCTTCCACATCAGGTGCACCGGGTGCATGATGTATTCCATATATCTCAGTTGAGGAGATATGTGCATGACCCTACCCACATCATCGACCGTGGAGAGCTGGACGTCGATGATGGGGAGAATTATATAGAGGTTCCAGTGGAGATTGAGGATCGATAGGAGCGGGTCCTACGTGGATGGTCAATACCTCTGGTGCGCGTTCGCTGGCAGCACAGGAACCTCTAGGAAAGCACATGGGAGCAGAAGGCTCAGATGAGTGCTCAGTGCCCACACATGTTCTCATAGTTTGAGTTTTAGGTTATGGGGACGTAAGACCCTAAGGTGGGGAGAATTTAAAGACCCAAAAATTCCATGGAAATTATTTTTCTTAAATACATGGGAATTTTACAAGTCTGTGAAATTTGATGGAGAATGATTTCGATGCCCGGTGTTCCCATAAATGTTTTCTGAATATTTTTTGGGTACTTTAAGTAAACGTACAGGCTGGTTTTTATAACTTTCAAACCAGTTCTCGGAATTGAAATCCGAGGACACCGTTGAACTCGCAGCGCTGATTTTTTCCTAAGGATACTTTCACGTCAACGACCGTGACTCAAGAAGATAAGTTAGTGTTTTTGGGTTTTCGTGGAGAACCTTAAAATAAAGTGAGATTCACTTTTTTTATTTGAGCCACCATTTGAGTGTTTGGAGGTGGGTCCCACTAGATCTACAACTTCTTTGTGGAGGTTGGAAGTTGGAGGTGGGACCACCACACCTTAACCTCCCATGAGAGGTTATGGTGGTGGGTCCCACCCGAACCTAACCTCCCATGAAATATTATGATGTGGGGACAACACCAGACTAAACTCCCCTATTAATTATGGGAGAGGAAAACCTCTCATCTCCTTTAATTAATGAGGGAGACTCCCTCCACACTCACCTTCCTTTATTGATGCCAAATCCCCAAATTAAATTGTACCAATCCTCCTCATTAAATTAATTTATTCCAATACTCATGAATTTATTAATGGAAATCCAAGTTAATTAATTCATCTATTTGAATTATGTGCTAATGAAATAATATATAAATCAATCTATTATAATTTTTGGTTGGAATTTCTCATTCGGTGGAATATTGGGGAGAGGAGAGCTTGGGCAGATTAGAATTCTCCAACGAAGAACACCATCTCCCAATAAAGAATGAAGAATGAAGAACGCGTTGTTCCAATGAAGAACGCCGAGAAGGATACTCTTTGAAATTATTCCCCGGATAACTACCGACGTGGAGAGTCTTCCACAATTGACCCAACTAAGGATTGGAAGTGTGCGGTGGACGCGACGAACAATGAACTTCTTCGTCTACTTTCCGCAAATTCAACGTCAAAAAACAGTCAAAGGTTGGGGGTTATTACATTTTGATGATTTAGTTTAATATTCTTTTTTGGTTGTAAAAGAATTGTTGTGAGAGATTTGTTGTTTATCGTACTTATATCTTGATTAACCGATTGTTACCACCCTAAACGCGGAGGGTGTGGGCCAAAACCAACATGTCCCAACCCCTCCTCCATTCTTATTTGGGATAATCTTCAGCATAGAGATGAGGTGATTGAATGGAGAATGCGGAGATGACAAAGGCCGCGCTACTCATGGCCTCCACAAACTGCACCACCCCCTTGGCGCTCCGGTGCTCCAGGTTGAAACACGACCCTCCGGTCGAGCCACCCCAGCAGCACCACCACCAGCCCACAGCACCCGGCTCCTGGCCACCGTCGGCCTCCCGTGTGCCCCGACTGAACCCCGTAAGCCCGAGCCATGCCCCGCCGGCCGGCCGCCCGCAAGCCCACCTAGCGCCCTGCCCCGCCGCCGGCCGGCCTTTCCACGCCCTCCCCAACCGCCTTCCTGCCGGCCCGCGCACTCCCCGACCGCCCACTGGATCGCCTTCCAACCAAACCAGCTACCTCCCAGCCTGTCCGGTCGCATCCTGTGCGCCTGGAAGAAATACGGCGACCCGGGTGCCCCACACGCCCCATGCCTCTCGCGGCCCCCCTCGCGACACCTTGGCTGAACCAGGTTGGCCACACCCTCTGGGATGAGTCGTGTTGGGCCACGCCCTCGCGACGCTCCGACCGAACCATCCCCGAGCCCGGGCCGAAACACCCACCTGGTCGGCTGGGCTGGGGCCAGCGGGCCGGGCCGAACCTAATAGGCTGGCCCACCCAATGGGCTAGGCCATACCCAACATGTCTGACTGGGTTGACCCAAACCAAGTCAGACCAGACGCCGACCCACAACCGACCCATTACTTTTTTTCTCAATATCATTGGCATCATATGTCCATTTGACAAGTCGTCAGTGGTGCCAGTATTCTTGGAGAACAGCGGTCCCTTTTTGTATACCCCACTAGAGTACATGGTAGAGTTGAGATACAGTCGGGTTGGATCGTGCACGAATCCAACCGGGCCCCTAGGACTAAAAGACTAATAACTCACAGACCAGGCATTCGATTGACGCATCGTATGTTGTGTTGTGACCCTTATGATGTGACATACCTTTAGATACTTCTTCGTGGTACATCATTATAGTTTGATTATCGACAAGTAGCTCCTGGAGAGGATCCTCTTGGAGACGAGCGTGCGTTGTGCGGAGACCTAGTTTCTTGCTGAGACCTAACGACTGTTGACCATTTTGACATGGAGTAAATCTACTATCCCAGCAGGGAGTGCCATGGTGTCATGGCAGACCCACAGTGGGGAGTGGCATGGTGGTGCGGCAGACCCACGATACTCGACAAGAGGAGTACCTTAGCAGGCTCCAAGGGGGAGTGCCTTGGTGAAGCTATAGACCCATGGTGGGGTGCGCCTTAGTGTCGCGGCAGACCCACTATACTCGATAGGTGGAGTACCTCATCAGGATATGAGCGGGAGCACCTTGGTGACACGGCAGACCCACGGTGGGGAGCGCCTTGGTGACGCAGTAGGCCCACAGTACATGACATGAGGAGTACCTCAGCAGTCCAAGGTATGTGGGAAGCACCTTGGTGTCACGGTAGGCCCACTATACTTGACAGAGGAGGAGTTATCCAGTAGCCGTGGTTTCGATAAATAAATCCTGGTTGATCTGAGTCAGTAACTTTTGTATTTACCTCATGATTTAGATGGATTACTTGATAACGTAGGTATATGTATGGGCATATACCTAAGTGGGGTTATCTGTTGATTTTATAATTTGTGGTTATCCTTGTTGGATTTGGTGATACCTTGAGGTTCTTAGGGTCCCTACTGAATATCGTTATACTAACCCCTGTACGGGATATGCCCACACCTCATTGTGTTGGATGAAGACAAAAGACAGCACTGACCGAGGCTGAGTGTACTAGGATTGGATGGTACCCTGAGGTGTACCACGTGTCGTGACAGTACACGGAGGTGACAGATGGACGTGGAGTGTTGTGAAGACTATCTTTACCTATCCTTCAGGCATGAATTCCTAGTGGATGATCCATCAGCTGTTTACCTTTCTTCAATTTTACTTGTTTTTCAGTTATACTTGTACTTTCCTGTTGGGTTTTATTCCGAACTCCTTTTACTCTTCAGCACTCTATGTATATAGTTTTACTTAGTTTTTTTCTTCCATCTCACACTCTGTTGTGTGATTTTATAGGTTATAAAGGCAATGCCTTCCCAGTTTTAGTGAATTACGGATTTGGTGCTAGTCGACATCCCCTGGCCTGTGGAAGGCGGACATGGGGTATTCACGGCATGAGCCCCAGGGGACGGGTTGTGACCTAACACATTATATGTTCTTGATGTTTAGAAAATAATTAATTTATGTTTATTCAATAATAATGTTGACCATGAAGTTTGTTAGCAATATTTTGTTTAATTCTATTCTAGAATTATTAGATGTTTGGATATAAGAAATATATTTAAAAACATGATAATTTACTCTTTGAAGAATCCATGTTTTTAATGGTTTAATAGAAATTAAGGTATTGATCTATTTAATTTGTGAAAATACGAGCTACATTATTTGGGTAAATGTTATATGAAGTTGATTCAGTAAATTTTGTTACCTAATATCTAAATAATTGGTCATTGAATTTGGAAAAAAATATTTTGTTTGATTCTTATTGTTAAATTAGATTGGAATATATTAAAGGTATTATTGAATATAATTAATGAGTTATTTATCATATACGATAACATGTGCTAACAATTTTGGTTTAAAAAATTGTTTAAAAAATTATGGATTGTCTTGTGCATATTACGACTCATTAAAGTGAACTAGGATTAAATATTTCTCATCATTATCCAACTCCATATCAACAAATCGAATTGAAGATAGATAAAAGAACAACCAAACGATGTCATTGTGACAAATAAAGGAATCATGTATGATCATTTTCTAAAATACTTCTCTATATAGTTAAATAAACCATAAACTCTTGGAAAATGATTTTGGATGAAAACATTATCTATTTATAATATATTCTGACAAGTCAATGTTCATTTAACCAATCACAAATTTTTGATTTTTTTATGGTTAACATTATAATGACTATGTTCTTTATAACCCTATATAAAAACAAGATAATTATAATATTTATATTCAATTCTCTTATTTTCATTTCATATTAATGGTCTCTTATAAGGAAAACATGTTTTTTGGTGACAATCACAATTTCCATTCCATCTATTTAAGTGGATGTTTTATTAACCCTGTTGATGATGTTGGATTTTGAAAAGGGAATTTTAGAATGAAAATTCCATGATTACGAATCAAAATTTTTAAATTTTTGGACAAAATTTATTGAAGGAGTGGATAATTTTAAACCCATATATTTTATGGTATATCTCCTTTTAAATTCAACTTCTTAGATAGCCTACATTACACAGAACACAGAGTTTAAACAAATAATTATATGTTATTATTTAATTTTGATAGATATCACTCAACCATTTTAATTAATGAAATTAATGATATTACGTAAATTATTAAAATATAGTTACATATGTTTATAAAATTAATTCATTGGTTTCAAATTTATTAAAAATAAAAATAAAAACTAAATGATCATAAAGGATATCTGTTTATAAAAAAACTTTTTTAATACTAAAAATGTATTTTAACTTAATAATTTGAATTAATTAATATTTGTGAATTATCATAACCAAATTTATATTTTACATGATCATTTTATTAAATTGAATAATTGGTTTGAGTCTTAATATAATAATAAATTCAATTTTTATTATAAAAATATATTATCTCTAAAATGAAACTTTACATCCTTTTAATGTAGAACTTGTTTTAAATGTAAATATTGACCCTTTTATAAATTACATTTAAAAAAATATTCTTAATTTATAAATTCATATATTAAAAATTATCTTAGGTTGAATCTCTTGTATTTATCATAAAATATTTATTTCCCTGTGAATATTGAAAATACCGATTTTTATAGAATTATAAATTATATTATGTCAAATTTTATTTATGATTTTAATATTAAATAAAAAACATTTTTTTATAAATAATATTATATATTGAATTATAATAATTATTATATCTTATTTTGGTATATGTATATTTTATTGGATTTATAACACATTTTTAATAAAATTATTTTTCGTTGCGGAATTATATTTAAACATGATTGTGTGACCTCTATATTTTGATTATAGAAAAGTAGATTCAAAGTTTGGATTAATACGCTCTAAATTTATAAAATATGTCCTTTTATTTTTCACTCAAATGAATATAAACTTTTGTATTTTTTCTTATAGAAGTAAAGGGTAAATTAATTAATTTTGTTGAAAAATAAAATGATAAGAACTAGAAGATTAATATAAAAACTTTCAAAATATCATTTTATGATCAATATTATACCATTACCACCTATGGTTTTATTTTGTGATTTTAATAGACAATTTTCCATAGAAATAACCTTGATATTATATTAATTAAAGATAATTGAAAAAATATCACATTCATATTTATAATAAATATACTTTTTTGGATAGAGTGTTATTTAAAAAATATATATATATATATATATATATCAAGAGATTTTATATTAAAATCTAAAGAAATTATATAAATCATGATATTTTATTTTTTATTTATAATTAAAAATATTTACCTTAAAAAATTATAAAATTTTAATGTGCTAATTATTTTATTAATGATATGATAAAATAATTGATGATTTTCATTAATAATTAAATTTATCGTAATTTTAAAATTATTTTCCAAAAATGAATTAAATTTATAAAATATTCCCTTCCAAAAATGGTTAGGGTAAATTTTTTAGAATTTTCTAAAACAAATGAATTTTTGTGAATACTGAAATACTGTAATTACAATATTCAAAATTATAAGTTAAATACATGAATGTTTGGGTCATGGGTGGTGAATGGATGATTTAAGAAACATTATTTAGAAATCACATTCAATTGGTATTTTTTTTAGTCACGTGAATCATCACTATTGATAGTCTTGAGCTAAAATAATACATAAATGAATAAAACAACAAAAAACACCCCTCTCATTCCCTATAATTACCACCCATGACCAACCCTTCCACTAATAACTATTAAGACTTTTATATAGTACAAATACATTATAATTCCATTAAAAAGGATATTACCCATGTCTAAGACCTATTAATATAACAACAATACCATTTACAAGTTTTATAAGGTTGTCCTCAAGGAGATGATATTAAAGACGTTAGATCATTATTTCAATTTTATTTTCCATTATTTTTGTATCCTCCACTAACCTACCCTATTAAAACTGTAATATTAACTATAATATCAAATATATACTATAATTTTATTATCTTAAGGGAATACCCATAATAAATATAATCTCTTCTCCTTTTATCCTAAGAATAAATAACATCAAATCTGATGTTGTGATTCACCGCCTTTGTGGATGATGATTTTTATTTTTTTTTAACACCTTAATAAATTTTCATAAAAACATTATCATGGGTAAATAAAATAATAATATAAATATTATAATTATACTCATGTTTTAATACAAACATATAAACAAAATATTAAATAAAATGAAAGAACTTTGTGATGGTTGTAGAACTATCAAAATAAATTAATACATCTTCATCATCATTTCATATATTGAATCATCCTTAAACCATATAAACAAATAATATATGAGAACATTTATACTAATATAATTTTAATAATACTTTACAATATCACTTATGAGATTTTTCATCCTTTTTACAAGAATTCCATAATTATACATTAAAGAATCGACCATAAATCCGTGAAACAAATGCTCGAGCCACAATGAAATTCAAAATTACACCTCATAAAAATGTTCATAAATAAATATAAAATAATTATATAATTAATTTATTCTTTATTAAGTAAATAGTGAATAAAATTTTATTATTCATGATATTATGTACAATTGTATAATTCTTTTAGACAAAATGTAAGGGTTTCTCATCTCACTTATATTTCTACGAGATTTGTCTCATTCACCACATATTTCTTATGTTGTATTTATACATAAATTTGATATATAATATAATTAATATATTTATATTAATGGTATTAACTTTTTCATTTAATGTTCATTAATTTAATGGGGTATATGGTTAGACTTTTTACAATGATTAATAGAATTATTATATCAATTTAAATTCTTTGGGTTAAAAATACACTCAAGTAAAAATTTCATTTTATGAATATGTGTCAAATTAATTTTAATTGCATTTTTTTCACTAGTTTAATGTGTATGTAGATCCTACCAATTCATTTTATTAATTCTCACCACAATGATATGATATTTGTAATGGAATTTATTTATAAAATACCATTTTAAATGTTTCGTTTTTTAAAATTTAAGGAATTTTTTTTAAAAATGATAATAGAAGGATTATATTTTATCACATTCATAGAATGTTTTTATATATTAATTTAAAATATTACAAGGTTATTTTCAAAAAAAAATATTTCACTATTTCATAGCTCTAAAAGAATAGGGCAACCTGGTATTCTCCTCAAGAAATTTTTAGTGATCTTATTAAAATTTCTATATAAAACACTTTTAATTAATCATTTTTTCATTTAGGGTGAAATATCCTGATAATAATTATGATATAGAATAATTTATAATTTTTTTGATGGGGATAAACTATTATGACACCATTCATCATATGTTTGTTAATGTTTTATGACTATATTAATTATAGGTAAAATGTATTTATATTTTTTATGATAGTTTTATTATGATTTTTTATGATGATTATGATTGAAACCTTTCATATTAGTAATTAATAGGACTTATTAAGTGTCATGGAGGTTCCTCTATAGGTATTTAAATCATCAATAGGTCTCTTGAGAAAATATAGAACTAGTTTTGGATGAGGTCTTACCCATTTATGTATAATTCTTGAATAAGGTATTCATGCTACGATTTACACTTCCTAAATTATTAATTCCAACATTATGAGATTATTTTTTGATACTCCATTTGATAATTTGATTATTATAAGATTCATCATTATTTTTCATTCTAATGTAATTATTTATATGTCATTATATGATTATATTTTATTCCTACCATATTATGGTCATGTTATTTATTAAATGAAACGTGTGTCAGTTTTTTATATTACCATATTTTTATGTATATTTAATGATGTAAAGTTTTTTGTATGTATAACATTATTAAGTGTCTAATCTCACCCCTTCCTTATTTTTTAATATTTTATATGATACGAGGAAGTGTTTTGTAGTTGTTATTCTGGGATATACCAAAAAGGAAAATCAAAATAATGATGAACATTTATAATGTTATTATGTTTTAAAATGTAATGTGATGTTAAATTAAGTATCTAGTTTACCATGACTAATAATGTATTATTTACTCGAGAATGTGATTCCCTGTATCTAGGTCCAATGTAATAAAGTATGCACCAACTATATGTTATAAGGCTTAGGGTCTTTTAAGTATTAATGGCATTTTGGCGGGAATTTAAGATGGTTTTTACATCTATAGTTATTCCATTTATTAGGATTGAGGATGTTGTGATGATGGTGTCTTGATTTTATGTTGTACTCTTATACATCGACTCTATGGTTGATTTAAAAATATTGTTTTAGTTGAGTGTATGTGACACAGGTGATCGTGAGATGTGTGTATTCATAAATGTGAAGATCTTATAGGTGATTTAGAATTATGATCAATGTTTTTTGTATCAAAAAATAGGTTCGAGTTTTATTAACTTTCCCCTGATTGATTTCTCAAATTTACATCAGATCATTAAATTTCAATTTGAATTTTGTTTTATGACTTATTCTCTACTTGAATATTTTTTAAGTTCACCCTTCATGATAAAGACTATTTTATTTAAAAAGATTTATTTTTATATAGAGATTGGAAGATGTGGAATTGTAAAAAAATTTAAATACGTATGAAATTAATTTATTAAATAAAAAAATTACACTTTTTTAATGTTATAAAATATGTAAAATATATTTTTTTAAGGATTTTGAAAATATATTTTACATTTGGGATTATATATAAGTTATGATGTAAATTGGAAGTGTTATAATAGGCAACTTAACCCTTTATAAAAATATATTATGAGTTGAAACAATATTTTTTAAGTAAATAATAATTGACTAATACTAAATACATGAATAAGTATTGATAATATATAAAATAAAATAATTCATTACATAAGAAATTTCTTTCATTAAAGGAATATTGTTTTTGAAATTCATTTTAAAAAATATATCATATTTATAAATTGATTTTAATAAAATGGAATAAATTTTTTGAATCAGGGACTCAAAATTATGATTCATGGTTAATTAAAATTTGTGGTAAAAAAATATTCTATGGTAAAAACTAAAATTCCACAATAAGAGATAATATGATATAGTATGGTTGTATTGAAGAATACAGTCCTAAAATATCTGAATTTTTTTTAAAAAAAATTATTGAATGAGACGATTAAAGGGTTTTATTGATTATTTTTCAACTACGTATGCAATTTCCTTGTAAAAATATATTCCATAGATAATAATGAATTTGTGTTTTTATAAATTCTACTCAAAATAACCTTTAAAATAATCACTCATTTACAAATATTAAATGTCTTTTAACCTTGTATTTACAATTTATTACCTCAATAAATTCTTCAATATAAAATATTTTTCCTTTATGGGAATATTCTTATCCCATGAAGTTGGCCTAAATCTAGGATTATAAAGGAAATTATTCTAATAATAATAAAATTCATGAACGAAAGTATCTACTAATTATCTATATTTTTAAATTAATATAAAATATTCCAACATGACAGATATCATTCAAGAGGATAATTTTTCATTTTTTCTAATTTATGTGATTTAATTAAAATGATAATATTACTCTATACTTTTATTTATTCATTATATGAACATGTTCTTGTTTCTGATGGTTGAATGACATACATGAATGACGACATACTATATTCATAATTTCTATAATGGATTTTTATATAAAAATAAATCATTCTAATATATTATAATTTAATGTAATTTTTATTATTATTATGGTTCTATAATGTTGACAAAAAAACAAATGACCAATATAGTGTAACTCAATCTTATCTGTAATGATACTCGAAACACGCTACTTGTAATATTGATTCTTGTAAAAAATACATGTAGAATATATAAAATTAAAATGGAACAATGTAAATAAATAAAAAAGAAATTATTGAACATTATTTGTTAATATATTAATGGTTTTATTTTTTATTAATGAAAGAGGATTGACTTTTCCTTAACAAAACTAGAAAGAAATATTCAAATTTACTAGAATCTGGTGATGAATATAATTATAAAATAAAAAAAATAATGTCATAAATGAATCAAATTAAATAATATTAAAGGTGATATATTTGATTAATATTATAAAATACACGATTAAGAAAAATAATTTTATCATATAGGATGTTAGATATCATTTGTGAGAGGCATGAATTTATGTAAGGCTTTTCCATGAAATATCAACATCAAATTAAGATTATCTATGTCTAAAATTTCCTTGGGTATTATTTACAAAATATTTCTATGACCCTATATTTTTTTGTTCTAAATAAATTATCTATATGTATAATATTTTCTTACCATTTCCCCACTCAATGATTTATAATTTGGACTATATGATTTTTGTAAGTCAAATCATTTTATCTCTTCTATTCTCTTAGGAAGAATTTTGTTTCATGGAAATATTATATTATTGAAGTAAATATATCAAATTTTATTATTTATTATTTTCTCTTTATATTGATATTTAATTACATACTAACTTATCGAGGTAATAGTTTTTACGCTTCACTTTCTATATTTTTACATGATCACATTCTTCTGTCGTATATCATTATATTATTAAATAAGGTTGTCATTATTTTCATACATGTGAAAGATAATTTAAAAATATGTTTATCATATATATCCATAATATATAAACCATTTTATTAATACCTTTTTTATTTAAACAATTGTAAAAATTCAATGTTTTATTTCTTATAATATTTCAATAATTTTTATCTCCCTCAGTAGTGTTTGTATCATTGAAAATTTAATTTTTGGTTATCATTTTTTGAATGATATCATGACTAACATGGGATTTGATTTAATCAAAATATCCACTTTCTTTACCTTTGTGGTTTCTTTATGTCTTGAAAAGAAATTATTCCCACTGACTCCTTTATGTTAACAATGTTTGGATGTATTTATGAATGTTTTCATGTTCATGTGGTTCAAATATGTATGGTTCATCATAATGTGTTTTGTACTCTTAAAAGATAATATCTCTCCAATTCATTGTGGAAATATTATATGTCATGTGATTTTAAACTTTTGGACATGAGATGTTATCCATGTATACTATTTAATTTTATATGTCCATCTACTATGTAGTGTCAACCATTTTAGTAAGACATAGAATAAGGTATAATTTTATATACTTGTGGATATTTTACATTCCAACTCATATTTGTTTGGTATAAAAAATGTATTATGTTATGTTTCATGTTTTATTGGGTATTATTTATTTTGTTGTTGGTCATATACTATGATTTTGTTCTCATAATAACATGTTATATTTACGGCCACTGTTTTTTCATATTTAAAGTGAATTATATTTTTTCAACTAATTTCACATATAATTTTAAGAATATTAATTATTTGATATTACAATTTATACCATTGTTTTACTTTTCTATAGAAAGTAAATATTATGATTGTGTATAATTTGACTCCATGGAAATATTGTGTGTTATTTTTTATATGGTATGTTGATGGAATATTTTATAATAAGATAGTTGTATACCTATGCTAAAAAGAAACTAATTCCATAGATTCTTGGATTTTAATATATTGTATGTTGTAATGAATAATCAAGTGTAATTATAAAATATATTTAAATATATAATTTTTTTTAAAAATATACCTAATGTATAAAGGCGACCAAACTAAGAACTTTTCAATGTTTATGATGATTAGAAATGTGATTTATTCAGTGTGGAATATTGTATTAGGAATTATACTATAATATAATGAGTATATTTGATAAATTTCACTAGGTCATGAGTTATTATATGTGGGATATAATAGGTACTCCTAGTATTTTATTAGTAATGGTGGATCACTAGTACATTTGGAATATTCATGAAAAAAATCATTAACATGTTGTTGCCAATGAAATTTCCCAATAACAATATATTCCACATTTTCAATATAAATATCATTAACTTAAGTTGATATATAAAAATTGTGTGGTGGTATTTACAAAAATTTATTGAATGATTGGAGAGTTATCCATGTTTATTTAGAAAAATATATAGTCTATTAAAATGGAATAGTTTTAACTCAAAAAGTAAAACATGAATATGAATGAAAAGTAACGCTATGTTAGAAGGCCAAATGATTGGATACATTAATAGAAATACTTTTTTTGTTTACTTTTAGAAAATATATATGAAGAAACATATTTTCATAAAAATTAATCACAAATAGGATTAGATCATATTCAAATATTTTATGAGTAGTTATATTTAAAAAATAAAATATTATATTATTAAAAGAAATGAAAGTGTCAATAATAATGTAAATTATTCCAAAAATAGTTTAAAGAATAGTTATATTTCTAAAAAATTATATGTTTTTATATTTTTGAATAAATACATTTATCTGATGAAAAATTATTTTCATAAATATTAACTCATAACTACATTAGTTTTAAACACATATTCTATATCAATTGTGTATCCTGGGACAAGAACTATAAATTCTTTACATTTTTTCCAGATTCAACTCTTCAATGTAATAATTTCTATTAATTATTTATCAAATATAATTATAGTTATTTTATTTACTAATTACTAAACCAATTACCATCCCACACCCCTTTTGAAGAATAATATCTATCAAATTGGACATGAACTCCATATTTGAGGTCTTTGTAATTTAATATAATAAGAATATTTTATTAATCTACTATAAATATTATTCATTCATATTTTTCCAATCATTAAGAATAAATGATTTTGGGACCTGCATTCAAAACTCCCTTCACTAATAAATTTCCATCAGCCTATCCTAGTTATTTTTAAATCTATTTCCCCGATAAAAATAAAAATTTAATAGAAAATCCATATTACTATCAAGGAATTTTCAACAACACTATGTATGCTTCCCAAAAAGACTCTTCAAGGAGGAATTAAAATTACATGACCCAAATAATTATTTTAAAATAAATAAAATAGATATGTATTCCATGTTAAATATTAGTGGATAATTATCATACTTGTTGATTAATTTTCAATAATAGTACATAATCATGTTCTTCTTCCCACTATATACATAGAATAATTTTTTTAAGTTAATAAAAATTTGGGTTGTTGGATATCAATTTTTTCAAAACAAAATTAAAATATTTTCTATGTGTTGTTATTATAATATGTCCATAATAAACAATACCTTCTAAACCCATCAATTTATGACTCTAGGACTAATATTTTACAATGTTTTCATCTATGTTTATTTATCCAATAATTGGTTATGTCCCAATGTTTTCCACAAAATGTATAGATATATATTATTTTTGGTGAATTTGGAGTCCTAAAAGTTTTATTCCACTATTACTAGATTTATCAAGGATTTTAACTAATATATACCATTTTTTTGACCGATCCATAATACAAAAATTCAAATACCCAAACTAGATAATTATAAATCATCATGTTTATCCTTTGACCATATAAGATAAGAAACTAGCACTGAGGGATAAATTAAATTATTGGGTATTATTTTTTTGAAGATAAATATGCGTAAATAATAAAAAAATAAATCATTGTATAAATTATGATTTATTAAAAACATTTTACATAGTATACCTTGGTGTAATGATTTATGTTTTACCAACAAATCTAAATGAAATTCAAATTGACGAAAAATGGGTGACTCATGTCCTAGGATAGAATCTAATTTTAAAATATCTCTATTAAAGATATACATAACACTGAAGATGATTAATGGAATCATCCATTTATCTAAATCTTGAAAAAAAATCTATAGGTTTATAGAATATCACATGATGGGGGTGAGTGTGTACTCAATAATATTTCTCCTAGTAACTAATATAATATCATAAATGATGTGTATCAAAATAAAAATAAAAGGAAAGGAGAAAAAAATTATAAATAAATGAATGAATTCCTTCATAGGTAAACTTATCCATATTCCTATCAGGTAATGTAAGAGTAATAAAATTAAAATAAATACAATATTTTATTTCTGTCATAATTAAAAAAATGGATGAGAGAAAGTCAGAAACCAACCATACGATAAAAATTAATAGTGACACACAAATTCCATAATTCATTGCCCACATTATAATGATTTAAACAAGAAATATTATCATGAGAATCATTATACACCCATTATTATATAAAATAGATCGTAATTTAACTTTTACTACGATAAAACACCACCCCCACAAATTAGTCGTATAGATAATTCCATCACTCAACCACACACCACTTGTTTAACCCTACCATATCTTTGGAATAATATATAAACCAGATAAGAAACAATAGTTATAGACCATTCCAAAATGAAAATTAATGTCACACACATAATTTTTAAAAACAATTAAATCATTAATTAAAATATACGCACATTATTTTGAAATTTAATCAAAAAATATTTTCCTGTATAACCTTTATAACCCATAAACATCATTGTGAAATCTATGAAAAAATATTTATTCCCAAACTTTTATTTGATGCGATATTGAAAATATAATTTGTCATTAGAAAATCATTTATAAATCTATATTTTAAATAATTTGAACACATTTTATCAAAACATAATTCTACAGTTATATAAATATTTATATTGAAACAAAAATTCAATTTATTGATGGTCAGAAAAACTAAACATTATAATGAATTAATGTTTTTATCGAATAATGATTCAAAATAAATATATACCGATTTATAAAAAATTATAAATAAATAGTTTTTATGTAAAAAAACCATAAAAATATCACATTATGAGTAGAACAAAATTGTAAGTGTTCAAATCCACTTCCCAAAATATGATTTTGAATGAATTCCATGCGTATGTAACATGACAATCTCAACATAGTGAGAAACCAAGATATGTCCTAAATATTCCCCTAAACAATTATTTATAAAACAATATTCATAACATTCCACATTAGAGGAATTTTTTGTGGTATTTTCATATATGAAACAACACCATGAAACTCACTATATGTTTTCATTGTGTTTATTATTTTTCTGGGAATTAAAAAAATTAGCACTCCCCTTATTAAATAAATCAGTAAATATGTATACAAGATGAATATCCAAAGGGTGAAACTTCTATAATGAGGCATTTCCCTCTTCCATTTTGACACAACCTATTAAAAATATCAAAATAAATCATTTTAATGAAAATGGCATGTAATAATAAAAAATGATAATTAATAATACATTAGAACATTATTGGCACATCAAATAATTTAACTAAATAAAAAAATCCAACAAACAAAATTATTAACCTAAATCATAACATTCATTCACCTTACATTTATATCACAATCTAAAATTTATTTCTCACTAATGAAGGGAATATAATGATTTCAATGAGATAATTGTATCAAACCACACGTATATATATATAATCTGGAATAGAATTTCCATATAAATCTACCAAAGAACCTTAAAATTCACGAGTATTTTGGAATGGAAATTCAGTTATAATCGAAAAACTAATGTGTGTAATTAGAGAATTTGATGGTGAATGGGGAGATGATATAGATAAAATAACAATTTATAAGATTTTTCCTTTTTTTGAGGCTGAGATATTATTTATTTGAATATTTATTTGTGCCTAAATGAATTATTGTGTTGGTTCATGGATTTAATTTCTATATATTACAAGCATAAATCATTGTTGTATTAATTACAATAATTAATGAATATTTTATTAATTTTAGGGTATTAATGTGGATAGTCGTATGCTAAGAGTAACTTTGGGGTGTTGCAGCAAATTTCTCATAAATTACCTAAGTGTTGAACCTCCATGTATATGTGTGGTTTTTTGTGATGGTGTATTGTTTATATCTGTGGCCAACAAAAATTTGTCTATGTCAATGAAATTTTTTTAGGGAATATATATTATTATCTAGTGAAGGATGATATTTTATAACTAGAGAAAACATATGTATTTTAATTCATTTGGAAGTATATATTACATATGACTATAATTGTGATACATGAAGGAAATGTACATGGCTCATATCTTACCCATGAAGATATATATCATTAATGGATATATATATGTATATATAATTTATATGTTTCTAATTTACAGTGAAATCTTACATAATATATATTTATTATGCATGGTATAAATATTTTTTTTAAATGTTATTTAGTTTATGTCTAAAATTGTTTCACTTTTAATGTTGATCAAGTGTATCCCTTGTTCATTAGGTTTTTGTGATCTAAAATACCCATCAAACATAATTGAAGATCATGTTTTCTATGATCGAATATGAAGAATTATTATATTTTTTTCATTGGTAAATTTCATTAAGTATGTGCTCTGGATTAATATTTTATGAAATCTCCCTATGACTAGAACATTAGATACATGATAGTTATGGATATGTGGTGGAATTAAATATGTCAATCAATCGGTAACATAAATCACCTACATAATGGAATTGGATACCTACAAATTATAATATTGAAAAATATCCTATGTGAAAATTACCTATGTGAGCTATAACCAATGTGAAAAACTACATATGTGATCATTATTTATTTTAAAATGATAATGTTGAATAGTCAGTTATATGAACTTCCTATGTGGTGAAGTCAGATATGTCGCATCAATCAACTACAGTAGTTTCAATGAATCATATTTGTAAAGAAAATGGATATTATATTTCAATTGGATACATAAGATTAAACTATGTAAATAAAAACCATATATTGATTTAGTTATTCACATCAACTACATAGACTTGGTTATAAAAACCTGATATAAAGAATCAATTTTAAAAATAGGTTGCTTTATTATTAAATTTGTTTCTTATTAGAATTAATGAAATTCAGTATTCATTTATTATTATTTTAAAATCCTAAAATATTCAATTAATTTTTAATGTAAGTATCAAATATAAAACATTTCACATATGTAGATAGAGTACAAGGACCTAGAAAATTTATTTTTTGTATATTTTTATTGAATTATTTCAATGTAAGTAGACATGTCATTGATCCTTGATTCTAAAAATCATGAGATGTGAGTTTAAATAATACTCACTATATGTATTTTATATTATGTGTGATAGTGTGGACCTTTTCATGTGAAATGATGTGTATAAAAACAAACATTTAATTCATTATCAAACCTATCTGAACTCGAATACTATTTTTAAGACAAAAAGTATGGATATTTAAAATTCACACTGAGTTTAGAAGACTCACCTTGAGATGATTATACTTTAGATCTTCTCTCTTGAAGATCATTCATTTGTGGAAACTGTATAATACTATTGTGATATGAGAATTGTAAAAATAGTATATTTATTATCATAATTTGTAATGGTTCCAGGAAAATGAATAATTGAAGTATATTAATTATCAAGGCCTTATAGACCCTATTTTAAGGATCTTGTGTTTATACCATGTTTCCACTACCTGTACATTGTCATACAGTCCCTGAAATAAGATAGGATTTCCCAAGTAAAAGGACTGATCTGGTGAAAATAATCATATAAATGGAAAATAGTGGGGGGTATACTAGAGGACATTTATTCACTATACCAATATAAATATTTCTCTATCTATTTATTTTTTATATGATGAATTTTTTTTCATATTTATTAAAAAAGATTTCAGATATTATTGTTAAACAACAATGGGTATTTTTTATGTGGTGGAAAATTTAATGAACTAAATTAGCCCATCCCCCTCTAGAGTCTTAATGTTTTCAATATCTCAAAATAAAATTTATAATGAGTTGTGATTATTATTTTCACAGTTGTAAATGATAAAATTTAAATAACTATTCAATAAAATCATATATCATTATCAAATGATAGGAAATTTCAATAATCAGATCACCATATTGCAATTGTGGGAATTATATTATTGGTAGCCAAATAAAATCATTTACCTTAGGAACATTTTCCTAGTTTTTTTTCCAATGTTGTGAATACTTATAAAATGTAAAATATAGAACAATGAAACATGGGATACCAGAAATATAGGAAACTATAATATGAATTATAAATCCTAAAAATATATAATATGCAGAGTTGTTCTTCATGAGTTTATAGAATTTGTCAATGTGAAATAGCTTAGGTAATATGGACTAAAATTTTAGTTCATTAGAATAGAACAGATCCCATTTTGTCTCTAAGATATAGTACATTTAATGTAATGATTTAAACTTTTATAATGATGGATAATGAAAGTATAATATATTTTAATGGAACGCTGAAAGAAATAAATAATAATCTTACTTCATTAGGGAAACAAATTATTGAACCACATTTGTCTTTGAATGTTCTAATAATCTAAACCACAAGGTGTAGTGGTTTATTTTTCTTCTATCAAGAATTCAATAAAAGTCAAAAATGTAAAAATATATGATTTTTTTGGTACACTGATGATATATGAGATTGATATGGAAGATTAGGCATGTGAACATATTTTAGTTAATAAAGATATTTTTTATTTTAAAATTGTTGTCATCAAAGGATGAGAAGATGTGTAAAAAACTTCAGATAGATTTTTCATCTAATTAAAATTAATCAAGTAGTTCTTATTCTGATAGTGAGAATCCTCACTATTCTATTAGATTTGTGAAGTTATATAAATACGTACAATTTTTTAAGGAACTATTCAACAAATATAAGATTTCATATAGAATTTCAATAAGATTAGTGTTATGAGGGATAGAATCTAGAAAATATTAGTCCTTATTATAAACAACATCAAGATGAAAAAATCAAGAAATGAAATAAAACAAGATATTTAGAAACAAGAAACATAATAATAAATCTTGAAAGGAAAACGGAACTATTCATAATATAGATGTTTCGTCCTCATAATTAGTAGTTGATCATTCTAATCCTAAAGATGAAAATAATTTTATAAAACATATTAGGATGTACATTCTTTCTATTATTATGTGCATTAAAATAAATTAGAAAAAAGAAATTGTTCATTTAATGAACATAATGAATATTTTCCAATGATGAAAACTAATTTTTAATGTTTAAAATAATAAAAAAACTCTATAATATCATATAAAGTAATTTTTAACAAGATGAATCACTTAAATAATGAAATTCCATTTTTATAAATTTAATGTGATTATACTATTACATTATCAATTAAACATAGTTTTGTTATAATAAAATTATTTCCATACATTAATGATGTTTCTAGTGTATTTTAAAAAGGTGGAAATTATCCTTTTGAAATTCTTGGAAGCAATAGAAGTAAAAAAAATATATTTTCAATTTGAATTTAATGGGAGAAAATAATGTTTTACAAGAACTAGTTTTTTACATAATTACCAAAATAAAACAACAGTATAAATTTAATTTTCATCATTTTGGAGAGATAAGATACTATTAAAATCATTTTAGTTTAAAAAGGCCACCTTTATATGGATTTAGAAAATGATTTATACATTTTTTATGGTTATTTGTTGAAGGTTTTTTATAACCCAGACAGATTTGGGTTTGAAATTTTTTAATTTGTAACCTTGTTAGACCCAATGAATTATAAAAACCTAAAAAATTAATTATTTAATTTTTAATTGTAAATAAAATGTTTATAAAACAACAGTAACTTATGGTATATGTATAGTGAATAATCAAGTAATATGAGTTTATATATCTCAAAATTTTTACTCCTTACTAAATATTGATGGAGTTCAACTCAATATTAGTGAATTTTTTTAATGAAGATTATGGGGGTTAGATCTATTGAAAATATGAAATTATTCCTTATAAAAAAATCTCTCTATCGATGGTTTATTGTAAAATTTGAAAAATATCCATCAACATTCTGATGATGGATATTTTTTTTTGTTTTTTACAAAATGATTTTTTCTATTTTTAAAGATAAAAATCATAAATTTATGGAACCATGAAAAAATAATATATATAATCTAGATATTTATTCTTATAATTAAAAAAGCTGAAATTTATTGACATTGAAATAAATGATCCAAATAAATTGAATAATATATTGGGACATTGTAACCTTTATTCATTGAAAAACATTACAAAATTAATTTAGTTCTATATGTACCTTATCATCAGTTTTATGAAAATAATATATGGGATTCATTCCAAATGTGAAACAAATATAATTCATATGTTAAAGGAATTAAAGTGTATTCTACTTCTCTAAACCAAGAAATTATCCACCTGTTGTTTTGGTACATATAGAGTTGAAAAGGTAGGAAATTTTTTATTTAATGTCTTAGATGTTGATTTTTCAATACTTGGGTTTTCTTTTTATCTGTTAAAATTTATTCTTTTTGGTTTTATTGGTTTTTAAAATCTAGTTAAAAAAGTTAAATAATACAAAAGTGGTTCTTTATGATGTTACCATGGAGGATAATTCGTAATTCATAGATCTGATGCATTTTGTTAAAATCATATTATTTATAATAGATTTTATTCTCCAAATACTCCTCAATAGAATATTTTAATTTAATTAAGGAATATTAATTTGAAAAAAAAAATAGAAAGATACAGATTATGTTAATATATTATGCCTACTCATTTATGAGATGAATCTATTAATACAACATGTTATGACATAATTTTTTTTTGAATTAAATCAATTTAAGTGAACACCCTATATGATGTGGAATTATAGAATGAAAACTATTTTATAGTTTAATAATTTTTTATGCATGTTTTTTATTTTAAAACCAAGTATAATGTCAATATGTTTGATCCAAAAGATAATGATGGAATATTTCTAGAAAATTATAGTACATCAAAATCATATTAAGATTCCATTAAATGATCAATGATTATAGAAGTATCAAATAATTTAAAATATGATGAATGTGATCCATTTGATCATAAAGTAACTAAAATTGATGAACTAATAGATTCTTTTAAATACAAGAGATTTGGGCCTATTTTATAATAAAGTGGTTGAATTGTGGAACTTTATTTTCCAGAACTAAATCCTTTAAGGTTGGATACCATTGGAACTAAATGTGTGCTACCCAAACATCCTATAACCCTTATGAACCATCCTTTAGATAATATTATAGTATGTTATGATTATGAAATTATAATTATACAATGTTCAGGGAAATATTAATTTATTTACCTATTTATTACATTTAAAACCAATGTATATAGATTAAGAATTATTAGATCAATTTTGGGTTGTATCAATGAAAGAAGAGATAAAATATTTTAGGAAATCTATATATGTGAATTAGTTGATAGACCCTATGACTATCATGTAATAGAAAAAAAAATCATTTTTATGAATAGAAAAGATTATCATGGTGTCATAACTAGGACTAAAAAAATTAGTATCTAAAGGGGATAACAATGAAAAAAGTATATACAAGTTGGATATATTTTCCCTAGTAGTAGGATGAGAATATATTAGAATTTATTTATCATGTGAATCATAAATGAATTTGAAATTATAATCCATCGATGTAAGAACATGGGTTATAAATGGATTTCTAATAAGGGGTATTTTCAAAAATAAACTATTTGTTTTGAAATCCCCATATTACAAATATAGTTAGTAAACTTACAAATGTAGTTTATAGTCTTAATTAATAGGAAAGAACATGGTATGTTAATTTTTATTCATTCTTTTGTTAATTGTTTCTATTAATTTATGCATATCCAACATTATTTAGAATAAAAATTCATCTTCAGTTATTTTGTTACAAAAAAATATGTTGATAGTGTAATTTTTTGATTCACAATTAGAAAATACTATACATTGTTTTTGAAACTCATGAAAATTAATTTTAAATGAGAATTACGGGATATTGAAAACAGTTTCTCGGTTTTCAAATTTATTATAATTTTATTATGAATGTTCTAAACCCATTTTCATATATACTATATTTACTAAAATGGATTTTAATATAATGAATAAAAGTATATAATACACCTAATATTTTTAATAAAAAATCTATATTGGATGAAGATTGGAAACATGGTGACTAAATTATTTCATGTGGAATAATTTTTTATTTCTTATCTTAGACTATGATTTAACCAGATATTATGTTTTCATTATGTATTTATTCTTGATGTTAAGATAATCAAAAATAGTTTTATTTATAATCTTTGAAAATGATTTTATGATTTTTAAAAGAACCAATTTCTATTTCATTACAATTTATTAAAAGATTTTTTTAAATTTAATATCATACTTAAATGAATTATTTAGTGGTTTTTGACTAGATTGGAAGAGTAATTCAATTGCATTATTTTATCTATGTAAAACCATATTATTAAAGTCTAGTTAGAATCAATAGTTTGATGCATTATCTAATTCTTACATTAAACATTTGACACTGGTTGTTATTTTGAAATTTTTGGGTGAAGGATGAACACCTTAATGAATTTCAGATTCAATTATAATAATGTTTCAATTAAATGTGAAAACACTAGTGAAATCAACATATCTAAGAATCTAATTAATTATTCAACAAATTTTTATATTTTCTTAATTCATAATTTTTTAGAGATCAAACAAAAATACTGATATTTCTATAGATTTTATCATTATAAAGAATTAGTTACAATATACTTTCACTACACCCAATTCATTCGAGTGTTATTATATTATTAAATAATTTTTTTTTCATTTTTTTGATTTATTTAATGTTTTTTATTTATTATTATTTAACAAAACGTTTTTTATTTATTTTTTATGAAATTCAAAAGTGAGTGTGATGTTTTATTATTTAGTTTAATGTTGTACAAATATTACTCTAGTTCAAATTACTTGATAATTAAAATTTAGAAAATATAAATTATATTATTATATTTAGTTATTTTTATTACTTATTCATCTTTTTTATGCATTCATAAACTGAAACCTCATACATAGTAATATTGGTATTCATTTATGTGACTAAATATAAAATTGGTTCAAAACACTTTCACCATTCCCGTATGTAGTGTCACTTTGATTATGAACCATAATCTCTAAAAACTTGATCTTGAATTGACCTTCAACCAACCTATTCAAAATTTGAAATTAAAAGAGTGTTAGTAATGGAATATTATTATCATCTATGAAGTAAAAAGAAAGTGGAATAAAATTACTCTTTGAAAAATCCATATATATTTCTTGGATGAAGACAACAAAAATACTGCTAAAGAAATGTATTGAGTTTCAAGGATGATCATTTTTGTTTTATGAGAAGATGTTAGGGTGTCTTTTAAGGAATAATTTAATGTGTTCTTAATGAATGAAAATTACTATTTTAATCAAAAAGAGGATAAAATATCATTAATGTTAATGGCAATATAGTGGATCATTGTTTTTTTGAAATTTATTATATTATTCATTATCCCCATGTGGGGGAGATTTCCATTATTAGATAGATTTTCTGGACATGTTTACCATGTCCAAATGAAATTTACATGTTTTTTAAAAGAACCATTACATTTGAAAAGAATCTTCTAAAATAGAAGCATATATAATGAAATGTTTTATTTATGTTTTTGTAGATAGGTGAAGCTCACAAAGTTGGAGAGATGAAAAGGTTGTTTTTCAAGATATTTATTCTATGTAATTCTTGATCAATAATGTAAATTTGAGTTTTATAAGACACATAATGAGGTTCAAGAATATTTTTTGTAGAGGAAAAGTTATATTAAATTACTATCCATGTTTTATATTAATTTCATTAGTCAAGAGGAATAAATTTTTATATTTCAATAGTGGTGATGCGGTGAAATGTCATAAAAGTAATACTCTGTATTCAATTATATTGATGAAAATTGGATATTTCATGGATTATGGTTTGAATTATTCGATGAATGTTGGTAAATAAATTGTGAATATGGGTATTTAAATTTGTATTAACTACCTATTTATGGAATATCTATCAATTTAATATCCTTTTAAGAAGTAGGGGATATAATATCCATAATAATCAAATCTTAAATTTCTATCATGGGTTCGTTAGTTGATGATCCAATATAGATTTATTCAGATGTGTCTTCTTATATCCATTATACAAGTGAATTTTATCTTTTTAATGATAAATATTTTCTTGTGAAGATTGTTTTTGAGAAACAATTTACCTATTATTAAGAATAGACTAGCTATGACTGGGATTGCAGATTCTGAATTTCAGAGAAGTCCATAGAGAGAATAATTACATAAATATTCTGATCTAATTATTCTTGGGTAACCTATTTTTAAATGTAAAGATAATAATATGGTTATGGAATCCAAAAAATCCCATAAATACACAATTGGTATCATCATTACATTCAACTTCTTAGAAAGTAGCTCATTCAATTAGAAATTGTTCAAATATCTTGGAAATTGAAGTTATTGATAATGCAGTAAAGACTGTGAATTAAATTTATAGAGTAGATTTTTTTTAAAATTTCATTGTGTATATTGTTTCATGATAAGATGAGATTAGAGAGCATTAAGAGTCCTCTCCCTCTATTTCATATATTAATAAGTTATTTTTAAGGGTGGCTGACCAAAAAATGATAATCAATATAATTTGGATCGATCCACTTGTTCCAAAAGCTAGTTTTAATGAATTTTTAATAGAATATTGAAAAATTAATGGTTTTTATGTAGTTATAAAGACATTTTATGTAATCATACACGTTTAGTGAGATTAGTCCTTCAACTACATCTCAAAGGGATGTGTCAGTAAATCCATTTCCAATGCAGTCATCTTTATCTTAAGAAGTCCTTAATGCGATAAATACTTTTTGGGTGGTTGTGAAAGTGGATCTACAAACATTAAAAGGATTAATTTTATGTTAGTTATAATTTATAAATAATCTATCCCCATAAGATAATTATACCCTATAATATCATATTCTACAATATTTCATGAATGGAGTTAGTTAGATAATGTAAGAGTTCGATCATGTTTGGTCACAAATTTTGTTTATTAAAACTGATATGATTTCTCTATTGATATTAGGTGAGATGAAAAAAATTACATTCCGATAAATTTATGGATACCTAGTAACCTATTAAAAATTATAGTTTGGGTTTAGATAAATTCCAGAACTAACATGATGGTTATCTTGAAAAATCCCCTAGAGATATAGTACAATAAAAGATTGATTTTTCAAAGGAATCAAGAAATATGATTAAATGATACATTACAAATATATATCAAAACATTCAATTATTTTTTTAAATAGTAGAAGGAAAATATTCAATAGATTTAGACATATATATCATGATTGAAATATATTCAGAATTATATGAACCATCACAAGAATATTTAGAATAGAATCTTCCAGTTACAGGAATGGAGTTGAATGTATACAAATCTCGTGTAGTTTCAAGTTTAGTTGACTCCCAACCTACTATTAGTGATCATTTATTAAAATATTATCTCAACTATGATGATTATTTTGTTAATATTTTTTTGGATAAAGTGATTATCATGTATTTGAATGTGTATTCTAAGGATTGAATGCTAATAGTGTTTTAAATGTCTATCAATCGAATTGTAAATAAGGTTCTTGTGGATTATCCTTAATTCTTCTCAACATCAGACATTTCCCCTTTTCTTCACCATAATAGAATCGGTTAGTCTTCATATAATCCTTAGGGTAATTACAATATCTTAAGAAGATTATCAACAATGTATTATAATCACTGACTTAAATTAATATTCAATTGTCTCTCTTTATCCTTTAATTTTTCAAAACTTGTGTTTTTTTATGGATCTAGATGTTTTTTGAAACCCAATTTCAATTGAAAAAATGCATACATCTTGTTATCAATCCAAATAATACTTATTAGTATGCCAAAAATAGAATATATGTTTTTCATAATCATTCACTTCCAGCAATTTCAATTACATTTACCACATGAACATTTTCATCCTCAAAGCCACCATCACTAAAACCAAAATGAGTTCCTTGACTTTTATAGAGATGATTTATATTTTTAAATCAAAATAATATGGGAACTACTTCATTATTTATTTTTTATAATAATTTTCGTAGTGTTTTTTTCATTTGATGTTATTTATCACTTTATTTTATTTAATTAAACTCAATATTTCTATAATTCCCTATTTAGTTTGAGCAGTAATTTTAAATAGTTAATAACTCTTATATGATACATTAATATGTGAAATCTCTCTAATATGCTTCATTTTAAATTCAAAAAGGGGTATAATTTTTCTAACTTACCAAAAAACATGGCATGTTTTTCTACCCTAAAAAATACGGATGAAGATTTTTAAGATAGAGATGTGTTTTTTCCTTTTTGAAATGTGTGATATAACATATGAAGGGGGGAGAAACAAAAAATTTTAAATAATATTTTATCATATAAATCTATTTTCTATTAATATTATGTATATTTTATATTTGATATATAATAGTATATCATATGAGTTTTATGGGTTTTTAATAATAAAAGAGTGTGATTTCTGGACTACTAATTTTGATCAAACATCTCCTAGGTAATTTAGGTTTTGATGATCTCAAATAACCATAATACTTTATTTAATATCTAGTTTTACTTATGATATTTTTATATTATATTCTTATTTTTTGGGATTTTTTTCTCCTAGTATGCATTCATGATTATTTTTTATCTAATCTTCTTATGTTTGTAAAATCAGCTACAAAATTTTTTTGGAAACAAGGTGAAAATGGTAATATTGGTCAATTGTATATATTCGTCACTTATGTAATGAAATATACTATGTCAAATTTCCTACATCACAAAATCACTTATGTTGTGTGAGAAATCAACAACATTATCAATCAACTATGTAAATAATCACAAATATCATCATTTTTCTATGTAATACTATTATGTGACGTAATTAGTGTTGTTATTTTCATATATGGTGGAATTGGTTGTGTCCCTTAAATTGGCTATATTAGTCTTAATGAATCATCAATATGAAGAAAATAGTTATATATTTTCAATAATATATACTAGATTTATAGACATTAGTTAAAATTTAATGTGGATTCTATTCTAAAAAATAGTTACGTGGTTTTAGATTTACAAACAAGTTATGTAGATTCAATTATAAATATTAACTAAATCATTACACAAATTAATATTTATTATCATTGAATCACTTGAGTAAGATTTTAATTATTTTTTAAAATAATTAAATGACTGATTAACACCTTAAGGAAAAATTGTATTAAAATGAATCACATACCAAGAAAAAAATATTATGACACGAATATTTTATTTTTTTATATTATTTAAAAGGAATTTCAAGGAAAAAGAACATTTCAGTGATCCATGATTCTATAGATCATGTGTTTTGTGATTAAAAAATATCGTCCATGTATTGTAAATTTTGTGTGAGAGAATGGAAATTTCATGTTTTGTGTTATGTACATGAAAATATAAAAAATTATTTCACAAAGAACTCCTAAATGGTTAATTGTTTTCTATATAAATTAAAAGAAAGATTTAATGTTTCTTCATTTTTAATAATTGAAAATCCATTTTGAGTTAAAATTTTCCACCTTGAGCTATTTATTTTTTGAGATCATATCTCTTAGATATCTCTCATTTATGTCATTTGTATCTTATAGATGTGATCTAAAAATAGTAAAAATATTCAATATATTATCTTTCATTTTAACGGTTCCCATAAAAATAACCTTTGAATTCTATTTATTTTTAAGACATCCTAGAGTTTGGTTGAAAGATCCTATGGTTGTATTGAGTGTCGAATTCTTACACACAATCAGCAAATACCTAGATAAAAAGCTGGTAGTACATGAAAATAGGAACGGTACTCTGAAAATCATCAAACTGATAGATAAGAGTTGTATGGTAGTGGACAAAGGGACTTCTAGTCCTTTAACCACTATAAATAACAATATGTTTACTTATATTGGGTATGATTATATTTCTACTATATGATTTAATATTGGAATATCTAGAAATATTACTTAATTAATAGAGTAGGGTATTTTATAATTGATGAATATTTTATATAACTCAATCCACCCCCCCCCCCCTCTTTAATTTTAATAATGTCAATATCTGAAAAAACAACCTTATGTTATAAAAAATAAATTACACATGGAATTAATCAAATGATAAATATACCATGTATGGATATATAAATTATCTATATTTTATACATATTACATAATAGTTTTAACATATTTCAAAAACCTATAGTATCAAGTTATTTTTTACATATTCTTATTTCCCAAGTTTAAAACATTACATTTTAATTAAATTATTTCACGTTGACTTTACCTAAGATAAATAATCCATGAGAATGATGAATAATATAATGTATGTAGAGGGAGAAAAAAAATTAATGTATCATGATTCATGGTTATTTTCTAGATAAATTATGTAACACCCCAAGAATTCATAATATATTATTTCTTCAAAATAATTCAATAACATGCACTACACGCAACACCAAGTTCAAGCGCACCATGACTTACCAAACTAGCTGTTCAAAAGCAGTTTTGAATAGTAATAATTGAATTTTGAAATTTATATAATAATTATAATTTAGGAATCTATATTATGAGTTTCATAGACATAATGTCAGAACAGATTATTTTTTTCAGATAAAATTAGTATTTTTAAAATAATACAATTTTACCGCCTTTTAATATAGAACCTTTTTTAACCAATATTTAACATTGTTATATAATAAATTTAATGAAATTAAATTATTATTTATAATCGGGATATAAAAATTTATTTTGGATAAATTTTTGTTACATTTCTGATAACTTTCTTATTTTGATGAATAGTGAAAATTACTAAATTTTAATTAAAAACAACTTTTTCATAAAAATAATTAATAGTGATAAATTATGAATTCGAATGGTTTTGAAGTATAATTATATTATATTTTAATCATTTTATACAATTCATGTCATTAAAAATAATTTCAAATTTAAATTCGACATAAACAAGTGTCAATATTTTGATAATTATTATTTCATAAAAACACACTATTTATTTTGACAACAGGATTTAATTTTAAATTAATTTCTTCCAATTCTGTGTTTTGAATTTGGAAAAATGGATTCAATATCTGGAATTAGGATGTCCAAATTTTGTAAATAGGTAACTTTTATTTTTAGACACTAGGAATATTTACTTCAGTAAATATTTTATTTACCATTGTTAAAGGGGTAAATCCAGTAAATAAGGTTAAAAAATAATATTTTAATAATACTAAATTATCCTAACACGTGTCTTAACCTTATTTTCTGATATATTTCCGACCATGGTCATCCTTGGGTCAATTTCGGGACCCCATTAAGACATTTGGAAGTGATAATGACATTTTATACTAAATAATCTAAAGTAATGAAAAAAATAAAAAAAATAAAAAAATAAAAAAATCTTTTACTAAAAAAATTTATATATGAGGTTATATAATTGATATATTCAACTATAAAACAAAATTGTAAATTTAAAAGGATTTCCTACTTCATTAACTTTTATTTATAATTTTTTGACATAAAATATATATATTTATATATGGCAGAGTCATATAAATGAATTTTTCTTATTAATGAAACAATCAAATAAATGATATTATAAACACTAAAATAAATTTAATTTGATAGTTTTGATTCCATCCAAAATTTTATAGGTGACTATGACATGGTATGGTTTATTAAAATTATTTAGTTCGAAGTAATGATGTCTTTAGTACTTTAACAAAAATCCATTATTAAATAATGTCAAAATCAACATAAAAGATCTTTTAAAACAAATATTATATTATTAATTGGAATTATATTAATAAAAATCTAATTTTAGGCCAGAGGTCTTAAATACTATTATATATGTCATTAATGAACCAGTTGGGGTTCTCTTTGAAGTTAATAGTATGTTTATTAAACATATAATATACAAATACAAAGAGGCATGGTAAATGTCAAACTATTTAACTAATAATTAAAACTAAAAGGAAAGGTTTATATATTGATAAAAAACTTTCTAAAACATATTTGTTGAGTGGTTATATACCGAACCACACCTAATCCTTTAAATAATTCATATCTGAGCCATTAAAAATTGAAAATTATTTTATTGTAAAATAATATTTCAATTTTTTCCTAAGGTGCCCCTCACCACTCTTATAAAAGCGCACATCCCCTTCTCTAAACTTCACACCTTCAAAGCCATTTGGATCAGATAAAACCTTCCCAAATATCATCTACATTGTTATACCTTCATCTTAGAGTCCATTATTTTGTCATAAATCCAACCTATGGAGACCTTTTGTTCAAATCAAAAGGTAGAACCCAAAGAAGAGGTAATGATGTCACCACCCTCTTTCAAGATCATTTCATCTTCCACTTACTCTTTATTTTTTATAACCATACCAAAATAATAAATATAGTAACTAATATATGTTGTGATGTTATTATAAATATGTAACAACCATATTAATTATTGAATCCATCCTATGAATGATAATTTAACAATGCGTGTGTACGTATGACTTACTGTCTCCACGCCATGGTGTAATTTGTTATTCAACACTATATTATTTGGATGGATATAATGATGAGTAATATGTATGTAAATAATTAAAAAACATGATAATGTCTCTGTATGATAAATATACCATCCAATTACACACCTTTAAGGAAATGATATTGTCGCTCGTGCATACGTACATATTACCATCTCTACGACATGATGAGATTCATTTCCACATTCACCATTCATCAACGATTCTAAAAATATATATTACTAATAAGTATGTAATATATGACATAGTAATTATATTAGAGATATATATATATTTATTTATTTAGTTATTTTATTACTTACATATATCTTATTCACTTACTTTCGTTCAATACAACATGAATACAGAAACAGCATTTATGCGTATGTACGGCCTACCGCATCCATAAAAGGTGTTTTCTATTTCATATATCTATCTATTATAAAAAATTACATTCTAAATATATATGAAATATAAATCAAGGACTATATTCTGTAATTATTTAAATCATGATCTAAATGATACGATCAAGAATAACACGTTAAAATACTTACGATAAAGAAAGTGATTATTACCCAAAATTTA
This sequence comes from Viscum album, assembly GCA_963277665.1. Lineage (NCBI taxonomy): Eukaryota > Viridiplantae > Streptophyta > Magnoliopsida > Santalales > Viscaceae > Viscum > Viscum album. The sequence continues at coordinate 1,113,120,581 of OY728147.1, forward strand.
AATTTAACATGGAAATAATTATTAAATGGTTTGTATAAATTAATAAATGAATAATGTATGATATCATAAATATTAACATGGTTCTAGTATAACTTAATAACATACTTGGGTCTTTATAAAAGAGGTTATATGTACCCTCGACTAAAGGAAAGTACAAGGTAAAGATTAATTTCACAATCACTTTATTATCCGAGGTTGTTTTTATGTAAGTATCTACTGGGACATATTTATTATCCTTGTCCATGTCTCCTAAAATAGTTTTAAAAGGGATTCATTTTTTTTATTTTTTACTAAAAAATTATTTTAAATGTTATGAATATTTATTCTTCTAAATCATTCTCTTTATTTTCCATGTTCTCAAAATAGATTTTTTTTGGATTAATTTATATTTACATGAATTTTTTTTAAAGATAATTCATTTAAAAAGTATCAAAGTGGTATGGGACACTTTTATTCAAAGTTGTATTTAAATGTTTTCCTTTATAAACTGTGTGAATTTTAATTGTTTTTATGAAAAATGGATATTACTCAAAAATAGTTTTTCAAATCATTTTCATGCATATCAACATCAATTGATGGATTTTAAACTTGTTTGATGTTGGTTTATTATGATAAAAATCTTCTATATTGTTTTGATGGTTTTGTGATATGTTAGAATATGGATGTATTATTTTTATACCATTCATTGTTTATGGATAAAGTATTGAAATTTCTTATGTTAGTTTTAATACGAATGTTTATGTTATATTTAACCCTTTTTATATGAGGAATGAAATGGTCTTAGTAAGTGACTGGTGGATCCCGCTAAAACTCCTCAATGCATCAGTAGGTCTCATGAGACAAACTAGTGTCTTGGCATAAGACCTTGACAAAATCTTATTTTTAGTCTTCGAATAAGGCCTTGACTATTTGGTTATAAAGTCTATGATTATGAATTCTATCATTATGAAAGTTTCTATTGATATTGCATGTGATAATTCGACAAGTAGAATAACCATGTGAATAAGTGAATGGAATTATTTTATTTTATCGTTTCCATATTTTTCTGATTTTTTATTTTAAAAGGATTTTGTTTTGTCTTATACATTGCCTTAAATGTTTATTCTTATTTATGAATGTTTTTTCTATATTGTTATCCTTACTGAGCATCTATGCTCTCCCCTTTTAATGTTTTAATTTTCCAAGGATTCCAAGACGTGTATTATGACTGACTTATAGGGATAGTCTATGGGATATCAGTGTTTTTTATAAAAACAATGTTGTTGTAGTTTTCTATTTTATTATGTAATGTAAACCATATGAATGTATCTAGTACTTTCAAGGCTACTAAACTAATCAGTATTTCGAGACATGATCTTTTGTGATCATGCCAATGATACGTAATAATGCACCGACTCTGGGATTCTGGGGTTAGGACATTACAGTTGGTATCATCGGAAGTTTAGTACAAACCTTGGAAGATAGATTTAGAAAAACTCTGATTAGATCACATTATCCTATGATAGACTTTGAGGATTATTATAGAAGGACTTCATAGAATTTTGTTACTGTAGATATTTTATGAGTTTTCCAACCAATACATCCTAGTATGGATACAAGAAGGTAGAGGCGGCTCTAGAAAATATGTAACTAGGGGTAAAACCCGAAAACACCACTATGAGCTAGACTCGAACGAGAATTGGTGCATGACAACAGGACTTTCTTCACTCTTGGTTATAACACTCATGTAAGATATTCTTAGTATATTTTACATTTTCATTACAAGACTTATAAAGGATTCAAGAGTACAAAATCCTCAAAGAAAAAATTTTATGATTATAGATTATATGCATAATATTTTCAATTTATGTTTGGTATTTTAGAGGTTTAATATTATGCATTTATATTCATAAACTAACATAGTTTGTGTGATTGTTTAGAAATGGATCCCAATATAAGGAATGCGAACTCTAGAAATACGTATAATTCAAATAGTAAGAAGGGTTATATCATTCATGGTATTAATCTAACATTTAGAAGAGAAATATTCTCCAATGTATTCTCAATATATGAAGAAATAATATCATGTGTTAGTAAGATAAGTAAAGAATTCTCGGAGTCCTATGGCGTTGAAGGGAAGCAAGGGAAGAAAATGATGGTATAGAGAAAGAAGGATAAAAGGAAGAGGGGAAAGAAGGATTTTACCATCTATGCTAAATGTGAAAATAATCACCTTGGTAAATGCTTGAAGGTAATAGTGTTTTGTTTTAAGTGTGGAGAAAAAGGACACCAATTACATGATTGCATGGTTAAGATAAAGGTTTCAAATGTAAAATGCTTCATCTGTAAGGAGTTGAGACACTATGAAAATCAATGTCCCAGTCATCAGAGTATAAAACAAATTATGTTATTGGATAATAATAAAGTTATAATACTACCTCAGAAGAAGGGGAATGACTAGTGTTCTTATGTTGTTATAATATAATTATTTTCATTGAGTGTTGTATCAACAGTATACTAGTTATATGAATTATGGAGAAAAATAATGATTGTACTACAGTACTATTTTATTACGGATTTGATATTATATGGTTCTAAAAAAAGTTACTTAATAATAAGTTACACTTTTTTTAAAATACATGGTTGAATGAAAGGTAATCCAAAATATGGTCTTTATAATGAGGTATTAATTTTGGAATAAGAGATGTTTGATTTGGATAAAATATATTGGATATTATTATTACTTACTTGGAACTGATTAATAGTCTGTTTATTTCATCATTGTTGGAATGTTAAAAAAATTTGGATATAAGGAATATATCCTAGTTTATATAAAGTATATGGGAGCATGAATTTAATCAATAAGGATTTATGTTAATTCAATGTGTTACCATGTTTTAAAATAATACATGTTGAAGGTGTTCACATGTTCTTATGTGGTAAAAAGGATATTCATTGTGTTTAAATTCCTTATAAATTTTGGACTATGAGTTTGGATATAATTATTTTGGATAAGTATAATGGTTGGAATGGATTAAGTTTGAAATTGGATACTATTTTCAAGGTTATTTTCATATTGTTATAAAAAGGACAACATGAGGACCATGTGACAACCCATCGTGTCTGACAAAGCTGCGTGAATAAAACCCACAACCATAGTGTGATTGGGATTTATTGCCTACCACTGCACTACATGATGTCCCTGGATTGTATAATATTTTTTTATTAAAAGGTATTATAGATGAATTATAAATTCATTATTTTTTAAACCCTATACAATTAGGATAAATATAATATTTTTGAATTCTTTTGGAGTGAAAGATGAGTTTGTTATTGGAATTAGTTGAAGGATGAAACTCTACATGTCAAGAATATATATATATATAATTTTTTCCCTCTTATTCTGTGGGTAAATTAATTCTTAAACATTAGGTAAGGGATCTTAATACCATAAATTTTTCATCTTAATACCTTATGTTTTGTTGAACCGATGATATTTTAAATCATCACAGATTAATGGATTTGAGGCCCTCAATTTTAAACATGTTTGTGATTTATGACATCAATCACTCCCTATAAATATTTTTATTTTCCCTCCATTTATGAGTCTCTAATTTCCACCAATTTTCTCCTAATCGAGATCATAATTTGGTGTGACCCTTTCATTTCCCCTTTCTTCTTATTAAGACTAATTTTTATTAACCCAATTTTGGAAGTGGGTTTTTCCAATAAAGGTATTTTTAATTTTCATCCTTTTATTTTCAAAGAACAATTTCAAAATATGAAGATTAAATTTATTGAATTAGTGGAAAATGTAACCCCACATGATTTCATAATATGTTATTTTTTCAAAGTAATTCAATAACTCGCACTACACGCAACACCGAGTTCAAGCACACCACGACTTACCAAACTAATTGTTCAAAAGTTATTATGAATAGTATTAACTGAATATTGAACTTTATATAATATTTATAATTTAAGAATCCATATTATGTGTTTATTAGATATAATGTAAGAACAAATTCATTTCTTTCAGATAAAAGAAGTATTTTTAAAAAAAATGCATTTTTACCGCCTTTTAATAGAGAACATTTTTAATACAATAATTAAGAATGTTATATATTAAATTTAATAAAATTAAATTATTTTTTAGAATCAGGACATAAAATTTTGTTTTGGATAATTTTTTTTACTTTTCCGATAACTTTCATATTTTGATGAATAGTGAAAATTTCTAAATTTTAATTAAAAACTACATTTTTATTCAAACTAATTAATAGTGATAAATTATGAATTTGGATTATTTGGAAGCATAATTAGAATATATTTTTTCATTTAATACAATTTATGTCATTATAATTAATTTCACACAAAAATTTGACATAAACTAGTGTCAATCATTTGGTAGTTATTATTTCATAAAAACACGCATTTTGTTTTTGACAACGGGAAATAATTTAAAATTAATTTCTCCCACATCTGTGTTTTGAATTCTTAAAAATGGATTCAATATTTGGAATCAAGAGTTCCAAAATGTGTAAATAGGTAAATTTTTTAGACATTAATAATATTTACATCAGTATATATTTTATTTACAGTGGTTAAAGGGTAAATCTAGTAAATAAGGTTAAAAAATAATATTATAAAATATTAAATTGCCCTACCACATTTTCTAACCATATTGGATGATACATGTCTGACCATGGGCTTACTTGGGTTGATTTTGGGACTCTATGGAGCCACATGGGAGCGATAATGACATTTTTTATTAAATAATCTAAAGTAAAGACAAAAATAACAAAAGGAAATATCTTTTAGTAAAATAGTTATTATATGAGGTTATATAATTGATATATTCGACTATAAATTTTCATTAAGTAGTTAATAATATTTACTACCTCATGAGTTTTATTTTTAATTTTTATACATAATATATATATATTTATATATGACCCAATAATGATGTAGTAATTTCTTTATTAATGAAACAATCAAATAAATGATATTATAAATACTAAAATAAATATAATTTGAAAGTTTTGATGCCAAATACAAATTTATAGGTGTCTATGACATGATAGGGTTTATTAATTGTATTTATTTCAATTTACAGAAGTTTCTAGGACTTTAAAAATAATCCATTATTTAATAATGTCAGAATTGACAAAAAAGAGTTTTTAAATCAAATATTATATTAGTTTTTGGTATTATATTCCTAAAAATATAAAATTCAGCTAAAGATATTAAATAATATTATATATGTCATTACTGAACCACTTGGGGTTATCTTGGAAGTTTATTGTATGTTAATTAGCCATATAATATAAAAATACAAAGAGGCACAGTAAATGTCAAACTATATAACTAAGAATTAAATCTAAAAGATAAGGTTAATATAGTGAGCCAAACTTATCTAAAACCTATTTTTTGAGTGGTTTTAGACACATCCCAACCTTATAAATTAAATAATCTATTTTTGAGCAATTAGAAACTGAAGATTAGTTTTTTATAAAATAATATTTTTATCTTTTCCTAAGGTGACCCTCTCCCCTATTATAAAAGGGCACTTCCCCGTCTCTCAAAGTCACACCTTCAAAGCCTTTTTTTTCGGCCAAACCCAACCAAAATATCTTCTCCACTATCCTCCCTATATCTTAAAGGCCCTATTTTATTCATAAATCCAACCGATGTATCCCTTTTGATCAAATCAAAAGGAAGATCCCAAAGAAGAGGTAATGATTTCACCACCCTCTTTCAAGTTATTTTCTTCTTCCACTTACTCTTTCATTGTTATTACCATTCCAAAACAATAACTACAATACCTTATATATACTGTGATGTTATTATAAATATGGTGCAACCATATTCATTATTTTATCCATCCTATGAATGACCATGTCACCATGCGTGCGTATGTACGGCTTATCGTCTCCATGCTATGGTGTAATTTGTTATTCAACACTATGTTATTTTGTTGGATATAATGATGAGTAATATATATATAAATAATAAAAATAACATGATAATATATCTGTAAAATAAATATACCATACAATTCCACACCTTTCAAGAAATGGTATTGTCGCTCGTGGGCACATACAGATTACCGTCTCCAATACGTGATGAGATTCATTTCCACGTTCACCATGCATCGATGATTATGAAAATATATATTACTATTAAGTATGTAATATATGAGAAAATAAGTGTAATAGATATATATATATGTTTTTGTATGTGTATTTATGTACTTACATATATCTTATTCACTAACTTCCATTCAATACCTTATGAAAAAAGAAACCACGTTTATGCGTACATACGGCCTACCGTCTCCATAAACGGTGTTTTCCATTTCATATATCAATCTATTATAAATAATTATATTCTAAATATATATGATATATAAATCAAGGTTTATATTTTTTATGTTTTTAAATCATGATCTAAATGATATGATGAAGAATAACAAGTTAAAATACGTACGATAAAGAAAGTGATTATTACCTGAAATGTTAATTTAACATAAAAATTATTATTAATTGGGTAGTATAAAGTCATAAATGAATCATGTAAGATATCATAAATATTTATATTGTTCTGTTATAATTTAATAACATACAACGGTCTTTATATATGAGGTTAAACATACCCTCAACTAAAGAAATGTACAAGGTAAGGGTTAATTTCACAATCTCTTTATTATCTTTGGTTGTTTTTACATAAGTATATACTGGGATATATTTATTATCCATGTCCATGTTTCATAAAAGAGTTTCCAAATGGAATATTTTTTAGGGAATTTTTTACTAAAACATCATTTTAAATCTTTCAAATATTTATTATTCTAAATCATTCTCATTAATTTCCATGTTTTCAAAATGGGTTTTAAGAATTTATTTATATGGACGTGAGTGTTTTTTTAATGTTAATTCCTTTAAAACGTTTCAGAGTGGTATGGGATACTTTGATTCCAAAATGTATTTAAATTCCTTCAATTCAAAATTGTGTGTATTTTAAATGTTTTTATAAAAAAGTGATATTTCCCACATAGAGTTTTACAAATATTTTTTATCTATATCAATATCCTTTGATGTATTTTAAACTTGTTTGAAGTTGATTTATGAAGATACAAATATTCCATATTGTATTGAAGGTTTTGTGATATGTTTGATTATGGATGTGTTAATTTTATACCATTAATGATTTATGGATAAATTATTGACATTTTGTATTCTAGTTTTAATATGAATGTTTATGTTATGTTTAAACCTTTTCATATGAGGAATGCATTGTAAATAGTAAGTGATGGGTAGATCCTTCTCTAGCTACTTGATGCGTCAGTAGGTCGCATGAGACAAACTAGGTTCTTGGCACAAGGCATTGAAAAAATCTTATTTTTAGTGTTTGAAAAATTCCTGGACTATGTGGTTATAAAGTCTGGAATTATGAATTACATCATTATGAAAGTGGCTATTGATATTTCATGTGATTATTTGATTAGTATAATATCCATGTGAATAAGTAAATGACATTATTTTATTATATCTTTTCTATATTATGTTGAAGTTTAAGTTTAAAAGGCTTTTGTTTTGTCCTATACATTTCCTTAAATGTTTATTCTTATTTATAAATGTTTTTCCTAAATTGTTATCCTTACTAAGAATTTGAGCTCACCCCTTTCTATGTTTTAATTTCCCCAGGATTCCAAGAAGTGTATTATGATTGATAAGAAGGGGTAAGCTAGGAGATTAATGGATTTATCAAAGGATCATTTATGTTGTGTTTTATTTTCCAATGTTTAATGTAGCATTCTTGTATGTAATCTATTTTCCAAGGCTGCTAAACTTATCGGTCTTTCAGGACATTATTCCTTATATCATGCCAATATTATGTATTAATGCACTGACTCTGGGTAATTGTGGTCGAGGCTTTAAAAAATAAATACATGCAGTGCATTGATATAAGCTGAAACTAATGAGTTATTAAATAAATATATTTATATAATATAAATGATTAATTATTTAAATAATTTTTCTATAATGTGAAAATAAGATATTCCTATGTAATAATATTAATGATATTCCCTAAATAACTCCTTCACAATTCTTTGTCTCCATGTGATCTCATATTCAATTCCCATGGGTTCTTAACACCTATAATTAAAGATATTATCCACATTTAAGGCCAGATTACTTGAGTGTTTAATTTTGGTTTTTGTCATCATATAGATTTTCCAAAAAATGGTGTCCTATATCAAGGATTTATTGGTATTTTTAGAATTATTTTTTGTCTAGTTTGATAGAAAAGAGGTAATCAGTGATTAAAGTTAGGTTATATCGAGGTATTTAGTGCCTATTTTTTCAACTTTTAATACAGTTGTTATATATATAGTTATAATTTTGTTAGAGAAGGTATATAAAATAAATTTAGTATGAAACCACTTTTTTTACATTGTTTTTATAAGAATCCAAGGGATGGTTTGTGTGGAAAATAATTTTTTTACATTGTTATAAAATAAATTCCCAAAATTGTTGGTTTGGGTCATTAAAAGATTCATGTCATGTGTTTTAAATTAATCATTCTTGGGTTGGAATGATTTATTTGATTCTCTATAAATGTGTTAGTTATAACCCAAGTTACTATAAGTGATGGTGTTCACATAAAATTTGGTGACGTGGTTCATTGGTATGGTGTTGGTGGATTTGAATACTATCATGTGGGGTGAAATATATTTATTATGTCATGGATATATATTATGTTGATGATTCTCATAACATAGGGCAATACATTATGTGTTGTTTTTCTATATGATAGGTTCCATGAGGTAGTTTGGACCACCAAATATAAGTCAATCATCCACAGATTTACTGTTAAAGGGTGATGATGATAACCAATGATATGGTGGGGTATATAAACCATAAATTTCTATGATTGGTGGAGTGGAACTCCACATGATTAGAAATGGGTGATCATTGTACCAAGTTAGTTGTGTTAAAAACATTACATGGGTGAATAAGTCACACTATGTATTTTAGATTTTCTTAGGTCAAGAATCTTTATCGAGTTGGAGATTAGTGTGGTTGTGCCTTGGTATCTTTGAGATGTTAAATTAATAATTGGTAAAGGTTTCATAAGCTATATTATTAAGATATAGTTATATAATGTCATTTTTCATCAATATTTATTTTAGATTTTGATTATGTGTGACTTGGTGCGGGTAGGATGGTCGATGGACCTTCTAGTATGATAGTCTGTAGAAAAATTGTTCAACTAAGAAACTACCGAAAGATATTGAATTCACAATATTTAATAATGAGAATGAGTGTAGATGATTTTGTATATGTGTTTTGGTTCCTTGTTTAATTTTTTTTAAATAATGTTAAACATAAGGATATTAAATAGTTTAACATTCCAAATCGAAATATTGAGTTCGAACTAGTGTTCCAAAGGACCTTAAGAACACCTCCCCACATGAAATACACTACCAAATAGTAGAGTGAGCATATTTAAATCATTGTGGAGACTAGAACCTCAATGTATTGTCATAGGATGAAGAATAATAAAAAAACAACAACAACAATAACAACAAAAACCAAAACAACAACAACAACAATAATAATAATAACAATAATCAGAGTACATGTCGACCAGAAAGGATGGAATTCATATCACACAAGAACATAAAATATATCCTATTGTGGTTAATATAATAGCGTATTAAAATTAATATAAATATATAAATGAATATATGGTTCCAATGGATTACATCTCAGTATGCTAGGTTCTTTATACTTATAAACATAACTGACTTCCATAGGGATCATTCCCTTCACAGGATCTCTATTCATGCAATATATAAGCTCAATAAAATTTCATAGTATGGATTCAGAATAGAACTCGGTATGACAACCATAATACATAAAAAACATAGTTTTAAAAATTATAATAGGTTTAGTCCATAACAATGGTAAATTTATGACAATAAATTTAACATACCATAAAACCTGAGTGGTTATTCCATAATGAAGAAGCCACAGACCCCCAATTATACCATCTTCAAATACATTTCGGAATGATGACATCAATTTAAATGATAAATCCCTTCTCCTATGACTTATTATGATTGTTTTTACACAAAAAAAATTCAATTTTCTTATAGGATTCATAAAAAAGAACCAGTTATTTTATTTTAAAATGAAATAATATATCACAAGTTATTCTATTTTCTCTATCATGAATAATTTCCTAGCATTAATTTTATAAATATTCATGTGATAACTGTCTCTACCTAAATAATAATTATGAAACCAAATTTGATTTAATAATCCCTCTAAATTAATTTGAGAACATATATGGTCGTCCTTTAAAATCAATCTACAATATAATTATATCATTATTTTTGGTGGCTACAATAAATATATTTTGATAATTTTTTCATAAATTATTATTTTATAATTATATTTAGATAGTTTTTAATAAATTATAAATTAATAATTATCTTATGATAATTTTTTAATTGTCATAATATGATCATCTTGTGATACTTTTCATAAATTATCCATTCATAATTATAATATAATAATTATTTTAAAATATCCTTTTATAATAATCTGATTAAATTTAATAATAAAATTTCCTTTGATAATTCAATATTTTATCTTTTGATAATTTTAAAATTTTATTATTTGATAAAACAATGTGATTCTATCATTTATAATTATCATTGTATAATTTGATGAAATATTTTTTTCATAAATCTCTTAAAAATTTCCTTTTTAAAAAATTTCACATAAAAAACCATTGATAATCTAATAAATAATTAATATTTAATAATTTTTGGATTATATTTGATAATTTGGGATTTATACTTATATTTAAATTAACTATTTATTTAAAAATTGAAAATATAAAATGAATAAAAGATAAAAAAATATAATAATTAAAATCAAATAATGTTAAAACAATTACATGTACGTGGAATGTAACTAATAACCTGATAAGCACAAAAGTTAGGTCACACTTGAGTTAAAATCTATATTCTAGACCTTGTGAAAGTCTCATATTTTAAATATGAGACACAATTCTTGATATTTTCTATTATATGAGAAAAATAATTCCTGTGGAATATAATATATTTACTCTTACATGATATCTAACCAAATACCAAACACATACAATGATTAAATGGATCCTAGGGTAGATCTAGGATTTCATATTTATCATTATTCACATATTTCTCACATAATACACAATTCATAAAACGTTATAATTTTCTAAAAAATTTCATGTGTGTGATATAATATTTTTAAAATTTCATTTTATCAATATTTAGGCTCTATGAGCCTCAAATTCCTATGATAACTCTGCCTAACTCTAAAAATATTGGATAAAATATTTATTTTTTAAATGTGATTTTACCATTACATATATCCTCATATGAAATATAATTTATAAGGATATTTAAAATTAAAATTAACATTTTCACATTAGAATAATGATAAATTACAAACAATAGAGGGTTTTATTACCATTAAATGTAAAGGATGTTTAATTTTATTGTAAAACCCAAAAAAAATTCTTAAATTTAACCTTTTATTCGGTTTTGTGCATGACATGAAACACCAAAAATAGAAATCAATATGAAATATAAATACCCTAGGGTATATTTAGTATTTTTATATATTATATGGCAATCAATGCACACATTATCTTATGTCACATGCAACCAAAAATTTCTTTGATAGCTTGTGTTAAATGCAAAACCATGTTTTACTGAACAATAATATATTATCCAAATATTAATATAATAAGATATAACCTAGAAATTAAATTGGTGGTTATGAATGGGATAAACAAAATTATTAAAATTTAAGTTTTAAAAAGATATTAAATCAATTTATTTATTAACAATTTATAAGAAATGAATTCAAAATTAAATTGAATATAAAATAAGTCATTCTATACTGAAAAAGGGTGTTTTAATCTAATAAAATAAATCAATTACAATTAGTGAATGATAATAATTTAATTTATATATTATATATTTAAAATAATATTATTTACATTCATCCTATAGGTTTTATAGGAATACCCCAGGAATAGGTACAATATCATGCATAAAAACCAATATTTTTATAAAGCCATTTTAACTTATTTTAATAGAGAACCCATTTTAAAAATAAAATGTGAATATTTTATAAATTTAATGTGACAAAATGGACTTTATTTTTTAATATTTAATATATAAAATTTATTATGGTGACTTTTGAATATTTTTCTAAGAAGTTTAATTTATAGGTGAATAGTGAAAATACTGAATTTTTACTGAAATAGACTTTTCATTTAAATAATTTGTAAGGTTTATTTATATTATTAATTGATTTTGAAGTTAAATTATAAAAATTATAAATATATTAAACAAAAAAAATTCATTTGAAGCAATTTTATATTTAAACTTTATATTAAAATATTTCACACTTTAGAATATTTTTACATTAAAAACCCACTTTTCCCTCTTGTATGTGAGATTCGTTCTAAATTAATTTATCCCACTCATGTGGTATGAATATGATAAAATGGATTCCATATTTTTCATAATAAATTTTAATTTATAATATGGTAAAATTAATTTTTTTTGTAAAATATTTGTGAAATAAATTAAAAGAAATTATAATGATTTATAGAAAAAAATAGCATAATAAAGGAAAAAACCATAATCTTAAGGGGAAAATTAACTATAAACATATCCAAAACAAATTTTATTGTAATATTTAGATATTATAATATTTCTGTACAATTGGTTTTATTATTTTACATACATTACATGGAAAAATCATGCGTGGAATTCCCACATTAAAAAATTGACAATTATGCCACCCCTCCCCCAATATAAAAAGGCATCCACCCCTCTCACTTATTCACACTTATAATTCCATTTTACACATAAATATAATGAATAAATAATTTTCAAACATCCCTAATATCATCTTATAATACTCATTTTGGGCATAAATTTAACCCTGGAAGACTTTTTGTATATACTAAATGAGTGACCTGGAAACGAGGGAACATTCTTCAACGACTGATTTTGTTTTGTTCCATTCTCGACCCTGTCAATGATTCTAATATAACGATAATATAAAAAATAAATATATTCAATATAATTATATTTTTCATGTAATGGGTAAAATGTACACTCAGACACACATATATCAAATGGGATATATTATCATCGTTAGTGTGTATGAAGGAATACCACCTCATGAAACGATGTCGTTAATTCTTCAATTACCTCATTTAAAGGTTTGGAATAATGATGTATTTATATATAATATATAATATATAATATATAATATTTTAAATTTATTAATTATTTTAAATTGATTTATATAACACATTACTTTACTAATTTCCATTTTTTATAATATTATAACATCGTTTGGGGATGACTGGACCACTAAATCCTCAAAGTGGTGTGATTCGTTTACACATTACATGGTGTGTATTAAAGAAGTCTTTATCAAAAACATGATATATATATATATAATAATAATTTTATTCTATTTGAATAATCATATATATATATATATATATATGATTATATTAATTACATTTTAAATATGACATGAAAATGGAAGCCTCATCAAAGTGTATATACAACCTACCGTCACTATGAACGGTGTATTCCAGTTCATATCCCCATATTTTATATACTACTATAAATTCATGTATAGTAAATATATATTATTATTTAATCATGATTTAAAATATTTATATGATAATATCATTATCTACATAATAGGAACAAAAAATTCTTAGGTAAAAATATATTAAAAAAATAAATAAATAAACACCAAAAATAGTGAAAATAATGTCGGTTTATTAAACAAAGAGTAATAATGTGTCATAAAAGGATCATACATGATTGAATAAAATATTAATATGTTTCTGTAATAAGTTACTAAAATTTATATATCTTTTATAAATTATTTTAAAGGATATTAAAAAAATAAATGAAGGTTAATGGATTCTCAAATCACTTTTATTATTTTTTGAGATAAATGTGATATTCACCACTAACTTATTTTATATGTTTTATATACTAAAAATAAAAACTGGTAAATCATTAATAATTCATTTATAATTTTACTTTTATTTTAATTAATGTTATTTTATATAAGGGGATTTGAACAAAAAGATAAAATGTGGTAATGAAATTTCATAACTCAAATTTGTTCATTAGGTCACATTACGTTCTCATTGTGTTTATTATTATTTAATTTTTTGTATAATGAATTATACAATATATTTTTTTATTTAGAATAATTTTAAGTGTATTTATATATTATATATATTATAAATTCATTTATTATTTCACACTTCAACATTATGTTAATTTTATGGGATTATTTCACAATGTCATTTCAATCAGTATTATTTATTCTGAAATTTAAATTAAAGAAAATTATATAATAACTATTCAATATTCCATTTCATTCTATTATACATTGATTATTCATCATTTATTTCATGTGATATTAAATTTTAATTGCACTTTTTTAATTAAATATCCGTTAAAATTGTTTTTAATAAAACTCGACTCCATTTCTCTCTTTAGTCGGAGATCGGTTTTCTATAAAAAAATTGTTTTATAAAAATGATTTTAGAAATGTTTATAACCATATAAATATAAATCATTAATAGATTTTACCCATTTTATTTTTTACAAATGTTTTCATATAATTTTTTTTCTTTTTACCAATAAATCAAATTTCTATCCTTTTTTATCATGTGAAATAAATGATCTTTATACCTTATCCATAATTACCATCCATCGTTACATGGAAGGTTAAGTTTAAATTATACATAGATGTTATTGAATGAAATTATATTAAATAATATTTTCAATGAAAAATAATTTAAAATTAAATTTCATAATTAAATGGATACTTTACATTATATATTTTTTAACATATATTTTTATGATATTTTTTCATCAATGAGAACAACCCTTATTCTTAATCAAATGGGTATATGTTATATTGATACATATTTTTTTTTCTAATATGGTTTATTAATATTATTTTCACATAGACTACATAAATTCACTTCATTGATTAATTTTTTTCATTAACATCCCCATGAATTATTCCCGTTGAGATGACCATTGAATATTAAAATTCCCCTAAATACCCATAATAATTAACATGGATATGATTATTTCGTAAATCATATACCATTTTTATATATGATGTGGACATTTTTGTAACACACTGTGTTTTTCTAAAAATTAAATATAAATTCATGGAACATTGTTTTAATTATATATTTATAACTATCCTTGAATCATAACTTTTCCACTTATATGTTTTGAATTTCAAGAAACTGTCATCCACAATATTGCTCAGTAAGTTATACAGAGTCTGATGAAACCATCTTTTATTTTAAATATGAACATTCCCTTATGAATAGTAATATTAATAATAATATTACCCTAATGAATAGTAATGTTTATTATTATTTTATTTTCACAACTATTTAATTTAATAACATCTTGGTTAATTTTACATCGTGATATAGATGTAGTTATAGAATTAGAATTGTAAATTTTGGAATTAAGTTTTCTTTTATTTAAATAATAATAATAATATTTATAAAATTATTTCCAAAAATTGGAATTCATTTTTTAATTATACACATTAAATTATGGTTAAGGTAAAGTTTCGAGATTTTTCTGATATTCGGGATTTTTCGATGAATACTGAAATACGATAAAATACGATAAAATACTATATAATCAAATTATCAGTAAAATACAATATTTATGGCATCATAAGTGATGAAATGACACTTGATTAGGACTCACATGACATTATTACTATTTCAGGTCACATGAAATAAGACTATTCAAAATCATGGGCAAAAATATTTAAATAATGATTAAAATAATGAAAATTACCCACTCTCCTCCAATATAAATATCACCCTCACTCCCCTCTTCTTACCTCACCTCAAAATCATTGATCCATGCCTATGATCTTCCTAATGCACCTTCCGAGGATCTTCTTCGCATCCTAGTGCTACTGGTCTCACCAAAAGACAAAAACCATAGCCCTTAAAAAGGATCTCAAGGAGAAAAGATCAAGAGGTAAACATTCTCTTTTGTTTCCTTTCTTTCATTCTTTTTTATTTTATTCTCTTAAATTATCTTTAACTTTTGTTGGTATATTCCATTCCATATACTCCATTACTATTCATATTATGTATGAGTGATAAAATATCCCCTTTCTCTCATCAAATTATTTTTATGAAATTTTAAGAGACGTCGTTAGCTAGAGAATTTTTGTGAGATATTTCTCATGTTCTATTTTATTTAATGATTATATTATCTTATTCTTATTTCCAAGAATCCTCTTGACCAAGAGGCATTAAAGCTCTAGAATCATGTATATTTTAGATGTTCTCATGTTTATTGAAAATTCATCATCCTATTCTTCTCCTCTCCCACTTATTCAAGGAATAAAAACATTGTCTGTGATGTGTTGAATTACTAAAATCGTGGACAATATGACTTCAATATCCATTAATTATTTCAATTTTGGTCATGAAACAATATTTATTATTTAGCAAGGTTATAATATATGTATTATATCTCATATATGGTTCTGTAAATTTTCTGAACACATGGTTTTAATTTATAAATCAAAATGAGGTCTTTATTATCAAAGAACCTCTAAAATTATCTAAATGAAAATCTTTAATGTTTTAACTTACGAATCATCCTCATGTAAGTATTAAAAATGATAAATGGTAGAATTTATGTTACTGGATATATTTAAATACCAATCCATTACAATTCTATAGTTTCACTTCTAATCGATATGAACATCCATCACTGGCCAATCTTGGAAATCGTGTAAAGAACTCACTCAAAAATAGTGCAAGGAGGAAAATACTAACAATTAATGGGTGAAATGACGTTATGAAATGACCATATATGATTTTATAAACAAGAAAATGTTTTGGTAAAATAATAATAACACTATTTTAATAAATATACAATAATTTTAAACACGTTTGAAGTAATCAAAGCTTGAGGTAAGGGAATTCTTAACCCGATTACCATTTTTGGGTTAACCATCTTCATAATTATTTATGCATTATTGAAATTGTTTTTGGGATGTGTTTTCTTTATATAATGTTTAATTATGTGTATTTATAGTGTTTAATCATATTCCATCCACCATATTATGTCTCACTTAAATTATATGATTTATGTATGGGGATTTTCCTTTAAAATCTTTTTTTTAAATTTGGTTTTACAAAATTCCAATGCAATGATTTTATGTAATTATTCATGTAGTATGATTATGTTTTTGTTCTTGGGAATTTTTTATGATGAAGGTTGGGACATATATTTTCCTCCAATGCATTGGTTATGTGTAACTTGAATATTTTCTGTATGGTTACTCCATGTGTAACTATGATGGTTACCCAAATTGTAAGGTTGTCATGAGGGTTACAAATTATAATGTAGTCGTCATGGTTATAACATTGTGTATGTAATTTTCCATGATTCTTCTATGTTAATACTTATGTTCTCATGTTTTGTATGGATCTTGTGTAAATATCATGTTACACAAAGTATGTATATATAGCTGACAAGAATGTATTTTGAAAATGATTTCATATGTTACGAGTATTCATGGACTAGTGTTCTCTTTCCTTATTTTTCATTCCTTTCTAAAATTTTATGCTTATCCCAAGTTTTAAAAAAAATTCATAGAATCATCGATGTGTAAGAAAAAGAATAAAGCAATTTTTAATGTTGAATAATTTCCAAGGAGTCATGAGTAAGTTTTAATGTTTTATAATTTAAAAAAAATGCAAACTGTTTTTATGGTATCCACTATATAACAATGTGTAATGTTGTGAATGTATTATGTCTAAATTATTTAATGCTCTAAACATGGAAAAGTCCTCAATGTTGGAGGAAGTTTTTTCTAAACTATGTTCATGATTAAGTATGTAATAAGGGTGGGACTTATAGTTGGTATCATAGGATAGTTTAGATAACATTAGGGTCTAGGATGATGTTAAAAGAATACCATCAATGAATTTTACACATTGATTAATTTGAAATGATTTAGTATTTAAATATTTCCATGTTTCTTCATCTATGATTTGTTTGTTCAAAATGGATGTTTGCAAAAGAAACATGGATGCCGAATAGGAGAGGCACTGAAAGAATGACATCCCTCTGGATCTATATCCTGGAATGGTAGAAATTCGAACCGAGCAGTTTGTGATATTAATGGCTTAGAAAACGCAAGAAATAAATGGTGGTGGAGTCCATGAAAGAGAACAAGCAGAGGTACCAAAATAGAACTTGAAAATATTGGAACATTTTATGATACAACACCCTCCTGCTTTCAAATGATATTCTGACCCAGTGGTAGGTGAAGGATGGGTCAAAGCCCTTGAAATGATTTCGATGTTTTTGGATGTTCATACAATCCAAGGTAAATCTTTCCATTTATCATTTTGAATGGGAAGCAGCTCAGGGGTGGTAAATGATAAGTAATATCAGGAGTAGAGATGATCGTGATGCCTTAGAGTGGGATGAATTTAAAATTAATTTCCATGAAAAATATTTTCCTATGGTGGTGCGACATCGGATGGTGAAGAAATTCATTTAACAAAAGAAGAAGGTGGAGGATTCAGTGGCTGTGTATGTAGCAATCTTTACTCGACTAGTGATAAATGATCCAAATCTTATTTTGGATCTTGATAGAAAAATCATCCACTTTTACTCAGGATTAAATCCAAGGTATCGAAGGGTTTTGGCCTCCCATGAATTCATAAGTTTTGATAAACATGTTCGATGTGATGAGAGGGTAGAGATAGAGTTTGCTAATGATCTTGTGCATTATGTAAATAAGTAGAAGAAGAGGTCCATATGGAAAGTGATGTGTAACAATCAACTAATGAAATATGATGGTAGAAATTCCAGTTTACAGTTTTCGGAAAGTGTGGCCAGAAACACCCTGGGGAATGACTTTGCAAAACTGGGAAGTGTTTTAAATGTGGTAGGGTTTGACATATGTCCCGAGATTGTAATGTAATGATCCAAAGTCTAATCCTGATAAGCAAACAGTAAAGTGTTTTAAATGTGGTGAGATGGATAACAATTCAATTATCTTCCCAAATAGAGATGTAAATGATGCAAAGAATCCAGACTACAAGCAGAAAGGTTTAGTGAGATCGTTTTCCAATACATCAGCAGATGTCAGGACATCAAATGAAGTTTTATCAAGTACTCTGTTTTTCCCTCAAGTTTTACTAATGTTTTGTTTGATATAGGGTCTACAAATTCCATCATCTCTGAGAAATTTTCTATTAAATTGGAAATATCACCTGAACAAACGAGACTCAAACTTGTTGTTAAAAACACAAGGGGGGAATATTATATCACAGAGGAATTATAAGAATCTTCTTATTGTGGGCTATGGAAACACTTTACCAGAAAACCTTATTGTTTTACCCTTATTCCATTTTAATGTTATTCTAGGAATGTATTGGTTTTCTATTTATCCTGCAATGATTGACTATAGAGCTAGAGAAGTTGTTTCTCAAAAAGAGTTTCTATTTTTTTGCAAGAACGAACCCATACAATTGATAATATATCAGGAAGATGAGATAATATTGAATTATGGAAATGAATTTTATCTTTATCATATATTTTAAAACAAGAGAACTATTAAGATTAATGTGGTTTCGATGGTAAATTAATACCTTGATGTTTTTTCATGATGAGTTACCTTGTGTCGTACTTGATCAAGAAGTCTAATTCACAATTGACATAGATAGTGATGCTAAGACAATTTCTAAACCCCCTTATCGTATAGATGAAATATAACTTCTAGAATTGAAAAATAAGATGAATGGTTTTCTAGATAAAGGCTTAATGCCTCCTTGAACATAACCATGTGGAGCCCCTGTTTTTTTGTTAAAAAGAAAGATGGTTCCATGTGACTTTGAAATAATTATAGATATTTGGATAAGATCATTTTTTTTAAAAAAGTATTTTTTTCCTCATATCGATGACTTTTTTTATCAGCTCTAGGGAGATAATTACTTTTCTAAGATTGACTTGAGATCTGGATACCATCAGATAAAGGTGAAAGAGAATGACATCCCAAAAACAGCCTTTTGTACTAGATATGGGCATTATGAATTTTTTATGCCCTTTTGGTTAATTAATGCACCTATTTTATTCTTTAATATTATGAATATATTATTTCATGAGTTCAAGTATATTCTTGTTGTTGTATTTGTGGATGAAATTATATTATATTCAACCAATAAAGAGAAGCATGAAAAATATCTAAGGGTTGTTTTACAGACCTTAAAAGAAAATAAACCCTATTCAAAATTCAGCAAGTGTGATTTTTGGTTTCAATATATTTCTTTTCTTGGGAACATTGTAAATAAAGATGGAATAATAGTATATCCTTCCAAAACAAAGGTGTTTGATGAATTTACAAGACCCACAAATGCTACAAAGATTCACAGTTTTTATGTGTTAGTAGTTTATTACTGAAGGTTTGTAAAGAAATTATCACAATTATCTAGCCTGATAACTTAGTTAACATTAAAAGTGGTTATATTTATTGAGATATAAGAATGTAATTTTTGTTTTCAAGAAATGAAGAAGATATTGGTTAATGCTCCAGTTTTGGGCTTACCATCCCAGAATTATGATTTTTTCATCAACAGTGATGATTATTTGAAGGGACTTGATTGTGTTTTAATGAGGAATGCTCAGGTAATTGCCTATGCTACGAGACAACTTAAACCTCAGAAGATAAATATTCCACACATGATTGGGAATTTGCAGCTGTGGTTTTTTTCTTTGAAAATTTGGAGGCATCATATATACAGAGCCAAATGTCAAATATATACTGACCATAAATGTCTGAAGTATATATTCACTCAAAATTAATGAAACATGAGAAAGTGAAGATGGCTTTAACTAATAAAGGATTTTGATTGCACGATCAATTATCATCATAGAAAATCAAACAAAGTGTCATATGCCTTGTGTCGAAAATATCATGCATCATTAACCATGATACATTTGGAACATTATCCCTTTGTTAATGATTCAGTGAATTTTGGCTTAGATGTTTTTTGTGCAGGAAATACCTTGGTTTTGTTTTAGGTTTCAGTGCAGTCATCGCTATCAGAAAAAATTAAGCGAGCATAGAAGGAAGACCGTGAGCTATAGAAAAATTTATAATTAGTTAAAATGGGCATGTTTCTAGAATTTAACCTTGATAATGATTGGGTTTTATGATTTTGGAAAAGGTTGTGCCTGCCTGGGGATTCTCAGTTTAAGAATGATTTGTTGTATAAAGCTCATAGTTCTCTATTTTTGGTTCATACTCGAATTACTAAGATGTATAGTGACATTCAGTAGTATTATTGGTGGGATTGAATAAAAAGAGATTTTGCTGATTTTACCATTAAATGTTTGACATGTCAACATGTTAAACCAGAGCAATAGTAACCGAAGTGGATGCTTCAACCTTTTCTAGTGCCATAGTGGAAATGGTAGAATGTATCCATGGACATTGTGGTGGGACTACCTTAGACATCTCGAGGTAACAATGCAATTTGGTTTTTTTAGATCGGCTGACAAAATATGCACATTTCCATTTTATTCGAGATACAATGTCTTTGGATCAATGTTCTAAACTGTAACTAGAGGAGATTGTCAGGTTACATGGAGTTCCTCTTTCCATTATATCTAATCAAGATCCCATGTTCACTTATAAATTTTGGAAGGGACATCAAAAGTCGTTGGACACAGAATTAAATTTCAGTACATCTTTTCATCCTCAATCAGATGGGTAGTCAGAATGAACGATTCATACATTAGAGGATATTATTCAACCATGTTCAATGGACTATCAGGGAAGTTGGGATCAACATATTTCATTATTTTAATTTTCTTATAATAATAGTTTTCATTCAAGTATTCAAATGACACCTTTTAAAGAATTGTATGGGAAGCGGTGTCAGACTCCATCATTTTGGGATGAAGTCAGTGACAGAATGTTGATAGGGCCATAATTAGTAGAAGATGTGGTTGAGAATGTGAGGATAACCTAGTAGCACATGAGGACAACACAGAGCTGGTCGAAAAGTAATGTAGATGATATAAGGAATGACTTCTATTTTTTGGTAGGTGATCGTGTGTTCGTTAAAACCTCTCTTTGGAAAAGTGGTATATTTTTCTTTAAAAAAGGGAATCTATGTCGACGGTTCATCAGTCCTTTTGAAATCTTGGAGAGATTTGGAACAGTGTCATACCATGTAGCTTTTCCTTCAAGTTTGTCTCAGGTACATAATTTTTTTCATGTTTCGATGTTGAGATTGTATGGGCCAGATTCATCACATGTCTTGAGCCCAAAAGTAGTTCAGATGGTAGAGAAACATTCTTATGAAGAGAAACCTGGTCAGATTCTTGATTGAAGGGAAGAAGTATTGCGGAATAAGGTAATCCACTAGGTAATGGCTTTTTGGAGAAACCACATGGATGAAGAAGAATCATGGGAGTCTAAAAATGCTTTGAGGGAAAAGTACCCTTAGTTGTTTAATAAGTAAATAAAATTAGAAGGATGTAATTTCCCGAATGTGGGGATAATGTAACACCCCAAGTTTTTCTAAAAAATAAATAGAAATTCAAGGAAATTTGTTTTAAGTAGATATTTATATCTATCTATTAAACACAATTTTTCCACTTCCATGTTTTAAATTTAAAGAAACTATCATCTACAATTGTTTTCAGAAAGTTATTTGGAGTCTGATTAAACCAACTTGTTTTATAATAGTAAAATACCCTTATGAATAGTAATATGAATATTAATTTGACCCAAATTAATATTAAATTAATTTAATATTTTATTTTCCTAAGGATTTTAGATAATGACATCTTGGTTAATTTTTCATCGTGATATATAAGTAGTTATAAAATTAGAATTGTTAATTTTTTATTTAAGTATGATTTTATTTAAAAATTAAGTTGATAATATTTTGGAAATTATTTTTAAAAAATGGAATTCATTTTTTTATTCTAAACATCAAATAATGTTTTGGCCATATTTTTGGGATTTTTTTGAAATTCTTGATTTTTGATGAATAGTGAAATACGATAAAATACCGTATATTCCAATTATTAGTATAGCTACACTATTTATGGAATAATCAGTGATTCAGGGCCCCTTGGTTCAAACTGACATTCCATTATTACTATTTGAGGTCAGATGAACTAATACTATTCATAATCTTGGGAAAAAATATTACAATAACGATTAAATTAATTAAAAATACCCCATCTCCTCCAATATAAATACCACCCT
This sequence comes from Viscum album, assembly GCA_963277665.1. NCBI lineage: Eukaryota > Viridiplantae > Streptophyta > Magnoliopsida > Santalales > Viscaceae > Viscum > Viscum album. The sequence goes on from OY728147.1 coordinate 1,113,143,992, forward strand.
CATTCCCCTCTTCTTCCCACACCTCTCAAGCCTTAATCCATGACTATGTTCTTCCTAATACTCCTTACCATGGATCTTCCCCACGTCCTGGAGCTTCTGGTATCACCAAAAGACAAAAACCAAATCCCTTAAGAATGATCTCTAGGAGAATAGATCAAGAGGTAGACATCCTTTTTTGTTTTCTTTCTTTTCTTTCTTTTTATGTTATTATCCTCCTTTCCCTTTGGATAATGTTGGGATATTTCATCCCATATCCCCCTTAATGTCCATATTATTTAAGATTTATGATATATATTCTTTCTATCATAAAACTAATTTTATGAAATTTTAAGAGACGTTGTTAGGCTGCCGAATTTTCATGAGAAATTTCTCATGTTTTCTTTTATTTCAAGATTCCATTTTTTTCTTCATCATTACCAACCTATTCTTGACCAAGAGGCATGAAATATCCAAAATCTTATATATTCTGGATTTTATCATGTTATGGAAAATTAATCATCAATATTCTTCTCCTCTCCCACTTATTCAAGGAATAAAAACATTGTCTGCAATGTGTCGAATTACCAGCATTAGGGACGTTGTGATTTGTATTTCTATTAATTCTTTCATTTCTGGTCATGAAACCATTTTTATGGTTGAAACATGTTATAATATATTTATTATGTCTCATCTATGGTTTTTTAATTCTTTTTTACACATGATTAAAATTTACAAATCAAAATGAGGTCGTTATTATAAAAGAACCACTAAAATGATCTAAATTAAATTCATTAATGTTTTAACTTATGAATCATCCTCATGTAAGAATTCAAAATGATAAATGGTATAATATATGTTATTGAATATATTTAAATACTATCCCATTCCAATTCTGTAGATTTACTTCCAATCGACAAGAACATCTATCATGAACCAATCTTGAAAATCATGTAAAGAACTCACCCAAAAACAGTGCAAGGAGAAAAATACTAACAATTAAATGATAATATAAAGTTATGAAATGATCATATAAGATGTAATAAACATTAAAATGTTCTTTTTAAATACTAATAAAACTTTTTTAACCATTATACATAAATATTAAACATGTTTTAAGTAAGACAAGCCTCCTATAAGGGAATTCTTATCCCGATTTCCATTCTTTGGGTTAACCTTCTACATTGTTATTTATTTTCTATTGAAATTGTTTTTTTAATGGGTTTTGTTTATGTAATGTTTAATTATGTGTATTTATAGTGTTAAATTATATTCCATCTACTTTATTATGTCTCACTTCAATTATATGATTTATATAAGGGGCTTTTCCTTTAAAATCCTCCTTTTAAATTCAGTTTTACGAAATTCCAAAGCAATGTTTTTATAGAATATATCATGATGTATGATTATGTTTTGGATATTTGGCGTTGTTTATGATGATTGGTGTGACCTATATTTCCCTCAAATTCATTGGTTATGAGTAATTTATAGGTTGGTCGTATGGTAACCCCATGTGTAAATATGATGGTTACACAAATTGTAATATGGTCGTGAGGGTTACAGATTATAAGGTAGCCATGATGGTTACAATAATATGTAAATAATTACCCAAGATACCTTTATGATTATATTTATGTTCTTATTTTTTGTTTGTATCTTTTGTAAAAATCTTGTTACAGAAATAAAGTATATATCGGTGACAAGCATGGCTTTTGAAAATATTTTCATAGATTACGAGTATTCATGGACGAATGTTCTCTTTCCTTATTTTTCATCACTTAATAAGCTTTTATGCTCATCCCAATTTTTTAAATGATTTTCACAGGTCATTTTTTTGTAATATAAAGAAGGAATCTATGATAAATTTTCAAGAAATGTCAAGGAGTCATGTTTAAGTTTTAATGTATTATATTTTGAAAAAATTGGTAACTGTTTTTTATTGTATCCACTCTGTAACAATGTGTACTATTTTGAATATATTATGTCCCAATTCTATAAAGTTCTAAACTAGAAAATATCCTTAAAGTAAGATGAAGTGTTTTCTTGAATAAATTCAAGATTATGTATGTAATAAGGTCGGGTTCTTATAAAGACTGTTATTTGATTAACTGGGAAAATATTGATAAATATTTATACATTAATAAGTAAGGATATATTTTGATATACACATTATTCATGAATTATATTGATTATTCAATATATATGGAATTTATTAGTGTGGATTAACATGGGTTGGGGGTCTTTAAAAGTAATCCCCTCGATGCATCAGTTGTTTCATGAAATGAAAAAATTTGGGCACAAACACATTGAGTTTGTAACCATGAATGTTCTAAATATTCTTATTAATGGTCTTGATAGTACTATGTTAAACTATCATGTGAATGGTATTTATAGTAAAATTTACGTGTACCAGTAAAAAATAGCATCCAATCACTATTCATTTCTTTCAATTATATTCCATCATTATTATCCATGGTATTTTTACTCTGAAAAAATATATGGATTTATTTAATTCATAGTTTATTGATTATATGACATGTTTTTTAGGTACTTACCTATCCATATTGATTCTAACTTATCTTATCATGATAGAGAATTTATTTAAATGCCATTTGTTTTTAGTTAGTTACCTTTTCATATTGTTTATGCACTTTATTTATACAATTATTGAATACATGGAATGTTTGTTTAGAAATTTACCATTCCATAATGATTTTCACCATTAGTTCATTATTGATTCCACTATACATAACCCTTACTGATAATTTTAGATCAGCCAAATTTGAATTCTTTTCCCCATGATTCCTAGAAGTGAACAAATAAACACATACTAGGATACACTATATGGAATAATGTTATATTTGAGATTATTATATTTTAATTTGTGTATTAATTCTAGAAACAAGTTTAATTTATGAATCTAGTTTACCATTAGTAATACACTTTTCATTTCCTTAGTATGTGATTTACATGTATCCTATGAAAATGTAATGGTAGTAGGAATAGGCTCTGGGATACTGTGGGTGGGTTCGCTAAAATTGGTATTATTTATTGATCTGTAGAAAGCATGGGAACAATTTTTTGAAAAATGTAGATTAGAGAACATTACCCTAATATATATTTTGAAGATAAGTATATGAGGATATCATATAATTTTTATAATGCTGAAATTTTTTGGGTCTTCCTAGAAATATATCCCTTTTTGGATAAAAATGTTGATGTGTTTTTGGAACAAATATACCTAGGGGTAACAACTTCGAAAAGGGAATTTCAGGTTTCACATGATCATAACCCATTACATGACAATGGAAATTATTGATCGCCTGGTCTGACACATCCAATAGATAAACATAATATAATTCAAATTTTATATACGAACTATTATCTCTAATAATGGTGTACACTCTAATGATATACAAATGGCCATCCTTTCCTCTCAAAAGAATTAATGGTTACAATAAAAAATTTGTTTGTACTGGCAGCACTATTGAGTGTAAGCTGGTCTCTATCCCTTGGTCCATGTGCTGCAAACCATTAGAAAAGGGGGACCTTGGCATTAAGAACATTAAACTCTTTAATGATGTGCTCCAGGCCAAGCTCACTTGGATCTTGATCAATCACAACACCAAGGCTACTGAGTTCCTCCGCAAAAGATTCTTTGATAAGCTTAAAAAAGGTAACTTGATTTTTGTTATCTCCTCTATTTAGCCATCCATTAAAGATTCATTTTAGAACATTATGATTAACTCTAGATCTGGTCAGTAAAAATTCCTCGTTGAAATTTTGGATTGATAATTGGAATGGACCCCCCCTGATCTCCATGTTTCCCCTACACTCTCCTCCAGACACCATAAAAATTTCTATTTAGGAAATGATGAACAACCACTTACCCATTCTCCCAGAATCCATTAGGGATTTGGTTGATAGTCATACCTTCATTAATGTGGATGATTTCCTTATTTGGGAACCATCACATAATGTTCTCTTGGACTCTAAAGCCTTCTATAATCATAATCTTTCTTCATCTGAAAATATTTTTGGTTGGATCAAACGTTTTTATAATCACTGGATGATGCCCTCTAGACATAATCTTATCTGGAGGATTGCTCATAACCATCTTCCTACTAAAGTCTAACTCCAATCCTTTGGTATTCATATTTGCTCCAAATGTCATATGTTTCATCAACATAGAGAGGATATCAATCACTTGTTCCTATCTTGTGTTACTTCTACTGCTCTATGGAACTTTATTACTGACATGTTTGATTGTAGATGGATTTTTTCTGACCCAATTATTTCTCATCTTAAATGTTGTGTGGAGATCAACTCCTCGAAGTAAATGAAGAACATTTTTCTAGTAGTGGTTTCTGAGCTCGTACACATTATCTGGTATGGGAATAATGATATTATTCATAATAAGCACTCATTTAATCTCAATAATGGTCGTTCGATAATTCTCACTACTATTAGAGATACTTCCTCGATTCAAAATGCCTATTTCAACAATTCTGTTGAGGATTTTGTGATTCCCAAACATCTCAGAGTTGTTGGGATCTACAAAAAACCTCATAAATTTATTGATGTCTTTTAGCAAGCTCTTATTCTAGGGTGGATCAAAATAAACGTCCATGGAGCTTCAAAGGGGAACCCGGGCCCATCTGTTTTTGGAGCTGTCAACAGGGACTATCTGAGTCACTGTCATTGGTGTTTCTATGGAGGTTGTGACAGTGCCACTTCCATAGAAGATAAGATGATGGCAGTGATTCAGTCTATTGATTTTGTTCAATGGAAGGGTTGGAACATCATTTGTATCAAAAGCTACTCTACTTCCATTGTCCAAGAAATTTGGAACGGTGTGATCCATCTTTCCTGGACTCTTACCACTCGTTGGATGAGTTGTATGGACTCTCTTCGACATATCAGATATATTTCCACTTGTGCCTACCAGGAAGAAAATATGGTGGAAGATACTCTTGTTAATAAAGGTATCAACCAGGGAGTTATGTGGTTTGATAATCTACCAGTTGACCTTCTGCCTCTTTATGAAAGAGATTGTAATAAAATTCCTTCTTTTAGAGTTTTGTAGTTTCCTCTTTTTTAATAATAAATTGTGTCTTGGTCTTTGACCAAGACATCTCATTTTAAAAAATATATATATGTTTATCCTACTATGTCTATTGTTACTCAAAATATAATTTTTGGTTTTACTCAATGGCTATAACCGTATTGATTCAATATAACATTGAACATAAAAGAAAAATGTGGAGAAAATGAGAAACCAAATGTTGTGATGATAGGATTGAAATATGTCATATTTATCCATAATCAGCTCTCTCAAAATATTATTAACAACATACACCTTAACCACCACCTAAGTTCACCACGGTATATATGTGTGGAGGTTTCTAAGAGCTCGAGTAGTTGAGACCAAAAATAAAAGAATGATTGATTAACATCGTGAATAAAATTTGGAAGGAGGCACCCAAGAAAGTTGTTGAGTCAAAAGGGTTCCTTATAAATTTTCCATTCCTCTTTGTTTTGAAAATCACAAACAATTTATCTTAAGGAAAATAATATCTTTCTATGAAATATTTTCATATGGATTGTTTCCCTTCTCTGAAGAAAATTTTGTCCTTACCATTGTTTTCATAGTCTCATTTTATAATCTATCTAAAGATAACTATTTTTTTATAAGTTAAAAATTAGGATTTCTAAATAAATCCTTTTAATATTATTATTCCTTTGATAAAGTGTGTTATGTTTTTAGACTCCGAATTTTATGAAATTATGACTCTAAATTCGATGAAATTCAGACTGTGAACTCATTGAAATTCTGACTCCAAATTCTCTAAAATTCAGACTCCATATTCTCTAAAATTCAGAATCCAAATTCTATGAAATTTTGAGTTTGAATTATGTAAATTTCTGACTCTGAATTATCTAAAATTTGGAATCTAAATTTCTTAGAATTTAGACTCTGATTCCTCTAAATTCAGACTCTGAATTCCTCAGAATTTGGATTTAGAATTCATTGGAATTTAAAAATCTGAATCTTTAGAATTCGGATTCTGAAAACTTTTTAAAACAGAATTTGAATATCTAGGTATCATGGATTCTTATTTTTATTATGATTAGAACCAGAATTCCATTTTTTCCTAGACTATGGAATTTCATATTTAGTAGGGAAACTAATTATTCATTAGATATTTTATTTTGATGAAATGTTTCAATGCAATCAGTTTCTATCCAACTGTTAGTTGAGTGACACATTTACTGGTCCCTCCGAGATTGAAGTAACAATATGAACGTTCAAGGAGGGAGTGGACAAATGGAGATTTTCCAATTAATAGGATCTTTTTTGAATGATCTCAAAAACTTTCCATTAATCTAGAGATTACACGATGTGATGTGATTTCTAGAGTGAGATACTCTCATGGTTTGTTAGGATCGAAACATCTTGTCTATCTTGCTTTGTGCAACTCCGATTGTTGCTGGGTACAATCGAGGGATTCCGGGGATTGGAAGACAGAGGTGTAGACTACCATAATGATTGAGGGCTTGTGGGTACAAAAAGATATATTCTCATATTATTATCGAGGTATTACCCTAGTGTGGCTAAGACAGACATTATTGAAAATATAAATAAAGAGACCTTAATCCAAGGTTGTTGGATACCATGTTCTTTCAATTAAATTTTCCATACTTGTTACTTTCATTATTTCAATGTTTTATTTCCATCTTATTTTAAAAATGGATGAAATTAAAAAATTCTTATTCACTCATGTACTTTACTTACTCTAATAAATAATATTCTATACGCTTTAATGTAGAATCATCCTTTAGGAAAATGGTTCATATTTCTCAATTATGGATTCTTATTTCTGGAACCTAAGAAAGTCTGTCTTATAGTTAAGAACTAAAGGGGGTTTGTAAATTTATTTTATTTAAAATGGTTAAACATAATTTTCATTAATGTTAAAAATAAATGTTATTAAACAAACAATTCATCCACCTCTTATACTTCAACATCTATATACACAGTTTTGATCCTATTATTGGTATCAAATGAGATCACAGAAATACTTATACTCACCTATAAGTTTTATTTCTCATATTTTATCTTCTTATTTAACATTTAATAACCATGTTTTTTATAGATATTTTATTCTTTTTTTATAAACTTTTACTATTGACATTTTTTGGAGGAATGATATTTTCTTATAGAATGGATCGTGTAAATATTGGTTCCATTGATAATAAAAATCCTACATGACCTCAAATTTATGATGGTAGTGATTATAATAAATGAATATATAGAATGATGGATTTTTTTATCAAAATTTGAGTAGATAATGTTTTTTTTATTACTGGTGATAACAAAATACTAGACAAGGAAGTCAAAACCTTCACCAACCAAGAAAAATCAGAATATTTACTAAATAACAAAGTACATAATACCTTGTAGTTTTCTATGACCATGAATATATATAGTCAAATATCTTATTATGAATCTGAAAACTTAATTTTAATGAAACATTAAGTTACACATTTTTTGACTTCTAAATTGATAGTGTCTAAAAAAGATATGTTGATAGTTAATTATCGTGGATTCTTATTTCCCTATAAAGAATAAGTTTGTAAATTGAAAAAATGTATTATAACCACTGTAAATAGTCTTCGATATCTGGGAGAGAGTGGTTTATATGATTAAGGGCTTGTGTTCAATATAATTGATATTATTCTAAATGAGTCATAATCAAAGAGAACAACCATTGATGAATATAACAAAGTTACTCAAATTACTCATGATGAACTTTTTGGAATTCTTCTTCACTAAGAGACAAGAATTAATAGAGATGCTTATATGAATAACATAGAAAATGACAATGTAAGTGAATCCTATACTACTACCAACATCAAGATGCCATAAAATGTTATAAGATCTACATCTAAGAAAGACATTGTTCTATCATGGTCTAGTGAATTTGAACACACTGAAAATGAGATAGATAATATTTCTCAAAGGATGGACAAGATACCAAGAAAGAAAAAAAATAGTATATATATTATAATAATTAATGAAAAATATATAATGATTAGTAAGTTACTTTCTATGAATGCAAGATCTGGACACATCATGCCAGATTGTCCCATGCTTAAAAGAAATGAATTCTGTGAGGAATAAAAAAAGTATTACAAATATATGGATAATAAGTTCATGAAGGCTAATGATACATAGAGTTCTAGTGGTAGTGAGTATTCAGATGAATCTTCAGAGTATGAAACTTCTAGTCAAAATTATCTTTGTATACTAGCCAAACTACGCATTGAAAATCATTGTCTAATGGACAAGGTACAAAATGAAGAATCTGTTACCAATGTATCATTAAATTCAAATTACACTAATGATAAATATTATAAGTATTTATATAAATAATTTTATTTTAATGAAGATAAATTATTACTTTTTATGAATAAGTTTATAGGTTTTCTAAAATTCATGAAAATGAGAATTATAAACTCAACAAAGAAATGATAAAGAAAAAATCCAAATTTTCTATTTTAACTAAAGAAGTATCAGATCATTTAAAATATCTTGATCAGAATATTATTTTTTTGTATGGGTTTCAATAAACTATAAGGAAGTTAATTCCGAGAAGGATAAACTTTCTTTGGATCCTAAATATGCTATTTCTAAGAAAAATATTTTAGAGGCTAAATCTAGTTTTAAATATTATAAAATTGAGGATATGAACATGGTTTTTAAACTAAATTGAGAAATATTTTCTTTATAGAAATTCTTATCAAACATTACATCTAGTATGGAGAACATTGAAAAGATGTATTCCCAAATTCATCTTATAAGGAATAGTTCTACATTGGGTTATACTCATTTCAAAAAAATTAGTAATATTAGTTTGTTTCCAAAAGTTTTCCATTTTGTATTAAATGTCTGTTTGGTAGAAATTTGGAAAAAATTTAATTAAAATATAACTAATTATTATGTTTTCATAAAGATTATTTTTTAAAAAAATTGTGGATTCCTAAAATAATACTTTTTCAAATTTTTGGATCCAAGAGAGTTTGGATTCCGAAAGTTTAACGCTTTTATTTATAGGAAAATAATAAAAGTACAAATAGTAATACATGGTATATAGATATTGGATTTTCCTTGCATACGACTTGTAATAAAAACATATTTGTTAATATTTTCAAGTAAAAAAAAAGTAAAAGCAATATTCAGAGATAATTATCATTGAGAAATTGTTGGTATATATAATAATTGTTTTCTTTGAAAGGAAATAATTTTAAATGTTTTATTTGTTAATGTTCTTAATAAGAACCTCATTATCATAAGAAATATATAAGATTAAGGTTACCTTATGAATTTTAAGAATGACTAATAGTACATAATTACTTCTAAGAGTTTATTCATTATAGCCATTGGAAAAAAAATGTATACACACTGCATATAGAAGACCATAGAAGCCACGATCTGCCTTGCCTTAGTGTAATGGAAGATCAATCATGGTTATGGAATTGAAGATTAAGACACTGTAATATTTGGAACATATACTCTCAGAAAAAATACTTGTTAAGGATCTATGAGAACATAGATTTGATTCTTCAAAAGTTATGCTCGTTGTCAATATGGAAAGAAACATGAATCAAGTTTTAAATCATGTGGTGAAGTTGCAACTTCTGATGCATTATAGTTAGTGCACATGAATCATTTTGGTCAAACACAAACTGGAAGTATTGGAGGAAAACATTATGTATTTTTCATAGTTTCTGATTACACTAGCTTTACATGGGACTATTTTATAGAAAATAAATCAAGAGGTTTTTCTAATTTCATCAAATTTAGATCCCAGGTTAAAAATGAGAAACCCCTTCCATTAATAACTATTCGTAGTTATCATGGATGAGAATTTCAACATTCATATTTTGAAAAAAATTATTTTAAGTAAGGTATTACTCATAACTTTTCATCTCCAAGAACTCCTCAACAAAATGGTGTTGTTGAAATTAGAAATTAGATTCTTTAAGAGATAATTAGAACCATATTGAGTGAATATTATTTTTCTAAGAATTTTTTAACTAAAGTTGTTAGTACTAATTTTTATACCATAAATCAATTTTTAATCAGTCTTTTTTTAACAAAACACCTTATGAATTGTGGACCATTGGAAAACCTAAAATTTATTACTTAAAATTATTTGGTTACAATATATTCATCCTAAATACTAAATATTACTTAAATAAATTTGAACCCATTTCTGATGAAAGAATTTTCTTAGGATATTCTAATACTTCTATAGCTTGTAGAGTTTTTAATAAAAATACTTGTTCTATTGAAGAAATAGTCATGTTAAATTCACTCAAAACTGATCCTTTTTTTAAACCACATCAACCAACTTCTTGATATGTGTTTTCAAAAACTGGTTATTAACCCTTGATAAAAGATACTCCTAATAAAATAAAATGATCAAGAATATTTTTCTGAAGCATTTACCCCAGAATATTTCCTACCATATATTGATGAATAGGGTTTACAAAACCTAAACTAGTAATTTCTTATGAATCATTCTAGTGGTACTATCATTGGTGATGTAAATCAACTATTAAGGAATAGAGGTACGTTAAGAAATGACGTAGAAAATATAGCATTTTTATGCCAATTATAACAAAAAGAACTGATGAATCTTTAGGTGATTATTATTGGATAATAGACATGCAAGATGATCTAAATGATTTCAAAAGGAACAAAGTCTTGACCTTGGTTGAAAGACCTAATGATACTTCTGTAATTAGATTAAAATGGGTCTTCATAAATAAGGATAATGAAAATGGAATCTCAATAAGAAATTTTGATAGATTAGTTGTTGATGTATATAATCAACAATAAGGAGTATACCATGAATAAAAATATGATCCTGTAGATAGACATGAATTTATTCACATTTTACATTCCATTGCTTCATTATTTAATTTTAAACAATATAAATGGATGTGAAGTTTTTTTTCTTAACAAAAATGTTCAAGGGGATGTTTTTGAAGAACAACCTCATAGTTTTGAAGACAAAACTGATCTTGAACATGTTTTCAAACATAAAAATGCTTTATATGGACTTAAAAATGCCTATAGTTCTTGGTATGATAGGCTTATAAGATTTTTTTTGCAAAACATTTTTGTCAAGGGAACTGTTGATCCAACTATTTTTATAAAGAAAGAAAATAAAAATGTTTTTACTTTCTATTTCTACATTGTTGACATTATATTTGGTTCAACTCACCAATAATTAACTTATTTGTTTACAAACCTAATGAAATATGAGTTTGAAATGATTATGATGGGCGAATTAAAATTTTTACTAGGTTTTCAAATTTCCCAAAATAACCAGAATGAAATTATATATCACAACATAAGTATATTAAATATCTTCTTAAAATGTATATATATAACAACATTAAAAGTATAACCACTCTAATCGGTACATAAAAATATATTGATCTTGATGAATCTAGGATACAGGTAGATCAAACATCATTCAAGTCAATGATATGAAGTTTAGTATACTTGATAGCTAGTCATCCAAACCTAATGTTTTTAGTATGATTATATGAAATATATCAATCTAATACAAAGGAATCCCATTTAAAAGGAGTGACAATAATTTTTTTCTATTTAAAGGGTACAATGTATTTATCACATTTCTATATGTCTAGATATTATTATGTTATAAATAGTTATTCGGATGTTGGTTTGGTGGATGTAGAAAGGATATGAAAAGTACATATAGAACATTTCATTTCATAAGATATTCATTAGTATCTTGGTCATTCAAAAAAAATACTCAGTATCACATTCCACTACTGAAGCTGAATATGTCGCAGTTGGAAGATGTTTTTCCCAAGTGTTGTGGATGCAACACACACTCACAGACTATGGCATTAGTCCTACCAAAAACAAAAATTGTGTGATAATAAGAGTTATATTTCCCTAAGAAAAAACCCCTCACATCAATCTAATTCAAAACAAATATATATTAGGCATCACATTCTTAGGGATCACACAATGAAAAGAGATATCATTTTTCAATTTATCAGAATGCAAGATCAACTTGTAGATATTTTTACATAATCATTACCATAAGATAGATCTGAATACATCAAAAAAATTATGAATGATAACCGTAAGTTAATCTTCCTTATTAAAATTATTTTGGAATTTATCTACTTATATTAAGAAAATACTTTTCATAAGGTGAGTACATTTGATTGGTAACCAGTTTTTTCAATAAAATATTTGTGGTAATTTTTTTCAGAACCCAAATTTCCAAAATCCAATTTCTTCCTTCCTTAAAATATATTTTCAAAATCTAAAATGTTTCTAAAAGAATTTTCCCCCTTAATAAAACTTTTACTGACTATCTAGAAGGTATGATATGTTAAATAATTTTTTCATAATTTAATATTTTATATATTGGTATTTTTATCCTATTTTATGAAATGATTTCGGATTCACTTTCCTTAAATATGAATTTTTACTTAAAAGACCCTCAAAAGATCAGAACCTGCCAAAACCTTCTCTGACATTCATCTCAACTGTCATATCATATTGTGTTTGTATCAACCATTGGATCAAATCAAGAATTCAAACAATCACCTCGATGCCCATATCAAGGCGCCCTTATTTCTCATCACACATCGGTTTTCAAGATTTTCAACAATCATGTTCTACCTCTCTTCAAAATTATTGTTCTGTTTTTCAGAGTTTGTTCGGACTACAGATGTCTATGGAAACTTCTCCATATAAAAAAACTTCTTATGACAAAGAAATCACAGAGTGGAAAATATACAATGAACAGTTAGTTGATCATAGATTTATCAATATGTATAATTCCCTTTTTATAAAAAATATCATGCTCAATGGATGAGAGAGTCATTGTGTATCCAAACTGAAAACTCATGATCTAGATTACCCAAAACCCTTTTTTGAGTTCTATGAGATAATATGATTTTATAATGTTGTAGGAAGAGATGTGTTTTCATTCAAGAGTTATGGAAAAACCTATTCCCTTTCATTAAATATGGCAACAAGTATCATTAGAGTACCATAGGATGGAGATGCAATTTTCTACACCAATAAGTTACTAGATGAATCAGGATGTTTTGAGAAGGATGATGTAATAGAGATCCTTGGAATCAATGGAGTTAAAATAGCTAATATCAATCATCTCTCAACAAATTTCAGGATGAATGAATTATGGGTTCAAGGTTTCTTAATCTCGAGAAAAAGAGACAAGGACTCCTTGAAGAAAAGTGATATCTTTGTTCTGGATTTTCTGGGTAAATTAAGAAAGATAAATTTATTGAAGTACATCCTAATGAAGATTACTAAAATCAAGAGTTGGAATATCAAATAAAAAATTATCATGTATCCTGAAATTATATCTAATATCATAGTTCTATTCTTATAGTCATTCAAAATACCTTTTAGTTATAAGACAAGAATTTTCCTTATTTTTTTACTGAGTGATGATACATTGGCTAGGATTAATGTTGGTTTCGATAGTATATTTAGATAATTTTATGAATTAATATAAAGTGAGATTGAAGCCATACATGAGAAAGAACATGTATTAGAGACTTCCATGAAAGCAACAAAGAGAAAGAATAAGGAACCAGAAGTCATAATAAACCTACGGTTTAGGAAACCCAGTCAGCACCACCAAAGACAAAGAAGCCAAAATATATTCTTGATTAAGTTTTAGCTCACTGCAGGGAAGATAAGTAGTTGACATTCCTAGTTTTATCCTAGATCATAGTGAGGAAAAGGCCCTAAAAATTTAAACTAATAAAGAGCTAGATAATCAGGAAAAAGATAATAAACAAAAAGAGATAATGTATAAACCTGACATTGTTTACTAAGTTATCATTACTACTAATAAATCCTCTAAAAATATTCTGGTCCCGAAATCATTTCTCAATGAACTAATAATAATAGAGTTTTCGAGAAATAATCTCATAATTACAGAACTTTAAGTAGAGGAAGAAATAGTTCAAGAAGAGTACGTAAAATAATAAGAAGAAGAAGAAGGAGACGGTAGTGATGATATTATTATACAAGTTGATTAATATCATGAGAATGAAATTTCTTGTGAAAAGTTTTAAATCCAAACTTCCTAGGTGAAATCAACCAAAAAAATTTCTTAAATAATATATGATGAGGGTAAAAAATGGGTTAATATACCTTTCGATGATGAAAGTTGTAATCATGAATTCATTCAACCTGATGATCTTAAGGAAGATACTAAGAAGAAAAGGTTGATGTAGATAAAATATTCCAAGTATTAGATAGTGAGCATGAATCCCTAAAGGCTATAGATACCATTTTTAGATTTGATAATGGAAAATATGTGATTGCTTATACAATTAAGAAATATGTTGTAGCTAATAAGGATGATGGTGGATCATCTAAAAGAATGTATTTTGAGAGAGAAAAAGAGTCTTCACCTATAATGGAAGCAGATTCAGAATCATCTTCCATGGGTTAGGACTCTGTAGTACAATTTCTAAATATATTAGTCAACACAACTCTATTTTTTTAGTATTAAAATGAGGTGTCAAATTATTTAACACTCATTTAACCAGATGTCATATTTAGTTAGCATTCTCATAGAAACATTTATCAAGATTAAGGCTGATTTCAAAACTTTCTATATCGGTTGTGATGCAAAGAGAGGGTCTTGTACTGAGATTACAAACATGTCCAAGTAAAATATTGAAATTTTGAAAATTCAAGATGATATTCAGGATATAGTAAGGGATTATTTTTATTGATAATATTTGAGGATTAAAGATCCTACAGAAATGTTACTGAGATGATGAAGCTAGAACAAGTATGTCGAAAGCATGATGAAAAAGATCTAAGTGAGAAACTGAATTTTATTGCATTTAATTTTAAGAGGGAAAGGGATCTCTTAATACTGTTTGTTGAAAAGTATAGTAATAAAGAAGATATTTTAAAGACTCAAGAAGAAATTCTTATGTATCATGATGAAAATATCATGGCTCTTGAAAAGAATAACCGGGATCATGAACTATTTCTCAAGAGTATAAATGTATATCATAAGGAGTTTAAGAAGTTGAAGACTATCTGGAAAAATATAATTTTTATGTAAGAATAAGGATTAATATTTTTCCGTAAAATTACGGTCTTTTGATGTATTTATTTTTTTGTACATATTTTAACAATCATAGTGAAAATTTGGGTTTTCTTTATTTGTTTTCTTATATATTTCTAATCATTCACGCATTATATTTTTTTTATTATCTATATTCCATTTTTAAAATTACAATGTGAGAGATAGTAATGATAAAAACAAAAATGTGTATAAAGAAGAAAATTCCCTATGTAAGGGGGAGCTTACTTAAAGAAGTCTTTTGTATGCAATAAAACGTAAAAATTTTCTAAGGATTTCAATAATATAGTCCTTAGGAATTTCATAACCGAAAGGAAAGTTAGTCATATCCATCATGATTCATTAGTGATGGGATACAAGTTTTCTTTTAAAATTCATAATGGAAAATCATAGTCTTTATATTCTTTTTTGTATGGTGGATTTTTCTTTCCAAAAAGGGGGTGATTGTTAAGGTAATAATGATTCCTTTTGACTTTTCTATTTCTCTATGTTTTTGAAATCACAGACACATTATATTAAGGTAAATAATATTTCCTTAAGGTTTATTTTCTTAAGAAAATTTCCCCTTATCTTAGGAAAATTTTATCCTTATCATTTTTTCATTGTCTCATTTTAAAATCTCTATAATTCAACAACATTTTATTTATAACATAAAAATTCATATATTAATCTATACCTTAATATCATATAAATCCTAGAATAAAGAGTGTTATGTTTTTAGACTTCGAAATTCACTAAAATTCATACTTCAAATTCATGTAAATTTACAGTTTGAATTTATGGAAATTCATACTTGAATTCTCAAAAATTCAGTCTCTGAATTCTCTGAAATTTAGAATCGAAATTACCTGAAATTTAGAAACCAAATTCTCTAAAATTCAGACTCTAGATTCTCTAAAATTCAGACGTTTTATTCTATGAAATTAAAACTCTGAATTCTCTAGAATTTAGACTCCTAATTCTCAAAAATTGTGCCTCTGAATTCTATGAAATTCAGACTCTCAATTATTTGAAATTTAGTCTATGAATTCTCTCAAATTCAGACTCAGAATTTTGTAGAATTCATAATTTGAATTGATTAGGATCCATATTCTGAATTCATTGAAATTATGATACTAGAATCATTAGAATTCAAATTCTGAACTCTTTGAAAAAAAATCTGAATATCGTTGTCTTATGGATTCTGATTGTGTATCTGATTAGACACTGAATTTGATTTTTACCTAAACACTAGAATTCAGATTTGGCTAAGCAAATTCTTTTTCCTTACACATATTATTATTATGAAAATATGTCATTCAATATGTTTCTCACCAACCATTAGTTTAGTGACAAATGAACATGCCCCTCCGAGATTCAAGGAAAAATACGATCGTTGGAGGAGGGAGCCTACCCTTAGAGTTCTGCCTATAAGAAAGAGATAATTTGAACGATCTCAACACTATTCCATAAATCTAGATATTAAATGTTGTGATGTTATTTCTAGAAAGAGAGAGACTATCACTCTTTGTGCAGATATGCACATATTGTTCATATTTTTTTATGAGGGTGTGATGGTTACTGAGTACAATTGAGGGATTTTGGGGAAAAAAGACAGAGGTGTCGACTACCTTAAATATAGAGGGATTGTAGGGATAGAAAGACAGATTCCATTTTTCTTATTGAGGGCTTACCCAGGTCTGGGTATGATAAAATTTATTGATAGTATAAATCAATGGACCTTTATCCAGGGTTGTTAAATACACTAATCTTTGGGATAAAATATTTCCTACTATTTACATGCTTGGTTTCATGTTTTTCTACAATATTTTTATAATGGAAGAAAGTATAACATTATTATACATAATTTTTCTTTACATACTCAGATAAATATGATTCTTTACGATTTATGGTCTAATATTAATTTATCAAAATTGTTCTTATGTTTAAATTTTGGATTCATATTTCTGGACCATAAGCAATTTTGTTGTATATTTAAGAACTGAAGAGGGTTTGTGAATTTACCTTATTTAACTTTGTTAAATATTGTTTTCCTTAAAGATAAATATGAATCTCTTTAAACATATAATGGAACCCCCTCATGTAATTGAGAATCTACATACACTATTTCGGTCCTAAAAATGTGTTGAAATGTAATGCATAAATCATAAATATGTATAACAGAAGGGGAAAAAGAAAATTATTTTAGAGGAAATATTAATTATACATTATATGGTAATAAATATCATCTTATAGATATATTTATGGTTTATCTCATTAAATGTGGGAACCCAGGATTTTCTTGATGGAATTCTATCTTATACAGAGTAACCCATAGACCATGAAAGGTCAAATTTGGAAATAGAATAGATTAAATACATATGTATTTTGTTTCATGAAATAAATTTTTTATGTGTTTAAATAATATTATTTTTGTTATAGTAATCAGGAAAAATCTAAGAATTATATAAATTTTAGAATTACATAATTATTAATTAAAATATGACTTTTGGATAACATCATGGGTTTATGATTTCAAGATTTATCAAAATCTCAATTACTAAAAAATCATCCTTTTAGGTTTTATGGAATTGTATTCTATTAAGAATTTTGAGATTTATAGGAATTAGTGTAAGTATATATTTTAATATAAATTTTCCATTAAGAATAAAACATTTACATTTATATACATAACTATATTGGTCTTTATATCATTTAGGGTTAATATTATAATTAATGAAATTTTGATAATACACAAATATTATAAATAGAATTTTCAAAAAAATTATTGAATTGAAACCCCAAAATAATAGTTATTAAATGATTATTTTAATTTCAAGGATGAACATCATATTTATTTTCAAAAGATATAGAAATTAGAATAATATAGTTTTTGAAATAGATTTCCAATATACTGGGTGGAAACCCATCAAGTCTGACAAGGCCAATGGACATGGACCCATGGCCAAAGGACGATAAGCGTTTAACTAAAACCACTACCTTCATAATTTCTTTGTTAATATATCATTGTATTTTGTTAAAAAAATTGGATAAATAAATATTAATGATGAATTAATTTGTTACATTTTAGTTTTAGATATTAATTTATTATCCATATTGGATTTAGAGTATTGTTACAGACAAATGGATTGATTTTTCACTCTTTTACGAGATAGATGATATATTGAATGAGTATTTTAGTAAATCATATTTCATTGTTATGGTTTGGTATCCATTTCATGAAGTAATGGATGAATTTGATGTTGATCAATGACCAAATAAAAGATTTATTCTTTTTATTAAATATATATATTTCATGTAAATATATTCCATTATATTTGTAGGAAATACAATAATTAGAAAACATTATGAAAATCCAAATGTATTAATATTATGTCTTAATACAATATTTTTTTAACATATAGTTTTCTAAATCATCATAGATTTATGAATTTTAGTCTCTAATCATTCTATTGATCACTCTAATTTTTTTTGATCAATGTCCTCAACAACCCTCTTGATTATTTGTGCTTCTCCTCCATGTCAACAAATTCACTTTCCAGCAATGTTATTATATTTGGAAACATTGTTTTTATTCTTCTATATGACCTTTGTATATCCAATTATCTCTTTTCAAGTGATTTTTTTACCAGACCTTCTCATGATGTGGTATTTAAATAATGTAATTTAGAAATATCAATTAATTCATTACCATGATCGAGTTTAAATTATGATTAAGAAACTTCTTTAATGTGGGAAGGATGAAAC
The DNA here is from genome assembly GCA_963277665.1 of Viscum album. Classification (NCBI taxonomy): domain Eukaryota; kingdom Viridiplantae; phylum Streptophyta; class Magnoliopsida; order Santalales; family Viscaceae; genus Viscum; species Viscum album. The sequence continues at coordinate 1,113,162,924 of OY728147.1, forward strand.
GCCATAAAAACCTAAAAGAGTAACATTGTATCTAAGAGCATGATTGACACGCAATACTAAATTTAAAAAGGAATATAGAATCATTCAAATTTATGGTATATTTTATATTTTAAATAATGTTATTATATAATATATCTTCCGTGAATGCAATACTATGTTATATTTCTCCACTCACAATAATAAATTTCATTGATAGATTCTGTTACATGCACAACCAAGTTTTACCTAACAATAATATATTAATAAAACATTATTATAACAATATATTAAATATCCAATAAAATTGTGTTTATAGAAAGTATTAAATAACTTATTAAAATATATTGGTAAATAAATATAAAATGACATCACTGGTTAAGAATTAATTATAAATGAATATAAAAACAAATTTTATATAGAATAAATGTTTTTATTAACACAAAAGGAGTTTTATCTCAATAAATTATTTTAGTTACTTTTATTCAATGATAATATTAAATTTATATATTAAACATTAAATGAAATGCTTTCTACATCCATCCAATAACGTTTATAGGAATAATATAAGAGAACCCCAACATTATCCATAAACAGATTAATCTTTATAAAATCGGTTTTACATCCTCTTAATGGTACAAATATTTGAAAACTAAACTTTGAAACGATTGAAAATTTTATATTGAAAACTAAAATTCATATTTTAAAGAATAATTTCAAATTATAATAAGGTGTTTTTTTTAAAAAAAATTTATAGAATATTCATTTTTTAATAGTAAAAACTACGGAATTTTAATTGAAAGATGTTATTTCAATTAAATAATTTATAGGTTAAAACTATATTTTCAATTGGATTTTAACCATAAATTATAAAAATTATATATATATTTATATATATTAATACAATTTATTTTATTGGAGTAAATTTCACATTGAAATTGGATATTAATGAAGTTCAATATTTTAAACATTTTCACATTATAAACACACTTTTTCATCCCAACTACATGATTAATTTTAACATATTTTATAATAAATTTGTTTTTGGAATTTGTAATGATGGCTTAAATATTTTTATTTAGAGTAATTTATAATTTAGAATAATTCAAAACTAGTTTTTTACCCAAAATACTAATGGAAGTAATTAAAATTATTGACAATGATAAAAAAACATTAATAAGGGACTAAGTCATTAATATAACAACCTAAATGACGTATACCCACATTAAAATCCTAAAGAATATCTATATATCTACCATTTTCTCTCATAGATTGAATTTAGTTCATTATAAGAGTCACTTTACCTAGGAAAAATGTTGTTTCAATTCCCTTTTTGAAAAATTTACAAGAATAACACCCCTCCAATATAAAAAGGCACTAACCTGTCCAACTTATTAACTGTTATAAATCCATTTGGATCATCCAAGCTATGAAAAAATAATATAAAAACATACATACCATCATCATATAAGCCTTAACTTTTCCATATATACATACATGGATGTATTTTGGTATAAAATAAAAGTAGTTACCTGAAAAAGATGTTACATTCTTCAAAGAGATGTTTTTGTGTTTCTTTCTCATCAAAATCGATTATTAATATATCATTGACATAATATAACCTCATAATCATAAATATATTGAGTTTACTTATGTTAAGGGTATGAACTTCATTGACCCATTCTTAAATCAAATGGGATACACAATCAATGTTCATGTGCACGGCAGACGGTTGCCTCAGGAACTGATGTTGTTCTTTATTCCATTACCACCTTTTATGTTATGGAATATCGATGTATATATAGTTCATATATTATATATAAAATAATTTTAGAGAATTTTGGATTTTAAAACAATTTATATAACACAAATTTTCGTTATTTTAATTTGTTTGTATCAATTATAAGTCCACATAATAAATCCACTAATTAATTCACACACCGACATTGTGTTCATTTTAAGGGATTATATAAAAATTTATTCCAATTGAAATTTTTTATTATAGAACTACTATTAAATGAAATTATGTAATTTTTTAATAAATTTTTTTATTTTATTCTTCTCCGGTCATTCATGATATTTTTTCACGTAATAGTACAATTTTTATACTCATTAGTAGATAAAATGATATAAAAATTGTCTTCAATAAAATACGAATCCATTTTTCCATTAGGTAAGAGATAAATTTTATATAAAAACTATGTTTTATAATTTTTTTCAAATATTATTTAATCCTTTAAAAAATTATTTATTAAATACATTTTTACCCCTTTGTCTATTTCAAATGTATTCAAAAGAATCTTCATTTCCCTTTTACAATAAGTCGCATTTCTAATATTTTTACCATGAAAATGGAATGTACATTTTATCTTTTATGGAATTAAAAATTATTATTTCATTTAAGATTCATTTGAAATTTTTCAATGGTACTTTTAAATAAATTTTTTCTAACAGTGATTTTCAATTAAAAAGATTTACAAAAAAATTTCAAAATGACATTGATATTTTCAATTAAAAAATTTTTAATGATATTTTTATGGTATATGTAATTCCTAAATGGAAAAAACCCTTATTCTTACTCCAATGGATATATGTCAAATTTAAAACTAAAATATTATTTAATTAGATACATTAAGATTTTTTTACCATCAGTATTATCAAAATTCACATCCCTAAATATTTTTTGTTGTTATTATGTTACCCTTCAATTATTAATTTTTAATGATCATTAAAAATTAAAATTCTCCTAAATATCTATATCATTTATCATGGATTTTATTATGTATTGAACCGTATATTGTTTTTAAATATGTTGTGTACATGATAATTATTTTATTAAAATTTAAAATTTTGATAAATCTATATATTTTTCTTAGTACATTTAATTTTTGATCAGGAAAATTATTTATGAAATTTATCGATTAATTGATATATGTCGAATTGGTTGTATTGGTAAAAAAAGGGTTGGGGACTATTCAAAGTAATAACATGGATGCATATATAGTATCATGGTTTGAAAACATTTGGGTAAAACCTCTTTATGTTTGTAACTAATCAAATTCTAAACGACAATGTGATAGGTCATTCTAGTAGTATGTTAAACTGTCATGGTGATGTTATTGATGGAAAAGTTACCGTGTACCTATGAATCATAGAATATAATAATTAATCCTATCATTCATTTATAATCTATTATTATTATCCCTGATATTTTCACTATAAAAAATCTATGTATAATTTTTTTTATCGATTTATTGGTAAAATGGATTTTTTTTCATTATTTAACTTTCTATATTGATTCTTATTTCTTTTATCACGATAGTCAAGTTATATAAATCGAATGTATTTCTAGTTATTTACCTTTCCATTTTTTTTACTCACTACCTTCTCAGTTTATTGATTCCATGGAATGTTTGTTCAAGAATTTAACTTTCCAAAATGATTACGCTCATTGATTCATTATTTATTCCTCTATAGTTAACCCATTTTGAGAAATATACATCATCCTTATTTTTTTTCCTTTCCCCAAAATTTTTTGATGTGTACTATGAAATATAAGAAATGATAATCTAGATGGAATAAATTTGTTACATAAAAAATATGTTGTACTTTGTGTATTCATTTATATTTCATTATTGTGTATGTATAAAGTTACCAAGACTTAAAATGTTTTTGTTCCATTGTGAGGTGATTTTCTTGAATTTATTTCCAATTTAATTGTAATAGGAACCAGATCCAAGTTTTTTATAACCAAAAAGGCTTAACATACATGGATATTACATCATTTCAAAGTAATATTATGTACATTACCAAAATACATTCCAAAGGACCATAATATTTTAATATATTTGTAATATGGGAATGAAATATTATATCCTAGTGAAGATATTCAACATATCCTAGAAGGATCTACACTTTAGTGATTCTACCGAAAAACCTCATTTATAAACTAGGGAAGGAACCATAAAAAGGGTTGACCTAAAATTCTCAGTAAGTGTAAATTAGGAAGATATGAAAGCATAATTATGTGCATAATGGTATGAGAACAAGATAATGAATGTATAAGATCATACAATACATATAAGTGATCATATACATGATTCAAGGAATAATTTATGACATTTTATAAGACATGATTCATAAGGAAATAAAGATCATAATGTATGAAATCATAACAATGGAATACGTCAGAATAATTCTGGAATACATATAAGAATATTAAATTTTATTTCAACTAATGTTACCAATTCATTTATAACATGTTGGCCTTGGGAAAGTACCAATGTAACAAATATGGGTTTGGTCTAATAAAAAATGTTCCCACAAACTTTTATACATGGGATGAAAAAAATTTACCTTTTAATTTTCATTCATGTTCTATAAACTGTGTATCCTTTTTCTTTTCAGCTTGGCCTACAACCCATTTACCTTCTTGTTTTTCTGTATTTGCCTACAACCTGGGAATCCTATTTCTTTAAGGCCTGGGATAAACCCCATGTACCTTCTTATTTTTTGTCTGTGGATTCAACCCATGTACACTATGATATCATCTGAAACATTTCATTTCCCAACACATTGGTGAGTGATATAGGACTCACCCAACACAAAATTAAATCTTAAATACATCTTCTACAAAACATTCATCATATAATGACCCATAAAAATAGATTTTTATATAAATATCTAGTAATTACCCATGAAATGAAAGGTATAACTATAACAGTTCATCACATCACTACCTATGGAAAATTTATAGGTGTCATAATTATTTCATCAAAGAAAAACCCATGAAAATAAGTAGGTATCAAAATCATATATCCCAATGAAAATAAATGGGTTTCATATAGATCATGACGTCAATCCTAACCCATTCATATAGAGGATATCGATGGTACATTTAAATAATTTCTTATAAGGTTATGAGTAACATTAAAAGATGTTATCTTTGATAAAATAAAACATTTAAGGACATGATTGAAAATATATTGTCAGGAAAATTTCTATTGTTCTTTGAAAAAGGTTCATTAAAACATTAAAGATTTTTAAAACCATTTTCTTTAAAAACAAAAAAATATTATTTAAAAACATGTGAAAATCATTTTTTAAGATACATTTTAAAAAAGTAATTAAAATTAACAATTAATCATGAAAATAAATATTTAACTGGTTGACGGTGGATAAATCTATATATGTCGTTCAAGGTAAAAAAAATTCCATTTGCACGTTAATAATAATAGAAAATTACCTCATTCAGAATGAGAAAAAATATTCATTTAAAAATATTGGTAAACAAAAAAGGGGTAAAAATTTATTTTAATGATCATATGAGGTTAGTTTAATTTTGATGGAAACCCTTTTTTGAATACATGGTTTTTAAGGAACATATATTTCTGATTGAAGAGAAGGTAAAGTCATGATTTAATTAAAAATATTCATAACATTCTTATGTAATAAAGATGGAATTATGGTACCAATACAGAGATATATTACTTATAACCATAAGAGGATATAATTCATTATTGTTCTTGAGAGATGGAAAATAATATTTCATCAAAGGTAGCATAAACATCAATAATCGTGAAAAGTGATGAGATTGTTTTAATAAACTCTAAAAAAATTGTAAATTGGGGTCACAATCTCTATGTAAGAAAATTAAATTACATGAAGATTAAAATATAATGAACGTAAGATGAATAATTATATTAAATGTTAATTTTAATCATATTCACATCCTTAATGAATATAGGTGCATAATAAAACATATGTCTCAATGGAGGCAAATTGGGACAAAACTACATTATATATTTTGATACTTTTGATGAATATACCCCATGAAATAAGTACCATATAATGGATATGTAAATATCTATAAATTTTCCATAACAATTATATAAAAAATCTAATGGAATTATACACACCACTGAAAAGGAATGGATGGTGAACAAAAAACATATCTCACAGAAATAGTAAGTGAGATGAAATCCCATTTCCTTGTGTCTTGAATATCATTATACTCATTCAAACCACCTGTATAATAAACATAAATTTATTATACATATTTTATAGAATAATAATATTATATCTAATTTCATATATGGATTTATTACAACCTTATATTAACCATTTTTTCAATCATATGTTAATGTTTCAGTTTGGGTAATATTCGCTTTGTATTTCTTATATGTCTTAATTTGTCATATTGTTTGTCCTTATACTTATATCATCAATCCAGAATATAAAACGTGATATAAATATCACTGGTATACATTATATATTTATTATAATAATTTATATAATATATATTAATGAAATAGAATAAACTGTTCATTGAGAAGGTAGGTCGTACTTTTAATTCCCCGAACTAAGAAGCCTCGAGCTGGTGCATTATTTTAATAAACTATCATGATTACAAAGAATATAATCTTGAAGAACCGAGTAGTTTATTAGTTTTGTAAAACCATACAAATACATAGGTTTTACATTACAAAATGAAGGGAAAAACAACATAAAGGTTGTATTAAGAACATGTACAACTCTAAGTTTATCCCTATAGGTCATTCATAGAAACAATTCTTCAGGTCCTAAGAAAATGAATCATAATAAAGTGGTGAGATGAAATTATTATGAATAGAATTTAATACAATAGACAATATCATAACATAAACATTAGGTATGATGAATAAAGTAAAACATATTCTTTTAACCAAAACATGAACACATTATTGAAGGAATAAGATCTAAATAAATAATTCCATAATAATGGGTATTGTAATAGTCGAATAACCAAATGAACTGTAAATACTATTTTCATAATGAATGAATGTATAATGTTGGACATCATAACCATCTCATCTAGGACTCGTACTAAGACCATAAATAATCATTTTCTCAGGGCCTTATGCCATGTCCATAATGTGTCTCACGGGACCTACCGATGCTTTAAGGGGCTATAGCAGGACCCACCCGACACTTAATATGTCCAATACATTCTTCATATGAAAATGGATAAATATAAATAACATATACATTCATATTTAAACTGACATATGAAATGTAAATATCTTTCCCTGAACAGTAAGTATAAAAACTGACTATTTGGTGTAAATTAGTGAATGGTTTTAAGATGGAACATCGATAGTCAAACTAATTATAAATGATTAAATTATATATGGTAGATTTTATCATATATTATACACCTAAAAAATTACATTATTCAAAAAGGATGTTGACAGAGATCAAATACTTTTAAATTATACCATGAAAAGTTTCTAAGGAAATAATTATTAAACATTCCAAACTGTCCCATACCACCTTAAAACATTCAAATGATAATCACTTAGAATATAAGGGGAATAAATATAATCTTGATATTATACTATACATATTAGTAAATACATCACATGTAAGTAATAAGTGTTGATCAAGGTGTATATCTCATAACAGCTAAAGTGAGGTGAGAAAAATCTTTTTACTACGTTGGAAAGTAGAGTTCCTTTGTATTTTTAATTAAATCATATTTGTAAGAATTTATATCTAATAAAAGAACAGGTAAGAACATTTAAATTATATTTTATTCCAAAATGTTTTCCCACTAAAGTGAAATAGTGTGAAAACTTATTTTATTGAAGCTTTAGAATTAAAATATTTTACTGTCTTTTATGGAAAAAATTAAAGATATCTTAAAGGTAAGGGGAATTTTTAATTTAATTAAACTGTAAATTAACCAAAATATATTGTTGATGTTTTTTTATTTTAGAAATATATTTATTTATTAAAATAGATTATAGAGTTCTTTTTAAAATTCCTACGATTTTGATAAATTCCCATGAATCGTGCTTGTATTTCATAAATAATTTTGAAAGTTTCGTTTAAAACATGTAATTACCAAATAAATTAATGAAGGATTAGGGTTGGTAAACATATATATAAAACTCACAGATAATTGATGAGTAATAAATATGAATACATTAAAATTACATTAATTTAGTTATACAATAAAAGTAACTGGAATGTAAATAGAGATTAAGGTGAAAACCCCTTAAAACAATGTAATCAATTAAATCGTATTCCCCAATATTAATGATCGTCAAATGAAATATTTAATATCATGAAAATGAATATATTAATGATATGAAACATAAATGGGCATTATAAATTCATCATACACATGTAATAGCAATAATTACGGAGTATCTTTCAAAAATTGATGTGAGATGAAGAAACACTTACCTTAAGTCTGAATGTGATCTTCTTTTGAACTTAAGGTCTTGGAATATGAAATTAGACTTGTTAATAACATAATTAATAACCTGTTTGAATTTTTTTTTAGTTTATCATAATTTTATTAAGTTCATTATTTCCTTATTGATAAGTTATAAGATTGAATCCTATTGTTCCAGATTGTTCGTTTCCTTGGTTTTCATGATCGTTATATTTTTATATGAGTATGGATGTTCATGTGGAATGGATGTAAATCTACAAAATTTAAATTACATATTTTTATTAACATTCAAATGTGTTAATGTTCATTTATATCATTTTTTTAAATGGAACTAGGATTAATCATTAGGTGAAATATTAATGACATTCACTTTGGTTATTTTAGTGATATTTTGATTATTAAGAACTAGATTGGTCAAATGATTTATTAATATGAATGTATATTGGTTAATGAATATTAAATAGGTTAAAATAAATATATTATAGTCTTTTTCAACCATAAAAACGGTTTAATTACCAATAATGAAGGATAAATTGAAGAACGAAACTTCTTTATCCATGATGGTTGTAAATTGGATCCTCAGAGACGATAATTTCGTTTAAAAAATAAAAGAGAGAGTGTAAGAATAAGGATGATGGTTCTTCCATTAACAATATTTAATTCCATATATAGACTATACTAGACTTATCATGGTCATTTCTGTATAGGAGGTTAGGATAAGATAATAATATAAAGGAACTTGAAATTAATATGAATGAAATAAAATGTGAATTTACCTCTTCAATCCACCTCCTAGATATCTCTTAAAGGGAAGGGTTTATAGTATTTTATAAAAAAACAAGAGATTATTGGATGTGGGAGTGTCTAGGTAAGGGTATTTGGGAAGATATTTGGGGAGCTTCAAGGATTATAAGAGTGAATAGAAGAGGGAGTATTGGAGGGTTTTTATAGTTGTGTAGCGGAGTGAATTTTGAGTATTTTATTCAATATTTTATTAATTCTCTGAATAAAACCAATATCATTGTTTCATGTAACCCCTAATAGTAATAATTTCGTGTGAGTTCAAACCAAGAGCCATTAAATCACTCATTATGTCATAAATAGTGTATTTAACTGATAATTTTTATATACGTTATATTACTGTGTTTAACTATTCATCAAAAAATTCAGGAATTTCGGAAAAATCCCAGAAATTTCCCCCAACCATTTTTCTATGTGTAAAATTCACAAAATGAACTCAAATAATTTTCAAAATATTATTAACATTATTTTAGATAAAATATTGTAGATAATTAGAAACATAACAATTTTAAAGGTATAATTTGTTTTATATAACATTGATAAATTAATTAAGGTATCAATATCATATTACCTTAAAAGAAAAAAATATTATTATTATTTACTATTCATAATGGTCATATTACTATTCATATTACTTTACTAAGGGTATGATACTAATAAAGAAAAATATAGTTGGTTCTATCTGACTCTCAATGACATACTGATCAAAACTGAAGATGACCATTTTTCAAAATTCAAAACATAGTAGATCCAATGTTGTCTTTAATATCTAGATTACAAAATATTTTGTTTTTAAGGGACTCAATGTTTCATGAATTCAATATTTATTTCCAAAACTATAAGTTGTTACATTTTCCCCTCCTTACTAAAAATTTCATCCTTGAAATTTAAAATTGACCTTTGAAGGATAAATTGAAGAACGAAACTTCTTTATCCATGACGGTTGTAAATTGGATCCTCAGAGACGATAATTTCGTTTAAAAAATAAAAGAGAGAGTGTAAGAATAAGGATGATGGTTCTTCCATTAACAATATTTAATTCCATATATAGACTATACTAGACTTATCATGGTCATTTCTGTATAGGAGTTTAGGATAAGATAATAATATAAAGGAACTTGAAATTAATATGAATGAAATAAAATGTGAATTTACCTCTTGAATCCACCTCCTAGATATCTCTTAAAGGGAAGGGTTTATAGTATTTTATAAAAAACCAAGAGATTATTGGATGTGGGAGTGTCTAGGTAAGGGTATTTGGGAAGATATTTGGGGAGCTTCAAGGATTATAAGAGTGAATAGAAAAGGGAGTATTGGAGGGTTTTTATAGTTGTGAAGCGGAGTGAATTTTGAGTATTTTATTCAATATTTTATTAATTCTCTCAATAAAACCAATATCATTATTTCATGTAACCCCTAATAGTAATAATTTCGTGTGAGTTCAAACCAAGAGCCATTACATCACTCATTATGTCATAAATAGTGTATTTAACTGATAATTTTTATATACGTTATATTACTGTATTTAACTATTCATCAAAAAATTCCGGAATTTTGGAAAAATCCCAGAAATTTCCCCCAACCATTTTTCTATGTGTTAAATTCACAAAATGAACTCAAATAATTTTCAATATATTATTAACATTATTTTAGAAAAAATATTGTAGATAATTAGAAACATAACAATTTTAAAGGTATAATTTGTTTTATATCACATTGATATATTAATTAAGGTATCATTATCATATTACCTTAAAAGGAAAAAATATTATTATTATTTACTATTCATAATGGTCATATTACTATTCATATTACTTTACTAAGGGTATGATACTAATAAAGAAAAATCTAGTTGGTTCTATCTGACTCTCAATGACTTACTGATCAAAACTGAAGATGACCATTTTTCAAAATTCAAAACATAGTAGATTCAATGTTGTCTTTAATATCTAGATTACAAAATATTTTGTTTTTAAGGGACTCAATGTTTCATGCATTCAATATTTATTTCCAAAACTATAAGCTGTTACATTTTCCCCTCCTTACAAAAATTTCATCCTCGAAATTTAAAATTGACCTTTGAAAGTTAATGGTTAATAGTGAAAAATTACCATATGGGAAGGCCACATCAACAATATAGTTAACATATTATATTAATAAGAGGAATGGGAAATCAATCAATTAATACAAAACAAAAAATTCTAATTGGACAATATGTTTGTGGAAGAATAATCAAACAATCGTGTAGTGACATTAAACTCTAAAACCCCATACAATGATAAATTTTAACCATTTGTAAAATGCATTAAATTTAAAAATATAATAATTTAACACATTATATTGAAGGTCCCTAAATTTCCATATTGAAAATATCATCATACCTTAATAAACCAGAAGAAAAACTAAAATTCACATTCCAAATAAGTGAATAGCTTCACCATGTATCCTCTTGAAATACGGCATTAACTAGAATTACTGTAAAACCCATATTAGAAACATGCATTCTTACGTATTCCTTAAATAAGATACATGTTATTGGATAAATTCTATATATATATATATATATTTTTTGTAAACTCTATCGATAATAGCATAGACCACTTCTCAATAAGTCAATAATTAGTTCTAAGGTAGTCAGTATTTATCTGAATAAATCATTTCTTCATCTTTATCTCAAAATCAGATATACAATAATATTTGTCTTTCCCTCAATCATTTTTTCCTAAAATGTTAAACTTTTGTACTAAATAACTTTTTCTATATTCCATTTATTATACGACCTCATATCCTTAATGAAATAGTACTATAATACATTCATAATATATCTCATAATTCTTAAAACTAGTAAATTATTGACCAAATATTCCAATTACATGATTCTTGTCTTGGAATATTAATCATTTTACATCATCTACGGTAGCATCATAACATTATAATTATCAAAATCATAATTTGGGGAATATTATTTTGACTATTGGTACATTTATTCTCATAGTTTCTCATCTTCATGTAGTTAAAGCATTGAATAGAGGTAAATTATTTCTTCGTATTTCAATTATGAGCATTGTGGAATTTTTTATACACATGAATCAAACTCCTTTTACACTCAAGATTATTCCATGGTGTTTCCTTCCAAAATTATAAAATGTTGGAATATACATCTTTATCATCTACCCTTTATCCATGTTTTTCACTTCCATCCTCTTATTATTTTTTTCCTTTCAAAACCATAGGACTCAGATAAATATTTATATACCTTTTCAAAAAATGATATTATTTCCCTATATGATGAGGATACATGGGATTAAATATTACATTGAAATAATGGCTTAAGACCATCAGAGATATTATCCTTCTTACTCTTCACGTATCATGCATTGGTCAAGTTTTCATTCCTTCTATTAGGCACCATTTCTATTCAATTATATATTATATATTAGCACATAAATTATGAACTCTATATATCTCTAAATATGGTATAACACATAACATAAATTATGCCCCATAAATACTAGAACCATATTTTTTTGTTACATTGGGAGAATATATCCTTTATATTTTTTGAAGTAAGCTTATAAATTTTCCAAAGCATATCACCCAAAAGTGTCAAACAATGAGTACATCAAGACCAATTATTGTGAACCAGTTCCAATTAGATTGTAGATCAAATAAGAGATTTCAGGTTTTAACATTATATAAATATATGCCAGATCCAACTCTACTTGTTCATATCCAAACATGGATGTATTTTATTAATGAAACAAAAAAATATATTCTTTACCAATACTCTTGTATGTCCTTTTATTATTATCCCTATAGTCTATCTTAGGGTTTTGTTCACTGATCTACTTTTTCTATATTTTGTTTTCATTTTTTCAACTAAACATCCTTTGATACCTATTGTATTTCCCAGACCCCATAAGCCCAAGGTTGGTGCATTATTTGAACACATTAGAATGATTACAAGGAATCAAAACTTGAAGGAGCAAGTAGTTATCTAGTTTTGGAAAACCAGATACATACATAGGTTCAACATTACAAATTGAAGGAAAAAACAACATACAAGTTGTAAAGAGAACATCTATGAATCTATGTTTATCCCTGAATTTAATTCATAAAAACATATTCATTTCATGAGAATAAAAAAGTGATTGGTGAGTTGAAACACTTATTAACTTTTATAAGTATATTAGAATATATCATAACATAAACATTAAACATGTTGAATAAATAAAAACGTATGCCTTTAACAAAAACATGAACACATCATGGAAGGAATAACATATGAATGAATAAATCCATAATCATGGGTATTTTACTAGTAAAATAACAACCTGAACCATAAATAATATTTTAATATTAATGGAATGAACAAAGTGGGACATCAAAACTATATCGTCCTGGCCTCATTCCAATACCATAAATAATCATTTTTTCATGGCCTTGTGCCAAGACCGTAGTATATCTCATGAGACCTACCAATGCACCGAGGGGTTATAGTGGGACCCAAACGATACTTACAATTTCCAATGAGTTCTTCATATAAATAGTGATAAATATAAACAAAAAATACATTCATATTGAAACTATCATATGAAATGTAAATAGCTTTCCCTAAACATTAAGTATAAACACTAACAATTCAGAGTACAATTTGAGAATGGTTTAAGATATAACCTCAAAATTCAAACTAATTATAAACCATTAAATTAAATATGGATGATTATGTCATGAAAGATACACCTAAATTATGGACAAGATTCATCAAGTTTTTTTACATAGATAATATACATTTAAATGATACCATTTAAAATTTGATAAATAAATACTAGTTAAACATTATCAAGTACCCCATACAACCTTGAAACATTAAAATAATAATCCATTAGAATATTATGAGAATACATAGACTATTGATATGATATAAAAAATGGCATTTGATACACAACTTGCATGTTATAAGTGGTTAACAAGATGTATTTTTCATACAAGTTAAGGTGAGATGAGAAATATTATTTTAGATATCGAAAGAATAGTTCATTGGTATTTTACATGAAATTATATTTCTAAACATTTATATCTCATAAAATAATAATTAAAAACATTGAGATAATATTTTATTCATAAAAATTTTCCCAGTGAAGTGAAATCGTGTAAAAAGTGTTTTTAAAGTAGCTTTAGAATTAGAACTCTTTTGGGTGGTTTAATAAATTCATTATAGAGATTTTAAAGTGAAAATGAATGTTTTATTTCATAAAACCAGAAAGTAACCAAAATATACTTTTCATGTTAAATTTTTTGATTTTAGAGGGAAAAAACTGGATTAAAAATATTATAGTATTCTCTTGAAAATAGTTAGGAATTTGAGAAATTCCCTTGAATTGAACTTGAATTTTGGAAATAATTTTGAATGTTCCTTTTAAAATGTGTAAATCAACATAAAATAATGAAGGATTATGCTAGTAAAAATATATATAACACTCACGCATAATTTATTATGAATACATCATTATACATAATAATTTCATTATTGTAATTAGACAATAAAAGTAACCCCAATGAAAATAGAGGTTCAGGTGAAAAACCCATCCATTTTTTAAAATCAATTGATTAATATGCCCTAAAATTAATGATTGTCAAATGAAAAATTTAATATCATGAAAATAATGAGATTATATATATGAAACATCAATGGGAAGTTTACATACACTATAAAAAAGTAATAGAAGTGATTATAGAATATCTCACAAAATGGAAGTGAGATGAAGAAACCGTTAAACTAAGTATGAATATGTTTATCTCTAGAACATATGGTCTTGGAATATATAATTAGACTTATTAAGAAAATTTTTTATCAACCTATTTTACATTTATTTATTTTATTATAATTTTATTATGTTCATTATGTCTTTATTAAAAAATAAAATATTGAATTTTTTTGTTCTGGAGTGTTCATTTCCTTTATTTTCATGATCATTATATTTGTATATTAGTATGGATATTCATCTAGAATGGATGTAAATCCCCAGAATTGAAATTAAGTATTATATATGAACATCGATAATTTTTAATGGCCACTTCAATCATTTTCTCATTGAATTATGATGAATCCTTAAGTGAAATATTACTCACATTAACTTAAATTATTTTAGCTGTATTGTGATAATTAAGAATTTGTTAGGTCATACGATTTAATAATATGTGTGTATAACGGTTAATTAATATTAAATTGGTTATAATACATATGTTATAGTGTTTTAAAATCTTTAAAATGGTTTCATTACCAGTAATGAATGAGAAATTGAAGAACAAAACTTCGTCATCAAATAAGGATGTAAATTGGAACCTCACAGAAGATAATTTTGATTATAAAATAAGAGAAAGAGTAAAAATATTCATGATTGTTATTACATTAACATGATATGATTATAGTAGATAGATTATACTGGAGTTATAATGAACATTTGGATAGAGGAGGTGAAGAGAAGTTGAAAATAGAAAGGAACTTTAAATGAAAATTAGAGAAATAAAATATGAATTGGCCTCTTGAATCCACCTCCTTTTGAATCTATTAAAGGGAATGAGTTTTGGTATTTTGGAAAAAACAATAGATTATTAGATGTGGTGAGTGGATAGGGAAGGGTATTTGGGCAGATCTTTGAGGATAATCAAGGCTTATAAGAGTGAATGGAAGAGGGAGTGATGGGGGGTTTTTACAGTGGTGGAGAGAAGTGAATTTTTGATATTTTATTTATTATATTATTAATTCCATCAAGAAACCCAATTGTATTGTTTCCTGTGACCCCTAATAGTAATAGGTTCATGTGAGTTAAAACCCAGTGGATTTACATCACTCATTATGTCATAAATATTGTATTCAACTTATAATATGTTTATATAGTATTTTACCATATTTCATTATTCATCAAAAATTCATGAATTTCAGAAAAATCTCAAAAATTCACCCCAACAATTTTTTTTAGTATAGATTTAAAAAATGAACTCCATTTTTTTAAACTAATTCTACATATATTATTAATTTAATTTTTAAATAAAATCATATTTAATTTTAAAAATAAGAATTTTAAAGGTATAATAAGTTTTTTATCACACTGAAAATTTAATTAAGATATAATTATCTTATTACCTAAAGAAAAAAATTATTATTAATATTTACTATTTATAATGGTCATATTATAATTAATATTACTATTCATAATGGTATGTTACTATTAACAAAAAAGTTGGTTCTATCAAACTCCAAATTACTTTCTGATCACAACTCTAGATGGCCATTTTTCAAAATTTAATATGTAGTAGAGGAAAAGTTTTGTTTTGTGGCTAGATTATAAAATGTGTTTTTTAAGGGATTCAGTGTTTCATGCATTCAATATTTATTTCCAAAACCTTTAGGTGTTACAATATGTTCACATGAATGCTATTTCTATTGAATTATCAGGTTGGGATAAATAATGTAATAGAAATATATATATATATCATTATTATAGATACATTATTATATCATTTATATCATTTATATTCACTAATACCTTTATTAATACCTTCCATTTTTTTATGAAGGAATCATTTCACATTGAGGAGGTAGTAGTCCACACATCGTCAAACAAAATTATCATATTTATATAATATGTAAAGAATAATAGAATGATCCAAATAAAAATTATATAAACGAAAAGACATTATTAATTAAATATATATCATAAATATATAGAGTTTCCCCCATAATTTCATCCATGATATTTGGAAAAGTAAAATGAATAATCATTATTTTCGGAGGCTGTAGTATGTCGTACACAGAAAATGTATTTTTGTTACCCATTAGATGGAGGTGTCTGTAAGTTTAGATCGAACCATTAAACTAAAAACATCCTTCTATATTTATGATAATTTTTCTTTATATAAGAATGTAAAATACAAAATTTAGGTGTGTAAATTGTAAATAAAAGAATGGACTTGAGAGAAGTTGTTATCTCTAAATCAGGTAACTCCTTTTGGTTTATGCTTAAAGGATTCCTTAGATTGCCTTATTACAAAGGAAAAAATTATAAGAGGAAGGTAGGAATTATAGGAAGATATTTAATAAGGTTTGGGATGAGAATAAAATTTTTGAGGGGAGTGAGGATGTGGAAAAATGATGGATTT
Organism: Viscum album; assembly: GCA_963277665.1. NCBI lineage: Eukaryota > Viridiplantae > Streptophyta > Magnoliopsida > Santalales > Viscaceae > Viscum > Viscum album. The sequence continues at coordinate 1,113,180,085 of OY728147.1, forward strand.
TTAAATCGAGGGAAAATGACTCACTTGGAATTTTTAGAAACAAGTTAGGTGTACACATGTTATTAGTTAAAAAAAGACATTACAAAAAAAAAAACACAATAATGGATGGTGTATTTATATACTATGGATATCCAATGAGTGTTAAACTTTTTTCTAGATTATTTTGGCTCTAAATTTTAATGTTTAATCCCAAATCAATATTTATTTTTCCTTAATCACTCTGAATAAATTTCATCAATTTTACAAATTTTTTTGGTAAAAAAGTAACATTATATTATCAGTCTCTATATATTTTAATTAATAAAATGGTTTATGTTGGTTTTTTGAAATTCAATTCACATAATGAGAGAAATTTAGATTATGTCTATTCCTGGAGATAGGACAATATAATGTGTTTTTAATGTAGAAAATTGTTCAAATTTTTTTATGGTTTTGTATTCAATTTCAATGTAAAACTGATTCTAATGAATTATATCCTATTAATGTATTTAATATTTAAATAATGTGGTCTATGAAAAATTATGAAATCATTTTACAATAATAATTAATTCTAATAAGGCATTTTCTAACTAAAAATCATTATTTTTCTCTATTCATCAAAAAAAATGTTTCCCAGAAAGTATCCCAAAAAATTATCCTAGGATAATTCTGTTCTTATTAATTAAAAAAATTAGTTCATTTTATCAAATTCAAATTATAAATGTGTTTGAAATTAATTTTAAGGTTAAAAGTTTTTTATTCAAGAGTTTTTGAAAAAACCCATTTTTTCCATCTGTAGGTGAGGTCGTCGACTGGTTATGTCTATAGTTGATTAGGGATTCGGTAGGTCATAGCATTATTAGGTCATGGATTCTATAGATTAGAGATTTATTAGGATGGTATTATGTATGGTGGGAATTGGTAGGATTCGCATCGGTAGGTCAAGCGTCAGAAGGATGACATCAGTGAGTCAGGTTTAGGTTGGTCGTATTGGTGTCTCATCATTGTTATCTCACGTCAGTAGGTAACGTAGTGACTTGATGCCAGTGAATCACTATCAGTGACTCACTATTACTAACTCACATTGGTGAAATTTTTTTGGTGTCTCACCCATCTTTGAATCATTTCCAATTTTTATTAGATTTCTAGTTTCTGCCCTTTAACTATTTATTCGATGAAAATTGAATCTACAACCTTCCATGCCCGTTTCTAAAGCCATTTTAACTGTATCAAGGGATAATAATTATATATTTATATCCTTAAACCCCCTAGACATTGAAATGGGAATGCCACATGGTCAAACCATGATCATAATTTTATATAATTTGAAAATGTCTCCCTTTCATTAATATATGTACTATTTATTCTAAGATGAGATCTTATCTTCCATATTTGTTTCTGATTTCTCTTGGTTCACCAAGAAATATTATTTCCCATGGAGTCTTTGTGGTGATGTGGCCCTCAAATCCACATTTGGATTCTTCCTACTGCTCATGGATCCCAAATTTTTTGGTTTAAGGATGATTTCCTAACCATATGTTGTTCCAGGTAGGGATCCCTTATACTTTATTTACTATGTATCATGTATGGGGATTGTACAATGTCTAATTGTGTTTAAGATTGAGTCCTAGTATTACAAAGATAATATAACCTGTTTTAAATATTATGAGACTTGTTACAATAATGGTTTCTATTACCATTTTATTAAATGACAGATGGGAATGTTAATAATGATGCTTTCATTGTTTTATCTATTATCATTGATCCATGCTATGAATTATGTTGGTCGTATTCCTTCAGAAAATCAATCTTTATAGCTATCTATTTTTTCACACCATAATCATGAATACTTTCATTAACACTCTATTGAATGAATATGAACATTAAAATTTGATTAATCATAAATATCTGATTAATTAAATGGATTTTATATGTTTGATATTATTCTTTAATAACCCCTAAATTAACAAATGAGATTAAATAATGGGGTTTTCTATATATAAATACTTCTTTTTTGTTTGGTTATCTTGTGTGTTGTGTATGGTTTTTTTTTACCATGGGTTTGTGCTGGTAAAATGGTGTTGTGGCTGAGAGAGTGTCTGTGTATTTATGAGGTGGTACAAACAGAGTTATGGAATCTATGTTTGTGATATTGTTTAATTGTCTAATGAATGAACATGTTTTGCAGTGGGACTGCATTTGGAATGTGGTTGGAAAGTGGGGATACAGTTTCAAGTTATTCCATATTTATGTTAATGGGTTTGGTTTTTTATATAGATGGTTTTTGAGTGTGGTTGTGATTAGATGTGATGGGGGTTTAATTTTTTGAATGAAGGAAAATGAGAATTTACTTTGAATAATGATGGTGGTAGTGGTTTGATTGGTTTTCAGGAATGGGGAGTGTACAATGGGTTGTTCTACCTTGGTTTTCATGGTATGTCATGGATGATTGTGTTTCTACTTCTTATTTTAATTTTGGTATTCTCTCAGGTTAGGATGAAATAAACATATGTTTTTTAAAATAAATTATGAAAATTGGTAAAATGAATTATTTTTGGGTTATGAACTAGGATTACAATTGATTGTATGGATGTGCATTTAGAGGTAGTATCAAATGTAGTTTTGTGTGGGATGGTTGGATGTTTTGAAAACTCATAAGATGGAATGAGTGTATGGTAACAATATATATAATTTTTTATCCTTGTTTTTTCTATGTGCATTCCACCCATGTTGAGAACTAGGTGTGAAACACCCCCATTTTTTGGAGGAGGGTGTCTTTAAAAACATCCCAATGGGGGGAATAATGGTCTCTTATTGGCTCCTCTATTCTACCTCTTATAGGAATTGTTTTCCCAAGACTAACAGAGAATTTTGTGTTGTGTTTTTGAGGCATATGTGTTTAAGGGATATTTATGTTTCCCCAGGTGTATCCGAGATGTGATGTGATGTGATTTCCCAGGTGTCTAAAGGATGAGGACCATGAGTCTGCAGGTGAGATGTGCTGTGGTTTGTGGCCCAGGTGTCTATGGGTGAGATTTTATGTGATTAGTGGCTCGTGTGTGTGTGATGGGGTTTATGATGTGGGGATTGTAGAAGACCATTAAAGCGTCATGATGTTTTTTATTAGGTTATGATCAATTATCCATTGGATGTGGTGTAGGGTACCCTACTATCGATGTGCATACATATTTCCTACATGACTAGTTTTATTTGGAGAGTGTTCCGTAGTGAGGTTGGAATGGATAGTATACCTTTGTAGGGTCTTTTGGTTTCTGATATTTTCTCATGGGGTATTTAGTATGGTCTTCACAATTGTTCATGAGAGAAATTAGTTTTACCATACTAGTTCTACTTGAATTCACACCCTGTATATGTAATGATTATTTTAGGATTCCATGGGACTGTGTAGACCATTATGGTCAGTACTAGCTCAGACCATTGGGATAGTTTTCCTGTCACATCATTGCTTTGTTATTTATATTTTCATTGGAGAATCTTTCTTTTCAATCAGTTAAATATGGAAAAATTTATCTGGGATGGTTTTGGTTCCCTTTACATACATATATATAGTGATTGAAGTTTTTTGGGTTTTACCATCTTATATTATAATCTTGTGCTATAAAAATTGAAATCTATTCCAGGTTTGTGGGATTATATACCCTTGGTGCATTTACTACCCTGAGGCCTACTGAAGGTGGGACTTAGGTTAATTATCTCTCATTCATCCTTGCTATCCCAGGAGGGGTATAATTAGAGGCAGGGATCATGACACTAAACCTCATATAAAATATAATAATATTGATACATGGACTAATGTGTAGATGTTCATAATGCATGAATCATAATATAATCATGGTAATTTTTCAATGAGATCATATCGTGAGCATAATACATGAAATTGTGAATTATAAATTACTATTGATATAAATTTCTATTGTAGTCAAGACTCACTACCAAGGATATCATTGTAGAATGGGTTCACACCCTAAACCATAATAGTACTTAATGTGAACTCCATAGACCATCAAAGTTGAAAATTTACCATACTTAATTGGGTTTACTCCATGTTTCAGTCATGTTTATCTCAGAGATATTAATATTTACCCAATTAATTATAGGGAAATATGTGCCCAACCTGTCACATAATGGTAATATTACATATGTGTGCACAAGATCATATAACATTAATCATATCATAACAAAAGAAATAAAAAGGGATTAATAAATGATTCATCATATCATAACTAGTGTAAAAGATATAGTGTTCATAATCATTTCTTCATGGTATAACATGTGAAGAGAAGAAGGTTTAATTTGAATTTTATCACTTTATAACATGTGGATAATAATAAGGTTTCATAAATGTCATTCTATAGAAAACATAAAACATTCACTAAAAGAATAATAATGAAATATCTTGGTCATATACCTCGGAAACAATTACTAACATCAATGACTATTATCACCTGTGTAAAATGATTTTAGAAATACACCTAGAACATTTATTGAGGAATGTAAAATTTCGTTGAAAATCTAATTTAATGACTAAAAATTTACTAAAATTTTTTGAAATCATTTTAATTGAAAATAATTAGTGAAAAATATAATTTAATATTTAATAATAAATTAAAACATTTATCTAGGTAAGTATCATTACCTCTTGGAAAACAATTTTAAAAACCTAAAACTTTTATATTAAACTTTTGTTTATAAATTAATAGAGAATTATAAATGTAGATTTATAAATATTTTAAAATATTTCTTAAATATAATATTATTTTGAATTTGAGAAATAAATTTTTATTAGTAAAATATTTTATGAATAATTTTCTTTGAAAATAACATTGATATATTTTTAATCGAAAATTCAAACCAAACACTGTTCATTATGGTGAGAAATTAAATTAATTTCTTACATGTTAAAAAAATATTACTTTCACATATTTGATAAATTCCATGCAAAACATTTTTTTTTGAAAAAACACAAATAATTTAATTATTGATTTTGGTAAAAATGAAAAAAAAATTAATTTTTTATAATCCATTTGAAAAAAATTTAACAACAAATAAATCATTTTTTTAAAGCATATTTTTGAATGAAAATATGGTTTTTAGACTAAATATTAAAAATAATGATGACTTTTCTTAAAAACCTTATTTTTCACTATTGATTACCTAAAGAGATAAAAATGAATGAAAATATTTATTCCCAACAAAAAACAAAAGAATATAAAATTCATGAGTTTTATGAGATATGTTTTATATTATTCCATTATTGTGATCAAAATCATAATCAATCCTGATAAATGATGAGATTTTATTTTAAAAGCACTACAACTTTTCTAGCATAGATTAGAAAGCACTGAAAATATTGTAACATTAAATGAAACATAAAATATCATCAAATTAAATTAATTAAAGATATTTAATTTTAATGGGTCTATATATACACCTCATAAAATGATATTTATTTATTACATAAAAGTTTTCTCAAATATGGAAAAATGAGAAAAAAACCCTATCACTATGGTAAAATTTTTAACTATAAACCACATGGAATATAGATAAAAAATGTATTTAAAAATTACTATAGTTTTTATAGAAACATCATAAAATGAATTCATGGATAATATATATACCACATAAAATAAATAGGTGGTAAATTTGTAATGTGTTTGACAAATATAAAATTGAGATGGAAATCCCTTACTGGTTTAGTAATCTTTTGAATCATAAGCCCAAATAAATAATGACACCAAATTAAACATTAAATATAATGATTACAATGGTATTCATGAAATTAAATTTTAAAGTGAAATTATATACACCATATATAATATATGATTGGTGAATTTTCATATGTGTCCCTGAAATAATACTGAGAATAAAAATAACTTACGTTAATTATTTCCTTCTTTCATACATGTTTGATACTCCATTACAATAAATATAGGATAATTATAAATACATTATTGATTAATTAATATATATATCATAGTTTATATTATTTAATAATATCATTTTATTAACCATCTATTAACAATTCAATGTTAATGTGACGTTTGGGGCAGTAACATCATTCTTATCCATGTATGTTTTGATTTTTTATTTATGGTCCTATTAATTTGATAATGGTTCCATAATATAAATAATATTAACCATGATATAAATATCATATAGATTCCTTATATATGTGTCTATATTAATCCATAAAATTTATAGATACAAAATAAAATAAAATTTTCTTGAAGATGGTAGGTCATATGTATGCATGAACATTATTAACATTTTCCAAAAATAAATAATGAATGAATGTTAAATAATATATCACCATTAAATATATATTCTTATTTTGTATATATAACATATTTTCATTAAACCCATCCATAATAATTTCTATTTATAGCTTGAATCTATCAAATTAATTTATTAGAAGATAGACTGTCGTACTAACGAACGAAGTTATTGTATTACCAAAGAATATAAATTAAGAAGTAACATGGGATATCATGAATAAAAAAAATAATAAAATAATATATCTAATATATATATATATATATAAACAATCTTTATATCCATCCTTAATAGGTGGTGAAGGAAAATGAATAACATCGTTTCACAAGGTAGTAGTCTGTTGTACATAAGAATTAGGATTTTGTTACCCATTTGATGAAAGAGGAGATAGATATAGGTAAATAAATTTACATAATAACATATATTTATAGGTAATATATTTATTTTATGTTATAATCATGGTTAAATATGAATCTTAGGATGTCATGGAACAAATAAAATAAACTGCTTTATTATGGATGTTATAACTTCTTTGGAAAACTTCTTTTGGTTTTTCCTAAAATGATTCATATGATGAAATTATAATGAAAATTATAAATCTATAATGATATTAGTGAATAAAGAAAGTTATTGGGGTAGTAAATTTCCAAACCAGATGGTTTTGGTAGTTTGAATTATAGAGGAGAAAAGGTCACATTATGTTAGTGGGGAAGTGGATGCACATTGAATTTTTGAAATCAAATAATACCACCAAATTATTTGTGAAAAAAGGTTAAAAATGGGTAATAATAGATATTAAAATATATTAGTGAGCAATATGGACGTCCAATGGGTTAGGGACATGTTTTAGATCATTTTGAACCAGTATCTTATTTTTTTTAAACATGGTTAACTAATTTGTAACTCATCCATGGTAAATTCTTTTTAATATTTTCATTATTCCTTATGTTAAAATATTATGTTTAACTTACTAAATAATATATGATATTTTGTCTAAATATATGTCATCCGTTTCAGAATATTAAATTCATTAATTTCATGAAATATTAAATTTAAAATTAATCCCACAAACGTAATGAGAATACATTTTTTCAAAGTAAAAATGTTTAACTATTGAAATAGAATTTATATCAAAATTAAATATTAAATTTATTGAAATTAAAATAATTGGATTAATTGACATATATATTTACTGTATTTACCTTTATAAATATATTAAAATAATTTGAATTTTTTAAATGCAATAAAAATAATGTGGATTCGAAAAAATACTATTTTCACTCTTAATCGAAAAATTTATCTTTTTCTAAAAATTATAAAAAATTTAATTCAAGATAATTTTTAAATGACGATTTGAATACTGAATTTTACTTTTACATATTAATTTCATAATTCTAGAAAAAATAAACACTAAACCAAAACCCATAGGCATGACGAAAGATATAATTGTTGTTAATTGTATTTTTCAAAAATAAGATGACTTTATATTAAATTTGTTACTAATTTCTATATCAACTAAAAATTATAGATTTATAACCTATCAGGTTTTTAAAAAAACTACTTATTGCGGTAAATTTTAAATATAAATCTTTAATAAACATCATGCACTTTAGAATAATTTTTGAAAAAAGTCACCCAATTTCTATCCCACAAAAACTTATAGTAAAATAAAATATAAATTTTATTCAATAGTTATTAAGTGGATTAAATATATAAAATTAATAATTTTTTATTTAAAACATAATGGGTTGTTTAGTTTACTTAATTTATCTAAAGTAAAAGATAGTTTTACCAAATTCAATATTTTTGACTATTCACTAAAAAATCATCATATTCTGGACTCTAAAATTTCACCATAATTTTTTTTCTATATCATGTTTTCATATATAATTTTTATATTAGAAAATAATTTTTCAATAAGTTATAAAAATTAAAATATTCTCTAAAAAATTAACTACAAATCACTTTTGAAGAAAACATAAATTTGATTTATATAATTACTTTAGATAATAAATTATTGATTATTTACTATGAATTAATAAATTAATTAATATTTAGTGGGAAACATATAAATATATTACTTGAATTAGTTAATAATATTAATTCCTTAATATTTAATATCATTTATTATAATGGAAATGTATAAAATAAAATTCTTTCATGGTTCGCTGATGCGTGGTGCTGTGTTTCATGCACGATATCAATGAAACTCATTATTTCTAGTAACCCAAGAAACACATTGTCTTTCATATATTAATGCTACAAAAATAATTTAAATAATATTAAAAAATATATTTCATAAAATGGCTTTATGTTTTATCTTACCTCTTTTATAATGAATATCACTTTCAAAATTCATCTCAATCATAATAGGATTATCTTTCAAAAATTCTTCTATAGAAACCCACATTAAACAAATGAATAACAAAACATACCTTAAAAAATAAATTTTGGTAACATAATGGTTTTTATAATTCACATATATCTAGGTTTCCATTTAGGGAGAACACTTTTGGGAAGTTTTTCATATGGATGTGAAAGAAAAAACTAACACCTGATAAGTAATATAAAGTGAAAAAGAATATGTTAATGATAATGTTAAGAACAGAAATTCCATAAATATTAAATGGGTTAAAATGAAATTGATCAAATAGAAATAAAGGTAATATGTAAAATTCAATATCTAATGTTATTTTAATTAACATTGATGGAATTATTACTCTCATGATAATGAACATATGAAAATATTATTACTTGATTTTTTACAATTTCATAAGAATAATAGCATCCTATGGGTGTTCCTTAATCAATTATGATTTTATAACTTACTCGAAAAAAATTAATATGAATTTTAAATGTATGAGGAAAAATAGATGATTATATCTATAAAATAATGGCAATTTATTCCTTTAATCTCTTGTTGTCATTAAAACAAAAAAAATTAAAATCTTATCCAATATGGATAAATATTCATATAATTAAACAAAACATTAACATATAACATTTTATCTAGGGTTCAAAATAAACTATTAAATAAATGGTTAACCTGATAGACCTTACATAATTAAAAATTTATAAATTATGTAAATACATTTTTCGAAATAAAGTTAACATTAATCCTCAAATTAACATTAAAAAAATTCTAGTGGCGATATGCTAAATATGTAAATACCATGGTCATATAATCTCTTGGAGCTTGGTAATAATTATAATTATTATAAAACCAAAATTAAAATATAAATGAATCCTAGTTCATTAAATAAAACCAAATATAATTGAATATATTCTATAAATAAAATAACATTATTAACACCATTATGAATAATATACATGACCTCATCAATAAATCATTAATATGTTCTGGGGTGATCAATACTATCTAATTTACATTATCCATTTAATCAAATATTCAAAAAATACACCAGTTTCTTAACATTAGTAAAATATTAATGGTTAACTTATCATAATCATTTTATTTCAATAAAATATTACACTTATATTAATTAAAATTTCTAGGTTATTAGATCTATTGTTAATATTATTTTAATTCCATGAAAAAAATATTTTACTGAACAATCCTCCTATATTTCATTACTTATATAGTAGAATTATTAAAAGTTAATACATAAACACCTAAATAATCCATTTTTCTTCTCAAACCATTAACTAAGAATCACAATGTTATTCCTTGATACATCATTCCTATATTGTGAAAGTTTAATCATGTATTAATATTCATCACCATAAATATAATAATGTTTATCATGTTTATTAAAAAAAATAACTATTATAAAATTTAATAACTTTTATATTACATTTGTGGTATCATTATAATCAATAGTACAACAATTAATAATACCACCTTTCTGATTATCATTATGAGAATCCCCATAGGATGTAAATTTTCATAATTCACATATATACCACTATTAAACCATTCAACAATTTATGATAACATATGGATCAATTTTTCTTATCACTTTAAGAAACCAATATTTTCATTTTCCCTCAATTTTTAATAACATTATGTCCTTTTAAAGTCATAAAACATATTTTTGTATATCAAATACATTCAATTGAGTTCTTAAAACCTCATTATTAATATATAGAAAACTGAGTCTTTTTTCCACAATGGTCTCCACATCACAATCTCTCAATGAGCTCTGTTATTCTTTTATTTGGTGAGTCGTCAATTTTATTAAGGTGAATGTTTTTATTCATACTTCATCCAAATCAATTAAGAATAATCACAATATTCTTCACTCTAATAAAAATATCATTATTTACATCATCATATTTCCTATCATATTCAAATCTAGTTAAGTTACTTTTAGTCACCTCTATTGACTAATACGAAAAATCATTGATTGAATAATAATAATTATATTTGGGAACCACATAATAAAATAAAATCACTTATAGTATTTATAAATTATGAAACCTTATGTTTAACCTATGGAACCATAGTTTTATAAATTATTATTCATAGTAATTTTCTATTAAAATAATATTTGATGTTCTATAAAGAGTGTATTAATTCCCAAGTAATATCCCACCAGGAATGTCAAACCTAGTGTATAGAAAGGCATGTTTTCATGCACCCGATGATGATCTATTCAAAATAAATGAACACTTTTTGGAGATAATTCACCAAAGTATATCTATTACAAATAAACATCCACATAAAGTATCTAGATTTGGAAGTAATTATTTAAAATGCACATTCAATTCCTTATACCAAAATTACGAGACATTTCCAGTACGTTGAATCATGCGTAAACTTATTCTTAGAATAACCTCATGGAATAACCATAGAAATTTCCCCTAGGGATATCACGAAAATTTTCACATCCTAGTTCCAATGGATAACTAAAACATTCATTTGATACCAACTATAATAACCACGAAAATTAATAAATTGATGCAACATCTTATTAGTTGATTCTTTATTAAATTAAATAAAAAACACATATAGATCGTAATGGTTTAGTTAGTTTTGGATACATGATACACAATATTAATATTTATTGAATGATACTAATTTTTTTTGACAATGATCTTCCAATTTAGTAATATTTATTGGAATACCCTACCTAAAACCACTATTCATAACATAGGGAAATGAAACATAATTAAGGATGAGATAAGATACATAGTAAGTGTATGAAATTGAGATATCCAAGATAACAGAAGAATGAAATTAGAATAATTTTATCCAAATATGAGTTTAATATTTATAGACCATACCCTTTATACCAAAGATCTCAATCACGATACATGAAATAATGATTGTAAGTTTGTCAAACGTGAATAAAAAAATTGAAGAAGATTATCCATGAGAGAATAACATTGGAATAGATATAGAATTTTGGAGAATATATAATAATAGAAAATAATTTCAATTCCATGTATATATCACTTGAAAGGATATCATTGTGATGTTGGTTCACTCCCCCAAACCATTATAGTAGTCATAGTTAAATACCAAGACCATCATAGATGAAAAAGTCCCTTAATGAATAGGGATAACTCCCTTTAATTTTTCTCTAACTCATTATATATAAATCATTACCCAATGCATTGGAGGGAGATAAATGACCCACCCATCACATGATGAAAATCAAGTGTATATATATCACAAGATAATAAAAAATTCATCATATCATAACCCATGAAATGAAATGTGTTTCATAAACAGTTCACCGTTTTATAACATATAAAAAAGGGATAGGATTCAAAATAAATTCATTATTACACAATATAATATCCCATTAAAATAATAAAATTTCATAATCATTTTATTATTGTATAATATGGTGATGAAAAAATGGTTTCATTTACATCATTCCATCATAATTAAATTATTTAGAGAGATAATAATAATGTTATACATGGATCATCTACCAATTAAGTCATGTGCATCCTCAATTTATGTCATCATATATGGGAAATTAGTTTGAAAATACACATGGAAAATTTTGTAAAAAAACTTTTTCTAAAATAACTTTTTAATATTATAAATTCATAAAATATTTTGTATTTTTTTTAATTGAAAAAATTAATCTTAGAAAAGAACATTTAAAAATCATTTAAACATTTATTTAGGAAAAAATCCTTTCCTCAATAAAAAAATTAATACATTATACATTTTAAAAATAATTTCCTTTAAAAATACCTTGAATATTTATAAATCATTCATTAAAAGTAATTTAAAACATTTCTTAAGAAAAATATTCTATTCACATTGAATAATAATTTTAAATCATAATAAAAGTTAAATATGATATTATTTGAAAATAACCATGAAAAATTATAAAGGTATTATCAATGAAAATAATGGCCATGATGTGAGGAAATTACATTCATTATGTTCATGATAAAACATAGATTAATTCACATTTTTGGTAACATATAAATTGGTATTGATTAGAAAACGAAACGAGGTATACGTTAAGAAAATTTTAAAAAGGAAAAACTTGAGTAAAAATACCATGAATATCAATATTATAATAATGTTAATAACATTTTTGAATACATTCATATAAAAATGTGTTTGTATGAAAAATGGGTTTTTGACTCAAGAGATAAATAAAAATGATGTTTTATAAAAACATTATTTTAATCATCTAAGTATATAAAAAGGGAAATATTATTATAATCCATGTATTCTGAAAAAATATCCAAATGAAAAAAAAAATCATTATTTTTTGGTATATTGTTCATAATATTTTTCATTATATGAATAAATATAAAAAATATTAATAAATTATGTTTTTGTATTATAAAACCCTTTGAAATATGGTAATATTAGATAATATTTCCTAATGAATTTATTAGAGTAATTTACACAGAAAATATCATTATAATAAAAAATGCATAATGTTACATTTCAGTGGTGATTTTTATTCAAAAAATAAGATAGGTTCATAACATAACATTTTCCTTAGAGAAATAAAATTAAGACACAAACCCCTTATAGAATTGGTAAATTTTAAACCATAACCCCCATGAAAGAGAGATCATAAAATGGATATATATATATATATAACCATAGTTTTTTTAATATTATTAAAATGCATTCATTGGTAGTATATACAAAACTTAAAATAAATATGTTGTGAATATGTCATGTTTCACTTATATGTAAAAAGTAATATAGAAATACATTACCGCATTAGTAATATTATGAAACACAATCCATAATGCAGAATAAAATAAAATGAAACATTATATGTCATTAAAATAATTATATTAATGATAAAACTTGTGAAAGTTTCATTATATACACCACACAAAATAAATGAGTGGTGAATTTTTATATGACTCCCAAAAATAAAAGAGATACTAGAAATATATTACCCTAATTATAAAATTTACCAATTTTATAACCTACGACATAATAAATATCGGTTTATTATAAATATATAAAATAACCATTAATATATATAATAAAAAAATATTATTTACATAATTCCTATTTTTATATATTTATTAACAATTCCATGTTAAGGTCACATTTCAGACAATAATTTCATTGTTTTTCAGGTATATTTTGATTTCTTATTTTTGGTCCTCATACAATGATCATAGTAACCTCATCTAAAGAATTTTAGATATAATATAAATATCATATATTTTTAGGATATGTTTTTTTAGATAAATCTATTCAATATAGAGATACAAAATAAAATACAAAAAATCATGGATATAGTAGGTCATATGTAGCCATGAACATTGTTTCCATTTTCCTCAAAGAATTAGACTAGAAGTTAAATTATATATTAATATTCAAGAATAATTTTTATCTTATATAAATCACATATGTTAAATAAATCCATCCTTTTTACCTTCCATGTAAATTTTTAACAAATCACATCGCTTTGTGAGGCGGTAATGCATTTTACACATGAACGATGTTATCATGTTACCATGAAATGGGATGTAAGAAGTAACATGTGATAAACTGATGAAGGAAGGATAATGGTATCATAAATATCATATATATAAAAATAAATACATAATTAAATCATACCTTGAGATGTGTTTGTTTAAAAATAATAGCATCGGTTTCCGAGGAAGTAGTCCACCAAACATCTGAATGATGATTTGTTTAAGCATTTAATGGAAGATGAAAAATAATTAAGATATTCTATTAACCTAAAAAATTGTAGTATATTTAAGATAATATAGTTATAATATAATAATGATTTAATAATAATATTAATAGGAAAAGGAATAAATAATATAAAACTCTTGAATACAGATGTTACCTCTTTTTAAGACAACTTGTTTTTGATTTAACCAAAATTCCACATAGTTTGGAATTATAACAAAAATAAGTCTCATAGGATGAGAGTATGTAATTAAATATGTTATGTCGTAAGGGATTCTCTTATTTAATTGGTTTTATAAGTGTGAACAAGAGGGGGTGTCCTTTTATAAGGGGGAGGAGGTGGACACTCATTAAATGTTTGAAAATAAAGTATTCTACCAATGAATTTATTTTAAAAAAGGATCCAGAATGGGTCATTATTGAATATATAAGATATTAAATACAAATACAATCATCCAATGGGTTTCAGATATGTTTTTGGAAATTTTATAACATTATCTTCTTTTTTACCCACTAGGTAAATCCACAAATACATAAACCATGGTAACTAATTTTTATGTTTTTCAATTCATTATGGCCACAAATTAATTTGACATCATTCGATAATATTAATTTTTATAATTCAATACATAAAATAAATTTTATAAAATTCAATATATATAATTGGAAAATAAATGTTTTAATTAATCCAGAAGACATGACGACAAAGAAATTTTCTGAAGAGAAAATTGATCAAACTTTTAAAAGAAACCATATTTAAAAATTCTATATGTAATTAATTTAAATTAAATAATTTCAATTAAAATATTTATAAATTACATGATTTTAATGATCAAATCAAAAAAATCATTATTTTTATAAATTCATTAAATAAAATAAAATTCAAAAAGAAAACATATTTTCTCTACTATTCATGGAAAAATTTACATTCTTATAAAACTATAAAAAATTTACTTCTTGATAATTTTGATAATATTATTTAAAATTTGAATTTAAAATTTGAAAAGAAATTTTATAAAAGTTAGAAAATTAATTTTAAAAAACTTATGGACGTAACGAACTCTATGTCTGATAATAATCATTTTCTAAATATCAATTAAAATTTATTTATATATCATATATACATTTAATATAATATATTACTTATTATGGATTATATTAATTAGTTGAAATTGAGAATAATATTTCAATTTAAAATAGGTTTGAGGAAAAAACTTATTTTTAAACCAAAAAATAAACATATACTAAAACCAATATAATGATAATTCAAAAGTAATTAACATGATTATATATAAGTAAACATTACTTATATTAATTTATAATATGATTTATATTTTATTTACACAATATAATTAAATTTTATTCTATTTTTAATAAAATTAATATTTTTACTATTTATATAAAATATAATATTTTCCAAAAAAATACCAAATTTCACCAAAAGATAATTTCACCACTATTATATCAAATAAATTCTTATTTATATTAACTAAATGATCTAAAAACTCAAAAACTATATAGTTTTTTCAAAAAAATAATGAAAATATTTTTTTGATGAAAAATATTTTTGATCATTATAATTAATTTACTACAATTTTTATTGGTTGTTTACTAAGAAGTTATAAATTAATTTATATTGAGTAGGAAATTTCTATATAAATTTAATAATGTATTTAATACTATTTATACCTGATTATTAAAGGGCTATGTAATAATGGTCATATTTAGAAAAATATTATTTCATGATTCAGTGATGCTTACCGTTTCATGCCATGGATGTTATTGAAGAAACAAATTATTGTAACACAAGATAAACACGATGTTTCATATTACACAACCTATCAAAAAAATTGAAATATTTATAAAAAATAAATTATTTCATATAATATCATGATATTATAATGAAACATGGATTCTAAGATATAATCATGTGTTTTTGGTGTGTCTATAGTCTATGGGCACACGTAGCCCCTGAACTCATATTAGTACACCAAAAACATGTCGATTTTCTGCATCATCCATCGTGTCAGAAAAAATTTTCATCCATATACTTGGATTATTTTTGGGATGAAACTCAATTATTTATTTTCTAACTGTGAACATGTTTTGATCTTACATTAAGAATTAAAATTCGTAAGAATGTAGTACAAAACATCCATCATAAATAGAAAAATAAAATAAGGCTAAGAACTAAAATTAAAAAATTAAACACCTAAAAACTAAAATGAAATCGTCCAATAAAAATTCTATAGTTTTAAAAAACATAAGAGTCCCGTTAAATCCCTTCATTAAAAATAAAAAAATAATATATAAGGCTCAAACTATGAAATTAATTAACTGAATTGAATTTATTAGTGAGTTAGAGTGACAACCACATAATGATAATGATGTTAGATATATTAGATTATTTAATAGAAAATAATTTTAATTTTTAACTTAATGAAGAGTCTAGAGGATGAATGAAGTATATTGGGTTTTGAAAATAGTTTAATGAATGTGAGAGTGAGAAAGGTGTTTTTTTTTCAAAATAATATTTGGTTGCATGTTAGGGTTTTATAAATTTTTGGTTTCGTGTGTAGTAGGATTCATAAATTTATTTAATTAATTCATGTTTATAATTATAATGAGGATGAAGTAGATCCAATGATAATGGTATCCCATAGTTAAAGTGAAAATTATATTTTTTGATGGTCAGGTACATTATGGAATTACTTAATTGTTATTATATCAATATAATATTTAAAATCAATGACACTAAATGTGATAATGGTATTTTTTTCATTATGGTAAAAAATTACACATTTAAAATCATCTTTCTTGTTCATCAATCATATATCATGATTGAAAAAAGGATAGAGATTTAATTTTTTATTCAAAATTATTTCAACCCTAATTTATGAATCTAATGAAAATAAAATGGAAAAAATCCTTCCCCCCTAAGGATACATTACCCTAGAATAAGTATTGAATTACCCAATAATCCTTGTGATAATATAATAAGGAATATGGAAACATTAAGAAATTAGAGATGTAAACTATTGAGGACGCTACACAGTGCATCTTTCCAACCCAATATTTGGTCTCCTGAATCATCTATTGAAATATAATCACATCTTTCAATTTATTGAACCCTATTGGAGTGGATATGTTTTTATTTATAAATTAATATGGTTGATAATGAAAAACAAATTTCTTATGAATCTAATGTCTATCTTGTGTATAAATGGGGAGTCATCTGTCAAAATATTCATTGAGATGTTTTAATCTGGTTACTTCTATTCACTTTCATGATTTGTAAGAATGTTCCTCACAATTATAGTTTTAGACAGTATATGAGATTGTTTTATTTGATTAACATATTTTATACCATGTGTGAATTTTAATTGTTTCGGATCATTTAATTTTATCATGAACTGAATCATTAATTTCTTGCCTGAGAACAACGTTTTCATCTCATATCATTACTTCAGTTCCATAGAAGTGTTCCATATGTATCTTATATCATTGTAATCCTTTTTAAGTGTAATTATTAATCTATTTTGGTTTATTTTTATCATATCCATAAAAAATTCATCTCGTAACTTATGAAAAATATTAATCAATTTATTAGTTAAATTTTAACTATTTAATTATCAAAACATGTGTATTAAAATATAAAAAATCTATACATAAAATGCATGTATAAAGATTATGAAATAAATTTACCTTTTCTTAGTTAATAATCTATAACAATTTGCAATTTATATAGGTACTCATCCCCAAGACACTATCATAGATTTAGGTTCTCCTATGACAAGACATAGTTAAGGGTATTGCGATCAATGGTGATAATAAGCCTTTCAACAAAGAGAGGATATCACCAAATATTTTGAGAGTGGACCACAGATTCTAACTCTACATTAGTAGTAGGTTAGTTCCTCATGTGGGATAATAGTTTATTTGACCAATAAGACCTTAGATTCTCTCAATAATTCAACACGAATCTAAATCAAATGCCATATTCATCATAGTATATGGCTTATCAGATTATTTCCTCAACTAGTATCAACAATAGAGCTATATTAAACCTCATATTCTATCTAATAAATCCCTCAATAAATTTTTTTATCCATTTGAACATAACTCCTTTATTCATTAGATAAATTTTGGGTGATGATTATTTGGGGAAGTCCTTGATGTGACATCATTAATACTATGATAATCAAAGAAATGTGTCCATCAAAGACACATTTTGTGAACAAATATAAGAAATGACTACCACTACATTTTTTGGGTCTCTGGAATTACCATTATTAGACACAACTTATCATATTAACTTCACCTCCAAAATCCAAAATGAACACACTGAAAACATGGCATAATGTTTATGTTCTCAAAGAATACCCATCACAATATTAGGGATTATATTGTGATTCTCAAGTGTTAGTTAGTATATGTGTATTTCATAAAGAAACACCGAAAATTGGTCTACGTATGGTTGGAAGATATTTTTTATGAGTTCCATGAACACAATTCATAAATTCAATTGTTTGAAAGTAATGAATAAATACTCTTACATCCCATACTAGCTCTGAAACATTGTCCTACAAATTTTCTCCTCGATAACTCACAGTTGGTTGTGTACTAATAAATAATTGATCATAGAGAACCAATGTGATATTTAAAATTGATCAAAAAGATCAACTTTCCAAGTAAATGGATATATTTGATTCACAATCGATTAATTTAAATTTTGATAATCAATATTGAGTCAAATAAAATCATTCACCTTCATGGAGAACAACACATGCACACCCCATAGTGATGTACATTCCCAAAGAAACAATACTACTAGATATCTTCCAACTAAATTTATATATACTTATATCAATTGGAACCATATAATGTAGGTATATTGAAATTGTTTATGAACATGGAATCATAACCAACAAATATTAAAATAAATACGCTTAAGAGTCTCTACATTTTCATGGATTCCCATATATATTTCAACATATTCCTCAGTATCTTGAGGGACCCTTTTATCTATTAAAGGATGAATAACGTTGGGGATGAATTCATGAAATGACTGAAATATTTCTTAACAAATATTCCTAGTACATTAACTATGTGAAAGAAGTAGGAATTTTTTTTGGAAACCAATTTCAGGAGGAATGGTTCCACCATAAAAATGGTGGAAGTATTGTCCATTTTATTGTCGTGTGACTTATTTATGGACAATTTAGTTTTACATATTATGAGACGAACCATTGGGGAATACCATTTAAGGGGATTTAACATCGACTAAATGACTATAACTGTTTCTATTCATATAAATATTCCCAAAATTGTTCCATCATATTCAAGAATGATGGGGGATAGTTTTTAAGATTTAATATGAGGTTTCTCAGTATGAAGAGTGGTATGAGGGATTGAGATTACATTTAAGAATCGACTGATGAGGTACTGACTTGTAACTACCACAATCCCACCTCCTATAGACTATGGGATGGAGACTATGTCTGATTAGTAATATCCCTCAAATTGGAGTCTTTATAAGAATTTTCTTATATTCACACACACATCTCCATGCCCATACAGTACTGAAATGTAATACAGCTAAAAACTATGCTTGAATTTATCTATAATACCCTAAAAAAGTGTGAAATTAAAGTAGTAAAATGAGAAAGGGGCCAAATAAAATCCTGACCATGACCTATTTAGATTCCATCCAATTTTAAGGAATATTACGATAATCAAATACTAGAAAAAAAAATAGATCTATCTATGAAAAAATTTCTCCACTCCACCTGCTACATGTCCTCTTAAGACACAAACAAAAGGGCCTTCATCTATATAATAAATGATATGTTTATGAAGAGTAAATTCATCCTTGAGTATAAATCTACCCAGTATGACACATTAAAAAGGCTAAACATAATGGATAAATAATAATTTTCAATTAATAATTATATAAAAAAATTCATAATAATATAAAACCTAGATATACATTTGAAAGAAACTACACCATCTAGTGGTAACAACTAACTACTATCCATAGGATTCATCATGATTAAATGATCCTTATGGGTGAATCCACTCCATGATACCTATAATCCCTAGGGACTCTCATCTATGAGGTCATGATAATTGGTACCCACCTAATAATTCTCAATTTTCATAGAAGAAAAATATACTCAGATATAGTGTCACAAACAAGACTTCTTAGGGTCACCTAAAATGTAATCTAGATCGACCCACATCATAGAGGAACATATACCAATGGTATATCAGACCCTACATGCATATCCTACTCATTGTAGGATCAACGCTTTTATCAAATAGGTGAAAGTGATTCCAAAAACCCATCCTAGGGTGAAAACCCAATACATATCACACTCTAGTCACATAGAGGTACACGATAAACTCTATCTAGGAATTATCTTGTATATGGGACCACAATACCAATATTTATACATAATACCCCACAATATCCTTGATGTAATGGAAAATGGGAACACACTCATTGAAGACTGTTCAAAATTGAAAAAAAGGAAAGGATACAAACACTCTCAAAGGGGGTACAGGACATGTATTGTGGAGTACACAACATATCCATACAACCATTGGTATTCCCTTTTGGTTCTTCACTATATTAAATTTATCTATTTATATAAATGGTCTTTATGAATATTACAAAACACTTAGATATTTCATGACACCTTTCATGTGCTATTATTATGTGCTCATGTACCACTACTCATGCCCTTCTTTTAACCTGTGTACAACTAGTTGTTCCCATATACACCTATGTGTGTCAATAGACTAGGAATTTATGTGATAATGTATACCCCATGATATATTACAAGCCACATACATGTGTCACACAACAAATGACAAGGTCAAATGGCATTTGATAATTCCCCCCCCCCCCCCACGGAAACCATAGTGCCACATGAAATGTCCCACATGATGTGTTTTAAAAGAGAACACACCATATAATTTTTTTTTCATAGAATTTATTACTAGTTCTTGTTTTCCCTATATCTTCCACATCCTCCATCAATAATGTCCAAGAAAATTGGTTCTAGGGTTGACCAGATTTGTTTTTAGTCGGTCACTAAATTACATCCAGCAAATTAGATCTCAAAACAACATTTAGTGTTTATATCACCGTCTTTTTCTTGAGAAAAAAAATAATACCTTTCAGTGTATTTCCTCCATGAAGTATCATCTTTCATTTTTGATCCTCCAATAACAACCACCATCACAAGTTGTGCTGAAAATTTTAATCTATTACACCATATAATGGTTACACAATGATCATATACCGGGTTATCATTGAACCATAAGACAAAGGAAATACACATGATAATTATGTGATGAAATGGGGGAGAGAACCATAAGAAACGATATGTGAGGAATGAACCTTGTCATTTTTTTCTATAATATGTTTTTTTCATATTAATTGTTGAAAAATGATCATTAAATAACGATTAATTAATAAATCCATTTTCTTAATCTACCATTGATGCATAATACAATCCTTGTTTTCTGGAATTGATTCATTTTCAACCGGTATTAGAGAACATGATATAAAAAATAAATCAATATTCTACATTGAGTTTCAATCCCTTACTGATGAGGAATAGTTATTTGTTGTTATCATTGGAGAGATCTAAAATCCATGATGGCATAATGATCGTCAATTCGATCTCGACCCACTGTCATCCACAAAGATACCCTCTGATCCTCTGTTTGTGGTTTATCCCATATTTTGTCGGTTTATGTGGATAACCCTAAAAATTATTTATTATAGAATTTTAATTTTAAAAATATAGGTCCCTACATTAAAGAACAAAATAAATTAATATATTTCCTTAATCCCCTAATGCGAAAACATTTTCACAGATGCATTTTTCTAAAAATGGTTATATAATGCTTATGGTAAAACCCAAATTTATAAATAAACTGTACCAAAATGATTTAGTTATGATATCCAATTTTCAATTTTGTCAGTAAATCTAAACTTTTATTATATTAATTTATTTATTATAATTCAAAAATGTGTTTAAGGCTCAGTATGCATCAGAATCACACATGGTGTCCTCTCCTATTCTAAAAAATATTCAATATAACATCTAAAACTAATTCATCGAAAATATGAGTAATTAAATTATTACAACCATTAGTATTTTAATCTTAAAAATAGAAAATCATAATAAGGAATACATGGTCACCAGGCTTGGATATGGGTCTCCCACTCCCAAGTAGAGATTCTTGTGATGCCACCTGACATTCACAATGAGAATTGGTCACCAAAAAAGAATCCACTCTCACATATCCTTGATATACACAATGTTTCCATCAAAGGTGCCTCTATAATTAATTTCTATCACTCCTCAATCAATGAAACACAATGGGTCATGCACATACTTCAATTATAACACATGGAAGAAATATTGTACCATGTCCAACTGTTATGGTAGGGACAAGAGGTTTACCACCTCACTAACTCATCAAAGTATCATGATTTTTTCCATTAATATTATAGAAAACATGAAACCTCAGCCTAATATCAATAATCCACATGAGGATGAGATCCTTGAGAACATATGGTATCCCAATTCAAACATCAAAGGTCATTGTCCTTGGACCACATTAGATTTATGATAGATCTATGTGGTCCTCATAATATCCATGATATTCATCATGTTCTCTTCAGTATCTCTCACTATGTTTGGGACCCTTACTACTGACTCTCCTTGATCATTTCAAAAAATGGCTAAATGATAGTGTTTTCTATACAAGGCCCCAAATGTCAGCATACAAATAGTGTTATGGTATGTATTGTTTAATGAAAACTCCATAAATGGTATATGATCCAAAAAAATATGGTCTGAGACCAACATGAATGGTTGTAGCATTTACTATATAAACTAAATGGTTCTCTCAGTCTTGCTACTAGTTTGGGGGTAAAATGAAGTGCACATATGAAAATGTGTCAATAATACGACATGAAATCCTCACTAAAGTTGCGACAAGAAACATAAATCATGGTCTGAAAAAAAATCATTGAGGGAACTCCATGGGTCTTGGATATCTTCTGCATATAGAATAATACAAATCTTTCTTCTAAATTTTTCTGTTGAATGTATAAGAAGTGGGCCAACAGGGATAGTTGGTTTGTGATCACCCAGATGGAATCATGTCCACTATATATATATGGTATCACCATCTCAAATTCAATACATATCCCATACCTCATATACTCTATCAACTTTAAGGGGTCATCTAAACATGCTATAACCTAGTACACAACCCTTACACGCTCTAATATTAGGAACAAAGTAACAAAATAAAAAATATGCCTTATGACAAGTCACCAAAACTGACATTGGTGGTCCATGTAACTCATTACCACACCTAGATTTACCTCTAAAGGGGAGGTTGAAAACCACTCATCACTTATTACCACAACTCTAAGGGTTCTATCATCCATCCTATGAAAAAATACCATTCTCTTATACTTCATAATAACAATTAGAATAATTTCAAGTGGATATCTAAGTACATAAATACAAACAGTTTCTATCTCCATCCAATAAATCCCTAACATGATGTAAATGCATATGGGTAACAACTATTGACTATAGATATGATGCATCATCCATGTCTACTATGGAAAAATTCACTAATACTAACTACTATGATACCTCAACCAACAAATGGGGATAAGATATCTTACTGATAGTGCCTTCCAACACATTCCTATTCCCTTGTTTATTGACAATCTAGAAGTCGTAGTCCTAGAGGAACTCTACCCATCACCAATTTCTAAATAAAATTTCATTGTAAGAGATGATATAGTTGAAACTCTTGTGTATTGAGTAGAAAATAATCTTCTCACCAATCAGGTTCTATATCCACAATTCATTGAGAAGAATATCATAGCTAATGCAAAATTGTGGCTCAAATAGATGGGATTTTGTTGGATAAATTGATGTGTACCATAGGCAATCCCCAATACCTCTACTTTAGATCCGAACAAATCATAGTACCTAAATCAATAATGAACATTAGTTAATTGACAACTACCTATGGAAATATCAAGATGTCATCACTTATAATCCTATATGTGAACTCCAAAAATCTCTAATGAAATTTTTTGATCATCTTGAAAGTTTTCCCCTTTCTAGTCAAAGCTGTCAGTGGTTATACCACTCTAGAAAAATAGGTATAAACCTATGATAGAAACCTACCATCCCAATGTAAATATATACCTCGGTAACAATATTTGGTGGCACCCATTATTACACTTCCTCAATCTTCTTTGGGTCCACAACCAATCATGGATCTCAGATGACGTCTCCCATGAATTTGAACTATTGAATCCAAAAATAACACTTCAAGAGCTTCTAATAAATATGATTCTCTCAGAGTGTGTCTTGGAACATTCAATTTTGTCTTGCAGAATCATCCTTACATGATTAGTAAACTAGGATATCATTGTTGATGACTACCAGAAGTTAGTTAAAGAAGGTTTTGATGATCCAGTTCATGATTCCCATGAATAGTACTATAAAATTTTCCATATCGAAGGGAATGAAACTATACTCATAGTGACCATAGTGACATCTAAATTTCATATTTGGTATATAAAAATCTCTTACACATAGATGGTGATTTCATTATCCTTTTATAACCATCACTCACCTATCAACATATTAAAGAGGTCATCGATTCTATACAGTGGATACTTACTACTCATTTCCACATGGTTAATTCTATAGTAGTCCGCACATAAAATAATGATCTCATCTGAATTCATGGTGAACAATATATATATTTTCTATGTGAAATGTTATGTCTCACAAAGCCTCTCACATAAATTCCCCAAACTGCACCCTCAGCTCCCAAATCTTAACAGGATATATCCAATATTTTGGTGGATATGTTGAGGTTATCCTGGAATTAAATTCAATGTATATATATTTCTATCAGCAATTTGGTAAGACTGACACATCCTCAATAATGATGTACTTGAGCTCCTCTACTACCATAGTGAGCGGGTATCCTATAGCATCTACTTCTACAAGAGTCATGTTATCCAACTCATCAAAAATCTTTAGAAGTCTCACATGCCAAATATCATCTTGCTCAATCATGGTTTCTTTTTCACATACAATGGAAAAAATCATACCATTATAATGGACACACTACTCCATCAAAATAAAATAGTCTATCTAGGAATGAACTTTAGATAGCTAATCCATACCACATATTCCATCATAAGACTTCATTGATGCTACAGAGAAACCCAATTAAAACTCTCACCTCAAATCATCATATATCACATTCTATTGATGTGGGGAATTTTTGAGTCACTCTCTGTAAAAGTCTCTCACCATAGAGTTCATGTTAAAGGATCAATAAAAATATATATATATATCAATATATAAATGATTTATGTACAAAATAACTCATACATGGATCCATCAATAAGAAAAAGTGTTTGAAAAGACATAGATAATACCTTGAATCATTCCTAAACCCTCAAGGATATAGGCCTCCATATCCCTAAGGTGTAATTATCCCTAAACATCATCTCTCTATTCCTGTATTGGACTACATGTGATTGAGGTGGTAATAATAAAATCCTTTGACCACTTCCTTCTTTACTGATGATCATTCATCCATGCCTACTTCCCTGAATGCTACCCTCCTCCTACCTCTACCTCTACCTTTCCAGTCCATCAAGAGTCTCTTGCTAAACTATATGATATTTCAGAATATATAAATTCATATGTCCCCGATAATCATAGGAGAAACTCTGCCTCTCCCTTTGATGATTTTAGGAAACCTATGATTCATACACTACTCACCATGTGTCGCTGAACCATCAATTTTAGTATCTGAAATTCTTGTATATCAATGATTGTCATCGATTACTTTTATACATGTTCTCACCTCTTGGACACCAACTACATGTTCCCATATCAATGTATTATCTTCCAGGATGATCTCCACTACTGAGTACCACTGAATCGCTCAAGCATAGGTGGGAATGCATAGGGATTTTACTAAATCCTTGATATTTTATAATAATCCATGTTCAATGTTTAATTCTTTGATATATCATTCCAAATAAATATACATGATGTATCATGAGAGATCAGAAAACCTCATTGTGTATTCCACTATGGAAAAACTATGCTAAAATAGATGCAGAAGCGCATGTATATGCATTTATCTTAATATATACAGATAAAAAACTTCACTAATGATGTTATACGTCGGACCAAATAGTGTTATATTTTCATGTTATACAATCACTAAAATAAACCATCAGCAAGAAGATACTTTATTAAGGACCACTATGAGGGATTCTTTATTATTTTCCATAATCCTCACATAGATTAAATCATGTGTTAATGAATCTTGATAGTCTTCAACCATCTTGGAGTTTTTCCCACTCCAAAACCTACTGGATCTCTACCTCTAGAACTTGTTCAGTGCAACCAACCTACGTAAATCCTCATCTAGAACATCCAAAACATGATTTTACATTACAGGTGGTGGTATCTATAGTATACCACTCAAATATTCTATCTTTGATATATGTTCGTGTACTAAATCATCATCACATGGAAGGTCTTCATCATGATCACAGAGTGGAATGCTAGATGGATGTATTCAATGATAAATTATGAAATGAATAAGAAGTACCATATTTATAGTTTATATCTAGAGAGATGACTCCAAAAGGTAATGGGAACTATAAGACATACCTATATGATACACACGCCAAATACTTCCCAGTGATCTATGTCAATATGTACCAAACCAAAAAGAATGTTATCATAGTCTTGGTGTATAGATACATCTGCAATCGCCCCATAATCATTTCCCCTATCCTTAATGCTGAACTCAAAACACATAAAACTTTTTCCTCAATCCAAAATCACAAACTCTTGTGCTAAGGTAGAAATTAATACTTTGATGCCACAATTTTATGAAACATACCATCAGGTTCTAACCCATGAGTACCCGAATATAAGAAATAATAGGACATGGGCTGGTGAATAGCTCCAAGTAGAAATATACGACATGTGATTGGCATTAAACTAATTTACCTTTATCTAATCATTAATTTCTAAGACCATACAATAAAAAATGTAAAATATATGAATCCAATTCTAGCATACATATATGATACTAAAAACATGGTATTAAAGTAAATCACTAAATGAAAAAGGGCCAACACAGGCCAAAAATACAATAGAGAGTAAAACCTACTCCAACAGTGAGAACTATAAACAAATTTAAGCACCCTAAATACAACTCAATCTATAAAACTTATGTTACACCCAATGTTCTCCATATCTTCTTGGGGAACCATAAAATGGGTCATTTTCTACATAAGATGCGACTGAATCTAGAAGATCCCATGCATGGGCGAGTATAAGAATATCTAGTTGGATACCCTGAAAATAGTAAACATGATGCATCAATAATATTCATCACTTTGAAATGATATATAAATCAATTATTTATATGATAATACAAAAATATACTAAGGAAGGACAGCATAAAACCCAGAGGTCACAACCAACTATAATCCACACGATTATTCTCAATGAAATGCTCATTTCAAGGAAATAAATTCTACAATACATTCCAACACTAGAGACTCTCATCCAAGAGTTCAAGATAATTATGGCCCACCCATGAAATATCACTGGTCATAGAAGACCTTGATACATATATAAGAGTTAACAATCAGGACAACTGGGGACACTGTGAACCCAATCTGGATCAACCTTCTATGTAATAGATCATATTCTAATGATACCATAGACCTTAACGATATGGACATATATATGGGAGATTGAAGCCCTATTCAAGGTGGTCACACTGATTTCGTAAACCCTACAAAGGGTAAAAATATGATTAAGAATCAAAAATTAGTCTCATTGAGGGACACCATAATCACTATTTGAGACTCAACCTCTAGAGGGGATCACAATACTGAGATATGTAAGTAATAATACTTTGTAACCTCAATGGCATTGACTAATGCAACACACTGAACATTGACTTGTCCATATTAATAAAACAATGGTATATATACCCCCTGAATGGGGGTAGAAAATAAGTATTGGGGAGTGGTTGATGTTAATAGACAAGCACTGGTCCTTTCATGTCGTTCTACCCCATACATCATGTAAATCTCCATATTCCCAATAGGTAGAAAACATACATGGAATGTATAGATATCTAGAAAACATTTCCATTATTTTGGCCTCAACACAAGTTCAACTGGTTATGCCCTTATATCAATCCATGATAACCTAGTCATCCCCATGTACAACTGGTAATGTCCTTGTACATGGAAATCAAATTACCATGTATCCCCTAAGATACACATTTAGCCTTCATCACATGTCACATGGCGTGTGATTTTTTCTCCTCCGCAAAACCCATAGTGACACATAGCTTACCCCACAAATGATTAGTTCGCATAGAAAAAAAAAGTGTAATATGATATTCAATAGATCCCTCACCTAGATCATGCATCACCCCGATCTACCACCTCTTCAATAAATAACAACCAAGAACAATAGATATTGGGTTAAGCATCCATGCAATCTTTCGCTCATAAGGTTATGGCCACCAAAATGGATCGAGATTAAAATCAACCATTTTTATCACTATACATTAGTCTAAAAATGATTCATATTGTTGACCATTATTTGACTGGGATGGTTACAATGGTTTTCATTCCCGATGCCTTTCATTGGGGAATATAATGTTCCTGGTGATAATTATATTGATATTAGGTATTGAATGAGAGTTTTCCCATAACCATGTGGTATCTGCACTGGTGGGATCAAGAGTAATTTATTATTTCTGTATAATGACTCCAAAAAATCATCCATCTACAGATATGTGGCCCACTTCTTCATCAACCTAGTAGAAGGAAAAAAATTCCCGTGAGGTTCACTATAAAGTGCCAAATGTAGACGAGGTGTCCCTCCATTCCTATAAATTCATTATTGTTGTGTGGTGGTGGTTTGTTGATTATTTCCACCACATTATTAGGGTTGACATAAATTCCATGATTGAGTACCATGAAGATGAGAAATATCCTAGAGGTGACCCCAAAATCACATTTAAATGCATTTATGGTAAGGTTGTAATATCTCCATTAATTGAAGGAAATACAAGATCATCTATATAGTCAACATATTATCAATTCTTAATTACAATACCATTGATATAAATTTGAAAAATATTCCCAAGAAGTGTATGCAGATGTGATGCATGGAAAATTGGTGTGTAGCACATTCATTCATCAGTCCAATAGGCATTATAAGATAAAAATGTACTATTTTAGGGGACATAAATATGTTTTCCTAATTATATTCATTTTCCATTAAAATTTGATTATGTCATGATTCGCCATTAATGATTGATAAGGATAATTAGATAGTAATAACTACAATCAAATGTTTTTTAATCGGAATCGGTAAAACATCTTTTAGAATATGTCGTATGAGATCTATGAATTTGAAGAAGATCACTAGTTTCCCAGTCTTATTCATTATTGGGATGATATTGTAAAGATATTTTGGATTCTTCACTTCCAAATTTAAATTGGATCTAATTATATTGTCAAATTCAATGTCAATTATGGTGTCATGGGATGGTTTTTACTATCTGGATGTCTGTTTGTAATTTTTATGGTTTTCTATAAATACAAGCCGGTGAGTCGACACATCAGGATAGATGTCTATAATATATATATAATTTGAAGAGAAAAAATCTTGATGTAAATTTAGAGATAAGGTATGTAACTCATAATCTATTAAATTCACAACAGCAATAATCAATGTGATATGTGGGTCCTCTTTAGTAGATATGTTTATTTCTCTAATATCATTAATGGGGGTAGAACCAAATTCCTCAGTTGAAGTGAAGTAATCCATGAGATTATCATATTTATCGTCCTCCTCATATAATTCCCCTTCTTCCTTGTTCTCATGGGATGTAATTATATAATTAATCCCTCTATAATTAGGATACTAGTCAACATTTTGTCGTCTAGAATATGTAGAAGATTGATTAGTGCTGGTTTGAAATCATGAAATCTCTTGACTCCCGATTTGAAAATTTTTAAATGCATGTCTACTAAAAGATTCATGGTATCATGGAACCATGCAATCTGGACTGGTAACATCATTTCAAAATTCCCCTCAATGTGGCCGACACAAGGGATGAACACAAAAGTATCAATTTTTTAGACTTCCATTATTGTATCTGTAATATCTTCTTTTGATTCCATTGGATCTGTAATGGCCCGGACCTCCCTGGTCCATTACTTTGTGAAAATGTGGTGTTGGAGGTGTTCCGGGAGGTCAAGGTGACTTATCCCCCAGCTGCTGCCTACCGGTAGCTCGGTCTACCGGTAGCTGCTGATTACCGGTAGCTCGGTCTACCCGTAGCTGCTGCCTACCGGTAGCTCGGTCTACCGGTAGCTGCTGATTACCGGTAGCTCGGTCTACCGGTAGCTGCTGATTACCGGTAGCTCGGTCTACCGGTAGCTGCTGATTACCGGTAGCTCAGTCTACCGGTAGCTGCATCCTACCTGTAGCTGGGTTTACCGGTAGCCACGACGTACTGATAGCTCGGTATACTGGTAGCCTCAGTCCAGTAGTAGCTCGGCTAACACTTTGCCAAATTTCTAGTTCGGTGAACAGTGTTTCTATCGGTGAGGTTCTATCAGTGGACTTCTATCGGTGAGGTTCAGCGAACAGTGTTTCTATCGGTGAGGTTCAATGAACAATGTTTCTATCGGTGGACTTCTATTGGTGAGGTTCAGTGAACAGTGTTTCTATCAGTGAGGTTCAGTGAACAGTGTTTCTATCGGTGAGGTTCAGTGAACAGTGTTTCTATCGGTGGACTTCTATCGGTGAGGTTCAGTGAACATTGTTTCTATCGGTGAGGTTCAGTGAACAGTGTTTCTATCGGTGGACTTCTATCGGTGAGGTTCAGTGAACAGTGTTTCTATCGGTGAGGTTCAGTGAACAGTGTTTCTATCGGTGACGTTCTATCGGTGGACTTCTATCGGTGAGGTTCAGTGAACAGTGTTTCTATCGGTGAGGTTCAGTGAACAGTGTTTCTATCGGTGAGGTTCTATCAGTGGACTTCTATCGGTGAGGTTCAGTGAACAGTGTTTCTATCGGTGAGGTTCAGAGAACAGTGTTTCTATCGGTGAGGTTCTATCGGTGGACTTCTATCGGTAGACTTGAACAGTGTTTTCTATCGGTGGACTTCTATCGGTAGACTTGAACAGTGTTTCTATCGGTGAGGTTCTATCGGTGGACTTGTACAGTGTTTCTAGAATCCTAAGAGCTAACGATTCCATACTTTGCCAAATTTCACGAATGAACTGTGTTTCCAGACTTCATGAGAGCTACCGATTCCATACTTTGCCAAATTTTGAGTATGTGAACAGTGTTTCCAGCTTCGCAAATTTGACGTTTTCTTTGACGTAAAATACTTTTAAAACCTTATTTTAAGGACTTTAAGGCCGATTCAAAGGCCATAAATCCTATATTAATTATTCCTAAGGCCGGGATGTTTTTACTTGGTCAAACCGCGTGGGTTAATGAGATCCGTTTTTAATGGAGAATAAATCGGATCTTAAACTGTCGCCTCTCTAATTTATTTTTTTAAAGGGAACGAGATATCATTCTTCGTTGTTCTTCCTCCTGGTTCTCATCTACGAGACGCTAGAACCTTGCAATCATTCCCGTAGGAGTTTCACAATCAAACGTTACTCGGATCAGTTCCGCTCTGTTTGATGCAACCAAGTTGTGTCGATCGTTCTTCCATATAAGGTATGTTTTATTATCGTTCCTTAGGGGATCACCTTCTCTTGTTCTTCCTTCCATATTAGCATGTAATCTCCATGGTTCTAATGGGTTTTCTTGGGGTTGGTTGGTACTATCGTACTGTGGCATCCTCCGGTGGATGCAGTTGTCGTGAGGAGAAGAGGATTGTGACCCGTTGTGTGGATAAAGGACGTCAAGAACTCTTCGAGTTAGGGGATTCAGGGCTTCTCTAATTGTGTATGTGAAATCGTATAATTAGCATGATTTAGTCCTTTGGATCACAATGAAATTGACCTAATTAAATACTTGAACTGGATTAAAAGAATTGGTTGATCGCATGTTGTTACTTTGTACCGTGATAACGGCTTGCCTCATGTTTTCCTAGATAGAGTGATATCTATGATTTTTCTTTAATTTGTTGCTCGCTCATGATGGAAATCGATAAAGAATGTAAAGCTTGAATTATTTGTTAAATAATTGGCTAAAGATAAAGAGGCATGTTAATGAATTTGTTAATTCAAGATGGATTAAAGAACTATTAGTTCGATAATTTCAAAAAGGGTTATGAGTTACCCGCTTTCTTGTAAGGCTGAATGCCTTGTGGTTTGGAGCTCTGAGTGCTCATCTTGTATGAAGGCTGAATTCCTTGTTAAAGGGCAGAGAACCCATTTTGTGATCTTTGATTTCCTGCTACTTGTGTTTTGATGTGAGCCTGGATGGCTGTTGTGATATGTGGAGGCATGGGGACTTGTGGTTGTGGCAGCGGATGACGCCTAGTGTGGCGAGATGCATCGGTTTATGCATGTGGGTGTCGGGGAGGACACCAGGGATGATGGTATGAGATGAATGTGGTGGTTTGATGTTGGTGGTTTGGTTTGGTTGTTTATCTGCTTTACTTTTCCCCACTGCTCAAGGCAGCTGGTTTTGCTTACCCTCTTTCTGAAGGAGGCGAAGACACGTGGGGTATGCCACGTGCTTTCCGTGTTTAGGCTCTCGGTGGAGGATGGGTCTATGCTCTTACTATAGGCGGCAAAGACTCGACGGGTAGTATATCTACTCACCGTGTTGAGCCCTTTGTGTTTAATAGCATAGGATGCTTTTATAGAATTCCTGGGAATATGGGGAAGGTAATTCCATAATGAAAGTTTGTTTAAATGGTGATAATCCACGGGGATGGAGAAACTGGAATTTAATAGTGATGTGAATCCTAAAAAGGAGCAGTTTTTGAATGTGATGCCAATTTAGTTTAATGTGGTAAATTGCTCATGGCTAATTAATGTTTAAATAATTAATTAACGTACAGTGGGACTGATAAAATGAGAATGGAGTAATCTAATAAAGCTCTCCAAATGGTTGTGTACTTATAGGATGCCTAGTCTTAGAAGTAGCAGCCTTGAGTCTGAGAGACGTTAGCTGCAGTTGTTCCTATGACTAGGTAATGCCCATAGTGTGGTTGTGAGTTATATATATTCTATACTTTTTTTGTTTCTATACGGTACTCCACCCTGTCGGTAAGGGCAACTGACACCCTTGGGATTCTGAGCCCTGGGGGTGTTTTCCCCAACATTCTGATGGGAGGTTGAATGGCTGACTACCCCCCTTTGGCCCCACTCTCTTCTCTTGGTAGATCTTTGTGCTGGTAGGCACAGTGGTTAGTTTTACCCATATATGTGTGTAGAGGGCTGTAATGGCTTGTGGTTATTTCACACACATATATTTAGGATATAGTATCCTATGGACTACTATAGGTGTAACGTGTATAGGCTATAATGGTTTGAGGATCCTTACTCAGAGTATGGGCTGTAATGGCTTGAGGTATTATACCCGATGTATGATACACGTTATGCAGGTTGTTGTGGCTCTCGGAAACTACCTGGTTACTTTGGTTGTGAGGATGGTGTGGTGCTTAGCCCGAGTGTCTGCGGGAAATCCTTTGTAGTGCACGAGGTGCAGATTGTGGAGCTTAGCCCAGGTGTCTGCGGGCAAGCCTTTGGAGAGAGATGCACAGGACGTATGTCATTGGGGAAAAGCGGCAAACCAGTGGGGAAGTAGTAGCGGGGTACCCTTGATATTCTTTACTATATGCTATATTCTTGTATGCGTTACTTGGTGAGAGTAGCCATGGTGAGGTTGGGAACTTAGTATACCTGTTTAGGTAACGAGTTAGTTTCACTTGTTGTTCATTGGGCTTTAGCATGATTTCTTTACTTTTGCACGAGAGGCTTGAGAAGGATCCTACTGAGTATACTGTTATACTCACCCTATGTATTTATAAACTGTTTTTCAGGTCACTTGGAGCAGGTTGGAGGTCAAGATGGTTACTTCTAGCTTGTGGTTGGAGGAGGAGCTGTTCGGTCTTGTGGTCGCTGTCGTTTTACTTTCTTTTGGGTACTTTTAGTTTTCCCTTTCAGTTGTAGTACTTTTTCATGACATTTCATATATGTACTTGTGTTTCTTTTATATTTCAGTTATGAGTTGGAGTTGGTTGGAGTCTATTCTATCTCTCTCTTCTCCATGTGTTCTCTTAGAGGGTAATGCCTCCCATTTGTGTGTGTATTATACCCTCGGTGCTAGTCGTCAACCCGGGGCCTACTGGAGGCGGGACTCGGGGGTCATTATCTCCCTTCTCACATTGCCGGCCCAGGAGGGGTACACTTTGTGGGGAGGGGGTCGTGACAGAGTGGTATCAGAGCCAGGTTGAGGGATAGGATGGAGTTTGGAGTTAGGCACAAGTGAGGATGCATGGGATGGTAGGGCAACAGTGTCATTTATGTTTAGAAAGTGGGGTAAACACTGGAGACCGACAGAGACATAGGCGTTTAGGGCCCCCTATGATCTGTTGCACGGACCTTTATGCTTACGATGGCTACTAAACAAAGTGATACCAGTTGCAGGGTAGAGACCTAGGAAAGGATCATGCATCATTATTCTTTGCGCCTGTGTTTGAATGGGTAGACCTTGGGATAGGTAACCTAAAATAAATAAAACAAAACAGTTAATTAATTAATGTTGAGTCTTCCATATTCCAGGCTTAGGAGCTCTAACAGTTGTTATTTTTCAAGTATGGCTCGAGGTCGACGTCCTTGTCAGGTTTACCTAGTAGATACCCATCAGGCTATTCCAGCAGATCATCGCTGAGTAGAGGTTGACGAAGATGACACTTGGAGGAAGACACTTCTAGAGTTCCAGCGCCAGAGTCTACAGAAGTACGAGGGATCCATTTCAAATGCAGTCACAGAAGACTGGTTGGAGGAGATCGAGATAGGCTTCAGTTCGATTCGTGCTCGGAAGGAACACTGGGTGTCCTTGGTTGTGACGATGCTGCGTGGAGAAGCGAGTCAGTGGTGGTTCTTGTTCCTCAGTGATCGTGAAGAGTCAGCAATCTCATGGGAGGAGTTTCGAGACAGTTTTAGAGTCGAGTTTCTTTCTTCGACTGTGAAGGCATCCAGTCGCCAGGAGCTTCTTACCCTTCGACAGGGGAGCTCCAGTGTTCGAGAGTTTGGAATCCATTTCAGGAACCTTCTACGATATGCTTCAGACCTGTTACCAGATGATGAGGCCAGGGAGAGGCATTTCAAGGAGGCTTTGCGTCCAGAGATCCAGCGCCAGGTCACCCCATTTATGCTAAAGACATATCTTGAGGTGCTGGCGAGGGCAGAGGTTGTTGAGAGGACTTTGGCCAGGACTGGATCATCACGAGAGGGGAATAGTCATGATTACTCATGAAGCAGAGCTGTGGTCCGGGGTTCCCGGTTTTCAAGACAGAAGAGTTTCCGTTCACCTGGGGGTAGGTCCCAGCCCTTCCCATCCCGTTTCTCCGGAGGCAACAACTCTCAGGCCTATGCCAAGGGATCAGGTGCTTGTTTTTCTTATGGTGGTCATGGTCATCAGCAGCGGGAGTTCCCGACTTTTCAGAGCAATCATCATGCACCAGGCGCTCCACTCCAGGTTCCTCCGTTGAGGCAGTTCCAGCCGAGGCAGCAGCAGCAGGTTTCACTAGCTTTAGATCACCAGAGGGTAGATGGAGCAGGCAGAGGACAGCCCCATGACGCTCCCCATCCTCATAGAGAAGAGCGCGGCCGTGGTGGTGGTCGTCATCAGGGTCAGAGAGGTCATGGAGGTGGTCGTGGTCAGCTTCATGCTCTAGCGTTGCCAGCCCCAGGCGAGCCAGACGTCGTTCGAGGTACCCTTTGCTTGTTTTCTACCTTGGTGTATGCCTTGTTTGATTCAGGAGCGACACACTCCTTTATATCCCCTACCCTTGTCCACGCTTTGGGTCTTGAGGTAGAGAGGCTTCTAGTGCCCTTGGCATTGACTACGCTAGTTGGAGGTCGAGCTAGCTTGTTTGAAGTATGTATAGACTGTGAGCTAGTGTTGGGGCAGCACCGCTCTTGGGGAGATTTCCTATGTTTACGAATACAACCATATGATGTCATCCTCGGCATGGATTGGTTGTATTCGGTGCAGGCTATTGTGGATTGCTACAGGAAGAAGGTCGTTTTCTTTGATGAAGATGGAGAGGAAGTAGTGTTTGTTGGTTAGAGAGATCCTCGGATGAGTCATAGACGAGTTTCATCCTTATCATCCATGATGGCTGGGATGATGCTGAGTTCTTCAGAGGTTCAACAGTTAGCATTTCCTAGGGTCGTAGAGGAGTACCCTAACGTCTTTCCAGAAGAGGTTGTATCCTTACCCCCTCGACGAGAGATCGAGTTTGGGATCGAGCTACAGCCGGGAGCGTCTCCTATCTCTATGTCTCCATATAGGATGGCCCCTTCTGAGTTACGAGAGCTACGTATTCAGCTTTATGGTCTATTGCAGTGTGGTTTTGTTCGGCCCAGTGTGTCACCTTGGGCTGCACCAGTTTTGTTTGTGAAAAAGGCTGATGGCAGTTTGCGGTTGTGCGTCGATTATCGTCGGTTAAACAAAGTGACAATAAAGAATCGCTATCCTCTTCCACAGATTGATGACCTATTCGATCAACTGAAGGGTGCAAGTTGGTTCTCAAAGATCGACTTGCGGTCAGGATATCATCAGATGCGTGTAAAGGATGATGATATCCCGAAGACTTCATTCCGTTGTCGTCATGGGAATTATGAGTTTGTTGTAATGCCATTTGGCGTGACGAATGCTCCAGCTGTTTTCATGGGGTTGATGAATTCTGTGTTCCGTGAATTCCTGGACAAGTTTGTTGTGGTCTTCATCGATGACATCCTTGTGTACTCCACATCTGAAGAGGAGCATGCAGAGCATCTACGAGCCATTTTGGGAGTTCTTCGCCAACATCAGTTGTTTGGGAAGTTGTCCAAGTGTGAGTTCTGGGCTTGAGAAGTTCGTTTCTTGGGACATGTTGTGTCCCAACAGGGAGTAGTTGTGGATCCTTCGAAGATAGAAGTAGTGGTGTCTTGGCCAGCCCCCAAGACCGTGTCAGAGGTGCAAAGTTTCCTTGGTCTCGCAGGCTATTATAGGAGTTTTTTGGCTAATTTCTCCCGAGTTGCGACTCCTCTGACATCTTTGACCAGGAAGGATCAAGCATTCATATGGACTGATCAGTGTTAGATGACTTTCGAGTATCTAAAGGACAAGTTGGTAAGTGCTCCAGTCCTTTGTCTTCCAGCGGAGGGAGTCCAGTTTGATGTTTTCTGTTATGCTTCACATCTGGGGCTAGGGTGTGTTCTCATGCAGCAGAGGTATGTTGTTTCTTATGGGTCTCGGCAGCTGCGTCCCCATGAATGCAACTATTCCACCCATGATCGTGAGTTGGCAGCTGTGGTGTTTGCGCTGAAGTTGTGGAGACATTACCTCATTGGCGAGCGCTTTGTGGTTTTCACTGATCATAAGAGTTTGAGGTATGTTTTCTCTCAGCGGGACTTGAACTTGAGGCAGCGTCGGTGGATGGAGTTCTTGCAGGAATACGACTTCGAAATATCATATACACCTGGGAAGGGAAATGTTGATGCTGATGCACTCAGCCGAAAGTCACGTAATGATGTAGTGCGTGAATCTGGTGATTCATGGAGAGTGATGGAAGAGCTATCATCTTTACATCTTGATATAAGAGAAGTTGGGGGAAGAGGTTGTCTTTTCCAGATGACGGTGCAGTCATCCCTGATGCAGAAGGTGGAAGAGTCTCAGTTGGGTGATCTAGAGGTGGAAGTTTGGAGAGACAAACTTGTATGTGGTGAGGCCCCTGATGGTTGGTCGGAGGATGAACAACACCGAGTGTTATATCATGGCAGGATTTTTGTTCACTTGGCGATGCGCGAGACCGTTCTCCGAGAGTTCCATAGCTCACCCTTGGCAGTTCATCCTGGTGTGACGAAGATGTACTGATCCTTTAGGAGTCAGTTTTGGTGGCCTGGGCTAAAGCGTTCAGTTGTAGAATGTGTGTCTTGATGTTTAGTCCGCCAGAAGGTGAAGGCCGAACACCGTGTTCCTGGTGGTCTTCTCCAGCATTTAGAGATTCCTCAGTGGAAGTGGGAGGACATCTCAATGGACTTTGTTACATGTTTACCTCGAGCTCCGGGAGGACATGATGCTATATGGGTGCTAGTGGATCGTTTAACTAAATCGGCCCACTTCATAGCAATCAAGGAGTCGAGCTCAGTGGAGGTTTTGTCGAGGCAGTATCTGGAGGAGGTGGTGAGGCTTCACGGAGTACCTAGGACGATCATTTCTGATCGAGATCCTTGTTTTACCTCTAGGGTGTGGAGAGGTCTTCAACATTCTTTTGGATCTCAACTATGCCTTAGCATTGCTTTTCATCCTCAAACGGATGGTTAGACAGAGCGAACCATCCAGACTCTTGAAGACATGTTGCGCTCTTGTGTTCTTGATTTTGGAGGTTCATGGGTGAAGCACTTACCCTTGGTAGAGTTCGCTTACAATAATAGTTTTCACTCTACCATCGGTATGGTGCCGTTTGAAGCCTTGTTTGTCCGGCCATGCCATTCTCTGTTGTGCTGGACTGGGGTCGGAGAGTCAGCAATTCTCGGACCAGAACTAGTGCAGAATACAACAGAGATGGTTCAGGTGATTCGTGAGAGGATAAGACAGCACATGATCGTCATAAATCATATTCTGATCAATGAAGGAGACCATTATAGTTTAATGTTGGGGATCATGTGTTTCTAAAGGTGACTCCCCGTCGTGGGAAATGAAGGTTTGGTCGTGGAAGTAAGATTTCTCCCTGGTTTATTGGGCCTTTCGAGGTGTTAGCTCGTGTTGGATCTGTGGCGTATCGTGTAGCACTTCCCCCTCAGATGAGTCGGATACATGATGTTTTCCATGTATCACAGCTCTGTCGTTATCATCATGATGAATCTCATGTTATCGATTGGGGAGAGATCGATATTGACGATGATGCAACCTTCGAGGAGTGACCTGTGGAGATCCAAGACCACAAGGAGAAGGTGTTGCGTGGGCATTCTATCCCCTTAGTTCGTGTCTTGTGGCGACACGGTGGCATGGAGGAGAGTACCTGGGAGCATGAGTCACAGATACGTGCTCAGTACCCAGAGTTGTTTAATGTTTAACTCTTTCCATGTAATGACGTTTCCTTTATTGTTAGACCTTTCATGTTTTATTTATGTACCTTTGATGTGATGTTATGTTTGAATTGTTTGGTTATGGATTATTTGTTTCCATACTCTCGGATGTCGTAGTTTTGTTCCAGCTTTTGAACAACTCATGGTGGTTTTCCCGTGAGAGGTATCTTATGGGGTGGTTGTTCAGAACCCTCTTTTCTTCTGGGTTGGTTTTTAATTCTCGAGGACGAGAATGTTTTGAGAGGTATCTAATGTAATGGCCCGGACCTCCCTGGTCCATTACTTTGTGAAAATGTGGTGTTGGAGGTGTTCCGGGAGGTCAAGGTGACTTATCCCCTAGCTTCTGCCTACCGGTAGCTCGGTCTACCGGTAGCTGCTGATTACCGGTAGCTCGGTCTACCGGTAGCTGCTGATTACCGGTAGCTCGGTCTACCGGTAGCTACTGCCTACCGGTAGCTCGGTCTACCAGTAGCTGCTGATTACCGGTAGCTCGGTCTACCGGTAGCTGCTGATTACCGATAGCTCGGTCTACCGGTAGCTGCATCCTACTGGTAGCTGGGTTTACCGGTAGCCACGGCGTACTGATAGCTCGGTATACTGGTAGCCGCAGTCCAGCAGTAGCTCGGCTAACACTTTTCCAAATTTCTAGTTCTGTGAACAGTGTTTCTTTCGGTGAGGTTCTATCGGTGGACTTCTATCGGTGAGGTTCAGTGAACAGTGTTTCTATCGGTGAGGTTCAGTGAACAGTGTTTCTATCGGTGAGGTTCAGTGAACAGTGTTTCTATCGGTGGACTTCTATCGGTAGACTTGAATAGTGTTTTCTATCGGTGAGATTCTATCGGTGGACTTCTATCAGTAGACTTGAACAGTGTTTCTATCGGTGAGGTTCTATCGGTGGACTTTTATCGGTAGACTTGTACAGTGTTTCCGGAATCCTAAGAGCTACCGATTCCACACTTTGTCAAATTTCACGAATGAACAGTGTTTCCAGACTTCATGAGAGCTACCGATCCCATACTTTGCCAAATTTCACGAATGAACAGTGTTTCCAGACTTCATGAGAGCTACCGATTCCATACTTTGCCAAATTTTGAGTATGTGAACAGTGTTTCCAGCTTCGCAAATTTGACGTTTTCTTTGACATAAAATACTTTTAAAACCTTATTTTAAGGACTTTAAGGCCGATTCAAAGGCCATAAATCATATATTAATTATTCC
Organism: Viscum album; assembly: GCA_963277665.1. Lineage (NCBI taxonomy): Eukaryota > Viridiplantae > Streptophyta > Magnoliopsida > Santalales > Viscaceae > Viscum > Viscum album. The sequence continues at coordinate 1,113,221,115 of OY728147.1, forward strand.
TAAGGCCGGGATGTTTTTACTTGGTCAAACCGCGTGGGTTAATGTGATCCGTTTTTAATGGAGAATAAATCGGATCTTAAACCGTCGCCTCTCTAATTTATTTTTTTAAAGGGAACGAGATATCATTCTTCATTGTTCTTCATCCTGGTTCTCATCTATGAGATGCTAGAACCTTGCAATCATTCCCGTAGGAGTTTCACAATCAAACGTTACTCGGATCAGTTCCGCTCTGCTTGATGCAACCAAGTTGTGTCGATCTTTCTTCCATATAAGGTATGTTTTGTCATCATTCCTTCGGGGATCACCTTCTCTTGTTCTTCCTTCCATATTAGCCTGTAATCTCCATGGTTCTAATGGGTTTTCTTGGGGTTGGTTGGTACTATCGTACCGTGGAATCCTCTGGTGGATGCAGTTGTCGTGAGGAGAAGAGGACTGTGACCCGTTGTGTGGATAAAGGACGTCAAGAACTCTTCGAGGTAGGGGATTCCTGGATTCTCTAATTGTGTATGTGCAATCGAAGAATTAGCATGATTTAGTCCTTTGGATCACAATGAAATTGACCTAATTAAATACTTGAACCGGATTAAAAGAATTGGTTGATCGCATGTTGTTACTTTGTACCGTGATAACGGCTTGCCTCATGTTTTCCTAGATAGAGTGATATCTATGATTTTTCTTTAATTTGTTGCTCTCTCATGATGGAAATCGATAAAGAACGTAAAGCCTGAATTATTTGTTAAATAATTGGCTAAAGATAAAGAGGCATGTTAATGAATTTGTTAATTCAATATGGATTAAAGAACTATTAGTTCGATAATTTCAAAAAGGGTTCTGAGTTACCCGCTTGCTTGTAAGGCTGAATGCCTTGTGGTTTGGAGCTCTGAGTGATCATCTTGTATGAAGGCTGAATGCCTTGTTAAAGGGCAGAGAGCCCATTTTGTGATCTTTGATTTCCTGCTTCTTGTGTTTTGATGTGAGCCTGGATGGCTGTTGTGATATGTGGAGGCATGGGGACTTGTGGTTGTGGCAGCGGATGACGCCTAGTGTGGCGAGATGCATCGGTTTATGCATGGGGGTGTCGGGGAGGACACCAGGGATGATGGTATGAGATGAATGTGATGGTTTGATGTTTGTGGTTTGGTTTGGTTGTTTATCTTCTTTACTTTTCCCCACTGCTCAAGGCAGCTGGTTTTGCTTACCCTCTTTCCGAAGGAGGCGAAGACACATGGGGTATGCCACGTGCTTTCCGTGTTTAGCCTCTCGGTGGAGGATGGGTCTATGCGCTTGCTATAGGCGGCAAAGACTCGATGGGTAGTATATCTACTCACCGTGTTGAGCCCTTTGTGTTTAATAGCATAGGATGCTTTTCTAGAATTCCTGGGAATATGGGGAAGGTAATTCTATAATGAAAGTTTGTTTAAATGGTGATAATCCACGGGGATGGAGAAACTGGAATTTAATAGTGATGTGAATCCTAAAAAGGAGCAGTTTTTGAATGTGATGCCAATTTAGTTTAATGTGGTAAATTGCTCATGGTTAATTAATTTTTAAAGAATTAATTAACGTACAGTGGGACTGATAAAATGAGAATGGAGTAATCTAATAAAGCTCTTCAAATGGTTGTGTGCTTATAGGATACCTAGTCTTAGAAGTAGCAGCCTGGAGTCTGAGAGACGTTAGCTGCAGTTGTGCCTATGACTAGGTAATGCCCATAGTGTGGTTGTGATTTATATATATTCTGTACTTTTTGTGTTTCTATACGCTACTCCACCCTGTCGGTAAGGGCAACTGACACCCTTGGGATTCTAAGCCCTGGGGGGGTGTTTTCCCCAACATTCTGATGGGAGGTTGAATGGATGACTACCCCCTTTGGCCCCACTCTCTTCTCTTGGTAGATCTTTGTGCTGGTAGGCACAGTGGTTAGTTTTACCCATATATGTGTGTAGAGGGCTGTAATGGCTTGTGGTTATTTCACACACATATATTCTGGATATAGTATCATATGGACTACTATAGGTGTAACGTGTATAGGCTATAATGGCTTGAGGATCCTTACTCGGAGTATGGGTTGTAATGGCTTGTGGTATTATACCCGATGTATGATACACGTTATGCGGGCTGTGGTGGATCTTGGAAACTAACTGGTTACTTTGGTTGTGAGGATGGTGCGGTTCTTAGCCCAGGTGTCTGCGGGAAAGCCTTTGGAGAGAGATGCACAGGACGTATGTCATTGGGGCAAAGCGGCAAACCAGTGGGGAAGTAGTAGCGGGGTACCCTTGATATTCTTTACTATATGCTATATTCTTGTATGCGTTACTTGGTGAGAGTAGCCATGGTGAGGTTGGGAACTTAGTATACTTGTTTAGGTAACGAGTTAGTTTCACTTGTTGTTCACTTGGCTTTAGCATGCTTTCTTTACTTTTGCATGAGAGGCTTGAGGAGGATCCTACTGAGTATACTGTTATACTCACCCTATGTATTTATAAACTGTTTTTCAGGTCACTTGGAGCAGGTTGGAGGTCAAGCTGGTTACTTCTAACTTGTGGTTGGAGGAGGAGCTGTTCGGGCTTGTGGTCGCTGTCGTTTTACTTTCTTTTGGGTACTTTTAGTTTTCCCTTTCAGTTGTAGTACTTTTGCATGACATTTCATATATGTAATTGGGTTTCTTTTATATTTCAGTTATGAGTTGGAGTTGGTTGGAGTCTATTCTATCTCTCTTTTATCCATGTGTTTTCTTAGAGGGTAATGCCTCCCATTTGTGTGTGTATTATACCATCGGTGCTAGTCGCCAACCCGGGGCCTACTGGAGGCGGGACTCGGGGGTCATTATCTCCCTTCTCACATTGTCGGCCCAGGAGGGGTACACTTTGTAGGGAGGGGGTCATGACAAGATCCCCCATTATAAAGCATTCGAATGACAATTAAATTGTAGTGGTTGTATACTTGGGAACCGTTCAAAAATAGATTGATCTATATATGTTCTTCCTAATCAGTTGCATGTATTATGTGAAAGGCATCAATATATGGTCTTATAAAGATCTCAAGAACTAAGTTTAATAGTTTGGAATGTTTTTAAATGATGATTTATTTCGATAGGAAATGGCTACATTCATTTAATTTGTGAGAGGAAAGAAGATATTAATGTGGTCTTCCATTCTACGAACCTCAATTTAAACCTGAATTTTATTTGCTGTAAGAATGGGAGATGAACTTCAATCCCTTCAACCAAAATCAATCACTTTCTCATGTTTGGATCAGACTTCATAGACTCCCATGGGACTATTGGAAATAAAAAATTTCAATTACCTATAATCTATCATTGTAACTCCTCTTAAAATTGATTAATAAACTCTCAATAGTGATATTGGCCTTAATTATTGTATTATTTTTAAGATTAATATGGTATCACCCACACCTAATCATGTCTCTCTCACTACTAGTGACCATAAAATAAAGGTCAAGCAAGAATTTCATCATCCCCCTCATTTCTACGAGCACTTTCAAATGGTGTGTTAAGAGTTTAAGAACACTAGAGTGCTCTCTATGTTGTCTAAACCAAATTCAAGAACCTTAACTTAGATAGAAAATCCAAAAGTAAAGTAGATGATTACAGTATACAATGTGAAACATGTCACATCTAACCTTGTTAAAAGTGTTAAATGTAATAATTCTTTGGGTGAAAAAAAATCTTAAGTAGAATTGGTTGAAGAAGAAGATCTACCTCTACCTCAATCATTTGAGAATATTTAATCCATAGACACCCAAACCAAGTCCTAAGAATATTTCTCTAATAATGAAACCAAAAGGGGTCAACTGTATAGCTATTATTCCGAAATAATTCCCTTAGTCTCCACTCTGTATGTTGAGTAGTTTATTCTTGAACTCATCACCTATGATGTTATAAGGCTATCTAGTCAGACCTAACCTGCTCATATAGTTCAAAAAATCATGTCATAGAAAGTGTACCTCACTCGTCGCATTCTCTATACGACCATGTAGACGATATTACTGTAAAGTGTTCTAAGAAATATAGAAACGCAACTACAACTATACAGTAGTGGCTGCTAGTTCTTAAGGGTATCTAGTATCATATTCAAATAAATCATCTTTGATCGTAAAATCATAGATGCTCAACAATGGAGAGGAAAATTGAAGGGGGAAATCACCCCCAACAAAAACTAAAATGTGGATTAAATTCTTGAAGATCCCAAGAATATCAAATATTAGAACTGAATGTTCATTAAGGATTATTGAAGGTAAATATAAACCAGTCATTATTGGGGTGGATATTCCAAAGGTAATTCTCCCCATATATGATATCCCTATAAGAAACTATGCCTATCATGTTCGTTGAGAAAACCAACTTACTCCTTTCATGATAGGCATTGGCTGCTGGGGAACAGCACGGTCTGGGATCCCTCAATTGTTTAGAAAGATACCGAGATCAACACATTATTCTTTTTCAAATACAATAGGTAATTTTCAAAATGGTTTTTTATTAATTCATCGAATATATTGATTGGAATTATCTATGGGTTAATATGAAGGTCCTCTTCATGGTTATCTTTGATTCTTGGTGCCTTATTGGATAAAATAACCCTATTCCTAATGTCGATGGGACCCTTTTCATAATGTCGATCGGAAAATGGTACATATTTTTATTATGGCCTCTAGAAAGGAGTTATTAACATGTGTTGAAGGTGATAATTAGACATATTTCAACCTTATTAGGGAAAAATTCACCATGTACAGAAGGAACCTTAACTGAAAAAGACTTAAAATAATTGACATAGTTTTGTTAATGATGGTTCACTCGGATTTTAAATATCCATATTTTTTGCCACCCATGCTAAAAACAACTATGATCATCATCCTATCTTGGTTAGTTTTCTGGAAAAATTTTAGGAGGATTCCCAATCCTTTTAGATTTATCATTTCTTTGACTCACCATTTAAAATGAACTCAAACTATTCAAGAAATTGATCCATGGATAAATGTATTGACAATCCACGTGGTTTCATCTCAACATTAAAAATTAGAAAGGCCAAAATGTAGCACTAGATAAGGAATAATTTTATAAACCTAGATGAAGAAATTATTGATCTTAAATGTTCCCTATATTATCTCCATGATTATATCACTAAAAATAACTTCCCTCAAGGAAGTAGACCAGAAGATTAGAAATCCATTAAGCTGTTAAATATATTCAAACATAAAGACAATAATCTAGATAATATCATTAAAATAATGTGTCTCAATTATCCAGATAGAGACTCTATGTTCAATAATTATATTCCAATGTAAATAAAGTCTAATAAGACTTTATCACTCCTAAAGAACTGTGAAAAAGTTACGAATGTTAGAAATTCCATTTCCAATCAGATTTTTTCATTCTATGAATGCCACATCAAAAACCCTCCATGGAATGTGGAACTAATGAGAATGCATGATTTCTATGTTGGCTTCTGATGATAATAATGTTATGATCACCTCCACACCTATAGATTTTAAAAATAGGTAAGCTGTGTTTGGTCTCAATATAGGAAGCTCAAATTGCCCATATGGGTTTACCAATCACATTTTTCAACACTTTTTGGAGATCATATATATTGAGGTTTTTAAAATGGTCAAACATTTCTTCAAGGTTAGATCCTTCACGCAAGGATTTAATGCCCAATCTATTGTACTAATTCAAAATACAGATAATACTAGTGACATGATTCAATTTTAGAAAATTTATATGATCATTAAAAACCATAAAATCATCACAAAAATTATAACAAATAGGCTCTCTAGAATTTCAAATAAATTTATATGTTGGAACTTATTTGGTTTTGTGAAGGGTAGGAGCATTAAATATTGCATGTTAACCACCCCGGATCATTTTAACCTTCTTAGGAAGAAAACAAGGGGAGGAAACATCTTTATTGGTCTTGAAATCTAAAAATCCATTAGCGATATGGATTGATGATTCATCTATAGGGTCATTTTCATCTTTGGATTCAACATAAGAAGAATATGACAGATCAATTTAATGATTTATTGTACTCATATTTCTATTTTAATTAATGGTGCCCGGGATGGATATTTCAGATTTATAGGAGGTGTGTGACAAATAGAGACCCTCTCCACCATCACCATTTCTATTATTAAATATTATTAAAGTAGGATTTTCCTTCATCGGGATAAGAATAGTGATTTCAAAAACCCTCAGAGTGGAATTAGGTATTTAAACTCCCTATCACCTTTTTTCAATTGATGATATGAACCTTTTTACTCATGGTTATAGGAAGAATGTCTAAAACATCATGTAGACCCTTTTACATTATGAAAGGGTTTCCGGCTGGAAAGTAAGCTTGAGTAATATTTTTATCTAATTTGGAAATAACATTACATCAGCCAAAATAGTTGGCATGATTAAAGTCTTGGGTCTATGGGAGGTCCCATTTCCCTTAATATTCATTATATCTCCTATGTTTTGGGGCTTACCTCGTGTGTCTTACATCATCAACATTGTCATCCATACTAGAAGAACTCTTGCATCTTAGTCTGGAAAATCCCTTTCAATGGCAGGATGGGATTTCCATATTAAGCATGTGACTGCTTCAAAATTGGTATAATCATTCATGGTTTATATCTAGACTACTTAATTTATTAAAACTGGAAATACCATGATGGGGAACATTGTTTTGAGTGGTTTCATATTGGAATAGAATATTGTCACTCTCATGGAAGAATTGTTGTATGCCTTATCATCATCGTGGTCTAATCTCAAAATATTATGCTCAATTTTAATATTTCCCTACAAGATCAGTTTATTTGGAAACTTCTCAATAACATGTTAGATTATATGGTATTTCTCATATACATATTCTTTTACAAATTAATAACAGGAAGCACAACCTATATAAAGTCTTCAATTTTTTTGGAAATAAGTCAATTTTTCTCCTTAGTCATACTCTCTATCACTAGATGGTTAGTACTACATCCTACCATAACATATAGATAGAAAAATGGGATAGATCCCATATTATGGACATTCTTCATTTTGATTTTCAAGATATTAACTAAAAAATTTCTGTCTAGGATCAGACTGTCAATTTTGATGCACTTCCAAATGCCATCAGGTTTTCTGTTTTAGGTTATGACTTTACCAATCATGATTAAATGATATTATGGGAACCCGCCTCAAATGGTGTTTTTGATTTGATGTTTTTTATAAGAATATACAAGTGGGATCTCATAAGTTTGTCGAAGTGATCATCAGAAACTAGATGTCTCCATATAGGTTCAGTATGATATGGATACTCTCTTTCAACAAAGTTCTTGTTGATGATACTCTCCAAAATTTAGGTATTTCTTTATTCTCATGTTGTGTGAATTAACATCATCATCATGAGAATGTTTTTCATTTTTTCCTCTTTTTTCAAACCACATCATCATTAGGAAAATCTATATTCAATATTTTTTAGGTATATCTACCACAAAAAGACTCAATCAAGGACCTGATGCCTACTCTTCTTAATATTTTAATGTCCAAATTACTTAATAACCAATTCATAGTACCCTCTGTTGAACTTAACTGTGTCATTTGAGAGAAAATAACAATTCTATATCTAATATCATTAAATTAAATACACATTCAATGTTATATTATTTTTATTTTGGCCTAATAAAATGCTAATACAATAAAAAGGGACTACTACAACCACAATTTGAATGATATGATTGTGATGAGGCATATGACGGTCCATATTAACAATTATCCACCACATAAAACCCATGAAGTCTTATATTTTCCACCATTTAATGGATAGATTAAATGAAACTATTTTAGATATTTGATAGTAAATATCAAGATATAAGAATATTGTGTGGTATTCATGGACCTTAATAGAGATTTCATTGATTTTCATCATTGATCTTTCATCATTTCTATGGCCATAAAGGGGGATGAATTTTTTTGATAAATGTAGTTTCTATGGATAGACAATGAAGTTAGAAAAATATTTGGTTCCAATGTGATTCCAAAACTACATTGTAGGCTTTCAGAAATAGGAACATATATCTCTATTGGAAGTTGAAAATGAAAAGAAGAAACTGTATAAACATGATTTTTTCTATGAGTTACATCATTACACATGAATTCGGTGAATCCAATATTTTATAAGATTCCCTTGAAAACAAGGTAGTGGATTAGGAGGTATTTTCTTTCTATAATTTTATTCCTGGAAACCATTTTAATATTTAACAAAGTTACAAGTATAAATTTCCCTCTTTAAGATTGTTGTAGTTTTTATTCTTAATATCAATAACCTTTTATATCATTTTTCAAAAAAAACACGAAGATATAGTGACTTTCCCTAACCCATCTAACATTGTGCTTTCTATTTGAATCTCTAGAGGGGTGGGAGTGCGAGATTGAGAAGGTGAATCTTCCTCCCCTTTAGACTTAGTTGGTGATACATTGATCTATCGATTCTCATGGGATGGAATAAAGGAATTTTCATTCAATATGTGGTCAATATTTAGAGTATTATGGCCTCTTTAGTGATGTTTGGGATTAGTTATCATGTTTTATATCTTGAAGGTTGTTGAATATTCACCTATATTTGAGCTCACTCCATCAATTTGATTAATATTAATCACTTATTCTTCACTAAGATACATTAATGTATTCTATAGGGTAATTTATAGACCCTTTAAGACCATGAGATGAGAAACACATTCGGTAGTGGGTTATTTTCCTTAATTATGGAAAAATACTACATCAATATTAAATGTTTTGTAAGATTGAAATGGATAATTATCACCATTAAATGTATTAATTTTACTCATTATGTAACATTTGAAGCATTAAAGGTATGATGAGGATATTTTCACATGATTATGTAATGAAGGCCTACCTAGTAGAATAATTAATTTAGTATCTTTCAGAACTATTTTTTTTTGACTCAGATACCCTTTCCCCAAACTAAGCCCTTGGGTTTATTATATTGAGATCATTTATCTTGATCCATTCATAATCCAATAGAGTATTGTTAGAAGGGTACAAGTGAAATTTTTTGAAACCATGCAGGTAGAGTGTTTGGATTGGGATAAAGTTTGCATAAAATCTACATTTAAATATCATCGAATGTCCCCTTCATTTCTCATACCAGACATATATTGGGGTTTCATTTCTGCTATAATAATTATATATTTTTAAAAATACATGAAATTGATGATTAGGTGGAAATATATGGGATTGATATTAGAATAATATATTTCAACATTGAAAACTTTCCATTCATATTCTCGATGTCCTAAAAATCCACTATGAGCGCTTCATGGTAGTCTATTAATATACATAGAGAACCCAGGATTCCGAACATGGATGGAACCATGGAAAATTTCATTAAAATTGTGTACTTATAAAATAATGATCTATTTTTCTCTATGTGGGGATTCTATTGGTTGGGAAGATTAGGAACTGAATTACATGATGTAGGAAGATTCATCTTTAGGATAACAGTTGAAGGATCTTTTGTCTTTTATAGTTAAGGTCAACTTGGTATTCCTATTTAAAGTTGTTTATTTGAAAAATAATCCCTTTATAAGTGACCTTATGGGATGATCGGTCCCTAAAAACTCCTTTCAAATGTGTGGTAGCATTATTTCATCTATTAAACCCACTAGAGGACTATCCTAAGAGTTTTGGTAGCATAGACGGTATAAGAGATGATATGGCATAGGTATTGATTTCTTCGATGACTAAATTTTCCCCTATGTCCGTGTCCACTATAACCCCTAATAACTAAGCATATTTATTCATTTGTGACTAAATTTATTCCATTTTCTCTCTTCCACTGTGCTCATAGAGGAAACACAATCCTATTTGTTATGTGGTTCCCAACATCATTTTCCTAGAGTCCACCATTTGTTTGAATGTTTTTGAAATAAAAACATTTTTAAGGGTGTGACCCAATATTTTGGGGGAGGGGAAATAGTTTGGAATATATTCCAAAACATTATGGTTAGGAATTATGGGATTTGGAATATTCTATATATTGATTTCTAAGGCTTTAATGAAGTATCCAAGGACTTCGTCATGTTTGAATGAATAAAATTTTATTATTAGATCCTCAAACTAGTTTCTCCATTGTTCATTCTAATTATCCTACAAATTATGTCATTATCATTGACTCATAAGAGGGGGTTACAAATGATATGTTATGGGTTGGAGTTCTGACGTTAGTTTTGGGGTTGGAATAAGAGTGAAATCTATATCCTCTACATTCCATGTTCATAGACATTGAGATGACGTAATTACATATTACATGTCCATGATTTAAAAAATGGAATTACCAATTTTATGAGAAACTATAATGACATCCTGAATCCCTATATTATATATCATAGGTATGAGTAGTGTACATAAATCATCATAGATATTCTCTATATATGTTGAAAAAAATGCTTCTTGGGAAATCTGTAGGTTTACGGAGTAAGTTAAACCATTCCACCAATAACTAAAATCTAAACCCATATCCTTCACCTGATATTTTTAGTTTGAGAGGTCTTGGATATATTTCATATACACTGTGGATATTAATTGAAATAAAAAATTTCTATGGAGATCATCCCATCCCTAGATTGATTGAACCAATAAATAGGTGTACTATATGAAAGATATAATCTATAATGATTTAACAAATCATCTAAGCAGCAGATATTCTTTTTATGAATAGGTCCAATCATGGGATCAAAATGAGACATGAAATGTGTCATGTAGTACTCTGGATTCACCATGAAATTAAATATTATAAATATAGAGTTCATAAAATTTGGGGAGGGATGGTTCTGATCAACCCATTCTGGGTAAGGCCTGTTTTTAATGTATACTGGTCATTTATTTCATCCATTTAATCCAATTGGGATATTAATTACATAACAGTATTGATTAAACCATGAAGCATTTATACTTTAGCACTGGATTGAGAATGGTTAGTAATGGGTAGATCCATTTGTGGAGTCTCCATTTATAATCGGGGTGGGTAACCCACATAATCTAGTCTGTAAGGGTGTGTCTGACTCAAACCATGTTGTGTACCTATGGGAGTGAACTGTTGATATATCAATACTATGGGGTCCATATATATTGGTCATTCCTCCCAACGGTTAATCGTATATAATGGTTTTATTTCAATTATTTTGATAAGACCTCTTTGTTTAGGTAAACTGGTTAGAAGTGAGTGTTGAGTCTCTACTTATAGATCACATTGGGTAGGAATGTTGACTCTATGTAATTATTCAATGAGTCTTCTCAATTCTATCACCTCTTCCTCTCATTTAGTAAATATTTCATCTAGGGTGATAGTTTCAACAACTCTGAGAGGTAGATGAGGCAAATCCATTTCATTAGACATTTATTTTTTAAATGTTGGTTGAGGTGGTAGTAATTGAGTGGTTGAGGGAATTCATAGATTCTTGGAAAGACACTAGTTCCTAGTACACACACCACATTAAATTATTTATGTGTATACCATATTATGAAATGAAACATCATCCTCTTTCACATATATGTTTTCCTCGTGTACAATATTGTATGGCTGGGTGGTGTTAAAGAAGGTTCACCGATGTGTTATGCATTGAATAAACATCATTAGTCTCATGGAGGGATTCTATTTTTTACACCCTCCATGAGTCATCTTCCACTATTGTGTTAACCCTCATGTATTTGATCAGAGTACAGTGTTCCAATAAAAATCTGCAGAAAATTATATCATGCTCACTCCCAATGAGGACACCATATCATAGGATTGGATAAACTAGGAAGATCCTTTTGATGGTGTTTCCCCCATTTGGGATAAGACATATTTCCATTGAGGAGGACTATATAGGGGTATAAAAATCCACCAACATAATGACATTTGTACATTAATATTCCTTTACTTCAATCTTTTAATCCTTTTTTGAAAACATCAAAGGATGTATCGAAAAATTCCATAGAAATACGGTGTGGGGTTAATTCTGTATTTTAATGGCTGTAACTACTGTGAAATATTTTTTGACTTTACGAAGCCAATTTCATCCATGGTAAGGGATTATAAAATGTTTTTCACCTGAACCAGGTACATAAAATGACATTTTAACATTTTAAATATTTTATTATTGACTTCCCTTAAGCTGTACACCTCTTCATATACTTAGATACCTAACATAATTGTTTTATGATGTCTCTCTATCTTCTAGAATGACGTTTCTAGGAGTTGTCCATTGAACGTTTTTACAGAGAAAACTATATTTGTGAATTTATACTATTTCTTGATGTTGTAGTGATGTTATGAAAATGAATTATTTCACTTTTTTCTAGCTATACTGATTGTGCGAGTGTCAAAATAAAACACTATGTGTTCACCCCATACTTTAATATGACCACCATATGGGTCATCTATGATCAACTAATGTAATTAGTTTACCTCTTTAAGACCTTCACTCTAATGGTATCCTTGTAGATTTCATACATTTAGGTTTCATGCATCTATGTTGGTAACCAAGTCAATTTTATATTGTATCACTTCTATTACCATAACTTGGAGTGGATATTCATCGTAAGGTAATAATTTTTATCTTATCTAATGAATATTGTTCCACATAATGAGGTGTATCTTTTTAACATAATCATCTAACAAAGCCTGTTGAATGATGTATTAAGGAGTGAATAAAATACAAAACATTATTTCTATTTCATCCCTAGCTAATTGATTCTTCATATTCTTCATGTATGATTTATCTTTTTTCTGGATGAACACCATTTTAGTATCAAAAATTTTGATGATTTTATAACTATTTATATAAAATATATTGGTCGGTAATTCCACATTCATATTGGAAGGTGGGTAATCCAAAGGTGGTTTGGAGAATGAATGATACCTTGGGTTCTCTTATGGTTGAGATATGGTGTGACAAGTCAGTGAAGAGGAATCATGAATGATTTTCCTCATTTTCCAAATATATACACTATATATGATCATTCCCATCATTAAATCTCAAAAGGGGTCTTTATAAAAATGATAAATGTTTTCATGGTGAGTAATACCATGATCTCTTCACATCTAGTTGTGAGGAGAGTTCATTCCATGTATACACAGAGAGGACCTTCATGGAAGACTATAGCATGTGGCAGACCCAATTCTGGTATGATCTTCTGGTCATGAGAAGGTCTTCTATGGTTCTCATTTGGAGATGGGATATAATGATCTATCTTATTTTGGAAAAAAATACTTCCTTCATGATAATATATCAGGGGAGGTCCTTCGAAACTGCTACTAAAACATTCATAATTCTCCAACAAAAGAGTAAGATCCTATGTTTCAATAGATAAATGTCCCAATGATTCAAGATATCTAGAATTAAGTAGACTGGGATCTTAAGTAACAGCTTAACATTTTATGTTATGTGTCTTCCTAAATATAATTTCTTCCATTATATAGAATTCTTATAAAATCAAGAATAAATGAACAATGACCTAAAATTAAATAGAATTACTAAAAAAAGTATCATTATAACCTAGTAGTTATATTGAAACGAATTAATTTTATTAATGAAATTTATAAATTATATATTTTTACATTCATACAAATGATTTTATAGGCATAAGATAATAAGGAATCCAATTTTATGCATTAAAAGGACTACATTTCTCTAAAGGATGTTTTATCACCATTTAACAGAGAACATTTTTTGAAAATAAATTTTAACACTTTTATAAACTATATTGAAAAAATATCACATCATTTTTAAAATAATTATTTAAAAATTATCTTAGGGTTATGTTATTCACTTTTTATAATATTATTTCATTTCTAGGGAAGAGTGAATAATCAAGTTTTATATAAAATAGATGTTTTCATTATAATAATTTTATATTTATGATTTCAATAGAAACATCACCTAATAAAGTATAAATAAAATTTATGTGTCTTATTAATGTAAATATAATATATTCATATCTTGGAATAAGTAAAACAAATTTCAGATGATAAATTAACTATTATTATTCATGTGAAACATAAATTCTTACTTATAATTATATAATTAAAATAAATAATTCAAATGAAATTTATTTTGACTATGTAGATTCATATGTTAATATTTTTATTTCATAATTTTATCTTATAATATTATGAGACCTTAATAAATTTTTTAATGTTTCATAAAATCAGATTTAATTTTAAAATCCATATTTTTCTAGTAAATGTATATTTTTATTAACTATAATTTTTTCATAAAATATAGTCTATTTTTATCTCTTCAAAAAAGAAATTTATTATGTTGAATATAGGGTATTTTTCGAAAATAATATAATTTTTTTGAATAGTCAAACACAATAATTTAGGGTATTTGTATGTAAATGGATTATTGAGTCATGGAAGATGTTCGGATGAGGTAATAACCCATTAGTTAGAACTCATATGAATTACTTACTATATTCAGTCATAATAATAATCTTTGATGATAGTCTTGAACCAAAATAACAAACAAATAAATAAAATAATAAAAAACACTTCTCTGATACACTATAAATACCACAACTAACCACCTCTTCTCGAAACACCAACTAAGCCTTGGATATAGATCAATTTCTGAAAAATTTTCTTCACAAGCCTCTTCCACACATCTATGGTCCCGTGGCTTCAATAATAGTCCAACCTCATGTCCCTTGATGAGGTTCTCGTGGAGAAGAATTCATGAGGTACAGGCTTTAATCGTCCCTTTCATTTTAATGTATTTTTACTTATTTTATTAACCTTCATTCACCTTCTCTCTATTGACATGAATGATAACACCAATATCTTATATATATTATAATTTTATTATGTCAATTGAAAATCCACCATTAATTTTCTTCACTTCAACCTTTTATTAAAAAAAATCAAACATTGTCTCTGAGGCGCCGACTTACCACATTAATAGATGAAGTAATTTCATTTTTCACATCCATATTCAAGGATTAAGATAATTTTTTTTGGAAAAAATAGATTATAATATATGTATTATTTCTCATTTCTGTTATGTAACTATTATATATAAATAATAAAAATTAATAAAATAAAACTAGTTCTAGATGATAAAAAACTCTTAATTAATCTAAATGATTTTCACTAGAATTTTATAAAATTATTCATCCTCATAAAATATAAAAAAGTGAAATGTATAAATATTTAATATTCTAAAATTTCATTAATAACTAATAACGTCAATTATATAAAACAAATCTAATTTAATATTATTTTCCACACATTAAAACAAGTAATCTGGTCATGAAATCCAAAAAAATGGAAATTTTTGAATGGTAAAATTATATATTATAAATCATCAAAAATTCCATAAATGAACATAAAAAAATTATTATATATAAATAAAATGTATGCATTTATTTTAATAAATTAATTAATGGTTTTAATATAATAATCGAGGTCATTATGATTATGTGCAGAACACATTAAGACATATGGTAAGGGTTTTCTGATCTCTCTTTTATATGAGATATGCCCTATTCACACTTTTTATTTTATATAGTTTATTTAGAAATCCCATAGATGTATCATTTCATGAATATATTTATATTAATTTTGTATAATTAATCAATTTAAGAGTATTAATTTAATGGGTAATATGATTTGATTGATTACAATGTTCTATGGGATCCTCCCCGAACAACCATTTTCTTTTCAAGTTATGCTTTCTCTATCTCATTACCCAAACATAATCATTAATTATTTTTATATATTTATTTAAAATTATGTTTATATGTTCTAAAATCATATATAAATATCATTTTATCCTTTTATTAATGTGAAAATTCATGTTTTATAATGTTACCTTTTTAATTTCTCCGGATAAGAAAGCCCGGTTAATGTGAAATTTTTAATTTCTAACCCATTCTCATGTACACTCCAAAATATAATTTAATACACCATTAAAATTTAAAAAATAATTATTTTAATCATGAAAAACATTTTAGTGTAATTATGTTTTTTTGAAAGAAAATTATGCATTTTTCCTCTTTAAATATACATTAATATTTTCTCTTAATCTGAATTGATGTGTTACATTTATATAATTTCTTAAAAACTCTTTTTAAATTTCATCACATTACCATGAAAATGTTAATGCCCCAAACATAATTTTGTTATACATACATTTTATTTTCTAGGATAAAAATCTTTACAATATGATTTTATGACTTTTAAATAATATTTTACAAAAAATTACATCATTCCAATATAAAAATGGAATTTCTATCAATAATTTCTAAATGAATTTATTATAGTACTTTAATCTATCCATACATCTAATGTTAACTCTAATTATTTGTCCCCTATTTTAAAATCTACCAGATTTTATTTAATTTATAATGATTATTTTGATTGGGAGTTTTCATTATAGATATCATTCACTATATTACTCTTGATTATTAATTTAATATTTTGAAAAATATATATAAATTTGTATCTTTTTTTATATATTTATTTATTGATAAAGAACATTATTTTTTAAATAAACCAATATATATGGAATGATTTGAATTTGTATTACATGGGTTAGGGACTGTTACTTGCAAGACTTATCGGTTGGGGATCAAATAATTCAAGACCTATGGTTGGGGCCTGGTTATAGATATCCCCTAGATGCATTAGTAGTCTTGTGAGATGACAACAGATAGTGAAAAAACATCCATTTTTATTTCCAAGTAGAATCATATGGTTTATAGCCACACACTAAAACCATTTATACAGTATCAAGTTTCATATTCCAAATACATAACATCAAATAATTAATCATTTACTAAATTTAGTAATCTCCTGTTATTATCTAAAGGATTTTGAAGATAAAAAAATTGATAGATGAATTTTCATTTTGAGTGTCTAAATGAATTTTTTTTAGATTACTTACCTTGAATCGTTTTCTTATCTAATTTGATTCATTTATTAATATTTTATATAACCCTTTATAAGAATTTGATCTCAATATTTTATTTTTTTCCATATCATTTTTGTGAAGGTGAAAACATATAATAATAGGCAAAATGTAGTTTTTATATTTTTATGTACTTTATTTAATTACCTATGTAATAAAGGAACCATTTGTTAATATAGTTTCTTCAATATTTTTATACATATCGATCCTTAGTGATTTGATAACTTTTATTTATGGAATTGTAATAAAATAACCATCAAATCTAGGTTTCTAGGCATGGTGTTATTACAGTTTGTATAAAATCAAGTTTAGTGTAAACCATGGGAACTATATTAAAAAAACCTATTTTAAGGAATATTAATTTAAGATATACTTTGAGAAGAATAATATAATAACATCATAGATTTGTTGGAAGGTAGATACTAAGTAGGTCATAAAAGAAATACATTCATTTCTGTATATTATAAGTGGACATAGATCATGCACAAATGTACCTAGGGGTAACAACTCTGACAGGGTGCATTGTGCCTGACTTGATGTAACATGGTACATGAAAATGGGCCATAATGCTCATTGTTTTTGAAACTCTCGAGGATTGTTATTGAGATAGTTTTCATTCTATTCACAAACCATTTTGACTGATTAAAATGTAAATATGTACCCATATAATCCATGTTTGTGATTATGGGATTAGTTATGAATGCTTTTTCAGTTTATGTTATGTGTTAATCTATTTCAAAAATATGAATTATGATTCAAAATGTTATCTTGAATATAATTTTTTTTAGATATAGTGCCTTGTAGGAGGAATGTGAACCTAAAAATTAACGCGTTATAAAGAGTAAGAATGATAA
This sequence comes from Viscum album, assembly GCA_963277665.1. Classification (NCBI taxonomy): domain Eukaryota; kingdom Viridiplantae; phylum Streptophyta; class Magnoliopsida; order Santalales; family Viscaceae; genus Viscum; species Viscum album. The sequence continues at coordinate 1,113,238,934 of OY728147.1, forward strand.
CAATTTTATGTTTTAAATCCAGTCTTTCGAAGGGAAGTGGAATCCTAATTATTATATAATATGAGGAAATAATATCAAGTTATAAAAATATATATAAAGAATTATCTATGTTATATATATTCATTTGTAATATATAAAATAAGGGGGAATCTGGGAAAAAATAGATAGAGGGAAGAAGGAAATGAATTATTTTCTCACACATAATAATTTTTTAAGGGAACACCTAAATATATTCATATGTGGAAAGGAGTTTTCTTAGAGTGTGTAAAAAAATTCATCAATTATTGTATTTAAAACAGAAGGATATAATTTCACAATATTCAATGATTTAACTGTAATGAGATGAGGCACTTTGAAAATAAATTTTCTAATCTTCGAGGGAATATATATAAGAAAAAGGAAACTGCTTATGGTCAATCTTACGTTATAGCCTCTAATGAAAAGAAAAGATTAATATTTTTTATATTAAAGGATTATTTTTTTATTATTTTAAAAATAATGATTTATTTATATGATTCATGGGATATATATGGATTGTACTGCATTGCATCTTCTTTAATGAATTGGAAGCATATGATGAATAGTACCAATATTAAAGATTAGGGATTCAGTTGTAGGTTTATCTTTTTGGAAACATGTGTCTTGGGAGAGATATCGCTAAATATGTTATTTTTGATTGAGTTAATAATTAATAGATGTTATGGGATTGAATTTGTTGGTGTTAATGTGGTTAGAGAACTATACTTTTACATTATGGTAGAATTATTAGATATCTGGATTTAAATAGAAACTAAGTTTTTTTCTCTTGGAAGAATGTATGTTTTATAAATGCTTAGAAGTGATCAATGAAATCATATATTTGGTATATAATATTATGAGATAAATTATTTGGATAATCTTATGTCAAGATTATTTTGAAAATTTTTCAACCTTCATTCTATTTAATTGGTTATTGAATGTAAACAGAGATATTTTAGATGTGTGTTATGATTAAATACATATGGATTGTATCAATTAAATATTTGTAATTTATAGTTAATTCATAACATATTCTAACCATAATAATTTATGTAAACATTTAAAGGTTGCAAGAATTACTTAAGAACCATATGATTCATAAAAGTGCTTCAGGTGTGAAAAAATCATCTCAATCATTCATTTCCATGTTTATGGGTTGGAGTAAAAATAGACCGAAGAACAAAAAAATAATGAAATTATTTTTCAAAAATGTCAATTAATAAAGTGAGTTTATTTTATTATGTTATTATAATTATATTAAAAAAATCCCTCAAATCTAGAAATAATATGTTTTAATAACAAAATTATCCTTTCACTTCTATTTCTGAAATCAATAGTCTACGAACCCATCAAAAAATTTATGGTTTTACGATGGTTAGCATTATAATGACCTTTTAATATATCCCTCTATATTAGAACATGATTTCTATGACTGTGTGGTCACATTAAACAAAGTAATTCCTACCTAAAATACTAGTTTTTTGGTAACTATCAAATTTCCTTTTCCCTCTTATTAAGAGGATATTTTATTAAACCTACATCCGATTAGGGTTTCCCACAAATGAATATTGAAGTATATTCCTTTGTTTTAGAAGTAAAATTTCAAATTGTTAGTAAAAAATATCTCAAATGATGTTATAATGAATCAACTCATGATTTTAAGGTATGTCTTTTCTTAGATTTAATTTCTTCGACAACATAGGTTTCACATAACACCATTCTTAAATGAACAACGATATAAAATTAAATTTAATTATTCTAAAAATAAGAAATATAACTTCATATTTAAAATGAAGGTAATTAATATATTTTATTAATTGTATATAATATATATTTTTTTATTTATCTAAATTATTTTAAAAGTATAATATAAAAATTAATCAAATTTAATCGTTAAATGGATATATTTTTTTAATGGAAGTTTTACCCCTTTAAATTGAGTACATGTACTAAAACTAAATTTGTCACACTTTTAAAAATTCAACTGAATACAATAAACCTCATTTTTAAAAGGGGAATGCAAAAATTATCTTAGGGTGAAATTTTGATCTTTTCTAGAATTATTTATTTTCCAGTGAATAACAAAAAATCCCAATTTTTATAAAAATTTTATATTTGTTATATTAATAGTCAATTTATGAATTGAATAGTAAACTAACCTATAAATGCATACATAAAATTGATGTATATTATGAATAAAATTTAATATATTTATATCATGGAATATGAAAATAAATGATATAAAAATGAAAAATTAAATATATGTGTTTTTGTGAGACATAAATATTTATTAAAATTTTAATATCAAAAAAATTATTTAAATGATACTTTTTTTAATGAAATATATTCATAAGTGCTTATTATTTTCCTTGTGATTATAAGATAATTTTATGAAACCATAATTATTTTATCATTGTGTCGTAAAATTATTTATAATTTTAGAATATGCATTTTTTGTTGAATTATGATTTGAATTAAAATATAAATTTCACATATTTTTAAAATTATTTTCATTAAATTGAATCCACTTTTTAAATTTACACATCCATAAAATTTCTTGGTTATTTTCATTTACATATCTAAAATATTTTAATATTTGTGAATAGTGAAATACAATAATTTACGGTATAAGTAAATGAATGAATTATTGAGACTTGAATGATTTAGGAATGAGGTTAAACAACATTTTTTAAAGTAGAATTTATTATTTACAATATTTAGTAACAAAATTTATCACCATTTATAGTCTTGAGACAAAATAATAAAAAATGGATTAAATAATCAAAAAAACACTATTCTCTTCCTCTATAAATACCACCTCTCACCACATCTTCTCCTCACACCTCTTAATCCTTTAAGATTATCCAATTTTTTCCCAATACCCTCTCCAATCCTCTACCTCATGTACAAGAGCATTTTTTATCAATATAATTTCTACCTCATGTCTCTTAATGTGGTTATCAAGGATAATAATTCATAAGGTAAAACCCATAATCATCCCCTTTAATTTTCTTTTATTTTCATTTATTTTTTTATCCTTAACTCACATTATCTATCCAAACATGCATGAAAAATAAAATATAATATAATTAATTTAATGTTAATTTTTCAATATAAAATACACCATCATGTATCTTATCCTTGTATTTTTATTCTAAATATGAAAATATTATCCTTGAGGTGTTGATTTACCGCCTTCGTGGATAGCCTATTTTATATTTTCAATTATTCATTAGTCAATGGAAATAAATCCATTTTTATGTTTATAAAAGATTATATTTATTTATATTATCATATTTATGTTCATGAACCTGTATATATGAATAATATTAATTAAATAAATAAAACAATATTGAGTTGATCGAAAAAACACCAAATTAATCTAAACAAATATCAATAACATTTAATCAGATGATTCATCTTCATTAAATTTTGACAAATGAAATATATGACTATTTAAAATTATTTAATTTCATTAATAGAATAAAACTTCAATTCGGGATAACAATTAACATTTTAAATTATTTTCTATATATATATAAGTATACCGATCCGGAAAACCATTGGAACAAATGCTTTCGAATGATAAAATGGTATCTTTTAACTCATAAAAAGGCCATAAGAAAACATAATAAAAATAAAAAAATAAAATTAATGTAGTAATGGATTTTAATTAAAAAATTGTTGTAATTAATCAGATAATTCACATCATTATGATCAATTTAATAACACATTCGGTCATATGGTAAGGTTTTTCTCTAACTTTTTTTGTGAGATTTACAATATTCACCAGTATTTATCGTGTGTGCTGTAATTATTACTTGTATTGACTTATCATATCATGAATATATTTATCTTAAATATATTAATTGTTTTATTTTAGGATAATTAATTTTCAAGGTCATACAATTCAATTAATTACTATGTGGAAAGGGATTCTCCATGATCCTCTATTTTTTATTCGAGTTACTATTAATCTGTCCTTAACATAATTTAAACCTTAGTTTTTATTATATAATTTTTCTAAATTCTATTTATATGATCTAAACCCATACATCCATATCACTTAATCTTTATTTTATAGGGAATGAAATGTTTTATAAGGTTTTCTTTTTAATTTTACCCGATAAGAAAGCCCGATTAAAGGGAACATTCCCTTTTGTTAACAATTTTCTTGTATACACCATAATATGTTTTAATCCACCATTATCCTTACTAAAATAAATTTCTTAATCATGAAAATATATGTTTTTATGTTTTTATGAAACAAATTGTTCTTTTATTATTCATTAAAGACTTATATCTTTCCACTTAAACTGCATTGAAGTGAACTACTTCTATAGTATCTTAAAAACTCATGATACATGTTTAATAAATTTTGGAAATAATTTTGGCCACAGATATAATTTAATTTTCTTCCCATATTTCTTTTCTAGGATATAAATTTTTACCATATTTATTATAATGAATAAGTACAATTTTTCAGAATAACTCTTCATTCCACCGTAAAAGAGGGTATTTCACTTAAGAATTTATAAATGATTTTATTAAAGTATTTTCATTTATTTATAAACCCTTTGATTAATAAAATTATAGATACTTTATGTTAATATAACCCATATTTTATTTTATTTAATATTATTATTTTTAATATAGATGTTATATCTTAATATCATTCACCAAATTATTCATGATAGTTAGTTTTTTATCAACGTCATATTAATAAATATGTGTTTTTTATTTAATTAGAAAATTTTATGATACAGAACATTATCTATTAACTAAATCAATATATAATAAAAACTTTGGATTGATTTTACATGGGTTGGGGATCATTTATTTTAACACCTACAAAGTGGGGACTAGTTAACACAGGACCGATGGGTGGGTTCCAGTTATAGATATCCCCTTGATACATCAGTAGTCTCGTTTGATTAAAATAGTCGACAATAATCCCTTCGTGTTTTTCATTCATGAAATATCAGCAGGGGATTTTACCCCCAATCATAAAATTGAATGATGGTATCATGGTTCATTTTCTAGATACATGACATGAAATGATTAATAATTTAGCTCATTTAATAATTTGTTGTTATTATCATGGGTATTTTAATTGTTACAAAATATTTGGATGCATTATCGTTATCATTGTAGTTTTGGAATGTATTTTTCATATTACATACCTTGTTGTAATTACTTATTGTCTTTACATCACTTATTGTTGTTTTATATTACCATTACTTAGTGTTTGAACTCACTATTTTTTCCCATCCCCAGGTTATCAGAATGATATCATTGAATAAGTGAAAATAATTTTTTTATGTTATTTGTTTAATTAACAATATAATAAAGAAAATATTTATGTATCTAGATTCATTAATACAACTAAAATGATCTATACTTAGTTATGTGATATTTTTTTATCTATTCCATTGTATTTAAACAACCATTAACTCTGGGCTACTGGGGTCAGGGTTGTTGTATCACAGATCATCTCTTCATTTTCTATTCATTTGTAGTGATGCTTATTTCTAAATTACATCATGTTATAGACTTGTTCTAGTTTATAGGGGAACCATTTTTCATAGATAGAAACATGTTTAATTGGATCATAGGTCATTTAATAAATTATTCGAATAATTGGTTGATTTTTGGTAGGGTTCTCTCCAAGTATGGATTTTCCATTCAAATAGACCGATTTGAAATTATCAGAATGTGAGTATGGTCCCAAACTGAGTTTCCATATGTTATGGGGGAATTTTCCCCATGAATATTTTTTATATGAGTTTATGTGTGTGTATTCTACATAGTAACCATCACATTTTTCTAATGATTAACCCAAACTCAGGGTATAGAGTTTTTTGCGAACCAAAAACCATAAGTAATACCTTTATTATGTCCTAGTATATGTTTAGGATGTGGGATGGAATTTGATTCCTCCATTTCACCATTTTCTAGAAGGGCATTATTACATTAGTGGATTGAACTAGGATATATTCCAACTCCATGTATGGATAAAAGTCATGTTCTTATTCTTATATACCATTTTCTATAAGTATGTACTACAAGTACCCCAGTGCATGTGTAAAAATAAAAGTTTTTCCCATATTTGTTTCGAAGACTTTCTAGATGATTTTGACAATTGTTTTTAGGTTATGTTGATAGGATTGATATGTGAATTATTTAGTTTTTTCTTATTAATGGATTATCGGTAAATATTTTTTTGATGGATATATTTATTTAGGAAGTTGTTTGTTCCTATGTCAAATTTGGAACCAAATTTGACTAGCTGGATTTTATGGATAATACATAACTGTTGATTCAAGCTTGGGTGGTGAAGGAATGTGATTTTTCTTGCTCAATATTTTTTATTGAATTATAATAAAAAAATTATTTAGATGAAAAAATGGTGAAAACATAATCCTTGAAATCTTTTTGGTACCCCAATATGACCATATTTTTTTCCAAGAAGTGATTGAAATAGGACAAAGTTTTGAGGATAACTCCATAATCAGGATGAGGTATTTTCCCCACATGGTGTTGGTATTAGAAAATTCATATGTTGGTTCTTTGGAGGGACCCTAAATATATATTAATGAGGTCATCATTGGTCTTTGTATCATTATTTCTATGATAAGGTTGGAGAAAATTTACATGCTCTGCAGATAGGATCCTAAAATGGTTTGAGAATAAAACATTTGTTGTCTTTATCTAGGATACCAACTATCATTTTTCAAGACAAGTCCTGGGAATTTATGGGTTTTAGGGCCTATCTAGTAGCCTCTATGGATGTTATTATACCATCTATATGTTACTAACTAACGAATTAATTTAAAACACAACATTTGAGATATATGGATGGCAATAACATCATCTATTTTGTCAAGGACTTAGCTTGACGAGTGGTTGATGCATATATCTAAAAGAACTAGTATGATGCTATTTTGTTTGAAGGAAGTTCTGGTGGAATGTTTATAAAATATATGTGTCACATATAAACATGAAACCTCTATCAAAGAAAACCCCCAATAAAAGAATCACATGAATAATCAGATGTTTCATTTTTCTATTATACATTTCGGTGAAAAAGGGCATGACATGTGGGTGACATAATAATATTGGTTAAGGATACACATCAGGTACACGATATTTGTTTATAAAAAAAATACATTTCTTTTATTATTTACATCTTTATTCTAGGTGTTTGAATGGTTACACAATCATTCTCATCTGTTTCACCATTTTCGAATAGCTTCTAACAAGTTTTATTCTGTATAGTCGAAAACACCCAATGGATCCCTCATTATGGATGTATCATTAACCGAAATTCCAATTGTCATTGTTTATTGGTAAAAGGATCAATGACATATAGGGACTCACATTGGTAAATTTGATGAGTGGTTGGGCTCATCACACCCATTTCAAGTGGATTATTTAGTACTCCAATACCCACTTAAAGATTTAAGGCATATTCGTGAATCCTTCATTAATTCCCTTGGATAACATTGGTCTTACATAAGTTAAAAACCAATTGATAGAATTAATGGATTTTATAATCATATATATATATATATGGTTTTTAAAATATGGATATATATGTGTCTTTCCAATGATCTCCATCAATTGAATCCCCTGGCATATAGGTTAAAGATCATTTTATCCATTAATTATTACAATGTGGGATTTATTGAATGAAATGGGGTACTCTAGAAGTTATCATTATCTAGGGAGATGGAAGCTATTTTGATGTCATGATCAAGACTATATTATGGTATCCTTACATATATTTGTGGATTGTATTATAACTGACATAGTTCTATACCACTTAATTAGAGACATCATTCCTTTTATGTTTATGTGATGGTGAACAAACAATATTGTTTATCATCATTAATATAATAGATACAAGTGAACGATGTCCAAAAATATTTTGGTGTGATATTTATTTCATTTTATTCTTAGGGTACATGGAATTTATATTGAATCCTATATAAGATATGAACCTAATTAAAATCCGGACAAGAGGAAATTAGGGTTGATTTTTGGGGTGTTGTGTTTTGACCTATAAGAGGCTTCCTACATATCGCATTTTGAAGGTAATTTAATCCCACAAAGTTCAAAATAGGTTGAGGAAATTATTCTATATAGGTACTCTGATGTATTATATCATATGTTATATGGCCCTTTGAGATGGAGTGAATTAGTCTTTATACGTAATAAAAAGTCTTTTTGAGTGGGCCCCTGGGAAATGTCTTGACAGATAGTAATTTAAGGGATTTATTGGGGATATCACTAGGATAATGCTTAGTAATGTATTAACTCACTATGTATGTATCCATTTTATATGGATTTAATTGGGACTTAAGATAATTAAGAGTCCCTTTTGAGTGGGGCTTTGAGGAATTTCTTGGCTCATAGAAATTTAGGGGTTTGGTTGGAGCTTACTCCTTGGAGGATCCTCGAGGTTTGTTTATCCCAAATGGGATGAGGCCCTTAATTAATTCTTATAATAAATAAGATAACATTTTGAGTGGGCCTCTAAGTAATGTCTCAACACTTAGAAATTTAAAGATTTTTTAGTGAATGCACCTAGGAGGACGTTGAATGAATGTTTGTCTCATTAGGGACATGGACCTTCAAGACTTAACTCAGTCATATACATAATAGAAATCCATTTTCAATGGTTTCTTTATTAATTTACTGAATCATTTAAATTTATAAGTTTGGATATGTTTTACACCTAATACGACTCAAGATGATAATTTATCTTAGTGGGCATGTGGCCCTTTTAAACAGGTTGAATTTGGAATTTTATTGAATATGAGGACCAATTGAGTGTTCCCATGAAAAATGAATAAACTCATGGAAATTTGAGGTATTTTTTAGATTTAAACCATGGAGGATACCTAATGATTGTTTATCTGATTAGGGATGTTCACCATTGAGATAGATGGAATTGGGGATTATATAAAATTGAAGTTAATTTCTAGTGGGTCCATAAGGAATTTATTAACTCCATGATATTTAGAGGTTTTATTAGGGAAAACACATAGATGTTTCCTAGATGAATATTTATATCATAGAGGATATAGAGCATTTAAAATTATACATAGATTTATGTACCCACACCTATGGGGACATCTGAGTAGAGTTGGGAGGTTGATCTATAAAACGATTACTTTTCAAGACATGATTCTGATCATGTTGATGTGATTATCATAACTAGACTCTATTCACATGAAATTCATGATCAGTGTGAAAAGAAATAAGAATCATAAGATATGGTATAACACACAATATCCATCTTCTTTTTAAAGAGGGAAATGAGATGGGTTAAGAATAAATGATTTTATGTACATGTATCCTTTTTTTTGTAATGTTGATATTAACATTTGGATACCCATCAGATAATGGACCTTGTGATATTATAGATGACTAATCTAAGAAGGATTTACTATTTTCAAATTCTAGTGAAAATTTTAGGATAACACAATAATTCGCAAAGGGAAAGGAGAGCATGACCCTACGTATCTGAAAAAGGTTGTCCTTGGTCATAGAGAGGACATAGGGGATAAAAAATAGCTAACACATTTTTCTAAGAGTATAGGGTCCATGAAACTATCCCTAATGTTATTGAAAATGTTACCAAAGGTATGCATAATTTTACACAACTCAATGACACTACACCACATATTAGGAAAGCGCAGGACCCCTCTGACTGGTGGAATTCATAATCAAATGAGAGAGAATATATTTTTTATTTATCCATGTTTGTGAAAATATCAAGTCCTCAGTGGAGTATTGATTTGATTTCCTTAACAAGGGACTCCCAATGAATGAGGTTGTCTACTATCAGTTTCATGAATAGAGGGATCAAGGGGAACTATCATAGGGGATAGATATGTGTGGTAATAGAGGATCATATTGGTGACGGCTGGGGGAGCATAAGGTATCTCACACAAGAAGACCTGAGTTGGCTGATGAGATCCCTAGGTGATAGAAAAAACTAGGAAAGAACCCTTGGGAAATTATTTTCTCTATGATTAAAGGTTAACTATTGGTGTATATTGGACTACTTGGGCTAAAGTATCAAGATATATAATGGGACTTCAAACAAGTCTTTTCTTTCTTATATGGGGTGGGTCATATAGTTGAAGGATGAGAGATCGGAATGTGTTCTTGTGTTTGAAAGACTAAAAGAACATTAATAATACTACCCCATTTTAATTAACTCTCCCTTTTAGATGTTAACTCTACCTAGATGGGTTGAGGGACTTGGAGAAATACTAGGGTTAGCATAGCATCAACGTTTCTCTAAGATCTATATCTATATAAAATTGGGGTCCCTAGGGTCCTATCTATATGAAATTATGGGACCATTGGTGAAGGTGGTAGCTCACACATGTTCTTTATTCTGGTAAAAATGTATTTGTGACCTACATGGTTCTCTTGGGAGAGCCCGTTTGGGGGATATACACTTCCCCTAGTCCAATGGTGTGACCTAATCAACATCTTTGATTCAGGCCCTACTCGATATGCCTTCAGCAAAACATGCAACCCGTGTAATTATTTATGTATCATTTTTTTGGAGTGTTCCACTTTGAAATATCCCATTATAAAATTAAAAAGGGAATTCCAAAAAAATCACAATTCATAAAGGATGTATGATGAATATTTTTTCACTTAATTTTTATTTTAAATAAATTATTATGGGATTTTAGATAAAAATGTGTTTGAATCAATGAATGTTGAAAATGAATATTCACTTTGAGATTTGTTACAATTCCATGGAACTAAATTAGTTCACCCTTGTTATTCATTGGTTTAAGTTATTTAGGGAATGTCAATGATGAGGATAGTTCATTAAAGTTAATGGAATACCACAAAAATATTGGAAAAAAATTCCTTACTTTTTTTAATTATTTTTATAAAAAAATCATCTCGATTCTTAGGATAAAAATTTTCATTTTATTCCTTTTAAAGTTTATTTTTCTCACTTTTATATTTGTTTAATCATTTTTTAACATCAATATTAACATATATTTCTATTTTTATTGGTCTTAGTGAAATTTCTAGATACTATTCCATATTATAAAACACTTCTTGTTACTATAAGCCTAACAACATTCCTACTATCTAACTACGTTCTTTTAGTTAGTTTTTATTTATCTCTATATATAATATATATTTTTAATTGAAAGATTTAAAATTATTGATTTTCCATTATAGATAAAAATGTAACTTTATCAAAATCATTTTGTGCCTTTTTAATGTCAAATTTATTTACTTTTGAACCAAATATCCTAAAAATATGATCTGTCTTAGTAAGAATACATCACTCAAATTTACCTTGTGAATTGGATGGTTTGGCCATTTTTTAATTTCAAAAATGTTTTCTATGATTATTTTTGTAACATAGATACTCATTTCCTACATTAATACCATTATCATTCTAGAATAGGTTGGGAATGTTCTTATAGACATTATTGTAATTGATAATGAATTGATCATCCTTATTGGGCATCCTAGGACTGTATCCTACCAAATTTACATATTCTTATTATTGGAATGGTATATCAATTTTCATGGAAAAAATTTATTCTTCCCAACTACACCTTATTGAGAGATTTTTCCTCTAAATTTTTTATTATTGTTTTTCTATGTAACCCAATTAAGAATATTTTTTATTTATGTTCCTTATAGAATGATGTTGATCTTTTATTTCAACCAATTAGGATTTTTTACCTATCTATAATCCATGTTTATTTATATATTTATTTATTTTACTTCTCTTATAATTGTTATTTTACCAAATAAATGTATGAATATTAAAATATGTCATACCTTCTCAAAAACATTATCGTTATAATGCCCCCCATCTAACTGATCTACCAAATTCATTGTTATAGAGGAAGATACTTCATATAAGGTATCCATGAGGACATGTGAAGGATGTTGGTTATTAGAATACTCCCTATGATGGTCTATAAACATACCCCAATACTAATTCAATGATTCTTTGTCCTCCTGATAAGATATTTTATTTAGTTATATTAACTAATACAATTACTTGAGGGAAAAATATCATTAAAAATGAAATATGTACTTGTTCCATGTTTAAAATAAATTTTCATCAAAAAATTAATTATTTATAGAATTCTATTTTACACAAAAGGGGATACCTATCATCATTAGTTTATTTATTTGGAGCCATTGTGCATGAAACCATTACAGTGTATTATAAAATCAACTATTGAAGGACACCATCTCTTCATTAAATAAAAAAATTAATGAAGGAAACAATAAAAAAGTGATTTTTAGCATTATAACTTTTGGAATTAGAATAAATTACGATCGATGATGATGGAGTTGAAACTATGTTATCAAACTGATTTCATTGTGTTTTATAATTAATTTCGTTTGAAAATGATTCTCCTTAAAAAAAGGAACTCCCTCACATTGGTTTTCCACTTCATGTTTTTTCTATTTGATGTCCAAATGATGTCTATTTACTTCTTAAATGAAGGGATATAAACTATTAGAAGATGTTATCATGAAAATGTAGAATGAAATATCCCAAAGAATTTATAAAAAAACTCATAGAAGCAAGCACAAAAAGAGGATTCAATAAACAGTAGTTTCAACATTAATATTTCATGATTTTTTTGAAGTTATTTTTTATGATTTTTTTCAATTATTTTTTCCTGAATCCATTCCCCATAAAACGAGAAAAAATCTGAAGTTTTTTTCAATTAATATGTTCTAGTTTCATTATTTAAACTCCACTTTACTTCTTTATAGTTTTTTGAAGTGTGTGGAACCCAAAATGAATGGAAATATTAATCATGTAGGGTAAATGATTAAAAATAACAATGATAAATAAATGGATTGTATTTTTATATTTTTTAGGTATAGGTAACTATCATTGATGAAGCTTTTATTTTGAATCAAGAAGAGTAAACAATAATGATTTATAAGTGATAATAGTGGTGATAATAAAAATCGAGAGATAGAAAATAGAATTACAATAGTATAGTTAAAATTGATTTCAATTTTCATTGAAGTGTTATTGAAATGACATCCTCAAAAATTGATTAGATTAATCTCATTCAGAAAAAGTTTAATCATAAAAATGGATTAATATTCATGCTTGTGATAACTTGCACTGACGTGACTATTAACTTCCTAGATTACCTCTAAGAACAATAGTGAAGAATCCCTCCAATGATTATGTATGTTCCTACAATAAGAATGTATTAAACACTATCATTACTACTAAGAATTTAATTTCACTTCATTTTTATTTATTTAGTAGAAATAGTTCCCAAAATTATATTGGTATTCCCCAATAACACGAACATGTATTAACAATTTTTTTCTATAATACTTGAAAATGACAAGATAAGTTCCCTACTAAAAATCCAAACAGAGCCATGTGTGGTCTATTTAAAATTAACATTTTCATGATTTTTAGTATTTTAATTTTTCCTTGGTCTTCATGACCTCTTCCAAACAAGTGAAATTCTAGTATTCACTTTGTAATTTCATCTTCAACTTTAGAAAATTTAATCAAACCTAGAAAAAAAAATTTGATCATTTTACATGTACTCAAAACCATCTTCCATTCGTAACTCAGACTTATAACAGTTCAACCAAACTATATATTGTAATTCAATGAATTCATCATTTTATTTTCTACATGTGTTCCTAGCTAGATAAGTGGGAGTCATGAATCCTTCATCTTCTACATTAAAAACTCAACCTATATCAATTTCTTATCCAGATATTACACACACTAGATTAATTTAAATTTATATCCTATAGATAAGAACTTGAAAATTTCACCATATATGTAGTTTGGGTTTAGAAATATCTACTTCATCTTGGGCCTTATCATATTTTTCTCTAGCTCGATCGATAGAAATATTTTTCTTCAATTATATATCTTCTGTTAAATCATGATCTAATTTCATGTTTAGTCAGGATTCGTTATCATCGATGGTGATTTGATATAATTTATCTTCTTCAATAATACATGAATCAATATCAATTTAAAAATAAAAATAATATGACGATAATCCTCATTGAAACAATGGAGATTCATATCTTATTATAATTTTCTTATTTGGATCATTGAATGGTTTTCAGTCAAGATTAATTATAATCATCTTCTTTATTTCGATGAGATCTAATTTGGGTGACCATCAGGAAGACATCAATATATTAGGTGAAAAAAATTGGATTGCATCGAATTCACATTAGGGTGTTCTTTATACAGAAATAATGGCTCAGTTGCGGCTTGAAAAAATATTTCTCCATTCTTGGTTTATTTGGAATCATCTTCTCTAACATACTTCAGTTCCAATCATACTATCAATGGATGAAACTCAATTTTGAATAGATCTTCATATTATTTTCCCAAATATGAATTGAATTACTTGTTCGGTCAAAAATGAATTACCATGTTGTTAAACACCAATTTCCTATTCAAATTTACATCCAGTCAATGCGTGTATTCAATGTTAATAAATTTTTACTCATACATTCACACCCTTCCCTTTTCAAACATTCAAATAAAGATCATTTGATTGGATTTCTCAAGTGTGATGGTTTCCTTTTACAAAATGATAATTATGAATAGATAATTAATTAAAAAAATTATGAATCATAAAAAACTATTAATTTTAAATTTAAATTACAAATAACAACTTCATTTAATGTAAGTGTTTTAAAAATATTTTTATCTTTTGTTAAATAATTGGAAGATAATAAATAAAATAAAAATTAATTATGTTTTCATATTTTGAATGGATTAATTAAAAAAATAAGAGTTAATATTTAAAAATAAACAAAAAAATTAATGAAATAATACAAACTAAAAATATTGGATTTTATGAACCTAAAACCAAACCAAACAAAAATAATTATTATTAATTACTCATTTAAATAGAAAGTAACATGTAAATATTAAATTTCATTTTAATTATCAATTTAAACATAAATCGCATCAAATATTATGTAGAAAAATTCTTCAATTAATGGCCACATCATATGGTTTTATCATGGTTTCGGAAAAACATGATGTTATCCCTATAAAACCATATGGATCATTAGTGATGGTTCATAGATGGCTCACAGTTAGTGTGTGGATAGAGCTAATCATACAGAAGATATTAAGAAACTATGTAACTCATAATAGAGAAAACAGAATGATATGTTGGTGTATGGTTTGCCTACCCATATGTCCAAACATTTCTGGTTCTCTAAATAGTATGTGAGTCTCAAAATCATACATTAGAAAAATATCATTAAATTTTGTTTTGACCAAAAAACTCCCCTAATCACTTTATTATTTCTTCTACCGGTATGGATCTCAAATGTAGGGACTTGATTTCTTATTATTAGCAATTTATGTCCATCCAAACACTAATTTTGTGGGAACGATAGTATTAGGGACATGAGAATTAATGCCAACAAGTTTTTCTTCCTCAATTGTTGTGGTTTCTACTAGATATCCTTTCTCGTTCTAGATAAAATAATATATATAAGATTTCATGGCTATATATATACTTTTTTTTTGTAATTCAAAAAGTAATTATTAATTTATTAATGGATAGGTAGTTATATCAATAGACTTTTCAACTACCCCAAATCGATTCTAGATGTATTTATTGTGGTGGTTCTCTTTAGGTAAGATGAATAGAATTAAATACATTAAAATAATCTTACTCATCAATATTCATTATAGTATCCCCATGTGAATAATTCATGATAGATTAAGGAATCGATGTTATACAGGATTTATATGAGCGGAAATTCAGGATGTTGGGATTCGATACTCATGAGGATAAAAATCTATAACATTTGAGGAAATTTAAATTATAATTTTATTCTATAACATTAATTTTCATGTTTTTATATTTTTTAGATTATTTCAAGTAATGATTCATATATGGGTGTGTATTTCTATTTTTTTGTGGACTGTGAGACCCTAGAATGATATGATTTGTATGCTAGAGTGTGAGAGGCTCGTGATATCCTTTCTTGTGGTGGTATGCATGTTGGAGTGTCTGTGGCCCAATATAATTTTCTTACAATGAAATTATTTTGACATACAATATTTTATATTTCTTATATATGAATCTATGGTTAATATGTGATTTGTTTCAAGGTACTTGGATGGACTAACTTTACTTATTGACCCCTTAAGGGGACAATTCATCATTGTGATTAAAAGGTTCAGATATCATTTTGATAGATGAAAGTTGGAATGTTTCTTACACCAAAGGAAAATATTGGTTCGACATGTGTGAAATATGTCTATCTCAAATGATAGATATTGTGTCAATATGTGTGAATTTAGCTTCTCTTAGATCCACTAATTGGGACAACATGAGGACACTAAATATTTTCATTAAAATAAGCCATGGAATTGTTACTGAAATGTGTTTAATAGATAAAATATAGTTGTGTAATTTTTTCATGAATTTATATAGATTAAATGAAATTATCTATGTCGTAAAATTGTTAATTTTAACATTACTTCCATAAAAGTGACAAAGTGGTGGAGTCAGGGATCATATAAGCTTGGTTAGAGGATAATGACTCAATTCATGTTTTTTAATTTATGTTTTTTCCATTGATGATAGAATTAACATATATATACATATTATAAATATATGTCAAATTAACATTGTGGGTGGTCCAATAGTTTCATAATCACACCCTAAAAGATAATTTCAATGTGAATTAAGTCTCAAAAGTCGTGCATCTAGTCATTGTAAAGGAACCTACATCAAGTAGCTTAGAAGGTGGATTTTAGCTAATAGTGCATCACAAGAATAGACTGAATATTATTTCATTAGTATTTTGGTTTAATCTATTCAATTATTACACATATTTTGACATAAAATATTAGCTTTCATTTTCTTATTATGTTAGTCTTTTGTACCATCCGATACAATATCATGTTTTTTTAGTATCAATTGTCTAGTTTTGTATTGTTTTTTTATGTATTTTTACTATATTTATGATGTATCCTAATAGATATAGAGGTCATAGGGTCGTGATTCGACCCTAGAAGGGATAGATATAGTGTCTTTTATTAATTACCTTAACATTAATATAATGAATAAATCTTGAAGTACCGAAGATTTTAGTATCCTTGCTTAACCAGATACATAGACGAGTTAAGTTTTTAAAATTTATACACTAATTAAAACATATAGTTTTCTTGTTTCTAAATAAAAAACACTGAAGAAAACTATAATCCATCTATTGAATCCTTTCATATATTTCATAGTATGCATCTAAGATTCCTAGGGAAAGAAACATAATAAGGGTGAGATCAATTTCATAGTAAGGGAAATGTATAGTGCAATAAATAATAAATCAATAGGAATAAATTAACATGGAAAGTTAAATAACTAATAACACATGAAAATTAATCAATGAGATAAAAAGGATGTGACTAAGAAATAAGTTTATAAAAAAAACAAATTCCATTTAAATAAATAGACAAGGAAAACTAAATATTGAAAGGTAAGAAACTAAAACACATGACTTTTAATAAATAAACTTAAAATAAAATTTACTCATAGGTAAGTCAATGAAAAATCTCAGGGATGAATAATAACTAAAACTAAATGAAGAAACTTCATAATTATTAGACTCCATGTTTCTTAGGAATATGGAACCATTAATATTAATTGAAAGATTACTGATTCCAATTTCTACAACTAATTCGTCACGTGGTACTATCAATGCATCGATGGGATTTCATTAACTAGCCCCCTACTGGTTGGGATTTCATTATGTGGCCTCCATCCCATTTATTTCATATCTAATCCATACCCTATATATTGAATAAACAATGTTCCCTATCAAAAATTCTTGTCGAATAAGGTATACTGATTTATAAATATTTCCCCAAACAATCTAATAAAATTTATACTAAACACTATATTATTAATGGAATAAATATTGGAAAACAATCATATCAGTGAAAAATGATTTGGAAACATAGGGTAAATTCAATGTCAAATGATTATAAGAAATTGAATATTGCTATGGGGCTAAAAAGAATCAAGGAAGTTAATGTTAGTATTGTCCTTTAAAAATCAATCATAATTCATCCCTATGAATAATAAGGATGGTATGAACAAAACATATACCATGTGAAGTAAAATAAAAAATTTCTATTAGTGATGAATAGAAAAAATACAAAAATAACATTAAAATATATAAAATTAACATTATGTTTTGAAAAACCATTTCATTGAAGAATCCCTTTTGAAAATATTTTCATTTAAATTTAATAATTTTAGAATACCAAGGAAGATTTAAATAAATTATTTGTGGTAAATTCATACAATAAGTGCATTGTAAAATAAACATTTCTATTTCATGGTTAATGGATTGAAAATTTCATTATTTAGAATGGGAAAACAAGATTCATTTGAAAGCATTCATAAAAAAGGAAAAAATGTATTTACAAAAATATTTTATAAACATTTTTTAATTTTTTTATAAAATATAGTTTTAGAAGAAAAAATGTTCTGTGATTAAAGGGGGAATCAATGTTGGGTTTTATGAAAACCATTTCCAAAACATTTTGTTACCAAAGAGTTAAATAAGGGCACAAATACATGAAAATTGTCACGAATAAACATAGGATAGAAAATTATCTTCTTATTGAAAAATGGTCATATAATTTCCTCAAATATAAGTACCATTGAAATATTACTAAAGATATTGGTTGGGAAAATAAAGAAATAATCATTTCAATATATCCCATACCACTTTGAAGCATTTTAAATCATAATATTAATTAAATAATAACATTAAATGAATGTATAAAATTCTATTATATAAAAAGGATTAGTGATATTATTTGAAAAAATTGGAAGTAGATACACCAAACAAAATATGTAAGTTGGGAATATGAAATTTATCTTATGGATGTAAAAAGAGAGATTAGAATCCCATATATTGAGTTTCATTTTAGGTTAATATCCTTTAAACTCTTTTAGAATAACATTATGTTTATTTTATTATTTCTTAAGAACTATTTTCATATTTATATTTATCTTATTTCAGTTTCTACTATGTTGTATACAACTACTTAATCAATTATGTTTACATCAGGTGTTTCGACGAATTTTGATTTATATGTGAAAAAACATTATTTGGTCCACTTTGGTCAAATGGTTCACTACATAACGTCAATATAATAATAATTAAATAATGATATTATTTATACATAAATTATAAATTTTAAATCATTAATTAAATATGGTTATGAAAAAATGAACGAACTCTACAACCATGGAGGTGGTAGGTCGTACGTATGTATGGGTAACATTCCATTTTCAATTATAATTATGGAAAGAAGTTAAGTAAAAGCATATAATTTCATAATGATAATTATATCATAATTACCATATTAATCAATAATATATACATAAATTTTTAATTATTTTTAGGTATAAGTAATCACATCGTGTCGAGGAGGTGGCAGTCCACACATACACAAATGACCTCATTACTTTTTAACTACGGGAAATGGTAACAATAAAAATGATATATATATATATAGTATTTATATAAATTTAATTATATAAATAATATCTTATAGTGTTTTTTATGTCACACATGTTTAATTGGAACCATACATTATATGTTATATGTACTGTGTGAATGAATCACATCGCTTCGAGCGGTGGTAGTCCACACTTCTCAAACGATGTTAGCGATTGGACATATAATAGAATGTTTTAAAGGTATGCATAGTAAATGTATTAGTGAAGTATAGATAAATAAAAAATATCAAAAATATAAAATATTAATATAGTTTTTATAATTATGTCCAACAATTAATGTTTATAAAAGAAAAATGAACAATCGTCAATTTGTGAAGTTGCAGTTCGGCATACAAAGAAACAGTATGTTTTTTACCTATTAGAAATAGGTTTCTATTTGTGTAGGTTAAACCATTAATATTACAAGAGGATATTATATTGAGGATATTTTTTTTGTAATATTATCATGTAATAAAATTATTTTATGGGGTGTAGAATAGAAATGAAATTACCTATCTTGAGAGAGGACATTGCCTCTTAATTGGGTATCTTTTTTTGGTTGGTATGAAAAGGTTTCCTTGGATGTATTTATTCATAAATGTATGATTCAAGGTAAATGTGAGGGATGTTGTGACGGTTCAAAATATTACCAAGTTATTGAGTAGGTTTGGGGTTGGCCTGAAACCCTTAACATAATTTGGTAATGGTTTTAAGACCCACTACCTTTCTGAATTTGATTGGATTTAACCTGGCATACCAGTATTCATTTCCTATATCAAAATTAATATAATTTAAAAATTAAATAATAAGTATATTATTGAAATAATGTTAATAACTAAAAATGATTTTAACAATAGTTTTTAATGAAAAATGAAAACATATATACTTTATCCGTTTTATTTTAACATAGGTGCTTCCTTAGTATAATGTTTATCTATAATAGGATTTATCAGATTTTTAAATCATAACACGTTATTGTTAAATCTAAAACACCACATTTTTTTAAAATATTATTCACTATCATAATATTTCATTATTTATTGTAATGAAACTATGAATTATCCTAAGAATCACCCCCAAGAGTGTCAAACCAGGTGTGATGTAAACCCGTTGTCGTATACCAGGTTACCACAATTTAGGCAGGGAACTCCTTTATAGATTTATTACCCATACAAACAAATGATCTAGAACCACATCGACTTGTAGAATCTTGAAATTTATGTATTTATATTATGACAGACATAATCACTACATTAATAATAATTTAGGATGTGCGTCTATGCATGTCCTCAAATTCTACATTATGGTTATGTTCTCTAAGATATGTTTTCTGAAATATAGGTATCAAGGTTCATAATAAAAATCATATAATTCCAACTATAGTGAGCTAACCCTAGAAGTCCCTATGTGTGGATTATCATACTGATTACATTGGCATGATTATAAGGAATCGAATACCAAATGACCAAAGAGTTTAGTAGTCTTGCTAAACTAGATACTTAAATGAGTCTTGTATTACAAAATAATACAGTAATTACAATATAAATTTTTTATTCTTTCTAATTAAATAACCATTAGGATAACTTTAATTCATCTAGTAAATCCATATATATCATTCATAGAATGTTTCATGGAATCATAGGGAAAGAAACATATTAAGGGTCATCTCCAATACTCATTAAGGGAAAATTTTAGAGGATAAAATAATGAATTGGTTGGAATAAATTAATATGTAATGGTAAGTAACAGAAATTTTATGTGAATTAATCAATTGGATGAAAATGAAGTGAATTAGATATAAGGAATGATAAATTAAAATGCATTTCATTCAAATAACAAGATCAGGAAAAATAAATATGGAAAGTTAAGAAAATAAAGCACATTCCATTTAATTAATGAACATAAAATAAAATGTATCCATATATATGTTGACACATAATCTCGTGGATGAATAATAACAAAAAAAATTAAGGAATTCCTTAATTATTGGTTTTTTTGTTTTCCTAGCTATATATAACCATTACCAAAAAGATATTGTTTACCTATTCCAAATTTATTATCTAATTCATCCCATTAGACTACCGATGCATCAAGGGTATTTCATTAACCGGTCCCCAAACTGTATGAAAATCCTTAAATGGTCCCCAACCCATTAATTTCATGTCAAAGGAATTACTCACATATTTAAAAAACAACATTCCCCATAAAATATATTTACTAAATAACACATATATATTTATTTATATTTTCCAAAATAATCAAACAACGATAAAACTAAACACTGTATAAAAATGGTATACAATTTAGGAAATAATCATATCCTTGAAAAATGATGTGGATAATTATAAGGATTTTAATGTCAAATGATCATTTGAAATTGAATATTTCAAGGGTGTTAAAATTAATCAAGGAAGTGAATATGAATATTATTCTTGGATGGATCAATTATAATTTATCTATATGAAAAATAATAATGGTATCAATAAAAAATATCCCATGTGGTTTAAAATAATTTACGGTTGCCAATGATGAATTTAAGTAATATGAAAAGGACTTTCAAAAATATTCTTGAGAAAAATATTATTTTATTTTTAAAAAAGTTTTGAAAGACATTTTCCTTGGAAATAAATTTTAAAAATATTTTCTTTAAAGGTAAAATTTTTACAATATAAATTATAATTCAAATAAATGATTGTTGTTAAATCTATACAATTTGTACAAGGTTAAAAGAACATTCTTTTTGAATATTTAATGTTTATAAAAATGACTTATTTTGAAAGATACCAGAATATTCATCTTAAAACATTGGTAAAATACAAAATGGGAAAAATGACCATATAAAATAATTTTAAAACATTTTTGAAAACATTTAAAATAAAAAAAAATTTAGAAGAATATTGGTTCTCTCGATAAAGAGGGAAACTATGTTGGGTTTCCAAAAACTCCATTACTAAAACCTTTTGAGTACCAAAGAGTAGAAAAATAGTACCAATACGTGATAATGGTCCTGAATAATGAAGGGAGATAAAATGAATGTTTTTTTCAAGCCAATTTCATATAGATAAGTCAAATATAAATTCAATAGAAAGATTATTAATGATATTATTGATGAAAATAATTCTAAAACCGTACAAAGTGTTTGATAACAGTTTAAAATATTTTAAATCATAATATTTGTTATAGAATAATATTAAATTAAATTTTGAAATACCATTAAGGTAATAGGACAAATTACAAAACACAACAAAACTTGTAGTAGATACCCCACAAAAAATATGTAAGTGGTGAACATGACATTTCCCTAAAGGCTTAAAATGTGAGATGAGAATACCTTACCTTGAGTTTCCATTTAGATGAACATCCTTTTACCTCAAGTATAAAAACAATAGGATTTTTTTACATTATTGAGAACATTTTTATTGTTTTTAATTTTTTTGTTTATATTTTTACTATTTTGTACACATATACTTTACCAAATATTTTTACATTTGGTTTTTTTCCAAATACGATTTATGTGTAAAGAATAACATTAGTTGCTCAAATAAGTTAAAAAAATTATTACATAGAATCTATAAAATAATACTAATGATATGATTATTATATTTATATATCAATTATAAATTTAAAATAAATAATTAAATATGTTTATGAAAAATGAACCGATTTTACAATGTTGATAATGGACGGTCGTACATACTCATGAGTAACATTCCCATTTTTCAATGATCGTTATGGAAAGAAAGTAAGTAAAACCATATATTTATAAAGTTATCCATATATAATATATAACACTTTTCTTAATAATATATACTTATATATATATTTAATTTTATGTAAAATAAATCACATCTTGTCGATGATTCGGTAGTCCACACATCCACAAACGATGTTATAACTTGTTATGTCTGTGAAAGGTTAATAAAAAAATGAAATATATATAGATATTATTTTACAGGAAAGAAATTTTTTCATGAATAAAATATAAAGGTTTTTTATGTTGCAAAATTTAATTGAGACCATCTATTATATTTTCTATGCATAATGTGAACGAATCACATCACTTCGAGAGGGTGGTAGTCCACAACACCTGAAAATGATGATATCAATTTAACGTAAAATGGAAAATATTAAAGCTATGTGAAAAAAAGTATAAATAATCAATAAATATCATATATATAATAAATAAACCAATTTTACAACATAATTTTCAACCACGATTTTTGGGAAATGAAAAATGAAAAGTCATCATTTCGTGAGGCAGTAGTTCACCATACACAGAAATAGTGTGTTCATTACGCATTAGATGGATGGGTGTGGTAGTGTAGTTGTAAAAATTAATAAAAAATAATATTGAGGGTAATTTGGTTCTTGTATAATCATGAAATAAATAAATTTGATGTGGTTGGAAAATGGAAATGAAACTAGATAGCTTGAGAGAAGACATTACATCTTAATTGAGTAACTTTTTTAGATTATAAAAAATACTACATTAGAAGGATTTTTTTCCCAAAGATAAGCCTCATAATATATTTGAGGTATTTTGGAAATATATATGGGAATAAGGTTTCATAATATATTCTGTTTGAGGGGGTGAGGAATGGGTAGAGGTGGTGGACATTTCTATGGGAGAAAAATGACTCACTTGGTATTTTTGAAATAAATAGGTGTAACCACGTTTTTTCCTAAAACAATTAATAAAAACCCAAAAATAATCAATAAATTAATGTTAATTATCGAATTATTTCCATAAAATTAGATTTGGAGAAGTATATAGGTCGTTTTAGGCCTTATAATTATGTTTTTTTCCTTAATAAGCATAATTTAACAATAATCATTATAATTAATTATAATCAATTTCACTAAATGTTTTGGTATAAAACAATGTTAGTATTATAAGAATTTATAAATTATTCTATATCCAAATATGGAATCATTTTTAGCAAATTTTTATAATATAAATAATTTAAATTAATTTGAAATTCTTCTCGTAGGTGGGATGACAATACATGTTTTTAAAGTAAAAGCATCTGAAAGTTTTCTATGTTTTTATAAATAATTTCAAAGTAAAAATGAATCCAATGTCATAAATTTTATAAATTAATAAAAATATTATCTAATTAAAAATTACACCCAATTTAATTTATATTTTATCCTTATAAATAAATTAGTTGAAAAATCTCTTTGCAAATAAATTTCAATATTTTTAACTATTCATTAAAAAATGAAATGTTTCAAAAATATAATAAAATTTTACCCTACCCTAATTTTTACGTTTCTATTTATAATAATTTGTTTATTTAGAAATATTAAATCAATTTAAGTGTTAAAATTATTATTTTAAATGGGTACTTAATTAAATTGAGGTCAAATTTCCTTGATAAAATATATGTTTGATATGTAAAGTAGAATCTGTTCTTATTATAGGAATATAAAACAAAATGGATGAATTTGAAAAATATTTAATTCAATATAAAACATATATATATCATTAAAATCATTCACTAATCATAGTTAACTATATATTTTAAGACAAAACTCTTTTGCAAGCATTTAAATTATTATATTTGTTTATGTCCAATTAGTACTTATTTTCATTTCTCTTTAGTGGTTAACCAATAAATTTTGATTATATTTATATGAATCATAAATTTCCATATGTTAGTCAATATTATTCATAACTTATAACACAACATCTATGTTATATCCTATTATATTAAATAATAATATTTCAAAAATATATTGTAATTTTGTGAAACTTGGTCTTGTGTGTATCCCAAGCTATTGAGGAATGTCACATGTGCGTGTAACACAAGTTTTAATGGAAGGTATCTATTGTGTGAAACACAATATATTTCATTTTTATATTCATTAAAATATATATAATTTCTGAATATATTTAATATAGTCAATATATAGTAATGTCACAGGATATCATATTCCCTTATGCGATAGGTGATTCATGTCATTCATGATATTTAATAAAAATATTTACATTAGAATTTCAGTTTGTTACATATAGTATTCCAACTAAACATATTGGACCCACTCATTATGTCAATAAACATTTTCAAGTGAGAAGAACTGTGAATTCATGTAGAACTCATGATTCGTCCTAGTTATTCAAACATGAGTGTCACAGTTTTGAATATGGGATTTCTATCGAGGCTATTATACTCATCCTTACATGGTATTTTCTAAAACTATTTGATCATTTTGAATAGATCTCAATGGTCATAGAGAATAAGTGTTTATTGGTACATGTTATCAAATAGTGATAAAAAATTATGTGCATACGTTAGGGTTTTTTATTATAAGATATGATGTTTACCATGGGTTTACAATTATGGAAATGATTTTCATTTTTTCAATGATATAATGTTGTATTCATTATTTGATATGGAATTTTATATGTATTGGTTTTTATAATTATATATGAAATATAATAAATTAATTAATTCTAAATATTCCCTGGGTTATATGATTTTTTATTTTATTTAGTTTAAAAATGGTGATTTTAAAGGCAACTATTTTACGTGTGAATTTTATTTATTTAGTGTGTATATCCTATCACATCCATCCATAAAACTATAATATAATAGAGATT
This sequence comes from Viscum album, assembly GCA_963277665.1. NCBI lineage: Eukaryota > Viridiplantae > Streptophyta > Magnoliopsida > Santalales > Viscaceae > Viscum > Viscum album. Next base: position 1,113,265,136 of record OY728147.1, read on the forward strand.
TTCTTGGGGAGGAACATCCAGTATTGTTTTTATTGAATTGATGCTTTGGTAATATTATATTCTAGAATTGAAAGTCCCTGAATATAATAGTGCCAAGGTGATTACCCAATAAACAAGAGATTTATAATTTTCATGTTTAAATTAATGGGGTAGAGTTGTATCTTAAAATTCATGAGAATATGTTTTAGGAACATGTTAGTGTAGAAAGAGAGTACTTCAAAATTGTTGAGAAGAAGGTACTGAATTATATAAATTGGATTAGGGATATTAAAAATGATTGTTATATTGGTTACAAAGTAATGTTTATTTTGGTATGCTAAATAAATAAGTTTCTATAATTAAAATGAAAAGTCATTCAAAGGATTGAAAAAATTTATACAAAGATTAATACTCACAAGAGAATTAATATTTAAAATTTCATACTTAATAATATAATATTATAATTAAACTTATTATAAAATATCTATAATTTTTATCATAGCATTACATGATTTCTCTAGTGGTGTAATTTATTAAAATATTATATTATAATATATTATAACTTTTTGTGAATATAATTTATTTAATTTATTTATTATATAATTATTAATATATTTAATATATTTGACTAAATAAATTCATTTATTTATTAAAATGTATATATTATATATTCATTGAGATTGCTTCCTTTAGTTTTTCACTACTCCCTTTGATTTACCCTTTCGGTCATATCACATTCTCATTATCAGTTTGGGTTCATCCAGAGTGAATACAATCATCCCTATTTAACCTTTCCAACACCCATTAGACACCTTCTCTATTATCAGTCCAGTTAGATGAATCCACTATAATCTAATCTAATAAATATCACATCATTGATTTGGATTTCATTATTCATACACATTTTTATTTTAGTTTACTATCCCATTGTTACTAAGATTAATTTGATTGATTATAGTATATATTTATTTCATTTATTATAATTATCTCTAGTAAAATATTTTTCTCATTTTGAGATGCTATTTTGGTAATCAGGAGCTATGAAATTCTATAGGAATAACTGATATGACTTATCCATCATCATTGACAATTTATTTTGAATCATTATTTAAGAAAATTACAATATCCACAACAAGTTAATGATTTTACACTACATAATTTCAATAGAAAATGATATCTAGGGAATGTATCATAAGATAAAGAATATCAATGATGATGAAAATTTATTTTGGGATCATTTTAGGTGGGATAGAAAGTAAAATTTGATACATTAGAACAATTATTCAACAATAGACCATTGAAATTGATATTTAGGAGAATATGTTGATTCATGTTAATAAAATAATTAGATATAATATATTTTCTAATTTTTTAGAGATTTTTTACAATAATAATTTTTATTGACGATTTTCCCCCCTAAAATAGAAACAATTCATCAAAATTTCATTGACACATTTACATTGAGTTTATATTTTAACAAAGGATACATTATGGATAGACGCAACTATAAATAACACAATAAATTTTTATAAAAATATATTTTTAGAATCATATTTATCATTTCATGTCACATTATAATTTTATTTTTTAAAATAATTTTTTGATTATTCGGTCCTAGGAATGGATAGCGAATTCATGGATGTGGAATCCAAGGGATAGTGGATAACAATATATTTTTTGATTCAATCACTACTCTGCAGAGAGAAATATTACTCTTACTTATAATCATCATAAATTTATCACTAGTTTTGTAATATTGGTAAATATTTCTGACTATATTACATGTAACCATTTAACATATAAGATAATTATACTTTTATAAAGCTTAATATATATTGGTAGACATATATGAAGTGATATTCTTTGAGATAAATATTAAAAATTTGTAATGAATAAATATGAAATATAATGAGGATATGTGGGTTTTTTGGTAATTAAAATTAATTTCTACTTATTAGATCTATTTTCATGAATGATTATGTTGTTTGAATCATTATAAATTAATATGAGGGAAAAAATATATTATTTTTCTGGGTTATTCCTATCCTGATGTCATTATTGACTGAAGGGACCACCTTGTTACCTCTTTATTAGAACAATCTCTTTAATTATTAATGTTTTTTAACCTCTAATGGATTTTTTTTCAATAGACACCTCTAAAATAATCACTTATCTTTCTAAAAGATATATTGAAATTTATTTTTAATTATTTTGTGATAATAAGATGAAGGGTGGGTAGTAAATTATATATCCTAAAAAATTGAATGAAACATATAATATATGTATGCTAAAATTATATTTCCTCTTCATCAAAATCATTCCAAAATGTTATATTTATATCAAGATAAAAAACACTATAATTTTTTAACGAATATTAGGTATATAACTAAATAGAAATAAAAAATGAGTTATTAATACCATAGATTGAAGAACCCTCCTAGCTATTATAGACATAATTCATGAATTATAGAAACCACACGAAAAAGGAAAAAACATAGGTAAAAAATAAATAAATCATTTTTATACTTATTAATATGAATCACATAGTAATGTTCATTATAACAATATTAAGATAATTTTTTAGATAAAAAGCAAATAATTTTAACAATGGTCTTTCATATATGGGTTTTTTTTAAATTATAATTTCTAAATTTTATAATATTAATTTTAAAATATTAATATCATTTTTTATATTGAGATATCAAAATTTATATATGGTAAAATTTTGTGATTTTTGGGAAAATTTATAATTTTTCTATGAATAGTCAAATTTCTGATTTTGAAAAAAAAAATACTTTTTTTTAAGTGAATTAGTAATTTTAAAAGGTCCAATATGATTTTAGTATGTATTCAAGTGTAATAATTATCATTTTATTATATTTAATCCTCTTAATTAATTTTTTAATTACATTATATTGTATTTTAGTATAAGTTTGTTTTCATGTTTAAAAATAACTTTTTCTAAAAACTATTGTAAAATGAATATTAATTCTCTATTTTAGTTTATTAAAATTAACCCAAATAGGGATAATTTTAAGTTAAATTTAGTTTATATATATAATTAAATATTATTTTATATTTCTATAATTATTATTACAAATAAGAGAGTTATTGTAGAATCATCTTTTCTCAAATAAATACTATACCAAAAAAACCCTCTATTTCATTATGTGTGTTAGTTTAGTTTGTAATTGAATTTTATAAATTATCTGAATTTAATTTGGTAAAATGGATTAAAAATTTGGAATTATAATAATTACTTTTTTAAGAAAAATTAAAAATATTTATCGACCAAAATTAATTGTGAAAATAGAAAAATTTAATTACTATAGTTAAGGTAATAATGGTTTTACTGAGATGGTGATAAAAATTAAAAGGTTGAAAATGGCCACAAAATATATCTAAAATATAATTTGTATAAATATTTCAACACTTCCATGACTTGATTAATATTTTCCATTATTTGATAGTTATGAAATTAATAAAATGTGTGTACAATTCATTTTCTTTTTCCAAAATTACAAGTGTGTTAGTCACCACACTTATAAACTGCCACTTATATCCTTCTCTCTTCACATATTGAAAACCCATTGGTTTAAATAGTAACTACCCAAATAAATTATATAATTCAAAAATATCATCATATAATACACATTTTTTATATAAATTCAACCAATAAAGGTCACTAATGCAAGATAAAATATGAATCCGGATGAAGAGGTCATATTTTTCAACGAGGGTTTTTATTATATTTCATTATCCATAAACATAAATTATTTTTATACAATTATTATATAATAAAATCATAATATATCATATATTTATATGCTATTGTTTTAATTTAACAACCTAAACCCTCCTCCTATTTAAACAAATGTGTTAGGAAATCATCATTAGTGTGTACGGCGGACTACCACCTCACAAACAGATGTAATTCATTTTTCTATTACAGCATCTTAAGGATAGGTGTGATTATATTTATAAAGTATATATATGGTATCTATAATATTAATAATATTATCAAGTTAGTATATTATATATACCTTATTTACATTTACTTTTGTAGTGGATATGATAACGCTTCTCGTGTGTATGGCGGACTACCGCCTCACAGAGCCCTACAATTCATTTTTAAAAAAATATATATACAGAAAGTAATAACATTAAATATAATTAATATATGTTATATACATTGAATAAATATGTTATTCGTTGAAAAATTATCATTATGAAATTATAATATAACATTTTCATTCTTACATTTTCACTCATTGAAAATTGATCGCGTTGTTTGTGAACATGTTGCCTATCACCTTCATAATGAAATGTGAATATTTTTCATCCACACAAAAAATTAATGATATATATAAGTTTATATAAATAAAAAATATGTTATATATAATTTTATTATCTTTTTTTAATGATAAAATATTTTTTTCTGGCATTCCAGAGTGATCAATTTAGAAAAGAAATGTTAGAAAAGTGCATATGTGACAAATTATCTCCATGATTTCCAATATAATTAATATTTCAAAATGATATTTAATTATTGGTATTAAAATTATAATTTATGGATAAATAAGAAAATACTTCAATGATAATAAATATTTATATTTTTAAATAATATCCCCTTTGACCATATTTGAAATATAAATGTCATTTTTGTTACATAAGACGAATATAGAAAAAAACCCTAACATAAAAAAATGTATTAGGTAAATTTATATAAAATTATATTAAATGAAAAATTTTAATAATAAAAAAGAAAAATGTTATCAATTTATTAAATAATTATCATATTTTTATTATATTTAGTAATATAATGACACATGTGATAAGTTTGACACAAGGTAAGGTACCTCATCCCAATATCCATTCATTGATCCTTATTTATATGTCAGGAACCTGTATTATTTCACAAGTCATATATATAGCCACTTTGTCATTTAATATATTTAATTTATCTATTTTCATGTTGTTTAATTTTTTTATTATGTTATTTTTTCATGGGGATTATGAATCAAATATTTCCAATTTGGAAAAGTAACTTTTCATTAAAAAAATTATATTATAATGTTTTATTTTAAACTACCTATCATAATTTAAATTTTTTTAAAATGTTTTATTAAATGTTTTTATAGGGATATTAAATATTTTATAATGTAAATTTTAACTCTCTTTTACCTTATTTTAATGGTTTGAAGAAAATAATATTTTTACATGTTTTGTGAGGAATGTTTTTAAAAACAATAAAAAGAAACGTTATATATAGTGACATAGAACTTTTCATCCTAGGTACTATTATTTTATTTCAAGATTCTTTTTCATGATTTCAATTTAACATTAAATAAAAATCCTTTTCTATTTTTTTGTTATTTTTGGTATGTAAATTGGTTTTGTTAAAAATGAGACTATATATTGGTATTGAATATTTTGTTTTAAAAGAGAAGGGTATTATGATATCCAAAAGTTTTTTTAATATGATTTTAATAGTTTTTTGTCAAGTTTTTGATGAAAAATTTAAAGAATAAGTTTTTTTAAGTATGTAATAATTATAAATTTTAAATTAGTGGGTCTAGAGTGTTTAGTGAGAACCCACAATATCTTATACAATAATACAACAATATCAAATTGGTTGATCCCGTTATAGAATAAATGATGGACAAACCTAGATATAACATTAATGAATTTGGTATTATTCATTATATTAACATGAAATAATTGTGTGTTTGCTGACTTGTTTATTTTATGGTTTAACCAGGATCCAGATACTTATAATATAGGTTTAAAAGTGGTTATAAATATAATAAACTATGTTTCTAGAATTGGGTTTTTAACATATTATTAAAGGTTTTAATGTCATTCATTGTAAAAAAATGTGTGTGTGTTTCATTTTGAAATGTATTATTTCTTTCTCTAAAAAATTGATGATAAATGTTAAAATTTTTTGTGTTTTCATGATTTCACTAGACTAATGGTTTTCTTATATATATATATATATATATATATATATATATATATATATATTATAGTTAGTTTCTAATGCACATACCAAATTTTCAAAATGGTTTTCATAGGATCTATGGGTGTGGAAGTGAATGGAAGAAGTCAATTTGAATTTCATGATTAATGTCTAGGAATGTAAATCATACAGTATTATAAAATTTTATATCATGGGAAAAGTGGTTATTAATATTATGTTTCCACTTTTAATTATATGGGTTTTTAATATATGCGTAATGGTATAATTATTTAAAATTATAAGCATAAAAATATCCTCGATTGTAAAAAAAATTGTTTCATAACTTCATTTTCAAGATTATGTAATTTTTAATCTTATGCCTCTATAGTTTGTATCAATGGGTGGTTTAGATAACTTCATTGGTCAGGATAATACTAATAAAATGATATTGAAATACTATACCATATTTCTATATTGACATGATAATAAATTTTAATTTTTCTTTGTTGATTCTTATAAATTAATTTTATTCATAATTGATTTTCACATATGAAATAGGGGGCCATAGTAGGAAGTCATAAAGAAGAACATATAATTCCAGATCAAAATACTGAGAAGGATATAATTGGAATAGAATAGTTTGTTTCAGTGATATATTAGATGACATAATCTATTAATGGTGGTGGATTTTGTTTATAGATATGAAAATGAACTAGAATAAAAATAAAATGTAAAAATGGAGTATTTTAGGAGACACAATTCCCCATATTTCAGTGGATAATATAATCCCACGATAGATTAAATATAGATTACTTCCTTGGATAATATATTTGAGGGAATGAGATATTTGGAATGTCAATAGAAATATAATTTCATTCATTATATTGAAGGTTATTCTTAACAATCATTGTATTTCTTTAAGAATACTTTATATAATTATGATCATGATTCCATATAATGAAAATAATTTAAGGATCTTTTAATAGAGGAATATTTAGCTATGTTTTTTTAACACTGGATGAAAAATTGATTCCTCAAATAAGGGAAAATAGTATAAGATTATATAGATGTATATAAAAAACATCAACAAAATTTCCAAGAATGTGTTATATATTTTTTCGTACAATATTAGTAAAAATAATTGATATTACATTGGGTTAAAATCATTTTTTTAAAGATCATTGATTGAATGAGAATTTAAATTTTACCTAAAAGTGGTTTTTTGTGTTATATAAGTTGAGATGGATTTTTATGACACATATTCTCTTCAAAATTTAAATAGTAAGTATATATCTTGGTGAAAGGAAATTTAGAAACAAAATAATAATAATTTTTGAGTTAATCTCCCAAAATGTTCTATGTGTGGAAAATGACATTTCATAGAATGTTTGAAAAGAACTCAGAAGTATTTTGTTTTGTTATGTTTGGTCATAGAGCTCATTAATATAAAGAAATAATTCATGAAGAACCAAAGGATTTGGTAACAAATACCATCCAATCGTGAGGTATTTTAGTTACAATGAGTTGGTTCATAATCAAAACATGTGTCCAAAGAGAATTGCATTGCGTTGAAATCATCATTATCCAAAACAATAGTGCAAAAAAATTATTTTCTACAATATCATTTAATGATGGGCCATCATCAATAGTGGCGTCATGTATGTAACATGTTTTTTATTGAGTTATAGAAATAACAAGTTTGAATCTAGATCATAACAATTATTTTTTTTATAAATTTTCATGTAAATTTATAATATCATTACCTGAATGTATTATAGTTCTTTTGGTTAAATCTCTACATGGTAATATTAAAATTTTTAAAATATTTATTCGGATATTTAGGTTATTATCAGTATTACTATGTATACTATAAATCATATAAAACTGGCCATGATATATTTTCATATCATTCTAGGTATATATTTGAACTAATTTTATCCCACTAAGATACATTCTAGAGATAAAAATATTGTTTTTTATTATTTCATTCCTTTAATAACATACCAATTAAATGAGAAATATTATAGAGTTGGAAATGAATTTATCCTAATTCTTATTACAAAAAATAAAAATACAATTCAAATTACTAATGTGGAAGTAGTAAAATAATACATTGATGTATTTCTAGATGATTTACATGGTTCTATTCATGATCAAGAGGTTGAGTTCACCATTGACTTTTTTCTTCATGATAATACTATTTATAATTCCCCTATCGAATGTATCATGTACATATTATAGAAATGAAAAATAAATTACAAGAGTTATTAGATAAAGGTTTCATTAAACCTAGCACTTCACCATGGGATGCTCCAGTTTTGTTTGATAAATGAAATAAGGTCAATTGAGTCCCATCATTGATTATAGTACCATAAATAAAATTACTTTTATGAATTAGTATCCATTGAATCACAACAATGACTTGTTTGATCATCTCCTTTGAGATTAATATTTTTATAAACATGACCTGTAACACACTTATATTTTATGAGAAATATTTATTTATGTATTATGTTATACGCAACACCAAAGGAATCTTTCACAACACACAATACTAACTTGGCTTGCATTACACGCAATCACGACCTTCCTCGATTGCGTGTGTAGTACGCAATACTGGGTTTCACTAAACAACGATATATTATTATAGACTATCCATTATGAATAGTATTAACTAAATTTTGAATTTTATAACATTTTTATTCATCTTACACATTTTCTAGAACATGGTAATAGAACAAAATAAATTTTTCGGGTAAAACAAGTATTTTTCAAAAAAATGCAGTTTTGCCGCCTTTTGATGGCGCACCCATATTAAATCTAGTTTTTGAAATTTTTATTAGTTAAATTTGACAAAATAAAATTATTCTTTTGAATCAGGATATAAAAAATTACTTTGGATAAATTTTTGATATTTTTCTGATAACTTTCATATTTTGATGAATAGTAAAAATATGCTAATTTTTAATTAAAAACAATGTTTTTCATTGAGAAAATTTATGTGGTTAAATTATAATATTTAATGTTTTTAAATTATAAATAGAATATATTTTTATCCTTTAATATAATATATGTCATTATCATTAATTTCACATTGAATTTATAGGTAAAAACATTTCAATCTTTGGCAATGTTTTAACTTCTAAAACTCGTTTTCTTAACAACAGGATTAATTTTAAATTAATTACTGAAACTTATGTGTCTTGAATTTTTAAAAATGGATTCAATATTTGGAATCAGTGGGTCTAAATTATTTTAATAGGCTACATTTATTTTTGGGCATTATGAATAGTAACTACGGTAAATTTTATTTACCATAGTTAAAGGTAAATCGGGTAATTAAGGGTAAATATAAGATTATAAAATTACTCTAACACCTGAAAATTCCTATTGGAGGACTAAAAGTAGACCCCTATCACATAAGGGTCATATTAGATTCATTTAATGGACATTTTTCTATTAAAATGATTTAATTATTATTAAAACCAAAGAAAGTGACAACATGTCACTTTCTTAAATATTATAAGTATAATAATTTTAATTTAGTGATAAACTAAATGAAACTTAAAACATGAATAGTATAAACAAATATTATACAATTATATACATCATATAACTTTATTTAGAATTTTTAGGGATTAAATAATTATCATTAATTATGACACAATAGTGATGTTGAAATTATTTTATTAATTAAAATATCAAATAAATGGGATTAAAAATATAAAAATAAATATTATATGAAGTATTTAATGTGATCCAATACTTCTCTAGATACATAAGACATTTTGAGAATCTATTAATGATTTTAGTTCGAACATATATTCTCTATATATTTTATTTAAATTCAAATAAATGAATAGTGTCAAAATTGACACTATTGTTATTTTATAAAAATAACATATTATAAAATTGTTTAAAAATCAAAAAAAAAATTATAAATTATAAATTAAAATTTATATGGTATAAAATTTTATATAGGGTCAAATTATAGAAAATTCACAACACATATGTAATTATTTATAATAATTTAAAATTTAGAATATTATTACCACAAATAAAATTAAATTGATAAATAAGGATAAATCAAGTTGATAATGTTTAAAATAAATTCCTAAAATGTATAACTTTTATTGTTTGATGATATTACAACCCTATCTCATCTAATATTCGTATATGAGTCATTTTGTAAGTTTTTAAGTGGGGATGGGATTTAATATAAACTAATATTTCTTATATTTCCAAAGGTGCCCCTCTCCTCCCTTATAAAAGGGCACCTCCTCCCTCTCCTCCTCACAGCAATTTGAGCCTTCATTCTCAGCCAAAACCTACCCATTTTACTTCCCCACTTCCCTATAAACATACTAGAGGTCCTTGTCTTCTTCAAAGACCAATTTTATTACCCTAAGAGGAGGTCTCAAAGAGGCGCTTCAAAGAAGAGGTAATGTCTGTTACCGATTATTTCAACTTTATTTCTTATTCTAATTCTTCTTCATTAGTTGTTTCATTATGAAGTAATAACATCAGTATCACTCATATACTGATATGTTATTATATGTATGAAACAACCCTATTTCTCCATCTATCCATCCTACGGAAAATGAAATCACCGCACGTGCATATGTACGGAATATCGTCTCAACGCCGTGGTGTAATCTATTTTCCACCACCACCTTACATGGATGGGTATAATGGTGTAAATAATGACTATATAAGATAATTTTAAAGTGATATTGATTCTGAAATAGTATACATACACTCCAATACAATTCCACAATCATGGGAACGATATAATCGCTCGTGCGTACGTACGAAATACCGTCTCCACGATGTGATGCGACTCATTCTACATGATATTCATTGCATAATGATTATATAAATTAATTGAATAAATAAATATTATATATATTACACTAATACCATTCTGGAAATGAGGTGTCTATTACCTAAAAAGAGGAATAAGAATTTATTCGACAAAACACACATACGAACATAAAGCAATAAACACCCGAATAACAAGTAGCAATGAAAAATTACTAATAAGAAGCTAAGAATATGACCATATATGATATCATAAAAATAATTACGATTATGGAATAATTCAATAACATTATTTAAATCATTATACAGGAGGTTCGGACACTTACGAAGCATATCGGACCTAAGGTAAGGGAAAATCTCACAATCTCATTTTTATCCGAGATTGTTTATACTTCATAATTTACTGGGTAATATTTACATCCACATCCATGTTTCCTCAATATGTAATATTATTTCCATCCACCTACAATTGTTTAAATCCAATTTTACCCTTCGGTGAGTTTTTATTAAATGATATGAAAGGAATATTTTGTTGTTTTTCGTACGAGGTACATTTTGACTTTTCCGGCCAAAGTACGAGAAGAATGTTTTTTTAACTTATACGACATGAATGGATTTTTAGAAAATTATTTACATGAATCTTCCTTTACAAGTTTTCATGTTTATTTTTAATCAACTTCTTTTAGTTCAAAATTATATGACATGTTAAGAAAGTAAAATGTTTTTGAAGTAGAAAGGATATTTTCCTCAAGAATGGAGTTCAAGTGTTTTATCAAAATTATTTTCCATATAAGATAATATAGGGTTCTATTTATATCCCTATTTTTACATTGCTTTGATTATATTATGATGGAATTATTTTTACGATTTCCTTTTATGGATTATGTTATGATGACGTGATGTTTAAGAATCCCATTTTTATTACATGGGTTATGCTGTGATATATGGTTTATGATTTTGTGGCACACATAAGAATGGTATCATTATGAGATGGGTGGGACCTATATCTCCCTCCAATGCATTGGTTAATGATTTATATCTTATGAGATAGACATGGCTGGAACGGCGGGTTAAACCACTTTAGTGAAACATGACTGAAACGAGGAGTGAACTCGTTTTAGAAATGGGCTTTGTTCGCTAAGATAGTCTTGGCAATGAGTCTTGACTACTAAGAAATTATTTTCTATGATTATGTGTGTATTCCACAAGGCTTCATGTTTTAAGTTATGATTATTGGAATTACATTTCACTTCTATGATTTATCCCCTGTTATGATCTCTTTTGCAGGATAAGATTTTCAAAATGTTATGTTCTTATAAATATGATATGTTTGATATTTCTTTTGTTTACCCTTACGGAGCAATTGAGCTCACCCTTTTATAGGTTCTCTTTTCCCCATGTCAGGAAGAAGGATATTAAGTAGGATATTCCAAAAAGGGACTCTAGATATGATGAAATAAATGAGAGACAACGTAGATGATTTATGAACCAGTTGTTTATGTTTCCCAGTTTCTAAAGACACTATATATATATGGTCCTTTCATTGTTTTGTTATATGTTTTAATAAGTATGCTTTAGTTTTGAAGTAATAACCAGGTATGTAAAGTATGGGTCGTTATAGTTGGTATGAGAGGAAAGGTATAGTCAACTTTTGGAAACTAGGATGTGAAAGCCTTAGTAAGAAACCTAAGGATATGTCTAGGCAAAGAACACAATCTTAGTGTTTTAGAAATGGCCATGAACAACCTATGATAAGACCTTAAGTGTGAAATTTTATTCTTGATTATGTGGTTTTTCTATTATAATTAGTGTTTCTCACACTATTCTTCATGGTTTTAGTCAATGGAGGGAACCTGAAGGAACCGTGTTAATGCGGAATGTGATGGGAAATGCAATGATTGTCCCCCTGAGCAACCAAACGTTATGGGAGATGGAATAAAGAATCTTATAGCCATGATCACACAACTTTCTCAAGATATGAATCATGCAAGACTTCCAAATGAGCAAATGAAGGAGCAACATTCTGTTGAATCATTCATGAGGCAGCGTCCACCTTCATTCAGTGGGTCTTCTGATCCATTAGTGTCTGAACAATGGATCAATACCACTGAAAAGATATTTTTAGTTCTTCAATGTTCTGAACATGATAAAGTCATCTTAGCAGTGTATCGTTTAGAAGGTGATGCTGATCAATGGTGGAATCTTATTTAGAATACGAGGAAAAGGGATGAAATTGAGTCTATGGAATGGGACGAGTTCAAGAACGTATTTTTCAATAATCATTTCCCTCGTATTCTTCGAACAAAGTTGGAGATGGAGTTTCTTGAACTGAAGCAAAACGATGATGAATCTATTGGTACCTACGAAGAAAATTTTTCATGACTTGCAAGGTACGCTTCCGGAATTATTATCCAACCTGAGAGTAAGATCGATCGATTATTTAGTGGATTAAAACCAAGTCTTCTAAGGTCATTATCCATAAGGGACTTCAATAGCAACGAGGAAATTGTTCGATGTGCTCTCAAGGTTGAGATGGAGATTGGTGTAACCCATCAGTCACATGGGTTTGATAAGAAGAGGAAAATGGAATTCAAAGTAAAATCTAAAGACCACACTGAAAAGAAGATGAGTTTTCCCTTATGCTCAATGTGTATAAAGAAACATGGATGAAATTGTCTTAAGGGGACAAGAAAATGTTATATGTGTGGAAAATAAGGTCATCGGGCAATTGAATGTTGAAATAATGGGAAGAAGATATCTAATGATGCAAACAAAGTAAGGGATGCCCAGAATGAACCTACTACACTTCAATGTTTCAAGTGCATTGAGATGGGGAATTATTCCAATCAATTCCCAAATCCAAGGGTTGATGATGATGATTGACGTCAACAAACTCTCAAGGCCAAATACAAAGGAAAGTCACATGAAATTACTATCATCGATGTGGAGTACGACAACGAAGTGGTGAGAGGTACACTTACCATCCACTCTAAATTATCAAATGTTTTATTTGATTTTGGATCCACCCACTCTTTTATTTCTGAAGAATTTTCTAAGGGTATCGTCGTATTACCTCAACAGTTAGATGTTGAGTAGGCTATGACAACTCTTAATGGCACAACAGTCACATCAAACGTTTACAATTCTTCTCCGATTGATATTTGTGGGAAAGTGCTTCCTGCAAATCTTTTGATCCTTCCTATAGTGGAATTTGATGTAATTCTTGGCATGGATTGGCTTTCTTTATATGGAGCTCATATCAATTTTTAATGAAGGGAAGTCACATTTCATATTCCAGATCAATCTATGATTTTCTATCGATGCAAGGAAGAACATAACCTTCTAGTGGAAATTTCTTTCATCTTGTGGGTCTTGATTCCACTAAATGAAGGTTATTTATCTCAAATGGTTGGAGAGAAACTCACGATTAATAATATTCCCATTGTATATGAATTTGATGATGTCTTTTCGGAGTAATTTCCAGGTCTTCCACCAAATCGTGAAGTTGAGTTTTCAATAGATTTCATACCAGGTTCTTTGCCTATTTCAAAGACACCTTATAGAATGTCTCCAATGGAGTTGCAGGAATTGAAGAAGAAACTCCAAGAGAATATTGATAACAGATTCATATTCCCTAGTGTGTCACCTTGGGGAGCACCTGTTCTCTTTTTTAAGAATAAAGATGGATCAATGAGACTCTGCATTGATTATTGAGAACTTAACAAGATCACTATCAAGAACAAATATCCTCTCCCACGCATTGATGACTTATTTGACCAACTACGTGGGGCCCAATACTTTTCCAAGATTGATCTTCATTCAGGGTATCATTAATTAAGGGTCAAAGGGAAGATATACCGAAGATGGATTTCTGTACAAGGTATGGACACAATGAATTTATAGTTATTCCATTTGGTCTTACTAATGCCCCTTCTATCTTCATGGATCTGATAAACAGAGTCTTTAGATACTATCTTGATCAGTTTATGGTAGTCTTTATAGATGATATTCCTGTCTATTCAAAGAGCAAGGAAAAACATGAAGATCACTTGAGAATTGTATTAAAGACCCTAAGAAAGGATAAGATTTATGCAAAATTTTCCAAGTGTGGATTTTGGATTCAAAAAGTTGCATTCTTGGGTCACATAATCTCAAAAGAGGGGATATATGTAGATCCATCAAAAAACAGAGGTTATTGAAAGATGGTCGAGACCAACAACAGTAACTGAGATCCGAAGTTTTCTTGGTTTGGCTGGATATTACCAACATTTTGTGAAAGATTTTTCAAGGTTATCTAACCCACTCACCAAGTTGACTCAGAAAGGAGTTATGTTTGTTTGGATGGAGTAATGTGAAGAGAATTTCAAAGAGATAAAAAGAAGGTTATCCAGTGCACCTGTGCTCACACTACCTTGTAGTGGAGAAAGGATTGTGATCTACAGTGATGCATCCAAGAAGATACTTGGGTGTGTTCTCATGAAAAATGATATGGTGATAGCTTATGCCACACTATAGTTGAAAATCCATGAGAAAAATTACCCAACTCATGATTTGGAGTTAGATGTGGTAATATTTGCATTAAATATTTGGAGGAATTACCTTTATGGTGAAAGGTGTGATATTTATACTGATCATAAAAGTTTAAAGTATATTTTCACACAAAAGGAGCTGAATATGCGCCAAAGAAGATGGTTAGATCTTATTAAGGATTACGACTGGTCAATTCATTACCACCCTGGGAAAGGAAACAAGGTGGCGGGCGCATTAAGTCGACAATACCATGATAGATTATCCATGATGAGGATCACAAAAGATCCAATATTTATGTATTTAAAAAGGATAGATCTTGGAATTATAATGGAAGGGGAGAAATCTTATCTTTCTCAAATGGATTTTCAACCATCTATACACGTGAAGATTAAAGAGGCGCAGAATGAAGATGTAGAGTTACAATAGAAGGTGAGAAATGTTCCTGAATTCAACCTTGATTGTTATGGGATAATAAGGTTCAAGAATCGGGTTTGTGTTCCTCCCATACAATAATTAAAGAAGGAGCTGTTGGATGAGGCTCATAGTTCTTCATTTTCTATTCATCCTGAAAGTAAAAAGATGTACAGGGACCTGAAAGAGTACTTCTAGTGGGATGGCATGAAAAGAGATGTTTTTGAATATGTCTCTCGATGCTTGGTTTTTCAGCAATTTAAAGCTGAGAGAAAAAAGTCTAAGGGGATGTTACAACCATTACCCATACTAGAATGGAAATGGGAAAACATCACTATGGACTTTCTCACTGGACTTCCTAAAACATCCAAAGGTAATAATGCTATCTGGGTGATATTTGAGCGTCTTACTAAGTCAGAACACTTAATTTCTATTAGAGAAGATTTTTCTCTTGATCAGCTTTCCAGGATATATGTAAAGGAAGTGGTAAGATTTTATGGAGTACCACTTTCCATTATATCTGATCGGGATCTGAGGTTTACCCCGAAATTCTGGCAATGACCTCAATATGCTCAAGATACATAGTTGAGTTTCAGCACTTCTTACCATCCTCATATAGACGGTCAGTCTAAGAGGAGAATTCAAACTCTAGAAGACATGTTGAGAGCTTTCTCAACAGATTTAAAAGGTGGTTGGGATCAAAACCTATCTTTGGTGGAATTTTCTTATAATAATAGCTTTCACTCCAGTATTCAAATGGATCCTTATGAATCCCTCTACGGAAAGAAATTCATAACTCCAACTTGCTGGGATGAAGTTGGAGAAAGAAAGCAATTAGGACCTGATCTTGTTGATGAGATGGCTGAAAAGGTCAGATCTATTCAACAACACATAAGAGCAGCTCAGAGTCAACAGAAAATTTATGCCGACAAACGTAGAAAAAACCTAGAGTTTGAAGTGGGTGATAAAGTGTTCATACGAATATCTCCCTAGAAGAGGGTCATGAGATTTAGAAAGAAGGGAAAGTTGATCCCTAGATATATTGGTCCATTTGAAATACTAGATGGTGTTGGGAAGGTAGCTTACCAATTGGTGCTTCCACCAAATCTCTCTCAAGTTCACAATGTGTTCCATGTATCTCTCCTGAGAAAGTACATACCCAATCCTTCACATGTACTCAGCTCAGAAGTTGTACTGCTGGAGCAAGATCATTCTTATGAAGAACAATTGATAGGGATTCTGGATCATAGCGAAAATTTCCTATGGAACAATACCAATCTCTTGGTGAATGTTTTGTGGAGGAACCACCAATTAGAAGAAGCTTAATGGGAACTTGAGGATATGATGAGGGAGAGGTATCCTCATCTATTTGTAATGAAGTGACGAATTTCGATGGAGAAATTCATTTTAAGGGGGGTAGAATGTAACACCCTGGGATTTTATGAGAAATATTTTTTATTTCTTATGTTATACGCAACACCAATGGAATCTTTCACAACACACAATACTGACTTGGCTTTCATTACACGCAATCGCGACCTTCCTCGATAGGGTGTGTAGTACGCAATACCGAGTTTCACTAAACAATGATATATTATTATGGACTAGCCGTTATGAATAGTATTAATTACATTTTGAATTTTATAACCTTATTATTCATCTTACACATTTTCTAGAACATGGTAAGAGAACAAAATAAATTTTTCGGGTAAAATAAGTATTTTTTAAAAAATGCAGTTTTGTCACCATTTGATGAAGCACCCACATTAAATCTAGTTTTTGATATGTTTATAAGTTAAATTTTACAAAATAAAATTCTTCTTTGTAATCAGGATATAAAAATTTACTTTGGATAAATTTTTCATATTTTTCTGATAACTTTCATATTTTGATAAATAGTAAAAATATGCTAATTTTTAATTAAAAACAACTTTTTCATTGTGATAATTTATATGGTTAAATTATAATATTGAATAGTTTTAAAGTATAAATAGAATATATTTTTACCATTTAATATAATATATGTCATTATCATTAATTTCACATTGAATTCATAGGTAAAAACATTTCAATCTTTGGCAATGTTTTAACTTATAAAACCTGTTTTCTTAACAATGGGATTAATTTTAAATTAATTACTGCAACTTATGTATTTTAAATTCTGAAAAATGGATTCCATATTTGGAATCAGTGGGTCCAAATTATGTTAGTAGACTACTTTTTATTTTTAGGCATTATGAATAGTAACTACGGTAAATTTTATTTACCAGAGTTAATGGTAAATCAGGTAATTAAGGGTAAATATAAGATTATAAAATTACCCTAAAACCTGAAAAAATCTTATTGGATGACTACAAGTTGACCCATATCACTTAAGGGTCGGATTATATTCATTTAATGGACCTTTTCCCATGAATATAAATTAATTATTATTAAAACCAAAGAAAGTGACAACATGTCACTTTCTTAAATCTTATAAGTATAATAATTTTAATTTAGTGATAAACTTAATGAATCTTAGAACTTGAATAGTATCCAGAAATATAATAAAATTATCTACATCATATGAATTTATTTAGAATTTGTAGGGATTAAATAATTATCATTAATTATGACACAATAGTGATGTTGAAATTATTTTATTAATTAAAATATCAAATAAATGGATTTGAAAATATTAAAATAAATATTATATGAACTATTTAATGTTCTCCACTAATTTTATAGACAGATAAGACATTTTATGAATCTATTAAAGCTTTTAGTTTGAACATATATTCTGTATATATTTTATTTAAATTCAAATAAATGAATAGTGTCAAATTTGACACTATTGTTATTTTATAACAATAACATATTATAAAATTGATTAAAAATCACAAAAACATTTAAAAATTATAAATTAAAATTTATAAGTCCTCCAATTTCATAAAGTGTCAAATTATGGAAAATTCACAACACATATGTAATTATTTATAATAATTTAAAATTTAGAATATTATTACCACAAATAAAATTAAATTGATAAATAAGGATAAATCAAGTTGATAATGCTTAAAATAAATTCCTATCATGTCTAAATTTTATTGGGTTATAAGATTAAAAAAATATCTCTTCTAATATTTGGATATGAGTCATTTTGGAATTTTTATGTGGGGTTGGGATTTAATATAAACTAATATTTCTTATATTTCCAAAGGTGCCCCTCTCCTCCCTTATAAAAGGGCACCTCCTCTCTCTCCTACTCACACCAATTTGAGCCATAAATCTCATCAAACCCCAGGCCATTTCACTTACCCACTTCCCTAGAAACATCCTATAGGTCCTGGACTTCTTCAAAGGCCAATTTTAGTGCCCTAAGAGGAGGTCTCAAAGAGATGCTTCAAGGAAGAGGTAATGTCTGTTAGTGATTCTTTCAACTTTATTTATTCTTCTAATAATTATTCATTAGTTGTTTCATTATTAAGTAATAAAATCATTATCAATTATATACTGATATGTTATTATAAGTATGAAACAACCCTATTTCATCATCTATCCATCCTACGGAAAACGAAATCACCGCGCGTGCGTACGTGCGGAATATCATCTCCACGTCATGGTGTAATCTATTTTCCACCACCACCTTACTTGGATGGGTATAATGGTGTAAATAATGACTATATATGATTATTGTAAAGTGATATTGATTCTGAAATAGTATACATACACTCTAATACAATTCCACAATCATGGGAACGATATCATCGCTCGTGCGTACGTACGGAATACCGTCTCCACGATGTGATGTGACTCATTCTACATGATCTTCATTGGAAAATTATTATATAAATTAATTTAATGAATAAATATGATATATATTACACTAATACCATTATTTAAATTAGGTTTCTATAACCAAAAAAGTGGAATAAGAATTTATTCGACAAAACACACATACGAACATAAAGCAATAAACAATCGAATAACAAGTAGTAATGAAATATTACTAATAAAAAGCTAAGAATATGATCATATATGATATCATAAAAATAATTATGATTCTGAAATAAGTAAATGACATTATTTAAATCATTATACAGTAGGTTCGGACACTTACGAAGTAAATCGGACCTAAGGTAATGGAAAATATCACAATCTCATTTTTATCCGAGATTGTTTATACTTCATAATTTAATGGGGAATATTTACATCCACATACATGTTTCCTCAATATGTAATATTATTTCCATCCACCTACAATTTTTTAAATCCAATTTTACCCTTTGGTGAGTTTTTAGTAAAATATATGAAAGGAATCTTTTGTAGTTTTTCGTACGAGGTACTTTTTGACTTTTTCGGACAAAGTACTGGAAGAATGTTTTTTTTAACTTATACGGCTTGAATGGATTTTTAGAACATTATTTCCATGAATCTTCCTTTAAAAGTTATCAAGTATACTTTTAATCAATTTCTTTTAGTTCAAAATTATATGACATGTTAAGAAAGGATAATGTTTTTGAAGTAGAAAGGATATTTTCCTCAAGAATGGAGTTCGAGTGTTTTATCAAAATTATTTTCCATATAAGATAATATAGGGTTATGTTTATATCCCTATTTTTACATTGATTTGATTATCTTATGATGGAATTATTTTTACAATATCCTTTTATGGACTATGTTATGATGATGTGATGTTTAAGAATCCCATTTTTATTACATGGGTTATGATATGATGTATGGTTTATGATTTTGTGGAACACATAAGAATAGTATCACTATGAGATTGTGGGAACTATATCTCCCTCCAATGCATTGGGTAAAGATTTATATCTCATGAGATAAACATGGCTGGAACAGCAGGTTAAACCGGTTCAGTGAAACCGAACTGAAACGAGGAGTGAACTCGGTTCAGAAATGAACTTTGTCCGCGAAGATAGTCTTGGCAATTAGTCTTGACTACTAAGAAATGATTTTCTATGATTATGTGTGTATGCCAAAAAGCGTTATGTTTTAAGTTATGATTATTGGAATTACATTTCACTTCTATGATTTATCCCGTGTTATGATCTCTTTTGCAGAATAAAATTTTCAAAATGTTATGTTCTTATAAATATGATATGTTTGATATTTCTTTTGTTTACCCTTACTGAGTATTTGAGGTCACCCTTTTGTATGTTTTCATTTCCCCAGGTTAAGAAGAAGGATATTATGTAGGATATTCCAAAAAGGGACTCTTGATATGATGAAATAAATGGGAGACAATGTAGATGATTTATAAACCAGTTGTTTATGCTTCCCAGTTTCTAAAGACACGATACCTAAACGGTCCTTTCATGGTTTTGTTATATGTTGTAATAAGTATGATTCAATATTGAAGTAATAACCATGTATGTAAAGTATGGGTCGTTATATGACCTATGGTTAGAGAACCATTAGTAGAATTCTAAGGAATTAGAAATTCTTATGATTGTGTTTTCGACTAGATATGGACACTATGATTTTATAGAAATTCATTTTTTATTGATTGATGAACCTAATATATTTTTGAAACATATGAATTTTATTTATGCTGAGTTATTGGAAATTTTTGTTCTTGTTTTTATTGGAAATTGTTTGATAAATTATAAATCCAAGGAGGAACATGAAAAACGCATAAGGATTTTTAAACAAACCTAAAAAGGGAAAAAATTAAGGGGAAATTTAGGATGAGTGAATTTTGGTTGAAAAAAAATATATTTCCTTGATAATATTGTTTCCAACGATGGAATAACTATTTATCCTACTAAAACAAGAGATCTTGAAGAATGTAAAAGACCTAAAATTATCACATAGATTAATATTTATTTTATATTAACAGGTTACTAAGATAGTTTTGTTGTATTATTTACTCATTTTTTAAAACCACTAATTAATATAACTTGAAATAGAGTTAAAATAATATCAAAAAAATAATGTGATGATTTTTGTTCGGAACTCAATATAATTTTGGTGAATGATCCAATTTTTCCCCCAATTTTTCCCTGCCTTCTTGATATTGGGAGTTTTTCATCTAGACTGATGCTTCATAGAATAGACATCAATGTGTCTTGATTCAAAATGTGTAGGTAATTGGTTTTTCATTACTTGATTTTAAATCTGATCATATAAATTACACTATGCATAATTTGGAATTACCTTCCATGGGGTTTTCCTGTAATAATTTGTATTCACGATTTGTATAGAGTAAAGTGTAAAATATATACTACTCACAAAATATTTAAGAATATATTATCACAAAAAAATTGAACAAGATTTAGAAAATATGGATAGAACTTAACAAATAATGATATTATAGGATTCCTCACAATCCTAGAAAATAAAAAAAATGTGGTTGATGCATTAAGTTGAGAAAATATTTCTATATTTAACATGTCACATTTAGAATGTGATCCTTTAGTTAATGATTTTATAAATTTTCATATTGAATTTTTGGATGTAAGGACATTATTTTTTTTCTTCTTTATGTGTAGTCATCTTTATTAGAAAAAGTTATGAAATTGTAGATGGAGGTTCGATATTTGTAGGAATACTTCTAATCCATTAATAAGGGTAATTTATATGAATGTAATATTGATAAATAAGCTAGTTTAATGTTTGGAAAAATATTATGTGTTCTTTATGAATCCCATTGGTGGAAAGAGTTTTTGAGTGAAGATATTAATTCCCTAATTTCTATTAATCCCAGATATACTGAGATCTTTGGGATTATTACATGTGAGAAGGAAAAAAATAGATGTTAATGTCTTACAATGATGTGTTTTACTTGTTAGTAGGTTAATAAAGAATGATAGTTACAAATTATAATGCTTCAAACATTACCAGTTATGGAGTGTAAGTGGTAAAATATATCAATGGATTTTATTGTAGGATTTTCAAGGTCATTTCAAGGTAATAATGTGACTTGGGTTATTTTGTATTGATTAATTAAATATATAAATTTACTTCAAATTCTGTATATATTATTTTTATATCATCATTATTGACTATATCTGAATGAAATTATCATGTTACATGGAGTGATTCTCTCTATTATATTAAACCATGATCCTTCCGTTACAAATAATATTGGGAAAGGACTTCAGCAGTTTTTGAATATTTAATTAAATTTCAATAAAAAAAATTATCCATAATCTTATAAACATTGTGGGAAGATAAATCATACCATTGAAGATGTTATTTTTTCATGATTAATGGATTACTATAGATTTTGGTATCAACATCATTCTTTGGTTTATTTTTCTTATAAAACAATTTCCCATTTCATTTTAAAATGGAAGATTTTGAGGAATTCTATGAAAAGGTGTGTCCCACACCAGCTTTTTGGGGATGGTATTGGGGAAATGATATTGAGGAGACCATAGTAGGTATATAAAATAGAGGAGAAGGTGTAGTTGGTTCGTTAACCTATGAGGATAACTCATATCAGAGAGATAAGTTACGCTAACAACTGGAAGAATGATATTACATTTAATGTAGGAGGTCATGTCTTTCACAACGTTTCCCCGTTCAAATTTTTTATTTGTACAGGTAATAAGGTTATGACATGTTCATGGTATATTGGACCATATAAAATCCATGATATCTTTGGATTAGTTTCCAACCAAGTGTCCTTACCTTTGAGTTGATATCAGTTACACTATGTATTACATGTTTCAACAACATGGGTATACATACTAGAATAATCTAAGGTTTTGAAATTGAATGTAGTTAAGCTGTAGAAGAAAAAAAATTACTAGGGAAATACTATTTAGATTCATGACCATATAGAAATTTTATTCATAATAAGGTGCTTATCTAGGTTATGGATTTAAGGAAACCCATATAGTTGATGAGGTAGCATGGGAATCTGCAAATTTTATTTGGAAAGAATATTACCACATCATTAAAAACTGAATAATGTTATGAGTACAATTAGTGAAATTGAAGAGGAACCTAAAAAAATATTTAATAATAAAATAAATCACTTTCAAATTTAAAAAAATGAATTATATAGTTATTATCATTATAAAAAATGAGTTATTTTTTAAATAAAAAATGAAATAGTTTTACATAACCTATTTCCTTATATCTGTTTTATTTCAAATTTCAATTTCTAAATATTATAAAATTAATTTGAAAATATGAATAGAATATTATAAATAAAAATATTAAAATTTTCCTATGGTAAAATATTGGTATTTTCAAAAAATATTGACTATTCAGTGAATAGTAAAAACTGATTTTTTTATAGAAATTGTATTTTCTTTTAAATTAATTTATAATCCTTAATGTAACATTATTTTATGAATAATATTTAAAGAAAAAAATTACTATTTAGTTTTATATAGTTCACTTAATTAATTTTGAATCAACTTTACATTGTTTTTTTTTTGTATAATTTTTTTTGTTAATAATGTTGTTTTTGAAAACTAGTTTAAAATGCATAATTTTTCGCTATTTTAATTAATTAAAATAAAAACCATAGGGGACTATTTTAAAATAAATTTCAATATTATATTTAATTATATATTAATTTATTTTATTAAAATTATTTTTATTATTCAAATATTTTATATGGATTTATCTTTTGCATATAAAATTGTCTACTAAAAAACAATCTTTTTTTCACGTTTGTAGGTTAATATTTAAATTATAAAGATTCAAATCATAAAATTTAATTTGCTAAAATGTATTCCTTATTTTTAATCATACTAAATTATATTTCTTACAAGTTCAACGTAATTGTTTTACAATGTTTATAGTTAAAATTGTAAAAAATAATTAATGTGGTTATGGTAAAACTGGATTTACAGGGGTCAATCTAAATTGATAAGAGATAAAATTATGTAAAATATAACCTAAAAAATATTCATTTGACATATATTGATTTTATCACTATAATAAATAATAATGGTATATTATTTTATCCTTATGACAGGAACAATATATGGGATGAATTCGTTTTTTTATAATTAATGGTTTTCCACTCACCTAACATATAAAGGGAACCCACCTCCCATTTTTTATTCCCAAATAATTTTTTTATTACAGAAAATCCATAAAAAATACCTATAATTACCTCCTATTATCCATAATTTATTAGTTTTAGGTGACTAAAAATAAACAAATGCCTTCATAGAAAACCAATAGCATTTCCCCAAAGACGAGTTATCTTTCTTCAACATGTGTTTTTAATTTATTATCCCACCTCCATAAAATAATATTAAATCTTGATTATATAAAATAGTCAATATATAATATATAATAAGAATATATTATATATATTTAAAAACCCTTCACATCTCCTCCTCCATAAAATGGGTTCTGAAATCATCTTTCGTATGTACGGAGGACAACCTCCTAAAAAATCGATGTTATTCATTTTTTCATTACCAACTCTCATGGAAGGGTATTAAGATGGATATAAAGTGTATATATATGATAGATTTAAAATAATTATACCTCTTGATTTAGGATATAGTATATAATTTTCAGTTTTTATTCTATAGGGGATATGGTAATTTCACTAGTGTGTACGGTTGTCTCCCGCATCGCGAAGGGATGTGATTTCTTTTTTACTAATATATTACAAAGAACATAATTATGGTAAATAAAATGAATATATGTGATAGAAATGTAATAGTTATGATATTAATGACATATTTACCCTTATTAAGACATATTCTATAATTTTTTCTTAATTTTTCACTCATTTAAATATTACTACATCATTCATGAACGTGTGGACTACTACCTTCATGAATCGATATGGATCTCTTTTCATCACAAAACCATATGAATGAGATATATATATATATTAGTGTTTTTAAATAAATAATATGGTGTATATTATACTATGATCATTCTTTATAGATAAAATATTACATAACCCCTTTTAATAATGTTCATTGGAAAATTGAAATTTTACCCATGCATATGTATGACTTAAAAAATTCAGGATTGAAAAATACATCATTTATAAACAAATATATTTCATGATATGAAATGAAATAATATTTTAGGTATAAATATTATTTTTTATGATTATTATTTTTGAGAGTTTTATATAATTAACCCTTTGGTCATTGTCAACCAAGGAAATTCATTTTCGATACATATGCAAAATAATGTCAAAACATCCAATGTAAAATTAATTTATTAGGTTATTCTATATAATATGGTAATATGTGGGAAAAAAGTAATAAAAAAATTTAAAATTACTCTCAAACATGTATATAATTTATATTTGTTTATTATTCAGGAAGATAAAGAAACACATGACATGTCAGACTCAAGGTAAGAGTTATTTTCTAAATTTCATTTCCCTAAGGAATTTTTTCTTGTAATGAACCAATATTCTATTATAAAGTTTACATATAACCCCATTGAAATTTTATATCTTTAATTTTTTCACTATAATGGAATTAAATGTTTGGTTTATTGTTATTATTTCATGGGGATTATGATTCAACTATTTAAAATTTAATATAGGACATTTATTAAAAAAATGGTTTATTAATGTTTATCTTCCAAATCATTGTCTTTCATGTTGATATTTTGATAATGATTCACTGAATTTCATTATATGGACATAATTTTTTTAAATTACATAAATTTTATCATTTAATATAGTTGAAATATTTTAAATGTTTTATCTTTTTACATGTTTTGTGGGGAACGTTTTGATAAACAAAAAAAATGTTCTATATGGTGATAATGAATTTTCCTCTACAGTGACTTTTATTTGATTTCAATATTTTTTTCATGATTTTATGTATTAAATCATTTGAAAAAATTCCATTTTTTGGTTGTTTTGGTATTGAAAATGGGGTTTCAAAATATAATGGTAATTTTTTTAACGAAAATGGGGTTTTAAAAAAAAGGTATTTTGATATCCAAATGATATTTTATTATGATTTTAAAAGACTTTTTAAAATGTTATATAATGAAAAAGTGATGGAATACATTTTTTATTCTTTATATGGTACTTGATAATTATACATGATAAATGGATTGACCTAGATAAGTTGGGTGATCCCGTTACTACTTATATGATGGTTGCACTGAGATATTGATGGATTTGGAAAATATAAACTAAACTCTTGGTGTGCCCATATAGTGCTCAGATGAATTGGATAATGTTACTTTTCTTAATAGGAATTATGGTGGGTGTTACCAAAGTGTTTCTCATATATATTTAAATCAACACTAGTTACTTCTCACATAGGTTTAAAATTGGTTATGAATGTCATTATCTATGTTACCATATTTGGGTTTTAATATAATATCATGGGTATTGAAGTATTCTATTGGAAAAAAATTATTATTTTCTCATATCGAATGTTTTAATTAATAATGTAAATGAATATTTATGATAAAGGTAAATTTTATTGAGATTTCCTGTTTTAATTGAACTAAGGGTATTATTTATTTTAACATCCCTTCAGGAAGATCATTTACTCGTCCAACATTATTAAAAAACATTCACCAAATTTGATGATGGTTAGGGAGAAAAAGAAATTGAGCTAAAATTTGTAAATAATTTCAAGAAAGATAAATCCTACATTATTTTAAATGTTTTATATCATTGGTAAAATGGATACTATTTGGAAGAGTCTACTTTTTATTATGTTGTTTTATAATATTTGTGTTATTAACTAATTCTCTAAAACACTATACCTAAAAATATTATTATATAAAATAGAACGAATTATTGACATAAATATCAAGATTATGTGTTATTTAAGGATGAGTTATTATAAATATTTTTTTAACGTTAAAGTAAATTCTAATGTTGAACATGATATGAATAAAATTAAATTGAATAAATTCATGAATAAGAATATTATCATCAATGGTTTTAACTGAAACTTGTTTTATTAAAAATAAAAAAATCTTGATGCCATTAGAAATAATTGAATAAAATAAAAAAGTGAAATCTAAATTGAAGAGTAAATTTTATTAAAAAACATATTGAGGAATAATATATGACAATGATTTACAAGAGTACATGTAATATAATGAAATTATGACAACAATATTATGAAAAAAACAACTCAACCAAATTTTTTTACATGGTAGAATAATTACACTAACAGGGAATCTGATACCATGAAAACAAACAAACTCATATGTTTTATAGGAACACAAAGAAAATCTATCTATATAAATAGTCAATATATATATATTTTGGAATTCAATGCTCTAAAAATATTAAAATGAACACATTGGTAAACTCGTTCCCATAATTCATTAGTTATTGAATACATTTTTATATCCAATAATAGTTATTTATTATTTGTGTGGTGAAAAATAAAATATTTTGGAAACATGTTTGAAGTCATGAAAAATATATTTTACTAATAATACAACTAAACTTATAATCCACATCACGTTCATGTGATGATATTTATAAATAATAACCTAACATATTGATTATTCTATGGGAAACGAGTAAAAATGATATAAACCCATCCAATGTGTTTTTACCCATACATTTTTTCGTAGAATATGTTTATAATTAGATAAAAAAATAAATGAATGAGATCATTGAAATCATAATGGTTAGAACAAAAAATATTCAAGTTTACTATTCATTTAACAACCCAATATATCTAGGTAAACATTTTAATGACTTATTTATAAAACCATATTTTTTTAAATTCATTTTAATTATTGGAGGAGGTGGAAAAGTCTATGAATTAAAAATTGTGGTGTTAATTATTTTTGTACAATGATGTTTTTGTTTAGTTAGAACGTCATTACGACCCATGGATTGGGAACATGGTGATCCATACCCTATCTTCCTAACATTCATATGACCCATGGATGGGTCTCCCACTATCTCACTCTAGATAGCCCTAAATCTAGTTTCTAGAGGAAGAAAATATCTATAAAATATCATTATCCCCTAAATCCTATAATGAGTCTACAAATCAACCCAAGGGTTACACCATTGTAATGTATTCTAAAAAATAACTAATATGGACTCTTATTTTTCCAAATTATGTTTACTTGGAATAATATCACAAAACCACATCAGCTGTGTTATTGGGTAATAGTACATGGTATGTTCTCTAAGATCATTGTACATACTAATAAACTTCCACCCAAGACATATTTTTCTACATGGATCGGGTATACATGGGTTGTTCCCATGTAAAAATACATGGACATGGAATACATAATGGATGACTTTGACCTAATTTAAGAACCCAGATCTTCTTTTCAGGTATGTTTTTTTCTGGTCATTCTTAAGAAAAATATGAAATTCTGAATATTTTCTAAGTACACGTCGTGTACATTATGAGTACATGTCGTGTACTTCATTGCCACAGGAGGCCCTGTGTTGGCCTTGTATTAGCCACACACACAGCCATGTGGGACTGACTTGGAGGTCTCTTAAAGCGGAGTATGGAAACAGTGAGTACACTTCGTGTACTTCAAAAGTACATGCCGTTTACTTTCTTTTTTATTTCATTAAAAGTTCCGAGGTCACATAAAATTGCCATAACTCTCTTATTTTAGGTCATGTCCGACCGAGAGATCTGTACGGCCATAGATCTTCGACTAACCCTCGAGCATGCATCTGTCCTCTGAATAGAACACCGTATATTGCATTGGAATCACATTGGTGTGTTTTCTCTTCTCCCAGAGCACCATCTTCCGATTTCTCCTCTCTTGTGAGATATCATGGGATGAACGTTTTAGACATTTTTGTAGATCGTAGACATTTTAAGGAGATTGAAGCTTCGAGTTTCACATATATCTATCTTTTAAATCCAAGGTAGGTGATTTTTTCCATTCAGTTAAATGTCTTTGAGTATTATTTCCAAATTACACCAATACCCTTGAACGGGGTATTGTGTAATTACCGTTTTACCCCTGTTGATTGAATATATGATCTCAAGTTTGTTTAGAGGATATTTGGATATGAATAGGGTTGGTTGATATGCTTTGGATGTATTGCCAATGCATGTTCTATTTACTACTGTTTGGTTCCATTTAGATAGTTTCAATGCCTTGCCTGATTTCCATGTATGTTGTTGTAGGATGGAGAGTTTGTGTTCTGATATGCTTGATATGATGTAGACTGTTTATCGAATTAGTTTTATAGGTTTACTTGGTAGTTATGGTATAACTATGATCGTTGACCAACACAGGGCCGTGAAAAACTATTGTAGTAAACTATAAAGGGAATTGACCGGGTGAGCTTCCTTAGAGAGTCTTTGAATTATTTTGAATTGCATTAGACTATAAAGGGAATTGATGGTGAGTAATTACTTAGAGAGTCTATGAACAACATGGACTATAAAGGTAATTGACCAAGAGAGCTTCCTTAGAGTTTCCTCAAACATGCGGGTATAAAAGGAATTGACTGTGAGTACTTCCTCAGAGAGTTCCTGACTACCTTAGACAATAAGGGGAATTGACTGTGAGTGCTTCCTCAGAGATTCTCTATATAATGAACCATAGGGATTAGGCTGAGTATACTTTCCAAAGTGTGGCTTGTACTTGTTATGTAGGACTAGAGGGGATGTTTGTGAGTACTTCCAAAAGTGTTACCTATTTGTGTTTAGTTGTTTGTCTCATTGATTTCCTGATATTGAAATTTTCGATTGTTTACTACCGAGTACATTTCTGTTTACTATTTTCTGTACTCTTACCTGACATATATTCACTGACTGTTCAGCACTGATCTTCAAGTGGTTGCCTACTAGGATTTAGTCTCACACCCGGTTTGGGTCATGATTTTGGGACCAAATAGATTATATTACTATAGGTATAGATAAGGGAAAGCTTCCTCCTTCTTCAGGAACTTGACTTGTTGTGGAGCTGTAGAGCATGGGACCAAGCTTAGGCTTGCGATGCTGAGGAGTTGTTTTTATGTTTCTTTTGTACTTTGGTTTAGAACTATTTGTATTTCTAGAAATGTAACTTGTTTGGATTCTTTCCTAGACATATGTATCATGCCTCATTATATATATGTGTCCTCCAGTTGTTTACAAATTCATTTTTCAGCTATTTATTGTTTTATGTATGTTTAGTGCTTCTGGTTTTTCTTTTTTCCATTGTTTTCTTCCACTGTTTACTCTGCCAAATGAGGGAATTGTTTCCCACTATCACACCCAAGACCTCACTACTAGTTGGCAGCCTCTGAAGTGCAGGGAAATGCGCTTGAGGAAATGTGACTAAATGGGTATTGGGCGCCTCTGGGTGGTTTTTGGAACCGGGACATTACAAATTGGTATCAGTAGAATAATTTTCTCTTGACTTACTGCTTGGAGTTTTTAGCCAGGGATAGGAAGGAATAGGTACTTGGTAATAAGTTGTGCCCAGGAGTAGCTAACCCGTGTATAGGGAAAATACAACCTACCTCGTTTATTGAAATTTTTTCTTGTTTTGCAAGTTTACAGTTGATTTGATTTCACTATGAGTGATTCACATGATTTGGGCTATTATTATTGATGTTATTGAGATTCTATTTTTGTCGCAACCCGATGAGATGAGGGTATTCCATATAATTCATCATAAAGGAACTTGTTAAAAATCACATGTCATGTATTCTTTCCATGCCATTTAGGGTGCATTAGCAATTTCATGTTGTTGTGATAGATGTTGGGTAAAATATTCATGTTGTTGTGATAGATGCCTTGATAAAATACCTATTGTTGATAGGGTATTGTTTTTGTAATGTTTTATCTGAATAAAAACTAAATTTTTTTTCTTGAGGTGTTATGGGCCCTAATGGACCAAAATTCGGTGGATCATTGTTTTGTTTCCCTTGTTATAACATGTGTAAGATGCCAAACATTAATTTGCAGGGAGTATAGGCCCTCATGGATCAGAATTTGGAACTTTTATTTTCGTTTCAGTGTTAACTAGGCTCCAGAGTAGTTCTTGAGGCTTACATTCCCTAAAAACCCAGAATACACATCGTGTAGTTTTGACTACATGCCATGTGTTCTTCTGTTCGGGAAGAAATTGTTTTTCTTAATTACACACTATGTACTTTATACACACTCTTTGTGGTTTCTAACCATGTCATAAGCCATGTGTATAGAGACATGGGATTGGGAAATTCTTATATGAACATGCCATGTACCATTTGAACATGCCATGTAGTCTGACCTAGGTACCCATCCATGTCACAAAAAACACGGGTCGGTGTTATCCCTTCTCGTACACATCATGTCTACATGGGACACAATGTGTAGTCTGACCTAGATACCAGATTGGGTCACGAACAACACATGTCGGTGTTATCCCTTCTCGTATACGCCATGTCCACCTGGAACACTCCATGTAGTGTCAACCATGTAGCCGACCATATAAACAAAAAAATGGGTCTGTGTTATCCTTTCACTTGCATTCCATGTCCACCTTGAACATGCCATGTAGTGTGATCCATGTGTCAAGTCATGTCACTGACAACACGGGCTAGGTGAAGCTTGCCTATTACACACCATGTCTATCTTGAACACGCTGTGTAGTCTTGCCTTAGGAGAGCCATGTGGCTTAACTCTGTAGAAGGACTTGGGCAGGGAAACATGATTCAAGTACACACCATGTGTTAGGAGAACACACTATGGGTTTGGGGTATTACACGACTAGTTTCGACAGGAATACACGCCCATGTGAATGTATTAAGGTAACACACCGTGTAGTAATTGTAAAAACCATGTAGTCATGTTTTTTAAAACATGAATGATTTGTTTCTCATGTTCCCTTATTACACTTCTAGTTTTTAGTCCTTGATAATATTGATCTAAGTTATGCACTTGACCATGCATAGTCATTCCACCAAGACATCCTCCGGTTGTACTCCAGTTTCCAGGCGGTGATTAGACACCGAACATGGTTGATCAGGTACTCCCAATGGATCCTCTAGTTGTTCCAGCCTTAGCACCAGCTGTGGTACCTGACATTGGTGTTGATGAATAGTTCAGGGAGTGATATTTGAGGATGATGCAAAACATTCAATGAACACCGCCACATTCTCAGGGGATGGAGGACCCCGGGCTACAGAGTCATGTCTATAAGCCTCACTGATTATTTTCGAGCATCTGGAGATACCTCTAGATAAGAGGGTGAATCTTGCTAGCTACATGCTTCGAGACTCTGCCAAGAGGTGGTGGGATGTGATCTAATAGATAGGATGCTAGAAAAATATGGTTTGGGATGAGTTTTAGTGTGTCTTCTACGATTACTTCTATCTAGAGACCTTGAGGGTTGATCGAGCTCGAGTGTTCATGTGTCTGGAGTAGCGTACTCTATCATTTATGGATTATTCCACTCGTTTCACGGAGATGAACCATTTCACACCTATTCCAGGAGGTGATGTGTTATTCCTTGCACGGATGATTGAGGATTGTCTGAGGCATGACATACGATCTTAGGTGAACATCTTCAGGTTGACATCGATTTCATCTATCGTCAACTAGGCGCTAATCACAGAGTGTAATCTGAGGTATTATAGAGTTGTGATCCATGGTGGTTCAAAATCCAGAGTTAGTATACTTCCTACTGATAGCAGGAAGTGTCGTAGGGAGATTGCACGAGGATATCAGAGTAGGCAGGATGCATCTTCTGGTAGCTAGTTGGTATGCTACCAATGCGGGAGGAGTGGGCATACGAGGCCGAATTTCCCAAGAGACCCGGTGGAGTTCCTATCATGCGGAAAGATGGGCCACCTTCAATTCTTTCGTTAGATCTTTTATCTAGAAGTTGGTGACAGGGGTTCCTCTATGACTCCACATTCAGAAGTAGCACCACTATTTTCTCAGCAGTCAGGGAACTGGAGTTCTTCCAGCCATTCTGGATGATGTGGAAGTCATGGCCATGTTATCAAGTCACCCGGTTTTCAGCGACAACACAGTGGATCAGCTCATAGTGGTCACAAAGGTTCACTGGTCCATAGATTAGGCCAAAAATTATAAGTGGAGCAGACCATGCATGAGAAGGATTACAGACCCTCTATATTTTGAGGTACGATATTTGTAGCCTTAGTTTTATCTTCAGCTATATTCGATACAAGGGCTACACATATTTGTATATCTGTTGCCATTGTGGAGATCCTTGGGCCTTGCATCTTTTCTTCTGTCGATATCTTGATTCTAGAAAATCTGTTGGGGATGAGAACATCTTCTGTGTATTAGTGCAAGGAGTTCCCACTTGAGGTTGGTGGGAGTCACTTTCTATGGTGCCTCTATGTCCTATAGATGACTTTCTATGATGTCATTCTCGGAATAAACTGGTTGGTTCCCTACCAGGTAGTCACCGATTGTTATCGTCGTATGGTGAGTTTCACATCACCAGAGGGTGTGTCGTTTCTTCATAAGGGAAAATGGGATGTCTAGGAGAGCAGAACGAGACCAGAGCATCATCGGTTGGGAGGTGTTATAACCCAGATTGCTAGTTTGTATTTGGATGATGAGGGGACTTCGTAGTTAGACTTTCCTCCGGTGGTGGATCGTTTCAGGGACGTCTTTCCAGAGGATTTTTTAGGATTTACTCTAGTGTGTGAGGCGGATTTTTCTATTGAGCTTGGGAAAGGAGTGGGACACGTGTATATTCCTCCTTATAGGATGGCTACATCATAGTTTCAGGATCTCAGGAAGCAGTTGTAGGAGGTGCGGGAAAAGGGTTTCATCCGACCCAGTACATCTCCTTAGGGTTCACCTGTCCTGTTTGCAAAGAAGGCAGACGGTACCCTTAGTCTTTTTGTGGATGATCAAAAGCTAAACTAGTTGATGGTCAAGAACAGATACACTTTACCAAGGATTGGTGATCTCTTTGATCACCTTAGAAGAGCCTGAGTGATCTGGAAGATTGACTTATGGTCCGGATACCATCAGTTGCGTGTTAGACCATCAAATATACCCCTTACAGCCTTCCAGATTAGGTATGGTCTATAAGAGTACATGGTTATTCCATTCGGTCTCAGTAATGTGCCTGATGTTTTCAGGGCACTGATGAACCAAGTGTTCCATCCATACTTGGATTCCATTGTGGTTTTTTTTGTAACGTCCTGACCCAGAATCCACTAAACATGTGCTCTGAGCCGGTTCGCCACAAGGCCTCAAGCGCACCTCCCCGTACGCCAGAGGCTACCAACTATTAGTGAGGTCCTAGGGTGTGATATTGGGGAGATAATTCCATCATATCAGAGAAAGAAAAGAGGATAAATAACTAAGTATCATACACAACGAAAAGTAAACAAAGTGCGGAATATGTAAACAACCAAAATAGAATAAAATGTAATAGTAAAATGCAGTAAAAGCCTGAAGAACTATGAAATACAATGCAACACTTGTCACCCACCAGGCCGACCATACAGATACAAGTACAAAAGAAACTGAGTGTAAAAGTAAATGGCTCAACAACTAACTCTGAGCCAATCCACGTAACCGATCTCCAAACATTATCGAACTACAGCAGCCTGATCAGTAGAACCACTCATGAAGGTCCGCTTGATCATGAAACACTGGGCCTCTGCCCAATAAACCATGAAACTCATGCTCAATCTAAAAATTAGACATATGGTCTACACATACACTGAGGTGCACGTGTAGGGGTGAGAAATAATATCAGAAGGGCACCCCGACAATCAACCTAGAATTGTGCTACTATGTGTATGCAATAACATCGTTCTCAACCTAGCAACAACAGAACAAAAGGAATAAAATAAAACGTGCAACCATAGTCGAAATATGGGTATGTAATCTCTGTAAACTAGGAAAGTTGCACCATTTATGTCCATATCTATATATGTACACATTTATAGTCCCATACCTATACACATATACATAAATATGAATATTCATGATTAGGTGATTCAAATAACAAGAAACCACATCAGCTGATGATCCTTGGGACCATAATCCCGATATCCTGGACATCATGTTCAAGGGAATTAAGTTGCATGTCCTTCCACTCAATCCGTGTATCATTAAGTCGATATATGTGTTATTAATCCCATCGATATGTACCTACTTCAGCCAACACCGAAAATATATCTCTAAACAATCTAACCAAAAACAAGTAACCATTGTCCTCAGACATGTGAATCCTTACCCTAAGGAGAATAGAAATAATACCCTCAGGTAATTTCCCTCAGGCATAACGAATAGTGCCCTCAGGCATACATGAATCTCTCCATCAGGTATAACGAATAGTTCTCTCAGGCATAATAGAACCTTGCCCTTAGGTTAACAGATCCTTACCCTTAGGCTAATCAGAACCATGCCCTCAGGCCAAACAGAACATTTCCCTTAGGCTAATCAAACCTTGCCCTCGGGCTAATCAAAACACTGCCCTCAGGTAAAACAAAACATTTCCCTCAGGCTATATATGTAATCGGGCCGAGCCCAAAACATATGCAACTAATGTATATATGTTTCCTCTTAAGAATACTCAAAACATGCTATAATCACGGCATACCTACAGGTATCCTGGCCAAACGACTAAACAAGGGAAACACACTCTTGGGGTGGCCCTAGATCCAAGAAATGATCTCAAATAGCCTCTTTATATTTATTTATTTGATTACCTATGCAATTATAGGTTTCTCAAAAATAAAAGTCTCAACCACACGGCACCCGAACAAGGTCTTGTGGCACAACAGTACACAAAATCAACTCGACGGTTGGAATTAATCACAAGACCACATACTACTCAGGCATAGAAGGAACAGAAGGCATCCCAACACTCAAGAAAGATGCCTCGTCTCAGGATCAACAGCCACCAACCAAGAATCACCTTTGTTAACCCCTACAGCATCCGCAAACCAAGTCATATATAAGCAAACGAGTGCAGGTGGCCCGAACGCCCAACCCTGCCACACATCACAATCCAAAAGGGATCACCAGTTTGGTATGGGTTCTAGGTGACACCTGATCACCATCTATACCCAAACCTGACGCAACAACTCAGGGTCGGTCAAACAATGGGTACCCTCTTGGGTCCCTCAAGTCAAACACCGAGGAGGCTTCATACTCAGGATCCTTCAGGTAAACACAAGCGAAGGCATCCCACATAGGATACTTAGAGAAGATTAAATAAGGAATCATACAAGGAATCCTAAAATTAAGGACAAAATAGTAATTACATAACATGGGTCTTATCAAATAATGAACAGGAGAGAGATCCTACAAGGGACTCCCTAGGTTAGCACACAAGTTAAGGCATCCCTCAGGGGATCATTGGATGTTCCCGGTCTCACAGCCTCAAAGGCCAGAAGGGAACTTCTCATAAGGGAAAAATCCTCTAAAGAAAAGGTTATGAGATATTTCTAACTGCTCATCTCATATTAATGGTCTTGACTAAGTTGGTCTGAACACCCAACCCATCAACCATGCCAAGTCTCACCCTCAGATGTTAACTGAACTTGATAACTAGAGGAAGAACACCTCCATTTAGATTTAAACCTCCAAAACCCCATTTATATGACCTATAAAGGTAAAAAGGACTCCTCCATGGAAATATACATAGAAAAAACGCTCAGAATCGACTACTCACATGCCCAATTCTGACTTCTAGAGCCCCAGATATCCCAAAATTACTAAACTGAAGTTGTACATGGCCAGAACACATTGGGCCTGCCTGTGTAACAGTACACGACATTTAATTTACTTTACACAGTTTGTAATATTCAAAAAAATTCACCCCGTGTGTGTTTTCACTAAAACACATTCCCAAGTACCACTACACGGTGTGTACTCAAAGTACATGACGTGTACTCCTTAAAAACCGCTATTTTGTGTTCTATTTCACACGACCAGTCACACGGCCACCAAATACACAGAATGTACTCAATGTAAACGGCGTATACATAAGAAAACTTTTTCTTCCCCAAACAGTATGAACACACAGTGTGTACCCCTGTAATACATGTCGTGTATTCTGTGTTTTCAGATGGGAAATCTCTGAAAACGCCCATAACGCCCGTTTTCACCCCCAAAAAAAAAAGATTGAGCCCTTGGGCATATAAGAAAGAAATAAAAGACTTTAAAGACATAAAAACATGTTTAAATGGTATCTATGGTGAAAAAAATAAACAACCCTAGTTTCGGGTGGAAACTGTCAAGGCTACGGTTGATTTCATGGCTCCCAGTTGTCGCACGCCGAATCAGTGCGTCGAGAGCTTCAAATCGGTACCCCTCTTGCCACCCAACTCTCTCTCTCTCTTCCTCGAAATCCAATTCTTCCTAAATGACACAGCAAAGAAAAAGGTGTATGAGATTTGCTCAAGGAGTAGGAGGAAATAAGAGAAGGAAGAAAAGAAAAGGAAAGGAAAAGAAGAAAAAGGGGCCTGGGCCGGCCTCGACGCCTGACGTGAGTTTATGCCTTCTCAAGGCTAAACTCCCCATTCTAGAATCAACGACGCAAAAAAAATTTCAATCCAACATTCTGTTTAAAAGTTATTTCCAAATGAACCTGAGTGAATAATATAATATTTAATTTAATATTATTAAATATTCGCATAAAATTCAAACAGCTCATATTTCTACCAAAATCCTATCCTAGGGTAAACTCCTCATTCCGGGACCGATAGAGCTATAAAAAAAATTATCCAAGATCAGATGGTAGAAGAAAATGACCATTTCACCCTTCACGAGCATATAACTATAAAAATTCAAATTTTTTCTCAAAACGGATTTCCAGAAAAGCAAGGGTTCTTAAAAACTCTCCACCATAAACCTTCTCGTCCCCGAGAATCCCAGTGAAAGGACTAGCATCCATGCTCCCAACCCGAGCATCAGCACAACCAAGCTATCTGGACCGTCCAATGACCATCCTTATAGCATTAACCACCACCTTCTAAATAGATGATATTAAACTATGACCAAAATGGCACTCCCCACCATAGGAATACCCTTGTCGTCGTCTTAAAAGAAAATATACACTCAAAAATCCCACTGGAAAACACCAAACTTCAACCTAAACAAGGAAAACCACCTTCAAAAGGACAATGGTGCACTCCCCACCATGTGGAATTTCATACACTTCTCTGAGAGAACAACCAGAACTAGTTCCATCCTCAGCAGGGATGAACATTAATAAAAAAAGCTTGATGTAAGGTCAATGCTCTCTCATGATACTCAAGACAAGTCCAGATAGTGCATGATCATCTCTTACAAGAGTACACTATGATTTTTTCGAAGGCGTGTCTTGCTCCCTCCGAGCCACACTAACATCTTGCCAAAACCCAACCAGGATTCAAGCATGGTTCAACTATTTCCCAGAAACCCAAAATTTCACAAAGTCACCACTACATCACAATGAAATTTCGACAAAACCTCTAGGATCTGAGTCCACATAAAGTCTTGAAACATCAGTCATCGGCTCTCACCCATCCACTCATTGATCTAGATTTAAACAATGACACCTGAAATAGCAACATCATAAACACTGGTCAGCCAGGCTAGGCACCCGAACAAGACTAGTCATCAAAACCAGTCGCGAAAAAAAACACCGCCAAAAGACATTGGAAAACCCTGGACAACCATTCACACACAGGTTTCCCTAGAACAGAATAGACATCGACCTACAAGGGTTCGAGTCAAAACAAAAGGTATCTAGGTATTCAACCTATCCCTATAGAAAAAGCCTCTCAACTGGGTCACAAGCTCTTACCACCTAGCCCAAAATATTCAAACCCTCTCATAAGACGGTAAATATCACAACGACTAATGAAATTCAAAACCGAAACATAGCCTACAAGGGCCATGATCCTCTCCGAGAATCATCATAAAAACTAATCGTTAGATTTCACATCCCAAGTGGAAGAGAAACTCAACTGACACTCATCGGGTATTTGTATACAGTAATACCACAAGGAGGCCTAGTTCAAAACGGAATCCTAGGTATCTATCGACATCATTCTCAAAGATCCGACTAGATAACCACAGACCTGAGAAACAACACCCATTAAGGGTTATATAGAAAGGCTTCACGTGACATATCGACTAATTGGGGTCATTAAACCACCTATGCACAAGGACTGAGTCCTCATCCTCACACCAATGCCTCAACATAGATCCACATAACCTGCCATCATAGTAAAAAGTATGTGTTAGAATAACCAAAGGTCTTAGTTGTCAGTAAAAACACACACTAGAAGGCCTATATGTTGTGAATCATATGTGCCTAGTATGACACATGAGATGACTCTTGCCTTTTCCGTACAAGAGTCAAAATCCATTCCTGGAATCTTACCAATGGGAAAGATCCAGATATCCATAGTAAATCAAAACACCACACAACATGTGTGTCGCTCAAGGCGAAAATCATATATAACTATAACATCGCAAAATCAGAACAATAATCCCAAACCCTGGCAACCAGGACTTCTTATTGGAAATAGTATTCTCGGTGAACCAACCCAATATCAATCACAGGTTCCGACACATTACTAATACTCCAGTCCTCCATATCCCAAATAGTAAAGACCATGAAATAAAACTCATCTGATACCA
This sequence comes from Viscum album, assembly GCA_963277665.1. Lineage (NCBI taxonomy): Eukaryota > Viridiplantae > Streptophyta > Magnoliopsida > Santalales > Viscaceae > Viscum > Viscum album. The sequence continues at coordinate 1,113,305,318 of OY728147.1, forward strand.
CTTTGTAACATCCCGACCCAGATGCCACTAAACTGGTGCTCTGAGCTGGTTCGCCACATGGCCTCAAGCGTGCCTCCTTGTATGCCAGAGTCTACCGACTATAAGTGAGGGCCTAGGGTGTGATAGTGGGGAGACTATTCCCTCATATCAGAGTAAGAAAAAAGTTCAAATAACTATGTATCATACACCACAGAAAGTAAACAGAGTGCAGAAGAAGTAAACAACTGAAATAGAACAAGATGTAATAGTAAAATACTATAAATTCCCGATCAACTATGCAATACAATACAACACTGGTCACCCATCAGGCCGACCATACAAATACAAGTACAAAATAAACAAAAAGTAAAAGTAAATGGATCGACTACTAACTCTGAGCCAATCAACGTACCCGATCTTCAAACACTGTTGAACAGCAGCAGCCCAATCCGTAGAACCACTTGAGCAGCTCTGCTCAATCATGCAACACTGGGAATCTACCCAATCTACCATGAAACTCGTTCTCAACCTAAAAATTAGACATAAGGTCTACACATCCACCGAGGTTCACTTACAAGGGTGAGAAATAATCTCAGTAGGGCACCCCGACAAGCAACCTATAACTGTGCTACTAAGTGTATGAAATAGCATCGTGCTCAGCCTAGCTGGAACACAACAAAAGGATGAAAATCAGACCTGCAACCATAGTCAAACTCAGGATACGCAATCCTTGTCAACTAGGAAAGTACCACCTTGGATATCCATATCTATATACATACACATGTATAGTCCCATACCTATACACATATACATAAATATTAATATTCATGAATAGGTGATTAAAATAACAAGAAACCACATCAGCAGTCGATCCATGGGACCAGAAGCCTGATCTCCTAGACATCTTGTGCAAGGGAATTGAGCTGGACATCATGCCACTCATGTCGTGTATCATTAAGTCGATATATGGGTTTGTAATCCCATCAACATTTACCTTCTTCGGCCAACACCGAAAATATATAGATGAACAAGTTAACCAAACATAAGTAACCATTGTCCTTAGACATGTGTATTCTTACCCTCAGGAGAACAGAAATAACACCCTCAGGTAATTGCCCTCAGGAATAATGAATAGTGCCATCAGGCGTATAAGAATCTCCCCCTCAGGCATAAAATATAGCTCCCTCTGGCATAACAGAACCATTCCCTCTGGATAATAGAACCTTTCCCTCAGGCTAATCAGAACCATGACCTCATGCCAAACAGAACATTTCCCTCATGCTAATCAATCCTTTCCCTCAGGCTAATCAAAACATTGCACTCAGGCTAAACAGAACATTTCCTCCATTCTATATAAGTAATCAGGGCGAGCCCAAAACATACACAATCAGTGTATATATGTTTCCAATCATGAAAACTCAAAACATTCTATAATCATGTCATACCCATAGGTATCCTGGAAAAACGTCTAAACAAGGGAAGCGCACCCTCGGGGTGGCCGTAGATCCAGGAAATTGATCTCAAACCACAGTTTTATATTTATTCATTAAATTACCTATGAAATTCAAGGTATCTCAAAAATCAAATTCTTAACCACACGACACCCGAACATGGGCATGTGGCATAACGGTACACAAAATCAACTCGATAGTTGGAATTAAACACAATACCACATACTACTCAGGAACACAAGGAAAAGAAGGCATCCCAAAATATAAGAAAGATGCCTCACGTTAGGCTCAACAGCCACCAACCAGGAAGAACCCCTGGTAACCACTACAACATTCACAAACCCAGACATATATAAACATCCAAAGGGTGGCCTGACTGCCCAGCCCAACAACACATCAAAAGCCCAAAGGGATCACCATTTTGGAATGGGTTCTAGGTGACACTTGATCACCATATCTACCCAAACCCGACGCAACAACTCGGGGCGGTCAAACAATGGGTACCCTCTTGGGTCCCTCAAGTCAAACACTAAGGAGGCATCATACTCGGGATCCTGTAGGTAAACATGAGCGAAGGCATCCTCCACGGGATCCTTAGCGAAGAGTAAGAGAGGAATCATACACAGAATCCTCAAATGAAGGACAACATAGGAATTACACAACATGGGTCCTATCAAAGAATAAACAAGAGATATATCCTACAAGGGACTCCCAAGGTTACCACAAAAGTAAAGGCATCCCTCAGGGAATTCTTGGAAGTGCCCGGTCTCACGGCCACAAAGTCTAGAAGGGAATGTCTCCAAAGGGAAACATCCTATAAATAAAAGTTTATGTGAGATATCTTACATCTCATATAATATTAAAGGACTCGACTAATTTCGTCCGAACACCCAATCTATCAACCACGCCAAGTCTCACCCTTAGGTATTAATTGAACTTGATAACTGGAGGAAGAACCCCTCCATTTAGATGGAAACCCCCATAACCACATTTATATGTCCTCTAAATGTCCAAAGGACCCCACCATTGCAAAATATTCATAAAAACACTCATAATAGACTACTCACACGCCCAATTCTGACTTACAGAGCCCAAGATATCCAAAAATTATTAAACTGAAGTAGTACATGGCCAGAGCACACGGCTAGAAAACATTGGGTCTGTCGGTGTAATAGTACACGGTGTCTGCATTACTGTACATGGCATGTACTATTCAAAACAATTCACCCCATGTGTGTTTTCACTAAAACACATTCCCAAGTACCACTACACGACGTGTACTCAAAGTACACGGTGTGTACTCCTTAAAAACCACTATTCTATGTCATATTTCACAATGTCAATCACACTTCCACCAACTACATGGAGTGTACTCAAAGTACATGGCATGTACATAATAAAACATTGTATTCCCCAAACAAGAAGAACACACAGTGTGTACCCTCTGGAATACACACCGTGTATTCTGGGTTTTCTAACGGGAAATCCCTGAAAACGCCTGAAACGCCTGTTTTCACCCCCAAAACAACAGATCGAGATCCATGGGATTACAAGAAGGTAATATAAGTCATTAAAGACTTAAAAAACATTTTCAATGTGGATCTATTGTGAAAACATTAATGACCCTACTTTCGGGCGGAAACCGCCAAGGCTTCGGTTGATTTCACGGCTCTTGATTGCCGCATGTCGACTCAGCACGTTGAGAGTTTCAAATCGGTAATCCTCATGCCTCCCAACTATCTATCTAACACAAAATACAATTCCCCCAAAATGACTCAGCCAAGAAGGAGGCATAGGAGCCATGCGCAAGGAGGAATAGGAAAGAAGAGAAGGAAGAAAAGGAAAGGAAAATGAAAGAAGAAAAAGGGGCTTGGGTCAACCCCGACACCCGATGTGAGTTTATGCCTTCCCTAGGCTAAACTCCCTATTCCGGACTCAACGGCGTAGATAAAATTTCAATCTGAAATTCTGTTTAAAAGTTATGTTCCAAAAAAACATGAGTGAATAATTAAATATTTAATTTAATAATATTAAATATTAAATATTCCGCTAAAATTCGAACAGCTCAAATTTCTACCAAACTCCTGTCCTTGGGTAAAATCTCTATTTTGGGACAAAAGGAGATTTTAGAAAAATTATCCAAGATTATCTAGTAGGAAAAAAATGACCATTTTACCCCTCACAAGAATCCAACGGCAAAAATTCAAATTTCTTCTCAAAACGACTATCCGGAAAATCCTAGGTTCTTACAGCTTTTGTGGACAATATCTTATTGTAATCTCACACTCGACATAACCATGAAATACACCTTGAGATCGCTTTGAGTACACTGAGAGAGCATCAGTTATATGTTATGCTCTCGAAATTCCACTTTTGGATGGATCTGATTCACTTCTTGGGTTATGTGATCTTAGAGACAGGAGTTTCAGTAGTCCTAGAGAAAGTGAGAGAAGTAGTTTCCTGGGAGCAGATGAAGAACGTCTTTGAGGTATGATGTTTTCTTGGGCTGGCTGGATACTACGTATGATTTATACAAGAATTTTCATGCTTAGTAGCACCACTGACGGGTCTAACTAAGAAGGGTGCAATGTTTTTGTGGTCTGAATCTTGTGAGTCATCCTTTCAGCAGCTGAAGGGAGGGGGTTGACTTCACCACTGATACTAGTCCTGATAGAGCCAGGCTAGAGCTATAATATTTATTGTGATGAATTAGGTATTGGGTTGGGTGATGATATTTTGTAGGAAGATGGAGTCATTACGTACGGGTCTCGGTAGTTGAGGCCATATGAGAGGAATTACCTGACGCACGATCTCGAGTTGGATGCCATTGTTTATGCCTTACGTTGATGGAGACATTATCTTTGGGGAGTGCATATTGTGGTTTTCACTAACCACAAGAGTTTCAAGTACATATTCACTCAGTGTGATATGAATTTAATACAACTAAGGTGGGTTTACTACCTTCAGTCCTTCGATTACGAGCATTCCTATATGCCGGGGAAAGGCAATGCAGTAGCTAATGCACTAAGTAAGAGGAATCAGATACATACAATTCAGGAGGCCAATAGTGTGTAGAAACTTATGGCTCTATTATCTAAGATGCATTTGGAGGTGCACGAATGATATGGGTAGACTTTTCATTCTTTTTTAGCTGTTACCTCTACTCTTCTTGATCGAGGGAGAATGGGGTAGCTATTAAACTCAGAAGGCCTAGTCTTATAGGAAAGCATGTCTGGAGAGAACCCTATTCTTGGAGGGACAGTAGGTGAGTATTAGATCTTAGGTTTCTAGGTGAACGTATGGGTTTCAGTAGACATACTCGAGGAAATGATGTGAGGCCTTCATTCTTTAGTTTGGGAAGTTCATCCTGGTGTCCCCAAAATGTATCATGATCTACTCTTCTAGTATTGGTGGCCAGGAATGAAGAGGGATTTTTCTGGTTTTTTCATGAGGTGTTCCACCTGTCAGCAGGTGAAGGTGGAGCATCAATGGCCAATATGGATTTTGAAATAGTTACCCATTCCCGATTGAATGTGGAATGATGTCATGATGGTTTTTGTGACTAGTTTTCCAAGGTCGCCTCGAAGGAATGATGCAGTTTGGGATATCCTTGAAAGACTCATGATGGTTTCTCACTTCTTTATGGTCAAAGAGACATTCAGGTTTGAGGAGCTGGGACGGTTTTACATCCATGAGATTGTACATCTACATGGAGTTCCACACTTCATCATTTCAGACAAGGATTCACATTTAACTTCTCGGGTCTAGTAGGGTCTATAGAAGTCTTTGGGTACACGGTTACTTCTGAGTACATCCTACCACCCCAAGACAGATGGCCAGTACTAGTGTACGATTTAGGTGATTGAGGACATGCTATGAGAATACATCCTAGATTTTGGATGTTATTGGGATAAGCATATACCTATTGTGGAGTTTTCCTACAAAAATAGCTTTCAACAAACTATTCAGATGGAACCTTATGAGGATTTGTACGGTATACCATGCCAATAAACCTTGTATTAGCAGGAGGTAGGAGAGGATGCTATGTTGGGACCTCGTCTTGTCTAGGAGATCACAGAATAGATAGATTTGATTCAGAAGAGGATGGTTACTGAACAGTGTCGACAGAAGTCTTATGTTGTTCAATAGAGATGACCTCTGGAGTTCATGGTCAAGGGTCAGGTTTTCCTGCGTGTCACACTGAGGTTGGGACACAAGAGAATTAGGAGACAGGGTAAGTTTTCACCAAGGTACATCGGGCCTTTAGAGGTATTAGAGAGAGTTGAGAGGGTTTCCTATCTGTTGCAGTTACCTTAGAGGTATCGGGCTATTCACGATGTTTTTCACGTTTATCAACTCCGACATTACTTTTTAGACCAGTCTCATGTCTTTCAACCTGAGGATGTTGAGATCGAATTGGATGCTTCATTTGACGAGCATCATATCCAGATTGTTGATCAAAGTAAAGAGGTTCTCCATGGTCGGTATGTTCCTCTATAACGATTGCTATGGTAGCACAGGTGAGTATAGGAAAAGACTTGGGAGAGGGAGGCCAATATACGAGCACAGTGGCTGGAAAAGTTCGGGGTTTCTTCTTCTACACCACGTTAAGGATATTAGGGGAAAAATTTCTTTAAGGGGGGAAGTTTGTAAAAACTGAGTTCTTCCTTTCAGGTATGTTTTTCCTTTTCTATTCGTTTTTTAGAAAAAGTGGAAATTCTAGATTTTTTTAAGTACACGTCGTGTACTTTTTGAGTACACTCCATGTACTTATTTGCCGCAGGAGGCAGTTTACTGGCCGTGTAGTAGCCACACACATGGCCATGTGGGAGTGACTAGGCGGAAAATTAAAGAGAAGTACGGAAATGGTGAGTATATGATTTATACATTAAAATTACACACATTGTAATTTTTTTCATTAAACACACATGGTCGCATCTAATTTTCAGAACTCTCTTCTTTTATGTCTTGCTCGACTTTGAGCTCCGTACAGCCGCGGATCTTCGACAGACCCCCGAGTGTGTGTTTTTCCTCTAAATCAAAGCCAGTATGTTGAGTTAAAATCCTATCGGTGAGTTCTATCTTCTCCTAGAGCACTATCTTCTGATTTCTCCTCTCTCATGAGATATCATGGGGTGAACGTTTTAGGTGTTTTTGTAGATCTTCAACATTATAATGATATTGAAGCTTCTAGGTTCACATATATCGATCTCATAATTCCAATGTAGGTGGTTTGTGAATTTTCGTTCAAATTCATTGAGTATTATGTGCAAATTCCACCAATACCCTTGAACGGGGTATTGCATGTTTACTGTTTCACCCCTTTTGATTGCATACATGATTCCAAGTTTGTGTAGAGGATATTTGGATATGAATAGGGTTGATTGTATGCTTTGAATTTGTTTCCCTTTCATGTTCTGTTTATGACCGTTTGGTTCCGTTTATTCTGTTTGACTACGTTAACAGTTTTCCATGCCTATTGATATAGGATGGAGAGTTTGTATTCTGATATGCTTGATATGTTGTAGACTATTTAGCCAGGTAGTTCTGTAGGTTTACTTGGACCATATTTTATTTCTATGATCATTGACCTACACAGGGCCATGAGAAATTATTGTAGTATACTGTAAGGGAAATTGACTGAGTGAGCTTCCTCAGAGTGTCTTTGAGCACCTTAAACTATAAGGGGAATTGACCGAGTGAGCATCCTCATAGAGTCTTTGAAATATTTTGAAATACTTTAGACTATAAGGGGAATTGATGGTGATTGTTTCCTTAGAGATTCTATGAACGACCTGGGCTATAAGGGAAATTGACCTAGAAAGCTTCCTTATAGATTCTATGACCTTGGGGATATAATGGGAATTGACTGTGAGTGCTTCCTCAGAGAGTTCTTGACTACCTTAGACTATAAGGGGAATTGACTGTGAGTACTTCCTCAGAGAGTCTTTATATAATTAAACACAGGGGTAGGCTGAGTATATTACCCATAGTGTGGCTTGTACTTGTTAGGTAGGACCAGAGCGGATGGATTTGTGTACATCCCAGAGGGTTACCTATTTGTGTTTAGTTGTTTATTTTGTTGATTGCTAGATATTAAAATTTTGGATTTTATACTTCCGAATACTTTCTTGTTCGCTGTTTTCTGTACTTTTACCTGCTATATATTCACTGACAGTTAGGCACTAATTTTTGGGTGGTCTCCTACTGGGATTCAGTCTCACACCCTGTTTGGGTCATGATTTTGGGCCCAAACTGATTATATTGATGCAGGTACAGATAAGGTAAAGTTCCATTCTACTTCAGTCACATGACTTTCTATGGATCTGGAGAGAATCGAACCATGCTTAGGCTCGAGATGATGTTGAGCTGTTTATCTTTTAATTTTTTACTTTTCTTTATCACAGTTTTTATTTCCAGCATTATGAAATGTTTTGCTGCTTTCCAAGACAAATGTATCATGCGTCATTATATATATATGTGCTCCAGTTGTTGTTTATACATTCCTTATTCCACTATTTACTCTTGTATGGATGTTTAATTCTTCCACTTTTGCTTTTGTGCATTGTTTACTTCTGATGTGTACTCTTCCAAATGAGGGAATAGTTTCCCCACTATCACACCCAAGCCATCACTGGTAGTCATCATCCTCTAGCGTGCGAGGAAATGTGCTTGAGGCCATGTGACTAACGGGAATGGGGTGCCTCTGGGTGGTTTCCAGAACCGGGATGTTACAACTAAATTATGGAAATGACACACATGGGGATTGGTCATGTACTACTAAATGGTAATTCCTCTACTGATGGAGGTATTTTCCCATGTACCCATAAACATATCCATGTACAACTATGTAGAGTTTTCTAAAATTACATAACTTTTACATTAAAAACTCATTATTTCAAAATATAAGGAACATAGATCATGTGTTTATAAAACCACATGTCAGATGATAAGGATTTCATAATGAGAAAATTCTATGAATATCTAGATACCCCAATTTTACCCTTATTATGAATAATCAAAACCCATGGGGTCCATATTAGAAATTATAGATCTTTTAAGGTAGAAAACTTTATATCTTCATGTATATATTTATAACACATAAAAACATACTACCTTTGGTAGGAATACACTAATGAGTCACCCATATCCATGAGAAAAACTCCTTGTCCCCCATCTCCCTCCCCCTCCCTCTCCCTCTCTTGTGAATTTTATGAGTTAAGAAAAATAGCTCAGACATGTTATTCTAGTGGGGAATTGGTAAATATAATAGGGGAAAAGGAAAATAAAATAATAAATAGAAAAATAAAATAAAAATGTCGCTCGATCCTATGCCCATTGCTTGACATGAATTATACCATTCCTAAAAAATCCCACAATAATAGACTCAATTACAAAGTTGGATTCTATATATGAAGCTTTATTAAAAATACATCATAAAATAAATTCATTCAAATAAATTAATATATTTTTAATTTTAATAAAAAACCATAATTATAATGTCAGAATAATAATGGCTTGGGTCTCCACAAACATATAACCTAGAGTAAACACCATATTATATGTCGAATAGTGTGGTTAAAAAATTATATCATGTAATGTAATAGGATAAAAATAAAATTTAACTATTTATGAGTATCTTAATGATAAAATTTGAATTTATACTCTTTATATATTCTATAAAAACATGGATTATTTCATCCTCAATCCATAACCCTTTTTATCCATGAGTATCATTAGTTTTAACATAGATTCCATGATATGACCCTATGAGTATGAAAACATATCCTTTATTGTCCATCTAATGACCAGCCTAAAAATGTAACAAATATAGTCACATGAGAGGAATTAATCCATGATCAATATCTAAATCCCTAAAATCAGAGTGTCATCATCATAACCCCAAAACTAAATACCAGAGTTCCACTGCTCATGAACTATATATGATTGAATAAAAACCTAGCATTTAAAAAAATGCTTATTCCCGAGTTCTAAAAAACAACATCACCTATTATTTCTTATCAATAATAGTTTCCATGATTAAAATAAATTTAAACTATTAAAAAGTGTCATAACCCTAAAAATTCCAATGGTTCACTCCATAATATATTGATTACATTACTATACTCCATCTGTGAAAGATCATTAGGTTCCACCACATCATTCATGTTCCTCCTCATAATCCATGCTCACTATAAAATCAATTTCAGGAAAAGATTTATCTATAAATTTCATTATACCACTCTTGATAAATTCTCTATGTCTCCTATACTAGTGAAAAAAATTGTAATTTCATTAAATAACTAGGGAATCCATCCCTATTAAATTCCAATGAATCCGTCAATCATTGACACAAACACGGATTCACACCAACAAATGATCTAAATGGGATCATGCATAACCATAAAATATAATACATATCTATCCAAGTAATGTGGGTGTAGAACTACATATCATATAATATATTCTTATACTAATTTCAAACTAAAAATTCCATGATGACCATGCTCCACAACACCCCAATCATGACATGCCAAAATAACCATGGGAACTCTTCTTAATGTTGAGACACTTCGAACATGTAATGTTTTATACCATGTAATACCATAAAAAACTCCTTCCTGGAACCAAACATACACATCCTTGGTCTGAAACGTGATTGCACACTCCACATTATTATCTTCAATATAGTTTTATTCCAGTCACGAGTGTCCTTGGGATCTCTGATTACATTGAAATCACATAACCACTGATAAATAGGTCTAGGAATCATATAATTCCAAATTATTGAAGATTTTTTTTAACCAAATCACCTTAGGTGGTTAATCATAAATCCATGTCATCATCAAACCTATGTCTCATACTCTATAACAACTCATATGTATTAATCTAATCATTAGTGTTCTATAAATCTCACTTCCTAAAAAGGCATCTGTAATACAAGGTCAAACTATCTCATAGGTTTAACTCAATAAAACTATCCCCTAAGATAATAGGATTGGAATCAAAACATAGTTCTTCTTTTAATTACAACCAAACCAACTAACCAGGTCTCATGTCAAGGTTACACATCTCCATAGGCTAGCATAGTTTAATCCTCTCTATGGGTGTCATGCATGACATCAAACTATGAGGGCCATACATGAATACATGAGTTTATTTATATATGATTCCAATTATATGTTATATAGTAATGATCCCAATATCTTTTCATTGGTAACCAATTTAAATGAAACCAATTTTTAACTCATAACACCAGGGGAATTGTAAAAGAATCACCTTCCATTAATCTACCTAGGAGGCCATGATCCACTCAAATAATCCTTATAGGGGAGTTCACATAGGAGGTCCATGATAAGAAATATATGGAAAATAATGAAATGATCAACTCTTGGAATTTTTATACCATTGTATCCCCTCGAGGTTATATTACTCAAAACATTTTCAAGTACTTATCAACATTTCACACACCAATCCAAATATATAACCATAAAGAAGTTCAATTATGAGAATAAATAAAAGATATAAATAAGGGAAACCACGATGAAGGTTATTCAAAATCACTATTCAACTGGAACTAAACTTGATGTAAAAAATACGGGGTCTACAAGGAGTAAATTACCACATATAATTTTCATTGAAGGGTCAATAATACACAAAAAAACATCTCAAATTATCTATCTTGTAAAACACTCATATGGTTTGATTATGTATAATTCATTCTATTATTTGTAGAAAAATTAGATGTATATTATTTTTTAGACTCTAAATAACATAACATATGTAACAATACCCCATGATGGTCTAACACATGGGATCCAAGTGCTCTATCATCCACTAGGGTTATTGCACCTCTAGTGAATGAGGGTCAATTCATCATCCTCACTCTCAAATGATTAAATTTAGATCCATATGAACTACCATAAATAATGTAATGAACAAAGTCTAACTGAGTATAATACAACTTTGAACCAACATGGGAAACAACCATTTCTATATATTTTTCGAACATTAAGGATGTTTTCTACATCTTCAATAGTATAAACCTTACAATATAAGTTCTATAACATGTTAACCCTACGTTCAATGTACTATTCATGAAAAAATGTATCTTTTATCTTCCAAGAAATATTTCTAAATAAATTCATTGGCCACTTCCCAATGAAAAAGACACAAAAATTCAAGATAAATAATAATCATTAAACCACATGTACATTACTAGAGGAGAATATCATATAAGGCCATAATAACTATCAGATGCCCTTGTTAACAAAGTCATTTCACAAGAAAATGTTTTCTCAATTTACATTAACTTAAATGAATTATATTCTCTCGCACATTTTTAAAAATCATGACTATCCTATTCCAAATAATAAAATATTAAGAAAGGAATACTTCAATAAACTTTTTCATGTCCTCGCTGAACTCACTCTATGAATAATATCTAGACTAGATTGTGTCTTGGAATCAAGTATGCCTCCCCATGTTCTAGAGGACACTGACTAGAAAAAAGTCCCAAGGGTGTGTCATTAGAGAGACAAAACCCTTAAATAAGAGAACTAGAATAACATAAATAAAAACTTTATCTATAGTTGTATATAATTAGAGTGCAGAAGAAATCAGTTAGAATAGCCCAAGACCCACACTACCAGATCCAGTTTTCAAATATTGGAATTTACATTTCCAACTATGGTTCTGATATTTTTGACAGAAGTATTTTCTTCCAAACCATAAAAAATCAAATGGAAAACATAGATCTATTATATTTTGAAGAACATTTTTGGTTTAGATTTGTAGAGAATTAGGAAAACTCTTATATAATCAAAACCAAAGTCATCCAATAAAAATATCCTCCATTAAACCAAGAATTTATTTTTTCACATTAGTTCATCAAGAACATCCTTGTGAAATGCTTTATAGACATAAATGTGTCAACCTTATTCTCTATAAGTGAGGGTAAAGGAAAAATAAGAAAGTTGAGTTCAAATGATTAGTAATAAAAAAACTTAATCATTAATAATTGTATTTCAACAATGAAAATGACAGTGTATAATGGTAGGATGAAATAATCATTATGCCTAAGATAATAATGATGTTTCATAATCCCACAATATAGAAAATGACTAATACCAACTAAACCATATTGACAAAAAAACATATTTGTTAGAAAAAATTGGAAATTCCATTAGATATTATGTTTTATTAGTATTAATTTTATGTACCAACTATTGTTTTTACCAATTGATATATCTGTTGGTATTTATTATTAAATACCAACATATCTTTTACAAATAGATAAATCTATTTCTTTTTTATACTAATCGCATCATTTTTTGCCAAGAAATGAATTTTTTATTATTAATAACAATTAACAAAAATTATTTTACCAATACTAAAAACTATTACAATAAACAATTCAATAAATATAATAATCAATCACCAATAAAGAGAACTCAATTTTCTATATATTATTATTTTTATGAACAAATAAATATGTATTTTTACGGTATTAGTAAAAAATATCATTAATTAATTTTAATTTTTAATTAAATATAAACATAAATATTGTTTATATTTTTATATTCAATTCATTTGAGAAACATATAAATAATTTTTTTTAAAAAAATAAATATTTTGAAATTTTGAAATATTTACATATATGTTTGGTACTCTCAATATACATGATATATTAATTTTAAATTTATATATAATTAAAAAATTAAATCTTATAAAAATAAATTCAATAAACAAATTATTTAAATATAATAAATAAAAACATAACAATAATTGAATAATATTTATTTATTAATAATTTATATCGTTATATTGATTTTTTTTATTATATTATTAAATTAATATTTTTTATAAAATTATAGATAATTCATATATATATATATATATATTAAAATTAAAAAATTGGATCCTATTTGATATTTTATTTGATGGGTTTAAATTTCAAAAATCATTAGTCAACCATAATTAGTCATCCCGCCACAAAACGATCTACCCCACTACCTCCTCCAACGAACCTATACATCAACGATATCCACCATTACCGCCTCTTCCTTCTACTCTAAGACTATGTGCCTCATCTGTGACCACAACCACGGCCTCCATCGCTCTCTATTGACGACATCCTCCACATCTGCGACCCATGTCACCTCTTCTTTAACCCTCCACCTATGCCACTACCCCACTCCATCACGATACTTCACACCCTCCACCATCTATATGTGCACATCATGTTGTCCATGACATCCCCATCAAAAGAATCCCTAAATCTTTATATTTCCGACATCCCCATCAAAAGAATACCTACATCTCTATATTTCCTCTCTTGACTACCTCTATTCCCAACTTTCCCCACCCAACCATCATCAGACCTGACCTTCCCTACTCAACCCCAACCATCCCCGACCTTCTTCATTCGACCCTCCCCCCTCCACGACATTCCACATGAGACCACACATGTGTTGTGTTCAGCCTATTTCTATGATATAATTGATCAACATCCAGGTATTATCTATAATGGTCAATGATATGTTTGTTTTCAACAAGAATCCTTTTTAGTTTATTATCACCCTATTAATTTGTTTGTATTGTTATTATGGGTTTTTAGATTTTATAGTGATTGCGTGGGTTAGATTTTATTTTAGGATTTTTGTGGTAAGATTTTTTTCTATCATAAAATGAGAAATATGTCACGAGGATAAAAAATAGAGATATTTATATGTTTTTAATGAAAGGGTTAATAATATTACAAATCATATAACATTTTTTTACACAACTTCATATAATTTGTAGAATTCCATATCTAGTTGATGATTTTAATGATAATGAGTTCCTATCATGGTTGGATGATTTTATATACTATGTGATAAGTAACAATATTGATAATATTTAATCATTTAGTTCATTCACAGTTTGAATGTAAAGTAAGACAATTTTGTTTCCATTTCTATCCACAATTGTTTTGTTTAGGCTTAATAAATTCAATATCATAAATATTTATTTTCAGTTTATGAAATATTTTATTTTTAACATTTCAATTAAAAAAAAGGCTTCGTTCTAAATGGGAATGTTATGAGAATGATTTTATAGTTTGTGGGACATGTCTTATGGAGTTATCACTTTTCTCTTTCTTACAAAGTTATTGTGAGGTTCATATACAACTGCTTTTATTATAATTATTATATATATACATGATTTTAATACATACATGTAATGTATATATATATTCTCCATATGATCTACCTCAATATATATGATTCATTGTTATATATGAATATATATCTATGTGTGTGTGTGTTTTGTATATAAATACTAATATATTATCTGAATAGATTTCATGTTATGATGGTTAATGTTTTATGAATTTCAAGGCATATATGGTTCTTGTTATGTTATTTTTTTATTTTTTACCATTGATATTTTCAATAATTCAATACGAATATGGTTCTTGTTTCAAGATGTTATCCTGCGGATATGACTGATGCATTGTATGATATATATAGAGTTCCATGTGGTAATTCAGATTCAGGGGTGGGTTTATGTCAGGTTAACTGTATTGTAAACAAGTTTAAGAAAAATCATAACATTATAAAAATCATTTATGAACTGGAATTCTTTAACATGAACAAGAAACTCATTTTTCTTATTCTTATTTGTTTTTTATGCAAATGGATAAGTTTTAAGTAATTTTATAATTTTTAAATGATTTGAAGAAACTAAAAAATGTTTGCAAATAATTTCGTAATGTCATTTATTTTTTGAAGATCTTAATACTAATGGATAACCAAATTATTAATATCTTATCCCCATAATGAATCAATACTCATACATCACCAGGTTATAGAGGTTATTCAACACTAACTTAGATGTGATGTTTCACAAACCATTTGGTATTTCACTATATATTTTAAATCATAGCCACACTGACAACATACTTGTCATGTGTTTTAATGATCATATTCCATGTGATTAGTAATCAAATAAAATTTATCCCTTAAATTAAAATGATATTATGTAATACATTATAAACATCACCACCTCTATCAAATATTCTTCAAATTTACACACAAAAATATTGAACAAGTACCATATGTTGATAAAAAAATAAAAACCATAAATATAAATAAAGTATCCCTAATTTGTGATATTTTTTCATTCATCATGGTTTTTATGATCGTGATCTATAATCCAAATCTGTTTTCCCCTAACTAGTAGGCCTCCTATTTCAATCTGAAGATTATAATCTAGTTATCCCTCCAATGAAGAGGTTTCTAATAAGTGCAGGTGAAATCATCCCCCATATTAAGAATAATAATTAAAGAGAATAAAAAAAATATCCTCAGTAACTTCCCTTTTATATTAATTTAATTTGAAAATTTACTTCATGAAATATTTTGAGACTCTATCCATAACACATAATATTTTCAGAGCACTAAATGGTTTTATATCTATTTAATTAGGATAAATTTTCAATTGAAATATTATTTCATTTGGGATTTTTTAATCATGTGTCAAAATTAATTGAAATTAGTTTCATTATCAATGGATTGTGTTAAAATGTTAGATAATTTATTAATATTATTTATCATGCATTTTTATATTAAATTGTTTTCACAAGTTATTTTCTATTAATGTGGTCACATTTATTTTTTGTGGTCCCTATTTCTAATACTAATTTTTCTGTGGTAATGTAGACTTTTCATTTTTATATCATGAGCTATGGAAGATTCTACCATCATTGGTTGTATATAATTGTTTTAGTCACTGGATTGGTAATCTTATGGTTGGGGTTTATAGTTAGATTATCTTATATAATTTCTTTCAACAAGATAGATAATCATTTTGATGTGATCATAGGTCAGATAATGTAATAAGTAGTTGTATTCTGTCAAAAGCTATCTTCTTGTTTGCTGTCAATGGTTAGATAATCTTCCTATTATTTTTATATCATGCAATTTAATTTTCAATTGTTGAGCTCACTAGTTATCTTCTGACCTAGAATTCACATTATAATATTTATTAAAAAATTCCCACTCATGTATATTATGTTTTTTAAATGTTTAAAATGTTTCATGAATAGGGGTAAAGAATATTATTGGTATATGATTAATTTGGAATCTTTTGATTTTTTAAGTATTTTAGTTAGTATTTCTCTTGTTTTTTATTTATGTCGAGGTTTTTTTAAAATGGAATGAATATTAATCATCCCATGATTATCATTATCCACTTATAATATTATTTCCCTTATATAGATTTCATTATCCACTCCATTCTCCGCCAATGACACCCCACGTTTACCTTCTATTATAAACCCACTATAAACCTTATCAAAATTCTAATAAACATTTCCCAAAAGATTTACACTATCCAATTTTTCATGTTAATTGTGGCAATGAAGAATTAAATGAAAACCATGTCTCATATCTATCCATATTTGTAGCTTCCATGTGTGTATGGACTTTAGATTTAGAGTGATTCAATCCCAGCTGTGCTAACCCTTTAATCAGTTAATTATAGGTTATGAGGAAACTATTTTTGGTTTCCATGTTGGTTGTGTCGACTATAACCCTTGTATTTCTTCTTTCAAGGAATTTTAAGAAATAAACATTAAATAAGGTTTCTTTAGATTTTTCATTTCTCTAAAAATCTTTGTTCTATAAAAAACTCCACACTCAATTGGATTATATGATTTTTCTATTCCATTGATCCATGTGTGGTCAAGAACATGATATGTAGTAATATGATTTTTGGGGTCTTTTTTTAGCATCTTCTTTATTAGGTCCTTTTCACTCCATGAAATAGATCGCCATGGATTAGAATCAAAATAACTTGTCCATCCAGAATAACATCAAATATCTCTTTTATTGTCTTATCTCAAAAGGGGGGAACACTATTGAGTATAATATACAATATTATTCAATCACCCCAACTATATATTCCATTTTTATATCTTCAGAAAAATTATTTTTGGAGGAAAATAATATTCACTCACACTTATATGTCGATACACCATTCATCCTTCAATGGAAATTGACAACCCATGTCAGTTTCCTGTTATGGTGCATTTATATCCCCCGGTCGGAGAGAATAAAATTCTCAGTCTTATGGTACCAATAAATTACACCTATAAAATAGATAATGTGAAAAAAAAATTGCAATTTATCTACATATAAGTGCATAATCTCTTTTGTTGAAATGAACATGGGTGATGATCCGATCAGAAAAAATCCCACCCTCAAACAACACCACCATGACTTGAACATATAACATATCCTCAATAGATCCATTAAATTAAACTATATTTGGATGACTTCTCAAATGTTTCATTATCTTAATCTTTTTATGTATATATTCACTATGATTTTTATAAAATAGATTTCTCTTTGACAGATATTTTTTAGAATATTGTTTACCGGTGTCTTTTTAGTGAAAACACACATCACCACAAAATGACCCCTTCCAATTTCTCTCCAAATGTTATAAAATGACATCAAATATTCAATTGGGTTACCTATAATGGAATATTTTATTTTACATGGCCTTGGGACAACAGATGTATAGGACATCAATAGCTACAATGTCACCCCCACAGACATGGGTCCATCATGCTAAAAGTCAAAATGGATTCACTAGATTCACTATTGGTTCTAGATACACTATAGTGTTTGAATGGTTTTACTAATGTGAGTATGTTTATTTCATTTTTTTTATATTGATTTTAGGAGTTGGGTTCAAATTTGTTCTATTTGATTTTTTCATGAAAGAGTTGTATGTTGTTCCTTGGTGTGGATATAGCTAGATTGTTATTGGGGTTTTGGAATCTTAATGGATTCCCAAGATCATTATGCATATTAATGGATTCCATAGATGTGTGATAGTATAAATTGTTACACGGAGGTATAAAATATTAAAATTATATTAGATTTTTAATGAGTGTCGGTTTCTTTTTATGAATCCAGATTGTTTTCATCTTGATGATCTAGATATATTAATGTTTTTTGTGGAATTTTAAAATTGGGAAGGTTTGTTTTTTAGGGTTTCCACTAAACCCTTTAATGTGGTTAATCATGATAATAAAATATTGAATTTGATGGTTATCATATATTAATGTGTTCAATATGACCTATGAATAATTTTTTGAGAATTACTGTCATTATAAATTGAAATCAACATATCTATATTATATTATTCATTTTTTACAAGATATATCATGCATGGTTATTTTTATATCAGTTATTTAAATGAATACATTTTGTTAATTGTTTTGTTTTTGTGATCAGATCATTTGTCATGATGGTGCTTACCAATGGTTGAGGGTATTGGTTTAGTTGATTCTTCAAACATATAAGGGTAATACATTTCCTTAAAAGGAATTATGGTGATGTATTTTATGTTCATATCCACAAAAGTATATAATATCTCATGTACATTGATGGGGATGCTATGTTAATGATGTCCAATGTATGCTCGAAATATATTGTAGATGAATTTGCATTGAGTCCCATGTAACATATCTTAGTGTTTGAATATGTTTAAATATGATTGAGATCATCATATATTTTTATGAAGTTTTAACATGTATTTAAATTATATCTCAACCAGTTTTTTTAAATAACATCTTTTTTATTGGTGTTTCATATATAGTAATTTTATATATTTTTTGTATTTTAGTACATTATATACATTTAATTTAATAATTTTTCATTGATGAATATAATATATGATAAATTAATAAATATAATAACTAAAATTACTAGTAATAAAATTGTAAAATTAATATTTAAATGTAAAAAAAATATTGGTAATATTACTACCATTAGATTAATTTTTCACTAGAACATGTCGCTAAACACTTTTACCAACATATATTTTATCAATTTTTATTATTATAATTACAATATAACTATTTTATCTATACCAAAAACATTTGGCAAGAGAGTTATTACCAAAAATTTAGTGACATAGACATATATGTTTGTAAAACGTTTTATAAATATAAAATGAAATTTTACCCGCAGATATTCCCCCATTGAAAAAAGTGAAATATTTTTCAGTGCCATTAATACATGGACCATAAAATATAAATAAATGGAAAATGAATAATAGATCAAAATCAATAATCAGGAGCTATTTAATATCAGCATTGATAATGAGAAACATTATAAACTTATATCAAGAATATATGAAGCATATTTGTATCTTCGAAATTCATATAATATAACCTTTATAGTACCCTAATAGATCAATTAAAATTGGATTAAACCTAAGAGAAACATAATATATAATTTTTTTATATAAAATAATCATTTCCCAATTAATTTTATCATTGTATGGGTGTGCCCTTTGTTTAAGCTATAACGGTCTCACATGGTGTTATTGGGGATTACAAATAATTTATAATGTCTATGAACTAACTAATGAATAAATCACATTCTGATTTCATTTCATAATAAATGTTTTTAACTTTTTTTAATTTTTTTATTACATGATATAAATGTTGAAAGGAAAAGTGTTCCATATCCTTATCTTTGAAACATGGTAAATCCTTGAAAATAAACAATTTATATAAAAATAACCTTAAAACATGATTATCCTATACAAAATAAACAAGTTCCGAAAAAATAGTTTTGAATTATTTATAACTCGTGGATTTGAAATTAGATCATTAACAATCATTTTGAAACATTATTAATCCGTGTAAAATAAATGGAATCCATAACAATATCATCTAAAAAATCATAATCCATATAGAGAAATACTATGGATGATTTCATTACAAAATATCCCCCCTAGAGAATAATTAACAATAAGGGTTTTGACATTTATTAAAATAAATATAACTAAAATATCATTAAAATAATTTTGATTAAAATACCTTTTTCATTTTCAAATTATCTTTTTAACACATATAATATTTTTGAAACGATTTTTCTTTGAAAATAACCATGAGATATTATAAAAGAGTATTGGGAAATAATTTAAAATAATTTATAAAGAAAAATATTTATAAAAATAAATTCCATTGAAAATGATCATAAAATTTAATTTAAAAACATTTTTAATGTTTTATTACAAAACAATTTTTTGAAAAAACAAAATTTTCCAAAAAAAAGTGAGAAATGAAGTTTTATTTTATAAAAACAATTTTGAAAAATATAAAATAAAAAAATGTGTAAAAAATGGAAAATTAATTATAAATATTATGAATTTCATAAATATAAGATAAATCATGGTAATTATATGATTTCTATATGGGAGACTTTTTCATATATGATCCCAATAAAAGATGAGAATGTAGAAAAACACTTAGTACTTTTGAAACATTGAATTGTAATACCCATAATAGAATAATATTTATTGAAACATATAATTTCATGAAAAATAAGTATATTCATTTTATAGCATATAAATGGTTCATTATACACACCACATAAAACAACAGTGGTGTATAACATAACCAATATCTCAAAGAATAATAATTAAGACCAAAATCCCTTATTGTTTCCATAATATTGAAACTCTAGATTCCATGAAAGAGAGACCATAAAATTGATATGTAAATCCCCATAATATCAATTATAAAAAAAATAAAATACATTCATGTATATTATATACACATAAAAATTATAATAATTGGTTAATATGGAATGTATCTCACAGAAAGAAAAGTGAGATTAGAAAAAGCATTACCTTAACTCTGATTCATCAAGATTGTTCATTATATTTGAGAATAATAAACATATGTTAATAGTTTAAATTATTTTGAACATTTTAGAATTTTATTATTAATTTTATTTCACTTCTATAAATTTTATATATAAATACATAATAAATTATGTTTAAGTCATATGTTGTGACCATATTCGGCTTATGTGTCAAAGTATTGTAGGTTAACAAAGTTCAATGAGTTAATTATATAAAATTATTTAGAAATATAATCCATATATAATTATAATTTTTATATATAAATTATTCATTAAAATCCATTCATGATTTATTATTTTGAATAGTGAACCTATGTTATGAACATGGAGACAACACCCTGTATGTATGCAAGAATAAAGTTTCAATTTTTTTGTGATTATTATGAAAATGAGGTATGTAATATTTTAAATTTCAATAATTATTATTATATAATAAATACCAATTTATTTAATTATATATTTTTATATATATCTTTCTTTTAATGAAAATGAAATCAAATCAATTCGAGGAGTCGTTAGTCCATAAGTCTACAAACGACGTAATAATTTTTTTATTATGTTAAATAGTAAGGATAAAATGATATATTATACTTCTAGAAATATAACTATCACATTATTACACTAATTATTTAATTTATATCATATATATTCGTTATAGTTAAACTTATTACCTTCCATGTAACACGTTAGTGAAAAAAACTTCACATCGCTTTGTAAGGCAGTAGTCCACCGTACACACGAGTGATATTATAATATCCAATGTGTAATGGAATATGAAGAAGTTTTAAATGATATAATGACTAAAGAAGAATTTTAATGTTACAAATATCATATATAAACATTATTTTTACCATTAATCCCAACTATGAGGGTTGTAAATTGAGAAATGAATGACACTGTTTCACGAGGAAGTTGTACTCCATAAACATGAATGATGATTTGATTACCCATTTTATGGAAGGGAATGTCTTTGCAAAAAATAAACATAACATAAATATCATTATATTTTGGATATTTAGGTTATTATACAGTTGTGGTATGTTATGTATTTAAGGAGGTAGAGAAGGAAATAAAATTAAATTTATTTGAGAAAAACATTACTTCTTCTTTGGGAATCCTCTTTATGATTTCCATAAAACCTTGAACAGATTAATTTCGTTCAAAAATAAGGCCTCTAGGATTTTTTTATTAAAGTTTATATGGTATTTATTAAGGTTTTATATGATAAAAAAGTCATTAGATGTTTGAAAATTTTGGAATAATGACAGTAGTTTTATAGTAGAGGAGGAGTGACACTATTATAAATACTCAAATGTATTAAGTATAATGAGGAATCCCATACTTTATGTGCCAATAAAACATAAAAATAATAGAGATTATGGATTAATTTTTCAAAAAACCCTCCACCACAAAAAATAAATACATTTTATAGACATTTAATTCTTTAAATATTACAGTTCATTATTTTTTAATTTTTATTTATCATTAAGGTAACATGTTTTATGACCTATTTAATAGATCAATTATGAATAACATATTTTTTTAATAATTATATTATTTATAACAAATAATTGTTGAAATAAAATAATAATTATAATATAATACTAATGTGTGTGTTAGAAAATATTTTTAGCAGAAGTGCATGTACCAAAAAACATTGCAATAACCTAAATCGAGCAAGCAACATTTTCACTATTTAAGGATCAATATTATTTTTGTAAAAGATAAATTTGTAAATTACTATAAATTTTTTTATATTTATAATCATTTAAAACTCACTTGGGATATTATAGAATTTTTAGTAATTGAAAATAATTTATTATAAAATAAAATTGATTTCAATTTTGTAATTATTTATATAATTTAAATTTAAAATAATATCAAAAAAATAACGAATTTATATTATATTATTTTCTAAGATGTGTATCATGAAATATTTATATAAAAAATGGGAAACAAATTCCTTATATGTAACTCTATTTTAATTTTTTTATCAATTAATTTATTTAATTAATAACTATATAATCCATGTATTATGGTTTATAATGAATTCAATGTAAATATATTTTTACTAAAAATTAGAGATAAAATATTATGAAAATAATATTAATTTATTTTTTATTTTTTTATAAATAATTTAATTTAGTTATTTTCTATCCCTAAATATTTATAAAAATTAAAAGGAGAATGATATATTTTGTATTTACTTTTTCAATATTTATCTTAGTAGTTTTTCCAAATTCCTGGAAAAGTGTCCCAAAAACTCATATATATTTATAATTTAATCATAAAGGCCTCAATATGACTATATCATAGTTGTTTTACATGTTTTGTATTATATGAACACCATATATTCTAATATTAACCAGTAAGTAAAATCATTATTGATCATAATTATTATAATTAATTTTAATTATTTTTACGAATCATGTTAGTAAAAAATTATTTTGACATTATTAGATAATATAAATATTTATTATTCCAAATATGGAGTCCATTTTTACATATTATTTTAACATAATTGAAATAAATTTCATTTAATATTATTCTCATAATCATGATGTGAATGTGGGATTTTGATGTGAAAAATGATTAGATGCTCGAATATTATTTTATTTCCAAATATAATATGAAAATGAATAAAATGAAATATTTTGTATTATAAAATTTAAAATAGATACGATGTTACTTTAAAACCAATTTAAATTATAATTTATCATTATAAATTACTTTGATGAAAATTTAGTTTTCAATTAAATTTTTTTATTATTACTATTCATCCAAAATGAATTTTCTTTGGAAAACAAAAAAAATTAATAAGATAATTTTCAAATTTATATTTCAAAAAGAAATAATATTTTTTTCAAATTCATTTTATAAATGTGTTTATTTTTTATTTCAAAAGATGTGTGCTATCAAAAGGTGACAAAACTACATTGAGGAAAATACATCTTTATTTGCATTAAATTGTCTTTATTTTTTTATAATTTTTAGAAAACCTAAAGGATTAATTTTAATCATTAGATTGAATATAATATATATATATCACTGTAATCATTAAAAAATTGTATTTTAATTAATTAATTATTATAAAACACCTTTGGTCTCAAAAAATAAGTTTTTATAAAAAAAAATTCCTTTATATTAAATTGGTTTTTATTTGTATTTCTAATTAATTAGTCACCATTTAATTAATCATATACAAATATGTAAACCATATTTTTATAATTTTGTAAATCCTTTTAATACAATTCATTCTAACAACTAGGTTAAAATTCAAATATAAGTCATGGGTCATTTAAGTTTGGTGTTACATGTTTAATACAAGTTCAAACCTAAATATTTCAGGGTTGTGTGCACCACAAGATAAACTGAGTGTTGTTTCTAATGAAATAAAAAAACCATGTTTCATTTATGATATCAAATATAATTTTCTTCTTTTAAATTCTCAAGGTGTTACATCCTCCCTCTTTAATAAATTGATCTTTCATAATTTTACATTTATCCAGGTAATAAACTTTTCATCATTTTAAAATATTTTTTGGTAAAAAATAATCTTGAAAATGGTTAATAAAATTATATATTAATAAAATATAAAGGTAAGAACAATGATACAATGTAATACCTCAAAATAAGTGTTCCAAATATGAGAACATGTGATGTATTAGAGGAAAAACATAAACAATTATTGAGAGTGATTGAAGTCATTGATCACAAACAACAGAATCATGAGTTGAATGCTAAAGTCCTCAAAACTATAAATTTATGACGATCTAAAAGGCCAAAATTTTATCATAAAATAAGGTACAAATCTATATTTTTTATTTAAATATCCCATTCCAATAGTGGGGGAATTCGATTACAATCTACACCAAATGAATATGGAAGTACACTATCTTGACGGGTAGAATATCATCCATTAATCAATTTCCACCAAAATATCTTTTTTTAATAGTATTCAAGATGAATTTTATTTCACTTGAAGCAAATAATAATAATTTTAAAATCCACATAACCATAAAAATGATAACAAGAAATAGCACCGCTCATTAGAAATTAAAGAGAACCAATATGGGCAGAACATGGTATGATAACTCCCTAAATAATTAAAACATCACATCATATATTAATATAAAAAAAAGTAATTCCCAATTCTCCATAAATTATTTCATAAATAACCAATATTAAAATTATTCAATCATATATGAAATAAAATCTATAACCCATGATTAGAAGGATTTGATTATATATTATTCAATGTTAAATCAACTGGTATTCCTCAAATTGAATCACATATATTTTTCAAAAAAATAATATTTTCTTGAAAAAATTTCTTACTATGATATCATGCAAGAAAGTTGTAGGTGCTACACACTAGTCCCCCAATTATTGTGGGTTTAATCCTCAAATCCTTTTTTGATGCAGTGTGATGTCACTCAGAATGTTTTTTTCCTTTTTTTCATATAAAAATAAAAAAAATCCTCAATAAATAATCTCTTCATATAGGTCCTAGGTGGTAAAAATACCTACACCAAAATAACATTTATAAAGATTCCATTAATCACTTTAATTAGTCATCGATTAAAACCTCATTGGGTGACTATCAATTTTAAAGTAGTATCATACATAAGATTATAAACCAATGAAGGTATCCATAACTATTAAAATAATAAAAAATTAATGAATATTAATATCCCATGATATCTATATCAACCATTGGTAGAAACATTAATGGAACAAGACCAAAACTCTTGAATCCTTTACTGAAATAATGAACTTAAAATTTATAGTTATAATTCAGATATTTGTGACCCAAATGTTTATATCCAAACCATACATCAACAATAGTAGAACACAGATCACTGATATTCTTGAGGTCCTTTGGGGTTTACATTTTTATATAACAAAGACAAATTATAAAAAAAAAATTCCCATGTCATCAAATAAACATTCCTCCTATTAAACCCAAATTTTAAAATATCATAAAATTTCATCGTCATAATAATTTCAAAATACATTATAAAAATAATTTGTTCAACCTAATTCTGTATAACATGTGGAAAAGGAAACATAATAAGGGTGAGATATTGTCCTTAATAAGGGTAAATATAAGAATTAACAATTGTATGTCATGGATAAGAATAAGAGTGCATAAGGGTATGATGAAATAATCAATGTGCAAAAGTGAATCACAAAGAAACTAATACCTTTAAATACATGTATTGTCAAATATAAAAATATGGAGAAGACAGGATTCACCATAATAAATAATCATGAATGAATTGATATCAATACCAATCTCAAGAAATATTTATAACTTATAGAATGCTTAGATAAATCATATTTTTCTTTTGGAACATAATCTCTTAGAACCATTAATGAACCCTAAAATACACATTAAAAATAGAATAACCATATGGCCAACTAAAAATATGATTCTACAGGTAATATAATCATTACCTAATGAATTAGTGTGATATCTGGGAACACGCATTTTTTGGGCTATAACAGGACCATTCGGAATGATCATGGTGCACCCATTATTTATAAATTTCATGAAATTTTTATTGAATAAATCAAATAGTTAAATAATTTAATCAAAACTCATTGAAATAACCTACATTATTTTAGGAACATGAATAACTCATTGAATGGAAATAGGTTATGCAACAATAACATCAAAAGATATTTATCCCATGAAATATATATGCGTTCCATAAAAATATTTTAAAACATGATTAACCATGGTAAATATAAGATCTCCATAACAGTAAATTCGAAACATGATTAACCCATAAAAATTAAACTGGATCCATAAAAATCAATAAGAAATATGGTTATCCTATTGAAAAAAAATAGGTTCCATAATAATATAATTGAAAAAAAAAATTAATCTTTCTTGAGAATTAATAAAGATGGAATAATTACAAAATATCATCAATATATCAGAAGTAAAAAAGGGTTATAATTCTTTTTATTGTATATAATTTTAATAAACCAATAATTTTATTTGAGGAAAATACACTTTTAATTTTGAAAACATCTTTTTAAAACATAAAAAATTTAATTTTTTTCTGTGAAAAAAATCATGAAAATTTATAAAAGAAGATTTCAAGATCATTTAAAAAAAATTAAAACATTTGTTTTTAAAAAAAATTCCCTTCAAAAAGATATTAAAATATTTTGAAATTTATATATATTACCGATCGAAGAGAGAAATGAAGTTTTATTTTATTCAAGAAACATTATCATCATTTTATGTACCAAAGTGTGTAAAAAATGGTAAAATTACTTTAAGTATCTTGAATGAAAATATTAGTGAATAATTAATTATTATTACCAGATTTTGACATCATAGAAATAATCATACACAATCCTAATAAACAATGAGATTGTAACAAAATACTCTTATGACATTTTTAACATAGAATCATAATCCCTATTATGCAAAAAAAACATAATGAAGAATAGAATAGAATAAAAAATAATATTCATTATATAACATGTCAATGGGGTTGTATATAAACATTATTACATAATATAGGTTAATAATATTATAACAGTCTCAAAGAAAGAAAATTGTGGCCAAAATCCATTAACGCTTCGGTAACATTGAAACTATAATTTCCATTAAATATATTTAGAAAAAAAATATATAATTCCACATAATTTAATTATAATAACTATAAAATAAATTAATGTGAATATATACAACACACGTCAAAAATAATTAGTGCATAAGGATTTTATCTTAGAGAAATAAAAGTGAGACGCGAAAAGCCCTTACCTGGAACTTTATTAGTATCGCATGTTCTTTATCTTCATGAATAATAATTTTTTAATTATTTACTTTCCTTAGAAAATTTTACAAGTTTATTATTTATTTCATATTATTTATAATGAAACTATATATAAGTACTTAATTAAGTAATATTAACTCCAATTTGTAGACCTTGTTTAGCGTATATTTCAAAAATGACTTTTATATGTCATCTATGGTAATTGAGGTAATTATTTGAACATATCCATAATAATAATAATAAAATATTTATCATATTTATAAAAAAATTATAGTTTTAAGAAAAATCATGAATGTTGGTTCTGAAAAATGAACCAATGTTATGATCATAGATAAAGTATGTTGTACGCATGAATGATTAATGTTACCATTTCATAATTATCTTTATATAAATAAGGTAAATAAAATTTTATATTTTCATAAACCTAATTATATCATAAATAAAACTTTATTTATTTATATATAAATATATATATATATATATATATATATATATATAATTGTTATGATGTAATAGGAATCCCTTCTCTTCAAGGAGGTGTTAGTTCACACATCCACGAACTACTTTATCACTATTTCAATGTGTGAAATTTTAAGAAGAAAATAATATATTATATTTACATAAATATAACTATTTTATTATTATCAGAATAATTTAATTTAAATCACATATAATTATATACTTATTTTTATTACCTTCTAAGTAACCAGTTTGTGAAGAAAACATCACATCGCTCTGCGAGGAGGTAGTCCACCATCCACCTGAGCGATGTCCCCGAATCCCATACAAAATTAAATATAAATTTATTTATTTCATATTATGAATTTTATTTAGTATAATATTATATATTTCATATAAAAACAATATTTCTATTATTATTTCCATCTATTATAGGTGGTAATGTAATAAACAAATGACATCATTTTGAGAGGAGGTAGTACCCTTTACACAAGAATGATGATTTCATAAAACATTTGATTGAAGTTATTCTGGGTGTAGGTAGTAAACTTAATATAATAAAATATATGTATATTTAGTATAATTATAATATTATATAATATATTAATAAGGACAATTGAATAATGTGATGAAGGAAATAAAAAAACCCTTTTTTAAAAAACATTACATCTTCTTCAGGGCTCTTTCTTAAGGTTGAACTAGAAACCTGAATTGATTTCTTTTTTCACAAACTATTACTTATATGATGAGGTTATATAATAACAAAGCTAATTTTTTAATTATTTGGTCATGATATAAATCATTAAAGATGCAGAGAAGTGGGAATATTGTGTGGCATTTTATAGTTGTGGAGTAGTGTCATTCTTGAAAATACCCAAACATTAACACAATTGGGAGGTATCCATAACCTCATGTGCCTAAATAATTGAATAATAATGGTGTTGAGGGACTCATATGTTAATATAAACCCTCAAAAAAATAAATACAATTTTAATATTTTTATTTCTTAATTCTTATGTTTCTGTGTTTTTATCGTTTTGGTTTGTCATTGTGGTTACTAGTTTTCAATCATATGAAATTCATTAATTAAGACTAAATTAAATTGATAATTATAATAAAATTTATACCCACTATATGTATATATTAGATAAAAATAATTTAAAAACCTCTCATGCATGTTGGAAATTAATTTTAACAGAACCACATGTTATGCGGAAAAAAACTGTTTTAACAATAACGGTAACAAAAATAATTTTTATTATTTTGTGGTCAATATGCTTATTATAAAAGAAAATCTGGTCCATGAATGGATAATATTTTATATTTTTTATAAATATAAAAATAACTTAGAATAATAAATGTTTTTTTGTAATTTTTAGTCATTTAATAATATATCATATATTATAAAATAACATTAAAGTCAATTTAGAATTTATTTATAAAATTTTAATTATAATAATATTAATGAAAAATGAAATAAAAATATATTATGTGCACATATTTTTAGCATGATATATTCATATATAAATATAAAATAATAGAAAAATTAATTCAATTTACCTAATTTTTAATATCAGATTTTTTATTTAATTATTATCTAAATAATTCATTCATTGGAATTTCATAAGACTTTAATGTAATTATATCATCTCTAAAAATTTAAAATAACTTATTATGATAATAAACATAATTTATATTTAAAATAATATTTCTAACTAAACCTATGAAGGTATTTACATTCCCCATTGATTTATTTAAATTAAAAGGGTGAGAGGTAAATTTTCTTGTATTTTCATTAATTAACTTTTAATACGGGTAACATTCATGGAAATGTTTCCAAAAAAATAATTTATTTTGAGGATAAGGAAAAATGGATCAAACTATGTCTGTAAAATAGTAGTTGGACATGTTATGGGTCATTTTTACACCTTATATTCTATGTTTAACCACTATGTAAACTCTTTGTCTACCCCAATCACTGTACTTAATTTTAATATTTTATTCAGTAAAACAATTTCTCAAAAATAATTTTCACCTTGTTATAAAGAATAAATTATTATGATTCCAAATATTCAATCTATTTTACTAAATTCAAATAAAAAATTGAAAATTTTAATTTTAATATTGTCCAACAGACATGATGTAAAAGATAGTTTTTAGAATAAAATATGTTCAAAATCTTGAAATTTTTTATATTATAATTCAATATAGAAAAATTACAACAAAAAAAATTAAATTAATTGATTAAAAATTAATTTAATCATATATAAAAAACAAATTAAAATTTAATTTAACGTTATAAATCATTTACAATAAATATCATTTTTCAATTAAAATTCAGTATTTTTTAGTATGCATCAAAAATGTGACTTCATAAAAAATTATCTCTAATATGATTTTGAAATTATTATTTACAAAAATATTATTTTTTTCAAATAAATATTACTATAGTATCTAACATTAGTTTTAGAATAATTTTTCCATCAAATGATGGAAAAAACTAATTTAAAAAACACATCTTTATATTGTAAAATATGATTTATTTATATATCATGTATAGAAAAAACATATTATGATTGTTACACATTATATTTAATATATTATATATAGATTTCATTTACATCATTCAATAAGTTTAATTAATTTAATTTATTATGTTAAAACTCATTTCAGTTCATAAAAATCCTTCATTAATAAAAACTTTTCTTTTATATTAAATTGATTTTTATTTTCATTTCAATTTAATATGTAATAAATGAATAAAATATACATAAATGTGTAAACAATATTTTTATAATTAATTTAGTCAATCACAAAACATCTATTCTACTAACTAGGAGATAGTTACAATATATATCGTGTGTCATTTAACTATGGGGTTGTTTATTTAGTATACTATAAAACATAAAAATAGAAAGGTTTCATATGATTCCAGCTAAAATGAGTTTGGCATGTAACATAAGATAAACTATTTTTTGCGTGTCTTTTAAATAATATCTTATTATTTTATTCTTTTAAAATATCATGGTGTTAAATTAGTAATGTCCCAAACAACCATATGATACATATAAAACTAAAATGAAATTAGGTCAAACAAATATTAAAATAAGGAAATTAATATACAAGGCTCCTCCTTTACTTAAAGATAAACCACATTCCTAAATACATGACTCCTGATCTGCACCAACCAGATCATAAGAATCCAAACGAGTGGATTCTCTTGATCCTGAAATTTGAGGCCTTTCCCTATCCAACATACTTATTTTCTCAACTAAAAAATAAGACATAACAATTGAACATACACTCTAAGGTTCATGTATAGGGGGTAGAAAAAATATATTTTTAGGATACACCCAATTTTGAACAAATAATATACATTAATATGTGTATTCTTATGAAAGATGCCCAAAACAGTCGAGACACATCTGGAATAAAATAAATAAATTGAATCGCTCATCCATCCTTCAGTATGTGATCCAAATAAATAGTATATCCTATAAAAGGGTGTTAATATAGATTTCATACCACTAATTATGTGTGCAATCTAGTTTATCCTTTGATGTATGATATTCATAGACCATACCTAATTTTTCTAGCAATAGAAATACTTTATATTAATTGACATCACCATAATTGGATATGTGTTCTAGCCCAAGGATCATCCAAGCACTCATATAACATATAAAATTAGGACTCAAGGTTTCAAATATACATATTTTAAATATGGAATACTATTAGATGCCATACCACTCAATCCATGTTCATTATATTCTAATGTTTGATTCCATGGCCCCGTTCCAAATGAAATATGGTCAATGAATTTTTAATAATCCCAACCAATGTTGACCGTGAGGAGATATATTTGAAATAATCTCTTGATACAATATAATTACTTATCATACATTCAATGATTCACTCAACATCCCATATCCATAAATTTTTGGGAATAGAATTAATGGTCAATTTACCATTTCATGAAGAGTATCCTAGGTGTTGATCAAGGATATCACTATAAGTCCTAATGGATGATTTTGGAATATCATTTTAATGGGAAATATACCCCCAAACCATCATATGGAATCCTCTAATTCTAAATTAGATATGAATACAATGGGTGACACCAAATAATATGGGAACAAACATGAACACAACAACCTAATTCTATAATACTTATGTAGGCGATGAATCGTAGAGAAAAATTGAACTTCTTATAATGGTAATACTAAAAAAACTACGGCTCATTTGAAATATCTTATTAAATATGTCTTGGAATACCCACTATACAATTACATCGCCATATGACCATAGGACAAGGTCTACGAAGAAAATATAGAAATTATAGCTGCATTGAATGTTATTGTGAAAAACCATGGGGAAAATTCTATGGTTGAAAAAATTAATGTACGCACCACTAACACCATATACATTAACAATTTGATGTTTGTTATAAGAACTATGGTAACACCATCTACCAACTCTACCCTATTCAATATGGAACCAACCCAGAGTCTGTTAACCACCGAAGAACCCACTGGTTCCCCCTAGTTAAATACTCAGGATAGGAATCTTATCTATGATCCTTAAGGTTAACAACAATATAGATGTATCCCTCTTAGGATCCCCTATATTAGGTAATAAATTCGGGGTATACACTTATGAATTTTGTTATGATCTTTCCTCGTAGGAAAATTCCAATCTCTTAGTTTACACACACCTTCTGATAGTGCCATCATTAAAAAGGCCTTAAGGGTATATCCTCTTAAGAATTAGTTTTTAGAGATGGCACAAAACCATAATAGATTCAAGTTACCATTGTAGGTTTTCCTGAAAAACCATCCAACCTATCTCCTCAATCCATAATTAAGTCATTATAACTATAGACTATCACATGATTCACAGGTCAAGGACCATGGTGATCGAGGCCATGTCATCTAACCATTATTATGAAAATTGGTTAGGTCTCACCAAATATAAAATTATAGAGACCATTGAATCCATTCACTAAAGTAAAAACCTCTCCATTAAATCTCATTGTCATTAAAAACAATATTAAGAATCCTAAAATAACTTGAAGGGTTACACTATTATGATTTATATGAAACATTTTCAAAATGGAAATCTAATTGTTTAAAATTCTGACTTTATAGGATATATTTATAAAAAACACTAAAATAGATAATTGGTGTATTTTACACCATGTATACCCTAAATATTTCATGTGTACACCATAACCTCTACCATAATAATGTTAATATATTGTTCCTTGGTTTACCTGAGGTATGGATGGGTACAACTATTTTCAAAGGCATTCATGGGGTTAGGTCGTGTTTAACTACATGATCATTAAGCACATGGGGTTTTGCTGTGTACTACTACACAAGAACATAACCCTTAGATAGAGTGTCTTCCTAAGTAATGATTTATATATCTATGTATGAAAACACTATTTATACTCAATTTTAATTTTTTATGCATTTAAAAACTCATCTTCCCAAAATTCAAAAAACACATGATGTTTGGTCATGAACCCACATACCATGTAACTAGGGTTTTTGAATGGGGAACCAATTTTGACAGCCTGAAACTACCGTTTTAATATGGTTAAGAATAGATAATCACCTATAAGGTCAATAGAAGTTTATATTGGGATATATTTATTAATATATATTTAAATATGGGTATTTATGTCTAAAATATAAAAATGAACAACCTTTACATTAAATTAGTGAACAATAAATTATTCCCTGACTCTATAGATTTCGTAGGATGATTCAGCTTATTCTGAGATTTGTGGAAAAGCCTACCTCATATTTAACCCTTCCATATACCTCTCCCTCTCCCTCAGTTATCAAGAAAGATAACCCATCAGAAATACATAATAATTTAGTGGAAAATAGTGGAAAATAAAAGGAAAAAATAACATAAGGAAATGGAAATACTTGAGAGAAAAAGGGGACCTAGCCTGATACCAATACTTATTGTGAGATTATATCTTTCCTAGGGAAAACCCCACATTATAGAATCAATTATGGATATAGAATCTCAATCTAAAACTCCATTTAATAGACATCGCTATAAAAAATTTGGGAAACAAAACAAATTATTAATTATTTAAAAACTAATATTTATTTAGTACATGATAATTTAAATGTCCCAAAATTATGATTATCTACAATACTATAGTAAATAAACTATTATGGGACCAAAATAATAATTAAAAAATTACTTGTGATCATTTTATTGGGTAAAAAGGTGATATTACCCTATATTAGAATCTAAATAAAAATAATAATTTTTTTCTCATTTTATATTCTGAAATAAGATAAGGAATTACAAATTTAATTTTAAAGGAGGTAGAATATAAAACCATATGATTTTATTCCAATTTATTAAATATATTTGAATTATTTCAATAAATTATTTATATAAATCTCCATATATAAATGAACAATGACATATTGGAATGTTTATAACATAGTATTTGGATTGAGAGTTATGAATAAGATGAACCAAATTATAAAATATTTATAGTAGTTTTCAATTTAATTAACATTTAATTATTAATGCCTAGAAAATAATATTTTTTAAGAAATTAATTTCATTGTTTTGTGAAATATTATACAATGATATGTTTTCATGAATTAGTCAAATAATTATTAAAAATTTATATAAATTACTTTCATTGTAAAAAAGTTCTATTTTTTGAAAATTATTTTTATAAACAATGTTTTTTTATAATTAAAACATAAATAATAAAATATTTATTAATTATGTTAAATAAATATGTATATTATATATTAAATAATATTTTTATCATTAATGTAAATTTTTTAAATGGAATGTAATGAAGATTAATTATTTTTTATCTATATTAATGAATTCTTCTAAAAATTATTTTCATTATATATTTTTTAATAATTTTTAAAGCATTTTTGGAAACATATAAAAAATTAATTTAATAATATCAAATCCATATTTGGAAATAATGTTTCCAAATTTTGAAATTATTTCACATTAATTTGTTATAATTAATAGTAGAAACATATGTTTATTACCATATCTATAGTTAAAATTATATAATGAATGGGGTGAAACAATGAGATATGAGAAAATGGAATTAAAACAAGTTTAAATATTACTAATTGATGATATTTCAACCATTTAATATTTTATCTTTGAATTTATTTCTATATGAGGAAAAATTCACAACAAAATATTTATGTTATATAAATATTTATGTAATTAAATATATGTCCCTCCCCTCACATAAAAAATTATACAACTTAACCCCCACTATTCACAAAAAATCATATATATAGATCATCCCTAACCACATGAATGTTTTTTTACATTTCTTATTTTAATTATTAAACTCATTTAATCACCCTAAGACACTCCAAATAATTTTTATGGTTCAATCCAAATGAGTTCTCTCAAATAAGTTGTAATCTTCATGCCTGAAATTTTAAATTTTTATTTCTTCCTTTAATTCACCTGAATGTATGAAGTGTTTACAGATATATTTAATATAATATTTTAAATATAATGATATATTATTTTTTTATGTAAAATCCATTTTAAACCTCCTTTATATCAAATGTAAAATGAAATTATCACTAATTCATATGTTTAGAGTATTGTCTCTACAAAGAAATAAGATTAATTTTTCATCAGATACTCACATTTATCGATATAATGATGAATTTAAAAAATATTATATTTATGAAATAAATATGATTCCTTAATAATAAAATATTAATAATCTTTTATTCATTCTTTTTGATAGAAAATAAAATAAATGTTCATGTGTACATCCAATCTATTCTCTTAATATATGATGATATTCATTTTTTCAATCTATATCATTTATAGATGTTTATAAATATTTATATAATGAATATATATATATATATAATATTTATATCATGATTAATATCCATTATATAATGATATCGCGATCAATATGTATCTATAATAACGTACTGGTTGATAAATACATGACATGTGATGTTTTTAACAACATAAATGATGAGGATAATGATAGACTACTAATGAATGTGTGATAATTTTTTATAAATAAAACATAATTCATATTGAAATGATTATTTTTTAAAAAATTAAAATATAATATTATTAGATTTTTTATAAAGAATGTAAATATTACTTACAAATGAAAATATACTTGATTTATGTGTTTTATGTTACAATCACAATTTTTACGAGGACTCTTTATGAGTAATTTTATGCGGGCTAAATTTTATTATCTATCTCTAAAATATATTATGTATTTTCATCCACTATATTTATTTATATATATCACACTATTTCTTTCCATTTTTATCTTTCTATGTACTAAAAATATAGACATAATATTTTTATGGGAAATTAACTTTATTTTTATCTTTATATAGGAATATTTCTCTGCCATTTCTATATTTTAATTTTGTCTCCGTGATATTTTTTCCATATAAAATTGTGTATTTTTTTATTTTTTACAAAGTTTTCACTTTATATTGAATATTTGAAACGTAATTTTTCTACCTTTTTCTTAAATAGTGTCTTTTTAACAAAAATTTGAAAAAAATATATAATTTAATGTATAGTGAAAATATTAATTTTAAAATTTATCATTAATAAAAATTTTATTAAAATTTTATTTTCTTGTTTCTATGTTTATTTTCAATTTTTTCGATTTCATGAAGAATTTTTTAGATTTTTAATAATTGATTTAAAAATAAAAATTAATTTTTTACTAAATAAATATTATTGAATTGTGTTGTGGTATTCAAATTTATGATAAAATCCACTGATAATACATATTATTAAATGGGGATATGATTCAATGATATCATTCTTATTCTTTATCTGAATTAATATTGATATTGATGATAAAATCAGGATGAAACCCATTTCAATAGGTCAATTTATTATGACACAATGACCATTTTTATGATACTATAGAATACCTCAGAATAGATTATTATTATTTTATGGTTGGGATATTTATATACCAATAATTTATTGGGTAATGATTAATGTTTTATGATCTCAAAGGTTACATGGGTGGTTATCCCAATCCCAAAAGAGGGTACATGGGTTGTTAGTCTAGTCCCCAAGAAGGTATATGCGGGGTTAGATGAAGACTAAAATTTGATTAATATCCTTGTTGTATACCTTAACATAATTATTCTATTATTAATAATCAGAAACACTTTTTATAACACTCTCTATGATATGTACTTTTTCTTATGATAAGATAACACTTATCATGATCAAAGAATCTTCTTTGAATCATGTATAATGATATTATGATGATGGATTCTATTATTTTGATCCAATAATTTATGGGTATCATTTTAATATGTGATTCTCATTTCTCAAACCCCTATTATCATTTTATACTTACAATGAAATTCCATGTCTATAAGAATATTTCAAATTCAACATGACTTTGAATTTAGAGAATAATGGTTTGGTTGTTTGGTGCACTGGATTTCATAAATTGGTTATGAAACCTAGAATAACTAAAAAATGTTATTGGGACTTTCAGTAAGGTATGTGAGAAGTCTTATGGGATCGGGACGACCTCAAGAGTGGTCAAGGCATAAGTTCACTAGCTAACCAGGGGTTGCAGACAATATCCTATGAGATTCTATCTCAACATCCTAGTTGGTGGTCTATACCATTTGATTACTGGGAGAATTAATGTTTAAAAATGACCCTTATTCCCCCTTGAGTTATGGGGTAGTCTCCAATTATCCTTTTTTTTAGAAAATGTGAGCTTCTGAGCTGACCCAATCCCTTGTTTTCTTCTATGTTGAATGGGGTGTCATTTTTATTTCTGGTGATGAACGGAGGTAAAATATACTCTATATAATATAGTTTATTATATTTTATTACTTATTAATTTTGGAATTGTTTTGGTGTATGAAAAAATAAGCTCATTCATCAGATAATGGTGAATTAATCTGATTATAAAGTCACATTAATTTATTCATGGTTGAGGATGTCCTTTAGTAATTTCTAGGTAAGATTGTTCATTGTATCTTTAAAGCTACAATGTGGGGTGAATTTTCATAAGATTATCTTTAAAATTTAAAATTCTTTAATGATGTAATTAGAAGTGTATGTTGTGTATTTCACTTTTCAATTGTTTTGGGGTTCCCTAGGGGTGTCCAAAACCTAGTATCGGGAAGGAAATGTTATCATTGGATAACTAATGAGTTATAAAAAATAATTCCATGTTTAAATTATAATAATATAATTGTTTCAAATTATATAATTAATTAATTAAATACTTTTTCATATAGATTGTGGTTTGGTTCACTAATATGGTCCCAGTTGATTGAGAATGATCCTATATAGGCCTTCATAGCTGTCATCCAACCTCAAAAATTATAATCGGAATGAACCAAAAAGTATGGTTATCTCATATACATTTTTTATGGATGTTATGTTTTTTAATTTATCATTTTATTCTCATACATGATAATTAAGATTATCCTATTGAAAAACCCAATCAAATGTTTTTTTTAAATTAAATTATTTAATTATAATGGTTGGATATATGGGGTCTTAAAAAACTGTTATGCACAAGAATGGAGCCTTGAATGTAGATGGTAGTGTTCATGACATTATGAAATCAGTTTTCCTCTAAAAAACTTTTGTGGTGTATCCTAACCAATAAGAAAAAACTAGACCATGTGTTTGGGATTTAGACTCATCGAAGCCAGATATGATGGTGGAGCAAGATATCATAGGTCGGGAAAGCCATAGAGGATCCCATTAATATATATAAACCTCTTAAACCATCATTTTAAGAGGAAAAATAAAATTTTCCATCTTCAATCTAATGTGACTAGGCCTAGGATGACATACCTTAGGAAAACCTCGACCATATTGGGTATGTTCACTATACAATAGTGGTTCTAAGGACATAGATATAACATGGGGCATCTACTAACTTCATTCCATCGAGAGATAACCCTTATTGTTTTCCTGGACACACTACCTAGGTGATGATGCCTTGAGATGTGATATCCTACAGAGTATGGTGTGACATGAGACCCTGTATGACTTTGAGGAAACAAGAGTGGGTGCCTATACTATAATAAGAACTATGGGTTCTAGTGAGAACCATTTTGAAAGTTTAAAACTGATAGTGTGTTCATAAAATGATATATTGTTCAACCATAGAACCCATTCTAGATTCTTAAGACCACGTGGCTATGGGAAATAGTGTGGGAATGGGTTTTCGAGTAACCATTCTATATTCATTGTTATGGAGGTTTATGGAATGTGCTCATATGAAGGATGTGTTATGGTTGGGATTACATGCTTATTATTCCAGGTAAATGAATGAGTGACAATTTTTTATCCTAGGTTAATGGATAATATAAACCTTATACATAGAGCTCAATTATTTAGATTTTTGGGAGAAGTACCTCGGAACAGATGCTACCATAGATATGGGTCATGCTTTATGATAAAGGCTACCAAAGAGTTTGATGCTAGATGATTGAATTTTTTTAGGTTATATATACCGAGAGTCATGATTACATGATATGGGATACCATGGATTGGTATCATGTATTATAGGATTATTTTGGGTTATATACCCTTATTCAAGAGAATAATGAGATGGGATAACATGTATTGGAATCATGTATTATATTAAAGTCATTAGATTGGTCCCCATAGTAATACATATCACTTTTTAATAATATTAATGTGAATACCACTTGTTTCATAATATATATATTCTTTTAGATGTGCTCAGTGACACCTTCATTCTGAATTAAGATGGTCTAGTTAATCAGGGTGACGAACCTAAGGATCCACAATAAATATTTATGGGGATATTTTTTTATTCCAGTTTTATATGTGACATGCATGTATCATAACATATTTTGGGTTGTACAGGACCACATTGGTTTTCCCTTCTGTGTTTTTTACTCACACCAGGTTTATGTCTCCAAGGTACATGAGAAACCAAATATACAATTAGTTGGTTAGATGAAAAGTTTGGGAAAATTTATAAGGTTGATCAAGAAGGATGGATCATAAATGTAAATGGATATAGGGATAAAAATTAACTCATATATTTCGTGGATAACATTTTTTTATTTCTTATTTTTTGAAATATATATATATGTATAACATAGTGGGTGTTAAATTGTATTTATAATATAAATATTTCAATCATTATTGAATTTCATTTATTATATACTTAATAATATGTATTACGACTACTTCTAGATAGTTTTATGATGTATGAAATTTGTTAAATTGTTTTTATTTCATACTTTGATATAGGGGGTAAGTCTTCCCACAGTACCCATTAATACCCTTATTGTTAGTTGGTAGCATAAAGAACATGAGGAGGCACATAATATGCCTCATAGAAAACCATTATAGCTAAAGATCTTATATTGATCCTGGAGGGGATGTTTCAAAGATGTATTAGAGGACATTTTATCATTTTTGTGACTATTTGTGTTTTGATAGAATGGAAATATATTATTATGTAAGAACATTTAATTGATACCACGATTATATCTTGATAAGACCAGATCTAGTATATTGTTTTTTTTCACCAGATATGGGATGGATGTTATTTATATTTATTTTTATGGTTTTAATTGACATTCACCATGGGATACTAACATGTTGTTTGTATTTTATAATTTATGATAGATTTATGGCTCTTTGACATTTGGAATGTGTCTATGGATTGAATTTTACTCATTAAATATAGATATAGGTGGACTCTTATGAATTATATAAGGAACACAAGATTAAAATTATATATAGTCCCACTAGGTTTTTATTTCATTGATGACTATGGCTTAGTAGTTTAATGTGTCAATGACTAATCCAAAAATGTTTTCCCATAAATGTACTTGGTGTCATTTTACTGAACTGGGGTCAAATATATATATATAGGTATTTTTTGTGGATATTTGTGTGGATCTATAGTGAGATGGTCAATAGTTAAAATTATTATGAAATCCCCATTCAAAGGAGTGGAAGTGTCTATGTTGGGTCAGTATGACAATATGTTTCAAGTGATGAAACTCTTGGAGGTTGTTTTTGCATAGTAACGGTAATTTCTTTTCCTAGTACCAATTTATTCTTTATTTTACAATATATATTGTAATTAATTTCTACATAACCTATCCCTGGTTATGTATTTCCCTTTTTATATATCTTCTAAGATGTTACTATATGAGTGTACCATTCACTTTTGATATGTGATACTTCATTGTGTAGTCTAATGCATAGATGATCAGACCGGATGGGTTCCCTAGTTGTGGTTACTGATCTGCAATGGTGGAATTATATGGGAGACCCCATGAATTGTCGATTGGCATGCTGAGGATATGGGATGAAAAGGGAGCATGGGTGATTACCTATGAACTGCGAACTTATATTAGGTTGATTTTGGTTTTATTGGTTAGACATAGTGTCCATGACATGAAAATTGTCTTGTTAGAGCTATGTATAAGGCCAAGAGACCCTTAGTATGGGAGAGGAACATATTAAGTTATTTTTTTTTATAATTAGGGGTACCAAATGGGAGGGGTTATCTTATGTTTGATGTTTTTTTTATTTAGAATAACATGCTGGTGCTTCTAGGCATGAGTCTAAAGCACGTGAGGTTCTTAGGGTCTTGGTGCTGAGCACCTTGGTTGTTAATTCTTGGGAAAAATATTGTGGTTTTGAGGGAAACACCTGGGTGACCGAAGGGATTCTGTTTTTATTACTCTATTAGATGCATGGTCAGAGCAGTATTGGATTCTCATGAATAGATTTAAATATGGTGGAAGAAAAGAATTTTGATGAGATTGAATGAATTTGACTAGTAACGATAAATTCATGCTAAAGAAATATTGAGAGATTGGATTTCATGTGTGTACAAATGGATTGGCATAGGTTCTTAAATATAAAGAGGAGTTCCAATCGATCTCTACATGTTTCAATAATAACAACATGTGGATCGTAGTGTTTATGGGAAATGTTGAATACAACTCATAATAGTATAGGTCTATTTTTAATCATGGGTTTTACTAGAGTGTATTCCCATTTTGATTTTTGTGTGAGAGGGGGAACACACTAGTTACATACAATTACTATAAATTACAAAATCTATGATGGACTTGAAGCTGGTCATATGAAATGTAAGTGGTTTGGTTCTATTTATTACCCGATGTTAGGATTTTGGAAGCTTGAAGGAATTGCATCCTTAATGATCGAGGGACTTTCATTAAGTTCCCCTAATGATGAGGGTTATTCTATAAATGGAAAAATGTTTTTTTAATTGTTTATACAGGAGAGATCCTTGAGATAAATTTTTTTGGGGATGTACTGGTAGGGCAATGATGAAGAAAATTGTTTCTAATAAATATGTGATAATATCATTGGATGAGAAGCACACATCTGATATTATATTCTTTTAAAGAATATATTGAGGACGGTGACCCGCATTATGAATTTAAAATATGTGAATTTACTTGATTCCATCTTTCTAGGATGGAAATTGGTGATAAGTGATGAATTCATTAATTCAAGGAAATTAAAATTGTTTTCCATGCTATGGGTTATGTCTAATTATAGATATAGCATGGGTAATTGTAGATCATATTATCTTTTGATAACATGATTAAAATGGTTCTTCTAATATTGGGAGTGGTTTGTCGATCATGAGCATGTGGCCCTGATGTGGGAATGTTCATAAATATATGTTACTAGTATTAATATGGTACTTTTTTATTTTTGAATCTTTTGGATAAAATAAAATAGTAATTCAGTATTCATTGATGAATTAAATATACAATTTCATATACAAATTAATTTGAAGTCGATGAATGATAATTTTACCGAGGATATCTTGTTACGATTTGGATGTGTTGGATCAAGATGTAATAAGTTATTGTGATATAAAAAATGTGATATTTGTTTACTAACAATATAAATATGGATTTAAATCTAATGTCTTTCATATATACTAATTAGAATGTTATAATTATCATGTGGTGTCCCATTGATAAGGCACATTGAGATCTAGTGGATAGTGACACATTGGATGTTTAAGTGAAGAATTTTTTACCATGATCATCCAAATATGGATTGACTTATTTATCATCATGTAATAGGATTTGGATGATATGAAACTACATCGTGCATATAATTTTGAAAATTATGGTAGTGTTTGATAGATACTCTTGGCATTTCAATGGAGGGAGCACATGATAGTGTTATGCGATTGGTAAATTGGGATTGGATGTTTCAAATAAAATAGGGAAAAGGGTGTGACGTCCTTTTGTGATACAAAATTTTGTGTGTTTTGGACCAC
Organism: Viscum album; assembly: GCA_963277665.1. Lineage (NCBI taxonomy): Eukaryota > Viridiplantae > Streptophyta > Magnoliopsida > Santalales > Viscaceae > Viscum > Viscum album. Next base: position 1,113,349,077 of record OY728147.1, read on the forward strand.
ACATGGTGATTGATTGGAATATGGGGTGTGTTTAGTAGTAAATTTTAAGGTTTGAATCACCAAAACATTACAAAATATTATTATGAAGTTTCTCTTATTATAGGGAGTACCATGGGATGGGTGACTAGATGAAGTAAAATGGGATCATTCAATATGTTATAAGGTCATGGGTATGTTTCGTTTCCGGGATTTTGTGGTGATAACAATCCTTTTATCGTTTATTAAATGTTTAACCACGATATTATTAAAGTAGAACATTAGAATCATAAGGGGTGTTCATAGGGGGAACATGGTTGTTCAATATTATATAAATTTATAATGGGGATTTATAGTTTTTTGTAGGATCAAAATGAGAAATTTCAAGGACTAAAAGTGATAGGGTCTGATGATTTTAAAATTCTGTGTATGCAAAAATATTCAAAATATAGATGGAATTGGAATTTTTGAATTAGTGATCTTTTTTTGGAGAAACGTGTTCTAGAATAATAATTTCAGTATTAAAAAACCACAAAATATATGTTTGTAACTTTTAATTAGGATTAAGAGATACCATGGGCCCTTTGAAGGGCCTTAAGGGTTGTTTGGAGTGGCCATAAACATTATCCCGGTGGAATACTAAAACCACTGGCTCAATGGTGGTCTATATCAACTAGCATAAATGGATATTAAAGTATCTAAATAACCCCATGACCCCTTTAATTTTTATTGAGACAACTCTAATAGTACACATCCATTATTGTTTACAATATAGAGTTTATAGCCTCTATATTCCTCTTTTCTCTCATTACAAATTGGAGATGGGTAGGTTTTTTGGAAGTTCTTTTGTGAGAACAGATAGTAAGGTAAACTGTCCCTCATCCAATATATACTCTTACCCCTCATACTGAATCTATAAGTTTTCATGTTTAGTTAATAAGTAGATATTTGATAAGGAAATTTTGAAATCCCCTAATATGTCTAGGATTTTTTTGCAACCCTGGTTCAAGACATCCTTGGATGATTTATAGGTATATACATTAGTTGAACCTTCAATGTTATGATTATCCATTGATATATCTTCAGTTTTTTAATGAAACTAAAATTTTATAATGATTAGATTATTTAGTTGTTTGGTTATTTCACTAGGCTTGGGTTTGAGGTTGTGACAAGGTGTTCAAAACCCTTTTTCTCAAATCTCATATGTTCATTTAATGATAAATGATTTTTATCTCATTATTCCATGATGTAATTAAATTTATTAAATAATTATAAATATTATAATTAATTATTTATTTATGTTCAATTTGTTTTAGGGGTTGATATGTTGATATGGGCATTATTAATGATTTGAATTTCTTTGATAGGACAAGTGAGTTATTATCAATCCTTGTGAAAAAGTGAAAAAATCCATAATGTTCGGTGGTCTCTTGTATTTTCACTAGGAAATTTATGTTTCATTATGTTTCATGTTGATTCATTAGAAACAATTAAATGGTGATGCCACTAGGTATTTCAATTAAGATGATTTATTTAAACAAAATGGATGGATGCAAGGGTTAGACACAACCTTTGTGTGTTAGCCAAATTCTTCTGGATGAAATGATTGAGGTAAGGACCTTAAGACATTGGATGGCCTCTAGTCCACTTTTTTATTTGAGATATGACTAATATGTACTAATATCCAAAGCATAGGGGATTGAGACATCTTCTTACTAGTGGTGTGGGTGGACCAATATTTCATTAGCAAAGTAACTGTTAGAGGATCTGATTTATGGAATTTTAACCATTTGGGATTTTCATGATAATGATGGGATGAGTGAACCTTTTTATTCTAATGTTACCAAGTCATTGTGGTTATAAATTTGAAAGACATTGACTGATTTGGGTGAGAATACCGACTTCGAGATACCTTGATATCTGAGACATGATGTAGAAAATATCCAAGAAGTTTTCCATGTGATGAGATCCCTTTTATCTATCTAGGAAACATTAACCTATTGATGATGTCGTGCGATACAACATCCCAAAGAATCATGTGTCTAACTGAGACCATGAGTGAGAACTATGACCCATTTGATTATACCTATATTACAATGAGACTAATGGAACCCTTTCGATTACCTATTTATAGAATGGACCAAAGAGGGAATGTATGAGATAGTAGTGGGTGTCCCCATTGAACCTGTACTAGAATTTTGAGCATTATTGGATATCAAAAGTGGTTTTATTACTTGTAATTCATCCATCCCTCATGCTCTCATTGTTAGAACAGGTTATGTAAAACTCCCTTGGGGAAGATATGACATGGTTGGGAATCCATGGTTATTGAAACATGCATATAAATGTTCTTCATTATTTTGTAGATTGGTATATTGATGAGATCATATATATATATATCATGGTGATTATAATTTCATTATAGTTAAAGCATGGTGAGAGATACATATTAGAAATTATGTTGGTTACTTGATAATGGAATCCATGGACATATAGTTTAGCTAATAGAAATTTTGTGGGTCACAACCCTTAATTTATGAGGATGTGATTGGGAAATCCCTTTATTTTAATACTTGATTATAGTACTATCAATGTTTACATGTTTAGAGTCATGATCTTATTGATAGAGGATAAAATTGACTTAGATAAGAGATAACTGGATTCCAATGTGATGTATCCCTAAATTTGTGAGGATAATTTTAGGTATCCATGGGTGTGAATCCCATATATCCCATGGAATTTTTGTTTGATACGTGATCAAAGACACTACATATCTGTATTAGTTAGGTATCATCAATCAGGTATATAGTCCTAAGGATAAAAAAATAATTTATTTATTTATTATATCCATTTGTATATTTTAGTTCACCATGTCACATGAACATATCAGAATATAAACATTATTATGGGTCACTATGTTGGTGGTTCCCTATAGATTATTGTGCTCATAACCTTCTTAAGATGCCAATATTCTAGGGAACCTGAGTATACATTAACTTGGATCAAGACACTATATTTTCTATAGATCACGATCAACCAAGATAGTTGGATTATATGTGTTCATGGATCTTGGCATTATATATTTATTGGAGATACATTAGAGAATTTTTTATCTTTTATTTCTTTTCAAGCATGTATATGTGTCCAACCCAACACGCATGATTTCTTATGTATGATATAGATATTCTGTCTTTTAATACATTTCATTTAAAATAGCATTTTTTATATTGACTATATCTTCTTTTAATTTACTTTTTTGTGTATGACATTCAATGATTATTTATTATTGAACACTCTAATATATGGGGTATAGTCTCCCTACACCATCAACATAAACCCCGACTACTAATCCAAACCCTTTATCACACATGGATGAATTCCTGATTTCATATGGAGATTTGGTCTATTTACTGTCTAGGGAGTGATATTGGAAAAATGATACACTAACATATGATCATTTAATGATATCTCACTTATTTACCCTTTCAAGGGATATGAGGTCATCCATATCTATGATTCCATCCCCCTAAGTTATCTTGAATCATTTCAAGTTTGGTATGATTTAGAAGTGTTATATTTTAGAAGAACATTGATAGATATGTTGAGGGTCATTGAAGAAATAAAATTATTGTGTATCTAGTAATCATACACACTAAAAAACTATGGTTTAATATTGTGTGTAATTATGATACTAATTGAATATTTATATTAAATTATGTAATATTTATGTATGTAATGCATGTGTTTCCTCACCACAACTCTATATATGTCAACATGAATCACATGTTCATAACATAATATATTGGTCATGATTTATTAATTCTACCCCGGATATGAGAAATTATTTATATACTGAATGTCAACATCACAATGCACCCCTTGAGAAAGGAAATTAACTATATCCTGCATGAACACAACATAATGTTCCAATTATAATTTTTATATGTCTTATTTATATTTAATGGCTGGTAAATAAAATATTAATTGGGGTCTCAGTCCTTAAATCCTAGAAATTATAAAAAACCCATATCCTTTGGTTATATTTCGTTATATCCTTGATATGTTATTGTTTTATAAAGATCCAAACAATTATTTATGTAGTTGAAGATAAAAAATCCCTCAAATAAAATATCATCATTCTATAAATACATAAAAATTAGTAATATGAAATTGAAATACAATATCTTTATATTACATTATATTTGGAAACAACTCATATCATAACCTTAAAATTGATTAATATACCTGATAAGTTTTTCAATGACTCTTTATAATATTTTTTTTCCATAGGGTCACCTAAATAATCTAATGTTTCGGTGAAATTATTCATCACACCATAATATTCTAGTATCACTCGGTGAAGAGTAGTAAGGATAAATATAATTTCAGCCTAGGGGAATCCATAAAAGGCATGAATCCAATTTTCATATACATTATCAATTTTTATATTGCCTAGGGTCCCTCTAAAAGACACCATGCAATTATATATAAGTTTAGAATGTGTAATAAAATTTCATGTTATTAGATCATATTTTGACTTTATATCATGCATATAATTGTTAAATGGATTCATGAATCTCCCATATGTTTCATCATAATAATCAATGATGATAATGAAATCGTTTTATGGATAATTATTGAATATTAACATTTACAATTATGTGTCTCATGTAATTAATTTGATATAACTTACTAATATCATATTGTTTATGATATTTTTAAATAATACACTATGATACAACTAATGGATGTGGTGTGGTATCTCAATATCAAACTAAACCTTAACCTCAAAAGGTATAAAATATGATATATTCTAATTTATGTCACACCATATAAAATTTATATACACCTTAATGAATTATATATCATAAATTGATCATATGAATATATTTTTTATGTTATATATTCATAGAACACCCATTTTCACTAATTACGTGTGAGATTTGTGGAATTTCTTATTACATTGTATCATATACAAAAAATTGTGAAATTTTATCATATAAAAATTTTTATATTCACAAAATAATTATACAAAACTATATTCGGCTTATCCTTTCATTATATAATGTCTGTTTCCATTTTGAAAATCCCATAAATGTATCTATATAAGAAAATATAAAACAATATTCGATATAAAAAATATGTTTTTTAAAAAATAATTCCCATTCATTAAACAAATATTTGTGACCCATAGTCTTTTTTAGGATTGAATTCAAATTTTAATTCTGAAATTAAAAAATGTAAGAAAATAATATCCTCTTACAAAGCATCGATGCTACTAATGATGTGGATGGATTTTTCCTAATATCAATCATACAGTTGTGTCCTTATACAAATATTCAATATCATTTTCATATATAATCATGCATATTCAAACAATACCTTTTTGATATTTTTGAGTTTCCATGGTCTATGGAGTATTTCAATATAGTATAATAATTTAAATTTTCTTAAATATCCTTCTACAAATAGACCATAGTTTTATGTATCATTTTAATAATGTTTTTATTGTATTATTTTAATTAAATTTTTGGCAATTTAAATTCTCATATGTTTTGGGAATGGTTATTTATTTCTTTATTCATTTTCGAGACCTGATTTGGGGCATATGGTTTTGAAGAAACCATTTGATGAACCTTATGAATCCCTTAAGTACCATATCATATAATTTTTTGAATGTTTGCATCATTATATTCTTCTGGAGTATTTTGTTTTTATGACTACTAGGAGAAACCATGCAAATTACCCATACATGGGAGTTGGGAGTCGTACAACTAGTGTCTAGTTCGGTGTAACCATCATGGAAAAAAATCATAGTGAGTCTCCCTTTTAGTTTCCATGACATGGTTTTTAAAATTATAAACAAAAACTTGGATTATTTCTAGGATATAATTTATTTAATTTCTTATTTTAGCCCTATCTCAAATTAAGGGGTTACTCCCATCCAATTATCTCTCATTCATCAACTCATCCAACGTGTCCTATAATAGAATTCCTCCTCCATAATTTTATTGTTAAATCCTTCTACAAACTTATTTATTTATATTTATCTTATTTTAATTCCCTTATTTTCTTCTCATAACATCTTCCCTTCACCTTATTTTTTTCAACCACTTGTAAATCCTAGGACTATCATGATTCTGATATATGGTTTGGGATGTCTTATTCATAGAGGTTTTTATTTTTAGGGATTTATTGGATGTCTGTGAAGCATGTTTTATCATCCATCATAAATATAGATGAATAATTTATTGATATCAATAGATATAAGGTGAGTTAAATTATTAAACTTCATAAAATTGTATTTCATTTGATTCACGAGCCTTCTAAATGATTTATTTGATTAGTTACTAGTATTTATGATACCTGAAAGGTTTTCATAATGGGTGTAAATTTGTTTTAAATTAGATTAATTATTCTAAAAGATAAATGAAGTTTTATTTTAATTGAAATGTATTTAATAATACAATTAAATGGATTCTTAAATAAATTGTGACATTTGAAATATTTTATCATCATTTGATCAATGATAAAAATTGAATTATTTTCATTGAACCATTGTGTATTTTAAATAAAAAAAGTTCAATTGATTCATTAAATAAATTGAAAGTTCAATTGATGAGTTATTTTTGATAGAATTTTAGAAATCGATTTACATAGTCTAGATGTGTCATTTGTATGAAATTTTTTAATGATTCAAGTCACCATTTATTATTTAAATGTCCAAATGGATAAATGAAATGAATTTAATTTTTATCATTGATAAATGAAGATAAAATCTTTAATATTTAATTTAAGTGGGTTGAAATTATTTTAAGGTTCATTTGATTATTAATTTTGGAGAGATTTTCTAGAAGTGTACATAAATTGATAAGATGTGTCATTTTTAGGAATTTTTTTAATGAATCAAGTCTTTATTTTTTATTTAAAATCCATAACTGTTCAAAGAAAATAATTAAATTATTAAGATAGTAAAAATGATGACAAAATATTTCTAATGTCATTCAAGGAATATCATTAATATTTTTATATAAAAAATGGTGAAATTAATCATTAAATGATATGAATGTTCTTTTGATAAGTTATTTTGAAGAAAAATTTAGAAATGGATTTAAATTGTTTAGATGTGTAATTTTTAGTGATTTTTTTAAAATGAGAATAAATTTTTTAATTTAAAATAATGTCTTGAATAAAAAATTCAAATCATTAGAAAAATAAATGTAATTATGAATCAATTTCAGTTGAATCTCCCTTTTCCACTTTTTATTATATTCTACAGGGTGGTCATATTTATCCCCTTCTATGACTATGACAAATGAAAGTGAAAATTTTATATATGTGTGATATTAATTATTTAAAAAGTGGTATGTTTATTTTTTTTTATAGATTCTCTATGATAGGGGATGTGACTTTTGATGGTCTAGGAGGTGTCATGGGATTTACAACTTCTGATTCTTTGATTATTATAATTACTCACCACCTACTCATTGAAATGCATGTGGATCCTTGGAATCCTTGTGAGGGGTGATATATTGTTACTCCCTAGTCTCGATTAGATGTACCAGATACACTATTATATTGATACACTATAGGGGAGTACCATTAGTGAATCTAGTTGAGTTAAACATGTTTTTTAGAGATATTGAAATTGATATACACAAATAAAAATGGTTCAAAATTGACTAATTAGAGGATCTCTTGAAAAAATGATAAATAATTTCCCATGTTCACATGACTATAATCATATTTAATTTCATCTAATTTTTTTCGCATTAATTTATTAGAATCAATTCATTATTAAATTTTCATTGTGACATGGAGCCTTTGTGATTGATTTATGTTTATACATGTTTGGAATTTATTTATATGTTTTTTATGATAGTTCAAATATTTATATTTATTAATTTTCATTCAAAAAATTGGTGTTTTTATCAATCTTGAAAGTCACACTATGTTGTTTCTATGATATTATATTCAAAAAAAAAATAAAGAAACGGGTTTTTATAAATTTATTGAAATATGATACATGATTAGTTAAATTATATGAATTAAATCAAGTTTTATATTTCATTTTAAACAAATAAAAAATAAATTTTTTTTAAAATAACTTCACAGTCACTATTGTATTTACATACCCGGATTGGATTCAATCACACATTGTTCACTCTACTCAGTTTATGTTATTCAACTGGAACTATTTTAGTTTCCGTGTTTTGGGTCCTCTAATTTTAGTTATTCCTATTAGTTGTAATGGGATTTGGTGTGTGACCATTGTTCTCCAAGACTTGGTATCTACTAATTTGGGTTTTTGTTAATATTTTATAGGTATGTTATGTATGATGCGCCTCCAACCCACAATAATGGGTCTAATGCAAGGAAAACATTCTATAAACATTAACTATGATACTATATGAGATAAACTATTCTAATTAGATCTATGTTATACATAGATTATATAAGTAAAATATTACATATCACAAATAAAAACACAATCCTAACAACTAGATTTTTTTTCTTTTAGAAATATCTAAATAAATAACATATTTTACAATACATGTCATATTTTACCCATAATCAAACCACATGATAGTCTCTTCTTGATTTCTCATAATTTACACTCATCTTCAGAACCTAAGGAATAGAAATATAATAAAGGGGGTGAGAAAAAATCCCTAGTGAGGGTAAACATTCAAACATTTCTACATGGTTTATATCATTATAAAATCAAAAAACATGAACATGGGGGAAATATTATTTTAAGATATTATAGACCAATAATTTGTTTCTATATGAGATGATAGAAATACATGTAATATAAAATGAAAAAACATTTACAATGGAAAAAGGTTATATATTCATGATATAATAATCATGATCCATGCAGCATAATCATAATCATATGGAATGGAAATGTAAGATAACCTTGAACCCTATCATAACAATGAACATTCAGATAATGATAAGTACATGGTGTCATCATCATAAAGATCCATTACACACACCCACACCATTATATTTAAATAATCTCATTAATTCATGGTTTGAGAGCATAATTATCATTATTTATAGAAGTCTCATGAGATATTAACATTAAACCAATTCATTGAATGGTGATATAGGACCCCAACCGTTTATCATACATACATTTTTACACCACAAGATATAAATAACTCATTGTACAAGGTATAAACCACAAAAATAATGTGAATTTCATATTTTTTGCAAACATAATTTCATTAATAAATAATTCATAATTCCGTCGATAACAAGATTAACCCTAAGAAAGTGAATAAGTATCCAAATATAGTTAGTAACTTTTTAGAAAAAAATTTGTTATTTAAGATAAATAATTATACGGTATTTATTCAGTATAGATTAAATATATATATATATATATATATATATTATTCATTCATTTACTTATAAAATAGAAATAAAAAATTTAGGTGAACAACCATAAATTAATGTAATGAAATATATAATGTTCATAGATGAAATGCATTAGAAAAAAATTCTATTTTTAATCAATTGATGATTATGTATGATAAAAATTATATAGGGATTTTGATTATATTAGTCCCCTAAAATACTATAATTTAATTTAGTTAGTAATTTAGGATAATAAATATATATCTAATATATTTTTTTCATAAATTACAAATGGAACCAACAACATAAAATAATTTTCTTAGGATAAATGGATTATCATTTTCTTAAAGGATATTACATGCCATTTGAAAAATGTTCAATTAAAATAAGTTGAAAAATTATTATTTTAAAAATTAACATCAATTATAGATAATTGATGTTACGTAATTATTATTTCAAGTAAATGAGAAATGAATTCTAAAAAAATGGATAATGGTAGGATAATATTTTTATAAAATTAAATTACATTTGTTGAATAACATATTAAAAAATAGGTACTAACACATACCTATTAAAAGAGTAAAAGTGGAATGTAAATGTCATAATAGATAAAAAAATTGGGTTTTTAAATATTAATGATAATATTTTTTGTAAGGGGAAATATAGATATAGAGGAGAAAGAATTGTAAAATATGATAAAAATTATTACCAAAAATGGTTTTCTTTTTTTATTGATAAAATTTATTCATGGTAATGTGTTTGAATTTAAAATTTATTTTTCTTTGTATATGATTATAATTTATTATAAAATAAAAGTATAGCTTAGAGGAAAACAATCATAGGAGGAATAAATTCTTAAAGAGGAATTATATCTCAAGAAATGATATTTAATTAATCAAAATATATTATAGATTTAATATTGTATGAAAAAAAATAAGAAGAGGGGGATAACATTCTATTAAAATTAAAATATTATTAAAAAGAATATATTTATCTTAAATGAAATAAATAATATAGTGTAATAATTTTATAAAGTATTAAATTGTTCACAATATGAAACATGTCTCAATGATATTAAAATTGATACCAAGAAACCCTTGTATCATTATTTTGTTTCAATTTGAAAACCCATGATAGGTTGAGCATGATATGTATTTATTAATCCCATATATTGAATGAAAAATTATTATAAATTAAATTAATTTTTAATATATATATATATATGACACAAGTTGGGAAAAACATCATATCTAAAAGTTGTAAAATTTAGATGAAAAATGTTACATTAATTACAAAATTCAATGAATGTTCTTTAAAATAATATATAAAAAAATAAATATCATTATCTCTTATAAAATATTTTTTTATACATATATCATTTTATAAATAATTTTATAGTAATATACTAAGAATATATTAGTTATCTATATTAATTTTTCATCATTAATTGTTACAAGCTTCAATTATTTTTTAAATAATTATATTGTAAGGAAGGTCACAAGAACTATTTACAGATTCAATTTTCATACTAATGAGATCATTCTATGTACTAGGTTAGATATGTTTTTTAATTTTTTAATTTTTTCATTTATTTTCAAAATTATTTTTATTATGAATGGTGGGGTTGAACATTTTGATGGGATTATTTCAGCACATTTTAATGAAAAAAATGGTGTTACAATAGTAATAAATAAAATATTAATATAAAAACTTCATAACAATAAAAAAATTATTATAAAATTAATTTATAATAAAAATGGTATTAATGTTTCCATGTTAATCCATGATTGATATTTATTTCATTCTATATGTATGTAGTAAAACTAATAAAAATATAAAATAGGTTTTATATATGGGTTTGTATGGTTTGGGATGTAATATTTAAAATAATATCAATATTAAATAATAATAATCATATATTTTATATTTTGTATGGTGGTGATTCAAATTTTATTATATTTTTATAAATAATAAATTACTAGATGAAAAAAATATGTCACATTATAAGAAGTAGTAGTTCGCATGTATGCGTGAGCAACATATTCATTTTCTATATATATGGATGAATATAGGGAATGATTTATAATTTTAGTATTGTAATATTATAAAAAATATGTTATTAATCCAATAAATATAATATATAAGCATACATGTATGGTAAAGATGGAAAATAAACCACACCATTTGTGAAGATTCTAGTCTACATGTACACTAGAAAACATCTATATTGGTTTAAATGGTTTTTGTGGAAGGTAAAAATTGGGTATTTCATTTGTATTAAACCATTTCGTATTATTAGTAATAATGATTTTTTAAATAAATGTATATAATATTTTCTAGGGCTAAATAAATAAAATAATTTAGATATATTTAGTGATAACATTACCTCACCATTTGGATGTTTTTCCTTTTATAACACATTATAGCTCCTAATGTTAGTTATTTTTTATCAAGGATAACTCTGTAATGTAAAGAGAGTGTTATGGAGTAATTAGGGAATATATTGATTTTATATAATCATAAAAACATATAAAGTGATAAAAACTATGACTATATCCTATTTTCTATATAATTAAATTATAATACATTGATATTTAACCATTATATGAATTTCATGTAATTTCTCAATAAAAAACATCCTTTAAAAAAATTATCATGTACCGTGTGGTTATATTTAAAAATTAGATATAAAAATTTAAAAAATTTATTTTTCAAATATTATCATAAATTATTATTTAAACATTACTAAATCACCTTCAAATTATTTTTTGGTAATTTTTATAGATGCTTTTTAAATTAACCATTATATGAATTGCATGTAATTTCTCAATAAAAACATCCCTTAAAAAAATTATCATGTACCGTGTGGTTATATTTAAAAATTAGATATAAAAATTTAAAAAATTTATTTTTCAAATATTATCATAAATTATTTTTTAAACATTACTAAATCACCTTCAAATTATTTTTTGGTAATTTTTATAGATGCTTTTTTTAATAAATAGTAAAAAAATATTAATTTCAATAGACAAATGAAATTTCTTTTCAAGAATTTATATATCTGTATTCTATATGTTGTATTGAAATTTTATTATTTTATTTTTATTAATCATAATTCTATAAATTATATTGAAATAAAAATTATGCATAAATTTGATATAATTTTTTAATCTTATGAAGGCTTATTTTTGGAAAACCATCATTCGTCAGGCTTCACAGGATCAATACTAAAATAACTTCGAAAAAATATATCCATTAAATTTTAAAAATTCTATTGCATGTGATTAATAATAATTATTATTAATATCTATTCTGTTTAACATAATTTTTTTACCAAAAAGTGTTGTATAAATAATAAAAATATGTTTCCATGGTTAATGTTAAAACCAATTTACCTATGGGTGAAACTAAAGAGATAAGGATTATAAATTCCAAATAAGATTTCTAAATCTTATTTTAGGGAAAAATTTGACCCAATGACATGTTATTTTATTAATTTTTCATTTTTATATTCATTTTCCATGAGTAATAAAACAATACATTTTAATGTTTTTCAAAATTTGATGTGTTTACACATTCCCAATAATAAATGAAAACCCAATATCATATCCTCTACAAACATAAATAGAATTTTATCATAAAAAATAATCCCAATTAAATTACTAAGATACCACACCAGATTCTAGAGGTAATAATTTTTATAAACATATCTTAGAAAATATTTACTTATATTCCTTAAGAGTTTGTTTAAAGAAGAGGTATAGTTCATAAATTGAATTTTTTACATTATTTTTTATTCTACCAATTTAAAATAATATTTTTCAATGATGAAATAATATTATCATTATCATAAATATAATGATATTTTAATATGTTAATTTAATATCCTATATCCATCTTCTTCTTTAATAAAATAATAAATGAAACCATTATTCATGTTTACAGTAGACTACCGCCTCAGGAATGAATGCAATTAACTTTCCACCAATTCCTCTCATGATTGATTATAATTATCAAATTAATGTATATATATGTATAATATAAATTATATAATTATCATTAGTGAAATAAAAGTTATCATAGATTTATATAACATTCTATCCATTGAAAAATGATAATGTTGTCCTTGTGTACGTGTAGATTATGACCTTCGAGAAGCGATGCTATATGTTTTTTGTCTAATCATAAACTTTAAAAAATATATTTTTTTTTATTTAAATATATACAATTATAATTATAAAAAAAATAATAATTTTAGAAACTTCTAATGATACATACCATTTAACAATATGTTCACTGAAAAATAGTAATGTTACTCATGTGAACATACGACCTACCATCTCTTTGAATTTAACATAATTCAATATTCATATACATAATTAATGGATAGTTTTAAAACTATTACTAAATTATAAAAAATAATATTTATTTCATTATTAATATTATCCTATTGAGGATGAAATAATTACCTCTTTGAATATAGTCAACATACAAAAAATATTTTAGATATATTAGAGGAATATCATCAAAACAATAGACAAGAACAAAAATGATTAAGTAATCATCAAAAAATGGTATTAAATAAAATAAAATTATATATACCATGTAAAAAGGTTCTAGATATTGTAAATAATTAGCTTATTTTCTTTATCTATGATTATAAGGAATGTACATGTCGAGTTTCACATGATAAAAGTGATATGTTTCCATAATAACCTCAATTTAAATGTATTAATGATTTATAATCTAAATCATTTCCATCAAAGTACAAATTCATAATATTAATTTATTAATTTATTTATATATACATTATTTAATTTTAAGGAACATTTTATCTGTATTTCTTACATTCTTACTATTCTTATCAAAAATAATATTTTACACATTTTATACTGTACATTTTGATAGTAAGGTAAAATGAATGCTTTATTTTAGAATTTAAGGAATAAATTTTTGTTCATATCTCAATAAATATATTTTTTGGATTTCAATTTATATTCAATTAAAAAATATTTCTTTTTATTCTATATTTTTTAAAAATGGTTTTAAATGGAATGAATATTTGAATATCCATAAATGTTTCTCTTATGTTTGTATAGAGTATTTTTTATAAGTATGAAGTTGAAAATGAAATATTTTCAGTTTTATGATTATTTCATTGTTTCTGAAAGTTGATTATGATGATTTATTAGGAATTATATAAGTCACGGTTATTGGTGAGCCTGATATAGCTCATAATGACTCGTAGGCCTAATATTGATTTCCAATGTTTTGGATAAAGATAAAAAGTTAACCAGCTATGTTTATACAATAATATTATGGGAACATATTTAGTTTTTTATTATATTTGAAATATTAATTGTATGATTTATATAAAAAATATGTCTGATATTACCTAAAAATAGTATATTTTGTTTAACATTTTGTGGCAAAAGCCTCTTTTTTATTGAAATAAAGGCCATATTTTTTTGGGTTGAGGATGACCATTCCATGGACCATAGGAACAAAGTTAATTAATTAAAATTACATATAAAATTGTACCATAATTTTATCCCAATGTCGGGTCTAATGAATAATACTATTATAACACACGATTCACTATAGTTCCTATTATAGTACACCTACCACTATAGATCTACTATTGTTAAATATCTTCTATAGTACCACTCTTATTCATGCACCCAATGGGTTTTCATCCCCAAATGTTATTCTACTTATTGAGGGTGCTATTAATATATTTTAATTAGTTTTTCATTATTATAATAAAAACCTTATGATTTTTATTTTTTCTTTTCATATTAATTTTGAAATGTTTTATGAAAGTATTTTGATAGAGAATTTCATATCTATTGTGTAACATCCCAGGAAAATAAAGAACATGAAATTTTTAATATTTATTAATATTTTTAAAATAAATATTAATTATACTTTAAAGAAGATGCTATGTTCAATGGCGCACCTGATAACCGACAATGGGTTTCTTTGGAATCTTACGTTGGACACTAATAATATAATATTATTATTTAAATGGTAGTTAATGCCTAGCCGTTGTATTGGAATGAATGAATATAACTAACTAAAATATTATTATACACCTTTTTTGAATATTTTTACATTTATCCAATAAAAGTTAGAGGCTAAAAATAAGTAAATAATTCGATTTTAAGCATAAATACTACAATATTCACTAAAAGGTCGATTTACTGCCTTTTAATGGATAACCCTCTTTAAATACAATTTTTGTAACTTTTATATGTTCTATTTGACAAAATAAAATTCATCTTTAGAATCGGGACACCAAAAATTACCTTGGATGAAATATTTTTATTTTTCTAATAATGTTCATTTTTTAATGAATAGTGAAAAATACAATATTTTAATTCAAAAGTAACTTTTAATCTAATTTATTTATATGGTTATATTATATTTTTAATTGTTTCTAAAGTGTAATTAGAAAATATTTTAACCATTTAATCCAATTTTGGACATTGGAATTAATTTCACTTTGAAATTGGACAAAAACAAGTGTCAATCATTTGATAGTTATTATTTCATAAAAACACGCTTTTTGTTTTGACAGTCGAATTAATTTTATATTAATTTCTTACACTTCTAGGTTTTGAATATGAAAAAATGGATTCCATATTTAGAATTAGTTGGTCCAAATTTTTTAAATAGGTAACTTTTATTTTTATATATTTTAAATATTTACTTCAGTAGATATTTTATTTATTATGATTAAAGGGTAAATATAATAAATAAGGGTACAATATAATATTATAATAATATTAAATTACCCTAAAATGTGTCCTAATACTATTTTATGATACATATTCGACCATTTTCATCCTTGGGTCTAATTTGGGACCCCATGGAGTTACGTTGGAGTAACAAATACACTTTATATTAACTATTTTAAAGTAAAGAAAACAATTACATAAACAAATATATTTTAGTAAATCAATTTTTACAACGGTTTATATAAGTTATCATTTAGACTATAAATATTCTTTATAAAGTAAAAATAAACTTTATTAAATCAAGTTATTTTTTATATAATTTTTTTTCATCGAATAAATTTAATTATTTATTACACAATTATGGTGCAATATTTACCTCATTAAAAAATGATTTAAACAAATAAGATTATAAATATTAAAACAATATCTAAAACTAGTCCAATTTTTATTGGATGATTATATTTCTACTAGGAGTCATATTAACTTATACATTAACTATTATTTGACCTTTTGAAATCGAATATGAGTTTATAATAAAATAATTGTTTCAAACATTCCTAAAGAGCCCCTCCTCTCCCTTATAAAAATCCCTCACTCCCTTCCCTTTTCTCACACTTCTCATGCCTTTGGCTTTTACAAAATATACTCCAATAAGCCCCTAAGATCCTTATATTCATTATAGAAGACATACCTTAGGCAAAACGCACTTTAAAAAACCTTTTTGGTTCAAACCAAAGGGAGTTTCCCGATTTATAGGTAACATCTTCTTTTAAGTTCATTTGTTTTATTTTTCTTCACCAACCCCCTAAACTATTTTTAATCTTTTATTTTATAACAACAACAGTATCCTTAATATAATGGGATTTTTTTATAAGATGTATTCGAACTAAACTTAGATAGACCTCCATTTAATGGGTAAAGAACATAATGTTTCTGTGGATGAAAAACTAACACCTAACGAAATGACGTTTGTTCAATTAACTCCTACCGAATCTCATGGTGGCCATTATGATAGAAATATATTTATATATGATATATATTGTGTTTATGTTTTCTTTATGCTTATTTATATTTCATTTATTTCATATCTTTATGGTTTCCATAATGGGCAAACGCGATAATTTCATTTTAGGAAGTGCGGACTACCGCCCACTCAAAGTGATATGACTCGTTAATGCCTTATGTGGGATGTATAAAGGATAAATTTAATCATATTATATATTATATTATACTATAATTATAATATAATTATGTATTATTATGTTTTAATTACATTAATGTACGAAATATAAATGAAAGTAGTGTTCATGCATACATATGGCTTACTGTCTCCATGAACAGCGCATTTCATTTCTTGTCACCAAATGTTATGTACTATTATAAATACTTATATATATAGGATATATATGATTTATATTATATCTAAATAATTAATATCATTCTGGAGATAATGTATTGTTTACAACATAGAAAACTTGTAATTATAAGTTGTTCATTCATTCTCAAGTTCCAAATATCGACGGAACAACCTTTTATAACTTAAATGATTACATAATGTTTATAACGTGGAAATAAGTGATATAAATGGAAAAATAAAATCTAAAAGTATTCTTAATCAATTATAAATTAACTTTAGTTTATTATTCAAGATATTAAATAACTATCTAGTCAAGTCAGACACGATGTAAGTGATTTCTTATCTTTCTTTTAATTTTGTGAGATTTCCATTGTTTGCCATTTATTTATTTCTTGTGGTGTATTTTGTGCTTAAATTTGATATATATA
Organism: Viscum album; assembly: GCA_963277665.1. Taxonomy (NCBI): domain Eukaryota; kingdom Viridiplantae; phylum Streptophyta; class Magnoliopsida; order Santalales; family Viscaceae; genus Viscum; species Viscum album. The sequence goes on from OY728147.1 coordinate 1,113,366,947, forward strand.
TTATAATTACTATATTTATATTCATGTAATTATGTGATTCATTTGGTGGTTATTAAATTTTTGTCATATGACTCGATTGATTAGAACTCGGTATGGTGTTTTCATCTCACTTTTTATTCCCATGAGATTCATGCTATATTTTCCACTATTTATTTTTTATAGTGTGTCTACCACCCAAGATTGTATTAATTGTGTAATATAAGTAAATTTATGGGTATTTTAATATTCATTTTATGATCCTTCTTTCATGAGATATATGTTTTGTAAGTTACAAAATCGGTAAGGGAACCTTTTAACCCAATTTCTATTTCTTGAGTTAATCTTATAATCCTTAATTATGTCATGATATGATTATGTGTGGAATCACTATTTATTTACTTATGTTATAATTTCCACTCCCCTTTGTTTGGATAGAATTTTGATACACATAATCACTCCATTGAATAATTCTCAAGTCATCGATATGAACTTGATAAGAGTAATTTAAAATCAATTTCCATTCATTGAGTTAAACATCCATGTTATTGGTTTTGTCATTAATAGAACATGTGTGAATGTCCTATGATTGATTTACATTGAATATAAAATAATATTTAGTGTATTTATATTATTCACAAATTATTATGAAATTTATTTATCCTTAATCTAAGGATAATGTTTTTGTAAGAGATTTCATCTCAATTTACATTCCACCGAGACTTCATTGTTGTTATGCACCAATTCACTCTTATATGGTTTATATACTGTCCTTTGACATATTATATCATAAAATAATTTATTCTCATGATATTATAAAGTATTGATTCAATTTTATTCCTCTATTAGTTTTATTCAAGAGTATCTCATTTTGTTAAAATCTCTTTAACTAAAATATCGTGTTAAATGTTTTAATGATTTATTCATATAAATCATTATCATTAATTTCCATGTTTTAAAAATGGTTTTAAGGATTTATTTATGTGGACAACAATTTTTTCAAATGATAAATTATTTTAAAAGCTTGAAAGTGGAATGAGACACTTATATTAAAAAATATCTTTATTTAATGTTTTAAATGGTTTTATAAAGCATTGTCTATTTCAATATCTTAGTTTGATATATTGTGATTGGAATGGGAAATGTTATGTTTCCTTTATGCTTGTGTTATTTGTTATGAGTATGTTATGGTTATTAGGAATTGTTTACGTGTACGGGTAGTTCCGTGATAAACCTAGTGCGGGTGAGCCTAAGATATCCCTCCAATGCATTGGCTAACGTGACAGAGGTAAACATGAATGATTCTCCTAAAATATTTAGGGAATATACTTTAATGGGTATTACAAATGTGACTCCCTATGTAGCTATCATAGCTACAAAGTAAGTATGATATGGATTCCTCAAGTTACCTTTATGATTTATTATTACTATGTATTGTTCATAAATATTATGACTTCATGAGGTATGTTATGATTGAAAAGTATGGTTTCATTGTTTTGTATTTATTGATATAATGTTTTCAATCCTTTTTTATATCCCTTAATGAAATTTTTATGATCATCCTATGTTTTTGAAATGTTTTCCACATGAATTAATGATTAATAAGGGTCGAGTATAGGATCAAGGAAAATTAATGTTGTCTAAAACAAGGAACTAGACATGACTCTTTTTTTTAAGAGTTTTTATTTTATGAAAAAATGGATACTGTGTAGAGTTGTATACATGTAATATTCATGTTTTTATGTAAATTTTATGACCAAATTCTCTAGTACACTAAACCTGAAAAGATACTCAATGTGAATTATCCATTTAATTCAAGATTATGGAATGTTTAAGGATTGGTCCTTATAGTTGGTATCAAAGGTCGGTTTAGATAACTTTATAGGATAGGGTGTTCTTTAACCATAAGTGACATTACAATAGTGGATTAGATTTTAGAAAGGGTCATAGTTATTTTAAATAAAGTGAATGAGATTAACATAACATGAATAATTATATATTTTTATCTACCCTCCTCATAAGATATTATATGATGATTTTACTGATATACTCACACTTACATTTTTTGTTTTTATAAATGGGTGGATCTAGTAGGCACTAAAGTAATAGTTGATGTGAAGAAAATTGTGATATTTTTCTGAATGAGAAACTAATTGAAATGGGAGCTGTAATTAGAACTCTTATGGTTATTCTCAACCAACTATCTAGAGTCGTGATTGACCACCTGATCCTTGATGATTTTTTAAGCCATCGTATATGAGAGAAAAAAATCCCCATGGATGTTCATATAATAATAATAAGGGTAAGTATATTCAAAAACCTATGTGTTAAGGATGTGGAAAGAAACGCATAGGAAATTTTTCAAAGGGACGGGAAGATGCTATAGATGTGTATGTGAAGGTCCTAAAACAATAACCTGCCATGGAAAATGGAAGCATCCAATTGAATCCAATAAAGGGAAAGAATTTCTTTCTGAGGGATCAATTGAATGTTTTAAATTTGGTGTGCGTGGTCATTATGCAAATATTTGCCCTACAAAGAATTTTCGAGAATGAGATCACCAAGATCATACAAATATATGTTTACTAATACCTAATTCCATTCCAATTGAGGTTGAAGAAACTGACAATGACCAATGAAATGTATGGATTATTTCATAACATATGTTTTGACATTATTGAATATTAGAATATAAATCATGATCTTTCTTGTAGGAAAGAAGTATTTCAGAATAATTTGGTAAAAATGGTTAATGAACCATCAATAATGTTGAATGGGTAAGAAGTCAACATATAAGGTATTCTAGAGTTATGGTAGATTTTAGGATGGTGAAATGCTTAAAAGTATTATGGCTATTTTGATTATGGGATTACATTGGAAGACATTTTATAGTATGTATAACCCTAAAGGCTGAGATATGAAAATGTTATTCAAGGAATGATTAATTATCGTCTAATGAGTAATGGTGGAATTTTATTTTTGGATAATCTATATGTTTTTATGGAAATATGGTGATTTTGTGTTTTTATGGAAATGATTAACCTATCATAAAGAATATTTGATTTGGTTAATTACACTTTGGTATTAGGCATTAAGAGTAGACGATTTTAATTGGAGTTGAATGTTAAGATATACTGTGGAACACTATGTGATAAAATCCTTATGAGTTTTTGGTTTCAATCTTATTTTGGATTAATTTTGATATATTTTAAGGAAAATTGTATATTGAATGGTATTTCTTGAACTTTGGGTACTTTTGGTTGAATTTTTTAGATTAATAATAGTACTTATTTTTATAATTGATTATCCTATTGGGGATTATCTGATCACGTACTAACCAATTTGGGTTTTGGATAATGTATAAAGTTAAGGAAAATATATGGTTCATATATTTTGGATCATATTATTCTCTAGAAGTTGATTATAGTAATTTCAATGTAAACAAGTCATCTTGAATACTTAATGTTTGGAGAAAAGATGAGTTTTGGTAGAATTTAATTAAAGTATGACACTATACATGATGAGTATGTATATTTCCTTATGATATTAGTCCTGTTATTAAAAATATTATTCAACTATATGAAAAATATCTCGAAGACAAAATGTTATAAGCCCTCTTTTATCATCAAACTTTTACCCAACCACAAATTTATGGTATTGTGGTGGTTAACATTCTGTTACCATGCTCTATATCACTCTCTATTAATCTATGAGAGTTAGTTTTTCTTCTATATCCTTATTTTTATCATATCTTAGTATCTGTTATCTCGAGTATCCTTTGTACTTCTCAACCTGTATTATAATGTGATAGTTTTATTGACTCTTTTTACGATGTGGGACTTTCAATGATGTTTCTAAGCCCAATTTTAAAATTACGAGGACGCAATTTCCAAAAGGGGGAAGGATGTAACATCCCATGTAAATAAAGAACATTAAAATTTTCATATTTATTAATATTTTTGAATGAAATGTTAATTATACTTTAAAGGAGATGTTATGATCGATGGTGTACCCGATATGCAACAATGGGTTTCTTTGGAATCATACGTTGCACACTAATAATATAATATTATTATTTTAAATGGTAGTTAACACCTAGCCTTTGTATTGGTGGGAATGAATAAAACTAACTACAATATGATTACACATGTTTTGTGAAATTTCTTAAATTTATCCAATAAAATTTCGAGGCTTAAAATAAGTAATGAATTTGATTTTAATCATAAATACTCTAATATTGACTTAAAAGTTTATTTACCACCTTTTAATGGATAACCCTCCGTAAAATGTATTTTTTTGTCACTTTTCTATGGTATATTTGACAAAATAAAATACATATTTATAATAAGGACTCCAAAATTTACTTTGGATGAAATTTCAGTATTTTTCTGATAATGTTCATTTTTTAATGAATAGTGAAAAATATTGTATTTTCATTCCAAAGAGCCTTTTAATATAATTTATTTATATAGTTAGATAATCTTTTTAATTGGTTCTAGAGTTTAATTATAATATATTTTTTCTAGTTAATCCAATTTTTGATATTGGAATTAATTTCACTTTGAAATTGGACATAAACAAGTGTCAATATTTTGAAAGTTAATATTTCTTAAAAACACGCTTTTTTGTTTTGACAGCGGGATTAATTTTAAATTACTTTCTTCCACTTATACGTTTTGAATTTGTAAAAATTTATTTCATATTTGGAATCAGTATGTCCAAATTATGTAAATAGGAAACTTTTTTTTAGACATTTTAAATATTTACATTAGTAAATATTTTATTTACCATGATTAAAGGGTAAATATAATAAATAAGGGAAAAATATAGTATTATAATAATATTAATTTACCCTAACATGTCTCTTAGTACTATTGGATGATACATATCTGACCATGGGTATCCTTGGGTCGAATCTGGGACCCCATGAAGCCACATGGGAGTAATAATGACACTTTAAATTAATTAATTTCAAGTAAATACAAAAATGACATAAACAAATATCTTTTAGTAAATCAATTTTTACTTGAGGTTATATATGTTATCATTTAGACTATAAATATTATTTGGAAAGATAGAAAACTTTCTTACATCATGGTATTTTTTTTATAATTTTTTGTCATCAAATAAATTTAATTATTTTTGACACAATATTATCGCAATATTTACCTCATTAATAAATGATATAAATAAATAAGATTATAAATATTAAAAAATATCAAAAACCGATCCATTTCTTATTCGATGATTTTATTTCGACCATTATTCATCATAACTTTAACATTAATGATTAGTTGACCTTTGGGAACCGAAAATGAGTTTATAATAAAATAATTTTTTCAAACATTCCTAAAGATCCTCTTCTCTCCCTTATAAAAAGCCCTCACTTCCTACCCATTTCACAAACTTCTCAATCCTTTGGCTAATACAACCACTGCTCCAATAAGATACAATAATCCTGGTCTTAATCCTAGAAGCCTTACCTAAGGAATAATGAACTTCAAGAAACCTTTTTGGTTCAAACCAATGGGAGTTACCCTATTTAAATGTAACGTCTTCTCTTAAGTTCTATTGTTTTATTTTACTTCTCCAACCCCCTAAACACTTTTATTTTGCTTTATTTTATAAAAAAACAGTATCTTCAACATACTAGTATGTTTTTATGATATGTATTAGAAATACTCTTACACACTCCTCCATATAATGGGAAAAGAACATAATGTTTCTGTGGATGGCATACTAACGCCTCACGAAATGATGATGGTTCAATTAACTCTTATTTCCTTCCATTGTAGACATTATGATGGAACTATATTTATATATGATATATATTATGATTATTTTTTCTTAATAAATAATTATTTTTCATTTATAGAATACCTTAATGGTTTCCATAATGGGTAAAATCGATAATTTAATTTTAGGAAGTGCGGACTACCACACCCCTCAAAGTGATATGACTCGTTAATGCCTTATGTGGGATGTATAAATGATGGATTTGATGATATTATATATTATATTTTACTGTAATTATAATATACCTATGTATTATTATTTTTTAATTCCATTAATGTATGAAATATAAATGAAAGTAGCTTTCATGCGTACATACGGCTTACCGTCTCCATGAATGGTGCATTTAATTTCTTATCTTCAAATGTTATGTACTGTTATAAATAGATATATATACTATATTTATATGATGGATATGATATCTAAATCATGAATATCATTATATTGATAATGTATTGTTGAGAACATGGACAACTTGTAATTATAAGGTGTTCATTTTTACTGAAGTACCAAATATCGATGAAACAACCTTTAATAACTTAAATGATTACATAATTTTTATAACAAGGTAATAAGAGATATAAAAGGAATAATAAACTTGAAAAAGGTTCTCAAGAAAGTATAAATTAACTTTATTTTATTCTTCAGAATATTAAAGAATGATTGAGTCAATTCGGACACAATGTAAGTGGTTTCTTATATCACAATTAATTTCTTGATATTTCCATTGTTTGCCACTTATTTATTGCATATGGTGTATTGTGTAATGCCATTTGATATATATATATATATATATATATATATTATCATGATTATTTTTATATTCATGGTATTATTTGATTCATTTTGTGTTTATTAACTTTTGGTCATACGACTCGATTGATTACAATGTGGTATGGGGTTTTCATCACAGTTTTTATTCCCGTGAGATTCAGGCTATATTTGCCACTATTTTCATTTATATAGTGTATGTAATAAACATGATTGTATTAATTGGGTAATATGATTTAATTTATGGGTATTTACATATTCATGTTATGATCCTTCTTTCATGGGTTGTATGTTTCGTAAGTTACCAATTTGGTAAGAGAAACTTTTAAACCAATTTCTATTACATGGGTTAATATTCTAATTATTAATTATGTCATTGTCTGATTATGTGTGGAATCACTATTTATTTATTTAGGTTTTAATTTCCACTCCCATTTGTGTGTATATACTTTTGATACACATAATCACTCTATTTATAGATTCTCAAGTCATCGATATGAACTTGATAAGAGTAATTTTAACTCAATTTTCATTCATTGTGTTAAACATCCAAGTCATTGGTTTTGTCATAAAAAAACATGTGTGAATTACCTATGATTTCTTTACAATGAATATCCAATCATATTGAGTGTATTTATATTATTCACACATTATTATGTAATTTATTTATCTTTAATCTAAGTATACAGTTTTTATAAAGGATTTTATCTCAATTTACATTCCATTGAGACTTCATTGTTGTTATGCACCAATTCACTCTTATATGATGTATATAATGTCCTCTGGAATATTATATCATGAATACCTTCATTCTAGTGATATTATAAAGTTTTTATTAAACTTTATTCCTTGATTATTTGTATTCAAGAGTCTCCCATTTTGTTAAAATCTCTTTAACAAAAATATCATTTTAAATGTTCTAAATATTTATTCATCTAAATCATTATCACCAATGTCCATGTTTTAAAAATGATTTTAAGGATTTATTTATGTGGAAATTAATGTTTTCAAATTATAAATTCATTTAAAAGCCTCAAAGTGGTATAGGACACTTTGATTCAAAAATCCCTTTATTAAATGTTTTAAATGGTTTTATAAAGAATTGATTATTTCAATATCTTGATTTGATATATTTTGATTTGAATGTGAAATTTTATCTTTACTTTATGCTTGTGTTATGCGTTATTAATATTTCATGGTTATTGGGAATTGTTTACATATACAGGTGGTTCCATGATAAACCTAGGGCGGGTGAGCCCGAGATAGCTCTCCAATGCATTAGGTAACGTGATGGAGGTAAACGTGAATGTTTATACTAAAGGATTTAGGGAATATAGTGTGATGGGTAATGTAAATATGAATCCCTCTGTAGCTATGATATCTAAAATGTAAGTATGATATGGATTCCAAAATTTACCTTTATGATTTATGATTTCTCTTTGTTGTTCATAAATCTTATGATTTCATGATGTATATTATGATTGAAAAGTATGGTTTCATTGTATTGTTTTTAATGATGGGATAATGTTTTCATTCCTTATTTTATATCGCTTACTGGGTTTTTATGCTCATCCCATGTTTTTGAAATGTTTTCCACAGGACATAAAGTTGAATAAGGTTCAATAATGAGATCAAGGAAAAGTCATGATGTCTAAAACATGGATCTAGACATGGCTATTTTTTTCAAGAGTTTTTATTTTATTAAAAAAAATTGCTGAGTAGAATTGTCTACATGTAATATTCATGTTGTTATATAAATGTTATGACTTAATTTTCTAAAACTCTAATCCTGAAAAGATCCACAATGTGAATTAACCATTTAATTCAAGATTATGTTATGTTTATGGTCGTGTCCTTATATATTGTTAAAAAATGATTATTTGTAGTTGAATATTTATTTGGAAAAATGAATTATTTTGAGTAATCCTGGTCTACTGAGTTCTTTTCATTTAGTGTATATGAATGTTAGTATATTTTTTTCTCTCATCCCATTTTTTCAAACTATTATCATAGTGTTTTAAGGATAATTATGTATGAGGATGAGTTCATGTTTGAGAATAAGATGATATGTCATGAGAATAATGGTATTTATATCAGAAATGTTTATTAACTTGAGAAAATGGATGTAGTGTGGTTGTTTCCACTTTATTATGTAATTTTTTCTTATAAATTATTGTATAAAATACAATCCTAAAATATCCATGGGAATGATATAATATGAATACATAACTAATGAATAAATTTTAGAGATTTTGTATAGTTGGGCCCTTGTTATCTATATTAGATGAATGATTTAGATAAAGTTAGTGGATATGGTAACGTAAGAAATATCCATAAGATATTTTAATTTTTTCATAGCAGGATAAATAATTTAGACACTACAATATTGATATATATAAACTATATCTGTCTATAATGATTTTCTATATAATAAATATATACACTAGAATGGTAAGGTACTAATAGGACATTATCGTTGAAAATCATCATCCTATAGTGGGTTTTATTATAATTGAGTAGTATATTTCTCTGATCAATTAGTGGATGTAAGGTATAAATGGTTATGGAGTTGATGCAAGAGCCAATCTAGATATAACATTGAAGAACGTATTTACAATAGATCATTTTATGGGACAAAACCCTCTATCATTAAGTTCATCTCCTGAACCCATGGTATGTGAGAGATGGATTAAATCTTTAGAAAATGTGTTTGAAATCATGGGTTGTTCAGATCATAAAATGGAAACTTCCTCTATTTACCATTATAAAGGAAATTTGGATCAATGATGTCCAATAGTCAGGTATACTATAGAAATAATAGTGATTGAAACTTTAAAATTCGTTATATTTAATAATATTTTCCATGAGATGTTTTTTATAAATATTATTCCAAATACAATGAAAAATATAACAACGAAATTAATGTATAAGGATATTGATTTGGTGGCCACAATTGAATAAAACATCACTCTATTGGAATGGAAATATCCATATTTTATTAGGGACAATGATAGTAAAATTATCCATTTTTTTAGAATTTGGTCTATGATTTGAAAGGGAAAAATCATCTTATAAATTTTTCTGTCATAAAAAAATTTCCATTATGAAAAAAACAGAAATATTGTTTTATTATGATCATGTTTTCTATAAAAAAAATCATAAAAATGGGTCAGGGTGGCTTGAAAAATTTATTAATCCATCAAAAAAATTAAGTTAAAATAAAATAATGTATTTAGTCTGATATAGTTCTTTTAAAAATTAACATATAGAATGTATAAAAACATATTTTTATTTTTCAAATGTGTAGGTTTTAGTTATATGGATCATAAATCAAAAGAAAAATATAAACATAGTGGTTAGACTATATTTTGATGAGAATAAAGTTAAGTGTTTTAAATATAATGATATGAGTCTTTTTGCACATACATGTCTGATGATGAGTATGAATGATGGGAAAAAAATATTAGAAGAAGGATGTGGTGAAGTCTTTTCCAACTACTTCAAAAGATGTTGGCCCATAGAAAAAAGTGGTAAGAGATAAATCACATATTTATATATATTATACTAATGTATTGTTTTATTTATAATCTAAACATAATTTCATTACATAAAAATTTTCTTTAAAAAATATTATTTCATCCTGTGAAATAAATTGATGACATTTTATAAAAATATATAGGTTAGTATTAAGGAAGAAATAATTTTCAAAGATATATTTGTTCTCATATTCATAATGGTTTTACCATAAAACATGTTTTATTTTCCATTGAAGAGTTTAATATTATTTTTAGTATGTATTAGTTTTCAATTAATCAGGAAAATATAGATTTAATACTCAACCAATATTTTTATTATTATTGAATATAGTTTTTATATATTAATTAATGCATAAAACTGATAACATATATAGAAGGTAAGAAACTTTTAAATGATGGGAATGCAAGTTATCCTAATCATATTGTTAGTGGTGCAAAGAAAATTTTAATAACCACTAATCAAATGGATCATGAAGAAAATATAGAATTGAAAATTAGTTGAAGTAATTTATTGAAAATGTTTCATTAAACTTATCACTTCACCATAGAGTAATTCTATTGTATTTATTTTAAATAAATTTAATTCACTATGTCTTTATATTGAGTACAAGTTATTTAATAACATCACTATAATGATTAAGTATATTTTTCCCCATATCATTGACTTGTTTGATCATCTCTAGGGAGATCATTTTTTTCAAAGCTATATCTTTGGTGTTGGTACCACCAAATGAAGGTGAATGACTATGAAATTCCTCTAGCAACATGACATACATAGATTAGAAATTAGGATTGTGTGGTTATTTTCATTAGGATGGTGACTGGTCGAGTTATATTTTTGGATTCTATAAATAGTTTTTTCCATGAATATTAGGATATGTTAATATTTTTCTAGTTGATTATATTTTAGATTATTCTAAATTTTATGAGGGTAATGAAGAAAATTAAATTATTCCTCCAAAAAAATTTATTCAAAATAAGTTGAACGGAAATTATGAAAATTTTATTTTTAGTTACAGTAGATTACATTTCATGGTCATATCATAAAAAAGATAAAATTACTATTGATACCTCGATGTTGAATGTTGTTAATGAACGAAAATGGGCTTAAAATGTTAATGGGATTAAAATTTTTCATTGAATAGTAAGACATTTATGGTGGTTTTTTCAAATATTTTAAGTTTATCTATCCCACTAAAAACATTAACAGGAAAATGAGTTGGGTTCATCATGATAAAGAAAAGAAATTTCTGTTTCCTTGAATTGAAGAAAATATTAGTGAATTCTCATGTTTTGGCCATAATATCCATAAATAGTGTCTTTATTATCAATAATGAATATTTTTTGAATGGTATAGGTTTAATTCCATTACAACAATATAGTGTAATTTATTATTCATCACAGTAACTGAAACCAGTGAGAAATTTTTTTCATTCACATTACCTTGAACTACTACAGATAATTTTCTCATTAATATTTTGATATATCATTTATATAGTGAAATGTGTGAAATATATATGGATAATAAATGTATGATGTATGTATTAACTCAGAAAGAGTTGTATCTGAGGTAGATAATTATATTCAAATTGACTCAAAATTATGACTCCACAATTACTTACCATCCAAAAAAGGAAAACATAGTAGCTAATGCTTTCTATCAGAATCCTACTAGATGACTGACTATGAAATGTTTGAAACATTATTTGATTAATGTTCTCTTAGAAATTATGTATGTAATAAATCCTTTAATTTCTTCCTAAATTTTATCAAAATCATTTTTCCATACATTATTATAAATGTTAAAAGAATATAAATTTTATAATAAAATTAATAATTGGTCTATAAATTAAATATTTATGAATTTAATATTGACATAAAATGTGTTTTGAGAATTAGAAAATGGTTATTCGTTTCTTGTGAACCATGAATAAATGATTTTTTTAAGTGTGGGACATAACTCTCCATTTTCAATTCATATTGACAGTACAAAACTTTATACAGATCATTTGGATCTTTTATGGTGGGAAGGAATGATGAAATATATTATTGGTATTACTGTTATTTGATTTACTATTCAATATGCTAAATGAGAATGAATGTGACCAAAGGGGATACATCATTCATTCACAGTTCTGACATGGGAATGGTAGAATATATATGTGGATTTTGTGGAGGGATTATGAAAGACATCACATAGGAATGATGTTATTTATTAAATTATTTATTAATTAACTAAATCATTTTATTTTCTTCCCATTCATGGAAATATATATTTGGATAATATTATTTATATTTTTGATAAATAGATAATTAAATTACGTGTAGTTTCTATTTTTGATGAATTCGATCATGATCTATGATTAACCTCTCATTTTTTTGGACATTAGAACTCATTGGATAATAAATTAATTCCTTATATAATCATTCATCCTCAATCTAGTAGAAATTTAGATTGAATGGTTCACTCATTGTAGAATATGATATGATCTTCTTCAATGGATTATCAGGGAATTTTTTATCATTATCTATCATTAGTAATGACTTATATTAATAAAACTTATCATTAAAGTAATTAATTAGATCCTTTTAATTAATTATATATAATAAAATGTAGATATATAGCTTTTTTGGATAATGTTACCGAAATATTGTTGTTGGGGCCAGAATTGGTAGAAGAAATTGATTAGATTGCAGAAAAGATTTAGTACTACATGAGGATGACCCATATTAGGTAGAAACTTAATGCCAATAATTAGAGTAATTATCATTAATTCTACTTAAGTGATAATTTTTTTTCTTAAAGTATATCCAAGGAATAGTGTATTGATTTTTGGTAAAAAGGAAATTCCATTTTTATGGTTTATTGAACTATGAAAATTCATGGAGAATATTGAATTTTGTTACTATCATGTTAAATTACATCCACTTATATCATTGTTACATGATTTATTTCATTTCTTATTGGTAGGAATACATTTTATTGATGAATCTCATGATCTCATCTATAATGTAGTTTTGTTAGAATTGAATCATTCAAATATAGAACATCCAATACAAAATTTTAAATCCAGAGATAATTTTTTTGTTGAATAATTTGATTTACTAGGTCAAGATTATTCCTGAAAACCATATAATTGATGAATAAACATGGGAATTAGAAAATAAAATGATGAAAATACATCCCCAGTTATTTTGATAATGAATAAAAAATGATATTATCTACCTATGAGAATGAAATTACCAGCCCTTATAATATAATAATATATTAATTTCATTGATTTTTAGGTTTCATAAATTATATATTATAGAGTTATTTTAATTATTAAAATAATAGGTAAATATTTAGTGTAAGTAAAAGAAATTATTTCTAACCCAATTAGGGTTTTTTGATATTATAAACACTATTGAGGTTGTTGGAACTTCTATTTTAGTAATACAAATTTTTTATTAATATCATATTAATAATTATTTTTCCATTTATCATTTTATAATATATGATATATCATAGATGTTTGACTATGTATAATTGTTATACATTGTCTTTACATTAACGAAAATTGTGTTTCTATGTGGATAAATGAAATAGTGTCAGGAACACTTAACATCGTCTATGAGCCACCACCAGACCATAAATTTGGTAACTTATATTCTGAATCAATAATAGAGGATTATAAACCATTAGAACAAGAATGTAACAAAGTTTTTAACACACCTAACTTTATAGTGAAGTCACCTCCTAAATTAAATATTGGCTAAGTGTCGAGATCACTTACTATCAGAAAAGAGTCACCATTGTTGATGATATTATGTCAGAATACAGATTTGAAAAATTGTTGGATTTAACTAATATTGCGATAAGTCAATGCCAGACTGCGTCATCACTAGCATGACTCAGTACTGGTATTCTATCACCGTTCAAATTATTCAAATCCACTATATAATTTATATTTAATTTAATTATTCTAAATACTATAACATGGAAATTAATTCGATGTTTATTTTAATTACTATTATTGATTATCATTGAAGAGATAAATTAATGAATGTATCAGTGTTGAGTATGAGGATACGTAAGATCTAGATGATTTTTCATGAATGTTACTATTAAAAGTATGATAAATCTCTCTCATGTGATGACATGTATATTCCCTAATAAATAATGAGAAGGATACATACACATGTGAAGAGTACAACTTATTTAAAGATTACATGATACAATCTTTATACAGACTACATAGGATGATTGTAACTTATAGAAAATTATGTTACTTCTTATAGTATGAAAAAAAAGAGTTCACGACACACTTTTTCTTAGAAACTTTCCTAAATATTACTCATGATCCATGTTAAATTTACATTAATGGATTCCAAATATTCAATGAATATTAGATAGAGAAACAAAATATATATACTTATCATTATTTTATATTTCTATATATTCTCTTAACATTATGATTTGTATTGGATTAATCAATTTTATTTAGTCCACAATGAATAATGTACATTAACCAAAAGATACAATATATCTTCTTAACACAATCTTTATCTCTTTTCCCATAGTGTTGTGGGAGAGTTCCTTATTTGCCATGAATTTTTTTTTACATGAGATTTATGGAAGATGTATTCAATGACATGGAATGTATTATTGGAGTACACTTGATATAGGTTGTGGATCATTAATTATTTTTTTAATATTCATGGAAGTTAGTGATTACCTAATGGATATGATTATTTTTCATCTTTATAATTAACCACTTCATTTTTTAAATTCAACTATTTTTTGTTTATTCTATTAATAAATATTTTAATAGAATATTTATTAAACTTTAATTAAAATCACTAAATTGATAGTTAGTTTTAATTAATATTTATATTATATTTTTTATAATTTGATTTCAAAAGTTAAATTACTATTGTATATTTGTTTTACTAAGACATAACCTATCATTGAGAAATAATTTTATAGATTAAAACATATATTGATTTCTAATTTTCACTAACATAGATATTTTACATATAATTGATGATTTTATTTACAAATAAATTTAATATACATATTTTTTTGTAATTAATTATCCCCCATCTTGAGATAATCACTCTAAAATACATTTGGTATTAATGAATTTCAAAATATTTTCAACATTGATTTTTAGTTGCATTAATAGTCTTAAATTTATATATGTTCTAAATTTATCTCTTTTAATGGATTACAGACAAGAAGGATCTACTTCCAACATCCCTCATTTTTTAATTGATATAATTATTCTTAGAGGAAACTAAAAAATGTAAATCATATAGATATGGGTTTTGAAAATTTTCATACTATTTAGGATATATATGAGTTACCTAAGACACTCAGAACGTATTGGGATGATTATTCTAAGATTTATTATAACAATAATTATAAATCAATGAATATAATTTAATATTCCTTATTTTATAAATCATTCAATGGAATTTCTTCTAGTAAAACTAATTTTGAAAGTTGGGATTTTTATCTTTTTTACATGATGGAAATAAAAATGTAATGGAAATGATATAGACAACATATACTATCATATATAATTATTTTAATATTAATCTTGGTCAGTTATTTTAGGAAATTTACCTCTGGTTGAATTAATTGGTGAACACTATGAGTTCTCTGGAAAATATAGTAGCTGATAAGTAGAAGATTATGAAATTTCCTAGTTTACTTCTATAGATATAGATAGGATCATCAATTGCTATAAAGTAATTATATAACATTAGCAAACCAAAAATTCTGGAATTAATTCAGAAATTTTGGATTAATGAGAAAGAACCTAAAGTTTATAATAAAAAGTATTATAAAACCGAATCAATTTCATTATCATTCATGTCAATATCATCCAAATATAATGAAAATCAAATGGAAAAGAAACATTTTTAGAGGTCCAATGATGATGGATCACCACTAGAAAATGATTATAAGATGGCCCATCTGTCCATATAATTTAGAAAATTCTAAAGGAAGATAATTTTTTTGAAATTTTACATGTAAAGAAAATTATTATAGAAAATGAAACAATAAGATTGATTGAAAAAATAATTAAAATAAAAATTATATTACATACTATGAGTGAAAGAAAAAAAGGAAAAGTTAAGAAACAATTGTCCTGAGATGATATATATGAATAAATATGTTGAAAATTTTAGGATATTTTGAAATCCAAGAATTCCACATGGAATGCCTATACGGAAAACTATTGTTATTATGACTCACTCAAGAGCATAAGTCTGACAGATCCATCATGTGATTCTAAAAAAAATTTTATAAGGTTCCTACTACATCATTTATTCATAATTCTGAACACCATTTAAATTAAAATTGTGATGAAATGTCTAAATAAGAGATGTATGGTTATTTTAATATAAATGAAAAAACATTCAATTAATAAAATGACAAATATATTGTATTTATGAAACAACAATAATTATCAACTAATGTTCTATCTGATCATAATCTAGAAAATAAGAAGAATTATAAATTGATAAAATAAAACACTGAATTGAAATTGTCAAATTAGAAACTTAAAAAAATATTAGAATGATTCATAAATGGTAGAGAAACTCCTACTCAAATTATAAGGAAAAAAATTATCCTAAATACAAAACAAATTTTGGGTGCATACCTTAATAGCAAAGAATGGATAAGAGAACATTTTTTCCAAAGTCTAATTCATGTTATTATAATGCTGGTTATTTTTAATAATGAAAATATAATGTTCTTTTGAAAAATTTTAAATCACATTATTGGAGTCCTATTAAAAAATATGTGTTCTTAAATACCAAATTAAAAATATATCTTGACCTAAGAATGTATATGCACAAAAATCATTTTTTGTATAAACATTTTTTCGACAAAATATTCTTGAACAACATTTGTAGAAGTATATGGCACATGGAAAATAGCTATTCCAAGATTATGATATAATACTAAACATTTCTCAAGAACCTCATTAATGTTGATGTTGGTCATGTATCCTTTTTTGAAAATAATATTAGAAAGATCATCATCCATGGAAAAATTGGTACCAATAACTCTGTTTTAATTTCTAATTTACCTTTTGTTGATGGATTAAAATACAACTTTCATAGCATCTCATAATTATGTGATGAAGGTTTTTATGTAAATTATGAACACAATGATTCTAATTTTTTTAATACAAAAAATGATTTAGTGTTTAATACATTGATAAAAGAGAATGTAAATGTAGTTAATATTAATTCATTGATTATAAAAATGTTTCAAACTTATGTGACTTTCAATGAGAATTTTTTATTTTGCATAAAATAATAGAATATTATAATAGTGACTGGATTATAGATTATAACCAGGAAATGGTTAGTTTGGTTTCTACCCAAACATGAATTCACCAATAGGGAAACTATGCAAGATTTCACAAACAGGGTTTGTTTGATATACACCCAAACATGGGTCTATAAACTCCTTGAAAAATGGATGCAACACAATATTTATTTAAAAATATGTAAATATGTTTCAGCTTATCATCCTCCTGAGTGTGTTCAAATAGACTTTTTTGGACCATACAGAGACTCTATTTTATTTAGGAAGCACTATGATTCTATAATTGTTGATGGATTCTTAAGTTGTACAAGGTTATTCATTTTATCTCAGAAAAATGAATCTTTTTATTTTATTTTATCGTGTATGTTAAATAAATTTAAAATATAACTCGACTTAGAGTTAAGACCTAAAAAAGTGTCCATGATAGTGAGTTCGAAAATCAATAAATTGAATCTTTTTTCACACCAAATGGATATATTAAAACCTTCTCTTCTCTGAGCACCCCTAATTGGAATGTAATTGTAGAAAAAATAAATTGAAAAACATCTATATATATACAATATTATGCTTAATGAATACGAATTATCTATATAATTTTTGGAAAAATGATGTGAAGAAAATATTCTATATAATCAATATAGTTTCAATAAGGAAAATCTATAAGAATCCCCTAATAAAGTTTTGAATAATATAAATCTTAAGGTCATTTACTTTATAGTTTTTTTTCAATGTTGTTATTCATAAAATTAAGGATATTATTGATAAGTTATCTTCTCAAACTGATGGTGAGATTTTCCATAGATATTCCAATTCTTGTAAATCATATTTATTTTCAAAAAACAACAAAAAATATGGAATAATCTATTCATATTGTGAATTATATTATAGATATACATGATCTTTATACCTCTTTACAGATCCTTGAGAATGATTTGTTGTTTTTGAACATAAATTATTAATTATTTGATTTTTCTATAATTTATGAATATAATAATTCAGTTTTTATGAACTTTTAGAACCCAAACCTGAACTTATAGAGAATATTCTAGTAACCAACCCAACTTTTTCTATAGAAATTAGGATCATCATGTATCATCCATTCAATGTTGTAGTGGGAGAACTAGATTGATTAATGTTGACTAGAGTTTTTCTATGACATGAGTATGAACAAGAAGATTTATTTTCATAAAACGAAGCAAATAATATCAATGATTCCATTGATGATTAATTATGGGTAATGGGAATGCCAGAAATACAAAATATATTTTAAATAAATAATGTATGTGAACTTTTAGACATTCCCAAAAAAAACATTTACTATAAGCACTAAGTGGGAGTTTATAAACAAGAATGATGAATATGGTACTATATAAAGAAAAGATGTGGGAGTAGTTTCCCAGGGGTATAGTTAAGAAGAGGTTATAGACTATGTAGATACCTCTTCAGCTATATCCATAAATGAGCTATTATAAAAATTATTTACAATATATCACATCTAAATTTTAATCCATATTAAATAGAGGTCAAAAGAGAACACAAAAATAGTTATATATTTGATGATGTTTTTGTTGAAAACCCCCATAGATTTTAAAATCATCATTTTATCAATCATGTTTTCAAATTAAAAAATTATTTTTATGGTTTAAAACATTCCTCATGATATTGGTAATATAGGATCAGCACGATTCATTTTTCAACAGTTTTTTCAAATGGTATACCTGATCCTACCTTTTTTTGTAGAAATAATTTCAAAATATGTTTTTTTGATAATATTTATATATGTGATTATATATTTTGGATCTTATGAAAATTTATTTATGTATTTATTTTTGAAAAATTGTGAAAAATGAAATTGAAATGAGGTGAGTGGGAGAACTAAAATTTATTCATGGTTTTTAGATTTTTCAAAATAATGTTGGAATTATTTTTGCGAAAATCTAAATATTCAAAATAAATTTATGAAATTTTAATTTGGATAGAAATAGGAGTAGTGATACTATATTGGTACAAGTTATGATTTGGACATTTATGAAGTTTGAAACATGTGGATCAAACCAGTTGTAGAGTTATGACTAAAATTATTCTTGAATTAACTAATATCCAACCTAATATAATGTTATTTATATGTATGTGTGATCATTTTCAATTAAATACATAAATACATAGTTAGTTTTGGTATAAGGAGAATAAAAATAACTCAAATATACTATAAATGTAAGACTATTTTACCATAGAGGACATGAATTTAATTTTTTTAGTCATTTAGATGCTATTTGAGTGGTTATAAGATAGATATAAAAAACCTTTCGAATATTTGATTTTTGGTCAAGTATCTAGATTCTTGGTTTAGTAAGAAACAAAATTCATTTTCATAGTCAACTGTTGAAGATAAATATATTGGTTCAAGAATCTATTGTTCTCAAATTATATGGATGTAGAAAACATTAGTAGACTATGGATATCAATTCTGACATGTACCTATAAATAATAATAATATAGGATATATAATCAATTAGAGGAACCATGTATCTCACTCATGTGCAAAATAAATTAACATAAGACATCAATTTTTAATAGATCATTTTCAAAAATGTGATATCACCCTTCAATATAGTGGTTCAGAACACCAACATGCTAATATTTTTACTAATCAATTTAATTTTGAGAGGGTGGTGTACATAAAAGACGATTTAGGTATGATTACTTTTGTATGAGCATAATTTTCATTGTGTAGAATTTAAAATTTTCATAAACATATTAAATTTGAAATAGTTTTTAAATGTTTCATCTTTGTGAAATATTTCACCATATTGAAATCTATCAACTTTATGAAATGTATCACCCTTGGAACATAACAACGCTAGTTTTTATAACTATTAGAATCTCATGTCTTTTTAAATTTTTCATTGAATATATTTAATCCATCATTGATATTTAAATTTAAAAATTATATTCTTTAATTATTCAATTAAATTTTTTTCTAATTTTAGATTTTAAAATTACTGAATCTATAAATTATATAAAATTATAAGTCGTCTAATTTAAACTCAAACCCCTCTCATGGAATTATCTCAAAGCCTTTTGTGACCACTTATCTCCTAGTCATCGACCATCCTTACCATCGCATAAATCATTTTACTAATTTATAATCAATAGAGTATAGAGAGATTATAATTCATTACTGGAAAATACATTTCCCATTGGGAGACATAATGGTGAATTGATCAGATCATTTTTTATCAAGAAAATATCAAGCTCGAATGTGTACATATGCCCAAAAAATAAGTACATAATTAGTGGTTTCATTCATATTAGTATTCAGGGATTCATGTTATAAAAGACCAAGGATGACTGGAACGGTTATCTAGTAATAGGATACCTTTCTATCTTAGATTGGTATATGGGTTTTATCTCTACGTTGAGATCAGTTTTCGAAAAAAAATATTGGGTAAGAAGATAGAATAAATGCTAAAAGGTATTTTTTTTTTCTAATTATGGGATAGATTCATAAAAATCATCCTGAAGGAGAGGAAATATATTTTCAATGAACCATTCAAGATGATAGTGATAATTTTTTCTATCAATATTGCATGGTTGAGTTAACATGATATGTAATTGTTATAATACATGTAACTTCTTAACATGACGGTGATTATATATTGCGTTTCAAGTTTACACTGCACATATTTTTCACATTTAAATGATATTTTTTTGTTGTGATATATCAAGATATAGACCACATTTTTTATGAAAATATTATGGAAAAACATGTGGAGATACCTTATGGTTCACATGATGAAAATTTTAATGGGGAAGATAGTGATAATAGAAAATAAATTTATGATGTATGTGATAATGATGGATATTATGATGGATCAAATTATCATATTATATTTTATGATGTTTACAGGACTTAACGAAATTTTCATCTCAACGTGAATCTTGTTCAAAATATGTGTAAAGGAAAACCATATAATAAGATATGAAAAAATTAGTAAGAGAAGAAAAATAATCATTGGTTTAGGGTAGAAATCCCATGTCTTTAAAGTCACCAACATGTTACTACTATTGATGGAGATAGTGTTCCTGCTTCTAATGATCAGATATATTTAGACTTATTTTTTACTGAGAAGACTATTTTCAAACATTTAGTGGAAGAGAAAATGAGGGAAATTGAGACCTATATAATAAATAATATAGTTGTTAATTGGACATCTAATGTATAGATGAGGGGGAACATATCCTTGGTATATGTTTTTAGACATATTAAAAAAATCCTTTTTTATGGATGCAGTTCATGAATAGTGGGAAATATTCCCCTGATATGTTTGACTAGGGATGTCCTAGTCATATTCAGATGAATAGAGTTCTAGATTTCATGTGCTAAGAGATCATAAGGGATCCTTATTTTCCCTATTTGATACTACATTTTAGATGGAATGATTTTATTTTGTGTCTAATAAGTGATTTCCAATTACCCCTCTAGCTACCCATTCTACTCATATATTACTAGTGGATGTCTAATAATTGGTGACATAGATAGTGTTATTGATGATATTTCATTTGAGTATGATGTGAAGCTAAAGAACTAACTTTCATTAATTACTAAGCTAAGAAATTATGATACAAGTCATATTTTTATCTTTGTGATTAAATATATTCAACCTGAATTGTTTCTCCATACAGGATTAGTAGAAGCAGAAAATTTATGGAGAGAAAACGAGTTGGAGTATGTGAAATCTCTGTTAGAAGTGAGTCATATAATGTTTTCATCTCATATGTTTGATTTTCATGGGAATGTAAATTTATTTACTTTATTGGATTCATAATATGGTTCTCCACATCCTGATGTTGATGTAGTGTTAATCAGATCTTTCATGATATAAGAGCTTCATGCTTCAATATGTTAGGTTCGTGAACTACCCCATAAAACATTTAGAAAAATCATACAAAATAGTGACCATGATCACATGATAGTTAAATATTACATGAAATACATAAAATATGATTCTGAAACCATAAGAAAAGAAATCATGTATTACCTTTCATGAATTAATAACAAACTTGGGATGAATTTTAACATCAATTTCCTAACAAGAAATTTTGAAAATTCCCCCAGTAACTAATGAATTTTAAGACAAAGATTATCATTTGAAGTTCATGACTATATTGTGGATTTTATTTATGTAAGAGGAGAAATATTTCATCATTGTGTTTCAAATAGGTGAAAATATCTTTATGGATATCATAGATTTTATGAAACCATTTTTTTTCATTTTTCAGGTACTGCTGTAGTGGTTGAGGATGTTATTAAAATTGCATTTAATCTAACCACTATGACTTCTGATCTATAGTTATTTAGGCATGGTGTAACCATATATCCTAGTGACGTTTTTTCATAGTATTTCTATCCTTTTTCTCTGTCTCCTAGAGATGTCGTTAAACTCTATAGGGAAATAATCATTTAAGATACTCCTTCATTCATTGGGGTTCTAATAACCATTCTATTGAGTTCTATTAGAATCTAAAGAAAGACAATACAATTTAGATAGAGGTAATGGGAAAGAACCATAGATTCCTCCTACCCATCCTTTAATGAATAGTTGATTTTTTATTTTTATCATTTTATAGAGATTTATTAGAAAATTTTTTGGAAAAATAGTTATTTTCTTAATGAAAATTGTCTTATTCATATAATGTCTTGTTGTGCACATTTAGATAATTCCTTAAGGGATAAACTATAATATTTAAATTATTTCTAATATAAAAGGGAATGGTTCTATGGAATTTCTATGTTTTCATGAAATAACATAAAAATATTCCCTGATACGTATTCTTTTCTATATCATACCTTTTATATTCAAACGTACTATATGTTTCTTTAATACTACTATGGTTTCATTCCATACTATTTAATTTTATTTAATAGACAATATGTCATCTTTATCAATGATACTATGATTATAATCTTAGAAACTATAGTGTTTTGATTGATATGATCTCTCTTTTAATCCAATATATTTTTTATTTACCATTGATGTCGTTGTTTATAAAATAACATAATTTTTTATCATGAAAATACGTTAGATTATTATAACACCAGTTTTGGTTGGTTGAACCTTGGTTTTAATGATAAAAAATTATACATTTTATGATATTAATGATTTTTTCCCAATTATAATTTTACTATATAAGATAGATTGAATAAATTTAACATATTATGAGTCAGTGATAGACAATATTTCACCTTTGATAAAAATGAATCATAAATGTGAAAAAATGAAAAGGATCGGGACACACTCACCATCAGCTATGTGTCACTACCAATATATGATTTTTCTAATGTGTGGAATGAATCACCAACAATTAATGACTCACCATTGGAATGTAAATTTGAAAAAACAATTTAACATGCTTACCATCAATGTGAAGTCCCTGCAAGAATGTAAAATTTTCTAAGTGTCGATATCACCGACCTCCAGAGAAGATTTACCATATTTAGACATTCTTGTGCAAACAAATTCAAAATTGTGTTGAATTTACCTAATTAAATGATTAGTCACCACCATCCAAAGTCACCACCATATTTTCACACCACCGGTATTCTACTACCATTCAAATGGCTTACCACCAAAATTTTATTTATTTTGAATAATTCTAAATAATAATTATATTATATAATTCAATGGAAGGATATATTTTAATAATTTTTTTTAATTATTATTATAGATATAAGTTAATTAACATGTCAGTTATGTGTATGAGGATGCATAAGATCCTAATGATTCTTCCTACATGATTCCATTAAAATATGGGAAGGAATCCATCATTCAGAGACACATATGATATGTAAGAAAAATTGAGAATGATACATTGAGACATCAAGAGTTTAACTTTCTCATATATTACATACTGGGTCATATATGAATATAATAATAGAAGAGGTGATATTACAAAATATTAATTCTCTTCCCACAATTATAAAACAAAAGATGTTATGACACTTCACTTAACTGTGACTTAGAAACATGACTCAAGTTCCATGTTCAAGCTATATTCAAGGATTCTATTTATTCAGATCATATTAGATAGAGAAAAAATATTTCTACATATTTTTATTTTCACTTTATATTTATTATCATTACATTATTACAAATATGGCTTATTGTGTTTTATTTATCTCACACTGACTTCTGTCCATTAACTTGTGGATATGCAATATATTGTTAACACTTTCTTTTTATTCTTTATTTCCAACTATGATTTGGAAGATATACCTATATGGTCTATTGTTTTTATTCCCAGGAGTTTGGTGGAAGAGGTCTCATGCTATTGGGATTGATTTTCTTTTGTAGAGGATATAGTCTCGTATTGATACTGAATTTATTGTTTTTTATTACACTATGTTTTTTATTTATTTATTCCCTAGAAATTAAATCTTAAATATTTTCAAATTTTAAATAAAACTACTACTTGGATAGTTTGTTTTGATTAGTTTTTATATAAGATTTTTATTAAGTAAATTACATTAAAATGTTAATGTAATATTGTAATTTTTTATTAAGACATAATCAATCATTATTAAATCATTTAAAATATATAAATTAAATCAGTCAATAGTTTCAATTAAGAAGGTTGTTTTACATAAATTAGAGGAACTTATTTTTACATAATATTAAAAGAATTTTTTATTGTCTACTCAATTCACCCCTCTTGAGATAATCACTCTGATCAACACATGGATTATATAAATTTATTTAACACAATGGTTTATGGAAATTAAATTTGATGAAATAATCTTAATTTTTGAACTCATCATATCAAAAATATCATATAATTAATTTTATTGTGAATTTTATTAAAAAAATTATTTCTCAATGAGTGGGGATATATACTGATATTTATTAAAAATTATATTTTCATCTAAATTATTTAGAATGTCATATTATACATTTTTGTACAACTAAAATTTTAATAGATTTATTTTTTTAACATATTCAAATTTATTTAATCAAAATCAATAGTGTACGTGAATTTGTGGTATTCATATTTTATTATTTAAAAGCCATTTTCTATGAAAACCATATTCGACTAATTTTGTGGGGTAAATTGTTAATTTATTTTTAATATTTTAATGAATTAAATTTATAAAATGGATTAAACTATTGTAATGAAATTAATAAATATTATGTAATAAGTTCAACATAATTTTTGTTCATAATGAATTGTAAAAACAATGAGAATATTTTACCACCATTAATGTTAAAAACAAGTCTACTAATAGTTTAAATTAAAGTGATAATGGTAAAATTGATCTAAACATCTCTAAATCCAGTGAGAATCCATTATACTGACCTTATACCATATCATATTTTGAAAATACCCATTTTTCATTCATATTTATTAAGTGATACATTAATATGTTCAAATATGTTTAATAATTTCATGTGCGTACTCTACACCACTTATAAAAGGACATAACCTCTCCTAGCATTCCCAAACATATTGAACCATTCTATTTAGGCATAAAATACCCAAACATATTCCAAAAAATAGAACCAACATCATAATGGTCATTTTTTTATGAAACTCTATATGGATAGGCATTACTAATAATCCAAAATAGATTTTATGATGAATATTCATATTTCATAATTGAATATTTTAATTATTTCATTATTATACATCTTAAAAATATTATTCAATCATTTTTCAATAATTGCATAATTATATTATACATAGTTATAAGGTATTGTGTTAATTAAATAACCTATTTGTCTCTCTTTTTTCTATGAATTGTGACGTGAAACCACCATTCATATTTAAAAAATACTACATCCTCATAAACAAATATAATTATTTTTCAATCACAACATCAAATAGATGGTTAAAATGAATGATTTAATGTATATATTTGACAGAAGTGAAATAATTATCATTATATAATGATATGACATTGTATATTTATATATTATTCCATCCATTGAAAAATGATAATGTTGATAGTTCATACGTGTGGATTACCTCATCCATGAAGCAAAATGATTCTTTTTAAATCACCACTACACAATGATAGTGTATATAACTATATTTAAAGTTACAATATGATATTTATTATATGATATTACTTTTGGAAAGATGAAATGATACTTACCATGTCATGACCTTCTCACCAAAGGCACCCTCTTTGACTGGTAAAAATAGAATTGGGATAATGATGCCCAATTCCAAACTTCAATAGGCCACAAGATGATGATAAACACCTAGGGTATAATGTACATACAAATGGGAGGCATTAACCTAAAATATAACAGGTATAATCAGTCATAATAAAGATAAAAACTAACACATATTCATATATTA
Source organism: Viscum album (assembly GCA_963277665.1). Lineage (NCBI taxonomy): Eukaryota > Viridiplantae > Streptophyta > Magnoliopsida > Santalales > Viscaceae > Viscum > Viscum album. The sequence continues at coordinate 1,113,393,719 of OY728147.1, forward strand.
TATCAAACACATAAACATTCATTTAATGTTATAAAAAATAATAGAACTAAAAATGAACTACAAGAAGAAAAAAAGTCAGCTAAGAAGTGACCATAATTTCTAAATTACACTCGAATAACAATGTGTTTTTAATATCCAAAAAGATATCAAATATTTTCATGATTACATAAAAAAATTCATATATATGTATGGTGAGTGTAATAAGTATACTCAATAGGATCCTCTTAAAATCCTATTTTAAAAAAGATAAATAAATAATGCTACCTCCAAATGAACAATAAGTGAAATTAATATATCAAATTAATAGGTATACTTAAATTCCAACCTATACTTTTCTATCACTCATTGAGTAACACATACAATATAATAGTTTATTATATTAAGAAAAAATTTATATCTATCTATTGGTTCCCTTATGGTTTTCCACTTTTCTCTTACATTGGAGGTCTGGATATAACAATTTTTAATATAAACCTGAGAAAAAAAACAATTTATAATTATCATTAGATTCATATCAGAAATCACATCATCTCATCATTCTATACATGTCTTCTTATAAAAACCATGTAGTTTTTTGGAGACATCATAAACTAAATTTTATTATTATACATTGAGTATTGTGCCTCATGTCGTCCAAAACCATAAGATGATTATTTTTGTTGGATCGAAATGTGTTGGTATGTGGATAAATACAATAGGGAAGTGGTGAATATTGTTTTTAAAAACATTCATTTTAAACATTAAGAGAATATTTTTTTAATATAATTAAAAAATCGTATTCACAAAGCCACTTTTGTATTCAAACTGTAAACAAATTGTGACCAATGTTATGATGAATATAATATCTTAATCCAGATGATTTTGTTAATCAATCCAAAGGTAAGATTCTAGTAAATCAAATCATATTAAGTGAAAACTTTATTATTAATAAATGATTGAGAAAAGAATTGTGACTATAATTCTTAGGATTTATCAAAGTAATATAATAAATTTTTGTTCTATCTTTAAGAATATAAAATCATATTCAGAGAAAAACAAAATAATAATAATAAAATTTACTAAGATAAATGTAATAATAATTGATATATGAATAAAAAAATCAATTTCTATTTAATTATAGAATAAAAATAAAATACTTATAAAGAAACAAGTAATATAATTGATTATGAATTCTTTAATCCAAATGATATGTACATCCAACAACCTTGTATAATGGTCCCTTGATTTATAATTTCATGAAATTATATCTTACCCACTCTAGATTATTCCCTCAATATGATGATAAAATTTGGACTTGTTATCCCAGAATTCCCTCGATCAATAAAGTAATCAGCTCATCTATCTTTCTATCATGGAGGTCCTCTATCTAATGGATCAGATTCTATCTTTTTATCCTCACATTCACTTGATCAAGATGATCAAAATCTGTCTTCCTAGTAATAAAATTCTATAATTTTAATGAAAAAAAATTAGAGATTTAAAAAGAAAAACATACTTTATTATTACAAGGAAAGGGAATAAGTAGTTCAATTGTGTAAACATTAGAGAAATGTCACAGAAAAAAAATCACAAGAAATTATTTATAGTTTTTTCTATCACATCACTTTTTTCAAATGGTAAAATTACCTTGTATTTATATTAATTCCTCCCAATGGTCATCTTTATCTACAACGGTAATATTTTCCCCATAATTTTTGGTAGTACATGTACACTAGGCACTCCAACTTTCAATTTAAAAATAAAACCATTAAATTTTATTCATTAATACATATAATAGAATACACAAAACCGTTTTTTCAATGAACTGTTATCTATAATATTTTTCAATATGATTAAATATTTTTCTATATTCTAGATTAAATCAAAAGTAAATGTGATGTATTTACTTACAAAGATTCATTATGTTTTTTATTATGAGTGTCAATATAATTGTAATAGTTCCAATGTAGAATTTGATAAAAAAAATTATAGTATAAACATATTATAGTATGATTTTACATTAGTTTTATAAGGTGAATCCTATCATAATTGGATTTATTCTCATTATGATAACTGTATTTTAAATTTTTTTTTCTTTATAACTATTTTAGTGTAATGTAAAAATATATGTTTTCTATAAAAAATTAAAATTACTTCAGACATAAGAGTCTTTGATATGATATATTTAATAATGAATTAGTGATTTATAAAACAAAAGGAATGGAAATGAAATAAACATTTGAATCAAAGATCTCCCCCTTTTTTAGAATGTACAAACCACAAAACATCAATATAAAATAGCTTGAAATTATTATGTCCAAAATTATTTTTAAGACCTATAAAATTTTAAAATGATATCTCATACATAACTCAATCTGAGATTAGAAAACTCTTCTAAATGTGACAGTTAATATAACTAACTCACACTTAGGATAAGAATCACCACATAGATCATATTATTATATCTTTTAAAAAATTATAACTAAAAAAATATCCCATGTAATTTAGTATTCTCCCCATTCTATATCATTCTCCCCCTTTGTGATTTTCAAAAAGAAAAAGGACTAGTCATTGAGGTACATGAGAAGGGTTAGAGAAAACAATATATATGCACTAAATAGATGATCAAATAATGACATATGAAATAATATTAAACCAAATAATATTTAAGACACTCAATCAAACTGCACGTATATAGATTATTTTTAGATTTATGTTTCACATATATAAATAATAATAAAAAATTAAGAAAAATTTTCCTTTCTTCAATGGAATAAATTATTTGAAAATTGTTCTAATATTCGTGAAATCAATAATGTCCTCATCCATTTTTTTCAAAAGTTATTTTTGATACATGTTTAGAAAAAAAAATATGAATCCTTTCCACCTAAATTTGAAATAATTAATTACATTCTTTATTTTCTTATTCTTGATTCTGAAAAACATCTTTCAAAAGTTTGATTTCATTTTCATAATGATTAATTATTTCTCAGAAATTATCAAACCAATCTGCCACAGAAATGATCTAACTTAGAAAACACTTTAATGTCTTTTGAAAATATGAAACCACTTTACGTTTAATTTTATAGTCACATTTGGATGGTTCAAGAAACATTACATTATTATATATATCTCTTGTGAGACTGTTGAATGCAAAATCTATTTCATCCAAATATTTTTTAAATCTTCAAAATACATCATCATGAATCTTGATGTCATAATCAGCTATTATAGAAAATTATTATTATTTTTAAGACAATTATATTTCTTTCTTCCTTTTATTTCATCACATTGAATTCTAATTCTAAATGGATTAATCTGTTTTTCAATTAATTTACTCAATTCTAATCCTTGTCCTATTTTTTCATCATCATACAGAATTTAGTTTCCATCTAGGAAAAATAAGGAATATTCTTCATCAAACTTCTTAACAAATAATAAATATAAAAAATTTCTTGAGTTGTGATCATATTATGAGATTATAACTGTGATAGAATTATTTTTCTTTTTCTAATATCCCCTTTAACTACAAGTATTTTCATTATCTATAAATATAATTTCATAATATTTTGATAAAAAATGTTCTCATTAGAATAATTAATTTTTTGAATTAAATACTTTCTTATTCATTAACCTTTTCAATTATGATTTTGATCATTTTTCTTGGATGAAGAAACAATTTTTTGAATTTTAAGAGACTTTTTATCCTTTATAGTGGTTGAATTGTAAATATGATATCTTAAGGAGATAATATTATTTTAGATGCTTTGATTTTCTTAATGAAATGTTATATGAAATATTTTACTTTTTATTTTCTTCTTTTTCTTCTTCATGTTCCTCTTATTATTATTATTATTCTTTTTCTTTTTCTTCTTCACCTCCTAATTTTACTCCTCTTCATTTTTATTCTCTTTATCCTTCACCATTGTATTCTCCTTCTATATTATATTATTCTATTTTAAGAAACACATTATATTCTTCTTTTATTCTTATTCAACACATTTACCAATTACTTCATGAATTTGAGGATTATATCTCAAATAAGATTTCACTACTAGGAATATTTAAGGAATAATGAAAAATTATTTTCCTTTATTTTTTCTAGAGGGTTATCATCATGAATTACTGATGTTTCTATCAAAACTATTATCATACCTTGTTCAGGTAAAACAATTTTACCAAATAACTATTCAACATCCATCAACCATTATTCACAATATTGTGATTCTCAATGATTTTATATTTTTCTTATTTTATTTTTCTTATTTTTTAGTACTTAATCACCAAGATGTCTTACAGCAAAAACTTCTTACTAGGTCAATACTAAATTGACGGTCTCTTTCTTTTCTTTTATCCCTTTTTCTTTCTCTATTTATCATATATTTCATTTTTTTATGTTATTTGTTTTATTTCAATATCATAAGGGTCTCAATTATTTTTTTCTTTTATACTTTATGATATTTCATTATTGAAAAATGTTTATCCTGCAATTTAAAAAACTAGGTTTTATTTAGAGAAAAATTATTTTGGGTGAAAAAGATCCATTATTCTAATTGTGTCATTAATGATAAATCAAATCTTTCCTATGAGCTGATTAGATTTGATTACAAATTAAAAATTTATTCGGATTTTTTCAATCACCATGCGGATCAGACTAGGAACCATGATAATATGAGATTTTATATGTTCTAAATTTATGTTTTTCATAGTTAAAAGAATGAAATCAACATCATTTTTGTTCCTCATATTTAAAAGAAAATTTAGAATAAAAAAATTATAAGTATCCCTATCTCTTTTTCTCATAATGATAAAAATGTTCATTTAGGTAGCCAAAATTTATTAATTAGGAATTAAATGAATAACCTTTATTAAATTGTCATTTTTTAAACAATTAATTTTCATAACGTTCCATTATAAAAGATTCTATTGAATCTGATATTTTGTGATATGGACATAACACATCCTCTTTATTGGATACACAAAGAAATATGGTAGTATTGTTTTAAGAAGATTCATAGGTTTTTTTCATAAAAGATAAATGATGCCATTTATTTCCTTATTCCTTATAAAACATCACTGAATCGTTTAAATGATATTTTTATTTTTAAATAAAAAATCATATTTTAGATATAATTATTCAATTCATTAAGACACCAAACCATGAAACTAAATCATTTTCATTGATGATGATTTATAATTCTCATAGAGGGAATTCGAAACTAACGTTTATCAAAAAAAGAAACCATTTCCTGTAATCTTTTAAATGTTACATTGTATTTGTGATGGGAATAGATAAAGAATACATGAAGGAATCCAGGTTTGTTTTTTAAATTCTATAGCATTTTTCTTTGAATTTCTAAGATAAGAAATGTGAGAGGGTTAGACCGATTTTTATTAGTAGATTTCTGGAATGCTCAAGTACAAATAAGATTTACCGACTTACAATTAATCATTAAAACTAATGATTCTGATTATATCAAAATAAATATATAAAATATAAACTTCATGAGGATTTAAAAATTATATTTTCAAATTATTAAATATGATTTAATTTGAGAAACAACTGTTATCATATTTAGTGAATACAATTTTGATAATTAAACCAATTTTCATAATGAAATGTTTATAATAACATAAAATAAAAGTGATTGTAATTAAAATGAAATTGTGTAACATAATAAATTAATAAAGAATAAAATTATGAGTAGATATATTTTACTTATTAATTATTCTTCATTGAAATGAAATAGATTACTTCAGTTAGAAAATAAGATATTAAAATACAATGATATAGATTTTGAGTATTTTTAAAAAAGAAACAATTGAAATGAAAAAGAATTTTACTTTGAAAAAGACTAGGAAATATTTTATAAAGTTGAATTCGATTATATTTATAAATCCAATTAGAAATTAAAATCAAATTGTTTTTCTAAATACCATTAGTAAATTAAATTCAAATTTTTTTTAAATCTATTTGAGAATTTGAATAAGAAAAATTTTTAATTCCGAAAATTTTCATATCTAATTTTGAGATATACTATTATTAGGAAGACTAATTATGAAAATTTTATAATACTCAAAACATTAAATGGATAATTTGTTTCGTAAATGAGAATATATGTAATCACATATAAAAATGAGTATGTTAATGTAAGGAGATGGTTTATAGAATAATTATATATGTATGATTAATTTACAGTGATCATTACTATATTTTTTTAATATATTCAAATCAATCGAATGGTAATAGTTATGAAATGATAGAAGTAGGTTGTTCTGACATTCGGTTGAATTATAAAAAGATATATAATTTTTTTGTGATCCTAAAAAAGTGATTTCTAATAAATTTTTGTTTTCTCATGAGATATATGTATGTAGTTTTTACTTATGGAAATGGTACTAGTGTTATCACATAATGTTTGAGTTTTTGTAAAACTCATGTAATTATCAGTGAGTGTGTGATGCACCCCCAACACTTGAGCTCAACAACTTTCAGATTCCAAATATTCAGTTTTAGGATTAGAAGGTTCTACTATGTTTTATTTCATACAAAACCAAGAAAATAATGAATCTCCTAGAAAATGGCAATTTCCAGATGTGATTTTTCTATCTATTCTACAACCTCCAAAGTCAACATATAAAAAAATTAATTCATAATAATTTCTAAAAGAATATAAACATATTAAATCCATAGTTCCCTTTAAAGAATGAAAAAATAATTTTATATCTCTTAAATAGAATTCCTTTAGATTTTTTTGATACCATACACATAGAAATACAGATAACATTAAGTCTGGCCGACTAGATATTATATATAGTAAACATCCAATCTTACCTCTAAAATGGTTTTCATCAACTGTTTTCTTATCTTCATCAATATCATGTTTATTTGAGTTATTTATTATATTAATAATTCTTTTAGTATTTTATTATCCATATTTCTAGGAAGACATTTGAAATACTAATGTTGAGATATATAGGATTATTATTTTTTTCAGAGATTTGAAAAAAAATGTTTAATCAGCCATCATATTCTTCTAAAACATAGATTTAATGAGACTCAAAAATTAATATTTTAATGATTTCATATTTAATCTAAATATAATTTCAATAAAATATATTAGAACAATAGAATAATTTTTTTTATCTTTCCTCATGAAAAGAGTTGGACTAGTAGTTCCCATAACATAATTTTTCTTCAAAAATCATGGTAATATATTGTACCAGATCAAGGGCCTTATTTAAGGCCATATAAATTTTTGGAATGTTTTTAAATGTTTTTAGAATGTTTTTTTTCTCCAAAAAAAGTTTTTTTTAAAAAAATTATTTTTAAAATATCCATTATATAAATCACACTTCCCGATAATTTTAAAATGTTTGAAATTAAAAAAAACTTCAAAGGAAAATAGAATATGAATATATTTAATTATAGATACAAGAGGATAAGCTTCTTTAAAATATATTTCTTCTTGTTGATTATATACTTTATAAACATATCTTAGATTATTTTTAATAAATATTCCATTTTCATCAAATTTGATTCTAAATCCCATTTTACTCTATTAGATAATTTTTTTAGGATATTCAATAAAGGTCTAGTATATATTCCTTTAAAATTTATTTACTTCATCAATCATAGCTTTCATACAGTCTTTATCACCTAAATACCAATTATTATTTTTAGGTTCGAATTGAGAGAGGAAATAAAAATGTTCTACTTTATTTCTCAAGGAACTTCTAGTCTATAGTGGTTGATTTACAAAACCCATGATATTATCACTAGGATAATTATTAATAAATTTTTGACTTGTGTTTTGTAAAACTTTCTGATCATCATAAGATAGAAATTATTTTGGATTAAACCCTTCAGAAAAAATTTCTTCAGTATTTTTTTTATTATAAGTGTCTTTTATCAAAGGATTATGATCAGTTTTTTAAAACATATCAGAGGATGTTGGATGGGATTTTTTATAAACATAAAGATCTGTTTCATCAAATTTAACATTTACTAATTATTCAATAGTCATGGACTTTTTTTAAAAACTATCAATGACATTGAAGTAGTTAAATAGGGAAAGAATATTCCTTCGTCAAAATTGTGACCGAATTTGGGTAAATTTTATTTCTAATTCAAGATGAATACATTGCATCCAAATAATTTGAGGTATTAATATTTTGTTTTTAGTCCTTTACAAAACTCATTAGGTTTTTTATTAATAAAATCTTGAATTAAAACATGATTTATATTATAAAAGGTAGTAATATTGGCTTTAGAAAAAAAATGGTTTAGAAATTGAGTATTCACTAAACATGGTTCTTGTTATTTCATGAATAATGATATATCTTCTTTAGACAACCCCATTTTATAGAGAAGTTTATGAAGGTGAAAAGTTATAAGCAATTCCTTTCTTACTATATATGTTTCAAAATCAGAGTTTACAAATTATTCACAAAATATAAATATTTATTGTTTTCAAGGGAAGGAATTTTTTCATTTTAAACATTGGCTACTAACTTTTTAAAAAGGCCAATGGAATCTTATTTCATTTAAATAAAATATATCCATGTGTATCTAGTGTAATAATACACTAAAGCATATTAATAGTAATTTCAACAATTATTTCTTGTTTCTATAGGACCGAACAGATCTATGTGAACTTACTATAGGTAATAAGTGGTTGATACTTCACTAATAGATTTAAATCTTGAATCATGTTGCTTTATATATTAACAAGGGTAACATATTTTTTAAGAAATAAATATATTATATGGTATATCCTTAACAATAATTTTATGAGATAATTTACATTAGTTTCTAATGATTGAGTTTCCTAACCTCTATCATATAGCCAAGATTGATCATACATTACACTAAGTAATGTTTAGTCTTGAATTCTAAGTTCAACTATTTTTTTCTATAAACAATATCAAGCCTTTAGGAAGAATGATTGAATTCATCCCTATAATTGTATACTAATGATTTAATATTCTATAAATATACTAGGTTACCCTCATCAAAAAAATTAGCTTAAACTAATGAGTTTGAGCATAAGAACATTTACAAATATAACATTTCAAATTAATGGGTTTCCAAGAAAAAAAATTATACTTATAACAAAAATATTTCTTTAAGAATTGCCTCTGAAGTTATCTCTTCAACCTATCATTTCTATAATCATTTATATGAAGTCATTTGTAGTAGTAATACGACAATAAAAAATACTGTCCATGAATCATGTATTCCTATTATTGGTACTTCCTGTTTTTGGGAAACAAAACAATTAGACATCTGGAACCAATACCATCTTGGGTCAAGAAATGTTAGAAAAAAACATAGAAATAAATATTTGTTTTAAAAAATGCTCATTGTGAAATCCTATAGATAAAAAAAATTTAATGAAAAATTTTTATTCCAGTGACCTCCACATTGAAATTATGTGAAATGGGGGTATTATTGGGAAAAAAATAATTGTTACTAAAAAAAATCTTGAATGAGTATATCACATTCATATACTATTACTATCTCACATAATTTTCCTATCAATTTTATTAAATCCTTCCTTACCAATGGTAAATTATGAAAAATGTTTTATTAAAGAAAAAAAATTCAAACATTAGTTTTATAAATAAATTCTTATCCTCGTTAGTATTAGTTTTAGAAGTGAGTTTGGTTTCTAGAATATTTTTCTCAAAAATGAATTTTTCAAAATCTGTAGAAATATTATCCATAACAGAATTATATTTTCCATGGTTTTTAAAAATAGAATCAATTTAAAAAGTTCTCTTGTTAATTTTTTTATTAATCATATACTTCTTTTTTCAAAAAACATTATTCTAGTATTTTCCATTTCAAGTTTTTTACTGACATTTAAATTATCATTTTCTAGTAATTTAAGAAAATATGGATACATCATCATATGAAGGAATATTAGTATCTTCATCTAAATAATTTTCTCCATCAAAGAAATATAACCTTTCTCATCATGATATTTTTCTTAAAAAGGTATTTCTTAAAGAATCAGAAGTGTGTATCTTGGCCCTAATAAAATTATTTTCAAAACATATTCTTTCATAGAGTCTAATATACCTCTGTCAAAAAAATTTAATGTGTGGAGAATCATTATATAAATCTCCTCCACTATAAATTCATGATTCATCAAACTTAAATTAATTCGTAATTTTGATTTGTAAAATTTTTTCCAATTTATATAATAATGACTATCTATTCTATATTACATTTTGATCCTTGAAAATAAGGTCTTATGTGTCTAGTTATTTTACATTCCCAATAGGTAACTTCAGAATTATTCTTATCATTCCATTCCTTATTAAAATTTGTATAATGATAAGAAAATAATTTTTACCAAAATTCTTTTTCATTTTTTCAGAAATATTGACCATCTTTTTCTCATAATGTTTAGAATCACTTGAAATTAATTAAGTAACAACCTTTTTCTTTGTTGGTTTAATAAATTTTTTAGGAGTATTAGATGTCATCAGATTTAAAGTAGATCTAAAATTAACTCCACCATTATTATTTTTTTAGTATATCTTTTCATCATACCCTATTAATATAAAATATTTCCAAATTAATCATCAACTATATGATTTGTAATCTTCCTAGACTCATCAACTATTGTTCCAATTTATTCAAATTCACTAGGCATAATATCAATTATATTTTCAACAAGAATTTAATCTTACATTCCCTTTTCACCCATATATTTTAATCTTTTAATAGTATTTATAATCATTTGTTATACCTTAATAACAGTTTCACCATAAGGATATTTAAAAGAATGATAACCATCTCTTAGAATAGCTCTTTTAGACTAAACAACAATTTTAGTTTCAAAATAAGTGATATTTACATTATTCCATATATTATTTGTATATTCCTAAAAGGATATAAGGCTATATATGTTTATGGTCATAGAATATAACAATTTATTCTTGAACATGTAATTAAGATAATATTTAAACTTTTCTTTATTGGATAAAGTTCTAATATCTTTTTATGGAATTTTTTATTCTATGGTCAACATAAAAATTAAGCAACTCAGATGTTGATCACAAAATTATTTATTCTATCGATCCAATATTATTAATTGTTACCATCAAAAATCGGTCATTTGGTAAGATAGATATTTTCTGTAGAACCTATATTTCATCCTAGAATATCATAAAATACATATATATAAATTATACAATACACAATTTTTTATTAAATATTTATAAAAAATGTTTCTAATAATAAATAAATCATACAAGAAAAGGTAAAAATAATCACAATGTATTTTAGAAGTGGAAATCTAATCTGAAACCAATTTTTGGATTGAATGTATATGAATATTGCTAAATGAAATTGGTGTGAATTGTATGTTTAAAAACATTTGTTTTTAACCACTAGAGAAACATTGTTTAATATGACTAAAAGAAGTATATTCACAAAACCTCCTCTTTATTCATACTACGATCAGACGCAGTCCATGTTTTTAATAAATAAAATATCATAATCAAGAGGATTTTGATATGTAATCTACAATTTATATTATACTTAATTGAATTTTATTATGAAAAAATCTTATTAAGTGTAAATGATTAAGAAAATAATAATTATTATAATGTTTATGATTTATGAGAGTAATATAATAAATGATCATTATATCACAAAGATTATTGAGTTGAATTTAGATCCAAACAAAAGAATCATAATAAATGATATTATAATAAATGTAATACAAATAGATATATGAATAAAATAAATAAAATTATATTTATTTATAGAGGTAAAATGTCTTATAATGAAACAATTAATACAATTTATTAGAATTTATTTTACCGAAAAATAATGGTATCCAATAACCTGGGATAATGGTCCCTAAATTTATATATTAAACAATGTCTATCTTACCCACGCAAGGTTAAGCCCTTAATATAATGATTAGATAATGTCTTACTAACCCATAAATCTCTCAATCAAGAAAAAGATTGAATCTTATACCTTCCTGTGTTGGATGACCTCAAACCGATGGATCGTATTCTATCTTGTTATCTGCACAATACTGCAATCAATCTTATCATATTATATCATCATATCCTTCGATTTCCTCTATCAAAATCAAAACAATGAGAGTCACACAAAGAAATAAATATTCATTGATTATAAGGACAAGGAACAAGTAGTTGACTTATGTAAATTTTAGAGCTCTCACATAGAATAAAACCATGTAAGATTTCAAATAGTTTCATCTAACAAATCACTTTTTTGGAATGATCAAATGACCTAGTATTTAGAGGAATCACTCACAACGGTCATCTTGATATCCAATGGTTGCTTTTTTGGAGCTTTTTGGAGGATATATACCCCTGGAACACCAACGTTCATTTTACAATGTAAACAATTACATAATTTATATTAATACATATAATAGGATACATAACATTATTTCTTTTTAAATTGTGATAAGAGTAATATTTTTTAATATGATAAAACTTTTTTCCATATTAATGATTAAAATATAAGTCAATCCGATGGATTTTTATATAGAGTTTCATTAAAATTTTAATTATAAATGTGAATATACTCGTATTGGTTACAATGATGAATTCAATTAAAAAAATTATGTATGAATATATGATAGAAACTCTTTTATTTGGTTTAATAAGGTTAATCCAATAATAATCGGACTAATTCTTATTGTGATAATTGTAATATAAATTTTTTAATGCTTGTAAAATATTTTCAAGTAAGGAAATTTTATTTATTTCTATTAAAAAATCTAAAATTACTTTAGAATTCAAAGTATTAAATATTGACAATTTAATAATGTGATTTTGATTTCCAAAAAAAATTATTAGAAAAGTCAAAAAAAAAATTAATCAAAAATTATACATCAATAAATCACATCCCATAAAAAATTACATATAATAAAAATTGGGATCATATATATGGCGATAGATACATTCAAAATAACCACAATCCAATACATCTCATTTCACACATACATGGGAAAGATATCCATTAAGAATTCCCATGTAAATAATTTGGAGAAAAATTTATTATGGCTAAAGGGGGTAGTCATCCATCCATCCCTCACAAAACTATAATTAAATGAAAAAATATACTATTATTAACTGGGTGTTACTATCCTTACAAATACTAGTCAGGGGTAGCATATAAAATCGAAAAATATTCATGATATAATACCTTTCTTAATTAAACAATAAAAAATTATCTATCCATGGTCTAAACTGATGTTATTATCTCTTGGAAACTCGAAAAACAACACTAAGAAATAAATATCCTTTATTTATACATACATTAAGAATAATTTCATTTTATAAATTCTTTCCTTTTTATATTTGACTATATATTAATGAATTAATTAGCCACTGACTTACATTATTCCATAAAATGATTCATCAAAAATGAATGAATTCCATTCAATCTAGTCATAATATATATGAGGTCATGGTTACTCAATATTATTAACATTCACATTCTACCCTCCATCCAGATGTATTAAAATTTTTATTTAAAATTATCATTCTATAATTCAATTTACCCTATGAAAAATCCTATGAAACTATTAAAGATTCACAACCAAGCACAACTATCTTTCTCAAGAAGTGTGAAAAGGAATATAAATGAAAAAGAAACCCAATCATCATACCATTAAGAAGAAAATTGACATGAAATCATCCATGATTTAAGAAAAATAATGATTCATTCTAGATTTTACTTGTTATGTTATTATAAGTTCTATCAATAACACAATTCTAAATATAAAAAAGGATTTCTATATAAAAATAATCAAATTTTTTCAAAAACTCTGAGACCCAATGATCACATCTCATCATCCACAGACCATACCCAGATCACCTCACATAGAATTTAAATATTTTTTTAGAGAAACAAAGAATATATAAAACAAATAACATATTCAATCGAGAGAATATCCCTTAAAAATAAGGAATTCATCACTTATATGTAAATGAGGTCTTGTGTCCCCATGTTTTTATAATTACAAAACAATTGCTTTTGTTTAACCTCAAAACTACCGGTTACTTTATCATAGATTAAAACTACATACAAATAAGAAATAATCTCTTAAAATATATTATTTATCTAAAATTCACTCAATAATAACATCTATTATCATTGAACATTAAGGAAAAACATTCAAATTTTCTTCCAAGTTATTATTATTTAAAAATAAAATCATTTATATTTTCATGTTATATATTCAATTCCATTTTGATAAGGATGAAGAATATTATGTAATAAGGACCAAAGAAAAACATTATTTACAAAAAATATAATAATTAATAGATTCAATAAACATGTAACGACCTGAACTTTTTAATTATACTTATATCAAAAATTTGTGTGTTATTTTATTTTATAATCAACAAAACTATATCCATTAATTAATGAAGTGGGTATAATTAAAATCAGATAGTTGGGTTTTTACTGTTATATGACCGTTAGTCAATATGACTGTTGGTCAACATGACCATTGGTAAACATGACCGTTGGTCAATATGACCGTTTGAAACTATAATATTAACTTAGTTTTTTTATAAATACAATTATCTTGGCTAATTAATATTGAAAGAAGATTGAATGTACTCATCCAGTAGACTTGGGCCATATAAAGCCCATCTGTCAGAGCCTAGGAAGAAGGTAGCATCATTGGGATTTTCTCAGGACCAAGCCCAAGATGAACATCAACATATGAATCTTGAATGGAATATACTAAGGGAGAAGTTCAAGCTTATAGAAATCACCACTCGGCCAATGTTTCCCAATCCACCCCAAAATTCTATCACCATAGCACACCTTACACTTAGGTCATATGTTGGTGTTATAAGGGGCTATGTAACAATACCTTATAAGCTTTGTGTAATCATTTTATATAAATAAATTTGTTATTTTTTATTATGGAAAATTTTATGAATTTCAAATATCCAAATAAATATAGGATGTGTATTATTGATGAATTTAGGAAAAAATGGGTATTTTAAAATATTTATATAAAATTTAAATAATTAATAATGTTAAATGATTTTCAAAAAATGGTTTTCTACAATTGTGATTAGTAATAAATTTAGAGTCTAATATGATCATCTTGGTTTTTAGTTTATAGTAAATTATGAATAGTAACATACTCTTATGAATAGTAATTATTTGTAATGAATAGTATATTGGCCAAAAAATTAGAAATATCACCCATGAATGTATAAATACAATTTAAACATCTTAAAAGTGAAAAACACGATTATGGTTTAAGTTTTGTTATTTTTGTATGTCATAAATATTTTATTTAAATTTTTATAATTAATTTAATAATTTGAAATGGAAATATATTTTCAAAAACTGTAATCATAAATTTTTAATTTATTGTATTAGGGTTATACGATAATTTTATGGGACCTTTATTACTTTTTTACGGTGTTAATAAAAGTGTTATAGTTATAAATTTTTATTTTTGGGAATAAATAATTATTTTATTTAGAAATTAAATTAAAATTACATATAATTTTTTTTCATAAAATGTAGTTAATTTTTGAATTCAGATAATCAATATTATGTTAGGGTGAATTTTTGGGATTTTTCTAAAACAGATGAATTTTCGGTAAATAGTAAAAATACAGTTTTGAGTTTCGGGTGTTTAATAACATCATTAATGATGTAATAATTATGTATGATTTTTTTCAGCTTATGAATACTGATATATTCTATGCGGTGTCCCATGTGGCCAATACAATAGGCAAATACCATGGAAAAGCCCATGGTTTTGCAAATACCACTGATGAGTTGTCCCTTGAAAATTAAGAATTTATTCCCTCACTTTTCTTATAAATACCAAGCCATTTACCTTATTCATTTCATTCCAAAATCACTTCAATGAAGTCCTTGTCTTCTTACCTCTCAATTAGTCCTTCAAAGGTTTCCTCATGCCTCCCAAGGTCCTGATCTTTATGCTTTCGAAGATACTCTTCAAGATAAGGGATTTTTTCACCCTCCTCTTTTAAGTCATGATTTCCTTTAAGTTATGTCATATAGTTTCATTTTATTCTGAGGGATCTTGTTCTTATATAACTTTAATACATTCTATTTCATTTCAAAATTATTATAGGCACTTTATTCTCTCATCAATTGATTTTCTGAATTTTTATGTGACGCCATTAGGCTGCCGGATTTTCATAAAAGAAATCATGATTTCTCTTTCCTTTCAGGTTTCCTTTTCATGTGGTGTGTCACTCAAATGTCCAAAAAATGATCTTATTTCTATTTATTATGTCTCTCTACTTCAAAATGGTTTATTTATGGATGGGATACCATTTTCCTCTCTCTTTTTATTATATTTTAAAACCATTATATGTTGTCGTTATGCTACATAAATTTCACCTCATAATTTCTCTCTCTTATCTCTTATTTTATTTATGTGAATACCCAAACCTATCTTGTTTCTATGGGAGTTCATAAATATACCAAATTATATATATTTTATTCCTTAATTGAAATAAATCTAACCTCACTCCCTTAACATGGGTTATAAATTACATAACGATCTTATTTTTAACCACTTTTAAAACGTCACGATTTTGAAGTGAACCCCATTTATTTTACTCTCTTTGGGTTATTTATGAAATGTTTTATTTTGATCTATGTGTATCACAAGAAAATAAAGACATATTTTGGGTGGGACCAGATAGTGATCCAACGCGTTTGGTAATGAAATTAATCTCTAGAGATGGCATGTTTCACAATACCTTGGTGAATAACCTTGGTAATTATTATGACCCCTCGAGGACAAACCTTGGTGATATGTTCATGAATGTATAAATGAAATGTTGTAGCCACATATTCTAGTTATGATTCATATATATTTTTATTATGATGTTCATATTCTTCCATTGATCATGCCTTTATGATTTATATCATGTTCTTCTTAATATTGTTCGAGATCACATGTCAACTGTTTCACTTGTATTCATTATTGAGCCTTCTGCTCACCCTTTCCAATTGTGTATGTCTCCAGGTTATGAGATGTAGTAATTGTAATTATGATTAACCTATAATGAAGCCTTATAATTTTATTAGAGGGGTGGTTTATGTTTTTCTCATGTATTATGTTCCTGATTTCAAAGACACTAGACTTTAAAGATCCTATGTATGTAAAATGAAATGAAAAGTTATGTAATAAAAAGGCGGGTTTCCATAGTTGGTATCAGAAGATAGTTTAGTTATTGGTGTAAATAAGGCTATGAAAACATTAGGAATAATCCTATAGTAAAGTTTAAATATTGGAAAACTTCATGGTATTTTGGTGACTATTGAGTATGTGTTTTATCAAGAAAATACATCCTTGTCTGGATACAAGCAGGTTTAAGAGGATCTGGCACAAAGGTACCTAGGAGTGAAAACTCCGACAAGGAGTTTTAGGATTGTCCTGGGGTATCCTGGTACATGACAACAGGCCTTTTTGTACTCTTGGTTATGGCACTCTTGGGGGATATTTTTGGTTAATCATAATATTTTTATGAATCATTGTGAAGGATTTATACAGAAATGTAAGTGTTTAAATTAGTTTTAAGACATAAAATCCTTTATTGTTAAATTATTTGTAAATGAATTAAGTTTTTACTATGGTTTTATTCTTTTATAAATGGAGGGAAATAGGAGGAACCATTCAAATGGTGACTGCAATGGACCATGTACGGATGACCCTCCAATGGAAGTCGGAATGAAAACATTCATGCAAATGATGAACCAACTGACTCAAGTTATGGGAAATTACTTGAATGATGCTATGAGACCGATCTCACCGCAAAGTTAACAACAATTTTTTGAGTCCTTTATGCATCAACAACCACCAACATTTAGTGGACCAACTGACCCATTGATTTATGAACAATCAATCATCTTTATAGATAAGATCTTTCTATGCTCTGTTGTTCAGAGCAAGAGAAGGTCACTCGGGTTGTCTATTGCTTAGAGGGAGAAGTTGATCAATGGTGGGAACTGATTAAAAACATGAGGCAAATGGTGGAGGTTGATCCTATGGAGTGGGAAGAGTTTATAGGGATTTTTTTCAGTAAGTATTTTCCTTGTTACTTGAGAACAAGAATGGAAAAGGAGTATCTCAAATTGAGGTATAAGGAGAATGAATCTGTGGGAAGCTACAAGATGAACATTACAATACTTTTCCATTATACCTCAAGCATTTTCATTGATCCTAATGTTAATGTTGATATATTCTTCAGTGGAATGAGACCACATCTATAGAATAATCTAACCAACCAAGACTATGAAAACTATAAAAAGATTGTATGGAGTGCAATGAAGGTCGAACTAGAGTTTGGTGACACGGAGTGGTCTCATAAATCAAACGAAAAAAAGAGATCGATAGAGCCCAGCGTAGGGAGGACCATATATCGGGGGCGATGAGGAAAGAAAGTGCAACGTCTTATGTGTAATAAATGTGGGAAGAATCATTCGGGGAACTGCCTGCTCAGGTCCAGGAAATGCTACAAGTGTGAAAGATATGGCCATATTGTGAGGAATTTTCATAGTGATTTGAAACCTCAATTTCCGAACACTAACGACAAGGGGAAGATGGTTTAGACACTACCTGATGTCTTGTGCTTTAAGTGTGGACAAAATGGGAACATTGCTAATCACTTTCCAAATCCGAGGACAGTGGAGGGGAACAAACATAAGCCTCATCAAAGGCTAAGGGAGAAAGGTAGTGCTTTTTCTATCACGATTGCTGAAGTTGAAGCTCTAAATGATGTGGTAGTAGTTACTCTTGTTTTTTCTCTCAAAGCTATCAAGTACTTTGTTCGATTCTAGTTATATGCATTCCTTTATTTCCTCCAAATTTGTAATGAATTTAGAATCAAACCCCGACTTTATAAAAGTAGAGTTATCAGTCAAGACTCCTAGTTGGATTATCCCAGCATCGTTAGTGTTTAGAAACTATAGTATTTAATTTGGTGAGCACAATATTATCTCAAATATTGTAGTAATTCCCATGCTGGAATTCGACATTATACTAGGGATGGACTGGCTTTCAATGCATAATGCTAAGATCAAATGAAGAAGTAAGGAAATATTAGTAGTCTTGAATGTAAAACCTACAGTTATCTTCCAATAAGAGATATATCAACCTGATATTTTTCTATAAGAACCTCATATATTCTATGTTATGGAATTGATCGGACAATAAGAGGAAGGAAATGAGAGTTTGAGGATAGAAAATGTCCCCATTATCCCGGAATACTTTGAAGTATTTCCTGAGATGTTGGTTGGACCTCCCCTAGAAAGAGAGGTAGAGTTATCTATTGAACTTGTACCAAGATCTCATCCAATATCAAAGACCCAGCATAGTATGGAAAATATGAAGCTGGAGGAATTAATGAAACAAATCCAAGATCTTTTGGATGAGGGGTTTATTCGACCAAGTGTGTCTCCTTGGGAAGCACCTATTCTCTTTGTGAAAAATAAGGACATATTGATGTGGCTATGCATTGATTATAGATAACTAAATGGGATCATAGTAAAGAACATATACCCTCTTCCAAGAATAGATGAATTATTTGACCAACTTTGTGGGGCTCAATTTTTCTCTAAGATTGATCTTCGATCTGGTTATCATTATTTGAGGGTGATGAAATAAGATATTCCAAAAACTACCTTCCGATTCAGATAAGGGAATTATGAGTTTCTTGTTATGCCTTTAAGACTGAATAATGCACATCTTATTTTTATGGATTTGATGAATAGGGACTTTAAGGACTACCTGGATAACTTTGTGGTAGTTTTTATTGACGATATTCAGATATATTCTAAAACTTGTGAGGAGCATGAGGATCATCTAAGGGTTATTTTTTAAACTCTAAGGAAGGATTGGATTTTTTGAATGATCAGTAAATGTGAATTCACATTAAAAAAGTTTCTTTATTGGAGAATATTGTTTTTAATGAAGGAATCATATATGACCCTATAAAGAAATAAGTTGTAGAGGAGTTTCCTCAGCCTACAACAATAACTGAGATTCATAGTTTCCTTGGATTAGATGGATATTATAGAATTTTTGTGATAAAAATTTCATGACATTATAATACATTAAACATGTTAACTCAAAAAGGGCTCAAGTTCATCTGGACAAAGGAGTGTGAGGAAAGATTCCAAGATATGAAGAAGAGATTGGTTACTGCACTTGTTTTAACTCTTCCCTCAAGTGGAGAAGGATTTGTTATTTTTACTGATGCATCTCTAAAAGTTCTTGAGTTCGCCCTCATGAAAAAATAAAAGGTCATTGCTTATGCATCTCGAAAGATTAAGACTCATGATAAAAACTATCATACGAATGATCTAGAGCTGGCTGTAGTGGTTTTTTCTCTGAAGATATAGAGGCACTATCTTTATGGGGAGAAATGTGATATATACACAAGACATCAAAGTTTGAACTATATTTTCACACAAAAGGATTTGAACATGAGAAAAAGGAGATGGTTGAATCTTCTTAAAGACTATGATTGTTCAATTCATTATCATCTTGGAATATCAAAAAAAGTCGCAGATGCATTAAGTTGGAAAGACTAAGTGGGTCTGTACATTATGAGGAATCAATGAGATACTTTCATCAATGACCTAGTAAAACTTGACATGGGAATTATAATTGAAGGGAAATCATCAAACAAAATCCAAATGATTTCTCAACCATCATTACTAGACAAGATCAAAAAATCTTAGAAAGAAGATCCTTTGTTACAGAATAAGTTTTTGGTAGTGAAGGATGGAAAGTTTCATGAGTTCAATACAGATCAAGAAGGTGTACTAAAATTTCATACAAGATTATGTGTTCCCTCTATTCCGAAAATAAATAATGAGATGATGGATGAAGCTTGTAGCTCTACTTTCTCTATACATCCTGGTAACATGAAAATGTATAGGTACCATTATTATAATTATTGGTGGGATAATATGAAAAGAGATATTGTCGAATACACATCAAGGTGCCTGGTATGTCAGCAAGTGAAAGAAGAGTGACAACTTCCTAAAAGGGTATTGCAACCACTACCCATACCAGCATGGAAGTGGGACAATATCACTATGGACTTTGTCACTGGTCTCCCAAGAACTTCTAAAGGAAACAATGTCATATGAGTTATTGTGGACCATCTCACCAAGAATGCCCATTTTATCTCTATCCGATGAGATTTCCCTCTTGATAAAATTTCCATGATTTATGTGAAGGAAGTGGTATGGATGCATGGAGTTCCACATTCTATCGTATCATATCATGATCCAAGTTTCACATAAAAATTATGGAGAAGTATTCAACAAGCTCTAAGAACTGAATTGAATTTCAGTATGACCTATCACCCCCAAACTGATGGCCAATCTGAAATGACTATTCAAACACTCGAGGAAATTCTATGAACAAGCTCAATATATGTTAACGGTGGATGGGATCAACATATTCCTTTAGTTGAGTTCTCTTACATCAACATCTTCTAATTGAGCATTCAAATGTCACCCTATGAAGCTCTATATGGGACGCGATGTAGAACTCTTACTTTTTGGAATAAATCTGGTGAGAGAAAGATTCTTAGGCCTAATATTGTGCAAGAGATGACAGAAAAGGTCTATGACATCTAGAAACATATTAAGGATAATCAGAGTCGACAAAAGATATATACCAACAACTGTCGAAGGGACTTGGAGTTTGATGTTTATAAAAAAGTCATTCTTCAGATTTCACCTTGGAAGAGAGTCTTGAGGTTTTGGAAAAAAGGGAAGATCATCCCTAGGTACATTGGCCCCTATGATATAATAGATCATGTGGGAGAAGTGGCCTATCGGCTTTCACTTCCTCCAAATCCAGCAGAAGTTCATGATGTCTTTCATGTATCCCTCTTGAGGAAGTACATACCTGACCCTTCCAATGTACTAAATCTAGAGGTGGTAAAACTGGAACATGACATGTCTTAAGAGGAGCAGTAGGTGGATATCTTGGATCGTAGAGACATGGATCTACGCAACAAGACTACCCACCTTGTTAAGGTGTTTTGGAGCAACCACAAATGTGAAGAAGCCACGTGGGAACAAGAGGAGTCTATGAGACAGAAGTACCCACACCTTTTCTCACCAGAGGGTAAGAGATAAAATTGAAGGGATGCAATTTCATAAAGGAAGAAGAATGTAACAACCCGAAAATTTTAATTATATTTGTTTCTTAAATTTTTTTGTTATTTTTTTTATACTCAACAAAACTATATACTTTAATTAATGAAGTGGGTATAATTAAAATGGGACCGTTGTGATCTGACCGTTATATGACCGTTGATCGATATGACCAATGTTCAATATGACTGTTGGTTAATATGACCATTGGAAAATATAATCTTAACATTTTTTTATAAATATAGTTATATTGGTTCATTAATACAGAAAAAAATATTGAATGGCCTCATCTAGTAGACTTGGGCAATATTAATCCCATCTTTCAGAGCATGAGAAGGAGGTAGCATCATTGGGATTTTCTTTGGACCATTCCCAAGCTGAACATCAACATATAAATCTTGAAAAAAATTGACTAAGGGTGAAGTTCAAGCTAATAGTAATCACTACTCGGACAATGTTGTCTGATCCATTCCAAGATTCTATCACCATAGCACACCTTTCACTTATTTCCTATGCTGGTGTTTTAAGGGGCTATGTAATGATACCTTAGAAACTTTGGGTAATAATTTTAAATAAATAAAATTATTATTTATTATTATGGAAATGTTTGTGAATTTCAATTATCTGGATAAATATAGGATGTGTATTATTGATCAATTTAGGAAGAAAAGGGGTATTTAAAAATATTTATGTAAACATTAAGTTATTAAGAATGTAAAATGATTTTCAAAAAATGATCTTCAACAATTATGATCAGTAAGAAATTTAGAGTCTAATGGGATCAAATTGATTTTTAGTGAATAGTAACATGCCGAAATGAATACTAATGAATAGTAATTAATAGTAAACTAGCCATAAAGATAGAAACTTCACCCATGAATGTATAAATAAAATTTAAACATCTTAAAAGTGAAAAAATGATCATACTTTAAGTTTTAGTATTTTTGTATGTCAAAAATATATTATTTACAATTATAAAAAATTTTAAAATTTAAAAATGTAAATATATTTTCATAAAATGTAATAATAAATTTTTACTTTATTTTATTATGTTTAAATGATAATTTTATGGGACCTTGATTAATTTTTTCTGGTGTTATAAAATGAGTTATAGTTTTAAAGTTGTATTTTTTGTAATAAATAATGATATTATTTAGAAATTAAATTAAAATTATTTATAAAATTATTTTCATAAAATGGAGTTATTTTTTGAATTCAGATCATCGATATTAGGTTAGGGTGAATTTTTGGGATTTTTCTAAAATAGTTGAATTTTCGGTGAATAGTAAAAATATTGTTTTGAGTTTTGGGTGTTTAATGACATCATTAAGGATGTAATAATGATGAAAACATTTTGGTCGACTTATAAATAGTGATATATTCAATAAGGTGTCCCAAGTGGCCAATACCATGGGCAGATACCCTGGTCAAGACCATGGTTTTTCAAATACCACCGATGAGGTATCCCTTGTAAATTAATATTTTATTCCCTCACCTTTCCTATAAATAAAAATCCATTTCCCTCATTCATTTCTCTCCAAAATCCTCCATAACGAAGTTCTAGTCTCCTTACCTCCCATGGATTCCTCCCAATGTGCCCTCAATCCTCCCAATGTCCCGACCTTCATGCTTTTGAAATTACTCTTTAAGGTAAAGGATTCTTTCACCCTCCTCTTTTAAGTCATGAATTTCTTTATGTTATGCATTATAGTTCCATTTTATTATGAGGGGTCTTGTTCTTATATATCTTTACTATTGTACATGTCATTTCCAAATTATGAGAGACCCTTTCCACAGTTATCTATTGATTTTCTGAATTTTTATGTGACATCGTTAGGCTGCAAAATATTCGTAAAATAAATTGTGCTTTCTCTTTCCTTTCAAGTTTCCTTTTCATGTGTTGTGTCATAAAAATGTCCACACCATGATCTTATATATTTATTTTATATCCCTCTACTTCAAAATGGTTCATTTATGGATGGGAGACCCTTGTCCCTTCAATTTTTATTATTTTCTAAAACCACGAAATATTTTCGTTATGGTGCAGAATGTTAGCCTCAAAATTTCTCTCACTTTCTCTCATATTTTATTTATGTGACAACCATACATATTTTGTTTCTATGTTTGTTCATAAATATATCAAAAAAGATATATTTTTTCAGGAATTGACTTACATGTAACCCTCATTTTTTCATGCGTTATAAATGGCCTAACGATATTATTTTTAAGCACTTTTAAAATGACATGATTTTGAAGTGAAACCCAATTATTTTACTCTCTTTAGGTTATTTATGAAATGTTTTATTATGATCTATGTAGATCACATGAAAATAAAGAAATATTAAGGGTGCTCCTGGATAGCGCTCCAATTATTTGGGTAAAGAAATTAATCTCTAGAGATGACATGTTTCAAAATACCTTGGAGAATAACCTTGGTAATTTTTATGACACCTCGTGGATAAACCTTGGTGATATGTTCACGAATGTCTAAATGAAATTTTGTAGCCACATATTCATGTTATGATTCATGTTCTTTTTATTATGATATTCTTATTCTCCCATTTCTCATGCCTTTATGATTTATATCATTTTCTTATTAATATTTCTCAAGATCTCATGTCAGTTGTTTCACTTGTTTTCCTTACTGAGCCTTCTGCTCACCCTTTCCTTTTGATGTATGTCTCCAGGTTATGAGATTCATTAATTTTACTTACGATTAACCTATTATTAATCCTTATAAGTGTATTATAAAGATCTTTTATGTTGTTTTCATTTATTATGTTCTTGATTTCCAAGACACTCGACTTTAAAGATCCTTTATATGTAAAATGTAATGAAAAGTTATGTAATAAAAAGGAGCGATGCCATAATCCATGTTTTTTTAATTATTTTCTATAATATAAATGTCACAACCCGTCCTTAGGGCCCGTGTCGTGACTACCCGAAGCCCGCCTTCCATAGGCCACGGGCTGACGACTAGCACCAAAGGTGTAAATCACTAATCTGGGAAGGCATTGCCTTTATAAAAAGTAAACACTAACAATAAAATTACACAACTAAAAGAAAAACATTAAGAAATACTGAATACAGAAGAGGTACTCGAAATTAAAAGGGACCGGAAATACAATCCTAACAGTAAAGTACAAGTACAACTGAAAATGGTACAAATGATTGAAAAGTAAAGAGTAGTTCTTTGATCGTTCTCCGGGGTTCCTACCTGAAGGGTAGGTACAGATGGCCACCTCAGCACTCCACGTCCGTCAGACTCCTCTGTGTACTGACTCGTCAAAAGGTCCACCTCTGGGTAACGTTCAGTCCTGGTGTAAGAACCCGGGATTTTAGAACAGGTCAAAATCCCGACCCTGTTTGAATTTTTGACTGGTTTCTGAGGAAACTGGAGAAAATGGGAAGTTTCTAGAAATTTCCTTACTACACTCCATTTACATTAAGAACACGTCATGCATATGTTAAGCGAGTGACCGGCCGTGTGCTCGCCGAGTACATGTCGTGTGATGAATGTGTAGAAATTTCTTCCAACACGGCGTGTAGTTTTACACACTCCGTGTACTTCTGACTGTGTGGTGGCCATACATGGTGTGTAGGCATGTTGGCTGGGTAGAACCAGGTACACGCTGTGTTCCCTTTGGACATTCCCTGTAGTCTAGCCATGTATGAGGGATATACATGGCGTGTGGGTAAGTCTGTGAGGGAGAGAAGAGAAACTAAGTACACATCGTGTACCCACAGGTACACGCCATATACTCATGTCAGTAGGTTGGAGAAATCCCAACTGCCAAATGAACAATTAAATGATATATACACAGCGTGTAGTCATGAATTACACGCCGTGTACTTTATTTTTTTTGTTAAAATGGTAAGTAGCATCATATTGAGGCAGAACCTCAATATCTCGCTTGGTTTCACGAACCAAGCTGGCCAGAGATCTTTCCTTCTCCCGATCGTCCGTTCGACACCCGATTCGAACTCTGATTGATGCATTGGAACCCCCTAGGTAAGGCCTCGATTCCTCTAGGACGGTTTTGTTTGATTTTAGTTCTAGAACATGTTATCAGGGTTTGAGAGGTTTTGAATCTTTTGTATATTTACCATGTTTTAGACCGAATTGGCGGTTGTTACCAGAGGAGTAACATCGTACGAGTCTCAGGTAGGTGGTGCATACCTCATTTTGTGTTTTTGTGGTTGTTTGCATGACACGACCTTTAGCGCGTTTTCATGTATTTTGAGCGTGACCCATTTTATTTGCTGTTTATTATTGAATTTCTTGTAGGACTTAGGGGATGCCTTTTGGTATGCCATGTTACCAGTTTGCATGAGCGGGGTCAGGTGAGGGGTCGTTGCCCGTTTGGGAATTTTGGATGGGGAATTCTAGAATGGTTTTAATTTAAATATTAATGTGTTAAACTGTTAGTTTGATTTATTAAAGACTTATGTAAATTGCTAGAGGCATTTAAGACCATATTGCTGGTATGGGACAACACTTTACATTGTGTAATTCAACTGTTTAGTTTGTTTTTCCTGTTTAAGTTTTCTGTTTGAATATGTTATATATGCAATTGCTGAATTGCATCTACTGGACCCTTTGGGTTATGTTGGGCTTGGCCCGGTTATGCTTGAGTGATGCTGATCACAGGTTGGGCTTGGACCGGGTTACTTTGGGTGGTTTTGACCATGGGATTGGGCGTCATGGATGTCATCTTTAGGCAATATGACTGTCAGGTTGGGCATGGCCTGAGTTACTAGGATGGTGATTCCATCAGACTTGAGCGGTATGGTCTTAGGGACATGAGGTGTTAGATGTGTTGGTGGATTAAGTATTATTTGGTAATTACCGCTCACTCGAGACTTTGAGTAGTGTGCACACAGAGATACTCTGTGATGAGGTGGTTTTGACCACTCATGTGGGTAGAGGCCCCCATAGTTGTAGTTAGGTATTTTGGTTGGGGGTTCTTGTCGTAGAAATCCACGTGGGAGGTGAGGAGCCTTCCGGGGATGGGCATGCCTTCGGGACATCGGTACTTGGGACACAAGGTTTCAGGAGGCACATGGTGACGGGTTACTTTTTTTTGGGCGTTCCTTTGGGACGTCGGTACTTGAGGCATGAGGTGTCAGGAGGAACATGGTGTCGAGTTACAATTCTTTGGCATGCCTTTGATACGTTGGTACTTGATACACGAGGTATCAGGTGGCACATGGTGTCGGGTTACACAATAGAGTTTCCAGCATTGGTTGAAGAAGGTGATACTCCATGGTGGCTGTTGAGCACCAAATGAGTTTTTGTTTTCTTTTTCATTGTACTGTTTACTGATTTCCTTGTCAATGTATGACTTTATAAACACATATATTTGGTACGCACCATTGGGTGGTATCCTACTGAGATTTGTCTCACACCCTGCACAGGCCCTTCGGGACGTGTGCAGACTTTATGGATTTATGTGCCGGAAAGAGGCCAGCATCAAGAGCTGGGTTGCGCTAGTTGTTGCTTGGAGATGGTATAGACCTTGAGGTCATACCTAGTTCGGGTTTACTTTTTTTTGTTTACTTTTTTGTGTTGGCATTCTTACTTATTGTAGCTACTTTTGGTTAGCCATTGGCGCCCTTTTTATATTCAGTTGTGTATGACCTTCTTTGGATGCATGTTTTACGGTTCAATAGTAGTTACATGTTATCAGCATGATGTAGTTTTTATTTCCACTACTGTTGTTATATTTACTGCTTCTGTGGTTTAACTATATTGACAATGCTTCCGCTCTACGGGTCTAGTTTGAGTCTGCTGAGTCTTTCATTCCGCTGCATCATTATTTTTATACTTAGACCAGTGCCCTTATTATGATCCTCCGAGAGGGTATAACCTCCCCACTATACCTAACAGACCCTAGTTTCTAGTCAGAATGCTTTTGCGTTCGAGGAGATGGGCCTAAGGTAGTAACACCCGATCCGTTTGGCTCTGTTCGGGTGGCTAGCTAGGTCCGGTTCGTTACAAAGTGGTATCAGAGGAGTTCTTGACAAGGATTTAGTAGCAGTGTTTTTCTGGCTATTGATGAGATTGAGACTTCTCTTTTTATTTATGCTAGTTTTACTATTTGGGATACAGTAGAATGGAGATAGGTTGTTGTTACTAGAAATGGGTTTCTAGATTTTTCTTGGGTGCCAGCAGCCCCATGTACGAGGGATGGATCAAGTTTCCATGGGTGGGAATTTTTGTTTTCTTTTGCTCAGATTACAGTTTATATGATTTCCACCAAAGTTGCTCACTTGATGTGTGATGTTCTTGATTATGATATGTGACCCTTGAAACGGTTTGGTAAGGGATAATTGGACCTTGGCCGGTATGGAAAGGCTGTTTTTCTTGGCTTTTTATAGGTACATTTTAGGGTATTTCAATTTCATAATTGCATGTATTCTTTATGAAGTGATAATGTCATGTGAGGGATTAATCAATTTCCATGATTTATATTCTTTGAAATGTAAAAGGTCAAATTCCTGATATAATTTCTTGTATATTTCAATGTGTTATGCCATGATTTTTATATATTGTAGAATTGGATGTGGCAGGATATTTGGGTCTGGTTATTATGAGAGCTGGCATGTACTATGGCTGAGGCAGTGTAACTGTCAGGATTGGGTGACTCGGTCATCGGGATTGAGGCAATGTGATTTGTCGGGACGGGCATGGCCCGAGGTACTTCTTGATACTTAGCTCTATTGTGGGCGGGTAAGGAGGCCATGAGGCCGGGATGCCATGGGGCATGGGTTACAGTGAGGGAGAGTAAGGTTAGTAGTTAGGCACTTCCTTTTACTGCTTTCCTTATCTGTATAGAATATATTTTTATATATATGTATGGGATGTATGACCAATTATGTTATTCAGCAGGTTACTCATTCATGACTCGAGGGAGCATCAGGATGAAGATGATACAGTGTCGCAAGATCAGGGTCATAATTCGGTATAGGTAGAGCAAGAGTCGTAGGTATAGGCTCAGGGACAGCATTAGGTTTAGGATCCAGTGCAGGCAGGATAGCAGTCGGGTTTGGCAATGTTCGGACCATGGCTTGATGAGCAGCTCCGAGCTATCTTGGTACGTGTCTTGTAGGGGATTGACAGAGGCTCGCAGGGTACAGAAACTCCTATGGCGTATCTGACGTGGGAGTTCCAGTAGCTTCACTTTCCACTTTTTCAGGGTGAGGGTGGTCCGCAGGCAGCTGAGAACTGCATAGAGAGTATGCTGATGATCTTTGAGCAGCTCGAGATGCCTCCAGGGTGGAGGGTCAAGCTGGAGACAAACTTTCTGAGAGTACCGGCGAAGCGTTGGTGGGACGTACAGGTTCAGTCTCATAGGCATGAGGTACTGGCATAGAGGTACTTCTAGGACAGGTTCTTTGAGCACTTTTACCCAGAGACACTGAGAGCAGAGAGAGCTCGAGAGTTCTTGAGTCTTCAGCAGGGATACATGTCTATCATGGACTATGCAGATACTTTCACAGAGTTGTCTTTCTTTCTACATAGTATGGTGAGCGATGACGAGGCTAGGGTGAGGCACATTGAGGATGGCTTACGACATGTCATTCAGGTCCAGGTGAACATATTCAGGATGGGTTCCTTCTCTGAACCGGTAAATCAAGCGCTCATAGCCAAGGGAAACAAGATATAGAGTTCTCTCTTGGGTAGTACAACAGCTTCAGGTGATGGTTCAGACCGTAGGAAGCGAGGACGGAATGAGTTCCAGCAGGGCAGTCAGGCTAGGGATTCAGCTAGACCACCTCATGGTAGTTCATCGGTGATTTTCTTTCAGTGTGGATAGTCCGGACATGTTTGGGCTCAGTGCGATAGGACTCCGAAGTATAGACGAGCATGTGGATAGGATGAGCATCTAAAGAGGTTTTGAAGGCAGCCTTCTTAGAAAGTCGGCAGGCATAGACCAGGACATACTGTAGCGTTTGGAGTTGGTTCAGTTTTGGTACCTGGAAAGGGTAGTCGAGGTTTATCTGTGCACAGAGGTCGTGACAGAGATGGTGGGACCCAGTTACGGGGTCAGTGGCCGGTGACTGGAGCAGTACCGCAGAGAGGTCAGGCATCAGGCAGTCGTACATCAGGCTAGGTGCACACTGTGGAGCTTCCAGAGGCTGAGCAGGCTGGTGATCCGACGACGGTTAGAGGTGCACCGTGGTGTGGTCGTGATCTCCATGTTTCCTTTTGGCATGACCTGTAGAGGCATGTCTGTTTGGAGTGCACGTGGTGTACATGATCTATGTGTACTGACTAGATGCTAGTCAATGGGATTGGCACCATATCAAGTGCATGATATTATATATATATATATATATGTATGTATGTATATATGTATGTATGAGATGTGTAACATCAGGGCATTAAAGATGCAGGTTACTTTAGGTACCTTGTGCATCTGGGCATCGAGGATGCGGGTTACTTGAGGTTCCATGGGCATCAGGGCATCGAGGATGTGGGTAACTTGAGTTGTCATGGGCATCGGGGCAACAAGGATGTGGGTTACTTGAGGTGCTAGGAACCAGGACCTCATGGAGGTGAACACCGATGCAGTGCGGGATAAGTTGGGTCTCAGGAGCGACATGTGAGCACCAATGAGGTGCAGGGGTGATGATGTGTCATGGAAGGACTATGCGTCTGGAATACAGGTTAGTAAACCAAGTTTGCTTTCAGCTTTGTTGGTTGGGACCGAGTAGGCAATTCCTAAGGTGGGGAGCCCCTTGAGGAATTTAGCCAGAACCTTGGGACCAGGGTAGTACAAGTTGTTTAACCGGGATGGGCGTGTTCAGTACCATCTCCGGGTTTTGTTCGGTATCTTGGGGACGAGCTATGTGAAGGTGGGGAATTTGTAAGAACCCGATATTTTAGAACGGGTCAAAATCCTGACCCTGTTTGAATTTTTGACTGGTTTTTGAGGAAACTGGAGAAAATGGGAAGTTTCTAGAAATTTCTAGACTACACTCCATGTACATTAAGTACACGCCGTGTATATGTCAAGTGAGTGACCGGCCGTGTGCTCACTGAGTACATGTCGTGTGATGACTGTGTAGAAATTTCTTCCTACACAGCTTGTAGTTTTACACATGCTGTGTACTTCCGACTGTGTGGTGGCCATAAATGGCGTGTAGGCCTATTGGCCACGTAATACCAGGTACACTCCATGTTCCCTTTGGACACTCCATGTAATCTCACCGTGAATGAGGGATATACATGGTGTGTGGGTATGTCGGTGAGGGATAGAAGAGAAACCAAGTACACGCCATGTACCCACAGGTACACGCCATCTACTCATGTCGGCAGGTCGGTGGAATCCCAGCCACCAAATGAACAGTTAAATGATATATACACGGTGTGTAGTATTGAACTACATTCCGTGTACTTTATTTTTTTCGTTAAAATGGGAAGTAGCCTCGTATTGAGGCAGAACCTTAATATCTCACCCGGTTTCGCGATCCAAGCCGGCCAGAGCTCTTTCCAGCTCCCGATCGTCCTTCTGAGACCCGATTCGAACTCCGATTGATGCGTTCGAACCCACTCAGTAAGGCCTAAATTCCTCTTGGGCCATTTTTTTTATTTTCATTCTAGAACAAGTTATCGGGGTTTGACCAGTTTTGAATCTTTTGTAGATTTACTGCGTTTTAGACCGAATTGGGGGCTATTACCAGAGGAGTAGCATCGTACGAGTCTCAGGTAAGTGGTGTATACCCCATTTTTTGTTTTCGTGGTGGTTTGTGTGACGTGTCCTACGGCATGTTTTCAGGTATTTTGAGCGGGGCTCAGTTTATCTGCTGTTTGTTATTGAATTGCTTGTGGGACATATGGGATGCCTTTGGGTATGCCCTGTTACCAATTTGCGTGAGTGGGGCCGGGTGAGGGGTCATTGCTCGTCGGGGAATTTTGGTCGGGGATTTCCAGAATGGTTTTAATTGAAATATTAATGTCTTAAACTGTTATTTTAATTTATTAAAGCCTGATGTAAATTACTATAGGCATTTAAGACCACAGTGCTGGCATGGGACATCACTTTTCATAGTGAAATTCAACTGTTTAGTTTGTTTTTCATGTTTATGTTTCCTATTTGAATATGATATATATTACATTTATTATTTGCATATGCTGGACCCTTTGGGTTGTGTTGGGATTGGCCCAGTTACGCTTGAGTGATGATGATCACAATTTGGGCTTGGCCTGGGTTACATTGGGTGGTTTTGACCACAGGATTGGGCGTCATGGACATCGGCTTAAGGAAGTACGACTGTCAGGTTGTGCATGGCCTGAGTTACTAGGATGGAGATGCCATCAGACTTGAGTGGCATGGTCGCAGGGACACGATGTGCTAGATGTGTTGGTGTCTTAGGTATTATTTGGTGATTACCGCTCACCCGGGACTTTGAGTAGTGTGCACACAGAGATACTTTGTGATGAGGTGTTTTTTACCACTCGTGTTGGTATAGGCCATCGTAGTCGCGGTTCGGTATTTTTGTTTGTGGGTGCTTGTTGTAGAAAGTCATGTGGGAGGTGAGGAGACTCCAGGGGATGGTCGTGCCTTCGGGACGTTGGTACTTGAGACATAAGGTGTCAGGAGGCACATGGTGTCGGGTTACCTTTTTTTGTGTTCCTTCGGGATGTCGGTACTTTAGGCATGAGGTGTTAGGAGGCACATGGTTCCAGGTTACGATTCTTGGGAATGCCTTCGGGACGTCGATACTTGAGACATGAGGTGTCTGGTGGCATATGTTTCTGGGTTACACAACATGGATTCCAGCGTTGGCCGAAGTAGGTGATACTCCATGGTGGTTGTTGAGCACTAGAGGAGTTTGTGTTTACTTTTTCACTGTACTGTTTACTGCTTTCCTTGTCAGTGCATGACTACTTAAACACATATATTTGGTACGCACTTTTGGGTGGTATCCTACTACGGTTTTCCTCACACCCTGCACGGGCCCTTCGGGATGCATGCAGACTTTATGGATTTACGTGCAGGAAAGAGGTCAGCTTCAGGAGATGGGTTTTTCTAGTTGTTGATTGGAGATGGTATGGACCTTGAGGTCATAACTAGATGGGGTTTATATTTTTTTTTGTTTAATTCTATGTGTTGGAATGCTTACTTGTTGTAGCTACTGTTGGTTATCCATTGGCGCCCTTTTTATATTCAGTTGTGTATGACCTGCTTTGGATGCATGTTTTACTATTCAGTAGTAGTTACATGTTATCAGCCTGCTGTTGTGTTTATTTCTGTTGTTGTTGTTATATTTACTACTTTCGCTGTTTAACTATATTGACAATGCTTCTGCTCTACGGGTCTGGTTTGAGTCTGTTGAGTCTTTCATTCCGCTGCATCTTTATTTTTATACTCAGATCAGTGCCTTTATTATGATCTTCCAAGAGAGTATGGCCTCCCCACTATACCAAACAGACCCTCTCTACTAGGTGGAAACAATTGGAATTCAGGGAGATGTGCCTAAGGTAGTAACACCCGACCCGTTTGGCACTGTTCGGGTGGCTAGCTGGGTCCGGGTCATTACACCTGGTGCTCTCGTCCTCCATCTGCACTCTCCGTCTTCTGCATCAAACACAACGAGGTGCTGGAATAGCCCGTGCAGGGGTGAGTATAATGATACTCAATAGGGACCCAGAGACCCTCAATGTCTCACAGTGTCCAACATAGATAAACCACAAAGTAAGGATTCAATGGATAACCCATACTTAGGTATATTCCCATACATATACCTAAGTCGTCTAGTAACCCATCTCAATCATGAGGAATCACAAAATTCATTGAATTATCTCAAACCATGATTTTCATTATCGAAAACATGTCTACTAAAGAACTATTTCTCTATTAAGTACATTGGGCTTGTCGTGACACCGAGGTTCTTCTCACTGACATTGGACCGTTGAGGTACTCCTCCTGTCGAGTATTGTGGGTCTGCTGCCAACTACCAGGCGCTCTTCCACTGTGGGTCTTCAACCAACTATCATATGCTCCCTCTAATAGCCTGCTGAGGTACTCCTCCTATCAAATACCACGGGTCTTCCACCAACTACTAGGTTCTCCTCTTCCATTATTTTGCCACCAACTACCAGGCGCTCCCCACTGGGATAGTCGAATCGGTTAAGCATTCTTCAGATCTGTCAGCTAATATGTCTTTTCACTCTGTCTACTAGTCACTGGAAGGATCCGCTCCATGAGCTACTAGAAAATACTCCAACTATAGAGAAATTCCAAAAGTAAGTATTTCAATGGTCCGTCATGTCATAGGGGTCTCAACTCAACAGACGGCGCGTCAATCAGACACCCGGTATGTGAGTTATTAGCCTTTTAGTCCTGGGGGCCCTGTTGGTTTCGTGTACGAACCAACCAGACCATATCTCAACTATACCCCGAACTCCCATGAGGTTTTCTTAAAGGGATATATTCATTCCATGAAAATTGGCACCGTTGACGGTTCATCAAACGGACGCCCGTAGCCCACGATAAGGGTAAAAGGTGTAATTGGGATAAAGTGGGTCTGGGTCCGGTCCGTCCTAGATGGACCAACCTGGTCTGAAACGTGGTCTAACCTGGTCCGTGGGTCCGACATTGTTTGAGGAAACGGTCAGGCCCGAAGGGGCAGCCCAGCTCGAAGGTGGCCCGACCTGAGGGAGGCGTGGCTGAGGGCGGCCCGGCTGGTGAGCCCGTGTGGCCGGGCTGGCCACGCTACGGGGGGGGGGGGGTCAGCACCCCCTAGTTTCTGAAGGAATCGTCTCTAGGCACCGGTTCGGTGAACCGTGGAACCCGAGGGGTCTTTCCTGTACCACGCACCAGCGGCCGGCTCAGTCGGCCGCCCTGGTTCCTCCACTACAGCGGGACAACGCCACTGTCCTACTTGCATCCGCACGATGCGATAGTCTTGTTCCTCCTCCGTCATGGCCCATCCTAGTAGCGGCCTCCTGCTCCTCCATGGAGTGCGACCACGGTGCGCTCGTCATCCGACCGCCACTGCCCTCCTGGCCGCAGCTCGGTTCTCTACACGGCACGGCGGTGCCGCGCCTTTATGGAGACCTAGCCACCTTGCACCGCCGGCTTCATCATGACTAGATTTTTGTCAGTCATCGCGTGTACCACCTCCATTGTCATCAAACATGAACAAACAAAAGAGGAGGGTCGGGCCATGTTCGTGCAGTCTGATCCCTCCTCGTCATGTCAAA
Organism: Viscum album; assembly: GCA_963277665.1. NCBI lineage: Eukaryota > Viridiplantae > Streptophyta > Magnoliopsida > Santalales > Viscaceae > Viscum > Viscum album. The sequence continues at coordinate 1,113,429,118 of OY728147.1, forward strand.
CCATAATCCAGAAACTTGAATGACGAATAAAGGAGGTTTAAACTCATATATAAATTAACTCAAATCCCACTACATTATAGTGAGTTACAAGGGGGACAAATATCATGTGGGCCCCACCCATTTGATTGCAAGTTAGGTTAAAACTTAAGGTGGGCCCCACCAAATAATATCCTCCCAAGGGACGTTTTGTAGGGGTGGTCCCCACCTATAACCTCCCTTTGAAGGTTTTAACCACCTCAAATAAAAATAAGTACACCTTATTATTATTTAATTTAATTAACAACCCCCAAAAACTATCTACCATTCTCGTTAGAATGCAATTGTGGTGATGGTCTCACTAAGCAATCACTGACACTGCGAGTTCAACGGTGTCCTCATATTTCAATTCCGAGAACCAGTTCAAAATATATAAAATAATGCTTGTATGTTTACAGAAGGTACCCGAACAAAACATCAGAAATTGATTCTGGACTCATCGGTCCTCGGAATCAAGTGTTGTCATAAACTGCGGACTTTTAAAATTCCCATGTATTTAAGAAAAAAAATCCACTGAAATTCTGGATCTTTACATTATCCCCACCTCAGGGCTTCACCTCCCCGTAAACCACAACTCGAACTAAGGGAACAAATGGGGGTACAGAGCACACATCTGAGTCTCCCGCTCCCATGTTCTTTCCTAGAGGTTCATGTGCTACCAATGAATGTGCCCCAGAGGTATCAACTGTCCATGTAGGACCTACTCCTGTCGATCCTCAATCTCCACTGGGACCTACGTAAAAGTCTCCCCATCATCAATTTCCAGCTACCCGTGGTCAATGATGTGAGAATGGTCAGGCACGTATCTCCTTAGCTGAGATACGTGGAAGACGGCGTGCACCCATTGCAACTGAGGTGGAAGAGCTAAGTGGAAATACACCACGCCTACTCTGTCGAGGACCTGGAAAGGTCTAATGAATCCTGGATACAACTTTCCTCCTCGGCCAAATGTCCGTAGACCTTGTCGTGGTGAGACCCGTAGGAAGACGTGGTTGCCATCCTCAAACACCACATGCCTCCGTCTCCGGTCAGCATATGACTTATGTTTGCTCTGTGCAGTCTTCATCCGCCCCTGGATGATCTGCACCATCTCTGTGGTAGCTCGTACCATCTCTGGTCCCACTAGTGCTGACTCCCCTAGATCTATCCAGCATAGTGGCGATCTATAAGGTCGACCATACAAGGCCTCAGAAGGTTCCATACCGATGTTGGAGTTATATTTGTTGTTGTAGGAAAACTCCACCAAAGGTAGGTGATCCTCCCAACTACGACTGAAGTCGAGGAAACATGCACAGAGCATGTCCTTGAGGGTCTGAATTGTCCTCTCAGTTTGACCATCTTTCTGAGGATGGAAGGTGGTGCTTAGAGGTAGCTGCATCCCAAAAGCTTCCTGCAACCCCTTCCATAGTCGGGAAGTAATCTGTGTGTCACGGTCAGAGATGATAGAAGAAGTTACTCTTTGTAAATTCACTATCTTTTGCACATAGAGGCGTCCCAAGCTCTCTACTAACCTCTACTCTCTGAACGGTAAAAAATGGGCCAACTTGGTGAGTCAGTAAATGATCACCCATATCGAATCGTGACTCCTGGATGTATGTGGAAGACCTGTCACAAAGTCCCTGGATATCCCATCCCACTTCCACTTTAGGACCTCTAAAGGATGAACCTATCCTACTGGTTCCTGGTTCTCTGGCTTCACTTGCTGACAAGTGATGCATCATGATACAAACTCAACTACGGCCTTCTTCAAACCTGGACCCCAGTGCTGTCGTTGAAGGTCCTGGTACATCTTCTCCACCCCTGTATGTACCTCTAGAGGGGAAGTGTGGAATTCCCTCAGAACATCCTCCTGAAGTGAAACTGGTACCATAGTACATCCTCTGATGAGGATGACGTGATCCCCACCTTCAGAAATCCATCAGGTGTCTGCCCTATGGATATCTGAGCACGTCGCATCTCACAATCAGCGTCTCCATGATGTGCCTCCTTGGATCACTTAAGAAGTGGAGGAGTGACTGTGAGAGACTATAGAAAGTATTCCCCATATCTATCCACAAATGAAATCTGTAAAGCATCCAGATGCTCTGTCGCCTCTCCTAGCAGCTGAATACTAGTCCTCATGCTGAGTGCATCTACAACAATGTTCCCCTTCCCAGGAGTATAGACTATCTCAAAGTCATAGTCCTGGAGGAACTCTATCCAACGCCACTGCCTCAGGTTCTGATCCTCCTTTGATAAGATATACCTGAGACTCTTTTGATCAGATTACATGGTAAAATGTTTTCCCATCAGATAGTGTCGCCACATCTTCAAGGCGAATACCACTGCTGCTAACTCCAGGTCATGGGTAGCATAGTTCTGTTCATGCTATCTCAACTGCCAAGAACCATACGCGATCACACCTCTCTCCTGCATCAGGAAACACCCGAGTCAAGTCCCTGATGCATTGTAGTAGACTATGTACCCTACACCTTCCTCTGGAATCCTCAAGATGGGGGCGCTAGTCAGCCTCTACCTCAGCTCTTGAAAGCTTTGTTGGCATCTCTCCGACCACACGAAGGGTTTCCCCTTCTTCATCAAGGCTAATAGTGGTGTTGCGACTCTAGAGAAGTCTAGAACAAACCTCCGATAGTACCCATCCAAGCCCATGAAACTCAGTACCTCCGTCACACTCTTAGGTGGATTTTAAGAAATTACTACCTCAATATTTGATGGATCTACGGCAACTCCGGCCTCTGAGATGACATGTCCCAAGAAGTGAACCTCTCGAATCCAAAACAGTCACTTCGAGAGATTACCATAAATCTGGTGCTCTCGTAGTGTGTCCATTACTACCAGTAAGTGGTAGGCATGATCCTCTTCAGTAGTCAATTATATCAGTATGTTGTCGATGAAGACTACGACAAAGCGATCGAGGTAAGGCTGGAAGATCCTATTCATGAGACTCATGAACACTGATGGAGCTTTGGTTATGCCAAATGGAATAACCAAGAACTTTTAATGGTCATACCGACACCTGAATTCCGTCTTCTGCACATCCTCGTCTCGAACTCTAAGCTGGTGATAACCTGATATGAGGTCTATCTTCGAGAACCATAAAGCTCCTTTGAGCTGATCAAAGAGATCGCCTATCCTCGGAAGTGGGTACTTGTTCTTTACGGTCACCTGGTTCAATCGATGGTAGTCAACATAGAGCCTCATGCTCCCATCCGCCTTCTTAGCCAATAGAATTGGGGCTTCCCAGGGAGAAACCCTAGGCCGGATGAATACCTTCCCCTATAAGTCCTCCAATTGTACGTGCAGCTCATGAAGCTCAGTAGGAGCCATCCGATATGCTGGAGTAGATATCGGTGTTTTCCCTGGGTATAGGTCAATGTATAATTCCACCTCTCTATGATGAGGTAGTCTTAGAACATCATCAGGGAAAACATCCGCGTACTGGTCCACCACTACAAGATAAGTCAGACTCTCGACATCAACTGCTCTGAGGGTAAGGCAAGCCAACTAGTGACTGATCGGTTGCACCCTCCTTTGTGTAAGTTTGTCCTGCGCTACAAAGGTTCCCTTCTCACCGGTGAAGGTGAAACTGGTCCCATCCATGCGGACACACCACAATTTTCACCTAATACAGTCAATCTGAGCATGGACTATAGATAACCAGTCCATACCCAAGATGACGTCGTAATCCCTCGACACCGCTACAAGGATATCCCTCCCGAATCTATCACCTCCTAGAGTAATCTCACACTTCCGGAACTAGTGTGTAATCATCGAGTCTGCTCCCATAAGAGTCTCTAGCCGTAAGGATCGAGTCAAAAACTTCGTCGGATTCTCTGAGCTCAGAACATGGGAAGTGGTTATGGAATATTGAATGGAACTTGTGTCTATAATAACTATAGCTAAGGTGGAGTAGAAACAGATCATACCTCAAATAATCTCTGGAGCACCATGGTTGTATGATTTAGCTGCCTGAAACTATGCTCTCCCCTATCCGCCAGTTCCCTGTGGTCGGGGTGGTCCTTCTGGTGGTGGTGGTAGTAGCACCTCGTAACATCGACCGCTGCCAGCTGCTTGACCAGCTCCTCTACCACTTATACCTATTCCCTTTGGACTGCCTTGAAAAAATATATGCCCTTGTATGAGAAGTCCCTCAACTGACTGTTGATTGTCAGTACGGTGGGTCAGACAGTCACGTGCCATGTGTCTAAGCCCGCTGCATGAGTAACACTGCCATCTCCAGGCATAACTGGCTCTATCTCCACTCCGGGTGCCCCGCACAGCAGATCCTGAGTCGTCCGGTCGTCCACCTGTAGGTCTGGTCCTCTTGGACCTCTATGTCATCTGTCTACTTCCAGCTGCAGAATACTCCGCTGCAAGTCAACTAGTAGTGGGTCTCACTGCTATAGACTCCTTAGTAAGGAAACTCTCCACTATGAGGGCTCTCTCCAACACCCCCACCTTCGTTGGAATGATGAGGGAGATCATCGAGGATCTGATCTCTCACCTGAGCCCCTAATCGAAGTTCTGGGCCCTGAAGAATAGGTCTCATACCATATTTGTGGAGTAGTGAGAGAGATCGTTGAACCTTGCTGAGTACTATGCTACTGTCATGCTACCCTGTTGTAAATGAAGAAGCATCTGTATCTGCACCGCTCGAAGGGTAGTTGGAACAAACTCCACCCAGAACAGGCTCTTGAAGTCTGTCCAGAGTAAAGTCACCTCGTCGTGGACCTAAAGCATCAGGCTCCATCATCTGCCTACAGCTACCTGAAGGAGACTCCTAGAAAGGATCACCATGTAGTCTGCTGGTGTCCCTACTAGCCTGAAAACTCTCACCAGAGCCTCCATCCAATCCTCAGTCGCCTATGGGTCTATCTCTCCCCAGAACCTGGGTGGCCTCTGGTGCTGGAACTCATGCAACACCCTCAAGAAGCGTGCATCATCTACTTCTAGGGCCGGTGGAATCGGTGGCCCAATGGGTGGTGGTACTGTTGGTTCCTCCGCTGGTGCCTCAACTGAAAAGGGGCCCTGTACCGAGCCCTTGTCACTCGGTGGGTTGTTAGAGCATACGACTCTCGGGTATCTAACTGGTCTTCCGCATGGAGGCATCCCAAAATGAACAGATGAAACACAGTCAAAACATTATACCTGGTGAGCTGACCTGGTTGAGTTGAATTAAAGAGAAAATTTTGAAATACAAACGCAATCAGTGTTTTCGTGCACTGAGTTAGAAATCAAGAGTCAGGGTCCTGGTGTATGGATATGTCGGCCGCCGTACCAACACTAGACTCCCTAAACTGAAAACCACCCTCGATACCATTAACACTATTTATTCATAGAAAATAATGATCAGATTCTGGAGTTCTACAGTAGAACTGACTCCTCTGATACCAATTTTTCATGACCCGTCCTTGGGGTCCGTGAAGTGACTACCCCAAGCCCTCCTTCTATAGGCCAGGGGCTGGGGACTAGCACCAAAGGCATAAGTCCCTAAGCTAGGAAGTCATTGCCTTTATAAAAAAGTAAACACACACAATCAGATTACACAAATGGAAGCAAAACACTAAGAAATACTGAATACAAAAGAGGTACTGGATAGTAAAAGGGGTCGGAAATACATGCCCAACAATAATGTAAAAGTACAACTAAAAAGATACAAATGACTGAAAATTAAAGAGAAGCTCCTGGATCATTCTCCAGGGTTCTTACCTGAAGGGTAGGTACATATGGCTAACTCATCACTCCATGCCCATCAGACTCTTCTGTGTACCAACTTGTCAAAAGCTCCACCTCCGGGTACTGTCCAGTCCTCGTGCTCTCGGCCTCCGTCAGCGCTGTCCATTGTCTGAATCCAACACAACGAGGTGCGAGTATAGCCCATTCAGGGGTGTGTATAACGATACTCAGTAGGTACCCCGAGACCCTCAAGGTCTCACAATATCCAAAATGGATAAACCACTAAGTAAGGATTCAATGGATAACCCATACTTAGGTATATGCCCATACATATACCTAAGTTATATAGTAACCCATCTCAATCATGAGGAAACACAAAAGTCATTGACTCTGCTTAAACCAAGATTTTCATTATCGAAACCATGGCTACTAGAAGACTCTTCCTATGTCGAGTACGGTGGGTCTGTCGCGACACCGAGTCACATCTCACTAACCTTGGACTGGTGAGGTACTCCTCCTATGGAGTACCACGGGTCTGCTACCAACTACCAAGCGCTCTTCCGTTGTGGGTCTGCCGCAAACTACCAGGCTCTCCCCCTAATAGCTACAGAGGTACTCCTCAGGTCGAGTACCGTGGGTCTTACACCAACTACCAGGTGCTTCTCTGCCATGGGTCTACCGCCAACTACCAGGTGCTCCCCACTATGCTAGTCGAATTGGTCAAGCAGTCGTCAGGTCTGTCAGCTACTAGGTATCCGCACTCTATCTGATCGTCACTAGAAGGATCCGATCCATAAGCAACCGGGAAATACTCAAACTATCAAAAAGTTCCATGAAGAAGTATCTCAAAGGTCCTCCACGTCATAGGGGTCTCAACGCAACAGATGGTGCGTCAATCAGATGTCATGTCTGTGAGTTATTACCCTTTTAGTCCCAGGGGCCCAGTTAGTTTCGTGTACGAACCAACCTGACCATATCTCAACTATACCCCGAACTCCCATGGGTTATTCTCAAAGGGACAACTTTGTTCCATGAAAATCGTCTCCACTGACGGTTCGTCAAACGGACGCCCGTAGCCCAAGATATGGGCGAAAAGGTCTAATCAGGCTAAAGCGGGTCCGGGTCCGGTCTATCCTAGTCGGACCGACCCAGCCCGACCCGGTCCGCACCGAGGTCTGACTCAGTCCATGAGTCTGACCCAGTCTGAGTAAATGGCTAGTCTTGTAGGGGCGGCCCGACTTGAAGGCGGCCCGGCCTGAGGGAGGCCCGGCCGAGGGCGGCCCAGCCCGAGGGCGGCCCAGTCGAGGGCGGCCCAGTCGAGGGAGGCTCGGCCTGAGGGCGGCCCGGTTGGCCACGCCATGGGGGGGGGGGGGTGCGGCGCCCCATTACTTCCGAAGTAATCGGTGCTAGGCACCGGTTTAGTGAACCGTGGGACCCGAGGGTCCCTCCTATAGCCCGCCCCGGTGGCCGGCTCAGTCGGCCCCCCTGGTTCCTCCACCGCAGCAGGACAGCACCGCGGTCCTACTAGCCCCCACACGGCGCGACAGCGCCGCGCCTCCTCTATCGTGACCCGGCTCGGCCGCGGCCTCCCGCTCCTCTGTGCATCGGGACAATGTCGCGCTCCTCGTCCAATCGTCGCGACTCTCCTGGTCGCGGCTCTTCTTCCCTGCACGGAGTGACGACACCGCCCTCCTCCAGCGCCACCACGACCCACCTGGCCGTATCTCGGTTCTCTACGCGGAACGGCAGTGTCGCGCCCTTGTGGCAACCCATTGGCCTTGCACCACCAACTTCTTCATGGCTGGCTCGTTGCTGGTTGCCGCGTGTACCACCTCCATCGGTATCAAACATGAACAAACAAAAGGGGAGGGTCTGGTCGTGTTCATGTGGTCCGAGCCCTCCTCATCATGGAGAACCATAATCCAGAAATTTTAATGACGAAGAATGGTGGTTTATACTCATATATAAATTAACTCCAATCCCCCTACTTTATGGTGAGTTACAAGGGGGTTAAAGCGTGTGTGGGCCCCACCCCTTTGATTTCAAGAGAGGTTAAAACTTTTGGTGGGCCCCACCAAATAATATCCTCCCAAAGGAGGGTCTGTGTGGGTGGGTCCCACCTCTAACCTCCCTTTGTAGGTTTTATCCACCTCAAATAAAAATAAGTACACCTTATTTTTATTTAATTTAATTAAAACCCCCAAAAACTATCTTCCATTCTTGTTAGAACGCAACTACAGTAAAGGTCTCACTAAGAAATCACTAACACTGCGAGTTCAATGGTGCCCTCAAATTTCAATTCCGAGTCCCGATTCAAAAGATATAAAATCCCGCTCATACGTTTACTGAACGTACCCAAAAAAAACTTCAGAAATCGATTCCGGACACACCGGGCCTCGGAATGAATCGCCGTCAAAAACTGCAGACTCGTAAAATTCCCATGTATTTTACGAAAAAAAATTCCACATAAATTCTGGGTATTTACCATAAAATTATTGGATCAACATTATTTTACCATTTTAATCCACGTAAGATGATAAAACCTTGAATTAGAAACATGATTAAAAAATCTAAATACAGATATAACACTATCAAGTATCCCAATTGGAAAACTATTATCATTGTAAAAACAAAATTTCATCCCTGAAACTATAAAACATTTCTTTTATATTAATTTGGTATTTTCATTATTATGGTTAATTCCTCCAAAACCAAAAGTGATAAAGGAATATTGCTTCATTTTTTATCAATATAATTAATGGATATGCAATGAATCGCCTACCTTAAAGATTCATTTTTTTCCAAATTTGGATAGAATGGCCTAGTGAATCATAATCACCAATACATTTAGATAACTACAGAACTCTATGAATGTCATTCCACAACTACATAATCAAACAACAAAATAACACTTTATGGATAAGTGATATCAACCGTTATATCATGGAAGATAATAATTAGAGTTAACAAGACCAATCAATGAATAAACCACAATAATGGAAAAAATAAATCACCATATATCAATAAATCGTTATCTCTAAGAAATGGGATTGACTTAAAACTTATTAGGCTTTATAGGAAAATGAAAATCTCTACTTTACACCTAGTCATTGATAGAGTTTTTTATGGTAAAATATTTTTAATAGGGGTTCTAGGTATTTATAGGAACACATGATGTTAGGAGACCTTGAGACAACCTGCTACACTATAGCATATAAACGATGACAAAATATAATATATGACACAAGGAAGGGGACCACATTTTATCTATCATGGTATATTCCATGTTTGGGAATCACAACATAAACAACGGAACATATTGTATTATTTTGGAAGATAACCATGGTAAAGAGTAATCCCCATTTTTGTAGGATTCATTCACTATTAAGGAGGTTATTATGAAACTTACAATCCATTTAAATAGGGTAATAAAATTGGTAGACCCACTAAAATCACACCTATATGCTTCCCGCAACAAATACCATATCTATGATTATTAACATGAAGGGACTTTGTCACAACCGTACTCCACACCACATCTATTCCAAAAATTCAGGACTCACTAAATCACATCGTTCAGAGACCCAATGTTATTGTTAACAAATCCATGTTTTAGAAATGACCCTTACAACACAAACCAAATCATAATGGTGTACAATCCCCTTCAACAAAAATTTCAATTTCAACTCTTCCTTTCTCCTAGAAGTTTATTTAGGATTCTTCCTATACACCTAAAACATTAGATTTCACAAATATTAATTAGATGTAACTTATTGATCACTGTATTATTTAACTCTCAAACAACTATTTTTAGAAAAAATATTTGAATCCATAACCAGAGAGAAAAATAGGACATGTGGTCACCAGCACAACTACTCTATAAGATACATCTAAATAATCTTTTCATAACAGTACCTCAACTTCCTCACATAGAGGATCCATGAAATGAACAATACAAGCCCAAAAAATAGCTTTTATGTACTATATTGGGGAATAAAACACTCAAAGAGGAGAAAGGTCATCAAAAAATCATTAATGGGAAACTATTATAAAAAATATAAAGACCAATAACCCAAAAAATAGTATCAACACAAGATAAGAGATAATAGAAATTTCTTGGGATATTGGACATATATAAATGACTCACATTAATTGGTAATCTGTTATATTCCCATGTCACACCAAAAGACTTTAAATAAATGAATATCATATCCATACAACGTCTTCTCCGAGTGGTCCAAGATATAATGATTCCACTCTTTAATGGTTTCATCATTATCAATATTGATCTCACCCCAATATATGATATTGTAATCATCAAGAAGATAGTAAAAAATATGTAACAGATGGGATAAAACATGTATCTTGTTCATATATGGGTAAATTGATATCTAATACACATCATGTCTTACAGGATCTAATAACTATAAATACCCAAAAAATAGGAATAAATCTTACTCCCACTAATGAAACATCATTGACCATAGTGAAGATTCACCTTCAGGAAACTGTGATATTCTTGGTCAAACTATATAGGTCACCTTTTATGATCGACAAATGATTTATGAAGATAGAGTTCTACATTAATCCTCATGTGAATCACCCAAAATGTATCTTTCATACATTTAAATAGTTTTAGTATGATAATGATTGATTCTTTGACCGTAGTTAATGATAATATATAATGGAATGGTCAAGCATACAAGGAATCAAAAAATGAAATACCAAGGCTGGAATGAAATATAATGTTGTGTACATACTCATCTAAAGGTTGATGTGTCTCCCAAAAACCACCAAATTCTAGTTCACAAGTGGGAAACATGTCTCCAAGATTTCATATTTGTTTCTTTACATGATTGTTCATCTGTTGTTGAAAATAAGTCTTTAGGTATAATTTAGAGCCAAAAACATACTGGACACCTCTTCATAACCTATAGGTAAATTGAGTATACTAATCGAATATGATTATCCCCAACACCCCATGTAGTCTCACTACATCTGAATGGTATTACCTCAAGAGAGCCTCCACTGAACTGGAGTAATTGATCAATATAATGTGTGATAATTTATTAAAATATTCCACTATAAATAATATGACATCAAACCCTATTTAAAATAAAGGTTTATGAGTATTAATGTCTATCAATTTGTCCTTAAACTTCTAGTGAGGAACATACAATAGCGGTAGAAACCCATATGGAATCAATTTTTAGAATTCATATTATAGTTGACCAAACATCATTTTACTAACTCTACAACTGAATTCTTTTACCTAGGCCACCAAAACACCCCTCATAGATATTTGTACTTATTTTTTATATCATGATTTATTTCCATGGTTGAGATATTTATCTCATAGAAAAACACTTCATGTATTTACATAGGTAAAAAATCCTCTACAAAAGGAAAACCTAATGATATTCCTCTTAAAATATACAATCAGAGGCATCCCTAAAGATAACTTGGTCCCTCTAGAATCCACCACAAAATACCTGAGATGGGACTCCTCCACCCACTCAAAAAAAGGATGTTTAAATTTTAATATATTAAATAAAACATATTTCACCAACTAATCCCATATCAAGATATACTTTTTCTAGATCTTCCATAAATATTAATAAATCTTCTTATATATGAACTACTTCATTAAATTTCATCCTAATTAATTCATTTGATAAATCATTAACCCTTACCAATTTAAATGAAATTAATATGTTGTAATCGAAATGATATTTCATTACGAATTAATAGTACAGGTTCAAGTCACTCTAGGATAAGATACCCCTTAATCTATTATGATTAGTGAAGGCCACAAAATTCATAATGATGAGGTAATTTTGACACAACTTCATAGAAAACACAACTACTACAATCATGAATTCGTCGATGGAATATTTTTTCTCAAGGGTGTGTAAATTCTAGAAGTATAATAACAATATAATATTTTCATATATCAAAAAGAAACATAATCCATGATCTGTAGTGTCACATAAAACCTCAAAATGAACTCCGAATTATATAAAAATAAAGAATTGATAACATTTCATCTTCTCTTTTATGTACTCAAAATCATTCAAACATTTATTTTTCTACAAGAACTCCTAGTCCTTTATATTAATGTCTATTAGATGATTATTAGCACTTAAAAAATCTGCTATAAACCTCCTATAATAGCCTAAAACACTGATTAATATCAACATATATATAAATTTCTTCAGGAATATAAAATAAATGATTGGCTCAATCATGAAGATTAATAAATACATCATGCTATGAGAAAAAACAACCCACGAAATGAAAATTACGATCCTAGAAAACACACATTGATAACTTCACTAAAATATTCTAAAGAATAATTACTCCAAATATAGAATACAAAAATATCTTAATTGATTATCATGATCATAGAATATATAGGGATGTCATCAATGAAAAGAAACATTAATCAATTTAGAATATCCATGAGCATTATATTCATTAAACACATGAACATGAATAGAGAATCATTCCCCCTGAATGACAAAAAAATAAAATCTTAATTCCCATAACCACATAGAAATGTGATCTTCTAAATAACCTAATATTTTACATACATATAATGATAACAAAACTACATATCAATCTTTGAGAAGTAAATTAATCCATTAAAATAATTGAACAAATTATCAATGGAAAAATGATGACAGATGATCATCAAAATCAACTAATTTATGTTATGATAATCAAATTAAATATTCAAAACTCCACACAAAATAAATTGTTGCACCTATAGGTGAAACACTCACCTAAAAACCAAACTAAAACATGTCATTGAGTAGTACTCACAACAATAAAGACATCATCCAATATAGATACATTGAGATCATAGAGACTCATAGAAGAATCTATATCCCAAACAATCACACACACACACACACTCTCTCTCTCTTTCTTTCTTTCTATCTGTCTAGTTGTGGTGGTAACACTACAACCACTTCAAGAAAAACATTAGGCTAATCTTCCTTAACCATGGGAACACCATGGGATGAACATATAATTAACTCTTCATAAACATGGACATCAATATAAATACAGATAAAACACATGATTAACCCGTCTAAGTGAGTCACACACTAGTGAAAACAAAACAATGTTCTCCAGTATCAATGAACAAAATATAAATCCTAAAAAAATCCTCACAGAATATAATAATATAATTTATAAGATTTTTTAGTATATATATATCAAAAAAACATAGGAATTATTCCCAAGGTTAGCGTTTCCCATCACAATGTTATAGTATCTATATAATTAATACAAATATGTTTGAGCTCTAACTAGAATAGTCAATTGAAAGGTCAATATAATTATTTATACCTTATTTCTCATATCATAGAATATGTAATATTATATAATGGGGTGATATACTAATGCACCCAAGTGTAAATCTGGAAAAGGTTTCCTCAAATGATGATTTCCTTTCCTAAATATGGAATCACCAAAGAATGATGTTGAACATAACTACCTCCAAGAACAATCTATCCCATATAATGAACACCTCCACTACTAGGAAATAATCTACAGGGGTGTGGAGTATTTAAGGGTTTCTCCCTCCACATCTCATATTGTCAATACCATTCTTAATACTGAGAGATAGGATACTACTACATTAGATGAAACTGATTCAATAGAGAAACCTAATGTTTAGAAAACATAGTTTCTTTCCATCTCAAAAATAATTTTCATCCCATAGACTAATTACATCAACATCCCCATAAAAAATATTCATATAAACCACTAAAAATATGATTGTGATATTCCATATTTATGGAAACCTGGTGATCATGTTTCTGTCCTACCTCTATAATCGTAAAGATCTCTTATCAATGAAATTGGGAATCCCATACCATGGATTCACAAGACAATATACCCGATTCGGGGAGGCATAGGAATGGAATCCAAGAGACTCGGGAACAAATATGGGTGAGGGTGAATTTTAAAGGTACATTAGTAGTATTGTAGTAGTTAATGTTGCAGGAATTATTCGGTACTATAGAAGACATCATAATTCGTCTTATTTGGGCCATAGGGCCACCAGTTTGGTCCAACGAGTCTCTGGGCCTTTGGACCACTAGTTTGGGCATATGGTTCTCATGGACATTGAGCTATTGGCCATTGGGCCTCTAATGGAATTTGGGACACATGGATTTCAGGACATAGAAATGAAAAAAGTGGTAGATCACATCAGGGCAAGCAAAGATCAGGATTCAGAGAAAAAATATAAACCACCAGAACATAGCTAACATGATTAGATGAATGAGAGGGAATGGAAACTGTAGTCAGGACTAGGAATCTTTTAGATCTTTATGGGGAAATTCTAGCTGATTAACCATGTGATTTGGGGAGCTAGGTTCCTACAATATACAAATGCTAGGGGGTCTTTTTCAAGTACGTCAGGGGACTTTAAGGTTATGTATTGGGTCGTGTATAGGCCTTGTATATTGGGAATATGGGTCATGTAAGGGTTCCCTTTCAACCCTTAAAAAGGGGGATTATCTAAAAATAAAATAAAAAATAACACCCTTAGGCCATTCAGTCTCAAGAAGACAATAGATATATTAAATGGAAAGATGTGATGATTTCATGATCTTGATTATCCATTTATATCCATCATTCTCTTAACAACCACTACTTTTACTTGAAGCTTGAGATTTTCCAACAACATAATCATGGTAACCTCATGCTAGATCTCTAGATGAAAGGACTCTGTGTAATTCCATTCCCAATAATACTAATATAAAAATATGTTTACTCTTAATATTTAAGGGTCTCTGATCATATCCATGACTCTCTTATTCATGAACTCCCATATTAAATCTTAATTAGCTCATAGTGGTAATATACCTTCGTGGTAGAAGAAAAAACCTATATGGAACTTGTCTATGATTTTCATCAACGAGACATCTAGCTCCTTCTGATCCCAAATGTATATTATTCACTACTGAATAACTTATCCCAACGTCAGCATCACCCCCAATGAAACAAATTACATGTTATTAAAAATTTCCACACTAAAATTGGTATCATTCTTCTCCATCTATTCATATTTCACTATGTCCAAAACGGATCCTTCCAACATTAATAGATATTATATCTAAAACATAATATCGTAATCCACTAAGAATCATTTTTATTGGCCTCTACAATGTACCAAACTTCTAGTATATCCTACTAAACCTATTTACTATGAAGTCGGTGATAATGTTGACCTATAGTAACTCATAATAAATAGCAAACATTAATGGACTCCTAAACCTATGATATGTATTTTTGAAGATCAATTAATTAATTATATTATTTATTTATGTTTTAACTGAATTCAAATGTCGACATGTTTTTAATGTAGTAAAAAAATAACTATTCATGATCCTTTAGAATGTTAGTCCCTTTAATATGTATCACATATCTCTATAGGATTAGTAAATTTAATGTTATGTGTGTTAGATTGTTTGGGGACCTAAATAATCTTGTCCCATCTAGACTCTCTTGTATAAATTTCTTATAAAGATAAATAGTATTATTTCCTTACCAACTCAAATTTTCCACTCTTACTCATTACACAAGAGTTTATCTTATCCAAAACCATGAACATATGATACAAATACTCAGCAAACCCCTCCTACAAAATGGAACCCCACATAATCCAACAATTAGAGAAGATGGATAATGAAACCCAAAAAACATCACTAATATGTTTTTTTGTAGTGATATGAACTAGGGGTATACCATATATAAAAATGGGATTCAATAAACTCTAAAATAATAAGCGTAATGGGTGATAAGATATAAGACCAACAAAATTATACTCATATATAGTAAATGAAACCCCAGAACATGAATATAATCTGATAAAAAACTAACATTGATGAAAATTAACTAAAGGAACCAAATAAAAAAACATGATAGTGACCATTAATCCTAAAAAACTCATGAATAAACTTGATATAATAATTTCCACTCCAATATCCAACCTTCAATAGCTAATTTGAAAAATATTTTATATAAACTCATGGTGAGCATAACATGTATACATTGTAGGATCCTCACTAGAACCTATCATGAAAAAGATAATGAAATAATTATATGAACCATTCAAAAATATGTTAATATTTTCAAGACCTGACTCATCAGGGTTGGAGAAATGACTCCCCATGAAAACCTCTAATAGGATTGGGGATGGATACTAGTGACGATTAGGCATATCACACATATGAGTTTCATTTTACAATGGTAACCATACATACACTCCCATATACTCCTTGATGAAATAGTGTAGAGATATAAAAAGATATAAACATATATTTATTCATACATATATACGAAAACGAGAGTATGATAGAAGAATGGATAACATAAAAAGTAAAAACACAGACCCACTAAAAACTATAAAATCATCCAACCTACTCATAATCAGGGGATCGTAGTCAAATTAAACTGCCAAAAACCACATCGGTCCAGCTTCGGTAAACACCTCAATCATTCCATCTCACTAAGATCCTCCTTTATCGGGTCCTTCATGGAATTTTTTGAAAGGCATGTGGTCTAAAAAAGACACAACACATGTAGGAATACCCCATGCAGGGGTGAGTATAATAATAATTTGCAGGAACCCAAAAAACCAAAAAAATGATCAACTAAAGTAAATATTGTGGTATACCTATATAGAGGGAACCCAATTGAGTGTGAAACTCCCTATCAGACCATCCTCAACTATACATGAGTTTTCAACTCATTCTAAAAAGGGTATAAACCCAAACATATTGGAATAATACATAGACTCCCAGAATCATTGAGATGTACTCATCCCGAACACTAAGTCTCATGATGTTTTGACCTCATAGCTAGATATAGGATTTTAATACATTCTAAAATGATAACAAAAAAATATTATAACACCCTATACTGGATTATCTATCCCAAATATAACTCATCTAAGAGATGAAATTCATTAAAAACAACACAATAGGATTAAGTCTAGTGCCCAGCCCCAAAGGTCCTGCTATCACTAACCTGCACCCTGTACAAGGCTGCTTGAACCCATGTAGAGAGTTCCACCCCTCAACACTACTCACAGTTTAGGGGGTACTGCTCCAAAAAATGAATCTCGTGCATCATATCTATTATGTGATATATGATTGACCTATTCCTCACCACACCTATCTATATGAGGGAGTAATATATTATAACCCACCCATGAAATTTTGTGCTCCCAAATGGATTGGCACACACCTCAAACCGTAAAGGGATTACTAACTCCAAACTAGGTAATATATGTAACGAGTTGATGGGACTGATCCTCGTAACTGTACTCAATAGATGAGGGTGTTCAAACTCAAAAGAAGGACTGATCCACATTATTTCTTGGATATGGGGGAGTATTACTCTATCAGTTCGGACCCATTCCCTGGTACAATTGGGGATTCCTACTCCAACGATAGAGGACCCACACCCAAGAATCACAGTGTAGTATAACTCTATGGATAGTGGACCCATGCCCTGGTACAACAGGGGATTACCACTATACCATCTTGATTCAAATGGGGGACTTATACCCAGACACGCATGGGTGTATTGACTCTAGGAAATAGAACCAGCTACTTGGTATGGCTGGGTAGTTTCATCTCCATGGATGAGGACCCACACTATTACATGGTAAGTGAGTACAAAAAATATATATACATCATGTCTGGAGGACCCATGTCGTAACATGATAGGGTGGTACTAACTCCACTGATATAGGGCTCAAAAACTAAACCAATAGTGGAGTAACTATTCTATCTGGAAAAAAAATTATGGAGTTAACAGATTCTAGCATAACCGAGGAGTGATATATCCAACTATAAAAAAGATACGGGGAATCGATGCCCTGGTCCATTTGGAGAGTACAATCCCCAAATGGAATACCCCACTGGTATAGAACCCATTCACATGACATGTGGAGTCCTATCTAAGATATTTTTGAGATGATAGGTAATATTGTGCCCTAATACACACGAGATTACTAGTCACAACCTCTCTCTTTATGAACTACACTAATTTACAACATCAGTCAAGCACTAATGAATAGATAATCAGGATTATAATACATCACATCAAGAAAAATACATGGGAAGGGGACCCATTCCCTAATACAATAGGGGGAACCACTCTACAATCATGAAGAGTACAAGGGACCCACATCCTAACGAGATAGTGAAGGATACTGACCCCAATGTTAACCCAGTGATCCACCATGATCACTACATAATGTTATGCAATGCAACACAATAATTGTACACAAAACATTCTATATAATATCTCTTTGAAAAATTGATGACACCATATCATTATATTCATATAAATAATAAAGATAGGCTACTAAAAATCCTTGATACGAGTTCCATTGAAGGAAATACCTAAGAATAATGATCTTAAGAAGATATCAAAGGAGTGCATGGAATGCAATAGGGTTCACACGACATATGAACCCACATGAGAACATGGCCTTGTATCCTATTTATATACATTTTCAATCCATGTATGGGTACACATTGTATACATCCAATAAAAAAACATGTTCTGCTTCTCCTAGCCCCTGGATGTTTTCTTCTCCCCATGGCCTGGTTAGCCATGTCCCTTACACATTGTACATCCCATAAAAAATGAAATGTTTAGGAAAAATTAACACTTTTCTGTGTGGTTTTCCTATTTCCATTTCCCACACCCCTTATCCATTTATTTATTCTATTTACTATTACAAGGCCTTATATAATAACACATTTGTTATGTCCATGTCCTCTGAACACTTGATTCGGGGTCACTACATGGATTGTAACCATAGTACATGGAATGTAGTCTTGAAAATGCATCTTCCCCTAATATAAAAGGACACTTGACATATCCTGGTAATCAAAACACCATCTAAATAGTACTTATATATTTGAAACACCTATTAAACACCTAGATTCACTCAAATTTACCCCAAGACCAATTGATCAACCTATAAGCAGTCACTTGCTATTTTAATAGTGATCTAAATTATAAAAAAAATAAAAATAAGGGGGATCTAGACCAAAAATATACATACATCCTAATAGGGGAAAAATAAAATTTCCATGTGTATTACGATGAAAAGTGTGTGCTCCTCCTTGATTTGATAATGATCAGTGCAATAAATGGGGATCAAAAACACCTCATTACATTGATTTGTATTGGTTTTCATTCTTTTCTACAGGGAACAAGAGATAAGTGACTCCTCTTGTGTGTGGGGAACCCAACATGAGGGGAGGGAGGATTATGTTAGAAAATTTTAATTAAATTTTAATTTTATTAATAATTCCACCATGTAACACTTCATCGACTCACCTATGACTAATAATATAGACACATATAGTTGTATATCAATCCTAGGGTGAACATGACATTATAAATTCAACCAGTGCCTCAAATTTATTATCTAATAATCCTCTTGAGTTTCATTTCACATTCCAGTAGATACTATGTGAATGTGGGAATTTATATTTAATATTTTTAAAACCACCATGTCGAGGCTCTTTGGGCCGCAAAATCCCATTCTCACTCTACCCATAGGTATGAAAATAAACTTTTCAATATTAAAAAATATTATATTCCATAATAGATTCACTGAATTCTTTCCCACATAGGGATTTTAAACCATTAGAAGAAATAACCTATGGATGAACTAATGGAATATAGAGATATTCCCATGGTCTACCCAAAAAGGTGGGTATATGTATTATATGGGAAACTATACCGACAATTTTTTTAAAAACTGTGGGTAAAGGTAATGTATGGAAACCAATAACCACAGTTTTCAAAAACCATGTTTATAGGGTAGTTTTTGGAGACATATACCCATTGTTTAATAGAAACTGTGGGTATTAGATTTATTTTTGAAGGCCTATACCCATGGTTTTGTAAATCGTGGGTACAGCTTTCCTGACTTATGGCACAGAAAAAAAATTCACGGGGCACATATTTTTTTTCATTGGAACACCTATTCCCATGGTTTCATACTTATAGCCATGGATTATATAAATATATATAACTACATATATATTTATATACTGAAAATTCATATAGTATAGTGGTTAGGCGTAGGAGGAATAATAGAGCTGTCCAAAAATTAAATCTATCCGCCGCTTTTTTTTTAATGGTATACCCATGGTTTTAAAACCATGGGTATAAGTGAATGGCTTGGTGTCATGGTGACCGACACGGTGGACTGGGCCTATAACCATTGTTTCCTAAATCATGGGTATAGCTCTTGGGTTATCCTGACGCCTATGGATCCCACGATTCCCTGAAACTGTGGGTATAGACTATAGACACTATTTTAGAGGATATACCCATGATTTCAAACCCTGGGTATATGTGAAATTTACATTAGTGATTAGGGATGAAACAGAGCACTCTAGTAGAACTCCCACACCAGAGATCCCCCTAGTGGTTTTTGCACTACATACAATCACATAATTAGGGAAACCACAATGGAATAACCACAATACTATATAGATCCAATGAGGTCAACATCATGAAATTGGTTGGCATATTCTCCTCAACAGCTAAATGTGTAAAATTACTAAGCACCATGTTTTTTCTGTAGTCAATGGATCTAGTAGTACAACACCTAGTTAACCTATTGTAAATAATGACATAAACCATCAGTTCACATCAATCCTTCTACGGAATTCACTGTATCCTCCTCAAACATATTTTATTAAAGGTTGATGCTGAGCTTGTAAGGGTACCAAAAAACAATACAGGGCTTCACTTGTGTAAACAATGGATAATAACTGACACATTATCTACAAACCTCTAGTTGTAACGCAAATCTCCAAAACATAAAAACTTCCACACCAACTAGTGTCACCATTGTTGTGTATGGATGGTAGGAAAACAATACACACTTTGGAAACATCATAGGGTCTAAATCTAACAATATATAATTTTTGTAAGAAAGGATATCCCTATACAAGTTTTGTAAAGTTAAAAGTGTCAAGAAGAAATAATCCACCGAAAATGTTGGGATATTCTACAACACTCCATCTCATAACATCTCCCTAAGATCGTAAGTCTATGGAACTCACCTACCATGCCTCAATACTATCTTATTTGGGTATTAGTGACTCACTCGCGCAATTTTGATCACATAAAAAATGCATCTCGGTGGGGAAACCATTCCTTTTCCCATTGAGTCAAATGATTTTCCAAATCTCACCATGTCCTCCTTTAGTGTCTCATATTCAAAGATGACACCAATTGAAAAAGATAACTAACTAATAAAAATGGGATACCTAAAATCTCACATTGGGTCTTATAGGTTCCTCTGTTGGAAATCCACCAACATATCACCTGGAATCAAACACACAGGCAAGATAGACTAATCCTCCACACCTCAATAATATTCCCATTGGGAAGCACTGACTCACCCAAACTATTTTACCCTCATTAAAAAATATGTATCAGTGGTGAATGCAAACCTCTTCATTGTGAATTTGATGCATTGTCATAAAACACTAACACATGGTTTTATCAACACCCTGCATCACCCTATTTAAACCTCGAGTAAGAATTTGAAATAAAATATTACCTCACACCAATGTCAAGAAAATACTATTGTAAGAAGTTCATTGTAAAAAAATTATAATACCACGATTAATCCTCAGAGATTCTAGGTCAATAGAATCTATTCCCTATAAATATCTCACCCATATTCTCTAGTTCTCATAGCTTGGAATGGACCACTGAGTGGTGGTGCTGAGAACACCTCAAACATTCAGCCACCTCAAACTACTCTACAAGTTCCTCCACCACATCTATCATCTTTTGGAAGCTGCAGCTCCAAACACTACATATTTTTTTTTTGGAATGTCTACTAACTCACTCTTAGCTATATCAAATGTCGTAAAACCTATAGCATGATATCACCAACCAACATTAGTATAACACCATCTCTACTACGAATGACCTCACCCCAGCATGCCTCATCCTTTGTAGGCCCACATTACTATGTTTGGGAAAGGGAATGCCTCTTGTGCTGCAATATTGTCAATTACCTCTTCCAACTGTTGAAAATGAAATATAGTCAGGACCACCACAGTGGCCCACATCCACCTATCCCTTTACCTAGAATCTGATTACTATCAGATTTCACTCTAGTTCTCCCACAAAATAGGGATGGAACATGTAGATCACACCTTTTTATAAATATATATGAATTTCTTTATCAAGGATTCATTCTTTGAAGAATGAGTCTTGAACCATATCAATGTTATAACCCAATAGGCCTCTAAACCTCTCTGAATACTCTTCTATAGTCTTGTAACCCTATCAGATTTACATAATCTCCTGGATATAAATTGACCTCAACATGGTAGGGTAGAACTCATTCCAGATGATCCACTCAAACTGTAACCAGGTGAGCATCACCTCATTATGGGACTACATCACTAAAATCCACCATCTTTGGACCAAAAACTACACAATACATTCCTTTAGGACAACCATATGATCAAGATGTGTCCTCACATAGAGTAAAACATGATTGACTACCTTGATCCAACCATTAGTTGCATGGGGGTATAGATCACCTTCGTACTTTATAAGTAACTTCTTCAAGAACTCATCCATCATGGATCATCAAAAGTAATTTTTAGAAAAAAATAGCTTCTAAATGGGTGGTGTCTCAACTAGTGGACCACCCGGAGGTACCACCTCATAACCAATTCCCTTCACTAAAGCATTATCATAGTAAAAATAATCACCACAATCCTTCAATAGAACCATGATTGGATGTTAAAATGTTCGAATATAGAAAAAAATTCAAGACATTCCATTGTTGAAAGAGTATATCCAAGAAAATTTAATAATGAATGATAATTAAAAAACTATAACTCGTTATTATTTGATGCTTCTATCAATATTTCCCAATGATAGGTATCCTAATGTATTGAGATGCAAATAATGTTTTTAGAGTCCTAGTGAATGGATACACTAGTCACCTCACTACCAATATAACCTCTGGACTAAGATAAGAACACAAAACACCTTAATACTATCTCTGTGAAATCCAAACCAAGATCAAAACACTCTGATAACAATGTGGAAACCAAATATTATACCAATCTATCATGTCTAGAACATAGGGGGTCTTTTCTGTGACTCCTACATCCCACCTCCAATAGGCCAACGAAAGTTGACTAGAATTGATATGGAATATAACATAGATGGGAGGAAATTTCCTAATGTATATGTTTAAACGAATCAACATATACCTCAATGAATTAACGCAGATATAAAAATTGATTGAATCTAAAATTCATGCATACACATATCCCAAACCAGAGTAAAATAGAAGTACCAAAAGCATAAAAATGGAAAAAACTACCACCAAAAACATTAAAAGAGTCCAAATATTTTAGATTTAGGGGATCAATATCCAATAAAACTATTTAAAATATACTTAGTTTAGCTCTGGTAAACACCTCAGTCATTATATCTTAGTTTTCTCCACCTACATTGATTCCACTAGTTACTCCATAAAAAGGGATGGGGTTTTTAAAAGACACAACACATGCAAGAAAATCCCATGAATTGTAATGTATAAAAATGCTCCAAAGGATCCACAAAAATCCAATATAAATAGGATAAATTGAAAGGTAACAATCCACTTTACCTAGAAAATGGAAACCCAGTTATGAGATAGTATTCATCTCTAACAATTCATGACTATAAATATATAGTGATCTTATTACATAGGCAGTTTCAACCCAAACAAGTGAAAACATCGTATGGACTCTAAGAATCACCCAAATATAATACTCCTAGAGTCTACTTCTCATAAGGATCTGACCTCATTGTTTGTTACATGATTTTACTCGAGGTACTAATGGTAACAAAAAAAAATAGATAACACACTCAATGAGATCATCCATCCTAGGTGGAACTCATTTGAGAGATACACTCCATTGATAATAACTCACTCTGAATAGATTTAGTGCCCAACATGAAAGTTCTTTGCATCGATAACCTGATACATGTTAAAGGATTAATGAACATAGGTTGAGAGGATAACCCCTCACTAATTATCATTGTTGAGGGAGTACTAATCCAGAATACAAACCATATACATCCTCTCTATCGAGAGAGAATAGAAGAACCAACACCTCACCACTTATTTGTTGTCGAGGGAGTACTATCTATTAAACAACATTCAAAAACTATTTTTCTCTGGCATGGAGAGGACCATAACTCAAACTATCAAGAGAAAACCAACTCTTAACCAGGTATAATACATTACTAGTGGAGGGGAATTCTCACGATAACTATATTCAAATGATAAGGAATAACTAACTCTAATGAAGGACCCACTCCCCACCACTATACCTAGAGGGGGGAGTACTAATATATATTTGAGGACCCATTCCCTTGTACAACAAAGGACTAATGCTCAATATATTTGTGACCAAACCCTAGAATGATAGGGGAGTACTGATATGTGGATAGAAAACCCCCACCCTGGTATGATAGAGGAGTACTACTCTGCCATATCGATTGCATTGGGAGAACCATACCCTGAAATGATACTATATTACTGAACATGGTCTAGAGGACCTACTCCATTTTATAAAAGGGTAGTACCAACTACTCCAGAATAATAATTATGGATTACCCACACCCTGGTATGATAAGGGTGTTCAGTGTCTATGGATAGAGGATCCAATCCCTAAAATGATAGAGGAGTAACCACTCCTTCTATATGTCACATTTTTATGACCCACACTATGACATAGTAGGGGATTACCTAATCCAGTGATAGAGTACCCACACCCTAATCCAACATGGGAGTAACTACATTGACTATACAAAAATATGGAGGGACAACACCCGGACATGGTAAGAGAGTGTTGTCTTCAACAACATAAATGTTATGGGGAACCCGATCCCTGGTCAGTTAGGGATTCTCTATCCCTAAAAGAAATAACCCATAGTTATATAACCTTGACCTACAAAACTAGGATTCTTGTCTCAAACAAATCAGATAGGTAAGTGAAACCCTTGTCCAAATGCCGGAAGGGAGTACCTATCTCAACACCTCTCTTCATGAACCACATTGATGTATAATAACAGTCATTCACCACTAATAGGATAATCATTCATGCTATAACAATCATTGAAAGACATTCAAAAGTTAGAGACATTTTCTTTAATACAACAGTGGATAATTTCTCTTTCATTGTAAAGAATATAGGGGAACCACATCCTAAGGTGATAGGGAAGGATCCCGGTCCTGATGTCAACCTAGGGATCCACCCTAATTACAACCCAATGTAAAGAATTTATATAAAAAAAATCTTGAAACAAGACACCACATATATTTTATGATTAAAACTATTCCATAATCATGTTTTACATAAAAAAATTCTAAATATATTCTACTCAAAATCCTGTATTTTAATTTGAGTGAATGATATACATAAGAAATATGATCTCAAGAAGATATCAATGGATGATATGACATGAATTGGGGTCCAAAATGATTGTGAAAGCTCTAAATAACCTTTTTATTTTTCTTGTT
This sequence comes from Viscum album, assembly GCA_963277665.1. NCBI lineage: Eukaryota > Viridiplantae > Streptophyta > Magnoliopsida > Santalales > Viscaceae > Viscum > Viscum album. Next base: position 1,113,454,448 of record OY728147.1, read on the forward strand.
TAAAATTTTTTGGAATCCATTTTTGGGTACAATGTTTGTACAACCCATAGAAGGAGGGTTCCACATTACCAGACCCTTGATCGTGTTCCTCTTTTACATGGCCTCGACCCATCGTGTCACTTACATATTGTTCATCCCAAACTAATTTGCATGTTAAAGATAAATAGTTTCTTAGAAATGTGTTTTTCATCTTCCCATGTATGGAATACAATGTATTTAGATTTTGGTCGTTACTTTTAAACGACTGTGTACTGTCACACAACTCTCGTGGCCATGTCCTTGGACCACATGGTCGTGGTCACTATATGGCATACAAACCTGACACAAACTGTATAGTCCCCAAATTATTCTTCCCTCAACAATAAAGGCTACATGATGTGTCTCAATAGAATTCAATTATTGTAGACAAAATATTTAGATGGGAAATACATTTTAAAATGACATATTTTCCTCCATTTACACCAAAAACTGATAGATCAACCTAGCTGGGATCAGTAAAAATTATAATAGGGATATAAAACCAAAAAAAAGGAATAGGAATGGAGACTAGGGCCAGAAATAAAACCTCATATATATAGGGTTATATGATGAAGCTTCAGGTGTAGAAAAATGCCCGGATCGTGTGGCTCCTCAATCTGATGATGATCAACACCAAAAAATGAAGTTTGGAAGCACCTACTTCTGTTTAATTTCCTTGTTTTTCATCTATCTCTAAATAGGATAAAAGGGGAGTAACTTCTCTTTTTTTTTGTGCACCCAACATGAGGGTTTGAAGGGATTTGGAAAAATTTTAAAAATTAAATTTTCATCTAATTAATATTTCAACCACATAACACCTGTCTAGCTTGCTTCAAACTAAAAATCATGGTATAGAAAACACTATATTGCTCCTAGGGTAAACATCACATTATTAATTCATATCTGGTATCATATTTAAGATCCAATTATCCACTCATGAGTTATATCGCATTTCAAGGGAACTGTGTTCTAGTGAGAAAATATAATTAATTTTTTTAAAAGTATCACACCTATGCTCTCTTTTCCATGGAATCCCCTACTCACTCAACACGTGGCTTAGACATATTATTTGCAATATTCTAAAATCATACAGGTTAAAACCGAGTCACTAAAAACATAAACCATGAACAAAATAGGTGTAATAAATTCCTTACAACGCCATGGATATATCTAACCATGTAACATATAGAAGAGAATATCATATTATAGTAAAAAACTAAGGTACTCCACTCCCACTTCCCCACGGGTTTATCTCTATTTCCAATGTCATAGGTCCTGAGCTATCTCGCTCCAAAATAATCCCATCAAAATAAACATAGGAATTGTATGATTGTATTCATCTCATGATTCACATCATCTCATAATCCCATTCATTTCTCCATATATTAACTGAGTATCTCATGGAATCTAGCATAGCATGTACATTGTTTATTATGAATCAAGTATTGTTCCTCAATCCATTACAACACATTCATAAGGTATTGTGACTCAATCCATCACATACTATACAAAAGATACCATTAATAACCATTTGAAAACTATATCTTGAGATATGTTTTTGTGAAATAACCAGAATTCATACAAAACCATTACACAAAGAAATCAGAATGATAACGACCATGTATACTCACAACTAATACAATTGGGAAAAGATTGGGGGATAAAATGGGTATTAATCAATCAATCCCCTAAAAATCAATATAATGGGAATGAAACCATCCTATATTCCATTGGGTGTATGTATCTATATTTACATGGGGGGTATATTATGAAATCATCAAAAAAATATGATATAATATCGCTCACAACCACAATATGGGAATTAATATAGTCTTGCCCTGAATAGTAGCTATCATATCTCAAATACATAGCCTCCCCCATGAAGAATAAATTATTATATAAAAACAAAAGAATTTAGTTTTATTTAATTAAATTAATTATCTACTTTTTACATTTATTATTAAATTAATATATTCCCCACATGCTAAATAAAATTATTCATTTTCTTGATCCATCATCATTAATGAAATTTTTCCCATAATACATTATAAATAATAGTCCACAATTTATTGTTTCATCCAATTATTCTTTCTAGTCACAATCCCAATGGATTAAAAAATTATTAAAAATTATCATTCCATAATTCCTGCTACTCTATGAAACAACCAAAGCTAGAATAAATTATGTATAACCAAGATAAAATTTATACCTCATGAAGTGGAGAAAATAGTGACGATAAAAAAGAAACATAGCCGTATGGAACTCATGTAGAAAATTAATAATAAATAATCACATCATTATGAGAAACAATATAAAATACCATATTTGATACGTTCTTTCAATCATGGTGCCATTTCCAACACCCTTGTGAATATAAAAATGATTCTTGGCCTCACATGAATCATCGACTACAAAAATATCTAGGCCTACACACCAATTAATCATCAACAAAACCATCTCAAGATAAAATCTCATCAGATTGTAATGATCATGTTAATTGAAATACAAGATGAAAATAACCAGAAAATAGATTCATCAAATAAACTAATCCCTAAAAAGGTATCCATATTTCACATTAAAATCAGATCTCATGGCTCTAAATGATTAAATTTATCAGAAACCCGGTTTAATACCAAATTCATCTTACCAATTCATTTATTGTAGGTTAAAACTATATCATATTATGATGTTATCTATTACATGCTATGATTTATTGAATATGATCACTCGTATAACTTTTAGATTCAATAAGAATAATGGATGAACAATAAAATTAACTTACCTTTTTGTAATATTAACATAAATATGAATTTATAGATTCATATTTTTTATCCAATTCTCTTATCATATGGAATAAAATGATTATGAGAACATACATTTACTATTATTTTATTTTTAGAAATTTATAAGAGTCAGTAAATTCAATATACTTGACTCATTTTTATTGTTGCCCAAAAATTACCATTATTCAATTCCTTAACCATTTTCATCCAAATAAAATTCTTTAACCCAGAATAAAGACATTATTAATAGTGAAATGATGGGGATAACATATTATCTTGGAAATCAATTGGAAAACCATTATCATGATTGAAAAACAACATGTGATCACTACAACCTTAAACTATTTATTTTTTATTTGATAAATTTTAATTTTTATTGCATTTAGTTACACCTTTACCCAAGTAAATAATGAATAATTACTTCATGATTTCATATAAGATGTATTGTAGAAGCGATGAATCCACATTCTGAAGGATTCATCATTCTACGTATGAAAATGGAATGACAACATGCCTCTAAATCACCTCTTCTTCAAGAAAACTGCATCCCTATAAAGACTCTACACAAAAGCTGCATCAACAAAAAACCAAAGATATTAATAAAGTAATGGGATATCAACGAAAATATAATGTAAGGTAATAATGTGAGTAACATGGACTAATACACATAGACAACAAAAGAAACATAGGACAAAGTCACATCAAGTCATCATGGTTTGATCTATATCAGTTTGGAGACTAATCCCATCGAAAGGGTATTCGATTTCAATAAAAATTACTCTTGGGATCATTTTTATTGAGAGTGGATGTTGAGAGAAAAATATTTATAGGGGGTTTGGTTTGTTTATTTGGAAAACTAGATTTTAGATGTCAATAGGACAACCAATACACCATGGTGAAAACATACTGTCTTATGAAAGCATTGTGATGCCAGATAGAAGACCATGTTAAAAACTTCCTTATCAAGGATGCATAAATGAATCATAGAAAATTCATTAGTAAAAATCTTATTATTTAGGAATAGGAAAATGACACTTGGAAAATCACTCCACTACAGGACCCATTCCCCATAATGTAGGCTACATCGCTTCCCACCCTTCACATGACATGGTTACTAAAATTGGATGAACATCCTTAATAACAATATATATATCTACACCATAGCCGATATATCTATAAAGTGGAAGAGGGAGTGCCAATAATGAACAAATACTTCATTCCTAATCTATTAAAATATGATAGAAGTCCCAAAACACATCCTCATATGATCCTATTCCATAAATATCCTATCTAAAAAATAACAACTACACTTATATAATTTCTCACATCTGTATAAAAATAAAGGTTTTTTGATTAAATTTTAGTCACAATCCCATATGTACTCTACAAATCATTAAGGATATACATTTTACACCGTCACTATCAGAATTTCCAAAAATTTAATGGGTTTATAATTCCGAGACACTATATTTCTTATTTTTCTATTGATTATTAAACAATTTGGACATTACTCAAGCATACATATGACCTAATGTCTCCATGATTAGAACATAATTTATTTTTATTTAAAATAATTCATTTATGGTTTTAAATGTATAATAAACCTTTAAAAATGATAAATATGTCATGATTTTTTCTATTATATATTACAAAAAAATCAACCCACTTAACAAATCCAATTTACCTATGTGATTTTTTACATATTATACCAATATCATCAAAACCTCCAACATAATGTAAATTGATTATGTAATTTTAAATAGAATAGTAATAAATATAATAAAATGAATCATAAACGTGACAATGGTTTTCATGAAATTAAATAATTATCTTATGATTATTAATTAAGATGATATAGAACATATGTGGCAATTACAAATCTATATAAGGGATACATTACCTTAAAATATTATTTTAATAGTTTTAGGGAATTTTTTTCTATATCATTTTCTCTTAGGGGAATATTTTAAAAATATTTTATGAATGTGTTTAGTTGATAAAAAATAATTATAAAGAAGTATGTCACGACTCATCCCCTTGGGCCCGTGTCGTAACAACCCCAAGCCCGCCTTCCATAGGCCAGGGGCTGGCGACTAGAACCAAAGGCGTAAATCCCTATAACTGGGAAGGCATTGCCTTTATAAACGTAAGCAAAAAACACAACCAGAGTACAAGAGGAAGAAATCACTAAGTACAGCAGTAAGAAAAGTGATGATAGTACAAGGGGCCGGAAATACAATCCCAACAGATAGGTACAACTACAACTGAAAGTAAACTACAACAGAAAAGACAAGTAGCTGGAAGATGACACGCAACTCCTGGATCACCCACCATGGATCCTACATGAAGGGTAGGTACAGATGTCCTCCTCATCACTCCACGTCCGATCGTCCGTCCTTCTGTCTCCTCCGGGTACCGACTTTTCATGAGATCCACCTCTGTGTACCGTCCAGTCCTCGAATGCTCAGCCTTAGTCAACGTTGTCCATCGTCTAAATCCAACACAACGAGGTGTGGGCATAGCCCGTGCAAGGGTGAGTATAACGATACTCAGTAGGGACCCCGAGACCCTCAAGGTCTCTCTAAATCCAAAAAGGATAATCACAAAGCAGAATCTCAATAGATAACCCTTACTTAGGTATAAGCCCATACTTATACCTAAGTTATCAAGTAAACCATCTTAATCATGAGGAAACATAAAGGTTATGAAATCAACGGATAACCTCTACTTAGATATATGCCCATACATATACCTAAGTTATCAAGTGACCCATCTCAATCATGAGGAAACACAAAGGTCATAGACTGAGCTCAAACCAGGATTTTCATTATCGAAACCGTAACTGCTGAAGAGCCCCATCTCTGACGAGTACAGTGATCCTGTCATGTCTCCGAGGTAATTCTCACAAACCTTAGACTGCTGAGATACTCCTCCTGTCGAGTATCGCCGGTCTGCCACCCCACAAAATAGTGCTCCTCCGCTATGGGTCTGCCACCTCACACAGTAGTGCTCCCCCTCATAGCCTATAGAGGTACTCCTCCTGTCGAGTACCGTGGGTCTGCTGCCTGCTACCAGGCACTCCGTTCATCGTGGGTCTGCACCGAAACACAGTACTGCTCCATTCACTGGGCTAGTCGACTCACTCCAAGTCAATTCGGTCAAGCAGTCGTCAGGTCTTAGCTAGCTACACGGTCTCCGTACTCCGTACGCTCGTCTCGGGGAGGGTCCGCTCCACGAGCTATAGGTCGATAATCCAAGTATCAAAAAGTACCATGCAGAATTATCTCAAAGGTCCGCCTCGTCATAGGGGTCACAATGCAACAGACGGCGCGTCAATCGGACGCCCAGTCTGTGAGTTATTAGCCTTTTCATCCTAGGGTCCCGGTTGGTTTCGTGTACGAACCAACCCGATCGCATCTCAACTGTTCCCCGAAATCTCATAGGGTATACTCATAGGGACCTTTTATCAACATGATCACCAAACTCCGCGGACGGTTCGTCAAACGGACATCCGGTCTGAAAGTTATCAATTTTTTCGTTCTAGGGGCCCGGTTGGATTTCGGGTTCAATCCAACCCGGCCACTATCCAACTGCGTCCAATCCACTGGAGAAGTATGCCAAAAGTTCCTTCTCATCAAGAGGAATCCAACAAAGTCGACGGCACGTCTATCGGACGTCCGGAGCTCATGTTATAAACCTTTCCGTTCCGAGGGCCAGGTTGGTTTCGTGCTCGAACCAACCCGACCATACCGAAAGTTATCTGAAACCTTGATTGTAATATACCAAAACGACCATCTTGATCAAAAGATCGCATCGCAACTGATGGTGCATCAATCAGAAGTCTGTAGCCCATGTTATGGGCGTTGGAACGAAAACTGTCCGAAAATAGGGGTTTGGGCCCAGTCTGACTCGGCCCGAGACCCCCTGGGTCAGCCCGAACTGGGTCGACCCGACCCAGGTCCGGGGTCGGCCCACTAAAGCGCGGCCCGGCCCAGCTGGCGCAGCCCGGCCCGGCCAGCGCGGCCCGCGTGGCCGGACAACTCGGCTCAGTCGATCTGTTGCGGAAAGGGGGGGGCGTTGCCCCCCTGATTGAAGCCAAGGCACCCCCATGTGGGGGCCGCTCCCTTTGAGAGTCAGGGGTTACGACCCCCGGTCTCCCCCTGGTCCCGCTCTGCCGCGGGACCATCTCCTTCCACCATGGCTTCAGCAGCGGTGGACCATTCTGGCGGCGCGCCGGGCGCCGCCGCCTCAGGGCGGCCGGCCGGTGCCGGCCATCATGTCGGCCGCCATACCGGCGTGGCGCGCCGGCAGGATCTTCCGCGGACCACCGGACGCGCTCCGGTGGTCCATTTTGCCTTCGGTATTTTCCAGCGGTCCTCCCGGGACCCGACCTTCACTGCGGAGGCTTCAAATTGACTTTTCGGCCCCGTTTGTCATCACCCTTCGATCCGTACATCAAATAAACAAACAGCGACCTCTTCGTGGTTTTCCAGCGCGGCGCGATGGCGCCACGGCTTTGTTCGTCCTCCACGGCGCAGCACAATGGTGCCATGCTTCTTAGCCCATTATTCTTTGTTTTCGCGCGGTGCGATGGCACCGTGTCACCTTTTTTTGAGCCGTAATGGGTATGACAGCAAGGGGGGAGGAGGGTCGGCCGTGTCTGTGTGGTCAAACCTCCTCCCGTTATAATGATAGAAAGCGGCCAAAAATTATCAATGAAGTTCGTTAAATAATAATTGATCGAAGGTGAAACCCCTACCTCGAAATAGACGCCTCACGTCGTCGAGTCGCGGAATTCGAACGTCGTGGTATTCAAGTGTCGCGGAAGAACGATATCGATTCTGTCAACGTCGGAAGAAGGAGAAGAACGTTGTTTTTGGTGATGATCAACGCGGTCGGTGACTTCTCCCTTGACATGGAGGAAGAGAATAGTTGTTGGTCGTTCTTCGTCGAGAACATTCTATGTTGAAGGGAATGTTTTATTCGTCGAAGAAGAACTGTTATTCATTGAATATGTGTCGTTCTTCATCGGAGGGAAGTTCTCTTCTTCTTCACACCAAAGTTCCCCCAAAAACTCCATAACGTTGTTAATATTTTCTCACACACCAAAAGCTCTAACACAAAATAATATCCCATTATATTACTTTTATTCACACCTAAAAGATTTTAAAATTCAAACCAAACCACATAATTAATTAAATGAAGAGGTTCATCTCATTAATTAAGGCATGTTGGGATGAATTAAAGGTGGAAGGAAAAGGTGAAGAGTTATAAAAACATAAAGGAGGAGGAGATTAAAGGGGAGTTGGCACATTAAGTGCAAGGGAGTTTAAGGGGGTTGTAAGAAGTTCAAGGGGTTATGGTCTCGTGTGGGCCCCACCACACTAAACTCTCCCATGGGAGGTTAGGTGAGTGTGGGCCCCACCTCCCACATATTCACACATGGGATGTTGAGTGGTGGTGAACCCCCACCAACAACTTCCCATGGTATAATTTAACTTCCTTGGATAACAAAAAAAAATTGTACACAATTTTATTTATTTCATCTTTAAACCCTAAAAATTTAACTTCTTCTCCCGAACAAACGCACCTACGGTAAAAGTCCTCTTAAGCATATATCGGTGCTGCGAGTTCATCGGTGCCCTCAGATTTCAATTCCAAGCACCGGTTCAAAAGATAGAAAACCCCACTTGTTCGTTCACTGAACGTACCTGAGATAAACTTCGAAAATTGGTTTCGGGCACATCGGGCCTCGGAATCAGGTTCCTCCAGAAGCCGCAGTCTTGTAAAATTTCAAAGAAATTAAGAAAAAAAATTCCTTGAAATTTCCGGGCCTTACAAAGTAATTATGTCACATTATAATATCATTCAATGGTTTTAAAAATGAATATTTTATGTTTTTATATAGAATTCTTTTACACAATGGAAAAATTAATGTTCTATTTTAATTTATATGGTGTAAAAAAATTCCCCTCAGTCATAACCATTTTTTGATGTTTAGATTCCATTATAATATTTCGATATTCTTCAAATAAAAAACCACCATCATTTTTTGTATATAGTCTCCATTTTTTTAATTGGATAATATATTTTTATATCAATTTTTTTCTTATGGGATAAAGGTCTATTTTATGTTTATAGGGCTATAAATTCAATATTTCATGGTTATGTTATATCTATTGGAATTTTTTTAAAATTACTAGTGATTTAGATATATCAGATGATGGTGGGAGATTCCTATATAACTCATGACGATGGGTGAGTTTGATATAGTTATCTAATGCATTTGGTATAGGGATATAGGCAATTATATAGGATTCTATTAAGAGTTTATTTTAATTTACAATCTATGTCATAACATTTTTATGATTTAATGAAATAGTGATAAGAAAATTATGACCCATGTTAGATATAGGATTTATCTATCCTTGATATGGGTCATTTCTAGAATATTATGATTTTTTAAGGAAAGATAATGAGCTTATGTTCAGTTCAAATTTCATCATAATTATTAAGAGTAAATTGTAGAAATTTTATTGATTATTTAATTATAATAATGAAACCTTTATGTGTTTTATTATTCTATTATCATGTATTATGAAATCATTAAGAAAAATAATTAGGAAGTGAATTTTATTTCATGGGTATGTAAATGTTGATTTAGAGTCAATTTTTTTCTAATTTTTTTTTTTAAATAATCATGGATTGACAATTTTTTATCTTGATGTTTATATGTTCTTTACTTAATTTTGTTTCATCAATCTTTTGAAATTTTTTCATAGGGTTTTAAGGATATGTAGTGACATGTACAAGGTCAAGAAGAAAATTATAATGATACATCATAAATAGAAAAAAATTATTTCATAAAATTTTTGAACTGTTGAAAAAATGGGTACTTAGTTAATGTGTTCACTATTTGATATAATATTTATTTATATAAGGGTTATTTGAAAATTTTATTAAATTAAAAACTTTAAAATTTTCATTAGAAATATAATAAAATGATTTTTTTTAAAATAAATATTTTGGATTTCTTTAAGGTTTGTAATGTATAGTAATTCCTCGTATTTTGTGGAGAAATTTGCTAGAGGTGAGATCATTTTATAGTGAAGGTAATGAAATGTTATTACATATAGATTTTTAATATAAATAGTGCAAATGTTTTACATGGAATTTGGGACCAATTTTGATAATATTATATTGTAGGATGATTTATGATTATGAATGCATTAAAAATTTATTTTCACAAATGTTTTTGACAAGTTAAAAACACTTTCTCTCATATATTTTTTCATTTATAATTTTTTTTTGTTTTCACGGTAATGATTAGTTTTTACTTATGAAATTTAATTTTAATTATTAAAGATAAAACGAGATATATTAAAAAATTAATACATAAATATTCCTAATACTAAATCCATTTTATGTAATAATATATAAAATTTAATGAAAAAATTTATTTTAACACTAGGACATATAATTAATAAAATATTGTTTTTTAAAAAAAATTAAGCCGAAAAATAATGATTATTATATGATTTTTATAATTTTAAATATTAAGGATAATAACAATTTTATTGTTAACTAAAGTGGATTTATGAATCATCAAAAGAAATCCATAATCTAATTTAACATTGTAAAAAATATATTTAAATTTAAATTGTAAATATAGTTTTCAATATTAAATGATTTTATAATATTCAAAATGATAAATATTGTTTTTTTAAATAAAATGTAGTTTTTGAAAATAAAATATTTTAATCGATTAATTAAATTGGATCATAAAAAGTGTTTTTATAATTTTCTAATTTATACTTTCTTCTTGATATAGTGATAATCACTATAGTTTTAGAAAAAAAATTTGGCACTATCCACTTAAAAATCAATTGTTTTATAAAAATAAAAAATATTCCCCTTATTATAATGTTTCTATAATGGATTCAAAAAATAAATTCAATTTGAATTAATGAAATTCTAAAATTTATTCATGTATATTTTAAATGAACATTAAAAACATAAAGAGAAATGACATTTATTAAAAAAGTTCTTCTAAAAAATATATTCCCAATATTATTTCATACTAATTAAAATTTTAATGATTATTAATATATTTTTTAGTACATTTATGTATTATATGATATAATAATCCTTATATAATAGTGGTAAAACTAATTTTTTAATTCATTAAATAATAATTTCACAATGATTAATACTTTAAAATTTTAAATCATATTAATTATGTATCCTCTAAATGTAATCATTTTTGGTTGATTAATATAATTTTATTTTTAAGTGATTTTGTGATTCTTTTGAATTTTTTTTAAATGATCAAATACTATTTCTCAACTCGTTTAAGTTTTTTCTTTGTTTTTAAACAAGAAAACAAATACATAATATTTGATTAAAAATATATATATATTATTAAATCTCACAGGGTTTCATTTTTTAAGGACCTGTAATTTAATAAACCTATAAATATGTGTTTAATAAAAAATATTGAAATATCATACATTCCAATTATATTTGAGGATTCATGTTTTATGTAATTATAAAACACACTTTAATATAAATTCATTACATTATAAAGTGGATATTTCAAATTAATGTCCATTTTTTTAAGAAAACGGTATTCCAAAATTTTACGAATTATTTCATACAAAAAAATATTTCTTTGTTTATGTTGAATCATCATAGAAAAAATATCGACCATTCTATAGTAATAATCATTCCTAAATTACTATGAATTTTTTTTGAAATCATGGGATGTGGAAAAATCTTAGAAAGGGATATTTAAAAAATGGATACCTGTTATCCCAGTGAAAACATAGAAAACCATGAAATTATTTAATCATTCATAATAAAACACAAAGAACATAAATGAAACCTACAAATATTAAAAATTTATCTATTTCTAAAAGAAAACTATTGAACCCATTGGATAAAAGAAAAAAACCACGATGTAATCATGAGGAATAGGATAACTCGTGAAATTATTTCATTGAAAAACAAAAATTTCACATTTTAATGTTCATATGATTTTATAACTTCATTAAAGAAAAATATTTCTATAAGAACCATTTTGGAAACAAGAATATATTTAAATTAGATAATCATATTTAGAAATTTGTTTTTCTCATATTTAACCCATGTAAGAAATAACTGAGTCCCAATTGATTACACAATAGTAACCCAATATGTTATCTCCCCCATTTTACCCCTTAGAACACTATATCATTAGGCAATTCATTAGAGATGTATATTAGGATAACCCACTATGATGAGATGTGATGGTATCAACCAGAATCATCCACAATTATGCAATACTATATCATAATGAAATCTTTTATAAACCCTCACATTTAATCATGGAACTCTTTAAAAATTCATTTCATCCTTTAGAATAATAACATTTTAATTTTATATCAAAATGAAGAGAAATATACATTTTCTTTTAAAATAACATTAAAATGGATATTTTTACAAGATGCTAGGAAATTTAATTTTGATTGAAGACCATGAAAAAATGTAGATTAATCATAATAAATTTAATATGAAATTATCTAGAGAGAATATATTCATACTATATATATTAAATAAAATATTCTATTCTACTTTTGTAAAAAGATACAAATGTTACAAATTCCGAAAACATTAAAAAATTCATTTTTAAAATATTGAAAAAAAATTGAATGATTATTTAAAATTAACATTTTCATTATTTAATGTAAAAATATGAGCATTATTTAAGCATTTAAAATAACATAGAAAATGAGAAAAATTCATTCAACAAACATAAAATAGTGTTTATAAATAATAGTCCCTTACGTATCTGATAAATATTAAATTTAATGATAATTTAAGGAAAAACCATCAAATAGATTTGGAAACCACTAGAATTATTGTAATTAATAATAATATACATCTATTGGGTAGTTCACACACAACTCAAGAGAAAACATCTAGTGAAAATAGAATATGTCCAAATGAAATGAAATTGAGACCAAAATCCCTTACCTCGAGTCTGACAAACCACATACATTATTTAAAATCACTATAATAATCATATATTAATTATATTATTTTTAAAGAAAAAATTCCCGGTATATTATCTTTTCATTATATAATTAATTTCAGTTACTTCATTGTATTACATACTTACTAAGTTGATTTCGTTCATTTTAGATGTTTTCTTCATAATACTAAAACAACATTGGTTGGTTTCCCATTTTCAAATGGTTTTCTCTTTCTTCATATATAAAATATTAACCATAGAATAACTAAATATTAAATTAATTAAATAAATTTTTAGAATTATTCAATTTAACGAAAATAAATGTTATATACCTATGTTGATTAAATATAAGTTAATAATTCTATATTTTAGAGTTGTTATTTGATTGGAAAATTTTTAAGTTATTGGTTTTTCTGTGTTTTAAACGATTTTCTAAAGGTTCGCAATTTAATCAAAATTTATCCAAGAACTTTGGATTCTCAATGAGGTCATCAACTACATAGATATAGCACTTGTGGTGCAGCATGTCTATAAAACATAGATTGATAAACCATGAATACTTCCAAAAAATTGATGAATCACCATCTGATTCCTACCATAAGGATAACAAAATGTTTGAAAGACCATGCTTTTAAACCATGTGGTTTCATAGGTGAGAAAATATTCCTCACACAAATAGTGTATGGTTTTCCAAATTTTCTACCAAACCTTGTGTATGTGAAATAAATTATATGAAAATATATGTTGAGACCTATTTAATGTATATTTTAACCCATAATTCTTTATATAATATTCCCTATAGAATTACTAGACTACGATAGCATTCCATTATAAATTTCACTCCTCAAAGGGTTGATTCTTGTGGATACAATAGAGTTATTAACACAATATTTAGGTACATGATTCAAAAATATATGTTCTTTTAGTTACTTTTAAATAAAACATTCAACTGTTAAGAAAATATAGATATGGAATTTTTATACTTGTTCAATATATTCCACTATCATCGAGTGATAATATCATTAACCGTTGATAGAACAGAGGTGGTTTTGGATGAATAATTAACATCCTTTTGATAGGACATGGAAAAATCATTAATTGTGGATGATTTTGAGTATATTAACATTTAATGATCATCTTGAGGCATTCTTATTAGGTAATTGTATATTATACCACATTTGTAATGATATTTAGATGATTTATCTACCTTTATTAACTAAAACTAAGGTTATATTCTAGAATTGAATAGAAACTAATGGTCAATTAATGAATTAAAAACGTATCTAGTAAATTCAAAATCATTTATATATTAATATATTGAAATTAGATTCACTATAGGATTATATGTTTCATGTGTTTCAAGAGACACCATTCATGATATGGATTCTTTTTTGGGATCCTTTATAAACATCATACATGTTGAACTAGAATATAAAATATGAATCCTTACATGGTGAGTTATCTCTTCAAGGATGGGAAGTATAATTCATCATAAGATCCTTTAATGAATACTAGAGAGGTTCTTCAATGAGATTATGGCGGGATGTTCTATACCATTTTTGGCCCATGTATAATCTTTTTAACTTGTTCTGATTATATAGATTTCATTGTTGTTGAAAATTCAAGACAGTATTTACTTGTGGCATTTTTTGTAACTTGTGTGACCCGTATTAATTCCAAATTACACGTGTATTTATTATGTATCTTGATATAGTATAATATTCTGGTCACATGTGGTTTATTTACATTTTAAATATATTCTCATGATTACATGATTTTCTTTTCCATGTCCTGACATTCAATATTATGTTAATTTACTATGCCATAGAGTTATTTTCATGGTACTCATAATTAATGGATCATTTAGATATGATTTCTTCTAAAAGGGGGGGGTCACACAACATGTCGTGATAAAGATGATGGACTATAGACGGGGCATGATTATGATGACCTTATGAACCATCCCAAGATAGTGAAGAGTTCACTCAATGCCTTGAGGATTCCAAGGGACACATTCTTAGGTATCCTTGAGGCCAGAGCTAAAATTCAATTCCATGGCGATAAATAGTAACTTTTTTAAAATCATTGTGGATAGATCATAATCACTTTTAACTCATTTTGATCAAATTTCTAACGTTGGGACATATAATCTATGACTAGGGATCAAGGTGGATTGGATATCACAAAAAATCTTTGTCTATGTTTTTTCTTATTATTTGTTCATTTATTGGTATTGTTTCATACACTTTTTATACTTTTTCACACATTTAACCAATGAATGGGTGGTTCCATTAAATGTTTTCTTACTCATACCCTTTAGGGGAATCTCTAAGAATGTGAAGACTTTATGTATAATGATCCATGTTAGGGAAATTGGACCATGGTAGACAATGGAGTGTTAGCGCATAAATCTGGTATTGGTATCGAGACCGACTCTAGAATATTTAAAAATGTTTTTTATTCACATGAAACATATAGACTATGTATTAGCTATAAAAAAAATATTTTACTTTGTTTTTTATTTGAATGAAATATTTACCATCTGTAACATCTTGATGCCTTCTCTTACACCTTTATTTAAATGATTTTTTATAATTTACTTATATTTTTGGTGAGTGGATAACCTAGTCAATGTATACTCGCTACATTGACAACCTAATTACCATTGTTTATTTTTAGTAGACTCTTGAATTTAAGGGGGTATATATGAGGTATTTTTGTTCTCTAACTTAGAGAAGGTGATTTTGGTTGGGAAATTGATGAAAAGTTATCAAATCATAGTTTTCTTGCATTATTATGGTTTATTCTAGTACATGGTAGAAATGATATATATTGTGTGGGGGATTAGGTGGGGATTATCCATGTTTCTGATTATTTCATTTTTAATGGACCTCCATGTTACTATTGACCATATTTCTTTTATATTTTAATGAAATTTGGTTGTGTTCATTAATTTTTAGACAGAACTTATGTTCAGATTCCATATGTAAAAAAATTACTTTATAATAATTCATTAATTTAATGATTTGAATTATGATATATGTTCTGTATAGACATGTATTATCTATTAAGTCGTATATTTATTTTCCATGATGTTTTCATCTATCAATATAAATTAAGTATATTAAAATAAGAATTATATTATATTATATTATATATATATATATAATCTTGTGACTAATGTTCCTGGATGTATAACCTTAGATAGTACCCGGGGAGATATAGCTTTTTTTGTTTGTATCCTCAAAGGATATCCCTTATATGATCCCAACAACTAATTAGGATTTTCTTGAATGGTTTATATGATCTAAATTGGCCTTTTTGGTTTGTGAAGTTTTATTATATGAAGAGGATAATAGAAAAACTATATGGTGTGTTATTGGATAATTCTACTAGGTAGGTTCCCACCATTTCATTTCTCTATATATTCAATGGTGAAACAGAGCATGCTTCCACACCTACATTATTGACACATGTAGTGGCCCCACCAGATAAGGGAGTCATTTTGATAGTTCATTCTAATAAAGAGGGGAACTGATGTCCTTGGTAAATAGTAAAAGATATTTTATCTCTATAATCAATGAGAATTTTAATATGTTTGGGGAATAAAGGATTTCAAGGATTTATTATATATAATTAATTGTGTTTTTGACAACATTGAGAGACCTAAGGACTATAATGTGGAGTTATAAGAATTCATGCTTCAAGGATAAGAAATTAGATGGTTTTACATGATTGGATATTCTAGATGGAATGACGTTCTCACATGAGAGGAATTCATGGAACATTTTTAGGGAATTATTTCCCACCAAGAAGAATCTAGACAATGCATTGGAGTTTATTGACTGGTAGTAGGAAATCCTAACAGTTTTAGAATACTCTCATTGATTCAGTGAAATAATTATATTTTATCCTCAAATGGATGTAAATAAAGAAATTGATTGAATTTTTTTAAATATCAGTCTTCATTTTAAAATTATTTAATAGATTAAGAAATTTGACCAAAAGTCATAACTCGAGGCTAAGAACAACACCTTGACTATTTAGAAGGGATTGCATAAGTATTGAGCAGTTCCATCCATACACATGTGAGGGGACCTCTTACTACTATTCTAAGTAACACTTCTAGTAGCATAAATAGGATGAATGAGGATGTGAAACATAGTAGTGGTAGTAGGTAGTGTATAGTACATCTTCTTTATCACACCTAGGAGGATTTCCATATTTCTTCAACTATGTGATGGTCAAAGTTTTTTGAATATTGTACATGACACATCAAATCAACTGTTAGTTGTGTCGAAATATGGGTCACATGAAATAGTTATACTATAGATCTTCAAGTTCGGGGTACCTCAAGGGAACATGATATCCATGATCTGTGACATAGGGATCATGCCATGTTTCATAGTTATAGACTCAGATGATGAAGACTTAGACGAGTCAGGTATATCAATGATAATGTCATGGAGATAGGTTAGGATGAGTATATTTTTCTAATCCTAATCCATCCTGATTTGGTGAAGGTCCTTCTACTGTTAGACTTATGACTTTGATCTCTTATATTAGATATATATATATATATATATATTCTACATCTTCCTCCTATTCTATTATATTTACACATTATATTTATTGAATTGACATTCCGGTCAAGTTATATTAAAAATTAAATTCCTTATATACATCATTAGTTATAAAAGTATATCTTCTTTTATGATAACCATATTTTCTATAGTCATTTCTAGTTATAGATATATGAGGCACTTCAGGATTCGAGAGGTGAAGATCTAGGATGTGATTCTTATCAGGGACTGAAGGACCTGTATTAGAGCCCACATTGATTTTGATTGATAAATGCATCATTTACAGCACATAAGGGATTAAATTTCGTGATGTATGATGATTTGTTGTCTTTATAAGGTAGATTGTGTCCAAACATGAGAAATCTTGGCATGATTACATCATAAATTGAAAACATAGATCATTCTGGTGAATTATTAATAGAATATAAAATTTTTATAAGTTATGGATCTCTATCAGGATATCATTAAATGTTATTTAACATGTATATCCCTTGATATAAGATTTAATGTTGTGGTAAAATATCTACAGGTGCACAACCCATTTGAATATTTCCTAATCATATAGAACCAAACGAGTTGAAGGATCTCACAGTATTACATGAGGGCATAGAATAGAAGGGTTATATCAAATTGAGTATATATCCATGGGGTGAAAAAAATTCTATTCCCCGATATGGAAGATGATAGTATTATAATATACATATATAACATGAAATTGAATAATTGAACATGAATAATAGGTATCCCCTACCCAGGAACAATGATCATTTTAATAAGTTACGGGGAGCCTAATGGATCTCGAATAGTGATATCAAATTTGGATATGACTAGTTTCTATATGGGGAGGAAGATATCAAAAATATTGTGTTGATAATGTGGTATAGGGTATACAAGTACATAGTTAAATTTTTACTGATGAATGACCACGTAGTGTTTGTAGATCTCCTGAAAAACATATTCCACCCTTTACTTGACCTATTCATCATGGTGTTCATTGATGATATCCTCATTTACTCACTGACCCTAGATCAGTAGGTAATACAGCAGAACATATTATTGATTATTGTTTAAGCACATTGAATTTATTCCAAGACATAGATGTTTTAATTTTGGATTCATGAGGTGACGTTATTGGCACATGTAGTTTTTGAGACTTACATATCGGTAGACTGTGAAAAAGTAATGGTGATGATGTCATGAACACATCTCCATAATATGGTTCATATAAGGATAATTATTGTCATATATGGATACTATCTAAATTTTTTATAGGATTTATCCTATTTATTAGAACTAATGATAGTGTTTAAGTTTAATAAGTTGAACATTCAGCAGTCATACCAATGTGAGGAGGAATTTCTTAATATTGAAGAGAATATTAACTAAAATTTTAGTAATGATTCATTATTATCATTGTATTATATATAATGTATATTTTATTCCACAAAGATTTCATTTGGTTAAAATAATGATCTATAGAGATAATTTAGTATCTTATAGGAAAAGTTATATAACACCCCATGTGTGGAGAAATCCTACTGATGAGATTGTGCTATAAACCATGTTTTATGATTTGAATTTTTGCAGATGAAATATTTTTGGAAAGGGATTTACAATATACATGGACCATAAGGGAATTCCCTATTTCTTCTCAAATTGGGATTCATAATTGAGGTATAATCGCATGGTAGTGTTCTTTCATCCATTAAATTTTTGGAAGGCCTATGGACTATGTAATTGTATTACCGTTGCAGATGCACATAGCTTTATAAAATTGGTATCATAAGAGTTTAATGATTTTGCATAGAATTAATAGAGACGATTTATGTTCATGTTGAATTATTAGAGAATATATATATATTATATGATGATATTTAGATTACATGTTCCCAATTAGATTTAACTTATTCCATAACAGAGTGCGTTAAAGATTTTTAGGAATCCAACACAAAGTGTAAAATGGTGCAAAAACAACTAGAAGTTGGTGACTTGAAACCTATGTGTTTATAGGTGGAAGTATCTATGATCATAGTACATGTGAAGGGTTATGTCCATGCTTCTATCAAAGAATACTTGATGATATAATTCCACACATCCAGGTGGATGGTGCATTCCAGAGTGAAAAATGAGTACCATAAGTATTGATGCAAGATTGAGTTCCATGGGATGAGTATGAGAATTATTGGATTTTTTACCAATTCAAAACCTATTATAGGATAAATATAAGAATAAAAATGTATGTGGTTTAATCCAAAAACATATTACTCTCTTGTGTATGTGGTAGTACATCACAAATAACTGTTTGGTGGGGTGACCATGGACCCCAAGTTACCATTATAATATATTACTTAATCTTGATTCGATAATGATAGTTTATGAATTTATACCTATACATGAGACTCAATCAATGGTCATATAATATATATTTATGTAGAATATATTTTATACTTTAATGGTGTTCCATTGAGAATTTTATCTGATAGAGGAATATATATTACAACATAGTTTTTGAAAATATTGTAAAAGTCCGTAGAGAAATAATATATATTTGAACAAAAAATTGTATCCCCAAACATATGGAATGTCAAAGAAGACTACTAATGTATTATATGATATGATTTGGGAATCTATATTTGAAATCATTGTATAATGGTCCATGCACATAGACTTGGATGGGTTCTCATATAATTTTTATGAATACTATTTAGATGGATCTTTTTGAGGTTCTCTACAGTTGGTCATGTAGTTCATCGCTATATTGGAATCATGTAAGTGAGGTAGATATGGTGTGGAATATCATGGGTTTTTAGTCCACTGAGAAATTAAATATGAATAGGATTTTATTGAAAACCTTATATAGTAAGATGATATCTTATTTCTATCGTTTGATTAGACCATATGAGTTTTTTAAATGAAAATTGGGGTTTTTTGAGTAACTCCTCATTTTGGCCATTGACACTTGAGTATAAAAAGAATGAAACCACCACCCTTTTTTGGGAACTTTGAGATTCCCAATTAGATTATAAAGGTATAGTAAAATCTAGATATTCCATCCCTCATCCACAGTAGCAACAATGTGTTTATTGTGTCATTGATCAGATGGTACTTGTTCGATCATATTCATTTAATTAACTCTAATAAAATAGAGTTGGTGACCAACTCTTGGTATAAGGAATGCTTGGTTAAGATTTTATATTTGAAATAGAAAGTCTTAAGGCTTAATACAAGACCATTTTACTATATTTTACTATATAATTGATGCATGAAGGAGGATCCTTGAATGTGGGAGGAATATGTTTATGATTAATGGATTTAGTGGGTAAATAATTATTTCTAATTATGATTATTGAGGTTGGGATGTATTTATAAGGGGAAATTGTATAATCCATGGAGTTTTTGGTTTGTCGTCATTTAATTTCATCCATTATTAATAAATTTCGATTTATTGATTTGTAAATTATTCAAGAGGTTCATGTGGATTTCAAAGAGTTTAAGATTTATATCCAAAGGTTCATGGATTGAAAATTGTTTTTCCAAACCAAAAAGAATATCTACAAAAATATGAACCATGTTGTAGTAGTACTAGGGGTAGAACAATATTAAAGAACACTATTTAAAAAATAGTATAGATTGTCAATGAACTATTGAAATCCTCCAGTTTCAATAGAGTCATTAGTGCATGGATAGAACAAATATGTTCCCAAACCACACATGTTACCAAATGAGATAGAATTTCTTATTCAACAATCACGATGTTTGGAAAAGCCATGAACTCAAAAACTATTCAGATAAATTAAATAATATGAAAATCAAATTTATGAACCATTTATTTACCATTTTAATCCACGGTTATTTTTAGAGGAAACCATATCAAATACAAATTCATTTTGGAAATTTCATGATTAATTCATTCCCTATAATGAAAGATTTGGGTTGATCCCTAAGATTTGTTGATTGGAAATTGAGGTATGTAATGTAAAAATCTCAATACATAGAGTTCATTCAAGATATACGATTCTTCTAATAAATCAAATCACTGATGAAACATGTCATTTTGTGGTATATGGATTCAGATTCATCTAATGATGACTTCATCATTCAGTAATAGAAAAATTGTTTTTTATGATTTTTCCATGACATCCTTATATCCAAATCTTGGAAACAAATTAATGGTGGATGTTTTCATTTATGTCTTCATATATAAAAAAATTTTATAATTTAATATTCATGAATATCATATTGAAAATTATTTATAAGGACTGTTTTATAATGGATTGATATATGTTGACGTGATCTAATTATATTTTCTATAATTTACGAGAAACTCTTAATCTATTTTGAAAACAAAAGTGGATTTGGGGAATTAAAATTATATTCCTTTAAATATATCAAAATTATTTTTATTGATGGTAATTGTGAGTAATGTGGTTTTAGAACCACACTTGTTGACATAAAATCAACTTGGGTCTTGTTTTATGAAAATCTTCTTTTATGAAATATATCCTATGATTGAAATCCTTAACATGAAAGATAGTTTAATATTATTGTGCAACATGATTTTGGAATTTTTTACATGATATATATATTTTATTAAATTCAATGATCATTAGTTATGATGTTCCTTACTATTTATTGAATTGGTATACATGTTTTCCAATGTTATGATTTGTATGATGAAATTTATTATTTACCATGTATGATTATATTTCTTATGGGGTTTTTATAATACGTGAGCCCCATATAAAATTTATTCTTCCATTATATTCTAATTATGACATGATACACTTTATAGGTGGGATGTCCTGATATGATTTAACTTTAGAGGGGATTAGTGCAAGATATATGATGATGATAAAAATGAATCCATACATAGTTTATGGGAATGAATAACATTTATCCAAACCCGTGATAGTGAAATGTTAACACAATTCTTTGAGGATGATGAGTAACATGTTCACAATTAACCTCCTGGAACAACACAGAACTCGATGCATTGTGGATGATGAGTAATTTTTTTGACAACAATGTGGAAAGTACATGATAAAATTCAAAATTGTATGATTATATTTATATTATAGAGACAAAGAATATATGGATATGTCTCATGGTTTCTTGGTATTATATAAACTATAATTTTATAATTGTTTATGATTAAATTCTATTATATTATTTTCATGGAATTCAACAGTTATACTTGTGAACACATGTTAAGGACTCATTTCAGTTTTCCTATTAAGATTAGTTACAGACACCCCCACATTAAAATTTCCATTTTCATATATACATTAGGTATTAGGGTTCAGTTAAGGGAAAGGGGATATGGTAGAAACATGAATAGTAGAACATGGAGCTTGTAATAGTTCCAGGATGGACTCAAGAATTTTCATGGTGTTTATTTCAAACACCCTATATACTATGGATTTTATTCACACATATTGTACCCACTTTATTTATTTTTATAACATGCATTAATTCTCTTATAATATATTTATTCTTTACTTCCACCTTAATTACTGAATATTGTTTTAGAATTTAGTTAAATTTATTTGGTTTGGATATGATACTAATGGTATAATATACACATTAATGGAATTTATACCATCACTGCTATGCTTGGGGAGGAACACATGAGGTATCATTTCTATCTATATTAGACACAGTTGTTTGGGTTAGGTAATTACATCCTTGGAAGGTGGACGTGCCGAAAAATCACATCGCTCCATAATGATGGTAGTCTACCCATACCCATAAACAACGTTATCATTTTTCAATGGATCTAAGGCTAAGATGGTAAGTATTATCATATATATTAAGAATTATAATTATGTAATTTGTTATACATTTTGTGTTCATTAGAAATTATTAATTAAAGAATCTTCCTTTTTTACTAGGTGAAAATAGAACCCATTACATGGATCGTAGGCCCATAATCAGATAAAGATGCAAATAAAAAACCTAGAGACACATACATGATAAAATGGACACATATACTACATAATCATAATTTTAATAGTCCCAGGGATCATTTCATGTGAATTTTGTGAGATTCTTCTTCCTCTAATACCCAATATGTAACACTTATAGAAGAGTCCCACACCATAGACCCTATAAACTGACACCACCAGTCCATCTTCAAGACCCTCTAGAAGTTTGCACAATGATGCACCACTATTCATATGTTGTTCCTCTCCTAATTGATAGTCATTTTAATCATGGAAAATGGATTATTGATTCATAGACCATCATCAAAGTCCTTAAATAATTATAGATTGATTCATCATCACATGGATCCCCTTCTAACCATAATGGAAAATGATAGGAAAGCCAAATGAAAGGTCCATCAAACCGATCTATCTTTCAAAATGATCCCCTAAGGATTCTTTCATGGGATACCAAAACACTAACATCCAATTTCTATACATCATTATCATATAATCAAAATATAAGAACCAGATGGATGTAAACCAATCCATCAAATAGTAGAGGATATAAGGGTGGATGATAGGTGTCATCAAACCCATACCACATTCAATGATACCCCCCAAAAAATATAAATATGTAATTTTTTCCTTCCAAATATTTTGATATATATGGAATTTTTATTACTTTCCTGCATATAATATGAAGATGGAACTAATGCTCAAAAATTTTGAATGTCTAGTTTACCTATTCCACAGCATGACCCTAACAATTGGGACAATCTATAATTTCCATGTGTGTGAATGATAATCTCTAATCACATGAAATAAAACCTCTAAAATTTTAATTGTCATAAGTCCTAATTAATAGGAGACTTTGGCGAACAATAGTGACTCTAGAACCTGTGAAAAATCAATTGTATTTACTGAAGTATGAAGGCAAATCATCAATGATATTGGGTTTACATGAGGTCCTATGACTATTGACGAGCCCCGTATTAAGGATTATATCATCCATAATTCATTAATCACCATTAAAAACAAACAATTACTTATGTATTGATTACATTCATCGAAAATGGAATAAAAATGTTTCTATAGATCCATATTATGCACTGTGCACATATTTCATCTAAATAGTTATATAGATTCTAACCTCAAGATGAAATGTGGTGAGGTATAAATATTTTGATAGATGGGTTAGACTACATGGAAGAGAAGTTCAAGATTTTACATGATCATTATGAGATAATACTAGAAAATAGGAATAGTAAGTGGCACCATTAGAGGATCTATATTCTGAAACCATGTCAAAGCAATCATTAGTGAATCCCAATCGACCAGTGGTTGAACACTGACTATGGAAGTTGATTCAATGACAAAACGAGTTATTCAATATGAAAACCTATAGAACTGTATCAAAAACACTATAATAGTTTTGTTCTATTCTTAAAAAAAATTTCATTAAATTCTTAAAAATAACAATCTTTATGTTTTGGTGATGAATAATTAAACATATATCTTTGTAGAGGTTATAGTAGTCATGTATGCACGAGTGACATCGTCATTATAATAAGATGTAAAATGATATGAAAATGATTTTTCCAAAAAAAGAATAATATAATACTATATATAAAATAATTATGTCACCATACATTAATTGTTTTTTAATATTTTAAAATTTTGGATGATCAAATAAACCTAAAAATACACTATTGATAGTTATAACTATTCTTGGGAAAACGACATTTAGATTTTACCTTAAACCATTTTTGATTGTATATTCAGGAGAAACGAAACTCTATTACATGGGTATGATGTTTTGGAGAGAAATTTATTATATCCTGGATGATTTAGATATCCCAAGAGGTATATTGAAAATAAATTCTTAACCATGTAAAATTTGTGACATTTTTTATAAAATTCATTACACCCTACACCCAATGTCAATAAACCATACCATATTAGAAGAACATTATTTAAAAAGGAATAATGAATATTAATCTAGAAAAAAATATAAAATCTACTACCTTTATAATGTAAAAAATTTATATGAGTTCATATTGAAAATGGTTAATCTCCATCAAATGTGTGTTCATTCTATTATGTATTCTATTTAAAAACTATATTTAAAAATATTAGAATTTAATATTGATAAAAAATTATTTTTTATTCATTTCATCAAAATAAACATAGTATGAATTTTTTTTCATTGAAAATTGATTTATAGTTGAAAAATATGATTTAAAACATCTATATAATTTTAATAATATTTTCATTATGTATGTGAATAATATAAGATTACAAAAAATTTCAATTAATTTAAAATGTATTTATTTCTAATATTATACATTTTATGTAATTTGTTTAGTACATAAATCATATTCCGAACATATTTAGAACTAAATTAAATTTCTATTTTAATAAAAATTATTTTCAATATTTTCTTTTAAGAATGTATTTTTAAGTTGACATTATAATTTTTTTATTTATCATCATATCCTTATAAATAATAATTTATTAATAAAAAATAATCTATTAAATTTTAATTGTAATGCTTAATAACTCTTACATATATATAAATTTTGTGATTAAAAACTCACTTTTTCTAAAAAATGGTTTTAGGTTATATGTGTGTTTATCTTAAAATTAACTTGTAATTCCCTTAGTAATTTTACATGAATATATAATTTAAAATTTTAAAATTTGATGGTTAAAATTTGGTAAAAGATTCATTATTATTTTTTTAATTATATTTAATTATTTAGGAAAAAATTATTATTATGAAAAAAGTGAATTCATATAATTTTTATTATGTTAAGAAAAAATTATCATAAAAAATATTGGTATAACTAACCAATATTTAATTATATGTTCTCAATAAATAAGTACATTATTAAATAAATTGTTTCACATTATATACAAAAGTATTTTGAAAAAATATTTTTTTTATAAGGATTGATAATTTACTCCAAGAAACAATACTTATTATTATTTAATAATAACCTAATATATTTATACATTAATGATTAATTAACACTAGAATAATTAGTTATTAATTAGAAAAATTAATGGCTAATATACAAAAAATTATTTTTTTATAAAAATAGGTTTTCTATATATTATGAGTTTAATTAAATTTAATGATTATAAATTCAAGGATGTGAATTTTATATAAATAACACCATTTTTAAAATTATCATCGAAATAGTTATTTAATATTAATTTTTGGATTTTTTTTTAAAATGATTTACTATTACATAGATTGTGATAAATAATGATTTTACTAATACTTTTATTTTATGATGCAATTATTCACAAAATTCATGAATGTTTCTAAAAAGAAATGTAATTTTTTTAAAAAAATTAAATAAACTATTTTAAAATACTATCTTGATATATAGAATCCATGATTAATATTTTAAAATATATATATAATGTGTTTACAAGAAATGTTTATTATATTTTTATTTTAATATAATTTTCATATGGTGGAATAATGTTATCAATTTGATATTTTTATAAAATATAAATTTAATAATTATAAAAATTTAAATTTTTATATAATTAATATCATTTAAAAATTTGATATTAACCAGAATATAACACGTAGAAATATAGTTTTTTGAAAAATGTATTTCACACATTACATGTGATAATATTAATATTAGTTTGTATTACATGTATATGTTTTATTTGATAAATTGGTTTTAATATTTAAAATAATTATGATAAAATTATTTAACAAAATAAATTTATTTCAATCCATTGATAATAAATTACATAATTAAAAATTTGTTACCTTGATAAAGATACAAAAAATGGTAAAAGAAAAAAAATCTAAGATTTAATTACTTAAATATAGATAAATATTTAATTTTACAGTTGGTTGAGGATTTATCAACAGTAACCCTTAGAAAAACTACTATATTGTCTTTTATGTATTCAAATACCATGTAAAACAAGTTATATCTTTATAGTAATGATATTTATTTGGAAAAAATGCTACAATATTCAATTATAAATGGAACTAACACTGATCCACCTTTCCATTCATTCCAATTCCATTTAGATCTACCTAATATATTCCACATATTATTCAATATAATGTACCAACATCCATGTATCTTCTTTCTTTCAAAATTCCATTCTAATTCCTATTAAGGATGTGACTAAGGAGAATATCCAAGGAAAGATATAATATTTTCTATCACCCCTTCTTAATTGATGTATACTTCAACCAATAAATACCACTTATCTTCACTAGGTTATGATAAAACCAATATTATTAACATTACATTATTTTTTAACTAATATATAATAAATTGTATTACTTCATCCAAAATAAATGAGATAAAATAAAACATCTTCATTCCTATGTGTAGAATACTACTACAATGAATGAAATAATCAATTATTCATCACACACGTTCATTTAGGGTTAAAAAATATTATTTAGTATTATAATATTATATTTATAAGATGTTAATTATTTATAATTGATAATATTTTTAATTTTATAGATTCCTTATATTCTATGAAAACAATAGTTATTTTATCTGTACAAGTAGGCTACCACCTCCACGTGATGATGTTTCTCTTTAATTTTCTATAATGAAAAACCAGGGTAGAATAGAATGTTTTTTAATATATAAAAACACTATTTATTAATCCTTTATAATTAGTTAATGATAATATTTTACATTCCATATGTGATACTAAAAAAATGTTTTTTTATTTTCCACTATAAAGGATATATCAATAAACATTTTTTATTTGATCTTATTCATGGAATAAATTTTTAAATGTATAAAGTATGCTATATTATATTAATAAAAGAGATAATTATATGAAATTTTGAGCATTATGAATTTATATGTTTGACTATTTCATCTTAGACAACATATCCTGAATGTTTTTGATAAATTGACTTATGAACATAGTGTAACCGATATAAGTGGAAACAATGTAAGAAATTGGTGACACATAATAATAAATTGTTCGTATAAAAAATATAGTTTGATAAGGTTCATCCAAATATTTTGAATAATAAATATTTTTATTATTGATGATGTGATGTAAAATTGAAGAGAATATTTACATATGAGGTAAGGGTTTCTGTCACAGTCACCCATCACTAAAAAGTTCCATCCATAATTCAATTTTCCTTCTTGAGTTACAGTGTTTCATTTTGAGTTTCATATTTAATTTATAACTGTATTACATATTTCTATCTTATAATTTCACATATTATTAGATCATATATAATTTTACCTATAAAGAAACTTGAATATTTAACCATATTATGAATAATTCCCATCATTCTAAACTATGGATTCCCCTCTTTGTCGATAATTTCCCTTTTCACCATTTTATTAATTTTTAAGTAGAATCATAATTTTATGTTATATAATATTACCTTCATTTTTATAATATTTTATTTTCTATATATTTTTTTATAGATTTAGGCTTTTAGATATTGTTTTCAATACACAAAAAAGGGATCCTCTGAACCACCCTCATTACTATTTAATAAAATTTTCTCTTTCTTTTAATCACTTATCCTTTATCATCATCGCATGTTTATCATACATATTTCATGTATTTATTCTAATTACAAGTATTTATAGTTTCCTTTTCATTTATTTATTGGGGGGATAATTCATTTTTATATTCCCTTCTAAATACCAAATTTTATGTAATCCCAATTTAAGAGAACATTCTTATTTATGTACTCACATTTAGAATAACACAAAAAATATATTTTAAATCCCTGAATATGTTTTAACCACATAAATATATTTCTATAGAATCTTCATGGTTAATTTCTTTTTTAATGGAATACTATATGGTATTTTCTTATTAAAAATTATACATTACATATTTCTTAATGATTCACCCATGTGGTATATGTTTATTCCTTTTTATCCAAGATCCTTGCCATGATAATCTTATACTGTAACTCAATGATCATGTCATTTGTTTCAGTTTCATATTTGAACATCCACATTTATTAATTTGTTCTTATCATTGTAATCTTTATGAATTAGTATAATTTTATACTTAAAATTATAATTATGAAACCCAATTTTTTCTCATGGTCTTGATCATGCTATTGATATATGTATGGTATATTTTCTTCTTTTGGAATGTATATGTATGATGTTCATTTACAGAATTGGTATACCTAGAATTATATAGATATGTAATTTGTTGGGTAATTATTTATATCTCATTATATGTTTTTTAGGGAATTATGGATTTAACCTAATCCACAAAATGAATTTTTCCACATTTTGGGGATGGTATGGGTAGTCTCCCTTGACTTATTTTCATGAACCAATGTTTCATTTTCATCCACATTTTAATTATATTTTTACATCACAAATTTTTTTTTCATGTCTCCATTTTTATGATAATTATATTTTTTTATATTATGTTAGTCCTCTTAACTATCAACTTCATGATTTCATTACATGTTTATTTTATTACATGTAATTAAAGTTGAATTTTTTTTATGTATTTTCCCCATGATATTATATTTAATTTTAGTATATCAATGGGAGTTAAGTTAAAAATATGGATTTTTAAATTTCAAATATTTTTTTTTGAATTTGATGTATTTATATGTATAGTCTTATATATACACTAAATATCAAGATCATAAACATGTATTTTTTCAGAAATGTATATTGAAATTATTAAATGATTAGTTTATATGGATTGGGTCACTATATTTTGTGTCTGAGGAGGGTCTAGTTACATTTGGAGAATAAGATGAAGGTTCCTTAGTGAAACCCAAAGGGAGAAGTCTAAGGGATAATCCTATGTATATTTGATCATATAAAGAATAACTAAAAAAGATATTGTGTGGATTTGACATTTATTATATACATGTATGGATAAAATAAAGTTTATGCATGATCGAGCATATTTTTACCTTGGGTTAATAACCCAAATGACGGTGTGTTGGGTTCTAAATCTACTATGTCCTGGTGGATAAAAAAGAGGCCAAACTACACAATTGGGTAGACAAACCCGAACTATATTATTTATAAATTATTATTCTCTATATTAATATATATAATTATTGAATTTGTATTTATTTTTGGTTAAAAGTTTGATATTTATAAGGTAAACCACCATAATTTAACCTAGGATAACTATAAATTATATAGTTTTAACTAATAGAATTTAGGGCTAATGTGATAATGTAAAAATGAATTTTTTTTAAAAGTTGAATCTATTTTATGTTATTTAATATATTAATTCCCATATGATGTTAAATATTCATTATTAATGATTAACATTTATGTTTTACTAATGAATAGAAGTAAAAAAGAACTGAATTAACCATGGATGTGAGAGGAAATGTGATTATTAACTCAATCAAAACCCCATTAAAATGGTATATGGACTGAGATGTATTTTTATTATGACAATATAAGTATCATTAAACATTATTTATATTGTAATTATTGAATAAATACAACTTAAAACTAAAAAGAAAATAATGGGGACTCATCAATGTTCTGAAGAAGAAGAGGTTGATGGAATAACGTATGAATTTTTAACACGTACATTTTTTTTAAATAAGAACAAAATAAATTTCATTACAGGTATTGGAAAATTAATTAATTTTGGAATATGTAGTTATTGAGAATAAAATTTTCATATGAAAATGAAATGTTTAATTATCATGATGGGTGTGGAAAGAGTTCTTTTGAAAGCACCACATTCAGTCTAATGCCCTATGTGTGGAAAATGGATATCACATGTGTTATTTAAATAAATAAACGAATTATAATAGTGAGATTATTGATAACCCACCGAAATAAATGGATGTAAGGTATATATTTTTCATTTAATACTGATGAGGTGGAATTTTGTAACTAAATCTTCTATCTATGAATTGTCAATAACTGATCCTTAGTCTAGCCACCATAATTTTCCAAAAAAAATATGTGTATAACTATATTATATTATTTATTAATTAATAAAAATAGATTTATAATAGAATCAATTCATAATTTTATGGGAATATAAATATATGAATGTGTAGTTTTGATGTATTTGATGTGATTCTTGTAATAGATTGACAATTTCATCATATAATCCCAATTTACCAATCATGGTCCGCTTAAAAATAATGTTATCCTTGTTAGAATAAAATAGATAAGGGTTTAGAAAAAATGATAATATATCATATATACATATTAATATCATTATAATGGTAGATAATAATAATTGATCGTCCTCTCCATCATCCATTAATGCACCACCACCACCACATACATGCCAAAATATTTATGGAGAGGAAAAAAACCATGATACTAATGAATATAAAATAAAAAACTACAACCACAATTCTAGAGAAATAAGACATGGTAGAATGGGAAAAATGGGGAGGCCACCTAGTGACCATGATGGTGTGAGATTTTAGAGAATTAGGTTCAATGCCAAAGAGCCTATGATCCCATGTAGGTCTGCATGAAATAGTTTGAATCATAGAATTAATTTTATGGGATCATTAAGATCAACCAATAGAATATGTGATAGATATTCAATCCCTTGTCAAAAATTATAAATGTGGAATTAATGGAGTAGTAAATAAATGGATAGTTACAACAAGTGATAAATGAGATGTTTAGTCATTTGATGAGGCTGGTAACACTAGTGAGGAATAAACTAGAGGTGGAGTAGGCTTGTGCATGGTAATAAAATTTCATAAATTTGGATGATAGGGGTCTAAACATGGATCTCAATAAGATGTATTATCTGGAGGATAATTCATTATCAAATTCATCATTTGATCTCAACATTCTTCCAACACCTCTATGTTGAAGAACTAATATGGATGAGAGATATGTGTGTGTGGTGTAGGGAATCAAATATCATACCATAGAATAATTTATTATAATGTATCAATAAAATTATGATTGTGAATTTCTGGGAAAATAAAATAGTCATATAATCTAAACCCTAGGAGTTATATAACTTAAATTGATAAGAAGATATACAGTTTATGTATTAATCTTATTATAAGTAAATATAAGTGATTTTAAACTCTTTATAAAATTAAATATTTAACAACATAATATACACCCTAATATAAATTCATTATTAATTAATAATTTATATTTAATGGACCTAATTTATTTTAGGGGTGAATGTAATGACATGAGATTTCACTGTATTTTCTCATTATAAAATCAACACAAAAAATTAAATTATAAAAAAAAATTCAAGGAATTTTTTTTCAAGGAACTAAAATTATTATGATTAAACTATAAAAATATATATTCATTTCAATGATGATTAGTTAAAATTATACAAATGAGTACAATATAGTAAAAATAATAATTAATATACCAAAAGTAGTTTTTTAAACAAAATTAATATATTTTAAATATTTATATAAATATATATTAAAACATTTTTGTAAGATAATATGAAAAAAAATAATTTTTTACATATCATGTAAATTTTAACATGATTTTTTTTAATTTTCAAATATAACAATTTTTTTGGAGAACGGTGAAAACTAACAAATTTACTAATACTTTCACTTTTAGAATTTATTATTAAATTATTCCATGAATGTTTTTAATCACTTTTTACTAAAATAATTATATTTTAGAAATTAAAATTAACAAATTTGAAATAACATTTTGATATATACAACTTATACATAACATTTTATAATATTTGTGTAATGTTTCTATAGAAAATTGTTTTCATTTGTTTCATTTAATAAAATTTTAACAAAGTGTACTTTGGTTTTTCAATAATTTTATTTGTAAATATATTCTTATATAAATAAAAATATACCCTTTAATATCAATTTAATTTATAAAATTAATATATTTAACCAAAACATTAAATTCATCATAAAAATAATCATTTTATCAAAATGAGTTTTTATGCGTTACATGAACAATTGTAAAAATTAACATTTATTACATATAGAATTTTTATTGATAAATTGTAATTTATATTTATAATATATATTTTTTAAATTATAAAATAAGGTTAATTTTGTTTTTATTCCTTAGAAATAAACTTACAAGGTTGAAATTATTTCTTAATATAACAACCAAAAATTGTAATGTAATAATATAAGAGTAAATAACATCAAAACATTTTTAAATTTTTTTATAAAATATTATTTGAGGATTTTTGAACAATATACTAGAAAACACTCTATTATTATCTATTTAATCATAAAATTCTATTATAGACATGTGATTTATTTATATTAATTAGTAATATTTCCTTAAAATTCTATTATATTTAATTAGAAAAGGATCCATAACACATCCACTAATCTACACTTCTGAATCAAATTATAGTTGACAAAAAATATATCTCACTCTTTTTTCAATCATCTTCCCATATTATAAAATATTTTTTCTCTCTATATTCCCAATCTATGGTGCATTAATGGTGTCACAAAATGAGAACTTTCAAAGTGAGAGGTAACATTTTCCACTACGATTTAATTATTATCTTTCACTTATTCCTCCCCAAAACAACATATAAACAATATTATGAGAAATATAGTTTTATTAAAATTGTGTTATGTTTTATACTAATGGAAAATACATTTTATATCCTCCTTTAAAATATTTTAGAAAAATTAAATCATTGACATGCTTTTTTGTGGGATACCACCTCTATAAATTACATATTCAATTTGTGATCAACGACATTAATTTATAGTTAAGAAAACATTATTTAAAAAAATGATACTTATATAATGAAAATTACTCTGAAATTATTGTATATTTTATTTTCCACCTACTATGTGTTATGTATAAATGGGAGTATCATTTGTATTTACATGCAAACTACAACCTCTGAATAATGATGCCTCGATTATTTTCATACCCACTAACATGGGTGTAATAAAAAATGTATAAAATGTAAAAAAATTATATTTACAAAAACATTGGAATTATTTAAATATATTTTAATAAATTATATATTCTATTTAATAAATAATTGTTTTTATAATCATTTTTATAACTAAAAATGACATAACAGTGTACATTTTTAAGATTCAATAAATTCATGGATAACCAATTTACAAATATAAATTATTTATAATGAAATAATATTGGAATTAATATATTATAATTCTATATATTCTAAAAATATTTTACAACAATTTTACCTTGTTCTAGATATGATGAATATTTATGAGAAATTGAGCGAATGGCTTCCATTAACTGACTAAACAAGAAATATTATAGTTAATTGTTGAAACATTATGATAAATAGATTTTATAAAATAATTTATACGGAGAAGGTTCCTAGGAATATTGAGAAAAAATATTTTTTTTATTAATTATGTTATATGTATTTTTCAAGATCGTTAAAATAATACATTAGGTTTGTTGTCTTAATCAGCCTTCATTGAGGCATGATTTGATTTTAAGAACAAGTATTCAACTATATATTGTATGTATTTTTATCAGTTTTTTAATATAAAAACTAGTATTTTTTATAAAATTAAATTCAATATAAGATATTTTTGGGGTTTGACTGAATAATTCACAAGAATACAATGGTATTTCAAAACTCAATTTTATTTCAGGGGTTGTAATTATTATCTTTGAGTTTCATATTTATTTTCATATGTTATACTCTATTTATATCTTTTTAGATCAATTTTTATTTAAATATTTATTATTTATTATATATAATACATCATGGAAATGAAATGGTTTCATGAATAATTATCATGAACATAAAATACCATTTCCCATAATCATTCATCATTTCACTTCATGTTAATGTTGTACATTTTAATTTGAAATTCTAATTAAATTTTATATCCTGTAAAATTCATATTTATAAAATAAGAAATTAAAAAATCTTTTTTATTTTTTATGAGGTATTTCGACATAGGTGTTTTAAAATATTAAATGGGTTTATCTGAACCAAACTCAATACCATTTAGTTATACACTGTCATTTTTATCAATATTCCTTTATCCTATTATCAAGTATATCATCCATATTATATATATTTACATATTCACATTACATATATAACAAAATTAATTTAACTTTCTCTGTTGAGGGGATAATACATTTTTTCCCATTGGAATTATCAATTTAATAAAACCCTACTGAATAAAATATTCCAATTTCATACATCAAATCAAGCATAGATCTCATTAAATTTATTAAAATACATAATATATTCTAAAAATATCATTTTTTATAGATGACCCACCTAGTTCATTTTTTGTTTTATGGGAAAAAATTATTTTATATTAATTGAAAATATCATTTAGTTATTTCATAAAGATTAACCCAAGTGGTTCATTTTGATTTGTTCTTGCCCTCTGTCCAACACATGAAATATCTATACTGGAAATAAAGGATCAATAACATTGTTTATGATTCCAATATGAACATAAAATTGATTTAAATTCTTATTATATTATGACTCTATATGATTTAGGCTTTAATTATCCATTAAATTATAATTATGAAACAAAATTCCTTCTTATGTTTTTTATCAAATTAATAATTTATGTATTTTTTATTGTCCTCATGTTTCATGCATATTATGGATATAATTTTTGTGATGTGTTGGACCAAAATAATATATTTTATAAAATTATTGGTTAATGGATAAAATGATACACTAAAATATCAATTTTATGTATTGGTATTTATTGTATAGATTCACCTTTTGAGGTAGATGTGTTTTTAGAAGAATAATTTCAAGATATGTGGATTTTTAATTATTACATGGTTTAGAAACCATATAAAAATATACTAGACTAAGTTTACAAAGACATTTACTTTTTAATAGTGGTGATATTCATACATACCAAATGATTTGTTGAATAATGCAGGTGAAACGTATGACCCACTTATAAATATGTATTTTTTTGTCTCTTTTTCAATTAGTGTTTCTTCCCACGTGTCACCCATTTTGAACCATCCAATTAGAAATCCACTATATGACTTATCATTTATTATCCAATATTTATATGGATTATTTTTTATTGTTTCATGGATATTCATTAGTAATAATTAATGGTTAAGGTTACAATATCCATCCTTTTATGCTTTCATGCATTTTTTTCTCCAGGTTCTAAAATCCTAGTGTCCATAGTTGGATGATTTTCATACCTTGTATTGTTTTAAAATTGGGATTTTTATTCTATTCATTGTGAGACAACATTTATACATAATTTAATGGTTTTCATTGAATTCAATATTGTTTCACCACATGGTGTAGGAATCTCCATTTCATTTTCATTTATTTAATTGTGGTAAATATTATTGAATTTAAAAACTCATTTTAAATCTATATTATTTTGTTTTGAGTTTTCTAAGGTTTGATTATCAATGTTTTACAAAACATAACTCTATTTTTATCAAGTTTAATTGGTTTAATTTTTTGATAAAATCAATCATTGATCTAGATTATTATTTAAGGAATACCATATATTTCATAAAATGTCCAAAATGGTTTTATCTATGAAAAATATTTGTTTATTTAGTCAAAAAAATATTTTTTGGAATGTGTTTTTCCTTTTCATGTTTAATGGGGTGTATTGTTTTAAGATGGTTATGTTTTAATATGAAATGGAATGTACAATCCTTTATACATTTACGGTTGTGATTGAATGTTGAATCATATTTCCCTTTGATTTATGTTTTTAATAAAAATTGTTTTTAAAGGTATTTCTAAATATCTAATCTATTACTATTAATTGAAAGGCCTATTTGGAAATTTGTGATATGATATATGATTGGTTTCTTATTTTTTATCCTATTTAATATCATTATATTTATTGGTGTTTTTAATTTTTATTATCATGTTATGGATCTTTGAATTATGATTCATGATGTTCTTATGTGTTGGGTCTATTTCTTATAGAAATGTAAGAGGTTGTAGGGATGCGAAAGTGATTTTATTCTTTGGTATTTTTAATGATCTTGGGATGAAATTTTTTTTTAAATTGGAACACCTTGTTTATTAATTTCATGAGGGCCCTTAATTTAAAAATTAAAAATTTAGGGGATGTAGATAAGTTATTTTAGATTACAGAGTAACTAGTATCCCCTAGTAATACCTAATACCCCACTAGAAGGTGCTAATGATGAGAGTAGATTATGTTTATTTGGATGATAAGATGTGTAACCATTATACTACTAAAGTTTCTTCTTGATTTCAACAACTTTTATTTTTCTTGATTTTCCCTATGGTGTTACTTTATGATATGTATCCAATGTTATTCCTTTCATTGTTCATTATCATGTTTTTACCTTTTACTTTGATGGAAGGTAATTTTTGTATTGATCATCATAGGACCTATTCATACTATTTTTTTAGTATTGATCGATATATTTATTGTCATTATTTATTAATTTTTATTGCTATATTTTCTTTGTACATATTATTATTCCTTTCTTACATGTTAGTTAGGAATAATAATGGTGTGTTGATAAAAGTAGTATATATTTTTTAAAGTTTTAGTCTGTATTATAAATTCCCTTAATATTTTTTACATCATGCCCATTTTTTTGAAATGTTATGTTTGAAAAAGAATGAAAAGGATTGACATTGTACTTTAAAATTTTTATGTTTAAAATTTATATGATCTTTTTTGTTATGAAATGGTATTTTTTTAGTAAAACATATTTATACCTTGTCTTATAAATGTTATTCCTTGATAAAGTGCACATAAATATTTTTTTTTCTATATAATGAAAAGGTAGTCAAAACACAATTTAATATATTATTTTCAAAATAATTTTTTTAAATTGATAAAAATTTTAAATAGATTTATCATGTTACCTATTTGAATTTGCATAACACACAAAAAACACTCAAAGGTTGGTATGTAGTCCTAATTTATTTTATAGAATTATATATTTCTTAAAATTTTGGTTTGATCCTGTTTTAATTTTCTTAGGAAGAGGATTGTTTTGGGTATTGTGGAAGTGAATTAAGAGTCACACATAGATAGTTGTCGGTCCATCTGTTTCATGAATCGGTTA
Source organism: Viscum album (assembly GCA_963277665.1). Classification (NCBI taxonomy): domain Eukaryota; kingdom Viridiplantae; phylum Streptophyta; class Magnoliopsida; order Santalales; family Viscaceae; genus Viscum; species Viscum album. Next base: position 1,113,492,794 of record OY728147.1, read on the forward strand.
TAGAGAGTTATGTTTAACCATATTAAGCATCCTATTCTACCTATATCATTTTTATTTTTCATTTTTTTAATTATTTATTCAATAATTAGTTGTTTCAAATGTTTTTTTCAATTTATTATTGTTTCTTTATTATTCACAACTGGAATATGACCACAAACCCACTGTTTCACAAAAATCATGGGTATAGGGATTGTATGGGAACCTAAACACATGTTTTTTATAAAATGTTGTTATTGGGGTATTTTGAGACTCATACCCATGGTTCTTCAAAAACCATATATGGAATACTTCGTTTTTATTACATAACTTTTCATTACATTTTACAAACAGAGGATCTTTAAAGTCTAGTGTCTTGGAAATCAGGAACATAATACATGAAAACAACATAAAAATTTCTTATAATCCACTTTTAAGGATTCATAATAGGTTCATAGCAAGTACAATTACTGAATATTATAACCTGGATACACACATCAAAGGAATGGGTGTGCATAAGGCCCAGTAAGGAAAGCCGGGGAATCAGTTTACTGGTGATATTAATAAGAACTTGATAAAAACATAAAGACTTGAGAAATGGAAGTATAGGAATATAATAACGAAAAGAACATGAAAAATAAATTGAAAAATTGGATACAAAATTTCATTTATACATTCATTAATATATCATCAAGTTACAACCCCAAGGTTTTATAAAAATTACTAAGGTTATTCACCAAGGAATTGTGAAACTTGTCATCTCTAGAGATAAATTCATTACCCAGTGCATGGGAGCGCTATCAAGGTGAATCCTTAAAATGTAATTATTTTCATGTGATCCAAATACATCATAATAAAATATTTCATAAATATCCCATGGAGAATAAAATAAATGGGTTTCATTTCAAGATTGCGATGTTTTAAAAGTTCTTAAAAAATAAGATCATTATGTAATTTATAACACATTGAAAGGGAGTGAGGGTTATATGTATGTAAATTCCATAATAAAATATATAATATTTATATATTTATGAAAATTCATAGAAAATAAATAGGTCTGGGTATTCACTTAAAAAACAAGATAATTTCTTTAGAAAAAGAGATAGAAATTTTGCGGCGCAAATTATACAACATAATAGCTATATAACATGGTTTTTGAAAACAATGAAAAGAGAGGGGAAAAGGGTCACAAACTCATAAATAATTAATAATACAGTATGTTTACAAAATAATATCATGGAATAGATATTTTAATTACATACCACAAGAAAAGTAAAAATGAAGGAAAATAGAAGATTTGATTTCCTTTATGAGAAATCTGGAAGCCTAACGACGTCACTTAAAAATTCAAAAAAAATTATGAGAGCATAAAGGGACTCTAAAAAATTTGAAATTAAATTTATAGTAATTAAAACATATAATAACATACCCTCAACATAAATATATTGAAACTAGATGACACGATAAAAAGGAATTCATGGCTTAAAAAGAGGTGGGTGAAAGGATCCCTTACCTTGAAGTGTAACTTTGAAAGCATGGAGGTCGGGACCTTAGGAGGATTGAGGGAACCTTGGAAGGATTATAGAGAGAGTGGGAAGAGTTTTTACGAAATTAAAAAATTTTATTGAAGACTAAATGGGATCTTGGGTGGGTTTATATAGGAAATGAGAGGTAATTGTTTATTATTTAGGTTTAGGACACCTCGCATTAAACTAAATAAACACAGACCATCCCATGGTTTTTGACCATGGTTTCTACCAAATAGGATTGGAAACCAATATTTTATAAGTTCAATGGACTATATTATTAAAATAATAGGTTTTCTTATGTGTAGGTGAGTCATACTCTTAATGAAAACAATTTAAAAAGACAAAATGATATATAAGACTTAGAGGATTCACTAAAGCTTTGTAAAATATATCAAACAATCCCAAAATCAAATTATTTTAATTTCAAAACATATATTAGAAGATCATACAGTTTATAGTATTTTATTACATCACTATTGGGTCATTATGATGCCATAAAACACATTATATATTTATATGGTATTTAATTTTTACTGAAAAATTTGACTGTCTCAGAAAATTATGAAAAATTCACCATTGGATAATTTCAAAATCTCAATTCCAGAAATAAAATTAATTTTATCTAAATAATTTTCTAAATATGTTATTTTTCACTTATAAAATAAAAACCGACATTTATCTAAAATTCATGGGTTTTGACAAAAATGGCATTCAAACCTTAATAAAAATTACAATTGAATTCATTAAATTATGAAATCATATATTTGTAATAAAAAGTATTTTAATAATGATAATAATTTTTTATTAAAATATTATTTACTTCAAAAATCCATTAATTAACCAAAATAGATCTCTTAGTTGCATATTTAACTAAAAATACTATTTGTGATTCAAAAACTATTTACAATGTAATAATAATAAAATAAAATTACATTTATTATTATATTAAAAAACTATGAACATAATAATAGTACTAGGGTCTTGTTACATAACCCCTTAAAACACTCGCCTATGACCTTAGGGTAAGTTGAGCGATGATGATAGATTCTTGGGGTGGCTTGGATAACATCGTTCGAGTGGTAATCTCTATTAACTTCCACTTCTCCCGTAGGCGGTTCCGTTCAAGCATAACATATTCAAGCTCGGCTTGGGCTTGGTCAAGATCCAAACCCAAAGATACAAAATCTTTTCCAAGCCTTTTTAAATGGGATTCATATAAGGAAAGTCTATTGGATGAGTCCATTACTTTATTTGTCTGAGTAAAAAGGATTTGTTAAACCCTATAATTATGCTAATCTTGTGATGACTGTTCAATGACTATATTAGCAAAGGTAAAAAATATTAATGGTATTTTATAATCTGAAAACATAAAAAATTAAGTGCATATGTTCCATAACCATTTCACATATTGAGATATTTAATTAGATCCAAATAGATTTATATTAACTAAATTTTGGGTCGTTACACCATAGGTATAAATTTCCCGTGTTGAGGTGGGGAAAATATTCCATGGGATAGAAAAAAATTCCTCAGGAACACCTATTTCCATGGTTTTACACATATAACAATTGTTTAGATAAATATATATTTATATACCAATAAGACATTATGGTGGAGTGGTTCGATATGTGAATAACACACAATAGGTCCAGGGATTGAAACACACATCTAGTTTTTTTAATACCTATAGAAATGTTTTCAAAACTGTGGGAATAGGGGTAATGAAATTGTGAATCAAATCAATTGTTATGGTTTAGAAACAATGTGTATAAAATTTTCAAACTGTGGGTATAGAATAGAGGTTTACCAATGGAATAATAGGACACTGTTATGAAAACTGTGGATATAATTCTTTTTTCTAGTATGAATTATTACATGACTGGATATATATATATATATATATATGGTTTAATAATATTTATTTGTAAATTCATCCAACACTAAAATACCTCATGTCATGTTTTCAGTTAGAACCCATTGTTGTCATTTCGGTTTTTATTGGTGAAACTGTACCAAATAGTTAAACAAGACACACTCGTAACATGTTATAATCACAGGGAGATTTAGGATGACCATTTGGTTAGTGGAAAATTAATTTGGCAACTAGTCTGTACAAAGGCCCAAGGTGATTTTCTATAAATATTATAAGATCCTAGGTTTAATAAAATGCACTTGGTTTTATTTGTAATGTTCCTATTATTTTTTGGTTAATTTTACACATCATCTAGGACAATATAATCAGAATATGTAGGTCTAGTTATGTTATTTCACTTCTGTTCATTTTTAAATATCTCACATTTCTATGGGTTGTTAGATATTTTATGTTGAGTTTTGTAATTTTAGTTGGTTTTTTATTAACACGAGTTATAGGGTGGTTTTTTATATGACTTGGGAAATTAGTATTTTTATAGTGAAACTAGAATGAAATTTTTGGATTAAAATTTATGTCTCATAGTATAATGACCCTTGAATATGTTATGAATCCACTTTGGATAACATCTAGGGGTACTCGCATGGTTCATGTGTATCTTGAATAACCATGTGGCCAATATGTATTCAATAGATATTGATTGTATTTTTTATTCTTTTCCAATGTGATTATTTATTATTCTTAAATTATTGATTTTGATTTCCTATTGGGTTTTCAATGGGTATTACTAGATTCTGATTTTTTATAATGATATTTTATGTGACTTTATTTTTTCTTTATTTATTATGATTTTTTGAAAAAAAACTTGGGTGAGTTGAAGAGCTGTTATTAAATGTTTTTCATTATATAACTTTCTATTTGATTAATAGATGTTATTTTTTGATTTTTTTACTTTTCAAATTCTTTGATTTTGTGGTATCGAACGTTTGAAAGTAATTTGAGTAAAAAACCTAAAATGGGTTTTGTGAACTTGAATTTTTTTACTCAAAATATTATTCTATTATGATAAATTTTATGTATTTTTTTAATCATAGTTTTTTTTGGATTCTTATTATTATATTGGTTCTAATATTTAATGTGTTTTGATTTATATTTTTTTTATTTTTATGAATGATCCCCCTAATATTGATATCGTAATTAATAAAGATAATACCTCAAGTAGTTACCATCGTGATCTAGGTGTTCTCTATCCATTCTATGACTTTGTCTAAACTCACGACGGAGTGAAAATTCAATGTTATTCTGAGCTCATGGATTTTGAATGATAGTTTTTAACTAGTATCCTCTAGTATTTTATGGTTATTGGGAATATAATAAAGTGATTTAGTGTCTTTCCAATGTTGAATATATTTTCAACATGCTAAAAACTTTTTAATCCCCTTGTATGAGTTGAAACATTACCTTCTATGAAGGATTAGGTTTGGATTGATGATAAGCTATCTTCAAAACATATTGTTCTTTTTTACTAATATAGAATCTGCTAGTATTTATTGTTTATGGGATGTTTGGGAATGTTATTGTCTCATCTCTATCAGCATTGAAAATATATTTTATGGTTGGATTTCTAGGTCACATTCATATATTTTTTATAATAGATATGCTTTAGAAGAAAATTTCACATTCCATGGTTGAAAATGGATAGTAGAAATTGTTTTAAATTCCATTGGAGAGTTGGAAATTGAGATCTTTTTGGAACATCAAATTTTTTATTTTCTATTTTTTCTTGGTATTTCTTCCATGTCTTGTGTACATAATTTCTTTATATATAATGAATCAAATGGCCTTTGAACATGTTTTTTGTATATTTTGGAATTCTAGTAAAATATAATTATTGATGTTTGTTATGTTTAATGCATGGTGCATACCACAGATTGAGTTTTTGTTATGGATGACATGGGGATGCCTTGGGTGTGGGATATGGTAAATAGGTTAAACTATTGGTTTTAATTTAGTAAATTAGTGATATCATGTCAAGGTATTCCATGGGATCTATATGACTAGGTATTTTATATGTTTAGACCAGAGTTAACTTGAGTATGGTTTCATGAAATGAGTTAATAACCATGACATTCTACGATGCTGAATGTTTATGTTGGGGTGTCCATTTTGTTTCAAGAAGTGACTTTTGTTGGTGATCAGGTGTAGTGTCCTTTTTTATTATTTTAAGTATGTACTCTCAAGTGCTATTTTTAGATATTTTTATTGTTAATGGAATCATGTATCTTTAATGATGATATTTCATGTGTGTTAAAATATCTACTGTATTACCATCAATGTGATATTGGAAATGGTGGGCAGGTATATTCGAAGACCCCATGTGTTTTGTCATCCGTACAGAGTGATAACTTGTAATTATATTGGTTAGTATGTAATTTAATTTATATATGGTGACCTAAAATGTTCTATAGGTGATGTTCTTTCTACATATGATATATTTTTAGGATTTGAGAGGCTCTTAATAGTTTTTATGGATAATTGATGTTAGAAATCTCAAATAATATCATAGGAAGGTCCATACAAACATCACATTTTATTATATTTTAACAACCATTCCATGAAGATTCTTTATCTAATGACACCTAGTGTGTTTTAAATTTTTGAACTATGAATCATGTTGTAGATATTATATCAGGTAATGTTTTTTGGGTGTCCCATTTCTTTTTATTAGTTGTTTGGAATGTTTAAAATAATCTATTTCTATTTGAATATATGGTATTCAAGGAATTCCTAATTATTCAAACTTTTATAAGGAATTTGTGGGGCTGAAATTAGAATATTAGATAGAATATTGACACCCCTATGTGAATGTATTTGTTTTATGGATCGGTTGCATGAGTTAGCAGGGTTTTGGGTAGATATTTATAAAAATTAAAGACTTTTTCACCGAATAATAGTTTAGGAGCACAGTTAAAAAATATGCACCCCATGATAATAAATTTCTCTAATTTTTTATATTTAAATCTATATAGTTTTCACAAATTTGGGAAAACCATGTGGATAAATAATGAAAAAAACTAAAAGGGTTAATTTTTTCATTTGTTTCTTTTATAATTACAGTTTCTTAAATTTCACCCCCACTTAAAAATAGTTGATTAGAATGCCTCTTCTCACATTTCCCTTTACTTATAAAAGTCATATAATATTGATTTGTGATTACTAATTATTGATTCATCACCTTGATTGAATGGACAGGGTTCCTTTCTCCTTACTCTTAAGTTTTCATCCTTTTTATCAATTATATATTAACTTATTAGACATGGTTGACCAATATCCATAACTTGGTATATTCTAAAATTGGGATATTTTTATCAACATGTTTTCAACCATATTATGAGATCTAATTTAGTGTTTTTCATTGATAAGTATATGATTATCCCATGATAGGGTGTTGTATCAATTTTATTATATTTGTTATGAGTTCTATCTATTTTTTTCATTCTAAACTCATATTTATACTATTTAATTATTGTGTGGGTTATCTAGGGTTGTAATATATGTGTTTTCAATAACTTATCTTTGTGTTAATGTGTCTTTACAAATGGTATTTTCTTATTAAATTGAAAATTTATGTAAATCTATATTTCATTCCTTAATATTTTCTTATAAAATTAAGAATATGGTATTATTAATGAGAAAATTATATTTATTTAGTTTAAATCTAATTTTAATTTTCATAGTGGGTTTCTATTTTGGTTTTAAGGGGTTATCATGTTTTAAAATGTGTGTTGTTGACTTGTGAATTGAAATAAAGATCCATATTATTTTAAATGGTCATATATTCGTGTTGATTATTATTTCTAATGATTTTATGTTTAGATTATAGTTTTATTAATAGTATTTTCATATGTATATACTATAAGTGATATGTTTAAGGAATATATGTAACATTACGACATAATGTTGGATTTATTGGTTCTTTGTGACATTGTTGAACAAAAATGTTTTCGGATGACATTTATGTATATTCATGTGATGTATTTTTTAATTTTTAATCATGATTTTCTTAGGGGTGGGGATATTTATGAAGAAAGTGTCGGGAGTGAGAATGATATATTATAATGATAGATTTTGGGTTTTGTTGTTGTTAGGGGATTCCATTTGTTTTATAATATTGCTACTTCTTTTAGTAACTTTTTGAGGCATACAAGGATTCTAAATTGGAGATGAGAGGATGTAACTAAGCTAGTATATAATAATTATTGGATTTTTGAACCTAGTATTTTTTTTAATATGTGTCTTGTTAGTACCACTGATGAAAACTATTTAAAGTGATTCATTTGATGGGATCTGTGTACGTTTTCCTTTTAGTAGTTGGTCCACCTTTATATGTCTTTTAGTTTTCCTGTTAAATCAAAATATATTTCCTTATGTTATGCATAATATTTTATTCATTTCATTTATTATGGTAATGGGTCTTCATAATCAATTAGATGAACATGATTTTATATAATGATCATCTTGTGATTTAATCATAACGTTGAAAAATATTGTACCTTCTATTAACAATAATTTAATATAAATTTATAAGGGTCTATTGTCATTTTCTTTATCTTCATTATGTTACTACATTTGAGTAGTTTTTGTCATAGATTCTAATGGAAAACATGTTATGTGGTTTTCAACATTCTTATCATTATTAAAAAAAATCTAGTGACAGGTTTTAAAACAAATATTTTGATTAAGTAGTGTTTCTAAAAGAAAGAAATAGTTTAACCTGATTATTTAAAAATGTGATGGGTTGAAAATAAATGATTTCTTTTTTGAATTGGACTTTTTTGGTAAAACATCATTATATCATGTTTTATAAAGGACATGTTTTGATAATGTGATGGTTCTATATTATGTTTATTTCTATTTAATGAAAATGAAATGAAATTTTTTTTTTAATTATATTTTTTTCTTTTGGTTTATTTTATAAAGGGATTTTTTATGGAATCTTAGTGGTATAATAATCATGTTGAATGACACCCTACATACTCATATTTGTAGGTATTCTATCCTATTTTCTTATAAATTATTATATCTATCTTGGCATTCTGATTTGATTCGGTTCCATTATTCATGGGATGTGAATGGTTTTTGGTATTTAGGTGGTGACTAGATAGTCACATGGTGATATTGATTGGTATTTTGGTTTCATTAAATAGGATGTATCATGTTATTTATTTGAATAATAATCCTCCTATTGAACTTATTTCAATTTGAGTTTTATGTTTTATCTTAATGTATGAAATAGTTATTCTTTAGGAATATCATTGTATAATTTTTTTTCTTTTTTCATTATTTTGATTACATTTTTCGATTTCTATGTTTACATATTTTTCTTGTTTTTTAAAAAATCTAAAATACATGGATACCACATCTTAATACTCTGTTTAGATCATGTTGTTTCTTTTTGGGTTCTTGATAGTGATATCATCCCTAATGGTTATTATTGATACCTTCAATTCTTGTTATCGAACTAGGGGGATCGAGAATACCCCTCAAATTAGTGGATGATTAGTTCAGTCAAAAGGCTGGATGATGGAACTATTCAATTATCACTATTATATAAATTTATATACTAACTAAATGATTATAAAGTGAACTGAATCCACTATGTCACTTTTTTCTTGTATGATGATGGTCTTGAGAGGGACCGTGACTTATGTTTCTGATATCAGACTATATGTTTTTTCCAAATTTTTATTTTATTATTAAATCATTTTATTATGTAATTTGTACATTAACAGTATAATACACTTTTTTATAACATGTTATGCCTCTTGAAAATCGTTTTATACTTTATTAAAATTTTTATTCCATTATATGGACTTCTAGGTCCCCCTATTTCATATGTATTTTCAATAATCTATAAAACACAGTTTTAGAAGATTTATGGGACTTAAGAGAACCAAGTGTTGTTTTAAATAAAGTTGATTTTTTTATTATTATTACATATTTTTATGTTTGATATTATAAATACACAATACGTATATATACATGGATTGTATTTATTGGAGTAAAATAGTAATCACTATGAAATAATATGATTTTAATACTTGAGTTTCCATAATTTTTTTCCTCTAAAATGAGTGGTTGATGTGATTTTCTTCATGAACTCACTTTACCCTCATCTTTTTGTAATTTTGTGTCCATTCAAAATTGTATATTAACATTAAATTATTGAAAATGTCATGTTTATTTTCAAAAATACCATTCTATTTAAAAAATTAATGATAATACATCGACCAATTCAAGAATCAACATACCATAAAATTACTTTAACAAATCCTTCCACAATTATATTATTTGAACTCTTTCCCAAAATAAATTGAATCATGAAACAATTAATTGTCATATGTCTATAATTTAAATGGAGATATTCCAATGAAAATTCTTGTCCCAATCATGAGTGTTAACTTCTTCTTAATGTTTCCTTCTTAATTTACACTACCATAACCTTCTATAAAACATGGATATAATGAATTCAACATCATTATTATACTAAAATACAATAAATTAACTAAAAACAAGTATTCATTAAATTTATTCCAATTATAAAAACTAAATAAACTATTGTGTGTATGTGAATACTGAAGCCTCCACGAAGTTATGTTGTTATTTTTCATCACTACATTCCATGAATGGTATCAAGGATTGATTTCAAAATTAATTATTTTTTCGTTATCAAAATTAAAAATTTGAAATTATCATTTAATATATAGTATATTTCCATTACTTCATGTATAAATGAGATTATTAATTTTGTGTAAATCCATATCACCTCCTCTTGAAAAATGGATTTAATTTATTTTCACCACCAATCATGGTGGCCATAAGAATGGATTTAATGGGGATATATTCTAATAATAAAATTATTATAATTATAAATATTTTAGATTATAATTATCAAAACACATTCCCATAAACATGAAAAAATTATAAAAGTTTCTATATTGGATCGATTTAGCATCCAATATAGAGGATATTATAATGATTATTCTACAATTGATAATAGGATTTCATATTATGATAACATAATGTAATAATTATATATTTAATATGATTTAATAGTTTTTGAATGGTTTGGTTAATATTTATAAAATTTATTTGTATATCAAAATTCGGTCATTAAACACATTAAAAACTTGTTCAACACAATTTCATTTTTCATATTCCATATTAATGTCATTCACCAATTGAAAATAAGACCAAATAAATCAATGAAAAAATTATTTTCATGTATTGAACGATCTAGGAATGATGAAACTTAAATAACATATTATGAATTAATCCAATCTCCATGAAGTACGTACAAAAAATTACAATTGAATGTTCGATCACAATATAATTAAAATAAACTACAATTGGTTCATATATTTTTATTTTGATTTTGTAAAATAATAATAAATACGGTATTATTTTTAAATAAATATTTTTAGATAGTCGATTAGGATGGTTATGTTCATTATTGAAGAGGTTAAATAACTTCCATGCAAATAAAATTTTTGGGTAAGGGATGTGGTAACTCAAACATCATTCTTTTAGTAATTTTTTTTATTTTCCATGATTTTCAATATGTTATTTATTTTCAATGATTTCATTATTCATTTATAGGTAAAATTGTTATTTAAAAAAAATAAATTTCCTTGAATTTTTTTATTTTCAATTATTTAAATTGAATTTTCTTGGAAAGAAACAATGGATAATGAAATTTACAATGATTAAAATAAAAAATTTTAAAAAATATTTTTTAATGATTTAGTTTTATAATGTTTAAATGATAAATCTCCAATAAGTATATGTTTTATTTTCAAAAAAATGTTTTATTTAATTATATGATCATTTTTTGTTCTAATGTTTTTTGTATCAAATGATATTATGTGATGAAACAAGCGGGGGTACCATCTGACCCGACATGTGACTCGGCCTGAGACATGGCCCTAAGTGCATTGTTGATTACCTTGGGCTGGAAAACTATGTATGGGTATCAACAATGAACTTTTTCAGAATGATTTAATCCATGTAATTAATTGGGTTTAACCAAAAAGGAAAGGGAAACCTCAGCTAATTTATAACTAAGACAAAAAATGGATAATGTTTTTTCTTCATATTCTACATTTTAAAGCATTACAAGAAATGAAAATACTATAATAGAAATGGAAATAATAACTAAAACACAAAAATATCCATGAAATGAGAGGGATATCTCTCTAATGTAACCACCACTAACACCTAAAATATAAGGACCACTAGCAACTAGATCCACTTACACCAACAAAAAAATTCCATTACCTGGATCATTTATCACAATGTATAGACACACCCAAGGGTTAGTATAGGGTGTGAGAAAAATCATAGTTGGACACCACCATAAATTCATTTTTCACTCTATAACATTATAATAATCATAAAAATGAATTATTTTAGAGACAACCTTGATACATTTATAAATAAAACATTTGTAAAAAAATAGTTCTATGAATATTTTTTTCCAAATATGCATTATTTGAAATAAAATGTACAAGGTTAAACTATATTCCGATGGATAACACCACATAAAAAATTAAAATCATAAGAGGAAATAACATCACAAAAAAATCCCTATATAATCTAGCTCTAGGGTACCATAGACATCTCTTACATCAGTGATATGCTCCACCGACTATAACCCACAATGTTGTCACGCATTAACCACAAGATGGGAATGCATCCTAAGGCCTTGTGGTCCCAATATATAATATGAAACCCATATTGTCCTCATTCATGATCTAATAGAGTGTAATTCATCACAAGGTATAGTGGTATCCTATAATATCATATATTTAGATATTGTTGTAGAAAAAATATATATAGAAAAAACCAATAATCAACCCTACTGAATCAAATAGTGTACCAATTCAAGATCACCCACCTAGATATCTAGGATTCCCGTTGTTATCAATACTCATTTTAACATGTCACATATATCACCACATTCACATACATGTTCCAAGCATCATGAAAGAACATGAATCAAATCTCACAATTAAACTCCCATTTTTTAAAATAAAAACAACATTATAATCTATAATCTCAATAAATCTACTCAAAAAATTGATTAGAATCACATAAATAATTAATATCAAACATTAAAGAAACAAAAAAACAATATCACATGATAAAAAACCCATCTCCATCAGGAAACAAACATTTCTCAGATATTTTCTTCAAAACCCTTTTAAAAAATATTTCACACCTTTCACACAATCCATTAAACACATTAATAATGTAAAACAAATAGAAAAAAATGATATTGACTAAAATTCATTTTTAAAATCATCTTCTAAACCACAAGAACTTCAACTAACTTTGATAACATGTTTCTAAATGCACACATAATCAATAAAACATTTTTCTAACCGTGCAAGGACACAAAATTATTCAAAGAATGTAGAAGCATGGAACCACCTACCACAAGCTTGGAAAATTACATAATCCTTTATAAAACAACAACCACACCTAAAAGAACCATATAAAAGAATTATTGACCCATAAATATTAATAAATCATCCAAAAACTCAATATTTAACTATTATTAGGTTCAAAAACCTACTTAAAAGGAAGAACCCCAAGAGGGTGGAAGAGAAACCCTAGAGGAAGGAATAAACAAAGAGAAAATATTATAACATGATGATTTATTGAATAAAAATGATAAAAATAAAAAATAAAAATTGGAGTTCAATGTCACTATCTAGGAGTGGAAGAAGCACATAGGGTTTAAAATATAACATGGATTCTATTATGGGAGATTTAGGGTTAAATACGAATAAGGAAAAAAGAAAATTTATGATTTTTTTATAACTTGGATAGGTCATACATTTATACAACATATTTTTCCTAAAATTAAGATAATTGAGAATCCATATCATTCCAATATTAATGACGCCTAATGGTTTCCTATGGTAGGGTGCATTCCCATACCGCCTGGGTAGAGACACTATCCAAGGAATAAGGTTTTCCCTAAGATTTTCCATAGTTTTCCTTACCAATGTTCCAAATGTGTGTCTCCTACTACGAAGATCAAAATATATATTTTTATATAAAAATATCTATGGAATCAGATGGTTAAATACAAGAAAATCAATGGACAAATAATACCTTGAAATAAAATAACATATGTTACAATTCATCCCACTATAAGAACCGTCCAACATCAAAAAGTCATTCTCAAGTTTGTTGAGAGAATAAAAATGGATACTCCTCCTTCACCCCATATTTTCAATTTGAAGTCTCATTCTCATGACAACCATGCTTCCAAAGAAATCATACCATTGGTATGGACATCCCATGAAATACTTTTTCATGGGAATCCAAAAACCACACATACTACTCAAACATAAATAGATCAGGATCTATCTCATACTCTTACCAATTTAACACATGAGACTGATTCAGATTCTAATTTTTTTAGTTTAAACCCATAGAAAATTGCATGAATTGACATTGATTAAGAAGAAAAGGATACACAATATTCCTTCATATAACTATATAAATGATTTCAAAAGGCCTAACATACCTTAGAATTTGAATCCCATGCTTAATTAAATGATGTTGACCAAAAAAAGGTTCCACATTTAGAAACACATGGTCACCAACATATAAATCCAGTGCATGGTGATTTTGATCAACATAAGGCTTATGGTGACTCTACACTATTTAAATCTGACACAAGTTCAACTTTAATTTATAAAATGTTTCATGACCAAGGCTCAGTCTTATCAATGAGGTCTCACCCACCTCATCCCAACACAATGAGTCTAACCTGATTGACCATAAATAGACTCAATGAGATCCATCAAGATTGATGATTCGTGACTATTATTTTATGAAAACTTGACCAACCACTAATGAATATCCCATGAGACATCAAAATCCAACACACATTCCAAGAGAATTCCCTCCTTGATCAAATTATTGCACTCTGTATGACCATCCATTTAAGGAGGGTATTCCATTCTCAACTTGAATTATGACCCCATCACCTTATGAAGGCCTTCCAAAACCTATGTACTAAAATGAGAGTCTCTATCCAAAAAAATACTGACAACAAACCATAAAGACACAATATCTCCTAATCATACTACCAAACCATCTCCCATATATTGACGAAATCTATAATTATAATGAAATGTGATATTTTTGATAGACTATCAATCAAAAAAATTCAATTCCACCTATTGGGTGTATCAGTAAATCCAATAATTAATCCTTAGTGATATTTTCCCACTTCTAGGTAGGAAATGGAAGTGTCTGAACAAAATATAAGGGCCTATCATGATTTTATATATCCTGATAACAAGTATAACACTATGATAAAAATACAGCTATATCCTACAATATACCTAGCCACCAAAACCACAAAATCATATCATAATACATTTTGGTGGTACCAGGCTATAAAAATCACCATGATTGGTGGATATATTATATCATCAACTTTATTAATGATAATGGCACCATTAAGAGACCCTTAAATCACAAAACTCAATCAATAGACACCAACCACTCACAAGGAAACTCCCCACCATGTAGGGACTGCTTATAACATTGGCGCATCTCATCACTTGAATGATAATTCCAAAAAATCTTTATAAGGGAATATTTCAGATGAAAATTTATCAAGAATATACCACCACTATGCTCCTTAGCCTCGATATGAAATTGGGGAACAAGATTGATCAAAATCTACTCATCACTAGACTCATTCAACTCTTACACTGACACCGTATTTTTCAAGGAATCTCAAAGCACATTTCCTTTTACATGGGTAAATATGATATGGAAATCAAGCCATTTATGGTACTCAACCCAATGATGCTACTTTGAATTGTGATCTTTGAGGGTGAATATATAATCCATACACTAAAGAGTCTAGTAAACAAAAACCATCTCTTCGAAAACAGAATTATTCCATGCCTTTAAGTTTTGCATCACCACTACTAATTCCAATTCATTTGTTGGGTATTTATTTTCATATGGTAATAGTTGGTGTGAACCATATGCCACCACAAGATCGTCCTACAAGATAACACACCCAAGACCCATACTTGATGCATCGTACTCGACCACATGCCCTTTTTCATATTATGGAATGATAAAAATAGTATAAGTAGTTAGGTTCCATATTTTCTCTTTAATAGAAGAATGAGACTATTATATCCATTAAAACATTACCCTATTCTAGGTAAGAACGATCTTCATTGAAGAAAGCTTAGAAAAATCCCAAAAAAACCCACATGTAATACCCTTCCAAGATAAAAAATATCCTTATTTATAATTTTTTTTGTTTTTATCATGTAATAAATGTAATGATATTCTTATAGTGACCAAAAACCCTAGTTCCTAGATCTCATGATGCATAAACCTCTCATTACAATTTCAGAAGGGGATCGTAGAAAATATTGCTTAGTGGTAATTATCCCATTATTTTCCAAAAGAATCTTCAAATATTGTTAATGATCATCCTAATTTCTAGAATATAGTATGATTTAATCTATGAATACCATGTAAATGAGTCTAGATACAAATGGAACACCTTATTTATGAGGTCTATAAATACCACTGGATCATTAATACACCCTAAAGGCATGAATAGATACCCAAAATGGATATACCTATTTCATAAGGTTGTTTTCAAAACATACACCTCTCTAACTCAGATATGGTAATACCTAGAATGAAAATAAATCTTCAATAACAAAATTTCTCCCATAATAATATTGAACATGTTAATAAATATAGGGAATAGGGTATTAGTTCTTTATTTTCACCTTGTTTAGTTTTTTTTAATAAATACACAATTGGAGAGATCCTTTGGTCATTTTCCTAAATAGCACTAGGGTATCCTTTGGTTTGTCACTTCGTAGAATGAGTCATTTGGATTCAAAATCTTAAAAATTTACCTTTAATTCCCTCAATTTTATGAAGTACCTATGGTATGAGGGAACAGATATTGGCTATATTCCTGACAAAAAAAATTGATTGTAAACTCAACATCTGTCTGTAGGGGTAAACTCAAGAAATATTCTAGAAATACATATGGAAGAGAATCAAAAACATGAGGTAATATATCTTATGGAACACTACCACAATCACCCAACATGAATTACATGTTTATCAAAAATGATAATTCTATATTTTGGAATGTGGTGTCTACCACATCACGAATGAGGATCCCATTCACCATGAAAAAACTAGGTATATCCATCATGTGGCCTAAAAATTACTCTCTACTGATATAAATCGATGTAAAACTAGAAATAAACCATACTATCTAGACTAAGGATCATGTTAATGAGGTCCATTTCTAAAACCAAGAAGTCTAATTCTTTCTCGACCCTTGAAATGGTGGGCATGTAAGATAGACACACGAAACAGTATTCTCAATTCCTACCAAAAATAAACAATAACTCTATTACACATGGAATAAGCCTAGTTGATAACTTTAAAACATTCATTAGTTGGCCAGAAATAAAATAACAAAAAGAGTTTTTATCAAAAAGAACAATAAATAACGATGATGTCGTAAGAACAATACCTCAATCTTTCACTTTCCATGCATCTGATTCTATTAGCACTAGTTCCATAACTTGAATACACCTCATCTTCGTCTGAACCAAAGAATTCTGATTGACATGTTTCTCTTCCCTGAATTGACACTTTACATAAAAAGATTTAGTCCCACCACCATGACCTCCAAACTAAAAACCTAACATATTAGATACTTCTAACCATACTAACACCCCTTTGAAAGATACACATCCTAAACCACTTTGATTTGGTAATTCCAAATTTTAAAAAAATTGTGTGTTACCCATATCCAAAAATATAATGTAGGGTATTAGTAGATCTGAGCATGTTGTTATCATGTTCGTTGTCATCCCACAGAGATTCTAGACAATAGATCTAGCATCTAAATCCATAAATTAAGAATTTGGGGAGTGGTGTATTGAAGTACCACCTCCCCTCTTCTCTTGATCACCCTACTTATTATTCTTAATTTATGAGATTCCACTACCCTGGGCCACTAGTGGAAATATTCCAAATAAACCAGACATGCCTCAGTAATCAATATCTAATATCAAATCATTATCAACAGCCTTAGAATAAGCCGTTAATTTGAACCAAAATACATGGGATCTGATCTCAGGTATCAACCCCTTATCAAATTGTCAATCATTCAACTACTCATTGAAAATATACTTATGTTTGAACTGAAACAATTCTACAAAGTGGTTATAAAATTCCACTATATTGTGCTATCCCTAGAGAAGATAAAAAAACACACAGAACTATAAAAAGTATAACATCTCTGGGCAATATTTTTTGTTGGATATGACCATAAAATCCTTCCACCCAATTTTCTCATAATTCATATCTTACAACCCTATGTCCCATGACAATTAAATGAGACTTTCCCACATGAATGATACACACATAACTGAAACTATAACATCCCCATTATCTAATCATTATAGTACTCATATACCTAAGGATTAGTGCTACCATGGAAGGAAGGAGGCCTAATCTTGAGGAACTCCAGAGATTTGGACTTTTGAGGAACTGGTTAGGCTACTATAACCTAAGATGGATAAGATCTCACTCAGTGACCCAAATATTTGATAGATCGAACCATGAAATCCACTATAGTCTGATCAATGGGTGGGGGATAACACTCTATGGACTCTTCATATGGTTTTACTAGAGGAATAGAGTGAGTAGTCATTCTATAATAAGCAATAACCAAAAGTATAACAATAAATATCTCATTTTGAATATTTTTATCATAAAAAAATATTGCAAACACTTAATAAATCAAAATAAAGTCAAATACAAAATAATAATAAGTCTAACCAAATAAATCAACCCTCACATGGTGTCAATATATAGTATGTATCCATAACTTATCACTTGAAGGAGATGTAAAACCAATATCCGACTATCATGTTATCTCAAGGCCCAATTTAAGGTGTGTCGGCCAAAAACCCCCCTCACAACCAAACATCAAGCCCCAAAATCCTATATCTTATCTATTCATATTATTCTCGTATAACATGACCCATAAATAGAAAAATCCACCCACTAATAATATTTTTTCAGGAACAGATCCATTGTTCAAGCTAACTCGATACTCAACCTAACATAGGAAAAGTCTTTATGGGTGTTATTGGTCCCCATGGGCTATAAACCAGTGCTTGGGTATCAACAATACATTTTTTGGAAAACATTCAACCATGTATTTCACACTGAATAACCAACTAGGATAAGATAACATCTCGTAATGGATAACCAAGACAAAAAATAAAAATAATTATTTTTATATTCAGCATTTTAAATATTCTACCAAAACAAAAAATAGAAAAATGGGTTGGGAGATGAATAAACCAAACACAAATATTCACATGCAATGAGAGTGCCATCATACTCACTCCACCTCCAAAAACACAAGAATAATTTGGTACACTAGTAACTATATTCTCTATCACCACACTAGAATATCTTTTCTTTACTCGAGTCACACAAAACAAAGTCGACATATAACCAATGGTTTATATAGGGCGTGATACAAATCTCAATAAGTTTCCAACATAAATAATGATTATGTTCAATAACATTAGAATATAAATAACCTTTAATGTTTTTGGAACTAATTTGGAAACATTTTTAAATAAAACATTTCAAGGAATAATTTAATATAATTTTTTTTCTAAAAGAATATAGTATTGAAATTAAAATGTACACAAGGTCCATCATATACAGATAGTTAGTACCACATCAAAAAAATCACATGATAAAAGAACAGCACATTATGGAAAATCATTATATGATAAAACTCAAGTGGGGCCCTAGGAACCTCATACCTCAATGATAAGCTTCTCGAACCAAAAACTACAGCATCATCAGTCACTAGAGACTTAATGGGGAGGTATTAAATGGTCTAGTGGTCTCTAAATATAATCCAAAACCCACAGATTTCTCATGCTCAATCCACTAGATGGGAACTCATCCCATGTTCTAGTATCCTTTAATGAAATCAAAAGATTGGTTAGTGTTTTCATGTCAATATATCTAGAATAAACTAAGTCGCATTCCCACCGAATCAACAATACTACAAGTTCTAGTTCTCCTACCTAGATATCAGGGACTCACATTATTCCCAATTTAATTTTTAACATGTCATATAAATCATCACATCCACATACACATAACAAAAATCATGAATAAAAATGAAAATAAATTTATTTCTAAAACACATTCATTCTAAAATCATACCTCCAATGGGAACCACCATTTTCCAAAATAAAAACCCCTTTAATATCCAAACACACAACATATTAATTTCAAAAAATTATTTATTTCACATAAAAATTTTATAGAATACATTTAAGAAACATAACAATGAAGCTCCCCTATATCAAAAACCCATTTCCTATAAAAACCCAAATTTAATAACATATGTACCTTATAACCCATTTAAAAAATATTACTCACCTTTAAAATAAATACAATGAAAACATTAATAATGAAAAAATAGGCCCACTTAAAATACAATAAAATTATTTTATAAATCCATTTTCCAACCCATACATAATTAAATTCACATTGAAAACACATTTCACACCACCCAAACAATCCATAGAACACATTTATGAACAATACACAAACAAAAAATTCATCTAATAATTTAATAGCATGAAACTACCTACCTCAAGCATAGAATCTTCTAGAATCCATTGGAAAACCACAACTGCACCTAAAAAACATATAAAGTAATGATAAAATCCCAAACATCAAGAATTTATGAAATGATAAAAGATCGAACACTTATTAGGTAAAAAACCCACCAGAAACGATAAACCCAATGTGGGAGGATGATAATCCCATGAAAAAAGAATGAAACAAATAGAAAATAGTCTTAATTGAGGATTTATTAAAGAACAAAGGCCAACACAACCCAATGATTGGTGTTCAAGGGGTATAACAATATTTGAGGAAGCTTTTGGGGCTGAAAATCCCATATGGTTTGAATTAGGGTTGACTTAGGGTTAAATTTGGATAGGTAAATAGAGTAAATTTTTTATTATTAATGACTTATATAAGAATCATATAAGCCTACATAGTTTGGAAAATAGTGTGGAAACCCTGAGTCCCTCTCTATCCAAGAGGAATGAGGTTGCATAGTTTATAAAATAAATCATATATTCAGAAAACATGATAAAACATTTCTCCAATTAAATATAAATTACTAAACATAAAATATCATCTTGACACAAAATATTGAAAATAACATTCAAATTGTGTCTAAAAAATATAAAATCATTATTATTTTAATAATATATTTACTAAAACATAATTTAATATAATGGTTTAATACACCTCAAACATGTATTAAAACTCAATAAATGTGTCTAAAATTCCTTGCATCACAAAAATCATTAAAATTGGTATCTATTTGTATAATATAATAATTGTAATTATACAAATTATTCCATGATGGTATTAAAAATACATAAATTATCCATAATTACTTCTTAATATCTATAATTATGTAATCAATTACGTTGATACCAATAATAAAGAATTGTAACTTATGTAGACCGTAATTATGTATTTGATATAAATGATTGAATTTTCATACACTCCTTTGATCCATTATGATTAAATTTGTATATAATTGTGAAAAATATTATATATCAAACTTTTATATTAAAAATATACAAACTTAAACTCAATGTATATTTATTTTCAAAAAAAATGATTCCTTTATTTAAACTCTTTTTTCATTCAAATAATGTTTCTTTATTTCCAATGAATTCTGCACATCAAAAATGTAGGCCTTTCTATAGTTTCCACTCATTTTAATCATAGTTATTTTATTATAATAATGTGTATTGATGAAAAAAATGATTATTTAAGGATATCCATAAAATATAAACTTGTTAGTCTAGTGTAAATAAGAATACTAATGAAAATTTCCACCTTTTTTATAATAAAAGATTGATTAAATAAATAATACATATCCACGTTATAAAATTAAAACCTTCAAAAAAACATTTAAACCCATTATAAATCATTGTAAATAAATATTTTCTCTTGGGGAACATGAGAAATCATAAACCATTTCATTGAAAAATAAATATTTTCTAATGTATTGGATTTTTCATGTATTTTTTATATATTATATAGATTATTTTTGAGCCCATGTGCTGACATTGCGTGTGATTCCACTGCCTAGTGTGCCTGAAAAAAAATTATATATATTAATATTAATAAATATCAAGAACATGAGTTTTCCTTTAAAAAGTGGAATAAAATTTAAATAGTTAACCAGGTTATAAATATTTGGGAACTATTTCATTCAGAACATAAGGTTTCCCTAGGAATGTCTTATCGTTGGTTTGTGTATGTTGATTGTGGAAAAGTTTTCATTGGAGTAAAATGAATAAAATAATTATGTTAAAATATTTTTCACATGGGAACACAAGGACCAAATTATTTTCATTAATAAATGTGTGTATATAAAATCCAAAGGGTTTTCCCCAAAACTCTATGAATTAACGATATCCCTTAAATACATTGGAGGAGATCTTGTTTCTGGATGATGACCTGATCTATGATCAATGACCTATGAAGACTGAACTGAAGTATCTCACCAATGAAGATAACGCCCCTTCATTCATCATTAATGATCTATCCAACTTGAGGAAGCATATTAGTTAGATTGGTTTTCTTTAAAATTTCATGATTCTTATAATGAACAAAATTCAATTGACCAACTATTCATATATTGATCAAACATATATGTGGTATGGGTTCATTTTTAGTTTATTTTAGCATATTTGTTTTGATTTTTTTGTTTCTTCATTTATCACTCTAACAAAAATAGGTCGAGATAGAAAAAACTTCTATCGAGTTTTGTTTATTTATTGTGTTCTTGTGATTCTATCTCCCAATTATGAGTTCATGATGAAAATTTTTTGTTTAGACAATGGTTGGACATATCCAAATCAATCAATTGTTATACATCAGTTTCATGGTGCAATGATATGATTTCTTAGATCTAGGATTGGAATGATGTGACAATGATATAATGGTAGAGAATGAGTGAATCAGATGAGGGTGGATACCTTATTTTTCATTCTTCAGCATTCATTGATGAAAAATAAAGGATAAATCTTTGATAGGTTTTACAAATGTATTTTATATCCATAACCCATTTTTTTAAATTCAAGGTTCATACGTGGTGGTTACTTGAGTTTTCTGGCATGGAGAGGCAATATAAGAGGCTGGATTAATAGTGGATATGACTAGTGTCTGTATCTGAATCTCTATAAAATCATGTGCTACATGGCTATTTAGTGAAAACTACATTCAATTTGGTACCCAATTGTGGATACTGGGGATTTGGGTATGATATAAGGATCACACGGCATGCGGCCCTATCACATGGCGTGTGATCATCCCTGGAGAGTTAATTTATACTTCAGGATGTATGTGGACACTTGGTGTACTAAACTATTTGGTGCACGTCATGTACTCCACCACACTGGAATGGCCTATACCAAGTACACTAGCAATGTACATGGGATGAATTTATGTACTGAAACATGGGTATACTTCCTAGGCAAACTATAGGTTGAGTACATCTACATGGACATAGGTGGATATACATTACATTTAAATTGGTAGAAATCAAGGTCAAGGGACACAAGATGTGATCTCTACTACACACAATGTACTATTTTATACATGGGTTGGATCTCTTGTCCTCTATATATTAGGCACATTTCGTTAGATCACATTCTCCTTGTTCTTTCCAAAGGCTTTGTATAAAATCACCTCTTACTCCTAAGACTATGATCCCTTCAATAAGTCTTCTTGTATAGTGTAATTTTAATCCCATCTATAGGCCCATAATAAGATCCACAATTTGTATTCCCTAGGTAGAGTTTATGGTATTGTTGCGACCAACACTATATAGGCACTGATATTTTACTGAACAAGATAAACCAGATTTAGTAATTGGTATCACCACATGTCCTTGTTAGTGATCTGAATTTTTGTATCATATTATATTTATACCTTTAACATGTACATTCTCATGATGATACTCGATGATATGTACCTCTACGAATGAATTTTTCAATGCTATTAGACTCTAGTGCATGTTCTCCTAGATGAGTGTTATGTGAAATCATCATGATGAGATCCTTTGCTTGTATACAATGGTTGTGAGTCTTATTTAGATTTTTTATCTTTTTTGATTATATATGGACATTCTTGTAATTTGTGTTTTATACAAATACATATGTATATAGGATTGTATTTTCCTTTATTTCAAGCTTTGTGTTTTATGGTTGTCCTATAGAGTATTGTTATACTCACCCCTACTTGGTATTTTTCATCACATGGCATGTCTAGTGCAGACAATCCACCTTTTGATAGATTCTAAGGTGTGATGGAATCAGATAGTTCTTAGTGAGGCTGGACAGATAACAGTGTGTTCCTATAGCTTTTAGACCATAGTACATATACTTATTTTTATGTTTTATTTTTTATTTTAGAATCTTTGTGGTGGGAATATATTTGTACATGTTTACATATACATATATACATTCATGGCTGGTGATGTGTGTGTTTGTATATGTAATTAGGATATGGACACTAATCCCAGTGATATACCTTCTCGTCACTAGTCTCCAGCCCTTGGAATATTGGACGTGGGCTTCAGGAGTCATGGCATGGGTCCCTCTGGGATGGGTCATGAAAAAGTTGTATTAGAGGTTGTCAAATCCACTTTAGGGATTTTTTATTTATCATCTGTTTGGGTAAATAATGCTATGTGATTTGAGATTTCATTTTTAGGTTGGGTCTCTAGTTTTGGTGTGGTGGCTATTGTATCCATACCCCATGACTCTAATCACATGCTTTTTTGATCAGTACATGATAACAGTTGTTGTAATGAAAAATCAGGGTACATTAATCATTTAGAAATGATTTTTGTTTTCCATTTCTGTCATGATCCATCTCTCAAGATATTCTTATTCACCATGGTACATCTTGTTTACATTATTCATGCCTTTGTAATGTATTCAAGCTCAGATTCAGCATCAGGATCATAAGGATGATCTACTTAGGGATGTGACATCAATGCATGGAATTGTTCTTAAGACAGTACCTCTAGGTAGCATTCCAACTAGGCTACCACCTGTGGTGTATCTCTTGGTACCCGCAACACCATCATATTTTGTTTTTTGGTAATTGTGATTCATGAGTTTTAGTGGAAGACACCCCCTAGGTTCCAAGGTGTTCCTGACCCACGGGTGGGTGATAAATGGCATGAGGGGGTGACCGATTTTTTCCATCCATTCAGGACACTAGTAAATCAGATGGTGGTCGAGGTAGCAAACCTTATCCAGGTATTAGTAGGGATATGGTTGGGGATAGTGAACTAGTATTATGATTAGGCCACTCTTTCATGTACATATTTTTAAATCCTTTACTTTGAGGACTTATCACCAGCTATGCTGAGGTCTATGTGTAACAATGTGATTCTGATGCACCAGTAGGGAATCAGTATAGAATATGAGTAGTAATCATAGTTTACCAGCCTCTGTAGGTACTCAATAGATATGGTTCGTGATCAGTTCATTAGGGCTCAAACATTCAAGAAATTTCTAGGTATACAAATATGGGATATGGGTATTTCTCTATGTATTTCAACCTATGTTGTGCTTCTTGAGAACAATTTTATGGTTGACTATTTCTTGAATGAGCAGATATAGATGTTTGTCAGCAATGGGTAAGTGGGAGTAGGGACATAAGCTATAGGTACATGATAATAGTATTAAAGACCTAGATGTGTGGGATGTTATTGGAGGAGGAAAAATGACATATGATATATAGCTTAGATCTCAAAGGGTGGGTAGATTCATCTATGAGAGAGGTTGTGATACTCATGTGATGACAAGGTACATCTTGTGGGTGATTTTCCAACCCACTATACAGCTGAAAGAGAAATAATTGATAGGTTTCAAATGTTGATTTTGTAGAATGAGAAGACATGTTTGAAATGTGGAAGATATAGAATAAGATATGGGAGAGAAGAAGGAGGTGGTCTACATTTTTACTTGTTACCACCACCACCCACAGGTGGTCCATGCCATGCTCAGGGAGATGGAGGACAAGGGAAAGAACAACTGCATGTGGTTAAAGCATATGACCCAGATCCTTTAGGAATGATTCAAGCTAAAATATATGTCTTTTCAAATCAAGATTAAATATTAATAGATACAAGTTCTCGACATTCCTTTCTCACCAGATACATTGCACGAGACATATATATTTTAGTTGGCCCTTCAGATCAACCCTTACTCTTATAGACTCTTTCTAAAGAAGATGTAATGATCCCTCACATGTGATGATAGTGTGATCTGACACTTTTAAGCAAGATATTTTATGCAATATCTTTGTGTTATCATCATGGACTTATCATTTCATTCTTGGTAAGAACTATTTATCCACTTTTCACAATCATATTCAATATATTAGGTGAAGTATGTAGTGTTTTCAAAGTTATGGAATCAGGTTCTCCTTTTTATGGAAAAGGAAACAAAGAAAGCATAGGATGGTCTCGTTCATAGGAGGATGCAGTCAATTACTCACCAATTAGCTAGTATAACCCTTGGTAAAGTTGATCTAATGAGTTCGCAATTTCCATCCTTGTGGTAGATTATGTGGATGTCTTACCAAAATGTGATTCATGTTTACCTCCCTATTTATAGATTGAATTATGCATTGATCTACACCATTAGATAGTACCAAAATATATTATAGAATATCAGATGGATCCCTCACAGATTTGAGAGTTGATGGTGTAGTTAGAGGACTCATAGATGAATCTCTTTTATAGAAAAAGTGTTTCACCCTAGGAATCCCCAGTTTTGTTTTTCCAAGAAGGTAGATAAGATATTGTGGTTGTGTCTAGTCTGCTAGCACATGAACCAAATGAATGTGAATAAAAAGAATCCACTACCGAAGATCAGTTAACTAGTTGATTGGTTTAGAGGGTAACAATGGTTCTCAAAGGGTGACCACAGGTTTGGCTATCACCAATTACATTTACAGGAAAAGGATATACTAATGTTGTTATTCAGATTTGGCTATAGTCACTACGAGTATTTGGTGATTCCCTTTGGAATCACAAACATCCCAGTAGTGTTCCGGGAACTCATAAACTCTTTATTCCACATAGATTTTTATACTTGATCATGTTATTATTCATCAATGACATCCTAGTTTACTCGTGGTTCATATTGGATAAAAAAATACTCTTCAGGATAGTTAGGGATATACTCCAATATCACCATTATTATAGAATGATACTAAAGATTTAGTTCTAGATTCAGTCAATCCGCATTATAATAAATGTTATCTTAGTAGTTCTAGTGGAAGTGGACCTAACCATGGTCAAGGAATTGTTTTTAGGGTAGACACCCAAGAGTGTGATAGGGGAGAAGAGATTCATTCTCCGAGGAAGTGTTTCACAAGTGCTCCCATCATGATATTTCTAGAGGAAGGTGTCAAGTACATGATGTTCTATGATACATCAGGAACCCATCTTGATTATGTTTTCATAAAAAGGTAAGGGGTTATTTCCTATGGTTCATTTCAATTGAGACGTCAAGAGCAGAACTATGTGGCCAATTATTTTGACTTAGAAGCGGCAATGTTCAACTGATATATGAAAATATACTACATGATGGGAGAGTGTTTTATCATATAATATAATCACACAAGTATATGGTATATCTTCTCTTATAAGGATATTAGATTGAGATATATGAGATGATATGAGTTTATCCAGAATAATAACATCAAAATTTAAAATATGAATGGGAATGTGGTAATAGATATCCTCGGTATGAGATAATATTCACAATTCTTAAACTATGTAGAATTGTAGTTCGCCTCGATGCACTTATCCATTGTGAATTGAGATGGATCATGTTATGTCTAGTTATTGGTTGTAACCCCTCATCTCTTAGAGTGATCTAAGGAGTAAAAACATGGAGATACCCACTATGAGATCCAACGTACTCAGTTATCCATTGGACATGATCCCAATAGGTTTTATAAAGGTGTGGAGCATGTTGTTCTTTTCAGAGGGTGCATGATGGAAAAAAAGTGATGTTACAAGAGGAGGTTCTGATATAGTTTCATAAATCACATTTAGTGATACATCTCGGTGTAGAAAATATGTACTAGTAACTCCAAATTTAGTTTCAAAGGATAGGGATAAAGAAAGTATTTGTAGAATTTTCCACTCACTGGCTTACTTTTCAGTAACGGAAGGCTGAAAACCATGTTCCAGTGAGTTCATCTCAACGGCTTGAGGTTCCAAAATAGACATGGGATATGATTTCTATGAACTTCATGATAGGATTACCATGTAATCTTGGTGGAAGAATGCATTTTGGGTGATCATACATGAACTCCCCAATTCATCCCACATTGTAGCAATTTTTGAGAAGAGTTTAGGTTTTAGAGTACATGTTGTGATCATGCATGTTGTAATTTTTCTATAGTTAGAAGGATTACATACCATGGGTAGTTATTTTGAAAAATAATACAAACCATTCAGCCATCGGTATGTAAAAATTCTTGGTTTTGTATAGAAGACCATTTGGGTCAACATACTACTTGATTGGTCTAAGAGATTCGGTACTCATGGGCCCAAAGATTGTGTGAGCTACTGCAGATAATATGAGGATCATCATGGATATAATGAAAACTGCATAAATTCATCCAAATTCTTATGATAACAGCTGACATGGGCCTTTGGTGTTTGAAGGAGAATACCATGTGTTTTTGTAGGTTTCACCTGAAAATGAATTACAAGTATTTGGAATGTGAGGAATGTTATATGTGAGGATAATTGATCATTTCAAGATACTATGTAGTGTTGAAAAGATGTCATACTTCTTGGATCTACACTCATAGTTACTCCACATAAATATTTTCTTCCACATCACCCAACTAAAGAGGTACATGCATGACCCTTTACATATTATCATTTATGGAAAGTTGGGCATCAAGGACTGAGTTATCATTGTTGCAAAACTAATAGAGATAAGGGATTGGTATGATAGGATGCCTCATGGGTGATTGATTCCTGTAGTGAGTTTCTGGTGGAAACATAGGAATATCTAGGAGATAACATGAGAGTAGGAGGCTCGTATTCATGCTCAGCACCGACATCTTTTTTATTAGCACTTATTTTGTATTTTCAGGGACATAAATCCCCTAGGTGGGGTTAATGTAAAGTATCTAATTTTATGTGTATTTTATTTTGATATTGTATCGATTATTTTATAGATAAATTGCTAAGATGGTGTGATATTCTAAGGCCTAATGTTCCTAGAATAAATCATTGAAATATATTCAATATATTAAATAGCACGCACACATAGTTTCCCTAAAAAATTAGAATAAGTTATAAATGAGTTCTAGGATATGAATTATAAGGGTACTGTTTCTATTAGAATTTTCAATTTACACTATGAAAAATGTAACATTGGTTAGAGTGGGTCATTATTGTAATAGACACTACAAACATAAAATTAAAAAAAAATAAGATAAATTTTTTTACACTATGACTCAATGACTTAATTATGTTGTATTAGATATGTTATTTTGGGAAATTCACACACCTATCGTCAAAACAAATAGAATTGATGATAACAATTGGCTCTATTGGAGGAAATCCCATTTGGAGAAAATTACTGAATTAGAGAACAATGACCAGTGTCAGATAGAATTGTACGATCTTTCCAATGAAAACAACGTAACTCCGTTCTTCGTCTGTGTTCAATCCAAATCAATTTTGGGTGTTTTTTCCATTTTTTATGATCCAATAATAAATATAGGTCAATCGACCAAATGGTTTGATCCATGGATAGTGCATATTTCTTTGATGGGATTATTTCATGCTTATTTAAGGAAAATTTATTCATGATTAAATTTTTTTATTATTAATTTATCATTCCAATGACAACAGATAATGATCAGCAAGAACAAAAATGTAGAGGTTTTCGTATATATTTTTATTTTAATTTTCAACATTGATTCTATGTTCATTATGGGATATATTGTTTTGGACCATAGTTAGATATATCCATATCAACCAATCATTGCACACTCATTTCATTGTGCTCAAATCTAAAAACATAAATATGTGATCAGCATGAAAATATTGTGGTGTGATGGTGGAGATAGAGAAAATCAGATGATGGTGGATACCCAATTTATAATTCATCTACATTATATGACACAAAATGAATAATGGTTGTTTGATATATTTTCTAAAATGATTTTAAGGGTAGAACCCATTGTTTATCAATAGAAATTCTTGGATGAGGTTTTTCCTTGAGTTTTTCAACAAGGTGCGGCTAAATTGGATGCCAGAATGATTGAGCTGATAACTACTCCATGTATTTGCATTTTAGTAAAATACAGAACCAGATGACGTAAAAGTCGGATCTATATGCCATTTGGTCCCCCCATTGTGGTGGATGGAGTTTCAGTTAATAGATAAAGAAAACATGGCATGTAGCACTATCACATGAATTATGATCCCTCCTCAATGTCCTGACCTGTACTTTGGGAAGTATACTGACATAGGGTTGACTACACAAGTCAGAGCACACAATGTAATCCCTTGTAAGGACACAACCGGGACAATGTACATGAGTTAAGACATGTACTGGCATATCGGCACATGTACCTTGGATGAATCCCTATTCTGAATCATGGGTAAAATACTCTGGTATCCAACACACCGTGTATGTCAACACGGGAATTGATTGAGACATGAAGTGGTTACATGGTAATAACCTAAGGTTAAGTGACATGGTGTTAGATCGATTCTACATGAAATAGAGTATTTTTTACATGGATTGAATCTCTTTTCTTCTGTATCATTGGAACGTATCATTAGTGTACGTTCCCCTTATCATTTTCCTGAGGGATGGTATGAAATTATCTCCTACTCCTAAGAATGATCCCTTTAGTAGGA
Organism: Viscum album; assembly: GCA_963277665.1. NCBI lineage: Eukaryota > Viridiplantae > Streptophyta > Magnoliopsida > Santalales > Viscaceae > Viscum > Viscum album. The sequence continues at coordinate 1,113,523,329 of OY728147.1, forward strand.
CATAATTGATTGATTCAATGTAATCTTTCAGAGAGTCATGTAGTTAGATCCTCTTTTCATCTTCATTCTATTGTTGGAGTTCATGGTATCGTCATGACCAACACTATAAAGGAACCAATCCTCTATTTAGTGGTTTAATTTAGATTTTGTTGTTGGTATCACTCCCTAGCCTTGGTAGTGATCCTCAACTATTTATTTTATTCTATTAATACCTTCATCTGGTACTTTATAAAGATGAGACTTGATGTGAAGTACATCTCTGAAGGATGTAATCAGGGATACCCAACATAGGAGTGTGTTCTCCCAGATAAGTGTAATGTGGAATCTTTTATCTAGTATCCTAGGAAGGTATACTATGTTTGGGACTTACCATTTGATTATGTTTATTTTATTGAGTATATTTGGATATTTTTTATATATATTTTTTGTATACATATACCATTGTAGGGATGAATGTATTTTCATTTGTTGTATTCTATTTGGTTTTGGTGTGTCCTAATAAATATTATTATACTCGTCTTTTCATGGTATATTCCCACATGTGTAATATCTTATTCATACTATCCATCTTCTAATAGAGTCTTATGAGGTCTAGGACCAGACAATTATTAGTAAGACCAGACAAACCAAGGTGTGTTACATTGGATTTCAAATAGCAACACTATTTCTTGTTTTTTGGTTGAACATGTGTTTCAGACCATATGGTGGGATAGTATTTGGACATTTTTACTTGCCTTTACATCTTTTATAACTCTTGTTGTGTAATTAAATGTATTAATTCATGGCTGCTTATTAGTTTTTACATTTAATAATGTTATAGGATTGGATCTGTGTGTGTGTGAGTGTGTGTATAGGTATATAGGATTAGACCTACCATGATATTGATATGACTTCTTGGTGCTTGTCATTACCCCCTTCTCTTTTATAGGTAGTCTTAGAGAGTCACAACATTGAACCCTATGTAACGGTTATTGAAACAATTTATATTTAAATGTTCAGAAACAATCTTTACCTTGTGAAATTTAAATATTTTCAAAAGAACCTTCATTCATGAATAAAATTTGTATATTTTATAATATTCAATGTAAACATGTTTTTAACACATTTTTGAAATAGTTGAGGCCTAAAATATTCCATAGGTTTTATTGGCTATGTTATGTCCATCATGTTTTCCAATGAAGACTAAATCATTAGCAAATGAATTATAGATCTATACAGAACTGACCAATCATCATGAGTTATATTAGGATCAAACAACATCATCTATACTGAGAAATTTTTATTTTGAAAATAATTTATTTGTAATATTTTTTTCAAAAATCCATTAAAAACTTCTTTGATCCCATAATCACAAATAATTAATATTTCAACATGAAAATTTAATGAAAAAAAACTTCTTCAAGAAACTATTTAATATGAATGATTCCCCAAATCAAATAGAAAATTATTTTACTTTTGATATCCATGATAACTAGTAGAGGAAGATTAATAATAATGAAAGTACATATTGATGGTAAAATTTACTCCTGTCTTATAAGTAAACAAAATCATTAATTTACACTTTATTAAAAATATGAAATAGTGACCCACTTGAAAACAATCAAAAAATTCCTTTTTATGCCTTTTTAATGAATATAAAAAGTTACGGAAATGTCATTTATGTTAGATTCATGTTTAAATATATGAATTCTTGAAAATTTTATTATGAAATGGGCACTAAGGAAAATGGTTTTAATAAATTTAAAACAAGATTATTGAAGAAAAAACTCCATTCATTATTTATGACTTTAAAATAAGAATAACATCAAATGAGAAAAGATTAGTTGATTTTTTTAAAAAAAATATTATGAATTAATGAAAAAATACATCCATTTGGAAGTTCATAAGCCAAAAAAATATAATATGTGATATAAATGTTATATGTCTCAAATAATGGAAATTGACACATCAAATCCCGTATATCGTGTTTTTTTCACCACATATGTTATTTAAATCCTAAATATTGATCATATATTAATTATATAACTTCTCAATAATACTTTTAATATTTATTCCTTTTCATAATCCCTTTAAGTTAATTTAATAAAAAAATTATATGGTTCTAATTTTAATTAAATGCATGTTAGATATTGTGAGGATATTTTGTTTATAATCCGAAAACATCATCGGTGGGATAGAAATGATAAATGGGTATACTGTTTTCTATTATCCATAATATTAATCAATAAATTATAATATATTTTATACATTTATTAATATTTTATAATCATTGATCTATTTAATACATTTAATAAAGATCTAATTGCAATGTGCTGGTTATAGTCAATTTATACACACGAACAAAATTATCATTTTCTAGCAGATGAAATTGTAATATATTAATAAATATATTACCTTTATATAATAATAAATATATAATAAATATCTGAAATATTCATTAAATCCATCATAGTAACAATATATGTAAGGTATTTTTGAAAAAAACATTGCATCAAGCAGTTGGAAGTCCACACATATGCACAAGCACTGTTTTCATTTCCCATAGGATTGAAAATTATTTGAAAAATATTTTTTGATATAAATAATCACATTTTAGTGCATATAGTATATTAATTATAATATATAATTTTTAAAATAAAATATTGTATGCTATTGGAAGAGAATTTAAACATGGAAAAACTTTTTTATGAGTTATAAATCTTTTAGGGAAATCCTCTTTTAGATTAATCATTAAGACATCTAGGTTTGACGTTTGCTAAGAAAAAACATCAAGGAAATGAGGAGAAATGTTCATATGGTATTTGGGAATATAATAGTGTAGATAAATTAATTTTTATGTGTAAGGTTGATTGGATAAGAGTTTTAACTTTAAAAGCGGGTGTCAATTAGGTTTATACAAAATATATTATCATAAAATATGTGAATAAATCATGTAAAATGAATCTAATGAGTCATATATGTGAAAAAAAGTAGGATAATGCCTATAATAATTAAACCAATAAGAAATTAAACATTTCTATGTAACATTTTAAATGGTATGTTCTTTTAATGTTATCATTAACCATATTTAACTACAACCATTTTAACAAATTTTTTAAACCATTATGGGCCTTCTATGTAAATATTGAAATTATTTATAGAAATTAAATGAAATAATAATTTTCTTATTTGAAATTTTCGATCCATTGGAGTTAAAATATATTTTTTATTACTTTAAGATGATTTTAAAAAATAATTATAAAAACCATATACCTTTATGGTCATTTTAAGATAATTCAAAAAATTTAAATTATGAAAATAAATAATAAAAACGGAATTCTAATATTATCTATTGAACCATCAAATATATAGTATAGTTATCCAATACATTTATTGGCCACTAAATTTCATCCAAATAGTATTAATTTTAATTTTTTAAAAATAAATTACTTCATTTTTCTATTATTTTTAGAAGGGTGGTATCAATGTTGTTTAAAAATTTAAGGTAATTATACCATCATTAAATATTTAAAATAAAATAATATCAAAAATAAAATTTATTTAAATTCAAAACAACTATTATTTTTAAATGAAAATATATTTTTTATGTTTGTGAAATTGTATTAGAGGAGATAAATTAAAGAGAGTGTAATTTTTTATTTATTGTTTACTTAAAATAATAGAAATTTTATTGTTAATGAAAAATGGACAATCATTTCCATATTTTACAATATAATGTGGTATTTTTTTTTGGAATAATCTCATAAGATAATAATACATATGTTATTGTATGACATTATGACAATGTATAAACCTTTAATAATTTATTCAACCCCAACATATGGTGGTAACTGTTAACAATGCTTATTATTTATTGTGTCTAAAAATGAAATTGGAATCATTACTAAAATATATCATCCTGGTTAAAGTTATAAAATAAATTTTTATTAATAAATTTTGATATGTTGGATAAATTTCCATTATAAAATGTTATAAAATCCATTTAAAAGTCGTTTTAAAAAATATACATGTTTATGAATAAAAACTATTTTTTACCAATTCACGTATAATTTTAATTCCCATAGAATCAACTTTATTCTGTTTACTTGAATTTATCATTTGATTATTTTAACTAAATCCATAAAAAATAATACCTTTAAATATATTATATTAAAATATATTAAATGTCTATTTTTTTAGAAAATCAGAATTTTTCCATATTCACCCAAAATCATCATTTTTTACAAAACTACGCAAAAAAATTTATAATATTATTTGGAAATATTGATTCCCAAAATTCAATAATTATTATAAAAAAAATTTCTAAAAATTTTAAAAATTATCCACACATAAAATTCAATGAAACCCATGTTAGAAAAAATATATTTTTGACATATAAAAGGAATTTATACAGATTACATACCATGTTACAACCCTTAGAAGGTTGTTAATTTTTTTTATAAAATACACAATATAAAAATATCATTGAAATCAATCATATATAGTGATTAATTAGATTTACTTTTATAAACATACATAAATGAGAGAAAACATTTTTCTAAGAAATGTTTCTTTTAATCATATATTAAATTTTGTTTAAATACGTTCTTTTTTCCTATGAATTTTTCATTAAATTTATATAATTGAAAAATTACATATATATATATATTATAATGTTGTTAATCCCATTCATATTCACCAAACCAACATCTAGGATACATTGATCATAATAATATAATAATACTTTAATAGAATTTCAAAGTTTTTTTGAAGTGAAATATTTTATGTGGTACACACAATCAGTAAAAATATTCACTCTAAAATAATATATTGGGGTGACTCATTAATTAAATCTAAATAAAAATCATTATAAAAAATTTAACTACAAATAACTAATAATATTATCTAAGGGAATATAATATGTAATCAGTAAACACATATATTTTCTAATGAAATAAAATAAAAGCTATCGTAGAAAATATTAGGTAAATTATATTTTCCCGCATGATAGGATTATATTAATAGTATCTATAGATTATTCCAAATATTTCACTATAGTAAGGTCTTATGTGTTACTACAAACATAGCTTCCACAACTTTATTTTCAAGAGCCAACAACCAACAAAATATTAAAAAAAATTATTATTAAAATATCTAATGAAATCACAGTTAATAAACCTATGAATAAAAGTTATTAATAAAAAGATATCTTCTCTGATGAACCCCGATTTTAAAATATTACACATTATATTTGACTATTCTATTCATGTTTCACCAATAAATGTCAATATTAAACCATGGTTTTCCATGCTCATTTTTCTATTATGTTCCCAAAATATAACATGTATATATGACATCCTTAAATTACATTAAAATAATATAGAATTTTTCCTAAAAAAATTCAATAAATAAAATAATACCAACAAGTGTTTTTTTCCATGGGTAAAGTCTTATATGAATACATTATGTAATGATTTAATGTTGGGCTAATAACTAACTGACTTTTTATTGGTGTTTAATCATATGATCATCTATGGAGAAACTACATCCACTTTTTAATATAATGGCATTGAGATAATTTTCTACAATACCACACACACAAATCGTTTCCAATTTTTTTGGTATGGTATCCAATAAATATACATTTCACTATGTTTTTTTAATAATTTTCAACAATCCCCATCCATTAAAATAAATATAATAATTCTATTAAATAACTAAACCTTAGTATAATACCAATAAGTTTCCCAAGACATACACACAATTTTCAAGTTATAAAAGAATATTTTTTAAATACTATATTTAATCATAAGAGAGATACAAAAGATATATATGTATATATTATTTTATATCAAAAAATTAAAAATTAAACCTCATTAATAAACAAATAGTCACTATAATCGACAATTAATCATCATTAAGGATCAGCTTCCTAAAGAACTTATTTTGTCATTTATCTAGAAATTACTAATCAACCACACTGTACTGGAATCCCTTATAAATTGCTTCTAAATTATACTCATCCTCAAAATATATTAATGCTACTTTAATAATGGGGTGATCTAAAATTATCATTGACAGAAAACAAATCATCAATTAATCAATTGGTAGATCACTAAAATTAGATAAATCATTTGAATTTGGGAAATAATTTATACAAAAACCATATTCAAATAACAGTTGTGTATAATCCATGATATAATTTCATGTTCTATCAAATTTATAAAAAATACAATAGAAAAATTTCAAATAAACATTGGAAAATTAACACAATCCATATAGAATAATCAAAACCATAAAATTGAAAATTTTAAATTCCCTATAAAAAATAATAATAAATAAATTTTGAAAAACCTATACATTGTATCGTTACCAATATGAGTCAATACTATCAAATACGCCTTCATTATTTAGTAATCACAGACATGATTTTTAAGAATACATAAAATTATGACACATACATTCTTCATGAGATATAAACATCTAAAAAATAAATTATATGGTGATATTAGATCCAACCATCAATCATCAATAAATATTTTTAAAACTAAAATATGTTATCATATCATGAAGAACCAACATAAAAAAATTATTTTCATTTCATTTTCAAATGGAATGACATAAATATATTATTCATAATTATATTAGTGACATGAAAAACTCATATATAATAAATTTGTGTCTAATAATATTATGTATCTATCTAAGAAAATAACCATCAATTAGAATGATATGTTTTGAAATTCATACTATAGTTAGGTAAATTTTATATAGAATAGTAAATAATATTACTGGTCAATCATTTTAGGGAATTTTGGTGAAATCCCTTCAATATTATGAAGGAAATATTTATTTTTCATAGAGGAAATGTGTTGACTGAGAAATTATATTTATACATAGTGGATGATTATGTATGAAAAAAATTAGAAATTTATTTCCTTGAAATTAATCCCAAGAAATATAATAAGATAATTTAGAGGGTAATTTATTAAAATTAATCTGTAGGTAAATAAATCCTTTGATATAAATTAGACAATAGAAGAGATATCGTAAAATATTTTTATGGTTTTTTTAAATAAATTCACTAAAAATGTTTTTTATTTCTCTCTAGAAAATGATAAAAAAGTACTTTTGAAAAAAAATTACATTAAATATATTTAACAAATAATGTCTACATAGAAGGACAGAGTGGTTATTTCAAGTAAATTTGGGGTGGATTATAAACTAAATGAACATGGATGGAAACCCAATTAAATATATTAAAATAACTTTTTTATGTCCCACATAATTATAAGATTAAAAATCATTTTTTTGAAAATAAAAAAATAGAAATATGAATTTCATTTGAGACATCACATAATTAGGCTTCCAAATATAAAAGAAAATATTTAGGGGAAAAGAAAATTTGATAATGGAGGATAATTATTCATTAATGATGAAGATAATTATTCTTCACAATGATTTATATAGTGATCCAGTATTAACATGCAATGATATTATATTATTTTAGTTTATTATTAATAAAATTACAAAATTACATGACTGAGGATCAAAATATATTAGTTTATATAAATATTAGGTGCATAAATAATTCACATGATGAAAATTCATCAACATCTCCCATAAATTTTTCCCCATTCATTAATATTCATTCAATACCCTACTAAAAATTATTCTTTATAACATTCAGAAAGGAATAATAAAAAAGGGTGATATCAAATGCTCAATATGGGTAAATTGGGATGATATATATGCATATAATGAGAATTATTTTATGATAACATGATGATTTAATTTTAAAATAATAACATTCATTTCAATGAAAATAAACTCAAATATGGGAATAAATATTGGTATATTATATTACATGAATCAAAAGATAATTAAATAACATGTTCTATGAGATCATAACATAGGAATATGACAAAGAATTTTGGTTTACACAATAACATATGAAATATTATATCAAGGATACCCACCAAGATATTCAGAAAATGTTATTCTTGGGATTACCACTCATTTTCTAGCATTTGAATTGGGAATATCACCTATGTGCACTTTTTTATGGGAACAAGCTCACCACCTATGTACCATGTATTACCAGATTATTCCAACCACCTATGTACTCTCCTTTGATATATTGGTATGACCACCTGGGTACCCTATATTCTCTTATAGAATTTTTTTCCAATGATTTAGAGAGAGATATAGGTCCCACACATCACATAATAAAATTTTATATACATGTTCTATAATATAAAAAAAATCAACATATCTTGAACCATAAAATTATATTGGTTTCACAATAATTATATCATAACCCATGATATGACATTGGTATCAAAATAAATTTATCATATCATGACCTATATAAAATAAAATAGTTTCAAAATCAATTCATCATTAAATAAATCATGAAGGTAGGAGGGTTTCATAAGAATTTTATCATAGTATAACCCATGGAAATGAAAAGGGTTTTATACAAAATATTTAATATTAAAAATAAAACATTCAATAAAGGAATAATAATGGTGTTATATGATAATATACCTAGTAAAACATAAACTATATCAATTAATTCCCTCAAACATAGAGAAGGATTTTGAAATATCCCTTGTAGAATTTATTAATGAAAAATAACCTTTCATTAAAAGTCATTTCATAAGAAATAAGAAAATTTCAAAATCATTTTCTTGGTTTTTTTAAAAAACTATGATTTAGAATTTGAAAATAATTTAATAAATTTATTAACTAAAAGATATTTTCCAATTTAAGAAGCACTTTTTCAAATATAAAACATTTTGAAAATATTTTTTTTAATAACCTTAAAAACTTATAATGGGATGTTTGAAAACAATTTTAAACACATATTAAAAAAAACAATTTAATATTTCTTTATATGAAAATTATCATCAATGGTCATTTAAAAAAATTTCTAAAACATTTTTTAGATAACATTGTTTTTTGAATAATATATATTTCCAATATAAGAGAAAAATGAGTTCCTATTTTCATAAATACATTTCATTAATAATTGTAAGTTTAAATGTCTGTAATAGGTTACCATTACATGAATATATCAATAATAACTATATGATAATAAAATTTCTGATACTTTTTTAGATACATATCATAAAATTTATACAATGGAACCATAATAATAATTAGTTTCAATAGATGATGATATTGTATAATTTAGAATTTATGACATTATAACACTGATTCATAATCACCATGAATGAATAACATTACATGAAGCGCAAAATATCATCAAAAAATATATATTCATGATATAATATATATAATAGTAAATATATACACCTTATAATATAATACTAGTGAATAAAATAACATGTGTCTCTATAAATGTAATTGAGATAAAATCTCCTTATTTATTAGGTAACTTTTGAATTGTAAACGCCATAAAAGAGGGATCCAAAAAATTATAAGTAAATATAATTAACTTTTAGGAGAATAATAATAATTTACATTAATTTGAATTATATTAAAAATATATATGAAATAGTGGGTGAATATGTAATGTTCCTCACATGAGTAAAATGTGAGATAGAAAAACCTAACCTTATGTAATGACTCTCTTTATACTCATTCAAACGTACTCTTCTTGAGGAATTTTATAGTAGTTTTCAATAATGGGAATATTTGGTAGTATTTATGCCCAAAAAAAGTATTATAAGATGTTAAGAGTGATGTTTTTAAGAGATTTGTGTAGTTCATGGCTGTGGAAATGGTCTTTATAGGTGTGAAGGGAGGGAGAGAGTAGGTGGCCTTTTATAAGGGAGGTGAGTAGAAAACATGTAAATTTATGTAAGAGTGAATTCTGACCGTGGTTTTAATTTTTCATATAAAATCATACAAAAAATTCTATAATATAATGAATAATGTTAAATTATATATTTCCATTTTTGTTTGGAAAAGTTTCTTGTTCATTTGGACCCTTAAGTGTAATGTTTAGTCCCCTGGTGAACTCATTTTTCTTCTAATAGTTTTAATTAATTTTTATTATATTCACCAATGAATTTGGTCAAAAATTAAGTTGGTATTATTATACATTATTTATTATTATAATTTTGTATATGGTATATATTTTTTAAATTCAATCAATTGAAGTGGAGAAATTAATTTAAAATTAATTTCATAGATGTGATGATAATAAATGTTTTTAAGGTGAAAAACTTCCACACATTACAATGTTTTCTATATATAAATTATATATAAAAATGAAAAAAATTGGAATAATTTATGTATATTTGATCACTTTTTAATGTAAACCAATATAAAAATATAATTTAACATTATAAATAATTTATATGAGAAGTTAGTTTTAAATTAAAATCCTTTAATTTTTACAATTCATAGAAAATGAAACATATCAAAAAGATTAAAAAAAATCCCCCAATAATAATTGTGATGTTTTGATTTAAAATTTTATTTTCACAACATCAATATATAATAAATATAATTATCAAAATTAGTTTTAAAATAAGGTCCCATTAAGATATGGTAAAATAATCCTTTAAAAATGAAATATTTTAATTACTAAAATTGAATTATTTATTTTCCCTTTTCCAGAAAAAGCATATGATAAATTTTAAATAGTTCATTCTATATAATATATATATATATAATTAAAATCATTTATCAAAGGGGGTTTCTTTAATTAATTGGGATAAAACATGTTTGTTCATAGAAAAATAATTTTCCAAAAAGTAAATTTCTTTATTTTAAAATATTGCTTACATTTATTTATATTTATTTTTTTAACAAATAATTTATATCTTAATCATGAATAAAAACTTTTTAAAAATTTATTTAATTCTTTTAAATCCCACCATTTCAAGGGATAGGTGATAGCTATACAAATATTTTAATTATATGTCACGTTTCATTTAAACTCAGTGTTGCATATAAAAAAAACAGTTCATAGTGTCTCTTGCAATACTAGACTAACATACTATTATGTATAATTCAAGATAAACTCAATGTTACATGTTTCATATGAATAACATGGTTTTTTGTGTAATGAAATATTAAATATTTGCAACGTCCAAGACAATCCATCAATGACTTTAAATTTATTTGAAAATAACTAATTCATAAAAACTAATTTTGTCACATTCTTCACACCATAAAATGAATTTTGGACTTTAAATACTTTTATTTAAACATAGTTTTAATATTTAAAGATTAAATTAATTTTAAAACACATCAAAAAATTGTGTTCTAAAATTTTCATTTAAATGGAATATTAAAAACATAAAAAATACCCAAATTAACTCAAATCTTGGTTTCCACTGAAGAGAAAATATGTTGGAAGTAAATTTTTTTATTTGAAAGAAAATAATAAATAATTATTCATAGTCATAGATATCACTAATCACAATAATGTGTGTGATATTGATAAATTTATCGATAAAAAATAATAAGTTTATGATGATCTAAGGGACCATATGATTCATAAGAAATTGATCTATTTTGATAATATTTTTATTTGATGATCATTTTCCTAATGTTTAATAAATTTTATATATAAATTCATATAGTTATTTTAAGTTATTCCTAACCACCCTTTATTATCATTCATTGGTTGGGTTTTGTTTATAGATTTTTTTGGTGAAAATGTTAGAAAATTTCAAAAAAAATGGCCTCTATATGGTTAAAGAATAGTTTTCCCAAACTGTGAACCCTCTCATGGAGTGTCACAAAAAATCCATGATGTAGGTTTTTGTGCGGTTGGGGAATTGATTGACAAACCATATTTACATTTAGAATAAAATGTGAAATCCGTTAAAAGGGGGGAATATATAGGGTTCACAATTTGATCTAACCATGTGTCCCTTCCTAGATAACCTCTCATACATGTATTCAAAATCCTATTTTTTCCAAATTCATGAAATCCACTTTTTAAAACACTGACTGACCTGTATGACCTATATGTTATTTTTTATTCTCTAAGAGGTCCCAATATAATTTTTTAGCCTCCCTCCACCAATCCAAATGTGGATAAAAGATTGGAGAATGGTGCTCAATCTTTTACTAGTATATTTCCTCTTCCTATTCTCCATCTCACACTCTTCTTCTTCTCCATCCTTGGGTTTTTTGGATATCATTAATGTGGTTAGATCTAATAACTATTTTTCTAGATCATAAAACCAGGTTTGATTCATGGATCCATTTTCCATTTTTTCTTCCTTGGTGATTCTATTTTAGGGATATTTTATTTGAAATCTATATATACCATGGTAGGTAGTTCTGTTTTGAATTTCAAATTAAATTAGTCATGAATATCTAGATTTCATTAAATTATACTCACATGAATGTATATAATTTGATTATTATGAAATTAGTTTTTGTTAAACACAATTCAATGAAATTTGTGTATTTATTCAAAATTATATATTTTTCATGAAATTGGGGAAAATAACCAATCCCATTGAATTGGGGTATTATTGTGAAATGAGTGGAATTTAGTGGTATTTTAAATGGTGGCTTTAATCATCTATAATTTATGGATATTTTTTTTAATTTAAATTAATGAATATAAATAATTATTGTTAGTTCTGAAAATTAATTTTGATTTGACTTCAAATTCTTATTTGTGAAAAATGTATTAAAATGGTTTTGATAGAAATATTTTGGTTTTATCATGGATAATGGAATGTTTTGATTAAAAACAATTCTTCGGTATTCAAATGGAACATTGGAATATTTGAAATGAATAATGGGATGGATTTTATTTTAAACATTCTTAAAATAAATTTCCAACATGGGAATTTTTATTTGAGAACATGCAAGGCATAGGTATTTAGTGATTTATTCTGACAACAATCTATGATTTACAATATTCAAAAACATAAATCTAGAATGTCACTTTCTTGATAGGATAGTAAGGAATTCTCCTTTGGTTGCACCCAAGGGAAGTTTTTATGCACGTAATACCCCATCACCATGAGTGTGTGGATTCATATATCGTGAAACTATCATCGATTTTGAGGCATATAACCATGTTGCCCACTTTTTTGTATTTGAAATGAATAAATTATATCATCCTCATATTTTTTACATCGATTATTATTTTATATAATCTATAATTATATTAAATATTTATTAATACATTTGATTAAAATATTACCATAATTTAAAATGTAATTCATTATTTCCTTAAATATTCATTTAAATTTCCAAAAAAAATTATTTAAAATTGAAATCTATTTGTTTGGTTAATTAAATTTTCTTATCTATTATTGGATAATTATTTCGACCATACATGGATTTTATCTCACACACTACCAATGGATTCAAATTTTTGTGGCATTTCTCTTTACCAGTTTAATCAGGGTTAAAGAACCTCCAAGAGAAGGTTCAAGATGTTGATCCCTAGACTTGGAGTGCTCTATATGTTGGAAGTTGTGTGGTTTACCTTACTCTTTTCTGGTAGTTTTCTATAGTAATTTCTATCGTTTATACATGTTTTACATCTATTACACTTATCACTATGGATTTTATCTTATATTCATACTCGCTTGTTTATATCTCATCTATGATGTTTGTGTAAAATTCATTCCCACATTCAATTTTTATAATTATTGGTTCCAGTCACTAGACTATGGGGATCCGAAACACCCTTCAGGATATTTCAGTTACATATTTTTTATCTAGATACCATGGTACCCATGCCAGTTCATAACAATGTTGTATTGAAGCACTAGGTTGATAATCATTTGATGTCAGCATCCAGTTTTAGTGATCTTGTTTGGACGTAGGAGGTTGTTACGATTGAGTTCCTAAATTGTTCTCACAGTAAATAAAATTATGTTACCATGGGTGGTTTCAGAATGACCTCATGAATATTTTTTAATGTTCATTATATAATTTTGATTTTGATAGATTAAAATTAAAATCATGTGGTTTTTCAGTTGGTATTAATTTAACCTTGTTGATCTATATTAGTGTTAATCTAACGTCTTTTTTATTGTGTGATAATGTTGTGTAGCATCATTATTCTAATAAGATGTGTGGATATGATCTAGGAGGATGCTACTGAGGATCATGAAAGATAAAATCCTCTAATTGGACTAAATATGGTTGAGGTTCTTGTGCATAATATTCATACTTTGGGATAAGAACATGCACCACCTCCAATTTAGTTTCCATCTATGGATCGTCAACGGGATGATCTCCATAATTGTTCTCAAGAATTCCTTCATAAGAATACAACATTTTTCATGGGATAATATTATACTCAATATGATTATGGAATGGCTGGGTATGATAAAGCATTTGATTGGGTTCTTGGAGAAACTTGAAGAAATCATGGTGAAGTGGGCCACCTTCATGCATGAATGACCAAGAAATAGATGGTGAGACACTATTTTTACTATGAAATAAGCATGATGGAATAGAGTGTAATGGAATAAAATTTAATTTTACTATATTGTTTTATATATATGTTATGTTGTTGGATAACACAATGGAGTTTTTCAAACTTTATCAGGCCGACAGGACCATGAAAGATTGTGTAATCTGTTTTGCTGAGATCAGGTAGTACACACCTGAGATAGTATAAAATGAAAAGTTAAAGGGTCCAAATTCAATGTGGGACTACGATATAATACTCATTTTCATTTTTTTCATTCTAAATATTCCTTATTATGAAGATGTTTTGGATAGTGCACTGATTTCAAAATGGACATGGTTGTAGATTAAGGGTTGTAAGGAGTTTTTTTATCCCAGTAGTTGTGAGAGTCCCTTTAATGGAAATCATAAGTGTGGGGATTATCATGGTTGTTATTGACAATAATTTTTTTAATCTTCTTATTTTATATGGTAGAGGTACTCTAATTTTATACGTGTGTGGAAATGCAGTTAATTAAAAGAGGTTGTTCACTAAGAACCAAAAATATTGGCTCTTGTGGATGCTCGATCAACCTACAGAAGTTATTTCTATATCTACAAAACTCATCATAGTGGAATGAGATCATCATCTCTTTATAAAACCATGGGATTATTATATTCATCATGGTAAAAAGGTTTCAAGACATAGGATTTCAGAACAAATATTCTTCATGTAATGAAAGAGTCTTTAAAGGAAGCAGATACTGGTACATCGACTGTGAGAGTTGTCATTATTATAACTTCTTCATTAGTCACTTCTTTATTTGATACTGCAGAATCTAAATCATTTATTTAAACCCATATTTTTAATTCACTAAATATTTCAACAAATATATTTTATTATGTAATGTATATTACTACACAACATTTATGAGGGGATAATAAGTTCTTTGTATTCCATCTTGTGTTTTCTATATAAAAAATGTTGAGTTTGATTGATGTTTTTTGGTTTTCAACATGAAACCACATGATTTCATTTTTAAGATGGATTGGGTCATTACTAATAAAGGGAAGATTGATTTTTATCTTCGATGGGTTCGTTCACTACATCTGATGGTGTATGTCATGTATTCTGTGTATAATGGGACCCAAGGTTGAGTATATATGGACTATATATTCTATAGTTAGGAAAATTAACATCCATATATTATTTTTAATTGGAGCAGGAATTAATGATAAATTATCTCCCACAATTTATAGTCGATTATCCAAACATTTTTCTTTTTAACTTATCTAGCCTTCCACTAGTAAGGGAGGTGGTATTTTCAATTGGTTTAGTGATTTATAGTCAACTAATTTATATTCCATATTTTCTCATGTAACCATATAAAAGATAAGAGTTGAATACTCAATTGTATTATCAAATAAAGAAAGGATTTATACACCTGAGTGTGTCACCTTGGGCAACGTCTTTCCTTTTTTCTATTAAATATGTGGGTTCCCTTCACTTTTTTTTATTACCAAATACTCAATAGAGTAACGGTAATGAGAAGTATTTTTTCCATGGATTGATGGTATTTTTTCTAGTTTAAAGGGGAAAATTGGTTCTCAAATATTTAACATTGATCTAGTTACCACTATATGAGAATAAAATATTCTCACATTTAGAAAACTAACATTTGGAGGAGGTACAATCATTATAAAAACCTTGTCATTCGATTTAGTCTACGTAGTAATCTAATAGTCCATATGGATTCAATGAAAACGATTTTCCATGAGTATATAGATACATTCATTGTCGTCTTTGTGGATGACATCATTGTTTAATCTATGAATGAGGAGGATCATAGAATTATCCGAGAGTAGTTTTGAAATTTTTGAGAATCGACTACTTTATTCCAATGCATTTGAAATGTGACTTCATGATTTGGGAAGTGATATTTTTTGGACATGTTGTGTTAGGACATTGAATATCAGTTGATCATTAAAAGGTGGATGATTTTATGTCATGGGAGAAACCATTAAATGTTTTCAAGATTAACAGTTTCTTGGGTCTAGCTTGGTATTATCACTTGTTTGTAATGGACTTCTCAATGTGGGATTATTAAATGGATACTCAGACTCAAAATGGAGTAATGTATTCCTATGATGAAAATTGTTAGATTTATTTTGTCGATAAGAAAATCCTTTTGACAACTACGTTGGTATTGACTCATCCAATGTCCAGGTTTGGATATGTTGTATTTTATGATGCAATAGGTTTAGCTTTGGGATACATTATTATTCAAGGTGATAATGTTGATTCTTATGGATCAGATATTCTTAGTTAAAATGAGAATAATTAACTTAATAATGTCCTTGAATTTTTAGATTTGATAAGTTCACATACATGTTAACAGACTTACCTTTACATAGAACTATTTACCATGTATTTATAGAATAAGATTTTGAGTTATATATTACCTGAAAAATATTTTATAATCTCATAAAGAGATGTGGGGTAGAATACCTATAGTCATTCCATTTTGACAGCCCCTATACCCAATGGAAATTTAATGTCTTTATATATTCCTTTAGTAGGAATCCTATGATCTGATCATTGAATGGATCATCAAAAGAGTGGAACATGAGGTCTCTCTTTACCCAATTTCATATAACAGACTATGAGTTAGGGGTAGAGGATAATTCTTATATTTTTTAGTTGACCTTCAATCTTCTCAATATGATTCATCAATAACATGATCTTGATTATGAGTTCTGTAACATTAGAGACTCTCTTTATAGTGGGGAGACCAATGGTTGGGTGGTCATTCTTGAAAGAGGGAATTCTACGCTATCATAAGATCATTGTTTTTCCTTTATCAAAATGGAAATATATAATGAGGTATTTATATAACTCTCTATGGGATGTGCACCTAGGAATCAGGAATATGTTCTATGATATGCGGTGTAGATTAGGTCTCCAAGAATGAAATGGGGCATTATAGAATTTTTTTCCCATCATTATACTTTCCAACATGTCAAGACTGATCATTATAAACCTTCTTGTTTTCTTCATCCACTTCCATTGACAACATAAAAGTGGGATGAAATATCTACCTAATTTTTGGTTGGGTTGTCGCATAACCATAGAATGAAGAATACGATATGGTTTGTGATTGGTTAGCTTGAAAAATATACTCAATTTATACCCATTAATTAAATAACCAATGTTGAGGACGTGTAAAGTCACTATGTAAAAGAGGATGTTTTTCTTCATAATTTTATATATGCTATAATTTATGATATTTATCATCCATTTACATCTCATTATTGGAGTGTAATTTAGGAGGCACTAGTGTCTTAGTCCCATTTGGGAATGACATACCACCCACAATGTGATATCTAGAAAGAGAGAGCTATATTGGTTCTTAAGGATATTCTACGCACTTTTTTTCTCATCATTGTAAGGGATTAGGAGTACCATTTGGTTCTGGCTTAGTTTTATTATAATAATAGTTATCCGTCGAAGATCAGAATGGATCCTTTGGAGGCCTTCTATGGATTTCCATTCCGATCTATATTGTTTTTTCAGAGATATGTGAAAGTTACTTGGTCAGACCATGCTTGGTTCAAGAGAAAACCACAAGTATCCAATTGGTTTGATAGGTAATGTTGATAAAACAGAGATGGTATAAGTTTTCTACAAATTTCAATCACAAAATATTTTAATTTTCAAGGGGTGACCATGTGTTCATGAATGATTCACCTCGGTTGGGTGTCGATGGCTTGGAAGGCATGGGAATCTTGGTCATCATCTTGTGGGACCTTTTGAGGTTTTTGAGTAGGTGGGAAAATTTTCATATCATTTATCACATCCAACACTGTTTATGTTGATACAAAATGTGTTCTATTTATCATATTTGAAAAATTATATATCTGGTCCATCTCATGTTATATGCTTGAGTGATCTCGATGTCAAAAAATATTTATCTGTGACTGAATGAAAATTAGGGATAGTTAATTCCGAAAACAAGGTACTTAATGGGAGGATGATACCTTTGGTTTGTGTGTTATGGTATCATAGTTCATAATATTAAAATATGTGTGATTGTGGATTCCCAAAAGAGAGAATAGTGGACTTATCTTTTAGGAATGGAATATTTTGAGAAAGATTTATAGGGAAAGAAAATTTCAATGGTGGGGAGTTTATAATATCTCATTACTTTTTTCTAGAATTTTAAAACCCATATTTCTACCATGATTTATTTGGGTTTCATTTGGGGTTACATTGGGAGTTTGTTTTTTTTTTGACTTTCTGGGCTGGGTATAGTTGGGGAAAGGTTTTCCCAAATTCTGTACCCACTCAATGAAATCTGGGAAAGCCCATGATTTGGGGTTTTACATGGTTGGAGCACGGTTTGTCAAATAATGTTCCCACATATAAGAAATCGTGAACCCCTTTAAATGGGGTTCATGTCTAGAGAACATAGTTTAGTCTATCTATGCAGTCCCTCCCAACTAACTGTTCTTGTTGATTTTTTAAACATAATATTATTTTCAAATTTCTGAAACTCTCTTTTTTCACCACCAATGGATCTGTACAACACATATGATATTTCATAATATCTAGTAGCTCAAAATAAAAGTTTTTTCCCCTATAAACCTCTCAGGAATTGAATCAAATATTGTGAAATGGTTTTCATTGTACTCCAGGTATATTTTCTCTTCCCATTCTCTATCCCCTTGTCTCTATCTTCTCCTCCATATGGTTTTTTAGATCTAGATGTTGTGGGATGATCTAATAACCTTTGTATTATTATCTTAAACCTAGGCTTTATTCTTGGTTACTTGTTTCCTTCTATCATTATTGGTGAATCCCGTTTTGGGATTTTTGGTTCATGAACAAGTGATCCTGAGGTAGGTGGTTCCGTTTTTACTTTCCAATTTAATTAACCATAGTTCATTGATTTGAGTACATTTCATTCAATTGAATTTTGAGGATTTTAATCACAAGAAATTTAATTTGATAAATCACCAATTCCATTTTATTGGGGGATTTTGTTTTGGAAATCGTATTTTGGCATGAAATTGGGAAAACCACTAATTCCATTGAATTAGAGTGTAATTATGAAATTAATGTAATTAGGTGGAATTTAAATAGTCAAATATAAATTTTTAAAATTTATTTGAATTTTTTCAAATTTTAATTGATGAATTTAAATTTTGAAATTCAATTCGGAATTAATTTCATATTATTATCTTTGAAAAATGGATTAATTTATTTTTGATAAAAAAATTTGGGGTTCTATCCAGTAATAGGAATGTATTAATTAAAAAATAAATTTGTGTTTTAAATAGAAAATTGTAATATTTGAAATAGTTAATGGGATGAGTATTATTTTAAGCAGTCTTAAAAAATTTCCTATTTTTTATTATTAGAGAATATGAATGTTTTTGGTAGTGAGTGAGTTATTCAGAAATAATTATATGATGGACAAAATTCACAAACAAAAATGAGGAACATCACATCTCTGGAAATATAGTGATGAAATATCTATTATACATACAAAAGGAAGGTGTTTATACACATATTTCTATGTCACCATAATTGTGTGGAGTCCTATGGACTTGAAATATCATACCTTTTTTGGAATATAAACTAATTTCACACTTGATTATATTTGAAAAAATATATATTCATTGTTTTAAAATGTTTTAAATTAATATATGAATTTATATAAAAAAATTTCTAATGAATTGTTTTTATGTATTCACAACATTAAAAATGTAAAAAATTATTTTTTTTAATATGATTTTTAATTGACAAACAATATTATTTAAAATTAAAATAACTTTTTTTAATTAAATATTGGAATCTATTATTGAACCTTTAGTGTAACTGTAATGGTGTTTAGATAACAAACTACCTATTCTTTCATGTGTTTTTATATTTTATCTTTCTAGGTTATAACAATGGTACAGACCAACATGGTGGTGGGTCTAGCTATTGATCCCTCGATGTGGTGTTTTGCATCTCTTAGGAAATTTATAGTATACCTTTCTATTTTTCTGGTTGTTTTCTATAGTGAATTATGTTTTTATA
The DNA here is from genome assembly GCA_963277665.1 of Viscum album. NCBI lineage: Eukaryota > Viridiplantae > Streptophyta > Magnoliopsida > Santalales > Viscaceae > Viscum > Viscum album. The sequence goes on from OY728147.1 coordinate 1,113,543,748, forward strand.
TCTATTTGAATTCTATTACAATTATACATGTGGATTTTCTATTGTATTCATACTGATATGTTTATCATGCTTCTGTAATGTTTGTGTAAAATTCATTACCACTTCATTTTTTATGATTCCTTGATATAGTTACTAACCAATGTGTATCAGGAACACCCCTTGGGAAATGTTAGTGTGAGATCAATTATTGAGTTACTAGGGTAACCTGTCAGGGTTGTGACATCACAAGAAGACATAAATACATGATTTAATTCTATTTCACATTCCCAATCTCACCCTTAAATTACTCCTTAGACAATTTTCACTTCATAATTAACTCTATGAAATGAAGGTGATGTTGTAATCTAATAAGAAGTAACATATCATAACATCCATTTATGAAATGATGAATCATTATCTTTTTCATCAGTTATCATCAAAAAAATTAAGCACATATCATTCAATGTGTATAAATAATCATATAGTGAAATATGAAATTAATCTCTAAAACGACATTATATGTTAAAAATACACCATTTTATAAATTTTTATATTTATAAACCTTTTAAAATATTATAATCCATAAACATATAGTTAGGATAATTGAATTTTAAAAAATTTAACATAATATTTATTCACTATATATCATAAAGTATCTCTTGATAGTCACAAAACCAACATGTGAATAACTTAATCATGGATTCTCTTCAAACATGTTGACAATATGAATTATAGTCTAACCATAATGAAATCATGAAATCTCCATCATTACATGAAGAAATATATAATTTATTTAATATATTCAATATATCCCATAATTTCATAAACTCCATCAATGATAAGATAAACTACTTTTTCAAAAAATCTATTATCTGTTCTAATGTCATTGATATTATACAATTTATGTTTTCCAAAATTCATCAGATATTTATCCAGAAAAACAAAATTTTCACAACATTTAGAAAATATTATAAGGTATCATTACACAATCAAAATATTACCATGCAATTAAATTAATTTTCATGATTATTAGAATAATTCAATAAAGTCATTCTAAAAGTTAATGAATGTTTATACTGAACAATAATAATTTAATTCATAACTATTTATTCCAAATACACAAATACTTCAATAAAACCAATTCTCATAAAACTGTTAACTTGAACTCACTATCTAATTCCATGACACCCCTTTCCAAAAAAAATTAAGTACAAAGCATCTCTTAACATTCTTAAAACTCAATTTAAACCTTATTACAAAAACCCTATTACAACCAAACAAACCTTTCATATGTCATTCATGGTCAAATCATCTTCATTATAAAAACTAGTTCTTATAAAACAATTATCGTTTCATTCCTGATATTTCACCTGAAGATATTGATTTTCATAATTCTAATACCTTTCAATTATAAAAAAATCAACTATTGGTAAAATCGTAGGGAGACCAATATTAAAATCCATTTCAATTACTAAAATCATCATATTTATTTAAAAATCTAATTAATTTTTATCCTCCTTCACCACACAAAATACATATTTGCATTACTTTAATAGATTCCCTTGAGTTACTCTTCTATCATTCAATACATATAGAAAATTTAATCACCATTCTTTCATTGTTATCATCACCCAATCTCATATAGAACTCTTTATTTCTCTTCTTTACTGGTCTTGAGAGTTGTTTATGGTACATATTGATAATCTCCTTCCATGAATATTGATTATTCATAGTCACAACATCATTTACTTGAGTCATCATCACATTTGGATTTTTATCAGAAAATTGTACAACACATTCAATGTTAAAATAATTATTTCTAGTGTCATTCATTAATTGAAACCAAAATTCATATTTTGAGTAACACTAATCATAGTGGGAACCCAAATAATCATGAAAAATATATTATTGAATTTATAAATCATGAAACCTTCTTTAATAAATGACACATTAGCTTATTCATAGTTTATTTATTGACATACTTTTTTTAAATACATCATCATAGTTTGTAATGAGTTTGAGAATATCCAAAGAATATAATGTAAGAGTGTCAAACTAGGTGTGTAGTAAGTCATATTGATGTGTACTTGTTCCAAATCGAGTATATCTCTGTATAATGTATTTAGGGTTGTTACCACTTTTTACATATGTTTCATAGGAATATAAAACCTTATTATTCATATAGGAATCTTATTATATGAAATCTACTCTCTCAATCAATTGAAAAAATCATAGTACATTTTCCAAAACATTGAATAATCCTATCCTTATAGAAATCACCATAAATTACCTTAAAACTGTCCATTGAGATATAAATAAATAAATCTCATCATAGTTTATAATGGATAAACAAAAATCTCACTAAATTCCAAATACATTGACCTAGTATTAAAATAAATATATATTACGTAATATTAAAATAATATTCTGCACATTACAAAAGAACATTCTCGAGGAACATAAAAGTTATTTGTCCTTAGATACTAGTTACAAAATATTTTAACTTGGCTAATGATCTTCAACATCTCCCATATTTTTATTCTCCTTTAGTACTGTTAAAAAACATAACCTAATTGAAACATTTACTTAAATTTTATGTGATAGAAAAATAAGAATGTGTGAGATAAAATTCACTGTAAGGGTAATCAAGGAAGATATATAAGCATAACATTATGATAACGTTATGATAATAATAGAATATAATTGGAAAAATCTAACCTAAAAATCAATGATTAGAAAAATTATTCATTAATTAAATATTATTATCTCATAATACATGATTCATAACATATATAATGAATAATTTCCATGAGAGCATAAAATAGGAATATGACAATGATTTATCGTATCCACACAATACTATAATATATTATATAATTTCTATCCATGACGAAATTTATAACATGTTATGATTGGGATGACTACCCGTGAACCTACTGTTGGATTTGGTAGATATCATGTGTACCCTCTTCTATGGGTTAGGACTAACCACACATGTACCCTTCATTATATTATTTGACTGGCGACCCATATACCCTCCATTATTGCCTTAGACTAAACACATGTGGAACCACTAATCTCTTCTCTCATTTATCATTACCCAGTTAATTTTTGGGATAAATTAGACCACCCATCACGTAATAAAATCATACATACATGTTCCATAAGATAATAAAACATTTATCATATCATGACCCACATAAATATATGGGTTTCATAAATATTATATCATAACTCATGAAATAAAATGGGTATCAAAAGCATTTAATCATGTATTGTCCTCTAGAAAAGAGACAGATCTTGTAATCATTTCATCATGAAATAACCTATGAAACTATGTGGAATTTATAAGAGTTTTTTCATCGTATAACCAACATAAAATAAATGACTTTCATAAGAAACATTCCATATTAAAAATTAGAAACTCAATGATCGAATAAGAAAGGATTCCTTCAAAAAATTTACAAGTAATGTATAATATTTTTAAAATGATTTCATCTTACATGGGGAAGGATTTTGAAATATCACATAGAGAATATCTTATGTAATATCTCTATTTTTTAATTAATTTATTCAAGACATATAAAATTTAAAAAATAATTTTAATAAAAAAACTGAAAAAATATGATGTGATATTTAAAAATAAAATAAACAATTCTTGATGAAAATATCTTTTCATATTATAAAATTTCATAAAAAACGTAAATCATTTTTGAAAAAAATATCTATAAAAATTATCTTGAAAACATACAAAGGAAATAGTTAAAATAGTTTAAAATATATATTAAAATATAACAAAATGTTATAATTATTTTAGTCAAAAATGGGCATAAAAGATCATTTAAAAATATTTTTGAAACATTTATTAGAACACATTGTTTTTCAAATAAAAAAATATTAATATAAGAGTTTAATCCCGTCACATTTTCATAAAAATATTTTCTTAGTCTTCATTAGTTCAAAAGAGTGAAAAAATGGTACCTTTACTTGATTATATCAAGAATAACGTGAGGATAAATAAATTAATTGGGATTATTGAGATATATATCATGAAATTTTTTCGATGGAAGTTTAATCATAAAAGATCCAAATATATGATGTGATTGTATCAATAAAATCTCACCACATTTGTAACATTGAATGGTAATCCGCATGAACGAATAACATTACATAAATCTTAATATATCTTGAAAATAATGTAATTAATGATATAATATTACCAAGGGTCAATATATACACCTCATAAAATATTATAGGTTCATAATATAATATATATCTGAAATAATGAATATTGATAAAAAAAATTTGTTAACCATTTCCTACCATTTATACCATAAAACTCATTAAAGAGATATACTTAAAATGATATGTAATAAAAATAAATTTTAATATATTCTTCATAAAATAAATTCATCGGAATTACATACACTATATAAAATAAATAGGGTGTCCATAGAACATATGTATCAAAAAATCAAAAAGTGTGATGGAAATACCTTACCATATGTCTTGAATATCATCCAACGCATCCAAACCTCCTCTTTTGTAGGTACACCCAATTGGTTTGCACCAAAGGAATTTATTAGTTAGCTTTTTTCATAATGTATGGACTTTATAATGAATTTAGGGTTGTTGGGAAAATATTTGGATATGGATTTTTGGGTCGAAAGGGTTTGAGTGGTGTGAAGAGATGTAAAGAGATGGTGGCCATTTATGAGGGAGGTGAGTGGAAAACATGTAATGTTTTGAATGTATATATCCCTCCAAATTTTTTTACTTTTCATGTGGCTCTAATAATGAAATAATTTCTATCTTAGAAGGAATATTGTAATGCCCTGACCCCAGTTACCCAGAGTCGGTGCATTATTACATAACATTGGCATGATCACAAAAGATTAAGTCTCGAAAGACCGATTAGTTTTGTAGTCTTGGAAACCCTAGATAAATTCATAAGTATTACATTACATCATAAAGTAAAAAAACTAAAAAAAAAATCTTGTCTTCATATACCCTCATACTATCCCTGTAGGTTATTCAGAAATTACATCTTCACATCGTGGGAAAAATAGAACATTGAAAGGGGTGAGCTCAGATGCTCAGTAAGGATAACAATATAGTGGAATCTTTCATAAATAAGCATAAACATTTAAGGCAATTTATAACTAAAACAAAAGCCTTTTAAAGTTGAACTTTATCATAATATGGAAAATACAAAATGAAATAATTCCATTTACTTATTCACGTGGATATTTTACTAGTCGAATAACCACATGCAATATTAATAACCACTTTCATAATGATGGAATGCATAATTCCATACTATCATAACCACATAGTCAAGGCCTCGTGCCAAGACTACAAATAATATTTTGTCAAGGCCTTGTTCCAAGACACTAGTTTTTCTCATGAGACATACCGATGCATAGAGGATCTATAGCGGGCTCCACCCGTCACTTACTAAGTCCAATGCATTCCTTATATGAAAAGTTTGAAACATAACATAAACATTCATATTAAAACTAGCATATGAAATGTCAATACTTTAACCACAAACCATGAATTGTATAAAAATAGCACATCCACAGTCAAATATAAATCATTTTATACAATATCAAAGATTGTATTATATCAAATTAACCTCAAACGAGAATAATGAAGGATATTGACATATATTAAAATAATCATCAAACTATTGAGAGAAATATCACCCTTTTTCATGAAACCATTTAAAAGTCAAACTATTTTTCAAGAATCCATTTAAAATATATTCTTGAATCAAAGTGTCCCATACCAATTTGAAACTTTTAAAAGGAATTTTGAGTTGAAAACTTTAATTTTCATATAAATAAATCCTTAAAACCATTTTAAAAACATTGACATCAATGAGAAAGATTTAGAATAATAAATCTTTAAAACATTTTAATATGATATTTTAGTTATAGTTCCTAAACAAAAGAGAGACACTTGAATACAAATAATTGAGGTAATAAAAAACATTTCAATTTCTTGAGAATAAAGTGATTCATGATATACTATGTCAAAGTACATTATATACACCATATAAAAGAAATTTGGTGTATAACAACAAAGGAGTCTCAATGGAATGTAAATTGAGATAAAATATCTTATAAAGGTTGTATCCTTAGGTTAAGGATAAATAAACAACATAATTATCTGTGAAAAATATAAATAAACTCAATATGATTGGATACTCAGTATAAAACAATCAAAGTATATTCACACATATTCTTGTAAAAACAACACCAATGAATTGGATGTTTAACTCAACAAATCGAGATTGAGTAAAAATTACTCTTATCAAGTTCATACCGATGACTTGAGAATTTATCAAAGGAGTGATTATGTGTATCAAAATTATATCCACATAAAGGGGAGTGGAAATTATGACATAATCAAATGAATAGTGATTCCACATATAATCCTGGAGTAAAATAATCAATGAAGTATGCGTAAAGCTGAATGAGTGGAAATTGAAATTTCAAATTCCCTTATTGATTTGGTAACTTATGAAACATAAACCCATGAAAGAAGGATCATAAAATGGTGATATAAATATACATTAATTAAATTAAATTACACAATGAATACCAACATGGGCAGTACACACACCACATGCAATAAATAAGTGGTGAATAATGGAAATCTCACGGAATTAAAAGTGAGATAAGAAACCCCTTTGTAATTTTTCCTTGGTCGAGGGTAGGTTATCCTTCTAAAAAAATGTTGAAATAATTGTTATTTAATTATACAAGAATCATATACATTAATATGATATCATGTATGATCTTTGAACATTGCTTTGTTAATAATATCTTAGTATTATCGTCATTCCGGGTGTTAACTTACCCATTTTCTTTTATATGTTTTGTAACATAAGTCATGTTTGTTATGGATAGGTTGTATATTATTCATATAAAGAATGATATAAAGTCCTTAAACATTATTTTTAATCATAAAATGAGAATTATACTTGTATAGATACGATGGGGAATGAATCTCATCACCTTCGTGGAGACGGTAGTCCGTACGTACGCACGAGGGAAAATATCATTCTTTTGATATTAAAATATTATATAATTGGATGGTATATCATATATACAGAATCATTATCATGTTATAATTATTATTTAAATTAATTACACGTCATTATTATACCCATCCAAATAATAATGTATTGAATAACAATTAAACCACGACGTGGAGACGGTAGGCCGTATGTACGCACTGTAGAGAGCCAAAGCTTGACGTGCATGGACATTACATTACTTTTGTGGAATATTTAATACATGACAAAAACAGATGCCCAAAGATCATATTAGTTTAGTGTCTTTGGAAACTCAGAACAAAATATTCTAATCATGGTGAAAGATCTTCAACATCTCCCATAAAGATCTTCCCCTTTTGGTTTTCTTACCTAAAACCTTTCTTTATATCCTAGGGAAAAACATTAAAAGGGTGAGCTCAAATGATCAGTAAGGGTAAACATAGATAACATAAAACAATCCATAAACATTTGAATGCAAAACCTTGAACATAAAATCTAAACATCAAAATCTTGAACAAAGACATAAATCATGGAAGTACGTAATGCATATATCATAATGGATCATAAATCGTGATAAAATAGCATGGGAATATAGAATGTAATTGTGGAAACCATTAAGAACATGTTATGATTTCCATAGTATCCAAGGCATTGCTGCCAAGACCATCTTAGTGGATAAAGTCCCTTTCTGAATCGAGTTCACTCCTCGTTCCAGTCATGTATCACTGAACCGGATTAAGTTACCGTTCCAGCCATGTCTATCTCATGAGATATAAATCTTTACCCAATCCATTAGAGAGAGATATAGGTACAACCCATCTCATAATGAAATCATTCTTACTTGTTCCACAACATGAACATAAATCATTCATCATTACCCAAAGTATAAAATGGGTTTCATAAACATCATCCCATCATAACATAATCAATACAAAAACAATGGATATCATTTCATCATAAGAAAAGTGAAACCATGTAAATCATAGATAAATTATACTTGAAACATACACATATGAAATAATTCCATCTTATATGGAAAATGGTTTTGATAAAACCCTTGAAATGAATTCTTGAGGAAAATATCCTTTCTTCTTCAAAATCATTTTCTTTTCACAAAATGCCATGAAATTTTAAAAGAAAAGGATTTTGTTGAAAATAGTCATTAAATATTGTAGAGTAATCTTCATGAAAATAAGGTGTTATGAAACCGTAAAAATATGTCCATGCCATATAAGTTAAAAAACATTATTCTCGTACTTTTGCTGGAAAAGTCATAAGGTACCTTGTATGGTAAACAAAAGAAATATTCCTTCCATACGATGTGGTAAAAGTAAAAAAAGGTAAAAATGACTTTAAACATACATGGAATAAAAGTAAACATTTTATGAAAACATTTTTAGAACATGTGGACATGGATAATAAACATAACCCCAGTAAATAATTAAAAATAAACAATCTCGGATAAGAATGAGATTGGAATAATTATCCCTTACTTTATGTCTGATATGCTTCGTATGTATCCAAACCTCCTGTATAATGATTTAAATAATGTAATTGACTTATTAAAGAATCATATTCATTGTTATTATATCATATATAGTTTACTTATGACTTTATATTACCCATTCTTTTGTAAATTCGACGTAAAAGCAGCGATTTCGGTAAAATCGTTTCATTTATTGTACGTGTTTTGACTTGTTGTTCTTGATATTATAACTTATATCCTGATTTAATTAATACCAGAATGTAAAACATGATTTATATATAATATATATTCATCATATACATATATATATGATATATCGATAAATGGAATGAAATACACCGTTCATGGAGACGGTAGGTCGTACGTACGCATGAACGCTGTTTTCGTTTCCTTATTGAATTGAATGGAATTAAGTAGATGACATACATATATATATATATATATACATAAATCAATTATCATTATTATGTCATATATTTCATTATTATTCAATATATATACTTTATAATAATTCATGAATGGTTAACATGGAGAATAAATCTCATCTCGTCATGGAGACGGTAGTCCGTACGTACGCACGAGTGATGATATCATTCTCATGATCGTGGAATTGTATTTAAGTGTATGTATAATATTTTAGAATCAATATAAATTTACAATAATAGTATATAGTTATTTATTTACACCATTATACCCATACAAGTTAGTTGGTGGTCGAAAACATATTACACCACGGTGTGGAGACGGTATTCCGTACGTACGCACGCGCGGTGATTTCGTTTTCTGTAGGATGGATAGAAGGTGAAATAGGGTTGTTTCATATTTATAATAAAATATACGTATATAATTAATACTGATTATATTAATTTATAATGATAAAACTAAAGAAGAAGAAGTAGAAGAAGAAAGAAAGAAACTTGAGAGAATCAGAAGAAGAGATTATCTCTTCTTCGACGCACCTCCTTTAAGCTTCCTCTAAAGGAAGTAGAGTTGGTATTTTGAGAAGAAAGGAACCTCTAGAATGTTTCTAGGGAAGTGAAGAATATAAATGGGTAGGTTTTGGCCGAGCTTCAAGGCTCAAAAGGGTGTCAAGAGAAGAGGGAATGGGTGCCCTTTTTATAAGGGAGGAGAGGGGCACCTTTGGAAAAACATAAAATATTATTTTATAATAAAGTCATATTCGGTTTATAATAGCTCCAAATTTATTTATTTCGAAGCTAAAGTGAGGATGGGTCAAAATCCGCTCAACCAATAGGTTTTAGAAAAGTTTAGGTTACTATTTTAACCTTATCTTTTAGATTTAACTCTAAGTGAAATAATTTAACTTTTACCGTGTCTTCTTGTTTTCTTACACTATATGGTTAATAAACTTACTATAACAAGACAAATGAACCCCAAGTTATTAATTATTAATATATATAACCTTATCTATGTCATTTGGCCAAATATTATATTTTTAGGAATAAAATAACACTTAATAATATAATATTTTTTTTTTAAACTATTTTATGTCAATTTTGACACTATTTGGTAATTGATTTTTTTGTGAAAATCATAACAGCATGATTAGTTAGAAAAAAGTTAATTAAATCAACACTAACATGTCATATTAACCTAGAAAATTAGTTTAATTTATAAAATGTCTCAAATTACATTTATTTGGGTATTTATAATATCAATTATGTTAATATTTCATTAATAAGGTAATTACTGCATCATCATTGTGTCATAATTAAAATAAATTATTTAATGTCTAAAAATTATAAATAAAATATCATTATGTAAGAAATATTATTATATTTATAATAAATATTTATAGTCGAATTTATCTTATGTATAACCCTGTATTAAAAATGTTTTAGTTATAAAACTTTAATTTTACTCTTTTAACTCTTCTTTAAATAAAATAATAATAAATTTCCTAATCTAATCCAAGTGGACCTAAAGGGTAATATTTTATTCCTAAGGTTGTTTTTGGTCGAATTAAACTTATCAAATATAATTAGTACATGTGTTAGAGTAATAATAATACCATTTTTACCCTTACTTACCCTATTTACTTTTAACTGTGGTAAATAAAAGTAAAAAGTTACTATTCACCAAAAATTATTTTTATCTTATTGAACCACATTTTACTCCTTGATATTAACCATGTCTCTCGGATTTTCTAAATTCACTCACAGAAGTATAAAAATTAAGTTTTATGTAAATTTTCCAATTCTCCTAGGAGGTGGGTAAGAGACGGTGAAAAGTTCAATAAAATTTTTATATATCTAAAATTATTATAAAATGACTCCAATGAATTACATTGAACTTATATAAGTATTAAGTATCAATTATGACCTAAAATAAATTTAAATAAAATAAATAATTATTTAAATAAAAAGTCGGTTTTTAAATAGTAACCTAGTGTTTTCACTATTCATCAAAAATTGAAAGTTTTCAGAAAAATACCAAAAATTCACCCTAGTCTAATTTCGATATTCTGTATCAAAAAATGAAGTACATTTTGAAAGATAAAATTTATAAAATTTCAAAAAGTGGGTATTACTATTCATAATGGCTAGTTCATAATAATATTATAATAATATCTCATTTAGTGAAACTTGGTATTGCGTATAACACACGCTATCATGGAAGGTCACGGTTGCGCGTAATGAAATCCAAGTTAGGTTTGCATGTAGTGAAAGATTCATTTTTTGTTGTGTATAATAGAATCCAACCATATTTCATTTATACATTGAATATATATATATACACTCAATGTTGCGTAAAATAACTTCTATCAAACGAACTTGAAATTGTGTGTAACACGATCCAAGATTAGTGTTGTGTATACTGAAAGCTAATATGGTGTTGTGTATAGAAAAAGCTAATTTTGGTGTCGCGTGCAACACAAGATATCAATGAAAATAAAAAAAATCTCATAAACTCTCGGGTTGTTACACGCACGTATGGTGACATGTCATTCAAAGGATGGATAGAATACTGAATATGGTTGTACCATATTTATAATAATATCACAGTATATAAAATATACTGGAGTTATTATTTTAGAATGTAAATTAACAAAGAAAGAAGAAGTTGAAGAAGAAAGGAACTTGAAAGAGGGTTGTGAAAACATTACCTCTTCTTCGGGTTCTTCCTTTTGATTTGATCAAAAGGGCTCCTTAGGTTGGATTTCTGATCAAACTAAAGACTCTAGGTTGAAGTGAGGGAAGTTTATAGAATATTTGGGTAGGGTTTGGCCAAGAAAAAAGGATTTTAAGGAGTAAATTATATAGAAGGGGGAGTACCTTTTTATAAGAGGGGTGAGCGGCACCTTTGAAAAGCTAGAAATATTATTTTATAATAAATTCATATTGGGTTTATAATGGCTCCAAAGTGGATTATTTAAAGGTTAATTTTTGTATGGGTATAAATACTTTCAACCAATAGATTTTAGATAGGTTTGGGTCACTATATTAACCTTATAATTTATATATAACTATTAGTTAAATAGTTTGACATTTACCATGTCTCTTTAGATTTTTATATTATATAGTTAATAAACTTACTATATATCTCCAAGTGACCCCCAAAGTGGTCCATTAATGATACACCTATCATTATATATGTATTTCCGCCGAACCTTAGATTTTTAGGAATAAAATATCAATTAATAATATAATATTTATTTTAAAAACTCTTTTATGTCAATTTTGAAACTATTGGATATTTTGTTTATGATAATTTCATAACATCATTATTTCTTCGAAATAAAATTTTATAACCAATCCTAATATGTCATATTAACCTATAAAATTAGTGTAGTTCATAAAAAGTCTCAAATTACATTTATTTTGATATTTATAATATCAATTATTTTAATATTTCATTAATTAGGTAATTACTTCATCACCAATTTTGTCATATATAAATTATATTATTTAATGTCTAAAAATTATAATTAAAATACCATTATGTAGGAAATAATTTTATATTTCTAGTGAATATTTATAATCGAATTTAGCTTATGTATAACTCTATATTAAAAATGATTTAGTAAATAAACTTTGATTTTTTCGCTTTTAACTCTTATTTGAATTAAATAATAATAAATTTTCTAATCTAATCAAAGTGGACCTAAATGATAATATTTTATTCCTAAGGTTGTTTTTGGTCGAGATACATTTTTCCAATAGAATTAGGACATGTGTTAGTGTAATATTAATATCATTTTTACCCTTAATTACCTTATTTACTATTAACCTTGGTAAATAAAAGTAAAAAGTTACTCTTCAACAAAAATTATTTTCATCTCATTGAACCACATTTTACTCCATGATATTAACTGTGTCTCTTATATTTTTGAAATTCCACTCACAGAAGCGGTAAAATTATTTTTTATGTGAATTTCCAAATTCTCCGAGGAGGTGGGTAAAAGACGGTGAAAAGTTCAATAAAAATTTTATATATATCTTAAATTATTCTAAACTAACTACAATTAATTACATTGAACTTATATAGGTATCATGTATCTATTTTTACCTTAATTAAATTTAAATGAAATAAATAATTATTCAAATAAAAAATCAGTTTTAAACTATAACTTATTGTTTTTTCACTATTCATCAAAAATTGAAAGTTTTCTGAAAAATACCAAAAATTAACCCTTAGCTAATTTCTATATTCTGAATCCAAAAATGAAATCCATTTTGAAAGATAAAATTTATAAAATATAAAAAAGTGGGTATTACTATTCATAACGGCGAGTTTGATTGGTTGTGGTGTGTGTTAGAACTCGAAGTTGCATACAACACACGCTACTGTATTATTCAAATAGAAGCATACCTTGGAAGATTGGGGTGTTACATTATTCCCTCCTTCAAATAATTCCATCCTCGAAATTTTTAAAATTGGGCTTGGGAATATAATGGAAAGTCCCGCATCAGAAAAAGAGTCAATAAAACTATCACCTTAAAAGAAAGAAAGAGGAGTACAAAGGTCACCCCAGATAACTCATACTAGGATTCCATGTAAGAAAACATGGATATGGAAGATAAACTAAGTGGCATGTTCTGATGGAGAGGGATATAAAACATGATCAGGAGAAAGTTAACAACAAGAAAGCCACAAACTTGTGATGGGACAAACGCTCATTAGTTTCCCAGTAGGAAAAGTATACGGACAACATATTGTTTAAGTTACATTACATAAAGATGAGGAATTAATTTAAGATATTGGATATAAAAATAAATAGATATACTTAATTTTTAAATAGATTTTTACTCTTTAATAAATTTACACCACTAACTCATTTTTTTAAGTTATGAGTATTCAAGAAGACTTGGTCACACTGGAAGAGCTATAATAAACTTATATAGAATCCCATGATCCACGATGGATAAACTATATATTTACCTTGTCTTTAGAGATTAATCAAAACCAAAACGGTTGGTAAAGTATCTGATTATCCCCCAAAATGATATTTCATTAGAGAAAAAACACTAATCTTAATTTCTAAAATTAAACCAACAATACCCCAAAGTTAAACAAATACCATTCAATAAACAATTGTTCTTAAAATCCTTCAATATAATCCAAAATAATCTTGAAACCCAAAACTTAGAAGAATTTGGTTATGTAGTCTTCCACGTTAAATTGTATCTCTAAATGACATCAACTACTCTTAAAGTCACATACTTAAAAGTAATTAACCTAGTCACATATTCTCTATTATAGTTTAATCATTTCCATAAATAACCCAAATCACTATTAATGCACAATAAAAATGTTGATAAAAATCCACCATTACTTCTAAAATGAAATCCCATAGTATTCTAGTTTTCTTGGGAATATAGTGTTCCCAACAAAGTGAACATCTTCCAAAATAACATTTATCACTTAATCACCAAATCATTTTCCTATACTAATGGTATTCATTTGATAAGACATAAGAACCAAAATAAACTTATTATTCATAAATTAAATCATTTAACTAAAAATAATTAGTCACACTAACCAGGGACTTCACGTAGTCCAGTGGTAGGCGATAAATCCCAATCGCACTTTGGTTGTGGGTTCGATTCCCACAGCTTTGTCCAACGCAACGGGTTGTCACACGGTCTGTGTGTTTTATTTTTTCAAAAACTATATTTTATAACATTACCAAAATGAGATAAATTCCTCAAAATAACCATAACATAATTTTAACCAGAAATGTTATCTCATACCTTACATTTTCATCCCAAAATATAATAACTTGTAATTTCCTCAAAACCAATGATCATATAAAACCAAATGGTTATTTATAACTATATCCACAAGGGAAAAGATAAGTCTTCCTCAAATATCATTCTCACATGGAAAAATATGGGGTTACAAATACAAGAGAAATTTATTCCAAAGTAATCCCATTGACAAGGAGCACTAATACTCTTAAATATTTCTCCAACCATTTATTTCCATAAAGCTTCTTGTTTGACCAAGAAAATGTCCTATAGAATAGGTCATTCACTCAGGTAATGGCCAGGTCTCCTACATTTATTGAAAATGACTGTAAATGTATTTTTGGGACCATTTTTATTTTCTTCCATAGTACTCTTCATTTTTCATTGGCAATTCTTCACTTTATGTCCTTATTTCCCGCATGTAAAGCATTTATTTGTTACGTTGAGACACTTTCTTGGGTGTCTACTTCCACATTTCCTTCATGATGGAAATTTAGGATTCTTTTCTCCATGTTCTCCACTACCGGAGATCTTATCATTCATCACCTTTCCTTTCTTTGTTGAGTCCTGTAGTTGGTTAATATATATGTTGTTGATCATATTTTTGGAAAACTGATTTGGCATGAACATGATATCTTATACTCCTATCAACATTCCATTTTTTTTCTCATTTCCACCACCGCTCCCACCTTTTACATCATTATCAAAGTTACTATGACTTCCTTGGACTTCAGCCATTGACTAAAAACAGAAAGCATTGTGTGAGTAACGGTAGTCATAAAATCATTTGGAGAATATCATGATACCATATTCTCAATTTGAAACACCTTAGGATTAACCAATGTCATTTATTATCATCTTATATTAAAATACTTAAAATAGTTTTGTAATGAAAATGTAATTATCCTAAGCATATCCCCCAAGAGTTTCGTAACCAAGAGTGGAGTAAGGCCCATTGTCATGCACCAGTTCCCGTTCGAGTCTAGCTCAAAGTGGTGTTTTCGGGTTTTACCCCTAGGTACATCTGTGCCAGATCCACCTCTACATGCTTGTATCCAAACAGGGATGTATTTCTTAGAAAACTCACAAAATCTTTACAATACCAAAATTCTAGGAAGTTCTTCTATACTAATCCTCTAAGTCTATCTTAGGGATATGTGCTCTAATCAGAGTTTATCTAAATCTAGTTTCCAAGTTTTGTACTTAACATCCTATGATACCATCTGTAACGCCCTGAACCCAGTTACCCAGAGTCGGTGCACTATTACATAACATTGGAATGATCACAAAAGATCAAGTCTCGAAAGACCGATTAGTTTAGTAGTCTTGAAACACTAGATATATTCAGAAGTCTTACCTTACATCATAAAGTAACAAAAACTACAAAAACATCTTGTCTTCATATCCGCTCATACTATCTTCCCAGTTCATTCATAAATTACTTTTTCACTTCCTAGGAAAAATAGATCATTGAAAGGGGTGAGCTCAGATGCTCAGTAAGGATAACAATATAGCAGAATCTTTCATAAATAAGCATAAACATTTAATGCATTGTATAAAAAAACAAAAGCCTTTTAAACTTGAACATCAGCATAATATGGAAAAGATAAAATGAAATAATGCCATTTAATTATTCACATGTATATTTTACTAGTTGAATAACCACATGTAATATCAATAACCACTTTCATAATGATGGAATGCATAATTCCAGACTATCATAACCACATACTCAAGGCCTCGTGCCAAGACTACAGATAATATTTTGTCAAGGCCTTGTGCCAAGACACTAGTTTTCCTCATGAGACCTATCGATGCATCGAGGAGCTATAGCGTGCTCCACCCGTCACTTACTAAGTCCAATTCATTCCTCGTATAAAAAGTTTGAAACAGAACATAAACATTCATATTAAAACTAGCATACGAAATGTCAATACATTAACCACAAACCATTAATGGTATAAAAATAGCACATCCACAGTCAAACATAACTCATTCGATACAATATGGAAGATTTTATTATATTATATTAACCTCAACCGATAATAATGAAGGATATTGACATAGAATAAAATAATCATCAAACTATTGAGAGAAATATCCCCCTTTTTCTTGAAAACATTTAAAATTAACACTATTAGTTAAGAAGCCATTTAAAATAGATTTTTGAATCAAAGTGTCTCATACAAATTTGAAACTTTTTATAGGAATTTTGATTTGAAAACTTTAATGTCCATATAAATAAATCCTTAAAACCATTTTTTAAAAATGGACATTAATGAGAAAGATTTAGAATAATAAATATTTAAAATAGTTTAAAATGATATTTTAGTTAGAGTTCCTAACCAAAAGAGAGACAATTAAATACAAATAATTGCGGTAATAAAATCATTGTAATATCTTGAGAATAAAGGGAATCATGATATACTATGTCAAAGTACATTATATACACCATATAAAAGCGATTTGGTATAAAATAACAAAAGAGTCTCAATGGAATGTAAATTTAGATGAAATCTCTTATAAAGGTTGTATTATTAGGTTAAGGATAAATCAATGACATAATTATGTGTCACAAATATAAATACACTCAATATTATTTGTAACACCCCGAGCTTCCATAATACGCTTCTCATTCAATAATGCAATAGCTTGTATTGTACGCAACTTCGAGTTCTAAAACACCGCGACTAATCAAAGTAGCTGTTATGAATTGTAATAACCACTTTTTAAAATTATAGAAATTTTATATTTCAAAATGGACTTCATTTTTGGATTCAGAATATCGAAATTAGCCTATGTTGAATTTTTGGTATTTTTCTAAGAACTTCTAATTTTTTATGAATAGTGAAAAATACTTAAAAACAATTTTTTTTAATAAAAATAATTTATAGTGATAAATTATACTATTTAGTGGTTTTAAAGTATAATTATAATATATTTTTACCATTTTATCCAATGGTGGTCATTAGAATTAATTTAACATTGAAATTGGACATAAACAATTGCCAATCTTTTAATATAAATTGTTTCTTAAAAACACGCTATTTGTTGTGACAGCAGGAATTAATTATAAAATTAATTAATGAAACTTATATGTTTGGAATTTTGTAAAATAGACATCATTTTTGAATTCGGAATATCAATTATAGCTTAGGGTGAAATTTTGGCATTGTTCTGAAAAACTTCAATTTTTGATGAATAGTGAAACCACTAAGTGGTAGTTAAATAACTGATTTTTCGTTTAAATGAAATATTACCACTTCTGTGATTTGATTTTCAAAAATATGACATACATGGTTGTAATTAAGAAGTAAAATTTGGTTCAATGAGATTAAAATAATTTTTGGTGAATAGTAAATTTTAAGTTCTTAATCGTGATTAGAGGTAATTAGTGTAGTTTAAGGTAAAAATAATGTTTTAATAATATGAGATGAGCTTGAAACATGTCCTAACCTCATTGGATGTGCCATGGCCGACCAAGACAATCCATGGGTCAACTTGGGGACCCCATGGAGCCACTTTATTTAGAAAATGACATAAATACCTTTTATTTAATGTTAAAGTAAAAAATGACAAAAACATGAAATGTTTTACTAAAACAATTTTTACATGGGGTTATACAAGTCATATTTTTTACTATAAATAGTAATTGGAAAGATAAAAATATTTCCTACAACATTGTATTTCTTTATAATTTATAGACATTAAATAAATTAAATTATTTATGACATCATTATGATGCAGCGATGACCTCATTATTTAACGATTTTAATAAAATGAAAAGATAATGTACAATCCAAGGCTTAAACTTGTAAAAAGACTATTGGATGGGTATATTTCGAACCCTTATCACCTTAGACACGAATTATATAAGTGTGGGACCTTTAGAATCCGAAAACCATTGTATAATAATGTAAAATTTCCTTACTTTCCAAGAGTGCCCCTCCTCTCCTCTTATAAAAGGCCCCCACCTCTACCACCTCATTCACACTTTCAAACCATTTGGCTCGGCCAACCTCTACCCAAATACTATCCCAACTTCCCCCTCTTATTCCTAGAAGCCTCACTTTGGGCAGAACTCTTCCCAAGGAAGCCTTTGGCTCAAATCAAAAAGAGTTACCCGATTTTGAGGTAATGTCTTCTCTAATGTTGTTTTGTATTATTTTTCTTCTCCAACCCCATAAACTCTTTTTATTCATTTATTTTGTAACAACACCAGTATCCTCAATATATTAGGATGTTTTTATAAGAAGGATTCGAGCTACACTTACACACACCTACATCTAATGGTTAAAGAACATACGGTTTCTGTGGATGGCGAATTTCTGCCTCACGAAACGATGATTGTTCAACACTCATATAACACCTTAAAAGGTGGCCATTAAGATGTCACTATATTTATATAGGATATATAATATGTTTATGATTTACTTATGCTTCTGTATTTCTCATTTATGGCATACCTTATGATTTACATTATGGGTAAACGCGATAATTTCATTTTAGGAAGTGCGGACTACCGCCCCCTCAAAGTGATGTGAATCGTTAATGCCATATGTGGGATGTATAAAGGATGGAGTAAATGATATTATATATGATGTTATACTGGAACTATATTATAACTTTATATAATTATGATTTCATTCCATTAAATACTAAATAGAAATGAAAGTAGCGTTCATGCGTACGTACGGCTTACCGTCTCCATGAACGGTGAATTTCATTTCTTACCTCTAAATGTTATGTAATATTATAAATACATGTATATACTGGATATATATGATATATATGATATCTACATAATGAACATAATTTTGGATATAATGGATACATCACCACATGAACAACTTGTAATTATAAGAATTTTATTTTTGACTCAAGTACCTAAGATCGACAAAATGACCGTTATAAACTTAAATAATTACATAATGTTCATAACATGGTAATAAGGGATATAAAAGGAATAATGAACATGAAAAAGGTTCTTAAGTAAATAGAAATTAACTCTAGTTTATTATTCAGGAGGTTAAATAACGGTCGAGTCAGGACAGGACGCAAGGTAAGGGAATTTCTTAACCCAATTTCCATTCTTTGGGTTAATCTCCAACTTTCAAATTATATCATGATGTTATTATGTCATATCTTGTATTTTTACTTTCTTTATGTGTACTTATAATTAATAAACATAATAGATCTATTTTATTTAAAAAATGATCTTTGTAAGGGACTTCGTCTCAATCTCCTTTCATTGAGGCATATTTGGTTTTATACACAACTTTCATTTATACGGTGTATAAACCCCTTTGACATTTACATTTATTCAAAAGGATTTATTTTATAGTTATGTTATTTTTAAATGATTTCAAAAAAGAGATATTTTTATCAAATATATGAAAATCTAGTGCAAATGTATATGTATTTAACGCAAGCTTAAAAATGTTTTCAGAAAACCCGACTCTCGAGTATGGTAGACAGGAAGGGATTTGGCGTGGACCCATCATGGCCTGTAATTAGTCGAGCAGTCTCAGAATTAGTTATTTTGTTTTTAGAAGCTTGCATAATTTTTTCAGAAAAACACTGGGTTATATTTGAGCTATTTTAAATGTAAGTATCTTCTAAAAAATTGCATCGGCAGGTCTCATGAGACAAACTAGTGTCTTGGCACGAGGGCTTGACAAAATCTTATTTGTGGTCTTGGCACGAGGCCTTGACTACGTGGTTATGATAGTCTGGCATTATGCATTCCATCATTATGAAAGTGGTTATTGATATTGCATGTGATTATTCGACCAGTAGAATATCCATGTGAAGAAGTAAATGGCATTATCTCATTTTACTTTTTCCATATTATGTTGATGTTCAAGTTTAAAAGGCTTTTGTTTTAGTCATACATTGCCTTAAATGTTTATGTTTATTTATGAAAGCTTACGCAATATTGTTATCCTTACTGAGCATCTGAGCTCACCCCTTTCAATGTTTAAATATTTTCCAGGATGTGAAGAAGTATTTTATGAATGACCTGCAGGTATAGTTAGAAAAGGATATGAGTGTGGACTATGAAGACTTTGTTATTAGTTTTTTACGTTATGATGTAATGTAAGACTTACTAATGTATCTAGTGTTTCCAAGGCTACTAAACTAATCGGTCTTTCGAGAATTGATCTTTTGTGATCATGCCAATGTTATGAAGTAATGAACCGACTCTGGGTAGCTGGGGTCGGGGCGTTACAGTTGGTATCAGAGGCAGTTTAGTACTAACCTTGGAAGCTAGATTTAGATAAACTCTAATTAGAGCACATAGCCCGAAGATAGACTTTAAGGATTAGTATAGAAGAACTTCCTAGAATTTTGGTATTATAGAGATTTTGTGAGTTTTTCGAGCAATACATCCCTGTCTGGATACGAGCAGGTAGAGGCGGCTCTGGACAGATGTACCTAGGGGTAAAACCCGAAAACACCGCTTTGAGCTAGACTCGAACGGGAACTGGTGCACGACAACGGGCCTTGCTGCACTCTTGGTTACGACACTCCTGGGGGATATGCTTAGGATAATTCTCATTTTCTTTACAAACCACTATGAAGGGTTATGATTATATACTTCCTCAAAGAAAACATTCCTTTTTATGATTATGGATTATATCCATAAATAGTTCAATTTATGTAAAGTGTTTTACAAATATGGAATTATGTATTTTAATTCATAAACTAATCTAGTTTATGCCATTGTTTAGAAATGGCGCCTAGTGGAAGGAATGGAAACCGTATCAATGCACTCACTCCGTGTAGGGATTTCCCTTTTGCTCAAGATAATTATTGTGGATCTGGAGATACAACTGGTGCTGATCAACTTATTACCATACTGGGACAACTCACTCAGGTTTTGAATAATAACCTTACTCGTATGGAGCACCCTGATCCTCAACGTGGAGGATCAATGTTAGACCGCTTCATGAGGCAACAACCACCAACATTTAATGGGGGTACAAATCTGTTAGTATCTGAGCAATGGATAAAATCCTTAGAGAAAATATTCCACGCCTTGGGGAGTAGCGAAAGGGAGAAGGTTATCATGGCAGTTTACTGCCTCACTGGAGATGCCGATCAATGGTGGTCATTGATTCAAAATACAAAGGGAGATGATGACGTATCGAATATGGAATGGAGGGAGTTCAAAGAGATTTTCTTAGAAAAATAATTTCCTCATGACCATCGAGCAGATATGGAAAGGAAATTTCTGAGTCTGAGACAAAAGGAGGATGAGAATGTCGCAAAGTATGAGGCCAACTTTACAAGGTTGGGGAGGTATGCTGCAGATTATATATGTAACCCAAGAGGTAAGATTTATCATTTCTTTGATGGGTTAAAACCATTTCTCCGTAGAGATTTAGTATCACAATCTTTCTCAACATACGAAGATATTATCTCATGTGCTATCAAGATAGAAAAGGAATTCTCTAAGTCTTATGACAACAAAGTAAAGCAAGAGAAGAAGAGAACGGTGGAAAAAAAGACAGATAAAGGGAAAAAGGGAAAGAAGGATTTTCTATTATGTGATAGTTGTGGGAAGAATCACCCTGGTACTTGCCTAAAAGGAATGGGAGTTTTTTATAAATGTGGAGAAAAAGGTCACCAGGCACGTGATTGCAAGGGAAAGAAAGAGGCTATCAATGTTGAATGCAACAATTGTAGGGAAATGGGGCATTATGCAAAAGAATGTCCTAAGCATCAGAGAAACTTACCTCAGAAAAGTCCAAGGGATCAAGGACAATATTATGTTGTTACTACAGTTGAAGCGGAATAATTAATGTATTGGTGATTTTGGACTCATGGATTATATTCTGGTTATTAGAATAATGTGATATATATATAAGGATTGTACTACAGTACTTGTTGTTTCAGTAAGGTTTTAATATGATGAAGGTAATCATATTTTTAGTATGTTACAATAAGAGAAACTTTACTTTTTTTGGGGAATCTGATAAATTGATTTTGGAATTAAGAGACCTTGTAGAGAAAGTCTGGACAGAGGTATTTTGGATAACTATAAAGGTTGGAGTGGATTAAGTTGATCTTTGGATAGTTTTGTTTAAGGTTAAAAAATTTATGAAGATTATTTTTGGAATATTATACTACTATAGTTTTAGGAAAAGGGCAACCTGCAGGGTGGGGCATAACCCATCACGTCGGACAAAGCTGCAGGAATCGAACCCACAACCATAGTGCGACAGGCCTTTATTTCCTACCACTAGCCTACAGGAAGTCCCTAGTTATTAAAAAATAATTTTACTAATCTAAATGTTATGTGTTAACATTTGGAACCTTATACAATTAGGATAAGTATAATATTTTTAGTTCTATTATCTTTTTGAGTGAAAGATGAGTTGAAGGTTGAAACTCTAATTGTAAAGCATAAATATATATATACCTATCTCTTATTCAATGAATAAATTAATTCTTAAACTTTAGTAAAGGGATATTAAAACAAAAAAAAATGTGTTATCCTAATACCTTATGTCTTGTTGAACTGATGATATTTTAAATCAACATGGATTTAAGGCTTTCAGGCCCTCAATTTGACAGTTGATTGTGATTGATGACCCCAATCACTCCCTACAAATATTTACTTTTTTCCTCCAATTATATGTCTCTAATTGCCACCAATGTTCTCCTAATCGAGATCATAATTGGGTGGTAACTTTTTCATTTCCCTTTCCCTCTTATTAAGGCTAAATTTTATTAATCTTATTTCTGATGTGGGTTTTCCACAAAGGTATTTTCTATTTTCAACCTTTTATTTTCCAAGAAAAATTTCAAATTACGAGGACGCAATTTATTGAAGTAGGGGAGAATGTAACACCCCGAGCTTCCACAATACGCTTCTCATTCAATAATGTAATAGCTTGCATTGTACGCAACTTCGAGTTCTAAAACACCGCGACTAATCAAAGTAGCTGTTATGAATAGTCATAACCACTTTTTAAAATTATAGAAATTTTATATTTCAAAATGGACTTCATTTTTGGATTCGGAATATCGAAATTAGCCTATGTTGAATTTTTGGTATTTTTCTGAGAACTTCTAATTTTTTATGAATAGTGAAAAATACTTAAAAACAATTTTTTTTAATCAAAATAATTTATAGTGATAAATTATACTATTTAGTGGTTTTAAAGTATAATTAGAACATATTTTTACCATTTTATCCAATGGTGGTCATTAGAATTAATTTAACATTGAAATTGGACATAAACAATTGCCAATCTTTTGATATAAATTGTTTCTTAAAAACACGCTATTTGTTGTGACAGCGGGAATTAATTATAAAATTAATTAATGCAACTTATATGTTTGTAATTTTGTAAAATAGACATCATTTTTTAATTCAGAATATCAATTATAGCTTAGGGTGAAATTTTGGCATTGTTCTGAAAATCTTCAATTTTTGATGAATAGTGAAACCACTAAGTGGTAGTTAAATAACTGATTTTTCGTTTAAATGAAATATTACCACTTCTGTGATTTGATTTTCAAAAATCTGACATACATGGTTGTCATTAAGAATTAAAATGTGGTTCAATGAGATTAAAATAATTTTTGGTGAATAGTAACTTTTAAGTTCTTAATCGCGATTAGAGGTAATTAGTGTAGTTTAAGGTAAAAATAATGTTTTAATAATATGAGATGAGCTTGACACATGTCCTACCATCATTGGATGTTCCATGGCCGATCAAGAAAATCCATGGGTCAACTTGGGGACCCCATGGAGCCACTTTAGTTAGAAAATGACATAAATACCTTTTATTTAATGTTAAAGTAAAAAATGACACAAACATGAAATGTTTTACTAAAACAATCTTTACATGGGGTTATACAAGTCATATTTTTTACTATAAATAGTCATTGGAATGATAAAAAGATTTCCTACAACATAGTATTTTTTTTATAATTTTTAGACATTAAATAAATTAAATTATTTATGACATCATTATGATGCAGCGATGACCTCATTATTTAACGATTTTAATAAAATGAAAAAGATAATGTACAATCCAAGGCTTACACTTGTCCAAAGACTATTTTATGGGTATATTTCTAACCCTTATCACCTTAGCCACGAATTATATAAGTGTGGGACCTTTAGAATCCTAAAAGCATTGTATAATAATGTAAAATTTCCTTACTTTCCAAGAGTGCCCCTCCTCTCCTCTTATAAAAGGCCCCCACCTCTACCACCTCATTCACACTTTCAAACCATTTGGGTCAGCCAACCTCTGCCGAAATACTCTCCCAACTTCCCCCTCTTACTCCTAGAAGCCTCACTTTGGGAATAACTCTTCCCACGGAAGCCTTTTTCTCAAATCAAAAAGAGTTACCCGATTTTGAGGTAATGTCTTCTCTAATGTTGTTTTGTTTTATTTTTCTTCTCCAACCCCCTAAACTCTTTTTATTCCTTTATTTTGTAACAACAACAGTATCCTCAATATACTATTATGTTGTTATAATAAGTATTCGAGCTACACTTACACACACCTACATCTAATGGTTAAAGAACATACGGTTTCTGTGGATGGCGAATTTCTGCCTCACGAAACGATGATTGTTCAACACTCATATAACACCTTCAAAGGTGGCCATTAAGATGTCACTATATTTATATAGGATATATAATATGTTTATTTTTTACTTATACTTCTGTATTTCTCATTTATGGAATACCTTATGATTTCCATTATGGGTAAACGCGATAATTTCATTTTAGGAAGTGCGGACTACCACCCCCTCAAAGTGATGTGAATCGTTAATGCCATATGTGGGATGTATAAAGGATGGAGTAAATGATATTATATATGATATTATATTGGAACTATATTATACCTTTATATAATTATGATTTTATTCCATTAAATACAAAATAGAAATGAAAGTAGCGTTCATGCGTACGTACGGCTTACCGTCTCCATGAACGGGGAATTTCATTTCTTACCTCTAAATGTTATGTAATATTATAAATACATGTATATACTGTATATATATGATATATATGATATCTACATCATGAAAATAATTATGGATATAATTGATATATCACCACATGAACAACTTGTAATTATAAGAATTTTATTTTTGACTCAAGTACCTAAGATCGACAAAATGACCATTATAAACTTAAATAATTACATAATGTTCATAACATGGTAATAAGGGATATAAAAGGAATAATGAACATGAAAAAGGTTCTTAAGTAAATAGAAATTAACTCTAGTTTATTATTCAGGAGGTTAAAGAACGGTCGAGTCAGGACAGGACGCAAGGTAAGGGAATTTCTTAACCCAATTTCCATTCTTTGGGTTAATCTCCAACTTTCAAATTATGTCATGATGTTATTATGTCATATCTTGTATTTGTAATTTCTTTATGTGTACTTATAATTAATAAAAATAATAGATCTATTTTATTTAAAAAATGATCTTTGTAAGGGAATTCGTCTCAATCTCCTTTCATTGAGGCATATTTGGTTTTATACACAACTTTCATTTATACGGTGTATAAACCCCTTTGACATTTACATTTATTCAAAAGGATTTATTTTATAGTTATTTTATTTTTAAATCATTTCAAAAAAGATATATTTCTATCAAATATATGAAAATCCAGTGAAAATGTATACGTATTTAACGCAAGCTTAAAAATGTTTTCAGAAAACCCGAATCTCGAGTGTGGTAGACGGGAAGGGATTGGGCGTGGACCCATCATGGCCTGTAATTAGTCGAGCAGTCTCAGAATTAGTTTTTTTGTTTTTAGAAGCTTACATAATTTTTTCAGAAAAACACTGGGTTATATTTGAGCTATTTTAAATGTAAGTATCTTCTAAAAAAATTGCATCGGCAGGTCTCATGAGACAAACTAGTGTCTTGGCACGAGGCCTTGACAAAATCTTATTTGTGGTCTTGGCACGAGGCCTTTACTACGTGGTTATGATAGTCTGGCATTATGCATTCCATCATTATGAAAGTAGTTATTGATATTGCATGTGATTATTAGACCAGTAGAATATCCATGTGAAGAAGTAAATGGCATTATCTCATTTTACTTTTGCCATATTATGTTGATGTTCACGTTTAAAAGGCTTTTGTTTTAGTCATACATTTCCTTAAATGTTTATGTTTATTTATGAAAGCTTCCGCAATATTGTTATCCTTACTGATCATCTAAGCTCACCCCTTTCAATGTTTTAATATTTTCCAGGATGTGAAGAAGTATTTTATGAATGACCTGCAGGGATAGTCAGAAGAGTATATGAGTGTGGACTATGAAGACTTTGTTATTAGTTTTTCACTTTATGATGTAATGTAAGACTTATGAATGTATCTAGTGTTTCCAAGGCTACTAAACTAATCAGTCTTTCGAGACTTGATCTTTTGTGATCATTCCAATGTTACGATGTAATGTACCGACTCCGGGTAGCTGGGGTCGGGGCATTACATTATTAGATATTTAGTGTAAAAAAAATAAAAGGACATTCACACGTATTCTTGTAAAAACAACACCAATGAATTGGATGTTTAACTCAACAAATCGAGATTGAGTAAAAATTACACTTATCAAGATCATACCGATGACTTGATAATTTATTAATGGAGTGATTATGTGTATCAAAATTATATCCATATAAATGGGAGTGGAAATATTGACATAATCAAATTAATAGTGATTCCACATATAATCTTGGAGTAAAATAATCAATGAAGTGTGCGTAAAGCCGAATGAGTGGAAATTGAAATTTCAAATTCTCTTATTGATTTGGTAACTTACGAAACATACACCCATTAAAGAAGGATCATACAATGATGATGTAAATATAAATGAATTAAATTATATTACACAATTAATTCAAACATGGTAAGTACACACACCACATGCAATAAATAAGTGGTGAATAATGGAAATCTCAAGGAATTAAAAGTGAGATAAAAAACCCATTACTTTGTAATTTTTCCTTGGTCGAGGGTAGGTTAGCATCTTGTATAATAGTGAAATAATTTTTATTGAATTATACAAGAATAATATACATTAATATGATATCATGTATGATCTTTTAACATTTCTTTGTTAATAATATCTTAGTATTATCGTAGTTTTAGGTGTTAACTTACTCGTTTTATTTTATATGTTTTGTTACATAAGTCATGTTTGTTATAGATAGGTTGTATCTTATTCATATACAGAATTATATAAAGTCCATAAACACTATTTTTAATCATAAAATGAGACTTATACTTGTATGGATACGATGGGGAATGAATGTCATCGCGTTCATGGAGACGGTAGTTCGTACGTACGGACGAGCGAAAATATCATTCTTTTGAATTTAAAATATTATATAATTGAGTGGTATATCATATATACAGAATCATTATCATGTTATACTTATTATTTACACTAATTAAACATAATTATTATACCCCTCCAAATAATAATGTATTGAATAACAATTACACCACGACGTGGAGATGATAGGTCGTGCGTACGCACGTATGGTGACATGTCATTCAAAGGATGGATAGAATACTAAATATGGTTCTACTATATTTATAATAATATCACAGTATATAAAATATACTGGAGTTATTATTTTATAATGTAAATTAACAAAGAAAGAAGAAGTTGAAGAAGAAAGGAACTTGAAAGAGGGTTGTGAAAACATTACCTCTTCTTCTGGATCTTCCTATTGATTTGATCAAAAGGGATCCTTATGTTGGATTTCAGATCAAAATAAGGCCTCTAGGTTAAGGTGATAGAAGTTGAGAGAATATTTAGGCATGGTTTTTCCAAGCCAATAGTCTTTAAAGGTGTAAATTAGATAGAAGGGAGAGTACTTTTTTATAAGAGGGCTGAAGGGAACCTTTGGAAAAGCTAGAATTGTTATTTTATAATAAATTCATATTCGGTTTATAATGGATAAAAAGTGTATTATTTAATGGTTAAGGTTGGTATGGGTTGAAATCCTTTCAACCAATAGATTTTAGACAGGTTTGGGTCACTATATTAACCTTATCATTTATATTTAACTCTTAGTTAAATAGTTTGACATTTACCATGTCTCTTTGTATTTTTATATTATATAGTTAATAAAATTATTATATACCTTCAAGAGACCCCCAAGTGGTCCATTTATGATACACCTATAATTATATAAGTCCTTTGGCCGAACTTTAGATTTTTAGGAATATAATATCAATTAATAATATAATATTTGTTTTAAAAATCCTTTTATGTCAATTTTGACACTATTGGGTATTTTGTTTTCGATAATTTCATAACAGCATTATTACATCGAAGAAATTTATATAACCAATACTAAAATGTCATATTAACCTATAAAATTAGTGTAATTCAAAAAAAGTCTCAAATAACATTTATTTTGATATTTATAATATCAATTATTTTAATATTTCATTAATTAGGTAATTATTGCATCACCATTGTGTCATAAAGAAATTAAATTATTTAATGTCTAAATTTTATAAATAAAATACCATTATATAGGAAATAATTGTATCTTTATAATGAATATTTATAATTGATTTTATCTTATGTATAACCCTATATTAAAAAAATTTAGTTATTAAACTTTGATTTTATCTCTTTTAACACTTCTTTGAATTAAATAATAATAAATGTCCTAATCTAGTGGACCTAAATGATAATATTTTATTCCTAATGTTGTTTTTGGTCGAGATAAAATCGTCCAATAGAATTAGGACATGTGTTAGTTTAATATTAAGGTCATTTTTACCCTTAATTACCCTATTTACTTTTAACCGTGGTAAATAAAATTAAAAATTTACTATTCACCAAAAATTATTTTTATCTCATTGAACCACATTTTACTCCTTGATATTAACTGTGTCTCTCGTATTTTCGAAATTCCAATCACAGAAGTGGTAAAATTATGTTTTATGTGAATTTCCAAATTCTCCTTGGAGGTGGGTAAAAGACGGTGAAAAATTCAATAAAATTTTTATATATATCTAAAATTATTCTAAACTAACTACAATTAATTACATTGAACTTATATAGGTATCATCTATCTCTTTTTACCTTAATTAAATTTAAATAAAATAAATAATTATTTAAATAAAAATTCAGTTTTAAACTATAAATCAGTGTTTTTTTCACTTTTCATCAAAAATTGAATGTTTTCAGAAAAATACCAAAAATTCACCCTTAGCTAATTTTGATTTTCTGAATCCAAAAATAAAGTCCATTTTGAAAGATAAAATTTATAAAATTTCAAAAACTGGGTGTTACTATTCATAACGGCTAGTTTGATTGGTTGTGGTGTGTGTTAGAACTCGAAGTTGCGTACAACACACGGTACTGTATTATTCAAACAGAAGCATACCTTGGAAGATTGGGGTGTTACATTCTCATATCCTTCAAATAATTTCATCCTAAAAGTTTTTAAAATTGGTCTTGGGAATATAATGGAAAGTCCCACGTCAAAAAAAGATTCAACAAAACTATCACCTTAAAAGAAAGAAAGAGGAGTACGAAGGTCACCCAAGATAACTCATACTAGGATTCCATGTAAGAAAACTTGGATATAGAAGATAAAATAAGTGTCAAGTTCTGATGGAGATGGATAGAAAACATGATTAGGATATAGTTAAAAACAATAAAGACACAAACTTGTGATGGGACAAACGGTCATTAGTTTCCCAGTAGGAAAAGTATACAGACAACATTTTTTTTAAGTTACATTACATAAAGATGAGAAATTCATTTATGATATTGACTAAGAAAATAAAGAGATATAATTAATTTTTAAGTAGAGTTTCATTCTTTAATAAATTTACACCACTAACTCATTTTTTTAAATGATGAGTATTCAAGAATACTTGGTCACAATGGAAGATCTAGAATAATCTTCTATAGAATCACATGATCCACGAAGGATAAAATATATATTTACCTTGTCTTTAGAGATTAATCAAAACCAAAATTGTTACTACAAGATCTGATGATCCCCCAAAATGATATTCCTTTAGGGAAAGAAACACTAATATTAATTTCTAAAATTAAACCAACAATACCCCAAAGTTAAATAAATAACATTCAATAAACAATTGTCCTTAAAATCCTTCAATATAATCCATACTAATATTGAAATGCAAAACATAGAAGAATTTGGTTATGTTGTTTTCCACGTTAAATTATATCTCTAAATGACATCAACTACTCTTAAAGTCACATACTTAAAAGTAATTAACCTAATCACATATTCTCTATTATAGGTTAATCATATCCATAAAAAACACAAATCACTATAAATCCACAATAAAAACGTAGATAAAAATCCACCATTACTCCTCAAATGAAATACCATAGTATTATAGTTTCCTTGGGCATATAGTGTTCCCAAAAATGCGAACATCTTCCAAAATAACATTTATCACTTAGTCACCAAATAATTTTCCTTTACTAAGGGTATTTATTTGATAAGACATTAGAATCCAAATAAACTTATTATTGATCAATAAAATCATTTAACCAAAACTAATTAGTCACACTAACTAGAGCTTTCACATAGTCCAGTGGTAGGCGACAAATCCCAATCACACTTTGGTTGTGGGTTCGATTCCCACAGCTTTGTCCGACACGATGGATTTTCATGCGGTCTGTGTGTTGTTATTTTTCAAAAACTATATTTTATAACATTACCAAAATGAGATAAATTCCTCCAAATAACCATAACATAATTTTAACTAGAAATGTTATCTCATACCTTGCATTTTCATCCCAAAATATAATAACTTGTAATTGACTCAAACTCAATGATCATATAAAACCAAATAGTTATTTATAACTATATCCACAAGGGAAAAGATATGTCTTCCTCAAATATCATTCTCACATGGAAAAATGCAGGGTTACAAATACAAGAGAAAATTATTCCAAAGTAATCTCATCAACAAGGAGAACTAATACTTTTAAACATTTCTCTAAACATTTATTTCCACATAGCTACTTCTTTGACCAATAAAATATCCTACAGAATAGGGAATTCACTTGGGTAATGGCCATGTATCCTACATTTACGAAAAATGACTGTAAATGGATTTTTGGGACCATTTTTATTTTCTTCCATAGTTCTCTTCATTTTTCCTTGGTAATTATTCAATTTATGTCCTTATTTCTTGCATGTAAATCATTTCTTTGTTCCGTTGAGACACTTTATTGGGTGTCTCCTTCCACATTTCCTACATGATGTAAATTTAGGATTCTTTTCTCCATGGTCTCCACTATTGGAGCTCTTATCATTCATCACCTTTCTCATCTTTGTTGAGTCCAAAAGTTGGTTAATATATATGTTTTTGATCATATTTTTGGAAAAATGATTTGGCATGAACACGATATCTTTTACGCCTATCAACATTCCATTTTTTTGGTCATTTCCACCATCGTTCCCACCTTGTACATCATTCTCAAAGTTACTATGACTTCCTTGGACTCCATCCATTTGACTAAAACCAGAATGCATTGTGTGAGTAATAGTAGTCATAAAATCATTTAGATATTATCATGACACCATATTCTCAATTTGAAACACCTTAGGATTAACCAATGTCATTTATTCTCATATTATATTAAAATAATTCAAATTGGTTTGTAAAGAAAATTTAAATTATCATAAGCATATCCCCCAGGAGTGTCATAAACAAGAGTGCAGCAAGGCCCGTTGTCATGCACCAGTTCCCGTTCGAGTCTAGATCAAAGTGGTGTTTTTGGGTTTTACCCCTAGTTACATCTGTGTCAAAGCCACCTCTACCTTCTCGTATCAGGAAAGGGATGTATTGCTTGGAAAACTCACAAAATCTATACAATACCAAATTTCTAGGAAGTTCTTCTATATTAATCCTCAAAGTCTATCTTAGGACTATGTGCTTTAATCAGAGTTTATCTAAATCTAGTTTCCATGGTTTGTACTAAACTTCCTATGATACCAACTGTAACCCCCCAACCACAGTTACCCAGAGTCGGTGCATTATTACATAGAATTGGCATGATCACAAAAGTTCATGTCATGAAAGACTGATTAGTTTAGTGGTCTTAGAAACACTAGATATATTCATAAGTCTTACATTACATCTAAAATTTAAAAAAACTACAACAACATCTTGTCTTTATATCCCCTTATACTATCCCTACAGGTCATTCATAAATTAATTCTTCACATACTATGAAAAATAGAACATTGAAAGGGGTGAGATCAGATGTTTAGTAAGGATAACAATATAGAGGAATCTCTCATAAATAATCATAAACATTCACGGAAATGTATAACTAAAACAAAAGCATTTTAAACTTGAACATCAGCATAATATGGCAAAGATAAAACGAAATAATTCCATTTACTTATTCACATGTATGTTTTACTAGTCGAATAACCACATGCAGTATCAATAACCACTTTCATACTGATGGAATGCATAATGCCATACTACCATAACCACATAGTCAAGGCCTCATTCCAAGACTACAAATAAGATTTTGTCAAGGCCTTGTTCCAAAACACTAGTTTGCCTCATGAGACCTACCGATGCATAGAGGATCTATAGATGGATCCACCCATTACTTACTAAGTCCAATTCATTCCTCATATGAAAAGTTTGAAACATAACATAATCATTCGTATTAAAACTAGCATATGAAATTTCAATACATTAACCACAAACCATGAATGGTAGAAAAATAGCACATCCATAGTCAAACATGACTCATTAGATTCAATATGGAAGATTTTATTAAATCAGATTAACCTCAATTGATAATAATGAAGGATATTGACATAGATTAAGATAATCATCAGATTATTGAGAGAAATATCCCCTTTTTTATTGAAAACATTTAAAAGTCACACTATTTGTCAAGAATCCATTTAAAATATATTTTTGAATAAAAGTGTCCCATACCACTTTGAAACTTTTAAAAGGAATTTAGATTTGAAAACATTAATGAAAATATAAATAAATACTTAAAACCATTTTTAAAACATGGACATTAATGAGAAAGATTTAGAATAATAAATCTTTAAAACATTTTAAAATTAAATTTTAGTTAGAGTTCCTAACCAAAAGAGAGACACTTGAATATAAATAATTGAGGTAATAAAAACTTTGTAATATCATGAGAATAAAGGGATTCATGATATACTATGTCAAAGTACATTATATACACCATATAAAAGCGATTTGGTTTATAATAACAAAGGAGTCTCAATGGAATGTAAATTGAGATGAAATCTCTTTTAAATGTTGTATCTTTAGGTTAAGGATAAATCAATGACATAATTATGTTTGAAAAACATAAATACACTCAATATTATTGGATATTAAGTTTAAAACAATCAAAGGACATTCACACAAACTCTTTTAAAAACAACACCAATGAATTGGTTGTTTAACACAACAAATCAAGATTGAGTAAAAATTACTCTTATCAAGTTCATACCGATGACTAGAGAATTTATAAATGGGGTGATTATGTGTATCAAAAGTATATCCATAGAAAGGGGAGTGGAAATTATGAAATAATCAAATTAATAGTGATTCCACATATAATCTTGGTGTAAAATAATCAATAAAGTATGCATAAAGTAGAATGAGTGGAAATTGAAATTTCAAATTACCTTATTAATTTGGTAACTTATGAAACATACACCCATGAAAGAAGGATCATACAATGATGATGTAAATATACATTAATTAAGTTATATTACACAATGAATACAAGAATGGGAATTACACACACCACGTGCAATAAATAAGTGGTGAATAATGGGAATCTCACAGAATTAAAAGTTAGATAAGAAACCCCTTACTTTGTAATTTTTCCTTGGTCGAGGGTAGGTTAGCCTCCTGTATAATGGTGAAATAATTTTAATTTAATTATACAAGAATCATATACATTAATATGATATCATGTATGATATTTTAACATTTCTTTGTTAATAATATATTAGTATTATCGTCGTTTCGGGTGTTAACTTACTCATTTTCTTTTATATGTTTTGTTACATAAGTCATGTTTGTAATGGATAGGTTGTATATTATTCATATAAAGAATTATATAAAGTCATTAAACATTATTTTTAATCATAAAATTATAATTATACTTGTATGGATACGATGGGGAATGAATCTCATCGCATTCCTGGAGACGGTAGTCCGTACGTACGCACGAGAAAAAATATCATTCTTTTGAATTTAAAATATTATATAATTGGATAGTATATCATATATACATAATCATTATCATTTTATAATTATTATTTACATTAATTACACATCATTATTATACCCATCCAAATAATAATGTATTGAATAACAATTACACAACGATGTGGAGATGGTAGGCCATACGTACGCACATATGGTGACATGTCATTCAAAGGATGGATAGAATACTGAATATGGTTGTACCATATTTATAATAATATCACAGTATATAATAGATACTAGTGTTTTTATTTTAGATTATAAATTAACAAATAGAGAAGAAGTTGAAGAAGAAAGGAACTTGAAAGAGGGTTGTGAAAACATTACCTCTTCATCGGGTTCTTCCTTTTGATTTGATCAAAAGGGTTCCTTAGGTTGGATTTCTGATCAAACTAAGGCCTCTAGGATGAATTGAGGGAAGTTGAGAGAATATTTGGGCAGGTTTTTTCTGAGCCAAAATGCTTTGAAGGTGTAAATTAGATAGAATGGGGAGTACCTTTTTATAAGAGGGGTGAGGGGCACCTTTGGAAAATCTAGAAATATTTTTTTATAATAAATTCATATTCGGTTTATAATTGCTCCAAAGTGGATTACTTAAAGTTTAAGGTGGTTATGGGTATAAATCCTTTCAACCAATAAATTTTAGACAAGTTTAGGTCACTATATTAACCTTATCATTTATATTTAACTCTTAGTTAAATAATTTGACATTTACCATGTCCCTTTGTATTTTTATATTATATAGTTAATAAACATACTATATACCTCCAAGAGACCCCCAAGTAGTCCATTAATGATAAACCTATCATTATATAAGTCTTTGTTTCGAACATTGTATTTTTAGAAATATAATATCAATTAATAATATAATATTTGTTTTAAAAACTCTTTTATATCAATTTTGACATTATTGGGTATTTTGTTTCTAATAATTTCATAACAGCATTATTACTTCGAAAGAAATTTATATAACCAATCCTAATATGTCATATTAACTTATAAAATTATTGGAATTCATATAAAATCTAAAATTACATTTATTTTGATATTTATAATATCAATTATTTTAATATTTCATTAATTAGGTAATTACTGCATCACCATTGTGTCATAAATAAATTAAATTATTTAGTGTCTAAAAATAATAAATAAAATACCATTATTTATAAAATATTTTTATCTTTCTAACTAATATTTATAATTGAATTTATCTTATGTATAACCCTATATTAAAAATGTTTTAGTTATTAAACTTTGATTTTATCTCCTTTAACTCTTCTTTGAATTAAATAATAATAAATGTCCAAATCAAATCCAAGTGGACCAAAATGATAATATTTTATTCCTAAGGTTTTTTTTGTTCGAGACACACTTGTCCAATAGAATTAGGACATGTGTTAGTGCAATATTAATATCATTTTTACCCTTAATTACCCTATTTACTTTTAACCGTTGTAAATAAAAGTAAAAAGTCACTATTCACCAAAAATTATTTTCATCTCATTGAACCAAATTTTACTCCTTGATATTAAATGTGTCTCTCGGATTTTCGAAATTCCACTCACAGAAGTGGTAAAATTACGTTTTATGTTAATTTCCAAATTCTCCTAGGAGGTGGGTAAAAGACGGTGAAAAGTTCAATAAATTTTTTATATATATCTAAAATTATTCTAAAGTAACTCCAATTAATTACATTGAAACTATATAGGTATCATGTATCTATTTTGAACTTAATTAAATTTAAATAAATTAAATAATTATTTAAATAAAAAATTCAGTTTTAAACTATAACTCAGTGTTTTTTCACTATTCATCAAAAATTGAATGTTTTCAGAAAAATACCAAAAATTCACCCTAAGCTAATTTCAAAATTTCGAATCCCAAAATGATGTCCATTTTGAAAGATAAAATTTATAAAATTTCATAAAGTTGATATTACTATTTATAATGGCTAGTTTGATTGGTTGTGGTGTGTGTTAGAACTCGAAGTTGCATACAACACACGCTACTGTATTATTCAAAGAGAGGCGTACCGTGGAAGCTTGGGGTGTTACAAATATGGTTGATATAAATACATCTAATTAGTGTTGGAATAGTTTATATGTCATTTTGCCCCTTTATAATTAATATTACTCCTTTAGAGAACTCAATGTTTTCTTAATCAATGTAATTAATTTTAACTTTATTAACTAAAAGCTCTGCTAAAAAATTGTATTTTAATTATTTGAAATTATTAATTATTATGATTTCAAAGATGGAATCAATTTTAAATAATTAAATCCACATTAGGGGGAAAATAATTTTGAATTATTCTTACAAACTAGAAGAGAAATATGGGTTTTAGAGTGAATATGATCAAATGTTGCATTATTTTTATCTATAAATTCATCATAAATAAAATAAAAAATACCAAAGTTTTATGGATATATGTATAATTGAAATTATTTTCCCTTAAAATTTAGTACAAATATTATTTAAAAATATAAATTATTTAGTTGAAAAAGTATTTTTCAATTAGAATTCAATATTTTTCATTATTCATCAAAAAATGAAACTTGTAAGCCAATGACAAATTTGACCTAAATATAATTTTAAATTACACTATTAAACAATGTATTTTATTTTTTCAAATGTATTTTATAAAATTTTAAGAAATTATATTCAAAAAATGTTTTCCATTAAATGGTATATGCGTAAAATTGGATTTATTATTATCACTTGTCTAGAAAACACATATGACGAATGGTCAATAACATATTAAATATAAAATATATATACTTTATTAAAATCATTCATAAATATTAGAATATTTAATTTATTTGTGATAAAATGTGTTTGTAGATAAGAAAATAATTTTTTTGAAAAGTAATTACTTTATTTTCAAATAGTTGTACCATTCATTTCAAATTAAATAGTTACAAAATAGTTCATTTTCTTAACACGAATAGAACATATTTGACATTTTTTACTTATTAATTTTCATACCCACCAATCAAATGGATATATGATAACTATAATAATAATTTAATGATATTTCATGTTTTAATAAAATGATGTGTTGCTTGTAATACAAGCTAAGGTCATTGTTGTGTTTAATGCAAGAAAGACATAGTGTTTCCTGTAGTACAATATTAAACCAATGTTACATGTAGAAAAAAATTAACTTGTTGTTTTGTATAAATCCTGGTTAAAATGGAGTATCATGCATCAAAATCCATCAATGTTTCTTTATTTCTTTAAGAAAAATTTAAAAAAACTCTAGGAGATACAATTTACAGTTTAAGAAAAAAAATTAATCACTAAAAAACATATGAACGGAAATATAATTTTCTCCCATATATGGAGATAAATTACACTGAAGAAAAATCTCAGGGTGAATAAAACAAATCATATAATAATGAATTTTTTGATGAGGAATTATGTCTCAATAATGGATATTTGAGTTATCAAATTCCCTTCAAGATTTAGTAACATAACAATAAAAATAACATGATTATAAGATCATGGAATTAAAATTAAAATATCTTAAAATAAATTACATTTATCATAAATTAATTGAATATGAACGTGAATGAATAATTTTTATGAATACATAGTGCACAATATTAATTTTCCCTCATGGATTTTTAAAATTATATAAAGAAACCCTTAAATCGTTGTTATCTTTTTAATGTAAACCTAATGAATTTTAAGACATGAAACAAATTATTAGTCTATTTCATTTCATAAAAAAATATGAAAAATAAATTCATTCCAAATATATAAAACACTAAAAGTAAATCAGTTTGGTATACATATCTTATTTCACACAAACATTTTGTAAAATATACTTTTGAATTAATTTAATTATGTTGATATTTTTGATTTTACGAATCCTTTAATATAGTTTTTTAAATATATTAAACCTTTTTTTGGAATTGTGTACACTACACAAAATTGTTAGATTATCTTTTGTTATACACAAAACTATTTTTTTTATATTACACATAATATCATGTCCCTTATATATTTTATGTTACATGCAAGGCTACATTTTAACTGAACTATAATAAACAATTAATATGATTCTTAAAATATCGTTTTAGATAAAAAAAAATTGAAAAGGAATTTAAAAATTATATTAGCTATGTTTTGAAAATATGATTTACAAATGTATATAAAATTAATCTATTGGTTATAAATAACTTGATTTGAATATAAGAACTATTTGAAAAAAATACATTTCTAGGAAAACCATTTTTCTATGTACAAACACATTTAAATATAAATAAATTATTCATACCACTATTGTTTCATATTTTTCAATAAAATATTTTTATTATATATTAAATAAATATTTTTTTATAATTATCCTATATATTTTGATTTCATAATACCGGAATAAGTCCACTTTTGTGAATAGAAGGATATAATCCTCTAAGAAGTAATTTTACTGTCCTTTAAGGGAGAACCCAATTTAAATATTATTTTGACACTTTTATTGGTTATATTTGAAATCTTAAAATTCATTTTTGTAATTGGAACATAAAATTAGGTTAGGTTTAATTTTATTTTAATTTTAGGTGATGTTTTATTTATTTATGGATAGTGAATAATATTGAATATTACTTCAATATATATTTTTGGTATAATTTATTTATAAGATTAAATTATATTTTCAATCGGTTTTGAAGATAAATTAGATAAATTATACATTAATTAATCCTTTTATTTTCATTTTAAACTATTTATCATTGATATTGGATATATAATATTTCAAAACATTTAAACAAATTTACTTTAAAAACCTAATATATCACCCCATCCATGGGATTAAATTTAAATTAATTTCTGCCTCTAATGTATTTTAAATTTATAAAAAATTATTTCATATTTGGGACTAGAATAATTTTTACTATATAATATGTTCAAAAATTTCTTGTTGAAAAATAGTAATTAATGAGACTAAATTTAATTACAATGATTGAGAGTATCATTTTCTTAACATGTGATTAAACCTAAAACATAATGGCCAAAAATACATAGAAAATTTTCAAAAAGGAATTGTATGGACATATTTCTATCATATCTTATCTTTTATGAAGTTTAATTCATTAATAAGGGAACATTTTACATGAAAAATGTGTGTGGAATTCCTTTTTAAAAAATTTACATGAATACCACTCCTACCACAATATAAAAAAGAACTCAACCCTCCAAATTATTCCAGCCTCTCAAGCCCTTTCACTTCAAAAAAATATAGATAAATATCCTCCAAATAAATTTCATTCATCCAAGAATACTCCATTTTTTTAAATCTATCCACGAAATCCATTCAGTGAAATCCAAAAGGAGTTACCCATAGATGTGGTAACATCCTTTATCAAGGTATTTTGAGTATTTTCATTCTCCAACCCTAAACCCACATTTTTCAATGATTATATAATAACCTAAGTACACATAATATATTGATATTATTTTTATATGGTTTTTACCTAAACTTACATAAACTTTAATCTAATGTGTAATGAATTTTATTTTATTTTGTACAATAAACTATCGCATGACGAAACGATGTTTTTCGTTTTTTCCTTTACCATATACCCTGACTGTGAATAATAATGTAAAATCTATTTTATATGATATTATGATATTTATTATGTATTTATGCTTTTATAGTTATTATAAAACACATACCATCTAGCTTTCTATTTTTTTGTAAACATGATAATTTCAATTTGGGAAATGTGGATAACCGCCTCCTCAAAGAGATGTGATTCATTCACACTCTACATAGAGTTTATTAAGGATGTGTTAAATTAGTGAATGTAACATATATAAAATAATATATCTAATTTAATTATTCTATATATGTACAGATATGTCATTTACTTATTTTCTTTCAAAATGATAATTAAACACAGACATCCTTCATACATACATATAAAATATCATCTCCATGAAATTTGTATTTAATTTCATATTTCTCTCAATAATATATTATTATAAATACATTTATAATGAATAAATATGATATTTATATTATTTTTTACATTCTTGTAATCATGATATGTGTATTAGGGTTTACAACATAACAAATTTAGTCACATGCAAAAACAAAGAGGATATTACTAAAAACATGACCTTAAAATGGAAGTATAATAAGAGGGAAATATAAATACATATATGGAATAATATATAATAATATTTTTATATGGTATAATAATAATAATAACGTAATATTTGTTACACGTGATCTTTGAATGAGTATGAATAGAGACGATACTTAATTTAAGGGTTTACTAATCTCACATTTATTTTCTATGAGACACAATTCATGTGAACTACTTATTTATAATATGTGGTATTTCTAATAGCCGTAGTTATATTCTATTATTATTATACATAAATTTATGTTTATTATAATATATATTTTATAACCTTTCTTTAATGATGTTTATGTTTCAAAAGTTACCAAATCAGTAGAGTAATTATGTCTCAATTTTAATTCTTTGAGAAAAAGTATAAGATATGCACTTATATTCTTTTCAGATGTCTATAAACGTAACTTTTACATATTATACAGTGAAGAATATTTATTACATGATATTATATTCATTATATAATGTCATTTTCCTACATGGGTATTATTATTTAATGTTACCAAGATGTAAACTTTTTTTGTTATAATCCCATAATTTATCAAGACTTTTGTGGTTATGATTTTATTGATGTAATATTATGATCCATATTTAAAGAAAACTAATTTAATTTCTAATCCTAAGGTAATAAAATATATCTTCATTTTTTAGTACCACTTTATCTACACTATGGTAACAAAGAAAACTAACAATGTGTTTTTAAGAAAATATGCCATTATCTTTCTCTTCGGTTGGAAATTCGTGTTCTTTTAAAACCAGGTTCTTCAAAAATATCATCAAAAATGGCCTAATATTATTCTATGATATTTAAAAAAAGTTTACATATGTTTTCACTTTTCTAAAAATGGTTTTTAAAAATGAATCTTGTTGTCATTTTCTGAAAAAGGCACTTTTCTAAACATTTTACGGTGCAAAATAAATTCTTCCAATGTATATATTTATCCACATTCATAACTATACATCCTTTGAAAATTACATTGAAATTTTAAAACATAAATTTTTAATAATGTTACCCTATTATTATTTAAAATCATTTTTTATTGTTATTTTCTAGTAAAATTGTTTTCAAAAACTGTTCTATGTTTTAAAAATGTTTTAGATTATTTTAAAATATTATTTTATATTTTTTAAAAAATTTATATTCAATGAAAATGATATAAATGATTTAAAAGTGAAATTTATACCTTTTAAAATAGTTTACAAAGAAAATCGTTTTGAAGAAGGTTTTAAATCATTCTATTCATAGAAATGGTTTTCAAAAATGTTTATCAAGATTCGTTTTCAACAAAATGGTTTTAAAAAATGTTTTCAAACATCATTTTCAATGAAATGGTTTTTGAAAAGAATATAAGGCTTTGATTATAATATTTCAAATAAATAGTTTTCAAAAAAACTTCTATATTTTGATTCCATGGAAAAAAATTCAAAAAAAAATATTATATATTTTCAAAGTAAATGTCTTCCTAGATTCCATTATAATTTTTCTCGATTATTATCAATGAAAATGTTTTTAAAGTGTTTTTATGTTATAAAAATAATTTTTAAATGAATAAAGTATATTTTACTGAAGAATTATTTTTAAAAGTTATATCAAAATTATTTACCATCTAATAAAATATCTGTTTGGGTTACTATTTTCTTTTTATGGATATAATCCAAAGGTTCCATTTATATTCTCTATCTGAATGGTATATTTTTTAAAGGGGTGGAGCCTTGGTCAAAAGACCAAAGAAAAATATATTAAAAAGAAAAGCTTACATGAGTTTAAAATAAGGGATCATATTATAATATTGGACATGAAGAGGAAGAAGGATTTCCAGAAGATCCTCCCACCAGGTTATGCCATTTACAACTCCTTTATTGGTGAGACCATCAGCAACCATATTTGCCTCACGATTGGTATGGGTTACACTAAAATTGTTTCCATGAAGAGAACAGAGACAAATCATCCAACACGTAGTAAGCGGTCAAGCTAGGTGTGTCAATCCAATCTAAATGGCTTGCACCACAGTCATAAAATCACTTTTAATCCACAAGTTGTTCCAACCACAATGTATGTAAAAGGAGAATTCATGAATCACACTCATCATTTCATCTTCCAAAGAGGTTTGAATAACAAAACCTCCATAAAAACACCCAATGATTTGACCAAGATGATATCTATAGATTAAACCACACCTTTCGGGTCCTGGATTTCCCTTGGGGCGCCGTACCCATTGATTTTAATCCACCCGGGGAGCGGAGGACCCCAGAAAACCTCAAGACTGCATCTTGGTTGGATGATGTTGGCAGCGACTTGAAGACGTCACAAAACCATAAAATCACCCACTGATATGTCACATCACCCTTTCTGAATTAACACAGAATCACGGATAGTGATGAGAATATTTATTTTACATTCATAAATGTTAAAAGAGAAATTTTTGTAAAAATAGCATTTATTTCTTACCATATTACAAGAAGAAGCTCTGAAACCCCAGTGAGAAAAATGTTTTTTATTTGTTGGGAGCTTTCCCGTTCCACATTTCATTTTTGCAGATAATTGATCGAATCAAGAATCATCCATCTTTAATCAAAGATGTCAAAATTATATCTCCAATGAGAAGTAGAAGTAGCACAAGAAAAAAATAAATGGTTATAATCTTCTCTATGTTGATTATAGGGACGACATTTTGAACAAAGTCGGATCCCAAAAGACTACAATCAATAATCAGTGGGAACTCTGTTATAAGAAATATTCCAGATAAGGGTGGGTCTTGAGGGCTTAATCCAAGACATATCTAAGAAATTAATCCACTTAAAGTC
This sequence comes from Viscum album, assembly GCA_963277665.1. NCBI lineage: Eukaryota > Viridiplantae > Streptophyta > Magnoliopsida > Santalales > Viscaceae > Viscum > Viscum album. The sequence goes on from OY728147.1 coordinate 1,113,587,721, forward strand.
AATTTCATGGTTATTAAAGGATTGGTTGGAGAAGATTTTTGAATTTAGAAAACCATTGTTAGCAAGTCCCCAGTTATAAAATCTTTCGAGATAGAAAAATGGTAATTATCAAAAATTTGAACAACATTATTAGGAAGAATATACAAATGATAGCTTGGAACATTATTGATAGTTTCATTAATATATTAATGTAGGTTATTAGTAGTAATTAATGTAATTAGAGGAGTCCCAGTCCAGTTATCCAACCCGAATTTCATGGAAGAGTTTCTAGTGACCATCCATCTTCCATTGGTCATAATGTTGGAATATATATTTCTGATGGATGGCCAAATGGAAGTGTTTGGGTGGGCCTCACAAACTCCTCAAAATATATACAAGAATTTATTTTTGATGAAACCAATTGAAGGGGTATCATTATGAATTATTTTTCAGGTGATTCAAGCTTGAAGGGCCTCATTAAAGAGTTTTACGTATTTAATACCGAGACCACCCTTGTCTAAAGGCTTACATAAATTATCCCAAAGAATAGTCACAAGATTTATATCCAAGGTGATTCCAGTACAAACAATGTTTTTAATATGATCATTAATTTTTTTTAAGAATAGTCGGCCACTTGTAGACCATTATAGAGTATACCAATTTAGAGACAATGGTCGATTTGACAAGACAGAATATCACTACCATGGAAAGAGAATTAACTTTCAAGACAGAATGATCAATAAGAAATTGATCAACAATACTTGAAATGTAGAAAGATTTGGATCTTCCCCAGAAGATGAGAACCCCAAGATAATTGAATGGAATTGTCCCTTCTTTAATTCCAAGCTCATTCGTGATAGTGTTTTTCCTACTAGTAGGGAAAAAAATTTAAAAATATATTGAGGATTTTCTCTAACCAATGACTTGACCCAAGACCTCTTTATAATGAGTACAAGAATATTTGAGAGTTTTAATATTTTTCATATCACCCTTAAGAAATAGAATGATTTCATCAGTATAAAGATGGTGAGTGGGAGAATTCACATTTCTCTAAGTATGAATAGGTTTATGTTTTTTTTTTTGTCCACCAGACAGGTTAGAAGATGACTTAAATTGTCTTCTGTGACAGAAAAAAATATTGCAGATAGATGATCACCCTGTATGACACCTTTGGTTCAATTGAAGTATCCTCTGGGAGGGCCAATTATCATAATGGAAATGCGGGCTAAACAAAAAAGAGTTTTGATTCTAGAAAACAAGATATTATTAAATCCAAATCCATGAAAAAACATGATGATAAGGTCCCAATACATTGTATCAAATGATTTTCTTATGTCAAGTTGAATTGGAATATTGCCACCCCAATTTTTATTATTCAATGTGTTAGTGTAATCAAAGGTGAGACAAATGCATTCTTGGATGGATTGGCCCTTGGAAATACTAAATTGATTCTAGGAGATAATTTTATCCATAATAGAGGTGATTCTATCTGTAATCAATTTTTTGATGAACTTATAGAGAGTGTTGATAAGGTTTGTGTGTCTAAAGAGGTGAATTTAATAGTCATTATCACCTTTTGAGATCAATGTATGGAATTGGGCATTCAACTCATGTAGAAGGCACCCACTAGAGAAAAAATATATAACAAGTCTTCTAACATCAAATTGGATGAGATCCCAATATTTCTGGTAGAATCCATTATTAAAATCATCCATACCCGGGGCACTATCAGGGATCAGACTAAAGACAGATTCTCTGATTTCATGATCATAAGGAACACAAGCGAGGAATGTATTATCAACATCAGTGACAATTTTTGGAATGACATCATGAATGAGAACATTGATAATGGAAGGGACATTGAATAAAGACTCCAAGATTGAGACATCAGGAATAGCAATGACTTCTTCATTATCCAAGAGGTCGTCTCCATCTTTGAGGGAAGAAAGAGTCCTGTAATATTTCCATATTCTCTATAAGAAATTATAAAATTTGGTATTTCTATCACCATCAGTTAACCGTTTGATTTTTATAGATTGTAGACAAATGTTATCTTTGAAGTTGTGAAACGAATTGAGTATCATAGTGATTTTAAATTATTGTTTATGATCCAATGAAAAATCTAAATGAGTGTTGCTATTATGAACTTGGTGAAGTTCATTCTCAAGAAGCAGGATGTCAATATCAACTTGTTTCTCTTTCACACTACACCAATTTGTAATCTTTTTCTTAATAATTTTTAATTTAATAGAACAAGAAAAGGCATCGTTGGATGAAGTCATAGAAGACCAAAAGTGATTAATGAGGTTACAACACTCAATATCTGAGAACCAAGCATTGTTGAATCCAAAGGGGAGAGGGGTTTTTATATATTTGTGAGAGATAGTGACCAAGATAGGGTGATGGTCTGATTGGATTTTCAATAGGGTGATGTTAGATATGGATTCCCAATTATCTAAAACATGATCATTGGTGAAGGATCTATCTAGCATACTCGCAGAAACACTATTACAATAACTTATACACCAGGTATATTTGGCTGCGAGTAGAGTACTTTTAGTTAGGCCAGTGTTTTCAATATAATACTTAAATTCCCTCATAGATAGAGTTGAGTGAAGAGGACCAAGTTTTTCACTTGAGGAGAGAATAGCATTAAAGTCCCCAATGAAAATCCAGGGAAAATGAATACAAGAGTTCAAGCAAGAGAGGTCATTCTAACGAGTCATTTTATCCTGATATTTTTTCTTGGCATAAAAAAGGAACAATAGAGATGAGTGAGATCAATTATAAAGTCACAGTTGATCCATTGATCAACAATGTGCTCGACATTAACCTTAGACACAGACGCGTGAGCAAACATCAAAAGATTATTCAGATTAGTGGTACTTTAACAAAAACCTTTTAAAGTGTAACAAAAAATACAGAAATAAACTAAATCTATGGTAAAATTGATTTTAGGTTCAACATTAGCAAAATATATGGGCTTATGAATGTTGACCATTCATTTTAAAATAATGAAGGTGTCAAGATTTGAAATACCATAATAGTTCCAAAATAATATCTTCATTTAAACTTGTGTTTGGAGTTAGAAATCATTATTTTCTTACCATTATAGTCTTTACTTTTAGTTGTTATTCTAATATTTTTAGTAAATAGATGCCTTTAATTAATCCATTGTTGTCTTGTAGTTCCATTAACATTATCACTAGAAAGTTGATCATATAAGGAAGTATCCTGTAATATGTTAATATTATATGATGACTCAATAACACTATTGTCTCCATGGCTAAAAGAATCTAAATTATTGTTAGTAAAAGAAATCTGATTAACAATATTAATGCATAAACCTAAAAAAATTTCATGAGTATCTGATTGTGATCCGGAATGAGTAGTTTTCTACATCTTTTTTATCAAACCACAGGTATATATGCACCCAATGTGGTTATTCAAATTCTTCTTAGAGAAACCAACTTCTATACCTTTATTCTACACAAAATAGATCATTACCTTCTTTCTAGAGAGGGTTTATTGGGAACCATCCAAGGTGTAGGATCTCTGTACTCCTATACTAGGGTCCAGATCCATGGCTTCAATACCCTCTGCAATGTAGTTCACATCAGAGTTCCCCCCATCCGTAGTAGCAGAATTCATTGAATACATGTGAAATTTCATCTATTGAGTTGGATCCAAAGAGGGTACAACACTGCCACCTACCATGAAATTTACAAGATCAATATCAACTAAAGTATAGGCCTTACCTATGCATGTCGAGAGGGTCTGTCCAAAGAGAAGATCACAAAATCATTGCATCATTGACAAAGAGTGATGTCTGTTGTAAATATATAGAAATTTCCAGCTCTGATGGGATGTGAAAAAATTTACTTTTCTAGAATACATGGAAGGGACAACTGATGTGTACCAGCACATAAATATATGTCAGAATTGTTCATCAAAATACCTGTAACGGATTCACAATGAAGGGGGAAAGAACTGTAATATAATCTAAGGTAGCATGTGTTACAGTTTTTTCAATTAGTTTCTCAGCTTGTATAAGATTCATATCCAGTTTTTTGATATCTTCTAAAATTTTTTGTTATGTACTATTATTTTCTTCCATTTCAACCAATTCAACTCAGGTGCTACCTTAGGTATCTCCTAAATGATTTGGGTGTAATGTATTCTTAACCCAAGTTTCATTTTTCTTTTTCGGGGGCTCAGTTATGTCAATAGTGATCATCTGGACTCTTCTATTTTTAATCTTAGTCCACTCATTACCTTTTGTGTGGATATACTAGGTTTTTATTACCCTATAGTTCAGTATAGATTTCCCACCTATCTTAAAAAACTCACAAAAGGGTGGATTACATTCATATTCAATTATCACTACTGTTATTTGATCATTGGCATTAAATATGACAGCACTCGGTAATTTGGATTCAAGGTTGATATCCACCATGATCCAAGTGAACAAGCCTAGTTCAACATTAAGAGTATGTTGGTCTATCTTCAGATGGGTTCCTATACATGATGTTATGTCATTAAGAATCTTAGGGTGCCAATAAAACCAATTAGGGCCAAGAAACTGTATCCAAACGTTTGACATTGTTTTTTTTGTGAGTGTGTGGATTAACGGTTCTGTCCCATTCTGAATTTCGAAGGAGACCGGGATTAAGTTTTTTGTTTCCTAATTGCCAAACCTGAGCCAGATGTTCCATCATGTTTAGTAAAATGTGAAAATAGCTATGTCCAATTGGAATAAATTTCCAATCTACAAAATCCCATTAGTGTGTGATTCTTAATTTAAGATCAGCAAGTTTCCAAGGATTATCCCCTTTTTGGTAAGAAGTGGGACCCATAATTGAATACCTACACATTTTCATCCATTATTGAAGAGCATCAAGATCGGCTTCAACAAGGAAGCGGTCGTCATCCAACTTCATTCATAAAGGTGTCTTCGAATGAGCTGTAGTGAACATATCTGCACCTTTAAGGGATTCAAGGAAGTAAATGCATCTTGGTTTCCCTTGAAATGTGTGTGATTTGAACACTTTGGGAAGGAGAACATTCTTTGGAGAACCAGTAATAGCTTTCTCATTTGAAATTTTCCTCTCCTGGAAGCGGTGGGACTCGAATCTCTGTGGCACTAGAAAGAAAGCATCCATCAAAGTGGAGATCAGGAAATCATATTACAAAATGTAGATCTCTGATGGTTTTTAGAGAGAGAAGGTCGCACATATCTCAAGGACTCATCTTTCATTCACCCTATGTTCTCTCTTAATGGTATATGTTTTATGCAATAATGTTATGAATCATGCTTCTCTTTAATAGGTTATAATCTTTTGAAACCCACTTTTTTCATTGGTTATTTTTTTAGGAATCACACTTCATTTTAAGTGTTAGGTTTTGATGGAATGAGAATGAAGCATGTCTCTTTTCTACTAGTTAGGATATGATTAATTTTTTATAATACCAATTTCATTTCATAGGTTATGATATAATGAATGTTTAAGACCTAGTGGAAGACAAATATATTATTTCATTATGAGAATGGTTGGATATATATATATATAACTCTAATATATTCAGTAAATATTTATATATCATGATATAATGTTGTGAATGATGTCGATGGGCATGATGCACTGTGGAAAATGGTGAAACCCAACCCACAATGGGAATAGGTGGAAGCTTGATCTCCTATGAGATGTTGGGGAAACAAAATCCACTATGGTAAGATTTGAAAATTATATCCACTATGGGAATATGAGGAAACCTAATCCCGTGTAAGAAATGTACTACAATTTAGGATCGTGGTATATCCCTCTTAGTAGGGTTAGTCCACATTAGGGGCCCCTATAAGTTTTAGAAATATTTATTGATGTATAAAGACTAATATTACACATTTATGTGTATAAATAAATTCAATGTATAATTTTTTTGTTATGATTTCATGGATTAATCATTTATTTCCTTATTATTTATTCCTTATGAACTACTAACCATTATCCCATGATTCGTGTTTATGATATTTTATATGAAGGGTATAATATTATAATATTTTGATCACATTTTCATACCATTATTCTCATATTTATTCATAAATATATTTCATGATTACCCTTACTGAGCATCTAACCACACACTTTTCTATGTTTAATTCCTCAGGTATGAAGATATATTTTTTATATGTGGTGTTTATGTGGGGTTTTATTCTAGGAGAACTTATTGGGAGAGAATGTAGCTTACTCATGTACCAGTGTTTATGTTTCCATGTTTCCAAATTAAAAAAAAATATTTTCTTTATGTGTCTCTTTGTTTAATGTTTTAACTATTATTAAAAATGATGTAATTTCTATGTACGTTTAAACTATATTATTATAGTTGGTATCAAAATAAAGGTTTAATCATCTTTTGGAAACTTGGATGATAAAAAGTTAGTGAGAAATTAATGGACATGTCTATGGATATGTCTAAGGATATGTAAAATTATAGAAAATGTTATGGAATTTTGGTAATGGATATAGTTAGTGGTTCCCTTGAAATACTTCTGATTATGGATACTAAATGTGGATGTGGTTTTGTGAAATATCTACCTATGGGTAAAAAATCAGACAAGGAGTCTCTAGCCTGACTCAAGCGTAACCTAGAACATGACAACATGACTTAATACTCATCTGGTTTGAAACACTTTGGGGATATGATTTGGGAATTACCAAACTCTTAGTGAACCATCATGATTAATTTAAAAATATATTAGAGATTAATTTCCTAGATTAAACCTAAGGTTCCATAGATTAATGAAGGTATCAAAATTTATACATCCAATAACCTGTTTTTTTATTATCTGGTTCATCACTTGGAAATCTATTTATTATTATATGATTTTTGTTTTATTTAAATGGTGGGAACCATAAAGAACTGAGATTATAATTATTATGATGGAAAACATGCTGATGAGAAATCAAATATTATGAACACCAGAGTAAAGGATGTTTTAATCACGCCTAATTAGTTATCATGAAACATGATTATCAACATGTACCTTAACAAACTATTTGACTCACCAAAGTATTGAAGGATAATATTTTCAATATTTATGGTAATTGAGACAATAGTGGAAATAATATTTAGTTTCCCACATATTTAGAATATGGGAATAAGAATCCGTGTAAATGTATTAATCGAATAAGAAGATTTTTTGACTATGTACAAGAATGACACAATGAAATAAATAAAAATGAAAAACGAAAAGATCAGATTAAAAAAGGGTGGGAATATTGGCCTCCCTAATATATCATTGAAGTATAAATGTATTATATGTTTAATGAATAATCATTAATAAAATAGATGTCCCAATTTGAAAGCTCAAGAAGATAATCAGCAAATTGGCACATATAATGGTTATATTGCTGTTGCTGATGATAATATAGGGGAAATGTTAAAGGAAATAGGTATCATATAAAAGGATGAGGTTGACTATTTAGTAGAATATGGATGATCTGGGGTAAGGTTATGTTTATGTATTTTGATTCAAGAATTTCAAGATTTCAAATATATAAGGATTGTTTACATTAGGTTATTCACTATGGATTTACAAGAATATGTTTAATAGTTCTAATTGATGGTAAATGTGATTTAATGGTAAGATGATATTCAAGTATAACACATAATTATGGGAAAGATAACCCTTAATATGTTCTGAATGTTATGATACTTATTTTGGGATAAAATAAATGTTGGATATCAATAAGTGAATTGGAGGGTATAGATTTCTCATGGAATTGATAATTGATTTGGTAAAAAAGTGGTTGATGAAATCATGGATGATGTTTACAACATTTTAATTCATTAAATATATATAGTAATAATTGGAGTATGTATTCATGCATATTGAAGAAAATAATTCATGGAAATTCAGGGTATTAGCACGTTTCAAAATATTATACAATGATGGTATTAACATTTTTGGAATGTGAAACCCAACAGCTACATTAAAATATATTTGGGATCAATGTTAAGATAATATAATGGCCTATTTTATAATGTATTGTATTATAGTAATATATAATTGTTATATATTTATTAATTTACGGCAATATTATGTTAAAATTTGGATGTTGTTTCTGTGATTAATGTATAATCTCACCAGAGGAGGATTTATTCATATTTTATAACAAATTATAATAAATTTTTATTGATGACAACAAATGACAAATGGTATGGTTAATAGTGGATCTAATGATTTGTTAGAGCTTAAGGAATGAATATTTGAACAACCATTTTGGAGAAAGAGGTGAGGACGAAATTGATCGAGGAATGGAAAAGTCTTGGATTATATGAATCAAGTAATTATATATTCTCATGAAAATTATTCAACTCTAGGGAAAGGATCTTGTAATATAAAAGTTTATCATTGTATCTTCTTTTCTGATGAATAAAATTATCCCTTTATCATCACATATTTATGTATTTTTGATTTTTATGTTTCTCCCAACCTTGTTCCCTTTCACTATCCCTCGGAACATGATGGTTAGATTTCTCTTCCATTTCAATGTTTTCACATTCCACCAATGTTCTCCCTTGTGGAAACCTGGTTATGAGTAACATTGGGATTCATTTATTTTTCTAACATTCCCTTTTTTAATTATATTTTAGTATTAATTTTTAGGATATGGGATTCAATAATAGGAACATTAATGTAATCAATCTCTAATATCTAAGATTAATTAATAGGGATAAATTCATTCTAGGGGTAAAATGAAACACCTCAAGATATTTTTTAATATATTATTTCATATAAATTTAATACTTTTGATATTTTTAATTTCATGCAACAAATAATACAATTTTTTATACATTAAATATATAAGTTTTTCCTTCATGCACTATATGAAACAATATATTATCTTTGGATACATATAACCCAATTTGTTTTATTAAATACAATATTAATACCCTTGTATATTATGTATTTCATGGGAGGCCAATTTTTAACCGAATGAAAATATAATATAAATTTTATTTTCAAAAATATTATTATAGAAAAAACTTAATCATATGAATGAATGTTAAAAATATGATTAATGAAATTTTGAAAATATTAATTACATGTGAAAATAAAATAAACCATTTGATTATCAGTAACATTAAGTGAATGTAAGATCTATTTGAAAATAATGAAATAACTATTTCTGGTAAACTATTTATCAATATAAAAACATAATTTCCACTGAATAAATTCAACAAAACACTTTTTTATAATGTGGCTCAAAAAATATATTTATTATATATTCAATAAATTTTTTCTAGAATTCATCCAACAAATTTCATCGGCATAAGAAAAGAATATATCTAATTATAGAATAAAATTTTGTATTATTCAAAAAAATTATTATTTTTAATAGAGAACAAAATTTATATCATATTTTTTAATCTTTTACAATTTTTATTTGATATAATAAACATAATTTCTGAATATATAACTTAAAAATTAGATTATAGTTATTTTTTGTTATTTTTTTCTAAAATTTCATTTTTTATTAAAAATGAATAATATTTAATTTTAATTCAAAATCGATTTTTAGTCTTATTTATTTATAATGAAAAGTTAAATATTGGATTAATTTTACTATTAAAATATATTGATAATACATAAATTAATCCAATTTAAATAATTTTTATAAATTTTACTTTTTAATTGGATATATAAACATATGAAAATTTTGAGCATTTTAACATTAAAAACCAATTGTGTTGTCCTATTTATGAGATTAAATTAAAATTAATTTCATACAATTATTTGATTAGAAATATAAAATATGGATTATATATTTTAGATCAGAATAATTTATAATTTCTAATAAGGTAAAAATAATTTTTGACCAAAAATATTAGTGAATGTGATTATAATTAATTTTAGCAAATAAGAGAAAAAAATAGAATAAAAGTGAATAATCCATACACACATGGGAATAAATAACACAGAAACTTATTAATAATAAATTTTTTAGAAATAGTTAGATCCTATACTACTGTGTAAGAGAAACTGTTCATTATTTATGCCACATTTATTTGAAAATACATGAGTAGAGTTCCATTTTTAAATATTCACAAGAATGTCACTCCGCCTCGATTCTAAAAAGACACTCACCCCTCCAACTTATTCACACCTATTATGAAATTTCATTAAAAAATATTCTAAAATAAACTACACAACATCCTTAAATTCATCCTATAAGCCTTACATTGAGAATAAGCCCATCCAAAGAATCCCTTTGTTTCAATCAAAAAGGTGTTACCCAAAGAATATGCAACATCCATCATTAATCTCTTTTGTTTTACTTTCATTATGAATACCCAAAACTATTCTTATTCAATGATTATATAATAACCTCAGTATCATAAAAATATTGATATATTTTTATTATTTGTTTTCAACCTACACGTACACACACTTCCAAGAAATGTGTTACAAACATACAGTTCTTGTGTATTGGGAACCATCGCCTCACGAAACGATGTTGTTCATTTTTCCATTACCACCCATTATTGGAGGGAATTGTGATAGAAAAACTAACTTAATATTATATATATATATATATATATATATTATATTGTGTTTTTATTAAATCTTATGTAATTATTATATAACACATAACATTATGATTTCCATTTTTTGTAAATACGATAATTTCATTTGGGTAAGTGTTGACTACCGCCTCCTCAATGAGATGTGATTTATTCACACTATAATGTATTATGGATGGATTTAGTAAAAATATATGATATATATGAAATAATAATAGTACTATAATTATAATATATAAATATATATATCATTTACTAATTTCCATTCAATAAGATAATTTAACAGAAACAACATTCATTCGTACGTACGACCTACCATCCCCATGAACAATGAATTCCCTTTTAGAAATATATCCTTAATAGATTATTATACATACATATATACTAAATATATATTATATTAATATCATGGATTAAATTTTATAAATACTAATATAATTATAATGAACAAAAACATAACAAATTAAGACACATGAAAAAATACAAAGAAAATATTGCCCAAAATGAGAACATTATATAGAAGGTTTAATAATAGGTTAATATAGAGACATGTATGGTATTTGATATAAGAATATTATTTTTTTTTATATTTGAAAAAATTATATTAATTATGCAAAATATTTGAATGAGTATCAGTAGACTCAATATATATGGTAATGGTTTTCTTGTCCCCCTTTTATTTTCTGAGAGACACAAGTCGTGCTAAACACCAATTTATTATATATGGGTTTTTACAACCCATTTATGTCTTATAAAATTAATATAATTAAATTTATTTGTATACACATATCCTTTTAATTATCTTTCATGGATTTGGTTTATATATCAAAATTTTAAAATTTTGTAATTCTATGTTGTCTCAATTTTCTTTCTTTGAGACACATGCCATGTTATATAGCTATATTCATCAATTAGGTGTATACACGGCACTTTTACATGTAATAACATGAATATAATTCTTTTTATATTTCATTAAGCTTAATTTAATTTCATTTTATTACATAGGTAGTATTATACAATGTTACCATGATGTAAAGGTTTATTACAACAATCCCATTATTTATCGAAATTATTTATGATTATGATTAAATTGATGAAATATTATTATAATTATTCTATTAAGACTCAATAATTTTCTTATATTATTTTTATTCAATATATATTCACGTTTTAGAACCATTTTAACACTATTTTTTACTTAATATAGTTAAAAATATCATTGAGGGAAATTTGACATTATCTCTCTCTTCAATCGAAAAACTACGTTCTTTCAAAAAAAGGGTTTATAAAATATTTTTAAAAAAAATCTACTATTAAATTGAGATCTTTAAAAGGATTTTTCCCATTTTTTTCCTTTTAAAAAACTTTTTTTTTAAAATTTATATTATTTCCATTTTATTATTTAGGCACTTTACTAATGTTTTTATGATAAAGATGGAATGTTCAGCAGGTATGGATTTTCTTTCTCTTCATGACTGTCCATTCTTTAAAGCATATATTTAAAGTTCAAATGATATATTTTTATGAAAAAAAGTCCATAATATTCTATACATTCATTTTTTAATGTTATCTTCTATGAAAAAGTATTTTTAAAAAATAATCTTTTTTTTAAAATTTTTTTAAATTATTTTCAAAGAATCCTTTATATGTTTTAAAAATTTATGTTTCAAGAAAAGATTTTAAATAATTCTCATTCTTCTATTATAATATTTTGAATTATTTTCAAAGAAAATTATTTTAATTTTTTTCAAACATCCTTTTCAATGGGATGGTTTTTAAAATATGATTTAAAGGTTCATTTTGAAAGAAATGGTTTTTAAAATTGTTTTCAAAATTTCATTTAAAATAAATTATTTTAAAAAATGTTTGAAATCATCCTTTATATGTTTTTAATGATATTGTTTTCAAAATATTTTTAGGATTATGTTTTCAAGGAAAATATTTTCCATTTTTTTAATATAATTTTATATATTTTCAAGGAAATTGGTTTTCCTGATTCCATTATATGTTTACAATATTATTTTCACAGAACATTAATTTCAAAAGTTTTTTTATTTTAGAAATAATTTCTAAAATAAAAAAGGATGTTTTTCTGAAGAAATATTTTTAATAAACATTTCAAAATAATTTTCCATCATAGATGACATTCTTTTGTGTTACTCTTGAATTTTTTGAAAAATAATAAAGGTTTCATTAATATTATCTTGCGGAATGGTTTATGTTTTGATGGAATAATGTTATGAACCCTACTTCCATTTTATGTGTTATATGATTACAAAACCTATTTCAAATTCCCTGGTTATATATTTTTGAAACCCACTTCCTTTCACGGGTTACGCATTGATAAAATTAATATGAAAATTGTATCTTTTATTGATGTTTTTATAAGATTACATGTTTATTATATCTAATTTTTAATGGGTTAATATATAATGAATTTTTATCATCGAGTGGAATAGATAATTTTGATTTCATAATGAGATTTTTGGATCCTATATATCCCTCTAATGAATTGAATAAATATTTTTATCCCTTGCGAAAATGATTGGAATCAAGTCGACGGGATTGCTTCACTATGGAAGATAATGAAAACCTATCCACTATGGGATGATAGTGAAACTTGATCATCTTCGTTAAGATAAAGAATATTGATTCACTATGGGATGATAGGGAATCATGATCCCTTACAGGTAATGGGAATTTACTATGGATGGAATAGTTTCATGCCCAATATGTGTAAACACGATGAAGTTCCCTGTGAAGTTATTCGAATAAATGTTTACTTATATGGAATGTAATTAAATATTAATGTGTAAGAAACAATTCTATGTCTTACTCCAAAGTTATGACTTTATGACTTATACTCTTAATTTCAGTATGACTCATTCCTTATACATTATTCCCCTGTATTCCATGATTCATATTTATGATCGTTGATATTCAGGTTATGATCTTCTAAGGTCATGATCACTTTCTCATAACCTTATGCTCATGCTTGTACTTACATATATCCATTGTTTACCCTTACTGTGCTTCTGATCTCTCCCATTTGTTTAGTTCATTCCCTTTATTTTGAATGTATATTTTATGTATGTTATGTATAAGTTTGTTTTCTATAGAACCTAGTCGGAGTTAATCTATCTCACTCATGTACCGGTGATTACATTTCCATTTTTTAAATGCACTAAACTAATACAGTCTTTAAGAGTCTACTTCAGTAATGTTTTAAGTATTCATTAAAATTTATGTAAGGTCTGTGTATGTTAAAATTGGGTTGTTATATATCATTCTATAATGATTCAACATTGGTATATTATAATTCATAGCTTCGTACAATAATTCCAAAAAATCACTTTATACTCAAGTAATAAAACAATAAATATCTCAACAACCTATCTCAAAAATGTGTTTATAATAATTTACTTTTATTTTTCAAAAAAATTATTACAAATATATTAGTTAGATTTATTTTAATTTAATCATTAGATTTTATTATCTTTGATATTTTATTTAGTACTATATTCATAATGGTAGGGTTTATTGTTATTTATGGATTCATAGTTCATCTTAACGAAATCCTTATAGGAACTATAATATATTTTTTATAAATATTTATAATTTTCCAATTTTATTTAAAAATTATTTGAGTTATCATTCAAGGAAATAGGGTAGGTGATGATATTGGTTTTGTAAATTCTAATTAATAGAATGGTATTATAATATTTATAAGTAAAATTATAATATAACATTTCTGTGAAAATAAAATAAATTTTCTTTACTCATTATTTTTTTATAACAATACTATTTTAGTATCCATTTTCATCGATGATAGAGATTTATATCATTGTTCATGTTGGTATTTATGATGACTCAAACTGTACATATCTATAATCGATGGGTGAGTATGATAAAGGAAGTTATTAATTGGTAATATATTCATTATTACATAAGTAAAATGGAATTATTTATACTTTTTTATGTTTTTGAATCATAAATATTAATATTTTTATATATAATAAATGATTGCATGAAAAAATAATTCATGTTCATAGAGAATGTAGTACAAACATATGGAAGGGAGACTCATTCCTTTTTTATAGACCTATAAAAAGATATAAGTTTATTTAAAATTTAAGATACATTATTATATTATAAATATTATTATTCAAAAAAATAATCTCTTAAAACCATCCATGAAATTTGGAACTAAAAAACCAGACATGCTGTTTATAGAGGTGGTAGTCTGTATGTATTTCTAATGACTTATTAGTATTTTTAATGGTATTCAATGAAGGTGAAAATAGATATAAAATTTATATGATAAAATTAATAAAATATTATTAGTGATTATGGTATTAAAAAAATATAATATAGAATATGTTAGAATGGGAATAAGAAAAAAATAATTAGGAGAGATTAGTTGAAAACATTACATCACCCTTTGGATGTTCTGTATTGGGTAACACCATAAGTATCATTAGGTTGTTCATATCAAATTTCTATGGATTTTATGATGTAGGGATAGTGTTGGGGAAATACTATGGTAGTGTTTTAATAGGTAGATATCCTTATAATTAATGGATAAATGGGTTTAAGGTGACCATCTTTTATAGATGAATGAAACTATATTTTTGAAAATATATAATTTTAAAATAAATAAAGCACATGTTTCACATTGAATGTAGAGGAAAAGATGAGAATAATGGATTTGGGGATGAACTGAGTTCTATAATCCCTCAAAAAAATATTTTCATTCATGTTATAAATAGTTATTTATGTTTCTACCCTTTTATTTATTTTACTTTTACTATTTTAGGTTATTATTGAGGTAATTAATTTGTACATAATTAATTTTAATTTAATTTCTTAAAATAAAATGTTACATTTCCAATAATTTTTATTTAATGATTCATAATGTAAAATATATTTTATGAAATAAATTTATCATTATTATTTAAAATTATTATTAATATTTGATCTTTTAGCACATAAAATCTAATTATTATGAGAAAGTGTATTTTAAGTAAAAAAATTATGTACATTATAAAATTATAATTAATGTTGATTTTAATTAATTTAACTTATTTAAAATTTACTAATTAATATTGGAGTGAAATTTAATGAAATCAAAATTTAAATTTCATATAGTATAATATAAATTAAAAACCAGAATATTAAAATTTGTTTTTATTATAAAAATATTCCTTCTATTTATAGATATTGTACATGAGCTTTTTAAAGAAAACATAGTTTTCATAAATTCATCATTTCACACCATAAATATATTATTTATTATAATATTTTTAATTTTTTAATTTATATTAATTTTATCTTATAAATATAAACATTATTGTTTTAGTAGAAACTATATTGTTCACTATCCACCTAAAAATATATTATTAAAAATGAATAAAAAAAATATTTTATAACCATGACACAATAGATAAAAAAGGGTAGTTAAATTTTTATAACAAATTTATAAAATATACAAATTTATGTTTATAACGAAAAATCAAAATTTAACAATAAATCACTTTTATTGAATTTTTTTCTTTAATATTATGTGACCTATGTATTATATAATAATATCTTCTAATTTAGTTATTGTTAATATAAAGTTTAATATATTGATATATTATATATTCCCATATAATCCATTTGAAATTTTTTTGATTAATTTTTTTGTAATTTATAGTGATATATAGGAATGAAAAATACATTAAAATATTGAAATATATTATTGATATATCTATAAAATTTATTATTTCTTAATTGATCAATATTTTTTATTATTTGGTGGTTTTATTTTTATTAAAAAAATTAATAATTTCATCAAATATACCATGACTCATTTTAGTTTTGTGTTTCATTTGAAATATTGTACTAAATACATTATATTTCTATAAAGGAAATATTTATTTTAAAATATTGGGGTGTAATATTATCCCCACCTAAAATTAATTGTATCCTCCCAATGTTATTTATAACTTAATAATAAGAATATAGAGGGGACTATTAAAAATAATAATGACTCATGATATAGATATTAAAGTTATTAAATCCATTTTATCTTCAAGAAGACTATGTAAATTAACATTTCCCCCATAATAATTATATATTAATATTATCAATAATTTATTCCAGATATATCTTTATAGAAAATTATTCGTAGATTCTAGATACATACCTTGTGCAAAATAATTTTTTTGAAAAATTCCCCAACAAAAAATTAGAACCCAAAATAATTATTATAATATCAAAAAAATTATAATATGAAAATGATTTATCAATCATAATATGTCTTCTCCAATTAATCCATAATTTGAAATGTCTAAAATTTCTATAAAACTATGCCCCAAATAGATAATCATGTTCCTCTTTTTCATTATTCTATGTTATTCATTGCCATTTTACAATTCTACTCATGAACTATTCTAGATATATATTACATCGTAAAATTAAATATAAATCCTTTATATAGGACTATAATTAGAATATAATCAACCAAAAAATAATCTAAGAGTGTCTACAAAGTCACATCATCTAAGGAAAACTAACCATGGGCTGAGTAAATATATATTTGATACCCGACCATCCATTTTTATGGTCAATACCCCAATGTTTTTTAGTTCCACAACTCCAACCACTTTCTTGTATGCAAAATGAATATAATTATTTCTAAAAAAACATAATCCAATAATTAATAAAATTCTAATATATCATTATATACATAGACTTATCTCGATTATTTTAAATAAATTAATGTATTCCAAATCCTTAAAAACTTCTTTCTTAATCCTAAAAAAATCTGAACAATGTTTTTATACCAATTGGGGCTCTTTAGCCTCATTCTCCAATGTATGTTGGTCACAAAACTAACATTAAATAATATATTACATTCAATATGATATGATTCATGAAAAACATATCCTTATTTTATATCATTTATATAACTTTAAATTTTAATCATATAAATAAACTCATATTCCCATGAACTAATGGATTAATAAATTTGATGATCCTCCGCCTAATTTTGTGGTACATGTTAATTCATCACCACATTCAAACAATTCTAGAATATCTTAAATTAAGTCAATACATTACACTCATTTTTATAACCCATGGAATTGAAACATATGGTAGAGGTGTAAGCTCAAACACATAGTAATGGTAATCATACCAATATATAATCAAGTGTTAAATAATAATCATTTGATAAAACATGAGATAGAGAGAAATATATTATTAAAAATAATATTCAATAATTATATTTATCCATTATTCATGATAGAATTATAATTTGTTTTAAATGAATAATTATATTCATAGAAAAATGAGTACATATTTATAAGACAATAATCGTGATATATGAATTATAATCATTGGAAAATTGGAAATAAATTATACATTCTTGGGAAACATAACATAATAAATAAATTTGGCACATACATAATAATATTGATTTGTCACCATTGCGAGTCACTGCTCCGTGAAAGGCCTTCAAGTGTTCCCACTCAAAGTTACACATAATGGGATGGCATAATTTCACAATGTATACATGTATTGTGAGATATAAACATCTGACCAATGCATTAGAGGAAGATATAGGAACTAGACCTCTAATAATTCATACATTTTTCTCTACTTGAAATAAATTAGTTATCATATAATTAAGAATATATAAAATTAAATTGTATTTTCTTTCATTTAAAAATGGAACAACCTAATGAAATAATTTACCATTCCATAAATAACATGATAAACCCATAGAGAATAAATTGGTATCCATTCAAAATTAGTAAAATTATAGGTAAATAAAATAAAATTAGGAGGATTAGTTATATAGTATTTAAAGAATATATATTAAAGGAGTTTTGGTTAGTCAATAATTCTCCAAAATAATCTATAAGTGGAATCTAGGTGAACACCCATCAATAAATTGATGGAAATACAGTGTGTTATAAGAGGAAAGTAAATTGAATAAAAATAAAATTTATAAATAGTATATTATTAGTTTGGAACATAAATAATTGACTACCATGTTTATAATCACCTAGCATAGTATAAGTTAATTTAGATCTTAATTATAGAAAATAAATTTCACATAAGATAAATCATTTACCGAGAAAGAAAAAATAAAATTTATATCTTAGAGATGTTACTATAAAAATATGTATATAATATTGTCTTATAAGATGTAATAGATAACCTTATATATAGTGATTTGAATTTATTGAAAATTTATTAGTACAAATAAAACCCTCTTTAATTTATTCTAGAGAACACATAAGGTTATTTCATGGAAATTTGAAATGGAATATAAACAAATTAGAATTTGGTGATTTTTGTAGTGTAATAATAAACTACATTAATTGAAATCACGTATCATAAAAAGGTAAATACTAAATTTTTCTAGAAAAATGATAGTATTAATGTGAATTTAACATGAGAAAATATAAAATTGATTTATAAAATTGAAATGGTAATATTAGAGGGATGAATTAAATGTGGACATGGAGGATAAAATCATTGACAATGTGTGTGAGAATTACTATTTACAATGATTTAATTTTTTAGAAACATATTCATAATGTATAAATAATTTAGATTAAAAGTATTTTTCCACAAGAGACTAAGATAAAATATCATTAAATAAAATTTTACGGTAAAATAAACAATGAATAGAATAAATATGATCATGAAGTGGTACTATAATTCAAGAATGGATATTTTAGTTGCCAGAATCCCTTATGGATTTAGAAATGTAATAATCATAATAAAATGGGAGGGATAACATGTAATGTATATTAAAATATAATGACATTTATGATAATTATCTTACATGAAATTTATATTGAAGTGACTACACCATATAATGAAGAAAATGGTTCACAATATGATATATCTCGTAAGGATTTAAAAATAATGAAAATAAAAGCATTAAATAATTTTTATCTTTAAAATATAAAACCCATGAATTTTAGAAAATAAAATAGTTTTTCTAATAAATTATATTTAAAAAATATATATAATTAATTAATCACATTGTCTATATATAGACCATAGAATGCAAAAAAGTTTTTAATACACATCCCATCTCAATGAAGAAAAATTGAGATGCAAAAAACCATATCTTAACTATTGAATTCCTTAAATAATCCATTATATAATGTATAAAAAGAAATAAATTCTTAAAAAAATTAAAAAAACCATATTCATATCTAAAAGAATTTTTAACCATCATTTATAGTCTTTTATTACAATTATATTACTTAGTTATAATTATTTTCATCATTATATTTTATTTTCTTTAATTGTTTTTTAGTACATGTTTCATATCAAAGGTTTCTATTATTAATTATAAATGCAATATTCATCATTATTATTTCATTATAGTTATAATAATGTAATTTTTCACATATATTTTCAATAATCTAATTTCATATATTTCATATGTATTTTAGTTATTATTAATGATGATGATGTGGTTGATGTGCATGTTTCTATAATTTTTATTTAATAAAAGGGTAGTATAATAATAATAAGTTAAATAGTGATTTATCAATTAAAAAATAGTCAAACTAGAAAATATAATTAATATATTTTGAATCCAATATTTATGTTTTTTAGTATACTATGATATAGATTTATTGAGTATCTCATTTTGATTTTTGAATAAAAGATAACAAGAAAATGACAATGATTATTGGAGAGTACGTTCAATGAAGTGATTATATTGGAATAATACCATTATTAAAGAAAAATTATGACATTATTTAGATGTTATTATATTTGTGAGTGTTTTTCAAAGAGTTTCTTATAATGAATAATTGGCTACAATAAAATTGAAATATGTCACTTTCATTGATTCAATAGTCCACATATACACACATGTGACATGTTAATTTTCTATAAATCATGACGAATTTTGGGAATGGTAAATAATTACATAATTTTTTAATTTTTTTTTAAAATAATCCAGGAAATATAATTTTAGAATCAATATTTAAAGAATCTGATGTAAAATCCCCACTACCGTTCATGGATGTGGTAGTTCAGAAATACACATGACGACATCATTATTTTTGGAATTGATTTTAATTAATGTAGAAAATTGATCTTTCAATTTTATAATATAATTTAAGAATATTATTAATACTGATTTTTTCATACTTTCAGAGATATAATAAATTTTTTAGAATAAGAAAAAAATTATGAGAGCTCGGTTGAGATCATTACCATAGTCTTTTGATGTTCTCCGAAGTGTAACAACTTAATAATCCATAACATGGTGTTTTTTATGTCCATGTATTCAAGTACATGTGGATATAGTTTAATTTTTATTAGTAATGTGTTTCATTGAGCTAATTCTTTAATATTAGTAGAAAAATTAGATAGAGGGGATCTCCTTTTATAGGTAGAGGGAACAATATTCTTATAAATATAACATTTTAAAATAAAAATATCGCATTTTTCACATTGAGTGTGAAACCAAAGTTAAAAAAGATTAACGGGGGTTTTATAGTAAATAACCCCAAAACCATTCATTTGAAAAAATGGTTTGATTTTTCTTATGATTTTAATCATAGATAATTCACATTTTTCATTCCTCTTTCTAACCATGGTAATAAATATTTTATAGTGTTTTTTTACCATTAATGACTAATCATAAATAGGTATTGAAACATAATTTTAACATATTCATTATTAATGTGAGATCCATTTTATAAAAAAATTGATTTTTTATAAAAAATAATTTTATCATTATCACATATAACATGTAAAAACCTATTTTTAGTTTAACTATATTACAAAGAATTAAAAATATCATGAAAAAATTATAAATTATTTTATTTTAATGAAATTAAATTGTTTTATATTTCCAAAATATATTTTTGTGACATTAAAATTATTCTGAAAACAAATTTCAACCACCTAAATCATAATTTATATAACAAAAATAAAAAGGTCTTGTACTCTAAATTTATTGCTTAATTTCTTTCCATAGATATTATAAATATAATATAAATATTTAAAATACATCATTTAACACCAGTGATATGTTTTTAATCCTAAAATATTTTTTTCTACTTTTATGTTGTACTTATTTGTTGATATAATCATAAATTCTATGGTTTTAGTAAAAATGAATTTTTCGTATTCACTTAAAAGTGAATTATTTCATTCTAATCTTAGTTATTAACCATATGATAGTTTGTACTGGAAAGATTCAATAATTCTGTTAGTTTTTTAAAATATAAATTCTTTATTATATATATATATATATATATATAAATAAGAAATTCAAAATATAATGAAAACATGATTTTATTTAAAAATGGTCATTACAAATATTATGTGTTCCCAATATTAATGAATAATAATTTCCAATATATATAAATATATATATTAAATTTTAATTTTACATAGTTAAATATTATATATTATCAAAATAATAATTTAAAATATTTTGGTTTAATTAATTAATAAATTAAAAAATTATTTTGGAATAAAAAATCTATTTAAATGTTAAATAATATTTATCATATATCAACAAAATTTATGAATTTTGAATTTATTAATAAATTTTTATTTTTTATATGTTTCCTAATTTTACAATATTTTAGTAATGTCTAAAAATATATTGTGACCTTTTTTAGTTTTATATTGTATGTGAAAATTTTATTAAATATGTTAGATTTATTGAAAAGAAATATATATTGTAAAATATTGGTGTTCTATAATGTGTAAACTACAGGAATTATATAGTAAAAATATTTAATTTTTGATGAATTATGTGATTATTATTATTCATTATCATTCCATTAAGGGTTATTTCCTTTTTTTAAATATATTTTTTGCTTAAATTATTATTAACATCATTGATTGTTACTGAGGGTAAAAAAATTTCCATGGACTATGTTTTGAGACCTTGGGACATGTTTCGGGCGCGATATCATTGGAAATCCACCTTGTGCATCATAATTTTATTTTTTTCATTTGGTGGATGAATGAATTTTTTTGATTTGGTAAAAAAATTTATATGAGAATACCCCCCTGATTTTTTGGGGTTATCCTAGTTATTTTAGAGATAGGGAGAACTGTCAATGTTCATGTTTATGGTGAGGGGATTCTCATGATCCTATCTTCCTAACATTAAACAATGGGTTTCCATGGGACCTTAGTATTTAAATCTTAATTTTGAGTTGAATTTTTGATATATTTGATGATTTTCTATATTTTATAATGGTAATTTTGTGTCTAAAGAGTATTGCATTGATTTATATAGTCGTTTGGTGACCCAAATGTGAATTGTTTTATCAAAGAAAGGTTACATGGTTTGATATCATAAGTGTGAATAGCATAAATATCCAATAAAAAATGGTTCCAAAAAAATATTGAGAAAATTTTGTTAGCATAATGATTACATGACCATGACACAAAAAGATGAACCATTCAATTACTCATCTTAAACTATTATTTTCCATTATTTTCCTTATTTATATTACATGAAGTTTTTTTATCATGCCTGTCTTTTTTATTATGGGAGGTTATATATCAATTGATGACATCAATTTCTCTTAGATGTGATATTAATGTTTGGAGACATGGTATTATTCCTTGAAGATTTTTATTTCTACATAATGAAAATGGGTTTTGGGAGAAGTAAAAAGAATTTTATCATATGTATTATTATTTATATTAAATTTTTAATAGTTTTGGAATCATGGTTAGACATTTTAATAATAATTTATTAAAATTTTTAATTGTTTTTTTGTTATTCTAACATCCCAAGTAAGTAATAAATAATAGATATTTTTATATATGTCTATTAATGATTAAGATAGTGTTTTAGAGGCTTAAAATGAAAATAAATACAATCTTATGCATGGAATACACTAATATTCTTAAAAGATTGTTTTACTTCCTTTTGATGGAAAACCTTTTTTAAATCAAACTTTTGACAATTTTATAATTTATATTTGTCAAAATAATAATATTCTTTATGATTGGGGCATTGAAATTTACATTGGATAAATTTTTGGTATTTTTCTGACAATGTTCATTTTTTTAATGAATAGTGAAAAATACTGCATTTTACATCAAAACTTCTTTTTCATTTAATTTAATTATATAGTTAGATTATATTTTTAATTGGTCTTAAAGTTTAATCTGAATATATTCTTACCATTTAATCCAATGGTGGTCATTGGAATGAATTTCACATTGAAATTGGACTTAAACTGGTGTCAATCTTTTGATACTTATTGTTTCATAAAAACACGCTTTTTGTCATGACAGTGGGAATTAATTATTAAATTAATTAATGTAACTTATATGATTTGAATTTTTTAAAATATAAATCATTTTTTAATTCAGAATATCAAATATATCTTAGGGTGAAGTTTTGGTATTTTTCTGAAAAACTTCAATTTTTGATGAATAGTGAAACCACTAAGTGGTAGTTAAAGAACCTGATTTTTCGTTTAAATGAAACTTTTCCACTTATATGATTTGATTTTCAAAAATCCTACATACATGGTTGTCATTAAGAAGTAAAATGTGGTTCAATGAGATTAAAATAATTTTTTGGTGAATAGTAACTTATTAAGTTTTTAATCGCAATTAGAGGTAATTAGTGTAGTTTAAGGTAAAAATAATGTTTTAATAATATGAGATGAGCTTAAAACATGTCCTACCCTTATTGTATGTGTCACGGCCGACCAATAAAATCCATGGGTCAACTTGGGGACCCCATGGAGCCACTTTGGTTGGGAAATGACATAAATAACTTTTTATTTAATGTTAAAGTAAAAATGACACAAACATAAGTTATTTTACTAAAACAATTTTTAAATGGGGTTATATAAGTCAGATTTTTTATTATAAATATTAATTTGAAAGCTAAAAATATTTCCTACATCATAGTATTTTTTTTATAATTTTTAGACTTTAAATAAATTAAATTAGTTATGACATCATGATGATGCAGTGATGACCTCATTATTTAACGATTTAAATAAAATGGAAAGATAATGTAAATTATAAGACATACACATGTACAAAACCTATTGGGTGGGTATATTTCGAACCATTATCTCCTTATCCTCTAATTATATCAATGTGGGACCTTTAAAATCCGAAACCCATTTGAAAATAAAGTAACATTTCTTTACTTTCCAAGAGTGCCCCTCGTCTCCTCTTATAAAAGGCCCCCACCTCTACCTCCTTACCCACACTCCCAAAGCCTTTGGCTCGGCCAACCCCTTCCCATTTTGTCTCTCCACATCCCTCTATTACTCCTTGAAGCCTCAATTTGGGCAGAAGTCTTCCCAAGGAAGCCTTTGAGCTCAAACCAAAGGGAGTTACCCGATTTTAAGGTAATGTATTCACTTGAGTCCTTTTGTTTTATTTTTCTTCTCCAACCCCCTAAACTCTTTTTATTCATTTTTTTTGTAACAAATACAGTATCTTAAATATACTAGGATGTTTTTAAAAGAAGGATTCGAGCTACACTTACACATACCTACATCTAATGGTTAAAGGACATACTGTTTCTGTGGATGGTGAATTTATGCCTCCCGAAACGATGATTGTTCAACATTCTTTTAACACCTTCAAAGGTGGCCATTAAGATGTCACTATATTTGTATATGATATATAATATGTCTATGCTTTCCTTAAGATTATGTATTTTTTATTTTGTGCATACCTTTATGGTTTCCATTATGGGTAAACGCGATATCTTCATTTAAGGAAGTGCGGACTACCGCCCCCTCAAAGTGATTTGATTCGTTAAATACCATTTGTGGGACGTATAAAGGATGGAACTATGATATTATATATGATATTATACTAGAATTATAATATACCTTTATATCATTATTATTCCATTCTATAAAATACGAAATAGAAATGAAAGTAGCGTTCATGCGTACGTACGGCTTACCCTCTCCATGAACGGTGCATTTCATTTCTTACCTCTAAATGATTATGTAATATTATAAAGGCATGTATATACTGGATATATATGATATATAAATCATGATTATAATTCTGGATATAATGGATACGTGAACAATTTGTAATTATAAAAGGTTTATTTTTTACTCAAGTACCAATGATCGTTAAAATGACCGTTATTAACTTAAATAATTACATAGTGATCATGACAGGGAAATAAGTGATATAAAAGGAATAATGAACTTGAAAAAGGTTATTAAGCAAGTAGAAATTAACTCAAGTTTATTATTCAGGACATTAAAGAACGATCGAGTCAAGTCGGACCCGAGGTATGGGACTTCGTCTCAATCTCCTTTCATTGAGGCATATTTTGTTTTATACAAAACCTTCTTTTATACGGTGTATAAACTCCTTTGACTTTTACGTTTATCCAAAAGGAATATTTTTTATATGAATCATTTACTAAATGACAAAAGGGAATGTTTTTGTCCAACGTATGCGGTGACATCGACTTCTCCGTCGCCGTGACCATTATTTGAGTTTCGGCTTCCTCTACAAGCCATACCTTTTTTTTTAAGAAAAATAAATACCATGTTTTAGTTTTCTTTTATTTTTGTATTGAAATGGTTTTCATAATGTTTTTATATCAATGTGTTGTATTGATATCTTGTGATTGAAAGGTGGAAATGTTATGTTTCCTTTATGCATGTTTTATGTGATACGATTATGTTGAGGTTCTTGGGCATTATTATGAAGACGGGTGGTTCCGTGATAAACTAAGGGTGGGTGAGCCCGATATAGCTCTCCAATGCATTGGGTAACGCGAAAAAGTGAAACGTTAAGGTTTCTCTGAATAGATTTAGGGAATATACTGTGATGGTTATTCCAAACGTAACCAAAAGGGTTACTCCCTATGTAAGAATGTTATGAATTCCTCAAGTTACCTTTATGTCTTATGATTTCTATGATTTATTCATGATTTTATGAGGTATGTTAAAGTGCTTATGTTTTATGGGTAAAGTATGATTTCATTCTTATGTATATATGTACCCATGTTTCCTTTCCATATTTTTATATCCCTTATTGAGATTTTTATTCTCATCCCAAGTTTTTTTGAAATGTTTTTCACAGGTCAAGGGAAAGGTACATGATATGATGATAGTGTCAAGGAAGTGTCAAGAAAGAATCCATGTTTTATTTTAAATATGTTTCCATTGATGGTAAAGAAGAATACTATATTTATGTAACCACTTTGTTTATATGTGGAATGTAATGCAAGTTTTATGATCTAATTCTCTAAAACTCTAAACCTGAAAAGATCCTTAATGTGTAATCTTGTAATAACTCAAGATTAAGTAAGGTTTATGGTTGGGGCCTTATAGTTGGTATCAGAGGTCGGTTTAGATAACTTTAGGAGTTAGAATTCTATTAAATGATTATCCAAAAATATTTTTTTTGAAATGATATAGCATTTGAAGATTACCATGTTGCTTCATCTAAGACATGTTTGTTCAGAATGGTTTTCCGCAGAGGAAACTGGGAAGCAGTGCTAGGAAGGCATGTAGAAGGAAATAACCTTCCGAATCAGCATCCTGAGATGGTCGTAAATGGAACTGAACAGTTTGTTGCAGTAATGGCGCAGTTGACTCAAGCGATAAATGGTGGTGGTATCCATGCACGAGATCAGCCAGATCAACCGCAGAGGAACATGTCAGTGGTGGAAAATTTCATGAGGCAACATCCCCCATCATTCAGAGGATCATCTGACCCTGTGCTATCTGAAGGGTGGATTAAAGCACTAGAGAATATTTTTGATGTCATGGGGTGTTCAGACAATCAAAAGGTTAGTCTTCCTATTTACCGTTTGGAGGGTGAAGCAGATCAGTGGTGGTCGATGGTTAAAAATATCAGCGACGCTGATGAGATTGATGCTCTCGACTGGGATGAATTCAAAGGTATGTTTCTTGAGAAGTATTTTCCTAAGGTTGTTCGACTTAGGATGGAAAAACAATTATTGGAATTGAGGCAAGAGGAAGACTCAGTGGCTTCCTATGAATAAAGGTTCACTCGATTGTCAAGGTATTCTCCAAATTTTATCCGAGACCTTGATAGTAAAATCAATCGTTTTTACTCAAGATTAAAGCCAAAATATTGAAGGGAATTAGATTACCGTGGGTTTAAAAGTTATGAAAAGCTTGTTCGATGTGTTGAGAAAGTGTAAATGGAGTTTTTCGATGATCAAGTGTTCTATAACAGCCAACAGAAGAAGAGACCGAGGTGGCAGGAGAAAGGTAAGAATTCTTCAAAAAAGTCTGACGGTAAGAAAACTAAGTTTCTAGTTTGTGATAAATGTGGAAAAAGGCATGCTAGGGAATGTCTTCTGAATTCTGGAAAATGTTACCGATGTGGTAAGATGGTACATAAGGCTCGTGGTTGCACTGAAAAGGATCAAGGTGAAGGTAAGACCAAATTTTATTTACAGTTAGTGAAATGTTATAAGTGGAATGAGATGGGTCACTATGCAAACGAGTGTCCGACAAAGAGCTTGGGTGATGGGAAGCAGTTAGACTATAAGCAGAAAGGGGTGGTGAAATCCTTTTCAACTACTTCAGCAGATGTTGGGCCATCAAATGAAGTTGTATCAGGTACTTTGTTTGTTTTTTCAGATTATTCTAGTGTGTTGTTTGATTCGGGGTCTACACATTCTTTCATCTCTGAAACCTTTTCTAGTAAAATGGGAATACCATCTCAAGAAATGACTCCTGAACTTTTGGTAAAAACACCTGGGGGAAATGTTGAGGAAAAAAGAATTTATAAGAATCTTCCTATCCTTATCTGTGGAAAGAACCTACTTGCAGACCTTATTGTTCTACCTCTAGTAGAGTTTGATGTTATCCTGGGTATGGATTGGCTCTCTATTTACCATGCTAAGATTGACTGTAGAGCTAAAGAAGTTTCTTTTCAGAAAGACTTTCAGTTTGTGTACAAGAATGAACCCTTAATGTTGATAAATTATCAAGAGGCCAAGAAACTTGTAAAATATGGAAATGAATGTTACCTTGAACACATCATTGAAAATAAAGGAACTATTCAGATTAATGATGTGCCAGTGGTAAATGAGTATCCTGATGTTTTTCCTGATGAGTTGCCTGGAATAGTACCAGATCGGGAAGTTGAGTTTATTGTTGACTTAGTTCCTGATGCTAAGCCAATTTCAAAACCCCCTTATCGAATGGCTCAAATTGAACTTTTAGAGTTGAAGGAGCAATTGCAAGATTTATTAGAGAAAGGTTTCATTCGACCTAGCACATCACCATGGGGTGCTCCTATTTTATTTGTTAAAAATAAATATGGTTCAATGAGACTTTGCATTGATTATAGAGACTTGAATAACATCACTGTTAAGAACAAATATCCTTTGCCTCATATCGATGATTTGTTTGATCAGCTCCAGGGAGCTCAGTATTTTTCAAAGATTGACTTGAGATCGGGGTACCATCAGCTGAAGGTAAAGGAAGAAGATGTTCTGAAGACCGCGTTCTATACAAGATATGGCCATTATGAATTTGTAGTAATGCCTTTTGGGCTAACCAATGCACCTGCTGTATTCATGGACTTAATGAATAGAATTTTCCATGAGTTCTTGGATAAGTTTGTGGTGGTTTTCATTGATTATATTTTGGTTTTTTCTAAAAGTAAAGAGGAGCATGAAATACATTTAAGGGTTATCTTGAAAACCTTAAAAGAAAATAAACTGTATGGAAAATTCAGAAAGTGTGAGTTTTGGTTGCAAAAAATTTCTTTCCTTGGTCACATTGTTTCTAAAGATGGGATAACTGTTGATCCTGCAAAAACAAAAGTTGTGGAAGACTGGCCAAGACCCACAAATCTAACTAAGATTCGTAGCTTCCTTGGTATGGTAGGCTATTACCGAATGTTTGTTAGAAATTTTTCACGGTTATCTAGTCCAATGACTAAGCTAACTCGGAAGGGTGTTAAGTTTATCTGGACAAAAGAATGTGATGATTGTTTTCAGGAATTGAAAAGAAGATTGGTGAATGCTCCAGTTTTGGCACTACCTTCCAGGAATGGTGAGTTTGTTATATACAGTGATGCTTCATTGAAAGGACTTGGTTGCATCATAATGCAGAATGATCAGGTAATTGCTTATGCTTCACGACAGTTGAAAACTCATGAGGTAAATTACCCTACACATGATTTGGAATTAGCTGTTTTTGTTTTTACTTTAAAAATTTGGAGGCATCATTTGTATGGAGTAAAGTGTGAAATATATGCTGATCACAAAAGTTTAAAGTATATATTCACTCAGAAAGAGTTAAACATGAGACAGAGGAGATGGCTGGAATTAATCAAGGATTATGATTATACAATTCATTACCATCCGGGAAAAGCAAATAAAGTGGATGATTCTTTGAGTCGAAAAAGTAATGCTTTATTAGCAATGTTGTGTTTGGAACATGATCCTTTGGTTAAAGATTTGATGAACTTTGGCATAGAAGTTGTTGGTGCAGGAAGTTCTTCTGTTTTTTTTTTCAGGTATTAGTGAGATCATCTCTATCAAATAGAATCAAGCAAGCACAGAAGCAAGACAGTGAGTTGCAGAAAAAGGTAGAGCTGGTTCAGAAAGGTAAGTTGCCTGAATTCAACATTGATAATGATTGCGTTTTGAGATTTGGGAAGAGATTGTGTGTGCCTTGTGATTCATAGTTGAAGAGAGAGTTGTTATGTGAAGCTCATAGTTGTCCGTTTTCAGTTCATCCTGGAAGTACTAAGATATACAGAGATCTGCAGGAGTATTACTGGTGGGATGGAATGAAAAGAGATATTGCTGATTTTACTGTGAAGTGTTTGATATGTCAATAGGTTAAAGCAAAGCGGCAGTTACCGAAAGGGTTGCTTCAACCTTTACCAGTGCCAGAGTGGAAATGGGAGAATATATCCATGGACTTTGTTGTGGGATTACCGAAGACATCTCGAGGTAATAATGCAATCTGGGTTATTGTTGATCGCTTGACTAAATATGCTCATTTCCTTTCTATACGAGATACTTTTTCCCTAGATCAACTTTCTTGTTTGTATATTAAGGAGATAGTCAGGTTACATGGATTTTCTCTCTCCATTGTATCTGATTGTGATCCCAGGTTCACTTCTAACTTTTGGAAAGGCCTTTAGAAGTCGTTGGGTACTGAATTAAATTTTAGTACAGTATTTCATCCTCAATCAGATGGGCAGTCAGAACGAACAATTCAGACATTAGAGGATATGCTACGTTCTTGCTCTATGGATTTTCAGGGAAGTTGGGACCAACATCTTTCTTTGGTTTAATTTTCATATAATAACAGTTTTCATTCTAGTATACAGATGGCACCATTTGAGGCGTTATATGGGAAGCGATGTCGAACTCCAGCTTTCTAGGATTGAGTGGGTGAAAGGAACTTGATGGGACCAGAATTGGTAGAAGAGATGGCAGAAAAAGTTCAGCTGATTCAGAAGCACATGAGAACAGCTCAGAGCAGGCAGAAGTGTTATGCGGATAACCAGAGGAAGGATCTATCTTTCAAGGTAGGTGATCATGTTTTTCTCAAGGTTTCTCCTTGGAAAAGTGTGATGCAATTTGGTAAGAAAGGAAATTTGAGTCCAAGGTTCATTGGACCATATGAAATTCTGGAGAGAGTTGGATTTGTCGCTTACCGAGTGGCTTTACCTCCGATTTTATCTCAGGTACACAATTTTTTTCATGTTTCGATGCTGAGAAAGTACATGCCAGATCCATCTCATGTTTTGAGTCCAGAGATAGTTCAGCTGGTGGAGAACCTATCTTATGAAGAACAACCAGTCCAGATTCTTGACCACAGGGAGCAAGTGCTACGAAATAAGGTGATTAATCGGGTACAGGTTTTGTGGAAAAACCACATGATGGAAGAGGCAACATGGGAATCTGAAAATGCAATGAGGGATAAGTACCCCCATTTATTCGATAAGTAAATAAATTGCGGGGACGCAATTTTCTAAAGGGGGGAAGGATGTAACATCCCAAGTAAGTAATTAATAATAGATATTTTTATCTATATCTATTAATGATTAAGATAGTGTTTTAGAGGCTTTAAATGAAAATAAATACAATCTTATGCATGGAATACACTAATATTCTTAAAAGATTGTTTTACTGCCTTTTGATGGAAAACCTTTTTTAAATCAAAATTTTGACAATTTTATAGTATATATTTGTCAAAATAAACATATTCTTTATGATTGGGACATTGAAATTTACATTGGATAAATTTTTGGTATTTTTCTGACAATGTTCATTTTTTTAATGAATAGTGAAAAATACTGCATTTTACATCAAAAATGCTTTTTCATTTAATTTAATTATATGGTTAGATTATATTTTTAATTGTTCTTAAAGTGTAATATGAATATATTCTTACCATTTAATCCAATGGTGGTCATTGGAATCAATTTCACTTTTAAATTGGACTTAAACTGGTGTCAATCTTTTGATACTTATTGTTTCATAAAAACACGCTTTTTGTCATGACAACGGGAATTAATTATTAAATTAATTAATATAACTTATATGATTTGAATTTTGTAAAATAGACATCATTATTGAATTCAGAATATCAAATATATCTTAGGGTGAAGTTTTGGTATTTTTCTGAAAAACATCAATTTTTGATGAATAGTGAAACCACTAAGTGGTAGTTAAAGAACCTGATTTTTCTTTTAAATGAAACTTTGCCACTTCTGTGATTTGATTTTCAAAAATCCGACATACATGGTTTTCATTAAGAATTAAAATGTGGTTCAATGAGATTAAATTAATTTTTTGGTGAATAGTAACTTATTAAGTTTTTAATCGCGATTAGAGGTAATTAGTGTAGTTTAAGATAAAAATAATGTTTTAATAATATGAGATGAGATTGAAACATGTCCTACCCTTATTGGATGTGTCATGTCTGACCAAGAAAATCCATTGGTCAACTTGGGGACCCCATGGAGCCACTTTGGTTGGGAAATGACATAAATAACTTTTTATTTAATGTTAAAGTAAAAATGACACAAACATAAGTTATTTTACTAAAACAATTTTTACATGGGGTTATACAAGTCATATTTTTTATTATAAATAGTCATTGGAAATATAAAAAGATTTCATACATCATAGTATTTTTTATAATTTTTATACTTTAAATAAATTAAATTATTTATGACATCATGATGATGCAGCGATGACCTCATTATTTAACGATTTAAATAAAATGGAAAGATAATGTAAAATCTAAGACCTACACATGTCCAAAACCTATTGGGTGGGTATATTTCGAACCCTTATCTCCTTATACTCGAATTATATCAATGTGGGGCCTTTAAAATCTGAAACCCATTTGAAAATAAAGTAACATTTCTTTACTTTCCAAGAGTGCCCCTCCTCTCCTCTTATAAAAGGCCCCCACCTCTACCTCCTTACCCACACTCCCAAATCCTTTGGCTCGGCCAACCCCTGCCCATTCTGTCTCTCCACATCTCTATATTACTCCTTGAAGCCTCACTTTGGGCAGAAGTCTTTCCAAGGAATCCTTTGAGCTCAAACCAAAGGGAGTTACCCGATTTTAAGGTAATGTCTTCACTTGAGTCCTTTTGTTTTATTTTTCTTCTCCAACCCCCTAAACTCTTTTTATTCATTTTTTTTGTAACAAATACAGTATGTTAAATATACTAGTATGTTTTTATAAGAATTATTATAGTTACACTTACACACACCTACATCTAATGGTTAAAGGACATACTATTTCCGTGGATGGTGAATTTATGCCTCCCAAAACGATGATTGTTCAACATTCTTTTAACACCTTCAAAGGTGGCCATTAAGATGTCACTATATTTATATATGATATATAATATGTTTATGTTTTCCTTAAGCTTCTGTATTTTTCATTTTGGGCATACCTTTATGGTTTCCATTATGGGTAAACGAGATATCTTCATTTAAGGAAGTTCGGACTACCGCCCCCTCAAAGTGATTTGATTCGTTAAATACCATATGTGGGATGTATAAAGGATGGAAATATAATATTATATATGATATTATACTGGAATTATAATATACCTTTATATCATTATGATTCCATTCTATAAAATACGAAATAGAAATGAAAGTAGCGTTCATGCGTACGTACGGCTTACCGTCTCCATGAACTGTGCATTTCATTTCTTACCTCTAAATGATTATGTAATATTATAAAGTCATGTATATACTGGACATATATGATATATACATCATGATTATAATTCTGGATATAATGGATACATGAACAATTTGTAATTATAAAGGGTTTATTTTTTACTCAAGTACCAATGATCGTTAAAACGACTGTTATTAACTTAAATAATTACATAGTGTTCATGACATGGAAATAAGTGATATAAAAGGAATAATGAACTTGAAAAGGGTTCTTAAGCAATTAGAAATTAACTCAAGTTTATTATTCAGGACATTAAAGAACGATCGAGTCAAGTCGGACCCCAGGTATGGGACTTCGTCTCAATCTCCTTTCATTGAGGCATATTTTGTTTTATACAAAACCTTCTTTTATACGGTGTATAAACCCCTTTGACTTTTATGTTTATCCAAAAGGAATCTTTTTTATACGAAGCGTTTACTAAACGACAAAAGGGAATGTTTTTGTCGTACGTATGCGGTGACAACGACTTCTCCGCCACCGTGACCATTATTTTAGTTTCGGCTTCCTCTACAAGCCATACCTTTTTTTAAAAGAAAAATAAATACCATGTTTTAATTTTCTTTTATTTTGGTATTGAAATGGTTTTCATAATGTTTTTATATCAATGTTTTGTATTGATATCTTGTGACTGAAAGGTGGAAATTTTATGTTTCCTTTATGCATGTTTTATGTGATACGATTATGTTGAGGTTATTGGGCATTATTATGAAGACGGGTGGTTCTGTGATAAACTAAGGGCGGGTGAGCCCGATATAGCTCTCCAATGAATTGGGTAACGCGAAGGAGTGAAACGTTAAGGTTTCTCCGAAGAGATTTAGGGAATATACTATGATGGGTATTCCAAACGTAACCAAGAGGGTTACTCCCTACGTAAGAATGTTATGAATGCCTCAAGTTACCTTTATGTCTTATGATTTCGATGATTTATTCATGATTTGATGAGGTATGTTAAAGTGATTATGTTTTATGGGTAAAGTATGATTTCATTCTTATGTATATATGTACCCATGTTTCCTTTCCATATTTTTATATCCCTTACTGAGCTTTTTATGCTCATCCCAAGTTTTTTTGAAATGTTTTTCACAGGTCAAGGGAAAGGTACATGATATGATGATAGTGTCAAGGAAATGTCAAAAAAGAATCCATGTTTTATTTTAAATATGTTTCCATTGATGGGAAAGAAGAATACTATCTTTATGTAACCACTTTGTTTATATGTGGAATGTAATGAAAGTTTTATGATCTAATTCTCTAAAACTCTAAACCCGAAAAGATCCTCAATGTGTAATCTTGTAATAACTCAAGATTAAGTAAGGTTTAAGGCTGGGGCCTTATAGTTATATTTAATTTCAAAAAATATATTTTTTATATTTATTTTGGCTGTAAAACCTTATTTGGTTTAAAAGAATATTTATTAGAATATTTAATTTTTAATTCGTATCTATTGAAATTATATATTTAGATTTTAATTAAAAAATTATTTCAAAAGAGTATTTTAAATTTAAATTTTAATGAAAAATTGTCTATTGGTTTGAAATGGATTTTTGGGAAGTGTTTTGGTATAAGTTATAGTTTTATTAAAATATCATGTTTTGAATATTCAATTTTTAAAAAGTATATTTCCCTCAAAAAATATAAAATGTGGTATAAGATTTTGTATTTTTCATCAATTTAAATGGAATGGGGTTTCGAATACATGAATTTGTTAATACATTTGTTTTCTTAAATGGAATATTTTATTTTCCTCTTCATTTATCAGACCTCATGAGTAGATTTAGGAGTTTGAGAAAATAAATTTTTGTTCAATGTTAGTTTCTATAAGATTTCATAATATTCTAAATGAAAATGTTATATCTATGTTTAGTAATGTTCCTTATATTCTTTGTCATACATATAGGATTATTTTACCTATTTTCATTGTAGTGATCTATATTATGATGGATCGATTGTTTTTTTGGGATGAAATGGGATTCCCTATATCATGTTGTCATAAGTACCTTCATATAGAATTTTCTGTTTTTATATATAAGGATTTTTCTTTTTCCTTTTTTATTCGGGAATTATATGATTACATTTTGTTGTTTATTAGTTTTCTTATTATTATTTACAAAAGCATCATTCTTAATGATTTCTTTCACTTGTGGGATCTAAAATCTTATTATGTTATAGAAATTTTAAGGGTTTTTTATTTATGTGATTTGAATGGGTAACATTTTGGTCATTTCATTGGAAATTAGAATGAATATTTTCTTTATGTGTGTTGAGAACTCAGTGGTTATGGTCATATTGGGATTCACCATGAGATTTTGTTTTTGATATTAATGTCCTACTTAAATTTCAATGAATAGTATCCTCATGTTTGGAGTATATATTATTAATAATTATAGATTGATTTTGAAATGGTTTTTATGCGATTAGTGGTTGGGATGAATCCAAAATCCATGTGGTGGTTTTTCTTCAGATGATAAATTTTTGTTGAATATTTTTATCCTTGGAGTTAATTTATGTTCTTAGTGAATGTTCGTATTTCCTGATTCTTGAATTAATTTTGGGATATTCTTGTATATTTTTTCCTATGTTTGAAATTTTAATATTGTGTTTTGTAATCCTATTTCCACACCAGTAAGAAAATTTC
Organism: Viscum album; assembly: GCA_963277665.1. NCBI lineage: Eukaryota > Viridiplantae > Streptophyta > Magnoliopsida > Santalales > Viscaceae > Viscum > Viscum album. The sequence continues at coordinate 1,113,624,156 of OY728147.1, forward strand.
TAAAATAATGAGAGACATAGACTTGGTCTCTTTTCCTCTAAATCACCACATTCATTATTACATAGCATTGTACTTAGAGAAATTTTATGGATTTTTATACCAGATAGGTTCGTTCAAAGAATTTAACATGCATATTTTCCATCATCCCTAAATAATCTATAGACTATTCACTGCTCAACTGACCGTATTACATGGAGTTTGTTTTTTTTATTTTTAGTTACTTTCAATTTTTTAGAAAAAAATTGGGGGATGAATGTGTCATTGTGGGGTTTTTTCACACCTGCATCCGTATAGAAATGGCCATTTTATACTATATTAATTAATTTTGATGTAATGTTAATGTTTAAATGTTTTTGGAATCACACATTAGTTTTCTATTTTTTTCAACAGGTTATTTAGAAGAAACAATGTGATGACCCTTATACGACAATTTAAAACCATTTTGTGTAGTTAATTTTGAACGTGAACAGTTTTCCCTTAATGGGAAGCACATTTTTTGTGTGACCCCTTGGAGAAACCATGCCTCATACACATATATAGAGTTTTCTGGGCCCAATATGGTGTAGGGATAGGTGTGGAAATATGGACAAAACCTATGACATTGGTTTTCCATTATAGTATCTCCCACAAGGTTGGTGTATGGTTTGAAGAACCACATGACCAAACCATGGGTCTTTTTCATTTTAAATTTACGGATATCCCATTTTAGTGTTGGAATAATTAATGGGGTATTCCCTACCCATTCTTTTCCCCTTCATTCAAATTATTCTATGTTCCCTCCAAGGGATCTCCTCCACCCAACTTTGATGATTGATGTTTGGAGTGGCACATTGATTCATATTATATTTTGATAATTATAAAATATAATATTATTATTAAATTGAATATTATTTTAATTAGTTAGTTATTATCTATTTTATTTATAATTCTTAATATAATTATAGCATTACATGTTTTATTCAATCAAATTTAAGTCATAATTAATTTTTATCATTAGGTTGTTAACATATATATATATATATATATATATATATATATATATTAATTAAGGTTGAAATTACATTGATTGATTTATGATTTAGTTTTTCTTTTGTTTGTTATCTGGTGTATTTATTATGGTATACATACCATTGATTAGATAGTAATATTTATTTTAATAAAATATCATCAAATTTCATGTTTTATAGTTCATAACATGTTCTACAAATTTTATATAGCATTCCAAGTGTATTAATTCTTTTCAGGACATTAAAATTTAATTTTTTCATGATTTTTCTACTCTAACATATCAAATTCACATATACCTTTCTTCAACATAGCCAGTTCATAAAGATGAATCTCCCACAATGCCAATTTACTATTCACAATGTAGCCAATTTTCTAGAATCAGTTACATTTTTTATTTCAATAACACCATGTATCCAATTTTCTAAAATCAGTTGCCTTTTTTTTATTTCATAGTATATATTCAGTATGAATTTTAAAAAATAAATTAAATTGTTCTTCTATAATATATTGATAATAACCTAATAAATAGAATTTAACATGAGGCTATTATTTATTCAATTGAATGATAATGAAATTATATAAATATAATTCAATAGGATTTAAAGATAAATATTTTGTCTAGAATGTATATTTAATTAATGTAATTTATATATAAAAATGTTTACATTATTTAGAATTTGGATTTATCGAATTTTTGATACATGATGAAATTTCTTACACGGTGAATTACATACTTGATATAGCTACATGATTCTATTTCTTTAATCCCAAATATGATTCCAAAATGTAAATTTTACTACATATCTCACCTATATAATTCCAAAATGGGGTTTTTCCTATGTGGTTCTATGAATTTCTATAATATATTGTAAAACATGGAGATATTTTCTAATTTTACATAATACTTCAAATTTCCATTGTTGCATGTTTATATTAAAAAATTTTAGAGTTTTAGTAATTCTAAAATTAACCATTAATTATCTAGAAGACATTAATATATTTTTTATGTTTTTTATTTATTAAATAAAATTTATTTCCATGGGTTTTAACATGTATTAAATTTCCAAATAAATTTTTCACAATTAATAAAATTAAAATTTAGATCGGATAAAATAAGAAGTTCAAATCATGATTATTATTAGGTTGTATTTCAAGGATATTAAATATGTTTTTTAGTTTTTGAATTAATATCCACTTTATAATTTTTATTAATTTATAAGATATCTTGGAAGACTTATTAAAAATTAATTTTTAGTTATGTATGAATTACTACAAGATCGTTACATGGGAAATGAACATGCAAAAATAAAAATTAGTTCATTGGAAAAATAATGAATCTATGTATTTCATGGTTTAAAAGAAAATATGGAAAATGAATGCTATATAAATATAGTGGACATAACCATTGTAATATACACATGGCTTCTGATAATCATGAACTATAAATGTATTATATTTTTTTGTTGGTCAACTACTTATCCAAGATAAATTAAAATAATATAATGCATTATAGCTGGAGAATTACTTGATGTACTGATTTTTATTTTGTGATGTATTTATTATATTCTATGGTTTTAACATCATTCCTTTATTATACTATGTGATTATTTTAATGGGCTTATAGTACCCATTAAAAGGTAGGTAGTTGGGTGGTGAATCCCAAACAAAAGTAACCCATTAATTTGTGCCTCAAAGGAAAAAGTTTGAAATTTAGGATATAGATACTGGTAGAAAAAGGGACACCAGTTTTAGTATACTCCTTTATGGGAAATAGGTTTTGTAAATTGGATCTTACTCCATGTGGGAAAGAGAAATTATATGATTCCATTTTAATGGTTATTATGGGTTACATCTCTCTCATCTTGTGAGAAGGATGACGATTGGACAACAATCAATTAGATATGAACAACAATAAAACATATATCACATGTTGATTTAATTTATTTTTCTTAAAATTAATTTAATAATATTAATATAAACTTTAAATTCATTAATTTATTTTTCAAAAGGAAAATTCACTCCTTGATATAATTTCATCTTAACTATAGATAAGAAACTAGTATCAATGGGTGAAATATTGCTTTATTTTTTATTTTTACTATTCAAATCCTAATATAAATTTCATTTGGAAGATATAAATTTATGATAGAAGGAACTAGTTAAAATTTGCAGTTTATACCTCCAAACAATCATATTTTGATAATACTAATTATGGATATTAGAAATCATGAATAGAAGATTTCTTGAAGCTACACAACATTGATCAATAGACAATCATATCAAATCCATATAAGCTACTTGAAGATGAACCTAAATCATTAGTTGGTAATATCCTAGTAATGTATGTTTTGAATAACATGGTTAAAAATATATTATAGAGTGTATTAAATTTTAATGATTATTTTCATGTTTTATCTTGTTAAACTGTTCATGACATCAATAAAATTTTCATTGAAACAAATCATCGCTATGATAAACATATAAAAAATAAGGTTGTCATTTTTAAAGATAAATTTAAAGAATTTCAAATCAATGAATATGAAAATATTAATGAAATTTTTTGAAGATGTAAGAGCATTGCAAATTAGATTCATTATTTAAGAGATTGTTTGCAAAATTTCTCATTTGTTTATAGAGTTCCTATACCACTTCCAATGAAGTAGAATTCTAAAATGTTTTCTAAAGATACAAGTAAAAATTTCATGGAATTACCTCTAGATGAGTGCATTGGATCCCTATTATAATATGGTTTAGAGCATAAAAATTGTATTAAACATTGTAGTTCAATGAAGAATGTAATTTCATTTCCATAAAATGAATATGCTAACTCTTTGGATTCTGAGTTACATAGTAGTTACATGAATGATATAGATTTTGTTACAGAATTTTGATATATAAGGAAGATAGTATACTAAAGGAAATATCTATAATTCATTCATAAGGATAATCATAAAGTGAAATAATAAGGTAATTTCAATTCAAATGATTCTCGACATTTAATTTGTTATGTGTGTAGAAAAAACATTTCATATCAAGACTGATTTTACAATACTATTGTAGGAAAAAATAAAAGGAAGAAACCAAATAAAGGAATAATGTAATGGAATACATATGGTGTTCTATTGTGGACTCATGTACTGCTGAAGAATATTGTTCTGAAAAACATATTTGAAATTTTTTTATTGGATTCCTCAAATAAAGAAATAGTTCATGGGATGATAATAATGTATGTATTGTATATGGATAGTGGATGGTAAAAACACATGACTAGGGACATTTCCTTATACTATAATTCATTCAATATTATTATGGTAATGATACATTTATTTATAATTAAACATGAAAGGTAAATGGTTTTGGTGAAGTTAGAATATTGAATTCTGTTATTATTTCAAAATTATAATCTGTCTATGGTCTGAAATATAATTTAACAATAAAATATCACTGAAGTGATTTTGGAATGTTTTTTAAACATTCAAATTATCAATTAATTATTTTTCATCATAAATAATTATTTATAAAAAGATAAAATATAATGTTTATTAAATAAATTTATCTTATTTAAATTGTTAAAATTTAAATTTTAAATTGTTGTGAAATTTGATAATATTAAGTCATATTATAGGTCAGAACATGATAATTTCATGTTGATGCACATGTTTTCTATGAAATATATTATTTAGTGGATATTATAACTAAAAGTGGAAAACAACTTTGTTGTGACTCTTTATTAAAAGGTAAACAACAAAAAATTATGTTCAATTCAGTTAAATAAGTATAACAAGTAGGTCCTATTAATATCATCCATTTATATTTATTTGGTCCTATTAAACATAATTTTTTTTGTTGTAAAATATATTTTTTAGTTTTAGTATTTGATTTTAGTAGATACAATTGGGTTTATATATATATTATTAGATTCTAAAAGTTATAAAACATTATTACTATTTTTCATAATTAGTTCTAATTTATTATGAAAATATATTCAAGTTAATTGGAAATGATCATGGTAGTGAATTACAAAAGCTATAATTTACCACATGTTTTTTATAAATATAAATATTTTCCTAAATTTGTAACCCTATAACACTACAATAAAATAGATTAGTCAAAAGGAAAAATATTAGCCTGTATGAAATGGTCAGGACAATGTTAAATGAGATTACATTTGGAAACATTTATTAGGTAGGAGAGTGGAATACTTATTAATTTTCTACTAATAAGAACATTCTAATACCCTTATTGAAAATGTCTCTATAATATCATTTTATCTGAAAAAAACTAATATTGCCTATTTTATAGTGTTTGGGTGTCACTTTTTTATTCGTATTACTAAGGATACATTAGATAAATTTGAGGGAAAATATGATGAAGAATTTTTTAATTGGATATTCAACTAATAATAATTAATATATAATATTCAACAATAGAACTATGAATGTTGAAGACTAAATCAATTTAATTTTTTATAAAAATTATTTGAATAAAAGTGATGATGATGTTGATCAACTTATGGAAGAATGTAGTGGAAATAATTTTGAAGAAGAAAGACCCCAAGAAAATGATTTATATATTTGGGGGTGAAATTTTTCTTCTCAGTATGATCCAATTCATGAGGTATCATTCAATAGGTAAAGAGATCAACCCATAGATAATTTTATTTTTAATACTAAAGGAAAATATCAAACTATAATTTTTTTTATAAATGTTGGTTCTTATAATGCATTTATTTTATGATTCTATAATAAAGAATGTTTATGAGGCTATAAATGATAATAACTTGATCATGGAAATGAAATATGAGTAACATTAACTTAGTCATAATAGTTTGTGGTTATTAGTTTTTACCCAAATTAATTATCATTTTATTAGAAAAATAGGTTATAGAAATATGATCAATGTATTTGGAAATATAGTTAGAAAGAAACCTATAACAATCACTCAATGTTATTATCATTAGGAATTCATTTATTTTTAAAAATTAATTCACATATTTCTATGCTAAAATAAATTAAGATAATATTTACTTATGTTACTTTTTGTAGTTTTAAATATTTTTAAACAAATATAAAAAAAACTTTTCTAAATGGTCATTTTATTGAAGAAGTATATATTATAAAACCACTAGTTTTGAAAATGAATAGCATACTAATATTGTTTTTAAATTAACCAGTGATTTATATTATTTGAAAAAAACACTTTGAGATTGGTATGAAAGGTTAACAAATTTTTTATTTGGAAAAGAAAATTTGAGAAGGGAACGGTGGTCCATTATATTTTATTAAGAAATTTTTTAATAAAAAATTAATTTTAAAAATATAGATTGTTGATATTATAATTCAATATTCATTTGAAATTATTTTTAATAATTTTTCATTATTGATGGATTCTTAATTCGATATGAGTATTAATGGAGAATTTAAATTTTTTACTTAGTTTATTTTTTTCAAAGAGATTGTGTTTTTATAACTCTATAAAATTATGGTAATAAATTATTTGAGAGATATGGTTAATAATCTTATAAACGTGAAAAATACTCCTATGATTACTACTTGAGATTCATATTTAGATAAATACAGAATATCTAATGATGTGAAAAACCATAGAGGAATGAATTGATGTCCATTATATTTAATTGGATCTATAATAGATATAATGATGTCAATTTTCATGTTTTTTATATCAATGTGATTTGATGTGAATTCACATTATATAATTAAAATGGACTGTATAATATGTTAATGATCATTAAATGGATCTATTTTTCAAAAAAACTATTTTCAATTCAATTATGTATTTTGATTTTGTTTTTTGAGGATTATTGATAAATAGGAAGATAACATTAGTTATGTTCCATTTACTTGGTAAATATGTGTTTTATTATTATTAATGAAACTCCATTTTGTTTTCCTTTCCACTGCTAAATTCAAAGATATTGTTAATGCATCATATTTTACTAAATCAGTATTGACTTTTTTTCTACATCATCAACATTACAATTTTTATTCAAAGAAACACGAAACAACACCACAAAATACAAGACCAGGAACGACAAAGCTGAAGGAGGCTGAAAATAATGGAGACCGAGGGCATCCCCTGGGATCAAGTTCACCCCCTTAGGTTTAAGTTGAGAAACATGGGAAATACATTGAAACGGGATACCTAGGGTCGCCAAAGAAGCCAAGTGGTCGGCCACCTTATTCTCCTCCCTCCACGCATGGGTGATCTGAGTATTATTGGCGAGGAGAGCTCTGCATTTTCGAATTGTGTAAACAATAGACCAGGGTACAGTACTGTTACCACGTAGTTCCTCGCAAATTAACATTGAGTCTGACTCCACGTGTGAGATGTGGAGCTCTCGTTGCCTGCATAATGAAATACCCGAAAGAACAGCCTGCGCCTTCACCTGCAGGGTGTTACCAACACCATAATGCACCGTAAATGCTACAAACACGCTGCCCTTAGTGTCTCGGACCACTCCTCCATCGTGCATGACGCCCATCACACATGACCTGTCCGTATTCAGCTTGAGGCCATCACCAAGAGGTTGCCACCTCACCCAAGAACCTTGTCGCCGAGTGTCCACCTGCTGGAAAGATGCATGCAGCACATACAGCCCACCATGCTGCTGAGTATCCACATTCTGGACAGATTCTTGCATCGTGTTCATCCCACCCTGCTGCCGAGAACCCACCTGGTGGACAGAGGCTTGCAGCGCGTACAGCTCGTGCAGTGACTGCGTGTCCGACCAGCATCCCTCGAGCCCGCACAGGTCGAGCATGCTTCATCTCACGCTGGAAATAATTCTGCTACTCGTGGCGTGTACACCCTCAAACCTGGCCCAGTTGTGCGCATTCCACAATGCCCAGCAACCCGCACTGAAAATGCCAGTGTGTGCCGAACCCTCCTTCACTGCCCTGGCAGCCCCCTGAAACCCTCCCCCTAGAAATTCCCCAATGCTGGTCGCCGATGAAGAGTAGCCCATCCAGCACCCGAAGAAAGCCCAGACCTGCCTGGCCCACTCCCCATCGAAGAAAATGTGCTCGATAGCCTCCTCCCTTCTGTTCTAACAACAGTGACAGCCAGAAGTCGTGATAATGCCGAGCCTTTTGATGTTGTCAGCAGTTAGAAGGGCCCGATGCTGAATTTTCCAGGTTAAAAAATTGAATTTGGTCGGTATCTTCTTGCACCAAACCTGGCCAAACCAGCCCCCTTGCTGCCCCTGGGTAGAGATGTGACTATAGAAATCTTTTGTGTTAAAACGGCCAGAAGTGGAGGGAGTAAAAACACATCTATCCGGAACCAAACTCAAGGTGATAGAGTCGAAGAGCTCCCACTGATTTGTGTTCAGGGTTTCTATAAAGAACTGGGGGTACTGACACACCTCCCTGAATGAAATCAAGGGGGATACACACCTTGGGTGCCAAGGACACTCCCTGTCCAATTATGCTTCCAGAACATGACTTTTCCCTCCCCAATTATCCACTTTGATGAATTAAAAAGGCTCGGAAGCTTGCTGCACACCAAGGTCCAAAGCAGAGACTCCCTCCCCGAAGAAGTCTGGACATTGGCCCCAACACAAAGATCCATCTTCTTTCCCCACATAGTACGCTCTTCAGTCACCTCCCAAGACAGCTTCGCATGCATGTAACTGATAGTACTCCTGAGACTTTTAACGTTGATCCCTCCCTCCGCAATGGGACGACCCATCTTCACCCATGACACCCAATGCCGCTTCCCCTCCGAGGATGCATTCCAAATAAACCGGGCCAAGAGTTTATCTATATCTCTCATGACTCCCTTCGACACATTTTTAGCTGAAAGAGCATGCACGTGGATAGCTGAAAGAACATTATTCAAGAGGGTAATCCAGCCACCAAATGATAAGAAGTGGTTCTTCCAATTAAGTATACGGCCCGTGATCTTGCTCACCACACTATCAAAATATCTGATGCGCATACAGCCCGGGGAAATAGAAGTACCAAGATATTTCGTTGGAAACAAGCCACGACACATCCCCAAGCTACCCCTGAAACTGCCACCCTACTCGGATTACATGAGTCTACCACAGAGAAGCCGCTCTTATCTTTGTTGATCTGTTGGCCACTCCAGTGGCAGTAATCCTCTAGGATCTTGTAGATGCCCTGCGCGGAATGTTTCCTCGCGTTAATTAATATTAGGGTATCATCCACAAAAATCAAAAGGGAAATGGGATGAAGCCCCAGCCGCCTCCGGTAAGGGAGGACATCCCCTCGTGCTAGTCCACTATCAATCAAACTACTTAAAGTTTCCTGCATGAGAATGAAGATACTCAGAGATAACATATCCCCTTGCCTGATACCTCTGACTGTCTTAATGAAACCATGGGTCCGACCCATAAAGGACACTGCCATCCAAACTGAGCTGAAGCACCTGAACATGATGTCACAAGACCAGCTGTAGAATCCTATCTTCTGCAGAACCCTATTGATGAAACCCCATTTGATCCTATCGTGTGCCTTGTTGTCAAGCTTGATAGCAACGTTGGAACCCCGAGACTTGATAGAGAGGTCCCTTAACATCTCCTGGGCCATCGCTATGGCCCCCTGGATGGAGCGGTCCCACACAAACCCATGTTGTTCCTTGGATACTCATCTTTCCAGGTGCCTGAAAAACCTCCTGTTAATAATACATGCCAGAATTTTGTAGGTAAAATTACACATACTCACAGGCCTATAATGGAGAAGGGATGTTGGGTCCTTAATCTTCGGAATCAAGACGAGAGCCATGGCCGAGGCAATTCTCGGGAGACATCCCCCTCTGAAAATGTCCTGGATGACATTGATGATATCCCTCTTCACCACTTCACAGGAGTGGCTGTAAAATGATCCCGGGAAGCCATCAGGTCCTGCAGCACTCATGATTAAGGCTTTGCATAGCTGCTTTGATCTCCTCCTCCTCCGGGATACTCTCCAACACCACATTATCTTGAGGAGAGACAAGAAGAGGAATTCTCTCCCAGAAATCCTCACCCCCCGCAGGGTATCCTTGAGGCATATTCGGATTGGGCCCCGCAAGAAGGTCCATGAAATACGAGAAAGCCATACCCCCGACCACATCCCTGTCATCAGAAAAGGAACCGTCCCCTAGCACCAGATTCGGTTTAACGATCCGCCGCCTCTCCCTAATTCAAGCATGAAAGAAAGTCGTGTTCTTGTCGCCCTCCTTTAGCCATTTGATCCTTTAGCATTCCCTTGCTCTACTTTCCTGAGATAGAAGCAAAGCCTCCAGAGATTTCTTCTTTTCTGAGAGCTCACTGAAGACATCATCATCCCATACCTCCTCGACGCTTGACTCAAGACACTCAACTTCCCTTTTGATCTCATCCAACTCCTGGTCCAAGGGCGGGATGCCCCTAGCCCAAGATTGCATAGCCTGCTTGAGTCTCCTCAACTTTCCATGCAAAGTCACCCACAAATTCCCCTGAATCGGAGCCCCTCAACTTTCTCTCACTAATTGGTGATAGCTCGGGACACCGGCCCAATGTCTCATATAACGAAAACCCAACTGCGGTGCCCCACCCCTTTTCAAGGTCAACAAGAGGTGGGAGTGGTCAGAAAGGCTACGGGTCAAGTGAACAACCCTCACCTCTGGGGACATAGACACCGCATGAACATTGGCCAAACATCGGTCGACCCTACTCCAACAACGACCATTACCCCTTCGATTGTTTCACCAGGTGAACGGATCCCCTGAATATCCTAAGTCCAACAACCCTTTTCCTGTCATAAACTGTCCGAAGGACCTACTAGCCCGCCTTGGGAAATCCCCTCTCCCCTTCTTTTCTGCTTGATCCACCACCACATTAAAGTCACCACCCAAAATCCAAGGATGATCCCCCGGATCAAACCCAATCAGGTCACTCCAAAGGGACTCCCTCCACTGAGTATCACAGCTGTCATAAATAAAGGACACAAAAAGAGAGAATCCATCATGGGACACCCTCGTTGTGATGTACTAATCCCCCGCTTGAATCAAATCCACTGAAACCTCTCTCTGACAGAGGACCCAAATATGCCTGTTAACCGACTCCACCAGCAGAGAAGCATGCATCATCACCTTGCGGGAGAAATCCATGATCATAGCAGGATTCTGCTTGTGCTCGATTATCGCAAGCAGAAGGAGCACCGGTGGATCGATGCAACCCGAGCCTCCTCCTTCAGACCCCAAGATCCCACGAATCGCTTGAAAACAGCGAGCGGCGGCTTCCCTGCTCCAAATCGCGCGACCAGGGACCATTTGAGCCTTGCCACAGCCTGATCGAATGCCACCGAAGGGACCGAAACCTCGAACCTCTACTCGTCCCGCGCCACCGAGTGTGAAAACGGATCGATTCCCAGGATGCACAGATCTGAACCCCGGAACCCTCGCCGCAAAGCACATCCTTGAACGACCTGTCCGGACGACGCTGTGGAGAAGGAGGAGAAGGCGAACCCCAACGAGCCGAACATCCTGCCGCTGGAGACCCCACCCCAGGGTCAAACGCCACCGAAGACGGGATCACTGCCGGAGAGCACGACGCCGGGAGAGGATCGAGCGGCCAGATTTGAAAATAAATAAGCGCGTGTGGCGCGTTCTCCTTGAGCGAGACGGAAGCCATATGAGTTATCCAGTATTGACTAATAATGAACTTTCTGATTTTGGTTTTATTTTTAGAAAAGATACCAATCTTTGGAGACAATAAATCTTCTATATATATTTCTCAAAATACCTTATAACACAACAGAACTTATAACATTAATGTGGTGTTTCATTTTTTATATATCATATTTGCAAAGATATTATAAGGAATAAATTTATTTCTCTAAAATGTCATCCATATAATATCATTAACAAACCCCAGTATATTAATATTTTCAACAAAAATCAAGGATTAACTTAGAATGATTGATATTTAAAATTACATTTATGTGGAATTCATTTTTTGTGATTTAGTTTGGGTGCTTATTTACTGAAATTTTCATATTAACATAAAAATTTGGAGATTTGGACTTTGTTTTTTAGATTACTATTTCTTAATTTATGAATATATATTTTTTATTTTATTACAATTGTAAGAGTTATTATACATACAAAAATATTATTACTTTCAATTTATCATTTTAATTAGTGTGAAATGATTTATTATTAAGGGGTTTTCATTATAATTCAAAAAATAACATAAAAATATTTTTGATGTATCATAGATCCTTGTCACGGGTTTTGCAGAACACAATGCTTTATAGATTCTTCAGGACATATGATTTGATAATAGATTATTATAATTTTATATGGTATTTTAAATCACTTAAGAGAGATATTTTTTAAAATAAATTACACACTATTTATGCATGTTTTGTAGGTTTATCTTGTTCATAATTTCAAATATGGGAATCAGTTTTTGAAATTATATATACTCTTATAATTATCAAAAAGGTGGAGATTATTGACTGTATTATTATATAAAATCACTATTTTATTAATACATAATATCATATCATTGTTCATTTTCTATTTCTTGTATTTATTTTGTTTTTCTTTTTATTATTTACAAGTCTTTTAACATTGATAAACATACATGTTTTATTCTTCTTAATAAATGTCATAATTAACTATTATCAATAGATTGTTAGCATATATATTTATTAAGGTAGATTTTAATTTTAGTTTTATATAATATATTTATCTTTTCTTTTTAATTTTATGTGTTAGCTAAGGTATAATTATTTTTTATTAGATTAATAGGTGGTTTAAAACATTAAAATAGGTGGTTCTACATGTTTCATTTATTGTTTCTAGTATAAATAGGTGGTTTAAAACATTAAAATATCTTTTTTAAATGATTTTTACTGTTACTCGATAAGAAATTCATATTTCTATTTCTCCCACATAGCCAATTCATGTATCCAAATCTCATACGTGGCCAATGTATTGTTGACCACATAACATATTTTTCAGAAATAGTAACCTTTTGCATTTCTATAAAAACATTTTTTACTAGACTCTGGATTGATTAATTATTGTATTGATATAAATATAAAAAATTTATATACATTTAACTAGAATTCATAAATATATAAATTTTTCACAATGAAGTCATCAGTTAGGTTAGAAGTTGTAGCCTGTTTTCATTATGAATTTTTTTAGTTTTCTAGAATTTATTTTCTATAGTATTTTGATGTTAACATCATTTATATAAGTAAAATTAAGGTTTTTCTTGATTATATAAATTGATAATGAAATTATATAAATATAATTTGTCCAGAGATAATGATAATTATACCATTTAGAAGGTATTTTTGAAGAATAAATTTTTCAAGTGAAGTTATTTATAGATTTCTAAATTCAGATTCTTTTTGTTTTGGATGTGAGATGAATTAGCATACATGGAGAATCATCTATGTGATTTTCTTACATGATTAACATACACTAGTCATATACATGAATCTCATCTATAAATTTTTCTATTTAATTTACATATATAATTCCACTATGTTGTTTTTCATATGTGCTTTTTTTAATTTATAATAGATATTGTAAAACCAAGAATATACCATATTTAATTTAATACATAACAATTAAATTTTCTTCATGTTTATTAGAAATTATTCTTAATATTTATTTAGTCTAAAATAAGTTATTCATTAACATGAATCCATTAGAATAGATTTAATTTAGTTTAATGATTAATTAAAAATGGTTCTCAAGGTATTTAAGCAGAATTGATATTCGCATTAAAATTTTGGGTGTTAGAAATTGAAATTAAAATCTACTAAAGTATCAAGAGTTTGTAAAAGTTTTTATCAAAAGGTATTTTAAGGATTCAAATACATGTTATTAATTTTTCTAATGGGTTCAACTATAAAGTTTTTTTTTATTTACCAGACATCAAGGAAGGTTAATATTAATTTTATTATGTATTTATAAAATATTTACATGTCGTTCTTTACCTAGGAAATGAACATGTAAAACAAATAATTTATTAACTCTAATATGAACTAAGTAATAAATTTCATGTTTTAAATACCACTACATAAAATTAAACTCTATATTCATTGACTGGACATTACTAGTAAAAGATACATGAGAATGAGGATATTATTAAACTATAAAAGTAATATATTTTTCTATTCATCATATACCTCTCCATGATGAAATGATATCATTTTATCATTTTATGGTATAGAATTACTTATTCTCTTGACTCTAACTATATCAATAATTTATCATGTTTTATGGTTTTTAAATCATTTATTTATTATTATATGGGATTTATTTTAAAGGTACATACTACCCATTAATAACCATGTAATTATATTGTGACTCCCAGAAAAATTCAACCATTAGTTTGTTCCTCCTATGAAAAGAGAAGGTTGTTCTTATTGTTGTTATAGGTAGACAAAATATGGTCAATTTAAATTTAAAAAACAATGGGAAATTTCTTTGTAAATAGGATGTGACTCCATATGGGGAAAAAAATCATGTATGATTCCATTATAGTAGTTATAGTGGGTTCCAAATCTTTCAGTTCGTGAGTGTTGAGAAGAGTGGATATTGATCATTTTGAGCTGAACCACTATAAAAATATAATGTGTTGTTATTATTTTAATTCTACTACACTAACTTGAATAACATTTTTACAAATATCAAATTCATTAATTCAGTTCTAAAAATGATAATTCACCCCACTCTTGGTTATATTATCATGTTAACTCTAAACTAATATCAAGCCCCTTTAAAGCATGCTAATTGTGTTTTTTTTCAAATGTAAATACCTCAACTCTTCCTCATTCCTCCAATATTTTTTTCTCCTTTGATTTTACCTATAACAAAAACCTCGAGGATTCTTGGTAAATGGTTTCATAGTGATAATTTTAATCTGAAAAAATACATTATATTTTATAAAAGGTTTTTATATTTATTATGGATTTGGTACAAACCCTGAAAAAAAGGCATATATAATATTATATTTTAATTTCTCATTAAATGAATTTTCATTAATAAGAAATTGAAGAGGCAGTATGGTGCTTACTTTCAAGTGACACATTAACTCACACCCAATATAAAAAATATATGTATATAGTTTTTATAGATCTATCTTCGGAGTTATGGATTGGGACATCTAGTTTCGTATGCTCATAATGGATGTATTAAGATGTAGAGGGTAACTAAATGTCAGAAGGATATGGTACGTTTTCAATTGGGGTATTATTTCATTTATATTTGTGGTTAGATATCATCCGATGTTTAGAATCTTGGGTATATATATATGTATTTATTCATCTATTTTGTGTTGTTGCTTATTACTTATCTTTTAGTTTATTTAAACTCCCCTTATTTCAGATTTATACTCTTATTATATGTTTTATGAAGGATTTTGTAATTATTTATTAGACTGAAATCATTATTTTAGATTATGATCTATAACCTTAACATAAGATTACAGCCCATGGAGACCAGGTATTCCTCAAGTTTGTCACAACTCAATTTCGGCATCCTATGGATGTATCACATTGGTTGGTACAAGTCATAGAATGAAGAGAACCTTAAAATTCATTCAAGAAACTTGATGATCACATAAAATATTCCGTTTTTATGTATAAAAATAAAATACATAGTTTAAATCAACATAGGGATAAGATATTAGACTCATTACATGAGAGAAAGCATCTGTAATTTAATATGCCTCAATCGAGAAGATCATCAATAATAGACCCAAACACACCTTGATCAGTCCATCCACAGGGTTTGACTAACAAATGTATCAATAAAGGTAGGTTTTCTCTCTATATATTTTAACAACATCAAGTATGTTAATTCAATACAAAACATGTACCCATAATATTCTAATAATATAGTATATAAACTTTTTATGATATACATGGAAATTTATCCATCACCAAAAATCTATTTGTGCCTCATGAGAATATTTTATGTCTATATACAAAATCAAACCCAAAAAATGTAAAATTTTATTACATCCTATTATACTCCATAAGAAACTTTTATAAGGGTTAACTCGATAATTTACATTGGGATTCCAATTATCTTTTCACTTTACAAAATATATTTATCCTTTATAATTGAATAATGACTTTGAGATTTCAATTTTTATAACATGATACAATTTATATTCATATACTCTATTATGAACAATATTAAGATGAAAAATATGAACCTATATAATAATATCACATATGACTAACCATAAGGGATTCATTGTGTTTTTTACTTATTAATGGTTTTGTTAAATTCATTACATATCTATGTAATTTCTAACATATATATGGGTACTATCTTATAAAACATCGCAATAATCTCATTTAGTGAGTGACATTTAGGTGCCCAGAGGACTGATGTAGCACTAAGATGGGATAAGTTAATTTGTTTTCACATATAATTTTTATGATATTATTTATTTTCAATTTAAACTCCTTGAATTATTTAGTCTCAATAAATTACTTTTTTTGAAAGACACGATTACCCATACAAAAAATAATTAATTTCATATGTACTCATGGATGTTTATAATATTTGGTATAAATGCCTAATATTTTCATTAATTTTTTCAACACTATAATCATATTTTCATCAATATAATAATTACCATTCAATTAATAGTGTAGGGACATAAAACACCATAACTAGATCACATTCTCAATAATATTTACTTATCCATGGCAACATCATAATCTTTTCCAAAATCGCACATGAGTTATCCTATTAGATTAACAATGGAATTCATCAAAAAATTCTAACTTTTTTCAATGATTAATATGATGGAGTTCTTATATACTCTATGATTCAATGGTTTAATGTCTTCACAAAGTATATATAAAATATTTTTTTATCTTCTACAAATATATATTTATACAATGGATAATTCAACACCACTCTAACATATCTCTAACAAATCACAACAGAGCCTTCAAATGTTAGTAGGTCTTCATAATAAATTGTATGAAACTCGGTATCCACTTGGATAATATATTTATATTTCTACAAAAGAATCAGTACTCTATAATTTTCCAATATATATATATATATATTTATTTATTTATTTTTTGTTCCAATGATCTTCTAAATCTAGGAGAAACTAATTTTTTTATGTGACTAGACAACACTGAAATAATTAACAAGGAACCTACATGATGTCCTTACTAAACATATTCTTTTATCAAACATATGAAACAATGGATTTAACAAGTCCCTCATCACCCCATGTCAACATTTAGACTAATATGATCAAAACATCTGAGTAAAATATCATTTTACTACCTTTTTTCCTTTATAAAGGTTGTAAAAGTTTATTCATCATCTTCGAGAGGGTTATTCAATATTATGAATGACACAACAACTCATGGATCAAGAACTATATTCACTCTCCATATTTTTCATTAAATATATACATCACCAATACTGATTATATCTTGGATAATTTAAACATTCATCAAATTTTTGTGGGCCAGATTTTATCATTTCTCAATAGCTTGTAAGTGGGATTCTAACATGATCTATATTCTCGTCTAGGTTGTTTAAATAAATTCGTTAGATTCAAAAAATATTTTTATTAATTAAAATATTATATTAATTTTGGGAATGAAAAATCCAAAAATGGCCTCACCCAATGATTCTCATAGGCTTTATTTTCGTAAATTTCATTGTATATCATCATCTATTTGATGAAATTTTCCTATTGTTTATTTTTCAAAACATATTTTCATGGATTTATGGACTATATTTTCTATTTAAATAACCACCAGGCATAGCCTATTAATATTTCAAAAATATCAAGAAAATATATATTATTTATTTTTCATAGTTGTTTAAAATATCATTCAAATTTGTATCTTATTGGAATAATTTCATTATTAATTGAGATCATGATCAGAAAAAATATTTTTAGATTCTAGAAGAATCCATAGAAAAATATATTATCTTTTACCTTATTTAATATTACATTAAGAATTGTTTGATTTTTTTACTTCAATATTAATTCCTCTTGAAAAAACTGATCATCCTTTGATCAGTTTATATAGAAAATGAGATATAGAATATTGATATTTGATTATTCTTCATATAAATTGTATTTAGAAATGTAATAAATCCATTTTTAGAATCGAATAATAAATTAACTTTTTACTCTTCTTTTAGCTTCCATAAATATGACATGGATCATGGGATAAATAATCTTTATGATGTTTCAATCTTTAATAATCACTATAAGAATAAAATGAAATTAGTTTCATCATAAGTATCATTTATTCTAGAATTCTTTAATTTGCGTCCATCATGTATAGGTAATCCAGTTACATGAGGTTCATTTACACATACATAGAGTCGTTGTAAGAACCTGGATCTCCTTTTCAAGTACTAGTTTTGTTTTATGGTGTTTTCGAGAAAAAGAGATGTTTTTGGAAATTTCAGGAGTACACATTATGTACTTATAAGTACACATTGTACACTCGGTTTTCGTTGGTATCTGTGTACTGGTTGTGTAACAGCCAAACACATGGCCATGTAGGGTGACCTGGAGACCACCTAAAGTGAATATTGGTAAAGGAAAGCACACACCATGTACTTTTAAAAGACATGTCGTGTACTTTATTTTAATTTCATTAACCTGGAAGAGGTCATGTCTAATCGACAGAACACCATTCTTCTTGGTCTGTCCTATCTGGGTGTGTCTATGGCTAGTGATTCTTCTCCGAGCCCCCAACTCTTAATTCATTATCTGTATTGACCGATGTTGATTGCATTGGAATCTCCATGGTAAGATCTTTCTTCTTTTAGAGTCTTATTTTAAAATTACTTCTCTTTCATGAGATCTCCTCAGTTGATCCTTTTTAGTGTTTTTATAGATCTACAAAGTTATAGTTAAATTCAAGTCTTGAGGTTCACGTATATTGATCATACAACGTCGATGTAGGTGGTTTTTGCCTTTCTGTAGCCAGTCTTTGAGTTATATGTGAAAACTTCCCAATACCCTTGTTTGGGGTATTGCGTGTTTATGGTTTATAGCCCTGATATTGCTTACTATGCCTTGTGTGCTTGATTAGAGGATTTAGGTTTGTAATTATGGTTATTTACCTTAATATGGATGTGTTGCCCAAATTTTCTTGATTTTGACCGTTTGGTCTAGCTTTACCTGTAAGGCTATTTTTTTCATATCCTAGTATTTTTAGGATGGAGGGATTTTATTTGTAAAATGTGATATGTTGTAGACTATTTATCCATCTATTTCTTCAAGTTTACTTTGGCTACCATATACCATTGGTGAAAAGTTTTACACAGGGCTGTGGGAACCTGGTGTAGTAGACCATTTGGAGAATGGACGTTGAGGGATTCTCCAGAGTGCCAGTTTATTTTACATTGAGAGACCATAGGGGGTGGATGTATGTTATCCCAATGTGTGTTTGTTGTTCCTAGTTAAGAGACCACATGGGGGATTGGATGTTGAGTTCTTCCATATAGTGTCTTTAGTTACTGATACAAGACCACATGGGGAATTGACGGCGAGTTCTTCCTCAGAGTGTCTTTGCTAAAGATGAACTAGAGGGGATATATTGTGAGTACATACCAGGGAGTTTCTTATGTTTGTTTTGGTTGAACCAGAGTGTTTAGGATGTGAGGACTTCCCATAGGGTTACCCGTTTGTGATTAGTTAGTAGCATGATATATGAAAATTAACGCAATTGAAACTATAGGATTGATTACTTTTGAGTACATCTTTATTACTGCTTCTTTTTGCATATTGCTTGCCATATATATTAACTGACAGCTAGATACATATCATTGGGTGGTTTCTTACTGGGATTAGTCTCACACATTGTTTGGGACATGATTTTGGGACCAAACTGATTATAATGCTGCAGGTATAGATATATGAAAACACCCTTCTACATCAGTTACAAGATTAATATGGTGCTAAAGAGCATGGGACCAATATGAGGCTTGTGATGCTACTATAGATTGTTTTTTCTTCATGTACATTGTTTTAGTACTGTATTCCAGCATTGTGACTTGTTTGGATACTTTCCTAGACATATGTATCATGCATCATTTATATGTGCGTGCTCTAACTATTTATTACTTCCGTCGTTAACTTATTTCATGTTATTACTGCTTCCGCTATTGTTATATATTTATTTTCCATTGCATTACTCTACAAATGAGGGAATATTTTTTCCACTATCACACATAAGTCCCTCACAGCTAGTCTACAACCTCTATCATTGGGGAAAATGTGCTTGAGACCATGAGACAAACTGGGTACGGTGAACCCCTGGGCAGCTTTTGGAACTAGGAAGTTAGAAAGTGGTATCAGAGGGTTTCTTTTCTTCTTGAATTAATATTGGGAGCCTATAGACAATGATATAATGGAATAGGTAATTGGTCATGAATTGTGCCTGGGAGTAGCAAACCTGTGTGTAGGGAAAATCTAATTTACCTCATTTTTTTCAATTTTTCTGGTTTTCCAATTATTACAGTAGATTTTATTTCCCCGTTGGTTGATTCACATGTTTTGTGCTTCTATCATTAATATCATTGGATTTTTATTTCTGTTTCAACCCGATGAGATGAGGGTATGCCATTTCATGCATCATATTGAAACTTTCTTGAAATCACATGTCGTGCATTCTTGCCAAGCCATTTAGGGTGGATTACCAATTGCTTGTTATTGGGATAGATGTTGTGTTAGATATGAATACTGTTTTGATAGATGCCTTGATATAATAACTATTTTTTGATAGGGTTTTGATTTGTGTAAGGTTTATTTTTAATGAATACCAAAATTTGGTTCTTGAGGTGATATGGGCCCTCATTGATTGGAATTTTGTGGATCATTGCATTATTATGTTTGTTTATGACATGTATAAGATTCCAAAATTTGATTCACGAGGGGGTATGAGCCCCCATGAATTGGAATTTGGAACATTAATGTCTATTTTAGTGTTTCCTGGGTTTTGGAGTAGTTTCTGAGGCTTACTGTCTAAAAAAACCCAGAATACATGGTGTGTAATTATGCATACATGCCATGCATCATTCTATTTGGGAAGGAAATTTTTTTATTAATTACACAATGTGTACTATATGTACACACCATGCAGTATCTAACTATGTCACTAGTTATGTGTGGTAGAGACACGGGGTTGGAAAATCATTGGAGGTACATGCTGTGTACCAAACGTACACACCGTGTTGTATAGACCGTGTGTCCACATGTGTGACTAAAAACATGGATGGATGAATCATAGGATATACTAGTCGTTTCATGATTGAACATGTCGTGTAATGTAACCCTTGTATCTGGCCTTGTGACTAACAAAACAGGTCAATGAAATCCTTCTAGTACATGTTGTGTATGGAATGAACACACTGTGTGGTCTTGATCTATAGAAACCATGTGGGTTAGTCGTGTAGAAGAACTTGGGCAGGGGAAATGAATCAAGTACATGTTGTGTCTTTGGAGAACACGTTGTGTGCATGGGGTGTTACACAACTAGTTTTGGAAGGAGTACACGCCCATGTGAAGGATTAAGGTAACATGTCATGTAGGTGTTATACATGTCATCTATCCATGTTTTGGAAAACTTGAATGATGCATTTATCCTATTCCTTCATAAACATTTAGGTTTCGGTCCTTGATAATATTGATCTAAGGTGTGCGCTTGACCTTGCAGAGTCATGCCACTGAGACGTCCTCTGGCTGTATGCTAGATTCAGGACATCGATAAGACTCTGGACATGGTTGATTAGGTTCTACCATCAGATCTTCTTGTAGTTCCAGTCTTGTTACCATCCGTCTTTCCGGACACAGGTGCTAACGCACAGTTCCGAGAGGGAATTATGAGGTTCATGCAGACCTTCCAGGGAGCACTGCATCATACCAACTTAATGGAAGAATTGATGTGGGGTTTCTAGTAGCAGCATTGTTTAACCTTCATAGGGGAAGGAGGACCACAAGCTACAGAGTCATGGTTAGAAGCCTTGCTTTCCATCTTTGAGCATATGAAGACACCTCCAGAGAGGATGATGAATCTTTCTACTTATATATATTGGGACCCCACCAAGTGATGGCGGGATGTGACTTCATAGGAGGGATGCCAGCATGTCATGTTTTGGGATTATTTTAAGCATGCCTTCTATTACTACATTTACCCAAATACATTGAGGGCAGTTCGAACCTGAGAGTTCATGAGTCTGGAGCAGGGAACTCTCTCTATCATGGAGTAGTATTCTCTCTTCACAGAATAGCAGCGCTTCACACTTATTACATGAGGTGATGAGTTATTTATGGAGATGAAGTTTGAGGATGGTCTCATACACGACATCCAATCTTAGGTAAACATTTTCAGGTTGACTTCCATCACCACTATAGTCAACCAAGCTCTGATCACAGAGCGCAATCTGTGGTATTCTGGATTTGTGATCCAGCGTAGTTCGGCATCCAGAGTTGGTACCCCTCTTGCTGATAGTAGGAAGCGTCTTAGGGAGACTATGAGTGGAGCCCCGAGTAGGTGGAAAACTTCTTATGGTGGCTAGGTGGCGCACTACCAGTGCAGAAAGAGTGGGTATACGAGGCCACATTACCCAAAAGACCCAATGGAGTGTCAATCGTGTAGCAAGATGGGACATATTTAGTGGTTATGTCAGTTCTTCTCACCAGTAGCTGGTGATAGTGGTTATATTTTGACTCCTTGTAATGGAGTTGGACAACCTGCTTCTCATCAGTCTGGGAACTGGAGTTTTTCAGGCTGTTCAGTCCAAGGAAGAGGTCATGGTTGTGGTATCCAATCTGTAGGCATTCAATGACAACAAGGTGGATCAACTCAGGATGGTAAGGCATGGTCACAAGGCCACGATATAGGCCAAGATTTTTTGATGGAGCAAACCCAACAAGATCAGGATCTCGGACCCCCTATAGTACGAGGTATGATCCCAGTTGCCATAGTTTTAGCTTCTTTACGTTTCAATACAGGGGCTCCCCATAGTTTCAGATCTGTTTCTGTTGTGGAGAGCCTTGGGCCTTATATATTTACTTCTTATAAGGACTTGACATTAGACACTCCGTTGGGGATAGTAACATCTAGTGTACGTCACTACAAGGAGTTCCCTCTTGAGGTTGGCTGATGTCACTTATTATGGGACCTCTATGTCCTAGAGATGAAATTCTATGATGTCTTTCTCGGGATGGACTGGTTGGTTCCCTTTCATGTTCTTTTCAATTTCTATCATTGTAGGGTAATTTTTACTTCATAAGAGGGTGTTTTGTTTTACATAAGGGTGAATTGGATGTCCAGAAGAGCAGATTTGGACCTAAGCATCTTGTGTTGGGAGGAGTTACATCTCAGATTACTAGTCTAAATCTGGATGACTATGGGACTTCACAGTTGGAATTTACTTCAGTGGTGGATCGTTTCAAGGATGTCTTTCCATAGTATTTTTTTGGTTTTCCTTCAAAGTGAGAGGAAGTCAATTCTATTTAGCTCGTGCCAGGAGTGACATTGATGTTCATTCCTCCTTATATGATGGCTACACTAGAGTTACATGAGCTGAAGAAGAAGTTGGAGGAGTTTCTAGAAAAGGGTTTCATCCAACCCAGTACTTATATGGGGTGTTCGCCTATCCAGTTTGCGAAGAAGGTGGATGGTACCCTCATACTTTGTATGGATTATCGGATGTTGAACCAGTTGACGATCAAGAACCAAGATCCCTTGTCTAGAATTGATGATCTCTTTGACCAGCTTCGAGGAGACCGGATGTTCTTGAAGATTGAATTGAGATCTAGTTATCATCAGTTCCATGTTAGACCATTAGATATATCTCTTACAGCCTTTCAAAACATGTATGGTCCATACAAGTATGTGGTTATGTTGTTCGGTCTCACAAAGACACCTATAGTTTTTATGGAAGTAATGATCCGTGTCTTCCATCCATACTTGGATTCATTCATTGTAGTCTTCATGGATGATATATTGGTGTACTATCACACTCAAAATGACCATTCCAAAGATCTTGAGATCATTATGAGTACATAGAAAGTGAATCAGTTATATGCTAGGATCTAAAAATGACACTTTTGGAAGGACCAAATTCACTTCTTGGGTCATGTCATCTATTAGAAAAGAGTATCAGTAGACCCAGAGAAAATGAGACCAGTAGTTTTCTGGGAGTATCCGAAGAACGTCTTTGAGGTGTAGAGTTTTATAGGGATGATTGGAAACTACAAGAGATTTATATAAGACTTTTCAAGACTAGAAACACCACTAACTGTCTTCACTAAGAAGGGTGTGAAGTACTTGTGTTCGGAATCTTGTCAGTCATCCTTTGTGGAGATGAAATAAGGTTTTACTTCAGTATCGATTCTAGTATTTCTAGAGCTGAGCAAGATCTATGCAGTCTACTGTGATGCACCAGGTATGGGGCTAGGAGCTGTGCTTATGCAGGGGGTGGATTCATTGTGTACATGTCTCTGCAGTTGAAACCACATGAGATAAATTTCCTGAAACACGATCTTGAGATGGTTTTTGTTGTTCTTGACTTACATTGTTGGAGGCATTACTTTTTGGGAGAGTATTTTGTGGTTTTCACTAACCAAAAATATATCATCACTCAGTGCGATATGAATTTGAGATAGCGATGGTGGGTTGAGTAACTTTAGTCCTTTGACATTGAGCTATCCTACACGTCTGGGAAATGCAATGTAGTAGCTAATGTGTTGAGTAGGAGGAATCATATTCAGGCAGTTTAGGAGGCCAGTAGTGAGTGGAAGCTTATGGCTTTGTTCTATGAGATTCATTTGGAGGTGAACGAAAAACAAGGGAATACGTTTCTTTAATATGTGGTTGTTACCTCTCCTCTTCTAGATCGAGTTTGAATGAGGTAGCTATCAGATTATGATGGCCTTGTTTTATGGGGGAGTGTGTCAGGGTAGGACCCTATTTATGGATAGACCATATGTGAGGATGATATCTTCTGTTTTCATGGGCGTGTGTGCATTTCAATAGACATACACAGGTAGCTAATGCAGGAATTTCATTCCACAGTTTGGCAGCTCATCTTGGAGCCACCAACATGTATCGATATTTGTACCATCAGTATTGGTTTCCAGATATGAAGAGAGATGTTGTTAGATTTAAGATTAGGAGTTTCACCTATCAGTAGGTGAAGGTCGAGCATCAGCGACCATCCAGGTTTTTGCAGTAGTTACCCTTTACTGAGTGAATGTGGAATGATGTCGTGATGGACATCGTGAAATGTTTACCAAGGCCGGCTCGATGGAATGATGTATTATGCGTTGTCATTGGCAGATCCCTGAAGGTTTCACACTTCATTCCGATCAAGGATACCTTCAGTGTTTATGAGCTCTGAAGGTTTTACCTTCGAGATATTGTACATCTATATGGGGTTACACACTATATTGTTTCGGACAGGGACACATGTTTTACTTCTTGGGAGTGGTAGGGACTACATAGGGAATTGGGTACCCAGATACTTCTGAGTACAGCTTACCATACCCAGAAAGAAGGTCAGTCCAAGCATACTATTCAGGTTCTTGAGGAAAAGAATCGAGCATGCATCCTCAATTTTGGAGTTTCATAGGAGAAGAACATACCTATTGTGCAGTTTTCCTACAATAATTGTATTCATGAAACTATTCATATGTCACCTTTTGAGGATTTGTACGATAGGCCATGTCAATCACCCCTATGATGGCTGGAGGCAGGAGGGGAAGCTATGAGGGGACCTCATCTTGTCCAAGAGACCACAGACCATATTGAGTTGATTCGAAAGAGGATGAATACTACACAATTAAAGAAAAAGTCTTACGTTGATCGACAGAGATGACCTCTGGAGTTCGAGAGCGGAGATCATATTTTTTTACGTGTCACAGCAGGGTTGGGACCTAGGTGGTTTTGGAGACATGGAAGGCTTTTTATGAGGTATATCGAACCATTTGAGGTTTTGGAAAGGGTCAGGCCGGTTGCCAATTGGTTGTAGTTACCTCAGAGGTATTTGGTTATGCACAACGTCTTTCACATTTCTCAGCTATGACAATACTTATCAGACCAGTATCATGTCATTCAACCTGAGGAGGTTGAGCTAGAGGTGGGTTAATCATTCGAGGAGTATCTTATCTGGATTTTTGATCATAGTATGAAGGTTCTTCATGGACGGTATGTACCTATTGTATGAGTGTTATGGAAGAACATGCCTGTACATTATGATACTTGGTAGAGGGAGGCCGATGATCGATCACAGTAGTCGGAGCTGTTTGGGGATTCTTCTTCTGTGTCGCATTTCTAGGGAAATTTGGGGACAAATTTCTTTAAGGTGGGAATATTTTAAGAACCAAAATATTTTTCCCAGGTATGAATCTTGTTTTTTGGTGTTATCAAGAAAAAAGAGATTTTCTAGAAATTTCAGGACTACACGCCGTGTACTTATAAGCACACACTATGTACTTGATTTCCACAGGTAGCCGTGTGCTGTCTGTGTAATGGCTAAAGACATGGTCGTGTGGGGTGACCTAGAGACCACAAAATTCAAGGATTAAAAAAGGGATGTACACATCGTATACTTTTAAATGTCACACTGTGTACTTTCTTTATTTCTTTAAAGGGGTTGGGGTCACATCTAATCGACATAACACACTTCTTTCTAGGTCTGTCTCGTCTGGGAGAATCCATGGATGATGATTCTTCTCCGAGCCTCCGACTATCCATCCTTTATCTGAATCGACCACCCTCGATTGAGTTGGAATCTCCATGGTAATCTTTTTCTTCATATAGAGTCTCATTTCCTGATTTCTTCCCTTCTGTGAGATATCCTTGGTTGATCATTTTTAGCGTTTTTATAGATCTACATCATTCTAGGGAGATTCAAGGATTTATGTTCACATATATCAATCGTACAACACTGAGGTAGGTAGTTTGTGCCTTTCTTTAGTTATTCATTGAGTTATATGTGCAAAAGTGACCAATACCCTTTTTTGGGTTATTGTGTGTTTATGGTTTTTACCCATGTTATTTCCTACGATGCCTTATGTGCTTGATTAAAAGATTAATTTTGGTAATTAGGGTTTTTTACTTTTCTATGGATGTGTTTCCCATGTTTTATTGATTTTGACCATTTGGTCAAGCTTTTCCGGTTGGTATGTTTGTTTTCCATGCCTAGTATTGATAGGATAGAGTGATTTTATTTGACATGCTGTGATATACTATAGATATTTTATCCAAGTAGTTGTTGAGGTTTACATTGGTTTCCATAAACCTTTTGTGCAAGATTTTTTACCCAGGGTTTTGGGAACCTAGTGTTGAAGACCATAGGGAGAATGGATGCTGAGGGATTCTCCAGAGTGTGTTTACATTACGTTGTGAGACCATAGAGGGGATGGATGTATGTTCTCCCTCAATGTTTCTGTAGATCCTTGTTATGAGACCACAGGGGGAATTTGACATTGAGTGCTTCTCTAGAGTGTTTATAAATACCAATAAGAGGCCATAGGGGGAATTGATATTTCCTCATAGTGTCTTTTCTAAATCTGAACTAGAGGGGTTAGACTTTGAGTACTTCTAATAGGGTTTCATGTATTTTTTCGTTGAACTAGAGGGTTTAGGCTGTGATTAATTCCCACAAGGTTGTCTGTTTGTGATTATCTTCTTACTTAAAATATGTAAATTAATGTAATTGAAACTATATGATTGTTTACCTTTGAGTACTTCCTTGTTACTACTTCTTTTTGAGAATTTCTTGTCATATATATTCACTGACTGTTAGGCACATATATTTGGGTGGTTGCCTACTAGGATTAGTCTCACACCCTGTTTGGGGTCATGCTTTTGGGCCCAAACATATTATATTGATGCGGGTATAGATATAAGAAATCAACAATCTATAACAGGTACTTGATAGATGTGGAACTGGAGAGAATGAGACCAAGCTGAGGCTTGCGATGCTTCTAGAGTTTATTTTTTTCCTCGTACTTTGGTTTAGTACTATATTCAAGCATTTTGACTTGTTTGGTTGCATTCCTAGACATATGTATCAAGAATAATTAATATATGTGTTCTCTAGTTGTTTATTACTTCTGTTGTTTATTTATTACATGTTATTACTGCTTCTGCTATTGTTATCTGTTTATTTTTCACTATGTTACTCTGTCAATGTGGACAAAGTTTCCCCATTTTCACTCCCATGTCAATCGCCGCTAGTCAGCATCCTCTAAAAATTAGGGAAATTCCCTTGAGTTCATGTGACCAACTGGTACGAGGCTCCCCTGGCTGGCTTCCTAAATAGGGACTTTAAAGTCATCTATATGATCTATTACCATAGGTGGTCCCTCACATATTTAACTTTTTCTACAAAAAAATAATTACATATCTGTATTTACATTCTTTGAACTTTATAACCTACTGGGTTCTAAAGATTTGATAAATACATATATTTGGAAACATTAGTTGTATACATGGGTAATTTGGAAGACTGTTGAACTCACATATGTTGAATTTCATATATGAAACATATTTATATGTTGAAACATCCGCTATATGGATTAACTAATTTTTTTTAATAAATTTAAGTTGATAATTAAATTTTGTAGAGTTTAGTAGTTTTCAACTAGGGATCCCATAATCCATCTCCAACGATTCTCATCTAATTTTAAACGCATAAAACAAAATTTTTAAATTTTTTGATCACCTTAGAAACATTAAAATAGTTTTCAATAGTTATGATATTATATGAAAACTCGCCTCTATTTGTTCTTAAATAAAATTATCTACCCTAGTCATGTCATCGTCAAATAAGTCTGTATGCATGTGTTTTATTCAATAATTTCATTACAAATAGTATATATCTATAAATTGATAGATTCTTTAAAAATCAAGAACAATATTATATCATTAAACTAGCTTAATTTCCAAAAAATATTACCTATTGTAAATTTAATATTCGCATCAATATAAGTCAACTAGTATAAGTGAATAAACTGAATATCTCTTCCCATTTATCATCTTTTGAAATTATTAAATGAATCCCTAACCCATATTTAATACATTTCATACACATTATTACTGTAACCATAACAATCTAAATGAAATATGGGCTTCCTTATAGAATCTATCAAACCTGAAATTCAAGGGAAACTAACTAATTTTCTCTATTTTTACAATTTGTTGGATGTATATTCTTGGGTGCATTCCCAATAATTAAACCTATCCCTCTATGAATTTATTAAATTTATATGTATAATAAACAAAATAATTCAACTAAAAGACATTTGGGTTTCAATCTCACCCATTTTTTTAGTCAATTCCACATAGACCCCAATAGTCAACATAATTACTCACCCTAATTAAAAATTTATTCAATGAGGAGTAAATTATTCTATTCCTAAATGTGTGGATCACTTCACTCTATGGAAAAATTATACGGTTTGTATTCATGTGGTAATCTTCGACTATCTACTTATTCTATCCAATGAATGTTTGGTAGTAATAGATATTTGAATATAATGAAAATATAATACAACTTGAAATAACCTTTGATAATTAAACATAAATAAATTAAAATATATTTGACGAACCTTAATCAAATTCCCACATATATGATACCACCAAGAAGAAATTTACGACATTTTTTCTCTTAATATGATCCTAACATGTTGTACATGAGAATATAATATAATTTTTTAGATACCAATTGAATTTTATAAGTCCAAATACCATTTTTGAATAAAACAATGTTTACAAAACATGCTATAACCTTCCCCAATTTTAAAACTTCTACAGTAATTCAATAAGAGAAAAAAATCACCTACTATTATAACCCTAAATTTAAAAGTGAAAATTTACAATGAATATCATCTTTGTATCATCAAAATTCACGAGGCATCACATGTTCTTAGTAGCGTTCCATCAATCAACCTACTTGACGTCAATAAGGGAAAATAAAGTGTGGAAAACATTAGTTATTAATTAATAAAATAAATATATTCATAACTACTCAGTATCTGATTCCAATTGAACCATTTTTTATGATGATGGGATACATGAAATGTTTGAAAATGATATTCATCTACGAACATTCACAGAAAAACAAACATGACAATTTGCATATTCAAACTAACAACTCCCCATTATTCTATTAGATAATCAATCACCCAATAATATAAAAATAGAAATGTATATATGGTTAGTAGTGTAATTACCATACATCAAATTATGGTTTTAATAAAATCTAGACAGAATTCCAAATTTAGTAGAAAAGGTATATATCCTATATAAATTATAATATTTCACTAGTATCCCCTCAAGGGATGCTTCCCATACAAATTCACCTTAAATCCAATAATATTCAAGAACATTTAGATAGATAATGAAATAAATTGGATCATATAATAACTCCCCAGCTTGAGAAGGAGGGATGAGATATATTTCATAACTCATGACATTTATCTCTAGTTTTCATCATGCATCCACCTTTTTATTTTGAATTATGTTCACCATTTTAATGCATGTTCTTTTTTTCTAGATTCTTTACAAATGGAATTGTATTATTATACAAGAAATGCAGTGAACATTCATTCATTTCAAATTTATCTTTATTTTGATCCATCTCCAACTATTGTAATATGGCCAGACAACCATTTTATACACACTCCCTTTTCATTTTCTGTATAGATATTCTCTTTATCGTAACAATTTTAGAACATGTTCCCACTTGTTATTTCTTACTCTTATTTAACAGTTCATATTGACATGAAATCTAGGTCATATACATGATTTCACTATGTACTATATTATTATCCCTTTAATTCATTTATAAATAAATATTGATTTTTCATTTATTAGGATACCTATCTAATTATTATGATGGAGCTTCATCCACTAAATAAATCCAATTATATACCTACTCAATGTATGCTCATCTATAATTTTGATTTATTTAATCTATATTCATATTCAGTTCAATGATCCAATAGTCTATTATGTGGCATCTATTATCATAATAGATGAAGTTCCTCAACATAGTTTGGACCTTCTTGTTTTTTATTCTATGTTTTCTTAGGTGTAGTTGATTCAACTTTTCACAAAATAGATTTTATTTCCATGACTAATAGAGACATTTTGTTCACCAACATATCACCTAATTGGGTTTCTTTATTTTTATAATCATTGTTGATGGTATTTATAATTATTTTAATATAATACATTAAAATAATGACTACCATTCATTCACAACTCATAGTATTTTTGAAAAATATCAAATCCCATTATGTATGAATGGTTTTTCATCACATTATTTTCAATCTTCAATATAGTAAATCGTTTAATTTTAAAAAAAAATTATCCCAAAAATTCTCATCCTTATTTGACCTATATTTTTTGACATGTTATGAAAATAATCTACTTCCATGTGCCCAAACATCTAGAAACACCATAAATAGCACAAAAACTTTTCACATTATCATATCGGTACTATTTATATAGACATTGATGCCTGAGGTTTTTTGATTTTTTTCAATAATATTTTGAGTTTCAATTGGATATATTATCCTATAATAATTACTAATATAAACACAA
The DNA here is from genome assembly GCA_963277665.1 of Viscum album. Classification (NCBI taxonomy): domain Eukaryota; kingdom Viridiplantae; phylum Streptophyta; class Magnoliopsida; order Santalales; family Viscaceae; genus Viscum; species Viscum album. Next base: position 1,113,655,772 of record OY728147.1, read on the forward strand.
GAAATATTTGTGGATTACCTATAATTTTTACATTCCCATATTTGATAGTTATTTTATTTTTATTCTGTATACACAGTTAAGGAAGAATTAGAAAAAACATATATTTTTATGTTGTGAGATAACATATTCTAATTGAATGGGTTTGATAAATATATATATGATCTCATCATCTATTTTCCACACCTATGATCCCCTTTTTAATGATTTTCCATTGAACTTGAATATAAGTACACTTAATTTAACATCATTTTAAAGGTCCAACATAATCTGAATCAATATTTTTTATCATAATATCCCAATCAATAAATTTTAGAATTAGTGAGTTAATTAAATCCTAAATATTTCTCAACCTATATTCTTGGACACACTACATCTTTAAAAATTGTAAATAATTAATCTTTATTTTTAATTTTGAGAAATTTAATGTGTATTTACATTTTTAAAATTCAATTAAAATTGTGCCCTTTTGAAATTACTAGTGATTGTATATTTCTTCTAAATATCATGGAGTAACTAATTAATAAAAACCATAAACATATACTTCTTCAAAAAAAATATTTGTAATTTTTATTCCATTAAAGACGTGTTTTCATTACAAATTTCGGATGTTTCTTAGTTAGATTACACCATTTATAATAGGTTATTGTATCATATAATAATTTTTTTTGTGAATGAAATATTTATAATATAAATTTATTTTATGGTATATATTTTTAATAATAAAATACTTGATGAAACCTTGTATATATGAAATAACTTCATTGTGATAATTAATTGAATAACCTCTAAAAGTATAGTAGGATTATTTTATTATTATAATCCATTCATGTTCTTCACATATTTAACATGAATTATTAGAGATAAAAACCTTTAGGTTTATGAAATAAACCCTTACCATTATAATTTACAAAAAAAGTTGTAATTACTATTCCTTAAATAAAAATTTTCTTTTCTTCAATGTCACTTTATTAATCATTTTTCACATAATTGTATAAAATTTTAATTTATTCTTCAATATGTATAGGTAATGAATGCATGATCTGATTAAATTACACATTTATCTCCAATACGAAATTTATCTGAATCTATTCAATGGGATCCATGGTTTTCCAAGATTTAACATGATGTACCTAGAAGAATAATGGATTGTTGGGAAGGGAGGGGTGAAGTTTTGGTAAAATAACACTTTTGGTAATTAATTTGTTTTAAGTTCTACTACCTAAATGTAATCAGCCTCAATACACACCTTCTTATGGAATTTACCCTTAATTAAATAATGAAATAATTAAAGTCATCAAGACAATATAATGATCCCATGTTTTTTTACTTAGATCCAATCATTATTTTGATTGATTATTCATCACATTAGTAGATTCTCTACTATAATAAATATCATTAAATTATAAATGAATGGTTATTCACAAACCATAAAAAGATCAATGTATATTTGTTCTCATCTCATCTAGAGTCATAGAAACCACATTTAAGCCTCTCACATGGATTCTCTTATCGTATTCTCACTATAATTATTCCAAAAAAACATACTATAGTCTGTATGTTTCAAATTGTAATTTTTTAATACCTCGAGTCACACATTTTTATGGATAAAAACCATGTATATACGTGAGTTTCTTATTATATCCTCTTTAATTTTGTTCTTTGGTTAATAATAGAATGATTCCACATCACTATAAATGATATACCACTACTCAAAGTTCAGTCCTCAAATTAAATCTTACTGTCAAGATGCACTATCTTCATGTCGGTCTCCACTAGTATCTTAACTTCATGATTCTTCAACAGAATCTTTTCATCTAGATTTCGTAGTTCATCTCCAAGAACCTATAATATTCTATAACTAGATAATCATAATTTATAATGATACTAATCTACACATAAATAATGAATAAGATTCATATAAATAATCGTTCCCTATATTTTTCTCCTTTTAAACATGTGCATAAATAGATTCTACATGATCTTCCTATAATCCATCCTTCTTTAATACTCTAGGGAACTATACATCTTAGTATTGTGTCAATATTCTTCTTCTTCAACCTCCTACATGTTATTATAGTTAATGGTTATTTATTTAGAGAATTATATAATATTCACCATGAAATGGTAGTTCTTACTTCAATCACACTTTTCTATTTCCATGTATTTAATTGTATACATAGGTCAATATTATTTAAATTCATTTTAAAAAAAATGATGATTTCTTCAAATTTGGTGACCCATGATTTCGTATGTATTATCAGCCAATATGTTAGAATAATACCCGATCACCATTTCAATATCGATGGTAATAATATTTTAATTAGTGTCATCTCATATTTCTATGAATGGAAACATTATTTCAAATGTGTTTAAAAAAATTACATACATAGATCACACACATAAATTCCCACAATATCTTTTTCTCTCTGAATGGTCACCCTATAATGAGTAAAATCATTTACATCTGCTTTATTTTTATTCTGATTTTTTCTTTGAGAAATGAATAAAAAATGACATTACAACAATAGTTTCTGTGAAATATTATTCATTAAAATTTATTAAAAAAATCTACATCTTCTATTTCCCAAAAATATATAAAATATCAAGATGATAGAGACAATAGGGAATTCAATTTTTTATCTTGAGAATGTCACACTAAGATCCATAAAAATTCTAGTTCAATATATAAAAACCTATAGTATCCGATCACTTCATTATCCACACATTCGGTCTTGATAAAAATCATATATTACCTTATTAGTTGTTTAGGAACAATCAAACATACTTTTAGGAATATATGTATGAAATCATAATCAAATGTGTGTTCCTTAATAGTACTCCATAATTATTATTCATGAAAGTGTGAAAAATTAATTATCATAATAGAAAAACTTATTCCATGGTTCTTCTTAAATGATATTTCTTAAAAAATAATCAAATCAATGATTGATTATGTTTTTAGCTATCTAGATCTTGAATACACATTATAAACATTGACCGATTTGAGGTTCTTCTCTACAATAAATAATCCAGGAACGCTCCTATTTTTACCCTAAATGTATGAGAATTATAGTAATGTATAATTTAGTATGATATAAAAATACTAAATAATATAAGTGACTCCCATACATGATTCCCCATATATCTAGATTTAGTTACACATAATTTGGTTGAGTCTCCAGATTTAACTATGTTGAACTCCACTCACATACATGGTTCATAAAACCTGATACATAGTTTAATTTTGGAACATTAATAGAGTACATGGGTAATTTTGATACATCATTAACCTCTCATATTATGATATTAATTTTTGATAAAAGTATCACATGTATTGACTTTGGTTCTATGGATTTTCATACATTATTAGAATTCAACTGCATGGAACTTTTCATTTTATAGATTTCATACATTTTGAACTAGGGTTTCTCCAATTCATATCCATTCATTATAATCTACTAAAAACATTAATAATAATTTTTTAATTTATCAAACTTTTCAGTAACATCACTAAAATTAAAATAGAATTTGAATTTTATGAAAACCCACCTATTTGAGTTCTTCAATATTTTTTATACACCTATCACATCTGTTTTTATTTAGTATATATCCATGTGTGTTCTTACAAATATATAGTTATACATATTGAATATTTATATCAGGATGGATTCAACAAATATCTAATGCTTTAATATCTCATTTTTCATTATTCATCTCAAAACATTGAACCTATTTCACATATGTTCTTCATAGATATCAATGAAACATGGTATAGGTTTAGAAACCTACAATATATTCATATTTCTCCACATTATAAAATATTTCAGGAACTACTAAAATAATTTTAGATCCAATTATATAGATGAATAATAGATCAATAGTAATTTTAATGACATAGATGATTCTAACATGAATCTATTTGAAAAGTATTTTATGGAATCCTAATTATCTTCTATTTTCCATAATGTTTGGCTATGAAATTTTAATTCAATTGTTGGGGGATAATCTTTCCATAAACAATGTAAATTTTTCAGTTATTTCAATAAAAACAAATTTTGAAAAAAAAATTTAACCAAACACATTATAATAAATCACTCACTTATTAATTAAATACAAATTTTTTTAGATTTATGAATAATGTTACTAATTTTAATCTCTGTAAAATAATTTATCAAACTCTTTTGCCTCACTATAAAAAATATAATGATGTTGTTAATGTATGTTTTATATATTGAACACATAATATTTTTATCATTTCCATCTTTCTTGATCATTTCATTATTAATTTTTTTGGAGATTAGTTTTGGTAATTAAATGAAACTTTGTACATTATTAATTTTTACCAAAAACCCTAAAAATATTTCATTATAAATTTTCATTCACATTATTTCTTAACACGTATAATATTATATTTTATATAATTTAAACATTTATATTTCAAGTCAAAATTCTACTAATTAAAAAAAACAATATTTATAAAGACCGTGTTAATGAATAAATACAATATGTGTCCATGAATTAACACTTATTTTCTTTATATGGAATATATAAATGATAAATTATTAAAAAACCATATATAACATGTTTTTCTATGTATTTGGAAAAATATTTTGAAAAGAATAATTTTTAATTTAAAATATTCCACTGATGGTGGTGGTAAATCCTTCCATCACATTTTAATAAATATATTGGGTAAACTCCATTATCTCGGATATAATATTTTCCTCATTGTATCCTTTTCAAAACATGTCTTAGCTATTAATTAATAATAATAAACTTAAATTAGAACCATCATATAAATGTTATTATTAATGAATATTTTTAATCAATAAACCTGTTTTTTATTATAATATTAATGTTATATGAATACATATCATTTATTATATCCATCACATATTGGATTATTACTTTGTATTCCATATTTATATAATGAAAATACTATAAAAATATTTTATTTAAAAAATAAGTTCTCTACAATATTTTACACGTATTTCAAAATCCTAGATATTTAAAACATTTCTAATTTACATATTTGGTACCAAAAACTCTTCAAAATTGAATAATTTATTTCTATAACAATAATATTTGACATTTATTATCTTTGTAATTAATGAAACCACGTCATGAATTTCTAAAAATTCTACCCTATTGAAACATTTTATATCATTCCAAATAACTTGTATATGTTTTAGTATCATTGACATACTACTCATAGAAAAAATATTAGACATTCTAAAAGATTCTTATTTTTTTGGATGGATATTTTATACATATTTAATATAAATAAGAACCACAACCAACATATACAATTCCTTTTTATCTTTTCCTAAATACAAAAATGAAGTAAGATTTTTTATTGAATTAATTCACCAAATTATAATAATCCAAATAATTATTAAATATAAAATTATACAGCTAAAACAATCTTTAATGGAAACCATTAGCCTCTCTATGACATCAATGTACTAAGCCATTTTTAATATTTCAGAAAAGACTATTGTTTATTAGGTAGTTTTTCTTTTAATTTTTCTAAAACCTCATTTGAATTCCCCTCTGCTTCTCACATGAATATATATCAAATTTTCTAATAACATTATCATTTTTTACTCAATAACATATCACTTTAACCCATATAATTTTACTTCCAGTTCAAAAAAAAATTATTAAATTGTATAGAAGTTAATTTTTTTTCTCATTAGGTTTTTTGAAAATAAAGTCATTACCAAATAGAATTATTTGATGATTATTTTATATTTTTATCTATAATTTTGTATTATATCATATGAATATTATGATTTAAATTAACATAATATGCAATTTCATTTTATTTATAGTAATTAAAATAATGAACTAATTTAAAATAAATCATACCCATTAGTGGAATAAGATAATATTTAACTATATAATGGGAATGGTATAATATTACTCAAATCTAATAGCTATTTTGGAGGGTCTTCTTCTTAATATATCGTCTATTAATCTTTGATAGTTGAGAAGATAGCTACTTAGAAGAATACATCAAATTGATTCACTAAATACTATTCCTCTAGTATGCTAATCCAATTAGAGATTCTAAACAATGGGTATCCTAAACATTGTGACATATAAGAAAATATAATCCAATCATTGTCTCCCATAATTTACTTTACATATATCATATATCTTATTGTAACCTGACCATATCACTAATAAAGTAGATTGAATGCTTAGGGTCTTGACATGTGTTTAATTTGGAAGGAATAGACCAATTACATTTTAAAGATTCTATAAACTGGGATAAGTTTTTCATGTATTACATTTACATATCTCCATAAATCAAAATTTTATGAATCCATATTCCTTCTACAAAATAAATATGTTAAATCCATATTATTGTGTAACTATTTTCAAAACTCATAGTGTGTGTTATCAACAAAAATTAAAAGGTAACATATATTTACACATGTATAAATTCTTACAATGAATATGATACATTAGACCAGTTAATATTATTTAATTAAATCATATAAAGTCAAAAATACATTTTCAAGTAAGCATGGAGTGATAAGTAATCATTCCCCCACCATTCCAGATAGATCATAATCATATATGATAGTGTCCAATCTGACCCAATGTCCTAATACACAAGAGTATTTACATAATAAAGATATTAATTTTAGTATAATTCTAATTCCCAAAGTGTATAAACAATAATGAACATCATAATTTTATCTAATAATATATTATTTTCTAATTCCAAGGCCGAACAACACTAAATCCATTATAAAAACTAGTATGTAACTCCCCAATTAAATACATGATTGTATTTAGATGAGTTCTAACTCATAAAACTAAATCATAAATTCATTCAGAATATAATTTTTTGATTTATTAATATTACAAGGATAACATGAGATAAATAATAATAAATAAATTTATAGAAAAGATAATTATTTATGAATAATTCCAAAATAAATTAATTATAAACTTATGAGAGCATTTGTATTGATTATGGTAAATCTGTAATGAATTTATTATAAACACATAATAATGATGTAAAATTTCAATACATTAATTATATTTTATGTGTAATTTTACTGAAATACTCATTATTCAAAATATAAATATTTTATATTTCATATATATATAACATAAATATTTTATATAATAAAAATTCCAAATAGTTAATTATTTTCAATCCTTGGTCATAACATTATATAAAAAACACCACATTTAATGATTTAAATACTCTCAATATAAAGGTATTTAAAATTTAATATATTTAAATTAAAAATTATGAATAATTTATAATTCAATATAAACTCGTCTATATTTTTAATTTTTAATATATACTTTTTATTACTTTCCCTTATAATTTTAATATAAACTCTTTATATCAAATTATAATTCATTAATATAAAAAGTATATATAATTTTAATAATTAATATTTTAAACATTTAATTAAAAAAAGTTTCATAAATATTTAATAATTAATTTAAAAAGTATTTAATTAATTAATTTATATACTATTAATAAAACAAATATGTATAAAAATTTGGTTTTTATGAAATTTATAATAAATTTATAAATTATAAAATTAAAAATAGATTAAAAAAATTATGAAATACATATATTATACATATCATTTTCAACAACATAAATTATATCAGAATAGATTATATAATGTAATGGAAATATTAATTTCGATGATTGATACCACTAGGACCATTATATATACTTCAACCATTATCAATTATATTTTATGATTCTATTGTTTTTTATTATCCATGTTTTAGAAAAATAGTGCATCTTGCATCGACATCATTAAGATGATAGATGAAATTATTTTTTTCATAATTACTATTACCATAATCTAATATGATTTTCCATACATATCATTATGATATATATAAAAACAATTAATTACCCAATATCTATAGTTACAAAATCACATATCTTATAAGAAGTCCCATATATGGTGTGTGATATATTATTACTATAAATAAACTTAAATTGGAATATTATATTATATGATATACCCTGAATGAAAATAATATTACATAATATATTAGGACCCCACCCGAGCTATCAGTAAGGTGATATTTATACCCCCAAAAAACACCCAATACATTAGGGGCTAGTCACTAGAAGTGATTTTGAATGTCTATCAACTTACGATGATTTATCATATATTATCCAAAAATAAACACTCTGAAAATTTACTAGAAAACTAGAATAATGGAATGATATATATATATATATATATATAATTGAATGAACATAAAAAAGTAAAATATATTAATGAGTCAGAAAGAACAAATAAAACACTACATAATAAAATATATCATAAATTCGAATTATATTTTATATAAGGCCCCGATCTTAAACATTACATAATCTCCAATTAAGTTAATAATTCACATTGGGGTTTTTTTTAAGTTTATTTATTTAGATAAATAGGTAATAACTTATACATAAAAACATGAATATTACATGTAGACACTTATACTAACTATCCATTTTTTTTATAAAACAGATACTCTTTAAAAATAGACATTTTTAGTTCCATGAATTAAACATCATGACTTTTCCTTGATCCCATCCATTACCATATTCATATTTATGTCCTGTGAAAAACATTTGAAAACATGGGAAGAACATAAAAACATAGTAATGGATATATAAATAATGAAAAATATTACTTTTTCAAAACAAAAAATGTAAACCTTGAATACATTATCTTAATATAATAACTTTCACCTTTCAGAAGTAGCAAAAATAGTTCACTGGATATAAGCTCATTTAATACCCTTCTTGTAACTGAATGATTAACTCAAATCCCATTGAATGAAACATATATCATATAAAGGTAACTTGGTATATAAAACTACTGAAATAGAATAACCATATGGTCGACATCCACACATATCACTAAATGGAATATCCATAAGGCTAAATTCCATACACAACACATTGAAGGTTATAACGTAACAATTCATCCTTGGTTTATCACAGAACCACCCTCCATTTATTTTTCCATGTAACAAATTGTCATTGGTTTATCACGTAACCACCCGTAAAATGTCAAAGTACCATTATATAATCATAACACATAAAATATTGAAAATATCAACAATTAACTAATATTTCATTTGAAATCCGAAGAAATAATTTCAAGATATTGAAATATTAAATTCATTCAAAAACTCATTTTCAATATCAAAATAATTAAAAATGGTATATGGTATTTATTTTCTTTTTAAAAACATTACGATATGTTATGAAATCCAAATATCAAATAATTCATAAGGCGACGTAATGGTTGTTGTCACCGGATATGTTAATGAATTTCCTTTTTCTATTTTGTAAAATTATTTGTAGAAAAAATATTCTCTTAGAATAAAATTAAAATTAAAAGGGTTTTATTATATACCTTATAAAATAAGGATGTGTATGTTATCAAAACACGACTCAATGAAATGAGAATGTGACAAAGTCCCTTACCTTGTGTCTGACTTGAATTGTTCATTATTTAGTTTCCAAAATAACTAACTTAACTTAATTTATTCTTACTTCAGAACATTTTTCAATTTTTTAATTCATTTTATATCACTTATTAAAATATTATAAAAATTAAATAATTATTTATGTTAATATCCGGCATTTTGTTGATATTTGGTATGTGAGTCAAAAATGATCTTGATATAACTACAAATTGACCATGTGGTCAAAAGTACATTATCTTAAAATTAGTATTAATGATTTAAATTTCATATATATCATACATATATGTATTTATAATGGTCCATAACATTTGGATATAAGAAATGAAATACACCGTTCATGGAGATGGTAAGCTGTAAGTACGCATTAATGCTATTTTCAATTCTTTTCATAGTTAAAGGAAGGAAAAATAAATGATACATAGTTATATTATAATTTATTTATTTTAACATATATTATTTAAATTTCATATGTTAATTAAATTCATCTTTTATACATTCCATGTATGGTATGGATGAGTCATATCACTTTGAGGGGGTGGTAGTCCGCACATCCTCAAATAAAACTTTTGTATTTATACAACATGAAAAGCATAAATGTATGCCATAACTGATAATTAAAGAAGAATAAAGATAAAATAAATTTCATGTATATAATATATTGTTTATGTTACATCATAATGTACACCATAAGAGTTGGTCAGATATGATTGAACAATCATCATTTTGTGAGGCATTAGTACACCGTCCACAGAAACAGTATGTTTTCTACCCATTAGATGGAGGTGTCTATAAGTATAGTTTGAATACATCTCATAACAATGACATATTATATTTAGGATACTAGTTATTTTATTAAAAAATTAATAATAATATCATAGGACATGGAGAAGAAAAATAAAAGAAATGAACTTGAGAGAAGATGTTACCAGAAATCAGGTAACTTCTTTTGATTTTAGCCAAAGGGATTTTTTGAATTTACTTCTTCCCAATATAAGGTTTCTAATAGGAATAGAGGGATGTTGGTATGCTATTGGGAAAGGGTTTGGATGAGGAAAAAGTATTGAGTATTTTTAGTAATGGGTTAGTGGTGGTGTCCTTTTATAAGTGGGAGGATGGACACTTTAGGAATGTCTTGAAATATTATTTTATTATTGATTTATTTTTTAATTATAATAACTCCAAAGTGATATATTTAGAATATAATATGAGGATGGGTCTAACTCCTTTCATAAAATTAGTTTTAGACTAGTTTAGGTTATAATATTATCCTTATCTTTTATCATTAACCTTTAGTTAACTAATTTAAAATTTACTATGTATTCTTGTATATTCATACAATATGGTATATATAGTTACTATAAATGCCAATAGAACCTGAAGTGGTTATTTAAATAAATTCTCAAACATATCAAAGTCATTTTTTCGAAAATTATATTTTTAGAACTAGTATATCATTTAATAAAATAGTACATGTTTTAAAAACTCATTTATGTCAATTTAAATACTCTTCATATCATGACTTTTAAAAAAATTCATAAAAACATGATTCTTTCAAAAAACATTCATTAAATAAAAGATAAAAAGTAATAATCATCAATAAAATTCTTTTATGGAATAAAAAACTTCAAAATGAATTAATTTTATTTTTTATACTCTCATTTTTTTAAAACATTCATTACTATTGTAATCACTATATCATCTTTGTGTCATATAATATATATTTTATATGATGCCTAAAAATTATAAATAAAATATCATGACATAGAATTTTTTTTATATTTATAATGATTATTTATAGTTTAAGAGATCAATTATATAACCCCATATAAAAATTTTTGTAGTAAAAATATATGATTATGTTATATTTTTCTTAACTTTAAATTAAAAGTAATTAAATGACATTTTCACACACAGGTGGCTCCATGGGGTCCTATAATCTACCCAAGGATTTATATGGTTGCAAATAACTCATACCATTGTATTAGGTCACATGTTAGGGTAATTTAATATAATAATAATATTATTTTTACCCTTATTTTCCATATTTACTCTTTTACCATGGTAAATAAAATATTTACTAAAGTTAATATTCATAATGTCTAAAAATAAAAGTTGCCTATTTACCTAATTTGAACCTCCTGATTCCATGTATGGAATAAATTTTTCAAATTCAAAACACATAAGTTTTATATATTTTTTTGAAATTATTTCCCATTGTCAAAACCAAAAAGCATGTTTTTAAGAAATAATAACTATCAAAGTATTGGTATGTGTTTATGTCTAATTAAAAAGTGAAATTACATAAAATGAAAAAATGTATTAAATGGTAAAAACATAATCTAATTAAACATTATAACCAATTAAAAATATTATTTAACCATAAAAATAAATTAGATGAAAATACAATTTTAACCTAAAATAATGTATTTTTCACTATTCATTAATAATGTACATTATCAGAAAAATACGAAAACCTTATACAAAGTAAATTTTCATTTCCCTATTTTAAATAAGAAGTGTATTTTTTCTAATGAAAGATAAAAAATTGATAAAAATTGGATATAAAATGGTTCTCCATCAAATTGATGTAAAACTACCTTTTAATAATATTAGAGTATTTATGCTAAAAATTCGATTCATTATCATTTTAATCCTCTGAATTTTATTGGAAAAATTTAAATGAAAACATTTTTATTCATAATATGGTTAGTTCTGTTCATTTCTGTAAAGACAACGGGTAGACATTAACTACCATTTAAAATAATAATATATTATTATTATTTTTTCTTTATGACTTAGCATCGTGGGAAACCTATGATTTTGGAGAAACCCATTGTTGTGTGTGGGGTACACCAAAAAAAATAACATCCCCCTTTAATTTAAAATTAATATTTACTTAATAGTTATTAATAAATATTAAAATGTTATATTCTTTATTTACCTATGATGTTACATCCTTTACTCCTTTTGAAAATTGTGTCCTTGCAATTTAATTCACTTATCAAATAAGTGGGGTAATTTATACCTCATTTATTTTCATATTCCAATGTTTACACTAAAGCTATATGGTATTTAATAAAGAAATTACCTGACAAATTACCTTATTTTACAACACATGATATCTTCGGTTAAGAATCCAGGCCTTTTTCCTCATAAGAAATTGTTTCTTTCAACTGATCTACATTGGACTCAAAACATGAGATGGATCTGGCGTATAATTTCTGAACATTGAAAGATGAAAAATATTTTGTACCTAGGATAATCATGGAGATAAATTAACTCTATAAGAAATTGATCCATCTTTCTCAAGAATATCATAGGTTCCAATAAACCTCATACTCTGCCTTACCTTATTACATAATTGCATCACAGTTTTCTATTGAGAAAAATTTTGAAATACATGATCACCTACCATGAAAGAAAGATCCTTACATCGGTTATCTGAAAAATAATTTCTGTATGCTATGAGTTATTATTATGTTCTTATGAATCAACTAAATATTTTCTTCCATATATTTTACCAATTCTGGTCCCATAAAATTTATTTCACCTACTTCATCCCAAAAAGATGGAGTTAGACAACTTTTTCCATATAATTCCTCAAATAGTGAAATCAGTATACTAGAATGAAAACTATTTTTATAAGTGAAATCAACTAGAAAAATATTCTGATCCAAACTTCCCTAATAATTCATTGAAAAAACACATATAATATCTTACAATGTCTGAATTTTTCATTATGACTACCCATTTGATTGTGGATGGAAGATTGTACTAAAATTTAATTAAGTACCCAATGGCTTCTAAAGGCCCTTCCAAATGTTAGAATGGAACCTAGGATCATGATCAGATAAAATAAGGATGGGAAATCTATGAAACCTAGCTGTCTATTTAGCATAAAACTGAGAAAGTTAATCTATAGATAGAGTATCTCAAATAGGAAGGAAATTATAAGATTTAGTAAATCGATCAACAATAAAATAGATTGCATTATTACCTCGAGATGTCTTTAGTAATCCCACCATGAAATCCAAGGTTATATTTTCCCATTTTCACTCTGGCACTGGTATAGGATGACTCATACCTTTTAGTAACATATTCTCTAATTTAACCTGTTGAAAAGTCTAAAACATCATTGTAAAGTCAGAAATAACTCTTTATTTCCATCTAACCAGTAATAAACCCAAATATTTTTTTACATATTAGTACTTCCAGTATGAACTGAAAACAGAGAACTAGGATCATCACATAACAACTCTTTCTTCAACTGTGAATCACAAGGCTCACACAATCTCTTCCCAAATCTCAAAATATAATCATTATCAATGTTAAAATCATGAAACATTTATTTCTAAACCAATTATTTATTTTTTATAACTCACTGTCTTCCTTATGAACTTTTTGAATTCTGTTTGATAGGGATTATTTCACTAATATGTGAAACAAAAGAGAAGAATTTCCTACACCTATGAATTCTAATCCAAAACTCATCAAATAATTAACCAAATGATCTCATTCCATACATAACATTGTTAATGTAGCATTAATTTTTCTACTAAAATCATAGGCCACATTATTTGATTTTTCATGGATGGTAATGAATCGTACAATCATACACCTTGATTAATTCCATCCACCTCTCTTATCTCATTCTAAATTCATTAAGAGAAAATATATACTTCAAAATAATTTTTGCAATATATATTTCACATTTTAATCCATACAAATGATACCCCCAAATTTTTAAAACAAAAACAACAGAAGATAATTCGAAATTATGTGTAGTGTAATTAAACTCATGAGGTTTCAACTTACGTGATTCATAAGAAATTATATGATAATTATTTATTATAACAAATCCAAGTCATTTCAATGAAGCATCGCTATAGATAACAAAATTTTCATCTCTGGATGGGGATGTCAAAACTGAAGCATTCACCAATCATCTATTCAATTTCTGAAAACATTCATGACATTCAATTGTCTAGATAAACCCAACACCTTATCTAGTTAACATAGTCAGTGGGGTAGATAACCATGAAATGTTTTCAAAAAACTTTTAGTAATAACCTGCAAAACCAAGAAAATGATTGATCTCTTTTATATTTGTGGGTCTGGGTCATTCTTCAAAATTTTTTGTTTTAGATGGATAAACAATTATGCCATTTCTAGAAACAATGTGACCAGGGAATGATATTTTTTGTAACCAAAACTCACACATGTGGAATATCCGATACTATATATTTTCTTTTATGGTTTTCAATGCAACCATTAAATTACTATCATGTTTCACATTACTTTTGAAATATACCAAAAGTTCATCAATAAACAAAACTGCAAACTTATCCTAGAACACACAGAATATTCTATTTATAAGATCCATGAATACAATAGGTGCATTGGTTAACCCAAAAGAATAACTAAAAATTCATAATGGCTATATCTAGTATGAAACTATGTCTTTGGGATGTCTGCAGCCCATATATTAAACTTATGGTACCCCAACATCTTGTTAATTTTGAAAAATACTAAGATCCCTAGAGCTGATCAAAAGAATCATTGATATGAGGAAATGGATACTTGGTATTAACATTGATATTATTCATGGCTCTATAATCAATACAAAGTCTCTTTGACCCTTATTTATTTTAAAAAAATGAAGACTGGATCACCCCATGGTGATGTTCTAGGTCGAATGAATCCTTTATCTAACAACTCCTTCAATTATTTCATTAACTCTAAATATTCAATTTGATCCATTTTATATTGGTGTTTCAAAATTTGATTAGCATAAAGATCTATGTAAACAGTAAATTCAACATCCTAATCAAATATAATACCTAAAACTCATCAGGAAAAACATTAAGATAGTTATTTACTAATTGAACATCATTAATCTGAACAGTTCCTTTTTTTTCCACAACATGTACAAGGTAGCATTCTTTTCCATCTTTCACTAGTTTCTTAGCATACTGATATGTTCTCAGAGATAAGGGTTTGTTATTGTACACAAATTGAATGTATTTTTGAAAATAAACATCTTTATCTCTACATTAAATCATAGCATGGTAAACATAAAGGCAATCCATTCCAAAAATATCATCAAACTTTACTAGAGGCAAAACAATAAGGCTTCTTGGTATGTTCATTCCACATATAAAGATAAGAATATTCTTATAATTTTCCCCCTCAACAGTCCCCCCATGTTTTTTACCATGTTTTATGGATTCCTTTCTTGAGGAGGAATTCTAAATTTATTGGAATATTTTTTAGAAATGAATGAATGCACATACCCTGAATCAAACAACACATTGTTATAATTTGAAGGAACAAAGAAAGTACATGATACCACTTCATTTGATAGTCCCACATCAACCGTATTAGTTAAAAAGAGTTTATCACACCCTTCTACTTTTGACTTGACTAGTTTCTACCCTGGGTAATCAAATTTGGACACACATTGGCATAATTCCCAAATTCATTGCAAATAAAACATATTACCATGGGATTTTCATTACCTTCTTGATCATCATCCATATAATTATGACCAATATGACCAATCTTACTACACCAAAATACCTTCCCATACATTGATAAACATTCTCCAAGATTCTTTTTACCACAAATATCACAAGATAGAAATTTAATTTTCTTACATCTAGGGTTCATTGATGAATACATTCCCTTTTCCTGCCAACTAGTCATATTCTTTTTATTTCTCTCATAGAACAACTGATCATCAAAAAACTGGATTTTTCCTTCTTGACATATATGAAAATTATCTCATTTATTTTAAATTCATGAGTGGCTGATGATCTTCGATATCAAGGCTTTAATTGCAAGTAAAACTGATATATCTTACTATTAAGATATCAGATGAATTTTGGATCATACCTTTCTAGTCAAATGAAATGTACTTCCTATACAGCCATTGAGTCATCCTCCTTCCTCAATTACCAAAATGTTTTTCCATCCAAAGTCTAACCACCTAAGGAATATATTTCTCAAGAAACATACCATTGAATTTATCCTAAAAAAGAGCATCAATCTCCTCATTGTCCCTGATATTTTTATCCATCGACCACCACTGATCTTCTTATCCTAAAAAATGATATACAACAGTAATAACCTTTTGATTGTATGTAAAACCCATGAAATCTAAAATATTTTCTAGTTAATTTATCCACCCATTAACACAAACAAGTCCAGAGGATCCTCAGAATGATGAGGGATGGTTCTTCAAGAAATGCTCCACAGTATACATGTTTCTCTTGGGTTGATCTGGTTGATCTCATCCCTGGATAACACCACCATTTATAGCATGATTAACCTGTGTCATTATTGTAAAAAAAACTACTCACTTCCAATTCTAACCATCTCGGGATGCTGATTTAAAATATTATTCTACTTTGTATGCCTTGATATCACTGATGCCATGTTTCCTATATAGAAAACCATTATGAAAAAACATATCTTAGACGAAGGAACATGGTAATGTTAAAAAGATATATGTTTTCAATTTGACCATAATGTAAAATCATTTATGGATATTCTTTAAAAAATATATTAACTTCTATAGTTATCTAAACTAACCACTATTACCAACTATAAGGCATCGACCTTAAATATTACATAATCTTTAATTATGTTAATAATTCACATTGATGATAATTTTCTTAGTATAAAGCTTTAGATAATTATGTTATAACATATACATAACAACTTGAATATTACATGTAGACACATCTTCTCACTATCCATTTTTATCATAAAATAAAACTTCTTCACAATGAGACATGTTAAGTCACAAGATTTAAACATCATGACATTTCCTTGATCTCATCCATGACCATATTTATATTTATGTGACATGAAAAACATTTCAAAACATGGGATTGGAATAATAAGATTAGTAAGGGAAACATAAAAATGGAAAAATATTATTTAAAAAAAACAAGTAAACAGTGAATAAATTATCATAATGTAATACCTCTCACCTTGATGAAGTAGAAAAAACACTTCACTTAATATAATCTCACTACTAACATTTTTTGTAACCGAAATATTAAAAAAAATCCTATAAAAAGAAACATATAGAATATAAATTTAATAGGGGATATAAACATACTGAAATGTAATAACCATACTGTCGACTTACACACATATCAATAAAGGGAATATACATATGGTAGACTTCCATACCCAATTCATTTCAGGATATAATGTAACCACCCGTCCATTGTTTGTCACGGAACCACCCATAATTTAGATTATCCCGTAACCACCCATCATTTTTTTATAACATAAACACCCATCAAATGTCAATGTACCATTATATAATCATAATAGATAAAATATTGAAAATATCAACATTTCACTGACAACATTTCATTTTCAATCCCAAGAAATATTTTCAATATATTGAAATACTCAGTCTATTTCAAAAACTATTTTAAATACCAAAATACATAAAAATGGTATATGGTATTTATTTTTCATTTAAAAACATTAAGAATTAATATGGAATAAAAATATCCAATAGTGCTTGTGGCGGTGGAAAGGTCGCTGTTGCCGCATACTTTAAAAACATTCCTTTTTTTGTTTAGTAAAACACTAAATAGAAAAAAATTTCCCTTCGAAATAAATTAAATTTAAAATGGGTTTATTATACACCGTGTAATAGAATTAGTTTTATATTATCCAAACATGCCTCAATGAAAGTATATTAAGATGAAGTCTCCTATCACGTGTCTAACTTGACTCGTTCATTCCTTAGTTTCAGGAATAAAATACTATTAATTTAATTTCTAGATGAATAAGAACCATTTTCATGTTTATCATTAGTTTTATATCACTTATTACCACATTATAAAAATAACACAATTATTTAAGTTAATATCAATCATTTTATTGATATTTGGTACGTGAGTTGAAAATAATCCTTTTATAATTAAAAATTGACCATGTGGTCAAAGGTACATTATCTACAGAATAGTTTCATGATTTAAATGTCACATATATCAAGAATATTTGTATTTATAATAGTCTATAACATTTGGATATATGAAATGAAATGCACCGTTCATGGAGACGGTAATCCATACGTACACATTAATGCTATTTTCAATTATTTTCTTTGTTAATGGAATGAAAACTAAATGATACATTGGTATACTATAATTCTAGTATAATAACATATTTTATATAAATTAAAAATGTTCATTAATTCTATTGTTTACACATTCCATGTATGGCATGAACGAGTCATATCACTTTTAGGATGCGGTAGTCTGTACTTCCTCAAATTAAATTATCATATTAATACACCATGAAAAGCATAAAATTAAGTTATAAATGAAAATTAAAGAAGCATAGAGATAAATTAAATTTTATATATGTCATATAAAATTTATGTTACATCATAATGTCCACCATATGGGTTGGTAGGATATGATTGAACATTCATCATTTTGTGAGGCAGTAGTTCGACGTCCATAGAAACAATAAGTCCACTTCTAATTAAATGGAGGTTTCTATATGTGTAGATTGAATAAATATCATAACAACAACCTGGTATATTTAGGATGCTGGTTTTTTTATGTAAACCAAGAATAATATGATCGTAGGGGGTGGTGAAAGAAAATAATTGAAATGAACTTGAGAGAAGATGTTACCATAAATCAGGTAACTTCTTTTGATTTGAGCCAAAGGGCTTTTTTGAATTGCATTCTGCCCATGATAAGGTTTCTTGTAAGAATAGAGGGATGTTGGAATGTCATTGGGCCAGAGTTTGGATGAGCCAAAAGTATTAAGAGGTGTGAGTAATGGGTTAAAGGTGGTGTCCTTTTATAAGTGATAGGATGGGAACTTTAGGAATGTCTTGAAATATTATTTTATTATTAATTTATTTAGGAATTATAATAACTACAATGTGATATATTTCCATTATAATATGAGTATGGGTCGAAATACTCTCATACAATGGGTTTTAGACATGTTTAGGTCATAAAATTAACCTTATTATTTATCTTTAACCATTAGTTAACTAATTTAAAATTTTCCATGTCATCTTGTATATTAATACTATATGGTTAATATAGTCACTATGAAATTCCAATAGAACCTTAACTTGTTCACTAAATACATTATCAACCATATCTAAGTCATTTGACCAGAAATTATATTTTTAGGACTAGTATATCATTTAATAAGATAGTATATGTTTCAAAAACTCATTTTGTTAATTTATATACTATTCATATCATAACTTTTAAATAATCCATATAAAATGATTATTTCAAAAAACCTTAACCAATTAAAAGATAAAAAGTAATAATCATCCATAAAATTATTTTATGGCCTAAAAAATATCAAATAATTATAATTATAATTTTTATACTATAATATATTTAAAACATTCATTAATAAGGTAATCACTACATTATCATGGTGTCATATATAATTTATTTTATCTGATATCTAAAATTTTTAAATAAAATAACATGATATAGATTTTTTTTGATTTCTAATGACTATTTACAGTCAAAGAGATCAGTTATATAACCTCATATAAAAATTTTTGTAGTAAAAGAAACATGTTCATGTTAAATTTTCATTAACATTAAATTAAAAGTAATTAAATTTTATTTTGACGCACAGGTGGCTCCATGGGGTCCTAAAATGGACCCATGAATTCCCATGGTCGAAAATATCTCATCCCATTGGATTAAGACAAATGTTATGGTTATTTAATATTATTATAATGTTATTTTTACACTAATTTACCTGATTGACCCTTTAACCATGGTAAATATAATATTTACTGAAGTTACTATTCATAATGTCTAAAAATAAAAGTTGACTATTTACATAATTTGTATCTCTCTATTCCAAATATTGAATCCATTTTCCCAAATTCAAAACAAATAAGTCTAAGAGATTTATTTAAAATTAATTCTCACTGTCAAATCCAAAAAACATGTTTTTAAAAAATAATGACTATCCAAAGATTGACATGTGTTTATGTCTAACTAAAAAGTGAAATTATATAATAAAAAAAATTGGATTGAATGGTAAAAAAATAATCTTATTAAACATTACAACTAATTAAAAAGATAATCTAACCATATAAATAAATCATATGAAAAGACAATTATGACTTAAAATGTAGTATTTTTCACTATTCATTAATAATGAACATTATTAGAAAAATACCTAAACCTTTCCAAATTTTCATGTCCCTCTTCTAAATAAGAAGTTTATTTGGTCAAATGGATGATAAAAAAGTGACAAAAAACTAGATTTAAAAATTTTTCTCTATCAAATGGATGTAAAACTACCTTTTAAAAATATCAGAGTATTTGTGCTAAAAAATTGTTTCATTCTCATTTTTGGCCTCTAAATTTTATTGGATAAATTTAAAAACTTTTAAAAAACATGTTTAATCATCATATGGTTAGTTCTATTCATTTTTTCCAATACAATGGCTAGACATTAACTACAATTTCAAATAATAATATAATTATTTATTTTTTTCTTTATGACTCAGCATCGTGGGAAATCTAAGATTTCGGAGAAACCCATTGTTGTGTGTTGGGTACACCATCAAAAATAACATCCCCGTTAATGTAAAATTAATATTAATTTCACATATTTTATATATATTAAAATTTTATATTCTTTATTTACCTAAGATTTTACATCCTTCAACCCTTTGGGAAATTTTTTCCATGCAATTTTATTCACCTATCAAATAAGTTGGGTTATTTATCCCTCATGCATTTCCATATTCCCATGTTTCCTCTTCAACTGTATTGTTTTTAACAAAAAAAATTCCTGATGAATTAATTTATTTTGGAACACTTTCTATCTTCGATCAAGAATCTAGACTAGTTGTTCCTCATAAGAAAAGTTTTCATCCAACTAAAATATCATTGGACTAAAAACATGACGTGGATCTGACATATACTTTATCAACATTGAAACAAGAAAAATATTGTGTACCTGGGATAAAAATGGAGGTAAATCCACTCTATATGAAACTGATCCAGCATTCTCAAGGATTTCATAGGGTCCAATAAACCCCAAACTCAGATTTACCTTCTTAGAAAATTACATCACACATTTCCATTGAGAAACA
The DNA here is from genome assembly GCA_963277665.1 of Viscum album. NCBI lineage: Eukaryota > Viridiplantae > Streptophyta > Magnoliopsida > Santalales > Viscaceae > Viscum > Viscum album. The sequence continues at coordinate 1,113,677,397 of OY728147.1, forward strand.
ATGAGAATGACATGATCATTGACCTTGAAAGAAAGATCTGTCCTTCGGTAATTTGCATAATTTTTTTCTGAAGCTGAGTTGTTATGATGTGCTACTGAATATACTAAACATTCTCTTCCATCTCTTCAACCAATTATGTTCTCATCAACTTTATTTTACCAAATTCTTCCCAAAAAGCTGGAGTTCGACATCGCTTTCCATATAATTCTTCAAACAATTCCATATATACACTTGAATGAAAAGTTTTATTATAATAGAACTCAACCCAAGAAATATTTTGATCTCAAATTCATTGGAAATTCATTGAACAATAATATATAATATCTTCTAATGTTTGAATTGTTCATTCTGACTTCCCATTTTATTTCAGATGAATGGCTGTATTAAAATTTGATTAAGTACCCACTGACTTTTAAGTCCCTTCCAAATGTCATGAGGGAACCTAATTTCATGATCAGATAATATAGTTAATGGAACTCTTTCATAACTAACTATCTCATTAACATAAAACTGAGAAATATGATATAGAGATATAGTATCTCGAATAGGAAGAAAATGAGAAGATTTAGTCAATCCATAAACAATAACCCAGATTGCATTATTACCTCGAGATGTCTTCGATAATACCACAATAAAATCCATGGTTATATTTTACTATTTCCACTCTGGCACCAGTAAAGGATTAGGAATACCTTTCGGTAACTTCCACTCTTCTTTATCCTGTTGAAAATTCAAAAACCTCATAGTAAAGTCAAAAATATCTTTTTTCATTCCATCTAACCAGTAATACCCCCGATGATCTTTATGCATCTTAGTAATTCCAGGATGAACTGAAAACAGAGAACTAGGATCATCAAATAACAACTCTTTCTTCAACTTTTAATCACAAGGCACACCCAATATTTTCCCAAATCTCAAAATATAATCAATATCAATGTTGAAATCATGTAACTTTTCTTTCTGAACCAATTCTACATTTTTTTGAAAATCACTGTCCTCCTTTTTCACATTCATAATTCTGTTTTATAGATTTGATTTCACTGATACATGAAACAAAAGAGAGTAATATCATGCACCAAAAAATTCAAATCAAAAACTCATTAAATAAATAACCAAATTATCCCATTCTATATGTAACAAGGTTAATGTAACATTACTTTTTGACTAACAATATCGACCACTTTATTTTATTTTTCATGGATGGTTATGAATCGTGCAATCATAATATTTGATTAATTATATCCATCTCATCTTTCTCATTCTCAATTATTTCTGAGTGAATATATACTTCAAACTACTTTGGTAAATATATATTTAACATTTTAATCCTAACAAATGGTGCCTCCAAATTTTTAAAACAAAAACAAAAGAAGATAATTCCAAATTATGTGCAGTGTAATTTAACTCATGAGGTTTCACCATACGTGAAGCATAAAAAATTACCTGATCATTCTGCATTTGGAAAAAACTAAATAGTTTCAATGAAGCATCACTATATATAACAAAATTTCCATCTCTGGAAGGTGAATCAAAAACTAGAGCATTCACCAATCTATTTTTCAATTTCTGAAAAAATTCAGGACATTCATTTGTCCGGATAAACCCTGCACCTTTTCTAGATAACATAGTCATTGGGCTAGATAACCATGAAAAAGTTTTAACTAACCACTAGTAATATCATGTCAAACCATGAAAACTGTAAATCTTGATTATATTTGTGGGTATGGGACATTCTTTAACAACTTTTGTTTTAGAAGGATCAAAAGTTATGCAATTTCTAAAGGAATGAAATTTATTGTAAACAAAACACACACTTGCTGAATATCCCATACAACATCTTTTCTTTTATGGTTTCCAATAACACCCTTAAATGAATATCATGTTCTTTTTTACTTTTTTAATATACCAAAATGTCATCAATAAACACAACCACAAACTTATCCAAAAACTCATAGAATATTCAATTTATAGGATCCATGAATACAATAGGTGAATTGGTTAACCCAAAAGAATAACTACACATTCATAATGGCTATATCTAGTACAAAACAATGTCTTTGTAATGTATTCTTATTTTACATTAAATTGATGGTACCCCAACTTATTGTCAATTTTGAAAAAGACAGAGCTCTCTGGAGATGATAAAACAAATCATTGATATGAGGCAATGGATACTTGGTCTTAACATTGATATTATTCAGGGATTTATAATCAATTCAATGTCTCATTGAACCATATTTATTTTTTTAAAAGATGACTAGAGCACCCCATGATGATGTGCTAGGTTGGATGAATCCATTATCAAACAAATCCTTCAATTGTTTCTTTAACTCTAAATGTTCAATTTGAGCCATTCGATAAAGGGGTTTTGAAATCGGATTAGACTCTAAAACTAAATAAATACTAAATTAAACTTCCCAATCAAATATAATACATAGAAACTCATCATTAAAAACATTAATACACTCATTTACAACTGAAACATCATTAATATGAACAAATCCTTTGTTTCTCACAAAATGTTCATGGTAGAATTATTTTCTATCTTTCACTAGTTTCTAATATTACTAATATGTTATAAAAGATAAGGGTTAATTATTGTACAAATATTTAATGCCTTTCTAATAATAAACATCTTTATCTCTATATTAAATCATATCATGGTAAATAGAAATCCATTCTAGTCCAAAATAACAAAAAACTCTACTAGGGAATAAACTATAAGGCTTCCAGGTAAGTTCTTTCCACATATAAATATATTAACATTCTTATAATTTATTTTTTCCTCAAAATTTCCCCCATTTGTGTTTACCATATGTTCTGGATTCATTTCTTGAAGAGGAATTCCAAATATTTTTAAATTTTTCTTAGAAATTAATAAAGGTGTAGAACTTGATCAAAAAACACATTGTCATAATCTGAAAGAACAAAAAAATAACATGTTATCACTTCATTTGATATTCTTACATCATCATTAGTAGTTGAAAAAGAATTCTCCACAACCTTATTCTTTTAACTTGACTAGTTTCTACCCTGGGTAATCAACTTTGGACACACATTGGCATAATTCCCAAAATCAATTCAAATAAAACATATTACCGATGGATTTTCATTGACTTTCTGATCATCATCCTTACAGTCATGAGAAATATGGCCAATATTACCACACCTAAATCACTTCCCAGGCTTTGATAAACATTCTCAAAGATTCATTTTACCACACATCTCTCCATATGGAAATTTGATTTTCTTACCTCTAGGATTATTTGATGAATACTTTCTCATTTCCGGACAACCAGAAAACTTATTTTTCTCGGTATCATGGATCATCTAATCATCAAAAACTCTATTTATACCTTCTTGAAACATTTTAAAAGTTTCTCAAATATTTTGAATTTAGGAGTGGCTAAAGATCATCGATATCGTGCCTTCAATCATGAGTGAAACAGATTTATCTAACTATCAATATATCAGATGAAATTTGCTGAATACCTTTCCAATAAAGTGAAATTTTCATCCTAAGCTTCCACTGATTCATCCTCCAGCCTCAATTCTAAGAATCATTTTTCCATCCTATGTGAAAACACCATAGGAAAACATTTCTCAAGAAACATACCATTGAATTTGTCCCAAAAAAGAGAATAAATCTCTTTAGTGCCCCTAACTTTTTTATCCATCGACCACCAATGATCTGTTTCTCTTTAAAAATGATAAACATCATGACTAAACTTTTGATTGTATGTACAAACCATGACATCCAAAATATTTTCCAGTTCATTGATCCAACATTTAACTTGAACAGGGTCAGATGCTCCTCTGAATGATGCGTGATGTCTCCTTAAGAAATGATCCACTGTAGAAATGTTTCTCAAGGGTTTATCTGGTTGATCTTGTCCATGGATACCACCACCATTTATAGCATGATTCAACTGCTCCATTACAGAAAAAAACTGTTCAGTTCCAATTCCGACTATCTCGGGATGCTGATTTGGAAAATTATTCTCCATTGTATGACTTTCTAGCACTGATGCCTTGTTTCCTCTATGGAAAACCATTATGAACAAAAATATCTTAGATAAAAAAACATGGTAATGTTCAGAAGCTATATCTTTTCAATTTTACCATAATGTAAAAATAATTTATGGATATTCATTAAACAATATGCTAACTCTTATAGTTATCTAAACTGACCAATATTACCAACTATAAGGCACCGGCCATAAACATTACATAATCTTCAATTAAGTTAAAAATTCACATTGGGAATCTTATTATGTTTAGATATTTAGATAATTATATAATAAATTATACATAACAACTGGAATATTACATGTAGACACTTCAACTCACTATCCATTTGTTTAATAAAACAAAAAATCTTTACAATGATATGTTTTGAGTTACCTAATTTAAATAGCATGACTTTTATTTGATCCCATCCTTGACCCTATTTCTCTTTAAGTCCTGTGAAAAAACATTTCAAAATATGGTATTGGAAAAAAATATTAGTAAGGGATATATAAAGAAGTAAAACTATTAGTTTTAAAAAAAAACAAGTAAACCCTGAATACATTGTCATAATGTAATATATTTCACCTTTAAGAAGTAGAAAAAACACTTCACTTAATATATGATCACTACTTACCATTTTTTTAACTGAAATATTACAACAAAGCCTATAGAAATCAACATATTGCATATAAATGTAACTGGGGACATAAACATACTGAAATAGAATAACCACACTGTCGACTAACACACATATCACTAAATAGAATATCTATATGGAAGACTTCCATACCCAATTCATTGGAGGTTATAATGTAACCACCCATCCTTGGTTTATCATGGAACCCTCGTCATTTTGTTTATCGTGTAACCACCTGTCATTGTTTTATCATCTAACCGCCCGTCAAATGTCCATGTAACATTATATAATCATAACAGATAAAATATTGAAAATATAAACATTTCACTGACAACATTTCATTTGCAATCCCAGGAATTCATTTAAAGATTTTGAAATAATCAATCGGTTTCATAAAATATTTTCAATACTAAAATACATAAATATGGTATATGATATTTATATTCCATTTTATAACATTACGAATTGTTTATAAAGCCAAATATTCAATAATTCTTGTGGAGGCGGAAAGGTCATTGTTGCCGCATATGTTAAAAAAATTCCTTTTTTCATTTATTAAAACGCTTTGTATAAAAAATATTCCATTCGAATGAAATTAAATGTCAAATGGTATTATTATAAACCATGTAATAGAATGAGGTTTATATTCTAATAACATGACTCAATGAAAGGATATTGAGATGAAGCCCCCTATCTCGTGTCCGACTTGACTCATTTGTTCCTTAGTTTCTTAAATAAAATACTCTTAATTTAATTTATACTTGCTTTAGAACCATTTTCAAGTTTATCATTCGTTTTATATCACTTATTACCACATTATAAAAATTACATAATTATTTAAGTTAATATCGGTCGTTCTGTTGATATTTGGCATGTGAGTCAAAAATGATCTTGTTATAATTAATAATTGACCATGTGGTCAAAAGTAAATTATATCCAAAATAGTATTCATGATTTAAATGTCATTTATATCCAGAATATATGTATTTATAATAGTCCATAACATTTGGATATAAGAAATGAAATGCACCGTTCATGGAGACTGTAAGCCATATGTACTCATTAATGCTATTTTTAATTCTATTCATTATTATAGGACTGAAAACTAAATGATACATAGTTATATTATTATTCTAGTATAATAACATATTTTACATAAATTACATATGAACCTTAATTCCATCGTTTATACATTCCATGTATGTCATGAACGAGTCATTTAACATTGAGGGGGTGGTAGTTTGCATATCCTCAAATTATATTATTTTATTTATACAGCATGAAAAGCATAATGGTATGTTATAAATGATAATTAATGAAGCAAAGAGATAAAATATATTTCATATGTATAATATATTATTTATGTTCCATTATAATTTCCTCCATAAGATTTTGTAGGATATGATTGAACAATCATCATTTCGTGAGGCAGTAGTTTGACGTCCACAAAAACAGAATCTTCTCTACCAATTAGATGGAGATGTCTGTAAGTGTAGTTTGAATTAATATCATTACAACATCCTAGTTTATTTAGTATACTATTTTTGTTATGTAAAAAATAATAATAAGATCGTAGGGGTGGAGAAGTAAATTAATATAAATGAACTTGAGAGAAGACATTACCATTAATCAGGTAACTTCTTTTGATTTGAGCTAAAGGCCTTTTTTGAATTTATTTTTTCCAAAAATATGGTTTATAGTATGAATAGAGGTATTTTTTAATGTTATTGGGCTAGATATTTGATGATCCAAAATTATTGATAGGTGTGAGTAATGGGTTAGAGGTGTTGTCCTTTTATAAGTGTGAGGATGGGAACTTAAGGAATGTCGTGAAATATTAATTTATTATTAATTAATATTCGAATTATAAAAACTAAAATGTGATATATTTCAAAGATACGATGTGTATGGGTCACAATAATATATGCCAATGGGCTTTAGACATGTTAAGGTCCTAAAATTAACATTATCTTTAAGCTTTAACCCATAGTTAACTATTATAACTTTTACCATGTCTTCTTGTATATTCATAATATATAGTAAACATTGTTACTATAAAATGGTAATAGTAACATAAGTTGTTCATTAATTACCTGTCCAACCTTATATATGTCATTTATAAGAAAAATATATTTTTATTATCATTATATTATTTAATAAAACAGTATTTGTTTTAGAAACAAATATATTTCAATCTATATACTATTCATATCATGCCTTTAAAAAAACCCATAAAACATGGTTCATTTGAAAAATCATCATTAATTAAAATATAACAAGTAATAAACATCCATAACATTTTTTTATGTAATAAAAAGTGTCCTAATAAATTTATTTTAATTTTTATAATCTCATTTATTTAAAACATTCATTAATAAGCTAATCAATACATTATCATTGTTTCATAAATAAATATATTTATTTTATGTCTAAAAATTATAAATAAAATACCTTTATTTAGAAAATATTTTTATCTTTACAATTACTATTTATAGTCAAAATGGATCACTTATATAACACCATAAAAAATTGTTTTATTAATAGATACACAATTAGGTTATGATTTCCTTAACTTTTAATTAAAAGTAATTAAATGAAATTTTCCCACACATGTGGCTCCATGCGGTCCTAAAATACACAAAATGATTCCCATGGTTGGACATATCTCATACCATAGGATTAGAACACGTGTAAGGGTAATTTAATATTATTTTAATATTATTTTTTAAACATTATTTTCAGATTTACCAAATGATGGTAAATAAAATATTTACTGAAGTTAATAATCATAATTTCTAAAAATAATAGCTAATTACTTACACAATTGGGAACTATTATTATAAATATAGAATCCATTTTCTAAAGTTCAAAACACATAATTTTCATAAATTAATTTAAAATTATTTCCAGCTATCAAAATCAAAAATCATGTTTTTAAGAAATAATAACTATAAAAAGATTTAAATGTGTTTTTGTCTAATTAAAAATTTAATTTACATCCAATGAAATACATTGGATTAAATGGTAAAAAATATAATCTAATTATAATTTATAACAAATTAAAAAGATAATCTAAACATATAAATAAATCAAATGAAAAAATATTTTTGACATAAAATGTAGTATTTTTCACTATTCAATAAAAAAATGAACTTTTCCAGAAATATTCCTAAAATATACCCAAATAAAATTATTATTTCCCACTTCTAAATAATAATATTATTTTGTAAAATGGAAAATATTAAACAGAAAAAACTATATTTGAAAAGGGTTCTCCCTCAAAGGCGGTAAAACAACGTTTTAAAAATATTTTAGTATTTATGCTTAAAATTGGATCAATTCTCAATTTAAGCCACTATATTTTATTGGATAAATTTAAAAATATTTAAAAATACCTTTTAATCATAATATGTTTAGTTATTTTCATTCCATTTAATAAAATGGCTAGGCGATAATTACTATTTAAAATAATAATATTACATTATTATTTTTTCAGTATGACTCAGCATCATGTGCAACATAAATTTTGGAGAAACCCATTGATATTTGTTAGGTACACCATCAAAAATATATTTCACTATAATGTAAAATTAATAATTAATTCAAAAATATTAGTAAATATTAAAATTTTATATTATTTATTTACCTGGGATGTTACATTTGAAGCCTATAAAATAACAATAAACAAGGCACTAGATACTCTTTAATGTTGCTCATGATTCTATATTGACATCCAGTTGTAATAGTCATCACATAAATCATGTACCTCAACAATATATCATGTAACACTTAGTGAAAACTCCAAACAAACCATGGTATCTCAAAATAAACCTGACCATCACCAATCAATACATCAATTTTACGTACATAAAATATGTGTGTTGATCCAACACAATAATTGGGGTGAGTATCTAGTTTTTGAATATAGTTTGGTGTTATGAATGAGAGGTTATAAAAACATTATTAATGTGTTTATGTTTTTTAAATCTATAATTATCATTAAAAATCAAATTAAAGAGTTTAGATTGTGTGAGGGGATTAATTATTGTCAAATTGAAGGTGTTTGAATGTGTTTGAATTTGTTTTGATGTTGTTATGAAATATTTTCTATGATGTATAGAAAATACTACCAAGTTATTATCCATTTATAGTGATTCATAGATGGTGACTGAAATAAATTATTCCAAAATATATGAATATTAATTATTATTATCATAACTATGTTCTTTATGTAAGGTTTGATACATATGTGTTTGACACCATGTATATTGATCTATATTTGTGTTAATATCAACACTATAAGATCAATGTCAGTTGTGTGGATCAACATAAGTTTATTGTTGGACATAAGGGGATCCCTTTCAGATATATCAACGTACATGGTTATGTAGCTGGAGATCAATGTAAACATATATATGTAAGGGGATAACATATTGAAATGTTCAATTTTAATATTTATGAATATTTAGATTGATGTACATATATATCTTAATAATGTAAAAGCTAATAAATCATTGTTAAAACATCAGAAATGATTCTTTTTATCCATGAAAGTTGAAATTATGTTGTTCAATATGATGAAAGTTTTTTGGTAATGTAATAATAAGTAATTACTAGAGTAATTTATTTTTTATGCTAAAATAGGTGTTGTTCCTCCATGATGACCTATATTAGATTATTGAAATTGAAGTTCAATTAATAAGAATAGAAGGATGAAATGAATTTTGAGATGTTAGCCAAACAATTAATATAAATTTTAATTTTAAATATAAATTTCATCCAACTTCTACTATTTCTATAGTGTGATAACATCATAAATTTAGACATCCATTCATTTATGTAATTTGGAATTTAACAATTTCAAATGAGCCCCTATAATTTATATATAGGTATAGGTGATGAATTAATATCATTGATCTAGAATTACATGCCTCTTCAGAGTTTTTTATTTCATAACACACACAAGGGCATCGTATTTACAATCATTATAATATATGGGATGCACTTGTGTGTGGTATGAAAAAAATGACTCTCAATAGAAATATATTGAGAGATCAATAATGAACTTTCAACACCCATTCATACATATCAATTACAGTGGGTCATGTGATTTTTTTCAATTCCAAATTACAAAAAATAATGAACATTTTAATTTATGAAGTTATCCATGTAAATCATTGTTCTATTTGTGTTGGTGTTCATTTTATTTATTTTTACAAAACATATCATGCAATAAAATTGGGTTGGATAGTTTTTTGAGAAGAAATATCCAATTAATTTATTTTAAATACTTATTACATTATATAATTATCTCTCAAGGGTCCTATATATGGATTAAAAAATAATATCATATCAATGTTCCCTTATTTTTGGACTTATTTTTTAAATATTTAATTATGATGTCCCTCTCTAGTATATGAAGTTATCACTAATTTTTATTATGTGCAGTGGATAATTAAAATTTATTGAAGAACAATGGGTTTATAATACTTTATTAGAAAGGTAACCATATTTTAAAATATTGAATGTTTCCAAAACATTTATCTATCTTTTATTATGTGTCTCAATGTGTAACTAATGAATTTATCACTTCTATGGAAGGTGAAACTATGAAAACATAATTAAACAAGAATCTAGATAATGATGGGAATTCTAAGAATGATATTTTATTTTAAAATTAGGGAATTCATTTTATATAATTACAAGGAATCAAAATAATAAAAGGAATATGGGATAAATATTAGAATATATATTTTGGTAAAATTAACATGAAGTATAAAAATTTATTGATTTGGCGGCTGAAGTATAAATACCATAGGATTCATGATGATTAAACAATGGATAATTTATTCACTATGGATAATAAAATTATGAGAAGGATAATTGGATTGTGTGGGATATGAGAATATTCTATAGTTTTTGAAATGATCACGTACATCCTACTTGATTTTGTTGATTGAAACCCATATAATTTATAATATAAAGGCCTAGAAACACTCCCTCTTTATTACATATAAAAAATTCTTATTGAATTTAGATGAGAAAATATAATTTTAATGATAAAAATTTTATGAATGTAGATTAAATATTTTTTAATTACTTATGAAAAGATATGTTTATATAGATAGTGGATAATGGGGAGGATTTTTATTCAGTTTTAGTTTATAATAATGATTTGAATCATAATTTTTCCCAATATAGGAAAAATATCTAAATTAAAATGATAATTGGGAAATACAAATACAAGGTAATTCTCCCACTGAATTATGTATTTAGCTCATATTTTAGTAATATCATAGAACTTATCCAAAGAAAAAAAAATTATGCTATTGTTGACGAAGAATGTAGAAAAAAATAATAATCTCTACAAATAAATAATGGAAATCAATGGCTTTTCAAAATAAAATAGTAAGATGCTATCAAATTATAAAAGGATGAAATTATTTTTGATAGGTTCTGATGATAGTGAATATGAATTTGAGGTTGAGAATATTGTGATGATGTTGGTGAGAAAATACCTATTTTTATTATAAATGATGGAACAAATGATAAAATAATTTATAAATGTATATAAGTATAAACTAATATGATGTTTATTTTTAATAGGTAATTGAATTAATATAACACTTAGGACAATTGCATAGACCTCATTGTTTTCTCATATAGAGAGATATTGAAGAAGATTAGGTGCATCGAGTTTTTTTATTCAATTAAATAATAGTTTCTCTAGATTAATAAATGAGATATTTGAATTGGTTCCCAAGTCCAAATAAGATATTTTTATCAGGAAAAAGTATTTGTTTCAAAAAAATTTGAACATAAATGTTTTTTTTACGAAACAAATAATTAAATTTTTCAAATGTTTTTTAATAATTTTTGGAATGAAATTTTATGAGATCTTAACATGAATTTCAAGGCTTAAAAAATAAAAATTTATATTTCTATTATATCTCAAAATAAATGTATGACTTTTAAAATTGTAATCAGGTCACAATTTCTCAGTGGTGTCTTTAAATCTGAGGTATAAATTTAAAAACCCTATGGATTATTTCTTGGAGAGTATAAGAATTATATTTACTAGTTAATAAAGGCTTTATATTGGATGATAAAGGGCCTAATAGCATGATATTAAAAATTAGTCACCTGTTTAATGATTATTTATTTTAGAAAAGGAAGAGTGAAAAATAATCAATTAATTAAGTGTGATTAAGAGGTATCTATCATTGTTATATATTATTTGGGTGAAATAACATTTAATATAAGTTATTATGTTGTTTTAAATTATATTTCTATGTAAGTTATTAATCTATTTTAATAGTATATACTTGAGGATATACATTAATTTTGTTGAATTACATTTATTAGGAGGGAGATCATATCATTCATTCCAAAGAGATATATATTAATGAAATTCAGAAATATTTTTTTTATGTTGGATTGAAAGATAGTTTCCACATGAATATTAGTTGAACCAAATATATCCAATGATAGAAAGGAATATTTTTGGATCCATTGAGAATTTGAAGGATAATTAGTTCTTTATGTACATTAGATCATTGATATTAGGTGTAGGTTTTTTTCACTTTTTTTATATTATTAATTTGAAACTAATGTTTCCAAATTTAATGAAAAAACGATGATTCTTAGCTATATAAATGGTAAAAATAATTGGATAAAAAATATATATGTAAATGAATGATTGATCTTTTGGAAATAAATATATAAATTCAATAGTTTTTCAAGATAATAGAACATAATCATCTAGTGGAGTTTTTTATTTATATAAATATGTTTTTTTGGAATAAAAATTTATACAATATTATCACATTAAGAATTAATGATGATGAATATATGGCTTATACATAAGTCAAAACCCAATTTATGTGAATTAAGAAATATTTATTATATATCATGGATGAAGTGAAGTTTCCACTTATTTTTTGTTTTGTTAATCAATATGCTATCAATAATTAACGAAATATAGACATGAATTTGTCATATTAAAACTATAATTGAAATTGTATCATTATTATGGATATTATGGAGAGAATGTAATTGTAATGGAAATTTATTCCAATTACTGAGAAAATATTATTTATATTATCCATGAATCATTCCTAAAAATTCATGTAAAAATACGAGGGTTATTTTTAGATTTCATCATCACCATATTCAAAGTTATCATCTAGTGTTTCAATACGTTATATCATATATTCAATGGATATTACTGTCAAAGGGTGATATAATAATTGGAAATATAAATAGTCAATTTTTTTACTTCCTATGTTTGATTCATAGGTAGAATATAGTATTGGTGATTTCCTTTAATATGTGTTCTATTTAGGTTGAGTAATCTTGTGGTGGGAAAAATAATTTAGAGAGTGTTTTTATAATAGATACGTTATGAATATAAAATTTTTCATTATCAAATTATTTATATATTTTTTTTGATATGAATGCATAAACTTGTTTATTACTGGTTTAAGAAATAGATATATCCATATATTGACATACATAATAAGATGATATAGTATGTATTATGATAATAGGGATGATGGAGTAATATTTTTCATAATGGTGATGATGATTTATCGATTGAATAGTCAAAAATAAAATGATTTAAGAGGACAAATATAAATCAAAATTGTTAGAGGCAAATTGATATTATTATTTAGTAATCTATAATTCTACATATATATCGCTCATGTAGGATTATAATTGTTGAATTAAAATTCATTAATAAATTTTTAGAGAATGAATATGATTCATATTCATTAATTTCAACAAAATTAAAATGTTAAGATTGTTAAACCCAAGTAATATTTTTAGTGATTATTGAGTTTGTGAAGATGAATATGTTTTTAAAGAAGAGTTATGTTGTATTTGATTATTTCCTTGTTTTTCATTTAAAATATATAAATTATGTTCCAAATCACATTAATCAATGTTCTTTATATGTGTTGAACGATTTATAGTGCTTTGACATATTTATAAAGCATTTGAACATTTGTTTATGTTTTTTTCAAATAATTTGATGGAAGTATGAAAATAATGGCTACTTATAGATCCATATTTGATGATTTTAGTATATAAATTCATTTAAATGAATATAAAGAAGTATAATCTATTTAAGTAGATAAATATAAATTCATTAATTGTATGGTGTCTATGTAAGGGCCTTGCAGGATGTATTAAGGTCTATGTTTCGGTGAATCATGCTATAAGGTAATCCTGGTTAGAGTAATATATGTATAGGGAACCTATGTTAGAGATTGATATAAATATATATACCTATGGTGGCCACATATACTTAGGGTTCAGATTGAATTTCTAGAATATCTTTTTTTATTAAAACAATTTATACAGATGAATATAAATCCAATAAGTGTTTGTTTAATAATAATAAAAGGTGTTTCTAATACATCAAATTTGAATCAAAAGTTTTCACTATAAATAATGTTTCATTATGCATGAAAAAGAATAAATTATGGTTATAACTACTTTTTCATATTTCAACTAATTACATTACATTGTAATAACCTAGGAATGATTTTTGAAATAGAAAATGATATATCCTAAATATAAGGAATAAGTGGTTACAAAAATTAAATTAATTTAATTTTTTTAATATGAATTATAAATTATAATTCACATATTTTTATCAAATATTGTTTTGTGATAACATAAATATAGAAATGAATAATGTAGAGTGTAGAGGAAGAGGACAAGAGTGTGGTATTTGAAAAATGTGTTATCATTATAGAATGTTATTAATTACTTAAGGTCACGAGTTTGGTATTTTCTAATAAATTTTATAATGAAAACAATGAGATATAATAATTTTACCATATAATATTTTATGGAAGGAATTATTTATGATGAAGATATAAAAAAAGTGTAGTAATTTCATCCTTTTTTATTCAAGAAAACTAATGATAAATCATGAAAACGGAAAATAAAATAATAAAAAGAATAAAATATCAAAATAAATGTTTTAATATATTTGTATTTGTGAAATAATCATAATTTGTTATACAAGTTTAATATAAATTTAATGTGTGATATAAACTTTTTATTATGACTCATGAAAGTAATTTCATATTTCCAAGAGTGTATCTTTAAAGATAAACTCTACTTTTCTATACCTATAATTAAATTCATTTAGAATGTGAATCATTGGAAAAATCTATAGGATACCAAGGAATTTGCTTATCATTTTGATATTTCAACACTGTAAAACACTATAATACATTTTTTGTTTTTTTTTGATTTTCGTATAAGAAAAATAGTAATCATATTAATTAGAAAAAAAGTTGTTTGTAATGAAACATAAATATAATTTCATATCACTAATTGAACCACTCTTAGTGCTCTCTCAAGTATCATATTGGTGGAATAAATGTATGGGATCATGTACAAATCATGGGTGATTAAAATCATGCATAATTTGGATTATTAAAATCTTGGGGGGAACATAGAACCAAAGTACTATTTCTTACTATTGAAATTGGAGAATGGCTAGTAGAAAGGTAGCAGAAGAGGATGTATATATAACCCTCAGTGAGTAATTTAATGGATTTAATGAATTCCCAACCATATCATCGCTGATTTTAGAATTTCATATCACATGAATAGGTGAGTGAAATCAGAATATAGTGAATTACATAAAGTTTGAAATTGATATAATAGCTATATATTCTACCTAAAGTAAACATAAAGAAATATATAGTGAAACAATTTTTGATGAAATATAAAATATATCTCATTATAAATCCCTTTCCACCATTACTATCATTAATGTGGAAGCTTTTACCTTTCCCAAAATATGTTTTGGATGAGAGAGTTACTCATTTGATTGACACCCATGGATGAATTATTTTTAATGAAAACTATTAAGAGACCTTCACATTGTTCTATAAAAGAAATATGTTAATGTATAATTAGATCATAATATCTTAAATAACAATCCATGAATAAAATATATAGTGATTCAACACATGATTTTTAAAAGAGAAATCAAAATATTCTATGTAGTTTCTTCATTCAAAACAAGAAATGATATCAGAATGCCACTCTAGGAAACCAAATTACACAAAACATAAATTTCCCTTTAATATAATTGAAATAGTATTTAATTATATAAAATATTTTAGTATGAAACTCATTTGAGGTACAAATAACTCCACACATAGAAGGGACAATTTTTCTCGAAAACACCTCTTCATAGCAAGTTATAAACCCTATAAATAATATATAGGTGACCTAAAAATAATTTGATGTAAAGGAGTAATGAACAATTTAAAATTAATTTGACTTATTTTTCAAGAATGTAGTTGAGTATCAATCTCCAATTTTTGGAATTTGGGGGCCCACACCCTACCATGACATGCTTCTTGGATAGTACCAACCAAGTATACCCACTAACAGAGATATCTATTTCCCATTATCATCCTTACATTAATAAAAAATAAACATTAAACCATCACAATGAATATATTATTAAATGTAAAAATATATGTATCCATTCTGATCTATATTAAATAATATTAAATATAGACTTTAATTTTACAATAAATATCAAATGAAATATAAGTATGTCATCATATAAAAAACAATGATTTAAGATGATGACACCTATGGAATATGGAACAAATCCAAATTATATATAAGATATTTTCCTTGAATCATTCATATGAATGTAATAATCATTTTTATGAGTATTGTGATTCCATATTAAATACAATTTAGAAAATACAACCACATCAAGAATGAAAATAATAAAAATATTTGTTATAATAATATTATTAATGAATTTATATAAGTTCATATTTATAGAGTTTATTCTTGGATGTATGCACCAATTTTAATTAGTTATATTCCATACTAAAGGTAGTGTAACATTAATCACTTTACCCCCTTCATAAATACATTATATATATTGATTATATATTTATTTTTTTAATTTATTTCATTATCTTTTTCATTATCAGGTTTTCTCCTCAAGTAGCTCTGGTTCATGATCCCTATAATGTCAGTTTCTTATGTTCACCTACACAATGAAATAATAGAATCAACTCTAACAGATACCACAATATAAGGATCCTATTACCACAATTTGTTTCCACTCTGAACAAATATTTCATGTGTTATTGTTTCCAGTGCTAACTTATTCCATTATATCCACATATGAACAACCCAATGTGTTATACATCCATGTTAAAACGATAAAAACTATCATTACCTTCCCATAAATTTAAATAAACCTATCACCAAACAAACCCTCATGAAATGATCTCACTTAAACATTCCATGATCCACCTACCATTAATAAAGATGTGGGAAAGGGTAAGGGGAGGAAATAATGGAATGCATGCGGGAGTAAAAAATGAACCTCCTCTATATTTCATAATTATTAAATCAACCAAATCACACATTAACCTAAAATAATATTATTGGAGTAATTCTTGTACTATAAAAATATATTTTTTACTGATTATGTGATTATGAACATCTTTTTATATACAAATTTTTTTATATAGGATGAATGAATAACCAACACACACTTGATAAGAACTGTGATTTAAAAACATAATATTGAATACATAATTTCATTATGGGGAAATTAAAATAATAAGAAATGTCTTTAAAGAAGGAAATTTTATTCTCTACTATCATTCATGATGTCTATGATTGTATTATTTGATTCTATTGTTCGACTAATTTTACTCCAAATCATATATAATTATCTAATAATATTGTTTTCTAAATCCACCAATGTATTAAAGAAGATGATGTATAAATAGATAGAATACCCTAGGTCTATATTTAATAACCAAATAATTAATCCCATAAAATTAATAAATAAATTCATGTGATTCTTCAAAATTGAAACACAATAGAAAACTCAAGTAACATTCTCTCTAGGATAAAACCACTATTTTGAAATGAACATCAATGCTGGAATTCACATATGATGATATTTTTATGAGATATAGGAAATCTAAAAAAATACCAATGGGAAGACTAAATAATATTCTTCAATACAATATTTAGTTTTATTAGTCCTCCACCATGTCTAAAATAGCATGTTGGAACATACTAGGGGTAAACACCACACCAAAAAATTAACATCACCATAAGATAATATTCTCATTGTTATATTCCAAGGTAAGTGTATTGTTTACACATAGGTTCATCAAAAAATAAAAAAAAATAGATTTATTTCTATACCTATAACACAAGGATAACAACATCTTATGCACCTAAATTTACATTCATCCTTAAATGGGAAACAATTTAGGTTCCTTTAAAAGGAGTCAAATGTAATAACTTGTGTCTTAAAAACCCACTATTTATTAATATTAATTCATCTTGGAGTCTTGAGATCTAAACAAACTTGATACACAATTTCATGTGAAAGGAAAACCTTATCATATCACTGCATATATCTACATTAACCCATCATGTGTCATGATCTCAATGTGAAACACTTCTTTTCCATTCAATTCTTATGATGATTCATTCTTAGAACTATTTTTCACTGATGAAAGTTTTACTAGATAGGGATTAATAAAACTCCAAACCACTATGTTCTAACTCAGAACAATTCAAGGGGCCATATAAGACTCCCTTGATAATTTATTCGTAAATTGATGTGGATGGGTAAGTTTTTATAGTGGGTATTATAGTTGTTATGTGAATTTGAAATAAAATATACCCTTTTTGTTACTACTATTTAGATATTGGTTCCTTGATGGTATTTAAAGACATGCATATGGGAATGCTGGATTATCATATAAAACATAGGTGTTAATAAACATGTCTTTCGGTATCCATATGAGTAATATAGAATTTGTTATAAAATTTCATGGGTTATACATAATTAATTAAATTCCTGATCCAATATAATTTTTTAATATGGCGAGTCTACATTCACCATTTTTTTACATTTATAAAAATTATACTATAATTGTTTACAATATTAAGGTATATACTAAATAACCATTAAATGTAAAAAAAATTATGATATATTTTCTATTTTTAACTATATTTTAAATTTTGTAATATGACAACCATTTCACAAACAAGTGGTATTGTATAAGTATAATTTGTATCATCATTTTTGTGATATATTATGGTGAAATAGAATTCACCCATCCTATGCCCATATTGGTAACACATTCATCCAAAGATTCTTTTATTTTAGGGTTGAATTTTTGAATTCCTTCATAACTAATATATAATTAGTTTTTGAAGAATTTTTTATATATAGTAATACACCAAAAATAAAATTTGGGTGAACCGTTGACCAAAAAGAAAAAAACAACAAATTTTTATCTTAATGATAATATTTAATCCTGCAAAAATAACACAATTAATGAGAAATTAAAAAAAAATTGGCAGTTGGAGTATTTTTTTTTGAATACAAATATGGCATCAAATGGTTTATTGTTAATTTTTTTCATTTAATGAATTTAAAATATTTGATAATTCAGTTAAAATTGATTTTTTTATATTTCTCTAGGTAACAAGATTAAAATTATAAAAGGGAACATTGGGATATGTGCAATTAATTATATTAATTTTTATGATACAAATGTCATGATTTAGATTATTAAATGAAAAATTTCATAGGCTATGTATAAATGAAATATATTCCTATTCATTTTCCAAATTCTAGGAAGCCGCACAATTGAGGTGGTACATAAGAATAGGTTGGGCTTGAAGGGGTACACATCATATTAAATGGTCCAAATTTAACCTCAGATATCCTTGATACCCATATTTCAAGATCAATTAAAGATTAAAATGAAGACATATAGTCTCATATAATATTAAATAAAGTACTTCACAGGCAATTTGATAATAAATTTTGGAAATTTATTCACATTTTAGATTAAAATACCATATTTTAGTATCTATGTCATATTAAAACTCAAATACTAGATTCTTATATAAATATTGAACCCTAATTATATAAAAAAAACATATCATGAACTAAAATAAAAATTCAACATCTCCATGTATACTGATATTATAAAATTATATCATGAATATTATATGTGTAATATATCATGAAAATGAATTCATATAGTGGTTTTGGGATGATTTATAGGAAAATTGAACCCAGAAGGGATCATGAATATTATTTTTGGAGGAATAACACATTATAAACCTAATATATTTCTAAGAGATACAGGAGAGTATTTAATAAGTAATAATATTCATGTGAGCAAGAATTCTTAGACTAAAATGGTATCAAAAAATGTAAAATTTATAATCGATTAATTTAATAAAAAAAATCATTTTGGGAGTATCTCATAATTTTAATTTTTATCATTTGTTTCCATTAAAACAAATTTTCACTCTATTCATTGTTATCGTGTTTTTCTTCTCATGACATTCAGTTTTTCTAAAAATGATATCTTAAGATCTCGGAAAAGATGAGATACAAACTTGAGGTTATTTACATATATGAATCTAATAGATTATAAATTCTATTTATATTGTACTTTTAAATTCCATGTATGATACATATATGACTAGGGTAATTGATGATAGATGTTTTCAGAAAACATCAAACATTTATATCCCTCGTCTAGTTCAAACTATTATTCTTATTTCTATTACAGTAGTTTAATTATAGATGTATGATTGGATTAGAAGATTGATTTTTTTGGAAATCATGAATTTTTTACATGGAGTTAATTTTGGAACAACACTAAATTGAAGTTATTATGTCCTTCTATTTTGGAGGATATTTTGGGTAATGTACATGGCTTTACATGTTATGATGAGAAATTATGAAAACTGGGAATTGTGCATCTGTGTAATTTTTTCCCCAATTCATCTAGCCTTTATATGAGATTCAAAGAAAGTGAAGCAATGTAAGTTTATTTATATTGAATAAAGGGTTCCATTTTTCTTTTTATTTTATTCTAATTTTCATCACACTTACAAACACTCACATTATCATTTAAAAATATCCCTTATTTAAATTTATTGAGTCCCTTATTAAAGTCACATAAAAATAAAAAAAATTAAAGAAATGGTGAGGGTAAATATCTATATCCTTGGGTACATTCTCGTATTTAGATCATGAGAAACTATAGTTGTAAAATAATAAAATTTCTAATTGATGAATAAAAAATTTATATTAGGCTTTTATCAAATCTTTTTTTTACAATTTCCAAGATTCCAAGATTGTATCTATTTTATATTTATATTCTATAGAAAATTAATTTTTTAATAAAAAAGTAAAAAAAAATATTTTTTTTGAATAAACTATAAAATCATAGTTATAGAGTGAAACTTTTTTTCAAATTGATATGATCTATTTGGAGAAACATTTTTTGGAAGGATATATTCTAGATGCTTTTTTGAAGAGACCAATTAATAAATGAAACCATATTACTTCAACGTTGTGGGTAGATAACATTATATGAAATTAATGTACATTTTCAATTTACATCTTGATAAAATAATAAATTTAAAAACTATGTTTTATCCCTTTAATAAAGAAAAGATATAAGAGTTCTAGTACATGCTAGAAAATTATACTCTACCCAACAATCTCTAGTATATGGTAGTGGATAACGTAGAATAATAATAGATACAATGTAAGTGGATTTAAAGAGATAAAAAATACATGGTTATCTTATCTTAGTTATTTTAATAAATTTATTAGAAAACACATACAACATATGTAGATTCATTTGATTTAATAATGTATTCATTTTTTTGTAGTAATGGATTCTGATTAAAATTATGATATGGATGTGTTTGAGGAGAAAATAGAGAAGATATTTGAGTGTAATATTTTTTCATATTTGGATTATTACAAAAAGTTTCTCTTTATTTATGATTAATTATATAAACAATAAGAAGAAGAGAATAAAAATATTTTTATGAATGATTCATCACCAATTGACAATACTCCTCTTGTTAAATAATATGGGGAGAAAAAAAATCCTCATAACACTTCCTCCAAAATTACATAAATAATATAAAAAAATAGAAGGTGAAAGAATCACTATATTCTTCTAGTTTAGTATATGAAGTGAAAAAATGAAATACATTAAAATAATCATGATTCGGATGTTCAAATTACAAAAAAATATATCCTATATTATATTTTTGGTGGTTGTTTGTAATACATGTAATGTTTTAGTAAAAACAAATAGTACTCTCTTGTATGGGACCATACCGTACAATCAATTTCTTATTTAATTTTTTATTTTATATTTAATTAAGGTGATCGTGCATATTTTATACTACTATATATTTTTTTGTGGGATGGAATATTATGGGAAATATGAAAGATAAATTTAAGGATAATCATCACAATAAATACATTTTTGTATTAATCATGGTTATTAATTTTTAATAGAGAATTTGAATTATATGTGAACAAAATTTTATTAATGTTATTCAAAAAAGTGGGTAGAAAATAGAGATGTTTACTGGAATTGTACTAGCTTACAGATGATTTTTACATTTTATGTGTTTTTTATATTAAATTTCTTTTAGATATTTTTTTATCCATAACTAAAAACCATTGTAAATGTATATTATCAATGATATTTTGTAAACATTTATAGTTTTTATTATATAAGTATTTAAATGAATACTGATATGTGATATAATCTCAAAATTTAAATTTTATAATTTTTTAAACATCAAGGAAACATGAATCCATTGTGAATAATTGTTATCTGTTATCAAATACTCGATATCAATATTTTTAATACATTTTTTCATGTTTATAAATTTCAATCTTTTATATAATCCATAGATAATTAAATATCATACTGAACATGATATAGTTCTCTTCTTCATTGATATTAATATTTATAAGGTTTTTAAAAAATGATTGAGGTTCCATTTTGAATGTAATATTTTAAATATAAATATATTTTTAGACATTACTTATATATAAAATTTGTTAATCCATCATAATCCATGATCTACCAAATATATATCCACATTAAAATCTTAACATCCACACTTTAACTATTCATGATAATGTTTCAGGACTATTAAGAACAAGAGTTGGATAATGGGTTGTTTCATGGAACTCATGGGATGATTTTTTAAATTACAAATTTATGTTTTTATATTACATAAGTTATTTAGTTCCAAATTTCACAATAAATGTTGTGAAATTTTTTCACTTATTTTACTTATTGAGAAAAAAAATATGAATAAGAAATTCAACATAAAAATAATTTTATATAAATAAAATAAATGGATAGAATTAGAAAAAAATCATTATATATTATTCATAAGTAGACCTTAATGATGAAGAAATATTATAAGATAGAAGAATAATTTTTAGGAGGAAAATTAAAAACAATACTGAGTGTCACAATTGATTAAGTCCTCCATTATTCTAAAAAATTAATGATTAATCTTTATGGTTTATTGTTTCACATGAAAACAACCAAAAATAACCCATAAACAAACCCACATAAAATTCACTATGATTGATACAAAAAATGTACTCTATTATTAGGAAAAGTGAAATTAATGAAAGACTCTCGAAATCAAGAATGCACTCTAGAATGGTAAAACATTTATGTAGAATACTGTGGGCATGGAGAGATAAATTTCCAGGAAGGTAGGTAAACAAGATATAGAAGAATTATTAAAAGGATAAATGGATTTTTATGAATAAAGTGAAATATGGTAAATAAGATTCTTAAATAAGTCTTGATATTTATATAGTTGAATGAATTGAAATGGTCTATAAAATATTCCTTGAGATGTTTTATTTGTCCCTGGTTAAGTTAACATCCATAGAGTACAATGTTTAAATGTGGATGACTGAAAAACATAAAAAATTATTAATTTTTATTTCTTTATTTAAGTGATTTTAATGCCATAAATTTCATTATATAAGAAAAATTATAGCATATACATATATTTTTGTAGTGTGATATCAATATTTTTAATATGGATCAAAATTATTATTTTATTGATTTAATTAATTTACATGATTTATCTGAAATTTTAAAAAACATTTAAATATATTTTTTATTCTTTCTGGTTAAAGGGATTAACCTTATATATGTGAACAATGAGATATATAAGATTCACAAAGGATTCGCACATGATATAATTGTAATGTTGAGGATGATTAAATATGTAATTTTTAAGGTATTTTAAAACCCATTCCTTTTATAAATAATGATAACCCATGAGGTATAGAAAATAGGATAGAATAAATTTTTCTAGGGGTCTCACAAAAAATTAAATGGGTATATTGACAAATTATTTAATATTAAATTTTACATTTAATTAGATATATAATATTGAACAAATTGTTAATATATCATGTAATATTAATACTACAGTCTAAATAATACAAATTATTAAAATAAATTGTCTTCTTCTGAATATAGAATATAATTATATTCCAGCAATAATGTTAGACTAAAATTCCACTACATGATTCAAATAGAAGAATATATTAATACATTTAAAAGGGATTTATTTATTAACATGAAGAAATTAGTCTTTACCATCAATTCTGAGTTCAAAAGAATGCACTCATAATGATTTGATCATTCATTCATATATAAAACCTTGAGGGAAGGTGATCATTTGATGACTCAAGAGAAGAATTAACAATGTGAGGATCAGAAAGGTGACTATTTGTGGAAATATCACACTCTGAGCTTGATCCATGAGGAAGAAATCATGGAGTAGAGATCAGAGGTAATTATTTTCAAGGAATTAAAAAATTTTATGTCAGAAAAGGGGGATATGTATGTAAAATGTATAATAGGATACCCTCTGGAAAAGGGTTCCCAACTAAAGAGTACCATAGAATATTAATTCCTATAAATAGTATCAAAATGTACTTAATTATTTTAATATTTTTAATGTTTTCATTCTCTATACTTTTCTACATTAGTATTATGGAACTCAGAATTTTTCACCAATATTAAGATGATAACCTGAGTGACAACACCTAGATTATGCCATATGATTCTGTAGACCTCATTACATTCCCATATGAATTTCATTTTTCATACATATAGAAATTTGGAGACTGGGGAGATGAGGTGACAAACAAACATCAAACATAACTCTCATCTATTTTCATTTATAATATAAAATCTATTTTCTCTTCTTCTATATGAGTTATTGATGTAAAATGTATTTTAAGCCTTGAGTGGTGCGTGAAACCATCACATAGATCCATTCTGGCAGTGATGGATGCAATATCGATGGAGGTGCATCTAAATTATTAATTTGGAGATAATGGTTAGAAATGTTTATATTGGTACATATAATGATGTAAATTTATAGATATTTTGTTGTGTAGGAATGTGCTACTAATTATGTCCCCAAAGTGAGTTAGTATAGGGAACTAACTTGTCATTTGAAAATGATGGACCAATGATATTGATTTCAAGGGTCTCTCTTTTCTTCATGTATTATTCTTTTTTACATTTAATAAATATATTTTCATTTTATCATTAACCAACCACCCTTATTTTCAATTTTAATTTTTTTAATTTGAATATTAATGAAAGTATAATTATATGTAAGGGACATTTAGTGAATTGGATGGATCCTAGGATACAAAAATGTTGTGAGATCAGTAGCTGATATCATGATGGATATTTTAAATTTTTAATTGTCATCCAAACCCTTTTATTATGTTTTTTCACTATAATACTTACAATAAATTATATATTTGATTCTTATACATGAAAAAAATTAAATACCCATGAATAAAAAGTCCAAATAATCATCTTATGTTTGATGATGTTATTTTTTCCTTAATAATATTAATACACCAATATTAAAATGAATGATGTTTCATATATATTGATCAAAATAATTTTATCTATATATTCATTCCCTAAAATATTTAAAACAGGAAGTGGATATGGAAGGACCTACTCATGTTCCATGAATATTCAATACATTTCCTCAAAAATAATTTAATCTATTTTCTAAGATATATTTAGTAAGAGTAATCATGGTATTCTATCCCTTATGTTGATATAAAAGGATATAATGTTCATGGATCTAGAGAATTTAGACACAGAAATTACTAAGGATGTGGAAAAATAATTATTTTCATATTTAATTTTCTAACAATTATTATATTATATGATAAATATCTCATATAAATATGAAAATTTCAAAAAAAATGTGGTTAGTGAATTCGAATATTGAAAACATAAGGATATCATCTATTATGATGGTGTTGTTTGTTTTGGAAAGATGATATGAATACAATCAGTTCTGCGATAAAAATAGAATATTTAGATTAGGATCATAGATCAAATTTACTGATATACCATGGTAATAACATTATTTATAAGTATTTAAGAGTACATTTTTTTAGGGAAAAAATGAAGCACAAAATTGCTGATAATTTTTTTAGATTTTGGGTATGAAAACAAGATAAAGTTGAGTTTTTACCTGAAAATGGGGTCATACAATATTTCCCTATACTAATGTGAATGTTGTAATATATAATAATAAAATTTGTAATTGGTCATCACAATATCTCAAATAAGAATAATTCATTATGGGTTATTGTGGAACACCTTATAATGTCAACATATTCCATTAAATAAGATTGGATTCATTACTTGATAATATTGAATTAATTTATATTAATTATATTTTTAAGTGTCTTGGTTCATTATTATAACTTTTTTTTGATCATAATACATGAATCACATTAACATTTTAGTGGATATATAATAAGGCTCTAGAAAGTGTGATATATTTCTAAACAGATTATTGTATTGTTTAAACCATATTGTATGAATGGACCTTGATATGGGGTTAATCTATATGGTAAAATGTTTATTATTTTATTTTCAAAAATGACTTTTTAAAGACCTCTAAATTCCATGGAATTTTTTTCGTAAATACACGGTAATTTTATGAGTCCATAAAAATTGACGGTGCATGATTCTGAGGCCCGGTGTGCCCAGAATCATTTTCTGATGTTTTGTTTGGCTACGTTCAGAAAACGTACGAGCGTATTTTTATAACTTTTGAACCGATGCTCGGAATTGAAATCTGAGGGCACTAGTGAACTCGCAGCGCCGTTATTCGCTTAAGGAGTCTTTCACTTTGATAAATGTGAGTCGATAAGATAAGTTATCCTTTTGGGTTTTCGTGGAGAATAATAAAATAAAGCGATCTTCACTTTATTTTTACTTGAGCCGCCATGTGTGTGTTTGGAGGTGGGACACACTGGATCTATAACATCCTTATGGAGGTTTTAATTTGGATGTGGGACCACCACACCTTAACCTCCCATGAGAGGTTAAGATGGTGGGGCCCACCCATACCTAACCTCCTGTGAGAGGTTATGACGTGGGGACCATACGGGACTAAACTCCCCTATTAATGGTGGGAGAGAAAAACCTCTAAACTACCCTTATTAATGAGGGAGAGTCTCTCCACACTCACCCTACTTTATTGGTTCCAACTCCCTTAATTAAATTTTACCAATCCTCTACATTAAATTAATTTGTGCCAATACTCATAAATTAATTAAGGGGGAGCCAAGTTAATTATTTCATCTCTTTGAATTTTGTGCCAAAAAAATAATAGATAACTCAATCTATTATTATTTTGGTTGGAATTTCTCATTCAGTGGAATATTGGGGAGAGGAGAGCTTGGGAGGAATAGAATTCTCCAACGAAAAACCCCATCTACCAATGAAGAATGAAGAATGAAGAATGAAGAATGCGTTCTTCCAACGAAGAACGCCAACAATGATCTTCTTTGAACTTCTTCCCCGAACACCTACCAACGTGGAGCATCTTCCATAGTCGACGCAACATGGGATTGGAATTGTGCGGTGGATGAGATGAACAACGATCTTCTTCATCTACTTTCCGAGACTTCATCGTCAAACAACGATCAAAGGTAGGGTGATTATTACATGTTTATGCTTTCCTTGAATCTTCTTCTTCGGTTGGAAAAGAATTTTTTTGGGTGAGTTGTTGTTCATCGTATTTCTATCTTGATGAACAGATTGTTACCACCCTAAACAAGGAGTGTGTGGTCCAAACCAACATGGCCCAACCCCTCTGCCATTCTTGTTTGTGAAAATCTTTGGCATGGCGATGAGGTGACAAAACAATAAAGGCGGAAATGACAAAGGTCGCGGTACCTGCAGCCTCCGCAAACTGCGTCACCCCCACGGTGCTCCAGTGCTCCTGGCCATACCGCAGCCCTCTAGGCAAGACACCCTGGCTGCACCGCCACTGGCCCACGCCACCCGGCTCCCGGCCGCCACCGAACTCCCGTGCGCCCCGGCTGAACCCCTTCGGCCGGCGCTGGCTCGAGCTGCTCCCTATCGGCCATCCCGACAGCCTCCCGACCACCCGCCGGCCCACCTGGCACCCTTCTCGATGACCCCCTACCCGACCACCCACCATCCCTCCTGCCATCCTACTCGACATGGCCATGCCTAGCCCATCCACCTGCTGACCTGCATGCCGACCTTCCTAGCTGCCTCCCGGCCTGCCCGGCCGCCTCCTGTGTGCCCGACCGAACCGCACTGGGTCGTTCACCCTGTGTCGCCCTCGATCCCCTTCACGGTACCCTGGGTGAACCGGCCCGGCCACGCCCTCTAGATCGAGCTGCACCGGGCTGCGCCCTCACGACGCTCTGGGCCGAACCAGCACCGATCTCGGGCCGAACCACCCACGCGGCCCACTGGGCAGGGCCCAGCGGGCCGGGCCGAACCTAACAGGATGGACCACCCAATGGGTCGGGCCAGACCCAAAAGGTCTGACCAGGTCGACCAAGACCGGGTCAACCCAGACCGGGTCGGACTAGACTGGGTTGGGCCGGGTCTGTCCGATCGGGTCGGACCAGACCCAAGCCCACTACCGGCCCTTTACTTTATTTTTTACATATCTTTGTCATCGGACGTCCATTTGATGAACCATTAGTGGCGCTGGTATTCTTGGAGTGTGATGTTTCCTTTCTGTATACCCCACTGGAGTTCGGGGTAGAGTTGAGATACGGTCAGGTTGGATCGTGTATTAATCCAACCGAGCCCCCGAGACTAAAAGGCTAATAGCTCACATATCGGGCGTCCGATTGACGCGCCGTCTGTTGCGTTGAGACCCCTATGTCATTACGTATCTTTTAGATACTTCTTCGTGGTACTTCGTGATAGTTGGAGTATCGACCAGTTGCTCATGGAGTGGATCCTCCCAGAGATGACCATGCGTTGTGTGGAGAACTAGTAGCTAGCTGAGACCTGATGACTGATGACCGTTTAGACTCAGATTGACTCCACTAGCCTAGCAGGGATCACCATGGTGTCTTGGCAGACCCATAGTAGGGAGCGCCATGATGTTGCGACAGACCCACGATACTCGACAGGAAGAGTACCTTAGTAGGCTACGAGGGGGAACACCTTGGTGACGCAGAAGACCTACGGTGGGGAGCGCCTTGGTGATGCAATAGACCCACAATACTCGACA
The DNA here is from genome assembly GCA_963277665.1 of Viscum album. Lineage (NCBI taxonomy): Eukaryota > Viridiplantae > Streptophyta > Magnoliopsida > Santalales > Viscaceae > Viscum > Viscum album. The sequence continues at coordinate 1,113,706,534 of OY728147.1, forward strand.
AGAGGAGTACCTCAGCAGTCCAAGGTTAGTGGGAAGCACCTGTTGGATCGAATATGTAGATGTATATGTATATTAGATGGAACAATACAAGAGGGGGGGGGGGGTGAATTGTAGGTTTAAAACTTTGTGTTTAAACACAGAAGAAATTAGTTTAAATGATCTTAAACTAATAAAATTCACCACAAGAACTAACAACCACAATTGTATTGAATATAAAGGTATGATATGATGTGATACTATAAGAAAAGTAAAGCAATTGTATTTAAGATTAATACAATAATCAGAGTAAAACAATAGTGAAGGATTCTATCATAAAGCATATAGAATAAATCGATAAAATATGTAACAGTATGATTGTAATTGAAACAATTACAAATGAATATGAAATGAAGAAAGGAAACAATACAATTCCATTTCTAAAACAAACAACAACGGAAAAGTAAAAGTATTACAATTCTTTTGAACCAAAGAGAAGGGTTATCCTTTCACCTAGGATAACAGGTCTATCTTACCAACACCTTGGTAAGCCCTCGATATGATGATCAGTACGTCTGTCTTGCTATCCCTGCAAGCCCTCGATACGATGATCGGTACGTCTGTCTTGCTATCCCTACAAGCCCTCGATTTTGTAGGTAATTGGAACCTCTGTCTTTCAATCAATTTAAATACCTCGATACAATGATCGGTAGCATTGTCTGCCTATCCCCGGTAGCCCTCGATCGTTGTCACCTGATCGGACGCACAAAGCAAAACAAAGCACTTATATAAATACAAAAACTAAGAACAAGCCGTTCATGTTTTGTAATCTCAAGGATTTTATACGAAGCAGGAGAGAAGTCACAACGTCTCTCTATAGAACTTGATAGAAGCAAAGTCTCACACACTTATGTCATCTTGGCTTCAAATTACCTCATATTTATAGGCCTCAGGTTCCAACGGTCATATTTACTCCAACGGTCATATTTATCTGAAAAACTCAGAGGGACATGGACACTTGGAATTATAATGGTCATATTGAAACAGAAAACACGACATCATTTTGATTAGTTTATAACTAACTCCGCAACATCGTTTTGGTTCAAACAGAAGATATAAAAAGATGATAAAATCAGTACGATTAATATGAAACATGTGTTTTTGATAAAGGACCAAAACAAGCAAGTAATGCAAGTAAAGTATGAGTACTATAAGTATTACTTATTTTAATGTATTGATACGATACAAACTGAGTATGATACATAAAACTCAGTACGATTAACAGAGTCAATATGATTGCCAGAGTCAGTACGATATGCATGGTCAATACGATCATCATGATCAATACAATAAACATGGTCAGTACGATTAGCATGATCAGTATGATAAACATGATCAGTACGACCAGCATGATTAGTATGATAAGAATGGTCAGTACGATCAGCATGATCAGTACGATAAACATGGTCAGTACGATCAACATGGTCAGTACGATAAGTATGGTCAATACGATAAGTATGGTGAAAGACATTTGTGATTTCCAAAACAAGATATAAATGTCAAAAGAGAACTTTTGACTCAAAAATATCCCTCTTTTTGGAAATCACAAAACACAAAGTAAAAAACTAAAGAAATACTTATCTCCCCCTAAGTTATTAGAAACTCTTTTGAATATGAAATTGAATACAACTAACACCCCCTTAGGTATGTATTTTTCTAAGGATTGTATTCATAGATTTTTCTTGATTTAGAAGTATTTGATTAAAACATTCTCCATTTGTAAAACATTCTCCCCCTTTATAAAACATTCTCCCCCTTTGTGATTTACAAAAAGAATGGGGTAATCTTGAGTTTCCATAAAGAGTTAGAGAAAATAAATGCAGGAAAAAGGAAAGGGTAACAAAAATCTCATTACAATAACAAATGTTTATAGAGTTCATGAAAAGAAAACAAGAATAACAGTCATTTGTTTTCTCTTTCCTTTTCCTTCTTTATCAACTCATGAAGAATGAATTTCATCTTTTTGATATCCTTCTTATCTTCAGATATAGAATCACCCTGAGACATGAGAAGCTCTTGTTGGTCGTAAAAAATCAGATCCTGATTCTTGATGGTCTCCTCCTGGACCCTGATTACATATTCAAGAGTATCAATTATATTTTGTAAATTCTTGTTGTCATTGGATAACATATAATTTTGTTTTTTCAACAAGAATAATTTATCTTTGAAAGATGAAACTTTTGAAAACTCAGACTGAAAAGCATTCAATATCTCTTGAAACTATTTCACTGAAGGAATATCAGCTCCATGGGTATTTGACAATTGATTCAGCCTTTCAAAAGTTTATTTGTCAAGATTATTGAAATCAATTGTGAGATCATTTGAAAGTATTCTTAAGTCTTCATTTGACACTTCATGATCATTCACCGAGCTTTCTGTTTTTTATGACTACTTAGTCATTCTATTACAAGCCTTCTTATGAGTAGCCGAACTTTCAGATAGAACTTTCAAATCGGCTTCAACTGACAAAACTCTCTTTCTTAATTCTCTTATAGAACCAAACTTATTTTTCTGATTGTTAGTAATGTAATCAATTTTTTCTTCAAGCCTGGGAAAATAAGGGATGGTCTTCTCAATTCTCCTTAAAACATCAATAATGTAATCACTTTTCTTAAGAGAAATTGTCTGTTCTGAATCAGTATCCTCATCGTATGAAACCAGTTCATTTGATCGGAATGAGTCTACAACTGGATGTTTTCCTTTTGCTTTTTAAATCCCATTTCTTTCTTCTTCCACTTTGTCGCGGATAATGATTATTTTTTCTGATGATTTAGGACGTTGATTCCCTTGGGAAAGAAATATTTCTGGAGTTTCAAAAGATTCAGCCAGTGCTTGATTGTTATGAAGAACTTTTTGAATACCTTCACTTCATTTTTGAACCGATTCTTCTCTACTTTTCTTTGAGCTCTGAAGGAATTCCAAAAGAAAATCTCCTTCCTCTTCTTCAACTTCCTGTATTTCTTCCAAAATTTGTTTCCCTTTCTCTTTTTATGGGAGACTTTGTATGATAGGCTCTTGATATAATTATTCTATTATTTGAGCACTAGTATCCTCAAACATTTTCATGACTTTAGAAACATCAAAGTCTTGAGATTTTATTTTCAAAAGATTCTTCTTTTTCTTTTCAACCTTAAGGGTATCCTCAACCCTTAACCTCTCAGCAAAAGCTTCAGCTGGGTCAAGACCAAACTTAAGATCACCTTCCTTTCTATGTTCTCTTTCTTTTATCCATCTTGCCACAACCTCTTTACTATACTTAGTTTTCTTCTTTGGATTTGAACTGGTTTATAGATATGACTTTTGAGGAGCACCAACATATGGATTGTCTTTGGCTGGCATAGGTGCTGATAGATTCTGAGCCGATTTAGATTCTGAATCCTTAACAAAAATCTTTGAATTCTCATCAAAACAAACATTTTACTTCTTTAACGTACTCTTACATATCCAGGAAGGCTTCATCTCTTTCAATTTTCCTTTCAAATAAATATTGAAAAACTTCATGCTCTCAAGAATGAACTTTGTAAGAATAGATGGATACATGATCAAATGGGACTTAATTGCTCATGACTTAACATTCTTGATTGTTTCAAAAATGTGTCCCATGAGATTCACTTTTCTCATGTTGACAAGATATTAAAGCATGAAAATATCAGAAAATTTTAGAGTTTCTCTATCCCCTTTCCTTGGGATTAGAAAACCTTGCATCCAAAGATCCACAAATCTATTGTCTGGAGAAAGATGAGCTACTTTCCTCTTCTCTCCATTTATAAGAAACAAATACTTTTCAGCACTTTATTTGCTAAACGTACCAACTTCCTTTGGTAGTTTATGAGATGGACAATAAGAATCACCTTATGCAGAAACACTTAGAAAGTGGGCTGCTTGCTTCATAGACATTGATATCTTTCTATCATACATAGAAAAATTGATAATCATGTTTTTTTTGAAAGAAACAGTCTTGTAGAACTGACTGACTTCATTAATAAGAACCGGATCTTGAGACACTATATTTTTGACACACAAAATCTCCAAGCCTTGAAACAAAATAATTCTTTTTATTGTAGAATCGTACGAATCAAAGAAGTCCCGAGAAACTAACCTTTCACTGAAAAAGTCTTTTTCTGAAAAAGTCTTGGAATACATTTTAGCAGGAGTGTTAGCAGAGGACTGAGACATATAGGTGAAGCCGATAGAAGATCGTACGGAGTCTTAAAACAGGGAGGCCGAGCTTTACCACAAAATCTGAAAAACCGGTGTGGGTTTGGGGAGGGGGGGGGTTCTATTTATAGGCAAAAAAAATGATCGTTGGTCTTCTACGGTTGAGATTAGAAGAAAAGAAATCAACGAATAGGATTAAAATGAAAAAAAAATCAAATAAAAATTAGGAAAGTATGTACCTACCAGAGATCGTAAGGTAATTGTTGGTTTAAATAGTATTAACAGTGAGAGAAAACATAAGCATATGAAGAGAAAAAAAACGACCAATTGTCATGCTGATGAAAAACAAAGTCGTTACTATAAACTGTCGTGCCAATGGAAAAACAAACTTGTTACCATTAACTGACATGCCGATGGAAAAGAAATTCATTACCATGAACTGAAGTGCCGATGGAAAAAAATTACATTACCATGAACTAACGTGCTGATGGAAAAGAAATTCATTACCATGAACGGATGTGCCGATGGAAAAGAAATTCATTACCATGAACTGATGTGCCAATGGAAAACAATTTCATTACCATGAACTGTCGTGCTGATGGAAAAGAAATTCATTACCATGAACAGACGTGCTGATGGAAAAGAAATTCATTACCATGAACGGACGTGCCGATGAAAAACAAAGTTGTTACCATGAACTGACAAGCCGATGGAAAACAAAGTTGTTACCATGAACTGACAAGCCTATGAAAAAAAAGTTGTTACTATGAACTGACAAGCTGATGGAAAACAAAGTTATTACCATGAACTGACAAGCCGATGGAAAAAAAACCTGTTACCATGAACTGATGTGCCGATGGAAAACAAACTTGTTACCATGAACTGACAAGCCGATGGAAAACAAAGTTGTTACCAAGAACTGACAATCCGATGGAAAAAAAAAGTGGTTACCATGAACTGACAAGCCGATGGAAAACAAAGTTGTTACCATGAACTGACAAGCCGATGGAAAGCAAATTTGTTACCATGAACTGAAAAGCCGATGGAAAACAAAGTTGTTACCATGAACTGATAAGCCGATGGAAAAAAAAACTTGTTACATTAATCAGTCAATACGATAAACAGAATGGTAAATAATATGATAATCATAAAGGTAAATAATAATAAGTAAACAGTCAATATGATAAATAGGAAGTTAAATAATACTATAAACTGCAAGGTAAATAATAATAAGTAAACAGTCAATACAATAAACAGAAAGACAAAAACACAACCCAGGATAATAATCAGAAAAAAAAGATCAAGGGAAAAAAATGTTCTCCCCCTTTTTAAGAGGAGTTTTTTTAATGTAAGGAGAAGTGTAAAACATGAAGTAGATATGAATGATTATTTTAATATAATCATTCCTATATTCTATTTTATAAACTCAAATCTATCGGAAGATAATGGTTTTGTAAAAATGTCAGCAAGTTGTTCTTGTGTTCCGATGTATTGTAAAATAATATCTCCTTTTTGTATGTGATCCCTAAGAAAGTGATGCCTAACATCTATGTGTTTTGACTGAGAGTGATGTGTTGGGTTCTTACTAAGATCTATAGCACTAGTATTATCACAAAGAATTTGAGTTTTGAAAAAACTCAATCCATAATCAGTGAGTGTGTGTTGCATCCACAAACACTTGAGCACAACAACTTCTAGCTGCTACATATTCAGCTTCAGCAGTGGAAAGTGCTACTGAGTGTTGTTTCTTACAGGACCAGGAAACTAGAGAATCTCCTAAGAAATGACATGTTCCATATGTACTCTTTCTATCCATTCTACAACCACCAAATTCAGCATCAGAAAAACTTTTTAAAACAAAATCATTTCAATAAGAGTAAAAAAGACCTAAATCCACAGTTCCTTTTAAATATCGAAAAATTATTTTCACAGATTTTAAATGAGAATCTTTTGTATTAGATTGGTATCTCGCACATAATCATACGAAAAACATTAAGTCTGGTCGACTGGTTTTCAAGTATAATAAACTTCCTATCATACCTCTAAATTTTTTTTGATCTACTAGTTTCCCAGTTTCATCAAGATCAAGTGTATTTGAGGTACCAATTGGAGTACTAATACTTTTAGTTTTTTCGTAACCATAATTTTTTAGTAAATCTTTTATATACTTATGTTGAGATATATATGTTCCTTCTGGTTTTTGTGAAATTTGAAAACCTAAAAAGAAAGTTAACTCACCAATCATACTCATTTCAAACTCAGATTTCATTAAGTTGGCAAAAGAATCAGTTAAATATTGCTGAGTTGATCCAAATATGATGTCATCAACATAAATTTGAACGACAAAAACATTTTTATTTTCCAATTTTATAAAAAGGGTTGGATCCGCTGTACCTTTTGTATAATTGTTTTGTAAAAGAAATCTTGTAAGTCTATCATACCATGATTTAGGGGCTTGTTTAAGGCCATATAGAGCCTTGGTAAGTTTAAAAATATGATTAGGATGTTTTGGGTCTAGAAAACCAGGGGGTTGTTTGATAAACACTTCTTCTTGAAAAAAACCATTTATAAAAGAACATTTAACATCCATTTGAAATAGTATGAAATTAAATTATGCTGCAAAGGCTAATAGAATACGAATAGATTCAAGTCTAGCTACCGGAGCATATGTTTCTTCGTAGTCTATTCCCTCTTGTTTATTATAGCCCTTAGAAATAGGTCTTGCTTTATTTCATACAATGATTCCATTTTCATCACATTTGTTTCTGAAAACCCATTTTACACCAATTATAGTTGTTTTTTAGGTCTTTCAACAAAATTCCAAACTTGATTCCTTTCAAATTCATTTAGTTCATCTTGCATTGCTTTAATCCAATCATCATCACCTAAGGCCTCACTTGGACTTTTAGGTTCTAATTGGGAAAGAAAGGCAAGATGTTCTATTTTATTTCTTAAGGAATTTATGGTCCTTACAGGTTGATTTACATCACCAATGATATTATCAATGGGATTATTCCTAAGAAACAATTGATTTGGGTTTTGTAAAACTTGTTCATCAACATATGGTAGAAATTATTCTGGGGTAAAAGTTTCAGGAACACTTTCTTGAGAATTTTCCTTATCAAAAGAATATTCTAATAGAGGTTGATAAACATTTTTAGAAAACACATCCGAAAATGTAAGTTGGGTTTGGTTGAAAAAAAAGGATTGGTTTCATCAAATTTAACATGTACTATTTCTTCAACAGTACAGTTGTTTTTATTGAAAACTCTATATGCCTTAGAAGTTGTAGAATAGCCTACAAAGATTACTTCATCAGATTTTGGTGTGAATTTGTGTAGATTATCTTTAGTATTCAGGATGAATACTTTGCACCCAAAAACTTTGAAGTATGAAAATTTAGGTTTTCGGCCAGTCCATAATTCATAAGGTGTTTTATTAAGAAATGGTCTAGTTAAAACACGGTTTATAGTATAACAAGTAGTACTCACAGCCTCACCCCAAAATTTCTTAGCAATTGAGTATTCACTCAACATGGTTCTTGTCATTTCCTGAAGAATAAGATTTATTCTCTCAATAACACCATTTTTTTGAGGAGTTCTTGGAGCTGAGAAATTGTGAGTAATACCTTTCTTACTACAAAAAGTTTCAAAATCTGAATTTTGAAATTCACCACCATGATCAATATGAATAGTTATAAATGGTAGGTTTTTCTCATTTTGAACTTGGGATCTAAATGTTTTGAAATAGGAAAAGGCTTATAATTTATTCGATAGAAAATAGACCCATGTAAATATAGTAAAGTCATCCACTAAAACAAATACATAGTATTTTCCTCCAATACTTCCAGTTTGTGAAGGAACAAAAATATCCATATGCACTAGCTGTAATGCATTAGAAGTTGAGACTTAATTAATTGATTTAAAGCAAGTTTTATGTTTCTTACCAAATTGACAAGGATCATAGACTTTTGAAGAATCGTATCTAAGATTCGGTAGTCCCTTTACAAGTATTTTATTTGAGAGTTTACAAAAGTTTCTCAGGTTGCAGTGTCCTAGTCTTCCATGCCATAGCCATGATTGGTCTTCTATTGCACTTAAGCAGGGTAAATATTGGCTCCTAAGTTCTTCTAAGTTAATAGTGTATACATTCTCTTGCCTATGGGTAGATAGAATGAACTCATCCTTGGAATTGTGAACTAGAAACTTATCATTTCTAAAATTCACAAGGAAACCTTCATCACATAATTGACTTATGCTAATGAGATTGTGCTTAAGACCTTTAACAAACAAAACATTTGAAATAAGAACTTTTCCAAGAAAAAAAATATTACATATTCCAACAATTTTTCTTGAGCATTATCTCCGAAGGTAACCTTTCCACCTTTTGTTTCGATGATCTTTTCAAAGAAATATTTGTTTCCTGTCATGTGTCGAGAACAACCACTATCCATGTACCAAATGTTCTTGTTGGTACACTTCTTATTTTCCTGAAAAAGAAACAATTAGTTTTTCGGAATCCAAACTTGTTTGGATCCAGAATTGTTAGATAATAGAATTTTATGTATCTACATTTGTTTTTCAAAATGGGCTTTATGAAATCCTAAAGAATGGGTTATATTAATAGAACAATATCTTTTCCAGTTTCCTCTACATTGACACTTAGAGCAAAAATGGGTATTTTGAGGAACAAAATAGTTATTACTAAACACCAGTTTAGAATTAATATAACCAATACCAGAATGATTCCTGAAAGGTCTAATTTGAGAATACATTTTATCAATGTTTTCCTTACCATAAGTAAAGTTTTATAAACATTTTTTCAAGGAAAAAATTTCTGACTTTAGTTTCAAAACTAAGTTCTTATCCTCCAAAAAATTTGATTTTGAACTAGAGTTAAGCTCTAAAATATTTTTCTTAGAAATTACATTTTCAATATCCTTAGAAAGTTTATCCTTATCAGATTTGACTTTCTCAAGGGTTTTTAAAATAATTTCAAAATCATAAGTTTTCATATCAAGATCATTAGAAAGATCTGATACTTCTTTGGTTAAAATTGAAATTATAGATTTTTCTTTATCAAGATTTTTCTTGAGTTTAGAATTTTCATTCTCAAGTAATTTAGCAAACCTAAATACTTCTTCAAATGAAGGTAATGTATTATCTTCCAATAATGAAGACTCATCATTTGAAGATTCATAATATTTATTATCAGTATAATTTGCATTTAAGGAAACATTTGTAATAGATTCAGCATTGTGTAACTTATCCATGAGATAATGATCTTCAATTGGTAGTCTAGATATAAGTCCAATATTCCTTTGTCCCGATGATTCATATTCTGAAGAGTTATCTGATGAATCGCTACCACTTTCACTCCAAGTATCATTTGCCTTTAAGACTTTATTAGTCTTTGTCTTGTAATACTTTTTCTTATTTCTTTCATAATGTTTCACCTTTCTTTCTTTTCTCTTTAGTAAAGGAAAATCAGGTCTTATATGTCCTACTTTCTTAAATTCATAACAAGTTACCTCTAAATCTTTATTATCCTTCCTATCTTTTTTTTTTGAATCTGTATTGGAATTATTTCTTTCCCGCAATCTTGTTCATCCTTCGAGCAAGATTGGAAAACTCACTATCTGAAAGATCACAATCACTTGAATCAGACATAATAACTTTCTTAGCTTTGGATCTTGTTATCCTTTAAGGTGTTTTAGATTTAGATGTAGTGGTAAAATCTAAACTTCCATTTCCATTTTTCTTCTTGTTGAAATCAGCATCCATCTTCATTCTTGTCTCGTGCTGTAGAAGAGCTCCAAAGAGTTCATCAAGAGTAATCTATGAAAATTTTCTGTTTTCATCAATAGTTGTCCTTTTTGACTCCCATTCATTCAGAATTATATCAACAATTTTTTCAAAAAGTGCTTCATCATCAAGACCTTTTTCTCCCATGGATTGTAAGCTGTTGACAATTGTCATAAATCTTTGTTGTACTTTACATACTGGCTCTCCATAAAGAAAAAGAAATCCATGATACTCTGCTCGAAGCATTTCTCTTCTTATTTCTATAACCTTGGATGTACCAAAATGTGTAACTTCCAATTTCTTCCAAATACAGTTGGTTTCTTCACAAGAAGATATCTGGATATATATATTCCTGGTCATAGAATATATCAAAGTATTGCGTACCTTGTAATTCAGTTGATATTCTTGCTTCTCTTGATTGGTGAAAGTACTGACTTCTTTGTCAAGAATTTTGTAACCTCCAGTAAGCATAATAAAATTATCTACACCAGTATTGACAAATAATGTCTTCATTCGATCTCTTCAGTACTCATAATCATTCCCATAAAAGATAGGTGGTCTATAGGGATTTATATTGTCAATTGACCCAATATTTATTCCTTCCATCTTAACAAAATATTTTCCACTCCACACGTTAGTGTAGTAAATAGTTGAAACAGAAATTTAAAAGAAATAGAGCTAGTAATACAAATCAATGGAAAACTCCTTTGATACCAATTTTTGGATCGAATATGTAGATGTATATGTATATTATATGGAACAATACAAGAGGGGGTGAATTGTAGGTTTAAAACTTTGTGTTTAAACACAGAAGAAATCAGTTTAAATGATCTTAAACTAATACAATTCACAACAAGAACTAACAACCAAAATTGTATTGAATATAAAGGTATGATATGATGTAAGACTATAAGAAAAGTAAAGAAATTGTATTCAAGATGAATACAATAATCAGAGTAAAACAATAGTGAAGGATTCTACCATAAAGCGTATAGAATCAATCGATACAATATGTAACAGTATGATTGTAATTAAAAAAATTACAAATGAATATGAAATGAAGAAAGGAAACAATACAATTACCTTTCTAAAACAAACAGTAGTGAAAATGTAAAAGTATTACAATTATTTTGACCCAAAGAGAAGGGTTATCTTTTCACCCTAGATAACAGGTCTTTCTTACCAACACCTTGGTAATCCCTCGATATGATGATCGGTACGTCTGTCTTGCTATCCCCACAAGCCCTCTATACGATGATCGGTACGTCTATATTTCTATCCCTGCAATCCATCGATTTTGTAGGTAATCGACACCTCTGTCTTTCAATTACTTGAAATCCCTCGATACGATGATCCGTAGCACCGTCTGCCTATCCCCGGCATCCCTCGATCGTTGTCACCTGATCGGACGCACAAATGAAAACAAAGCACTTATAGAAATACAAAAACTAAGAACAAGACCTTCACGTTTTGTAATCTCAAGGCTTTCACATGAAGCAGGAGATAAGTCACAACGTCTCTCTCTAGAACTTGATATAAGAAAAGTCTCACACACTTGTGTCATATTGGCTTCAAATGACCTCCTATTTATAGGCCTCAAGTTCCAAAGTTCATATTTCCTCCAACGGTCATATTTCTCTAGAAAACACGGAGGGACTTGGACACCTGGAATTATAACGGTCATATTGAAATAGAAAACACGACGTCGTTTTGATTAGTTTATAACTACCTCCATGACATCGTTTTGGTTAAAAATATATATATAAGAAGATGATAAACATGACTACGATTAATATGAAACATGTTTTTTTGATAAAGGACCAAAACAAGAAAGTAATGAATGTAAAGTATGAGTACTATAAGTATTACTTAGTGTAATGTATTGATACGATACAAACTGAGTATGATACATAAAACTCAGTACGATTAACAGAGTCAATACGATTTCCAGAGTCAGTACGATAAGAATGGTCAGTATGATCATCATGATCAGTACGATAAACATGGTCCGTATGATCAGCATGATCAGTATGATAAACATGGTAAGTACGATCAGCATGATTAGTATGATAAGCATGGTAAGTACGATCAGCATGATCAGTACGATAAACATGGTCAGTATGATCAGCATGGTCAGTATGATAAGCATGGTCAGTACGATAAGCATGGTAAAATACATTTGTGATTTCCAAAACAAGATATAAAAGTCAAAAGATAACTTTTGACTCAATAGCACCTTGGTGTCACGGCAGGCCCACTGTACTCGATAGAGGAGGAGTTCTCCATCTTCCAAGGTTTTGATAATAAAAATCCTGGTTGAGATGAGTCAGTAACTTTTGTGTTTACCTCATGATTGAGATGGATTACTTGATAACATAGGTATATGAATGGGCCTATACCTAAGTGGGGTTATTTGTTGATTTTATACTTTGTGGTTATCCTTGTTGGATTTTGTGAGACTTTGTGAGTCTCGGGGTCCCTACTGAGTATTGTTATACTCACCCCTGCACGGGATTTTCCCGCATCTCATTGGGTTGGATGCAGACGAAGGACAACGCTGACCGAGGCTGAGTGTACCAGGACTGGACGGTACTTGGAGGTGGACCACGCAGCGTAATGGTACATGGAGGAGGCAGACGAACGTGGAGTGCTGTGGAGGATATCTGTACCTACCCTTCATGTAAGACTTCCCGGTGGATTATCTAGTATCTGTTTACCTTTCTTCAGTTGTACTTGTTTTTTATTTATACTTGTACTTTCTTGCTGGGCTTGTATTTTGGCCCCCCTTTTAGTTTTCAGCACTCTATGTATACTATTTTACTTATTCTTTTTCTTCCAACTTGTACTTTGTTGTGTGGGTTTATAGGTTACAAAGGCAATGCCTTCCCAGTTTTAAGGAATTACGCCTTTGGTGCTAGTCGCCAGCCCCTGGCCTATAGAATACAGGCTTGGGGTAGTCACGGCATGGGCCCCGGGGGACGGTTCGTGACAAATTGGTATCAGAGGAGTCAGTTCTACCACAGAGCTTAGGACTCTGATCTTTTCTATGAAGCAATAGTGTTAAGGGTATTGAGTGTGGTTTTCAGTTCAGGGAGTCTAGTGTTGGTGCAGTGGACGACTTATGCATACACTAGGACTTTGACTACTGATTTCCGACTCAGTGCATGAAAACAATGATTATGTGTGTGTTTTTAAAAGTTTTCTTTAAGTCTGCTCAACCAGGTTATCTCACCAGGTATAATCTTGTAACCATTTCACATCTGATTCTTTCAAGATGCCTCCCTTTGGACGACCAGCGAGATTCCTGAGAGTTGTACGCACAGATATCCCACCGAGTGATAAGGCCTCGGTGCAGGGCCCTTTACCAGCGGAGACACCAGTGGTACCACTTCCCATTGGGCCACCTATGCCTCCAACCCCAGCAACAGACGATGTGTGCTGCTTGAGCGTGTTGCACGAATTCCAACGCCAGAGGCCATCTAGGTTTAGGAGAGAGACGGACCCGCAGACAGCTGGGGATTGGCTGGAGGCTGTGGTGAGAGTTTTTCGACTGGTATGGACACCATCCAACATCATGGTGATTCTTCCTGCCAGCCTTCTATAGGAATCATTGGGAAGATAGTGGAGCCTGATGCTACATGTCCATGGAAAGATGATAATACTCTAGGAAGACTTTGAGAGCCCGTTTCGGGTGTAGTTTTTCCCAGCTACCCTACGTGTGGTACGGATACAGGAGATACTTCACCTACAATAGGGCATCATGATGGTGGCACAGTACTCGGAGAGATTCACCGATCTCTCATGCCACTCCACAAATATGGTGCGGGACCCATTCTTCAGGGCTCGGACATTCGAGCAGGGGATTAGGCAAGAGATCAGGGCTTCTATGATCTCCCTCAGTATTCTGACACAAGAGGGGGTGTTGGAGAGAGCCCACTTAGTGGAGAGTTTCCTTGCTGAGCAGTCTCCAGCAGCGAGACCCACCACTAGTTGACATGTAGCGGAGTATCCTGTAGCTGGCAGTAGACATATGTCGCAGAGGTCCAAGAGGACCAGACCCACGGGTGGATGACCACATGACTCAGAATCAGTTGTGTGGGGCACCCAGGACAGAGACATACATGACAGGAGTGGGCATTGTTACTCATGCGGTGGGCAGGGTCACATGGATTGTGACTGTCCGACCCACCATTCAGATAATTAGCAGACGGTCGAAGGATAGCCCAGGTAGATACAAATATTCGATCGAGGTGGTCAGCAGGGTGTAGGCGGATGTGGAAGAGGAGCTGTCTATACAACTGGTGGTGGACAAAGTTATGAGGTGTTAACACCACCACCACCAGGAGGTCCACCCCGGCCATAGAGAGCAAGTGGATAGGCTAGAGATCAGCTTCAGGAAGCTGAAGCATATGACCATGGCGCTCTGGAGATTATTCGAGGTATGATCTGTGTCAACTCCACCTTAGATATAGAACTAATAGACACAGGTTCCAGTCAATTTTTCATTTCCACTACCCTCATTCGGAGCTCGTATATTCGGATGGATTCGTTGGCTTGATCCTTACGACTAGAGACTCCTACGAGAGAAGACTCGACGATTACGCACTAGTGCCGACAGTGTCATCTTACTCTAGGAAGCGAGAGCTTAAGCTGGGATCTCCTCATAGAGGGGTCGAGGCATTACGATATCATCTTGGGTATGGACTGGTTATCTACAGTCCATGCTCAGATCAACTGTATTAGGCACAAGTGCAGTGTGTCCGCACGGATGGGACCAGGTTTACCTTCACCGGCAAGAAGGGAGCATTTGCAGCACAGGACAGACTTACTTGGAGGAGGGTGAAACTGATCACTCATCTATTGGCTTGCCTTACCATCAGAGAAGTTGATGTGGAGAGTCCGACTTATCCTGTAGTGGTGGAACACTACGCGGATGTTTTCCTAATGACATCCTAGGTCTACCTCTTCACAGAGAGGTGGACTTTTACATTGACCTGTACCCCGAGATGACACTGATATCTACACCAGAATATCGGATGGCTCTTGCAATGCTTCGTGAGCTATGAGTATAGCTAGAGGACTTTCCAGAGAAGGGATTAATCCATCCTAGTGTTTCTCCCTAGGCATCCCTGATTCTATTCACCAAAAAGGTGGATGGGATCTTGAGGATTTGTGTTGACTACCATCGCCTAAACCAGGTGACCGTGAAGAAAAAGTACCCACTCCCGAGGATTGATGACCTCTTTGATCAGTTGAAGGGAGCATGGTGGTTCTCGAAGATACACTACTGGAATGTGGGTTTTTCCCCACACTTCCATACCAACGGTTTCATGAAACCATTGGTAAAGGATGGTTTAGGGAATCTTTTACCAACGGTTCCTTAGAACCATTGGTATAGGTGTTTTTGTGGGAGCTTTTACCAACGGTTCTAATGAACCGTTGGTATAGGTGTAGTTTAGGGGAGTTTTACCAACGGTTCAATGAGAACCATTGGTATAGGTGTGGTTTGGGGAAGATTTTAACAACGGTTCTAAAGAACCGTTGGTATAGATTTGTCATGAAGGTATATACCAACGGTTTTTAAAAACCGTTGGTAAAACTTTCCCCCAAATTACCAGCAGCCCGTCCTCTCCCCCATTTGCGATACAGAACCCTAAATGGGAGCAGGCGATCTTGGAGCTCCTTCAGCCAGAGCAGTTTGGCGATCTTGGAGCTCCTTCGGCTTCTTCTTCCTCCATCCCATCCTAGGTGTTGAATCTCCTTCCTAATCTTATCAAACCCATCCTAAATTAGGTATTTTCTTAACTCATACCTTATTTTTATTGACATTTATCTAATATTTCAGTTTTTAGTTTTGATTTTGATGTGTATATGTTTTTGTTTTTGTTTTGATTTAACCTATATGTGATGAGATTGTATCATCATTAAGATGTGTCCAATGGTTCTTTGATCATTGTTTTGTGGAGAATGAATGGTTTAGGACCATCATTAGAAGTAGCTTCCAGTGAGACCATTTTAGTATAAGGGGAAACAAGATTATGATCTACAAGGGGGTGATTGAGTTGGTAGAGACCAAACATAGTTTGTTCCTTGTGTTCAAGAATCATAAATAGAGTGTTCCAATTAGGTGGTCATCAGTAAAGACATAGGTAAGATTTCCAGGTCTTGTTTCATGAAGTTGAATATGTGGTGCTATAGTGGTTTTGGATTGTTTGAGGTACTCTCAGTGTATTGTAAACCCTCATTTGTTCCATATTCATTTAAATTGATTTAATATCATTTTTTTCACACACACCATTATATCCTCTCAAACTATATTTAGAGTGTATTTTTATTCTTATGGGGTTAAATATTTTAGTAAATGTCCATACTAGCTTCTTTTATGTGTTCTAGGGGTTTAGACTGATGACAGGGTTGCATGATTATTGTGGGGGTATTCTTTTCATATAAATATACCTATACTATGTCATCAAATGAATCAAATAGTTATATTCCTTACAAAGTTTTATCAAATGATTCTGAAGGAGGGTTGTGTAATCATATGGGGATAGAAAAAATGTAGTTTTTGTTATTGAGTGGGAACTTTAGGTGGGAAGTTGATATGTGGACCACCTAGTTTATGTGATTGTTCATACTTTTATAGAATAGATTAAAGCTATTATGTTGGAGGATACCAAGGTTGTTAGGGTTTTTGTTTTTGTCTTTTATGAGGTGGTTGTGATGATACCCCCTTGAAATGATGTTGAGATTGAGATAGACCAAAATCCTGGTGCTTCTCTAATTTCAATAGCTCTTAGTCTGTTGTATCAAATATTGACACGCAAAATTATTTTTATAAATCAAATTTTATTGAATTGTAATCATTAATATGTCATAGTTTCAATCATTAAAAAATAATTTCATAAACAATATTGTCATTTCATATATAAATATAATGATTAAAAAGACATTATATGGATGGAAAATCATATTCATGAGATCTATGAAGAAAATTATAGTGTTTATCAACCCAAAAGTCATGGAAAAAAATAATAAAAACCATATATACTCATAAACAAAATCTTGGGAATGATTCTTTATATGACCCACTACTAATGTTATTTTTAAGGATATTAATCCATAGAAAGCAACAAAATGTCATGTAACAGATCAATTTCTCCTAATATTTGTTATAGAGAACTTCTTCATCTCTATTAACTAATTAAGATTCATTTAGTCCAAAAAATCCATAAAATACCATCTTACATCTATGAAAATATAATTTTATCACCTTATAGACATGTGCCATGTATGATAATTATATTTCCCTAAAACATTTCATAATACATTTTATATACTCAGAGGGAGCATCCCACTCTAAGAACCTACCAAGATTCCAATCCATACTCATAAGTATTTCCTCATCAAACTCTAGGTGTACAATTTCCAAACCTATCACTACCCTTGTTGACAGCCCACCCATCCCACCCCCAGACACCCTCCCACCACCTTGAACAGCTCGTTCCCCCCCTGAACAGCCCCCACCCTTGTTGACAGCCCACCCACCCCACCCCCGGACACCCTCCCACCACCCCCCGGAAACCCCCATCCCCCCGGACGCCCCCACCCCCTGGAAAGCCCCCCAACCCCTGGAAAGCCCCCACCCCCACCCCCTTGACACCCTCAACCCCACTAGATAGCATCGCCACCCCCGTGGATAGCCCGACCACCGCCCATGGATAGCCCGCCCACCCCCCTGGACAGCTTGCCCACCCCCTGGACACTCTAGACTCCATGGACAGCCCCGCCACCCCCATGGGTAGTCTGCCTACCCCCTGGACACCCTGTACCCCCCATGGGCAGCCCACCCACCCCCTGGACACCAAATACCCCCCGGACAGCCCTAACCACCCCCTGAACACCCCGCTCACCTCCTTGGACAGCCCACCCACCTCCATGGACTCCCCCTATCCCATTGGATAGCCTGACCACCCCTGCGGACAGCCCGCCCACCTGGACACCCTGACCCCCCAGACATCCCCAACCCCCTTGACACCTCCAACCCCCCGGACGGCCCCACCACCCCCTAGACACCCCGCACCCCCTGGACACCTCGCACCCCCCTTGGACAGTCCCGCCACTCCCTTGATCCTCATCCTACTCCTCATCCTGATCTCCCTGAAGAAGTTAAAGTATAAAACTCATGTACTCCCAACAAGATCCTTAAGGATTATGTATTCCTTGATCCACTTCCAATATCTTATTGGGAAATCCTTGAATATAAGAATTATAAATTCTGTATCTTATTTTCTTATATACACTTTATTTTGTTGTATTTCTTAAAATGATTCTCATATGGAGTAATATGTCAGTTATGCTTTTATATAAAGTAAATAGTTATCATTTACCTAAATATTTTTTTGATTAAACTTCTATATTATTTAATTTCTTTGAAATGACTTATTTCAATTTTTTATAGAATGGACAGAATTTGGATGTACGAAACTGATCATATTTCAACAAATTTTTAAAATAATATGAACAGATTTCTAGATTTTGCATTTGACAAGGCTTCAGATATTGGTCTCATACACTGCCCATGTTTTAATTATGTTGGAAGACCTTGGTTGAGTCATGAAGCAGTTAGCTATCATATAACCAAATATGGTTTCCAAACAAACTATTATGTGTGGTATCACAATGGAGAGAAAATGGAATCTCAAAATGTTGATGATCCAAATGATAGGACTGAATTGGAGAGTTTGATATATGATCGGTTTCCATTTATTCGACATCATGAGAAGGAAAGGATGTCCAGCCAGCAAGATTTCTATACAAGAACACATGATGCATCCAATTAAAATGATGATGTTGATAGGGTGAAAAAATTGAATGATGCTGCGACGACTCCAGTATATCGGCAATGTGGTAAAATAAAAAAGTTTTAATTTTTAATCCGATTGTTTCATGGGAAAACTTTGTATGGGATTTCAAATACTTCAATTGATTGCATTCTTACCTTCTTTAAGGAATTACTTCCAGATGATGCAGATATTCCCTCAAACCACTATATGGCATGGAAGTTAGTTGATGAACTTGGATTCTCAAAAAATATTCATGCTTGGCCGAATTATTGTAGCTTATTTTGGGAGGAAACTGCTGAAAGAAATGATTGTATCAAATGTGGAACCTCCCGATGAAAGCCAAAAGATGATGGAACACCATCTCGTGTGCCACAAAAAGTAATGTGTAACTTTCCATTGATCCCCAGATTACAGAACATTTTCAAGTCTGATGAAATATCTGTAAAAATGTGATGGCATGACACTGAGAGAAAAAAGAATAATGAAGATTTGGTTCATCCTATAGATGGATTTTCATGGAAGATATTTGATGCTCGATATCCTGAATTTGCAGCCGATGTGCATAATCTAAGACTGGGTCTTTCATGTGGTGGTTTTAATCCATTTGGGAAGATGCATACTTCGCACAGCACATGGCTGGTTTTCATACACATTTATAACCTTCCCCCTTGGTTGTGTATGAAAAAACCTTACACTTTCTTGAGTATATTGATATCTGGCCCTTCTGATCCCGTCAATGATATAGATGTATACATTAAACCTTTAACAAAAGAGTTGAAACTTCTTTGGGATGTGGTTGTGCCCACATACGATTCATGTTTGACAGACATATTTCAGATGTGTGCTGCACTTATGTGGACGATCAATGATTTTCCTGCTTATGCAATGATGTCTGGATGGAGCACAAAAGGAAAATTGTCATGTCCTGTTTGTATGAAGAATACTAGATCGAGAAGACTGAAATATCGTCATAGTTTTAGTTTTATGAGACATCGAAGATTCTTTCCAATGAACCATCCATATAGGAACAATCGTCAAAGATTTGACAATACCATGGAGAATGATGATCCACCACAGTGTATGTCTAGAAATGATGTGCTTAATGAATTGAAAGATTTCAGTTATTCATTTGGGAAGGGTGTAATGAAATCTAGAAAGAGGAAAAATGTTTCTAATGATACCTGTTACAATTGGAAGAGGAAGAGTATATTCTTTGAGTTGTTGTATTGGTCAACCAACTTGTTAAGTCATTTCTTAGACGTAATGCACATTGAAAAGAATATATGTGAAATGTTGATTTCGATTCTTTTAAATGTCAAGGGGAAAACAAAAGATGATTTACGATCTTGGCGTGACTTGGTAGATTGGGGGATCAGACCAGAATTGCATCCTATCTGTATCAGTGAAAATAAATGGCAAGTTCCATGTGCTTCTTATGTGATGACACCTGCTGAAAAGAATCAATTTCTAGAAGTTCTAGAGACTATTAAAGTTCCTGATGTCTATTCAAGAAATATATCAAAACGTGTCAATAGAAAAGAGTTAAAGTTGAAATCTTTGAAGACTCATGATTATCACGTCCTTTTGCATGAGTTTATTTCAATACCAATCTGTCATCTCTTGTCCAATAATGTTATAGTCTCATTTATTCAGTTGAGCTATTTGTTTAGAGATCTTTGTGCTAAGAGGTTGTCCAAATCCTTCTTGCAAAAACTGTTGGAAGAGACACCATTAATTTTGTGTGAGTTGGAGAAAATATTCCCTCTATAATTTTTTACATGTATGTTGCATCTAACTATCCATCTTCCGACCGAAATACTTCTTGGAGGACCCGTTTCTTTCCATTGGATGTATTCAACTGGAAAAAACATGTGCACATTGAAATCATATATATGGAACATGAATAATCCTGAAGGTTCTATTGTGAAAGGTTACTTGGCTCAAGAATATATGGATTTCTACGCAATATATTTGTCTGATCTTACTACGAGAATAAACAGACCAATGAGAAATGAAGAAGAATAGTATGGGAAAATTGAACCTAGTTTTCCATCACTTCCTCAGATAGGAGGAATTCCGGGATCATATACATTGACAACATTAAGCCATGAAGAGTGAGAGATGGCACATCGCACAGTGTTTTTCAATTGTGATTTGTTCGATGAGTATATCAAGTAAGTAAATTGTACATGTATCTCTTATCTTATCTCTTGTAATTTTAAATATTTGTTAAACTATTATTATTTTTATCTATAGGGAACATAAATAATTGATATATAGAAAGCACCGTTCTTTATCTTTGAGAAGGGAAAGAGACTTTTCATAGCAAAGGGTTTTCTGCTTGGTTGAAATTGAAGGTGAAAATATTTCTGTAATAACTAAATAAAAATAATATTTAATTAAGTTTACTATTTTTTTATATTTCAGGTATCGAGTTTGCCTGCAGACTCTGTTTCTGAGGAAATAAGATCTTTGGATTTTGGTCCTAATACCATGGTTCGTGCTTATAAATCACTTGTGATCAATGGATACAAATTTATTATCACTGAACGAGCAAGAAACATGAGAACACATCATAATGGTGTTATGCTAACTACCACAACAGATTGTTATGCCAGTTCATCAGATACTAGACCTCATTCTGAAAATGTTTCTTATTATGGAGTCATGGAGAAAATAATAATTTTGGATTATTACTCGCATGGTTGAGTCACGATGATGAAATGTCAATGGTTTGATTCAATGACGAGGCAAGGAAACCTTTATTGATGATTATTGATTTCGAGTTATTGACATGAATCGCACTCTTGCCACCGATGAACCATATGTATTGGCATCAATGGTGAAACAAGTTTTTTATGTCAAAGATCATCATCATCCTAAATTTGGTGTAATTATTGAAGTAAATCCAAGACATGTTTTTGATGTTGGTGATGATGAAGTTGACACTATCCCTACTACAATTGGAAGCAATCCGTTTTATTACTTATGATGACGCCAATAGATCAATTTTCAGAGTTGATTGTGAACCCAAAGTTGTGGTGGGAAATATATAGAATCATACAGTCGTGTTCTCACCTACATGTTTCACCTACATCATTCAGAGTGTGTATCCTAGTACTTACCTTCAAACCACCATAAATCTTATTTTACTTTATTTTTTTTTATCAGAATGGTTTTTCAATTTTTTTTGGGGTTAAAAATTAGTTATCTGTTTCTAATTACTTCCATATTTGTTTTCATTGCAGGAAATGACACCCATTGAAGAGAGGTGACGGAAAAAGATGACAGATAATAATCGTCGCATGATAAAGATGGGGTGTCCCTCCACTCATCCCTGTTGTGAGTATTTTATTTCAAATATAAATATTTCAATAACTTATAATATCATGTGTTTACTTTTGTGTTAAAAATTTTCTCAGGATCGACCCCCTAGACGAGAGATATCTAACGAGGATCCTGATATTGCTCCCAGTAGAGAGGCTGGTGGTAGGAGGGGGGGGGGGTGGTGTTTAAAGATGGATGATCATCTAGTGGTACTGGTACTGAGGTTGGTGGTACGAGGGTTCGCGGGGCGAGAGTTAGACAATCCACTACCATAGAAATATCTTCTTCACCCCATTTTGATCCTGGCGTGTCTTCAGGGACACACGGGATATTTAGACCTCCAATGTTTACACTACCAGTTGGACAGATGTCTATTCCATCATCTTTGGCTTCTGGTTCATTATCTCTGAGATATTATATTCCACCTTCTTCGACTCCTGATGCGACACAGGTATGTGGATGAGGAGAATACACTGAGGGACACTCCACCTGTATAGGATATTCCTTCAGCTTCTGCACATCCAGTGATGCCCATTAATCCGACTACCATAGGTATATTTATATAACTCTATCAAATTTTTATACCAAAATTTATTTTATTATAAATTGTATTGATATTATTTTTCTTTAATAACAGATTCATCTACAGATAGGAGGCGTGGGAGGGGGAATACTCGCTTGCGTGCAGTATGGAACTGCCAGACACAATTGATGGTTGAATACAATGTTGATGGACAAATGATTGAGAAATATGGGTAGGAATGTCGGGGTATTTTGGCGACGCTAGCCAAATACTCTGATATCATTCCGGTCAGCACTCTCTCTTGGAGACATCTTCCACACGAAGTCAAAGATAACGTATGGGTACAACTATGGGTAAAAATATATTGGGATTTAATGTAGTATTTTTTTGTATTTATATGAACTAATCTATTAGGTTTCAGCTTCGGTTTAACTTCCCTAATGGCGAAGGAGCATGACCAGCGTGTTTAAAAGAGTTGGGAGAGCTTTGGAGAGATTATAAGCATGACCTTTATGTAGGCTAGTGTGATAGAGTGGGCACGGAGTTAGAGAAATTACCTATCGTGGATGACTGCCCGATAGAGAAATATCGCCAAATGATTACCCATTGGGCGACTGCCAAATTTAAGGTATTAATCTCATTTGAGGTATTTAAATGAGAGTTTTAATATTTTGCATTAATATAATGTTATTTATTATTAAAAATTATTTAGGAATATTCTAAAAAAGCAAAAAAACACTGATTCAAAGAAATACCTCCACACTTTGGGGCGCACAACTATGTCAGATCATGAGAGGCAGCTGGTACGATATAGTTGTTTATAATTTTTCTTTAGGACTTTCCCTTTTTATTGTTTCCTACTTAACTTATGTGATTTATTGAATATTGAATATATTATTATACTTGCACTTTATATTGTTTCAGTGTCATTATAGAAGCTAAAATTGAATATTGACGGAAGTATCCCTCGAGCAAATGTTTTTTGCTCGAGTAGAAGAAAAAAAAGATGGAACTGCGGTAAATGAATCCACCCAAGAAAAGATTGTATGTTTTAATTTTTTTTATTTCAAAGTTTAATATCTATTTTAAAATTTATTAATCTATTAATATTTTTAATAGGCTGCTTTAGAGGCTCTTGATGCCCAGGATCCTGACAATTTTGGTCCACACGATCATTTATATCAGGTTTTGGGAGAGGAGCACTCTGGTCGAGTACGCTGCTGACCTGGTAAGAATATAGTCCCGACGAGGTATTGGTCCTCTCTAGGTATCCATTCTAGTACCACCGATTTGGAACAGGTCAAGGAGAATGCAAGACAGTCTGATAAAAGGGTCACAAAGTTGAAAGTACAAGTTCAAATGAGGGATAAATAATTTATGAAACTGATGAAAGCTTTATCTTCATCACTTCCACTAGAGGCTAGCGCGGCTTGTCAGACATTTATGTCGTCGATGGGTGCATTATCCAATGCACCAGGTGGTAGCTCTAGTGGCAGTCAAGATGATGACATTCCTGGTGATGACGAGGATGCTGAAGAGGATGAGGGCGAGGATAAGGATGAGGACGAGGGTGAGGATGGGGTCGAGGGCGAGGATGGGGCCGAGGGCGAGGATGGGGCCAAGGAAAAGGATGAGGTCGATGATGAGCATGGGGACGATGACGAGGATGACGATGAGGATAGAGATGGTGGCGAGGATGAGTCCGATGATGACAGTGGTGATGGTGATGGTGATCAGGGGGAAGATTGATCCATTACAGTTTTGAATTCTGTATAACTCTTTATTTTTGAACCTGGTTTTTCCACTCTAGGGTTTTCCTCTGCTTCATAGGGATGTTATTATCAGATCTCTTTTTTGCACTTGATTCTTATTGTATGATTAGTCTACTACCTAGACCTATAGTATTCATTGGTACTGTGATACCCATTCTTCTATTTTGTATTACTTATCTTTCTTAGTTAGCCATGTATTTCATGTTTATGTCATTTTCCCATAGAAATGCATTTTATGTCATTTATTCCTCATAGTTTTATGCCTGATAGTAACATGAATAGATTTATATCTGGAATTAGAATGAACTAAATGATTCCCTATATGATATCTGGTTTGATAAGTTAATATGGCCATTCTAATGTTAAAAAAAAATCACTCGAAATATTATTGATTATGTTCTTATTTTTGTGTTTTTGAAGTGAATCGTGCTATTTTTGAATTTCCATTCTATTAAGGGGATGATTTCTATTTTAGTAATGGTGGATCTTCTAGGAATTTTGTGGATGCCAACTAAATTCTGGAATGCTTATTGAAGTGTTTCCAAATTTATCATACTTACTGTTTTAATAGATTTCTTATACATAATTATGAATTTCTTATTAAAGTGTTTTCCCTATTAGTCATACATAGTATGTATTATTATTTTTAAATATTACTGTATATTCATGTAAACTTATTTCATGAATGAGAGGGTGCTGGAGGAAGAGGTTGGGCAGGGGGGAGGGGAGGGGAAGGGGCTGCTGGGTAAAAAGGGTGGGTAGGAGGGGAGAGGAAGTGGGCTGCTGGAGGAAAAGGGTGGGAAAGGGGGGAGGGGAGGGGAGGGAAGGGGAGGGGGGGAGGGGAGGGGAGGGGGATGCTGGGTGAAAAGGGTGGGTAGTAGGGGAGGGGCTGCTGGAGGAAAAGGGTGGGAAGGGGGGAGGGAAGGGGAGGGGGGAGGGGAGGGGAGGGGGATGCTGGGTGAAAAGGGTGGGCAGGAGGGGAGGAAAAGGGTGGGCAAGGGGGAGGGGAGGGGTGGGGTTGGGGCTGGGAAAGGTTGGAGGGGAGGGTAGGGAAGGGGAGGGGAGGGGAGGGTTGGGGAGGGGCTAGGTGATGGAAGGAGGGAGGGGGCTGCTGGGGGAAAAGGTTGGGCAGGGGGAGGGGGATGTTGGGGAAAAAGGGTGGGCAGGGGGGAGGGGAGGGGAGGGGGAGGGGGATGCTGGCGGAAAAGGATGGGCAGGGGGGAGGGGAGGGGCAGGGGGTGGGCAGGTTGGAGGGGAGGGCAGGGAAGGGGAGGGGAGGGGAGGGTAGGGGAGGGGGCTGTTGGGGGAAAAGGGTTGGCAGGGGGGAGGGGAGAGGAGGGGAAGGGGATGGGAAGGTTGGAGGGGAGGGCATGGAATGGGAAGGGAGGGGAGGAGAGGGTCAAGGAGAGGAGGATGATGGCAGGAGGGAGGGGGTGCTGGGGGGAAGAGGTTGGGTAGGGGGAGGGGAGGGGAGGGGGCTGCTGGGGGAAAAGGGTGGGCAGGGGGGGAGGGGAGGGGAGGGGAGGGGCAGGGGGCTGCTGGAGGAAAAGGGTGGGTAGGGGGAGGGGAGGGGAGGGGCTAGGGGTGGGCAGGTTGGAGGGGAGGGCAGGGAAGGGGAGGGAAGGGGAGGGTAGGGGAGGGGCTGGGTGATGGCAGGAGGGAGCGGGCTGCTGGGGGAAATGGTTGGGCAGGGGGGGAGGAGAGGGCCAGGGGATGGGCTGCTGGGGGAAAGGGCTGTGCAGGGGGGGCTGAGGTGGGAGGGGGAGGTGCTGCATGTTTCATTGATTTGTTTTCCTTTTATTATTTTAAATGTATGTTACTTCGGGATTACTATTTCAATTTATTGAGAATAAATTTTGAAATCCTGTTCCAATATAATTTATTCTTTCTATTGTTGCTTAGATGTGCATATGTGTGGTGGAAAATTATTCAGGGAAATCAATAGTTTGGTTATTATGAAGTTCAATGTGTCTTTTGTGATGGGTCTTCTCTTAAAGAAAAGGACATGTCTCTTCTGTTGGGATTTATGATATGAAGTCAGCACAAAATGGTTATTTCTGAAGTGGAATCTCATATGGGCCAACTTGTGAGTTTTAAACATGGTATACAAAATTCTACTTGGTTGGAAGCTAATATTGTTATAAGGTGCATAATATTGATCATTCATGATGTCCTCTTCAAACAGGAATTTAAAGAGGGTGTCTTCATTGCGGATGCATTTGGTTCTCAAGGTACTATCGCCAATAATTGTATCATTTATCATGAATAATGGTCCTTTACATTTATGAATAACTTCAACATATTATTAGATATATTTCCATTTCTATACATATTTTCCAGCCTTCTAATGGAATTAGACTCACTTATTGAAAATGTCTTATAAAACTCAACACTTACTATAAGAAGATAAAAAAAATAATGGTTTATAATATTTTGATGCAGACCATGCAGTCAAAGTTCTCAAAGTCAGTGATTATGAAGTGCTACCAAGAATGAAGTAGATCATGTCCCTCCCTAAATGGTACCCTCTTGGATATTTCATTTGATGCGTTTTGCATGATCACTATGTCATTGATGACAGAGATAGGTTGTACTCTGAAATTGATCCTGAACAATGTAAATTAATTTCGATGCATTCAGGCTTAGATGTTATGCTAAATTGATGGTTCTGGTGAAGCAAGAGAGGGATTCAAAAGTTCTTAGGTTGTTTTGATTTCCGTAAACTAGATAAAGAAATCCGGTTTTGGGTTCTATAACATCTTATTACAATTGATATTGCACATTATGCAACTATCATTCCTCAAATTCCTAACATTAGTTTCCATGAAGTAATTCTTTCTATAACTTTTATTCCTTATATACTGTTACTCATTATGTACCTTTTTTTCCTCAATATCATTAACTTTTATTCCTCCATTATTTATTTGTAATTTTTTTCAAAAAGACATCATTTTCAGTGAATACAACAACTGAAAATACGGAAAACCGACCAAAGGCATTCGAATTATGTTGAAACTTTAGGAAAAATATACATGGGTCATATATGATGTGTACGAGTCAACCCCGCCACAATCTGAGGCACGGTGTGGACAATATCACTCGAAGTGTCTCACTTTTATTTGAAATGGACAGGATTTTAAGTGAAAACAACAACCGACATACGGAAAACAGACCAAATGCATTCGGATTCTGCTGATAATTTAGTAAAAGTTTCCATGGGTCATTTGTGATGTGTATAAGTCAACCCCGCCTCGATCCGAGGGCCGGTGTAGCCAGTACCACTCAAAGTGTCTTTCTTTTGTTTAAAATGGATGTGCTTTTAAGTAAAATAAACAACATACGGAAAACCTCAAAACGCATTCAGATTGTGTTGATAATTTAGGAAAACAATCCATGCGTCATTTGTGATGTGTACGAGTCAACCTCGCCTCAATCCAAGGCACGGTGTGGTTGACACCACTCAAAGTGTCTCACTTTTCTTTGAAATGGATAACAATTTAAGTCAAAACAACAAATGACATACAGAAAATGGACCAAACGCATTCTTATTCTGTTGATACTTTAGGAAAAGTATCTAAGGGTGATTTTTGACGTGTACAAGTCATCCCCACCTCAATATGAGGCACGGTGTGGCCGGTACCACTCAAACTGTCTCACTTTAATTTGAAATGGATAGGATTTTAAGTGAAAACAACAACTGACATACGGAAAACTGACCAAATGCATTTATATTCTATTGATACTTTAGGAAAAGTTTTCATGGGTCATTTTTGATGTTTAAAAGTCATCCCCGCCTCAATACGAGGGTCGGTGTGGCTAGTACCACTCAAAGTGTCTCTCTTTTGTTTAAAATGGATGCTCTTTTAAGTAAAATAAATGAGATATGGAAAACCGACCAAACACATTCTTATTGTGTTGATACTTTAGGAAAAAGGTCCATGGGTAATTTGTGACATGTATGAGTCAACCCCACCTCAATATGAGGCACAGTGTGGCCGGCACCATTCAAAGTGTCTCACTTTTCTTTGAAATGGACAACCGTTTAAGTCAAAA
This sequence comes from Viscum album, assembly GCA_963277665.1. NCBI lineage: Eukaryota > Viridiplantae > Streptophyta > Magnoliopsida > Santalales > Viscaceae > Viscum > Viscum album. The sequence continues at coordinate 1,113,735,050 of OY728147.1, forward strand.
CAACAACTGACATACGGAAAACGGACCAAACGCATTTTTATTCTATTGATACTTTAGGAAAAGTATACATGGGTCATTTGTGACGTGTACAAGTCAACCCCGTCTCAATATGAGGCACGGTGTGGCTGGTACCACTCTAACTGTCTCACTTTTATTTGAAATGGGCATGATTTTAAGTGAAAACAACAACCGACATACGGAAAACCGACCAAAAACATTCGTATTCTGTTGATACTTTAGGAAAAGTTTACATGGGTCATTTTTGATGTGTACAAGTCAACCCCGCCTCAATTCTGAGGGCCGGTGTGGCCGGTACCACTCAAAGTGTCTTTCTTTTGTTTAAAATGGATGCGATTTTAAGTAAAATAAACGACATATGGAAAACCGACCAAACGCATTCAGATTGTGTTGATACTTTATGAAAACAATACATGGGTCATTTTTGATGTGTACGAGTCAACCCTGCCTCAATCCGAGGCACGGTGTGGCCGATACCACTCAAAGTGTCTCACTTTTCTTTGAAATGGACAATAGTTTAAGTAAAAACAACAATTGACATACAGAAAAAGGACCAAACGCATTTGGATTCTATTTATACTTTAGGAAAAGTATCCATGGGTCATTTTTAACATGTACGAGTCAACCCCACCTCAATCTGAGGCACAGTGTGGCCGGTACCACTCAAACTGTCTCACTTTTATTTGAAATGGACAAGATTTTAAGTGAAAACAACTACTAGCATACGGAAAACCGACCAAATGCATTCAGATTATATTGAAACTTTATAAAAATGATACATGGGTCATATGTGATGTGTACGAGTAAACCCAGCCTCAATATGAGGTGCAGTGTGGACAAAACCGCTCAAAGTCTCTCTTTTGTTTGAAAAGGACATCATTTTAAGTGAATACAACTGAAATTTACACTCATAAATGATAGTCGCAAACTCTTTTTCATGATTTGGGTAGTTTCACTCATGGGGTCATAAGTGATGAGACTACTAAGAAAATACATTTTCACCATATATTATAAAAAATACAAGTTCAATGAAAAATTCATCACAAATCATTACATACCCAAATCTAGGATCTGAAAAAATGGGATATGAGCCAATTTCAAACTCTTATTCAACTCTAATTGGTATTTCTCATACTATTATGCCTATTAGAATTTTATGGAGAGGTGGGGGGGCTGTGATAGTTGGGGGGTTGTGCAGGGGTGAGGTGAATTACTACCGGATGATTGTTGTCATATGAAGATTGAAATAGGGAATTGTAGTACATGACATGGTTGGAAGAGTTTGATGGTTTTATGTGTTTTTTTGTGCTATTTTAGGTTTTTTATACTATTTTAAGTATGTATGTGGTTTTTGTGATATTTTTTATGCAGGTGTATAGTGGATGGGCTACTGGAGGGGGGCTGCTGTGCAGCAGTTCTGGAAAAACTCAATACCAACAGTTTTAAACTGTTGGTATAAGAGTGCTGGAATTCTGGAAAAACACTATACCAATGGTTTAGAACCGTTGGTATAGGTTTTCAAGAATTCTGGAAAAACACAATACCAACGGTTTATAACCGTTGGTATAAGTGTTCGAGAATTCTGGAAAAACACAATACCAACGGTTCTAAACCGTTGGTATAGGTGTTCTGGAAAATCACATTACCAACGGTTGAAAACCGTTGGTATAATAATTTTCAAAAAATGTAGTACCAACAGTTATAAACCATTGGTATACATTGGGAGAAATTTAATAAAACAATATACCAACGGTTTAGATCAAACCATTGGTATAAGGCTTTCCTCATGACTTACTACCCAACGGTTTGGAAAACCGTTGGTATAGGCTATACCAACAGTTTTCCATCCTATACCAACGGTTTAGAACCGTTGGTATAAACTTCTTTTCTACTAGTGATAGACCTCAGATCAGACTATTACCAGCTTAGAGTTCAAGATGAGGATGTCCAGAAGATGGCCTTCAGATGTCAGTATGGCCACTACAAGTTCGTGGTTATGCCATTCGGCGTAACCAATGCTCCAACAGTTTTCATGGGACTCATGAACAATATCTTTCAGCCATACCTCATTCACTTTGTCGTAGTATTCATTGATGAAATTTTTATCTAATCAACTACTGAGGAGGAGCATGCCTGCCATTTTTAGGTAGTACTGGACACACTTCGATAGCACCAGCTTTATGGTAAGCTCTTGAAGTGCCAGTTTTGGATTAGATACATTTACTTTTTGGGGTATGTCATCTCGGAGGCTGGAGGAGTAGTGGATCCAATGAAGATTGAGGCGGTACTTTCTTGGGATCCACCCAGGAGTGTGATGGAGGTACGAAGTTACTTATGTTTGGCAAGTTATTACTGTAGGTTCATTCCATACTTCTCCAGAGTTGTAGCACCACTATCATCATTGAGGAAGAAATGGAAACCCTTCGTGTGGCCAGAGAGATGCTAACAGATCATTAAGGAGTTGAGGCATAGGCTGACTAGTGCTCTCATCTTGAGGCTTCCAGAGAAAGTCATAGGCTACTAAGTCTACTTCGACGCATCAAGGACCAGACTTGGGTGTGTCCTGATGCAGGAACGAGCTGTGATCGCGTATAATTCTCGGATTCTAAGACAGCACGAGCAGAACTACACTACCCCTGACCTGGAGTTAGTAGCAGTGGTCTTCACCTTGAATATATGGAAACACTATCTGATGGACAAGTGTTTTACAGTGTACTCTGATCACAAGAGTCTCATGTATATCTTCTCTCAGAAGGACCTGAACCCGAGACAACGGCGATGGCTTGAGTTCCTCCAAGACTATAATTCGAGATAGTCTATACTCATGGAGAGGGGAATTTTATAGCAGATGCACTCAGTAAGAGATCTGGTATCCAGCTGCTAGGTGAGGCGACAGAGCAGCTGGCCGCTTTGCAGATATCCTTTGGGGATAGATATGGAGTGGCTTCCCTTCAGTACCTTACAGACACTCCCCCATTTCATTAACGAGTCATGGTGGCACAACATGGGGATGCTGAGTGCGAGACACAACTTGCTCAGATTTCCACAGGGTAGACACCTGATGAATTTTCTGAAAGTGGGGAGCGTGTCATCCTCTTTATAGGACGTACTATGGTTCCAGTGTCACTTCAGGAGGAAGTGTTGAAGGATTTCTACACATCCCCTTTAGCGGTACATCCAGGAGTGACGAAGATGTGCTAGGACCTTCGACGAAAGCACTGGTGGCCAGGAATGAAGAAGGCAGTTGCAGAGTTTGTCTCTTGGTGCCTCACTTGTCAGCAAGTGAAGGAAGATCAACAGGTACTAGTAGGCTTGGTTCAGCCTTTAGAGGTCCCAGAGTTGAAGTGGGATGGGTTATCCATGGACTTTGTGACAGGACTTCCACGTAAATCTAGGGGTCACTACTCGATTTGGGTGATCGTTTATCGACTCACCAAGTCGGCCCACTTCCTACCGATCAGAGAGAAGGGTTTAGTAGAGAGATTAGGATTCCTTTATGTGTAGGAGATTGTGCGGCTATAAGGAGTACCTTCTTTTATTGTCTCTGATCATGACGCACGGTTTACTTCCCGACTATGGAAGGGGTTGCAGGGGGCTTTTGGGATGCAACTTCATCTAAACGCCGCCTTCCATCCTCAGACAGATGGTCAGATTGAGAAAACCATTTAGACCCTCACAGACATGCTATATGCTTGTTTCCTCTACTTCGGTCACAACAGGAAGGATCAATTGCCTTTGGTGGAGTTTGTGTACAACAATTTCTATCACTCCACCATAAGGATGGAACCTTTTGAGGTGTTATACAGGTGACCTTATAGATCACCCTTGTGCAAGACTGACCCTGGGGAGTCAACACTAGTGGGACCATAGATGATATGAGCTACCACAGAGAAGGTTTAGATCATCTAGAAGCGGATGAAGGCTGCACAGAGCAGAAATAAGTCGTATGATGACAGTATATGGAGACCTTTGGAGTTTGAGGATGGAGACCATGTCTTTCTATAGGTCTCACCTCGACGAGTTCTACGGAGATTTGGAAGAGGCGGCAAGTTATCTCCGAGTTTCATCGGACCTTTCCAGGTCCTCAATAGAGATGGTGAGGTAGCTTACCGCTTATCTCTTCCAACCTAGTTGCACTGGGAGCATGACTTCCTCCACGTTCCCCAGCTGAGGAGATACATGCATGAACCTTCTCACATCATTGAGCATAGAGAGCTGGACATCGACGATGGTGCAACTTTTATGGAGGTTCCAGTAGAGATTGAGGATCGACAGGAGCAGGTCCTACGTGGATGGTCGATACCTCTGGTGCGTGTTCCCTGGAATCATGGGAACCTCTAGGAGATCACATAGTATTGGGAGGATTAGATGCATGCTCAGCACCCCCACTTGTTCCCTTAGTTTGATTTGAAGCTTATTGGGACGTAAATCCCTGAGGTGGGGAGAATGTAAAGACCCAGAACATCCATGGAATATTTTTTTTATTAAATGCATGGGAATTTTACGAGTCTTTCATAATTGACAGAGCATGATTATGAGGCCTGGTGTGCCCGAAATCATTTTATGAAGTTTTGTTAGGGTACGTTCAGTAAACATACGAGCTGGTTTTTATAACCTTTGAACCGGTGCTCGGAATTGAAATCTGAGGGCACCATTGAACTCGCATCACTAGTATTTGCTTAAGGAGACTTTCACTTTGATGATAGTGAGTCGTGAATATTAGTTATATTTTTTTGGGTTTTTGTGGAGAATAATAAAATAAAGCGAGCTTCAGTTTTTTTTTTGAGCCACAATGTGGGTGTTTAGAGGTGGTCCCCACTGAATCAATAACCTCTTTGTAGATATTGTAATTTGGAGGTGGGACCACCACACCTTAGCCTCCCATGATAGGTTATAGTGGTGGGACCCACCCAAATGTAACCTCACATGAGAGGTTATGACGTGGTGACCACACAAGACTAAACTCCCCTATTAATGGCCGGAGAGGAAAACCTCTCAACTCCCCTCATTAATGAGGGAGAGTCTCTCCACACTCACCCTTCTATATTGGTGCCAACTCCCTTAATTAAATTGTGCCAATCCACTTCATTAAATTAATTTGTTCCAAAACTCATCAATTAATTAAGAGGTGATCCAAGTTAATTAGATCATTTTTTTGAATTATGTGCCAACGAAATAACAGATAACACAATCTATTATTATTTTGGTTGGAATTGCTCATTTGGTGGAATATTGGGGAGAGGAGAGCTTGGGAGGATTATAATTCTCCAACGAAGAACCCCATCTACCGACAATGAATGAAGAATGAATAATGCATTCTTCCAATGAATAACGTCGGCAACGATCCTCTTCGAACTTCTTCCCCGGACACCTACCGACAAGGAGTGTCTTCTACAGCCCACACAACCTGGTATTGGAAGTGTGTGGTGGATGCGACGAACGACGATCTTCTTCGTCTAATTTCAGAGACTTCATCGTCAAACAATGATCAAAGGTATGGGGTTTATTACATGTTTATGCTTTCCTTGAATCTTCTTCTTCGGTTGGAAAAGAATTGGTGCGGTGAGTTGTTGTTCATCAGGCTTGTATCTTGATGATTCGATTGTTACCAACCTAAACGTGGAAAGTGTGGGCCAAACCAACATGACCCGACCCCTCCACTATTCTTGTTTGCGATAATGTTCAGCATGGTGATGAGGTGACGGAATGAAGAAGGCGACAATGACAAAGGCCGCGCTACTCGCGACCTCTACAAACCGCGCCGCCCCCACGGCGCTCCGGTGCTTTGGGCCGAACAGAGGCCCTTCCGGCCAAGCCACCCCAGCCGCACCACCGTAGGCCCACGCCACCCAGATCCCTACCGTTTTCGGCCTCCCATGTGCCCCAGCTGAACCCCGCTGGCCTGTGCCATCCCAAGCCGTGCTCCGCCGGCCTTCCCGGCCTGCCCGGCTGCCTCCCGGCCTGCCTGACCACCTCCCGTACGCCCGACCAAACGGCGCCGGACTGCATGACCCACGCGCCCCGCTCGCCTCGTGCCTTATACGACCCCCCCTCATGGCGCCTTGGTCGAACCATCCCAGTCACGCCCTCCAAGACGAGTTGCGCCGGGTGGTACCCTCGTGATACTCTGGGCCGAACCGGCCCCGAGCCTGAGCTGAACCACCCACGCGGCCTGCTGGGCGGGGCCCAGCGGGCCGGGCTGAACCTAATAGGATGACCCACCCAATGTGTCGGGCCAGAACCAACAAGTCTGATCGGGTCGACTCAGACTGGGATGGGCCAGGTCGGTCCGACCGGGTCTGACCGGACCCGGGCCCACTACCGACCATTTACTTTCTTTTGGTCATATCTTTGGCATCGGACGTCCGTTGGACGAACCTTCAGTGGCGCTGGTATGCTTGGAGTGCGACGGTCCTTTTGTGTATACCCCACTGGTGTTCGAGGTAGAGTTGAGATATGGTCAGGTTGGATCGTGCATGAATCCAACCGGTCCCCCATGACTAAAAGGCTAATAACTCACAGATCGAGCGTCCGATTGACATGTCGTCTGTTACATTGAGACCCATATGATGTGGCGATTCTTTAAGATACTTCTTCGTGGTACTTCTTGACAATTGGGGTATCGACTAGTAGCTTGTGTAGCGGATCCTCCCAGAGACGAGCATACGTAGTGCAGATACCTAGTAGCTGACTGAGACCTGACAACTAATGACTGTTTAGACTTGGAGTGACTCTACTATCCCAGCAGGGAGTGCCATAGTGTTGTGGTAGACCCGTATTGGAGAGCACCTTTTTGTCGTGGCAGACCCACAGTACTCAATAGGAGGAGTACCTCAATAGGCTACGAGGGGGAACGCCTTGGTGACACGGAAGAACTACGGTGGGGAGCACCTTGGTGATGCAGCAGACCCACAGTACTCGACAGGAGGAGTACCTCAGTAGTCCAAGGTTAGTGGGAAGCGCCTTGGTGTCGCAGTAGTCCCACTATACTCGATAGAGGAGTTCTACTGCATTTGAGGTTTCGATAATAAAAATACTGGTTGAGCTGAGTCAGTAACTTTTGGGTTTATCTCATGATTGAGATGGATTACTTGATAACATAGGTATATGTATGTGCATATACCTAAGTGGGGTTATCTGTTGATTTTATACTTTGTAGTTATCCTTGTTAGATTTTGTGAGACCTTCAGGGTCTCGGGGTAACTACTGAGTATCGTTATACTCACCCCTGTATGGGCTATGCCCAAACCTCATTATGTTGGATGCAGATGACAGACAGCGCTGACTGAGGCTGAGTGTACCAGGACTGGATGGTACCCAGAGGTGGACCACACGTCGTGACGGTACTCGGAGGAGACAGACGAACATGGAGTGCTATGGAGTCTATCTGTACCTACCCTTCAAGTAGGACTTTCTGGTGGACAATCCAGCAGTGGTTTACCTTTCTTCTGTTGTACTTGTTTTTTAGTTATACATGTACTTTCCTGTTGGACTTGTATTCTGGCCCTCATTTTACTTTTCCGCACTCTATGTATACAATTTTACTTAGTGTTTTTCTTAAAAATCATATTGTATTGTGTGTGTTTATAGGTTATAAAGGAAATGTATTTCTAGTTTTAGGGAATTACGCCTTTGGTGCTAGTCGTCATCCCCTGGCCTATGGAAGGTGGGCTTGGGGTAGTCACGACACGAGCCCTGGAGGATGGGTCATGACAGAATTTGTAATAGATTGTCCACCCTTTGAGAGGAACTGTTTTCAAATATCTAAAATCCCAAAATATAGTTCAAACAATATATCAAACAAAACTATTGGAAACTAAAGTGTTTAAGATAAAAATAATATTACATTGTCCACCATTAATTTTAAATTTCCAAGGATAATGAAATGATATTATATTTATTCACCAAAATACATTAAACATACCATAATTAATAGATAAAATTATTAATCATGGTAATTACCAAATAATATTTTTTATGGATGGAACATTACCACCCCAAGTTAAATTCATCTTATTCTCCTTGAATCTGTACATTAGGATGTATTGTAGAATTTATAATCGTGGTGGTATCTATATGATCATAATATAAAAAAAATTCTTTATATCACAAGTATAGATTTTATTCTTTCTTGAATTCCATATTATCCATGAGAATAATCTATATTTACATCATATCTTCAATATATAATTATTATTATGGAGTAACATTCAATTTTGGTTATCATTCCCTCTCATTATTCAATCAAAATAATATTTGATAAATATTACTAGTCCCTTTTTAGGTCTTCCACTATTTAATAAATAATTCTAGTTAAGAATCCAACCATATCATCAATGGTTTGGATCAATTGTATTTCCCAAACATCCTATGATTAATCCATTTGTCCCTCTAAAATGATGTAGTCGTAAACATTTATCTATTATTCAAATTATTATAAAAAATATATCTTTATAATCAAAAAATTTTAATTACATTATTTTTCTATTTTTCTGGATCCTTTCAGACCACGTAATTTATGCACGAAAAACACCCATTTTGGTTATTCATCAGAAAATGATCCACCAAGATCCTTTGATTTATCTACATAATTATTCATCAATGTTACAATAATTTACATAATATATTATTCATGTTAATGTTATAGCAACATGAAACTAACTATTTATTCACCAAAGCTATATCTAATGATGGGATATCAAAATCATATATAGTAAGGAATAATATAATGGCTTCCTTTATTCTATTAGTAGCCACTCAAAATCTTTATCATCATCCTTTTCTTATATAATATAATTGAAACTCCAATAAAAAATATTTTCCATAATATTGAATTATATATGATCATGATACAGAAAAAAACCATTCCATTGAATCTGTCATATAGTTCGTGTTTATGAATCCTTACAGAAAAAATTATACTCATTATTTAAATATGAACATGCATTGTCTATAAATATTTGACTTAATAACACTTACATTTCAATCACATTAAAATTCTTTAATATATCTTATTATAATAATTTTAATAAAACTAATGATTAATAATAATTATATCATTGATTCTTATGTATCCCATTTTCTAGAGAATGAAAATAAAAAATACTCTAATGAATTTGTGGAAACTCTATAAGAATATCTCCAACCATTACCAAAATACTAGCTAATACATTGACTTATTCTTATGTATTTCTAGATTCAATGTTATATATCACTTGATCATCCTTGTTTATATTATATACAAGAAATGTTAATATTACATATCCATTTTACCTTCCATGTAAATTTGATAAATCATAAACTTCAATTGCATAACAAATTTTGTTTAATATTTTATATAATTTAGACTTTCAAGGTTAATATTTTATAATATATAATTTAACATTCTTTTTCTATTCCTCATTTAACAAAAATAGTGATAATTATTGTTTTAATCAAATTAATGATTCTTTTGATCCTAATTTATTATTATGACTCCATCAAAAACTCATGTTAATCTTACATAAATATATCTGTTATAAATATAATATTATATATCCTTTGTGAAACATTTATGTTAATATATATTACCATGAATGACCAAGAAAACCAATATAAAAATACTAATAATTTTATATAACTCATCCAAATCAATATTAAACAATATAAATTATATAAATTTCATTTCCAAAATACATATTGATTGTAAGGTAATATTTTCATTACACAAAACTTCTTAAATATATCCATTATAGTGGATCCAATAAAATATCCCCAAGTCTTTTATGATCATCATCGACATTCACTGCCATGTTTATCACCGTAATTTTACATTCATCTACTGTGTTTCCCATGTATTGTATTCATAAAAAAATTATCAATATATATATATATATATATATATCTGTGTGTGTGTTCATTAATCCATTTTATGTAAAAAATCTATCGAATTATTATATAAAAATATTGGACCCAACCTCCTAGTTGAAATCCATCCAAAAATATATGTGAAATATGAAATAAATATCCAAAAAATAAAGGATACAATGAGGTAATGTTTAATTGACAAGAATGAACTTTTGATAAGTATATACCATTAAATTAATTTTCATACAACAAAATATTTCAAAATAATATATATGGAACCATGTGTTTTCTTATATTATAATTGATACAATACTATATCTAGCTGAGATGATACTGGTAAATACTGCCAAAATTTTAAAAACAATTATATAAGTGATAGCTCTGAATGTGTGATACATCCAAAACATTATATAGATGGCTCAAAGAGGATAAAAATCCTTATTTACAGTAATAAAATTATCAGGGAATTTCACCTCAAGAATAAGATCTTCTTTAAATTATTATCTTAAAATGAATTTATATGTTTCATTTGGAAGGGTAATAAAAGAAAAATATTCTAGACTTGTTTTTAGGTTTTGGAAGAAATTTTTGTAGTAGGTTACCATTTAGTTTTTCCATCCAACCTCTACAATGTGAAATAATTATTTGTTATCATATATTTAAATAATTGTATTCCAGACCTAGTGTATATACTCACCACAAATGAAATTCAACTACTGAATAATTGTTACTATAATGATGACCCTTTATAGATTTATTTCACTAGAGAAAAACTGGAATTTAATCAGATAACAATACTTTTGAATATACTTTGGATGAAACATAATACATATGTATCATTATGTGATCCTATGGAAGTAATGATGATGAAATACAAAAGTTTTTCATGGATTGATGTATACCCCAAATATTGAATACTGAATTTTTAAATGATGGAGAATATAAATCATTGGACATGACAATAATAAATAAATATCTTATTACTATCAAAATCCCCTTTATTACATAATCATAATATAATATACTAGACCATTGAATTTATAAGAGCTGTGAAAATTAGTTGTATAGAATACATAAAAATATAAGGATACAAACTATTATTGAATTCTTGGGGATTATAATCTAAAAAATGAAAAATATATTGGGTACATTTCTATTAGGAAGAGTATAATAATTAATGAAATAGATATTGCATAAGAACTAAGAAAATGAAATTAATTATTTTTTATATTGGATTGATGTATACATATAAGTGGTAATATGACCATTAGAGGGGTAATTTCATCATTAAAATATGATCACATGGAATAAGATGTGTGTCATAGTAATGTTTTCGTTAAGAAGTTAAGTGTCTAATAAAATATATAAATTAATTTTTTGATAATATAATTAATAATTATTAATAATTTATTTTGAACCATTAATTATAATAAAAGTACTCATAGATGACACATAATAATAATAAGACTTATAAAAAAGAGTTTTAAAATTTTTTTGTGGAAAAATATGGTTTTGAAGTAGATAAAATATGTTATTTAAGAAAAAAAATTGTATCATATATATATCTTTATTTTCGTAAATGATAAATAAAAATTAAGATCACCATGAAAAAATTTCGTAACGAGGAATGTTTTATATTTTTCTGAGATAGATGAATTTTCAAAAAATTAGGAATATATAATAAGAATATGTGGTAAGTATTTATGATTCTATATTAATATAAAAATAATGTAATAATCAATATTGGTGAATTATTGAACAATGATATATTATTTTTGTAATAATGAATTTTCAATTATTAACATCAATTTCCAATCCCATAATGGCATTCTGAATGTCTAAAATGAAAAATTAATTTTTTAAATTAATTTTGAATAAATTCATTTTACAAGGAGAATGTAATATTAAATATGGGTTTTAGTTCATAATTTAATAAATTACTAAAACACTGTAATAAATTTAAAAAAATTATTTTTTATAACCTTCGGTAAGCCATTGGGTTTTCATATTATACTACTAAGATATCTAAGGAAAAAATCAAAATATTACATAAAACTGATCACTAAATTATTACAATTCTACACCCACATTCCCATTCATCATTAATAGAAAAATAATTGATAAATTAAATCCAATAAAATTTTCTCTCATATGTCCCTCTATGGATTTCAAATTTTTTAGATATGTTCTTTAAAATTCATTTTTATGTTACTTTTCAGCCTAAGCATTCCTTATCACTCATCTTCCCACACTATGTGTAAACATTTCTAATTTCTTCTAATTTTTAAATAATATTTTTATTCTTAATTATTAATAAATTATTACTATATTATGAATGATATAACATCATTTCACCTCATTATAGAATATTCATAATTCATTGTAATAAAAATCATTTTCATGGTGTAAAACAACATTATCCAAATATCTTCATATTCAATATATTTGTGTTGTTATTTATAGATTTTTCTATGATGGGGAATTAACAATGTTGGGATGATGGTGATATAGCTTGTAGAAACATTATTTCCTTCCATTAATATAATTCATGATTTTTTTATTGACTGAAAATTGTTTTATTATTATGCAAACACTTTTATAGAAAAAGTGAGAAACCCTACATGACCTCACCACATCACCAATTCACCACTTCACCACTAGAAAACATACAATATTAATGGATAAAATCTATTCAAGACTTCAAACTGAAAAACCATCCAAGATGGATCCGAAGTCACCAAGAAAGGATGAGATACCACGAACAAGGGAAAACAAACATTCGGAGAGCTGGACAAACCTCAGAGCTGGTCTCCTCAAACGCCCACCGATGTGACCGTCGACACCAGCCCAAATCCACAAACCCATCGGCGAACTCCAGTCAGATTCTTCCCAACACTCCAGTGAAGTGAGATAGGCCCTAAAAGAGCACATCCACAAAGGGCGACAAACAGACTAGAGCGAGGAAGAGCAGACCATCCAGACGCTGCACCCAGCTATGCAGGTAACACCATCACACCTTCGGACCAAACGCCACTCCACAAACCCCTTTCCAGCATCTCTGAAGCAGTGCAAACCCAAATCCAAGAGATCGCAGCAGATCCAAATCATCCCACACAAAACCATCACACCATGATTCCTGCCTTCGAAAATAATCCATCCAAAAAAGAAACTTCCACAATTCAAAAACAACCAACTCAGATCAATAGATTCAACACTGCAGAAAACCATCAAACCAAACAGCTTGCAACATCACCAAGCAGCCGTCCCGAAAATGACCTATCACCGCCATGGAAACAGCTTATAGAGACCACAACATTCTAACCAAGGTACCCCGCCGGAGCACTACACAGACAAAAGAACACATCCCCTCGCCGTGGATCCGAAGCGCAGCCCCCCGTGCTAAGGAAATGACCCACACCGCACAGACAAGGCAGATGCCAAACCTGTGGAAGGGGAAGGTCACGACCCTTGAAGGAGGACCAGAGCACACCCACACGCCATGCAAGGAAGTGCTCTGCCCAGGCTCCGCTCTAGAACTCGACCGCGTGTCGCACTGAACCGCGACCCTAGAGTTGAACTGGAGCATGCTCCCAATGCCGTAGAAAAAGAGGATCACGATGCCAATGCACCGGATCAGAAGCCACTTCACTGCAGAAACAGGGTCGTGACCCCGCACCAGATCTGGATCTCTTCGCTGTAGGAAACAGAATCACAACCGCGATGCACTAGAACAAAAACCCCTTCACTGCGGAGAAGGAACGCACCCCGACGTCGCACCAGGTCACGATCCCATGACGCGCGGAAGAGCAGGAACGCGACCCCGAAACCAAAGAGACCCAATACCCTTCACCGAGGAAGAAACGACCTCGAGACTCCAACGAGGCCAGCCTTCACTAAGGAAGAAGAGACCGCCGCCCTTAGACATATAAGTCTCTCTTCATTCAAATTTCTCATCTCGAATTCATATAAAATATGTGTCTCATAAGCTCCTAATTTTTTTGGGGAATTTTTAATAATTTTATTTATTTATAATGTAATTATTTTATATCCAATAAAGACCTCATTTTAATATCCTAAAATGATATTCATATCATAAACTGCTATTTATTCTCATCAATTTGATAAATAAAATTTATAATTTCATTTTTAATATCATATAGATTTATATATGAATGATGGATTTTTACCTAGATAGAAAATCTATTTCATTGGATTGGTAAATTTTCAAAAATACATATAGCTATTATTATATACTGATGACTATTGATTACGTTGAAATGATGTTATAGTAGGTTAACTAGGGTACATAATGTATTATATTTATTACCAACCCTATTTATATAATCGATGAATTTAAATTATTATATGATATGTGGGACCTAGAATTATATATCCCCTTGATGAATCGGTAGATCTAATGACAAGACTACCTTTTGTATTTGGTGTATGCCTTCTTATTTAAATATGATGTCTTGTATGATGTACCAATGGTATTGTTAAGATATCCATACTTAGGCATTACATCACTATGTGATAAGTTATTGTTATCCATATAATTATTTATTTCCAATAATTTTTTGTCTGGTTTTTCAATTGTATATAATTTCTAAATTGTTTATTCTATCCATATTATTTATTCTGTATTTAATTCATGATGTCTAAAATTTTACACTACCTCTTGGTGAGGGTTTATTGATAACCATTTAGTGTATTTCTATATATAAACTAGAAACCATAATGATTAATACATGTGATATAAATATGGTCAAATATGAATAAAAAGGTTTAATTTTTTTCATAATGTATATTGAATTTATAATGTAATATATTTTTCATTATGTTTCAAGTCAGCTAATACTACTATGATTTTGGATCAAATCTATTGGGATATTTTTATTCTGTAATAATGAAAAAATTACAAATTACTATTGGATACTATATTTAGTATTCAATAATATAAAAATGGGATTTAATGTAGTATTATATCATCAGTTCTTCAATAGCAATGTTAAATGTACCAGTATTTGACTTTTAACATTTGATATTCTGAAACCGATGTTAAAATACAACTTTTAATGTCACTTCACAAAACATTGATATTAAATATCCTTATAGATGGATTTTAAAACAATTTATTTAGAAATCTATGTTCAAATACTTCCTTTAATGTTGGTTTGGAAAAACTGATGCTAAAATTCCTCATAGAATACTGTTATCACTATTTTTTCTGGAAATGATGTTAATATTCAATTCTAAAATAGAATTTCAGAAAACACGTTATAAAAAATGTATAATAAGTTATATTTAATTTCCAAATACTCAATTTTAATGGTTTTTAGCTCAAACAGACATACATATCAAATTTTATGGTCATTGAAATTTGGTATTATCTATGAAATATGAGGATTTTAATGCTAGTTTTCCTTATAAAATGATTCTAAAAGTCACATTTCGGAATGTTTTTTCAAAAAAATAAAATAAAAAATGTTTAACAAGATGTAACTCATTTCACAAATATCAATTTAGCTGGTCATGGAGCTAAAGCCTACGTATGTCTCAAAATTTATGGATATTATACGTTAGACTTCTCTAAGAGATGTATTAGGGAAGTCCAACTTTTGATAAACATAACTTTTTTCCCATATGTCCATTTGAGCACTAAGAGTTGTAAAATAATATCATATGAAAAGTAATGTGCACCTGTACTCATAGTATCCATGTTTTTAGTTTATTTTTAGTAAAAACGGATGTAAATGTGTTTTTTATATTGTTGAAATTGTATATTAGTAAAAAAGGATGTCAAATGTATTTTTTTTGTATTTCACAGAGGTTTTATTGTGAATCCAATGTTAGAAGTTATTTGGAAATCCAATAACATTGTTTTTTTTAAAAACTAATGATAAAAAACCCAATATATGATCATATTTATCATTAGTTTTATATTTACCCTTTAATAAAAGAAAATTTTAAAATACACAGGATTTTTATTTTATTTTTTTATAGTACACATTCCTATTTTTTAATCCCAACTAAATTAAAATAAAAAACAACTGAAAATATTTATATTTACAATATATAAATCATTATAATATTTATTGAACATTTTTTACGTCTTTGACTCAATAAAATTTACAACACATCCTCAAATCGATGATTTTAAAATGATATATATTCTAATCATTTATTATTATTATTATTTCTTCCTTCATTGCAAAAAATGATGAAAATTATGCTTATGATGAAAAATAAATCTTCTAATCAATTTATAATAAAAAATTCATTTGTGATTCACCAACCAAAGGGAAAAATTCAATATCAATCACTATTTTCATCTCTCTATGAGTTCGTCCCTAA
Source organism: Viscum album (assembly GCA_963277665.1). Classification (NCBI taxonomy): domain Eukaryota; kingdom Viridiplantae; phylum Streptophyta; class Magnoliopsida; order Santalales; family Viscaceae; genus Viscum; species Viscum album. The sequence continues at coordinate 1,113,751,268 of OY728147.1, forward strand.
TAAGAAATGAAATAATGAATAAGGACATATTGATTCAAATGAAACTCAGAATAATTGAAATTAGTCAAACACATTATGAATGTTTTTTATTTAATTCTATATGTGTTTTTATTTTTCAGTGCATTTCATTAATGAAATTTTTGGAATAAGTAGTGTCTATAAAAATATTGAGAAATCCATCTTCTGAAAGCTATAACATTGGATCAACTTGTCTGTTTTAGCTCCAAAACAAGTCAAATAAAATCTCATGAAACTAAATATTACAATATATTTAGAATTTACAATATTTCACATTATTTTTTAATAAAAATAATGTTAAATATATTAATTTTTAATTTTGTTTTTTGTTTTGTTTTTGTAAAAATGGCATTAAAAATACATTTACTGTTAGTTTTTATTAAAAAGATATAATAAAAACATTTTTGATTCAGAATTTTGATCTCACGTTCTTAAAAAATAGACGTGGAAAGGTCACCATTTTAATTGTTTTCATGAATTTATAAAAACCAATGTCCATCATGTATCTTTTAAAATTATTGGAAATGTGTCAATTAATAACCATGTTAAATGACTAAAAAATTTAAATTAAAACAACTTTCTATATTGGAGTTTCTAAAACTACATAGGTGGAGCTATACAACACTCTATTTAGAGTTAGAAATGGTTGTGAACATCTTGAAATTTCATCATAACTATCTTTTGGGTGATATTTTTTTTGTCTACATCATCTAAAATATCAATTCACATATCATTTTTTGTTGTGACCTAAACCATTTAAAAATGTGGGTTTAGTACCTACTATCATTTTCCATTGAGAAAATATATACACCTAGAAAATGGAATATTTTTCTTAAATTGTGGGGCAATATGACTCATGATAATCTATTTAGTGTGGCTAGTATAATGTGGTTGATTATGTGACTCTAAATTGAGACACACGTTGATGTTTAATAGTTTCACGGTTGAGAAACCCTCATAGATTAAAGTATTACCTTCTCAATTCCTAATATAAAAAATGAGAGTTTGTTTTCATACTCAATTCATTGGGTTATAAGAGATATTATTTATTATAAGAAAAACCACTTTACTTGACCATGATAAAAATGGAATACTATATATATATATGGTTTATTTATGGTTTATATGATTAGATAGGAGTAGATGGTGTGGAACTATGATGATTCTATATGATTTTTTCACCCTAGGATGACTAATATATATCATAGAACCCACATGTTGTATGGGTAGCCATGGATAAAGGATGGATTTAGAGGGATTTTTTCAAAATACATAATCCTATAAACATTTGAACGATTGGAAATTGTTTCCATCATGCATTATTTTTTCCTCAAACCAAACCTGATTTGAAATGGGATATGTGATGATGTGTTTAATACCCTAATTATACCATTATAGAGCTCACCTGAGGAAAGAGATGTGTTGGGGGTCATTTTTGAATGGATAAATAACATTTAATATTTCATTCCAATCAAGGATGACCGGTTAGTTAAGGAGTTATCATGGATGTATATGCCAATGATAAAATATATACATTATTTTTACAGGATTACCATGTCTAATTATGATACATGTGTGGAGAATATGAATATGAATTTGATAATTTCACACAATCCATTAACTAATGGGATTACTGAATGTATTGTGTAAGATCAAATCCTTTTCTATAGTCATCTCAGGAATAATTTGCAGTTACTTTTGAGGGTTTTAAGTACCTTTGCTTTGGAGTTTTCTCTTGGGGTGCATTTGGGTGAGCTGTTAGGAAATATTAATGGACATATTGATGTGAATGGCTTGTGTATGGTTTGAAAAACCATGCACCTAAACCCAGGTAACCATGTGAACCAAATAAACCTATATAGAGAGGACTGCACAGTTGGGACATCGTTTACCGTAAACCAGCGCCCCTTCCCAGGAAACAATGTGTGTGGGTTTTATTTGTCCGGAAATTATTTTTTAAATAACATGAACCCCTAAAACCCCTATAATTTTACCTAGGATCTATCTTGACGAATTATAGGTGATTCCAAAGCTTTATAAATGGCATACAAGGGGATTCAGACACCATTCTTCGAGATCTAAATCTCGTTTTGAAGATCTTCTCTCTTCATAGTAAGAGGATTACATCCCGTTGATTCTTCTATTCATTCCACTATCTATCCTTGATCTTTTCCGGAAAGATATCCATTATTTTCAAGGATATAAACATATATTTTGAGTTATATATCTATATTTGCATGATCTTGATGTGTTTGATCTTATTTTTTGTGTTTAGGGATTTAGATCCAGATCTTGATCGACGTTTCTATGCCACTCAAATTTTGGGGATTTCCGTGGGGAAAACATCCCACAAAAAATCGAGGTGGGTGATCTAATTCAAAATCACATAGTCCTGTATTTTATTTGTGTTTTTGTTATTTTTTAATTTCTAGCTTCCTTTGATAACTGATTTCTTAAATTGGAGCAATTAGGAATGTGGAATTGACTTTTTGTTTCCTCAGTGAATTAATTTATGTTTTAATATTTGATAGGCGGTGCTTCCTAAATAGATAATTTATTTGGGGTATTTCTTTCTTATTTGGTATATTTTATTTGATATTTATATTGTGGTTTGGCTTGAGATAATTAATAGGGGGTTAATTATAATATGTCTTTGGTTAAGTGTGATAATTAATGGTGAATTAATTTTTCCCCATGATGTTGGTTAACGTAATTAATTGTTATATTAATTGTGAAAATTTGAGAATTGGTTAGGAAAATTAATTATCAAGAATTAATTATGGAATATGATTTGTGGTTATTGATTAATTAATTGATGAATTAATTAGGGGTTCATGTAATTATTTAATTATTGAGTTAACTAATGTATTTTGATATTATTAACTTATCATTGTATTTTTAATGGAATTATGTGGTTAATTCATGTGAATTAATTATTGATTAAATTGAATGAGATTTGAGGTTATATACATGGTGTTCTTGACTGATTTTGAAGTTGTGACTTGGACTTGGTGTTCCTCCACAAGAGTTTTCCAATTTTTTGATGTTGGGTGATATACATGGTGATCTACATCGAATGTGATGAGGTATGTTAGACATGGAAATATTCACCAAATGTGATTTGTGGTGTTTGACATGGAGTTCAACAAAAAATGAATGACAATAATGAATTATGAAAGAAATGGGTTACATGAATTGAAACAGGGTCTTATGTGATTATTAAATAATAAATGAAAACGTGATAACTATTTAATTATCGAATATATTTTTTTCTTAATAGAATTTCATACACTGTATTTTGACAGGACATGTTATAGACATTGTTGGTGGTGGCCTATTGAGTCATACTAACACCCCACTCCGGCCGCCTGATCGGCACCTGATCGAACTCTGTTCTTACAGGATATGATAAGGGTAAGGCCCTAAGATAGGTTTCTATTTCAGAATGTAGCATGGGTGAGGGAACCGAATGTGGTTCGAGACCTGCTTTGGATTTTTTGTGTCTTTAATTTTGGTTTCCTTGTTGGCACATAACACTTTCATTGTTGTAGAAAGTTTTCCCCTTTTACTTGATTATTGTATTTCATTTACTATCATGTGACATTGTGTTATTCTGGTTATTTATATACTTATGGACTTGTTTATTACATTTTAATTCTGTTGGTGTCTTATTATTATAAAATATATTATAATCTCCCAATGAATGAATTTACAAACCTTCAATGATAGTCAGAACCATCTAGTGTATGGGGAGGTGTGTTTGAGGGAATGTGACCAACTAGCACAAGTCTCCACTTATTAAAACCCAGGTCGGGAAATTAAAATGTTGTATCAAAGGATTTTTTTTTCTTTCTTATTTTTTTCCTTACTATTTTGGGATAGGTTGGTAGGAGACTCAGAAGAGTCGGGGTTTGGTAATGAGGTTGTTCATGGGAGTTTCAAACCCATGTATGGGGGAAAATCGGGTACTCAATGTGGGATTTTTGTGATTGTTTTTTGTTGTTATAGTTGGATATTATTTCACCATGGGTGATTCCATTGTGGTGTGGTGTGATATTCATTTTTTAAAATTGTTTAATTTTAATACGAGGCCAAAAGAGGCATGAGATTTGATTTTTCATACATCAATATAGTCACTCAGGGATGTTTTGACATGCATCATTCTAGGAACTCACATGGAAATGGGATATGGGTATGTCATTGAAAATGAATTGTTTTCCCCTTATTATATGATTGAAATAATGATTCAAAATGAGAGAAAATGGTTTCTAATGAGAATCATTAATTATGAGATGAATTTGATTATTTAATTGGGGAATTTATATATTCGAAATGATGTAATTAATTAATTTTGGTAATTAATTAATATAAATGTGCTTACCCTTGTAAACCAAGACCTAGGAGTAGGATAGTTAAGGGTAGTAATAAGGACTCATTTTTGACCATATGAAGAGAAAAGGGGAAAAGACTTCTTGAAAATTGTTGTGTTTCTTTCTCCACTTACACAAATTTTATAAGGATGCATTATGAAATCTAAGAAGTGTGTTTTTCTTTTTATAGTTATGCCTCCACGACAATTTTTGAGAGGTAGACCAAGGGTTATGGACTAGAATGAACTTTTAGACATAGAACATGGGGAAAAGTGAGTTCCATCTATGGTGTAAAGAGATACATTTCAAGGGAAAATTGCTTGTTTTATTAAATTATTGGAGAGAGAACTAGGGCAGGTTCTGAAAAGAATGCCTTAGTTGATATGGGAGTTTAAAATGCAGTACTCACATACTTTCAATAGAGAGTAATAACCTAAGTATGTATAATTATATATAGAATCCATAGTGATGATACTTTACCCTATAGATAATCCAATTTAGAGGAGGTCCAAGTTTGCTGGTTATATGCTATGGGGGTTAATGAAGCGCGGGTGGGAAATTCAGGTAAGATCTGGACAGGCTGATGATATGTTATGAACGGATTTTTTGGAGAATTTTTTAGAACACATATATAATGAGATGCTAAGACAAGAGAAGGCTTCAGAGAATGTGAATCTTACGCAACAATTCATGTCCGTACTAGATTATTCTGAATGTTTCATAGATTTATAGTGTTTTTCTCATGATTTGCAGAAGATGAGGCTTCTTCAGAAAAATGATTTCAGGATAAACATAGGTGTGAAATTAAGACCCATGTGAATATCATTTGTATGAAGAATTTCTCATAAGTGGCTAATCATGCCCTAATTTCATAGGAGAACCTGAAGCAGGCTTCTAGTACTTGGTATGTAGTTGTTACTGGATGATCGTGTAGTGTGATTTTTGTGAGAAGGAAGTGTTGTTATGAGAACCATAGTGTAGATAGTGGAATGTATAGTGGAAAATCAAGAGGAACAGTTGCACCAGATCTTACTCATGTGCTTTGAAACCAATTTGGAAGGCTAGAACACTATTGCACACATTTTCCTCGACAACCAGTGGGGTGATAGTTTTGTGGTAAGAAGTGGCACCTAAATATGTTCGGCAGGAAGCAGTGATAGGCAGGTTCTGAGGGAGAATCTACTGAGATTCAGGATATGGGAAGGAGTATTTCTACACCATATAGGGTTTGTGTATCAAATTCTACTAGAAGAGGGCATAGATGTAGTAGTCATGGTTCTTCCGAGCCATAGAACCTGTGTCAGCAAAGTGATGCTATATAGGGGAGTTAGATGATGCCATAGGGAATATGTGAAGGAAAATTATAGTCAGTGCAACCTACACATGTGAGAGAGAGGCTACTCCCTTGATAGTGATAGATACTATTATATTATTTTCTACTTTATCTAGTGTTTTTTATACTAGTGCCTCTCATTACATTATATATGCAAATCTTGTTAATGGTTTCAGCTGAGAGGTGGAGTTTGTAAGCATAGTGATGAATATTGATACATTTGTGAGAATTTGGGATTTCCATACAAGATGATCTAGGATAATTACATAGAAAATGGGGGAGATCACACTCCATGATTCTATTATTTTTCTGGATGATGGGGGTAGTAGGGAAGACAACCTTCCATCACTTGTAGAATAGTTCCATGAAATCTTTCCTGGATAATTATTTGGGTTTCCACTAGATAGATGTGTAATTAAATATTGAGATCATGATGGGGGAAGATCTAGTATCTCTTCCACCTTAAAGAATGGTGCTATCTGAGCTTCAAGAGCTCAAGACATAGCTAGAGGAGTAAGAGGATAAATGTTTTATCCATCCCAGTTCATCGCCTTGGGGATCACTTGTCTTGTTTTAATTTATGTATGATAGGGTTTTTTTTCTTATTTGTTGATTTCTAGAAGTTGATTAATATGATCATGAACAAAATATACCCTCTTCCATGTATTGATGTTCTATTTGACCAAATAAAGGTGGATATTGTGTTCGGAAAGATCGATATGAGTTCAAGGTATCATCAGGTGAGAGTTCAGTCTTTTGATACACTATGGACTACATTTAGAAGTAGGTATGGCCCTTATGAGTTTTTCATAATACCATTTGGCATGAAAAATGCTCTGGCATATTTTATGGCCTTTATGAACAAGATCTTTTATATGTACCTGGATCAGTTAATGGTGGTGTTTGTATATGACATATTGGTTTACTGTAAGAGTCATGATGATCATGGCCAACATCTTGACTTAATCTTGAGTACACTGAGTGAGCACCTGTTATACTCCAATATATCTATGTTTCAGTTTTGGATTAACATTTTTTACTTTTTGGGGAACATCGACAGGAAAGAAGGTGTAGGAGTGGACCCAGAGAATTTTCAGGCTGGGATTTAATGTGAGTCTCCCAAGAATTTATTTTATTTCCAAATCTTTTTGGGATTATTTGGATATTATAGGAGGATCTTCCAAGTCATTATTCGATTCTTAGCACCACTTTCTGGTTTTACAAATAAATGGATAATTTTTGAGTGGACATAATGTTATCCATGAGTTGAAGAAGCTACTTACATCAGCACCAATTTTGATCTTAGCTGAGTTAGGTGAGGAGTATACAATGTATTGTGACTTTTTTGGGATTAGACTTAGAGCTATGTGGATGCAAGGGGATCGAGTCATTTTTTACGGGTCTCGGTAGTTGAGGCAACTTGAATGAAATTACCCCACACAAGACCTTAAGTTGGAATCTTTGGTTTATTGTCTTAAGTGTTGGAGACACTATCATTTGTGTTAAAATTTTATAGTTTTTATGGATAAAAAAGCTTGAAGTATATCCATTCAAAGAATGACTTGTATCTTTTGTAGTGAAGATTGGAAGAGTATTGGAAATCATTTGATTTTGAGCTGGAATATATACTAATAAAAGGGAATAGTGTGGATGATTCCTTAAGTAGGAAAACTCAGACTCAGTTGGTACATGTGTGTAGTGTATAGTGGAAGACTATGACTTTGATGGTGGAAATACATGTGGTGGTTCAGGAGAATAAGAAGAAGATGTATTTGGATTCAATAGTCGTAGGGTCTACACTCTTGAGATGGATCAGGAATAAGAAATATGATGATATTTAGTGTTTAGCCTATGAGGAAGCCTTGAATGTGGGGGGACACCTTCAGACTAGACAATAAATGAGGATGATGTCATCCATGTGAAGAATCAAGTTGTTTTTCCTATGAGTATGCGAGAAGAACTCATGCGTGAATTTCACACCTCAATGTGAGTGGTACGTCATGGGGTGGAAGAAATGATTTTTTTTCCAGAAATGACAGTAATGTTGCGAGGCATAAAAAAGGAGATAACCGGGTTCGTAATAAGGTGCATCACCTATCAGCAGGTAAAAGCAGAGCATCAATGATCTGGAGGGTTATTGTAGCTGTTACCTATTCTGTAATGGAAGTGGGATGAATTGACTATGGATTTAGTGTTAGGAAATCCAATAATGATTAGGAGTAATGATGCTCTTTGGGTCATTTTTTATCAACTGCTAAAGGTAGCATATTTCATAACACTAAGGGAAAACATTATAGTAGAACAATTGTGAAAGTTGTATATTCAAGAGATAGTTCGTCTGTATGGGGATCCATATACTATTGTTTCATATCTTGATTTGTGCATTAATTCACGCTGCAGGTAGGGATTGAGGAAGAATCTTGGAACACAAGTTTTTTTATTTATAACATTCCATCCAAAGACTAATGGGCTGTCAGAGTGTACCATATTGGTGTTTGAGGATATGATGCGGCCATGTGTACTTGAATTTGGTTGTTCTTGTGATAAGCACTTTGATTTAGTGGAGTTATCCTATAAAAAAAGTTATCAAAAGACTGTATAGATGGAAGTATATGAGGAACATTATGGATGATCTTGTAGATCACCTCTATTTTGGATAGAGGTGGGTGAGTCAGAGATGTTTGGACTAATTCTCGTGTAGGATACATCGGAGCTAGTGCAGTTGATTCGAAAACATATGGCTATGGCTTAGAGTAGGTAGAAGTCGTATGCTGATAAAAGGAGATGACCCCTAGATTTTATAGAGGGTGATTATGTATTGTTTCGAGTTTCACCTAGGTTAGGTCACCATAGGATATTAAGGTATGGAAAGATGGTGCTCATATTTGTTGGACCGTTTGAGGTAGTGGATAGTATCAGGCTGACGATGTACCGATTGGCGCTTCGGTAGAGTTTTAGTTCTAAGAATGATTTTCCATGCATCAGAACTATAGTGGTATCATCCTAACACATCTCATGTGATTGACGTGGATGACGTTAACCACGAGATAGATGTGTGCTTTGATGAACATCTGATAAGTGTGCTTGATCACTGTGATAATGTGTTGTAGGGAAAGACCATACTGATAGTTCAATTGTCATGGAAACATGGAAGTGTTCAAGAGGAAACTTGGGAAAGAGAAGCCGACATGAGGACTCAAGGGTGAAATCTTATTGGATCTGAATCATACTGACTTTTGGGAGTGTATCTAAAGGACAATATGTTATTATGTGGGGAGATTGTATGATCCCAACCTTTTTGGGAGTCATCTCGGGAACATTTTGTAGTTACTTTTTATGGTTTTATGTAGCTTTTCATTGGAGTTAAAGATTAGGGTGCATTTTGGTGAGTTATTAATAATAATTAATGGATACAGGGTTGTGCAAGGTTGGCATAGGGTTTGAAAATCTATGTTTTTAATCCAAGGTAACCATGAAAACTATGCAAACCTGTACCGGGAGGTCTTCACGGTATACCCTAATTGTGTTCCCCTTCCAAGGAAACAGTTTGAGCGGGTTTTAATTGTCTAAAAATTAGTGTCTAAATAAAACAATCCTCAGAAACTCTTATATTTCAACCTATTATTAGTCTTGATGAATTCCAGGTGATCTCATAGTCTTCCAGAGGGATTCCAAGGTGACTCGAACACCATTCTTCAAAATCTAATGCCCAGATTGAAGATTCTCTCTCTTCCCAGTAAGTGGATTTTCTCCCATCGCTTCTTAGGTTATTTCATCTATGAATCCTTGAAATTTTCATGGAATATTTACATTTATTACATGTATCTAAACCTATGGATTGATATCTAGATCTAGTATTGTGGATGTAGTTCATGATTTGTAAGATGTTGATGCTTTTGATCTTAACTTTTTGGTTTATGGATTTAGATCCCAATATTGATCATTGTCGTTGTGCCTCTAGATTCTAATAAAATGTACAATTTATCTCAATTGACCTGAATTAATGTTTTTTTTCCATTAATCCACAAACATAGTTACAAAATTTTAAAATCAATTAATACACAATAAAATATTTATGGTTTAATTACTATATTGAATTTTGATGAGTAAAACATGAATTTTCATCATATTTTCAAATAAATGATCTAATAAAAAATACATTATATACAATTATATTTAACATAATTTGAGGAAATTGTTTCATTTATTATAAATAAAATATTCAATATAATTTTGTTTTATCTCATCCCCCATAGTTACCTTTTTTCACCCATGGGAAAAACCTCTTATCATGTAATCTAGAAAAAATTGATAGAATATAAGCATGTTAGTATTAATCAATCTATATTATGAATATAGGAAATGTAAGGATACCATCAAGAGTCAAAATAAATAAATATGAAATTAATTATATCATTAATCATATCAAAATAATATTTAGTGATATTGATTACATTGATCATAAAAAAACAATTTATAGGTCCACCATGCCATTAATTTCTCATGCGTGTGTGTGCCAACCATTTAATGCTCATATCACCACCCTTTATTTAGTATATTCAGTTCATGTAATGAAATAATTCTTACCTGGTTTAATTCAACGAACCTATCCTACATTTTATTGCTGAAAAGTTTTAATACCCACTCACATATGTCTTACAATAAGTCAAACCATAATCTACCGACCCTGATATCACCATGTGTTGTAAATTTCATCACTTTCATCTTTATTGATATATATTTTTTTAATTTTATAATTTTTATCATTTTCAACTATATAATATTAGGTAAAAACATGTAGGTACATTATGTATAGTAATGAAATTGATAGGAAGAGAAATGAACCTATGGATCAACCATTCATATAAGATGATTTTGTTTACCTAAATTTTTTATACATTCAATTGAGTAGAAAAAATAAAAAATGTTTGGGATGTGTGAAAAGTTGTGTGGAGAATTAAATGAAATAATTTACTATTAAAATATATCACATAGAATTTTGTCAATTTTAAAAGGTTTTATAATGTCACCACCAGTCATATCATCGATGAATTCCATTTTTATAAAAATACACCCTTTATAATGAAATATTTTTTATTATTGTTATGCCACCATTGAATTTTGAGAAATAAATTTTTTCATATGTTCCACTTGTAAATGATCATGTTTCAAGATATTTTTTTATTGATTTATATATATATATTATTATTATTATTATTTTACTGCTGTTTTTTTAAAAATTTAATTAAAATATTAATAGAAAACACACACAAAATCCATAAAAGAAAATATGAAATATCTACCACAAAATTTTGTCTCATCACCCACACATAACCTATTTAATTATCCTCAATTTGAACCTATGAGATGATATGTTCAAATAAAATGTTGAATTTTAAATAAAAAAATAATATAAAATGAAAGGGTTGTAAACAACATGATATATTCAAATGATGATGGTGTCATGCAGTGTGATGAAATCAACTTCATTGGTAGGAAGTACCTCATTGTATTTCATAAAACATGTACCATTGACTGTAATTGTCAATTATGTGTCCTATTGTCTGGTCTCCACTACACCATAAGGAAAAACATTAGATACAATATAAGGACCTAACCATCTAGAACACAACTTACTAGGAATCTACTTCAATCATGTACTGTTGAGGACTTTCTCTCCAACATGAAACTTAATTTTTGGATCATTTTATCGTGATTATATTTTTATATTTCCTTATAAATCCTTGTGATCTCATATGATGAAAAATAAATATTTTCAGGATCTTAAATTTATAGCTTCCTTTGAATTCCAACATGGACCAAATCTATCGTTCATTTATCTTTAGAACAATATGTCTGATGCTTCACCTCTATGGGGAGATGAAAGGATTTCATAACAAAATATGAAATGGTGAAAAACTAATGAGAGTATTTTATTCCTTTATAAATTCCCATAATGAACAATCCAAGAACATTCTCAAGTTCTACCAATTCAGCTGTATGATTTCCTCTAAAAGTCATTTCAACTGTCATTTTGAATCATTAGCCTGACCATTTTGGGGGGTTTGGTATGGTGTTGATACTTTGTGTGTTACCTCATACATTTGATGTAAGGAATCCAAGTTATAATTGAAAATGTATGTCCTGTGGTTACTAAACAATTCCTTTGGTACTCCAAACCTAAAAAATTTATTCCATAAAAAAATAAACTACAACATAAGAGTTATTATTCCTGGTGTCTATTGTAACACACCAAGTTTTTCTAAAAATAAATAGAAATGCATGAAACTTTGTTTTAAAGTAGATATTTATAACTAACCTTTAAACATAATTTTTCTACTTCTATGTTCTGAATTTCAAGAAGCATTCATCTACAATTGTGTTCAGTATGTTATTTGGAGTCTATTGAAACCAACTTTTGTTTTTGGTGAATAGTAACATACCCTTATGAATAGTAATATGAATAGTAATATGACCCTAATGAATAGTAAATTTTATTTTTACTTTATTTTATTAAAGGCTTTAAGATAATAGCATATAGGTTAATTTTTCATTGTGATATAGAAGTAGTTACAAGATTAGAATTGTTAATTTTTGAATTAAGTATGATTTTATTTAAAAATTAAATTAATAATATTTAAAAAATTATTTAAAAAAAAATTACTTCATTTTTGAAATCTACGCGTCAATAAATGGTTAGGGTAAATTTTGGGAATTTTTCTGAAACAGTTGATTTTTTGGTGAATATTAAAAAATACAGTTTTTGTTTCGGTGTGTTAATGACATCATTAGTGATATAATAATGATTTCATAAATTTGGTCGAATTTTTTATTGTTAAATAAGATTTTAGGTGTCTGAAGTGTCTTATACCATGGGAAAATACCATGGGAAAGATCATGGTTTTGCAAATGCCACTCATGAGGTGTCCCTTGAAAATTATTAACATATTCCCTTACTTTTCCTATAAATACCAACCCATTCCTTAATAAAATTCATTCCCAATTACTCCTCAACGAATATCTGGACTCCTTACCTTCCTATTAGTCCTCCCAAGGTTTCCTCAAGCCCCTGAGTTCCCAACCTTCATGTTCTAAGAGTTACTCTACAAGGTAAGAAAATTCTCAATTTCGTTCTTTTCCCATTCATGTTCTCTTTTATGGGGTGTAACTTTCAAGTTTCCATAAAATGTTATTATGTATTTATTATTCATGATATACCCTATATTATTATTCATTTATATATGGGTGACCCTTGTCCCCTCTATTTTTAATATTTTCTAAAACCATGTTGTGTAGCCGTTAAGCTGCCGAATTTTTGTAAGGGATTTCTCAATTATTATTTTATTTTGAGTTGTTTTCTCATTCTTTGTTCATATCTTCGTTCCCAAGTGGCATGAAATCTCTAGAATCATATATATTCTGGATTTTCTCATGTTCATGGAAAATTTATAATCATTGTTCTTCTTTTCTCCCACTTTTTCAAATAATTAAAAATATTGTTCATGATGTGTCAAATTACCCACATCATGGACGATGTGACTTCATTTTTCATTAAATCCTTCAAATATGGTCATGAATCCATATTTATGGTCGAACCAGGTTATAATATATGTATTGTGTCTCATAATTGGTTCTGTAATTATCTTGTACTGATGGTTTTAAATTATAAAACGAAATGAGGTCATTTTTATCAAAGAACTACTAAAATGATCTAAACAAACATCATTAATGTTCTAACTTACGAATCATCTTCATGTACGAATTAAAAATGATAAATGGTATAATTTATGTTACTAGATATATTTAAATAGTACTCCTTTCCAATTCTGGAATTTCACTTCCAATCGACAAGAACATCCACCATGAACCAATCATGGAAATCATGTTAAGAACTCACCTAAAAACAGTGCAAGGAGAAAAATACTAACAATTAAAGGGTGAAATGATGTTATGAAATGATAAGATAAGATTTTATAAACATTAAATTATTATGAAAACTACTAATAAACACTCTTTTAACCATTATACAGGAAGTTTAAACAAGTTTTAAGTAAGACAGACCCAATGTAAGGGAATTCTTAACCCGATTTCCATTCTTTGCGTTAACCTTCTACATCATTATTTATGTGCTATTTAAATTTTTTGTGTATTGGGATCTATTTATATTATGATTTATTATCTTTATTTATATAATATATGAAAACTCCATCCACTCTATTAAGTCTATCTTTAATTGTATGATATTTATAAGGGGTTTTTCTTTAAAAATCCTCTTTTTAAATTCGGTTTTACGAAATTATGAAGCAATGTTTTCAATGAATTATTCATGTTGTATGATTATGTTTTGGTTCTTGGGAATTATTTATGATGAATGTTGGGATCTATATCTCCCTCCAACGCATTGGGTATGAGTATTATGGAGGTTGGTCGTATGGTTACTCCAAGTGTAACTGTGACGGTTACACAAAATAAGGTAGTCGTGAGGGTTAAAAATTATAAGGTAGTAAAGAATGGTTACAAGATTATGTAAGTAATTCTACAATATAACTTTATGATTATATTTATGTTATCATGTTTTGTGTAGATCTTGTGTAAATCCCATGATACAAAAAGTAAGTATATATGGGTGACAATAATGTCTTTTGAAAATGCTTTCATACGTTACGAGTATTCATGGACTAATATGATCTTTCCATCTTTTCCATCCCTTACTGAGATTTTGTGCTCATCCCTAGTTTTTAAATGATTTTCACAGGATAATGGATGTGTAAGACAAGGAAGGAAGCCATATTAAGTGTTGAAGAATTTTCAAGGAGTCATGTTTTACATTTTAATGTTTTATATTTTGAAAAAAATGGAACTGTTTTTATAGTATTCACTCTATAATAATGTGTAATGTTATGAATGTATTGTCTTAATTCTATAAAGATCTAAACATTAAAGGATACTCAATGTAAAAGGAAGTTTTTTCTTGACTAAAATCAAGTTTATGTATGTAATAAGGCCAGGTCCTTATAGTTGGTATCAGAGGATGGTTTAGATAACCTTAGGGGATAAGGTGATCTTAATAGAATAACATAAATGATTTTCACTCTAGGTTTTATTTCAAATGTTTTAGCATTTAAATATTGCCATGTTTCTTTATCTAAGACATGTTTGTTCGGAATGGTTGTCCGCAGAAGGAACAGGGATGCTGAAGACACTACTACAAATACGCCCTTTATCAGCGCTAAAAATGGCCTTTAACAGCGCTAGAAAAGCGCTGTTAAAGCCGGTGAAGATAAGGGGGGGGGGGGGGGTCCCCTTTATCAGCGCTCAAAAAAGCACTGATAAAGAACCCTTTTATCAGTGCTAAAAAAAGCGCTGATAAAAGGTGTCCTTTATCAGCACTAAAAAAGCGCTGATAAAAGTACCCCTTTATCAGCACTTTTTTTAGCACTGATAAAGGGATCCTATATCAGCGCTGCCTTTATCAGCGCTTTCTTTTTAGTGCTGATAAAGGACCCTTTTATCACAACTTTTAAAAAATAGCTGATAAAAGTGAAAAAAAATTAAAAAAATTACAAAAAATTACAAAAAATTACAAAAAATTAAAAAAATCATGCCAATCTGGGGGGCTTTATAGTGCGCTTGATCCTCACTTTTAATAGCACTTTCCACCCCCTCCAATGCCCCGCATGCACCCCCTCCACCCTTTATCAGCTCTATCGCCCCCACATCCACCCCCATGCGCGCGCCTCTGCCTCCAGCAGGTTTTGAACTCAAGACCTACCCCATGCGCGCCTAAGCCCTTACCACTACCCTATTTTGATTTGTTTTCTATTTCATGATATCTATATATATATAGTTATATTTATTTGTATAGTAATATATATTTATATTAATATATATATATATATAGTTATATTAATATATATATAGTTATATTAATATATATATATATATAGTTATATTAATATATATATAGTTATATTAATATATATTTAGCTATATTAATATATATCTCTATTTATATATACATATATAGTTATATTTATTCGTATAGTAATATATATTTATATTAATATATATAGTTATATTAATATATCTATATATAGTTATATTAATATATATCTCTATTTATATATATATATTTAGTTATATTTATTCCTATAGTAATATATATTTATATTAATATATATATATAGTTATATGAATATATATATATATTTATAGTGATATTAATATATATATATATAGTAATATTAATATATATGTAGTTATATTAATATATATATAGCTAGATTAATATATATATATATATAGTTATATTAATATATAGTAGTTATATAAATATTCATATATTGGTATTTTAAATAAAATGGATATTAGTTATTATTTAGATAAAGCTAATATATTTTATATGTAAATATGTTTAATTATTTATTTTAAAATTTTAATTTTTAGGTGTGAATATATAAAAAATATGTACATATAGTTATATATTTGATTATAAATAGTAGTTCATTATAAAAAACGATAAAATTTCCAAAAAATAATATTAATATGAATGTAATACCTTGGAATAAATTCATTCCCTACCAAAAAAATCCAATAATACCCCCTTAAACGAGGCTGAAAATCCACAAAATGTTAAAAAATCGGGGTACCCTGACTAAAAAGTCAGTTTTGGAGGCCTTTTGGGACTCTTTTGGCCTCTAAAATCCCTTGATTGGGAATTCCATGGTCATAACAATGTAGAGCTCGTCGCAGGCTTCAATTTGATATGTGGTAGAGCTCAAACGGACACTCGGATCAAAAGTTATGGTCGTTTGAAGTTTGAGTTGCGTTTTCAACATATTTTGGATCTTTTTTTAATTTTTTTAATTTTTTTAGTCTTCAAATTGTTATTAAATGACTATTACTCCATAATAATTATCAAATTATTAATTAAAAATATTTTTTTAATTTTTTAAGAAGCCATTTTCACTAAATATATTATATATTAAGTATATTAAGTGTAAATCTACATTTATACTTATCTAAAATATATTTAAAAATTATATATTATATTTATATCAATATAACTATATTTATATACTAATATATTAATATATTTTTTTTTTATTTTTTTTGAATTCGACCCTTTATGAGCGCTTTTAAAAAAAAGCGCTGATAAAGGCCCCCCCTTTATCATTTCTACTAAACAAGCGCTGATAAAGGGGGTCCCTTTATCAGGGCTAAAAAAAGCGCTGATAAAGGGGGGGGGGCTTTATCGGCGCTAAAAAAAGCGCTGATAAAGGGGTACTTTTATCAGCTCTTTTTTTTTAGCACTGATAAAGGCACCCTTTATCAGCGCTTTTTTGAGCGCTGATAAAGGCACCCCCTTTATCAGAGGTTTTTCGTTAGCGTGGATAAAGGGGGGTGCTGGGAAAAACTGTTTTTGTGGTAGTGAGAGGATAAGCACAGACAGAATGACATCCTTCCGGAACTACAGCCCAGAATGGTAGGGATTCGAACCAAGCAGTTTGTGATAGTAATGGCTCAGCTAACACAGGCAATAAATGGTGGTGGAATCCATGCAAGAGAACCAATAGAGTGTCACGACCCATCCTCGGGGCCCGTGCCGTGACTACCCCAAGCCCGCCTTCCATAGGCCAGGGGCTGGAGACTAGCACCAAAGGCATAAATCCCGATAACTGGGAAGATATTTCCTTTATAAAAGTAAACAAAACACCACAGAGTACAAGCAGAAGTAAAACACTAAGTACAAAAGAAAGTGCTGAAAAGTAAATGGGCCAGAATACAAACACAACTGAAAGTACAACTACAACTGAACGAAAGTACAATAGAAAAAGACAACAGCTAGAAGAAAGGAAGCAGCTCCTGGGTCGTCCTCCTCGGATCCTACCTAAAGGGTAGGTACAGATAGCGCAGCTCCTGGATCGTCCACTACGGATCCTACCTGAAGGGTAAGTACAGATAGCGCAGCTCTTGGATCGTCCACCACGAATCCTACCTGAATGGTAGGTACAGATAGCCTCCACAACGCTCTCGCCCGTCTACCTCTTCCGAGTTTCATCTCGCCGTGAAGTCCACCTCTGGATACTGACTCGTCGTGTGGTCCACCTCCGGGTACCATCCAGTCCTCGAACACTCGGCCTCTGTTAGCACTGCCTGTCGTCTGCAACCAACACAACAAGGTGCGGGCATAGCCCGTGTAGGGGTGAGTATAACGATACTCAGTAGGGACCCCGAGACCCTCAAGGTCTCTCTAAAACCAACAAGGATAACCACAAAGAAGATCTGAATAGATAACCTCTACTTAGGTATATGCCCACACATACACCTAAGTTATCAAGTAACCCATCTCAATCATGAGGAAACACAAAGATTATGAAATCAACAGATAACCACTAACCAGGTATATGCCTATACATATACCTAAGTTATCAAGTGACCCATCTCAATCATGAGGTAAACAGAAAGGTCATAGTCTCAGCTCAAACCAGGATTTTCATTATCGAAACCGTAACTGTTGAAAAGCCCCGTCTCTGGAGTGTACAGTGGTCCTATCACGACTCCGAGGTACTGCTCACTAACCTAAGATTGCTGAGGTACTCCTCCTGTCAAGTACCGTGGGCCAGCCACCCAAACACAGTAGTGCTTCCCACCGGGGTATGCCACCCAAACATAGTAGTGAACACCCCCTAATAGCCTGCAGAGGTACTCTCCGGACAAGTACCACGGGTCTGCACTGTCACACAGTAGTGCTCCGTCCGCCATGGGTCTGCACCCAAACAAAGTAGTGCTCCGTCCATTGGGCTAGTCGACTCACTCCAAGTCGAGTCGGTCAAGCAGTCGTCAGGTCTCAGCTGGCTACACGGTCTCCATACTCCAAACGCTCATCTCTGGGAGGGTCCGCTCCATGAGCTACAGGTCGATACTCCAAGTATCTAAAAGTACCACGAAAAAGTATCTCAAAGGACTGCCTCGTCATAGGGGTCTCAACGCAATAGACGGCACGTCAATCGGACGCCCGGTCTGTGAGTTATTAGCCTTTTCATCCCTGGGGCCCGGTTGGTTTCGTGTGCGAACCAACCCGGCCGTATCTCAACTGTACCCCGAACTCTCATAGGTTATACTCATAGGGACTGTTTCTCCACGTGATCACCAATGTCGCTGATGGTTCATCAAACGGACGTCCAGTCTGAATGTTATCAGCTTTTCCGTTCCAAGGGCCCGGTTGGATTTCAGGTACAATCCAACCTGTACACTACCCAACTGCAACCAAAACTCAGGAGAAGTATTCCAAAAGTTCCTTCTCATCAAAAGGAATCCAACAAAGTCAACGGTACGTCAATCGGACGTCCGGAGCTCAAGATATAAGTGTTTCCGCTCCGAGGGCCCGATTGGTTTCGTATCCGAACCAACCCGGCCATACTCAAAGTTCTCCTAAACCTTGAGTGTAATATACCTAAATGACCATCTCAATCCAAGGATCTCTACGCGACCTACGGTGCAATGATCGGAGGTCCGTAGCCCAAGTTATGGAAAAAATACTGAAAGAGGTCCGGAAGAGGGGGTTTCGGGCCCGGGACGACCCGACCCGAGACCCCCTGGGTCGGCCCGAACCAGGTCGACCCGACCCGAGTCCGGGTCCGGACTGGCTAGCACGGCACGGCCCGGCCTGGCAATCTAGTCTGGCCGCACGGCGCGCTGGCGCACCGGCCAGGAGGCTCAGCCGAACTGGCCGAGCGTTGAGACGCGGGGGGGGGGGGGGGGGGGGGGGGTTTCCCCGCTTGCTTCGCTAACTGCGGCCCCGCGTGGGGCCACCCCTTGACACCAGATGCGGACGAGAGCCGCGTCCCGCCTCTCCGGTCCTGCGCGGTCGCAGGAACCAGCGGCTCTCCCTGGTGGCGCGCCGGGTGCGGGCGGTATTTTCCGCGGACCACCGGACGCGCTCCGGTTGTCCGTTTTGCTCGCCGCCTTCGCCAATGGTCCTCTTGTGACCCGAACTTCACTGCGGAGGCTTCAAAATTACCTTGAAACCTCGTTTGTCATCGCCCGTCAATCTGCGCTCAACATTCAACCAGTGGAGTCTTCGAATCGCCTCCGCGGCCCCGACTCCGGCTGTGGTTTCGTTCGGCCTCAACGGCGCGGCGCAACGGCGCCACGCTTCTTTGCCGCATTCTTTCTCGTGTCCGCGCGGTGCCGATGCACCGTGCCGCCTTTGTTCATGCCAAAACAAATCAAAACAACAAAGGGGGAGGAGAGTCAGCCGTGTTCATGCGGTCCGACCTCCTCCCGTTAAGTTGGTATCAAGCGGCCCAAAAGACGAAGAACAACAAGGATTTTTCACGAACAAAAGAAAACAACCCAAACAGTTTTTTTCCCGCAATTTAATATTCCCAACCCACAAAAGAAATCATTCGCGGATCAACTTTAGGATGAGTTGATCTGAGTTCCTTGTTTTAAAAGGAAGGAACCACGAGAATATAGACTTACACCAAAAAAAATAACCCCTACCTCAACGTTGTCATCGAACGAGAGTTCGTCACGGAATTAACCATTGCGGGAGACGAGGATCGTCGCGGAAGAGAATGATCGTCGCGGAAGAAAGCGTCACGAAAGGAACGTCGTTGGCATCGCGGTATACGGCGTCGCGTAGTCGATCTCCGAGGATTCGGCATTCTTGTCAACCTTCGTCGGAGGTCGGCGTTCTTCACGTTCTTCATCGAAGAAGAAGAACTTTAAGCCCCTTAGCCTTTCTCCCAAAATCCTCTCAACGCAACAAGACCAACTAAATAAAATAAGTGTTGTCTTATTTTATTTACACACAAACCAACGCTTGAAATTCAAAAAGAAAAGAAACGATCAATTAATTGAGGGGTTTAAAACCTCCCAATTAATAGAGGCATTTATTAAAAATTTTAAACGCAAGAGTTGCCTTCGTTTAATAGGGGGTGCGGGTGCGTTACTTAAGAAGAAAAGAAATGGTGGGGCTCGTGTGGGCCCCACCCCACCTTAATCCTCTCAAAGGTAGTTATCAACAAGTGGGTACCACCACTAACTCCCTTATATAGGTTATAGCCATATAAGAGAGAGGAAAAGTGTTGTGACACAACACTTAATCCACTTAACAAGAAAAGAAAATATAATTGTAAAACAATTATATTATTATCCCTCACTTTATTTAAACAACCCATCCTGAGAAAACAAAAATCCAGAAAGGGGGTCTTCTTAAGAAATTACCGGCGTTGCGATTCCATCGGTGCCCTCAGATTTCAATTTCGAGTACCGATTCAAAAGATAGAAAAACTCGCTTGTTCGTTCACTGAACGTACCCGAGCTAAACTTCGGAAATTGATTCCGGGCACACCGGGCCTCGGAATCAGGCGCCGTCAGAAACTGCGTTCTTGTAAAATCCCAAAGAAGATTAAGAAAAAATTTACCTTGAATTTTAAGGGTCTTTACATAGAGGTACAACAATAGAAAATGACATTAGTGTAACATTTTATGAGACAACATCCTCCTGCATTAAATGGATCTTCTGACCCAGTAGCAGCTTAAGGGTAGATCAAATCCCATGAAAAGATATTCAATGTTATGGGATGTTCAGATAATCAAAAGTTAAGTCTTTCCATTTATCATTTTTAAGGGGAAGATGATCAGTGGTGGTCAATGGTATGGAATATCAGGGGTAGAGATGATTTTTATGCCTTAGAGTGGGATGAATTTAAAAGCCTTTTCCTTGAAAAATATTTTCCTAAGGTGGTGCAACTTAGGATGGAGAAGCAATTCATTGAATTGGAACATAAGGAATAAGATTCTTTGGCCATTTATGAAGTGAACTTCACTCGACTGGTGAGGTATTATCAAAATATTATTCTGGATCTTGATAGCAAAACCTACTGCTTTTACTCGGGACTGAAGCCAAGGTATCGAAGGGCGTTGGCCTCCCGTTAATTAAAAAGTTATGAGAAAAATTTCTAATGTGCTGAGAGGGTAGATATGGAGTTTTCTGATGATCATGTGCATTTTGGAAATAAGGAGAAGAAGAGGTCTAGTTGGCAAGCGATGGGTAAGAATCAACCAAATAAATCTGATGGTAAAAAAATCCAATTTCTAGTTTGTGAAAAGTTTGGAAAGAAACACCCTGGGGAATGTCTTAACAAAACTATGAAGTGTTTTAAATGTGGTATGTTTAGACACATAGATTAGGATTACAATGAAAATGATCCTAAGAATAATCATGATAAGTAGAATATAAATTGTTTTAGATGTGGTGAAATAGGTCATTATGAAAATGCCTGCCCAAAGAGAGAACTTAATGATGAAAATAAGATAGACTACAAGAAGAAAGGTGTAGTGAGATCTTTTGAGAGAAAGTCAGCCGATATCGGTCCATCCAATGAAGTCATATCAGGTACATTTTTTGTTCACTCATATTTTGCTAAAGTTTTGTTTGATATGGGGTCTACACATTCCTTCATCTCTGAGAAATTTTATAGTAAATTGAGAATATCACCTCAACAAATGAGACTCAAACTTGTTGTTAAAACACCAGGGGAAATGTTATTACAAAGGGGAATTATAAGAATCTTTCTACTGTGGTATGTGTAAGGACTTTACCTTCAAACCTTGTTTTTTTACCCTTAGTCGAGTTTGATGTTATTCTGGGAATGGAATGGATTTCTCTTTATTAGTCAAAGATTAACTGTAAGTCTAAAGAAGTTTTTTTTAGAAAGAGTTTCAGTTTGTATACAAGAATGAACCCATACAATTGATAACATATCAGGAAGCTGAGAAACTATTGAAAGATGGAAATGAAAGTTATCTTTCTCATATTGTTGAAAACAAGGGAACTATTCAAATTAATTATGATCTAGTGGTAAATGAATACCTTGATGTTTTCCCTAATGAGTTACCCGGTGTTATACCTGATCTAGAAGTTGAATTCACAATTGAATTAGTTCCTGATGTTAAGAAAATTTCAAAACCCCCATATCATATGGCTCTAATAGAACTTCTTGAATTTTAAGATCAGTTATATGATTTTCTTGAAAAATGTTTCATTCATCCTAGGACTTCACCATGGGGAGATCCTGTCTTATTTGTTAAAAAGAAAGATGGTTCCATGAGACTTTGCATTGATTATAGAGCTTTGAATAATATCATTATTAAAAACAAGTATCTGTTGCCTCATATCGATGACTTGTTTGATCAGATCTAGGGATCTCAGTACTTTTCCAAGATTGAATTGAGATCCAGATACCATCAGCTGAAGGTGAAGGAGGATGACATCTCAAAAATAGCCTTTCTTACTAGATATAGGCATTATGAATTTGTCGTTATTCCATTTGGATTAACTAATGCTCCTGTTGTATTCATGAATCATATGAATAGATTATTTAATTAGTTCTTGGATAAGTTTTTGGTTTTATTTATTGATGGCATTCTCGTATTTTCTAAAAATAAAAAGGATCGTAAAAAACATCTACGGGTTGTTTTGAAAATTTTAAAAGAAAAACAACTATATGGAAAATTCAGCAAGTGTGATTTTTGGTTGCAATAGATTTATTTTCTTGGTACATTATAAATAAGGATGGAATAATAGTTGATCCTACCAAAACAAAATTAGTCGATGAATGTCCAAGACTCACAAATATTACAGAGATTCGTAGTTTTCTTGGATTACCAGGTTATTACAACCGGTTTATTAAGAATTTTTCACGGTTATCTAGCCCAATAACTAAGTTAACACGGAAAGGGGTTAAATTTTTTTAGACATAGAAATGTGATGTTTGTTTTTAGGAATTGAAGAAGAGATTGGTGAATGATCCAGTTTTTTCCATACCTTCCCGAAATGGTGAGTTTTTCATCTACAGTGATGCTTCTTTGAAGATACTTGGTTGTGTTTTGATGCATAATGATCAGGTAATTTCCTATGCTTCGAGACAACTTAAACCTCATGAGATAAATTATCCCACAGATGATTTGGAATTGGTAGCTATGGTTTTTGCATCGAAAATTTTGAGGCATCATTTTTACAGAACCAAATGACAAATATATATTGACCATAACAGTTTGAAGTATATATTCACTTAGAAGAAATCAAACTAGAGGCAGAGAATATGGCTTGAACTGATAATGGATTATGACTGCACAATCAATTACCATCATGGTAAAGCAAGCAATGTGGAAGATTCCTTATGTTGGAAACATCATGCATCATTAACCATGCTACCTTTGGAACATGATCCCTTGATTAATTATTTGATGAATTTTGGATTAGAAGTTCTTGGTGCAGCAAATACCTCTGTTTTTTTTCAGGTTTAAGTGTAGTCTTTGTTGTCAAACATAATTAAGCAAGAGTAGAAGGAAGACCTTCAGCTACATAAAAAGGTAGAATTGGTTAAAATGGGTAAGTTTCCAGAATTTAACTTTGACAAAGATTGTGTTTTAAGATATGGAAAAGGGTTGTGTGTGCCTAGTGATTCTCAGTTGAAGAAAGATTTGTTGTGCAAAGATCATAGTTCTCCATTTTCATGATCATCCTGGCAGTACTAAGATGTACAGAGACCTTCAGGAGTATTATTGGTGGGATGGAATGAGAAGAGATATTGCTGATTTTACCATGAAATGTTTGACATGTCAACAGGTTAAAGCAGAGAGGCAGTTACCAAAGGGGGTGCATTAGCCTTTACCTATTCCAAATTAGAAATGGGAGAATGTGTCCATGGAAATTGTGGTGGGACTACCAAAGACTTCTCGAGGTAACAATTCTAGTTGAGTTATTGTTGATTGGATAACAAAGTCTGCACATTTTCTTTCTATTCAAGATATACTGAATTTGGATCATATTTTTCTATTGTACCTCAAAGAGATTGTCAGGTTATATGGAGTTCCTCTTTCCATTTTATCTGACCGAGATCCCAGGTTAACTTCTAACTTTTATAAGGGACTTCAGAATTCGTTGGGCACAGAGATAAATTTCAGTACAAATTTTCATCCTTAATCAGATGGGCAGTCAGAATGAAAGATTCAAACTTTGGGGGATATAATTCGAGCTTGTTCAATGGACTATCATGGAATTTGGGATCAACATCTTTATTTAGTTGAGTTTTCTTATAATAAAGTTTTCATTCCAGTATTCAGATGGCACCTTTTGAGGCCTTGTATGGGAAGCGGTGTCAGACTACAATGTTTTGGGATGAAGTCATTTAAAGAAGGTTGATGGGGAAAGAATTTGTAGAAGAAGTGGCTATGAAAGTAAGGATGATCCAACAGTACATGAGGATAGCTCAGAGTAAGCAGAAAAGTTATGTAGATAACAGAAGGAAAGACTTCTCTTTCGTGGTACGTGACCATGTTTTCCTTAAAATATCTCCTTGGAAAAGTGTGATGCATTTCGGTAAAAAATGGAAGTTAAGTCCATGGTTTATCGGTCCTTTTGAAATCATGGAGAAATTTGGATTAGTTGCATACCGCACAACTTTGCCTCCAAGCTTGTTTCAGGTACACAATGTTTTTCATGTTTCAATGTTGACAAAGTATGTGACAAATTTATCACATGTCTTGAGCCCAAAAGTAGTTCAGCTAGAAAAGAACCTTTCTTATAAAGAGAAACTAGTTCAGATTCTTGATCGAAGGGATCAGGTATTTCAGAATAAGGTAATCCAACATGTAAAGGTTTTGTGGAGAAACCACATGGTTGAAGAAGAAACATGGGAGTCTGAAATGCTATGACAGAAAAATACCCTCAGTTGTTTATTAAGTAAATAAAATTGTGAGGATGCAATTTCCAGAAGGTGGGGATAATGTAACACCCCAAGTTTTTCTAAAAATAAATAGAAATGCATGGAAATTTTTTTTAAAGTAGATATTTATAACTAGCCTTTAAACATAATTTTTTTACTTCTATGTTCTGAATTTCAAGAAACTTTCATCTACAATTGTGTTCAGTATGTTATTTGGAGTCTATTGGAACCAACTTGTTTTTTTGGTGAATAGTAACATACCCTTATTAATAGTAATATTAATAGTAATATGACCCTAATGAATAGTAAATTTTATTATTATTTTATTTTATTAAAGGCTTTAAGACAATAACATCTAAGTTATGTTTTCATTGTGATATAGAAGTAGTTACAGAATTAGAATTGTTAATTTTTGAATTAAGTATGATTTTATTTAAAAATTAAATTAATAATATTTAGAAAATTATTTTCAGAAAAAATGGACTTCATTTTTGAAATCTACGCATTGATAAATGTTTAGGGTGAATTTTGGGAATTTTTCTGAAACAGACGATTTTTCAGTGAATAGTAAAAAAATACAATTTTCAGTTTCGGTGTGTTAATGACATCATTAATGATATAATAATGATGTAATAAATCAGGTGGACTTGTGTATAGTTAAATAATATGTGAGGTGTCCCAAGTGGCTTATACCATGGGAAAATACCATGGTAAAGTCCATGGTTTTGCAAATACCACTCATGAGGTGTCCCTTGAAAATTATTAAAATATTCCCTTACTTTTCCTATAAATACCAACCCATTGCTTTAGTAACTTCATTCCCAATTACTCCTCAACAAAGCTCTGGAATCATTACCTTTCTATTATTTCTCCTAAGGTTTCCTCAATCCCACAAGGTCCCAACCTTCAGGTTATAAGAGTTACTCTACAAGGTAAGAAAATTCTCAATTTATTTCTTTTCCCATTTAAGTTATCTTTTATGTGGTATAACTTTAAAGTTTTTATACCATGTTTTTATTTATTTATTATTATTGATATACTCTATATTATGATTCATTTTAGGATGGTATACCCTGGTCCCCTCTATTTTTAATATTTTCTAAAACCATGTTGTGTAGCTGTTAGGCTGCCAAATTTTCATAAGGGATTTCTCAATTATTCTTTTATTTTGAGTTCCATTCTTATTATTTCTTCATCTATTCATAACCAAGTGGAATGAAATCTCTAGAATCATATATATTCTGGATGTTTTCATGTTCATGGAAAATTCATCATCATTGTTCTTCTCCTCTCCCACGTTTTCAAAGAATTAAAATCATTGTCCATGATGTGTCGAATTACCGACATCATGGAAGATGTGATTTTATTTTTCATTAAATACTTAAAATCTTGTCATGAAACCATTTATATGGTTGAAACAGGTTATAATATATGTATTATGTCTCATCCTTGGATATGGAATTATTTTTTACTCAAGGTTTTAATTTATAAAATGAAATAAAGTTGTTTTTATCAAAGAACCACTAAAATGATCTAAATGAACATCATTAATGTTCTAAATTATGAATCATCATCATGTAAGAATTAAAAATAATAAATGGTATAATTTATGTTACTGGATATATTTAAATACTACTCCTTTTCAGTTCTGTAATTTCACTTCCAATCGAGAAGAACATCCAACATGAACCAATTATGGAAATCATGTTAAGAACTCACCCAAAAACAGTGCAAGGAGAAAAATACTAACAATTAAAGGGTGAAATTATTTTATGAAATGATAAGATAAGATGTTATAAACATGAAAATTCTTATCTAATGTACTAATAAACACTCTTTTAACCATTATACAAGAATTTTAAACAATTTTTAAGTAAGACAGACCCGAGGTAAGGGAATTCTTAACACGATTTCAATTCTTTGGGTTAACCTTCTAATTAATTAATTATTTGCTATTTAAGTTTATTGTGTAATGGGAAATATTTATATTATGATTTATTATGTGTATTTACAGTATATATATTCAAACTCAATCCACTCTATTAAGTCTCTCTTCAATTGTATGATATTTATAAGGGGCTTTTCTTTAAAAATCCTCTTTTTAAATTCGGTTT
This sequence comes from Viscum album, assembly GCA_963277665.1. Lineage (NCBI taxonomy): Eukaryota > Viridiplantae > Streptophyta > Magnoliopsida > Santalales > Viscaceae > Viscum > Viscum album. Next base: position 1,113,778,845 of record OY728147.1, read on the forward strand.
TATGAAATTCCAAAGAAATGTTTTCATGGAATTATTCATGTTGTATGATTATGTTTTGGTTATTGGGAATTATTTATGGTGAAGGGTGGGACCTATATATACCTCCAATGCATTGGGTATGAGTAAGTTGGAGGTTTTCCATATGGTTACTCCAAGTGTAATTGTGATGGTTACACAAAGTAAGGTAGCCGTGAGGGTTAAAAATTATAAGGTATCCAAGAATGGTTACAAGATTATGTAAGTAATTACCGAAGATACATTTATGATTATATTTATGTTATCATGTTTCTTGTGGATCTTTTGTAAATCTCATGTTACAAAGATTAAGTATATATGGGTGATAATAATGTCTTTTGAAAATGCTTTCAGACGTTATGAGTATTCATGGACTAATGTGATATTTACTTCTTTTCCATCCCTTACTAAGATTTTGTGCTCATACCATGTTTTTAAATGATTTTCATAGGTTAATGGATGTGTAAGACAGGGATGAAATCCATGTTAAGTGTTGAATAATTTTCAATGAGTCTTGTTTTAAGTTTAAATGTTTTATACTTTGAAAAAAATTGAATTTTTTAAGGTATTCACTTTGTAATAATGTGTAATGTTATGAATGTAATGTCTTAATTCTCTAAAGCTCTAAACATGAAAATATCCTCAATGTAAAAGGATGTGTTTTCTTCACTAAAATCAAGTTTATGTATGTAATAAGTTCGGGTCCTTATATCTGTGGCCTCAAAAAATATCTAACATAATCAAAAGAATCCAAAATATATAAAAATAAATAAAATGGAAAATGACCAATAAAATCATTGTCCCATACATAAAAAATATCCCAAAATAGTATTAGATGTTGGGGCATCTCGTGACTCCTTGACATATTTCTAGGGTTTTGGTGTCACGACCTTTCCCCTAGGGCCTGTACCGTGACATACCCCATGCTCGCCTCACAAAGGCCTTGGGTTGGTGACTAGCACTGAAGACGTCAACCTGCAAGTGTGAGTAATTTCCCTAGATAAATGTGCACACATGCACTCACAAATCAAATACACAAATCTAAAAGGTGAACACTATGTAATCATAAAACAAATTACAACAGCAAATAACGAAATGAGTGGTAAAATAGGGCTAGTATACAAGCCCAACAATAGAACTAGAAACATCAAGGTACAATGGGAGCATCGATGACCATCTGCAGAAAAATCCCACCTGATCGCTAGAGTAGTGAAGCTACTAGAAGCTGAAGTAGTATGTCATGTCTGTATAGTCCTACTATGCCATACCTTCTCCTAGGCCACCAAGTCTACCATCGTAACGTCTGTCAGTACTGTCTCCCTGAGTGCCTCTATTGAAACACAAAATGTCTACACCAGACACAACATGTGCGGGAAAGTCCGTGCAGGGGTGAATAACTAAGTAATCAGTAGGGGACCCAGATACCCTCATACTCTCTTAGAAATCAACAAAGAATAACATCAAAAAACTACTATGAAGTAAACCGCAAATCCACAACCACTAAGTAAACCCCAAATCCAAAACCACAAAGTAACCCACAAATCCAAAACCCCAAATTAACCCACAAGGATTATGCATAGTCATCTCAACTATGTTATATTCCCATAAATATACCTTGGTCATCCAGATATGCACATATCAGCCAAAATGAAACATAAGGCCCTGACCTCAGGCCATCGCCAGGAATTCCAATGAAGTGTCAAAGCATTACTCAAGGATTAGGAGTACATGATCCATGTGATGGTCATCCCAAATGTCACCTGTCTGTGAGATGTAATCCATCAAGTACAACTCAACCATTCCTAATGGAACCTCCGAAAGGACGTGCTCCCTCAAGATCATTCTTATAGAATTGTCTCTAGTGCTTGACACTAGAGGTCTTGCTATCATAATCTTTGTGCCTGAGGCATGACCATGGGAAACCAAATTAAAAGGCCCACTCCTTGGCACTGCGTTAATTTGGGGGATCACTACTCTTGTCTAACCCACAATATCTCAGTAGCTCCAGTAAGAAGTGAACCTCACCTCATTATGTTAAGGGAGCACTAACTTCTACCATGGTATCGACTATATCAAGTGGATGAGCCTACTCTTCATATCTATGTCCTCCAGTCGAGGGATTTCCAAATCCCAAGAAGGTCCTGCTCCCCATCACTACTCCGAGAAGGGGGAGTACAACTCCATAAGTGTGGTCATGCACCCTACCTAGTAGGGAAGTACAACTTTGGTAGTTTTTTTACTATGGGTGCCCACTCCCTAGTACGTCAGGAGAGTACCAACCCCAGGCTAGAGGACCTTCTCCCTGGCACGGTAGGGGAGTACCAAATCTTCTGGAACAAGGTGTAAAGAGGAACCGCACTTTGAATCAGCAGGAGAGTACAACATAGTGACTAGAGGACCCATGTTCTGGTAAATTAGGGGAGTAACCAACTCTATCACAATTTCTTTTGTGGGAGACCTACACCCTAGTATGTCAGGGAGTACCGACCCTACGGAAGAGGACCTACGCCCTGAAACGGTTTGGGAGTACCGACTCTGTCGTAGCAATGGGTAAGGAGGACCTACACTCGGGGTCAATGAGGGAGTACCTACTCCAAACATAGAAAAACCTTATAAGATGAAAACTAACCTGCACCCATTACATGGGGATTCCCATATATACCGGAGAAGATGAGTTAATAATACCAGTGCCTTGAGTCGTCAAGGGATTATCCATCCTAAATCTCACCACAAGAAACATTGTGGTTATACTCCTCAGTCTCTCAGTTATACATCAACTTCCACTTTGTTCCAAAATTAAGTGACCCGAAGGACCTTCATTTAATAAGGATTCAAACACGATAGAAGACATGTCAATCAAACACCCGGTATTTATGTTATAATCATTTTAGTATGAAGGGAACAGTTGGATTCTTGTCCAATCCAACTTGTACATACTTCAACATTTTCCAAAACTGACGAGATGTATCTAAAAATGACTATCTCATCCCATGGATTTTGCGCCACAGATGGTTCATCAAATAAAAGTTTGGTTTAAGAGATAAGGCTCTTTATGCGTAACTGGGTCGTAATGGGTATGAGTTCAGTCTGATAGGGTCAAACCGATCCGACCCGGATCCGACTCATCCTCGTTCCACCCAGCCCTCTAGATTTGGTCCAGCCCAGCTATGCCTATGGTATCGACCCACTAGGCCGATATGATCTGTCCAGCGCAGCTCACCAGGTTCACCCCGGCCCGCCGTTGCGGGAAGACCCCCTTTTACCCGGATGCAGCATAGCCGCATCTGACACCTTCTCACGTGGCTAGGCCCACCGGCTGCATCCCCCATGTCAACCCGCATGGTGGTTTGAATTCTCTATTCGACACCATGCAGGTGTCGCAGGACTCTAGCACCACGGCATATCGCAGCTACGACTTCTGCCACCCCGGTACTCTGCCTTTGTGTGCCTCATCCTCCGGCCGCTGGCTGGGTCAGAAGCTCGTCTCTTCACCGCCAGGGATATGGCTAGCGCTACCGAGTTCCACTTTTGGCATGCCAATCGTAGCCTCATTGGGCTACCGAACGCACTTCGGTGGCCCTCGTTTTTCATTTTTTTTCCTTGTGGCCTCCAGGGGATTCCATCTTCAATGTGATAAATCCTGATCTGTCATGTCGTCAATTTCAAAGAGCCGATCACAAGGAATGAACTTGTAGAGGGGCTTGGGCCTTATTTGTGTAGTCCAAGGCCCACCGTGTTAGAGGAAAAAACCGGGTAGGTTTCGAGAAGTGTAGTGAAATCCAAAATAAATCAATCCTAATGTTGAACCCTTAAATATACCCTCCCGCATAAATGAGTGACTATAGGATCATCCTATTTATGGGTTCATCCACATCTTTTGTTTTAAAATGAACAGAGAGCATGGAAAATATTTAACAAACAATCCCCTAACTAATATGACGTCTGATGTCATGGCGTTCTTCCTCAAGGGATTTAAGACGTCTACATTTCTTTGTGGCCCCGATCATCGAATGGTGTCTAAGACAAGAAGTTCTGTTGGCGTTCACCATTCTTTTCTGGGGTGGAAGTCAGTTAGAGGATCACCAGAGATTCATCCCTATTTTTAATGCATATATCTTGAGCATGTCAAACAATAAATAGGATCATGTCACATTGTTCCCATTATGATGTGATGTCATGTTTTTACACTGTTTTAATTAAGAAATTGTGGCATTGTTACACGTCATTAAAACATCATTATGCTGCAAGTTTAAAGATCCATTAATGAGCCTCATTGAGGTGCATCGTCAATTCCCTATCACTGCCCCAAAACATCATCGTCTACCACCCAAAATAAATAATTAAAATAAAAAAAATCTATTAAATTATTTTTCTGAAAAGTCCGAAATATAAATTTTTCGGTTGGCCTTTTTCTAGCTAGATTTAAGTCATTTATAGGTGAATCCAAGAATTCTGAATTCAACCGTGTCATGGGATTTTCGATCCAAGAAACAATTTAAAAGGTGGAAAATCTCATTCTCACATTTACTAAACAAACCATAAAAAAGTTCAAAATTCCATTTCTTACTCCATGGACCTCGGAATCACATGTTGTATAATTTCACGATGTCAAAAAAATACCATTTAATTTGAAACAAATTCCATGGAATTATGGAATATATCATCCACCCCACCTTTATAATTTTCATCCCTGAAAATAAATAACAGAAAATTATAGGAGGAAACTTTCTCAATAATGGTTTCTACGCTACATATAATCATGTTCCACGAAGAAACACTGATATCAACCACTCTAATGTCTATCTCTTGGTAGGTCAACATCATGCCACAACAGGAAAATGTTTCTTTAGCTGCGAAAAGAGGGAAAAGTAGTAAGAACTGTGATTAATCTAAAGTAATGTGGTTCAACATATCACCTCCACGCTAACCTAACAGAAATCATAGAATGATCCCCAAAGTCCACATCTGCCCATGGATACATTGTGCTAAAACCCCCATGAGTATTATGCATACAAGTTTTGTGCTATAGAGTGGTAGTAATTACAAATGAAACATGGATGCCCATGAGAAAACGCAGGGTCTTAATGGGCCCTCTACATAGAACCTACAAAGGCCACACCAATATCCAAAACAAAAACATGACCACTCCCATTTGTGGCATCTCTACTGAGTATGGATGGTTAGGAAAAGTTTTTCACTGCCAAAACATCTTGTGGTCTAACTCTGCCACTATAGAAAGACTCTATTAGGACCCTTTACTAGAGTCCAACCATACTTCCTAGGCTCCCCTTTTTCCGAAATGAAAATTCCTTCTCCACCAAGTGAATATACCTCATATCTTGAATAATATCGTTATTATGGGCATGAAAGATAATAGTCCATACCTAGAATGATGTCGTAAGGTCTCGACTTGAGGATTAAAAGATCCCAACCGAATCTCTCTCCTCCAATAGCAAGGTCACACTATCAGATTTTATGTCTGATAATTAGGTATCCACCATTAGGAGTCTCTAAGAGTGAGGGTCAATCCCATTGTCCAACCAGAACCTCAATGCCTCGAACAAGACTCATGGAAAAAGGATTGTCCAGCACCTATGTCTATTTAGAAAGCCAGTTCCAAAAAAGACATAGGTCGTACCTCAAAATTCTCTTAGATCTTCTTGGTCATGAGGTATGACTATGTGCAGCTATCCTCACCCATGTCCTCCAGGTCCCTAAGCCTAGTGGGGACCACCCTTTGCTTCTCGTCCTGCTCCTCTACCTCACCTGCTAACTTATGGAACTCCATGATATAAGCACTTTCTCTACCAAGTAGGTTCTTCTATCGGCTCCCCCTCAGCAGTACGAAGGGTTGGGAAATCTTTAGAGATATTCCCCCATCTTTTACATGCATAACACCACCTTTCATGCGGCTGATAAGATCTTTGTCACTGCTGATATGCCACAGAACCACGAGTTTGTGGCCGGGCATGGGTATGCATCCTACGCCACAATCTCGTTGCCACTCATATTCTAGATCTATTAAACACCTCAAATCTATTAACTTTTTCATATGTCACATCCACCTACTCCCCCCATCAGAAATCAATCACCCACCATGGCTAGTTCCAATACCCTAGAATGCATTGAAATGTTGGGAGGTATCACAGAAGCCATGATTTCCCAGTGCAGTCCCAACTCAATTGTCTGGGCCTTGATGTAAGGGTCATGCACCATATCTGTAGAGTAGTGAGAAAGATCTATGAATCTTGTTGAGTACTATTTTACCATCTAGCTTCCATACTTTAGGTGCAGTAGATCTTGTGTATATACAGATCGAAAAGTCTCTTGAATGAAATCCTCTATGAAAAAAAGCTCAAGGTCTATCTAGGTGAGGGTCGCATTGTCCTGAGTCTAGATCATCAGGATCCCCCATTATTGCACTGAACCCTGACGAAGGATTAAAACCATGAATTCCATCTAGTCAGGCAGTGTCCTCACAAGGTATAAGAAACACGTAACTGCCTTAAGTCAATCCTCAATTACCTAAGGATATGTCTCGCAACGGAACCCGAGAGGTCTCTGCCTTTGAAACTCGTGTAGCAGACTCATCTTACATGTATCCTCACCCAAAACTGTTGGTGGAAACTGCTTCTCTCCAGGTGGTGGCATCGTTGATGAACCACACAATGGTAACACCCTTGTATCAGTGCCCTATACCAAAACCTACACTCATGGAAGATTATCATTATGATCCAGTTGTTGAATCCTATGCGGTTTTTTTCATGGAGGCATCCTAAAATAAATCAAGATGAACACCAAATAATAGTATATCTAGAGTGATGACAGAAGAAGGAAATGGAAATCTCAATCATTCCTATAAGTAACATAATCCCTTCATTTCCCCACAACTAATGCTCCCATGTTCCGAGTCGGGTAATAGGACTCCAGAATCCTTGTGTACGGATACATCATCCACTAAACCAACTCTAGATTCCCTGGCCTTAAATCCAAACTCAAAACACATAACATTGTTTATCACAAAAAAACAATAGACCCATGGTCATTGATATAGAACCAATAACCTCTGATACCACTTTTTCACGAACTGTCCCCCACGGCCCATCCCGTGACATACCCCAAGCCTGCCTCCCAAAATCCAGGGGTTGGTGACTAGCGCCGAAGGCATTAACCTGCAAGTGGGAGGCATTTTCTTGGATACTTGTACACACATTCACTCACAAACAAAATCCACAAATATGAAAGGTGAAAACTATGTAATCAGAAACCAAAGTACTACAACAATTAAAGAACAAAGTAGTAAAATTTGTCCAGTATACAAGCAAACAAAAGAACCGGAAACAGCAAGGTACAAAGCAGCACTGATAGCATCTGCATAAAAATCCTACTTGATATCTAGATTAGTGAAGCTAATGGAAGTCGAAGTAGTATGTCTTTTCTACCTGGTCCTACTAAGATATTTCTGTTCCCAGGACACCATTTCCATTGTTGTAACATCTTTCGGTCTCGTCTCCCTGAGTGCCTCTATTGAAACGTTGAACATCTACACCAGACACAACACGTGCGGGTGAAGCCCATGTAGTGATGAGTAACTCAGTACTCAGTTGGGGACCCTAATACCCTTAATGAACTCTCATATATCCACAAAGGAAAACATCTCCAAACAAAAATCAAGTAAACCACAAAGAAACAACAACAATTTAAACCACAAATCCAAAATAACAAAGTAAACCACAATGCAAAAACCACAAAGTAAACCAAAATGATTAAGCATAGTCATCTCTACTCAGGTATGTGCCCAAACATATAACTATGTAATCTAGATATACTCATATCATCCCCAATGAAAAATATGATTCCAACCTCAATCCATCACCAGTATTTCCAAAGAATGCTCAAACCATTACTCATGGATCAGGAGTACACACTCCATGAGCTGGCCATCCCAAATGGCACCCGTCTGAGAGATATACTCTATCAGGTAAAACTCAATGGTTAATAATGATATGTCTGAAAGGGTGTGCTCCATTAGGAACTTTCTTTTAGAACTGTTTCCATTTCCTGACACTAGAGGTCTTGTTGTCACAGTCTTGTGCCAGAGGCAATACCATGGGAAACCAAGTGATGAGGCCCACTCCTCAACACTGTATTTAGTTGGGGGAGTACTGCTCTAGTCTAACCCACGATATCCCAGTCACTCCAGTAATAAGTGGTCCGCACCTCAGTCTGTCAAGGGACCACTTGTTGAAATAGTGGCTGCCCTAGACCCAACTATGTAGTACTTTTGATTACCGTATCATGTGTACAGTTAGATATGCATGATGATATCTTACCATTATAGTGTAGACTTTTTTGCATCCACTATAATAATGGAAATTTCCAAAGGTTAATTGTCGTGTCAAGAGGTTATATCATATCCAAGGCTATAATGAGAACCTCGAGATACAGTGAAAAAGATCTTAAATATATGTTCTATAGTCTAGATACATCTTACTGACTGGACACAGTAGATGTATGACTATCAGGTGCTGGAGGATCATAAGCATTGAGACTTATTCTCATGAAGTTCGCACTTGGTGATCTCTAGTAGTGAGATCATGAGGATAAACCCGTCAATAGGAACACCACATGTTTTGGGTGTCATTGGTTGTTCCTATCTACGGGCATGTGTATTGGTCTCCTGACTTGAGACCATTATCAATGTATATCATTTAATTACGTACTTTGATGCAAGGAAAAAACCATGGCATTAATGTCGTGGTGATGTAGTTTGTGTTGGGTGGGTCTTTGGTGGTATGATGTTGGTTGAATGGTCAAGAAAGGATTTGTCTCTTCCATGTTTAGAAAGTTGTATATCTCAGGCCTGATTGATCAGGATGGTGCCACCTTCATAAGTCTTTGTCCAAAGCAGTAGAAAGTAAAATCCATCCGGATAGATCAAAAAATAATAAAGCAAGATAAGGACGATGACACAAGAGTGCGTCCTACTTTATGATATATTTAATGACAAAGAGACTATAATACACAGTCAGTGTTCGTAGGTTGGTAGTCGTTGCAATGACTAACCTTATCTTTTTAGGGGCCATGACAGATTGCTAGATCCCACACGGTGCAGAGACCAGCAGCCGGCGACCCCTCACCTTGCTGCAGCTCCTCCACACGCCAGCAACGGTGCACCGCCTCCGTAGCTTCCGGGCTCCCTGCGGCGCACTGCAAGCAGCCGGCGGCCACACCCCAGGCGGGACTGGTTTTTGTACACAGACGAGACCCCCCCTCCTTCCAGGCTTCATGCAGAGCCGGACACCTCTCTTCCCTAGCGCGTTGTAGATATACCCAGTGCAAGAGACTGGGCCACCGTACCCCTCCTCCTTCGAGGCATTCATCCCCTCTCTTGCCGACCACCTTCCCTGGAGCAGCCTCCCGAGTGACCCACACCCAAGAAAACCGCGGTCGCACCCCGCATCTCGGTCGACCTCCTATTTCGTTGGCCAAGCAGCCCGCTGCTCTCCAGCCGTAGTGCACCAGGCCGAGCCAGCCTCTTCCTCTATCGTCTAGTCCAAGGTCGCTGCACTATCTGCTCCGGCCTCACCACTCCACGACAGTGCCCCCGGTCGACCCTCCCTGGACCCACATGTGAACCTGCCTAGCGCAACAACAGGCAGCATAACCGCGACCGGCCGCCCGCCTGGGCTCTTCTCTGGGAGCACCCTGGCAAAGGTTACCAAGCTGCCGCTCGGTCCTCCCATCAGGCAGGTAACCCCTGACTCAGGTCTAGTTAAATAAATTAATACAATTAATTAATTAAATTAATTAATATGTTAATTGTATTGAAAACAAATTTTAATACCCGAGGTTAAAATTAATTTAATTTTTGTAATTAAATTAACTAATTAATTAATTTAATTTTAAGTATTAAAATTAAATTAATTGCATGATCGATAATTAATTAAATTATTTGAATTTATTAATTCATTTCATTTAGTTAAATTAAATAACCCTTGTACTTATTTATGCATTTTAATTTTTTTATCACGCTGTAGTTACCCGACTATTGGTCATGAGCATTGGCCCCGTATGTCTGCTTTAAAATTATTTATTTAATTAATTATTTAATTCACTGTGTGTGATGTGTGTAAATTAATTATATGACGGTCTGCACATCGTCTTAGTTTTAGGTTAAAATGTATAAGAATTTGTGTGTCCATTTCATTGATGTATATTTATACCTGAGTTCCCCTCGCCTGCGCACGAGTATCTTTGTACTTCGGATGAAGAAGAAGAGCGACGTGGACCCCACCATGATGAGGTGGTATATGACGGTGCAAGACAACACATGGATTCCACCAAGACCAGGCGGTACTCTAAGACGTGACGTCAACCCCACCATGACATGGCGATACTGCAGAACACCAGCAAACATACAAGACAAGGGGAAAGCTACATTTTGAGTCAAGCTTCGACTCAGGTACGATGACCTTAGGTCATTTAGATGCTCAAGACTAGTCAAGTAATATTTTTCCTTTATGCATTTATTTATTATTTTATGCATTTTAGAACAGCGGGAAAATAAATAAAATAATAGATAATAAAATGCGTAAATAAGCGGCGTGTGTTTTTCTATTAAAGTTCAGTTGTGAGTGCAACAACATAGATGAACATGTTTAATAGAAATGGATCACATTCATCGAGAGATAAAACCAATAAAACCCTCAAAGAAAATATTATGTCACAAAAATCCTTCCATCATTCAAGTTTGAACAAAATCGGGTGTTCGAGGTGCCAGTTCATGCCTTAGCTGAGGGTGCCTCTTACTGTCGGGGAGTTCATATTTGTGTGGTGGGTCGACTTAACTAAAATTTCAGCAAAGTTATAGCCTTATCCAGTTTTTTGTAATTTTAGAGGTAAGCATTGAGTAAATCATTAAATGATTTTTGAAGATGGGACTTCACTCAACAGATCAAGGAACTGTGAGCTAATGTGGTTGGCTAGTCAAAAGCCTACCTTAGACCCTCTGAGTAGTGGTGTAGCCCTAGCATGTAGAATATGAGGGAGGTTCAGGGATCCTTTCCACTAGAATACTCAAGAGTATTCTGATTCTAGTACATAGGGTTCCTAGAATTCGAAAAAATTAGTGGGAGACATTTATTGATTAAATAATCAGAAATGTCACATTAGGTAATCACATAAAAGTACAATCTACTAAAGTATATTTGTAGATAATGGAAAGAAATACCACAATAAAACTGCGATAATTATTAGACAAAGTTAATGTCCAAACAAGCACAAAATTCCAAGTGTAGTATAGGAACTTGCACACATTACTACAATAATGGAAATTCAAGGTGCTTGTGTCCCAACCTGTTAAGCCACCTTAGGAAGCGATGGTGTAAAACTGCTTTCAGGAGACTCATGAATAAAGAATATTATGGATCTATCATAATTCTATCATCAAATTCTGATGTTAGTTGTTGTCTCTACATCAAGACATGGATGATGATCACATGTAGTCTCATCTCCAAAATCCTTTTGAGGAGGAAGTGAAGCAAGATTTGAATGTGATGGTTGCACTTGGTTTGTGTAAAGTGAAACATAGTTCACAATACTTCATACAATCCCATTTCTTATACCTTTTACACCCAATTACTCTAGTTTCTTTTAAGCATACAAATGAACGGTATAGTGTAAGTGCTTCATTACCTTTAAGGTAACATTCGCCAAGTTATAAAAATATTGAAGATAACACCATCTTTTATTCTTATGGAGAATACATTGAATGACAAGGAAAAAAGGAATATGGAAAGTTACGCCAAAGGCACCTTCATAATGTCCTTCCTGGAAAAGTGGTTGGTTATTTAATAGGAGGTTATTTGCATCACATATTTAAATAAATTCATGGAAGTTTAAAAACTGAAATACAAGAAACAAGTACCCGCTTCTCGTTCAGTTTATATTCATCAAATAAAAGTATTTTTTTCTCGAATACTTCTTGGGTATTAAAATACAATATGATTTTCACATATATGTATTGAAATAAAATAACCAAGTAAGTAGTGAAACATTACAAGAAGTAAAGTGTCTTCTTCAAGCAGCTGAGAAAGGGTGATTCCTAAGTCAGCGGGGAGAAACACATAACTTCTAATTTCCAAGTAATTGATTCAATATGAAAAGGTTGTTGAGTATAACAAAAAACATATATCTCACATTCCCTTTTGGTCATGATGAGACATTGTTCCATGTTTTGGAATGAATGTTGTTTGTGGTAACATACTCAACAAATAGTTCACTGCTATTTGAATCAATGGCAATACAAGATGAATATATAATGTAAGACCTACCCAGTTGTGGCAATGTGATTATTTGTCAACTAAAACTAAAAGAAGATGTAAACTATATACCTAGTATGGTATTTAGGCTCGGCACAGCTAAACACCTATGGTATTATTGACACCCTTAGTTTAGACAAAGAAACCTTTAGAAATAAAGGTATGCCACAAAGCTTTCTGAGGTTAGTTAAACAAGACAGAGTGAACTATTCCAAAGAAATAAAGAGGTAAAGATACTTCATAAGTTCTTTTTAAGTCATTAAGGAATAGTAAAGTATAATTTTGGTCATAAGATCTGAGTTGCTTCGGATCGGCATGCCAAAGAATATCTTGACCAAATAATCATTGATCATGATAATGTATCATGGAGTAATTCCTAAATGGATGTTACCTTATCAACATCACTGTATTGATGTTCATAAGGAGGATCAATGATGAGTCTTACATATTAACATTGATCAACAAAAATGTAGCATGGAGAAATTACTAAACAAACATTTTATACATCAAAGTGATGATGTAAGTTGTATCAATGTTTCAACTTGCGGAAACTTCCATCATATTTAAAAATGTGATTTGAAAATAACAACGTAAACCCATAACCAATATGCCAACTAAAATGAAAAATGATTATCATACGAGTCATAGTATGATGGAAATCCATTATGTCATAAATCATGTGTTAGGATTCAAAGAGTTCGTTAAGAAATAAACAAACATACATCAAGCTGAACACATGGTGCATCTAAGTAATTATCCTAATAGTTGCATAGGATATTAAATAAATATCTAAGATAGAAAATATGTAGTCAAGTATTAGACTAAATTTCTATACAAGGGTGCACACCTCTATTAGAGATAGTGGGAGCTTAATTGGATTGGACTTAGTCAATGCTCTGGATTCCCAAATGGTTGGCATAGGGAACAAGTTGCACAAGTACATGTGGAAAAGGCATGTTCTAGTGACACATACTGCGTAGGAAGAAACCATGGGGATGGTTTTATATTCACCGCGGTCAGTGATATATATTATTCATTAAGAATAATAAATCCTACAAGTAAGCAGTATATGGAAACGAGCTAAGATTGACAAGATCAACTAAAATTCAATAATGAATTCCTGGTATCAAATTCCAAAGGGGATTATAAATTGAATACTGCAGTGGGTATTCAAATGAAATGATACATTGATGGTACAAGTATGGTACCAACAAGGCTCGATTGGTTATACTAAGTCGGTACACATAAAATCTATTAGAATTTTACTTGTCATAGATAAACTTCTATGATCATTATATTAGTCATTGGATGTCAAGATCATCTTTCATGGAAGGTGTCTATACGACGCAACCAGAAATAGATGATAGCATCAAATGATTCCAATAAGGGTTGCAAGTTACTGAAATCCAGTAAGCAACAAGATCTTAGAGCATTCATTATAAATGAATTTTTGCCTTATGTCTACCAAAGGTTAGTGGGAGAGAAAATTTTTTCCATGTAAAATATGTTCGGCAACATATGGAAAACAGATTTTGATCTAACAGTTTGATAAGATCAGGTTAAAAGCAATTCTCCAATGATTGAATTCAAGTAGAAACCTAAGTTCTTGGGAATAGGATCCACTGAGGTAGATCCAAAGGTTGCTTGGTCCTAGTAAATCATACATATAGTGACATTGTATTATATATATATATATATATATATATATACAATTTGGAACAATTCAAGTTCAGAATTGATGCCTATGCCACATGGCTTAATCTCATCAAGTTAACATGTTCGGAACATAGGAAGAGATTAAAGTTGGGAATTGATACCATATGATTTAGTGATGGATCAATCACATATGCCATAATATGTGCAATAATTGATACTACCATGATATAACTTATTATAGGCAGATATCAATTATTTCCAGGAGCACTGCAAGTGATGCAGTTAGAACTATCATCTTGTATTTTGGAAAGTACAAATGATATGTACATGGAATATGGATAAGAAGGTATAATAGTTATTGTGGGACACATACTATTAGTCCTTAGATCAATTTGATATTGTATCATAGTTAGGCAAAGGAGATGAGTGAGTCAAGATCATAGAAGCTAGTGGTATCCATACCTACAAATATAGAGTACGTTGCAGCTTCTAAGGCAGCTAAGAAGCAGTAATAAATTGCAACGATTTGTTCCAATTATTGGATTCGCACATAGTGAGAAAAGTATTATCATAATGAGAATTATGATATTCTTACTAGCCAAGTTGTCAAGTTACGACAATGAAAAAAGTGATATACTCAGGGATACCCTATATTGAGAAGTTCTACTCAAGTATATGAGGTCGCATATAGTAGATATGCCATGCAGCGAAAACATGATAGGCCCAGCAGTTAAATCCATTACTCAGCAGAAGCATGGTATTTATCATGTGAGTAGCTAACAAGTTTAGTTAGCAAGTTGGCTATAGTGAAAGTGGGAGTTTTGAAATAGTAGTTTCCCTAGACCCAACTATGTTGTACTTTTGATTACCGTATCATGTGTACAGTAAGATATGCATGATGATATCTTACCATTATAGTGTAGACTTTTCTGTGTCCGCTATAATAATGGTAATGTCCAAAGGTTAACTGTCATGTCAAGAGGTTATAGCAGATCCCAGGCTATAATGAGAACCTCAAGATACAATGAAAATGATCTTAAATATATGTTATATAGTCTAGATACTTCTTACTGACTGGACATAGTAGATGTCTGACTATTAGGTGCTGGAGGCTTATAATCATTGAGACTTCATCTCATGAAGTTTTCACTTAGTGATCTCTAGTAGTGAGATCATGAGGACAGACTCGTCAATAGGAACACCACATGTTTTGGCTGTCATTGGTTGTTCCTATCCACGAACATGTGTATTGGTCACCTGACATGAGATCATTACCAATGTATATCATTTAATTATGTACTTTGATGCAAGGTGAAAACTATGGAAGTAATTTCGTGGTGAGGTAGTTTGTGTTGGGTGCGTCGTTGGTGGTATGATGTTGGTTGAATGGTCAAGAAAGGATTTGTCGCTTCTAAGCTTAGGAAGTTGTATATCTCAGGCCCGATTGATCAGGATAGTGCCGCCTTTATAAGTCTTTGGCCAAAGCAGTAGAAAGGAAAATCCATCCAGATAGATCAACAAATAATAAAGCAAGATAAGGACGATGACACAAGAGTGCGTCCTGCTTTATGAGATATTTAATGACAAAGAGACTATAGTACATAGTCACTGTTCGTAGGTTAGTAGTCGTTGTAATGACTATCCTTATCTCTTTAGGGGCCATGACGGGTTGCTAGAACCCACTCTTGGTCGGTGGATTTTATTTACTACTATTGAGATAAGGGCCTAGAGGGTCACATACAACAGCGTATTCAAGAATCCTCCATATTCAGTTGAATAGGTATATGGACATAGTGGGCCCCACCATGGGGTTTAAGCGTTATCCATGTTGTCGATCACCAAAAGAATATAATAAATTCATTAATATTCAAGTTACGAATATTTGGGATTGAATTTATTTAATTTATTTACGAGTTTAGTAAATACAAGAAAATATTAATCGAACGAATATTATTTTAATATTCAAGGTTCACTTAATATTAAGCGGGACAATGAGTCGAGTTTAATGGCTTGGATTTTATCACAAGTACGTGATAAAATAAATAAATAATATTGACGCAGTTCTAAGTCATCATAATTATTTATTTAGTGGATGTGGAATTAATGGGGGCCGAGGAACCCAACTAGGTAATTTCCACAATCCACTATAAATAGAGGAGAGGGTCTCAAGCACAACAACTATTCATGTCAATTTGGCTAGAGCCTCTCTCTCCTCCCGCTCTCTAGAGAGAGAAGCTCTCAATCCGATCTCAGATCGAGTTTCTCCTCATGAATCGCAATATCGACGATGTGGTGATTGTCCTAACATCGAATATATCTTCGGATCACCGGGCTTGCACCCGGAGTTCGACGATCGGCATTCTTGCGGATTTCTGAAGCATGTGTGGACGATCTAGAGGGATCCTACTATGGATCCTTTTTGCAACGATCACCGATGAAAATTTGCAGTCATCAAAGACTTTTGATATGAAATGGGTAAGTTTTCTTTTTAATTTTGTGCTCTTTACAATCTACGCGAGATCCTCAAACCTCTCTGGGGCTCTAATCGTTAGCGACGACAAGTTCCATTGTCTCGCCGATGAAAATTTTAAAATACTCGGCCCACCGGCTTCCACTGCAGGCCCCCGGAAACCTAACACCATTAACATTAACCTTGGTTTCAATTACATAATGTAGAGGGGAATGCTCCTCGTATCTATGTCCTGCAGTCATGGGAGCATCATCTCCCATGAGGGACCCGCTCCCCGTAACTACTCGGAGATGGGGGAGTAGTACTCCATAAGTGATGACCCACACCCTACATGGTAGGGTAGTACAACACAGTTAGTTTGTTCACTGTTGGGGACCCACCCCTTATTATCTCAGGGAAGTTCTAACACTAGGCTAGAGGACCCGCACCCTGGCACGATAGGGGAGTACCGACTCTACTGGAACAACAAGTAAAGAAGAGTCGCACTCTGAATCGGCAGGGGAGTACGACTCAGTGACTAGATTACTCATGCTATGGTAAAGTATTAGAGTAACCGACTAGGTCACAATTTATTTTTTGGGAGCCCCCACCCTAGTACATCATGAGAGTACCAACCCTAGTCTAGATGACCCGCACCCTAGCACGCCAGGGAAGTACCAACTCTGCCGTAAATCTTCGTAAGGAGAACACACACCCTGGGTCAACAAGGGAGTACCTAATATTAACATAGAAGAACCTACTCAAAATAAAATGAACCCGTACCCATGATGTGGGGAATCCTATCTATACCGGAGCATAGGAGTTATTAATATCTACGGCTTGATTCGTCAAGGGAGTATCTATCCTAACTCTCACCACAAGAATCACCTTTTTTTTATTCTCATTATTTTAGTTATACCTCATCTGCCATGAATTTCCACAAATAACTGACCCAATGTACCCCCATGTCATAAGGGTTCCAACACAAAAGATGGTGTGTCAATCGGACACCCAATTTGTAAGTTATAAGAATTTTAGAACTAAGGGCCCGGCTAGATTCATGTTCAATACAACCCACATATATTTCAACATTGTACAAAACTCATGCGGAGTATCTCAAAAGTACATCCTCATCTGATGGATTCCAACACCACAGATGGTTCATCAAACTGAGGTTTGGTTTAGGAGATAAGGTCCTTTAAGCGTAATTGGGTCGTAATGTGTATAGGTCTGACCCGACCCCACCCGATTCAGGCCAACCTGACCTGGGTTCTATCTAGGCTGACCAGACCTGGGTCAGACCCCACCAGGGTCAACCCCGCCCACTGGGCCGACCTGATCGATCCATCTCGCCTGGCGGCATGACCCACCTAGCTCACCTCGGTCAGCCGTTACGGGCCTGCCCACTTCTCCCCAGATGTGGAATTGCCGCATCCAGCTTTTGATCTGGTGGTGGGCCCACTGGCCATGTCCCCCACATCAACCTGCATGGTGGGTTGACTTCTCCACACAGCAACACACTGCAACCGTGGGACTCTAGCACTGCGGCCCATCTTGTTTGCGGCTTCCGCCACCCCAGGAGCTCAACTAGGGCACACATCTTCCTTTGGTCTCAAGCTAGGCTGGTAGATCTTCTCTGTTACGCTGGTGCTGGCACACCATCTATAGCCTCACCAGGCCGCCAGAAGATCTTTGGTGGCCCGTTTTTCACACTATTTTTTCCTGTGGCCTCTAGGGGATGCCCTCTTTACTACGATAGATCCAAATAATCCTTGTAGTTAATTTCAAAGATCCAATCACAAGGAAGAATCATGTAGAGGGACTCATGAAATGTTTATTTTGGCATGCATTCTCTGTATCAGAGGATTAAACCCAAGGATATTTCGGGGAGTGTAGTGCGATCCAAAATAAGTCCTTACCAACATTGAACCCCCTATGTTAACCTCCTGGATAAACAAATAAATTAAGGATCAACATATTCATGGGATGATCTACATCTATCGGTTTAAAATGAATGAAGAACAGGGAAGATATTTATCAAAAAAACCCCTATATATGATGATCTTTGATGCTGCAGCATTCGTCTTCAAGGGATTTAAGATTTCAAAGTCGCTACCCAACTCCGATCTTCGAAAGGCTTTGAAGATGAAGATGCCCAGCTGATGTTCATCCTTCTTTGATGGGATGGAAGTCCATTAGATGTTCACTAGAGAATCATCCATGTTTTTAATACATATTTCCCCAATGCATCGAGTAGGAAATATGATCACATCGCAGCATACTCATTATGATGAGACATCGCATTGTTACACTGTTTAAATTAAGAAACAACGTCGTTGTTAAGTGTCATTAAATCATTTTTAGGTTGCATGTTTAACGAGCCATTAATGAGCCTAATTTAGGTGTATAGTCACTACCATGTTGCTTCCTTGTAGCGTCATCATCCTCCACCCAAAAGAAAAAATAAAAATAAAATAATTCTTTTAAATTATTTTATTATTTTCCTCGAAATTTCCGAAAAATAACTCTTCTGCTTGACCCTTGCTGGCCGAATTTAATTCATTTCTAGGTGAATCCTTCCATTTTGAATCTGACGGTGTCGTATGATTTTCTACCCAACCAATAGTTCAAAGGATAGAAAATATCATTTGTAAATTTACTGAATGTACCTTAAAAATGTTCAAAATTCCATTTCAGGCTCTCCGAACCTCGGAATCACGTGCCTTCAAATTTTGAGGTCTTGAAAAAAAATCCCATTTTTTTTAAAAAAATACATGAAATTATGGAAAATTAAATTTTGAATTATGAGAATGAATTAAAAACACATGAGAATAGTAGAATAATCTCATAAAATGTAACCTAGAGTATAATTCATTAATATCTATTTTTTGGGGTCCATTTTTCCCTCCACATGAAAGTGTATAGTAATAATGTGTAATAGACTCAAAACCATGATCAGAAAGACAAATCCTAATAACCTGACCACTATACATGTGCCTGAGGTATGTATCATCACCAAAATAAAATATAGACTCACTCATTAATTTTTGGACTTGATTTTTCTTTACCTGAATATTATCATTTTATTTAATTATCAAAATCTGTGTTATGGATGAGCGGTAACCCAGACCAAGCCATACATGAGATAACTAATTCAAAATTCAAATTTAATAACCCAATATCCATCATCATGACCACCCCTTTCACAAACCATCTTCCTAATGCTTTCATCACAAATTACAAGCCATTATTAAGAACCATCAGGTTAGGTCGCGAGATACGAGTTGCCTCAAAATTACTACTCAAACGACTGCTAGTGGGAACACACCGAGCCTTGTTCCACTGCCGATTCAAATCACCATAAAACCTTCAAATTATCCAAACCACTTCATCAAATCACCAAAATCCCAACGCCTTCCCTGCCGAAGAAATTCCATAACCAGACTTCACAGAACATCCAAATCAGAAACTAGATAAACCATAATAGATCACAATCACCATCATAACCCAACTACATAGACCGAACACCACCGTAAGAGACCATCCTCATCTAAATGAAAAAAAATATTGACGCAGAACCATTGAGATCACCTGAATGCTACTGCCATAAAAAAACTAGAACAAAATTCTTAGCAGAGACATATACAAAATCATCACCGTACAATCCTCAAACAGATCAAGAACATTTCGCACAAAAAGAATCTTCATCCACAAAAAACCACCTCCCAAAATCATTGGAAAAGATGATCCATATCCAATGTGAAGAGGGGAAGAGTTTCTTGGGGTCAGGGTCGAGAAAATAGTAGTTGATGACTCTTTGCTCGCTGGGACTGAAAACCTGAAGCCATATCCTAGAGGTGGCTGAGATGGGAGTGATTGAAAAACCCTCGGGCAGAAAACTGCATATCCCAAAATCATAGAGCATCTATCACTCCAGATCCTACTTGGAGAGGAGATATGGAACCCAAGCTCAGAGAGGGGATGAAGCAGTCGAGGGCTATAGCACCCATAATCGTCCTTAAGATAAAAACACAAAAAATTCGCACCACTGAAAAGAAGAGATCGACACCAGGATGGGAGGAAAGGATGAGGGTAAGGGGAGGGGAGGGACACCAGACCGATGCACCACTAGATCCGAAGAGTAGGGTTTCATATGTAAACCCTAGGCTGAGATCAAGGGAGGGGGAGAGCCAGGGGAGAAGGGTGCCATACCCATTGATGTTTCTTTAAATTTTCTATAATTTCATTGGAAACAAGGTAGTTAACTAAATCATCATACCAGGGAAGTGTACTTGAGAGTGAAGAAATATGATCATCAAGGAAAATATCCTAAATTGGTATATGATCCATGAGTTTAACCTCTTGAAACTGAGTAATCCTACTCAAGTGGTGAAAAAGGAAGTTCTAGGACCCCTTATTTCCATTTACTTCAATATAGTATTCCTGATGAATGAGAATGCATTGGATATTTCTAGGATTTTCTTCTAGATTATCCAATATGTACCTTAGTAAATAATGATTATAAAAACAACTACATTAGAGCCTGATAAATATTAATATAATTTATCTAAATTAAATATTATTGAACGGAACTCTTTATCTCGGGTTATTTAGTTTAATTGTGTTGAATTTACTATCCTTGAAGCATAGGCAATCCAAA
Source organism: Viscum album (assembly GCA_963277665.1). Lineage (NCBI taxonomy): Eukaryota > Viridiplantae > Streptophyta > Magnoliopsida > Santalales > Viscaceae > Viscum > Viscum album. The sequence continues at coordinate 1,113,799,948 of OY728147.1, forward strand.
GTATAAATTCATCCAACCTCTGTGATAAAATAGCACCAAATATAATGTTTGAATAATTACACATATGATAAAAGAGAATGTCCCAAAATAGGGGATGTACAATCGGTGGAGTGGGTAGATGCATCATTAGCTCATCAAATGATTCCCTTCATGAATCATAAAAAATGAAATAAATTTCTTTTTGATGTAATTGAGATAAGTGTATAATATATTAAAAAAATATCTAATGAAGTTTCGATAGAAGCCTATATTACCTAAGAATAATCTAATATCACACACAAATATAGGATATGGAAGGGTTGTAATAATTTTTATTTTAGATCTATCAACCAATATCCCATGTTTTGAAACTACATTCCCTAATACAATTCCATTCTATACCATGAAAGGAAATTTTTTAATGATTAAAACCCAATTCTTCTCAATACATAGAATCCATTCCTTTCCAAAAAATAAAAATATATTCATCAAATTATGATCCATACACTGTAAAATCTTATATAAATACCACCATGTCGGTCTGAATGAAAATATAAAAAAAGATTCGAAATGCATCTTTGGAAGGTATCTGGGGAATTTTATACTCCAAATGGCATCCATCAGTAGGGAAATGTACTAAATAGAGATGTGAAATTTTTCTTATCCCAATCATATAAAGACTTACGAACCTGAAAATATCTAGAAAATCCATTTATGGAACAATAAAATGTCTTCCCAGTTAGTATCTAAATAAATTTATCAATAAGTTAGAGGGTTAAATTTTCCATGCAATATGATTGATTTAGATTCCTATAATCAACACACACACCAACAAGTTTGTACCATCATTTGAACTACCTCTTATATCTCATATCTACAAAAAGTAACACAACTATTCTTTCACAGAACCGGATTAGGAATCACCTAGTGGGAATATAAAATTGGATATATTATATAAGTCTTGAATAAATATTCAACAACTTCCTTAACAACTTAATGAACAGTTCAATTTAGTCTTCATTGTGGCTTCCAAACCAATTTATCCCCATCCTCCAAAATAATCCTATGCATTCAAACAAAGGTTTTAGTAATACATATTTCATCCAAGGTCCACCCAATTTCCTTAATTTTATCTCTCAAAAGATTCAAAATATTTTATTATTGTTCAAAAGGGATATTATTTGAAATTATAACAGGTAATAACTCTAATCTCAACAAGCGTGAGTGTTTTAGATTTGATGGTAGTGGATTGATTTCCAATGAAGGAATGAATTGTATGGATGAAGACATGTATGGAATTAAAATATCTTTAAATTGTAATTCGGGTTCAAAATATAAATCATAAAAATTAGAGAATAATTCATCAAATCCATTAGAATACTCAACACCCATGTCATAATTACTATGAGAATTATCAAAACTAGAATATGATTCCACATCAAAATCAAATCCAAGAGATTTTTTTCATTAAAAACTAGTGTGTAAGTGTTCATAAAAATAAAAATATAACCAATTATAATAATCTCTCTATGCATAGGACAATCCAAATCAATGGGGTCATTACATGGTGGTTCTAAATGGGCTATAAAAAACGCATAATGGTTCTATAGGGGGTTCTTCATGAAGTCTATGACATTAAATATCAAAACATTGTTCCCAAAATCAATTGAATGTACACCCTTGTGTTGATTTATGATCATTATTATACTTTTGATTAAGGGACAACCAAATATAATGGGATCACAAGAATTTACTTGATCATCTTCCATGTTAAGAACCTATAAATCTATAGGAAAGATCATGTATCTTACCCAAACATGTACATCATCAAGGACTCCAAATAGATATGATATAGCTGTATTCAACAACTACATAACTACTATCATTATATTTAACACAAAAACTTATAATTAAGACAATATAATGAGATTCATTACATTTATGGAAGCTACCAAATCCCCTAAAGCATAAAAAAAGTGTATATACCCTTTGGGGCATGGGATGTTTAATGTCTCATTATCCTTTCACTTTTTTGGAATTTTATGAGTTTGTATATTGATTAAAGACACATTTTTTCAATGATTTATCCACTCATTTACCATAACTCATCTTTGATTGGTCAAATATTCTTTTAAAAATATGTCATGCCTTTTTTTCATAACTACGTCATGTAGAGGTATGTTAATCTCAACACGATTTAATGTGACCAAGACCTCTTTTTTCATTACCACATTAGCCATATTTTTTGTTTGAAGAACTCTATTTGGAAAGGGAAGGGGTTTATGAAGAACAAAATCAATATTTGTTTACCTTTTTCATTCTCATTTGGATCTTCATCATATGGTCCTGAAGGAGGATTCAGTAGAGTTGATGTGAATCCTATTGTAGTGATAGGTTTAGATGAATCAATTGTTTTCAACCCACATCTCAATGTGTGGAACATACATTCTCTATGGGTTTTGGAGTATGTTGGGAATGTTGATTTCTAGAGTTATTAATTACTAGTTCATGGAGGTAAATAGTAATCTATCTTACTTATGTCTTCATCAACCTTAACTCTTAATCATGACATTATATCAAAAAAATTATTATGAAATTTTTTTTTCAAAAGTTCAAGAGTGTTAAAATATATCATTGGTTTATGGTTCTCTTTTTTTGTTATTTTTGACACTCACGGCATCAAATCTACTTCGAGGTTGTTTCAAATACTATTAATGAGGTTAAGGATGCTAGAAATTTTGTTTAAATGGGGTAATTTGTTCTTTTATATATCTATACCTCATGTGTGACTGATCTTTCTATCATTGTTTTATGTTAGTGAAAAGGAATAATATATGTGTTGGTGATTTTGTTGTGGTGTTTACAGATATGAACAACCATGTAATACTTCTATGAAATAATAATCCTCTTATAGTTGGGGGAAACAATCAATTGGGTGCTATATTTTTGTGGACATTCCACAAGGCCTCATGGGAGTGGGTTGGGATGTCTTTCGATCCAAACAAATCAACTTTAATATTGTTTTCAATTAATCCAACATGGTATAAATTAAATGATTTTAAAGAGATCCAACAAAAACTTAATATACTCCTTTAATAAGTGGTGTACCTTGATTTCCAAATTGATAGGTTTTTGTGCCATCAAGTTGATCAAAACATTTGTATCTGTGGGTGTTTTTTCCACCAATTCCCCTACAACCACAACATCCACTATAAAACACTCCATATGCGTGAGGCCATTATATAAGTATTGGATGATTAGTTTGTCACTAATTTGGTGTTTTGAAGAGCTTACAAAAAAACATCTTGAATATATCCCAGTTGTTATATAATTACTCCCTTTGTGATTGTTTTATCCCTAAAATCTACTTATGAGTGGCAATGGTCCTCGATGCTGGAAAAAATTTCTGCAAGAAAAAACATTTCAAATCCTTTCAAACATGTTTCATCAATATTTTGTAAATAACACATAAAATATTTTTTACTTACATCAAATTATAATGGGAATGATCTTAGTTTTATATATTATTTAGAGAAAATTTGTGCTTTCAAGGTTGATAAAATCACATTAAATTCTATTTTTACTTTTTTCATCTCTTATTCAGAGAGGCCATGATATTTCTTAAGTAGATGCATCAATCTAGATTGTATTTATAATTTGATCTAATTTTTTGATATGAAATACAAAATGGTTGCTATTAAATGTATGGTGAAGCTAATTCTCAAATGGTTATATTAATTTCATTATTATTATTTTTAGACAATGGTTATAGTTTTATGGTTTAATTATATTTTCTTACAATTTCAATGTTACCAAAATGCATGAATTATATATCTTTTTGAATTTTAAAACACCTTGTAGACTGGGACTATCTAATTAGGCCCCTAAAATAGCATTCAATATTAGGTTCATGATATATGAGATCCTAAGTATTAGTTCATTTTTTAAACCAATAAAATGTAAAAGTAAATGATTAAAAATGGAAAATAAAAAAAATTAAAAATGTTTGAGTTAATGGTTCAAAAATAAAAGGAAAATAAATAAATAAGAAGACAAATTAATATGGGTTAAATATGGAATAAATATGTGAAGTAGATAATAAAATAAAAATTAAACTCAATACCTATAATTGGTTGAAATAATTACTTGCCTCCCCAAAAATAATTCTAAATTGAAAGACGATGTTTTAGGAACTCTCAATTGATGTTTGGTAATCAGTTATTTTGGTAGAGTAGTGGGGTTAACCAAGGTCATCGGTTAATGGATGTAGTAATTCAAAAAAATATAATAAATTTATATTTTATATAAAATAAAATAAAATAAAATCACTATTTAAAGGGATGGGTTTCTTTTGGTTATGGAAGATGAAGAAAAAGATGGTTGTAAGAAGATTGTATTATTTTAATTTTGTTTTCTCGAATGAGATTGAGAAACTTACCATAACATATTTATAGAATACTATTTTAAGAATGTATAATCAATATAACCCTTACCCTTCACATATCTGTCATTCTGTTTCATATAAATTAATATCCACTTAATTATGATCCACTAATTTTTAACCCTTGATCCCTATGAGAATTGACATAACAACCAAGATAAAATTAAAAAACCATAGGCTTACTTAGGAACATGAAATCGCATCACCCTGGTTTAATTGATGTGTTGAGGATAGATTATAGATAGTGTTAAAAAAGGAACATATCCACAATAGAAAATGTAATGAATTGAGTATATGGATTATATTTTATCTCTAAAAATTTATCCTACGCGGTATTGTTTTACTGATTATGATTGCGATCTCATGATTGACACAAATGTAGAACTCATTTGTTTTGTGTTAATTGTTCAATTGATTGGTTATTTTATTTTAAATTTAAAAGTCAATTCATATTTTATATTACATGAATTATATTAAATCATTAATTAAAAATTAATTAATCAAAAATGTAATTAGTATATCGATTATAAAGAAAACTACTCCTTCATGGGTGGTTGGGTCATTGTCAAAACAATTTTTTGTTTTGTCAATGTCATGGCATGGGAATAACCCAATTAGGGTTCTACATTTTATATCTAACCCAAATCATATGAGTATAAAATAATAAAATATAATAAAAAATAATAACATAGAATAAATATATTTCTAACTAAAAACTTTATTTCACAAACAAAAATATCACAACGCGGAGAAGAATAACAAGAACAAGGCTTCGATGAAGGGACCCTTTCTTCAAAATATACCCTTATTTAAATACATGGATAATTTGAGTGGAACCAGTTATACTCTTCCATAAACATTATAATTCCCATATCAACCTTCCCAATGATAAAAAATCCAATTTTTAGTGTAGAGGGGAGGCAAGGTTTATAATTACTTTCAATTATGAGTGGTGAGATATAGAAAAATATTTTATGAAAAACTGAACTGATCATTTGATCTCAAAAATGCATGAATCAACTGTCCATACAGAAGTATAATTCATGTGAAATTTATTTTTGATTTTCTCTAAAAATTTGGGCACAATCTAATCATGTATGAAGATGTTATGTCTCAAATACTAAAGTGATCTCAAATCTATTCATTCTACTCCATCATTGGATTCATGGCCCATTTATACCAATCAAATGCATGATTTAGCTCAAATGTATTGAATGAAGGTAGTATCCCATTATGATAGAATCACTGGTAAAAAATTTTGAGTTCAATTAATACAATCTAGAGTATTTATGGCCGAAATACTATAATGAATTTATAAGGGGGAACTATAATTTTCATCTAATTTTCAAATGAATGATCTAATCCCAAGTATTTTATAAATACTAATATTTCACACAATTTTATGAAATTATGTCATTTATTATAAATAAAATATTCAATAAAATTGTTTTTTATATGTTTTCTGTCTTATAATGTTATAGCATATAATAATTCTTTTGTGTAGCATTATACTAGTATTTTTATCACACCGTACATAAACACTTTTGTTTGTTGACTTTATTATGTATAACTGAGGTAAAGGAATGATGTTCTATAGTGGTGATTGTGGATCTGGTAACCAGTTATCCACTTCTTGCAGTTGTTGGAGGTGGCTGCTTGAGGGTGATGTCCCTCCCTTTGTATGGATATTTTTGAATTTTGTTTTAGTCATTTCCCTTTCAGTTTGGTAATTTTTATTTTGTTATAGATGTGAAACACTGAGTCTGAAAATAGTTGTATCCCCTTCTGGTCTTGGTTATCTATTACAAAAAATTTTATTACCGTTTTGGTTATTCATTATTAAATATTCTAGTGAAATCATTCCCAAATAGTGTATTTTTTATACCGAGCCACTGGTTACCAGCCCATGGGAATCAAGAATGCCATTGGGACATGTCTATGGCCAGTTTGGGTTTTTGATTTGATGGATCCCCGAAATTGTTTTTGACATAATGTTTAATGTTTTATCCTCATGAGATTTCCAGAATTGGATTAGGGAGTGACTTTAATCCATCAAGGGAGTTTTTCAATAATGATGTCCTGGTAGTTACCCTTGAAATGTTTTTGTGATTCATTTTTATGATGTTTCCACATTTACCATGTTTCCTCTATGATTATCAACAAATATCACTCCTTATTGTTAATTTTTTTGATTCTAATTCTTTTTTTGACCCGCTGATATTCCAATATTTTGACATCTATTACATTCATAATTTTATTCTATTTTTATTCCCTTTCTATGATTTATAGATCACCCCTTTCTTATGTATTCCCCCAAGATATCCCATAATGTTTTATGTGTGAGAACATTAAAGATGTTTTCAATGAAGATATTGATTTTGATATTTTAAATCAATATGTAATATACCAAATTCCAAAATACATTACAATTATTGAACATATGTGATGTGTTATGTGTAATATTACATATTAAATAATGAGTTAATTTTTAATATATAGACGGTTTTTGATAAATAAAATCAAATATAGGATTTTGAACAACCATGTTATATATATTTCATTTACATATTCTTTTTCTTCATTATATTTTCATTACCTCTATCTGATATCTTATGATAATCATGCAATTTATTCATGTTCTTTTCATGATATCTCTACAGGGTCCTTTGACAATCATGTAGTTCCTCACATGAATATTTTGAATGTGATATTAGAACATCACATGAATGAGTGATCACTTTATGTGATCTGTTCATACATTTATTCTCTTCATGATCATTTCAAAAATTATCTCCCAACATGATATGTTTTTATTCTGTCATTTTGAGTGATCAGTTCACACATTGACACTCCAAATGATCAATTCATAAATTAGTGTTTCACATGATCATTTGAGACATTCTCACTATGTTTTATCTGTTAAGACATTCTAGCTCCACATAGTTTTTTCTAAAATTGATGCCGTATGAGATCATTTCAAAAAACAATTCTCTCGCTTAACCCCACATTTGACAACCAACCATTTTCAATAACTTAATTTTTTTTGAAAAATCACAATCAACTCAAAAGAACCACCATGGGTTATTTTTTCAAACAAACAAACATTATAAAAATTAAACACATTAATATAATTTTATTATGATCAAAATTCAAACCTACATTCATTAGGATATTACTATTTTTCTATGTGAATACATGATTAATATTTTAATCTATGGGGGTAAAATTTTGTCTTTTTAATTACATAATTTTTTATTTTTAAATTTTATTTATGGATGACACAAAAAAACATAAAAAGAAATTTGAAGGTGATAAGGTCTGAAAACTGGATCGATCATTATAATTTTTTATTTGTACTATTCATATTGATCGTTATATTTTTATTTTAACTCCAACGTATAATCATTTTTACCATAATTTTTGTTATTAATATTTTATTTTTTTACACTTAATGGTGAAAAACATTATGTTGAACTTATTCTATAACAATAATTAGTCTGATTCCAAATATGAATTATATTTTTAATAATTTATTTGAATGAAGTGGAAAATTTTAATTTGAAATTAAATAATCACATGCATTGGAAAATCATTTTTTACCATAAAAAACATTCACAAGTTTATAATATTTTTATATGAGAATTCAAAATGAAATTACTCCATAAGATAAATTTGTTAATAATTGATATAATTGAAATAATTTTACATTAAGACAATTATAAAATATTTTTAAACAATTAAATGATTTTATTGAAAATGTGTTTTCAAATAAAATTTTATTTTTTAACTATTAATAAAAAATAGTATTATCAAAAAGTCCAAAAAAATCCCAAAGTGACAATTTTGATAAGTATATTAAAAAATAAAAATATACATTTTAAATATATTTTTATAAATGGTAAAAATTAGTTTTAAATTATTTTTAGAAAGATATATTAAAAAACATGTTTCAAAAATTTATTTTCTTACAAATTATTTCCTTTTAATTAAAATGATTCTTTTTTAATTCAAATCCAAAAATTACCATTGAATTTATTACACACATTTGTAATTATATTATTTTTATAATTTATTTTATTCTATTCATAACCTCTATTTTGATGACTTAGTTCTAATCGTCATGTTTAAATATTAATATTTTAAAAGAGTATCATTTTGATTTATAACCTAGTATTTCATGCATCACATGAAATCAAAGATGTTGAATTTATTTAAAAATGAAATTATTTTAATGTCTCATGTTGTGGAAATCATTTCTAAGCTTAGTGTTATGTTTCATATATGTTATTGAACATTATAATATATTTTTAAGATCTCAAGGTGTTGAATTATACCCACATAAATAAATTATATCCACAAAATTGAATCATGGTCTTTGTAATAATTTGGATGAAAATTAAAAATACATTTTTTAGAAACACATATAATGAAACTGGTTAATAGAAAACCCTATTTTTAAGATATAAATGGAATTAAAATTTCAAAAAACTATGATTCCATGTAGGATAATTTTTTTGGGATATATAGATATAGACATGGATATGAACAAGAATCCTAAAACCATATGATTAATATGGAGTATATAATAACATTTACCACATGATGGTGAATGATCAATGGAATTATAAGTACATGAAAACCATAAATATTTGATTGTTTGAAATTCCAGTTGAATCATAAAAAATAAAGAATAAATTTAGATCCTTTTCTTATATTTGAGGAATTATATTACAATTGAGACAATGAAAAAAATAAAAATGAACTTATAATTTTAATCTATGGTTTTGTTCCAATAACTTAATACATCACCTCTTACTCTATAAATTGATTATCTAGTGAAATTTATTTTTACCTACAAAAATAAAAATAAAAATATTCATATCATTAAAATAATAAAATAAATAAAATTAATTCCTCCTAAATCTATATAATTTACATAACAAAAATGGTTAACACCATTAATTATATCCAACCTAATGTTTTATTTAATTCATTCCATAAATTTTTTTCCTTAAGGATCATAAAAAATTTGTCTACCCAAATTTAATATCAAAAAACATGTGAGGGAGGTCACTAAAAACATTATATTCCCAATACACAATAAAGTGTCTCTTAATGTCATAGTCTTAAAATATTAATACCATGATCGAAATTAAACATAAATAAAAATATTCATGATTTAAATAATAAAATCCTAGCCTGCTGAATATATACCATTGATCCCAGCATGTTGTAAAGTAAAACAATGATAATGTAAAGCATGAAATCACAAACCAATTTCATGATCTCCAATACTATCCTATTAAAATATGTTTATAAATATTAACTCAATAGTGAGAATATATTATTTTTTATATTCCCTCAATCATGTGTTTTTTAAAAGATGAACTTGAAAATAAATCACATTCCATTGTATCATTCAACATTTTTTAGAATCCTAATAGAGAAACCATTAAAATAAATTCCTTACAAAAATTTAGAACATTTTTTATAAAACAATTCTACAAAAATGTACTCTAATCCAAATAAAATAGCACTTTAATTGTAACACCCCTATTTTTATCGATCATTTTTTTCAAATAAATTAAAATTTAATTAATTTATTTAAATGAACTATGTCAAAAATTCCTTTCACATTTGACCAACTTGTCATATGTTGCACGAAGAAATTACTTGAATATGTTGCATGCAACATCGACTTCGCATACAATACACGGTACACTGAGTATCTAAGAAACATTTTTTTATTATCAAAATGAGATTATTATAACCTAGATATTAAATAACATTATATGAATAGTAATATATACATTTCAAATATTTATTATAATTATTTTATATATAAAAAAACATATTGATAATAAAATATATGATTCATGGAAAAGTCCTTTGTTTAAAAATATTGTTTTCTCGAATGAACTGCTTTTAATGAAAATCTAATAACATTAATTATACATTCTCATTGAATTTTTTTATGAAATTAAAATAATGTTTTTTATTTTAAATATCTTAATTATCACAGGGTGAATGTTTTTTATTTTTCTAAAAAGTTTAAATTTATAATGTATAGTGAAAAAATACTACATGTAGTTAAAAACAGACATTTTTATTTAAGTAATTATTTTAATTTAAAATTATTTTAAATTAACAATATATAATTAGTACATATATTATTCAATTTTAGACATTGGAATAATTTTATAATGGAATTAGACATATTAATTTATTGAACTTTTGAACGTCTCTTTTACATGCCTTCAAACCACATCTACGATATTAACATTAAACGTAATTTAACCACTTCTATGAATTGAACTTCTAAAAACTGACATACATGGTGGTAATTAGTAAAAAATATGTGGTCTAATAAGATAAAAATAATTTTTGTTGAATAGTATCTTATGAAATTTTATTTACCATAGTTAAATTTAAAAATGGTAATTAATGTAAAAATAATATTTGAACAATATAAAATTACCCTATCAATTGTCCAAATTTAACTGGATATGTTATATTACCCCATAATCAACCTTAGGTTGAAAATATGATCTTTTTTATGCCACATGTGTTAGATTTGACCATTTCTTATATTTTATTACATGAAGAGTTATAAAATTTCATAATCAAATTTTAATAAGAAAATATATTATAAGATAGGGTTATACATAATAAAAATTATTCTATAACTATTCATTAAAAATCTATAAAATCTATCATGGTCATTATAATTTATTATTAATTTTTATAGAATATATTATTTAATTAATTTATTGTATCTTAATAATGCAGTAATTGTTTAATTAACTTTGATATCAAATAAATGATAATAAAAATATTAAAATAATTATAATTTGACATAATTTTTGACATACATGAATTTTAAGATAACATAGACATCTTAGTGACATATTTTATATATTGTTTCTAATTTATCATGTTTTAATACTATTTTTAAAAATAAAAATAATAAATAGTATCAAAATTTATGTAAATGATACATGAATGTAAATAATATTCTATTAAATGTTTCAAAATTCATAAAAATCTAGAATTAGGCCAAATTAAAATGATAATGTTAAATATGTCATAAATGATATATTTGGGGTTCTTTTGGAATTTTATAGTAACTATATTAACCCTATAGTGTAAAAGTCATGTTGTCAATTTATGAGTAAAATTGTTTAATTAAGTGCTAAATCCAAACTATATGGTTACATTTGTGACATAAAAATTTATAAAATTAAATGGTTGAGATTATTTAAGAACATAATAATATAAATTATAAATTCATAACTTTTGAGCTATTTTTAATTGAAAATTAATTTATAATAAATTAATTGTTTTGGAGTTTCCTAAAGTGACCCCTCCTTACTCAAATAAAAGGCCACCTCCTCTACCAACTCCCTCACACCCCTAAAGCCCTAGGTATTGCCCAAAAATATACTCAAACAACTACCAACATCCATACCTTCCCCTTATAATAATTCCCATGGGAATAATTCAAATTGATAAATCATTTTTTCATAAACCCAAAGGAGTTACCTGACTAACATGTAACACCTTCTATCAATATCCTTTCATAATTTTCATTCTTCACACCCTACACTATATTTATTAAATTAAATTTTTTAAAACACCAATATCATCAATATAATAGTATTTTTTATTCTATTTTTTCTACCAACACTTACACACACCTATATCTAATGGATATCAAACATATTATTTCTGTGTATAGTGAACTACTGCCCCATAAAATGATGATTAGTAATTTTTCTTTTACCACCAATAATGGTACCCATTGTGATGGAAAATATATCTATATATGTTTTATATAATGTTTATTATGTATTTAATATTTTTTTCTTTTTTTCAATAGATACATTTTTGGTTTACATTTGGTGTTAATACGATAATATCATTTTAGGAAGTGTTGATCACTGCCCCTCAAAGCGACGTGATTCGTTCACACACCACATGGATTTTATTAAGGATATTTTTAGTGATATTATATTATATATATTATATACTAATTCTAATGGAATATATATATATATATATATATATTCTTAAATATATATAAAAATGTTATTTACATAATTTCATTCAATATGATAATTAAAACGAAAACAATATTAATGTATACATTTGACATACCATCTCTATGAACGATGTATTATATTTAATTATTATAAATAATATGGATTATTAAAATATAAATATAGTAGATATAAATGATATTTATATCATTATTTAAATTTTGGAATCATGATATATGTATAATGGGCATTGATATAACAAATAATGAAAGATGTGAAAAGCAAAGCAAATATTACCTGAAGCAAAACCTTAATATAGGATTGTTAACCAGCGGGTAATATAAGTCCATAATAAATCCATATTTGGTATCGAATATAATAATATGAATATTTAAATGATTTTTAATAAAATTTTATTTATCATACAGGAATATTGTTCGATTATGAAGAGATTCAAGACAAAAGGTAAGGGTATTTCATCTCACATTTAATTTATGGGAGATAGATGCTATGTTCTACACTTATTCCTCTTTATTATATATTTAATACACATTATTTTATCCAAATATTATTATAATAAATTTTATGGGTAATTATATATCCATTTTATGATATTTCATTCATGGGTTTTATGTTTCAAATGTTTTTATTATATAAAAATCATTTTTCAAAGAAGAAAGGAAATATTCCAAAAGAAATTATTTTGTAAAGTTAATTCAAAAATATATATCATCTAAGATAACTTCCATTTGTAATAGTCATTCCATTATCGATAAATTATTCAATGTTTCCCTTCATACTATTTCACTAAAGGGATTATGTTTTTATGGAACGATATTTATGAATACGATTTCTATTTTACAGGTTATATGATTTGGAAACTATCTTATTACCATAATTTAGGTTTATAATGAAATAATTATAAAACCTATATATTTTTATATGTTATGAAATGTCTAAATTAATATGATATCCAATTCATTTTATGGGTTATGTTATTATTTGTAATGATGTTGTGCCATATTTATGTGTGATTTTCTTATGGGAGGGGTGAGAACTATATCTCTCTCCAATGCATTGTGTATAAATTTATATCTCATGAGATAGACTATAATGGTCTTGGAAGATATTATTGACTACTAATATGTCCATGGGAGTAAACCATGACTACCATGATAGTGTGTGGAGTGAACTCATGCTACTAATATGTCCATGGGAATAATCCCTGACTACCAAGATTGTATGGGGATTGAAGTCATATACTATGATGGTATTGGTACTGATCCCTTAGCTACAATGGAAGTCATTATTTTCTTATGTGTCTACCACATTTCCATTTTTTATTATTATTTTATTATTTCATTTCTTATGCACTTTATTTCATTATGATTTATGTTTGAAAAACTTCCAATCATTATGACATCAAACCTATTATTATATTTCATATATAGGGTATGGTTTTCTATTTTCATGATCACATTACCATACCTCTATGATATTCTTTATTCTTAAATGTCTCCCATGTATACCCTTACTAAGAATCTGAGATCACCTATTTTATGTTTCCTTTCACACCGGTTATGATGAACTACTATTAATGTGTTTAAAAAGGGTTCTAGTCAAGATAAACTTAGTGATAGGGGATGTATCTTGTTTATGTACCTATGTTTATGTTTCCATTTTTCAAAAGGCACAAGACCAATTATGGTCTTTGGTAATTTTTTGTATATTTTTAAGTATTTAGAAAAATATTATTTAATGTTAATATTTTGAAAGTATGTGTCACTATAGTTGGTATCAGAGAAAAGGTATAGTTATCATTTGGAAGATATTATGTGAAAACCTTTGTGATAACCTTAAGGGGTTGTCTAGATATAAGTCTCCAGATAAAGAAAAGTATAGGAAAATGTCCTAGTATTTTTTGTGAAGCATAGAGTGAGTGGTTTACTTGAAATACATTCCTATCTAGATATTAGAAGTTGGTATAGCTTTGGAACATATTTACATTGGAGTAAAAACTTTGAAAATATGCTTCAGGCCAGACTCAGTGTAATCTGGTACATGAAAACAGGTCTTGCTACACTTTTGGTTTGATAATCCTAGAGAATGTGCATTTGGAATTCACAAACATTTCATGAAACATTATGATGTACATAATTATATGTTGTATATGAATAACCTTTTATAAACCTAATATGTCATAGATTAATGAAGGTGTCAGAATTTAGAAATCTTATAAGTGAATTTTTATGATTATGTTGTTCCTAATTACGATTATTTTTTCATACTATATGCTTTTGGTTTTAATAAATGTATGGATATTGAAGGAACAAACATAATAGTGATTATGATTGAAAATGAAATGATTTCTCCCATGAGGAACTGAATTCTATGGGATATGGAAGTAAAAACCCCATTTCCTTGCTCACATAACAATCTAAATCAATGATGGAGGAAAATTTTGTTCATTTCATTTTTGTTGAAACAATGATTCAATTCAAAATTTTAGTAAAATCCAAATAGTATTTTCATAGACATGATGATTCCATTAAAAAAATTCTTTCATGTGTAATTATGTAATTAATAAAAAATATTGATAATGTTACAAAAATTAAAACCATTTTTAAAACCTTTTTATGAAATTTGTTTTAGAAAAAAGGGTTTTTGAACGAAGAGAAAAACAAACTATGATTTTATTGATATGATTTTTTCAATAATGTTAAATATGAAATAGTGAATTTTTTTAGTATTCTATGAAATATTAATGAATAAAAATAGTATAAAAATATATTATTTCTATGAAATATTAAATAATTTGTATAGGAAAATATAAATATAAACAATTGAAAATAATGTTGAGTTTGTGAAATAAATACATTTAAATTTGTTGTCTTTTAATAATAAGCACCTTGAAAGGAATAAATTAAAATTAAGCAATAAAAAAATTAATTAAAATATATTTATGATATATCATATCAAATGTTGTTTATATACACCTGAAAATAGAATTAGTGGTTAATATGGTATATGTATCACAGAAGTAAACATGATATGTCAAACCCTTACAAAATTGATTACACCTGAATCATATGCAAAAAATATATATAATAATTAAATTGAACATTAAATAAAATTAAATTAAAGTTATTAATGATATAAAAAATCATATTTTAGGAATATAAATAGCACAAAATAAATAAGTGGTGAATATTGCATATATCATGCAACAGTTAAAGTGAGACGAGAAAATTGTTACCTCATGTTCAAATCACCTCATATGTGTTCTAAATTACCTTATAATAGATATTAGTTTTTGAATAATATATCAATGAACTATATTTACATATATCATACCATATATGATCTTCTTATATCATTTTACCTCCAATTGGTTGATAATATTTCATTGTTTTCATTGTTTTGGGTGTTAATTGAATTTTTCTATTATGCATGTTTTTTCATTAAATTTTTAGCTACTATATATGGAATATTGTTACATCATATAATGAATAAAATTAATTTTATAAATATTATTTTATTATCAAATTCTTTATAACCAATCTTTAATGTTGGACATAAAAAATGAATTGAATTACTTCATCGAGATGGTTGACCATACATATTCATGAGGGAAGATATCATTATCATAATGGGTTAAAGGGAAAGAAAATGTATGATATATTAATTCTAAATAATATATATGTGATTTAAAATATATAACATATATTCATTAAATTTACCCATATTACTTTCTATGAAAATAGTAAGTGAAAAATGAATCACACTGCTTCACGAGGTGGTAGTTCGCCATGCACAAGATATGATGACTTTTTACATTGATGGATGTTGAGATGGATAAATATTATGAAAAATAATAATTAAATATCTTTATATGGTATATAATATTTTTATTATATTGTATGTGTTATTTCATAATTGAATATTGTAAATTTATAAAGAAAATAATCGAGCTTAGTGAATAAAAATATATTCTATTATAGAAATATTCATTCAATATCATCTTAAAAACCCTACGGTTTGTGTTTTAGGAATATTAAAATCCCTATAATGATTTTTTGGTATTTTTTAGGTTTCTCTATCCATTTGGTTTGAGAGGTGTTATGATGTTATGAGAGTGATCTCATTTTTATAATTGAGGATAAGTGTCATTTTTGTAAATACCTAAAACTATTCAATAATGGGGAGTAAATTTCAACCAAAGTTTCTAAAAAAATTATAATTAAATTGTCCTAGGGATTATATTGTTGATGCAATCCTCCAAAAAAAACAAATGTTGTAAACATGTTTTTCCTTAACATATTCTTCTCCTTAATTTTACCAGTTTAGTGTCCACTACGGTAACTATTCATTTAAACCAATAATTTATCTATTAATAATAAAATAAAATGATAAGTAATTTATTATTTGTATTCCTATGGTTTATTAATTAAAAAATATTAAAAATTACTATATGCTTCGAAAATTAATTTAAACATAAGAGCATGTAACTTAAAAACGCACAGTTTTAACCTTAACATTGCTAATAATGTTTTTATTCTTTATGGGTCGATATAATAACTTTATAAGAATTTTTTTCCATTTATGGGCCATATATTATATTTTAAAAAATATAAATATAACTTGGAATAATATAGTATTTTTATGAATTATAATTCATTTAATGAAATATCATTTATTATAAAATATCATTTAAATCAAATTTGAAATTATTAATTTAATTTGAATTTTAAAAAATAGCAATCAATTATGTAATTAGAATATAAGAGTTTGAAAATATTCTAATTTTATATTTTATAAAAAAATGGATCACAATAATTAATTAAATATATATTCATTTTGATATATTAACTATAATTTATGTTTCATCAATTAATTAAATAATCACTATGTTGGTGATGCTTAGTCATTTAATGAATGTATATGACATCCATATATAAAAATTAAATTACCCTAATGAAATAAAATTCATTATGATAATAATTTTTATCAATATTCATTCACATATTTAGTTTCCTCTATATGAACATACAATTTAAATTTAAATAAAATAGTATGAAATTTTCGCTTTATCTTTACATAAATTATTATATTCACCAAATTCATGGAAATTTTTCACAAAATCATATTAAATTGATTCTCAAGAAATTAGGGTCAATATATGGACATCCAAAAAAAATATAGTATGTGGTTGGTCATTTTAAACATTATATTTTTAGGTTAACCCTATAGTATGTACATTTTAACCTTAACTATGGCAATTAATATTTACTCTTTTTCATATTTATTAAGGCCAAAAATATTGTTAAACATAATATATTATATTGATTATACTGTTTCAAAATATTGAATATATTTTTCCATATTATATTCTTATATGTGGAATAATTTAATTTATAATTAAAAACAAATATGTATTTAAAGATGGGTGTATTCCAAAAGAACAAAATAAAATGTTAAAAAAAAATTATATCCTAATTTGATATGAAATTTATTCCAAAGTCCAAAATTACTTAAATTTTAATATAATTTAAATAATATTAAATTAAAACTAAAATATATTATTCATTAACATTGTAATTAATTTAAATGAATGTGGTTGTTTTCAATAAAAAATAATATTTTTTACTATTTATCAAAAAAATTATATATTCATAAATTTATAAAATATTTAATGACAATAAATTTAGACATGTAGATTTAAAAAATGATGATTTGTTTTTAAAATAAATTTCTATAAATTTAGAAAAAATAATTTTAAATTTTGAGCGCAATGGATGAAAAAAAACATCTTAGAAAAATAATATTTTTAAGAAAATATTTCACTTTTTATAGTAATGATACTTATTTTACATATAATCAACTCATAACCAATGACTTTATTCCATTAATGTGAACACTAAATAATTTTTTTAATTTAAATTGTTAAATTCATACCTAACAACATAATAGATTGGTTATAATGGTCTGTTTTAATAATAATATTTTAATTTATGGTCACATTTCTTCTGAACCCCAGTTTTTTTCCAATATAATCCATTTAAGAGATAGAATTTATTTAAAAATAAATATAATGAAATTTTTGTGGGTGTAATATTCCCTTATAATATATTTTTTCATTTCATTTACACTATTAGACATGATTTTCATCTTTTAAGATTTCAGGGTGTTACATTATGATACATTCACCTGTTAGTGGTCTTCTTATATTGCCGATAATAAATTAAATGATAGATTGACAAATATTTCATAAAAAAAAGAGAAAATGAATCCCATGGTGAGGCACTAGTGTGTCTAAATTCATTTTCATTATTTTTCTTGAGTTTTTTCATTAATTATAGATACTCTATAAGGGATATTCTATATAGAATCTTTGAAATAGTTGAATCATAAGGCATGACTTCTATTAAAAAATCAATTTCATTTTTTTCAGTATGACTACAGAGGTATGTATTAAATTTATATGATTAAAATTTAAAGTATTAATATCTTTTGTATTGTTTTAATTCCTACCCATTAGTAAAAAATATTCCACATTAATGGGTTTACGACCCCTATAATTGAATTCACCACCATTCGATGTTCACATTCTTCCTCACGATGAAATATAAAAATAGGATTATTCATAATCATAAACATAACTTCCCTTCCTTGAAAATTGACATGTGATCAATATAAATATCGTTAATCATTAAAATATTAAATATTATTTCTCTAGTTATAGAAGGACTATATTTTCAGAAAGTGAGTTCCCCCAAACCTCTATCAGAGAATAGTTGTATACATGAGATGAAATCATTATAAAATTATAATTTTTTTACTTATAACAAAACATATATTGATTGGGTATATACATTAACATTCCTATAGATATTTCATGATTTAAATTAATTCACATGTCTAAGATCAAATATGATATATAAATATTTGTGTAAATAGAATATCACCTCAACCTCATTATTACATTATCATTAACTTAATAAAACAAAACTGGTTAGCATTAGAATCAAAACGTATAAACAGAAATCATTTAACAATGAAAAAATTTCATAGCATGTTTAAATAATGTCACATTTTTTTCAACATATGAAAAATTATTTTAATCAATTTCATTCATGGGCATCATTTATTCAAATATATCATAATTGTTTATATTTAAATAGTGAATTAAACAATGAATATATTTCAGTAGTTCCGAGCAAGGTGTATATTTCAAGGACCACTAGTCATCAATTAATGATAATTTATTAAATATAAAATCATCCCATTTTATAATTTTTACCCCTAGGCGCAAAAATTCAACAACAAAATCTTGTTCCTTATATATAGACATGGATGCATTTTATTTGAAAATCACACAATATATAACTTTCAAAATCATTAGGATGGTTTTGTATACATAAAATACTACCATAGATTTCAAGAAAGTTTTATAAGTCTAGTATTCAAGGATTAACTAATCCATATTCTGATACCAACTAATGAGACCCAATCATTTCATACACATATATGCCATAATATAATAGGAATAATCAATAAAACTAATAATAATGAAGATACTAAAACTCTAAATCTTTCGAGTATATAGATAATATATAAATAATAATTTTATTGAATGACTATTCTAAAATATATTTCACAAGGTTCTTCTCACAAATTACACTTGTTAGAAAGACTGTACATAAATAATGTATTCCTTTCCTAGGAAATGGAATCATAAAAAAGGATTGGGTTTGTTTTTTAGTATGGGTAAGCATAGGAGATATTAGTTAATGATCATAAGTGATGTTAAGATAATCATAAAAGATTAGAACATGATAATATCATATAATAATCCTAGAAAATTATTCAAATATTTTTAATTAATATAATAACATTAGGCCTATTCATTATAAAATACCAAATTTAAATGTATGTGGAAAAATTAATATTCAACTATTATCCATGAGAACATATCATAATCCTAAAATTATATACATACAGATAACTATAGAAAATCATTTCCATAGTCAATGGAAACTTCTAAGTCAATGATCTTGGATTTGGTTAATTCCACATTAGACGACTTCTCAATTGAAGGTTCACTCCCAATAATATCATAGTGAAAATTATCCCATACCAAATTAAGCTCCTGCCCCATTAAACATTTCCTCAATTGATATCCATCATTGCGTAGTGAATTTTTGGGGTATATAATTTCAATCCCACCCATCACATAATGAAAATAATATATATATGTCCCACAAAATAATAAATTATTTATCATATCACTATATCATTCCCAATGTAAATATAATGGGTTTTATAAAATTTTATCACATCAATATAGCATAACACATGGATAAAAAATGTGTATCCTAAAGGATTCATCATAACTTAAATAACCCTTCAAAACTAAATTTGATTCATGGAACCATAATTAAATAATCCCCATTGTAATATATCATGGTAAGGAAATTGGTTCATATAATATTATTATATCCTCAAAAATTACTATCAATCCATAATAAATTATGACATATTTTTTAAATTACTTTAAATTATCCTTCAAACAATTCTTTGAGAACCAGAGAAATTATCTTATTCGTTTGATAAATCATTAACATAAAAATCCTAGAATATTTAGGAAATTATTCTCATTAAAAAGAACAAGGAAACTTGTATATAAAAAATCATGGAAATGAATATTCATGATAGCGGAAAACTGTTAATATGTTTTATGTTAAATTAAATCATTCATTTCATACTTTTGTAGCAAGAAAAAACTCAATTTTACAAATAAAATTCAGATACATTATTTTTTAGAACATTTTAAATATAGTTTTAGAATTTTTTTTATTAATTTAAAACAACTGATGTATAGGTATGAACATTTATAAACTAATTTTGAATTGTATAGTCAAGGAAGAAAAAGATCATCAACCAAAAATAAAACAAGTTCATGTTTTCTTTAAAATCATTTTCTTAGTCAGTTGATGCTACAAATAGGAAAATGGATAAAATACATAAAACACTAGAAATAAATAATGCAGAAGAAAATATAAATTCTTTTAAAAATAAAATCCATTTAATTTTCACCAATGTAAATTCTTGTATAAACAATCATTATCAAAATTTGATTGAAACAAAAATGACACACCTCAACTTCTTTATTTCTCCATACATGTCCAAATATCCAATATTATAAATTTATACTTTAGAAAATTATAATATAGAACCATTTTAAAAGAAAAAATATTGAGTATCATTATTTTATAATTTCAAATATTTGTTTTTTCTATGATTGTTTCCTTAAAATGAACATCCGAGTGAAAACATGTGCATTTTCATTGCACATTTCAGTTCAATGGTTATTGTACTAGAACCATGGTATGGGTTTCATCATCTATATAAAAATAATAACTATATAAGTATAATATGTATTAATCATATTAATATTTATACTTTTATTTTAAATTGGTGAGGAAATAAATCAAATTTCATTGTAGAGGTGGTAGTCAAAACGTACACAAAAATTGCAAAACATTTTTCCAATAAATGGAAAGTAAAAAAATGTAGATACTATATTATAATTAAATAATATTAATTTGGTAAAAAATATTAGTTAAAAATATTAATTTCATCACAATAACCAACCACTAAATGGTGTTTGAAAATTAATCATATCACAACATGGGGTCCTTGGTCCACATGTACATAGAAGGGATACTATCATTTTCGATTTGAACGAAAAGTAGCGAGAAATGGTTGATAAATAATAATAATAATAGTTGGTTATATTAAAGATATTGATTTAATTATTTTATAATGTATTTGATTTATTTATAAGTTTTAAAATGATAAATAATACTTATAGTATTCAGTTTAGAGTTATATATCTTCATTGAGAAACCACATATGGATTACACCTTAAGACTTAAAGGGATGATATTATAATGGATAATTAACTAAAAGTATTTTATGAAGTATGATATGAAGTGATTAAGGATTATATTGGATGATATATAATTCTAATACCTTAATGGGAATATAGAACATGTGGAATCCTTTTAAAATGGAGATAGAGGGAAAATATGAATTTTTTTCAAATGATTAATTTTTAATAATGTACTAATCCAGTAAAGTGGCTCAAAAATGATAAATCATCAATTTAGGGATGGATGAGGTCAATATATCATCATCCAATTAAATTAATGTAATGGTGCTATCACATTTTAAAACTAATCTCATAGTTTTACAACATTTAGGGAAATTTTATCAATAATTGTGGCAACTAATTATTTTCGTTTTTTTCTCTTCCATATAACTATCTGTAGACACAAATTTTTTATTCAGAAAAAACAATGGTTTATATTGAATATAATGGGGTCCTAAAAATGGTAGCTAATAAAATCCACACATTTGATGCACTTAGAACCATTAAAATGATATGCCTCTCCGTTAAATACCTATATGAAATACCACTTCTACCCATAAATGTCCAATGAGAAAGATAAAATACATCCCTCCCCCTCATGTGAGTTAAATTCCTTTCAAAAATAAATATATAAGCCCTAATATATTCATTAATCACCAAAGGGGGTAACATATAAGTTATTGTCAACAGAAACAATACATTTACATCATCTTTAATTAAAATAAAGAAAATTAATTGGTATTTGCAATGTGTTAGATCATGTATGAAAAATTTTACTTCTAATACTATGGAAATAAATAAACAAAATATATTTTAATAACCATGTATGATTGAACTATAATAGTCTTGAATTAAACCATGTCATAGAAGTATTCTTGCATCTATTTCATCATATGTTCCAAGGTTCTAACCTCTAATCAGGGCTATCCAACGAAACCACCCCTTTTAAATTATGTTGGGTATGTATCTAAATCAGAAGATCATCCAATTTCATGTTTCTAATCATTATAAAAAATTATCTTAATCATATTTTGTAATTTTTTATTATTATTATATATTTTTAAATGATTTTAAATGATTCAATTTATATATTTTTAATTAATTCATTTTTATATATGAGTGTGGAGTAAGATAGTTTTTTACCAAATCAAATTTTATGAATTAAATTGATTTGACATATATTCCATTACATGTAAATACTATTATTTGAATGTTAAAATAAGTTATTTAATACATTATCTAAAGATTTATTTAATATTACTCTTTAATAGATATTTATCTAATTTATTCTGACAAAATAACTTTTTTTTATAAAAAATTTTATAAAAAAAACAACGCTAGTTATAATCACCTTCTATTATATTAATATTAAACTATTTTAAAAATAATTTTTTTATTTTATAAATATGAAATAAATAATATTACCAAGTTTAGATAGTTGTACTCATACACTCTTATCCAATGGCTAGGCTATAAATTTCATATTGAATAATAATAATTTAATATTTGTTCATAACTCATCTGAAAGTGGACTTATATGTGTGGAACATTATCAATGAAATCAAATTTAATGAAGAGAAATATATAATAAAGTCATAGTGAATTTTAATTTTTATTGGGAAATATTTTATGAAACATAAAATTATTCTCTTGAATATAATGAAAATTTATTAGCACATCAAGAATACCTTGGGGTATAGAAGGAAAGTGAGAATATATGATCCCTAGTAGAGTTATCTATCATTAAGGATAATTACCACTATTCCATGAATTACTAGTGGGTATGATTTCAAGGTATATATAGTTCCAAACCATTAAGAGTCACATATACAAATTATAGGTCTTGTTAATTTGATTTTTTACACCATTGAATTTTGATTATCCAATTGGTTTTATATGGATAAATTGCATGAATGTTTATTTTCTAGACCAATTTTATCACCTGAAATTTATATTCATTATTGAAACCTGGTAATTTCAACTATGTATTCCACATGGATAAATTTTCTATCATATTAAATTGATTAATTAAATATGGAATGAATTTTAAGGAAAAACTAAAGTCTAATTTTATATCAAAAGTAATATATTTGGAAATGCTATAGAAAATGTTTTAATACTAGAACAAATGTATATATATGGATATACATTGTACATATTTAGGGGGGGTACCCAAATAACCATTACTTATCACACCAAGTTTCCTTCATAAGGAGTTTATAGACATTAAATTAAAATATATAAGTAATTAGATGATAATAATGTACAATGTTTTTAAAAAATAATTTATCCTTCTAATTGGATGGGATGGTGATGAAATGTTGTCTCAAGTAGATGGAACCATGTGTTGCTTCAGGTTACCTATTCATGGTCTATTATTTTTTTAATTTATACCTTGTTATCCATATTAAAAATTTTACTTTTTATGGTTTGGTGTTTTATAATATATAATTTAGCTAGAATATTAGTTGATATAATTGTATTATTTTTATCATTTGATATGTATTTTGAGGTGAAATAATTCCTATGATTATTTTTATGATTCCTTTTATATTCTCTCATTCCCATTGCAATAGATAAGACACATTGTCAATTATGGTTATCTAATCTGAGATTTATTATTGGGTGACCTAGGTTATTCTATTAAATCAGTGAGTGTGATTTGGTTCGCTATCAAATTATATTATTTCAAAAAAAAATTAAGGTGTAGTTTTATATATAAATGAGTAAATAATTTCTTAAATGTTTGTCAATAAATGGTACTTCCTTGATGTTTTTATGATAATTGAATTTTCATGAAATTTTTATAAATTAGAAGAAGAAATATTTTATTTTATTTTTTTTCAAGTCCCTATTTCCAAGAAATAAATGTTCCTTTAAAATGTTTAATCATCCATATATTATTTCAGTTTTTTTGAAATGTTGCTTATGAACTGATTAATATATTTTTTATAAATCCTATTAAAATATATTTTATATACTATGTTCAAACAACCATTTTATGAAATATATTATGAAGGATTATACATAGATTCATTTGGTGGAATCCTACTTGGTTCCTTAGCTCACACTATTTTATATTTTTTGTTCCAAGCTCCCAATTTTGTTTCTATTTTTGATGTTCAGGTTGTTTCATGGAAGGATTGTGGGATCTTCCATGTGAATGAGGATCCCTAGTGATATAATATATATTTTATGGATCTATTTAATTTCAATTTTTATTTTAGAGATTTTTTTCAATGGTATTCCCAATTATTCATAGTTTTGTATACTTCAACATTATTTATTTTATTTTATTTTTATAAATAATGAATTTTGTTTGATATTTTTGGTGTGTTTTTTTATCTATTTCTAAAATTCAATAATCTTTTATTTTTATCAATGGTGAAATCATTCCCAATGTGTGTTTAATGATTTATAAGAATATGTTTCCATTTTATGGGGATCACAAAACCCCTTAAGGTCATCTGTTGTACCTAAACTTGTGCCAATTTAGGTGGAATCATTATATTGTTTTTGAAAAATTGTTTTAGATCCCATGATTGTCAATAGAGACCTAGTTTTTGAGTTTCCCTACATTATTTTGTGTTGTAATGGAAAAAAATAATTTTGGATTATCCTTGGGACTGAGGAGGTTCATCATGAGTTAGTGTTGGACTACCAACCTTCAAGACTATTCATGAGTTACCATTGGAGGCTGATTTTCAATATTTAATTCAAAATATACATGATTTTAAATTTTGTGGTATTTTTATACTCATATTATAGTGTGAGATTACATTTGATTTGTTTTCGAGTTTTTTGGAAAGAAAATAAAATGGATCGGTGATGAGTAGTTGTTCTTCATGTCCTTGTAAACTAAAAATTCACATACAACATGATATTATAAAAAATGATGAAATTTTTCATGACTATTCCATGAAAAAACAATCCATTTTTTTAAACAAGTATTTTTTTTCAAATCCCATTTGGTTTATCATTAATATCACTTTTGAAAAAATTCAAGTACTAGGAAAGGAATCATGTGTTTTTCTGATATGTTAATGATATGGATTTCATTTTTGTTCAAATTTGTATTATGCCTCTTTTTTATGTATTTATTGTTAAATGGAATTAATTTAATAGAAATGTCATTTTTTGTTTGGAATAGATCCTTTAACCTTATTTCTAAAATGGAATTTATTTTCCATGAATGCTTCTCAGAATATTTTTTATTATGAATTACTATATTTCAGTAGTAAATATAAAAAATTAGTTTTTATTAAAATCATTTGGTGTTCAATTATAAAATTATTTATTTAAACATTTGGGTTTTGTTTTGAAATATGTCAATTGAAGTGACTATCAGTGTTCTTCGAAATTCAATTTGAGAGGCTTGTGGAGGATTTAATTAAAAATAAATTAGTGGGTTTGAAATATGTGATACATGATATGTAATTTGATTTAGGTTTTTAAATTTTAAATGATGTAACATTATTTTAATGGAAGGGTGGTTTTAAAAACCCGTTATTTTTTTAAATACTTTTTTTCTTTCATTAAATAATGTAGTGGTTTTTAATTTAATAGGAAATTAGGTTTTTTATTTTCCATGATTAATTATTTTTTATTTTCTCAATAATAAATTGTTTTGACCCATTAATGTTATTTGGGAAATATAACTATATTGAATTCATGATTCATTTTTTTGAATCATGAATCTTTTAAAGGTCTTGAGTAAATTTAGGTTTAATACCCCATGATGTGGTGTTTTTCTCATTCATTTATTATTCCTAGAACTCGACATAGTTCCACAGGTCCTAACGCATTACATTGGTATGAGTAGTGGGTTAAATTTTATAGAGACTAGCCCATGGGGGACCAATTTATCTAGTGGGGTGATTTAATAAGTTATAATATTCTTTGTTATTTAGATGATTATATGTATTGAAAAATAGTAGTTTTTCCTTGATCATGCTTCACTTTTTAAATTCCCTGTATTGTCGATTTCATTCATTATGTCTTGGTGGTGAGAGAAATAAATGTATTTTTATTTTATTTTATTGGATTTGGGATGTCCATGGGGGCATGATTCTAGTTTGTAGGAAATGAAAGGAATCAATTGATAATATAAATTGGCTGACTCTAGTTTATATCTATTTGGGGTTACAACAAGAGGATAACTTAATTGAGATGTCCTATTCCACCCACTTTTTTTTGTTTTATGTCTAAAGATTGATACCACATTGTATTTCTAATATATGCATGACCTCATTTACAATGTCCATGGTAGTGTTCGAGATATGATGATTTTGGTTAAATTTTCTCCTAACTTTTGAATGTTTTAATTTTATTAATGTTGATTCTTTTGGAGACTATATATTAATATCTTGGATTTTATTTTTCTTTGAGGTATTATGAGTTATTCTTAATAAATTTTTCATTATTGTAGTGGGGATAGTTTTTTGATGGTTTTGGTTAGTGGAATTTATATTTCACTTTATTGAATCATAATTTCATTGGTTATGTTCTCATTATAATATATATCATATTAATTTAATTAATTTTGAGAAAATATAAACATGTTGGAAACCAATACTCAGTTTCCCTTCATTAAAATTTCATAAAATACAATTCAAGTTTGGGCTTATCTAGGGCTGGTAATATTTTTTAATATTCATACTATTATATGTGGATGTATTTTTTTATTTTATGACCTATTTTAGTTTTTTATATTTTAACCATTTGATATATTGTATGAATATTCATACATGGAATTATTAGAATTTATTTCCCATTTACACTATATTTTACTGGTAATTTATAGGATTTGAATTTTTCATGGTGGGATTAATTTTAACATCCACATATCATTTTGTATTTATATTTTATTTTATTTTACTTCATGCTGGGTTCAATTTTCTTTTTCATAATTTCATATTTATATTTTATGTTTCAATAATTTTTTATTCATGGTTAGAACTCAATATTTATGGAGAACTATACAGTTAACCTTATGAAGATAATTTTAAAATTAATTTTGTATATTTCATGTCTTTCGTTCATTAAGGAACATGGTTAGGCCCAAATTACAAAAATCATAGGAATTATCATGTTAGTCCCTTCAGATCAAGGAGTAAAAGTACAACAATTTCACATATTTAGAGTAAATCACATGAAAATAATGTGATTAGGTATATTGTTTTAATAGGGATTTTTTCCAGCTAGGTGCAATGTTTTTAAACTATAAAGGCTACAAAATTTACATTGTTTTTTTAATGTAGTTTCTTATTCATTGTTAGTTTATTGATTGTAAAATTTTGTAAGAGAATATTGTAGTAATAATAAAAGTTATTAAGGGTTGATTTTATCATTTTTCTTATTGAATTTAAGGGTTTGTGTATCCATATTGACTTGTTTTATTTTTTTAAGGGTGGGGTTTTCATGGGTTGATCTAGTTCCTCTATTCCTCTTATATTTTAGTTCTTTTTCATCATGATTTAATGTTATAAAGACAGTATATATTCTTATTTTTTTATCCTCTATGTATCTCTTTCCCTCTCTCTTGAAAATATTTTCATCAATAAAACCTAACCATATTCTTGGATTGGAATTTTGTTTGGAGTGGTTCTAATGATTGGTATTGAGTTTTTTCTTATAGAGTAGGATTCCTCTTGGAACAATTGAGCATTTAAATAAGAAAGAGACATGTATCAGATTGTTTTATATCTTGTCTTGATGTTTTTTATATTGAAATATATTTTATAATTTTTATAGATATTATTTATGTTATAAAATGATTTATTAGGAATTTAGAAAAAATATTTATGTCTACATTAAAATTGATGTGGCATTTCAAATGGATATGGTGTTGGTCTCAGAAATGTCTACTATTATTTTCTTGTGATAGTACATAATTGGCAATTTTGAAATGATTCTAGTGTTTTTATATGTTTTTTTGAATTATTTATGTTAGAAATAACCATGTTGTTATTTAAATTGATTTTAAATGGTTCAATCACATTCAATGGGGTTTGATTTCATGCCATGTGTTCACTAAAATTCATGAGTGGCTTCTGTAAATGGATTCAATTGCATAAAAATATTTCTAGATGTTGATCCCATTTTAGAAATGAGTTTTAGTATTCATAAAGGCATGTTCGTTAAATCTTATGGTAGTTTTCAATAATTTATTAAATAATTTTGAGGTAGTTTTGTCTCATAGTGGATTTTTCTTAAATGCAATGAAAGGTTTTTGGAATAGTGATCAAAACTATTTTTGGTCTAAAGGAAATTGATAATTGTTTTAAAATAATTTTTTTGGAAATTAAATTATCTTTATATTTGGTATTTATATAAAAATTTTATAATCTATTTCTTTGTGATATTTAAAATTTTAATTTTAAATGGTCTGAAATTTTTTCTGTTTCCTCAATGCCTTTGCAAAAGTAATGTTATAACATTTAAATGAATGATTACAATAAATTATTGTGGCACACATTTATGCCATATATTACCTTTTTATTACAATTTTGGAAGGAAATTTCATGGAAATGTTTTATATATGTGTTTCTTTATTTGATTCTAATTCATGGATAAAAGGATATTGTTTTGTGAAAGGGTGTTAAAGTTGTGGTGTGGGTAAATTCAAATTATTTATATTTGATTCATTTGTGGATGTATTTTTTACTTACCTACATTTAAATTATCCTAGGATTCATATTAATATTTTTGGTGACCTACATGAGAATATTATCTCATGTTAATATGGAAGATACTAGGGAATGTTTCCCATTAACACCTATCTGGTTAGACCGAGATGGGTGGTGGGTCATATGAGCTAGCAAACTTTTTAGTGGAATGTGTTAGATGTAATATTCCATCATGGTTATTAATATATATTAAAATTATAATATTTAGAAAATTTATAGGATTAGTGGGATTATACTTGAATTTTTATTATATGTTCATATACTCATTACTAGATCCTTAGGATATTTCAAGCGACACTTAAGAATCATATGGGAAAATTCAAGGTTTTTCCATTCTTTATTTAATTGATATCTATTAATTAATTTGAAAATATAGAACCATTGTTGGTTATTTTACCTAGATATTTAATCCCCATTTCCTTGGTATTAATGGGTAATTCTATGTCACTATTCTTATATTCTATTTCACTATCAAATTTATCAAATTTATGTAAAATTTTCTTGAATTTTATTAATGGAATATTTTTTGGATATTTTTGAATGTGGTTGTAGGAAATGATTTTCCATGAAAAAATAATGAAAATAAAGCCTTCATGAAGCAATTAAATATAGTAAAATTCAATATTTTGTCTTTTTTATGTTGCTTTTGAATCCCTCATTCCTTGGTGAATTTTTTTTATCAAATTGTGTAATATTTCTTCTTTAATTTATTAAATGGGTGATTTTTTGACATTACTCACATGACATTATTTCTAGATTTATTTTAAAAAATCATATGAAAAAATTATATACTACCCTAAATTAAAACTATTTTTTTTAAACATTATTAGAAACATACATCCATTGTTTTGTTGGGTGGAAAAATATAGTTTTGTTTATCTCATACCTATTTATATTGTTGGTTATAAGTTCCCAATTATATTTCAATTTTTAAGGTTCAGTATACCCGACAAATGGATATAGACTTTTGGAGAGTGATCATGGGTCTCTAGTGGTGTACTAGATTTGTTTTAGTACCATATACATTTTTATTTTATTATAGGTTGTTTTTTCATCTATGTTTTTCAGAATTTTTTTTTTGTATCTTCTTACAATAATTTTTATTACCACTTTTACTAATAATGGTTTTCTATATAATAATTTATTTAGGGTTGTATTAAATATTTCCACTACTGTTATATCACTTGTTTTTTTTAAAGTAAAATTCTTTTAATATCTTCTTCCTATATATAAAAGTTACTATTTAAAATACTATGTGGAACAAGAATTACCTTGTATCAATGTGTTGGATCAGTTCGAGTTATATTTCATGTGGAAGCCAGACCTAGTTTGATAGAATCCACAGCTCAAATCTATTAATACATATTCATTGATAATTTTATAAATTAATTAGTTAATTATTTAACAATTCATTATATTTTGTTATATATATATTTTTTGGATTTATGTTTCATAATATTGGATTATTTTTATGATGTGGTGGATAAAATCATGACACAAAAAAATGTTGTGACGCGATCTATTGTGTAGAAGAGACAAAAAGATAAAAAAATCATAGGGATATTGATTGGTTCATATAATGAATAATTATTTTTTGATCAACACTTTTATACTCTAATGATGTTAATACTAGGTAATTCATTTTTAAAAAAATTATATTCGTTAATAGGGGAAAATTATAACATTATTAATTAAATAAATAGACATAAAAATATTAATCATGGATGACGAATTTTGGGGGAAATATGAAATTTTATGATGATTCACATGTTTCAACATGATTAAAATTGTAAAACAATTGTTTAATTTAATCCATTAGATAAAATAGAAGAGATATGTTTATTTAATAATAACATATTGCATTGTGTTCTGGTTTTATAAACTACTGAATATTCATATTGTTTAATTTCACCACACTTTTAGAAAGATGGAAATATGTACTAGGAATATATTTTTTACATCAAGTTTGTTTTTAAACAGATTATTAATGATAGACCAAGTCCAAAATTAAATTAACATGATATAAAAGATATAAATAATATTTCGGTGGATTTTTTTATATAAAAGGAGGACTTGTGAAGGTTGAAAGGCATTATTCAATGATTAGATTAATCACATTCGGGGGGTTTCAATGTAAGATGTTGTTTAACTTTTAATTTAATTTTTTTATCATCTATATTATGTCTATAATGGAACCAATATTTCATTTAGAAAAAAGGAGTGAGGTATAAATATTGTGCTTTGTCTGTGCATAGAAGGTTGATTTAAGGGTTAGATTATTTTTTATTAGTTATTATTGATGGATGCAGGTTTTCATATTATAATCCACATATAATCATATATATATATATATATATATGATTAGTTCCTATTAGTTGATGAATTTTTTTTGATGAATTGACTGGTACTTTGAATCCTTATCGATCATTGATTGAGTTTATGTTATTTATTTAAAAATGGCATTGTATAACCTAATAAGAAAAAGTTTTGATTTATTTGATCATTATAAAAAGTCATATTTTGTAATTATATAATAAATTACAAGGATATGTATTATAATACATGTAATTTTAATTAATATAAGATCATTGTTTAAAAATTTATATTTAAATTATCACATTACCCATATTATTAAAAACTCAAAAAATTTATATAAATATTTCATTTAAATTAAACATTGTTTTATTTTTTATATTTCAAAATTTATTTTATAAAATTTTACTATAGGAAATTTATGATAAGATTCATTATCATTTTGGAAATATATTTATATGATCCATGAACTATAACTCAGTAGTTTGGGATTATGAAATTATAAATAATAAATAATAGACATCTATTCTATAATGAATTAATGACACGTACTAAGAAATAAATTTTATTTAGACCCATTTTGAAGGAATTTCATAAAATTTATATACTTTAGTTTGATATATTATGATAAATAATTTTTTTTACTTTTTTATTTTGAGTATTATTATTTTTGTTTTTATTTTTTGGGTTCTTTTTATTATTGTGGAATATTTTGTATACATCATGAGCATGAACATTCTTTTTTATATAAAAAAAATATAATATAACACATCAAGTCCATATATTTATGAAAGTAATAAGAAACAAATATGGGATCTATGACCACAATACCTATGTTTGGAAGAAAAAAAAGCTCAATAACATGGATATGATATACAAAGAGGTGTTAAAGACATCGAGAGACAACCAAAAGTGAAAAAAAATTAAATGGATTTACCCCCAAGGAAATGATGAATTTTAGGAATAACCAATGGAATATTATTTAGCTAATTTTATGTCTGAAGATGAAACTATATATATTTTTTAGGGTGTGGAAGAAACTATGATAGAATTCAAAAGGAAATAAACACATACATATGTTTTTAAAGTGGAATAGAAAAGAGAATAAGAATGAAAGGATGAAAAAAATTGTTAAAGAGGAAAAAAATTTGGATAGTTAATGAGTTACATATTAATTCAACAGGACAATAAAATTGTTCCTTTTCACCACCATGGAATCTCAAGCAACAATTAACTAAAATTAGGTAAATTACAATTTTTAATGATTAAAAATGTAAATCAACGACATTATTTAGTTATTAATTTCTATATTTTTATTACATTACGCTCATGGTGAGGCCAATTATAGCATAATAAATTTAAATAAATTTATAACATATCAATAGAGAAGAAAATAAAATGTATTCTCTAGTTAGAATTTCACATGGAATCAAAAACCACTCCTTGTACACCAGAGGCTACAGACTACCGGGGAGTGTCTAAAAGTGGTAATGCGGGGAGATTATACCCTAATGATTCGAGGAACATTGTGTTATGAGTGATTATCAATAATTCAGCAGAAAATTAAATTTGATAAACTGGAAAATGAAAAATTTAAACCCATGCATGTTGATGGTATTCTATGATATACAATTATCATATGTACATCAAATAATTCATTCAAAAAAAACACTGAAAAATAAAACTTCCTCAATGGATATCTCTATGAGAATATAGAGTTCTTGAGCAATAATTTTCTTCTAAGATTCAAATTTCAATTATACCAATGAAAATTAACAATGATAATAAATATGAATGCCTAACATGATCTTGAAATCATGAAGTCTTTCTTAGTACCATACGACAACCAAAATATGGTGTTAGATAAACTCAAAAGGCCACCAAATATGGTGTCTAATGTAATATAGTAGATGAATATAAATTAAAATAGTGTGATTGTTTATCAAATAAGGAAATAAAGCAATGAGTGTAAATTATTCGGACAATGGTTCCTCAAAGGGCATGTAATAGACAATATCGTTTTTCCCTAGGATAGACTACCTATTGTGTTGTGTTACATTGTATATTGAATAGGTATATTTAAATAATTATGTATTTATATATATTAACTATATACATAATATATATATATAGATATTGTGTGTGTCGGTGTGTGGTACTAGCCAATAGTTGAGGTGTGTCTTAGGTGTCAATGAATAATAATAAAATTATCATATTTTATATGAGGGCCATTATGACCATGTATCATTATCTATAAGGGAAATAATGTCTATATATCATTTAAAATGGATTCCATGAATGGGTATCATACGTAAGGGATTCCATGCCATATTATCTTATGTATGGAACAACATGCATTGGTATCATTTGTATGTGATTAAATGGATGAGTATCATTTATGAAGGATTCCATGAATGAGTGTCATATGAAAGGGATTCCATGCCTGAGTATCATATATAAGGGACACTATACCAGATTTTCATTTGTAACATATAAAATAATCATGTACAATTAATAATTCTTCATAGAGAATGCGATATATCCAGGCCAATATATGACTCGTCATAATCATTCAAATCAAATTAAATAAATTTAATAATAAATTCAATGTCCATAAGAATTCCATACCATAATGTAATGGTATCATTTGGTCCATTCAATTAATATTCTATTAAAAATATTATGGGATTTCCCATTCTATTAAACATTTCAAATAACATCATTTGATTTTCATGTTTTTATAAAAAAGAATCACACATTTTAGTTGGATTTGTTACCAATGGGGGATGATTATAATACAATTTTATTTAATTAAATTTTATCATATTTTATATAATAATTTAACCTACACACCTCATGGGTGATTAAAGTGGAGGGAATTAAATATAATCATATTCATTTTTAGTAACACACCCCTAGGGTGGTCTATTTTACTAGAAAATCCATCTAAGTCCAGGTTTATAAGAAAAAAATACCAAGTTGGTGGTTCAAATTGAGGAGAAAACCCACTATTGGTTCAATTAAATGCGGAATGGAAATCCAATTTATGTAATTTATTTCATCATAATTACCTTTAAATTTAAATGGTATCACATGGAAAATACATTGTGGAACACGATAAAATATTTTATTAAAATATGAGGCGTTATGGTAAAATACATATAACACCTACCAAATTCTAATGAAACACCAGGTATACATTATGAAGCATTGATTTTAAATTTATCAATAGAAAATGAAGAAAATGACGAATTCCCAAAAAATATGTCATTTCATATCACATTGAAATAAAATTCAATGTAGTAAGAGAAACTAGGAAAATAGGGTAGAGGAATTGTATACTCACAATTGGATATCCATGGAAAAAAATGATTGATTATGATCTTGGAAAAAGGATATATCATAATGCCTAGGATGAGATGAGGAGAACTCCATTTGAGGGGTTATGTAATGCATGGATGGGAGGTTGAAAGAGGGGTAATTGTATAAAATAAATTTATTCAAATGC
Organism: Viscum album; assembly: GCA_963277665.1. Lineage (NCBI taxonomy): Eukaryota > Viridiplantae > Streptophyta > Magnoliopsida > Santalales > Viscaceae > Viscum > Viscum album. Next base: position 1,113,835,850 of record OY728147.1, read on the forward strand.
ATAATTTATCCCTTTATAATGAGGTACATGGTTATGCCATATAATTTGACCAAACTATGCAATAACTATGTGCACCCACATGTTAAGTGGAACTAATCGTGCCAACTAAGAAAAAAAATTATATTCATGTACATCCTATAAAAATAGTTTATGGAATTATATAAATATTCCATATAAGAAAATGAAACATTGGGTACATAAATTTAACATCTTTGTGACACCCTCTCAGTCATACACGGTTGAGGTGTATGGATATCACTTACAGTGCACTAACTCTGAACTTCTATTTGGATTTCCAAACAACTAGGCATACAAATTCAGAAGCTTCAAAAACTATATAATACACCAGGACACCTCTCACACCTTAAACCCCATTTGAAAACAAAACATTTAAGTGTTCTAACTCATGGATTCTTTTAATATCAATTAAAATTTCCTCCCATTCACCAAATGATGAGTTCAAAATTCATTCTAAATTTTAATTTTAAAAACAGAAGGGACACTATAACCACCCCACCATTTACATCTCATCCCCAAGAAGAATTTTGGAATAATTAATATAATAATCAAATAGCCTAGGTAATGAAATTTATAGAAAAATGGATACATTTAATTTTAATAATCCATTGTACCACTAAGAATTACATCCAATACATGGTAAATTGTCCATTAGAACTCAATCCCTTATCCATATCAAGAGTTAAAACATTAGGGTGAAACTAAAGAGATTCTATCTAAACTGATATACGAACACATTATCATATCTATTATTTTCCAACATATATAAATCCAAAATAATGGATCCAATTTTTAATGGTAAACTCTGATACATTCCATAACCACCATCATAAATTCATCTTTTTATAGCCCATTGTATTCTAATGAATCACCTAGAACATTTAAAAACCTAATTGAATGGTTGGTTTCTAATTTACATCATTTTACCTAGTCACAAATGGATTTCCACAAAAAAATGAGTCGATATTTTCACTACACACATATCATCTTAAAGATATTCGTGTAGTAGTTCTTCACTGAAAATATTCAATGAAACATGTGAAAAATAATACAAGCCACTACCAGCCAACTATCATAAAAAATACTTGGCTATATAAGGTGATTCATTTGGATATTGATATTGATGCCTAAAATCCATGACACACTTCATGATTGTCACGACCCGACCTTGGGGCCCGTGTCGTGACTACCCCAAGCCCGCCTTACATAGGCCAGGGGCTGGCGACTAGCACTAAGGCGTAAATCCCGATAACAGGGAAGACATTGCCTTTGTAAAGAAAACAACCACCACAGAGTAAGGAAGCGGAAAGAGTAAACACAAAGTAAAAACTGTAACAAGCTGTGCTGAAAGTTAAAAGGGGCCGGAAATACAAGCCCAACTGTAAAGTACAACTGAAAGGGGAAAACAGAAATTGAAAAGAAAAGCTGCAGCGTCAGGCCGTCCTCTAGAAATCCCACCTGAAGGGTGGGTACAGATAGCTCCACTACTCCTCAGGTCCCGCCATCCGCTCCGAGTACGTCCCGCCCAGTGGTCCACCTCCAGGAACCATCCTGCTCTACAAGCCTCAACCACGATCAATGTTGTCCGTCGTCTGCAACCAACACAACGTAGTGCGGGCATAGCCTGTGCAGGGGTGAGTATAAGCTACTCAGTAGGGACCCCGAGACCCCCGTAGGTCTCCCGAAATCTACAAAGGATAAACCACAACAGAAAGATACAAGCACAAAGTAACAACCGACACTGCTTAGGTATATGCCCATACATATACCTAAGTCATCAATCCCAGTTCGGCTCCAACATCCGAGCCCAAGCACAACCCAGTCCACACAGGAAAACAAACGTAAATCCACACAGGATAGCACAACACAATCCACAAAGGAGAGAAAAACATAAATCCACATAGGATAGCACAACACAATCCACAAAGGAGAGCAAAACTTAATCCACACAGGATAGCACAACACAATTCACAAAGGAGAGAAAAACGTAATCCACACAGGATAGCACAACACAATCCACAAAGGAGAGTAAACAGTAATTCAGCTCACACAGGTATACATCATCGAAAAGGTGAAAGAGATGATCAGACATAGATACTGAATCATCTAAGCTGGGACCCACATAGGATGCAAGAACAGCCGTCTTCACTGTTTCGTTTATGATGGGACCCACATAGGATACAAGACCAGCACTGAATCATCAAAGCTGGGACCCACATAGGATACAAGACCAGCACAGCTAGGACCCACATAGGATACAAGACCAGCTGCCTTCATTGATTCATCTATACTGGGACCCACATAAGATACAAGACCAGTATTGAATCATCTAAGCTGGGACCCACATAGGATACAAGACCAGCACTGAATCATCAAAGCTGGGACCCACATAGGATACAAGACCAGCACAGCTAGGACCCACATAGGATACAAGACCAGCTGTCTTCATTGATTCATCTATATTGGGACCCACATAGGATACAAGACCAGTATTGAATCATCTAAGCTGGGACCCACATAGGATACAAGACCAGCACAGCTAGGACCCACATAGGATACAAGACTAGTTGTCTTCATTGATTCATCTATACTGGGATCCACATAGGATACAAGACCAGTATTGAATCATCAAAGCTGGGACTCACATAGGATACAAGACCAGCACAGCTAGGACCCACATAAGATACAAGACCAGCTATCTTCATCGTCGCAGTCCACTGAGGATCTTTGCACAATCGTCGTCGTCGAAGTCGCAGTCGCAACCAGCTCTAGGGTTCCCGCACACAGCAAGCTCGTTCGGGAGGGTCTGCTCCACGAGCCGAGAGGCCGATACATCAACTGACACAAGGTATGAAGTTGATGTATCCAAAAGTTCCGTATCGTCAACAGGAACTCAACGTCGCAGACGGCACGTCAATCGGACGCCCGGTCTGAGAGTTATTGGCTTTTTCGTCCCAGGGGCCTGGTTGGTTTTTAAAGAAAAACCAACCCGACCGTACTCCACCTGCATCCAAACCTTGTGCGGAGTATGCCAAAAGATCTGTCTCACTTAGAGGAATCCACCAAAGCCGATGGCACGTCAATCGGACGTCCGTAGCTCAAGATATGAGCGTTTCCGCTCCGAGGGCCCGGTTGGTTTCGTGTACGAACCAACCCGGCCGAACCCAAAGTATTCCTAAACCTTGAGTGCGATATACCAAAACGACCATCTCGATCCAAGGATCGCGTTGCCGCTGACGGCGCGTCGTTCGGAGGCCCGTAGCTCAAGATACGGGCATTTGACCAAAAATGGTCCGAAGACGGGGGGTCCGGGCCCGGGGCGACCCGGCCCGACCCCCCCCCCCCCCCCCCCCCCCCCCGGGGGGGTCGGCCGAACCGGGTGGACCCGAACTGGGTCGACCCGATCCGGTCCAACCAAGCCGGTCGGACCGGCCTGGCTTGGCTCGGCCGCGCGGCAGAGCAGCTGGACGCCGCGGGGCGCTGCCCCCGTGGCTTGGAGGTGTCGCGGCCCCGCGCTGGAGAAACGGACGCGGCTATGCCGCATCCCGTGCGTGAGAACCAGACCCACGTGGTCGCGGGTTCGTTGGCCACCGCCGCCGCAGCTTCAGTCGCGGCGGCCTTGTCCGGCGGCGGGTCGGGGCGCCGCCAGCCGCTTCTGCGGGCCACCGGAGTTGTTCCGGTGGTCCGTTTTCCTTCCCGTCTGCGCCGTTGTTCCTCCCGGGTTCTGTTCTTCACTGCGGGATCGACAAACTGCCCTTGCGTTACGATTTTCCATCGCCTGCCAAAACCGCACAACCATGAAGAACGATAGAGGGTTGTCGGGCCGTGTTCGTTTGGCCCGCACCCTCCGCGTTAGTGATAAACAACGCGAGAAATAATAATTCAACACATGAAACAACAATTTTAAGAAATTAAAATTGTTAATTTGAAACCGGTTCTTTAATTTTAAAGAAACATTCACCGGAAAGAGGGCATTTCCAAAACAAAATCCTTACCTCGTCAAGTCGTCGCGCGCGCGTTCTTCGCGGAAAGAGGGGATCGTCACGTCGTCGCGGTATCTGGCGTCGCGTCGTCACGGAAGGGTGTCACGTCGATGAACTTCGAGGTTCAAGAACAAAAAGATTTAATTAATAATAATTAAATCCATATTTTTGTTTTAATCCACATGGTAAATTAAAAAAAAAGAAAAGGGCGCAACCCCCTACCTTGTCGCTACCGATCGAAGGTTGTCGCGGGGTTGGATTGCCGTGGAAGAACGTCGCGGAAGAAGAATCGCTGGCGTCGCGGAACTTGGGGTCGCGTCGTCGATTTCCGAGGGCGCGGCGTTCTTCGCGTTCTTCATGTTCTTCACGAAGGAGGATGAAGAACTCTTGGTTTCTTTCAAATCCTCTCAATGAACATTTTTCCAGAAGCCGTGCGTTGGTCTTATTTTATTATTACGCCAACGGAGTTCAAACTGGTTAAGAAACGAATGAAATTAATTCATAGAATTAATTTCAATGAATAAACCGCCCATTTAATTTTCGAACAAAACTGCCCAATTAAATGGTGCGTTAATAATTTAAGAAAACGCGTCAGCTGACTTTCATAATGACGGGTTTTCGCGGGTGCGTTACTTAGCAGAAAAGAAATGGAGGGGCTCGTGCGGGCCCCACCTCACAAATATCCTACCAAGAGGGTAGGATATTTCTGCATAGCATCCTATCCGGATAAACTCAGCTTAAGCCGCTTTTAAGTGGCTTCAAGTGGCTTCCAAGTGGCTTAAGTGAAATAAAATAAAGTTTGTCGAACAATTTATTTTATTTCTTAACTTTAAGCCCAAAAATTAAAAATCACACCCGAGAAAATGCAACTCCGGAAGAGGCGTTTCTAAGCAAATACCGGCGCTGCGATTTCATCGGTGCCTTCAGAATTCGATTCCTGGCACCGGTTCAAAAGTTAGAAAAACCCACTCGTCCGTTCACTGAACGTACCCGAGCCAAACTTCGGAAAATGATTCCGGGCACACCGGGCCTCAGAATCAGGTGCTGTCAGAAATTGCGTTCTTGTAAAATTCCAAAGAAAATTAAGAAAAAAAATTTCCTTGAAATTTTATGGGTCTTTACATTACTCCCACCACAGGGCTTTACGTCCCTGTAAATATTCACCACAAACTTAGGGATACAAAGGCGGTACTGAGCATGAAACTGAGCCTCCCGCTCCAAAGTGCTCTCCTGGAGGTTCCCGTGCTGCTCTCTGAAGTGCACTAGAGGAATCGATCATCCACGTAGGACCCGCTCCTGTCGATCCTCGATCTCCACTGGGACCTCCGCAAAAGTCGTCCCATCATCAAAGACCAGTTCTCCATGGTCAAAGATTTGCGTCGGGTCGTGCACATTTCTCCTCAGTTGAGATACGTGGAAGACGTCGTTCACCCAGTGCAACTGAGGTGGTAGAGCCAGGAGATAAGCCACCTCGCCAATCCTGTCGAGCACCTGGAATGGTCCGATGAAGCGTGGAGACAACTTGCCACCTCGGCCAAATCTCCGTAATCCACGTCGAGGTGAGACACGCAAGAAGACGTGGTTGCCATCCTCGAACTCTAGTGGCCTCCGCCTCCTGTCAGCATAAGACTTTTGCCGGTTCTGAGATGTCCTCATCCACTCACGGATGACTAGACCCTCTCTGTCTTGGCCTGGACCACCTCCGACCCCACAAGTGCTGCTAAGATTTCTTCTTTGCCGACAAGATAAATCTGGTCTCATCCCCTGTATGAACCAATTTCTTTGCCTAATACAGTCAATCCCGAAATGGATGATACTAATCCACACCAAGGATGACGTCGTAAGGCCTCGACGCTACTACCAAGAGATCCAACCGTTAATCTCTCCTCCAAGGGTTGAGTCACACTGTCGGCATCAGTGTGTGGTAACTGGGTCTCCACCAGTAGATGTCTCACAAGTGAGGGTCAAGTCAACAGTCAAAACTAGAACCTCTTAGTAACAACAAAAAAGAGGATAGGAATGAAAACATCACAAGGGTATGCATCTTTTATTATTGCAGCTCATAATACAAAGACGCTACACAATAGCAACAAGGAACTAGAAGTACAAAGGACGTATCCACTAGTTCTGATCCTGTCCATCTACTCCCAGAGCTCCAAGATCGAAGGCCTCAGCTGCCTGAAGCTGAGCTCTCCCATGTCCACTAACTCCCTGCGGTCGGGGTGGACCTCCTGGTGGTGGTGGTGGCAACACCTCGAAGTGTCTCCCACCATCGGCTACTCGGCCATCTCCTCTGCCTCGTCCGCCAGCACACTGTGGACCACCGTGGCCGAACCTCTGTCTGGGAGGTCCCTCTACCACCTTCTTCTCATCTGTAAGACGAGTCGGGCAGTCTCGAGCCATGTGACCTCGCCCGCTGCATGCGTAGCAATGCTTGCCCCTCGTGTAGCTGGCTCTCCTTCGGGTGCCCTGCACAACCGAATATTCATCCTGAGACTGCCCATCTAATGGTCTGGACCGTTTGAACCTCTGCGTCACCTGTCTACTACTAGCTGCAGAAGACCCTGCTACGGGCCGTCCTGCGGAGGGCCCTGTCACTGGAGCCTGCTCGGCGAGAAAACTCTCCACTAGAAGGGCTCTCTCCAACACCTCTATTTGAGTCAGAATGTTGAGGGAGATCATTGAAGCCCTGATCTCATGCCTCAGTCCCTGCTCGAAGATCCGGTCCCGGAAGAACGGGTCCCGTACCATATCTGTGGAGTAGCGCGAGAGATCAGTAAATCTCACCGAGTACTGGGCCACTGTCAAGCTGCCCTGCCGCAGCTGAAGAAGCTCCTGAATGCGCACCACACAGAGGGTGGCTGGGACGAACTCGGAGCGGAAGATGCTCTCAAAGTCCGTCCAGAGAAGAGATGTCTCGTCGTGCACCTGGAGCATCAAGCTCCACCATCAGCCCGCTGCTGCGTGCAGTAGGCTCGTTGCGAGGATCACCATGAGGTCTGCTGGTTTCCTCACTAGCCTGAAAACTCACACAACTGCCTCCAGCCAGTCCTTGGCTGCCTGGGGGTCCATCTCCCTGCGGAACCTGGGCGGTCGCTGACGCTGAAACTCGTGCAGCGCGCTAAGGCGACGTGCATCGTCAGCATCTGGGGCTGGTAGCATCGGTGGCTCGGCGGGTAAAGGTACCGCCGGTGCCTCTGCTGACAAGGAGCCCTGCACTGAGGCCTCGTCGCTTGGTGGGCTGTCATCACGCTCCACTCTCAGAACCCTAGCTGGCTGCCGTCATGGGGCTATTCTAAAAAGAAGCAGGTGCGCCACGGTCAGAACTGTATACCTGGTGAGCTGACACAAGTAATCACAAAGAAAACTTGAACACGCATGCAATCAATGTTTTCGTGCATTAAGTCGGAAATCAGAAGTCAGGGTCCTGGTGTACGGATACGTCGGCCGCCGCACCAACACTGGACTCCCTGGACTGATAACCACACCCAATACGCTGAACAATATTGCTTCTCATAGAAGAAATATCAGAGTCTGTGGTAGAACCGACCACCTCTAATACCAATTTGTCACGACCCGACCTCGGGGCACGTGCCGTGACTACCCCAAGCCCGCCTTCCATAGGCCAGGGGCTGGCGACTAGCACCAAGGCGTAAATCCCGATAACAGGGAAGGCATTGCCTTTGTAAAGAAAACAACCACCACAGAGTAAGCAAGCGGAAAGAGTAAACACAAAGTAAAAACTGTAACAAGCTGTGCTGAAAGTAAAAAGGGGCCGGAAATACAAGCCCAACTGTAAAGTACAACTGAAAGGGGAAAACAACAACTGAAAAGAAAAGCCGCAGCGTCAGTCCGTCCTCTGGAAATCCCACCTGAAGGGTGGGTACAGATAGCTCCACTGCTCCTCGGGTCCCGCCGTCCGCTCCGAGTACGTCCCGCCCAGTGGTCCACCTCCAGGTACCGTCCTGCTCTGCAAGCCTCAACCACGATCAATGCTGTCCTTCGTCTGCAACCAACACAACATAGTGCGGGCATAGCCCGTGCAGGGGTGAGTATAAGATACTTAGTAGGGACCCCGAGACCCCCGAAGGTCTCCCGAAATCCGCAATGGATAAACCACAACGGAAAGATACAATCACGAAGTAACAACCGACACTGCTTAGGTATATTCCCATACATATACCTAAGTCATCAATCCCCGTTCGGCTCCAACATCCGAGCCCAAGCACAACCCAGTCCACACAGGAAAACAAACGTAAATCCACACAGGATAGCACAACACAATCCACAAAGGAGAGAAAAACGTAAATCCACATAGGATAGCACAACACAATCCACAAAGGAGATCAAAACGTAATCCAAACAGGATAACACAACACAATCCACAAAGGAGAGCAAAACGTAATCCACACAGGATAGCACAACACAATCCACAAAGGAGAGAAAAACGTAATCCACATAGGATAGCACAACACAATCCACAAAGGAGAGTAAATAGTAATTCAGCTCACACAGGTATACATCATAGAAAAGGTGAAAGAGATGATCAGACATAGATACTGAATCATCTAAGCTGGGACCCACATAGGATGCAAGACCAGCCGTCTTCATTGTTTCGTTTATGCTGGGACCCACATAGGATACAAGACCAGCACGGAATCATCAAAGCTAGGACCCACATAGGATACAAGACCAGCACAGCTAGGACCCACATAGGATACAAGACCAGCTGCCTTCATTGATTCATCTATACTGGGACCCACATAGGATACAAGACCAGTATTGAATCATCTAAGCCGGGACCCACATAGGATACAAGACCAACACTGAATCATCAAAGCTGGGACCCACACAAGATACAAGACCAGCACAGCTAGGAACCACATAGGATACAAGACCAGCTGTCTTCATTGATTCATCTATAATGGGACCAACATAGGATACAAGACTAGTATTGAATCATCTAAGCTGGGACCCACATAGGATACAAGACCAGCACAGCTAGGACCCACATAGGATACAAGACCAACTGTCTTCATTGATTCATCTATACTGGGACCCACATAGGATACAAGACCAGTATTGAATCATCTAAGTTGGGACCCACATAGGATACAAGACCAGCACAGCTAGGACGCACATAGGATACAAGACCAGCTGTCTTCATCATCGCAGTCCACTGAGGATCTCTTCACAATCGTTGTCATCGAAGTCGCAGTCGTAGCCAGCTCTAGGGTTCCCGCACACAGTAAGCTCGTTCGGGAGGGTCCGCTCCACGAGCCGAGAGGCCGATACATCAACTGACACAAGGTCTGAAGTTGATGTATCCAAAAGTTCCGTATCGTCAACAGGAAGTCAACGTCGCAGACGGCGCGTCAATCGGACGCCCGGTCTGAGAGTTATTGGCTTTTTTGTCTCAGGGGGCCGACTGGTTTTTAAAGAAAAACCAACCCGACCGTACTCCGCTTGCGTCAAAACCTCAGGCGGAGTATGCCAAAAGATCCGCCTCACTTAGAGGAATCCACCAAAGCCGGCGACATGTCAATCGGACGTCCGTAGCTCAAGATATGAGCGTTTCCGCTTTGAGGGCCCGACTGATTTCGTGTACGAACCAACCTCGCCGAACCCAAAGTATTCTGAAACCTTCAGTGAGATATACCAAAACGACCGTCTCAATCTAAGGTTCACGTTTCCGCTGACGGCGCGTCATTCGGAGGCCCGTAGCTCAAGATACGGGCATTTGACCGAAAACGGTCCGAAGATGGGGGGTCCGGGCCCGGGGCGACCCGGCCCGACCCCCCCCCCCCCCCCCCCCCCCCCCCCCGGGGTCGGCCGAACCGGGTAGACCCGACCCGGTCCAACCCGGCCCGGCCAGGGCACGGCCCGGCCGGTCAGACCGGCCTGGCTCAGCTCGGTCGAGCGGTCGAGCAGCTGGACGCCGCGGGGCGCCGCCCTCGCGGCTTGGAGGTGCCGCGACCCCGCGCTGGGGCCGCGTTGGAGCAACGGACATGGCTATGCCGCATTCCGTGCATGAGAAACGGACCCGCGCGGTCACGGGTCTGTTGGCCTCCGCCGCCTCCGTCTGCCGGCGCCGCCGGCCGCTTCCGCGGGCCACCGGAGTTGCTCCGGTGGTCCGTTTTCCTTCCCGTATGTGCCGTTGTTCCTCCTGGGTTCCGTTCTTCTCTGCGGGATTGACAAACTGCCCTTGCGTCACGATTTTCCGTCGCCTGCCAAAACCGCACAACCATGAAGAACAGCGGAGGGTTGTCGGGCCGTGTTCGTTTGGCCCGCACCCTCCGCGTTAGTGATAAACAACGGGAGAAATAATAATTCAACACATGAAACAACAATTTTAATAAATTAAAATTGTTCATTTTAAACCGGTTCTTTAATTTTAAAGAAACGTTCACCGGAAAGAGGGCATTTCCAAAACAAACTCCCTACCTCGTCAAGTCGTCGCACACGCGTTCTTCACGGAAAGAGGGGATCATCGCGTCGTCACGGTATCCGGTGTCGCGTCGTCGCGGAAGGGTGTCGCGTCGACGAACTCCAAGGTTCAAGAACAAAAAGATTTAATTAATAATAATTAAATCCATATTGGTGTTTTAATCCACATGCTAAATTAAAAAAAAGAAAAGAGTGCAACCCCCTACCTTGTCACTGCCGATCGAAGGTTGTCGCGGGGTTGGATTGTCGTGGAAGAACGTCGCGGAAGAAGAATCGCTGGCGTCGCGGAACTTGGCGTCGCGTGGTCGATTTTCGAGGGCTCGGCGTTCTTCGCGTTCTTCACGTTCTTCATGAAGGAGGATGAAGAACTCTTGGTTTCTGTCAAATCCTCTCAACGAACATTTTTCCAGAAGCCGTGCGTTGGTCTTATTTTATTATTACGCCAACGGATTTCAAACTGGTTAAGAAATGAATGAAATTAATTCATAGAATTAATTTCAATGAATAAACCGCCCATTTAATTTCCGAACAAAACTGCCCAATTAAATGGTGCGTTAAGAATTTAAGAAAGCGCGTCAGTTGACTTTCATAATGACAGGTTTTCGCGGGTGCGTTACTTAGTGGAAAAGAAACAGCAGAGCTCGTGCGGGCCCCACCTCACAAATATCCTACCAAGAGGGTAGGATATTTCTGGATAGCATCCTATCCGGATCAACTTAGCTTATGCCGCTTTTAAGTGGCTTCAAGTGGCTTCCAAGTGGCTTAAGTGAAATAAAATAAAGTTTGTCGAACAATTTATTTTATTTCTTAACTTTAAGCCCAAAAATTAAAAACCACACCCGAGCAAACGCAACTCCAGAAGAGGCGTTTCTAAGCGAATACCGGCGTTTCGATTTCATTGGTGCCCTCAGAATTCGATTCCGGGCACCGGTTCAAAAGTTAGAAAAACCCGCTCGTCCGTTCACTGAACGTACCCGAGCCAAACTTCGGAAAATGATTCCGGGCACACCGGGCCTCGGAATCAGGTGCCGTCAGAAACTGCGTCCGTGTAAAATTCCAAAGAAAATTAAGAAAAAAAAATTCCTTGAAATTTTACGAGCCTTTACAATGATTTCCTATATAATTCCTAGTGAATTCTATAACTAGCATCTTGTGTTGTCTCTTACTAATCTAGTCATTTATATTGTCATTCATGTTGATGAATATAGGTGTGTAATTGATCAATCAACAATCAATTATTAAAAATTAAACATATAAATATATCTATTCCATAAGTTAGGGGTAACCTAATATTAATATACTAGATTCTGGGGATCCCTTCCATTTTAGTACATTTTTGAGAGATTAAAATGTGGAAATAATTATATAAACAAAACAACATTATATCAAAAACAATAACTGAGTGAAACAATGATGTATCTCCTAGTGATCAGTTCAATGAATTGACTAGTGTCAATGATTCCATCTAGGAATGTCCTATATGGAAATCCCAAAATAAATTATGACAGATTATTCCGTTATTATTATCCATTATTATAGATCACATCTTTGAAATAGTATAAAAATCGATCAAATGATAATTTTAATTTTCTTTATTTAGGATGACATATGACCTAAAATATATTATTGTACAATGGATGATATCATGACACAAGAAATTATTATATTTAAACCAAGAGTACACTAACATGACATCATTGATTACTGAAAAGACCTAATATACTCTAGAAATATTTAATATGTGGTTTATGGTATGGTTTCCAAAAAATATATCCAGCTACATATATAATATAATAGTAAACCCACCTCTAGATTATTTCCATGAAAAGAGCTCAATCATAGTTACCGAAACATCATCCTTACCTGAATATTCCTACTTACCATATGATACATTCATTTGTCATTTAAGAATACCCACAAAATATTATTATCTAATAAATATGTATCCAAATTTTTATTTATGCAATCATAAATTTCATCATCGTACTAACTTGTTGAATCATATTCCAATGAAGTGTTATATTAACTGGGTATCTGACAAACCCTGATCTCTAATTTATCATCCCGACTCGATTGAAACCCATAACTGACTATAATCTCATGCATCATCAAAAGGAATAGATTACCTAATATACTGGACTCATGTGTTTTCCGAAGTAGTAAAGACTATTCCTAGAAGGCATTTTTCAGTTTCACTACTTATACATGGAGCAACACAGTAAAACACTTTCAACAAAATTCACCCCACCATAGGATTATCTAGCGATCATTTACTTAGAATGATAATTCATCCCATAGAACACACTCTATCTAGGATGGAAGACAGTTTAAAGATGAGGCCAATATAAAATAAGTAAAATTATAAGAACTGAAAATCTATCCAAACTGCATTTAATATTGATATATACATGATGATATCCATATACACACTCACTAACATCAATAGAATCATGAATATAACCTAAAAAACTAAACTTATCGGTTGTTCTACAACACCGATCTCTTTTCAACTTCATCCCATGATAATTGGATAACAAAATTTTCTAAAACCATGGTCACTATACTCTGAGGATAACCACTGAATGTAGTGTTATAGATCATAGCTTAATCAATTCATCCAAACACATTTTCATTGTTTACCATTTTAAAAACTCAATGGGTACCACATTTATCTATGCATACTTCCCAGATATTTCATCAACACTATTTCATAACAATTGATATTATTCATAGGTCTATTAGTCCAGTTAATCTTTATTTAAAATATACCAAAAAATAATTTATCATAGAGTTTTATTATCCCACATGACAATTAATATGTATGGAGACCTCCCAATTCACCCATCGGTGATGATAAGGATAGTAACAATACCAACTAATTAGAAAAATATTACCTAGGAATGTATAACCTACTAAATATGATAATTAAAAGATAGCCACATCTCGAACCTTGATCAATTAATCACAAGACCACCTATCCAACTCGGGTGTCATTAAATAAACAATAATGATATATCAATCTAAATAGTGAAAGGATGGAACACCACATGCCCATAACTTAACCCAGGTATCAAATAGTTATTATTTTTTCTCAGGTGTTACCAAAAAAGGTTAACCCTACCTAATAAAGTATCAAACCTAAAACAATATCATTCCATTAAAGGGTCACTAGTCATAGAGGTCCATCCTTAAGATCAAAATAACATAATGGTCAATGTGGATCATGGGTAATGTCCCTATTCCCATTCAATGAAACGTTCAATACAACCATTAAAATACCCTTACTCAAGGGTTGATTCTAGAGACACCAAATTAAGGATTCATTAAACCACATACATTAATTCAAATATATTTGACGTAATAAATGGATATATTTTTGAATCACCAATTACTAGGTTTTTATTGACAACTATACATGGTCCATCATTTAATTTACACAATAGGGAAATATGGGAATTTAAAATAATAATTTCCTTCCAAACATTACTTATATAGATGAAATCTATTCATTTTATCTATTTTATCATAAATTGGTTTTAAATATTTATTCATCCTTAATTTTTTCACAATTGGTCCTAGATAAATAAAATTTCAATTTCACAATATAGAAGAAATCATCCATTATTTTGTAGTTACGATATTAATTAACTTATTCCTTTCATAATAGTTAGGTCCAAAAGTAGACCACGTGTTTTGTATAATTTTGAGGTAATTGATTTAGTAAGAAGACACCATACAATTATATGTGACCCATATATTTGGCTACCAACATTTTACATAACCGTACTTGTGTAGCATGATTATACCCCCATGGGGGTAGGAACTAAGGCATATAAAGGGAATAGTTTCCTATGTGGGTCTTGTAATTCTATCATGAATTCCTCTAAAAGAAACCAAAGTGAATTTGTTTTATTTATTATTAAAAACACTCTTAGTGTGTATATTAGATAAAAATAAATCCTTAACTATCCTATATGGTTTTACTTTTACTTTTTTGAATTCAGTCATACGGGTTGTCATGCCATATTAATAGAAGAACTAGCCTTTTTAAGTACAAATAAAACTTCATTTTTCTACACCAATTTTTCCATAATAATTATATTTCAGTATAAATATATAATTATCATGGTTATTTTTGATGAATTTCCCTTCCAACATTTTAAAGGTACTTTAATTGGAATGTTACAAAAATAAATAATGTATTTTAACCAGTTTTTACCCTTAAATTTATAATATAAGAAGTCCATATCTAATGTTTCAAATATACAAGAAAAACAATTCCAGTTTATATTGGTCTATAATCAATAAAAAATTTATTTGATACCAATTTAATCACAATGATTAACATTTCATCACATGACAAAATGTTCCAAGGATCAAACATTTCCTAACTTTTAAATTATGGTGCCTCAATCAACATATACAATAAAATACTGTGTATTTTGATGGTGTAAACATAATATCCAAAAATATTATCATAATTACAAAAAAATAATGTTATCTCATAGATGTACAGAATATATGTGAGTATTTAAATGTATCACAAAACATTTTTTATAGGTAATCATGTTAAATAATCATCTAGAAATATAATCCAGGTAAACAAGCTACTAAATTACATGAGGCACATTCAACGTGTCGCAGGATGTTATGAAATTAAATCTATATAAAATTCAATATATATGAAATGTGAATCTATATTTGATAATATTTATTAATGAAAAATATATCCATTCTGTACTTTTCAATGGGTAAGATACAATAATTCTCATAAATCAGTATCTTGAAAAAAGTACATCGGTCACTCTCAGAGAAATATTAGTCGACTATAATGATGAACAACATGAATAATAGTCCCATTTTAGAAACCATTTTCTAAAATATAAGACATTGGAATATATATAGATATATTTTCAATTCCATGTAAAGAGATAGCATGTGATTTTAATGCCTTATTTTCCCAAAATAAATTTATGAAGAATATATAATATATTTTATATTATCCATGAATGATTTCACAATGAAAACACATTATGTACTAAACGAGATCTCAGATAATAAATCTATAAACACATTTGAGTCTGAAAGGTGAGGTTTACCCTAGGAACAAACTAAAATAGGTCATATAGGGGTGTTTGGAAAATGTTGTTGTGGCTGGGAGTGGTTAGTTAAATTAATAAATAATATTATTTATTTAATTAAAATAGAAAAATTCAAATTCAATTTAAATATGAAATTATGAATATTCACTAGATTTATCCTCAAAAACTATTTGGGATTGAGAGGCTATGTTTCACCCTTTCATTGGAAAATCTGAATTCGATGATAATTGAACATCATGTCTAAATTGATCAAGGTTCATTGAATGAAACGACTTCTCTCGTCTAATGGAGAGTGCCTTGTTCGAGAAAAACAATCCAAAATGAGTTATGAATCGTAAATGTATTGATTCTTCCACAATTGATTACATTGTTTGATATTGATCATTATTTCTTTTGATATGTACTAATTTCATGCTTTATCAAGCACATATGTACCTATTTAACATGGTTATTCAATTGTTTTTCAAAATTGATATCCCTGATTGTGTTCGCTGGCATAGAATTCTTGGAAAATACCATTGACCTTTTTTGATACGTTTTTCCAATTGATTATTTATGTTATTCACCATTGAGATACCTTTTCATGACTTGATGATGTTGAGTTGGACTGATTCAGATCAGACCCACAGATTCATGGTTAGAATACATTCAACAAAAATATTTGAAATCAAATGATTCTTTGTGATGGTTTTTTTGTTACATGTGATCGATTTATTGTTCCCTAATTTAATTTATATAATTCATCAAACATGATACAAGCATGTTCCCGAATTATTTTATAGAAGTAACATTAATTCATTGTTTGCCCACCAAACTGATGGAAACAATGAAAGGAGGCATGATCCACTAATTTCAGGTGGTATGGATGTGAGATCCAAGATACATTAAATGGATTTGGAATGCATAGGTGTGGTACTACAATTTTGAAAAAATACGAAGTATAAGAAATTTACATGGATGAACACATATCATGCAAAACCACTCTAGATTCACAACTAGGGTTTTGGAAATGTTATGGATAACATGCCTTATAGTCTGGCCAAAGAAAGTTTATCCATCCTTATGTGGAAAATCCATGTGAAGGAGAACATTGGAAGGTCCCTATGTGGAAGGAAACACCATGTAACAATGTACACAGACACATGTAGATTTTCACAGACATGCACAAGAGAACGTGTATGAACCCATTTGGATTAGACATCCCCTATAGCCCCCATACACGCTGTGTTGCAACAAATAGTTATTTATCCATTTACCAATAATGACACATCTAGGTTGTAGATTCGAGCCACACATCGTGTGGGTCCCTTAAATTTATTGTACCCCTTCTTCCTTTTTAGAAACATTACACATCTTTCATCTCCTTTGTTTGGACTTGGATTACGGAAATCACATTTCCAATCCAAATAATTTTTCCACTTAAAATGTGATTGTGGCCTTTATATTGGTTTATTAGATGTTATATAAGATTTAATTAGTGCTATGATTTAATGGAAATCACTCAATTACAATAATTATAGGAAATTCTCATTATATTGGTACCCCCTGATGGACTAGATCATGGGCCATGTGTCTATCTACTGGGTGGTACCCCCTCTAGAATTAGGGTGTTTTTCCACTATATAATATGTGGTACCCCTTATGGAATTACGGATTCGGTTCTCTATTTGCTGTTTGGTACCCACTATGGCCTTTCAAAACATCCCCTACCGTTATAGTCATATAGAAAATGGTATTAGGGTGTTGTTCCTCTATCTTATTTGTGGTACCCCCTATGAAATTAAGGAATTTTTAGTCTACCTTGTATGTTGATACCTCGATTGGATTCAGATTGGTTCCTCCAAACATTGAGTGGAACCCCCTAGCGTATTTTGTACAAGGTCTGATTCTTAGATATTCTGTCCCCCTCCACTGTGTGGCTCTGTGGTGAGGTATGGGCCCTCCACATGGTTACTTCATTAGAAAGACATGTGATATTATGGTAATTATTAATGTAACTTCTATAACTATTGGAACCATATACCTGAATTGGGTAGTAAGATAGGGATCACATTCTCTCCCATTTGGGTTTCCTTGGTTTGAAGATATTTAAATTCGTAGATATGTCATTGGATTTTTTAAATTATTTCATAGGATGATATATCTAATATCTATTTTCTATTGTGTATCATGTTTTCACCCTTCCCATTTCAGGGATTCCTACTAGATATGTATATACTCAAACCTAAATTGTCTTTTCCCATAATTTTCATGTATTTTGTAGAATATGGACATGTCAATTGAATTAAAGAAGATCACACAGATACCTTGTCCTCTTGATCATGCATAGTGGTTGAGGATTAGATAACTGCATTCAATCTATTATAGAATTTTTCTTTTTTATCCGTTCATGTTGGTATATCTTTCTTGTTGGGTGTGTATTTTTCCCTTTACATTTCGGTTTACACTATCAGACTATTGAACACCCTAAAGGATTCTAACAAGCATGGTTATTATCAGGATATTTTATCTTTTTAATATTATTCATCTGAACTTCTTCCTAGATATGTTCAGGTGTGTGAATACATGTTCATTATGTAAATTCCTCCCATACTATTTATTCCAATTGGCATTTTTTCCACCCCTTGTCTTATATAGGTGGGCTTGGGGATGTTACGGCTCATACCCCATTACATGGGGTTGGTACCAGAGTTGTTCATTTGTTGGTTTGATGTTTGGAGTAGACCCTTATAATGATTTGGATGGGATTTGAGGATCCATTTTCCTATTGTTTCAAGAGTAGATTTCTGAATATGGAATACAATGATGTTGAGGGTAGCCAATGTATCCATTCACTGGGATCCTAACTATCTTCTTGTTGACCTAGAATACAATGACATTGGGTGTAGGAATCAATGGTACATTCATAATATTGGATTGATTATTTGGACTATCATTATTGATTAATCTCCCCAATATATATATATATTCTCTTCAGACTATGTTAAGTATTAAATAATTTTTTAGGATTTTTCTATGAAGATAGGCTTCTATGTTACCGGTTATGGGTCGTGATAAAAATTCAATGAATTATGAGGCCTTTGTTTCAAGTCCATCCTACTATAAGATTCTTCTTTGGTGATAGGTATCAACACCTCCACTGGTTTAGTAATTTATCATACCTATAGTTAAATATGAGGATATTCTTAAGATTAGCATGCTTAGCATGTTCCAACACTAGAGGCCACTAAGGTTCCAAAATGAGTTACATCTTAAGGACATGAACGATTTGCTAGAGTACGGGGTCCACATTTTCATGATTATCTATATATGTAAAAACATGTGTATGAATTGGTATATATCTTTCTCTATGTATTATTCGCTAAATAGTGGACTCCTTTTCAAATTTTCGTGACGAGTTGACACTCTCATGGGACAACTTTTAGCATTTTTTTGTGGGGAGTACTACCCTCATTCTTGTGTAAAGTTTGGATTCATGATATTATATAGTAGCAGTATAGAGTGATGAAGGAGGTTCTGTATGCCACGAGTTTCTAATACCTTATGTGTTACTCCCTTGAAATGTTCCAAGATGGCTACATTCAAGAATTCATGTTGAAGAAGAGTCTCTGTAGAGTAATATGAGTCAATTTAGTTCTCTAATAAATTCCTACCAATGACAAGGTGTTTTATCAATCACTAGTTATGGATATCTTTCCATCAAAGGGATGTAGTGATGATAGTGATAATAGTGGGAATTAAAGAGACAAGTCTTCTATAACATCTAGAAAGTGAAAATATGTAGGTTATTTTTATAGGAGACCTCTCCATGATCAGAAGAAGCCACATGGTAATGCATCACATGGAACATGTTGGGGGATATAGAAGGAAAAGGACAGAGGTTCTATGAATGTGGTGGAAGAGGTCACTTGGAGTGTGATTTCTAGAAAAGGAGTACCACAGAGGTCAAGTAGATAGCTGATGGTCCACCATGAAAAAATCATAAATGAAATCCTTGATCACCTAGGAGAGTATATGGTGTCCCCAATTGAGGTAGGGATTGAATATGTGAAGGTGGATCTCTAAGTGGGGGAACATTGGGTTTTGGGGGATCCTATGAGATCCTTCCACCACTACCACTAGGCATCCCACATATGGCTTAGTGGGATGAAGGTTAGGGTTATAGAAAACTACAAGAGATAGATTCTTATAACCCAACAGCACACAAGATAATATAAGGTATGATCTTGTTTTATTATAATAATTCATTACATTTAGTAGACATAAAATCTATTCATTCCTTCATCTCTATACTCTTAGTTGAGGGGTAGAGATCCCATTTGAGGATTTATCGAAGCAATATTTCATTATTTTCCATCTAGGAATTATTATTCAATATATTTTATCATATAATTGTATGATCTATCACATGGTTTAGAGGGGTTCTCTTATGACCTTATAGTCATAAATATGAAACTGTGTCATTTCATCAGGGGTATGGATATGTTTTCCATGGTCTGAGCCTTGAATTACTATCACCGCAGATGATTCAAATGAATTCACACTGATTGGATAAGATTATCATTTATGGGAGAGAGTGATCTGATGGTAGGATCAGTGGGTTTTTTTATGTAGGAGGCTACATTCCATCAAATATATGTTGGAGAATTTATCCATTGGTGGAACATGTACTTCATGGATTTGAAATCTTTTAGTCGTGGAGGATTTTTTAGATGTCATATCTAAACATGTTTTGGGACAACCTTTGAGGTGGGATATGATGTTTTGTATTAACTTTATTCATGTGATCGATTTGACATCTTTTGTACCATATCAGATATCTCATACCATGATCTTGGATTTTTTATTTTCATTTGAGGAATTTTGAGTGAATGATTTTAGAAAACCCATTGTGTCCTGATATATAGAACTAGTGTTGTTCAAGAAAAATGAGGATTTGAGCATGTGACATTGTGTAAATTATTATCACAGGTACTCATCCATGATAATTAAAAATTTCTGCTTTTGAGGATTGGTGGCCTATTTTTCTAGTTTTGAGGTATTATATGGTTATAAAAGAATAATTTATGATTTGGCTACCATTTTCCAAAGGTAGTGAGGTTGATCTTATAATCATAGAATTATAGTGTTATTAGTGGAACTAGGATTTCCATGTTATTCCATTTAGTATGAGGAATCCCCCCAATATGTTTATGGATTTGATGAATTACATCTTCGAGCCATACATGGACCAGTTTATGGTTGTCCTCATTGATGACGTGCTCATATACGCGACATTGGAGGATAAGCATACATAACACTTAAGGATTTTCCTATTTTTTGTGAACCACGTTTATGATAAGATCTCAAAATTTCAGTTTTTGATTTATGAGGTTCTATTTTTAGGGCATGTCATTTTGGATCATGGATTAGTTGAGAACACAATAATGATTGATGTGCTTTTTTCTTGCGATCCTCCCAAGAGTTCCTAAAATATGTGCAGTCCTCTTGGATTGTTGGGGATCTATAGAAGGTTTGTTGAAACCTTATCTAGGATTTCATAAACTTTCACAACATTGATTCGTAAAGGATATCAATTGACATGGATTGAGTAGTGAGATAGGGCCTTCATGGAGTTGAATATAAGGCATAATAGTTATATTGTTTCAAGACTACTGGAGGAGGGTGTGGATAATGTAGTGTTTCATGAATCCTCAAGTGGTGGGCTCAACTGTGTATTAATGCATAGTAATAATGTTATCAAATATGAGTCGAACCAGTTGAGATCCCATGAGTATAACTACACAAATAAATACATAGTGATAGAAGTAGTACACTTTTACCTATGGATACGAGTGCACTATCTTTAGATAGAGTGATTTTAGGCCTACACAGACCATATAAATCATAGGGTTTTCTTAATGAATATATAATTGAACCTAATATATAGGTACTAGTTGGAGTTTTGATAGGATAATGTTGTTGAGATTGTCTCTACTCTGCAAATGGGAAATGGAGTAGTATATTCCCTTAGTAGGAAGTCTCTGGATTGTTTAGTGAAGGCATCATCTTAGTAGTTTAATTACATGCTGATAACCCACAATGAGAAAGAGGACAGAACATTTCATCAATATATGATGTTTACTCACCCACTTATCTAGTGTTTGAGAGAGTCCCAAATGGTAGACATCGATTGTGAGGTCCTACACAACAATATATCCTTTAGAGACTCACCCCATTGATTTTTCGTAGGAGGGAATCACATAATCCTTTTCAAGGGATAGATGGTGGTCCAACTCAAGATGTTGGAAGAGGTGATGAGAGAGTTAAAAAAATTATCTCTTGGTTTTACATCTCTGTGTGGGGAATACATACAGAGACCTAAAATGAAATTTTTTTCAAGCCAAAAATTAGACGAAGAATGTCAGAGTTCATCTCTCATTGCTTCACATGTCAGCAGGTGATAGTTGAACACCAGAATCTAACAAGTCTATTATAACCCCCTTAATTCTCAATATGGAAATGGGATAAATGACTATGGGCATCCTGATAGGGATTCCATGAAATGTAGGACACCAGAACACCATCTAGGGTATATTTTACCTGCTCACAAATTTAAAACACTTCTTTTCCATCAGAGAATATATATTGGTGGACTGTTTTGTTATGTTTTATGTATTGGATATTGTTCTCATTAATAGGGTGACCCTCAAATTATATTTATCCATGATGATCTATTTACACCATCATTTTTGAGAGGCATACAGTAGGAATTCAAGACCCATGGGAATTTTAGTTCATCATTCTACCTCAATAGAGATGGTAAAACTATGTGTATTGTCTAGGTGTGGGAGGATATGCTAATTGATAATGTGTCACAATTCATCCAAATTCCCATGTATCACATGTGTTTGGTAGAGTGTTTAGAAAATAATAGTAGTTACCACTCTATTATCAGCTTGTATCCTTTTTAGGCCATGTACAAGAGAACTTGTAGGTCACTATTGAGATGGAAAGAGATTGGTGAGGCATATCTTGGAGGCCCATAGATGGTGTAGGTGGGGAAATATAATGTCTATGTAATCTGTGAGTGATTGAGGATAGACCAGAGAAATAAAAAATATTTTGTAGATTGATTTCATAGTCCCCTAGAAATCACAGAGGGAGGCCATGTTTTCTTGAGAGTCTCCCCATGATAAGAATTATTGTGATTTGGTAATGGAGAAAAACTATCCCTTGGGATTATTGAGTCATTTGAGATATTTTAGAGGGTTTGTGAAGATTCTTAAAAAATTTATTTACCACAAAAATTATATTAGGTTCATTAAATCTTCTACATGCTGTAGCTAAAGAGACACATCCATGACCCCATGAATTTTTATTTACTTGGAAAACCTAGATATCGAGGAAGAAGCCACATTTGCTGGACACCCAATGGAAATTTAATATCAAAAGAAGAGGAACCTATATTGATGGACTATACCCTTGGTTCATATTTTTTTAGCATGTTATCATGTTGGATAACACTTTAGAGTGGGTTTTAACATAGAGATGATGGGAAATTTTGAGGCTCGGTGTATTCAAAAATATTTTTTAAAAAAATTAAGTATATTTTAAAATTTAAATTCACAATTAGGAAAAGAAAATGGGATTTTTAATAAATAAAATATATGATCAGAAGTACCAAAAAATTGTTTTGTCATTATTGTGAGGTTTACCCAATGCCTGACATAAAATAGGTGGTCATGGGGCATTGAAATAAATGCAGTTGCGGGAGGGTACAATTAGTTTAATAAATAGTTAATTTTTTTTATTTGTGTAAATTTAAATAATTTAATATTAAATTTAAGAACAATGTTACGGTCATTCTCCAGGAATATCATCATAACTCCTATGATAATTTTGAGGAGTTCTTCCACCCTCACATTGAAAAATCATAATTTTTCAATGAAGGGACTATGAATCTAGACTGATCATGGCGCAATGAACACAACAACTTCTCTCATTCATTGATGAGAATATCTATGATGAAGAACCATCCATAACATTGTTGGAATCATGAATGTTTGTATTATTCACCATTTTATTAAACATTGTTAGCATGATAATACATTCCTTTTATCTATGGAAATTTATATATATTGAATACACACCTGTATAGTTTTAAATTGATTATCCAATTTTTTATTACATTGGATTTCCCCTATTGTGTTTGTTGGCCAAGAAAATATGTAAAAGATTGAACAATTGTTTTTTGTTTCTCTCCCACTAATTCATTTTGTACATCTCCATTGGGATAGAGAGCCATGGGTAGACATTATAGGGTTGGATAAAGTATGATTGTAACCATAGATTTGTGATATAAATTCATGCAATGGACATGTCAGTGATTAAAGGTCTGTTTGGGATGATTTTCAGGTTTGGGGTGATAAATTTTTTTATTGAATCTAATCCAATGGAGGAACTACAGCAGATACATGTGGGTTCAAATTGGATTTTACTAAAGTAATGGAAATTCAATTTTCAACCAACTGATGGCCAAAACAACAAATGATGAGATATTACATCATTTTTTCATAGTATAGAGGTGATATCCATGATAAAGGTGAAAAATATGGAACACGTAGGCACATGTATAACTATTTGAAAACATTTTGACTACATAGTGTATACATGGATAAACGCACATTAGGTGGTACCCTAGTAGCTACGAAACTATAGCATTTAAAAAATAAGGATGAAATTCCATGTGGAAAATCCATACACTGTGTATCTGCCCCAGGGTAAAAAATACATGGGATAGAGAACACATTTATGACCTAATTTAGACGAACGTACCATGTAATAATGTACACGGAAATGGGAAGATTTATATGGACATTTCCCGGGGCACTTGAATAAACCTCAGTATCTTATGCATTTAGTGTAGTCCCTATACATGTTGTGTAGCACCATACAGTTTATGAGCCATGTAACATTAAGGACATGACCAGAAAGCAGAGTAGGACCCACTTTAATGTGGGTTTCTGGCTCATACATTTAGTGTAGTCCCTATACATGTTGTGTAGCACCATACGGTTTATGATCCATGTAACATTAGGGACATGACTAGAAAGCAGAGTAGGACCCACTTTAATGTGGGTTTATTACATGTCATGTACCCCTTCTTCTATTTTTATGAACCTTCAACCTCACACATATTCATAATTTGGACATATATTTTGGCCCATGAGTAGTTTTACCTATGTGTATTACATGTATAATGTGATGGTGGACTATGTCAGATCTTCTTATATAATATAGAATATTTTCTATGTGTGACTCTTCTTTAGGTGGAAGTTGAGGAGAATAGTGACCAGGAAGGGTAATTATAGTGGTACCCCCTAAAAGACTTGGTATAGGGACATATATTTACCTACTAAGTGTCACCACCTATTTAATTATGGATTTTACCCTATCTAATAAGTGGTAACCCATATAGAACTTTATCTCGCATTCTATGTCTACATAGTGGAACCCCCTTTTGGCATTAGGGATTGGGTGTTATGTCTACTATGTTTAACCCTCCTATAGAATCAGAGTGTGGTTCCACTCTCTATTAATTGGTACCCCCTATAGAATTAGTGTTCATGTATTATTCCTTCCAAGTTAACCCCCCCCCCCCATACAATAGGTTGTGGGTCCTCTATACACTATGGGTAACCCCCTATTGTATTAGGGTAAATGGCCTATAATGGAGATTGTGTCACCTTGACTATGCAGAATAGTGTCGAGGCATCATCTTTTCTCAAGGTTACTTTGGACATAATCATGATATTATGTCTATCTTTAATAGAACATGTGGAACTATTTACACTATTTTTAGAGGATGTTCTGTTAGATAGAGATCAACTTATCTCTCATTTGGTTTTATTTTGTTTGAATATATATATATATATATATATATCAATGTCCATGTCAATGTATTTTTAGTCTCTTTCTTGGGATGAGATATAAACTAGCTATTACATTTCATGTCGCATAGACAATACCATTCAGCTTTTGGGGCACCCTACTAGGTAGGTTTGTACACACCCCCACTGAGGATTTCACTAAACATTATGTGTCTAATGAAGATTATGGATTGTTTGGAATGAATTTATAGGATTATAGGGAACCCAATGGATTTTATTGTGTACATTGTTTGGGAATTATAGAGTTGGAGTATGGATCTATCATCATTTTTTTTCCTGTTTATTTAGGTTGGGACATCATTCTAGTTGGGCGTGTATTATTCCCCTTTTCCTTTTTGTTTACAGTGTCATACTCTTATAAAACCTATAGGTTTTTAACATGCATGGTTATTCTCAAGATATGAAATATTTTATTATTATACAACTACACATATATATTGATATGTTTGGGTGTGTGCATACAGGTAAATTAAGAAAGTGCCTCCCATGCTAGTTAATCCTTTTAGTGATTTTCACCACCCTTGGCCTATGGAGGAGGGCTTGGGGTAGTTATGGATTGATCCCCATTAGGTTAGGTCATTAATCCCAATCCCGAACAATTGTACTTTTTCCCATGTATGGGTTGATCACACTAGACACTGTTATTCTCCATGAATTGACAGATTCTAGGTATCATATATTCTATCCAAAAAAATTCAATGGAAAACATATATGATGTCACGTTGTAAAAAATCATCCTTGGATCCACTAAAACAATTATTTAATCTCATCCTCCACATGACCTCAAGTGCTCCTACCTGTATGCCAAAGGCTAATAAAAATTGTAAGATTATAAAGGTTATACAATGGATAAATTATACCCTCGTGGTGATAGGAACTTAGCAACATGAGAGATAGTCAACAACATGTTTTTTATAAATAAATGTTCGTTGAAAAATAAATTAGATAAACTTGAAAACAAAAAATATAAAACCATTTATGTGCATGTGACACTACTATATTCAAAAATTAGATATATAATAGATAATGATTACAAAAAACAATTTAACATGAAAAACTCTCAAATTTTTTCTCTATGTGAACTCTAAACTCTATTTCAATCCTATTATATTATGTTCAAATTTCAAATAATATCAATACATAATGAAAAACATCATGTCTGAAAAATGAGAACCTGATCCTGCAACCATGAGCACTATCTGTGTACTAAAGGGAAACAAGAATAGTATGGGAGATAAAGTCAGTAGGTCACCACAAATAGTGTCTAATGGTATATAATTTTTTATTAAATATAATAGAGTAAAACTATATAAAATTAGGTAATAAAACAATTAGTTTAAATAAGATGGATTGAGGTTTCTCAAATGACATACGACTGATATATCATTCTTCAGCCTACAGTATAATATATATGACATTGTGTCACCTTATATATATGTATATATATATATATATATGTAATAATATATATGGGAATATATATTGATAAGTTCTCTTATCCAATACCTGGTATAAAACTAAGACATCCATAAATAATAATTAAAGTCTTGTAATTTAACTATGGAGATATATACCCAAGTATCAAAATTAATAAGGTACTCAATTCGTGAATATCAAGTGTTAGATAATCAAAAACTAATTATCATATATACCTAGGGCTATTATCGAGTACCAGATGTATGGGAAACCATGTTTGAGTATTATATGTAAGAGACTCCATGCATGAATATCATATTTGTGGGATTTAATACCTACGTATCATCTAAAATAGAATCCTTGCCTTAGTATCATATATAATGGATTATATTCTGATATATCATAAGTAAGTTAATCCATATGTATTTATCATGTGTAACATAGAAAATATGAATTTCAATTTAAAAATTAAGGAGATATCATGAGTTTAATTCATACCATGATACTTAATTGTATTTAATAAAGAGGCCCATTACCTATGGAATTCCATAATAAAATTAAATTTTATAATTCTGGTTATTTCATTTATTAGTAATAATGTAGGCCATGGAAATTTTCATGCCATTTACCATTTCAATTAACAATATTTTCCCACATTTTATTAAAATATAGTGTACCTATTTGGTTTTTGTTTTTACAAATGGGTCATAATTTTCATATCATTTACACCAATTAAATTTCATCATATTTTATATGATAATTTAAAAAACATACTTTAATGGTTATTCAAGAAAGATATATGATTTATAATCATAATCATTTATACAAACACACCCCAAGAGTTTTCCAGTTCCCTTGAAAACGTCTAAAAGTCATTGATTAGAAAAAACACCCCACATAAAGGTTGTTATAACAGAGGTAAAAACCCAATAACGATTCTATTAAATACACAATCTCTATCCAATATTATCCAACTTGTTTTATATAATTAATTTTACATTTAATAGTAGTTTCATTCCAAATCTAGGTTGAAAAATAAAACAATATATTTTATAAAATTGTGAGATATAAAGGTAAAATTCATAGACCAGATACCTCATATATAGGTTTCTACAGTCATACATTATCAATTATTTAATCTATATGACTAGATAGAAAAAAATAATATGATATACACCCTAAAAATTTGGAATATAAATTTGAATTGAAATTGAATTCAATACAGTAAGAGAATTTGGGAAAAGAGGGAAGATGAGTCATATACTCACGTTTTGATATCCCATGAAAATAAAAATGGCCTATTTCAAGATATAAAATAGGATATCTCAACATTCATAGGGGTCGAAGAGGAGACCTCTATGTATATGGAGATAATAAATGAGAATGGTATGAGAATAATGGGAATAATAAATAAATGAAAATATGGGAAAATAGTAATTTCACCTCTTATGTTGAGGGAACATATTTTTATTCATTTTTTTCAAAAACCATGTGTCAAGCATTCATAAAAAAACTAGTTATGTGGAACTACTCATGTGGACTTGGTGCTCTGTTCATCTAACAGTGAGACCTCTAAGTGGTTGGGAACTATAATTTTCTTAAAATATATAAAGGGGTTCTGGTTTGAAAAACTATGTGCCGCCCTCCATGAACAACATGGTTTGGTTTAATAGTTAACACTAACTATTCTATATCGTATTCCTCAATATGGTATTCAAAAAACTGATATTTTAGAGAATAACAGATCTAAAACTTGATAAAATACCTGGAACACCTCTTAGTCTATATAACCCATATAAAAAATTCACACTCATGTTTTTAAACTATCCAAATTCCATTCTTAATATCAATTTAATATTTTTACCATCTATTAAGTTAAAAGTTTAAAATTCAATATAAATTCCCATATTTTAAAAAGATGACACTTTAAAAATTATCATAGTTGAGAAATAATATTTTTTATTTCATTTATTAAAACATGGATTATGGATTTATTTTAAAAAAAAATTACATTATTAGTATTATAATGCAATAACCCTTAATATTTTTGACATTAAATATGATCAGATCCTATAATATCAATTTTTTGTTTTGAATTTTTTGGTATAATGTGGAGATAATGGAATGAACATGACTGGGTACAGATAATAAAAGAGTATTAATGTATTGGGGATTACAGTTTAATTATATTCTAATCCTCTCATTCATTATATTTAAAACTAAGTTTTTTAGTGAAGGAAATATCAACCCACCCATATATTTACTATCATACTTTTGAAATATGTTATTAATAGGTTATTATGAATTCCATCATTCTAATAGGTACATTGTATTTTAATAATTGGTGAAATAGATTAATTATATTATTCTTTTTACCTTTGAGGCCTAAAAAATATTTAGTCATTTTATGAGAAACTAAATAAAATGAATTTTTTATTTGAAACGAAATTTTTTTTATTTTATTCTTGTCATCATATTCAATTTTGTGTAATGATTTATAGTAAAATGTGTGTGAGGGAAGATACTAATTTAGATATTGATGAGGGCGTTATTTGTTGAAAAAATATAATGTAGGAAATATTAACCAAGTTATCATGGAAATGATTATAAATTATGTATCTATAGTTATGTAATGATTCCCTTTAAAAAGTTATGATTTAAAAATATGTCATATAATAGGGGGAAAACCTCATTATTCAAGATTTGTGGGCCATTGGGATGAGTGAAAAGTATTTTTTAGGAGCCACCATTTGTAAAATGAGAGAGGATATCTTCTTTGGGGTTAAAATTATATCATGAATTTTTCATTAATAATTAACCCTTTTTAGACCGTGAATTTAATTTTTTATTCACATAAAAACCACCTTAAACCCAAGACAAATAAAAACCTTAATAAAATTTATCTTGATTATTGTGGTTTTATCTCTTTGTGGAAATGAATATATTAGAGGAGATTATATATATAATTCAAATATTTTAGATTGAGAATATATCTAATGAAAAGATCTTGAGTTATGGGTGAAATAATTTTCCCATTATGTATTCTAGAAGTGTATATATAATTTAGATATTGGTCAAAATATTTGAATGTATGGGATGACAGGTTTCATCAATTTAAGAGAAAATTTAAAGTAGGTGGTTGATAATCTTTTTTCCAACTATGGAATTAAATTCTTTTTGTTATGCGATATAAAAAAACGGTTATCCTCATTACCTTTTCTATGTTTTTTTTACTATAGTTATTAATTAATGAATATGTTTTATATTCATAATTATGATTTAAAATTTTATTCTTGAGGAATATCTTGAATTTATGTTTTGGGAAATATTATTTCTTAAATTTATAAATATTTTTTATTTAATAATTTTTATAATAATTTTGTTAAGCCATATTAAAATAGTGTATTTTAAATATTATATGTTGAGATTTAACACCACTTTTTTACTTCTTAGATATCATGACTATTTTTTGGAAAATGGCGGTGTGAATCATGTTGAAACTAGAATGTTGAGGCATGACTAGTTGAGTTAAAAAAATAGAAAGATAAATATTTTTAACAAAGTACTACATTGTTCCATAAGTTTGGAAATTGTACTACGATATTTATTTTTTCTCTATAATGATGAAAAAAAATATGTGTAGTTAGATATAAACCACATTTATACACCCCAAAAATTGAAGAATTGTTGTGTGATCCTTTTGGGAAATAAATAAGAAATATTTTTTCACATACAATGATTATGGGGGATACAATGATATTTTCTAGATATAAGAATTAATTATTTTAATGAGCACTATTTAATCATTATTAAAGGGGATATAGTGAAGAAAAATTTAGTGATACAAATGTCTAACATTCCATTGCATTTATTTTTTCGGAAAATATAATGAAATTGGAATGTTTTACATCACTATCATTTTAGGAAAATCAAAGTATCTTTTAAGGAATATATTCACATTTATCTTAATTTTAAAGGAAATATTTGATAAGTATTAGGATAAAAATTATTGGAATTTAATATGGGAACTATAAGGAGTATTTGGGTGGTTTTTTTACTATAAAAGTTCCCAAATATAATTAGAAAGATATTAATCTATTATTGTAGTAATCATTAATGGGTGTATTCATAGTGTTTTTATTATTTTTAGGTTTTAGTTTTGGAAATTTATTAAACTATATGATCCATATAATAGATATACTCATTGGTTTTTATGAAAACCTGTGGTGGTAAATATATTGTACTAAATTTTAAAATGAAGTGAGATTGAATTGTTGGATAGTTTGGTTTTTAAAAGAAATTCCCTTATAGATCGTGACTTTGAAATTCCCTTTATATATCATTTGGTATCTATTTTACAGATATGATTTCATTGGATGATTAATTTCTTTTTTATCAATGAATTTTCTATTATATTCCTAATTGATATTTTATTTAGTATTTGTTCAAAGATTAAATATTTGTTTTCATAAAAAATTACTCCTAATGTCAATGTATTCGTCTAAAAGAAAATACTTGTTTTTTTATTAATAGATAAATTCCATTAAAAAGATTTAAATTGGTTCAATTCAAGAAATATAAATATTAATCATTAATAACATTTAGATTTTAATTATCTTATGTCCATGAAATTATAAAAAATCAAGACATAATAAAAAAAATTCATTCATTAATATTTTTTTCTCTATTACTCCTTCAAAATATATTATCTTAAATATCAAACAATGATTTTCTATAAGGAATTCCTTATTTCTATGGGTTTTACCACAAACTAATCATATTATATAACTCAGTAGGAAGTGATTGGAATACAGTAGATAATAAATGATAAATATGAATCCCACATGGATAATTTCCCATGGGTCCATCATACAAATCTGCATCCCATTGTATCTAAGAGAAAATGTTTTTTATGATATATGATAGAGAAACCCCATTTTTATAGTATCTCAGGTATTATTGTTCCTATGTTGATGAACATGACATCAAAAAATACATCATTGTGTTATAATATATCTTTGGTCAATTAACTTGTATAAAATTATCAGGGGATTGATTAGTCTAGGATTTTATTCATCACATAAATTTTATGGGAAAACCAAAAGTAATAATAACTACCAATAAAAAATCAAAACAATCATACTTGAAATAACCATTTCATTATCCCAATAAATTATTTTTATATGATTTAACATTTTATGAATATAAATAGTTGTTCTATAACTAGAATTTAAATTTTTTTTGTTTGAAAAATTCAATATTTGGTCATTTTTATTAAATAAAAATCCCTAAATAGTCATGAAATAGAAAAAAAATATATTATGAGACACTATATTTAGACGTTATTATATGACCATTACATTTCTAATGGATACATGATTTCTTTTATCGACTCATTGACACCTTAGTTGTTGTGTAATTTATATTAGGGATCCAACTTTTAAAAATAGTATACGATAACCATCATTGGGTACCCATTACAGTAAAATTGAGAACATATTATACCTAACAATATATTCCATAAAGTTTTAAAAAAATTCATTACTATAAAAACGATACAATATTATAAAAATATGTTAAAAATATCATATTAGATTTAAATTCAAATATAAACTGATCCAATTGTGATATTTGAATCAAAAATATTGAAATTTTATTAAGAATATTATTTAGTATGGAATCCTAGAATTGTTAAAATAACTTATTTAATAATGATGAATATTAGTGATTATAGTTAAATATATGTATTGGTATTGTTGTGCACTTTGATATGAATGTTTCACGAAACAAATTACATACATCAAATCATATGAAATAATAATGTTATAAATTTTTAATATTAATACGGGAGGATAATAAATTTTAATCAATGTTCAAACTAATTAAAGTGGTTTGAGATCAATAGTATAATGAAAATTTTGATAATGTTGTTGTAATTATTGATATTCAATATGTCCTAGAGGGATAAATATTAGAAATTATAGAAATCATAATTTATTTTATTTATAAAACATATATAATCATTGAATATATTTAATATCAATAGATAATTTTATAAATAGAGGACCTCCTGATTATTTTCATCATCCCATCCACTAAGAGCATCAATTTTTAATTAAATAAATATTGTATAGTTATTTGAAGAAATCAACTTCATTGAATTACTTAATGAATTTTTTGAAAACCCAAATAATTGGAAAACAAATCGTTAATATTATTTTAACATGATATTATGATCCTATACAAATCCTATATTATAAAAACAATAGAATTATTGAAGTTTTAATCTATATTAATCTATTAGGTTAAAATAACCATTTTATCTTCATTTATAATAATACAATACATATCCTTACAATTCACAAACACACCCAACTAAAATACAATGTGAAATAGATGTAATGTGTTATTATTTGTTTTCTATATAATGGATGTTAATCATGATTTAACTAAAATATATCAAAAAAATAATAGTGTGTTATCCTTGATTTTCATTGATAAGATGAATGTTGGATATAATGGTTAGGTAGGTAATTTAATGATTTGTGGTATTTACTAAACCCATATAACAACATGTGATCTTACACTATCACAATATGAAATTTAATTCGGATTTAAATGGTATATGTAAATTTCTAATTGTCACACCATGACCCGTGTTATTGGTATTTTTATTTATTTTATGGCTTTTAATTTTTTTGAGGCTCGGGTTAGGTCCCAAATGAAAATTTTGATTTTGTGTTAAAAAGTGTGCATTTTGGGTTTAACTTTATTGGGTGCATGAGCGACGCACGTTTTGAAATCCCTACGCAGCATCGCCCAGTCACTGCATGTCTTACCTGTCTTAAAAACAAATAATTAAAATGGATAAATTTTTTAATTAAAATGAATCCAATCTATAATGTCATTTAAAATATGTATTTTTGTTAATAATTTTATTATTATTGATATTAAATTAACACTTTTATTATTATTATTGTTGTAATTATTATTATTACTACTACTATTAAAATTTGGGTCGGTGCGCAAGCACCACAAGACGAGCGGAAGCCGATCAGTTATCCTAGGCACCTCCATGGTTGCGGCTTTGGAATCGGCCAAATAAAAAAAATTAAATGAGTTGAAAAAAAAAATTAACAGAAATATTTTAAAATAAATGACCAACTATAGTGATAGTATTATTTTTTCACAAATAATAATATTATATTATTATTAAATAATAATTATTATTAAAATTATTATTATTATCATTTTAAGATCATTATTAAAGTTAATTTTATTATTATAATGTGTATTATTATTATTTATATATATATTAATATTTATAATATAGATTAATGTTATTATTATTATTAGTATTAGTTATATTATCGTTATTTTTGTCTTTTTTTATTTTCTTTTTTTTTTTTCTTTTTTTTTATTTTTTTCTTTCTTTCTCCCCTAACCCTAAATCCACTTATTCTTCCCCTATATCCCTTGTGCACTGCCCCTCCCCTCTCTCTCTCCACATCATGATCATGCCCCCTTGTTCCCATCTTCCTCGCAAAAAACCTACAATGACCACCCTGTCTCCCTCTACCAGCGGCACAATGCACTAGTTGTGACCCCATTTCCCCTCCTGCCTACTCCGGTCTCATGCTGTCCAGCCACCCCGCATGATCATGCCACCATCCTCCATTCTTGGCATCACCATCTCACCAGCTCGACGTCTTCCTCGGGCCACCATTCACCAGTGATCAACCTCCCCCCCATGAAGTGCCTCTCACCACACCCTCTAACTCTACCTCCTGCCATGCACGCCCAAATTAGCACCCGATGTCCAGCTACTGCCCTCCCATCCAGCACCCTCCTGATCGCCTGTGATGCCCTGACCCCTTTATTTACTTCGACAGACCAGCATGCACCTGTCTTCAACCTACGGGACCTCATTCCGGCCGCTGCGGAACTCTGACCAGTCGGTGCCCTCCACCTATGAGCCTTCTGACCCGTTGCATGCCCTTCGACCGGTCATGCCACCTACCCCCCCCCCCAGTCGATGACTTTTCTGGTGCCCCATATCCCCTTATCAGACTTTCATGGTGAAAAACCCAGCTCTGTTGGATCCCATGCCAGCTCCACTCACCTAGCTAGTCATGCATCTTGTTCTGAATTGGGCATGCGACGAGCAGCCGCCACCGAAGGCAAGAGGTTTCGGTTCACGTCATTTCAATTGCACTAGGTTTGAAGTGGGTTATGTTCATTTCATTCTATTGAATTATTTTATGTCAGTTATTCTATATTTTAGTTGTTTCTCTATGGTTTCAGTGTGTTGTTTGGGAAAATTCGAGATACTGCGGTCGGTAGGTTGTGCGAACTTGTGTGCAAGTATGAGGCATGTCACATGACCGGGTTTGAGCTATAAGTCTATGTAGGTCTCCCACTACACTTTCCATTATAGTTAGAATTTATTAATTTCTTTTCATTTCAATGATATTAAATAAATGTTAAATAATATAAAATAATTAGTTTTAGAAATAATATTTGTTGTGAATGATAGTGGTTCTCTCTTGTGCTTTAATTTCCTGATAATTTTTTCATTCAAATGTGTACAATTAGTTTTGATAAAATGTCTGGTTGTACTTTGTAAGTAAAAAATGTTTCATTTAAAGAGTGTCTTGAGTTGTAAATGTGTTTGGGTTTCTGAAATGAGTTTCTGAAGTAGGTTTTCAAATTATTTTGAGATTGAAAGTCATGTTTCATTGATTCTTTGTAAATGATTTGGAATATTTTTGTTCTTATAAAAATAGGTTGGTGTTGAGTGGTTGGTTAAGTACCATTTAGACATTAATGAAACATATTATTATGAAAACTTTCTTTGGGGTGAATCAGAGGTGATCTTGTTGTGTATTTGGATTGTGTGAGTTATTGTGTGTGGTGTTTGTGCATTGTGATTGGTTACCTGAATGAAATTTCTGATTCACCCATCCTCTCATTAGGTACTCATTATGGGAACTTGGAATAATAAGTGAAATTTCTATGAAAGATTTCTTCACTAGTTTAGAATACGTAATGGCTAGTGGCCCTTGGTACAAATATTTCTCTGATAGGTGATTGGGTCAATCGATTAGGCTAGGTAGGGAAACATCGAGTGTTTGGGCGTTATGATGTCCTTAAGAGTAGGCATGCCTTCAGGATCAGTCGCATGTATTGTATGTTCTGGATTGTTCACTAGCTCCTAGGTTCGATCCATGTTTTCCATAGTGCTTATTTGAATGTAGCAAATGATTGAGGGGCCTTGTTTAGTTTTTGGTCTCTATTTGAAAATTTTCCATTGCCATTATTGTGTGTTTTGTGTTTTGTATTGTTTCCCACTTTAATAATAACTAAACTTTCATATTTTATATTGTTCGAGAAAATATTTTAAAATGTAATGCACATTTTCCAACAAAAAACTAAAAATGTTTTTAAATTTAGAAAGGGAAATGGACTTTAACTTGTTTTAGAAATGAAAGTGTGTGTTGAAATCCATATTTTATATAATTTAGTTTAAACCTAGAATTAGTAAATTCATTATTTAAAGGTAGTGGTTTGAGAATAGTTTTTTGGGCACTCTTACTATGTTATAATTTTCACGCCTATACTATTTTCTTGTTTTTAGTTTCTCCTACAGGTTCCAGATCTGGTTTAGATATCCTTGGGAGACATTTCATTTGGGTGTTGGATTGTGACTCTCAGGTCACATGGAGTTTTGATGGTGGTCAGGTTAGTATGTATTGTTGTCTATTATATTTCTTTCGTGTTGTTTATTTATTTTTGCGTTGTTTGATATCATTTTGGTGGATTTGTTTATTTTTTTGTGAGAAATAATTCCCTTGAGGTTCTCTGTGGATGCCATGGTACTTATCACCAACCTGGGAAGATTATAAACACGTATCCGACCTTACTGCGGATCAGGTCGGGTGACTGGTCTAGGGATGACCCGGGTTGGTTTGTGAAAAATGGTATCAGAGCAGGTTATCTTTTGAATGGAAGATTTATTTCAGAGTGCCCATATATATTTTGTGTTACCATTATAGAAGTAGTAGGATTTTCGGGACTCAATTCGTAGGGATGGGAAGGACGTCATGAACCCTTTCTCATTCTGAACCTCGTGTTACCTTGTGATGTTCGGGTTGTTGTTCTCCTTTTTGTTCCATTAAAATGTTTTATGTTGGGAAATGATAATGGAATTGTGAAAGTTTCATCTTTAGCTCACAGGGCCTATCAAGCCATGTGGATATAGGAAAATTACCCTATAATACTATATGTGACAGTGACATGACCGACATATGGCCACCAACCATATGTTAGAGTTACCCATCGGCACTAGCTTCCCCTACTGAATCATTTGGTTTTTCATTAATTCTAAAAATCATTGTGTAAAGTGTAATTTTGGTATTTAAAACTGTAATTACCATGTTTTGATTAAATTATTTGTTTCCTTGTCCCATAGTGTTCATACCCACTATAATTTTATGCATTCCCAAGGGGTATCTTTATGTTGTTTTCCCTTAAAAAATCCTCTAATTGGTCATCCCATAGACTACATCCTAGAATTTCCAATATTGAACCCTTCTCTAATTTTTGGACAAGCACGTCCTCTTGAGGAAGAGGAGTGGTTGTTGAATATTGAGAGGAACTTCTGTTTTCATGTGCTTCCTAGGTCATTAAAGGTGAAGTTTTCTACCATTGTGCTTGAAGGTCCAACCTAAAAATGGTGTATGTCCATGTCTAGATGCATTCCTCAAAAAGATATCACGTGGGAGTTCATCAAGTCATCATTCATCCAATAGTATTTTTCTGAGGTGACAAAGGTGAGGAGGAGGATGGATTTGTGAAGTATTTAGCAAGGTGTTGGATTAGTGTTGGAATTATTTCATTGTTTCATGGAACTAACTTTGTATGAACTAGGATATGTAGGAAATTATCCCATGAAAGCTCGATATATTGTTCTCAGAATTCATCCTGAGTTATTGCCAGAAGTGGCAGATCCTAACCAAACCACCTTCTCATATGTTGTGGTGCTATCTTTTCTTGCTGAAGCTGATTTATTAGGAGGACTTGAATAGTATAATCTTATCCCAACCTTGGGATTTAGTAAAGAGTATGTCGATAGGAATAATTGGAAGCGAACTGATGCTAGTGTCAATATAAGGGTAGTCAAGATGCCTTCAAACCATCAGTCATCTTCTCCACAATGCAATGTCATGATCATTCACTAGTGTGGTATGTAGGGTCACATGAAGCTGATGTGACTTACTATTTTGAGACCCTGCCATACCTGTGGACGTTTGGGTCACTTACATCGATTCGTCCGAGGTGTTTCCAAGAATCACACTGAACCTTGACCAGGCTCATCGAAGGATACCTCAACCAATTATCAGTAGTAGGATAATGTTTTGGATCAGTTTTGGGTTTTATCTTTATAGTGTTTCTTGGATGTAGTTTCCAGATCTTGTAGAGTTATGTCGCGATTCTTCTCTTTTAGTTGTAAGAATTTTTATTTTCGAACCTCTTTGAAACCTATATTTTTATGGAAGTGTATTTGGTAAACTTCTTGTTCATGTGTTATGTTTGGGATCTTCTAAAGCCTGACAATAAGGCAGGAGGTTCTTCAATCATCATAGCTCCAACCATAGGTCTCAGAGTGAAGTTGGTGCATAGTAAAGAGAATCCCAGTGGTGTAAAATGGAATTGGTTTAATACTTGTACTTAGTGTGGAATGGTTAGTGTTCTTTCGAGGGTGCGATATTTTTTATATATAAATGGCGGTAGTATTGATTCTCTAACAGTTGGTCACATCCCTTCTCACCCTAGTGGTGGGGTTTTTTGTCCATGTGGGATGTTTTCCAGTTTGGTTAATCTCATCAATTCTTATTGTGGGGAGACCCACAATGGTTCTCACGGATTCTCAACTGATGTAATTTTGTGTTAGGTTGATCCTTATGTTGGAGAGTTCGTTCGGGCTTCCCCATGTCAGTATCAGAGTTTCATTTCATATATCATTTAGAGGCAGTGTTCTCATGTGTAACCACCCAATTTAATGTTCTTTCTCTTGAGTAAACATTTGGATTGGAGTACACCCAATGGTTCTGTTGGACTCAGATAATAAGAATAAACATCAGAAGTTTATTAGGCTTGTTCTTTGTTTGAAATGGATGGTTTGGGTTTTGATTGGTTGTAGTTAATATGTTCTTATTTTGAGGATGAGTTTTAACTCATGGGATTTCAGTGTTAGATGGGATCGATAAATTGGAGGCCCTTAAAATATTGGAGGTGGGTGACACTTCATAAGTTTTATCATTGTGTATAGATATTTTTTGGCATTCTAGGGGCGGAAAGTGTTATAGTGGGAAGAATTATCAGACCCTAATGATGTTTTTGGTCATTTTAATTATTTCTTGGCAGTTAAAAATATTGTTGAGGCTCGTGTTGGGTCCCAAACAAAAATATTGAGTTTATGTTAAAAAGTGTATGTTTTGGGTTTGATTTCATTGGGCGCATGGGAGAAACACATTTTAGAATCCTTGTGATGCTTCGCCCAGGCATTGTGCGTTCTACCCGTTTAAAAAAAATAATTAAAATGAATAAATATTGTAATTAAAATGAATGTTAATTATTATGTCATATAAAACTTTTATTATTGGTAATAAATTTATTTTTATTTAAATGAAATGAATAGTTTTATTATTATTATTATTATTATTATTATTATTATTATTATTACTACAACAACAATAAAATTGGGGTCGGTGTGCGAGCAACGCATAGAGAGCGAATGCCATGCGGTTAGCCCGAGCACCTATGCAGTTGCCGCTTTTGAATCGACCAAATAAAATAAATTCAATGAGTTGAAAAAAACTAAATATTAATATTAATATTTAGTTAAATAAAAGACCTGCTATAGTAATAGTATTATTTTTTCACAAATAGTAATATTATATTATTAGTAAAGAATTTTTATTATTAAAATTAATATTTTTATCATTTTTATATTATTATTGAAGTTTTTTTTATTATTATAATGTGCATAATTAATATTATTTACATATTTTAATGTTATTATTATTATTAGTATTAAAAATATTATCATTTTTTTGTGTTTTTTTTTTTCTTCTTTTTTTCTTTCTTTCTCCCCTAAACCAAACTCCCCTTCTTTTACCTTCGAGCCACTGCGTTCTACCTCACCCTTATCTATCTCCATGTCAAGAGCACCACCCCATCTTCCCTTCTTTCTTAGGTAGCAACTACATCGGCCACACCGTCTCCCTTGGCCAGTGGCGCAACACACCTGCCACAACCCATGATCCCCTTTTACCTGCTACGGCCTCACGTTGTCCAGCCACCCCACAAGAGTCGGTCGTCCTACTCCTTTCCTATCATCACCATCTATCCAATCCATTTTCTTCCGCGGTCCTCCCTTCAACAGTGACTAGCCTCCCCCTAGCAGCACCTCCCATTGTGCCCTCCGACACCACCTCATGTTGCATGTGCCCCAGCTGACACCCGCTATCTGGTCGTCGCCATCCCAACTAGCACCTTCCTTACTGTTCGCGATGCCACAACCCTATTCTTTACTCTGTCCTACCAGCATGAACCCACCTCCGACCCATAAGACATCATTCCAGCTACCGTGCAACTACAACCAGTCGGTGCCCTCTAGTCGTGCGCCTTCTGACCCTCCGCACGCCATTCAACCGGTCACGCTCCCGTCCCAGCTATGTGGCCCCCCTGCCAGTGAATTTTTAGGCACCCCAAAACCCCTCACCAGCCTTCCAGGGTGGAACAACTAGCTTCGTCGACACTAGTGCCACATCCATTCATTGACCATCTTCACACCTTGTTCTCAACTGGGCGCGCGACGAGCGTCTGCTATCGAAGGCGACCGATTTGGGTTCACGCCATTTCTCTTGCACTGGGGTTATGGTGGGTTATTCATTGTTCATTAATTTTCATTATTTTATGTTATTGATTATTATATTTAGTTGTTTATTTATGGTTACAACGTGTTGGAAAGGAAAATCTGTGATACCACGGTCGCCAGGTTACGCGTACTTGTGCGCAAGTTCGAGGCTTTTCACGTGGATTTGTTTGAGATGCAAGTTGAGTAAGGTCCCCCACATCATAG
The DNA here is from genome assembly GCA_963277665.1 of Viscum album. Taxonomy (NCBI): domain Eukaryota; kingdom Viridiplantae; phylum Streptophyta; class Magnoliopsida; order Santalales; family Viscaceae; genus Viscum; species Viscum album. Next base: position 1,113,876,894 of record OY728147.1, read on the forward strand.
ACCATTATATTTAGAATTTACTAATATCTTTTCATTTCATTGATTTTAAATAAATGGTAAATAATAACAAGTAATTATTTTTCAAAATAACTTTTTTGGTGAAAGATAATGGTTATCTCTTGTTCTTCAATTACCTGAAAATGTTTTCTTTATAATGTGCATAATTATTGTGTATAAAATTTTTGGTTGGATTTTCTAAGTAAATTATGTTTATTTTAAAGAGTGTGTTGGGTTAAAAATGAGTTTCAGTTTCATAAATGGGTTTATAAAATAGGGTTTCAAATGGTTTTGAGATTTAAAGTCGTATTTCATTGATTCTTTTGAAGAGATTTGGGGTGTTTTGGTTCTTCTGAAAATAGGTTGGTGTCGAGTGGTTGGTTAAGGCCCACTTGTAAATTTAATGAAATAATTTTTTTTAATAACTCTATTAAGGATTACTTAGGGGTGATCTTTCTATGTACGTGGATTGTGCTAGTTTGTGTGTGTGGTGTTCGTGCATTGTGATTGGTTACTTGATTGGAATTGCCAACCCATGCCTTATTTAATTTGGTACTCTTCATGGGAACCTAGAACTATAAGGATATTTTCTGTGAAAAATTGCTTCATTAGTTTAGATTTCGCACTGGATACTGGCCCATAGTTCATACTTTTCTCTGCTAGGGGATTGGGCCACTCGGTTAGGTCAGGTAAGGAAACATCGAGCATTTGGGCATTATGACATCATCGAGAGTAGGAATACCTTTAGGATAAGTCACCTGTATAGTATGTTCTGTATTGTTCACAGGCTCATAGGTTCAACATATGTTTTCTTCAGTTGTTATTTGTATGTGGTGGATGATTTATGGCCCTAGTTTGGTAGCTGGTCCCCATTTTCTTCTTTTCCATTACCCTAATTGTGTGTTGTGTGTGGTTTTCCTCTTGACTAACAACTAAATTTTACAATTTTAAATTGTTCTATAAAATTCTTTAAAATGTAATGAACTTTTTCCCTTAAAACATTAAACTTGTATTTAAATCAAAAAGGGAAATGCACTATTACAAGTTTCAGAAATGAATGTGTGTGTGGAAACCCAGATTATATATAATCTAGTTCAAACCTGAAATTAGTAAATTATTTATTTATAGGTAGTTCTTTGGGAATAGTTATTTGGTCATGCCTAATATGTTTTAATACTCATTCATATTGTGTTTTCTTGTTTTTAGTTTCTCGTACTGATTCCAACTCTAGTTTGGATCACGTTAGGAGATATTTGGTTTGGGTGTTGGAGAGTGACTCTCAGGGTCATGTGGAGTTTTTTTCATGATCAAGTTAGTATGTGTTGTTGGTCTTTCTTTATCTTCTATGTCGTTTATTTATTTTCCATCATTCTATTTTATTTTTTTGGTTCATTATAATTAGGATAAATTATTCCCTTGTTGTTCTCTGTTGATTCCATGGAACTTATCACCTACTTGGGAGGATCGGGAATGACTCTCGGACCTTGCCACTGGTCGGCTCAGGAGATCGGTCTAGGGTCGACCCTTATTGGTTCGTGACACGTATAGTTTTTTTAAAAGTATACCACTTATATAATTATACATCTATTTCAATTATCATAGTGTTATATTGAATTGTATCTTAGTGTGATATGATAAATTTAATATTACCAAGTCCTTTAATTAATATGAATGTATTATATATTCGAACAAATATCATTACATAATATTTTAGATGTTTGAAATACATAAAAATTAAATTAATTGATTATAAATAATGAATGAATTTGTAATAACATGTGTTCGAATATAAAATGATTGAAAAAATATCAAGTCATTTATTTATTAGTGTCTAATTATGTTCATATATATAAGAGCAAAATAAGGTGTGAATGTATTATACCATACATGTTCTATGAGGTCCATTTATTGGAATTCAAATATCTATATTATTTAATTTTACATCACTGGGAATAAGAACAAGAATAACTTGGAGAAAATTTAATCCTACCAAAGTATTTTATAAATTATATAAACTAGTTCAAATATATTGAGAGATGAATCCATTGAATACTTTTAAGTAGTAATCATAAAATATAATGAAGAATAATGTTAAAAATGATAGAAGGTATATCATTATAGTTCATTGTTTGTCTTATAAAACTCCCATATAATATATATTATTGTGTATAGGTTTATTGATTCCACCACTATTTATTGAAATACTTATGTCCATTAAAATTTGAATGTTATATGAGATATACATCTATGATGCTAGAAAAATATCAATTTTTTTTTAAATTTTAAGATCAATTATATTGTAGTTTTTAGGATACCAATAACATTATATCTGATATAAAACTCATTTACAAGGACTAATTTTTTTCATTAACCAAAGTCACATAAATAAATACATAGTATACAATTTTCCATAACTGGTCTTATAAAATTATTTCAAATACAAAGTTAAACCTATTATATCTATGATATGGGTTATTGCACTCTGCATTATAATTCATGAAATGTATTATCTGTGATATGTATGGGGAAATATACAGTTACTGTCATCAGTGATATAACACTAACCTCAAATATATGTATATTACTATTAGTGATTCAAAATAAAATTCATAATAATTGTATGACTAATTTCAATCACTATATCCTATTGTGTGTCATGCGATATCATAATCACAATCAAGAAAAAAACTATAAAGGTTATCATAGAGCATCGTATCAATATCATTTTTATATACATGTCATAAATATTATATAGGTATATTCACTACTAGAAAATAGACCTATACCCACGGTTTTGCATAAAATCGTGGGTATAGGGGTGACCTATACCCACGGTTTTGGAAAAACATGGGTATAGGTTCATATACTATACCTATACCCACGGTTTTCTAAAACCATGGGTAAAGGTCACCTATACCCATAGTTTCACCCAAAACTATGGGTATAGGTTTTTTGATGACCTATACCCATGGTTTTCCAAAACCGTGGGGGAAAAGTCACCTATGCCCACAGTTTTGGCAAAACTGTGTGTATACGGGTTTTTTTGTAGACCTATACCCACGGTTTGGTAAAACCGTGGGTATTTCTTTCTTGCGTTATAGCGGAAAAAAAATCCACGGGACACAAAAAAACGGCGGGAAGACCTATACCCATTGTTTTCTCTCTTATACCCATGGTTTGAATTAATATATTTAAGTAGATATAAAAAAAATAAGCCATGTATTTTGGTTGGTGAGTTGATGCTTGGTAATGCAGGTGGTTTCTGGATCGATTTTCATCGGCCGCGTTTGTTCTTAATACAGTGAGTGATAATAATATATTAAAACAAGTGTATATTTATTATATAAGAAGTGATATTTCTGGGTTGGTTAGTCACTGGATGGTTCTCAGGACAGACATGTATTTGAAACCTGGCGCTATCATTGTTCTTAATACGGACAAATATTAATATATTTTTCATAATATAGGTATATGTTAACGTAATTGTTATAGGTTAAGTGGCGAGGCATGGAGTATTTGAGGGGGGAGGTCACGAGTTCTAAACCCGTTGGACTTTTTTTCTTAAAACATACATTTAATATTAATATAGTTATGTTGATGGATATATATTAGTATAAGAAATTCCAGAAGGTTAGTTTGATTGGTGTTCAGTGAGCAGAGTTCAGGTTGCGGGATCAATACTCAACTCTGTTTTTTTTTCAATATATTTAAACCGACAGTTTTAAAATAGTTGGTAGAAGGTTGTGACACAGTGGAAAAAAGGCAATGACACAGTGGAAATATCTTTGCCCACGGTTTTCCGAACCGTGGATATAGGCTATGGACCTATCCCGATGCCTCGGTTGCCTACGGTTTCCCAAATCATGGGTATAGCCTATACCCACGATTTTGGGGGCTATACCTTGGGTTTTGAATCGTGGGTATAGGTCATTTTTTCAGTAGTGATTATTTTAAATGATATATTATTTGAATTTTTTTTCTTATCTTTTAAATAATAAATAATTTGGAAAATTTAATAAAATTAATCTATAAAATTAAATCATTTAATAATGTAAAAAAATTAATTATAAAATTATGATTATTACTCAATAAATTATAATATTAGATCTCCTTTGTCTATATAGTTTTGTTTTTTTAATTTTTTAGAAATTGGTGTTTCCATTGAGTAACGAGTTGTTGTATAATGAATGAAATTTGAAAAGTGATGTGATGTGATGTTTTTAGTGTATATTATAGACTATAATTGAATTGTTTTAATTACCATGATTAAATTGTAGGAATTAAACTTATTATATCATTTTTTGTGATTTAGTGGTCTGAAATAGCATCGAATGAGATATAATATTATATTTTACCATGAAAAGATGATAGGGTAAACTGTGTATATATCATACCCCGACACAATATATCTCTATCATATGATGAGATACCTATGTACCTTGACTCATGGAATAATCACGAATATTGAAGTTGGAATTTCACAACTCATGTAGAAATGGGTTTAGAATTTCAATTTTTTCATATGCATGATTCATAGAAAATGATTTAACTATATCAATGATTTAATTATAGATTATCTGGTTATCATATATAATAATTTCGGTATGTAATAATACATCGTATAGATCATATAATAACTCATGGAATTAAACTATTTTTTGAGACAATGCTAGTGGGATATTATTTTTAGGGATAATAGATATCATATGATGAGTATTAATGGATGATTTTTATCACACACACTAAATGTGGTTGTTCTAATGGAAAGTGAATCAATGAAATATTTAAAGGATTATAATATTATGTTAAAATTACACAAAATATTTCATAAATATTGATATTAATTAGTTTTATAACAAAATCACTAACAATATATAGGTTTTATGTATTGTAGTTCACATGTGTGTTATAATTGGTGATAAGTAAATATACTAGGGTGAGATAACACTCGTGACCTTTGTCATGTGATGTGAAATGGAGTAACTATTGAATAAATAATGAGTGAAATGTCATGGATAATAATATTTAAAAAATATAATCCTCTATTCTATTATAGATTTTGATTTGGATTATCAAAACATGGGACATATGGAGTTTGATAATTATTATTTTTTACCCAATGGATCACCCTCTTTCTTTTGAGTTTTCATTATACTTTCAAAAAGGAGGTGTGACATAATATATTGGAATGTTTTTACATGAATGTTTTACACATAGAATAATCATAGAGATCAATTTCACTATGATCTATTATTGAGGAATATGGTGTTCGTGGAATAGTTTATAGATGTTTATATTTTATATTCTTTGGGATCCTGGTTTGGTTGAATATAGTAATATTATAGTTGAATGTAATTATTTATATTTTTGAATAATTAAAAATTTTATATGTAAAACTATTCCATTGGTTTAATAATGTTCTTGGAACATGTAGATTTATCATAATGTATGGTAAAATGATAATATTTAAACCATATAGGGAGATGTATGTAAATAAAATTTATTACAAACATATATATTATATAATTTAGAGAAGAAGAGTCTCTCCATAAAATTGTTATAAGTGGAACAAAAATATTTATGGAGATTAATCAATACTAATTTAATCACCTATTCTATATAAGTGAATTTAAAATTAAATTTATCTCGTTTTATAAGTATTTTTATGTGGAGGTTGTGAGAAATTCTATTTGAGAGTTGGTATTGAATATGAGCCTTTACACTCCACATTATTGTTATTGGAGACATATTTTATTGATTGATATATGTAATATCATGTGCAATATTCTATGGATATAATCATAATTTTGAGAACCACTTAAATCATGGTTGAGACTCCCATTACTAGCACTCATGGGTCGAGATATATAATGACATAAAATCATAAAGTTGGAATTAAATTATTACATCTAAAAAACTACTAGAAATGTCTTTGATTTGCAGAATTAAGAACTAATAAATGAATCATGAAATGTTTTTTTATTAAATTATTTATAAACATTAATATATATATCCATAAATCAGTAGTTTTCATAGTATCCATATTATTCTATCATAATTTTGGATTTGTGAAAAAAATTCAAAAATGGTTACCATAGACTATTAGTAAGTGTTATAAAAATAATTCAAACATGATGTGAATGATTCCATAAAAAATATTCTATAATCATAATTTTAGTGAACCTAACCCCTTTATCCTTGAGTCATTGTTTGATTTATATTGGAATAATGTATAAGAAATAAATTCATGAAGGTTTAAATAGGTTAGTATTCTTCATAAACTAGATACCCACATTATTCCCATATTACATTTGAATAAAAATTTACAACATATTTATTTTAATAATACAATTATTCCCATTTGAATATCATTCTATAAAAAACATAAAACACATCATAAGTTTTAGATATATGAAAATAATTAATTTTTTCTCAAATATTCAGTAAGTGTTAAGCACAACAAAAGTAATCTTGAACAAATAAAAATATTCATCATGGAAATGTAAGTGTTTAAACACTCATTGTAACATCCCAGGTAAATAAAAAATATGAAATTTTCATATTTATTAATATTTTTAAATCAATTATTAATTTTACTTTAATGATGATTCTATGTTCGATGGCGTACCAGATACAAAACAAAGGGTTTTTTAAATCTTATGTTGCACACAACGTTGAGTTATACTAAAAAATAATATAATATTAATATTATTTTAAATGGTAGTTAACGCCTAGACATTGTAATAGTGGGAATGAACAAAACTAACTATAAAATTATTATACGTGTTTGTTAAATATTTTTACATTTATCCAATAATTTTTAGATGCTTAAAATAAGAAAGAATCTGATTTTAAGCATAAATACTCTAATATTCTTTAAAATGTTGATTTACTTCCTTTTGATGGAGAACCCTCGTTAAATCTATGTTTGGTCACTTTTATATGTTTTATTTGAAAAAATAATGTTTTTCATTAGAATCGAGACATCAAATTTTACTTTGGTTAAATTTTTTGTTTTTTTATAAATATAAATTTTTAAGGAAAAGTCAAAAATATTGTATTTTAATTCAAATATTCCTTTTAATATAATTTATTTATATGGTTAGATTAGCTTTTTAATTTTTTTAAAGTTTAATTAGATTATATTTTTACCATTTAATCATATGTTGGTCATTGGAAGAAATGTCACTTTGAAATTGGGCATAAACAAGTGTCAATCTTTTGATAGTTATTATTTCTTAAAAACTCGATTTTTTTTGTTTTGACAACGAGATTTAATTTTAAATTAATTAAATTCAACTTATTTGTTTTGAATTTGGTATAATAGACATAATTATTTAATTTGGAATATCATATGTAGATTAGGATGAATTTTTGTTATTTTTATGAAAAAACTTCAATTTTCGATGAATAATGAAACCACTAAGTAGTAGTTAGAAATCCGACTTTTTCATTTAAATGAAATTTTACCACTTCTGTGAATTGAATTTAGAATATCTTAAATACATGGTTGTTATTATTATGTAAAATTTGGTTCAATAAGAGGAAATTAATTTTTGGTTAATAGTAAATTTTGACATTTAATTATCCTAGTTAAAAGAAAATAGGGCAATTCAAGGTAAGAAAATATTATAATAATACAAAATTACCTTCACACATGTCCTATACTTATTGGATGAGTCATGGTCTACCATGGGCTTCCTTGGGATGATTTTGGGACCCCATGGATCCACTTAAGAGTGATAAAGACACATTATTTTAATTAATTAAAAGTAATGGCAAAAATGACCTAAACAAATAGTTTTTACTAACTCAATTTTTACATGGGATTATATATTATATATTTTTGACTATAAATATTCTCTAGAAATATAAAAATATTTCCTACATCATTGTATTTTTGTTCTAATTTTTATACATCAAATAAATAAAATTATTTATGACACAATAATGATGCAGCATTTACCTCATTAATAAATGATTTAAATTAATTATATTATAATGATTTAAAAAATAACCAAAACCAATAAAATTCTTATTGTATGTTTTTATTTAGACCATGAGTCATAATATCTTAGAATTTAATGTGTTTTGGATCTTTAGAAACCTAAAATCATTATATAATAGAATAATATTTTCACACTTTCCTAAAGAGCCTTTGCTCCCCCTTATAAAAGGACACCACTTTTAACCCATTCCTCACACCTCTGAATCCCCTTGGTTCATACAAAACCTACCCAAATAAGCTCTCAATATCCATATCTTCCACTTATAATCCTTACCATTTTCATAAGTCACTTCAAGTAAACCTTTTGGTCAATCCAAAGATAGATTCCCAATTTAAAGGTAACGTCTTCTCTTTAGTCCTTTTGTATTATTTTACATCTCCAACCCCCTGAACTATTTTTATTACATTATATTATAAAAAAACCATTATCCTCAATATAATAGGTTGTTTTTATGAGAATTATTAGAACTACGCATACACACACCTCCATCTAATGGGTAAAGAACATAATGTTTCTGTGGACGGCGAACTACTGCTTCACGAATCGATGATTGTTCAAATATATCCTACCGCCACTCATGGTGGACATTATGATGGAAATATATTTATAAATTATATATATATATATATATATATTATTTTTATGTTTTATTTATGATTCTATATTATTTCATTTATAGCATACCTTTATGGTTTCCATTATGGGTAAACATGATAATTTTATTTGAGGAAGTGCGGACTACCACCCCATCAAAGTGATATGACTCATTCATGTCATATGTGAGATGTATAAAGTATGGAGTTAATGAAATTATATATAATATTATACTAGAATTATAATATACCTATGTATCATTATGTTTTCATTATGTTAAATATGAAATAGAAATGAAAGTAGAGTTCATGCGTACGTGCGACTTAACGTCTCTATGAATGGTGCATTTCCTTTCAAACCTCTAAATGTCATGTAATATTATAAATACATATATATATATATACTGGATATATATGATATATAAATCATGAATATAATTCTGGATATAATGAACTCTTGACCACATGGACAACTTGTAATTATAAGGTGTTCATTTTTTACTCAAGTACCATATATCGACAAAATGACCATTATTTATATAGATGATTAAATAATGTTTATAACATGGTAATAAGTTATATAAAAGAGATAATAAACTTTAAAATCTATTTAATCAAGTATAAAATAACTTATGTTTATTATTCAGGAAGAACAATGAACAAACAAGTCAAGTCAGACACGAGGTAAAAGGTTTCTTTTCTCACTTTTAATTCTGTGAGAATTCCATTGTTCGCCACTTATTTATTGCATGTGAGGTATTGTGTACTACCATTTGATATATATTATCCTGATTCTTTTTATATTCATGGTACTATATGATTCAATTGGTGGTTATTAACTTGTGTTCATATGACTCGATTGATTACAACATGGTAAGGGTTTTTAATCTCACTTTTTATTCCCTTGAGATTCATGCTATATTGGACACTATTTCCTTCTCAATGGTGTATGTACTACCCATGATCATATTCTTGGTGTAATATAATTTAATTTATGGGTATTTACATCTTTATTGTATGATCCTTCATTCATGTGGTGTATGTTTCTGTATGTTACCAAATCGGTAAGGGAACTTTTTAACCCAAATTCCATTCCATGTGTAAATCTTCTAATTCTTAATTATGTCATACTATGATTATGTGTGGAATCACAATTTATTTATTTATGTTGTAATTTACACCCCCCTTTGTGTGGAAAAACTTTTTATACACAAAATCACTCAATTGATAAATTCTCAAGTCATCAATATGAACTTGATAAGAGTAATTTTAACTCAATTTTCATTCATTGAGTTAAACATCCAAGTCATTGGTGTTGATTTTACAAAAATATGTGTGAATGTTATCTGATTGATTTACACTAAATATCCAATCATATTGAGTGAATTTATATTTTTCACGCATTATTATGTAATTGATTTATCCTTAATCTAAGGATACAATTTTAATAAGGGATTTCATCTAAATTTACATTCCATTGAGACTTCATTGTTGTTATGTAATAATTCACTCTTATATGGTTTATATACTGTTATTTGGAATATTATATCATTAATCCCTTTATTCTCATGATATTATAAGCTTTCATTAATGTTATACCTCAATTATTTGTATTCAAGCATCTCTCATTTAGTTATAAACTCTTTAACTACAATATCATTTTAGATGTTTTAAATATTTATTCTTCTAAATATTTCTCATTAATGTACAAGTTATCAAAATGGGTTTTAGGATTTATTTATATGGACAATAATTTTTTCAAATGATAACTCTTTTAAAAGATTCAATGTGGTATGGGACACTTTGATTCAAAAATCACTTTATTAAATGTTTTAAATAGTTTTGAAAATGGTTTGATAAAGAATTTTTTATTTAAATATCTTGATATGATATATTTTGATTGGAATATGGAAATGTTATCTTTCCTCAATGATTGTATAATGTGTTATGATTATGTTATGATTATTTGGAATTGTTTACGTATATAGTTTGTCCGGTGATAAACCTAGGGCGGGTGAGGCGGAGATAGCTCTCTAATGCATTGGGTAACATGACGGAGGTAAACGTTAATGTTTCTCCAATGTAAGAAGGGTATGGTCGGAGGGCGTCAGACCAGTGTGGCTGGGTGCAAGGTAAGGCTCCATAACGGGAAAATGAAGGGGCATAGTGTGGTGGCCTACACAGAGAGGGAGAAGGAGAAGAATGGGGGGTGGCGGTGTAGGTGAGGATGACCATAGGGGGGATGGGTTGTGCATAGGGAAAGGTGGGGAGGAGGGGGCGTAGCAGATAAGGGGGAAGGGTGAAGCGAACCCTAAATAAATAAATAAATTAATAATAAGGGAAATAATATTCATAATATATGTATTAATTATAACAATCTCCCTAATAATAATAATAAAAAAATAACAAGATTAATAATAAGAAAATTTGTTAATAACAGTTATAATATTAATAATAATTTTTTTAATAATTACAAAATGGGACAAGAAAAAAATTAAAAATAATAATAATATTATCATATGAAACACTGATATTATTATTATTATCGTTAATAGTTTCTTCGTTTCTTTTAAAATGTCGGGCAACTATGTGGTTAACCTGTATGACAAATAATGTTTTTAATGATGAAAATAATGACATTTATTTCATTTTTAATAAAAATAACATTACTATAATTTTTAATAATTATATTAACATTAATAACATTTTTCATAATATCAATAATATTTATCATTTCATATTTAATTATAATTATAAAATTGTTTACAACAATAAATTTTTTAAATAATACCATAAATCACAAACATTAGTCATTTACATTTTCTGAAGGTAGGCGGATCATGTCGATGCCTGGGTGAAGCCACGTGGGATTACCAAAATGTGCCCCGCCAGTGCACCCAACGACATCAGCATAAAAACATGCACTTTTTGAAGTAAATCATGTGTTTTTTTGGGATTCAATCCAAACCTCAAAAAATTTAATTCCAAATAAATAATAAAATTAAATATTTAGACAGGATGATATTTGACAATTCTCCCCACAATAATGGTTTCCACCCCCAGAAATCCACAACAAGACCTAGAACCAAAGATAAAGCTCCTACAGTGTCACCCACCACCAAAATTTCACACGCCTCAAGTTGATCAATCCAAATAGACACCAAAAACCCATTACACACAACTCATCCTAAAAACCTAATCACCTTAAACATTACCAAGAATAACCATGATCATCCATTTCAATCAAGGGACGAACAAACATAAACCACCTCCAACACATATTCCTATAATCCTAGTCCAACAAAACTATTGGGTATACTTTAATCCCAACGTTTACTCAAGAGGAAGATAATAAAACTGAGTGGTTTTTCATGAGACCACCCATCACCCAAAAAGTTACCTGAAGCGAAACTATGATATTGACATAGGGAGACCCAAATGGACTCCCCACCATAATGATTAAGCTAACACTAAATTAATTCTAGTGTAACCGTGTGACAACCATTTTGGGTCTCCCAACCAAAAAACCTGACGAGATTAACCGAACATGAAAACTTTCCGCACAAACCAAACCCCCCCCCCCCCCCCCACAAGAGGGGAATGAAGGGAAGGTACAAACTGATAGATCATCAAACCTACCTCCATTTCTATATCAACTACATCACACCCTAGGAATAACACAAACCATTCCACACTAAAGAAAAAGGTTAAAAAAAGACCATTTTTCATAATTGGGGTTATCTTGACTATGCACCAACTTTACTCCGGGGCCTATGGATGGGGCACTGATGTTTGAAGCATCTTCTACCTCACAGTCTGGCTTCAGAAGTTTCTAAACATAAAAAACCTACTAGAAATTAACAAATTACAATTCTATTTAAACATAGGTTTCAAAGTGTTTTGAAAAAAAAACATTCTTACAACTACAAGAAAAGAATCATCGTAGGACACTATAAGAGACGACCACTACATCTAGGTAACACTACAAATAGAAATCCCCTAATAGATTCCAACCATTTTCCTACTACTGCTGATGGGAATAGGTGACCTTTGATGAGCCAAGTCTGGGTTTTGCGTGATTCGTGGAAATAGCTCACATGAATCGATACAAGTGATCCATACATCCACAGGTGTGGTAGGGTCTCGGAGCACTTGGGCACGTCAGCCTCTAGTGACCCTTCCTACCACACTAGTGAAAGATCACATCATTGCGCTATAAAGAACATGATTAAAGGAATGAAGGAATCTTGATTCCTCTATTATATCCACCCATGTCAGGTCGCTTCTCATTCTTCATATCGGCAACCACTCCACTGCTTCCCAAGGCCAGGGGAGGATTCACCACCTCATGTACCCCTACTAACTCAGCTTACCCTAGAAAGGCATTCCCACAACATCTGAGAATGTAACACCCCAAGATTTCATAGTGTGTTATTTCTTCAAAATAATTCAATAACTTGCACTACACGCAACACCGAGTTCAAGCGCACCATGACTTACCAAACAAGCCGTTAAAAAAAGGTTATGAATAGTATTAACTAAATTTTAAACTTTATATAATCCTTATAATTTTAGAATCCATATTATGAGTTTCTTAGACATAATGTAAGAACAAATTCATCTTCAGTATTGTAGTTTTACCAACTTTTAATAGTGAACCCTTTTTAAATAAAATATTTTAAACTTTTTGACTAAATGGGGACATCAAAAAATTTAAAATAAAACATCCCAAGCTTCCACGGTACGCTTTCCTTTGAATAAAACAGTAACGTGTGTTGTACGCAACTTTGAGTTTTAACACACACCACAACCGATCAAACTAGCCGTTATAAATAGTAATACTTAATTTTTTGAAATTATATATATTTTATATTTCAAAATGGACTTCATTTTTGGATTCGGAATATCAAATTTAGCCTAAGGTGAAATTTTGGTACTTTTCGGATAACTTTCATATTTTGATGAATAGTAAAAATTACTAAATTTTAATTAAAAACAACTTTTTTAATCAAAATAATTAATAGTGATAAATTATGAATTTGAGCGGTTTTAAAGTATATTTAGAATATATTTTTACCATTTAATATAGTTTTGGTCATTGGACATAATTTTACAATTAAACCGACCATAAACAAGTGTCAATCTTTTGATAGTTATTATCTCTTAAAAACACGCTTTTTGTTTTGACAACGGGAATTAATTTTAAATTAATTTCTGCCACTTCTGTGTTTTGAATTTAGAAAAATGGATTCCATATTTGGAATCAGGATGTTCAAATTGTGTAAATAGGTAACTTTTATTTTTAGACATTTTGAATAATTACTGCGGTAAATATTTTATTTACCATGGTTAAGGGTAAATCCGGTAAATAAGGGTTAAACAATAATATTATATTAATACTAAATTACCCTAAAACGTGTCTTAACCCTATTGGTTGATACATGGTCGACCATGGGTATCTTTGGGTCAATTTTGGGACCCCATTGATCCACTTGTAAGTGATAATGACACTTTATTTTAATTAAGTTAAAATGAATACAAAAATGGCATAAGCTTACATCTTTTAAAAGAACAATTTTTACATAGGGTTATACATGTTGGATTTTCGATTATAAATATTCATTAGAAAGATAAAAAGATTTCCTACATAATTATATTTTATTTATAATTTTTATACATCAAATAATTTAAGTTATTAATGACACAATAATGATGCAATGTTTACCTCATTAATAAATCATTTAAATAAATAAGATTATAATGATTAAAATATTATCTAAAACCTGTCCAATTCTTATTTGTTGATGTTATTTAGAATATGAGTCATCTTATCTTTGACCTCAATGATTTTTGGACCATTATAAACCGAATATAATTATATTATAAAGTAATACTTTCACTCTTTCCTAAAGAGCCCCTCCTCTCCCTTATAAAAAGAGACCACTTCTACTCATTCCTCACACCTCTCAAGCCACTTGGCTCGTCCAAACTCTGCCCAACTAAGCTCCCCACATCCCTCTACTACTCCTTGAAGCTTCCCCTTAGGCAGAAAGCATTTCAAGAAGTCCTTTGGTTCCAACCAAAGTGAGTTACCTAAATTAAAGGTAACATTTTCTCTTAAATTATTTTCAATTATTTTGCTTCTCCAACCCCCAAACTCTATTTATTTCCTTTCTTTTGTAACAACACCAGTATCCACAATATACTAGGATGTTGTTATAAGAAGGATTCAAACTACACATTCACACAACTCCATCTAATGGATGATGAACATAATGTTTCTGTGGATGGAAAACTAACGCCTCACGAAACGATGATTGTTCAAATACATCTTACCGCCTCTCATGGTGGCCATTAGGATGAAACTGTAATTAAATATGATATTAATGATATATATTTTATATATAAGCTTCTGTAATTCCATTTTATTTCATACAATTATTCGTTTCATGTTGTATATACATACGATAATTTCATTTGAGGAAGTGCGGACTACCGCCCCCTTAAAATGATATGACTCGTTCATACCACACATGGAACGTATAAAGGATGGTGTTAATGAACTTAAGTAACATATATAAAATATTATATTTTACTGGAATAGTAATATACCTATGTATCATTTGGATTCGGTTCTTTTAAAATAAAAATTAAATGGAAGTAGCATTCATGCGTACGTACGGACTACCGTCTCCACGAACGCGATGAGATTCATTCTCCATCGTATCCATTCAAGTATAATTATCATTTGATGATTTAAAAATGATTTTTAAGGACTTGATACCATTCTGGATATGAATAATATACATCCCATTAATAACGAATATGGCTCACATAACAAAGAATATAAAGTAAAATGAACCCGTTAACACCTGAAATGACGATAATTCTAAGATATTATTAACAAATAAATGTTAAAAGATCATATATGATATCATATTAAAGTAACTGATTCTTGTATTATTCAATAACAATTATTTCACCATTATACAGGAGGTAAACCTACCATCGACCAAGGAAAAAGTACAAAGTAAGGGATTCTCTTATCTCACTTTCAATTCCGTGAGATTTCCATTGTTCGCTACTAAATTATTGAAAGTGGTGTATTGTGTACTTCAATTTGATATATATTATCATGATTCACTTTATATTCATGTTATTCTGTAAATCATTTGGTGTTTATTAACTTTTGTCCGTGCGACTCAGTTGATTAACATGGTAAGGGGTTTCTTGTCTCACTTTTAATTCTGTGAGAATTCCATTGATCACCACTTAATTGTTGCATGTGGTGTATGTGTACTACCCATGATTGTATTCATTGTGTAATATACTTTATTTTATGGGTATTTACATCATCATGGTATGATCTTTCTTTCATGGGTGTTTGTTTCTTAAGTTACCTAATCAATAAGGGAATTTGAGATTTCAATTTCCACTCATTTGGCTTTACGCATATTTCATTGATTATATTACCCCAAGATTATGTGTGGAATCACTATTCATTTGATTATGTCATAATTTACACTCCCCTTCCTGTGGATATACTTTTGATACACATAATCACTCCATTGAAAATTCTCAAGTCATTGATATGAATTTGATAAGAGTAATTTTAACTCTTTCACCATTTGTTGAGTTAAACATCCAATTCGTTGGTGTTGTTTTTACAGGAATATGTGTGAATATAATTTGATTGTTTTACACAGAATATCCAATCATATTTAGTGTATTTATATTTTTCACACATAATTATGTTGTTGATTTATCCTTAACCTAAGGATATGGCCTTTATGAGAGATTTCATCTCAACTTACATTCCATTGAGACTTCTTTGTTGATATACACCAAATCACTTTTATGTGGTGTATATAATGTACTTTGACATAGTATATCATGAATTCCCTTTATTCTCATGATATTACAAAGTTTTGATTACCTCAATTATTTTCATTCAAGTGTCTCTCTTTTGGTTAGAATCTCTAAATAAAATACCATTTTTAAATGTTTTAAAGACTTATTCATCTAAATCTTTCTCATTAATGTCCATGTTTTAAAAATGGTTTTAAGGATTTATTTATATGGACATTAAAGTTTAGAAATGAAAAATCCTTTTAAAAGGTTTCAAAGTGGTATGGGACACTTTGATTCAAAAATCTATTTTTAAATGGCTTCTTGACAAATAATGTGACTTTTAAATGTTTTCAAGAAAAGGGGGATATTTCTCTCAAATAGTTTTGATGATTATTTTCATCTATGTCAACATCCTTCATTATTCATGATTGAGGTTAATGTGATACAATACAATCTTCCATATTGTATCAAATGAGTTATATTTGACTGTGGATGTTCTATTTTTATACCATTCATGGTTTGTGGTTAAAGTATTGACATTTCATATGCTAGTTTTAATATGAATGTTTATTTTATGCTTAAACCTATTCATATGAGGAATGCATTGGACTTAATAAGTGACGGGTGGAGCCCGCTATAGCTCCTCGATGCATCGGTAGGTCTCATGAGACAAACTAGTGTCTTGGCACAAGGCCTTGGCAAAATCTTATTTGTAGTCTTGGCACGAGGCCTTGGCTATGTGGTTATGATAGTCTGGCATTATGAATTCCATCATTATGAAAGTGGTTATTGATATTGCATGTGATCATTCGACTAGTAGAATATCCATGTGAGTAAGTAAATGGCATTATTTCATTTTACCTTTGCCATTTTATGCTGAAGTTCAAGTTTCAAAGGCTTTTGTTTTAGTTATAAATTGCCTTAAGTGTTTATGCTTATTTATGAAAGCTTCTGCTATAATGTTATCCTTACTGAGCATCCGAGCTCACCCCTTTCAATGTTTTATTTTTTTTCTAGGATTATGAAGAAGTAATTTATGAATGACCTGCAGGGATAGTATGAGGGGATATGAAGACAAGATGTTTTTTTTATAATGTAATGTAAAAATTTATGGATGTATCTAGTTATTCCAAGGCTACTAAACTAATCGGTCTTTCGAGACTTGATCTTTCTCATGATCATGCCAATGTTATGTAATAATGCACCGACTCTGGGTAACTAGGGTCGGGGCGTTACAGTTGGTATCAGAGGAAGTTTAGTACAAACCTTGGTAGCTAGATTTAGATAAACTCTGATTAGAGCACGTAGACCTAAGATGAACTTTGAGGATTAGTATAAAAGAACTTCCTAGAATTTTGGTATTGTAGAGATTTTGTGAGTTTTCCGAGCAATACATCCCTGTCTGGATACGAGCAGGTAGAGGCAGCTCTGGCACAGATGTACCTAGGGGTAAAACCCGAAAACACCGCTTTGAGCTAGACTCGAACGGGAACTGGTGCACGACAACGGGCCTTGCTGCACTCTTGGTTACGACACTCCCGGGGGATATGCTTAGGATAATTTACATTTTCTTTACAAACCAATTTAAGTAATATATACATAAGATGAGAGTAAATGACCTTGGTTAATCCTAATATGTTTCAAATTGAGAATATGGTGACATTTTAATCTCTAAATGATTTTACGACTACTATTACTCACACAATGATTTCTGGTTTTAGTCAATGGCTGGATTCCAAGGAAGTCATAGTGACTTTGAGAATGATGTACAAGGTGGGAACGGTGGTGGAAATGAGCAACAAAATGGAATGTTGATAGGCGTAAAAGATATCGTCTTTATGCCAAATCAGTTTTCCAAAAATATGATCAACAACATATATATTAACCAACTCCCAGACTCAACAAGGAAGAGAAAGGTGATAAATGATAAGATCTCCAGAAATGGAGACCATGGAGAAAAGAAACCTCAATTTTTATCATGCAGGAATTGTGGAAAGAGACACCCAGGAAAGTGTCTCAATGGGACAATGAAATGTTTTACGTGCGGGAAGGAAGGACATAAAGTGAAGAATTGCCGAAGAAAAATGAAGAGTACTATGGAAGAAGATAAAAATGGTCCCAAGAGTCCATTTACAGTCATTTGCCGTAAATGTAGGGGACCTGGCCATTACCCGAGTGAATGTCCTATTTTATAGGATATTTTCTTGCTCAAAGAAGAAGCTATGTGGAAATAAATGGTTAGAGAAAAATTTAAAAAGTATTAGCACTCCTTGTTGATGGGTTTACTTTGGAATAATTTTCTCTTGTATTTGTAACCCCTCAGTTTGCCATGTGAGAATGATATTTGAGGAATAATTGTCTCTTCTCTTGTGGATATAGGTATAAATAACCATTTGGTTTTATATGATCATTGGGGTTTGAGAAAATGATAAGTTATTATAATTTGGGATGAAAATGCAAAGTATGATATAACATTTGTGGTTAAATTATGTTATTTTGAAAAATTTATCTCATTTTGGTAATATTATAGAATATAGTTTTTGAAAAAGGACAACACGTAGACCGTGTGACAACCCGTCGCGTCGGACAAAGCTGTGGGAATCGAACCCACAACCAAAGTGCGATTAGGATTTATCTCCTACCACTGGACTACGTGAAGTCCCTGGTTAGTATGACTATTTTTTTTTGTTAAATGATTTTATTGATCAATAATAAGATGATTTGGGTTCTTATGTCTTATCAAATGAATACCCTTGGTATAGGAAAATGATTTGGTGATTAAGTGATAAATGTTATTTTGGAAGATGTTCGTTTTGTTAGGAACACTATATGCCCAAGGAAAATAGAATACAATGAGGTTTCATTTGTAGAGTAATGGTGGATTTTTATCTACATTTTTATTGTTGATTTATAGTGATTTGGGTTATTTATGGAAATGATTAACCTATAACAGAGAATATGTGATGATGTTAATTACTTTTAAGTATGTGACTTTAAGAGTATTTGATGTCATTTGGAGATACAATGTAACATGGGAGACTACATAATCAAATTCTTCTATGTTTTGGGTTTCAATATTAGTTTGGATTATATTAAAGGATTTTAAGGACAATTGGTTATTGAATGGTATCTATTTAACTTTGGGGTATTGTTGGTTTAATTTTAGAAATTAAGATTAGTGCATATTTATCTCAATGAATATCCTTTTGGGGGATCATTAGATCATTCACTAACCATTTTGGTTTTGATTAATCTTCAAAGACAATGTAAATATATGGTTTATCCTGCATGGATCATGTGATTCTATAGAAGTTTATTCTAGCTCTTCCAGTGTGACCAAGTCTTCTTGAATACTCATCGTTTAAAAAAAAATTGAGTTAGTGGTGGAAATTTATTAAAGAATGAAAATCTACTTAAAATTTAAGTATATCTCATAATGTTCTTAGTCAATATCATAAATGAATTCCTCTTCCTTATGTAATGTAACTTTAAAAAAAATGTTGTCCTAGATGGTACCTTAAATCATCACTAATTTATGGCTTTGGGATTGTTGGCCTTTTCATAGCCATGTTCTCTACCACTCTCCATCAGATAATTGATGGTTAGATTTCACCTCTATATCCATATTTTCCTACATGGAACCCTAGTATGTGTTATTTTCGGTAATCTTCATACTTTCCACTCTTTATTTTAAATAGAGGCCTCATAAATTCATTTTTCGATGTGGGATTTCAACTAAGATATTTTGAAATGTCAAAAATGTGTGATCCCAATACCCTATATTTTGTTGAACCGATGGTACTTCAAATCATCATAGATTGATGAGTTTAAGGACCTCAATTTTATACTTGTTTGTGATTAATGACTTCAACCACTACCTATAAATATTTACGTTTTTCCTCCAATTATATGTCTCTAATTGCCACCAATGTTCTCCTAATCGAGATCATAATTTGGTGGTGACCCTTTCATTTCTCTTTTCCTCATATTAAGACTAAATTTTAGTAAACCAATTTCCGATGTGGGTTTTCCCACAAATATATTTTCTATTTTCAACCTTTTATTTTCGAAGAACAATTTCAAATTGCGAGGACACAATTTATTGAAGGAGGGGAGAATGTAACACCCCAAGATTTCATAGTGTGTTATTTCTTCAAAATAATTCAATAACTTTCACTACACGCAACACCGAGTTCAAGCGCACCATGACTTACCAAACAAGTCGTTCAAAAAAGGTTATGAATAGTATTAACTAAATTTTAAACTTTATATAATCCTTATAATTTTAGAATCCATATTATGAGTTTCTTAGACATAATGTAAGAACAAATTCATCTTCAGTATTGTAGTTTTACCAACTTTTAATAGTGAACCCTTTTTAAATAAAATATTTTAAACTTTTTGACTAAATGGGGACATCAAAAAATTTAAAATAAAACATCCCAAGCTTCCACGGTACGCTTTCCTTTGAATAAAACAGTAACGTGTGTTGTACGCAACTTCGAGTTTTAACACACACCACAACCGATCAAACTAGCCGTTATGAATAGTAATACTTAATTTTTTGAAATTATATATATTTTATATTTCAAAATGGACTTCATTTTTGGATTTGGAATATCAAATTTAGCCTAAGGTGAAATTTTGGTACTTTTCGGATAACTTTCATATTTTGATGAATAGTAAAAATTACTAAATTTTAATTAAAAACAACTTTTTTAATCAAAATAATTAATAGTGATAAATTATGAATTTGAGTGGTTTTAAAGTATATTTAGAATATATTTTTACCATTTAATATAATTTTGGTCATTGGACATAATTTTACAATTAAACCGAACATAAACAAGTGTCAATCTTTTGATAGTTATTATCTCTTAAAAACACGCTTTTTGTTTTGACAGCGGGAATTAATTTTAAATTAATTTCTGCCACTTCTGTGTTTTGAATTTAGAAAAATGGATTCCATATTTGGAATCAGGATGTTCAAATTGTGTAAATAGGTAACTTTTATTTTTAGACATTTTGAATAATTACTGCGGTAAATATTTTATTTACCATGGTTAAGGGTAAATCCGGTAAATAAGGGTTAAAAAATAATATTATAATAATACTAAATTACCCTAAAACGTGTCTTAACCCTATTGGTTGATACATGGTCGACCATGGGTATCTTTGGGTCAATTTTGGGACCCCATTGATCCACTTGTAAGTGATAATGACACTTTATTTTAATTAAGTTAAAATGAATACAAAAATGGCATAAGCTTACATCTTTTAAAAGAACAATTTTTACATAGGGTTATACATGTTGGATTTTCGATTATAAATATTCATTAGAAAGATAAAAAGATTTCCTACATAATGATATTTTATTTATAATTTTTATACATCAAATAATTTAAGTTATTAATGACACAATAATGATGCAATGTTTACCTCATTAATAAATCATTTAAATAAATAAGATTATAATGATTAAAATATTATCTAAAACCTGTCCAATTCTTATTGGTTGATGTTATTTAGAATACGAGTCATCTTATCTTCAACCTCAATGATTTTTGGACCATTATAAACCGAATATAATTATATTATTAAGTAATACTTTCACTCTTTCCTAAAGAGCCCCTCCTCTCCCTTATAAAAGGAGACCACTTCTACTCATTCCTCACACCTCTCAAGACACTTGGCTCGTCCAAACTCTGCCCAAATAAGCTCCCAACATCCCTCTCCTCCTCCTTGAAGCTTCCCCTTAGACAGAAAGCATTTCAAGAAGTCCTTTGGTTCCAACCAAAGTGAGTTACCTAAATTAAAGGTAACATTTTCACTTAAATTATTTTCAATTATTTTTCTTCTCCAACCCCCAAACTCTTTTTATTTCCTTTATTTTGTAACAACACCAGTATCCACAATATACTAGGATGTTGTTATAAGAAGGATTCAAACTACACATTCACACAACTCCATCTAATGGATGATGAACATAATGTTTCTGTGGATGGAAAACTAACGCCTCACGAAACGATGATTGTTCAAATACATCTTACCGCCTCTCATGGTGGCCATTAGGATGGCACTGTAATTAAATATGATATTAATGATATATATTTTATATATAAGCTTCTGTAATTCCATTTTATTTCATACAATTATTCGTTTCATGTTGTATATACATACGATAATTTCATTTGAGGAAGTGCGGACTACCGCCCCCTTAAAATGATATGACTCATTCATACCACACATGGAACGTATAAAGGATGGTGTTAATGAACTTAAGTAACATATATAAAATATTATATTTTACTGGAATAGTAATATACCTATGTATCATTTGGATTCGATTCTTTTAAAATAAAAATTAAATGGAAGTAGCATTCGTGCGTACGTACGGACTACCGTCTCCACGAACACGATGAGATTCATTCTCCATCGTATCCATTCAAGTATAATTATCATTTTATGATTTAAAAATTATGTTTAAGGACTTGATACCATTCTGGATATGAATAATATACATCCCATTAATAACGAATATGGCTCACATAACAAAGAATATAAAGTAAAATGAACCCGTTAACACCTGAAATGACGATAATTCTAAGATATTATTAACAAATCAATGTTAAAAGATCATATATGATATCATATTAAAGTAACTGATTCTTGTATTATTCAATAACAATTATTTAACCATTATACAGGAGGTAAACCTACCATCGACCAAGGAAAAAGTACAAAGTAAGGGATTCTCTTATCTCACTTTCAATTCCGTGAGATTTCCATTGTTCGCTACTAAATTATTGAAAGTGGTGTATTGTGTACTTCCATTTGATATATATTATCATGATTCACTTTATATTCATGTTATTCTGTAAATCATTTGGTGTTTATTAACTTTTGGCCGTGCGACTCAGTTGATTAACGTGGTAAGGGGTTTCTTGTCTCACTTTTAATTCCGTGAGAATTCCATTGATCACCACTTAATTATTGCATGTGGTGTATGTGTACTACCCATGATTGTATTCATTGTGTAATATACTTTATTTTATGGGTATTTACATAATCATGGTATGATCTTTCTTTCATGGGTGTTTGTTTCTTAAGTTACCTAATCAATAAGGGAATTTGAGATTTCAATTTCCACTCATTTGGCTTTACGCATATTTCATTGATTATATTACCCCAAGATTATGTGTGGAATCACTATTCATTTGATTATGTCATAATTTCCACTCCCCTTCCTGTGGATATACTTTTGATACACATAATCACTCCATTGAAAATTCTCAAGTCATTGATATGAATTTGATAAGAGTAATTTTAACTCTTTCACCATTTGTTGAGTTAAACATCCAATTCGTTGGTGTTGTTTTTACAGGAATATGTGTGAATATACTTTGATTGTTTTACACTGAATATCCAATCATATTTAGTGTATTTATATTTTTCACACATAATTATGTTGTTGATTTATCCTTAACCTAAGGATATGGCCTTTATGAGATATTTCATCTCAACTTACATTCCATTGAGACTTCTTTGTTGATATACACCAAATCACTTTTATGTGGTGTATATAATGTACTTTGACATAGTATATCATGAATTCCCTTTATTCTCATGATATTACAAAGTTTTGATTACCTCAATTATTTTCATTCAAGTGTCTCTCTTTTGGTTAGAATCTCTAACTAAAATACCATTTTTAAATGTTTTAAAGACTTATTCATCTAAATCTTTCTCATTAATGTCCATGTTTTAAAAACGGTTTTAAGGATTTATTTATATGGACATTAAAGTTTAGAAATTAAAAATCCTTTTAAAAGGTTTCAAAGTGGTATGGGACACTTTGATTCAAAAATCTATTTTTAAATGGCTTCTTGACAAATAGTGTGACTTTTAAATGTTTTCAAGAAAAGGGGGATATTTCTCTCAAATAGTTTTGATGATTATTTTCATCTATGTCAACATCCTTCATTATTCATGATTGAGGTTAATGTGATACAATACAATCTTCCATATTGTATCAAATGAGTTATATTTGACTGTGGATGTTCTATTTTTATACCATTCATGGTTTGTGGTTAAAGTATTGACATTTCGTATGCTAGTTTTAATATGAATGTTTATTTTATGCTTAAACCTATTCATTTGAGGAATGCATTGGACTTAATAAGTGACGGGTGGAGCCCGCTATAGCTCCTCGATGCATCGGTAGGTCTCATGAGACAAACTAGTGTCTTGGCACAAGGCCTTGGCAAAATCTTATTTGTAGTCTTGGCACGAGGCCTTGGCTATGTGGTTATGATAGTCTGGCATTATGCATTCCATCATTATGAAAGTGGTTATTGATATTGCATGTGATCATTCGACTAGTAGAATATCCATGTGAGTAAGTAAATGGCATTATTTCATTTTACCTTTGCCATTTTATGCTGAAGTTCAAGTTTCAAAGGCTTTTGTTTTAGTTATAAATTGCCTTAAGTGTTTATGCTTATTTATGAAAGCTTCTGCTATAATGTTATCCTTACTGAGCATCCGAGATCACCCCTTTCAATGTTTTATTTTTTTTTTCAGGATTATGAAGAAGTAATTTATGAATGACCTGCAGGGATAGTATGAGGGGATATGAAGACAAGATGTTTTTTTATAATGTAATGTAAAAATTTATGGATGTATCTAGTTATTCCAAGGCTACTAAACTAATCGGTCTTTCGAGACTTGATCTTTCTCATGATCATGCCAATGTTATGTAATAATGCACCGACTCTGGGTAACTAGGGTCGGGGCGTTACAGAGAAGGTGGTTAGGTTGACCTTTTCCACTTTCAACTGCAGTTCAGGTCAGAGTCCATACTCAAATTGTCGAGCCATCCCATGATCATTTGAAACAAACCATTGGTCGTGTGAAACTAGGTCTAAAAAGAATCGATAGAATTATAGTACTGATTCAATGCCCTACTAAACACAACACAACTCCTTTTTCTTCCTCGGATTCATCAACTCAGAGAAATATTGTGGGATAAACGAAGACATGATGAACTCCCAAGTGAGATCTTCTTGAGGCTTTCTTTGAGGCACGTACTTCCACCATTTCCAGGATAGACCTTCCAGTATCAAGGTAGCCGACATCACCTTCAATGACTCAGGAAACCCAATGAAACTAAAGTTCCTCTCAGTATTCTGTAAACACTCCTACGCCTCAAGGGTATCTTTATGACCATAAAATAGTGGAGGGTTCAAATTTCCTACTTCCAGAACATAGTCTATAGGTTGATCAACTAGATGATTGTATAAGGGCACACCACCCGAAGCTACACCTTGGGAATTCATCACACCTTAGTGGGGACGAACACTAAGGAATAAGGAAACAAATAACATAATCAAAACATGGTCATTTCCATTTCAAATTAATCATTTCACAATTTCAAAAATAAAACATTACAAAACAATTATTAGAATTAAAGAAGACCTAACAATTCACTAAGAGAAACTAGTTCCGATTAGTGAATAAGACATATGGTTGGCGGCCATACGCTAGTTACACCGCCATCATAAAGAGAACTCAAGGGTAATTTCCTTAGCTCCACATGGATTTCTAGACCATGCGATCTTACAAAGGTCATTTTCCTAGCTCTCATTTGATTTCCCAACATAAACCAATTCAAAAAAAAACACCAACAACCCGGACATCCCATGGAAACTCGAGGTTCGGAACAAGCAAGGGTTCATGATGTCCTTCTCATCTGTATGCCTTGAGTCCTGAAAATTCTACTCCTTCTACCATGAAAACCCCAAAAAATGATGGGCGCTATGAAAACAAGGTCCACTCAAGAGCCAACCTCCTCTGATACAATTTTGTCACGAACCAACCCGGTTCAACCCTGAACCGGTCACCTGAGTCCATCGCAACAAGGCCCAAGAGGCATTCCTGAACCTCTTGGGTTGGCAATAAGTGCTAGAGAATCAACAGATAGAAAGTGGGAACGATTTAACATAATAAAAATAAATAAAGCATCAGAAAATTAGAACACCAAAAAGTGAATAAATGAAAAAAAAGTAAGAACAACCAACAACAACACACTAAACTGGCCACGACCAAAAATCCTCGTGACCACGAGAGTCGCACACCAATACACCACCAACTCTTACCCATGGCGAGCAAGCTCGAGTCGAACCTGAAACAAAAACTAAAAACAAGATAACACTATAGGTGTGAGTATTAAAACTCATTAGGTAAGACCAACAGACTATTCACAAAGCACTTCCCTTAAATAAAGAATTTACCAATTTCTAGTTTGAACTAAATTATATAAAATATGGGTTTCCACAAACTCTTTCATTTATAAAACATGTAACACTCCATTCCCTTTTTTAATTTAAAAACATGTTTATTGTTTGAATATAAAAAGTGAATTTCATTTGAAAAACATTTTCATGAATAACTTAGAAAGCCAAATTTTAGTTTTTTGTCAAGAGGAAACCCACAGAAAACATACAAGACACAATAAGGGAATTGGAGAAGTAGCAAACGAGGATCAGCAACAAAATTAGGTATCTCAATCGTCCGCCACATACAAATAAAAACTAAATAAATCATGGGTCGAACCTAAGAGATCATGGTCAATCTATAATGTACTATACGTGTGAATCGTCCTGAAGGCATGCCTACTCTCAATGACATCATAATGCCCAAACGCTCGGTGTTTCCCTACCTAGCCTAACCGAGGGGCCCAATCCCTTAGCAGAGAAAAGTTTGTACTAAGGGCCACTAGCCAGTGAGTATTCTAAACTAGTTCAACAATAATTCTCATAATATTCAATTACTATGATAGGTTCCCATGTCAACAAGTGTAACAAATCAAGGGTGAGTCATCAATGTCAAACCAGCAACCAATTCCAATGTAGAAACATCATGCACAACAACCCACAAAAAAGATGTGGACCACATGATCACCCCCGAGACACTCCAAAGAGGGTTTTCAAAATAATTTATTTTTATTAAAGTTCCAAATGGGCCTTAAACAATATTAAAGAAAAACATCATTTCTCAATAGAAATCAAAACACATACTCGCGTGTTAGAAAAAAACATTTATCATCAAATAAGAACCACACTTGAAAATATGTGAATTATGTTCAAAGTCCAAACATGAATTCGTTCACTATTATGCCACAATTCAATAATAAAATAATTCAAGTGTCGTGTAAAAAATAAAAATCTCCATTTGCGTCAAGTAATTATTCCAAAAATAATTATCTAATACAATTTTCTCATTTATTGAATATCTATAAAATACCAAGAAATTAATAAATTCGAAATTTAATGGTGAGTGCATTGGGAGACCTACTTCAACATTCAATCCCAACATGATGATGTGAGACGCCTCATGCGGGCGCATAAGCACGCACCAGCTGACGCCAACAGTTTTGTAGAATTAAATCACCAATGCGCTGCAACAAACACACTACATTTAAAATACATTAACATGGACTTAAAACAATTCAAATGAACAAACAACACAAAATAACCACCTTGACATGTTTCCAAAATACAACCCACATCATCTAAATTATTTACTAAACCACTTTAAAATTTATGAAACAATTTTCAAAAAGTATCTTATTGCTTTACACACCCAAAAACCCTTCACAACATCTCTTATGATCAATGATAGATCCCTAACATACCCAAACAAAAAACACATGAATTTCATAGTCAAATAAACTAATTGCATAACCTAATAAAAACAGGCCACACGTCCAAAACCCAATTTTAAACCATACACAATCCACATTAAAAATTGTAAACCAAAAGTCCACTCAAGGTGGTTCAATCAGAAAATTCGACAACATGTTTATACTCTTAAGACCAAAACATGTTAAAGAAAAAAATAACTAATCGCTTGCAACACCAACTAATGAATTTTTTAAAAAAAGGGATTTCACTATTTTATAATTTAAGCCAAATGATCAAAGAAAAAGAACCAAAACAACACATATCACAATGATTGTCTATAAAAAATATACTAAATCACAAATTAATAACTAACGGTAGTGAGAAAGTAAGAATTCAGTGAAAAAATAAATTTAAAGGTAACATGCAAATGGATCATACCTCAACCCAAGGCGGAATGAAAACACATGTCCTAGACTGGTGCAGGTTATCATTCTCACCACAACCATATGCTCTAGTAGAATAATTAAACCTTTTAAAAAAATGGAAACGACAATCAAGGATTGGACCATAAAAATTTAACCCTAACCGAGGAAAACCTAATCACCAAACGGAGGGGGAAAATATTTACTAAAGGGGGAGGCGGCAGATGAGGGTTAGGATGTTCACTGGCTAAGGGCATGGCCCGGCTAGGAGGGAGCGTGGTGACTGGCCAACATATGCGTGGGGCTCGGCAGGACAAGGGCGCATGCTGGAGGGGTCCGCGCGACTCGATGGAGGTGGGGATGGTTGTTGCGCCGGCTATACGATGTGCGGCAGACGAACAGTTTCAGATGGAGGTGGCTTGCAGAAAGAGGCTGGGGGAGTGAGGCTCGCTCGACTCGAATAGGGAAAAGCAGCCGACAGGTGGCCGACTATATGTTTATATAGTTATATATAAACATATTGAAACTGTACATTACAAAGGATTTCACTTTTTGTCAAAAAAGAAAAATATATCCGTACATTACAAATATTTTTTCTTAATCAACAACCAAAATAAGATGGAGAAGATCAGCAGCAATGTAGATTTGTAGTTTTAAAAAATTAATTGGAATTCACCATGAAAGAAGATGATTTACACAAAATTATCTGAACATGAATATGCCTTACGCATTAGGTTTAATGAACATAACACTGTTATAAGTAATTTTATCTTAGGCCTCGAAGGGGAGTCCTTATTCATGCAGTCCTGCAACGTTTGCAGCATCTGCTACCATGTCTACAGTGGCCAATTGAATGCGGAGGATTGGCCCCCCGAACAACGTTTGCCTTCTATGTCTGCCCTCTGCATCAACTCCTTGCCCTCCTTCGTTTATGACAGGGGACACTACCCTTCCCTTCAGACCATTTCACTAGACCAATTATGTAATCATCCCAGAACTATAACAGATTAGAGGTCAGGATGTGAAAACTTTCCAAGGTTTTAAAACTGTAGTGGATCAATACAGGGGAAATATATCCAAGGATTAGAAATCATTAGTGACTATGGACAGAATAATAAGAATACATATTAATGCATATAGAAATTGTAGAATAATAAATCTGAATGTTAACCTAAAAGAAATAAATAGTAACCATAATAAAAAGAAGAAATCAGTATAGATTGTTAATATAAGGCTGTTTTTGACATAAGTTTGTGTTAAAAAGTGATTGTTAACATGAACATATACGATTGTAATAGCCTTTATGTGAAACAATGTAAAACTTTTAATTCACATACAACTGGTAAAGATACATGTACCTTCTATTTGTAAAAAAGTATACTTAAAAAGGGCATATTTTGTTGTCATGCTTGCATGTATAAGGGGTAAACATACATGTACCTTCTATTTGTAACCTTCTTCATTGTACATATAACATATCTTTTCAAAAAACTAGACATGTTTCGTTCAACACAACCTGTGCAATGGATGATGGAATGAAATGAGAAATCAACATGTTCAATGTATCTCATTTTTCAACTGATATGTTCAGCATGTGAAAATATAGGTAATCCACTACCTGTGATGGCTGGTAAGATTGTAGGCTGGTTGATTTTACATAGCCCATTTATTCCACCAATAGGATCAACATCAATTGTCAATGAAAAAAAAAACAATACAGCATCATGAGAAGTAATCGACCTGGAGAACATAAAAAAACAGTAGTGCATCATGTGAATTAAATGATAGGGAGAACATCTAGCCATAAAAATGTGGAAAACATAAAAAACATTGACAACAGTGGAAAATGTTATTAAAAACATTATTCAATACATTTTAAATCATACAAACCTGGATGTTGTACTTTGCTTTGAAAGAGATAGTATTGCATGTTTGAAAAAGTAGTGGATGTTTTCCCACTTGAGTAAGTAGTGCATGTTTTCCTATTTGAGAAAGTAGTGAATGTTTCAATGAGAAAGTAGTGCATGGTTTTTTACTTGAAAACAAAGTAGTGCATCATGTGAATTTGAAAACGGTAGTGCATCATGAGAACTAAATTTGAAAACATACGAACCGAGTTGTTTGTTTGTGCTTCCAAGAACAGTATGAATTGAACTTCAACAGGTTGATGGGTTGAGGTCCAGATTTTTTCCTGCCTAGAAAACAGAAGAAAAATAGTGGGAATGACATGAGAAGCCTACCCATTCTTCAACATGTGCATGGGGTGATGTACAGGAGCTGGTCGACCATGCCAAGCCTACGCTTTGTTCAAAACTGAAACATCAAGAAGACATCCATGGACTGCCAGAAGCTGTCAAATTGTTAATCAGAAAATAGAGGGAATTCCAGTGGAGAAAGCTGCCTAGGAAAGAGGAAAAAAATACCTACCATCAAACAAACAGGGCTGTAAGTCCAGGATAGCTGCAAGTCCTCAAAGCAGATCAGTGAACAGGTTGAAAAAGCCACTATCCAGCGCAAGCAAGCTAAGATATCCAGCAAACCATAAAAAAAATGAATTCATGTAACACATCATCATGGAGGTAAAACCCCAGATGATGATGTCTAGATTTTTTCCTTCCCAGAAAATAGAAGAAAAAGAGGGAATAACATGCGAAGCCTACCCATTCTTCAACATGTGCATGAGGTGTTGTACAGGAGCTGGTCGACCATGCCGAGCCTACGCTTTGTTCAAAACTGAAACATCAAGAAGACATCCATGGAATGCCAGAAAGATGTCAAATTGTTAATAAAAAAATAGAGGGAATTCCAGTGGAGAAAGCAACCCAGGAAAGAGGAAAAAAATACCTACCATCAAACAAACAGGGCTGCAAGTCCAGGATAGCTGCAAGTCCTCAAAGCAGATCAGTGAACAGGTTGAAAAAGCCACTATCCAGTGCAAGCAATCTAAGATATCCATCAAACCATAAAAAAAATGAATTCATGTAACACATCATCATGGAGGTAAAACCCCAGAAGTCTTGGAAGACATGAATAAATTGAGTTCATAGAAATACCTATAAAGCCCTCAGGGACCTGCTAGCACAAGTAGACATTTCATATCCATTGACTCACAGCCCAGAAGCTTGATAATCCATTGTGATTTAATCCACATGAGAGAAAAACAACACCCTTATCCAGTAATGACATCTTATATACAGAAGAGACCCTGGGCATAAAAAACAGTCCCTAAAGCTCCAGAAAGAATCTCGTATGAGTGATTGAAGAAGTCATTCCCATGGAATATCTTTGAAGTTTTAAACTTTTTTTTCATATATATATTTAGAAATTTTACAAAAGTATGTCATTGTGAAAAAAGGTTGCGAATAAAATCCATTTAAATAACAGTCATCAAGCAGTGGTTTGAAAATTGGCAACACTACAACCCCTATCCTTGATGTTGTCAGCATAGTGTTTCAGTAGTGAATAATGGTGACAAATAAAACCGTCTAAAGTATAAAAAAATGTCCAGCAATGAATAAGGGAAATAATAAAGTACAACAAAACATCCAGCAATGAAGAAGTGTATCTTGATTAACCAATTCTAAAAAAATCATCCACCATGAAAACCGGCCAACAACAGAAGAAAACCTTCGACCATGAAAAGAATCCTACATGAATAATGTCCAGAATAAAAAAGTTTTAATCAACCTATAGAAATAATGAGTCGTTGGATAAGGAATTTACAACACATAAACACTTTGTTTGAAATATAGTCACAAAAGAATGTTTGATGCATTTTATAAGGTTTATTTTCACCTGGAAGATTGACATCATAAATAACTATTCAAGATAAGGTTATTCAAAGAAAACATATGATTTCAACATGAAAAAATATTTTTTAATAGAAATCAAATAATTTTTCCATCAGCAGTACTGAATTTTTGAATTTAAAATATCATTACTGCATTAGTAAACAACATTATTAGCAGACATAGCAGTGGATAAATAATTTCAAACAGGAAATTTGAAATTAAGAGATAGCTGAAATTGTCTTTCCAAAATTCATACGTACCGTAAGAAAAACCTTCAGTCTAATTTGTCTGTTTTTGTTTTTAAGTTATCCTTTATGAGAATTTGAACTATAGTGGCATCTGTTGATGGTGCTGTGGAGTCACCAAACATGGAAACATTCTTCTTGACTGCATCCTCATCATCAAAGTCAGTCAACAGATATCTCTGCAAGTGAAAGTAAATATTAACTGAAACAAAATACAATGACCCACTACTCAATTGAAAACCTTTATAATGATAAAGAAAATAAGTAAACGTATTTTATGTAAGGTGAAATTTATTTACTTGAACTGTTGAAATATTTGAAGTTGATGTTACACCTCCTGATTGAGGATTTGCAGTTGGTTGAAAAGATTCAACAGTTTGGTGATCCTACAATGGAACATTAACAACAATAGTCTTGTATGGAATTATTTATTGAAAGGGAAAAAGAATTAATAAAATTGAAAATATTGTACCTGATTCAGTTCAATTTCACTACTTACTCCAGTAAAGTCAATGATCTGATCATATTTCACAAAAATTACAATAGGATTAAAGCGTTGCAGGTATAAAAAATAAATGAAATTTGGAATAGATATTAGCCATTACCAGATTGTATGCAAAACTTTCATTGAATTTGCTGATGTAGTTTTCATTGTCGCTAATGAAAATTACCTTGTATGTGTTTTGTTCTATTGAACGATGACGATTTTGAATATTGAAATTTGATATTTCAATTGATAAGAGGACTGTCTTTGATTTGAAAATGTTAAGTTCAGGAGGAAATCCATATTCGTTGTCGTCCTGATGATCAAATTATGAAACAATATTCAATGATAAGAATAATAATTTTAAAATGTATTGACATGATAGATAGAGTTGGTTCTACCTATATTCGCGCATCTCTCAAGTCAGCAGCTGTCTTGTGTATGAATTACATGACTTCTTTGTCAAACAAAACTATTGAAAAGGAGTCTGTATTATCAGTAACCTTAAGTTTCACTCTAAATCTGTTTAATATGAAATGATGACCACACTGTTAGTACCAATATGTATTTTAATTTATTAGTTCACAAGGAATTGATATTAAGAAATTTAATAATTTAAATGATAGTAACCTGGGAGTAGTGCTATGAGGAGATACCTTACAATTTTGGCACCAAATTCTGTCACCTGAAAGGTGTAATTTCTTCATACAAGAAATGCATGACTCATAAAACCAACTGTAGGTGATTTGAATTTTTTGTATTTTTACAACAAGTATGAATCATGTAGGCTATAAAATATTGAGTATGAAATAATATACTAATTAGGTGATGACATAATTGAAAAATTCTAAATACTAAATATTGAATTGTCAACATTAATATCTCTTATTGTTACCTGTGAACAGTTTTTAACATCTGAAATAGTTTTCTTGTTGTTCCAATATGGTACATCCGTAGAAGGGTTGCCAGTTATCGGTGGTGGAGTATTGAACTGTGATTCAACCTCCAACCCAAACTTGTAAAATATTCAATAAAAGATTTAAAAAAAAATATTTACAAACATTCGGTATTAGATTTTAGATGTAAAATGGAGAAAATGTAAATTTAGTGAATCTATATTAGTTCAAAGGTCACCTGCTTCTGAAGCTGTTTACTTCCGGAATATCTAGTTTGTACATAATTGTTGTATCATTAACAATAGTAGTCATAATAACAGTCTCTATAAGAAGTTTGAAACATTTGAAATGATATGAACTGATTGTACTTTCAAAGAAACCTCTTGAAAAGAAAAGAGATTTACTAAGAGCTAAAAATAAATAATGTCGTTAGAAACCATACTGCTTAGTCGCTTCACTCATACAAGTTGTAATATAAGAATAGATGATGAGTCTTTGTTATTTTCGAAATAACTTGTCATTTCATTCACAAAGTCTCCCCATAAACTACAGGTAAATTGCATACCTTTGTAGGAAAATAAAGTAATAGCAAGGCATAAATAGTTTTTTCTGCATTTTAATATAGTAATAGAAGAAAATTAATGACTTGTCATCCTCTAGAAGAATCTGCACCCGTAGGTTGGAATGTCCCATAGATTGCACTGGATGTGTGTAACGTAGAAGTCCAATAATTTCTATAAAATAGATAACCAAAATAAATTTAGTTAGAAAAAATTAAGTACGATAAAGATATTATTGTAGTCATAATTCTATTGAAGTCAACTTCATAGAATAGTTAGAAACATTTATTGAAATATACCTATTAAATGTTCCTCTGGAACCCTCCTTTGAATAATTGACTCATATGAAGTAAAATAGAAACTAAAAAATGGTATGTTTGCATCACATGGTCGAATAAATGTTGTGGATGTAAACATGATTCTGCACGGATGTCTACTTCCCAAGTATTTGCCTTGGTTTGAAGCTATTTGGAAGTTCTGTATCATGTAGCACATTCGTTCACGCAAATAATGTTTGTACTTTGAGATAAGCTGACGGTTACCTAGTGTACATTGAATCTCAGTTCCCTAAATAATGAATATTGAAAAATATGTTAGTATGTAAAGAATATTGATGATAGAGAACAAATAGATACAATGTGTGTAAATGTTGAAAGACATACAGAACATAACAGAACAATATACAAATAAATGGCCAGTTGTTAATGTAACGTAAACCGACTTCTTTATCTCATAGTATTAGATCAACCGTGAAGACATCACTGGAAGATCTGGGCGATGAATTGCACCACATGTTCAGCAAATGAACTTCAATCCGTAGTGTCTCATCGTCCTCTGGTGCAATCTCATTCAATAGGGTTATTGATCGTGACATTGTTATTCTCTGTACTGTTACATTTAATATAGAAAATATAAACATAGTAAGCACATAAAGAAGTCATTGAAGTACACATCATGCATAGGAAATACATAGTAAAATATAAATTGATTATTTTAAATGATACCTAAGAAAGGTTATAAAATATTTCTTTATACACAATATTATGTGTGAACCCAGTAGATGTGTTAGTGTTATCCTGTATTAATATTTTCAAACCATTTGGTGATGTAACCCTAGAAACTGCAATATACAATTGACCATGAGAGAAGACAGACTTGCGAAGATATAATCCAAAAGAAGACAATGATTGGCCTTGACTTTTATTAATAGTCATTGCATATGAAACTGTTAAAGGATATTGCCTTCTCTGTAATTTGAAAGGCCATCTATCATCAGAGTGTGTCATAGTTAGTCTTGAAATGAATGCTGAATACCCCGAATTATAGCCACTAAATATTTTTTCTCCAATCACATGATCACCTAAATGTGTAACAATCATACAAGTGCCGTTACATAAACCATCATACTGATCAACATTTCTGAGTAACATAATGGGAACACCAATCTATAGTGTAATTTTGTGGGCAGCCATCCCTGAGACATTGATTCCATTCATCATTTCAGAGGTGTATATGTTTTTTTCCCTATCAGTATCAAAAATGGCATTGCAAATAGAATCTGAGCTGAAGTAATCTCTCTTATCAGAGTCAGTGAGAGACAACATGTAATCATTTACCTGCTGAACAACATCACAGGTTGGAGTTAAAACTACACGATCTTTCAAATAGGAGACATCACCATAATTGGCAGTGAAATTAGGATATGTATGGTCAAATATTGCAGCCATAACATTTTTAGAGTTGGTAAGAAGATACTTTGAAGGAATTTGGACGACTGCTTCACCATCATTTGGCTCTCCAACTCTACCTTATCCAATTGCCAAGGTCCATCTTGCAAACTCATGGACAACCTCTTCATTATTTGTGGATGCAGCCGAATGCAATATCATGTTCCTTTTTAGAGTTAAGACCTGACAGTGTTGCCACAGATATGAAGAATTAATTCTTGCAAATATAATGTCACTTCTGTTACCACCGGGTATTACCGATAGTATTTGCCTGAAACCCCCCCCAATACAACTGTTAGACCACTAAAAGGAAAATTGGGAGCATTATCATTTCTTACTATCATTATATCTCTTAGAGTACGGTCGAGAGATTCAAAGCAGTACTTATGAACCATAGATGCCTCATCCCAAATAATATGTTTTTTCAAGTGTAGAAGTTCCACAAGATGACTACCTTGCTGAATATTGAAAACTGACTACTCAGTAATAGATATTGGAATATGAAATTTAGAATGTGCAGTCCGTCCCCCTAGAAGCAGTAATGATGCTATTTCACTCGAAGAAACTGCTAGAACAATAGAGCCCTCTGACCTCAGCAAATATGTTAGCATATTCCAAATGAAGGTTTTACCTGTGCCTCTATATCCATGTAAGAAGAAGAAACCTCCGTAATTGGAAGACAATGAAGACATAATGACATCCATTACATGTTTTTGTTCATCGGTAAGCATATTATGTTTAGTTCTGTATTCATTTTGAATGAAATCCTTGTTGTAATGTAGTTCTGCTGCAACTAAATGATTTGGACGACTGTCAATTGCAGAATCTGGAAGTGGAATAAGAGGATAAAACTAAAGAGAATTACCATTTCTTTGTAAAATCGGCTCAATTTCAAGAAGAGCATACATATGAATCTGATGATATTTCAATTCCAA
The DNA here is from genome assembly GCA_963277665.1 of Viscum album. Taxonomy (NCBI): domain Eukaryota; kingdom Viridiplantae; phylum Streptophyta; class Magnoliopsida; order Santalales; family Viscaceae; genus Viscum; species Viscum album. The sequence continues at coordinate 1,113,914,088 of OY728147.1, forward strand.
ATATACAAAAAATGATGCATATAGTTTCAGAGAACAATACTCTAAAAAGAGTATAATATATAATAATTCGACAGTCAGCTGAGGATTCATTTAATTTTATGATAATATGAATTTATTATATTGATAGTATTTATGTTCATCAGTGAATATAAATAAACAACATTTTGGTTTTTAAAATTGAATGGCAAACATACAGATATACCTGGCATTTCTAGCCTACGTCTTTTCCCATACTGAACATATTCACTAAGAAAGTCACAAGTTTCATGCCATACAATGTCTGGGTGAGATATGTTATTTGAAAATAACATGCTTGCGAACAACCTCCGTAAAGAATGTCCCATTCCCGAAGCTGACACCTCTTTTAGAGCTTCAATAAATTCAGCGTCATCTTCCTGTAGTCCCAAAGCATAACAGGCCTCTCTAAATGTTCCATGAGTAATACCATTCACTATTCTCAAATCATCATATGAAGTTTCTCGTTTTATTTTTCTTAGAAGTAACCGCAAGTAAAACAACTCTTCATTTGTTGGAGGGACATAGTATAGTCTACCAATACTGAATCCTTGTTTTCGCGGAGTCCATTTTTTTCATTGCAATGGAAAACTAATCTAGTAGGAAACTCTGCATAAATGAGACATCTACCTTCTGGGTGAGTATTATTTGCTTTAAACCATGCAGTGAACATTGATTCAGTAATAGTTCCATGACTGAGGACATATTAAATATTATCATTGTCGCTATAAGTAACTGTATTTTGTCCTGGAAAATGGAAACTTAACCTCTCAACAGGTGGATATCTGTAGTGGATATCAAAAGAAATTATTCTCCATGAAGCCTCAGAATGAGTTATGTACCGACAGTCATAGTACATCTTTATCTCATCCACATTGTTGTCTGGACAGTCATTGTTGTTTCTCTCATAGAGTGCTGCTGTAACACGATCATTCCCTTTGCTAATATATTTGAAGAGGTACTTTATAGAAGATTATTGATTGCAAACCTCAATATTCAGATGAGGCTGATACTTTAAAAGCAAAACAGGACTGTATGGTACCACAAACCGGTTATCCAAAGGCAGACCATTTCTAACAACCATACGTACATCATCTCTTCTACAATATACCACATAACCATCCTCTTTAACTGTTGTGTGTGTGACAAATTTCTTTGGATAAAATTTTGTACATTTTCCATTTCTCATACATGGGGAGGAACGGTTGGCTTCACTGCAAGGGTCGTGCATCATGAATGTTGTAACCGCTTCATGCAGCTTTGGGTACACACAGTGATTTAGAATTTCAGCACAAACTATTCTATACATCTGTAGGAGTGTTAACCTTGTTTTCATGGAAGAAAAATAATAGGATGTGGACATGAGGAAAGCCATGTTTTTGAAACTCCACGGTTTGAACAACTACATGGGAAAAATAGCATTTTTGAACATTAATAGAAGATGATATGATGTAAGAAATGAATTAAAAATATATAAATATTAAATATATAGAGCGTTACCTGCTCTTGATTTTCCAAATAAACAACCCTCTCTTAAATCTTTCATAAGATGATCAACCTTAATTTTGAAAATTCGAGATAATATTTGAGGTCAGTTAGTTGGACGCATATTTTTATTCATAACAAATAGAGTAATTTCAGGCCACATTGGGTTACATGTGAATGTTAGAAATAGATCTGGATACCCAGCCCAATTACAAATAGACAGTGCATCCTGGTAATTCTGAATCATATACTTGGGTCCACTGATAAATGTTTAAGGTAAAATGATACGCTTGCCACATGATAAGCCTTCACGGTCACCTCTCAAAAATGCATCTTGTAATCCATTGTATAATTCAACCCTCAAACTTTTTTGTTTGAATCGAATGAAAGATAGTCTTTGGGACTAAATCATTGTAAAAGCATCAACAATAAACTATTGCAACAATCTTCTACAATGTAATAATTTTGAGCTATTCTATTGATGAAATTGCAAGTGAAAGGAGAAGTACTCTCTCATTGTTACCTTCCTGGTTGTAGTACTTGTTGTGAAAGGAGTAGCTCGATGCAATACATTGTCAACATATCCATACTGGCCTCCTGTAAATATCAAGGGGTATTTCAATGGAAGATATAATGGGTGAATCTCATCTACTCTTTGTAAATCACCACTTTTTTTTTGAATGATGATATCACGTTCATGGTTGAGATCTTCAACATCTACCACAATCAGCATAGCAATTTCAGAAGTGTTCGGCAGGTTGTATGTGGCTTCACTTGTTTGTCTTTTTTTAAGTAGTCGAATATTTAATGTTGGTACCTCACGATGATTAAGAACATCCCTTGCACTTATGAATTCTCGTGCCAAAGCATTGTGCTCATGTAACATATTTTGAAGTTTAAGTACAATATTTTCGTCAACAATAGAAGGTTGATTACTGGCATCAAAGCTACAGAAATGACATTGGTAGCTAATATTAAATGATGAATGGTTAGAAAATGTAGTACATAATGCTGAAATAGACCGATACCCAATTCTGCGGACCCTGTTCTAACATTATTGTGAAGTATCATACACGTAGAGTTGTGAAAAATGTAGCGGTTGTCCATCAGGTGGACATAAACTACCAATGCGATGGTAGTTTGGTCCATGAAGTCTGAATATACATGGACCTCGACCATTGTTGAATGACTTATCTACCTTTCCACCCATGGACGTGAATGCAAACATTGAGTTGTAAACATGCATGTGGTCTTGGAAATATCGGGACTCAGCTATTGTTCAATCAAATACCAACATCCTTAGGTACGTAGGACATGAAGGCAGTAAGTCTAAAGACATTTTTCCCATCGAGCAGTATAGTTAGAAACATGGGATTTTTCTATTGCTAGAGTTCTTATTTCTCTCATCGAACCAAATAAATGAGTGACAATATTGACAGACTTTAGAAGCGTCACCAATGTCCAAATAACCTGAATCAAATAGTAAAATGTTGAACATATTAATAAAAAATCATAGTTATATTCTTATCAAATGATGCTTGATTATAGAAAAACAATGCAGGTTTAGTAATCACACTAACATGTCTTCTCAGCATTATGCTGCTCTATTGAGTTTTTTGTAACAGGAAATGTTAGGTTCACATATATTGGAAAAATTAACCGTAATTTGATTTCTAATTATAGAGAATATTGTTAAATTACATACCTATATTTTCTTTGTCTTGAAAAGAATCAGTATCACAGAATCTATTTGTTCAAGAAATCATTAGAAATAAAAAATTAACTAACAGGGATATCAACTTTTAGAGAAAGTTGTTTGTCCTACTGTGTTGAGGAGATAGGCAAATCATCTGTCATTATATCTTCATCAACCATTAAAGCTATGAAAAAATAGATCAAATAGTTATACAGTGTATGCCGAGTTCAAACAACCAAAATTTTGTTCATCAAAAAAGCGGTGACTGTCTACTTACAGAATGGTAGTGGGGATAGTTTCATGTCATGTGGTCTATGTTTTTGCTTGTTTGTCCTTGAACACAATGTTGATGGACGAGCAGATGGTTCCAACACTTTTTTCAATTAAGAATTTTAATATCAGTAGTTTATGTAATTATTATTTTCCCCGCGAATAGTAATGGTTGATACTGCTAAATTTAAAAACTACTAACCATCTATACATAAAGGAGATGATGGTACATGTGTGACTCCACCGCTACCAAAATCTGTTGGTAGTGCTGCAGTAATTATAGTAGTAGAGCGATTGGTACAGGTCACTGAAGGTATTGAGTTAGGAGTTGGCATTGATGTTGTGGCCACTGAAATAATTAAAGGTGCAGTAATGTTATTTAATTTGAAATTGAAACAGTTGTGATCATTGACCGGAAAAGATGACGAAGGCTTACCTGTGTCCCTTCGTGTGATGTCATAGTTTGATACTGGTACAGTTATTCGAGTAGCAGACTCTTCGAAAGATATAACTAAAGCATCTCCACTTTTTTAGATGCTGTTAACATGTAAGACATAATGAAATTAAATAGTGAAGAAGTCATAATTAGTAAGAAATTATATGGTGAACATAAAAGTAGTATTTACAAACTCCATGTCGTTCCTTTGTTAATTGTCTCCGCAGTATCCTTGCATGTCTGGCGGTTGATGGGCCAGACATGTTTGTATTTGATTGAGGAGCATCATGTCCAGGTATTGTTGTCAAATACAAAGTTACATATCCATCAGTTCTGATAGTCTAGATAGTAGTTTCAAGTAATGTGTACTATTAAGTTAAAGGTAATAGAATTAACCATTGACACAGAGAGATGAAAATGGAATTCATGTGAGTCCCTGCGTGATGGCATCAGTTGATAGTGGTCCAGTTAATGCATTTGCAGTCATATTGGTAGATGTCACTGAAGAATCTTCAGTAGATATAGGCAAAGTTATGTTGGCAGTTGTAATGAGATGTAGTAATGACACAACGACATTTAGTATCACAATTAAAAACAAACATAGCATTGTAATGACAAACTTTGTAATGTGTTTTATTCATTAGTTAGATAATTTGTTGCCAAAATAATAGAAGACTTACAAACTTTATTTCGATCCTTTAGAACTTCCATCCGCTGCAACCTTGCATCTCTTGAGTTTGATGGTCCATACATCTTTGTATTTGGTTGAGGAGCAGATAATTCAGGCACTGTCATCAATGATTAAGGTGGGTATTAGTCATTTGTTTTAGAAAGAAAAGTAGTCCATATTGTAATGTTTTATACCTGTAGTATAATAAGAACTAACCATTGACAGAAAAAGATGATAACGGAATTCGTGCAACCGCACGTGTGATGCCATCAGGTGACAATGGTTCAGTTGATGTAGTACCTGACATTTTTTTAGACATCATGAAACAAATTTTAGTTGATGATGACATTGTTATTGTTTTAGTTTTAATTAATTGATTTAGTAAAACAATGATACGAATTATAACATGTAATAGAGAATAATACCGAGCACATAACTTTTTTTTTGTTTTTTTCATAATTTGGCTCTGCTGTAACGTTAACTCTGCAGAGTCTGTAGGGAGAGACATGTTTGTATTTGGTTGGAAAAAAAATTTCATTGGAACTATAGTTGAAATAGAAGTTAAATACGTCTGAATTACGTTACTATGGAAACCATTTAATTAGTGTAGTGTTTTTTTCTACAAAATTGAGTCATTACAAACCGTTGATAGATAGAGATTACAATGGCATTTCTATGACTGCATGTGTGATGCCAATAGTTGATAGTGGTTTTGGTCACCAAGTTCCTGAAAAAACATTAGAAGATAATGAATACTTTATAGTACTTTTCAGCAATGTTAAATTGGAAGTAATTATGAGTACTACTAATGTGAAAAAATGGCTGTAAGTTCAGGTATTTAAACATAACAGAACAGAGAACTCACAAATGTTGTATGTTCCGTAGTTATCATCCCTTGAGTGTAGATTTTTTTCTATGTAGCTTGAGGTGGATAACAGTTTTGCAGTGTTGTTCGTTATATATAATTGTCAAGGTGTGGGAAGCAAAATATGGACAGTGGAGTGTACTGATAATGTAATGCAGAGTCAATAAGAAAAAATAAAGTTCTCTAGATGTTTAATTGGACTGAAGTAAATTGTTAGTAATGATAAATATGGAGCGTGAATGAAGCATTCAGAATGCACAATTACCTCCATAGTAATGCAAAAAATTACTAACCTGAATTAATATCAAAGGAATTGGTTGATGTTGTATGAAATTGGTGTATGATGAAGCGAATTGTTGAGCACCCGGGGTGTGGTGGATCACGAAGAGTCAGAGTTGCGAGTTAAGAGGGGTTTTAGTGAGGGGAGTGGGAGAGGGGATTCAGATAGCCAGATCACTGAGGGAAACTTTAGGGCAGGGAGTAGTAGGTGGCTGAGTGCTGCGAGAACCCTCGTACGACAGGACGAGTGGGCGGAGAAATCTAGGGAACATGAGATGTCGGGGCAGCGCCGCAGAGTCATCCAAAGCGTCGGGAATTTGGGGGAGATTAATGCAGGTTTCATGATTTTGGGGGATCTATAGGTGGAAAACAGGTTATGCAAGGACGCAATCAAAATAATGAATAACGTAGAAACTATATAACAACTGAGGAGAAGGCGGAGGTCGGAGAAGGAGGGTTGTGGGTTGTGGGTAGATTGAAAGTCATAGAATAACAGAAGCAGGGCTCCTATGATTTCTAGGTTGTTTCCCTGGAGTACGAAAGTGGGAGCAGGATAGGGTTTCGCGAAGGAGAAAACGGATTTCATGGAGAGGTTTCTTATCCAGAGCACACTACTGGGATTGGGTTTTGGTTTTCATGGAGAAGAAATCGTAGCGCACGGATGGGCGACGTGGCTTGCTGGTTGGAGGGAAAGTAATGGAAAAATGGTGTGGAGGTCTGGTAGATGGACACGTGGCAGTGGAAAAACCTAAGATTAGTATATATATATAGATATAGATTATAAAATTATTAACAACAATATAAATTTTAAATAACACAATAAATCACAAATATAACTCATTTTAATTTTCCGAAGGTAGACAGATCATGCCGATGCCTGGGTGAATCAGAACAGGGTTTACAAAACGTGCTCTGCCCATGCACCCAATGAAGGAAGCTGAAAAAAATTCACTTTTTTATTTATCTCAATAGTTTTGTTTGGGATTCAACTTGAGCCTCAACACAAAATTTTTTAAAGACAAATAAATCATAATATAAAATAATTAGACATGTCAGGATGTGACATCACATTTTTATTCAAATGCAAGAACCATGTAGATTTAGTAGGATTTATAGCGGATATGTGGATCTCTGAGATGCCAATGGTGTGAGGATAGCTGAGTTGGCCATTGGTGATGACCATATTTCATTTCCAACTAGGATTCTTTTGGTTTATCATAACTATAATTATGTACCTAGTGTTACCAAGAACATAATTTTTTTATCATGTTTGGACATGGATGGATTTATTTTCATTTATGGAAGTAAGAGTTTTTTCTTTTATAAGAAAAACTTATGTTATGGTATTGCATATTTTTAAAATGGATTGTATGTATTAAATTATGAAAGACAAGTGATGGAAATAAATAAAGAAACAAATTCACCTCAATCATACAACACCCTATAGTGGAATCACCATTGTGGTCATGTAAATGAAAAACACATGAAAAATATCTTTTATGATGGTTATTTAGACTCTAGTGAGCTAAAACCACTTGATATATGTCAAGACTATTTACAAGGGAAAATTTCCAAGCCGCCTTTTGGTGGAAAGGGTGAAAGGGGCACATAACTTCTAGGATTGGTTCACACAGATGTGTGTGGACTATTTCCAGTAGTAGTTATAGGTGGATATTCTTAATTATTTATGTTTACTAATGATTTGAGTAGATATGGATATATGTACATAATGAGGTATAAGTTAGAGAATTTTATAAGTTTAAGGAACTTAAGAATGAATTATAGAATCAGCTTGGTAAGAATTTAAAGAATCTTCAATTGGATCGAGGTGGAGAATATCATAACTAAGAGTTCATCAACCTTTTATGAGACTCTGGGATTATGTTTCAACTCACTCTTCCTTATACACTATAGTATTATGGTGTTAGTGAAAGGAGGAAACAAACCTTGTTGGATATGGTGAATTTGATAATGAGTCATGTAGATCTTCCATTATCCTTTTGTGGATATGCATTGCAAACTGCCTCATACACATTAAAATGAGTACTAACTAAGGCGATAAATGGAATTCCATCTAAGTTATGGAATGGAATGAAACCCATTTTCTTGAAAAAACGTGTATGGGGAATGCAAGGTATTTTTTATGGTCGTCTCAGTAAGAACACTAGCACACTGGGGAACGAGGTGTATCATTATAGGATATCCCATGAAAACGAACATATATTACCTATATAACCCTTCAGACCAGAATGTGAATGTCACTAGAAATGCCGTCTTTATTAAGAGGGATATCATCCTCAAAAGGATAGTGGGAGAAGGATTGAATTAAGCTAAGTGGATTCTCAAGATACATAAGAGTTCGTACAAGAACAAGTTCAACATGTCACCATGGAAGAGGCTCCAGAAACACAAATACTACGTTGTATCTCAAGAGACGTAAGGGAACCTGATATATTTTATTTCCTAGTCATCGATGATGGATAATTGTTATTATTGTAAAATGATGAACCTCTCTCCTATAAAGATGTATTATAGATCTCACAAGATTCAATATGGCTAGAAGCTTTGAATTCTGAGATGGATTCAATGTATCATAGAAAATTCTGGGTTCTAGTTGATGATCTAGTTGATGTAAAGAATGTTGGATGCAAATGGATGTTCAAGAGAAAGTTTCACATGGAAGGTAATGTTATCACATATAAAACATGTCTACTGGCTAAAGGATTCAGACAATTTCTAGGAATTGAAAATGATGAAACTGTCACGCTAGTTTTTATGTTTAAATCCATAAGAATCATGATTTCTATAGAAGCTTACCATGACAATGATATTTGGAATATCGATGTCAAAATAGTATTACTTAATGGGAACCTTTATAAAGATGTCAATATGACACAACTAGAATGGTTTGGGACACCAGGTGAATCCAACCGGGTTTTCAGGTTGCAAAAATCCATTTATGGATTAATGGAAGAATCCAGGTCATGGAACATTCAATTTGATGAAGCCATAATAGAATCGAGTTTCATTAAGAAAAAATGTGAGCCATTTGTTTATATGAGGTTTAATAGGAATTTGATCATTATATTAGTAATATATGTTCAAAAAATGTTACATATTCGAAACAATGTAACAGTCTTACAATCAGTTAAGGACTAGTTGAACAAGTGCTTCTACATAAAGGACTTAAGAAAAATGACCTAAATTATAGGGATCAAGATCATTAGTGATTGATACAAGATGATTCTTGGACTAATTATGGGTAAATACATTGAACAAAAACTAATGATATTTAGTATGGAACAATCCAAGAGGGGATTGGTTCCATGTCACATGGCCTACTTAATTTTAAGAGAATGTGTCCTCAGACACCACATGAGAATGGTAGGATGTGTAAGATCCCATATGCTTCAGCTATAAGATCCATCATGTATTCCACGTTATGTACCAAACATGATGTTTCCTATGCACTAAGCATGGTTGGTAGATATCAAGCATATCTAGGAGAACAACATTACACTCTTGTTAATACTATCTTTAAGTATTTGAGAAGAATTAAGGATATGTTCCTAGTGTATGGAAGAGACAATTAAAATTTCATCAAATGGTATGCTGATGCTGGTTTTCATAAAGATCAAAAAAATTTCATGTCACAATAAGGATGTGTTTTCTGTCTCAATGGAGAAGCTGTGAGTTGGAAGAGATCAATCAGCTAGTTTTCCTTGATTCAATAGCGGATTAGAAATTTATAGTGGCTTTCTGATGCAGCCAAGGAAGCCATATGGATTCGGGATATTATGAGGATCTTGATGTGGGGACTAGAAGTAGAGACCCTATCACATTGTTTTGTTATAATAATGAAGTATCGAATCTCAAAAAATAACCAAGGTCACGTCAATGGATAAAGCACATTCTCTGGAAGTATCACTTCTTAAGGGATTTCTATCAAAGGGATGAAATTATATTGAGAAGTGTGTCAACAGAAGAGAACATGGAATACCCCATGACAAAAGACCTATTTTAGCAGAATCATGAATATCATGTGAGAGATAGTGTGTTAAATATTTTTATCTGTTGGCTCTAGTCCAAGTTGGAGTCAGTTGTACTTTGTGGCTTAAAACCAACTGCATTGTACTTTTTGATAAAATTATATTCATTTGAATACTAATAAATACATTATCACATATTTATTGCTCTTATTTGTGAAAACGAATATGATAATTTCCTATGGATAGCTGTTTCACTAAAGGGCCATAGTAGATCATTTCTATAATGAGAACCTGGAAGTTCCACATCACTGTTCATGAATATAAGTTCTATGGCCAGATGAAGTTATTTTAGGGAAACAAATAATACAATCCATTATGGGTGAGGACATATAAAACATTGAGGCACCTTCTCATGGTGTGTGGTTTTGGTTATAACCCAAAAGAGATTATGAGAATGAGACCCTCCAATTTGAAATCCACATTTCATATTGTCATTGGATGTTCCTATATGAGGACTTGTGTGTTAGTCTTTAGAATTTTTCATTATTATTAATGGGTATTGAAACTCATGCACTTAGATGTATTGAAAAAAAATATTATGAAACACTATTCACATGGTGGTAGGATATTTTGGGTGCGTCACGAGTAATATCTCATTTATAGATAATGAGAGAAGCATTTTTTCCATTATGTTCCAAAATGGATGTTCATATCTCAGGCCCTTTGATGAAAATGATATAGCCTAAATAAACCCATGGGCATAGTGAGTAATGGGAAAGCTTAATTCCATGAATTCAAATAATGAATAATCAAGCACAAGGGTTGATGACACTAGCATGCAACCCACATGATTGGAGAAATAGAGACAAAGGGATTACATTACATGGTAAGTGTTCGTAGGAGCTGACATGTCATCCTGGTGTTAACTTCATTCTCAATGGATTCCTTGGCATGTTGCTAAATGCTAACATTGGAAATTAGGTAGGATCCACCTAATTACACAATGAATGTGTCCAGGTGGGTCACACAATAAGTATATGAAATTATCACAGTTAAATATTCACTAAACAAGTTGAATATTGATTATTCTTGATTTTGGTTTAATAATAAATCAATGTTGCCTAATCTCATTTATGTCAACACTAGTAATTCAAGAGAATATATTTTAGGAGAAATAATATATTAATTTTTGAATAATGAAATGATATTTATTTAATAAATAAATAGACATTATTCCGGGTCTCATAAATTTGGTGAAGTAAATAAGGAAAATGAAATACAAAAGTACAGGCTGTGTATATTAATATACATGCCTTGTAGTTTTTTGGGGATTTATTAGATATAATATAATTTATTTAATTAAATAATATTATGTGTAATTCGTAGGGTGCATGTCAAGTAATAGTAATAGAAAAATTTCATTATTAGACATGCTAACATACTAAGAATTAAATGAAATGACAAATGCTTTGGGTTATTAATTCATTTTATAATTCTATGTGATATAAATCCAAATTACATTATTCTCATTTCATCTATCCATTCTATGTGGATGTGTAAAATAGTTCTAGTGAAAGCTCTCAAGCCAAGAGAAAATTTTTTCCTCCTAGAAATCTCTCATGTTACAAGAGAGATTATCCTCCATCGGATCAAGGAGATCACTTTGGTAGCGGATCCTAAGGTGATCGAAGGTGGACATACCATGCAATGTCTCTTAAGTTCTAGCACATGGAGTACAATTGGTGATTTAAAAAAATAATTGGAGCACGTGTAGATCACCATAAGAGGAAGCGAGCACATGGAATCTATAACACAATGATGAATCAAATTCAATCGTGACTGGAAGCATCAATGGATAGATAATTCCATCAAGGAAATTCTTTCCATTTAATTAAATTAATTATAACCAATATATGATGATATTTTCTATCATTCCAGGACTTCTCTCATTACTTTTCTCTTTTCATTCTTTTCTAATGATCTGGTGTTTTATAATCATTATGGATATCATATTTCTCGTTGTTAGTGGTAAAATTAATGTTGGGTACACCATCAACGCACTTCGATTGTGCTCATTACCTACACTTATTATTTAGACGGTCGTCAACATCTCCTATAAATATCATCCCACAAAATAATCTTATATGACATACACTATATAAAACCTTTCCTCATAATCATTGGAAAGGAAACAATTGAAAGGGTGATATCATATACTCAATAAAGGTAAAAAAGGGATATAAGTAATCAAAAGATAAACATAAGGGTATGAGACCATGATAATAACATTTTATAACCATAATATACATATCAATGATCATAATATTATGTCATGGAATAATTATTTTCATTCCATAATACATTAACCAATAGTGAATCAGAACATGATCCACACTATCATAACATTGTCATATGAAATGTAATTGTTGCATACATATAAGAATAGATAGTATTATGTCAAGGATATATACCAGGATATTAATAACATGTTAGAATTTAGATAAACCCCATTTTGTCAACATTATTATTGGGACGACTTCCCATGTTCCCTATTTTTGTCTTGGGATAGCCTCTAATGTTCCTTATTTCGGGATTGGGATTACATATCTAGTACAATTTTTGGGTTTGGGATAACCTATCATGTGCCATTTGAGCACATTTAACATTAATCATTACCCAATTAATTATAGAGAGATATATATCCCAATTATCATGGTTATAAAATAACCACCACCAATTGTTATAACATATCTTACATCACATAATGAAAATCCTACATATATGAGGGAAATGAGAAAAAAACATTCCTCATATCAATCTTTATAAAAGATATGGGTTTTATAAACATAGCACCATATCATAACCTTTGGAAACAAAATATTTCTCATAATAATTTCATCACTTAATCACTGCATAACACGTAGAAATATTAGTGGGTTTCATAAGAATTTATCATTGTTTAACTCATAGAAGACAAATAGTATTCATATATATCATTCCATATATATAAAAACCCATTGAAATAATGAATGATAGTAGTATCATTAGATCATTTCCATGGTAAGTCATAGGTAAAATCAACCGAATTAATATTTCCTGGAAAATGTTTTTGATAAATCATTTATTTTTTTTGGTATTTTTTATTTTAAAATCACTTTTTAAATATAAATATAAACAAAATATCAATTCCTTTTCATCATGAATAATCACTGAAACATTAAAATATTATTTAAAAATAATTTGAATAATTTTGTAGAGGAATATATCCTTTTGAATTTGAACAAAACAATTTCAAACATAAAAACATTTGAAAATAATTTTCATTGAAAATTAAATTAAAAAATTATAACATAACATTGAATGAAAATAATATTCATGTTATCAAAAAATTATATTCATTCTATAAATGTTAATCAAATATTTATTTCATGTATTATATAAAATCAAAACATGATTTGTTAGGAAAACAACAATAAAAGATTTTTCAAATAAATTTTAAAAAAATTATAGCATGTGTAAAAACATCATTAATAAATAAATTTATTTATTTTGATAAAAAATTTAAAACATTTTTTGAAATAATGGACTTGGGAGGAAAAAAAATTTCGACGGAAGAGAGAAATAAATATTATTTTTCACCAAATATTTATTTTTAACTCTTGAGTACATAATTACAGGAAAATTATGGGAAGAAATATTATAATGAATTAAATATATTAGAATATAATTCATCAATTTCATGATATATGGATAAAAATATTTCATCATCATAAGTATAAATATAAAAAATCCAAATAAATGATGAGACTGTATCGAAAAACCCATACCACTTTGTTTGGTTTTGAACTGGAAACACCATGAAATAAAGATACTAAAATTAATATATATATATATATATATAGTTTTTAGGAATTTAATCATTAAATATAATCATGAGATGTGTGTACCACATATAAAATAAAAATTTGGTGACTATGTAATATGTCTCATATAAAATAAATGTGAGATGAGAATCCCTTTCCGCTATAATGTTGTTTTCCTTCATCATCCCAATAAAGAATGATATAAAATAAAACATTAAATATAATTAAATTTATAATATTTATGATATAAAATTTAAATGGGTTTTTATATAAACCATAAAAAATAATTGGGTGAGGAATTTCTATTTGTCTCCAGAAATAAATGAGTGACTAGAAATCTCTTAACTTAAGTATTAACATCCCTAGTACATCTTCAAACCTTTGTATAATAAAAATAATATTTATATAATTATATTATATAAACATAAATATAAATATATATATCTTACCATATATGATTTAATATGACAGTTTATTACCCATTTATTAACAATTCCATTCTAAAGTAACATTTTTTTTCAATAATTGATTATTTTCATGCATGATTTGTTTTTTATTTTTAGTTATATAAAATTGATTATTTTTTCATAATACAAAAAATTTCAACTATGATATAGATTTATTATATATTAATTACACTTGTTTTTATATTAATTCTTATTATTTACATCTAGAATGTAAAATACACTATTCGTGGAGACGATGGGTGGAACTTACGCATGAATGTTCCTTCTATTTTCTCAAAAAATTGAATGAAAAAATGTTAAATAATATATTTATATAATAGAAACATTTTTATCTCATATATATATATATATATATATATATATATATATATCTTATTTTCATTAAACATATCCTCATATCCTTACAGGTAAATAATTAATTAATCACATTGCTTCGTGAGGCGATATCCCTCCACACATGAGAACGACATTATCATATTCCCATAGAATATAATGTAATAATGAACATGTGATATCATAGCTATGTAAGAATAATAATATCATAAAAATCATAAAAAAAATAACTGAATCATTATATCTATTCATGAGAGGTTTTTATGTAAAATGAATAACATTGGTTAGCGATGCAGTAGTCCTCCGTACACATGAATGATGATTTCGTAAACCATTTGATGGAAGATGAGTTGGATTTTGGTCATTAAAATGACATAAAACATCTCATTATATGTAAGATACTATTTTTATTATATCATAATGTTTTAATAATAATTAATGGAGGTGGAAGGTGAAAAATATAAAAACGCTCGTTGAAGAATGTTAACACTTCATCGAGTAACCTCCTTAGGTTTGCAATAAAATCACTACTGGGTTTTAATTACAACCAGAGTAAGGATTATATGATAAGAATAGGGTATTAAGGATGTGATTTGGGTATGGGTTATCTAAACCATTGTTTTTAGTGTGTTAATAGGATATGAGGGTGGGTGACCATTATAAGTTATGTAAGTGGCACACTTACGATATATTGAAAATAAAAAGGAATAACCATATTTTTATCTTTCCAAAAGAAAACGAATGTTCCATTATAGAAAATATAAAAGATAAGATGGAAATATTTTCATAAAATGGTTTTTTGTATGTTTTTAGTCATTTTAAACCATTACATGTTTAGTTTAATCTCTCGATAAACTAATTTTTACCTTCAATAAGGTAAATAATTTTTATTATTTTTACTATGTATTATTGATAAAAATTATGTTTTCTTAATTAGATAATATAAAATTTTCTATTTAAAAATATTGAATCCATTTTTTAAAAATTTCATTCACATAAGTGGAAAATTTAAATTTAAAATTAATCCCACCGACATGATGAGATAGCTGGTTTTCTTTGGGAAACTTTTCACAATTTTAACATTTTTTTCAATATTTAAAATGTTAAAAAATAAAATTATGAAAATTTAATTAAAAAATATATAATTTACCTATTTTTTTAATACAATCTTAAAAAATATGTCTGTTTTTAAAATTGTTAAAAGATATTATAATTTTTAATAAAAACATGTTTTCACTATTTGTCTAAAAATATTTCTTCTCCACAAAGTATAAAAAATTAATATTCATATATTTTTGAAATAGTGATTTAAAAATTAAAAAATATTTTTTCTAAATAATTTATCTTAATGGTTGAAAAACTATTTTTAATATAGGTGAAAAATAAGCTGAAAAACCTTTATTTTAGAATAATTATGTTTTAATAATAAAATTCAATTAATTATCATCTCACATTTAGAAAAAAAATTAGATGAATGTTAAAAAATTGATTGATTATATAGAATATAAATTTAAATAAAACCTTTATCTCAATGTTTATAATTTAATTTATTTAGATAGAACATTTTTATTTTTAAAAAAAAGTATTTTAGAAGAAAATTCATTATTTTCAAATATTTTTTATTAATTTCTTATTAATTAGTCACAAAGGAATTCATTTTATGTACTTGTGAAAATAATATATTTTAATAAAATGGTCAATCATATTCATACTCTTCATTATAATGGCTTGGTGAAAATTATCTTGTTAAAAAATAATATGTTAATAGTGCATCGCATTTGGTTTAAACACATTTTTTATTGTAATGAACAGAAAACATAGTGTTCCAAGTAACACAAGCTAAACTCGATGCCCCATGTAACCATTGATAAACTCACTATTTCATGTAATGTAATCTAATATATGTGCTTAATATAATATACATTATTATAAACATTAAATTTATTTGAAAAATAATAATTTCACAAAATATCCTCATGTTACATTCTACCCCTATTAAAATGAATATCACCCTTGAAATTCATCACATTGGTATGAAAATATGGGTATAATTATATATCATTACATCCACAGGTCCCTCATATCATCCACTTTTTGGTTGTTTAGACACAAAACATTGACCACATGAGTGGTCTTGTTTCAAAGAACATAATCCACTCGATCTATAATCACTATCGGTTGTTCCACCTATGAAAAGTCATAATCTAGTGGTATGACTTGTGAGTTCAGATAATGTTATGGATAAGGTATGTGTTTCATTAGGGGAGATACATGGGGAATATCTAAAACCCAGGAAAGTTTCAGTGGATGTTCCTAACAATATGCTACTATCATGATACAATCATGTTTTTTAAAGGGACTAATATACATAAGGCTCAATTTTCCCTTCTTTCATACAAAAAGTCATTAATATAAATACATTCTCACATAATATAACTTATATATTTCATTGATTATTATTATTATAAAAATTTTCTTAACATTTTCCACAATTTATGATGAATTAATCAAAACATATCTTCCATGTGATCAGCTATCTCAATTCCCAATATCATTCAGTCTACAACCCCACTCTAGTACAATGGAGTTATACACATTCTTCCATAAAGGCCTTCTTTTGGATCCATATGAATTCTCATGTAAATGATATTATTGTAAAAAAAAACTATTAGAAGGTGTTCATTCTAAATAAATTTTAATTCTATATATCAGGATCTTATCATATACTATAAGGCTTGAATTATTCTCTCAGATTGGCCAATGATCTATGGAGGATCCAGAGCATTGAGACTCAATTTTTTATCAATATATTATTTAATAATTCATAATGAAATTAATTTGAACATCATATCCTGATAAAATACAAGTTATATTGTGGCTCCATGAAATCTTATTACTTCCTTAATGTATATTGATGAATGTGTATCTAGGGAAAAATATTATCAAATAACAGTGAAATGTGTTAACCTCATCAGGTGATCAATTATAGTTAATAACTACATCAATATCAACGATATGTTAAAACCTATATGTTACCAGTTCTTTTAATAATGTTACTAAATATTGTAAACTAATTCCCCCTCAAATGTATTTTTCAAAAAAAAAAAATTAATAACCAAATAGTTAAATTGTATAAAATGTTTCTTAAAACATCATTAATCTTGATTAATTCCCACCACAGATATCCTAAAATGTTATTTTAATAAATTTTAACTCACTAATAACCTTAAACTCTTAAATACATGATTTTATTCATAAAAATTATTTTAATCTTACCTAGATACATATATTATTCTTAGAGTTAATTCTTCTATTATTCATTTAAATAATAACTTATCTTATGAAAAAAAAACACTCCATTGGATGCCTAAGTTTAACTTCTACCAATAGAATATTAAATGTGATCTAATTATTATATAATACTTATAGTAAAAGATAATAAATTCTCAAAATCACAAAAAATTTCACTAGTTGTTTAATGATAATATTTTCTTAGGGTTTATTCAAAAAAATCGAATAAAAAATTTCCTACTAGTGAGTAAAGGATAAGTGTTCCCAAATTAACATTATTCACTTGAACATTCATGATTGAATATAAATTCTATATCTCATTTTTATTCCTATGATTCTATAGATCATCATCATCATTATACCTTTTATTGGTTCATTGAATCAAAAAATGAAAATTCTCATTGAATTAGAAACACATGAGTATATATGGTTCATTCTGTGAAAGATTCTCTATATTTCCATAGTTAGATAAATTTTTCCCATCACACTAGCATTTTATGGCCTAATGAACTTCCCATTTACACATAAAACATTTATTATGAGACTTTATACAATTACCTGCATAGTTCTCCCAACACATTGAGAATAAAGGGAAAATCATCTTCTTATATCCATGGTTTTTTGGATTTTCTTTTGATTCCATTATTTTGTTTTTTGAAAAACCCTGATATTCATACCTAACTCCAACTTCCATTACTACCATGATATCACATTGACCAAAAACATCATAACTACTAAATTATAATATGGATAAAATCCTTCAGCTACATGATTAATACACTAAAAAAACAACCAACATTACTTTCAAGTAGTTTGATAATACAAGAAGAATACATAACATGTCAGGAAATGTTTCCCCATTAGTACCAATGGATTCATATTCCATTTTATTTAGAAAAGAAAAATCATCACCTATATTTTTACAAAGAATATAAGGAATGAAATTATTTAAAAACATGTTCTTGAACTCATTACATTCCATGGAGTGAATTTCATCAAATTTCCATGTATTTTTAATGATATTACACCATTGATTCAGTTTTTCATCAAAATAATTGATATACAAAAAGAAATGTTCATTTACCGACCACTGGAGAATGGAAAATATCTTTAAACAGTACTGATCCATTACTTAGAAATAAGAATAATATCATATCTACTAATGGTTGGTGTATTTTACCTCATAAAGGACTCAATAGAACAGAGTTACCCCCTTTTACCTTTTGGATGTTCAAGGTGAATCATGTCTTGAAATGTTTCGTTAGAATAGACACAATATTTTTCATTCCAAATCTAAAATTTGTAGATTCTCATGAGAAAAATAACTTCATTCTCCATGTCTCTCAACATGATCAAGGTTCTTTCAGGTTCTGGAAATTAATTAAAACTTGAAGGTATAGTGCTATGAAAAATAATCAAATTTGTGAACAACATAATCATATACATGATTTATAAATCCTAAAATCATATTTTTAATCAATGAAACCACACCTTTATCCATGGATATTAATAGTCATTATATACATAAATCCATGATGATCAGTAAAATGATTTTTTGAATTTTATATGAATATTGTCTGGGAGTATGAAAAAATGTGTGCCACAAGGCCCATTATCAGGCACCATGTGATGATAAAGTCCATATTAATGTTCCCATTTCATATTTATTATCTCTATGTACCACTATACTAGATAAATTCCCACATTTAGTATATAGATACAAAAATATTTTTTAGAACCTAATTTCTCTATTATTAACCAAAATTCTATGTAATTTTCTTATACATTGACACATACTCATACATGTCCTTAGATAGAACCCTAGAAATATCCTAAAAAATTATCCTTATGGATTTTAATAATGTTTTCCCATCCTATTTTCCAAAGGATAACAAAATCGTTCCTTATATTCCAATTATCAATACGGTGGATTTTAATACATATATATTGCATTTTTTTAGAATAAAATTCATGAAATTACTCAAAATCATTCCTAAGGATTGTGAAGGTATAGTGTCTTTGGAAACATGGAACACAATCCTCTTATTTCATAAAATATCTTCAACATCTCCAAAAAATAACAACTCACATGGTACTCTTCTTAGACAAACCCTAATTAAATCTATTCACCAAAATGTAGGGAAAGGAAACATAATAATGGTTGAGATTTGATTCTTAGTATGGTGAATACAATGATATATGTAAGTATAACATGAACATAAGTGTATTATAACATAATCATAACATTTTAAAATCTTACCCTTTATATCAAAGATCATATTATTGATTCATGGAAAAAATATTGGCTGTTTATAAGACATTAGCCTTATGGGAATCAAGGAATAAGTTCCATGAAAGAAAAACAATGGAATAATACATTAAATTCTTCCATACACATAATCATATAAATCTTATATCATGGCTACCAACCAACACATTCATAACAAGTGATTGGGATAATATCTTGTGTACCCATTTCACGCTAGAGATAACATCCCATTATCCTGATTTTTGGATATATATAACCTCCATTATACCTTTTTATTGTCTTCTTTAACCCCCACATGTCACACCCAAACATCACACTTTGGTATTTATTTAATTTTTTTTATTTTTTTTATTTTTTTGGATTCTACATTGTTTTGTTTAAGTGATGGACGGTCCTGACATAAGTTCTTGTTCATTCACTGATAAATGGGTGAGATGGATTTCCAATGTCTGGGGTGCAGGCAAGGCATGAACGAAGCAATGTGGATTCACTAGATCAATGTACGGCTTGCCCAGTGTGCATCGAGTTAATTAAGAAAAAATTTAGGCTGTGCAAGAACAAAATAAAATAATAAAAATATTTAAATAACTTAAGAGTTTTTTTAGTAACAATTTTAAAAAAATTGGGATAATGATAATGATTATGATTATTAATAAATTCGTTAATATTTTAATTATATAGGGAGTATTAAATTATTTTAATGGTTAAAACATTATCAATATGTTATTATTATCATTATTACTACTAGTATCAATTTTATTAATATTTTAATTAGGTTATAATTTTTTTATGTTATTGTCGTATAATTTTTAACATCATATATTTACAACTAATATTACTACAATTATTAATAATAATATTTTTATATTATATTAATTTAGAGTGCTTTTAGGTTTTATTTTACCTTTATTTTTTTACCATTTTCATTTATTTATTTCCTTTTCTTCTCTCTTCTTCATCCCCCCCTCTTTCATCCACCACGCAGCAGCTCCCCCCTCCCCCTTTCCCCCTATTTCGCAAGACACACCACCATTTGAACTGTAACCGATACTCCTTCTTCCCTTTAGTTTCACCAATCAGAAACCCCCTCTTAATCCCTTTATGCCCAACTCGCACTGATCCACCTGTCGACCACGAACTGAACCATATCTCCCCCACTACCTCTCACCCCACAGACCCACACCTCCCATCCCTTTTGACCATATTTTCCGTTACGGTGCACCTCTGGTATCCCCCTTGCCTTCATTTTTCCCCACCGCACCCTCTCAGCAGGTTCATTCTTCCTAAATTGGTTATTTCCTCAATTCGAGAGTTTTTCTAGTTAAGGATTTATGTTTCATTTTTTTTGTTTTTGATGAAAAGTGTTTTATATCTTGTTCTTACTATTTATCCATGTTTTTCAAGTGACTTTTGACATGTGGTGGTCCTTGTGCACAAATTTTGTAGAGTTTTCCTACCCCGAGGTATGTGGTTCCATGTATATTTATTTTTTGGTGAAATAATTTTTGATTATGGTTAATTTAGCATGTTGATTTATTAGTTTGTGTGATGAAAATATGATTTAGTTTGAGGCTTAATAACCATTTATTTGTTTAGTAGATTTTCTATACAATAAGAAAAAAATTTACTAAGGAATTTTTTTGATATGATTATTAGTGTTTTAAGAGTAGTGTAGTTATTTTCTAAAAATATGAAAATGGTTTGGTTTGTGATTTGGTGTAGCGCCTATACGCATTTTGTAAAAAAAGTTTAGAGGGGGGTTTTGGTGTTTGATTCATGTGTTATATTTAAAAATTGTTTAATAAAATCTTTTAGTGGTTTGTTTAATCATGGATGTGTTTTTTTTAAGTTCAACTATTTAAATTGTTGATTGGGTGATGCGTATTGGGTTTTGAAAGGTTTTTGGTTTGCATAATTTTTTAAAATGGAATTTATGTGTGCAGATGTGGTATTGGGTATAAGTGGTGACACAGTTGTTTGGTTTATTTTAATATAACATTTTACATGAACATTGAAACTCTTGATCAAAAATGGTAAGCCATGGTACTATTTGGGTGGACTAGGACTAGTGCGCTAGTGACGCGGAGTGGCATTAGCCTGGTTTCAATTAGATGGATTGATGACTACAACACTAACTAAACTTTTGGATGATGATTGGAGACAAATAGGTTATCCGAACGTTCCTCGGTAGTGGATCATACATGAGAACAAATGTTGTTGTTGTTCTCACATCACTTTTCGTCGAGACATGATGTTCTAGGGTCCCATTTCTCACTTGTATCTATATGTCCTCTCACATATTTTTTTCTCCTTTTATACTTTACTCTCACCATCGGTACATGGTGTGACATTGAGGTTATTATAAAAATAAGTGTGTGTCTGTGTGTGTGTATTGGATTGAGTTTTATTCTTTAAATTAATTATCTTTAAACACCATTTTCTTTAAAATTGTTTAAGCATGTATTTATTTTTCTCCAAATAAATTGAAGTTATATTAGTTGTTTAATATGTATATATGGAATATTTTCTCAGTGGCATCTTATTGGGAATTTGTCACACCCAATGTTCACCCATGGGGTTATGTTGTTTTTGTTATGTATGATGCAGGTAAAGGTAAAGCATTTGGTATTGGTGGTTCAGGTTGTTAGCTGACGTCCTGGTGTGACGTTGTGGATATGGATTGAGGGTGGAGTTATTTTTCTAGGTGGTGGTTTTTGAGTTGAAATTTGGTCACCCTACCTAGTGGTAGTTGCTCTTTGGTTTTTTTGTTCAAGTATGTAACTCACTTTTTGGTTTGGATAAAGGATTAATTTTTTATGACTACTAGTTTGGGGTTTGGTTTGTTTTTCTGGTTGCTTTATATTTATTTATTCCGGTAAATATTTCCCAAATTTTATTTTTTATACCCGAGAAATTATGCCAGCTTGTGGGGATTGGGAATTCACTATGGACCTTACTTCAGACTGGGTCAGGTGTCAGTTAGATGGAAACCTTATTTGGTTCTTCACAATATGTTATCAAAGTAGGTTTTTCACTTTGGGTTATTCTTATTTGGGATGACTTCTAGGACTATGAGGATTCAGAGTTCTGGTTGCGAGTAGGGGGCTTATCCAGCATACCCTGTGACTGAACTCAAGTTTCCATGGGATGTTAGGATTTTTGTCTGGCTTCTCTGAGACGTATGACGTGCCAGTTACAAACTATACATGAACATCAGGTGTGGGTGAAGTGGTTTGGTCATTGTGTTTCCTTGAAATGTTGGTTTTATTGACCTTTTTTTTATTTCTTAGAATATTCTAACTTGTATTTTTATTTAATTTCTTATGTGACTACTTCTTTTTGAGGAAAAATACCTCTCTGTGTAATTCCCCTACAACTACGGGGAGAAGCCTGAGAGAGTTCACCCTCACCATTTGATTAGAGGTTGTTATATTTCATGGTTCGAGCAATTTAGTCATTGAGGTAGGTGGTGGGTCCTACTTAAATTTTGGTCAGGGAAGCAAAGCTTGGTTCTCAAAAGGATAAAGCATATAAGATCCTCATGAAAATGCCTCCTTCTTTCTGAGGTAGAAAAGATCCTCAAGAATCAGATGATTGAAATCATATGATCAAGATCTTGTTTGAGTTCTTTGATAATTATTATTAAGATAGAGTAATGTGTGCATTGTTCATATAATAGGTTCCTAGTCTAAGGTTGTGTGACATAGTGCTTCATGTTGGGAATAATGCACAAATGATCTTGAAGTAATTCAAGGTGATATTCAATGAATAGTACTTCCCTGAGGTCGTGAATTATGCCAAATACAAGGATATTATAGATCATGGTTAGGGAAACTAGACAATGATGAAGTACACCAATAGGTTCACCGATCTAGTCTGATATGCACCTAAAGTAGTCTTTAACAAATAGATAAAGATTACAATGTTTGAAATGGGTTTGTGACAAGAGATCCACTTTTAGGTATTCTTGTTCAAACTAAAGAGTTATGCTGAGGTGGTTGATTGATGATGTATGTGGGAGACTAACCACAAGGGAAGGTTTGGATATTTTGGGGAGGTGTCAGTGTTAGGCAGTGGAAGTTCATTTGAGAAGAATATAATGTGTGATGAGAAAGGTATGAAGAGTGGTGGAATCTTAGGCCACCCTCCTATAGAGACTTCATCACGGGATTTTGGTGTAGGATACGTGGTGTACCATCAATGTGGGGAGGCATGACACATCCATATAACATGTGCCCCTACTAAGACTTATTAATTATATGGAGTTATGGGACACATTCAATGATTTTATAGGGTGACACACCCTTACAAGAATGGGACATGACTTGTGGCTTCTAGGGGAGTGTCAGTTCAGTCAGAGATGACCAGGAGTACAAGATCATGGATTGGTGGTCGTGGTGGTAGGATCATATTATCTTCTGAGTAGACCTAGATTAGGGAAGAGCCACATGAGACTGGTCATTATAAAGAAAATATCATGCCTCTACATGATGTTGATTAGGCACCAATGAGATCTGATATAGGACCTTCGACTTTTTGAGGTATTATTCCAATTACATCTTCTATAGCTATAGTTTTATATGATACTGGTTATTCAATTTATTTTATCTCTTCCCATATTGTAAGTACACATAATTTTCCAACTGAGTTATTTTATTTTGTAGAGGAGTCGGTAAAACCATTGAATAGGAAAGAGTAAGGTCTCAGGTTCCCATTTTGTGCGCTCTTCATGTCATGGGTTGAGATGGAGTAGGATTTTTTTGTCTTGGAATTGTACCAGTTTGATGAGATCTTTGACATGGACTCGATGGTGTGTTTCCTAGAACAAATTGATTGGTATCGATGGAGAGATAGTTTCATGAAACCTAATAGGAATTCTTATGTTTTTCTCGGACAATGGGATCATTTTTCTGGATGAGCGGGACCACCACCCCCAGAACTGGGAAATAATTCTTTTTGGTTAACATCTCTCATGCTGGAGTAATATGGTGGAACTACATTGGGTGGATTACCTCATTTAGTGGATGAATTTCTAGAGGTATTTTAAGATTATTTTTTGGGTTTACCCCTAGAAAAGGATGTGGAATTCTCGAATGATTTGGCATTAGAAACGACACATTTATAGATGGAAAATTCAGAATCCAATGGGTTCATTTTACTGGGCATCTTTCCCTGGCCCGACTCAGTATTATTCATGATGAAGGATGAGGGTTCTCTCCTGTTGTGAATCGATTACCAAATGATGAATAACGTAACCATAAACAAAATACCCTTTTACCCAGATTGACAACATGTTCGACCAGCTACCGGTGGAAAAATAGTTTTCCAAAATCTACCTGTATTCAGGTTACTAATAACTCACGGTGAGAGAAGTGGATATTCCAAATATGGATTTACAAAGTAGGTATAGAAACATTGAGTATTTTTTCATGCCTTTCAAATTGATAAATGATCCAATGGTTTTTATGGAGCTTATAAATAGGGTGTTCCACCAGTATCTCGACTCATTATTGTGGTATTTAGGGAGAACATCCTAGTTTACATCATATATAAGGAAGATCATGACCATCAATTGAATATTGTGTTGGGAACTCTGTGGGATCATAATCATTATGCAATTCTTTCAATGTACACATTTTGGATTACCTATGTAAAGATTCAGGGCCACGTTTTTAAAAAAAAAGTGGTTTTAGCAGACCCTGAGAAAATGGAAAGGGTAATGTGGTGGCTAACACATTGAGAAAAAAAGTTTCAGTGAAAAAGTTGAGGAATTCTATTGATTAATTGACCTTGATGGGTCTCTTTACATAGATAAACTTAAGGACTACATAGTGCAGTGGATGGGGATTCCTGGAAACTGTGTAACTTGGCTCTATATCATCGGGAGATTATTTAGTGGAATCATATTGGGGATGGTCAATGTTAGTAGTATATTTTTTTTCTTCATGGTGGGGAGACACCTTATGATCGATCGTTGTCTCCCATGATAATTTTGTGTTTTCATGGGTTTTTACGTGGTGACGATAAATTTGAGTAAAGTTGTGATGGAGGATATCACTTTTCAGTGGGTCAAATTTTCCTATAATAATAGTAATCAATCCTCTATTTGAATTTATTATTTTTATGTGATCAATGGTTTGCCATGTCAGTCTCCATTATGTTTGGATGAGGTAGGAAAGACCTTACATTTGAGACTGAGCCTTGTATAGGAGATGTCTGAGAATTTCATGTTTATCAAGAAATGGTTATTGATTTTTCAGAGTCACACCAAATCTAATGCTGATAAACGTTTTTGCAATATTGAGTTTTCTATGGGTTATCAGGTGTTCTGGATAGTGGCCCCTTTCTTGGGTCTCTGTCATTTGTGATGTAGGGAAAGATAACACCAATGAATGTCAATCATTTTGAGATCACTGAGCAGATTGACCAGGTTGAATACAAGTTAGCATTTCCTTCTTAGTTGACATCAATCCATGACATATTTCATGTCTCCCAGTTGGAAATGTATAATTTGGTTTCATCTCATGGGTTGAATTGGGAAGATTTGGTGATAACTCATGATTTATTAGTGTTTGAGAGACCAGTGTGGATAGTAGATTTCCAAGAGAAGGTGCTTCATGGGAATTCCATTCCATTGGTTTTCATCTTTTGGAATCATGGGAATGATAACCATGACACTTGGGAGTAGAAGTCAAGGGTTGAGCAGAAGTACCCATTCTCATTCTCTGATCAGGCATTGATACTACTTTACGAGGCCAAAACGTGTTCATGGTGGGGAGAATTGTCATATTCAGACATCATACTTTGGTAATGATTTTTCATTTTATATTTATTTTATATTTTTATCTGTATTTAATTTTTTTTTCTTGAGGTGCAAGTTGGGCCAGTCTTCAGTTCTCACACTTTGGCTGATAAATGATCATGTTGGATTTCCAATGCTTGATGCATAGTTAGGGCCCTGAACAAATCCATGTGGATTTTCTAGATTAATGTGCGGCATGCTTGGTGTGTGGTTAGTTAATTAAGAAAATTAGGAAGCTAAGAAAGAACAAAATAAAATAATAAAAATAATACAATATTTTATGATTTTTTTAATAACAATAATAATTATTATTCTGGGATGATTATTATTATTATTATTGTTATTATTATTTCAGTAAATATTTTTATTAGGAAGATAATATTAAATTATTTTAATGGTAATATAATTATCAATATATTATTATTCACATTATTACTAAAAATATGAATTTCATTAATATTTTTGTTTGGTTAAAATTATTTTTCTATTATTGTTATAAAATTTTTAACATCATATTTTTACCACTAATTTTAGTTTTGTTATTATTAATATTTTATGTTAATTTAGATTTTTTTAGGTTTTATTTTACCTTTATATTTTTTTCTTTTTATTTTTTTCTTTTCTTTATTTCCCTCTTATTCCTCCCCCAATATTCCTTTCATCGCACATCATCTCACCCCTTTCTCCCTAGTTTGTGCCACACCCCACCATATGAACCCTAGATAACACTCCATCTTCCCTCTGGATGCACTGAATGGTGACTCCCTCCACATCCCTTCAAGTCTGCCTCTCACCGAACTGAACTACCCATTTTCCTTACACAGAACCATATCGTCCCCCACCCCACCCCCACCCTGTGGCCTTGCACCATTTGGACTTCCACCACCCCTCCCTTTCGGCAAGATTTTATGACGCGATATACTTTTGATATCCCTACTTCATTCTTTAATGGAATCCCACACCCACTCCACATGTGAATTCTACCAAAATTAGTTGTTTCCTCTATTCGAGAGTTTTTCAGGTTAGGGTTTCATTTTTCATTTTTTTTGATTTTGATGAAAAGCATTTGATATCATGTTTTTAGGGTTTATCTGTGATGTCTGAGCTGTGTTTGACATGTGGTGGTCCTTGTTCACCAATTTTTTGGAGTCTTCTCACACTGAGGGAGGTGGTTCCACATATATTTATTACTTGATGAATTAATTTAAGAATTTTATTAATTTAGAATGTTTATTTATTAGTTAGTGTGGGGTTGATTTTCTTTTGTTTTTGGTTTAATACCAATTAGATTTATTAGTATAACTTTTATACTATATGTGTGAAATTTACTATGATATCCTTTTTTGATATTGTTATTAGTGTGTTAAGAGTGGTGTTTTTAATTTATTAAAATGTGAAAAGGTGCAGTTTTTTGTTTTGGTGTAGCTTCTATATGTGTTTTGTCAAAAAAAGTGATACAGTGTTTTTATTGTTTAATTTCATGCAGCATATTTTGAAATTGTTTAATAAATTCTATTAGTTTTTTGTTTAATCACTGATGTGTTTTATTTTACTGTGCAGTATTTTAAATTATAGTGTGGGTGATGCAAATTGTGTTTGGAAATGTTTTTTTGTGTGAATAATTTTTCAAAATGGAATATGTGTGTGCATATGTGGTATTGGTTATAGTCTGTTTCTCAGTTTTTTTTGTTTATTTGATCATAACAAGTGACATAAAATTTGAACCTCTTCAGCACAAATGGGAAGCCTAGGTACTAGGTGGGTAGAATAGGACTAGTGCGCTAGTGATACGGATGAGGCATTTTCCCAGTTTCAATTAGCAGCATTGTCATCTACAAAGCTAACTAAAATTTTGGATGATTATAAGAGACCACTGTGTTATGGGTGTGATCCTTACTAGTTTATCATGAATTTAAACACATGTTTTTGCGGCTCTCACACATCTTTTCATCGAGTCACAATGTTCTGTGGTCCCACTTCCCACTAGAATCTGTAGGGCCTCCCCCATAGATTTATCCACTTATTTATGTTACGCTCATCGTCAGCACATGGGGTGACAATGAGGATATCATAAAAATAAGTTTTTGTTTGTTTTTTTGTCTTTCCTTCTTTTATGTAATTATATTTATAACCATTTCCATTAAAATTTATTAAAAATTTATTTATTTTTTTATAATTAAATTGAATCTATATTATTCATTTAATATTTTTTAATGGAATATTTTCTCAGTGGGATAATATTGGGTATTATATCACACCCTAACTACACCCTTGGGTGTTAGTAGATTTGGTTATGTCTGATACCGTTGAAGGTAAGGATTTTGGGATTGGGGGATCGGGTTGTTATCTGACTTCTTGGTGTGGTGTTGTGAAGATAGATTTAGGGTAGTGTCCTCTCACAAAGTGGTAGTTTTTGAGTTGTTTATTTGTCACCCTACCTAGTGGTAGTTGTTGTTCGGTTTTTTTGTTCACACATGTAACTCACTTTCTAGTTTGGTTAAAGGCTTGTTTGTTTGTGACATATAGTTTTGGGTTTGGTTTATTTGGCAGGTTTTTTTATATTTAATTATTCATGTAAATTGATCCCAAATTATATTTTTGATACTCAAGCACTTGTGACAGCCCATGAGGATCGGGAATGCTCATCGGTCCTTATTGCAGACTAGGTCGGGCGTCGATTGGATGGTGACCCGATTTGGTTCATGACACCCTGTGTATCATTTGAGCTCATATAACATTAATAATTTCCTAATGAATTGGAGTAAGATATATTTCCTACCCATATTGTTTATAATATAACCACCATCTTTGGTTATTACATAACCACATTCGCATAATTAAAACCATTTATATGGGTTAAATACGATGATAAAACATTAACCATATAATAAGAAAATAAATAAAATTTGTTTTATAAACATATCATCATATCATAACATGTGAAAAAAAACATGTTTCATAGTAATTTAATCATTTCATCAAAGCATTACTTGTAGATAAATAAGTGTTTATAATAAGAATTTTATCATGGTAAAATACATGGAAGAGAAAATGTTATCATATCATCATTACATTTTAAATAAAAACCATTCATAAAAATAATAATAATGGTATCATTAGATCATATCTATAGTATGCCATATATAACATTAAAAAAATGACATCTTAGATAAAAATTGTTTTTTACTATAATTTAAAGCATTTAATGTGGAGAATAAATTTTCTTTGAAAACCATTTGTTAAAACTAAAAATCATAATACATTTTGGAAGTGATTTTCATTTAATATAGTTACTCAAACCAATAATGGAATCATAAATATAATTTAAAAAATTTAATGATAGAAATATCCCTTCAACTATGAAAAAATATTTTTAAAGCATAAATCATTTTGAAGAAAAATTTATTTTAAAATAAACTATAAAACATATAATGAAATATTCAATTCAAATAATGGTCTTGATGGTGGGAAATTTTTTTTAGGAAGTACACATTATGATGATGATTCCATTCATGTTTTCAATAAAACCCAATGATAATTAAATGGAAAATGGAATAAATATTCTGTTGAATATTTTTTTAAAAGTAAAATCTTGTTAAATGTTAATTAATAAATCATTTAGATATTTTTAAATTCACTTTTGATCAAAATATAGAAAAAGGGGTTTTGGAAGAAAAGGTTTTTTTAACTAAAGTGAGAAATAAAGATGATTTAAAAAACATTATTTTGAACTCTTGGGTAAAAAATGGAGGAAAATGATGGTAAAAATTTATTATCACAAAATAAAAATAGGATAAGAAAAATCATTAATTTCTTTTTAGATGGATCATAATAATTCATCATCAGAATCATAAACGTGAATAATTTCGATAAATAATGAGATTGTCTCATAAAAATATTACCATATTGGTAATATTTTGATAGTAAACCCCATGAAATATAGATACTTAAATAGATATATAAATCCAAATAATATTAAATAGAGGATAAATAAAATAATTTCATTGGTAATATATACACCACAAAAAAACCTGTGGTGATTATTTAATGGGATAGAAAAAAATAAAAGTGATACAAAAATATCGTTTTACTTCAGTAATCTATTAGATTAAAATTCCCAATAAATCACAACATCAAATAAAACATTAAATAAAATTAAAATAATTATATCTATGATATAAAATTTAAAAGGTTTATTATATACACTATAAAAAATAAATGAGTTGTGAGTTTTCATATGACTCTGAGAAAGACATTAGATATTATAAATCCCTTATATAAATTATTTCATTCCTTCATATATGTTTGAAACCACCGTATTATAATTATGAATTAATTATAATATTTTATTTATCCACATATTTATCAGGACATTTATTATTTTCTTTGACCATTTATTACACATTTATTAAAAATTATATTTAAAAGTCACATTTTGGGCAACAACTACCTTAATTTTAATGTATGTTTTGGTTTTTTGTTTTTGGTTCTCAAACATTGGTCATAGATCAATAATCTACATAATTTTAAATATTATATTTATATCATATATATATAGTATAAATTTATTTAGAGTAATTCATAATATTGGGATATATAAAATAAAATACTTCATTTATAGAGGTGGTCAGTTATACGAATGTACCAGCACTGTATCCATTTTCATGAGGGATTGAATGAAATAAGGATAAATAATTTATTACCATAAAAATTTATTTTATTCCATATAAATTTTATAATTTTACTAAGTTCATACTTATTACCATCCATGTAAAGATTTAATGATTCCTTTCACTTCATGAGGTAGTATTCGATCGTACATAATAACGATGTTATAATATTCCCATGTAATGGAAAGTAATAAAACATATGAAATCATTATTAAAGTGGATTAAAAATGTCATAATTTCATATATAAATAATAAAACCATCATTATATCCATATGTGAGGGGTTATGATTGTCACGACCCGTCCTCGGGGCCCGTGCCGTGACTACCCCAAGCCCGCCTTCCATAGGCCAGGGGCTGGCGACTAGCACCAAGGCGTAAATCCCGGTAAAAAGGGAAGGCATTGCCTTTGTAAAGTAAACAATCACACATAGTACAAGAGGAAGAAGTAAACACTAAGTAAAAACTGAGTACAACAGTAAGTGCGGAAAGTAAAAAAAGGGGCCGGAAATACAAGCCCAACTGTAAAGTACAACTCGAAAGGGAAAACAACAACTGAAAACTAAAGCTGCTACGCCGAGCTGTCCACTGGAAATCCCACCTGAAGGGTGGGTACAGATAGCTCCTCTGCTCCTCAGATCCCGCCGTCCACTCCAAGTATGTCCCTCCCAGTGGTCCACCTCTAAGTACCGCCTCGCCGTCACGTCCACCTCTGGGTACCGTCTCGTCGTGAGGTCCTCCTCCGGGTACCATCCAGTCCTCGAACACTTGGCCTCTGTCAGCACTGCCCCTCGTCTGCAACCAACACAACGAGGTGCGGGTATAGCCCGTGCAGGGGTGAGTATAACGATACTCAGTAGGGACCCCGAGACCCTCAAGGTATCACTAAAACCAACAAGGATAACCACATAGAAGATCTCAACAGATAACCTCTACTTAGGTATATGCCCATACATATACCTAAGTTATCAAGTAACCCATCTCAATCATGAGGAAACACAAGGATTGTGAAATCAACAGATAACTACTACCCAGGTATATGCCCATACATATACCTAAGTTATCAAGTGACCCATCTCAATCATGAGGTAAACACAAAGTCAAAAGTCTCAGCTCAAACCAGGATTTTCATTATCGAAACCGTAACTGCTGAAGAGCTCCGTCTCTAGAGTGTACTGTGGTCCTGTCACGACTCCGAGGTACTCCTCACTAACCTAAGACTGCTGAAGTACTCCTCCTGTCGAGTACCGCGGGTCAGCTGCTACAACCAAGCGCTCTCCCGTCGTGGGTCGGCCGCTACAACCAAGTGCTCCCATGTGCCGCTACAACCAAGCGCACCTCTGTCGTGGGTCTGCCGCTACAACCAAGCGCTCTCATGTGCCGCTACAACCAAGCGCACCTCTATCGTGGGTCTGCCGCTACAACCAAGCGCTCCCATGTGCCGCTACAACCAAGCGCACCTCTGTCGTGGGTCTGCCGCTACAACCAAGCGCTTCCATGTGCCGCTACAACCAAGCGCACCTCTGTAACACACCGAGTCGTTCGATCAGCAGTCGTCGGTTCTCAGTCAGCTACACGGTCTCCGTACTCCGTACGCTCGTCTCTAGGAGGGTCCGCTCCATGAGCCACAATTCGATACTCCAAGTATCTCAAAGTCCCATGAAGAAGTATCTCAAAGGACCGCCTCGTCATAGGGGTTTCAACACAACAGATGACGCGTCAATCAGACGCCCGGTCTGTGAGTTATTAGCCTTTCCGTCCTAGGGGCCCGGTTGGTTTCGTGAGCGAACCAAACCCGGCCGTACTCCACCTGCATCCAAACCTCGGGCGGAGTATTCCAAAAGATCCGTCTCACTAAGAGGAACACAACAAAGCTGACGGCACGTCAATCGGACGTCCGTAACTCAAGATATGAGTGTTTCCGCTCCGAAGGCCCGGTTGGTTTCGTGAACGAACCAACCCAGCCAAACTCAAAGTATTCCGAAACTATGAGTGCGATATACCGAATCGACCGTCTCGATCCAAGGATCGCAATGCCGCTGACGGTTCGTCGATTGGAGGTCTGTGGCTCAAGTTATGGCCAAAATACCGAAAACGATTCGAAATGGGGGGTCCGGGTCCGGGCCGACCCCCCCCTGGGTCGGCCCGAACCGGGTCGACCCGACCCGGCCGGCGGCGGTCCGGCACGGCGGCGCGGCCTGGCTGGCGGCGACGCGGCCTGGCGCCGCTGGGTGCCACCGCGGGGGGCTAAGCCCCCGCTGTTTCAAAAAGGCGGCGCGGCTTTTAGCCGCGCCTTTTGGAGAACCGGCCCCCCTCGTGGGGGCCTGCTTGAGGAAACCGGGGGGCCGCCTGCCCCCCTCAATGAAACCTCCCCCTCATAAATGGGGGGGCTTTTGAGAGTTGACCAGGGAAATTAAATTCCCCCAGTCTTTGACCTTCCGTCCGGCCACCGGCCGGCCGGTTTTTCTCCAACGGGACCGGAAAAGCCGGTCCCCTTCCGACTTCCGACACCGGCAGCCCGGCGAGCCGCCGGTCTTCCCGTCTCGCCGCGGCCTGGAACCAGCCGTGGTGTTCGTCGTCCGGCGCGGTGCGTCGGCACCGCGCCCCTCCGCCGCGGCCCCGCTCCGGCCGCGGCGCCTTCGATTCCCCTCGACGCGGCGCGAAGGCGTCGCGTTCATGATGATCCTTCCACGGCGCGGTGCGACGGCGCTGCGCAATTCAACTGAGCGAATTCCCGCGTGGTGCGACGGCACCACGCCATCTCGTCATCCACAAGAAAAACAATAATCATCACGAACAAAAGAGGGGAAATTCGGCCGTGTTTGTGCGGTCCGACTCCCCTCTCATTAGATGATAACTCTTAAATATTTAATCACAAGATTATCATTCTAGAACCAAGAACGAGAATAAATAATAACCAACAACGACCCCTACCTTGGTTCAAGATCAATGATCGTCAACGACTCGCGGAAGACAACGTCGCAGAGGTCAGGCGTCGCGGTAATCGTTCGTCAAATCCGTTGACGAAGAGGTACGTCCGAAGAGGTACGTCGTTGGCGAATCTTCGTAAGCCGACGAAGGAAGTTCGAGGAGGAAGCGATGTTTCCTTTCGTTGACACGGAAGACGTCGTCGATCTTTGGAGACAACCGGCTATGAAGAAGAGAGGAGTGGTGTTCTTCGTCGGAGCTTGATAATTCTTCGTTAAAGTTTGAAGAAGAAGGAGGAGCTCTCAAATCCTCACAAGATGGCTAAACAATTCCAACCAAATAAAATAAGCTAAGGGATTATTTTATTTACTCAACCAAACCATTTGAATTTCAAAGGTTTGAATTAAGACAACTCAACCCATTAAATAACCCAACTTTCCAACATAATTTAAAAGGGGAGTTTAGGAGAGAAGATGAGGGGATGGGGTTCGTGTGGGTCCCTCCACACTTAATCCTCCCAAGGGAGGTTAAGTGGATGTGGGTCCCACCTTTAACTCCCTTTGGGAGAAGTTAACCAACAAAATAAAAATAAAAAGTGTTTCCACATTTTTATTTAACTTCTTATGATTTCTCCCAAAAACTAACTTACGATCCGCAATAAACCCAACCTCGGAAAAGGTCCCCTTAAGCGAATATCGGCGTTGTGAGTTCATCGGTGCCCTCAGAATTCAATTCCAGGCACCGGTTCAAAAGATAGAAATTCCCGCTCGCTCGTTCACTGAACGTACCCGAGCCAAACTTCAGAAATTAATTCTGGGCACACCGGGCCTCGGAATCAGGCGCCGTCAGAAACTGTATTCTTGTAAAATTCCAAATCAAATTAAGAAAAAAATTTCCTTGAAATTTCCTGGTCTTTACATTACTCCCACCTCAGGGATTTACGTCCCCGTAAAGCTTCAACACAAACTAGGGTCACAAAAGCGGTACCGAGCACGCATCTGAGCCTTCCGCTCCTATGTGCTCACCTGGAGGTTTCA
Organism: Viscum album; assembly: GCA_963277665.1. NCBI lineage: Eukaryota > Viridiplantae > Streptophyta > Magnoliopsida > Santalales > Viscaceae > Viscum > Viscum album. The sequence goes on from OY728147.1 coordinate 1,113,949,451, forward strand.
TACTGCCAAAGAAAGTGCACCTAAGGAATCGATCATCCTCGTAGGATCTGCTCCTATTGATCCTCGATCCCCACTAGAATCTCCGTGGAAGACACCCCATCGCCATCGTCCAGCTCCTCATGGTTGATGGTATGCGAAGGGTCGAGCACGTATCTTCTCAGTTGAGATACGTGGAAGTTGTCGTGCACCTGGTGCAACTGCGGTGAATGATTCAAGCAGTAAACCACCCCGCCTACCTAGCTGGGGACCTAAGAAGGTCCGCTGAACCCCGAAGATAACTTGCCGCCTTGGCCACATCTCCGTAAACCTCGTCGAGGTGAGACCCGTATAAGGACGTGATCGTCATCCTCGAACTCTAGAGGTCTCCATTTTCTGTTAGAACTGGAACTCGAAAGGCTGCTGTCACGAGGGTAAGGTTGACCGACTCAAGAGTGATTGATCGCACCCTCCTGTGCAAGAGTTACCCTGCGCTGTCTGGGGTTTCCTTTTCCGCCGACCAAGGAAAACCCATCCCGACGTTTGCCTAAAACTGTCAATTTGAGTATGAACAATTATTTCCCATCCCATACTCAAACTAACGTCGTAAGGCCTCGACGCTGCCACCAAGAGATTCCAACTGAAACTCTCGCCTCGAGGGTCTGACCACACCATCGGTGTAAGTGTGATTATCAAGTCTCCTCCCAAGGTATCTCCAGACGTGAGGGTCAAGTCCACGGCTTACCGGAAACTCTAGGTCTGGAACAAGATTTGTGAAAGCAATAAATGATTCACATCGACGTCCATTACTACAACAGCTAGTAGTGGACACAGACTGTCCCTTGAATCATTTCTAGAGCCATTGGGTCACACTCCTTGACCGCATGTAGCCACACTCTTCCTCCGCCCTCCAGCTCCCTGAGCCTGGAAGGAATAACTAAGGCGGGTGGTTGTACAATGTTAGGATGTACACCACCTCATGCTGCTCTCCTAGCTCTGCCTCCACGTCTGCTGCTTCGTAGACTCATCTCTCCTTTAAGCTTCCTCTTCTTTAACACGCCCGAGTCTCTAAGACTGGCACCGGTTTCCTGTTTCTTACTGCACTGTGCAGTCTTCATCCTATCTTAGATGTCCTGTACCTCCTTTAGTCTCACAAGAGCTGCTATGATTTCTTCTTTGCCGATAAGAGAAACTCGGTCTCATCCCCTGGATGAACCACATTCGTTGCCTAATACAGTCAATCCTGACATGAATGATGCATTCATGCCATGGATGACATCGTAAGGCCTCGACGTAACTACTAAGAGATTCAACTTTCACTCTCGCCTCCAAGGGTCGAGTCACACTGTCGGCATCAGTGTGAGGTCACTGGGTCCCCTCCAGTAGAAATCTCGAAAGTGAGGGTCAAGTCTACAGTTTTAACCGGGACCACTCAACATCAACCAAACAAAAGGACAGGAAAGAAAACAAAGATAAGTGTCTTTTTATTATTGCAGCTCATAGTACAAAGACATGAATAAAAAAGCAACATGGAACTAGAAGTACAAAGGACGTATCCACTAGTTCCTCTCCTTCCCACCTGCTCTCAGATCTCTACTGCCTTGTCCACTGCTCGGCTATTGCTCAAGAACTCACCGCTGCTTCTGTCTCGGTGGATCCTCCAACACCCGCTGATCAATCGTACGAGGAGTCGGACAGTCACATGCCAGGTGACACTTTCCGCCGCAGGAGTAACATTGTCCATTTATGGCACGCCTGGCTCTGACCCCACCTCGGGTGCCCCGCACCACCGGTCCTAAAACCCAAGATCGTCCAACTGCTAGTCCGGTCCTCCTGGACCTCTGCATCATCTGTCTACTGCCCACAAATGACTCGACTAGTGATCGAAAAACACGCGGCAAAGGTAGAAGCTATTGTACACGCTCGGGGTGTAGAGCTACTGGCACAAACTTCACCCTGAAGAAGGTCTCGAAGTCTTCCCATGCGAAGGTCATCCCGTCGCAAAACTGTATCAAGTGGCTCCACCACCTGCCTGCTGCTGCCTGAAGGAGGCTGGCAGCAAAGATCACCATGAAGTCTTCCGACATCCCCACTAGCCTGAAGACTCCCACCACAGCCTCCAGCCAATCCTCAGCGACCTGCGGGTCCGTCTCTCCCCGGAACCTGGGTGGCCTCTGGCGCTAGAACTCGTGCAGCGCACTCAAGTGGCGTGCATCGCCTACTGTTGGGGATGGTGGCATCGGTGGCCCAACGTATGGTAGTATCACTGGTGCCTCCACTGGTGCCTCAAATGCAAGAGGGCCCTGTACCGAAGCCTCTTCGCTCGACAGGCTATCAGTACGCACATCCCTCTGGGCTCTAGCTGGTCGTTCGTGAAAAGGCATCCTGAAAGAAACAACGTAACACGGTCAAACGATTATACCTGGTGAGCTGACCTGGTTTGAGCTGACATTTAAAAAAACTTCTGGAAACACACACACAATCAGTGTTTTTGTGCACAAAGTCGGAAATCAGTTGTCAGGGTCCTGGTGTATGGATACGTCGGCCGCCCGCACCAACACTGGACTCCCTGAACTGAAAACCACACTCGGTACTCTCAACACTATTGCTTTACAGAAAGAAACATCAGAGTTATAAGTTCAGCTGTATAACCGAACTCCTCTGATACCAATTTGTCACGACCCATCCTCGGGGCCCGTGCTGTGACTACCCCAAGCCCGCCTTCCATAGGCCAGGGGCTGGCGACTAGCACCAAGGCGTAAATCCCGGTAAAAAGGGAAGGCATTGCCTTTGTAAAGTAAACAATCACACATAGTACAAGCGGAAGAAGTAAACACTAAGTAAAAAATGAGTACAACAGTAAGTGCGGAAAGTAAAAAAAGGGGCCGGAAATACAAGACCAACTGTAAAGTACAACTCGAAAGGGAAAATAGCAACTGAAAAGTAAAGCTGCTACGCTGAGCTGTCCACTGGAAATCCCACCTGAAGGGTGGGTACAGATAGCTCCTCTGCTCCTCAGATCCCGCCGTCCACTCCAAGTATGTCCCGCCCAGTGGTCCACCTCTAAGTACCGCCTCGTCATCACGTCCACCTCTGGGTACCGTCTCGTCGTGAGGTCCTCCTCCGGGTACCATCCAGTCCTCGAACACTCGGCCTCTGTCAGCACTGCCCCTCGTCTGCAACCAACACAACGAGGTGCGGGCATAGCCCGTGCAGGGGTGAGTATAAAGATACTCAGTAGGGACCCCGAGACCCTCAAGGTCTCACTAAAACCAACAAGGATAACCACATAGAAGATCTCAACAGAAAACCTCTACTTAGGTATATGCCCATACATATACCTAAGTTATCAAGTAACCCATCTCAATCAAGAGGAAACACAAGGATTGTGAAATCAATGGATAACTACTACCCAGGTATATGCCCATACATATACCTAAGTTATCAAGTGACCCATCTCAATCATGAGGTAAACACAAATTCAAAAGTCTCAGCTCAAACCAGGATTTTCATTATCGAAACTGTAACTGCTGAAGAGCTCCGTCTCTAGAGTGTACAGTGGTCCTGTCATGACTCCGAGGTACTGCTCACTAACCTAAGACTGCTGAAGTACTCCTCCTGTCGAGTACCGCGGGTCAGCTGCTACAACCAAGCGCTCTCCCGTCGTGGGTCTTCCGCTACAACCAAGCGCTCCCATGTGCCACTACAACCAAGCGCACCTCTGTCGTGGGTCTGCCGCTACAACCAAGCGCTCCCATGTGCCGCTACAACCAAGCGCACCTCTGTCGTGGGTCTGCCGCTACAACCAAGCACTCCCATGTGCCGCTACAACCAAGAGACCCTCTATCGTGGGTCTGCCGCTACAACCAAGCGCTTCCATGTGCCTCTACAACCAAGCACACCTTTGTAACACACCGAGTCGTTCAATCAGCAGTCGTCGGTTCTCAGTCAGCTACACGGTCTCCGTACTCCGTACGCTCGTCTCTAGGATGTTCCGCTCCACGAGCCACAAGTCGATACTCCAAGTATGTCAAAGTCCCATGAAGAAGTATCTCAAAGGACCGCCTCGTCATAGGGGTTTCAACACAACAGACGGCGCGTCAATCGGACGCCCGATCTGTGAGTTATTAGCCTTTCCGTCCGAGCGGCCCGGTTGGTTTCATGAGGGAACCAATCCCGGCCGTACTCCACCTGCGTCCAAACCTCGGGCGGAGTATTCCAAAAGATCCGTCTCACTAAGAGGAACACAACAAAGCTGACGGAACGTCAATCGGACTTCCGTAGCTCAAGATATGAGTGTTTCCCCTCTGAAGGCCCGATTGGTTTTGTGAACGAACCAACCCGGCCGAACTCAAAGTATTCCGAAACTTTGAGTGTGATATACTGAATCGACCGTCTCGATCCAAGGATCGCAATGCCGTTGACGGTTCGTCGATCGGAGGTCCATGGCTCAAGTTATGGCCAAAATACCGAAAACGATTCGAAACGGGGGGTTCGGGTCCGGGCCGACCCCCCCCCCCCCCCCCGGGTCGGCCCGAACCGGGTCGACCTGACCCGGCCGGCGGCGGTCCGGCGCGGCCCGGCCGGCGGCGGCGCGGCCTGGCACCGCTAGGTGCCACGCGCGGGGGGATAAGGCCCCGCTGTTTCAAAAAGGCGGCGCGGCTTTTAGCCGCGCCTTTTGGAGAACCGGCCCCCTTCGTGGGGGCCTGCTTGAGGAAACCGGGGGGCCGCCTGCCCCCCTCAATGAAACCGCCCCCCCTCATAAATGGGGGGGCTTTTGAGAGTTGACCGGGGGAATTAAATTCCCCCGGTATTTGACCTTCCGGCCGGCCACCTAGCCGGCCGGTTTTTATCCAACGGGACCGGCAAAGCCGGTCCCCTTCCGACTTCCGACACCGGCGGCCCGGCGAGCCACCGGTCTTCCCGTCTCACCGCGGCCCGGAACCGGCCGTGGTGTTCGTCATCCAGCACGGTGCGTCGGCACCGCGCCCCTTCGCCGAGGCCCCGCTCCGGTCGCGGCACCTTCGATTCCCCTCGGCGCGGCGCGACGGCGCTGCGCAATTCAACTGAGCGAATTCCCGCGTGGTGCGACGGCACCACGCCATCTCGTCATCCACAAGAAAAACAATAATCATCACGAACAAAAGAGGGGGAATTCGGCCGTGTTTGTGCGGTCCGACTCCCCTCTCATTAGATGATAACTCTTAAATATTTAATCACAAGATTATCATTCTAGAACCAAGAACGAGAATAAATAATAACCAACAACAACCCCTACCTTGGTTCAAGATCGATGATCGTCAACGACTCGCGGAAGACAACGTCGCGGAGGTCGGGCGTCGCAGTAATCGTTCGTCAAATCCGTTGACGAAGAGGTACGTTCGAAGAGGTACGTCGTTGGCGAATCTTCGTAAGCCGACAAAGGAAGTTCGAGGAGGAAGCGATGTTTCCTTTCGTTGACACGTAAGACGTCGTCGATCTTTGGAGACAACCGGCTACTAAGAAGAGAGGAGCGGTGTTCTTCGTCGGAGCTTGAGCGTTCTTCGTTAAAGTTTGAAGAAGAAGGAGGAGCTCTCAAATCCTCACAAGATGGATAAACAATTCTAACCAAATAAAATAAGCTAAGGGATTATTTTATTTACTCAACCAAACCATTTTAATTTCAAAGGTTTGAATTAAGACAACTCAACCCATTAAATAACCCAACTTGCCAACATAATTTAAAAGGGGAGTTTAAGGGAGAAGATGAGGGGATGGGGTTTGTGTGGGTCCCTCCACACTTAATCCTCCCAAGGGAGGTTAAGTGGATGTGGGTCCCACCTTTAACTCCCTTTGGGAGAAGTTAACCAACAAAATAAAAATAAAAAGTGTTTCCACATTTTTATTTAACTTCTTATGATTTCTCCCAAAAACTAACTTACGACCCGCAATAAACGCAACCTCGGAAAAGGTCCCCTTAAGTGAATATCGGCGCTGCGAGTTCATCGGTGGCCTCGAAATTCGATTACGGGCACCGGTTCAAAAGATAGAAATTCCCGCTCGCTCGTTCACTGAACGTACCCGAGCCAAACTTCGGAAATTAATTCCGGGCACATCGGGCCTCGGAATCAGGCGCCGTCAGAAACTGCGTTCTTGTAAAATTCCAAAGAAAATTAAGAAAAACTTTTCCTTGAAATTTCCGGGTCTTTACAATAATGGAAACTAAATAACATTGATTCGTGTGGCGGTAATCATTTCTACAAGCGAATGATGATTTCAAAAACAATATGATGGAAGAAAAGATGGTTAAAGGATATTACCTTAAGATAAAAAAAATCTCATTATATGTATGATATGGATGATATTATATCATAAATGTTCAATGATAATTTTAATTGGTGGAGGAATAAAAAATGAAAATGATCATTGAAGAAAATTAATTTTTCTTCGAGTAAGATCATTATGTTTTCACTACAACCCTCCTATGTTGGTATTCTAACAAAAATAAGGCATATATAATTATTTTTTGGAATTAAGTGATTAATTTTTAAAAGGATATTTTGAAACAAACCAATTTTGAATGTGTGATGAGAAAAATGAGAGGTGATTGCATTTTATAAGTGAGAGGAGTGGCACATTTGTAATTATTTGAAAATTAAAATGTGTCACCACTTTTTTGTCATTATAAAAACTCCCAAAGTGGAAAATTATATATAATTTAATATGTAAGGTCAAAATATTTCCTTATATTAGATTTTACACACGTTTTTCATTATTTATAACCCATATATTTATATAATAACTCCTGATAAACTCAATTTACCTTAACCGCTATAAATAATTTTTTTTTCTATTTTTACTATTTATTATGTTAAATAAATTATGTTGAACATATTTTATAATAAAAATTATTCTAATTCAAAATATGGAAACAATTTTTTAACAATTAATTTATAAAATTGGAAAACTTTAATTAAAAATTAATCCCACAAACACGATGAGAAAGGGGGTTTCAAAAAGAAAATATTCAAAAAATTAAATATTATTATATCAAATTTCCTTAAGAAAAATAATTAAATTGCCTAAATTTCAATAAAAGATAAATAATTTAATTAATATTTCATTTGAAACTATATTAAAAAATTTTACTACTGTAAAATGTTGCAAAGAAATTTTAATTATTAATAAATACTTGTATTTTTACCCTTCCTCAACAAATTTAACTGCTCAAAAAATTCTAAAAATTTAATACTAGAATAATTACTGAATTATTATTTAAAAAATGAACATTATTTGGAAAAAATATGTTTCTAAATGTTTCAAAAATTATATTCAAAATAAATGCACTAAAAGAGAAAAATATTTTTTTTAAATGTTGTTTTTATACATAAAATTGTATTTATTATTATCTATGATATATAAAAATTATAATATGAATGTTATAAAATTTATTCAATTAATAAGGTATTAACTTTCTTAAGAAAATTTAAAAAAAATATCAAATTTATTAAGTTAGAACGTGTATTTTGGATTAATTTTTTTTAATAAAATTATTTTATTTATTTTTAGATTGTTTTTTCTTGAATTTTTAATAAATTGGTTTCCAAATAAATCATTTTATATAAATTTTAGAACCATCTATTTTCATAATTTAGTTAATCCTATTCAAAATTACACTTCCAATGACTAGTTATTAACGGACATATTAAATAATAATATTTTAATAGTACATCATGTTTCATTTAGGGAAGGTTTGTGTGTAACACAATCCAAACTCAGTGTATCATGTTAATCAAACAAATCTTAGTGTTTCATGTAACACAATATAAACACCTATTTTCATACAAAAAAAAAGATAAATGCTATGTTGTTTCCAACGCACAACATTAAAAACATTAAATTTATATGACAATAATATTTCAAAAATAATCATGGTGTAACATTGAGGATGTATGATAGTTCTTGTATAACCCCCCTCCCGTTAATAAAAAATGTACTATAATATTTATAGGTCCAATAAAATATATAATGTCACTTGGATTAAGTGGACTGGGTTCTATCCCTATTCTCTCACCTTTCAATTTCCTCTAAAATGACCCCTAGCTGTATTGTCAGTACCCACATCCCTCAATCCTAGTTATGATAATATATTTCATGAATTCAATGGTGGTAAATGAAAAATATTTTATCTCCATTTATGTGGTTGATTTTTTTAATTTAATGATTTTCATAGATATACCCTCATTTGTAAATTTAGGTTAGATTATCAAACCTTTCTAATCATTCAATGTATTTTCAGCTCTTGGGATCTTTAACCTTTAGTTTCGGACTACATGTAAAACAAAAACAACTTATACATACTTCTATTCATGAAAGAATACTTAAATTTAACATACAAAATTTTAGAATTCCCATGTTGAATGTGGTTCCTTATCTTTAACTATAAGTCTTTAGATATTGACATGGGTTTGGATGTAAAGATGGAAATTATTTTGGTTTATCTGCCTAAGATAACCATAATATTTTATAAACCAATTGTTTTAAATTATATTTTTGACTCTATTAGAAACATCATTTTACCCTATAAAGTCATTTTTTAGTTGAAAATACCTTTTTGTCTAGTATTTGTATTGAGAGAGATCATTATTCACTATTACTATAATGCCCAACATTGCATGTTGTGTAACCATTTAATTATAGTGGATACTTCATATTATCTCAATAAAATATTTCTAATCCATTTTTTATTTTTATGAGAATTGTTGTTATATAATATTCATCCTCAATATGAGTGTGGATTATCCTATTAAATATTTTGAGTTAGAATAAGTTCCTTCATAGAGATATATCATGGAAAGTCAACATTGGTTCTTATATTCTATGATAAATAGTTCATGGACATGTTAATGATAATACAAGTTCCCCATAATTTAACCACCTAAAATTTGGAGAATATGATCGTACAGGTTCTTGAATAGTCTTCGTATTTTTTCCATTATTTAGGTACTATTTTTAAGGACTATTACGTTATACCATATTCTTGGATACCTTTTTTTTATCACATATAGGGGTGACTCCTCTATTACACCTTTTAGTTTAAACCTATGAGGATAATGTAGTCAAATATGGTGGTTGGTTCCCATAATCTAATGATCATAATGAATATGGTTGTTAATGTTTTATCCCAAATCATATTTCATTGTAGTTTTAGGAAGCATGTAATAGGATTCTATATTTTTTTCTCCTCGACTAGAAGCTGGCCTCTCTATAATAGTTTCCATAAGTCACAGTCTTCCTTCCAAGATGGAGATTTCTATCCTTGATTTTGTAGTGGTTCATGTTCAATTTTTGATCAGTATATCTTCTAAATTTTCTCTCAACCTCTAAAATGTGATGTAGTTAGTAAATGAAGAAATTCCAAATCATTCCTCCCAATGTAAGTTTCATGGGGCTATAATATTTATCCACTCATTTCCATAGGCATGAAATCTAGATCTCAATATAAATCCTACGTCGATAATATATCATATTTTCTATAAAGGCCAAAAAATTATTCTAATTAATTTTAATATTCCATTTATACTTCCTCATGAAATCCATAAAAAATTGGATTTAAGGGGAATTAGATACTTAAAAAATCTTAATTTCTCTGTAATTAATTAAATAATAATTTTTTTCCCTCATTTCCATCCACAAATTTAAGAAAATATATTCATCAAACACCCATTTTAAAACCATGATTCATGTAGTGAATTATATGAATGATATTTTGAGTAAAAAACATGTTAATATTTTCATAAAAAGTAATATTTTCATGATATTAATAAAAAATTTCTTCACAACGCATCATGTATGAAGTATTTCAATCCACTGTATGGATTTCCCATATCATAATTCACCCAAATTTTTAAATTCATGAATGGGTTATACTCTAGAATTATCTATATTCTATCGATTAATCCTTTAATAGATGTATAATTAAAGGAAACATCAATAACATTATTAATTAATGTTAGATGATGGGAGGGAATAACTAATTTTTGAAATTAGTGAATGATTTTAAATTATTTTCATCGGACAAAAATATATTAGATCTTAGTCATTGTGTTGATCATTTAACATAGTATAATAAATAATTTTGTATTCGAAGAACTTTTTTCTATTTTTATATGTGTATATAAAACATTCAATGTATATCTAGTTTCCCCAAAACCATAATTAAAATATGGCTCAATAAATATCAAATCTCTATTGACCATAGATCAAACATCAACCCTAGATGGGTGGATTTCACAGTTTCATCTTCTATAACATTTGGATCCAAGATAGTGAAATATTACACACAATTTTTGCTTCATGGAGGTCTTACATATAGGTGAACTCGTGTATCGTACCGCAATAAATTATCATGACATTTTAATGAGAAATGTTTTTGGAGTGAATAGACACCTGAGTAACCAAACTAGTTTATATTATTAAAAAATGGAAATTTGAAGTATTTATGAGATATTATAAATACATGGGATGATTTTTGATTTTATATCCCTTTTATTTATCAAAAATAAATTAGTTATTAGATTATTTGAATCGTAAAGTAATTCTCTTAAAAATCATGGGTCATGTGGATATAGGATGGAAACATAAACATGAATGTATCAAATAAAAGATGTTTGTTGGCATTCTCAACATTAATATTGAAAATATATATTATACTAGATCTCTCAAGGTATAATTAATCCATTCTATATTAAATTTAACATCCCTCTTTAATGTTTCAGTTCTAAAGAATAGGTATGTGTACCATAGTGAGGATAATAAAAACTATATCGGTAATCATATTCCATTCAATCTACATAAAAATAATGTTATTAATTACATTGATATATATGAATAATTCCAGTAAACTATCAATAATATATTCTTATACACCTGTTAAACATCATATGGCTTATCTGGTTCATTCAATGGGGTTTCTTGGGAGATCATAAAGCAAGAGGTCATCAGTTCCATTAAGAACTATTTTAGTGGAAGAACACATTTGAATGACCTATTTTTTGCGGTAGTAAATTTCATATTAATTTGGTGAAAATATAAATACTTAGTGAGTACCATATTATATTTATTTTAAATTTATTGTATAATTCCCATTAAAAAATAAAATATGGTAGAATTTCTTAAATTCTCCCCAAGTAGGTCATTGAAGAACAATGTAAATTAATTATGGGAAGGAATATTCACGGTAATATTTGATTATCATGAGTTATTTTTAGAGGGACTCTATGATATATTTACTAGAAATAACATCATGGTTAATGTGGATAATGAAAATATCTAATGGTCATTTGGGGTGTAATTTTTTATTAATTTTAATTTGGAGAGTTATTTCTCATATTAGGTTTGTGACCTATTTATTTTATTATATTTTTCTTATTTATTATTGATCATGAATATGGTGGAGAGTATTAACTACTTTATGTCGAAGCATACACCCTATAAAGGATTCTACATCTCTTGTATTATTTTTTTCTTTTCCTACGATGTTCTTAGATGCAACATCAATAAAAATTTCTCAGATAGGAAGGTAAAACCATTCAATTGAATTTATAAATTCATAGATTTATCACACCTATTAATCATTGATGATATACTATTATATATATATATATGTGTGTGATATACATTTTTTCATTTAAAACATCAACTTTATTATTATTATATATCAAATTTAATTAGAAAAACTATCATCACTGAACAAATTAGTCTATCCATCTCATTTCTATTCTGTTTGAGTTTATCCCCTAAAAAAACTTCTTTGTAATTTATGCTAAAAAATATTCAGTAGATGGATATTAATGAACTTAAAACATCATGATTTTTCTTCTATAATTCGTTGTATGTATAATTTCTTAAGAGTAGTTGTCACACTAAATGGTCATAGAAGATCCCTATTATGATGAGAACCCGGAAGTGAAATGACACTATTCTTGAAAATATTTTCTATAAATGGCACATGAGCCTTAGCCCGGTTAGAAAGGTCTCTGATGGTGCATCCAAGAGACCAGGGATCAAAACCAGGCGGAGGTAGGATTTCCAGGTTACTATAGCAGTACTGTAGCGGTTACTGTAGCAGTACTGTAGAAGGCACTGTTTGGCACTGTAGCAGCCGAGAATATGCCCCCGTTTGGGCCTTCGGGCATCAGATTTGGTCCCCGAGTCCTTCATTGGCCTTCGGGCACCCAGGACTTCGGGTCAGTTGGGCCTTCGGGCTATCCATATGGCCTTCGGGTCACCTGTAGATACAAACACCAGACCAAAAACTACAAGGAACAAGCTCTACAAGGAGGATGGGAAAAGAAGCTTTCACCACAGCAGGAGCTAACGGATTACAAGAATGATAGGGTATGGCACCTGCCATCGGGACAAGCCTGTGCATGCACGGGAATGCCTAGCCGAACAGCCATGCAGAGGTGAAGAGCTGATTTCAAAGATGAAGATGCTGGGGAGGAGAAAGTTCCAAGTTGTTTTTCTGGGTTGTATGGTATGTTTGTGCCTACGGGCATTGGTTCCTAAAATGGCCTACGTTCATGTAATAGGGTTCCACCTAATCCCTTGAAAGGTGGATTATCAATCAATAAAAAAATGAAGGCCTTCGGGCCATTGGAGGAGGAGGTGGATGTTCTATAAATGGATGATATCATTTGATGGGGAAAAAATGATATAGGCTACCAGGGGTAGATACTCATTGGAATTTTAGGAACTTTCTCTTGGTGTATGCCCTTGGTAATGACTAGGATAATTCTTTGATAATGAGACTCGCTAGTAGGGAATCCCTCTTTATATATGTCATTGGATGTTCCAATCTAAAGATTTGGGTATTGGTCCTTATACTTTAAGATATTTATTAATAGTTATTATGAGTCATGCACATAGATGTATTGGTGAAAACTGTGACAACATATGTTCACGATGATGTTGGATATGTTGCGTGCACCATGAGTAATACTGCATTAATAAATAATGGGAGACGGGATTTTTCCCTTCTGTTTCATAACGTAAGATGATTTTCTAGGACCATTGATAGAAATGATATTGAATAAATAAATCCATGTATATTGTGTTGTATAGGAATGTTTACTTTTTGATAATTCAATGAATGAGAAGTCAATCACATGGGATAATAGCACTTGCATACAGAATTCTTGATTGGAGATAACAAGGCAAAATTATTATATTACATGGTGGGCATTATTTTGGGGCAACATGTCATTGTTCCATTAACATCATTCTCTATGGGTGTACTTCCATTTGTCTAGATGATATCCTAAGACTTTATACTACTATAGATAATGCCATTGAGAAAAAGAAATATATGGTCATAAAATAACTATATCTATTATATCAGTAAAAATATATATTATTTATTATTTATCAAGTTGAATAAAGAATATTCCTGGTTGTGGTTTAACATTTATTCATGGATGTATAATCATATTTATTTTGACACTACTTATTCGAGAGAATATAATGTGGCATGAATAATTAACAACATTTATTTTTTATTTAGTGGATATATAATATTTATATATTTTTTATAAAAAAATGAACATATATTAATTTAATAAATAAATAGATACTATAAATGTTCCATAAATATATCAGAGGTTTGGAAGACTGAGTTAAGGTCCTTGTGAGAAATAATAATATTGAATGTTATTTTATTAAAAAGTACTTAATTATATCTTACATGTTTAGTACATGTTAGGAAATAATAATGTTGTTGTTATTATTTTACATGGGGGGGGGGGGGCGGTTCAAGGATTAATAAAATAATTAAGGAACTTTTAATTTTTTTATTATTACCCTATTCAATTAAATGTCCAGCTATATTTTTCTTTTATTATCCTTGTGCTAGCCAAGTGATGCTAAGGGTGTTATGTGCAGTGAATTGGAAAAAATCTCTCAAACCTATAGATTTATTTTCTTCTAAAAGAACTCTCTAAAAAATGAGTGTGATCATACTCCAACGGTCAAGGATAACGCTTTGGAAGCAATTCTCAAGTTGATCAAAAGAGGACATTTCAAGTGTAAGGATGTTTTATGTTATAACATAGAGACTCCATCGAAGATGTCCGTAGATATGTGGAGTACATGTGGATCACCACTATAAGAGATCTAATATTGATGTCTATAATGAAACAACAGTACAAAAGCACATCTATGTCTAACCACATTAATGAAGAAAGAATCACCTTGGAGGAAATTCGTTAATTCAATTAAATTAATTATAAACAAAATATTTTTTATCCTCTCACTTGGTTATGGGTTTATACTCCTATTTCAAAATAATTTATCCAATTATGTGGATATTGGTCTTCATCGTCTTATTTATCCTAGATTGTTCGTTGAATATGAACAAAATTAAGGTTTGGCATTGTCCCTCTCACGCTTCCTCTATGCCCAGAACCATCATGTTCTCATACAGATATACCTAACTTCATGAAAGGTAGATTGGTTTTTAAATTATATTTTATTATTGTTAAACATATAGAATTTATTTTTATAGGTAGTATTGATACAAATCATTTTTATGGTATAGTTGGGAGAATGACAAGCTAGAATATGAACCAGAAAATAAATGTAGATTTTTTCAAATGCTTAGACACGTTCATTATGAGCATCCATACATCGATGGACATGAGAATCCATTTAGTTATTAGGGACCAGATTTAGTTCTCAATTATTTCAAAATCACCCTCAATGGTTCCATGTGGGATAATACCTAATAAAGAAAACCCTGATGGGAAATGTGTCCTTTATGAGAAAAAACCCATCGAAGAAGGATTTTCTAATGTCAAGAACATTGAGTATTTATAAAAAATGTATATGATGCGGATGTGGGATAGTATTTTGAGACACATACAATGGATTAAATTTTTTAATGAGAAATATTGGAGTATCACAAGGGAAACACATCGAGGATGTCCCCAACATCATTAATTGGAATGATGCTCTAGGATAGTTTATGATTTATTTATGATAATTCACACTGAATCATTAGATTTTGATGTATTTCCATCTAGAAATACTACTAGATATACTGGTCTCTAAAATTTCCTTTGTGACTATATGTGAATATTATATTCCCTAAGGCATTTGAACACTTAAATTTTTATCAATTATGCTACATAATAATATGAAAAATATCACCTATAGCATAAGTTTGGTAGAAAAACCTAACTATTGTTTTTTCACTCTTACTATCTTCCTCTTGTTCTACGCTAAAAATTACTAAAAACTAATTCATGTGTTGAAACATTTAAACTAGTGGGTGCCTTTACATTATAGTCTTTCCAAACCAATAATACGAATAAAATTGTTTGGGTGTTTTCTTTATATGATTATCCACATTTTCACCAAAATTCTTCATGATGTAATTTATTTAGCCTCAAGCTATCATTTATTCTTAAACTCAAAGATAATAAAAAAATATAATCAATTCTAATAAGGTTAAAGGGAATGTGAATAACAACATTTCTATATCTCATATGGGGTTTTCCATATTACTCATATCTATCAATTATTTTATCAATTCATGGTTTGGTAGTGTATATGAAAAATATTTTCAAGGCCTATCTCATACTACAACATTCTTCATTTTTCAGTAGATATAATTGGAGGTGAAAAATGAATTAATACTAGTTTTTACTCACAATATATTTCATCACTTAAATTTTTTTATAAATATAATCATGATAATGGGATCATTGAATAATGGATCTGTCTATACTCATAATACAAAAAACACTATCTTTTGTTTAACAAGACCCATTCAGTTTTGGGTGGGGCTGTGTAGGGTTAATTCTAACATTATAACATGATTAATAGATATTTTATAATAAAAAATTATAAAATGTGTGACAAAAATATAATGTGTAGTGGGGTTATCAATCTGGAGGATCAATATTTTGTGATACTAAGGTTTCTTAGCTTTGATTGGTAATTGAAACCACTCATTGAAAAGGTCTAACACATGAATAGTTGGATAATTCACATTATGATTTATATTATCTCTCTATATTAAAGTGTGTTTAATTATTGTTTTCATTTTCAATTTCAATGAGGCATAACTTTTATTAATTGGTATATAACATAATTTATCCATTATTATAAATATATTCTTGATCATAATATAGTAATTAAACATACATGGATAAAATGAATCAAGGTGAATGATATACAAGATTATATGGGGATCCTATTAAATCTCTCTATTTATTTTCGATATTATAATCCCTTCTCATAATCTGTATGTATATTGTTCATGGGGATATTAATTACCTCCTCCACATTAATCCAATGTAATATCTTCTTCAAATTATTATCATATCCATTATAAAATAATTTAAACATGTGTGTGTCCATGTCATATATGGTATTTTATATGTTTACTAAATTATTATTTAAAGAAGAATTTATTCTTTAAAATATCCCATCGATATGTTGTGGGATCAAATCCATCATATTATAAATAATAACTAGATAAATACTGTTATCAAACATAAAAACATTTTTATCATTATGCATTTCTAAAATATGTTATAGAATTTTATTTATCATAAAAAAATGTATTGTATCCATTAACTCATATTTCTAATAATAATTCATCCTTTAAAAAATAGGTTATCACATAAGTGAAATGATGTTTTATATGAAATCATTACTAAGATCAAACTAATCTAGATATTTTCATATAATAAATGTTTCATTTAATTTTTAAATAATAACTAAATGAATCTATAATTATTTAAATGATTTTGAACTCAAATACATTGAGACACTTGTAAAACTTATAGTAATTATCATATATCCTTTTAAAATGGATGAATTGATTTCTAAACACTCACACATGATATAGATACCCATGAATCGTTGAAAACATTTTCAGTTATCTCAAATTATTACATCATTTTGAAAAAAATTACACCAATAAATTGCATTTAGACCTATATAATATTGATTTTCCATAATTAAAAAATATTATTATAATATAAAACTAAATTTTATTCTTCTAATTTTAGAATTACCAACATTTACTATCGATGTACTGATAGAATATTGAATTCACTTATCCTAGTTCATGTTTTCTAAAAAATTAACAGAAATTAGTAAAAATATTCCTGAACTCATTTACATTTTCATGATTATTCCAAAATGAATACATTATGCAGATCAAGACTCAAAGGATACATAAAATCTCTCCAAGACATTAACATATCTACTTATTCCAAAATACAACATTAAATTATAAAGTTCCCATGTCCATCATTTATATATTAATTTTGAAATCATGAATTAATAATTATATATATCTGTGATACGTCAATATTTATATCATGATCATGTTCCTGATGTTGTTTCTCATGAAGAGTTTTCCCAATCATAAATATTTTCCCTTTCATAATAACAATTAATATGATTAGTTCAATTATATGATGTTTCGTATAATAATTTATTTTAATAAGATGTCTTAAAATTGAGTTGGATGATGATTAATCCACATAATCAACTATAGAATAATTTATAATATTTGTTTCATGATTTACATTAATTTTATTGAGACATTAATTAAATTTTCTCCCACAAAATTGAAGATCCATTTTAATTATATCATATCTATTAATAATAAAATATCAACTTATTATAATTTGATCAGTACCATTTCGAATTCCTTTGAACAAATATTTATTTAGGTATTCCATCATGTTAATCATATCATATATAACTTCAGAATATTTGGGGAGAAAATACATTATCATAATGATTAATTTTGATAAACTCAAATTTATTCCACTAGTAACCTATTTTTAATATGGCCTCTCATCTAAGAGTATCTTAATGGTAATTAATAAAAATATGATCCATATATTATTAGGGTAAATGATTATTTTTTAATTTAATACATTAGTCAATCCTGGGGAAGATTACATTATCATGACTGTCATATAATGATTATCAATGTTCTGATAAATGTTCTGTATGGAATGAGGTTTGAAATAGTATATTATTTATTAGAATTTAATATCACAAACTTATCTCATGTCTCCCATTTAAATGTATGGATTCTTCCTATGATTTAGTTTCAAATAACGTTTCGTCCAATTAATCAATATGATTAAAACAAATTTATAGAGACCCATACAAAACATACATGGTTATTACATAATTTTTTATGAATATTTTTTAAATCAGAAAAACACATTGCTACGATCCATAATAGTTTTGTACCTTTGTAAAATGGGAAACATAATCTTTTAACATGATGAAATATCTTTAACCTATCCATAAATGATCTTTCCCCTTTTTTACTATTACATTAAACCTTTATTCACTACATGATGAAAGGAAACATAAGAAAGGGGTGATGTTAGTTGATGACTATGGGTAAACAATGAATATTTGTATTCATAACATGAGAATATGGGTATGATAACATTATCATAATATTAAAAGATCATAGAATTCTTACAAAAGATAAAAATTAAGATTCATTGAATAAATATTGGTAGTTCATAAGACATGAATCATAAGGGAATCCAGAGTATAATCCACGAGAGAATAAAATAAGGTTAAGACATGGACTTTTGGAATACGTATAAGCATAAAAAATACTATATCACATATACCTACTAATACCTTCATAACATGTTAGGCTTGTGTTAATAACCTATTTACTAATTCAGATATTGGTATTCTCTCCCATGTACACTATTGTTTCATGATTTGGATGAACTCCCATATACCCACTTTATCCGAGCAAGGGATTAGCTCCTATGTACCCTCTTGTTTTGGGCCTGTGATTCAATATCTTGTACCCTCAAATTTTGGGTTTTGGATAACCTCCCATGTACCTTCTTGTTTCTAGATTTGGATTTCCCCTATTTACTCTCTTATTTTGGGCTTTAGATTCTATCTTATGTTCCCTTTAAGCTCATTAAATAATTATCAATAACCATTTCATTTGAAAGATAGATAAGTCTAGAAATTCACATAATGAAATCATAAATATTCATCACATATGATATTAAAAAAAATTATATCATCATTAATAAAAATAGATTTCCTTCATACACTACATTTCATAACCTATGAAATGAACTGGCTATCGTAAACATTTTATCATATCAGAACCTATTGAAAATTGATAAATTTCATTAGCATTCCATCATACAGTAACCTGTAATAGAAAATGACTTTCATATGAATGTATTCATGGTTTATCCTATGGAAGAGAAATTGGTATCATAAAACAATTTTCATTATAAACATTAAACATTCAATGAAAGGATAAAAATTTCGTCTTTAGATCATAAACCTAATAAATAATAATCTATATCAAATGATATCATCATAGATGGATAAGTATATTGAAATACCATTTGGAACATACCTTTTCGTTGAAAATACCTTTTAAAAACATCGAGAATTTTCAAAATCATTTTCGTTGAAACCAATATGAAGATATATAAATTAATAATATAAAATTTCATGATAAGAATATACTTTCATCTTTGAAAAATGAATTTTTAAAACATTAATAATTCTAAAAACATTTTCCTTTTAAAATTACGATAAAATCATATATATATGAAACATTGAAAACCATTTTAAACAATTATTAATAATATAAAAAATTTAAAACCATTTTTTTGAAAACCAATATAAAAGAATAAATTTATAGATTATTGGGAAAAATACTTATTTTTTAATAATATACTTGTAAACATTCAAAGTAGTTTTCATGTAAATTATGGTGGTTAAATAATTACATGTCGAACATTATTATTTTCACTATAAAAATACTAGAAAAGTTCTATGATAAAAAACTGATAAAGAAATTAATACTTACAAATTTTTTAATTAAAATGGTAAAAAATGGATAAAAAATTGTTTTACACATCATATAAAAAAAATTGATTTTTTTATAGAGCACAATTTTGGGAATAAAAATGATTTTGACCGAATAAATATAAACAAATTAATATTTTCATAAAAAATGATTCATTATTATCTTAAGTATAAAAGTTTCTAAAAATGACACCAATAAATAGATATATCATGGATAAATATAGGAAAATAAAATTCCTAATATTTTATTATATATAGTCATAAAATTTCATTAATATAAGCATAATCATAAAAAAATCTCAATAAAGATTGAGATTGTATCAATAAACCATTACCACTTTTAAACTCTTATTTATAAAAATAAAGAAAAAATAACATTGAATGAAGTGTAATATATGAAATAAATAAGTATATTCGTGATATAAAACTTTATAGGGATGCATATACACGTCATAGTATAATATAGGTGCATAACATGGCATGTGTCTCAAAAAAGAAAAATTGAGACAAAATTACTTTTCCGATTTTGAAATTTTTGAACTAGAAAACCAATGGAAGAAAAATAATCAAACATATATATTATTACCTCAAAATTTAATTATAATAATAATATAAAACATTCATTGATATTTTATAAACCACAAATAATAAATGATTTTTGAATAAGGCATAAGTCTTATATAAATAACATCGAGATAAGAAAACTCTTACCTTAAGTGTTTAATTTATTTGTATACATAAAAAACTCCTATATAATTAATATATGTTTATTTTAAATATACCAAATAAACGTATTATTATTTATCATATCATTTAAAATTTTATTATAACCTTATATTACCCATTTATTAACAATTCTATGTTTACATTATGTTTTATGAAACAATCGCTTTATTTTTCTTACATTTTTTTGATTTATTATTCATGATCCTATAACATTGTTAGTTATTTACTTATTTATATAATGTAAAACATGTTATAAATATAATATATACTGATTATATAAATTTTTACAATAATCTATAAATTTTAAAAATAGAGAATGAAACACACCATTGATGGTGATGGAAGGCCATTTGTATGCATTAACACTATTTCCATTTTATTTTAATTTTTGAAAGAAAAAAAAATAAATGATATATATATATACAATATTTATAGTATAACCATTATGAGATATATATCATATAATTTCACCAAGCATATGCTTAATACATTCGATATAATGTGTGATTGAATCACATTGCTTTGACGAGGCGGTAATCCACATATCCACAAACAAAGTTATCATATTTACAAAAATTGTAATTAATGAATGTATGTGTCATATAAATACTCAATAAGATTTAATACCTCATAAATATCATACATAACATCTAAACATATTATGTGTGTCACGAAACAGCCCGAGTCGACCCTGAACTTGTCACCCAGGCCAGCCCACAAAAAGTCCCGAGAGGCATTCCCGATCCTCCCGGGATGGTGAAAAGCACCAAGGGAATCAATAGAGTACACAAGGGAACAATTTATCACATATATAAACAATAAAACAAATAGAGGAAATAAATGGACTGCCCAAAATACATTTATATGAAAATTGAACTGAATAATATTTGTACAAGAAACTAAAATTACAACTAAACCAACAACTCAATTGACCAAACCCAATAAACTAATAACTCCATGTGACCCCAATGGTAACTCTCCAACACAATGATCACATGTCGCCCAAGGTGATCAAACTCAAGTTGAAACTTTCACAAGGGTTAGAAACAAAATAAGACTATAGGCGTGAGTATTAAAACTCAGTAGGTTAGCATGATATTCTATTCCCAATTCACATCCTTTAAAATGAAAGAAACATCAATTTCAAGTTTTAAATACAAAATGTAAATTATTTTTTTCCAAATAAGTTGCAATTCTATATAAAACAAATTTCCAGAAAAAAACTTTAATGTTTTGTAAACAAGAATGATAGTAACAATTTTCAAAGAGGTGAAACTTCAAAATGATAATAGTTTTCAAGAGAGATGATTTAAAGAATTTAAACTTCTAAATAAATCACCCACACTATTCAATTTACCAACCAAACACACCGTATTCTGACTATGAGTTCAAAATAGCCAATGAGCACAAGTCACGGGAACACCCCTAGGCACTAGTTAGTTGTGAGCCCCATGTACCTCGTATCTCGGTGAAATAAAGCATAATAAATATCTTCTCGTGCACACGAGACACTAGTAGGGAGAATACCCATAACCTAGTGGTACCCCAACAACATCATCATCATAGTTTAGTTATTGTTGTCATCATCAAACTTGCTACGTGAAACAGGGGCCAAACCCCACATAATCACTAGCATACTCGTACATGTCCGCCCACCTAGATACACGGGATTTTCGTTAGTGCTCAATCAAGTAACACATATTATAAAATACAAATTTCACATCCAAATTTCATTAAAAAAAACATTAACACAAAAATATCCCACAAATATTCTTTACATTTCTTTCACAAATCAAGAAACCATTAAAAAGATTCGTAAAACAATTTCAAGGAGTATAACGAGGCCTTGCACAAAAAATCCATTCAATAATGCTCTTTTACAGCCAAAACCCATCAATAACATAACAACCCAGATTTGGAAGCCCCAAAACCAATTGATAAATCATTTTCATGAACCATAAAATTGTCCCAAAATATAGAACATGAAATACACATGGAAACCATTTTTACAAAAAATACTAATGCCAAACGGGCCTTTATGCCTTTCTCAAAACAATCATTTGACCAAGGTATGAATTTTAATTTTATTAAGGTGGTGTATGAACACCATTTACAGAAGAAAAAAACATTAATAAATCCCTTAAAACATTCATGTTACCTATTCAAAACACAACAATTTTTATAAGGATGTGAAACATGCCATTTTCCGACAACTTGGGCCAAAATATGTTATAAACCAAAACCCATTTGTTTTTAAAACCAAATACAAATTGTAAAGTCATATAAGGACCCAAAAATATAATTTATCATTATTATAATTAATTTATAAATCCAAACAAATAAATTTTTTAAATCAAACATAACACATAAAAGCCAACCGAAAAATTTACCGAATACAAGACATGGCCTTTTAAACAAAACAATTTATTTTAAGAACATGATATGGAATAAAGCATAAATTTCATGAAATATTTTATAAAATATACTGTAATATATTAATAATACCAAAAAACAGGTTCTAAACCTCACAAAATAGTTTCGAAAAAAAGTGGAACATTTAAACAAACACTTGGTGTCCACTTTTATGACAAAACAACATTACCTTTCACAAAACAAGGATTAAACGACCATTTTTCATGCAAAAAAATTAATCCAAATGATGAACAATAATAATAAACATATATAACAGATAAAAATAATATGAAAATGATGAATCTTAAAAGATAATGGCATTTGCAAGGGATATCTTACCTCAAATCCTTGGCGTAATGGAAATGCACACCCAAAATCACCATCCGATGGTTTACAAACCCTAAACCTATGACTACCAGCCCCAAAAGAACCAAAAACCAATAAAAAATCATGTTATAATAGAACCCTAGTTCGATCATGACTAGGGGAGATTAAAAAACCAAGAAATAATGAAAGGAGGAAGAAGAGGAAGGATAATGGAGAAGGAATCTCACCTTTTCAACTAGAAACTCTTCGTATTCCCTTAGATCTGCACCCATAGAGAAACGTTAATGGATTGAAACATCTTTAATATTTTCATAATTTTGGGATGAACTAGGGAAATAAGATTTGTGGAAAAAATATCACGAATTGAATGAGTTATGTATGAAACAATTTGCCTTATCAATTCTAGATGATTTGAGGTAACATGAGATATTTCTCCCTAATATGTGACACAAATGAGATCCAAAGAGAGAAAATAAATAATGGGGGTGTGGATATAGATATTGGATTCGAGTGTGAGGTGCAATCATTGAAATATATTAAAATTTTAATTATATATAAAAGAATCAAATTATTGTTTTTAAAAATAGGAAATGTGCCCTTGGGCTGGCCCAATTCCTAAATAAGTAACCCCAATTAACCATACTCATGAATTTCAAAGGGGTAAAAATGGATATGTTATTATTATTATTTATGTGGAGGAAATTTGGGAAGTTTAATGAATGAAAAAGGTTGAAAAACAATGGAGTTATTAAAAAAACATATTTTGGTTTTTAAACCTGCAATGGGCTCATGGTTGGCCCAAATCATGAAATAACCACTCTTTCTCCAAAAACACCAAATCAAGAAATGGGGAACCCAAATTTGGGTGATTATACATATATGGAAGTTAAAAACTCAAAATTAATCTCACCCAAAAACCAAAAAAAATATTGTAATTTTCAATGAACTCGATCAGAACCAAGACATGAAAAGAAAAAAAAACAGGGTGTGACAATTATCCCCACCATTAGAGATTTCCTCCCCCGGAAAGAAATATCACATTATAGTTGATTGATAAACACCTAAGTATTATTTATCATTATGTTTTAGCCTCTTAATCCAATGAAATACCATAAACCATTAATGGAACTTAATCAACAAAAACTCTCAACCACTTCCTAAGAATCAACCGAAAGATCGAGTCACTACCCCCACAACCAAAATAAGAACCCGGTTTTTGGGCCTTCTACCAATGAAACTTAAAATCACACAAACCAAAGAGAACTTGAAAAATCCAATAAATTAAGGTGGAGGCCGGAATGGGCTCCCCGCCATTAACTCACAACTACCATCCGACAAATCCTAAAGGAAAGATCTTCAAGACCCATACTGTGTATCCCCACCATTAGAGACCAACTAGAAATTAAAAAAAAAAGCAATCAAAATGAACTAGAATTGGGAATCACATACACAGGACCACCAAAACTCTCCCACAAAAACCTATAAACCCAAGTTGAGAGGAACAAAACATGAAAATTTACGCCACCGACTCTCGAATGGAGGTGGCAAGAACTGGGCCAACACTCTCTGCACAGATCCAAACCCCCGACAATTAGGGAGGGGAGGGAAGGGGACCCAATAATTGGGACATTAAAACCAAAAAATAAACAATAGAACTACCTCAATAAAATGATACAGGTATGATCTTATTAATACTACCCAAAATACTAGTACTCCAGACTATGCGCTAGATTCACTCTGAAACCTATGGCTGTAGCTCTGATGGATGAAGCATCTCTTTCCTCACTGCCAAGATTTGATAATCCCTAACATGTACTCCATCCCTTAGTTCCACACAGTACCACATAACACTCCCAGAAGAAACAACATATCAAGAGACACTAGGGAAATCTCTTCCTCAATAACACATTTTTACCCAAACAAGAACATAGAGATTCCCAACACTATTTTCTCTCACTCCAAACGGGGAGCAGAATGAACAAGGCACAAAAAAAACACCCAATAAACATCACAGATAACAACTAATACAACTGAGAGAATCACCATAAAGGGAATGAACTTTAAATTGAGCCCAAACATCTCTCTATTTCAACAAACAGGATGAGGTATCATTCTAATAGGTGTATTTAACATTTGAAACAAATCCTTAGTTTGATCAACTGGAAATCATAGAAATGGATAACCATTGATAGAAACATCACAACATCCAACACATATTTATAAACCCACAAAACATTACACCAAAATCGATCCACCAACAAGATACCAACTCAATATGCAACAAGAGTATGACTTCTAGATAATAAGGAAGCATACTGAATAGACAAAACTTCTAATACATAGGATAAACCATCCGCATAACCATTGGTTCAAAAAAAAACACCACAATTTTTAGCTAAAAACACTTTTGAAAAGAAAATAAAATAAATAAACAAACTTGGTGGATTTTCACATTCACCAATGGTGTTTCATCAAGTCTCAATCACATGAATATTTACGTGCCACCTCAGGCACTCAAATACAAGGAAATACTGAAAATTCATCTATATATCTAGAAAAAATTGCACGTGAGAACCCATGAAAACACCGAATGTAAAAACAAAACATATTCATTACAAAAATAATCATGTACCTTCCAAAGGCACATTAACCACTAAATCAAAAACCATTTCCTGATTTCACAAGACAAGCCACACTTCATCAAGAACCCTTTGATTAAAAAAAATCCATTTCATTTAATAGAAATTCCAAAAACAACCATTCTATTCCAAATATCCCTTTCCCATTTTAAAAAAATCAGCAATGTCTCTTTTCACAATCCGATAACCACAAAGGCTAAAACCCCTTTCCATAAAACACCAACCACTCAAAACCAAACTTCCAAAACCAATTCATTAGATTCAAAAACTTTTCAATAGCCCAAAACACCCCATTTTAAAAAATGTTTTAGAATTAATTTAAAAGTATGTACACTTTCGAAACCTTTTATTTCAACAAACCACAAGTTTAGATTAGTTAAAATACAATCCTATTAAATCATTCTCACATCCTCCCAAAAATTTGTTAAAAAAACACAACCTTCCAAAAACCATTCATATATTTATTTTTTGAAAACCCATTTCCCCCTTTTAAAAATACAATCCTTCCTTTAAAACCCATTTCCATAATTCTCACACAAGGATTTTCAAAACAAAAATTAATAATTCAAGAAACGTCAAAGAAACCCACAAAAGGGAACTAGTGTCGGTGGGTGACTTGACCATATGGTTGGTGGCCATATGTCAAACACAACACCAACACAGAGAGAAATATTAGGACCATGACCTGGATCCACAAGGCTTTCCATGACCTGAAAGATCATGGAGGCCATTGGTCAGACTCCCTTTGTCATATCCCAAAACCAGATAATCAACAAGAAAAAAAGACACTAATAAAACTGGACATCCCATGGAAACCCGAGGATTAGAATGAGAAAGAGTTCGCGACGCTCTTCCTTCACTTTCCTCTAATGTCCCAACAATCCTACTCTATCTACCTTGAAATTCACCAAAAAACAAGGCCACTCTAAAATGAAAGGTCTGGTAAGATCCAACCTTCTTTGATACCATTTTATCACGAACCAGCCCGAGTTGACCTTGAACTGGTCACCCATTCCAGCCTGCGACAAGTCCCTAGAGGTGTTCCCGATCCTCCAAGGATGGTGAAAAGAACCAAGGGAATCAATAGAGTACACAAGGGAATGATTTCTCCCATATATAAATAATAAAACAAAAAGCGTAAAGAAATGGACAACCCAAAATACATTTATATAAAAATTGAACTGAACATTATTTGTACAAGAAACTGAAAGTACAACAAAACCAACAACTCAACTGACCAAACCCGATAACCTAATAAATCCATGTGACCCCTCTGGTCACTCTCCAACACAATGATCACATGTCTCTCAAGGCGATTGAACTCAAGCTGAAACCTACACAAGGGCTAAAAATAGAAGAAGACTATAGGCGTGAGTATTAAAACTCAGTAGGATAGCCCGATATTCTATTCTCAATTCACATCCTTTAAAATTAAAGAAACATAAATTTAATGTTTTAAATACAAAATATAAAGTAATATTTTCCATATAAGGTTCCATGCTATATAAAACAATTTACCAGACAAAACCTTTCCTATTTTATAAACAAGAATGCCAGTAACAATTTTCAAAGAGGTGCAAATTCAAAATGAAAATAGTTTTAAAGAGAGATGCTTTAAAGAATTTACACTTTTAAATAAATCACACACACTACTGAATTTACC
Organism: Viscum album; assembly: GCA_963277665.1. Lineage (NCBI taxonomy): Eukaryota > Viridiplantae > Streptophyta > Magnoliopsida > Santalales > Viscaceae > Viscum > Viscum album. Next base: position 1,113,977,078 of record OY728147.1, read on the forward strand.
AACCAAACACACTGTATGCCTATGGTGAGTTCAAAATAGCCAATGAGTACAAGTGACAGGAACACCCCTAGGCACTAGTTAGTTGTGAGCCCGATGTACCTCGTATCTCAGTGAATGTAGGAATAATAAATATCCATTATTGTTCACACAATCCACTAGTAGGGAGAATACCCATAAACTAGTGGTCCCCTAAAAACATCATCATCATAGTTTATTTAGTGTTTTCATCGTCAAACTTGCTATGTGAAACAGGGGCCAAACCCCACGAAATCACTAGCATAATAGTGCATGTCCACCCACCTAGATACTCAAGATTGCCTTTAGTTCTCAATCAAGTTACACATATTATCAAATACAAATTTCACATCCCAATTTCATTACCAAACAATAAACACACGAACATCCCACAAACATGATTCACATTTCTTTCACAAATCAAGAAACCACTAAAAAGTTTTGTAAAACAATTTCAAGGAGTATAACGAGGCCTTGCACATAAAATCCATTCAATAATGATCTTTTACAACAATAAAACCCATAAATAACATAAAAACCAGATTTTTAAGATCCAAAACTAATTAATAAATCATTTTCATGGACCATAAAATTATCCCAAAATATAGAACATGAAATACACATGGAAACCATTTTTACAAAAAAAATAATTCCAAACGGGCGTTTAAGCCTTTCTCAAAACAATAATTTGAAAAAGGTATTAATTTAAATTTTATTAAGAGGTAAAAACCATTTAAATTATAAAATCACATTCATAAATCCCCTAAAACATTCAGGTTACATATTCAAAACACAACCATTTTCATAAGGATGTGAAACGGGCCATTTTCTGACTACTTGGTCCAAAACATGTTATAAACCAAAACCCATTTGTTTGAAAAAAATACAAATTGGAAAGTCATATAAGGACCCAAAAATATAATTTATCATTATTCCAATTCATTTATAAATCCAAATAATTATTTTTTAAAATCAAACATAACATATAAAATCCAACCAAGAAATTTACCAAATACAAGACGTGCCCTTTTAAAGAAAACAATTTATTTTAAGAACATGACATGGAATAAAGCATCAATTTCATGAAATATTTTATAAAATATTCTGTTATATATTCATAAAACCACAAAACAGGTTCTAAACCTCACAAAATAGTTTCAAAATAATGTGGAACATTTAAATAAACATTTGGTGTTGACTTTTATGACAAAACAACATTACCTTTCACAAAACAAGGATTAAACGACCATTTTAACTCAATGAAATTTATCTAAATTCTGAAAATAATAATAAACATATATAATAGATAAAAAAATATGAAAATGATGAATCTTAAAAGATAAAGGCATGTTCAAGGGATATCCTACCTCAAATATTTGGCGTAATGGAAACGCACACCCAAAATCACCATCCGAGGGATTACAAACCCTAAACCTATGACGACCAGCCCCAAATGAACCAAAACCCCATAAAAATCATGTGATAACAGATAAATAGGTAGATCATGACTAGGAAATATTATAAAACCAAGAAATAATGAAAGGAGGAAGAAGAGGGAGGATAATGGATAAGCAATCCCACCTTTCCAACTGGAAAACTCTTCGTATTCCATTAGATCTGCACTCTTAGAGAAAGGTTAATGGCATGAAACTTCATAGATATTATTGTATGTTCTGTAAGAACCAAGGAAAGATGATTTTTGGGAAAGAGAGCACGCATTGAATGAGTTATGTATGAAATAGTTTACCTTACCAATTATGGAAGATTTGAGGTAACATGAGATCATTCTCCCTAATACGTGACTCATATGAGCTCCAAAAGGGAAAATAGATAATGGGGTGAGGATAGGGATATAGGATTCGAGTGTGAGGTGGAATCATCGAAATATATTAAAAATTGAATTAGATATAAAAGAAACAAATATTTTTTTTAAAACTAGAAATCGGCCCTTGGGCTGGCCCAATACCTAAATAAGTAACCCTAATTCACCATGTTCATGAATATCTAAGGGGTACAAAAGGATATGGTAGTATTAATATGTCATTGGAAGAAAAGTGGGAAGTGGAATGAATGAATTTTTTTGAGAAAAAGGTGTTATTAAAGAAATAAATTTTGGTTTTTAAAACTACAAATGGGCTCACGGTTGGCCCAAATCATGAAATAACCACCCTTTTCCCAAAAACTTTGAATCAAGAAATGGTGAACCCAAATTTGGGTGATTATACATATATGGAAGTTTAAAAATCAAAATTTATCTCACAAAAATCCCAAAAAAGTATTGGGATTTTCAATGAACTGGATCAAAACCAAGACATGAAAAGAAAAAAAACTGGGTGTGAAAAAGTGCATCATAATTCCCAACTATGATTGGTGATAATGAAAAATGAACTACATTGTTTCACAAGGTGATAGTCTTCCATACACATGAATGGTATGTTTTTTACCCATTTTGTGGAAGTGTGTGTAGGTATAGATCAATCCCTTATATTAAAAACATATCTCTATATTGAGGATACATATTTTATTATATAATAATATAATAATAATAATTGATATGTTTTATAATGAAAGTAAAACAAAAGATCTTTTGGAAGGATGTTCCTTATTCTTTGGGTAACTCTATTAGGTTTATATCAAAAGGATTTATTTTATGGATTTATGTATAAATGAATGATTGTAACACCCTATGCTTCCATGATATGTTTCCCTTTCAATAACGCAATAGCTTGCATTGTGTAAAACTTCGAGATTATAACACACCGTGAATAATCAAACTACCCGTTATGAATATTAATAACCACTTTTTGAAATTTTATAAATTTTATCTTTCCAAATGGACTTCATTTTTCGATTCAGAATATCGAAATTAGCTTAGGGTGAATTTTTGGTATATTAATGAAAACTTTTAATTTTTGATGAATAGTGAAAAAACACTGCGTTATTGGTTAAAACCGTCTTTTTATTTAAATATTTAGTTATTTTATTTTAATTTATTTCAGGTAAAAATAGATACATAATATATATATATGTTTAATGTAATTCATTGGATTCATTTTATAAAATGTTTAGATATATAAAATTTCTTCGAACTCTTTTGTCGTCTTTTATCCACCTCCTAGGAGCATTTGCAAATTTGTATAAAATATAATTTTACCACTTTTGTGAGTTGAATTTAAAAAATCCGAGAGACCTGGTTAATACCAGTAAGTAAAATGTGGTTAAATAAGATGAAAATAATTTTTGGTGGATAGTAACTTTTTACATTTATTTACCACTGTAAAAAGTAAATAGGATAATTAAGCGTAAAAATAATATTATAATTACCCTAAAACATGTTCTAATTCTATTGGATAAGTGTAATTCGACCAAAAACAAACTTAGGAATAAAATATTATCCCTTTAGGTCTACTTGGATTAGATTATGACATTTATTATTATTTTATTTAAAGAAGAGTTAGAAGAGATAAAATCAATGTTTAATAACTAAACCATTTTTAATATTGAGATATAAATAATATATATTTGAATATAAATATTCATTAAAAATATAAAATGACTTCCTACATAATGGTATTTTATTTATAATTTTTAGACATTAAATAATTAAATTTACTTATGACACAATGATGATGCAATAATTTCCTTATATATTCTATATATTATTATGTTATTATAAAAATGATACAACCATACTCATTATTCTATCCATCCTATAAATGACAAAGTCACCATACGTGCGTACGTATGGATTACCATCTCCACGTCGTGGTGTAGTTTGTTATTCAAAAACTTCATCATTTGGATGGGTATAATTATGAGTATAAATGATTTAAATAAAAAATATAACATGATAATGATTCTTTATATATGATATACCATCGAAATATATACGATTTTAAAATCAAAAGAATGATATTGTAGCTCGTGCGTACGTCCGGATTACCGTCTCCACGAACGTGATGAGATTCATTCCCCATCATAATCATTCAATAATAATATTCATTTTATGAAAAAAAATATTGTTTATGAACATAATATCATTCTGTAGATGAATTAAATACATCTTATCCATAACAAACATGGCTTATATAAGCAAGCATATAAAGTAAAACGAATCAGTTAACACCCGAAATTATGATACTACTGAAATATCATTTACAAAGAAATATTAGAAGATCATATATGATATCATATTAATGTATATGGTTCTTTTATAATTTAATAACAATTATTTCACCATTATATAGGAGGATAAAATACACTCAACCAAGTAAAAGTACAAGGTAAGGGTTAATTGTACAATCTATGTATTTTCCGAAGTTGTTTTTATGTAAGTATCTATTGGGACTTCTTTATCATCCACATCCATGTTTCTTAAAAATTTATTCCAAAACATTTTTATCATTTAATTTAAAATGGGTTAAAGTAATTTATACCCTTACTTTTCATCATATTTTTTGAAAATAATCTTTCTGGTGTTTTCCAAACAAGGTACTTTATGGCCTTTTCAACAAAATTAAGGTAAGAATGTTTTTTAACTAATACGGCGGGTACAGATATTTTATGCCATTATAACATCGTCAAAGATTACCTTAAAAGTTAATAAGAATATTATCAAAATAAATGTTTTCTTATATAATTACATGACTTCTAAATGATTTTAAAATAGAAAGAGATATTTCTCTCAAAATGTTTTGATTTTATCTATGTCAACATCCTTTGATTAATTTTAAGAATGTTTGAAGTTGATATATTATGATACAAAACATCCATATTTTATTGAAGGTTTTGTGATATGTTTGACTATAGATATGTTATTTTTACACCATTCTTGGTTTATCGATAAAGTATTGAAATTTTTTATTCTATTTTTAATATGAATGTTTATGTTATGTTTAAACTTTTTCATATGAGGAATGAATTGGACTTAGTAAGTGATAGGTGGAGCCCGCTATAGATCCTTGATGCATTGGTACGTATAATGAGAAAAAATAGTGTCTTGGAACAAATCCTTGACAAAATATTATTTCATGCCTTGGCACAAGGCCTTGACTATGTGGTTATGAAGTCTAAAATTATGCATTCTATCATTATGAAAGTGGCTATTGATATTGCATGTAATTATTCGACTAGTAGAATATCCATGTGAATATGTAAATGGAATTATTTGATTTTATCTTTTCAATATTATGCTTATGTTCAAGTTTAAAAGTATTTTGTTTTAGTCTTACATTGCCTTAAATGTTTATGCTTATTTATGAAGGTTTCTCTTATATTGTTATCCTTAATAATAATCGGAGCTCACCCCTTTATATATTTTATTTTTCCTAGGATGCGAAGAAGTATATTATGACTATCCTGTAGGTATGGTCTAAAAAATATAAGTGTGGCCTATAGAGACTATGTTGTTGTTGTTTTTTATTTTATAATGTAATGTAAAACTTATGAATGTATCTAGTATTTCCAAGGCTTATAACTTGATCGGTCTTTAGGGATTTGATACCTTTTGATCATGCCAATGTTATGTAATAATTCACTGACTCTGGGTAACCGGGGTCAGGGCATTACAGTTGGTATCAGAGTAAGTTTAGTACAAACCATGAAAACTAGATTTATAAAAACTCTGATCATAGAACATTAGCCTAAGATAGAATTTGAGGATTATTATATAATAATTTCCTAAAATTGAGGTATTGTAGATATTTTGTGAGTTTTTTAAGAAATACATCCCTGTCTAGAAATGCGTAGGTAGAGGATGCTCTGGTACAGATGTACCTAGGGGTAAAAATCGAAAACACCTCTTTGAGCTAGACTCGAACGGGAACCGGTGCACGACAACAGGCCTTGTTTCACTCTTGGTTACGACACTCCTGGGGGATGTTATTAGAATAATTATCATTTTATTTAAAAAACATTATGATTGGTTTATGAGTATATACTTCTTCAAAGAAATCATTTTTATGATTATGGATTATATCCATAAACTGTTCAATTTATGTTAAGTGTTTTACAAGTTTGGAGTTATGTATTGTGATTCTTAAACTAATCTAGTGTATTCAATTGTTTATAAATGACATCTAGTGGAAGGAATAGAAACTGTATCAACCCACATAATCCATTTAGGGATTTCCCTCCTACTAAAAATAATTATAGTGGATCTGTTGAAGCAACTGGTTCTAATTAGCTTATCACCATACTGAGAAAACTCACTCAGGTTATGAATAATAACCTTACCCGTATTGATCACCCTTATCCACAATGCGGAGGATCAATGTTATACCACTTTATGAGGAAACAACCACCAACATTCAATGGGAGTAATAATCTATTAGTAGTTGAGAAATGGATAAATTCCTTAGGGAAAATATTTCATGCTTTTGGGAGTAGGGAAAGGGAAAAAGTTGTCAAGGCAGTTTATCACCTTAAGGGAGATGTAGATCAATGGTGGTAATTTATTCAAAACACAAAGGAAGATGATAAAGTATCAAATATATAATGGGGGGAGTTTAAAGAGCTTTTCATAGAAAAATACTTTCCTCGTGACCATCGAGCGGATATGGAAAGACATTTTCTGAGTCTGAGGAAAAGAGAGGATGAGAATGTCGCAATGTATGAGGCCAAATTTACAAGGGGCTTGCTGTAGATTATATACATAACCCAATAAGTATGATTGATCGTTTCATTGATGGGTTAAAACCATTTCTCCATCGAGCATTAGCCTCACAATCCTTCTTGTCGTACACAGATATTGTCTCATGTGCTATCAAGATAGAAAAAGAATTCTCTAAGTCTTATGACATTAAAGAAAATCAAGAGAAGAAGAGATCAAATGAACACTCTAGAAATGGAAATAAGGGAAAGAAATGAAAGGTTGAATATCCATCCTATAGTAAATGTGGGAAGAAACACCTTGGTACTTTCCTGAAAAGAATTCGAGTCCATTACAAGTGTGGTGAAAATGGCCACCGAGCTCATGATTGAAAGGGGAAGAAAGAGGCTATTACTGTTGAATGCTATAATTGTAGAGAATGGAGGAATTATGCAAATGAGTTTCCTAAGAACCAAGGAAACATACCTTATAAAAGACCAAGGGATTAAGGCCAAGCTTATGCGATCAATACTGTTGAGATTAAAGCTCTGAAAGACGTGGTGGCAGGTAATTTAATGGTTTCCTAAAGTTTATCCAATGATTTATTTGATTCTGTATCATCACAACAACGTTTTGTGAATCAGTTCCCATTAGGGAATATAAATGTTCTTTATCTTCTGATCTCATCATCATAACCTGATTGAATTAGATATAATCCTCGTTATGGATTGGATTTCGAACCATGGTGTGAAAATTTATTGTAAGAATAAGGAGGATACAATTTTTGATGATGATAAATATGACCATATCTTTAGAGAAGAAACGTCACCACCAGATTCTTATCTAGATCCACCCCTAGTATCTCAAATAAATTAAATTATTGGGGAGTATGATAATGAAATAATTATGGGAGAGGAAAAGAATGTTCAAATAGAGGACGTACCTATTGTGCAACAATATGTTGATGTGTTTCTAGAGGATTTACCTGGACATCCTCCAGAATGAGAAATTAAGTTTCGAATTGATTTAATTCGTGGTTCAAGGCCCATATCTAAGACCCCTTATAGAACGGCCAATTTGGAATTAATGGAACTAATGAATCAACTAGATGAATTGAGTAATAAGAAATTTATTCTCTATAGTGTTTCTCCATGGGGAGATCCTATCCTTTTTGTTGATAAGAAAGACATATCTATGAAGTTGTGCATCGACTATAGGGAGATCAATGCTATAACAATAAATATCAAGTATCCCCTACCTCGCATTGATGATTTATTTGACCAACTTTATGGATCTCAATATTTTTCAATGATTGACCTTGGATCTGGATATCATCAGTTGTGTGTGAATATAGAAGACATTCAGAAAACAACATTCCGATCTAGGTATGGGCATTATGAGTTTACATTAATGCCTTTTGGGCTGACTAATTCACCCCTTGTTTTCATGGATATAATGAATAGATTTTTCAATGAATATCATGATGACTTTTTAGTGGTATTTATTGATGATATCTTGATATACTCTAAAATATATGAAGATCATGAAAATCACTTATGCACCATTCTGAAATCCCTCAGAAGAAATGAATTATACGGGAAGATTAGCATGTTTTAATTCTGTCTTCAAGAGATTTATTTTCTTGGCCATATTATCTCTAATGATGGAATATCTGTTGATCCTTCAAAGGCCAAGGAAATCCAAGAATGGCCAGCACTAACGAGTATAACTGAGGAATGCATTTTTATCAGTTTAACAGGTCATTATCGGCGTTTTGTCCAGAATTTTGCCTGATTGGATAACCCGTTAACTAAGATCACACATAAAGGGGTTAAATTTGTTTGGAAAGAAGAGTGTGATGAATGTTTTGAAGAACTAAAGAGAATATTTTTCAATGCTCTTATCTTGAATCTACCATCAGGGAATGATGGGTTTGTTATTTTTAGTGATGCTTCAAAGAAAGGAATTGGTTGTGTCCTTATGCAGAATGAAATAATTATTTCCTATGCATCATGATAGCTAAAAATTCATGAGAAAAACTATCCTACTCATGATATAGAGTTAGAAACTGTAATATTTGATCTGAAAATATGGATACAATATCTTTATGGTGAAAAAATGTGAGATTTATACTGATCACAAGAGTTTGAAGTATATTTTCTCACAAGAAGAACTCAAAATTAGGAAATGGTTATTACTTTAACTACTCAAGGATTATGATTGCACAATACACTACCAACTGAGGATTGCAAATAAAGCATCATATGCTTTGAGTAGAAAGGATCATGGAGTTTTGAACAAGATGAGAGTTGAAAGGGATATTATTTGCATGGATCTAGTGAAAATGGATCTGGGAATAATCTTGGAAGGTGAAACATCAATATTTTTTCAAATGGTTTCCAAACCATCTTTACTAGAAAGGATAAAAAGTTCTCACTCTGATGATGAGGAGTCTCAAAAGAATATTAAAGCTGTGAATGATGGGAGATTGAGTGACTTCATATAAGAAGATTGGATTTTTAAATTTGGGAAGAGACTTTGTGTTCCTGATATACCGAATCTAAAAAGGGAATTGTTAGATTATTATCATAGATCCAATTTTTCTATACACCCTAGTAGCACCAAGATGTATAGAGATTTGAAGGAATATTTTTGGTGGGACAACATGAAGAGGGAGATTTCTGATTTTGTGTTAAGATGTATGGTTTGTCAACAAGTGAAAGCTGGAAGGCAACAACCTGGAAGAGTCATGCAACCTCTTCCCATACCTGAGTGGAAATGGGATAATATTACGGTGGACTTTGTCATGGGGATACCAAAGACTCCTAGAAGGAATGATGCAATATGGGTCATTGATGATCATCTTACCATGTCAGCATATTTTCTTTCTATAAGGGAATATTTACCACTTGAACATCTAGAATGACTATATATTAATGATGTTATAAGACATCATGGAGTACCCTAATAATTTTTTTATCTTGATCCTCATTTTACATCAAGATTCTAGAAAAGTATTCAGAAAGCCATAGATACTAAACATCGTTTGAGAACTTCCTACCACCCTCAAACTGATGGATAATCAGAACAGACTATTCAAACCATAAAAGACATGTTTATATCATTCTCACTTGACTTTCAAGGTATGTGGGATCAATATTTACCTCTGGTAGAATTTTCCTATAACAATAGATTCCATTCAAGTATTCATATGGCACCATATAAAGTGTTATATGGAAAAATTTGTCACACACCAACTTGTTGGTATGATGTTGGTGATAGAAAACTTGTAGGACCAGAACTTGTTGACAAAATAATGAAAAAGGTGAAGGTTATCCAAACCCACATCAAAGCAGCCCAATGTAGGCAAAAGAACTATGGAGATAACCAAAAAAATGATTTGGAATTTCAAGTAGGTGACCATGTTTTCTTGAATGTATCTCCATGGAATGGTGTTATACATTTCGGTAAGAAGGGTAAATTGAGTCCCGGGTACATTGGACCTTTCGCAATTCTAGAACTAATTGGAGTTGTAGCTTATCTTTTGGCAATGCCTCCAAGTCTCTCCAAAGTTTATGATGTGTTCCACGTATCACTGTTGAGAAAAAACACACCTGACCGAACACATGTACTCACCTATGAAGAATTAGAACTGGAACCTGATCTGTCTTGTTGTGAAGATCTTTTCAAAATTCATTATAAAAGAGAACAAGTGTTGAGAAACCGGACGACTCGTCTGGTAAAATTTCTATGGAGAACCCATAAGATGGAAGTGGCAACGTGGGAACCAGAGGAACATATGATGAAAAACCACCTGAATAATTTTTTGTGGTAGTGTTATAAAAATTTAGAGAATGAAATTATTTTAAGGAGGTAAGAATGTGACACCCCAAGCTTCTACGGTATGTTTCCCTTTGAATAATGCAATAGCTTGCATTGTACGCAACTTCAAGATTCTAACACATCACGACCAATAAAACTAACAGTTATGAATAGTAATACCCACTTTTTAAAATTTTATAAATTTTATCTTTCAAAATGGACTTCATTTTTAAATTCGTAATATCGAAATTATCTTAGGGTGGATTTTTTGTATTTTTTGAAAAACATACAATTTTTTAGGAATAGTTAAAAAACACTATGTTATTGGTTAAAACCAACTTTTTATTTAAATAATTATTAATTTTATTTAAATTTATTTTAGGTCAAAATATATACATAATAAATATATATCTTCAATTTAATTCATTGGAGTCATTTTATAATATGTTTAGATATATAAAATTTTATCGAACTATTTACCCTCTTTTACCCACCTCCTATGAGCATTTTCAAATTTGTATAAAACTTAATTTTACTACTTCTGTGAGTTGAATTTTAAAAATCCAAGAGGCATGGTTAATATTAGTTAGTAAAATTTGGTTCAATAAGATGAAAATAATTTTTTGGTGATTATTAACTTTTTACTTTTATTTACCACGAAGAGAAGTAAATAGTTTATATAAGGAAAAAAATGATATTATAATTACCCTAAAATATGTCCTAATTTTATTGGATAAGTTTAATTCGAATAAAAAACCTTAGGAATAAAATATGATCTCATTTGGTCCACTTGGATTAGATGAAGACATTTATTATTATTTTATTTAAAGAAGAGTTAAAAGAGTTAAAATCAATGTTTAATAAATAAACCATTTTTAATATAGGGTTATACATAAGATAAATTCAACTATAAATATTAATTATAAATATAAATAGATTTCCTACATAATGGTATTTTATTTATAATTTTTATAAATTAAATAATTAAATTTATTTATGACACAATGATGATATAATAATTAACTTATTAATGAAAGATTAAAATAATTGATATTATAAATATCCAAATAAATAAAATTTGAGACTTTTAATGAATTCCATAAATTTTATAGGTTAATATGAAATTTTATGGTTGATTGGATAAATATTTTTCTAAGTAATAATTCTTTTATGAATTAAAAAAAACAAAATACCAAATAGTGTCCAAATTGACATAAAAGAGTTTTTAAAACAAATATATTATTATTAAATGGTATTCTATTCCTAAAAATATATGTTTATACCAAAGGGATTAAATAAAATTATATATGTTATTAATGAACCACTTTAGGTTATCTTGGATGTTTATAGTAATTTTATTAACCATATAATATAAAAATACAATGAGACATGGTAAAAGTCAAACTTTTTAACTAAGTGTTAAATCTAAATGATAAGGTTAATATGATGACCTAAACCAATATAAAACCTATTCTTTGAGAGGTTTTCGACACATACCCACATTATCTTTTAAATAATTCGTTTCTGATCCATTATAAATAGAAAATTATTTTATTATAAAATAAGACTTCAATCTTTTCCTAAAGTGACCCTCAACTCTCTTATAAAAAGGACCCTACCCTTCTCTCAAATTCTCACCATCAAATCCATTTGGCTCGTCCAAAACCTGCCCAAATATCCTCTAAAATGTCCTCCATTCATCTTAGAGGCATTATATTAGTCAATAAATCCAACATAAGGATCCATTTTAATCAAATCAAAAGGAATAACCTGAAGAAGAGGTAAATATTTCATCACTTCTTTCATGTTGTTTACATCTTCTAATTCCTCTTTATTTTTTGTTTCCATTTTAAAAATTAATAACTCTAATATCTTATATATACTGTGATTTTATTATGAAAATGGTATAACCATATTCATTATTCTATCTATCCTATAAATGACAAAGTCACCATACGTGGGTACGTACGGATTACCATCTCCACGTCGTGGTGTAGTTTGTTATTCAAACACTTCATCAGTTTAATGGGTATAATAATGAGTATAAATGATGTAAATAATAAATATAACATGATAATGAATCTGTATATATGATATAACGTCCAATTATATACGATTTTAATATCAAAATAGTGATATTGTCGCTTGTGCGTACGTCCAGATTACCGTCTCCACGAACGCAATGAGATTCATTCACCATCGTAATAATTCAAGAATAATTTTCATTTTATGATTAAAAATAATATTTATAAAAATAATATCATTATTTATATTAATCAAATACATCCTATCCATAAAAAACATGGATTACATAACCAATAATATAAAGGAAATCGAATCAGTTAACACCCAAAACGATGATACTACTGAAATATCATTAACAAAGCAATATTTGAAGATCATATGTGATATCATATTAATGTATATGGTTATTGTATAATTTAATTACAATTATTTCACCATTATACAAGATTTTAACCTACCCTCTACTAAAGAAAATTACAAGTCAATGATTAATTTCCCAATCTCTTTGTTATCCAAGGTTTTTTATGTAAGTATCTACTGGGACTTCTTTATCATACATATCCATGTTTCTTAAAAATGTATTCCAAAACATTTTTATCATTTACTAGACTATGGGTTAAAGTCATTTATACCCTTATTTGAACGTATATTTTTTGAAAGTAATCTTTCTATCATTTTCCAAACAAGGTACTTTATGACATTTTCAACAAAATAAAGGTAAGAATGTTTTTTTAACTAATATGGCGTGTGATGATATTTTCCACCGTTATAACATTTTCGAAGCTTCCCTTACAATATTATAATAATATTTTCAAAATAAATGTTTTCTTTTATAATTACATGACTTATAAATGAATTCGAAATAGAAACATACAGTTCTCTCAAAAAGTTTTGATTTCATCAATGTCAACATCCTTTGATGGATTTTATGCTTTTTTGAAGTTGATTTATTATGATAAAAAACTTCCATATTGTATAGAAGGTTTTTTTATATGTTTGACTATGGATGTGTTATTTTTACACCCTTCATGGTTTATGGATAAATTATTGACATTTCGTATGCTAGTTTTAATATGAATGTTTATGTAATGTTTAAACCTTTTCATATGAGGAATTCATTAGACTTACTAAGTGATGGGTGGTGAATGCTATAGATCCTAGATGCATTGGTAGGTCTAATGAGTCAAACTAGTGTCTTGGCATAAGTATTTGACAAAATATTATTTTTAGTCTTGGCAAAAGGCCTTGACTATGTGGTAATGAAGTCTGGAATTATGCATTTTATCATTATAAAAGTGGCTATTGATATTGCATGTGATTATTAGAATAGTAGAATATCCATGTGAATAAGTTAATGGAATTATTTGATTTTATCTTTTCCATATTATACAGAAGTTCAAGGTTAAAAGGATTTTTTAGTCTTACATTGCCTTAAATTTTTATGCTTATTTATAAAAGTTTTCGCTATATTGTTATCCTTACTGAGCATCTGAGCTCACCCCTTTCTATATTTTATTTTTCCTAGGATATGAAAAAGTATATTATGACTGACCTACAGGGATAGTCTAAAGGATATGAGTGTGTCCTTTGGAAACTATGTTGTTGTAGTTTTTCATTTTATAATGTATTGTAAAACTTATGAATATATCTAGTATTTTTAAGGCTACTAAGATGATTGGTCTTTTGGGATTTGATCCCTTGTGATCATGCCAATGATATTTAATAATGCATCGACTCTTGGTAAATGGGGTCATGGTGTTAGAAGGATTATATGATTATTTTATGGATTTATGGATGTTATTTGGGTAGGTTTTTTTGAGATATAAATTTAATGATATGTCTGAATATGTGAGGTGGGGAGTACCCTATTATAGTTGAGTAGGAACAACATTCTTATTAATATAAAAATTTAAACAATATTGAGGTGTCTTCCTTAAATTATGTTTCTCAAATAATTTTTAGTTTTTGATTAAACAATGTAATTTATCGAAATATTTCCAATAAAGGTAATTTGGAAATGTGTATAAGTTATTTGGCTACTAAAATTAATGATTAAACACTATATCAATTAATTTTTTCGTTAATTATTGAAATTAATTTTAATTATCTTTACTAATATCACTAGATAAAAAATAATTATAACTTAATAAAAATTACACTTTATTATGAATAAAAATATTGAATCAATTTTTTACAAATTTAAATCATATTTTTTTAATGAATTAATTAAAAATTAATCCCAAAGACGTGATGGGAAAGCGGGTTATTAAATTAAAACATTCAAACCCTTGAATAGATTGTGTATTGAATATCAATGTGAGATTAGATAAAATGATCTAAATACAATTAATTGATTAGTATTTCATCTAAATTTACTTTAAAACAAATTTAAAATATAATTTAACTATATAAATACATTGGATGAAAAAGTAATTTTCAATTAAAATTTGGTGTTTTCCAATATTCATCGATATGTGAAAATTCAGAAAAAAAATTAAAATCACATAAGGTAAATTATGATATACTAAAATCAAAAATGAAATTAGGTTTTTCAAATGAAATTATTAAATTTTTAAAAATTATATTTAAAATGGGTTCTCCTTTAAAAGGTGGTAAAATTACATTTTAAGAGTATACATATTTGTATTCGTTATATTGGATTTAATAATATATTATTACTATAAAAAATAATGGATGATTTTTGAAAAATATAAAATATAAAATATTTATATTTTATTAAAAACATTCATTAATAGTGGGTTGATTAATTTATTGAGAAATAGTTGTGTTTGTACATATTTTTCTTAGAAAAGGAATTATGTTATTTTAAACTAGTTCAAACTATTTTTCTGTCTAATTAATAACAAAATGATTCATTTTTTATACAAGTTTAATTCATATTTCCATGATTATATTAATCATATTTGTAACTCCCATTTCAATATCTACGTGGTAAAAGAAATGATTTTTCATAACAATGTTAATAGTATATTGTATTTCGGTAAAAATTTTGTAACATTAGAAAAACATAGTATTGTTTGTTATGCAATATAATCTTAGTGTTATGTGTAGTGAAATATTAACTTGGTGTTTCATGAAATTAAATCATAAATTAGTGAGTTCATATAATAGAAGCTATATTTTTTATTGTGAAAAATAGAAAATAACAAAAATATTAAATTAAAGAAAAAAATATTTCACAAAAAATTTCGATATTACATTCTACCACCAATGAAATGAATTTAACCCTAGAAATTTGTTTAAGTTAAAAATTGATTAACAATTAAATGGTCCTTTCTATGAAATCCACATCATAAAAATTAATACTAAAATATAATTTAAATAGGGAATGATGGATCCATAATGATTACCCAAAGTAACTCATAACTAGGTTTCCATGTATGAGAACATTGGTTACACATGGAGGTAAATCATAAAAAAAATATAGAGATTGATAAATACCATTGATTTCCAGCATGTGAATGATCAATGGAAATTTAAGTGCCTAAAAACCATAAATATATACTGATATCAATAAAAATGATTCTATTTGGATAATATTAATATTCATCTCCTAGAGTTGAGTAATTATTTTACTAAGGACATAACAAAATATAAATACTTGAATTAATTCCTTTTCATATATCAATCTCACTCTTTGGTTGTACATTACATGATTTTAACTTTATCTCTTAATCTAAGGGATGAAGGTGATTTTTTTATTCTTGAAGTACTAAAAAATCATGAGATCCATACATAGAAATATAATTCATTCCATCTGTATTTAGTTTTCACAACAAAAATTTTATCACATGTTATCCAATATGAATAAATACTCATATAGTGAGATATTAGTTTAGTCTCTAAAACCTCATATGATGTTTAATAGAAACCATTCCATAAATTATTAGTATTATAACCCTTCGAAAATATAATCCACCCATTATTTATAAAAAATACCATTTCATATACCAAATACATTTTTATTGGATACATGGGTTAATCATTCAACCGATAGGATGTTAAATGTGATTAAATTATTCCCAAATCTATGTATAGGGAGTAAATCACATGAAACCACACATAAGATTGACCAATGTGACTTTTATAGGGAATAATCATAAAAAGTAAAACATGAAATATCCATTTATGGAGGGTAAGATATTTGTGACATAATTATCATGATCTACTTCATTAATTTCTATTTCATAACATTTTTCATTTCGTTTTTTAAATAAATTTTTTTTCATTCTTATCATCCACATTAGACCACAAGTTGGGGAACTTGTTATCATAAAGGCCAAACTCCATGAAATTGGAACACTTAATTGTGTGAGATGAATTATCTGAGGCTTTATCAATATTCACATCATTATCCATATTTTTTTCCATTACCTGGACATTCATCCACTAGCTGACATTCTCTTACACACAAAAATAATTTTGTATTCTCTTTATGAAAATTACATCAATGTTTCCCCCCAAACATTTTCCATAGTAGATGGCTCACTTTATTTTCTTCATTATGTTGGATTTTACTTTTAACAACATATTAATATTATTTTCAAAACCCTTATATTGATATGCAAATTCAAACTCTATTTCCACCATGATAGAACATAAAAAACATCATCATAACTGCTAATGACACTTATAGCCAATGGAATTTCTAAGACTAGGTTTCATGACACCAAATAGTCAATCCATTTTTCATTTGGTAGGATGATAATAACAAAAGAGTACCCCAAAAGACTTGTAAAAGTTTCTTCATAGGAACCAACTGATTCATCTTCAATCTACTTAAGGTGTAGGAATTAGTTTTCCATCTTGGTATAAAGAATATGAGGAAATTACTTATTAAAATATTTTTTTTAACTAGTCCAAATATATATAGTCAATTTCATATTGTCTCCTAATATTATTAATATGATTCCAACATTGATATACCTCCACTTATAGATATTAGACCACCTGAATGAATTTTTCATGATGTGATCACCAGAGAATAGAAAATATCATTTTCATTATAATGATACATTTCTTAACAACTAATGGGTCTTTGGAACAATTTAAAGAAGGTGGGTTTCTCTTCATGAAGGCCTATATTGATTGTTTATCTATCATTTTTCAGACGGATTTTCACTATGAATCATAACTTAAAAATATTCTATGAGAAAAATATGATGTTTTCAATCTATATCCTATAAAATTCATATTATTATGATGAAAATCATTGAATTGTCCATTAAATTTCTCATTAATGTAGTTCCTATAGATTCCATCCATTTACTATAACCCAAAGTAATATAGTAAAAACAATTTATCATATTTGGGAACCACATAATAATGAAAAAACACATATATAATTTCTAAATCATGACACCTTCTATTTCTAATCTATGACACCATAAATTTATCCTAGTTTAATCATAGTTAACATAAATTTAAATCATTAATATTGGTTCATAATCAATTTTTGAATTATCAATGTAAATCCCCATGGAGTGTCAATCTAGGTGTTCTATTAGGCCTTTTTTCATGCACTAGTCCCAATTCGGTCTAGTTCAATATGATGTTTTCTATGTAGTTACCCTATTTACATTTTTTCCAAATCCACATCCATTTTTTGTATCAATACATGGATTTATTACTAGGATATCACTCCATATATTATTTAAAAAATATTAGGTAATTTTCCAAAATAGTAACTCATCCTGGGACTAATCCTTATTGACATCCCTAAACATATCTTTTGAAATATTACTATGAATTTTAATAATTTTTTGTTATCCTAGTTTCTAAATATGACCAAGCATTTCCTTTGATACAAACTATAAAGACCAAGGGTTAAAATTCTGGTATAATGCATTATTTTTTATTAATATTAAAAAATATATATAAATACATGTATGTAGACCAAAATGGTTTCGTGCCTTCGGTAACATGGAAACATAATCATTTAAAATGGTTAAGGATTGTCCAAATATCCCTTAAAGTTCATCCCCTTTTAGTACTCCTACTTAAAACCTTTCTTCATAACATGGGGAAAGGAAACATAAGAAATAGGTGAGATCTTGTGCTCGATGAGGGTAAATAAGAAATACATGTATGCATAATATAATGATAATGGTATTAGAACATGATCATAACATTATAAGATCATAAATTATATATCAAATACCATATTCAAGATCCCTGTCAAAAAGATTTGCAGGTCATAATACATTAATCATAAGGGAATCAAGAGTAAAATACATGAGAAAATAATAAGGGGAGAAGAAATGGAATTTTGGAATATACATAAGCATAAATAATACTCTATAATTTATACCAACCAATACCTTCATAACATGTTAGGGATAATAAACTATGTACCTGCTTCGAGGTTAGAATTCAGTCATGTGATCCCTTTAGTTATCATCATAGGATTCCATCTTGTGTACCCTCTCTTTTAGGTCTTGGGACTCCCTCCCAAGTACCCAATTGTTCTGGTATTCTTATTCCATCCTATGTACCCTTATAATTTGGTCTTGGGATGCCCCACCTTTCACCCCCTTTTTTGGGGTTGGGAAACCCTAGTATTTTGGGATTGGGATTCCCTCCCATTAACCCTATTTTTTTGGTATTGGGATGCCATTCCATGCACCTATGATCTCATAAAAAATTTATAATTACCCAATAAATTGGAGGGATATATAGGCCTAACCCATCACATAATGAAATAATTCATACATGTTTCATAAGATCACAAAACGTTCATCATATAATGACCCATAAAAAGAGACAGTTTTCAAAAATTACATAATATAAGCCTTGATTTAAAATGGGTATCATAATAAGTTCACCATATCATAAATTATGGAGAAGTAATGGGTTTCATAATCATTTCATACTATAGTAACTTGTAAAAGTGATTTTGTTCCATAATCATTTTATCATGGTATAACCCATTGAAGAGAAACTAGTTATATAAATACTTTCCATCCCAAACATAAAACGTTCAATGGAAGTATAAAAATTGTTTTCTTATATCACATCCCTAGTAAAGGATAAACTATATCAATTGATATCACCATATATGGATATGTATTTTTAATGATCACTTGGAACATAACTAGTATTTGAAAATCGATTTTCAAAAGATATAAACTTTTCAAAAAAAAATTCACTGAAAACACATTGAAAACATGTAAAGGAATGATGAGGAATAACGTAATTTTTTAGGGAAGATACCCTTTATTCTTGTAAATTTTCTCAAATAATAAAGTATTTTGAAATTATATTCCTTCAATAATAACATTAAAACATATAAATGAATCATTGAAAACCATTGTAAAAATTACTAATATATAAAATATTTTTAAAAATATTTTTCTTTGAAAGATGATTTAAAATAATGAATTTATATAATAATAGTAAAAATTATTTTCTTTTCAAAATAACCTTGTAAAATTTCAAATGAAATATTAAGTAGATGGAAATGGGTAAATCTATACAGGCCAAACTTTACATTTTCACCAAAAAATTATTAAAAAGTGTGTGTATAAGAAAATGAAAAGGATATTCATTTTAATAAATTTTTAATAAAAAATTGAAAAAAATGTATTTTACACATCATAGTATAAAATTTTGAGAAAAGTGGTTTTGTTAATAAAACAAATTTCTAAAGAAAGAGTGAAATAAAGTTTTATTTCCATAAAACTAGTTTCTTTATTATCTGATGTACCGAAGAGTAGAAAAATGGTACAGATAAATTAATATATTGTGGATAAATATTTTATAAGAAAATTCATGAGATTTATTGAGATATGGATCATAATGTTTCATCAATGGGATAATGGTTATAAACAATCTCAATAAACTTCGAGATTGTCAAAATAAACAATTACTACTTTGGTAACATTGAAACATAATTCAATGTAAATAGTCACATTTAAAGAAGAAGAAAAATTAATTAATAAAAATAAATTGATTTTATAAAATTTAAATTGGATTTATATATACCTCCTAGAAAAATATAGGTGCATAATGTGGCCTGTGTCTCAAAGATTGTAAATTGAGAGAAAATTACCGTACTGATTTTGAAAATTATGATCCATAATACTCATGAATAAAATATGTAAAAATGGATATGTAAATGAATATAAATATATGTATATGAATAATGTTATACATTCATTGGGTGTATATACCTAAAAAATGAGAGGATAATAATGCATAAGTCTCATAGAAATAAATGTGAGATGAGAAAACCCTTATATTAGGTATCAGATTCCTTTTTACAGATTAAAAACACATATATAATAATATTTATTTTATTATAAGTCTACCATTGAACCATATTATTATATATCACAATATATATGATTTTAGAATGCTATAATATTACATTTTTATAAACAATTTCTTATTTGGTTAATGTTTTCAGTAACAACCACTTTATTTTTCATATATTCTTTGAATTATTATTCTTGATCCTCATACTAAAGTCATTATTTAGATATTTTGTAGAATATAAAACATTATAAAAACAAAATTAATATTCTTTACACAAATATTTATAATAATATATTAATTTTCTAAATATAAAATAAAATACACCATTCATGGAGATAGTAGGTCGTACATACCCATAAATGATGTTTCCATTTTATTATCATTCTTGAAAGAAAGAATGTAACTGAAATATATGTGCATATACATATATAATAAAATTGGCATAGAATTATTTTTTCTTATATTTCATATCAATTCACTAAACCCGTCCTTATTACATTCCATGTAAAATCTGATTGAATCACATTGCTCGGTGGAGTCGGTAGTCCACACATCCACAAATGATATTATCATATTTACACAGAAAAAAATAAATTTATGAGAATAATTACATATATAATATTTATATAAGAATAAATACATCATAAATATAATATATAACATTTAAATTTTTTATTTAAATCATAATTTCCGACCATGAGATATGATAAAGGAAAAATGAATGGCATCGTTTTAGGAAGAAAAAGTCCTATGTACACTCTAATGATATGCAGTTACCCATTTGATTGAAGTGTGGGTAGTTTTAAGTAATCACCAATGAATTAAAACATCTAAATATATTGATTAAACATATGTTATTATATAATCATGGAATATGAATAATTGAGGTGATGGATAATGAAAAAAAAATAAATGATATTTTGGATGGATATTATCTCTTCTTTTGTTAATTCCTTTCGGCTTTGAGAAATGATCATAATTGGTTGTATTTCTTCCAAAATATAGGATTAAAGGATAAGTGAAGAGAATTTCATATGAGATTTTAGTAGGGTTCTACTAATTCAAAGGTCATTATTATTGTGAATAAGTGGGGGAGGGGGTGAGTTCCATTATACATTGGAGGAGGTGTTCCATTCTTGTAAATAAAAAAGGTTAACACTATTGAGAGGTCTCACTTGCATAATCTACCTACAATAATGGTTAATTCTAGATAAAATAGAAGAATGTTTTCAAATATATCTAACCATTGGATTTTTTATATGTTTTAATTTATTTTTTCCACTTCTGTTAATGATTAACCACTAAGTAATTTTTTTACCCTATTCCTTATAATTAATTTTTATTACTTTCACTAATATTTTTGGAATGAAACTGATATTAAATTATTATAAATTATAAAATTTTATTATTCCAAATATGGAATTCCTTTTTTCCAAATTCTAATCAATTATATGAGATATATTAATTTAAAATTAAACTCGCAGACTGGATGAGAAAGCATGATTTTAATATAAAAACGTTCAACAATTTTAAATGTTTTTATATCCAATTTCATTGTGAAATTAGATCCAATTACCTAAATTGTATTAATTTATGTATAAGTTATCTAAAAAAATTATAACCAAATTAAAATATATTTTAACTATATAAATAAATTAGATTAAATGAAAATTTTCAACTTAAATTTAGTGTTTGTTCACTCTAAAACAAAATACGAAACATCCCATAAAAATCCAAACATTTACTCAATGAAACCTTTCATATACCATTTTCAAAAATGAAGATTAATTTTTAAAATAAAAATTATAAAATATTCATAAAATATATTTAAAATGGGATTCCCATTAAAAGGTACTGAATTTACAATTAAAAAATATATATATTTCTATTCATAAAATTGGATTTATTATTTTATTGTGCCTAAAAAAACTATTGGATGACTCTAAAAAAATTATTGAATATAAAATATAAAATTTTATTAAAAAAATTCCTCAATAGTTTTTTTAATTTTTTTGATATAATATAGTGTTTTTGCATTGTTTTAGGAGAAATATAATTTCATTATTTTCAAAAATTTCAACCTATCATTCAAAACAAATTGAAAATATAAGGCTTTGTTTTATTTACATATGTAAAACATATTTTCATAATTAAATTAATCCTAATAAAACATCCATTCCAATAGTTAGGTGTTAACTATATTGATATTTTAATAACTATAATAATAGTATATTGTATGTTGTTAAAACTCCGCCTTAAGTGTAATATAAGATATCAAAGTATATAAGCATTTTCTGTAACACAAGCCAAGAATAGTGTTGTGTGTACCACAAGCTAATTTATGTGTTTTATTTAGTGAAATATTGACATTGTGTTCTGTTAAATCCAATACAAACATATTGATTTCATATAACATAAGATATATATAATGTTGTGTGAAATGAAAAATATGAAAAAAAAATATTAAATTAATATGAACAATATTTAACATAATATGAGGGTGTCACAAAATTGATGCAAATATATCTATAAACCCATATATTTTACTACAAACCCAAATAAAATGCAACTATATTCTTATATATCTAATTTCATCCCATGAATTTGGTATATGAATCAATTTAATATAAAGACCAAGAATTATATGAAATTAATAACATCTACAACATTAATCTTGGAGTGATGGAAAACCAACCACCACATTTCAAAATAATTCATAATCCTCAAGGAAAATGTGAAGTCTAACACTGTTTCCCTCTACCCAAGTATAATACCTAGATAAGAGTCCTTAATTATATTATAAATGTAATATATAATCTATATAAACAATGATGAACTATATAATTCAATCTCATAACCAAATCCAATAAAAATAAATTTAAAAGGAATAAAATTCCATTAACATAGAATGAATGTAACTCCTTAATTGAATAAATGATAATTTATAGTGGTTGTTTAACAATTTAAACAAAATATAAAATTCTATAATCATATAATTAATTTATATCAATGAATAAAACTAGGAATAATCAAAATATGAATAATTAAAAAATTTAGAAATGAGATAATCAATTTAGAAAAAAAATTATAAATTAATCTAATTATAAATTCCATATAATGTAGTGATGAATAATGGGAGTTTAATAATTAAAATAATATAAATAATTAATAATTGTTCTCATCATGACCTCATTCATATTATTCATTACAATAAATTTTCATTAAATATATGATATTAAATTTAACATAAATATTCTATATTAATGTTTTATTATGTAATCAATTTACATAATCTAGAAATCATATAATCAATATTATTTAAACCTCATTTATATCCACCATTTACACTACCATAATTATTTTATAAATTATTTCTAAAATAAGGATTATTATTCTGAACTTTTCTGACTAAATATTATGAAAAATTTGTAATTATAAATATAATATTGTTCATTATTTTTTAGATTTATATTAAAATTATATATTAAACTTAAAATTTGGATATAAATAATTAATATCAAAATTTTAACTCATTATCTAAAATTTAAATGGAATTTAATATTAAAATATAAATTTATCGGATATTTCAAAATTAAAATATTCAAAAAACATAATTTCAAATTATAAAACATTTTTAATAATTAAATTAAAAAAATTATAAGTTTAACAAAGTATAAAAATTACAAAATTTATATAAATATATTAATAATTGAAAGATAAAAAAATTAACATCTTTTAATTATACCGTATTTTACAATATACACTATATAATCAGTCATGGATGGTACTAGTATGTTTTGTCCTTTATAATAGAATGTATTTTACTATGATAGAGAAATTAAGTGGCAGATTGATTTTTTTTATAAATATACAATTTTTAACTTTGTATTATTCTATGTTATATGCCATGAAACTGGTGATATTTTACCTTATATTAGACCGCACAATATAATTTGAAATAAGGAAAAACAGAGGATCGTGATCTATCACTTTTAACAATATCTAATATCTTATGAACTGGAATTTTTTAAGCTTAGGACATTTGATTTCATATTATAATCCTCATAACAAAATTCAAATATTTTTTTAATGATATGGAATATGACTCCCACTCAATACATTGTATAATCAGTTTAAAAAATGATTTCATGAATCCAAGATCATGAAAATGATTTGATAACAGTTATGGGTTTATAACGATCTATGAACACCTAATAAATAAAGTGGAAGAAATTATAAATATTATTCCCTAGATCAATTATATATTTAACAAACACTATAAAACATATAAAATATTGAATATATGATTATGTTTCACCAATGATACATACATCACATGTCATCATTCATATAGTCAGTGGAGAAAACTAAGATCTATTTTTCAAACTCTATCATCCATTCTGTATCCATGGAATGACTTAAAGCTCCCATAAAATAGGTAAAATACCTATCTATTTTAACAAAATATGACTACCTCTTGAGGAAAATAAAGAAGGATGGACAAATATATGGGAATTATGTGATAAATATTTAATCCTAGTTGATCACCATCTGGTGGTGATGAGAACCTTTTATAGTAGTCATGGAATTCCTATGAATTTCCGAATTAACTCATACACTATGAAATATATGAATTTCCAAACCACAATTCCATTATTTATCATTAGAATTCAATATTGATCCTCCCATATAAATCAGGTAATGAAATATAATTATTTATGATAGTCAACACAAGAAAATGAAAATATTAACTTCTAATATTCAACATTCATGCAATTTTATTAGCTAGGATATCACAATATCACATCCTATTATATTCCAAAAATCTAGGAATTTGATATTCCTTATAATCATTCATGGTTTACTATTTGACAATAAAAAATAATATACAATGATATGTTATCTTTATGGAATAAATATTTCAATGATGCATGGAATATATTCATCATATATGTTTCTCATGAATTATTTTTAATATCACATGCTTCCTTTGGTGTCAAATTATGTAATGTTAAACCAATCACACATAATTCCATTTCA
The DNA here is from genome assembly GCA_963277665.1 of Viscum album. Classification (NCBI taxonomy): domain Eukaryota; kingdom Viridiplantae; phylum Streptophyta; class Magnoliopsida; order Santalales; family Viscaceae; genus Viscum; species Viscum album. The sequence continues at coordinate 1,114,002,846 of OY728147.1, forward strand.
TATTGTGGTATTATTGTTAATTAAAATACCACTTTGATATTTATTTCTGTTCCAAAAAATTTTTATTCTAATTTTGATTTCACAAATTTAACGTATTTAATGTCAACATTCCTATAGTGTAAAATAATTAAAAACAACTAAATAAAATTTTTATTTTATATTTTTTATAAATTATTGATTTTTTAACCATAAATTATTCTCATATTTTCATTACGATCCTAGTAGAACATAACTAAGAAATTCATATTATGTCATTCCTTATGTATTCTACTCAGGTAGGATCATTAAACCACTAATCAAATCACATGTTATGGAATCACCACTACATCGACAATCTATTATAGTATTTCAATGGTAAAAAAATGTTAACTCTTTACACCTTCATCTATTGAGTGTACTACTATCATTTTTGAATACAGAATAAGAATTTTCTCAACATTTTCCTATAGTTTTGTAACATTCCTTCCATGGACACTTCTTTACAACCAATATTTGATAAGCCATTATAAGACTCTTGTTTATACTTCTTAGTAGGAGGAGTAATCCTCATCAAAGGATTATGAGAACCAAAAACTATTATATAATTCCATAAGATGTAATGGAATGTGTTTTTGTATAAATATTTATTTTTATTCATTTTATTTGTTTCATAGATTTTTATTTAAATACAATGTCTAAAATCATACATTTTAACGTGTGACTGCTCTTATAATATTAGCCGTAAATATAATTAAAATCAGCCAATGTATTTATTTTCATTTTATATCTATGGATTCTTATTAATTACATTAAATAAAACTAAAAAATCCCCAAATATATATTATATTAACAATTAAATACATAAATAAATAAATAAATAATGACATGATCATAATTTATATAAGAATAGTTGATCTATAGAGAGGATGATGTATCAACCAAGAACCCATATGAAATCCCTGATACTTTTACAGAATCAAGTTATTGATCCCACTAAAAACCAATGTCATTAATTTTTTTTCTTCATATAGTCTATAATATTGAATATTCAAAAATACAAACTCTTATAATCATAACAATACATACTAATAATTATTTTAGGGGAAATTTAGAATGATATATTACATTTTCATCACTCAGATGGGGACAAATATGTCTTTTTACCATAAATTAAGGATAAATGATATGTTAATCATTTGAAAATGATATAAATTTTTTAATTATTACATTTTCTAATATAAATACAATAAATAAATTAAATAAATAAGAAAAAAATATACACGAGTTAGTCATAGTACATGGTAATTAAAAATTATTTATCATTTCATAATAAAAGGTTTAATTCTAAAATTTAACTTGAGGAAATTTAAAAACATAAATATTTAATTAATAAAATGTAATTATTTATCTATATTCATTTTGGATACTTATATTTTTTTAACAAATTATACATATATTTATTAATTTTTATACTTTTATTACAATCTTTTCGGCCCCATTTTGATTTAAAAGAAACTAAATAGGGAATTATGGGCATGGGGTGAATCTCGTAGGTTAGGGGGTTAGGTATATACTCACTTGAACAAGTATGAATCAAGAAAACTAGGTTGGGTGCTATATAAATGTAGCTCAAAACACCCTTTGTTATGGTGATCTTGGTCATGTGATAGATCCACCCTCATATATGTGTGTAGCTAATTTTTTTAAAATTATTTTGGGTTTTTTATATGTTATCCAATCCTAGATAGAGTGGGTTAGTTAACTTTACACCGCATTTAACTATGGTGTCATGTGATATATTCATGGGACATAAAACACCTGTAATATTTTTTAATTTAATACCCTATTTTTACTTAGTTACAATGTGATTTATTTTAATTTTTTAGTGAACATACACAGTGAATGAATATTATTGGGTTTACATGTTTTTATTATAACCATGTTTGATAAGTAAACTCCCAATTATTTATTTAACAAAAATAAAAATGGACATAAAAAGTAATATTATTGATGAAATGTATTTCTATTTTTAGATCTCCATATCAAGAGAAGATAACCATTGGTTGATATGTTTTTAGTGATTTTGGAACCATATTTTCACCCTCTATCTAAAATCATTAAAATTTAATTTGAATTTTAACATAAGACATTACATTGTTGATGTGATGCCACTTGAAAGACACATGGTATATAATGTTCCATAAAAATTGGAATAATAAAACATTATAGTTTAAATATATGTCATATAACTAGATCTAAAACATCAGTTACTATATTCTCCCATTAATCACTTGAAAATAATCTCAGTAATAACACCTCTTTAATTCATCATGTTCAAATATGATTCACACAACATTGGAATATCATAGATCAATGGTTCAATGTAATTATCCATATATATCATCCACATAATAACTAAATACAATAGAATACCATTTATATATATATATTCTTGGGTGGTAGGATTAAAGAACACCATTTTTTGATATGATTGTTTTATTTCAAGATGAATCCAAATTTGATATGTGGTAGAAAAACTAGTTCATCCACTCTCTTTACCTAGTTTCTCTACCTAAAACATGATAGGTAGGTTGGGAGATATCAAAATTCTTAAATGAGGTTCAAAACCTTCATTTCCATCTATATAATGGACTGAATATCCAATTTTAAAATACATTTATTTTAATTTAGTTCCATAAAGTATTTGAACAACTAAAAAAATCATTTATAACCTATAATGACATGTGTGACTCATCATAGCATCAAAAATAGTTCATAGATAAGTTGTGACAAAATTAAAAGTGACATGTTGAATTATGAGTGGTTAAATCAACTTGTTTCTCTAAAAAATATTAATGAATTATAAATAAATAATTTTTGTACAATAATAATATAATTTATCACTTTAAATTATTTAAACATAGATAATATTTGTATATTTCCATTTCTTCAAAAGAAATATTTTCCCGTATTCAATTAAAAAACTTATGAAAACCTCAATATTATAATTTCAACATTATTTACTCTAAATTAGAATAAATTATTGTTTAATATATTTATTATTTACCTCCAATCATTACCATGTTGATTTTTAGTGACTTCGATAGGTGAGGCTTAATTTTTTCTAAAATCCAATTCATCTAAATTGGTGAAACATGTGGATAGACTTTTTAGATGAACCTAAAACCACATATCTCAATAAAAGTTTTTCATACTCATAGACCAATAAAAGTATCTATAAAAAATAATATCCCCTAAAGATGTAATGATAATTCATAGTTACCCCAACCTTCTATAAACACTTACTGTGTAACATATTAACCTTTTGTCATTTAATCACATAAATGATGATATATACTATGAGTATTCATACATTAATTCATTATTTACATTAGATTGACTATATTTGTTTGAGTTTTATTATTATACCATGAATATGGAATTAGTGAAGGTATTATCCTAGTATACATGTGTCCAAAAATACCAGGATCGTTTGAAAAGAAAAGAAATTCAGTTCATGATCATTAAATCATCTTCTTGCGACCAATGATGCATTATAAACCTAATAAATTACATAAAACATAAATTGCCATTATTTTTCATCATGGATCAATTTATATGATCAAACAATAGATATTACTAATTTTATATAGTTTTTATAATAATAAAAATGCTCATACATATAAATATCTATTGACACCTAAATCACATCGTGTTCCAATTACCTTGTTAGTACAATGGGTCTTCTTATTTACAGTTACCATGTATGAACATAAAAATAATATTACATAATTTTTCTGAGATCCAAACACCTAATTGTTATATATCATTATTTCCCAATTAGTATGATGTATTTCTACAATGAAATAAATTTTTATGGTTACAATCACTGTATTTTAAGGTTTTCATTATAGTAATCAACAGTTATAACTTTTTAAAATACTAAATAATTTACGGATAATTACATGTGAATTGTATATAAAAATTTAATAAAACTATTATGGTAATAATGAATCTTTTATAAATTTATTTATACATGGCGTGGTAATAAAAATGTAGTATTGTTTCTTTGTTTAGAATACCAACTTTTAAAACAAATAATACCAGATTAACTGCTGAATATATAATCCCTTGTTATACCTACACAGCCTCATTGTGGAAGGTGGGAAATGGGCACATTCATTGGATTGTTATCCTAATATTGTTACCATGTTGTTTTTTTAATTGACTTAGTGGAGTTGATGATAAGTCATGCAACAAAATTTTTAGAATTTTCATTGATGATGGTCTATAGAACACCCTAGTGATGATAAGTCCTTTTCAAGATCTAATAATAGTTTTTTCATATAGGTTATTCCTTCTAGTTGATTACATTTTTTCTCTACTCTACAACACATAAATTTTTTACATTACCCTTATAATATATATTAATCCTTATGGATACATCTAACCACTATATTTTTACTGATAATGATGCCAAATAGTTATATTTTCTAATAGTGATAATTCCCAATAATCATAAATCCCAATGCTAATAATAATGTCCATTAAATATACTCACTCAAATGAAAATTTCTAGTACTATAAAAAAAATTCTATAGATTTTCATATTATTTTTATAGTACTTTTTGTCATCATTATTTCTATTAGGGATTATGAACTAGGTTTGATTAAAATTATACTCACATTTTTATTTTTTATTTTATCCATCTTTTTATATTTTCTTAATAAATTTTTATTTTATTTGTATCACATAACTAATAATACAGGAATATTTAGTTCAATGGATTTTATTTATATTAAATTATTTACAATTAAGGAAAATGTCCTTTAAATTTAAAATCATAATCGATTCAATGAACAGTTGGTGTATTTCCTCTTTATTTCATTTTCTACATTCCCATGCTTTTTCCTCAATCTTTGTGTTCTTATAATGCACTTCTTCTAATCCAGATGATTTGTTTTATTAAACTTTATTTATATTATCAAGAATCTTAACGGGTTTCTCATTTTATTATAAATTATTTTCTATTTCTAAGTATATAATATGATGTATATGTGATTGTTATTGAATTTTCTAAAATTATAGAGATACATGAAAACATATTCAATTGGGAAAAAATATAGTGGTAAAAACTCTATATAATCTAATGTTTTCCTCCGTCAATTATTTAAAAATTACCAATATCCCACTGGATTTATTTTCTCAATAATCTAATTCTTATAATGCAATTCTAGGAATATATTTTTAGAAATAATAAATTACCAATTTAAAAACACTACATATCTTTGTTAGTTGTGTATATGGATCATATAAATTAATTTATTTGTTTTTATGTTTTTCTAATAAAATTCACCTTTTCTATGTTATATTTAATAAATATGAGACCATGTAATTTATTCTCTCTTTTTTTAGTCTAGTATGATTTATTAACAATTATTATCATCATAATCCTGGTATTGTTTCATTTTAATGGTTGAATGATACCTATTATTATTATATAATTATAAAATTAGAAGGATTTTAACCCATTTCTCATAGAAATCAAGTATAAATGGCCTTGAAATTTCTTCTATAGTATTGATAATCCATTATGAATTTTCATCATAGATTAAGTGGAATATAGTTCTTAAATTTATCAACTTACATAGTGAACATTTTATAACCATTTATAGGTTTGAGGTGAACCTTTAATGTTGATCAAAAAAAAATAAGGAGTTGATCTTGGAATACATAAATCATCTCTTATACTTATAATATATATTCTAATATAATAATATTCACCTATTATAATAACCTGTGTATACATTGTTAATTTACCCACCACCTCCAAAATAGAATTTTTTAACATTGATGCCATTGGAATCCCATGGAAAAAATACATTTTGATAATGTTATACAACAATACATTAACTATAAATGGTATCATTATACCATTGGAAATAAATAGTTCAATATTGACTTGATAGAACAAATAAAATCATAATTTATAAAAAAACCATGAATTTAATTGTTCTCCCAATAATTATCTCAAATATATCTATAAATCTTTATACTCCATGGATCTATAGAGAAAGAGGAATTTAGTGCATCACTTATTAATTTGTACTTCAACACTAGTATTAAAGGAGAATGTAATCATTTTAGAGATACAATAACTCCACCATTTCAAAAATTATTCTTTAGAAACAAATTTTATTTCTTGAATTAAAATATTTTCAGAAACCCAAAATAATCTTTCCAAATTATCATTTTTAACGTTAATGATATCGGGTGAGACCTAATATGGGAAACGATGTGGTAAATTCATCGATTATTATTGTAATGTACAATCATACTTGATCATTGATCGATGGATTTTTTTTCTATTCTAATATCTCTGAGGGTTCAATAATAAATTTGACTCAAGTTATTATCTACAATGTTAGAATTTACATGGAGATAGAAGATATTGAACTAATAATCCATAAATAACTCCATCAATATCCTCTACTAAATATTTAAATCCTTTCTTTATAATTTTTAATTTTTAATTTTTTATCAAGTATATATATGAAACAATTTTCCTTATAGAAAATGACATGAAATTATAAAGAAAATATTACTTCTATAAATTGAAAATTAGAAGTAGAATAATTTTATTCAATGTAAATCAATCATATTGATAATTATTTTATAAACATATCATTATACATTAAGAAACACCATGATTATTCATTAAGGAAACACAATAGATGAGGCATCCCTCAACAATATAAGGTAAGTATTGTATAATTGTAGTAACCATCCTTATATTAATCTCTTGAATGTATTCTTCACATGCTATGGTCTATGAAAAAATAATCCTTTTTCTTGTTACCTGGGTTAGTGTTTCAGATCATCATACAAAATTATTCAAAAATCACTCATTACACCTTGAAATTTATGGATATCAGTCACAAAAAAAGTCATAAACCAATCATATATGATTTTATTCAAGGATAATGACCTTGAAATCATAGTTACCATGGATAGAATTTACACTAAAAAACATTTTAAGATAATTCATTCTTAAATAATTTTTCTAAAACACATCTCTATTGGTATTAATGATCCTCAATACTTCAAGAATATGTAATAATATTGTTAATAACCTAATATCTCTGGAAATTTAAAGAAAAATAATTCTCATGTATTATTAATATTACTTAGATACAATTAGTTTTTAAAATAGGTTGGCGGTCAAGACCCATTTGTTGAATAAAATAAGGTTGAAATCCTATTATGGGGATAGATTTATATGGGAACCCTTAACTTGTCCAGTGTCAAAGGTGTTATTGAGAAAGATAACTCAAAAGTCCATATATGGTACTTATTGATCAAAGGGAGTAAACTATTAAAACATGAACTATAAAAAATATTAAATTAGCTCTATAGTAATATTCATTATAAATATATTAGGTAATTCTTTTGTCATAAGAAAATAAGATTTATTTATAATTTTATTTTATTTAATTTCATAGTTTTTTCAATTATTTCCAAATTATATAAATATAATTTGAATAAATGAAATTAATTTTTTAATTTAGAATGTCAAATTTGTCTTATAAATAATTTCTTAGAGTTTTGTCGAATTTTTTTTCTTTATAATGATTAGTGAAAAATAATGATTCTTTTTGAAAAAATGAATTTTATTTGAAACTATTTAAAAAGTAAAATATTATTATCCGTGATTTTTAAAATTTAGTTAGTTCTTATTTATTTAAATTAAATAAAATTATGGTTTTATAAATAAATATTCTACATGAATCTAATATAAAAAGATTTTATAAAAAGGGGGTTTTTGGAAAAATTGTTCTTCAAAGTGTTCTTCTAGAGTAATATTAAATTATATTTTGTAATATCTGTTAAGAGATTCATGAAAAACTGATTCCATATTTTTAATCATTGGTTTTGAATTTTGAAAATGTTTTCTAATTAAATTAGGAGTATGTTAATAATAAACCTAGTAAATATTTTCACCACGCTGAAGGGTATATCAGGTAATTAATTTAAAAAATAATATGATACGGATTAAATAATTACCATAACACTTCATTTAATTTTATTTGATAATTATAACACAACCATAATCATGAAAATGAAAAATAATTTTCTTTGTTTTTCCCTTATGATGTTATTATGATGTAATAATATATGAAGTAATGAAATGTAAAAAATGTCACACTCATGTTTTTAATAATAATAATATTTTTATCATTGGGTTAACTAGAAGATATTTTCATTTAATAATGATATTATTAAAAATAAAATTATTATATTGATCTTGGTAATTTATTATTTGGTTCAATGAATATATAATTTTTATAAATTCTTACACAATGATGTTGTTGTAATTATAAAATTAATGGAAAAATAAAATAAATGATTTAAAAATATTAAATGTATTTTAATTGAAAGAATTAATGTGACCCAAAAATTTTCTAGATAATGATAATATATTTTTTAAGTATTAAAATATTTTATTCTAATTTCATTTTTTGTTATAATTTTATGAAATTAAAAGTAACTAAATAGTTCTGAAATTGAGATTATTTATATTTTATGAAAATACTATATAATTAAATGATCAAAAATTATAAAAAACAATATTTTATAATTTTAATGCTTTTTGAATTTATGGTCCATTTATTCATTTATTTTAACTATCTTGACTCCCAACAAATATGTTGACACCAGAAAACGCATCCCCAAAATATTACAAATACTTTCATACGTGATCCATGATCGTAGCCCGTTTCACAAGTTTTGATTTGGTAGGTCATAGTGCCCGAATGGATTTACGGATTAGGAGTTATGGACATTGGGATTTGGGATGGAAAACTGGTTCGTCGAGCCCATTCATGAATCTCCCTCCGCCAAGGAGTAAGGAGGCGGGATGCTCTATGAACCCCTTTGACGTTAGCGAACCCTCCACGGATCAAAGAGGCGGGATGCTCTATAAACCCCTTTGATGTTTGAGATCTGCCGCAGAGCAAGGAGGAAGGATGCTCCGCGAACCCCTTTGATGTTCGTGACCCCGCTGCGGAGCAAGGAGGGGGGAGGCTCTGCGAACCCCTTTGACGTTTGTGACCCCTCTGCGGAGAAAGGAGGCGGGAGGCTCCGCTAACCCCTTTGATGTTCGCGACCCCGCCGCGGAGCAAGGAGGCGGGAGGCTCCGCCAATGGATTTGACTTTTGTGAGCCCACCATAGAGCAAGGAGGTGGGATCCTCCATGAACTAATTTGACGTTCGTGACCCGCCACGGGGAAAATCTGTCATTGTGCTGAGTGCGCTCTGATTCACAGTGCCTCTTGCCTAAAAATACAGGGCTCCCCTCGAGTCCAACGGACGGATCATCCGACCTTTCACCTTCTCAGCTCTCAAATCATGATGCACTTCTTGCTCTGTGAACCATGTGATGTTCATGGTACTTTTGCATTGCGAAGTGCCTCCCCCTTCTCTTTAATTCAACCTCTATTCTGAGAGATATTCCTTTCGTGAAGCCCATGATCCTTCACAATGGAAGGGGATCCCCACGGGGACCCAAGTCATTGCGAAGTTTTTATGCTTTGCGAAACACCCTCCATACACATGTGACCCACATGCTAAGGTAGGGTCACTGTTCTTTGCGAAGAACATTGCTTCACCACACCTTGCTTCGTGAGGCACCCCTTCTTCGTGAGGCATTGCTTCGAAAATTACTTTCAACTTCAAGAAGATCCTCCCATATGCACCTATTCCCTATGCCTAGCCTAGGCGACTTCACTTCGCGAAGCACATCCCTTCACAAATCCCCTTCACTTCATGGAGCACCCGAGCTTCACAAGGCTTCTACCTATGAAATCCTTTGCTCTGCATCTCCTTTTCCCGTGCGGCCCATCTGGTATGCACGAAGCAACATGAAAGTCTATTTGGGGGGTGCATCATAATGTGTTTCTTCGCCTCATGCTTCTTCGCAAAGGCATGATAACGACTATTGGTTCTTCGTATAGACACGCTAACGTGGACCCCCAATGGGATCATCTCTCAACACCCCCCGTCATGGAATTCCCGATGCCTTCTTTCCCCCAAGGGCGGGCGAGTATCGGTTATGTATGTCCTATGGGTGCGGAGGACACCAACCTCATTCGAGCTGCAGGACATTAACCTACTAAGGGCCATCGTCCTCAGCACATGACATTAAAAAGTGATCTCTCCCCATGCCTTGCATGTGGGGTGCCCTGTCTCGGACATTCTCTACGCCCAAAGGTATCCACAGGAGTGAAATCATTCCTTACATGGAATGAAATCCTCTTTATCAGAGCATCGTCTGCCAACGGGGAGAGGGAAACAACCATTGTTTAAGCCCTTAGCTTTCCTTGCAGGAGGCAGCACCCCTCCTCCTCCCCTCTTCCTGGGTTCCAAATCCCTCTCCCACTAGGCTTTTTCACCACCCTTTCCTCCATCCTACAGTAAGTCCCAATATCCACCTCCTTGGGCTACTAACCACACGTATGAACCTATTTCCTTTTTGGGATGCTACCTACGCATCAGCCCCAATCTGCTTCCCATGGATGCACCTTCTGTGACGTGATCATTAGGTCTTTTCTATCTCTTGTTTCTCACACTTAGCATGAATAATGTGGGCTTAGTTCAAGCATTGACAATGACATCCTCTCAGGGAATCCAAGAGTGTAATCCCAAAACCTCATTAACTATGAGGTATTTGATCCTTTCCAATGTAGGGTATGTAGGAATCCTCAGTGTGGTTCAAGACAACCATGAATTGGTCCTCACCATCCTCACATAGATTTAGCAAACAACCCTTCTAAACTACGTGGTCTTTGATCCTAGCCAAGGTAAGGTACGTAGGAAGCCTCCCTGAGGTTCAATCCCAACACCTGGTTGCTCTGACCCCCTTTATGTCGGTTCACACAATCCTTTATGAACTATGTGGTCTTTTATGTTTTCCAAGGTGAGGTACGTAGAAAGCCCCCATGAGGTTAAATCCTACCATCTATCTGGGCCCCAGGTCCTCCTTCACATTGGTTCACACCCGTCCTACATGACGTTAAACTGTGGGCCTCAATTAGCCGTAATCCGGTGTTTCCCCTATCAGCGATAAGACGTTACACCCACCTAAACTATGTGGAATTTGATCATTTCCAAGGAAAGGTATGTAGGATACCTCTCTGAGGTTCAAGCCCAAAAACTATTGGACCCCATTTCCTCTTCCATGCTGGTTCAACGACCCCCATCCCACAAGAATTACATGGGTTTTATTCTTGCCTCTTAGATAAGGTACGTAGGAAGACTCCTAGATGTTCGACCCTGTCTAGCGTTAAGCTGTTTCGACCCTATCCAACGGTAAGTCTTTGTGACCCCATCCGATGGTAAGCCATTGCGACCCCATCTGATGGTTAGCCTTTGCGACCCCATCCAATGGTAAGCTATTGAGACCCCATCTAGTGATAATCTGTTGTGATCCACCATCTAGTGGTAAACCATTGAAATCCACAATCCACGGTAATCCATCGTCAGATGAACTAAGAGGACTTTGATTCCATGCCTCGGGAATATGTAGTAGGTCTCCTCGAGACTCAGTCCCAACATCAAAATCGTCCTCGAGTCGACTCCATCTTATTATCCACCTACCTCATTAAACCATCCATCATCAATCATGATTCTTACCTTGGCCACCATATCCCAGTGGGATCATGCCACCTCATTCCCCATTCCCATTTACAAAACATGGGAAGCTAACCGCACATTTTCCCCAACATCAGTGTTCCCTCCAGAGGTTTCACCCATCTGATCCACTCTAATCTGTGTTATGATCAGTCTGATCCATCTCCACTAGATGTTAAACTCACGGAATACCTTGTGTTAAACATGGAAAGCTGAGGAAAACCTCAGATTCATGATTATGGCATAAAATTCCCCAAGTACGACGTGGGATGCCTTGGGCTTCCGTGCCCTCGAGAATCCCTATAATAAGGGGATGAAACCCAGATGTGCCAGTGTCCCAGTATCTAGAAACTCCAGTGATGTCCAACGTGGCTACTCCCCCGACCGATGGTTTCTGACCTGTCCGGAACCTTTGGAATGTCCCAACAGAAGCAGCATAATTAACTATTGTCCATGAAGATATGGTACTAGGAAGAGTTTCACGAAAAACCTCTTAAATCTATAAGGGAGACCTGGACAATGTGACGAGTTCTGAGGAGGAATCCCTAGAATGAGGAGTTTACACCCCATCATCCCATTTCGAACAAGGAGAAAACGTCTATGAATAAGGAATGGATGCCGCTAGCCTTTGGAAAGCTGGAATGAAGGGTAACAAATAGTGCTTCCATCCCCCAAAAAGACGGACGCGCATGCCCTGACAAAATCATCAGAAATAGAAATGATTAACCCGATGTGAATATCTTCTCCTCAATATAGAGATTAGTAGCATTCGAGACATCAGTGGATTAGCATGTCACCAGATCCAGCTATATGGTGCTAGGTCCCGACAAGAAAATAGTTATCCTGGCATGAAACTCACTAGAAGTTGGGGCAGTAAAAATGTTGGACATCCCGGCCTGCGACATTGTCAGCATGGTTCCATCTTACCAGCCATGGAAGATGGAATTGTGTTGGGGTAGTGGTCATCGATTCCCTTTTTCTTTCATCACTGATGAGTTAATCTCCCTACTTTCAGAAACCAAGCTGCTGCACCCATACCTCGATCACCAACTGCACACTGACGTAGGGGCAGGGGCAGTACCAACGCGATAGTCCTACACAGTTCCACCTCTTCTGCGATTGTCTCAACAACCACGACCATTGGGCGCCTCCACCCCATCTCTCCCTCAGAGTTCATCCAACAAATGGTGATCAATGACCTCGTATGCCGGTACAAGGAGGATGGTATTATACCGACTTGGGATATGGCCTGCCTAGAATTAGAGGCATCTACGCCTTGTTGTCAATGCCGCCCCCGAGGCCCACACATGGATCCACCGCTCCCCACTCCAACATATAACCGTTTCGAGAGCCTCTCCCCGGAATTTCTTGACGACTCCCTGCCTTACGTTGATGAGGTAAGGGATATCCGGGTCAACCCAACTAGGATCCCATCCCAAGAGATCTTAGAAAGGGCTCCCACTAGGCCGTGTCAGCGCTGCCACCCAGTCTTACTGGCCGAAGAGAAGGTAAGCCATGTACTTACACCACCGGCTTCGGTTCGTCTAACCTAACTCCAGCGTCAGGCGCAAGCCGAAGAGGACATCCGCCAAGGGGTTTCAACGTCATAGGATACTGTGTCCTGAGCCACCGTTGATGCATATCATCAACTCCATGTGTACGCAGAGTAGGGACATTCATACGCCTAACCTAGATCGAGGCCCCAACCGCCCCATGGGAAGGTTGGGTCGACTCTCTTGGTCACCAGCAAAGGCAGTGGCTGCCGCGGACTAACCCACAACAATTCCACCGAGTACGAAGGTCCTCCCCATACTGATACCATATATAATTCGGTCATTCCCCTCTTACGATCTCGGTATGGAGGTCTTCCCTGGGCCACCTTCAATCCAAATGAGGGTCCTCCCTACGGTGGTGACGCTTAGTACAGAAGTCTCTCTCGTGCTCTTTACACTAGATATAGAGTCATTCCTCCCGCCATAGACCATTGGTATGGAGAAATTTTACATATGGTTTCTCTATAATGTGGGGACCCTCCTTGTTTCCTCTTAGTTGATGGAGAAGGTCCTCCTTTCCCCAAAAATCAGAGGAGTGAGGGCCAAATCCACTTCACTAGATCCCAGCACGGTGGTCCTACCAGTGTTCTGCTCAACCAGTATGAGGACCCTCCTCATACTGATGTCACTAGGGGAAACAAACATTGAGGAACCCCCAGAAACCTATTGGTTCCAACTGAGGTCTTACCCACTCCAGCACTTCCCATGGAGGTCCTCCCAGTGTCCCCTTTGATATATGTCTCGGTGCTCCTCACACCCCAGCTTACTCAAGTGGAAACCCTCTCCGCCCCAGAACCAGTATGGCCGAAGGACCTACTCATGTCATAAATCTACCCTATTCCGAAGAGCAATCCAGGGGTAGGAGGGCGGGTCATCGCTGCCATAAAAAAAATTCTGGGAATGTACGACCAGAGATCAAACTAGTCTGCCTCTTAGAATCTAAAGCAGAGTATGACTCAGCATGGGAACCCTCCCCTCTCTCCACCGAGTCAAGGGCTAGGGTAGGAACGAGGAACATAATCCTAGTACTCCAAAAATGTGAGGTATATCGGATTCTTGCCTCCCTCTACAGGTATATCCAGGAAGAAGAAAATTTGGCCATCCCGCATGTTTCGGTCATGCAACCCCCACCGTTGTCACCAGAAGCACTCTCTACCTTGACTGGAGATCACTGATAGCTATTCTTGGAAAAAATGGTGGGAGATAAGCAGTGTGGCCCATTTCTAGTAGCCCTAGACCCTACTCCATTAACTGTATCCATTATCCCATCCTACCGTGATGTAGTGGAAATGTCGCTACACTCTTCGGAGGAAAGCTCGAGATGTGGAGGTTTGTTGGCTTGCTCGTCGTACTCTCCACCGACCAGCCTACCGTCCCAACAGTCTTCTTTGGTACCGCTACGAGTTCCTCAGATGCCTCTGATTGATGTGTGGGGTAATGAAGGGACATACCCGAAATCCGAGCCAAGGATCTTATGGAATATCCTCTCAGAAGACCACTTCCCTGAGATGTTTTGGCCCATGGTAGCGCATAATTTCGGCACACCGGAATCCCTCACCACAGAGAAATTTGAGTATTTCTATCAAACCCTCTAGGAGACACACTTTATCCTTCGTCATCAGTGAGTGGTTTACCCCAGGATCCAAGAAATGTTTGATGACATTGGTGAGAAATGTCATCTAGTTGATTTGGAAGCACTCCCTATGGCCCAGCGTCTTGAGACCCCAGGTCACCATAGGGTCCTCCAAAAACAATGCGTTCAGAGTTTCAAGATACTCCTCCAAATTATAAAAGAAGGATTCGCCCCTCCTGTAGATCCATGTATGGGGGAAATATGCTTCCCTTTTCTTCAATCATTTTCCACAGCAGCCCGAATCGCTAGGAAAAATTGAGGGCATGCCCCCAAGTAGAGTCTCAGTCAACATGGCCACCCTATTGGAAGAGAAAAATGAGTTGGATCTTCTGGACTAGGACCTCCTCCCTAAAGGCGTTCCATAACTACTGGACCCCTTGGGGAGGGTTACTCATCAACAGAGGAGCCTATTGGGTTTCCCTATACCCACTGAGGAATTATTCCTTATCTGAAATCACGGTAAGGATAAAGAGTATCTCAGAGACAACAAACCCTCCGACCTGTCCGGATCAGTGCAGAAGACAGAGGAAGACCCTGAAGAAGTCGCATTGTGTCACCAAATTGCCTAATAGAAGAAGTTGGTTTATGACCTTCTGGGTGAAAGCACTACAGAGTGATGGCCAGACTATGGTAATCTTAGGTCGGGGCATCAGGGGGAACAAATTCCCCTCAGCAAGATGCCTCCAAGAAACCCTAAGCATCCTTCCCCCGCGGAGAGGGTTGAAGATGGAACATACTGAAAAAGCTCGCGGTATGTCTCGCCAAACCCTCCCGAATGGCACGAAAATCCAAGGGACCCAGCTTGGGTTCCCCAAGTTACCCTGAGGGTCATGCCACCAGCCGCTCCATGAGCCGTTGGGCCTGCTTACCATGTTGAAGAACCCACCAATGCACTCGTGGTTAGGGATCCCCATCAAGACAAGGTCCCCCACCCAGATTATCGAATGGCGGCACTCATTTCCCACCTTGAGGCATTGGAAATGCGACAGGTGGAACTCCCACATAATGGAAAGTTATATCTGGTGTGTGTGGATGATATGCCATCACCCCTGAGTTTCATAAGTCCCACATTCTCCCCATTAAACTAGATAGGGGACCCGCTACAGAATCTGACCCAATTTACCTCAAGGCGTGGCCCTATGTTTGGAACTCCAGCGCAGCAGGAAACCACCAAACTCTAGTGTTTTATGCAAAAATTAGAAGTCCCATCATTTTTATGGTACAACCAGCTCCCCATCGGATCAGTGACTAGCTCGGAGGACCTCCATAGGAAATTCCTCTTCCAATTCGGCTCCACCACATAGAAAAAGAGCATCGCAGACCTCTTCATGTGAAAGAAGAGGCCTGATGAGCATGTCACTGACTTTTTCACCCAATGGAAAGGAATCACATATTCCCTATACATACCATAGAATTAGAATAAATTACTGACGATGTGTGTGATAAATATTAATATGGAACTGGTTCCCTCTCTAATCACCCAGAACTATCTCGGGGGGTTTCAAGACTTCTATGACAAGGCCCAACGCCTAGATGAAGCCTTTTATCATGCTAAGAAGACACGTCTGTTGCCTCCTGCAATCCCCGCGAGAAGGGACTCTAGGTACGAGGCTGCCATAATGGCCCAAATAGAGGCCCCCAGCCGATTAGAGTTGTTTCCAGTGGATCCGCCTCCGCAACCTCGAAGAGGGCCTCCAACGCAAGCGCAACCTCCAACCCCGTAGCGGCTGCCTAAAAATTGGAAGGTACCCCCACCCATTGCACCACCATTTCCCAGGAAAGATAACTGAGTTTCACCTCCTCGACAAGCTACTCCAACCCCATTTCAGGTTTAGGATACAAGGTCCCCCTTTCTGAATAGGATAAACTGGACCTACTCATTCAATGAGACATAGGTCCCTGGTTACTTCTGTAGTTCCATGGAACATGGGATTGTGTGTTTTCCTAAGTGTAGAAGACCATAAGAGGAAAACCTTACTGATCACCAAAATTACTGCCCCTATCATTGAATCATGGGGCACACTCTAAATAAGTGCTATGTGTTTAAAGATTGGATCCATAACTAGGTCGAAAACAACATAGTTAGGCTGGGCCCAGCCTCGACACAGGAAGAATGCGTCTTTGTGAGGCCAGACATCAGTAGCGACAGTGAGGGTGAGTGGCATCATGTTTCCAATCATGGATCCCAGAAGTATGATGACTAGATGGCTCGCAAAACAGTCGGTCATGCTCATGGTGACATCCGAGCAAGCCTGAATCGGCCAGAGCCTTCAGAAGCTGTAGCCACCACTTTTGCATCATCGTCTCAATCGACCTCTTCCTAAAAGAGAAAACATCAGCGATGTAAGGGAAAGTGAAGCCCCAACCGATTTCATCGCCATCCCGCACTCTCGGTGACTTCATGACCATAGAGATGGTGATCCCTCCCAGAATCCGTCCATTAGTCGAAGACTCTTCAAGTGACGGCCAAAGGTACACCTTGGTTAACACAAAAGAGATGGTAAATCACTACATGATTACTGATGATGAGGAGTGCTAGGAGAATTCTCCCAACGCCCCCAGTCATCGCCAGTGTCAATGAATTTGTGGCTATATGGGCAGTCGGAGTGCCTCAGTAAGCACTTCCAGCAAGGATATGCATGCTACAGAAACCATTCAACATGCTCAGCGTAGAGCTCAGCATACAAATCATCCTCATTCGGTGCCATCAGGCCTGCATCCACATCCATTTTTGTTATTGGACCAAGCAGGGCCTCCTAGGCCTCATTGTGATAAGCCATGATCCACCATGGACCAGTCCCAGTCGGCTATCCCTAGTATGGAAGGTACTCCGCATGCCTCGACCATTGGGCAGCAGGATGTTCCCAGTACCAGTCAGTCGCCAGTCTTGTCGGCAGGGCCCACCATACCTCCTATCATAGAGAGACCACCTGCAAGCACAAGTTCATGCCTGTCACGAATGTATGATGTCCTCAAGCATCTTTCCAGTACTCCATCAAGGATCCCCATCATTGATTCCCCTTTCTTGTCATTAGATATGTGTGTGTTCTTCACTGAGGCTTTAAGATGCCCCCTCCAGTTTGAGACGGAGGTAGCAGCTGTAGAGGCCTTTCATACTGAAGCGGTTGAAACTACTGAATGCCAGGCCATTATCTCATTCTCGGTAGAAGATTAATGCTCCCCCATTCAGGGGTAGATTCTCCCATTTAACATCACCGGCCAGTTCAGTGGCGTGGAGGTTCATCACTTTCTTATTGACAGGGGCTCTGAAATTAACCTAATCTCAACTCGAACACTGTGAAGGATGGGATTGTCTGATGATGATATGAGTCTCTTGGACTTAAGAATCCAAGGGTATGATAGTACGGAACAGATTCCGGTTGATAAGATCCATTTGAAGACCCAGTTTTCTGGCCTAGTTCCCAGCATCGAATTTATAGTAGTCTCCCAGGACACCACCGACAATGCGTTGATGGGAAAGCCATGGATCCAACCACTTGCGGTGGTTCCCTCATCATAATACCAGTGCCTAAAGTATACCATTAATGGTCGAGTGGGAGTGATTCAAGGTGACACATCTCCCTTTTCTTCTTGTGAGGCCCACTATATGGATGCTAACTACTACAAGTGCAAGGACAAGAAGATTCACACCAATGAGTTCGAGAATTCCATGGTTGTGATAAACTCGTGGATAGATCTAGATGATGCCAACGTCTTTCCAATCCACCGATTGGAGGCTAAAACCTCGGACATGGGACAATGCTTCGTTGTGTCTAGGATGAGGGGGGAACACATTCCCAAGTCTGATCGATGGTGGGAAATCACCTCATACTTCTATACAAATCAGGCTCAGGTGATCCTGGAGCCTCTTACCCCCATAAGGTATTGGAATGTCTTCCCCATGGAAACGAAAAAATGTTATATGTGCTTGTTCCTCCTAGCGGGGATTAACTAGCTCAAGACAATTCACCATTATTGATTTGATATCATCAAGCGTGGCCCCTTGTCCCTAAGGCCCGATGGGATAAGATCAATAACCTTCATCGCTATGGTTGCGGAAGCACATGGGTCCTCTGATGCGGTGTCCATTGTCGCTCAGGTAGGTACCATCCTCCCGTCGGGATCTTCCAACTCATAAGTGACTCATCCCACCGAGTATTCCCCCTACACAAGTGAATAAGAGGGTTTTGAAGATGTACCTCCTACCTTAGAAGAAGGTGTCTCTACCACAGTCGACGAGTTGATACAGGTGAACCTCAGTAGCGATGCAGACCCGAGACTCACATTGATCAGTTCCTCCATGCCCCTCAAGGAGAAATATTTGTATATAGACTTCGTGAAACAACAACGCGATGTATTCACCTAAAGTAATGATGAGATGCCAGGACTAGATCCTCAGGTAGCCATCCACTGCCTCGGTCTCTCTACAAATCATTGCGGGTCCAAGGAGCCTCCTAGAAGGATGCACCCTTCTCACAGTACCATAGTAGAGGTGAAAGTTGATAAGCTCATCAGAGCCAATTTTGTTATGAAGTTCTAGTACCACAAATGGATAGCCAACAATGTTCCAGTCAGGATGAAGAATAGACATAAAAGAGTTGGTATCAACTTCAGGGATCTCAATCGTCACTGTCAGAAAGATGATTTTCCCCTTCCTGTGATGGATTTGTTGATTGACGCTACAGCTGGATTCCAAGCCCTCTCATTCATAGATGAGTACACGCGGTACACCCGGATCCGAATGGCCCGCAAGGACGAGGAGTTCATGACTTCAGGGTGTTGTAAGGTACTTTATGTTTCCAAGTCATTCCCTTCAGTTTAAAGAATGCGGGTTCCACCTACAAGCAGGCTATGCATCATATATATAAACTGATCCTTGGGACGTTGGTGGAATGATATGTGGACGATCTGGTGGTCAAATTTCGCTATCGTTAGGACCATCTCAATGAACTTGAGAATGTATTTGGATTCCTCTGTTCCCATCACCTGAAAATGAACCAATTAAAGTGTTCCTTTGGGGTCACCTCTAGAAAGTTTCTCAGCTTCATTGTCAGATACAGGGTCATTGATATCGACCCAGAGAAGATCAAGGCCATTAGCAAGATGTCTCCTCTGAGAAATATTCGAGTGCTTCGAGGATTCCAAGAATACTTAACCTACATACGCCTATTCATCGCGAACCTGTCTAGCAAGTGTAAGACCTTTTCTCAGCTCATGAAGAAAGGCACCGCTTATGAATGAGACGAAGAGTGTCAGATTGATTTTGAGGAGATCAAGTAGTATCTCCTATAACCTAGTGTCTTTATTACACCTGTATCCGGAAATCCATTAGTCCTTTATGTGACAACCATGGAACGACCTCTCGGTGCCCTTCTCGCCTAGAAGAACAATAGGGGGATGAAGAACAACCTTTACTACCTCAGTCATATGCTCCTCGATATGGAGACCAGATACTCCTCCATAAAAAAGATCTGCCTTGCTATGGTATTCAAAGTGTAGAAATTGCGACATTACTTACAACACCACAAGGTAAAGCTGGTATCTCAGGTAGACCCACTGATGTACATTCTGAATCGCCCCATGTTGACTGGCCATATCGCTCGGTGGGAAGTGATTCTCCAACATTTCAATATCAGTTTTTCCCTCAGAAATATATTAAGGGGAAAACATTGATAGATCTCCTTGCTTCCCATCTGTCCCCTGCTGACCAGTACTTGGATCTCGATTTCCCTAATGAGGCTATCCTCTCGATAGACCAAGCCATACCATGCTAGAAGATGCACTTTTATGATGCTTCCAGAAGCCCCACCGGTAAGAGGCTTAATGATCCTAGGCTCAATAGGTTAGTCTTGGGAATCTTATTCATTACCTCAACACAAGACATTATTTCATACTCATTCCTATTTTTAGAAGGATTCCCAACAATGAGGCATAGTATCATGCTCTCATCACTGGCCTCGAGCTGGCCCTCGAGATTGATGTGCCCCATTTGCATGTGAAAGGGGATTCCGAACTAGTCATAAAGCAGATCAACGGTGACTACGTCGTTAGAAATCCAGAGCTCGTACCATTATTGGGGCGCACTCTCCAGCTAATGGTTCAGTTCCCATCTCATCCGGAAGTTTGTTATGTACCTCGATCTCAGAATGATCGAGCTGGCACCCTGGCTAGCCTGGCTGCATCAAATGAAGAACCCGAGCAGGATGATCTGATTATCCACATGGAACATCGGAGAGTCAATGCTCCTGTCTCCCCACATGATGACGACACCCTGTAGGTGAACCATATTTCTGCTGGAGCCTTCACATCTGGACCCCTAGATGCAGTGGTTGAGGTGACTCCCGACTGGAGAGCCCCCTTTTCCAAATATATACAAAATGGTTGCCTCCCGACGGATCAGGCTGAGCCCGAGCGAATCTGATGCTATGCATTGCAGTTTACCCTCTAGGATGGTCTCGGTCGTGATCATATATTCTAAAAGCACGGGTTTGATAGTATTTTCCTCTGTTGCATCCAAGGATTTGAGATTTCTTAGGCCACGCAGGAGGTTCATGTCGGTTCCTACGACACCCACCAAACTGGGCCAACACTATCTCACTAGATCCAGAGACTAAGATACATTGCGCCCTCCATGATCCATGATTTCATCGAGTTCTCCAATATATTACATGCATGCCAAATTCATGATAACTTTATGCATCAATATCCAGAGACTCTCTACTCCACCAAGTACTCTTGGACATTTGTGGTATAGGGACTCGATGTTATGGGACCGTATCCACCCGCAATAGCTCGCCAGTGTAGATTCATCCTGACGGATGCAAATGTCTTCTCCATGTGGGCAGAGGCAGTTCCACTCAAGGAGGTCAAGGCCCGTTCCATCATTGACTTTGTGAGTTCCAACAACGTATACCAATTTGAAGTTCTCACGCCTTCCTCAACGATAACGGAACAAACTTCAGAGCAGTTGAGCTGAAGAAGTTGTACGCTAAGTACAACATCTGTTCTAACCATACCTCCCACTATCATGCGCATGCGAATGTAAAAATTGAGGTGTTCAAAAAAAAACTCTCTAACATTCTGTAGAAAATGGTTGGTCATAATAATGAGAGTTGGACAGACAAGATCCCCAACGCCCCCTGGGCTTATCAGACAATGAATCGTAATTCCACCAAGGTGAACCCATATTACATGGTGTACGGAACTGGGGCCTTCCTTCCCTTCAAAATTCAGTTTCATTCACTACGCACAGTGGTCTATGACCAGCAGGCACCTGATAAGGTAGCTAAAATCCATCTGGTTGAATTGGAAGAACTTGAAGAGAATAGTCTTTGTGCCCTGCATAATCTAGAAAGGCATCAAAATAAAATAGCTAGAGCCTTCAACAAGAAGGTTCACCTACGCACATTCTTGCAAGGTGATATGGTATTGTCCCTTTGGACAACAATGATACTTGGAAAGAAACCACCCATGTTGGAGCCCAAATGGGAAGGAAATTCGTTGTTTACAAGGTTTAACTCAATGGTGCGTACTCACTGGTAACCATGGATGGTGAGTGTATAACTCCTCCCACCAATGCCAAGTTACTCAAGAAATACTTTTCTTGTGTCAGCTAGTCATGCATGAACCTAAAATATCGGGTCTCGCATGAACATAAACTACCGGGTTTGGCATGAACCTAAACTGTTTGGTCCCACACGACCCTAAACTACACAGAGCTACATGAATTTAAATTGTAAAATGTCCAGCATGACGTTAAACTGTATTTCGTTCTGCGAGACATTAAACTGCACTATCAGAACTACATGTGGCTTGATTCTCATCTTCATGCGATATGTAGGAATGCTCAAACATTTCATCTTGAGTCCAGACCCCAAACTCTCTTCTTTGACTATCCCCCCTGGGGGTAGACCTCTTGGAGGATCCTTACACGGTGTAGTGAAGGATTCTTTATCCCCTCTCATGTCAATATTATAATGATCCCATCCCGTGCTCCCTCCTTGTTCTTCTAGTCTCCCACATCCCCACTTCACAACGTTAAAATAAATGGCCATTAAGAACTATGTACGACTTGATTCCCATCCTCATGGAACACGTAGAAATGCCTGGACATTTCATCTGTTGGCCCATCCCAAACATCAGAATTCCCCCTCGGATCGGGACACATGGTATGGTACAAGCTTTTTCCCCAATTCACATCGATCTCAACTCGATATTTCCATATGTCTTTCTCCCCATAGATGTCCATCACTTTCACCACCATGCTTGACGTTAAAATGCATGGGCACAAATATGTTTGACCCAATCCTTTGATTGGGACTCCATCATCTTTCACATACAAAATGACCCCCAACTGGAAAGGATGATAAGAATAAGAGATATCCTACCACTTTGTACCAACACCTTCAAGGATGTTGAGAAAAAAATTGATACAAGTCAAGCGTTGAGAATATGGTCAGCGGTCGATGCTCATTTGTGTTCCCATTTCAGGTCACACTATAAGGACGATGTCTTTAGAACATGGTCAGTGGGTATCCTTTGTTTTTGTCACCACCCCTGTAGATCCAAAACATTGATTGTGGTGGGTCATCCTACTCATTTCATCTTTGAGATGTGATTCCCTTCGGGTGATGCTAGCTATCAGACCCTTATATGATAGGGAATGCCAAATCTGACTCCCTGTTTCCCACACCGAGCACTAATTACGTGGGATTAGGAGCTGTGATGAGGAGGTAACCGCATAATAGGTCATATGGATACAGTTGGTCGAGACACCCAACCTTAGGTCCTTCAAAACCATCGAGCCCCTGGACCAAGATCTCATTCAGGATTTTGTGGTGCGAAACAGACTCATGTCCTCATTCACGTCGGGCTATTTCTCCACGCCATACATATCCCCTTGAGATATCCCTTCCTTCATTTATCATCTGTTATGTGAGAAAAGGCCCTTCCATGCTCGACACGACCCATCATGTGGGTTTCCTTCACCCTCTATATCCATAAGGGCCCCCGAATGGCATGGATTCTCGGCCCAAGGGCTCTCCAACCGTTACGAGATAACACCATTGAGGATTGCGAGAGAAAAGTTGATTAAAGTCCCATGTTGCAGATACAGTCAGTGGTTGATGCTCTACTATTCACCCCCTTAGGGTCATAGAAGGGTAGATAATGTGTTGCAAACCTGGTTGACAGTTTTCCTCCATCATCATTGTCGCTTTGTGGTCTTCCATAAGAACAATGATTCTCCCTCTCTGTCCCACGCATATGACATTAAACTAGGCATATACGGTCCGGGATCTATGACCCTAAACTGAGATCACCTACGTCCTCACTGCAAGATGTTAAATTGCAAGTTGTCCATGACATTATATCCATGGACTAGCCTCAGGCCCCTCGACCTTTTCAGCCCCCTGGATCAAGTTCTCACTTTGGGTTGAACGGTGTGGTGCAGGAATTTGTCCTTATTCATGTCGGGTTACTAGATGTGCCGTACACATCCCTGGACAAGATTCCTTACCCCTAACTTTGTCCTCACTGAAAGACGTTAAACTGCAAGCTGTCCATAAAATTCTATCCATGGCTCGGCCTCTGGCCCCTTGGCCTTTTCAGGCCCCTGGCCAAATTTCTCACTTAGGGTTGTATGGTATGGACTCACATTCTTATTCACGTCGGGTTACTCTTTGTGTCGTACACGTCCCTCATTGGGGTAGCTGGCCCTTATTTTCATCATCCCTTTTCTAGAACTACGTATGGATTGATTTCAATCCTAATGGGATACGTAGGATCTCCCAAATGTCTATACTGTAGGTCCTTCCCCATCTCTTAGAGATCTCCCTGTTATCTAGGCCCCATGTCCTGCATTCATCCATGAGAGGGATATATGGTGTAGTATGAGTTTATGTCCTCATTCACGTTGGGTTTGTAACAACTACACCATGTACCTCTTTCTCTTGGGAGTTCTCCATCTCTTTGTTCTATACTCATCTTTCTAAATTCGCTGCTCTCAAGTTGAGCCCCTCTACCCTCTATGGTGATACACCAATTGGTCCATGAGTACTCTGGTCTAGAACATGTAGTGTCAAATTTTACCTGGACATGTTTTCACCCATTTCTCAGGCATCGTGTTCCCCTTCATTTGGGATTCCATTATCTTTCACATCCAAAGGGACCCCCAAATGGAATGGATGATAGGACTAAGGGCTCTCCTACCATTACGGGCCAACGCCTTTGAGGGTTTTAGACAAAAAATCGATACATGTCCCACATTGTGAATATGGTCAGAAGGCGATGCTCATTTGTTATTCCTATTTCAGGCCACACAATATGGATTCTATGTTTCAAACATGGTCAATAGTTATCCTCTACCATCACACAAACCCCCTTTAACCCTTGAATTTTGGTTGCATGATTCACATTATTTTCCACCCCATCATGTCCAAAAGGAATTTTGAAACTCCTGGCACTATCCTTCAGTTCGCATTTCCACGTTAAGAGGACACAAGCCATAGTAAAGGCATCATTCTAGGCTCCGCACCGACTTCCCTTTAGCATGCTTTCCAGGTATTGAAAAAAACATCTTCCACACATGTTTCCACACTGAGTTTGACTCACATGGGCTTAATGACCAGGTTGAGGTCTGCACTTACTTGGAAGGATTTCGCTCCTCTATGGACCAAGCTCTAAGACCAAAAACTATGATCTCTTTTAAAACTACGTACAGCTTGATTCCCATTCCCATGGGAAACGTAGGAATGCCTAGACATCTTTCCTTTGGTTCTATCTTGAGTTCCACTAATTTATCTCTTCTGTTATATCTTCCAGGATTTAAAACTTATGGGACTTCGTGGTTTCGTATGGGATTATGTCCACTTTCATGTAGGGATTGCATTAGACACACCACGTATACCCCTTTATAGGAGTTATTCCCCCTACATCCTGTCCCACATGACATTAAACTGTATTTTGTCCCAAACAAAGTTAAAAGGGACCTTAAAGAACTACGTGTGGCTTGATTCCCATCCTCATGGGATATGTAGGAACACACATACATATCATCTTTAGGTGCAAAACAATTAGAATCTTGTTTCTCTAGCCCCTTATCCTGTAATATTTCTTGTCCCATCGGCCCGAGGTTTCCTCCCTGGAATTGCACACTGTATGGCATGGACCTCATCCTCATTCATGTCGGGTATGATTTATCACTTCGTGGTCATCCCCTATGGAACCTCATATCTCATGTATACATCTGATCCATATGACTTTAAACTATGATGCTTAGTCCCACATGACTTTAAATAGTTATGTCTATCCTGCACAACATTAAAAATGCATGTTTGGTCCCATCACATGACCCTAAACTGTGACATTATCGTCCTAGCCGCATGACAAAAAATGGCACTACACTATGATATCCTCCTTTGAGGGGACATCATGTTTGGTATAGGTCACACACCATACCATTTTTCAATTCCTACATACAGCTTGATCTTTCTGGTGATTCCTGGACTATCTATCCTAGGCCTTTCGCTTCAAAAAAAAACCATTCATCATAAAGGACAAACAAGATATATCAAATACCGCTTCTTTAGGTTCTAGAGACAGACCAACACAACCCTTAGAACTACGTGTGGCATGATCCCCATCTTCATGGGGTACGTAGGAACATCCGTGCACCTTGTCTCAGGCTCAGCCTAACTTTCATTTTCGATCCCTTGACCCAAAACCTCCCCCATGAAGCGCACAGTGATCCTGACCAGGTCCTCATTCATGTCGGGTTTTGTAATTACATCGTCGTGTCTCTCTAATTTCCTACCATCCATGGTCCGAGCTCTATGACCATAAACTAAGATCTCTTTTAGAACTATGTACAACATGATTCCCATTACCATGAGATACATAAGAATGCCTAGGAATTTTATTCTCTGGGTCCAGTTCCGGGAATCTACAAATCATGTCCCTTATTTTTCAACCCGTTAGCCCGAACTCATTTGGGAACATGTGCCAAGGTGAGTACCTCTTAGGTTCTCATTCACGTTAGGTTTTCCAATAGCTGCAACATGTGCTTCCCATATTTTTTATCTCCATGGTCTGCGTTCTATGACCCAAAACTAAGATCTCCCTATGGGAACTATGCGTCACGTTTGACTATTTCGCCACCTTGCGCGTAGTCTATTAAATCAAGCACCCCCTTAATGTTCCACCCTAGGACCATAAGTTGAAATCGTGTGACCCTAGGACCCTTGTCCTTGGGAAGGGGCTCGAATCCCTCTATCTGATACGTCTTATAGTCATATTCATATGTGTTTTGACAAAGACCCCGAAGTATAGAATTTTCATGGGGACATTCCCCTCGTTCCATGTCTAAGCTTTGTGAGCCTGTAATTTGGATAATCATCCTCTTCTATTTCTGAAGATACCTCCTTTGACGCCTGGTCTCATGCCGCACTAGCTCACCAACCTTCATGGGCTAACATCTCTAAAGATCATAGATGAAATTTGCGATAGGTCCGATGTTTCGAACATGGTCAACATTCGACCCTCATTTGTCTATCCCTATTTGAGGCTAAAATGATATGGATAATGTGTTTCAAACATGGTCAACAACTGTCCCCTATAATCATGCCACCATCATTGTTGTTTTGATCTCGAGCATCATGATTCACGTATTTCCTATTTTTTATGTTCAAGAGGAATTCCAACATACTCGACTTTACTACTTTGTGCATCAAAATGTGTTATATAGGCGGGTCAGCATCAGTGGGACATCATTCACCTTGTGTCCCATCGTCCCTAACGTTTTCATTCCAAGGTCGGGAAATTCCCACCACTAATTCTTGTTTCCCACATCGAGCATGACTCAAATGGACTTAGTAGTTTTTGGTAGGATGTGTACTAGCATAGCCATGCCATGCATACACTTCATCCTCCATCATGACGTTAAACTGCGCTCTCAGAACAACGTGTGGCTTGATTCCCATCCCAATGGGGTATGTAAAAATGCCCAACAACTTTGCTTTGGGTGCAGCCTAATTTTAACTTTTGGTCCCTTGACCTGAAGAGATTTCTTCAGGGATATGTGGTGTGATCTGGACTTCGAGTCCCCATTCACGTTGTGTTTATTGCTACCGCACTACATACTCCCTTCCTGGGATCTTCCCTTAAATTCTACATCCTATCGTATGATGTTAAACTACACGAGTCCATATATCCTCAATGCATGACACTCAACTGTGGTTCTACCCTAAACAGGTTTAGGATGCCTTATGTTAATCATGGGATGTGTCAGTTTTTTCTCCAGAGAGGATACTCTCAATGGTGATTGATTTACCATTATGATCCTGTCACACCTTCCATTATTTAGCACTCTCGTACAGGTGAAAGATATCCTATTATACCTTATTTCCCGCACCGATCATGGTTAATTAAATCTTAGAGATTTAGTTGGCTATTTCTTCAATGCGATCGAGGTACAATAGAAACCAAGGAATGTGTTTTCCTTAGTCGTTTACTCAGAACGCGGTCCGCCTCATCCTCCTCGTCATTGTTGGACCCCATTATTAGGGGGAATTTTTTGAAATCGGAAAATGCATCCCCAAAAAATTAAAAATTATCCCATACATGACCGAAGATCGTAGAACATTTCTCAAGCATTGATTTGGTAGGTCATAGACCCCGAACTGAGTATAAATTGGGAGTTATGAAAATTTGAAGTTGGGCTAGAAAAATGGTTCATGGAGACCATTCGCGAAGCTCCCTCTGCCGTAGATCAAGGAGGCAGGATGCTCTATGAACCCTTTTGAAATTCACGAAACCACCTTGGATCAAGGAGGAGGGATGCTCCACAAACCCCATTGACGTTCACTATCTGTCGCGGAGCAAGGAGGCGGGATGCTCTGTGAACCCCTTTGACGTTTGTAACCCTTCTGAGGAGAAAAGAGGCGGGAGGCTCTGCGAACCCCTTTGAAATTTGTGACCCCACTACATAGCAAGGAGTCAGGAGGCTTTGTGAACCCCTTTGACATTTGTGACCCCACTACGGAGCAAGGAGGCGGGGGGCTCCACAAACCCCTTTGATGTTCGCGACCCCACCATAGAGCAAGGATGCAGGATGATCCACGAATGGATTTGACATTCGCGAGCCTACCATGGAGCAAGGAGGTGGGATCCTCCATGATCCAATTTTACATTCTCCACTCGCTTCATAGAAAACTCTGTCATCATGCCGAGCACACTCTTCTTCGCAACACCTCTTGCCTATAAATACAAGGATCTCCTTAAGCCCAACGGATGGATCATCTGAGCTTTCACCTTCTCAGCTCTCAAATCACAAAGCGATTCTTTCTATACGAATCATGATCTCCTCAAGGTATATTTTCATAGCGAAGTGCCTCCCCATTCTCTTTAATTCAACCCCTCTTCTGAGAGGGATTCCTTTCACTATGCCCACAGGACTTCGAGAAGGATGGGGATCCCCACGGGGACTTCGGTCATCACGAAGCATTTATGCTTCGCAAAACACCCTCATTACACACGCGAACCACATGATAAGGTAGGGTCACTGTGCTTTGTGAAGCACATTACTTCACCACAACTTTCTTCATGATGAATCCTTGATTCATGTGGCCTTACCTCATGAATTCCTTTCCACTTCGTGAAGCTCCTCCCATATGCACCTATGCCCTATGTCTAGCCTAGGCGACTTCACTTTACAAAGCACATCCCTTCACAAATCCACTCCACTTCATGGAGCACCATAGATTTACAAGGTTTATATCTAAGAACACTTTTACTTTGAAACTATTTTTCCAGTATGGCTCTTCAGGTTTGAACGAAGAGAATTCAATGTACCTTGGGCGGTGCATCACAATGAGTTTCTTCGCCTCATGATTATTTGCATAGGAATGATAACAGCTATTTATTTTTCGCATATCCATGCTAACATGGACCCCCAATGGTATCATCTCTCAAAACCCTCAGTCATGGTGTTGCTAATTCCTTCCTTCTCCCAAGGGAGGGCGGGTATCAGTTATGTTAGTCCTAGGGGTGCCGAGCGCACCCACCTTGTCCGAGCTGCTGGATATTAAACTGCCAAGCGAAATCATTCTCTGCAAATGATGTTAAACCGTGACCTCACCCCATGCCTTGCATGTGGGGTGCCCCTTCTCAGATATTTTATACTCCCACTGGTCTCCACGGGTGTGAAATCATTCCTCACATGTAATAACATCCTATTTATCGGAGCGGCGTTTGTCTACGGGGAAAGGACAACCACCCTGGTGTAAGCCCCTAGATTTCCTTGTAGGAGGCATAACCCCACCTCCTCCCCTCTTCCTGGGTTTCAAATCCCTCTCCCACTATTCTTTTTCACCACCTTGGCCTCTATCCTATAGTATGTCCCAATCTCCACCTCCTTGGGATGCAAACCAAGCCTAAGCCCCTGTTTCCATTTTGGGCCGCTACCTGTGCATCATACCCACTCTACTTACCATGGATGCACCTTCCACAATGTGATCGTCAGGTCTTTGCTGTCTCTTGTTTCTGACACCGAGAATGACTCATGTGGGCTTAGAGAAAGCATTGACCATGACATCCTCTCCGGGAAGCTGAGAGTGTATGCCCCAAACCTCATGAACTATGAGTTCGTTGATCCTTGCCAAGAAAGGGTATGTAGGAAGCCTCTCTGAGGTTCAATCCCACCATCCATTGGTCCTATCCATCCTCATGTCAGTTCACCAAACAACCCTTTTGAACTACGTGGTCTTTGATCCTTCCAAAGGCAATGTATTTAGGAAGCCTCCCTAAGGTTAAATCCCAACACCTGGTCACTCTGACCCCCTTCAAATCAGTTCACCCAAACCCTTTTGAACTATGTTGTCTATGATCCTTTACAAGGCGAGGTATGTAAGAAGCCTCCATAAGGTTCAATACCACCATCTATCTGGGCCTCGGGTACTCTTTTATATTGGTTCTCCCCCTTCCGGCATGACGTTAAACCGTGGACCTAAATTAGTGGTAATCCATTGTTTCCCCAGTTAGCTGTAATCTGTTTCACCCACCCGAACTATGTGGACTTTGAACCTTTCCAAGGCAAGGTATGTAGGACACACCCCTAAGGATAAAGCCCAACAACCATTGGATCCCATGTTCTCCTGCACGCCGGTTCACCGACCCCCATACCATAGGAACTATGTGGGTTTGATCCTTGTCTCCTGGATAAGGTATGTAGGAAGCCTCCATGAGGTTTGACCCCATCCAACGGTAAACTGTTGCGACCCCATCCAGTGGTAAGCCATTTTGACCCCATCATACGGTAAGCTGTTGTGACCCCATCCAACGGTAAGCCATTGCGACCCCATTCAGCAGTAAGCCATTGTGACCACATCCAACGGTAAGACATTGAAATCCCCAATCGACGGTAAGCCATCATCAGATGAACTATGAGGACTTTGATTCCCAACCTCGAGGATACATAAGAGGTATCCTCTAGATTCAATCCCAACATCATAGTCACCATCGAGTCGAATCCATCTCATTCTCCACCTACCTCATCAAACGACCCATTATACATCCTAATTCCTACCCAGGCCACCACATTATGGTGGGATCACACAAACTCATTCCCCATTCCCCTTAACAACAACTGGGAAGCGAACCACATGTTGGACCCATCATCAGTGTTCCATCTAGGGGTTTCACCCATATGATCCACTCTAATCAGTGTTCTGATCAGTCTGATCCATCTCTGCTAAACATTAAACTCATGACATATCCTGTGTTAAACATGGGAAGATGAGGAAAACCTCATATACATGACTATGGCATAAAATTCTCCACGTTAAATGTTGGAAGCCTCAAGCTTCTGCGCCCTTCAGAAGCCCTATAATAAGGGGAGGAAACCCAGACACACCAGTGTCCTAGTGTCCAGACATGCCAGTGATGTCCAACGTGACTACTCCCCTGACCGAAGTTTTCTGCCATGAACGGACCCTTTGGAATGTCCCGACAGAAGTGGCATAATTAATTGTTTTCTATGAATATATGGAACTAGGAATAGTTTCAAGAACAACATCTTAAATCTATAAGGGAGACTCGGACTTGGATACGAGTTCCAAGGAGGAATCCCAAGAAGAAAGAACTGACATCTCATCATCCCATTTCTATAAAGGAGAAAACGTCCATGAACAAGGAATGGATGCCTCCCACATTTGGAAATTAGGAATGATGGGAAAAAAACAGCACCACCATCCCCCAACAAGACGTACACACGCCCCCTGACAAAAGCATCAGAAACTGAATAAAAAACTATTTAATCATGGTAAGAGTGTAAGCGGTTAGTGGGGGTTAATAAAAAAATTAAGTTTTAAAATGGAATTGAAAATTGTAAAACATTTATTGAATGATATTATATATTTCCTACCAAATAAAAGATGATAGTATTATCAGTTTTTATCAATTTGGAAATAAAATAAAATTTATTTTAATTATATCTTAAGAGGGATTCAAAGAGTGCTCCTCCCCTCTCCTATAAAAGGGAACATCTTAATACCCATTACTCAAACTTAAGAAACCATTTTGTTCATAAATATTCTACACTAATACCATTCTTAAATCCACATTTACATCCAATAGTCTTTAGTTTGACCATAAATCCATCCTAGCAATTCTTGTGGTGTAAACCTTAAGAGATTTCTTAAAAATGAGGTATCATTTTAAACCAAGTGTTTTGGTTTTATTTGTACTTTTCATCCATAAAATTTATTTAACCATTATGAGTTAATAAAAAAAGTATATTTTGTATACTTATCTATTTTTATGTTAATGTAACAACCTATATCTAGCACATATTTCATCAACTGGAAAATGAAACCATCATTCATGTGTACGGTGGACCACAACCTCACGATCCTATGTAATTCATTTTCCATATCTGTCTCTTACAAATGGTTTTAATGATAGAGTTAATATATATATATATATATATATATTATATTCATTATATATTATAATATGATAAATACCATATTATTATTACCTTATATCTATTTCTTTTACTGAAAAATGATAATGTATTTCATGCGTACTTTTTGACTACCACCTCTTCAAAGTGATGTGATTAAATTTTCATAAAAAAGCAAATGGATGATAAATAAAATATTTTTTAAAGAAATAATATGGTATCTATGACATATTTATTTTTTGGGAATGATAAACTAATACATACCTTCTTTTAAATTTTGGACATTGAACGATGGAAATGAAATAAAAGCGTACGTATGACCTACCATCTCCATGATTATGACATAGTCAATTTTACACAACCATTATTAATGATTAGATTAAAATTATAATTTATGTGAAAAAATGATAAATAATTCAGGATTATTGTTATTGAGTTTATGGAATAATGATGTTCTCGATCATTTTGAACATACTGAAGTCATCTTCGACTTATGAGTCGAATATCATCATAAAATTGGACATAAACATATTTGAATATGTAATACAAAATGACATTGTCATAAGAAAAATTAATGGAATAAAAACCCTTAAAATGTTTCTAAATAAATCAGAAAATTAAAATATGTTTTATATTTATGATTATAAATAACATACATGACGAGTCAGACTCAATGTTAGGAACACTTTAACATAAAAACTCTTTCTAAATGTTAAAATTATTTATTTTCAAAATAATTATCTTAAATGATAAAGTTTTAAAAATTACTAGATATATGTATTTATATATACATATAATAACTATAAATATAATTTAGGCCAATTTATTGAATTTTTTTTAAGAAATAAATATATTCTTTCAGAATGTATGAAATTCATGGAAAAACATACAAGTTATGATCCATTATAATGAATACCAGGACAATGATTTTTCTCACTACATTATTACATATTTAAATTTTGGATTACCATACAATATTTAATGACTTATTCTATGAAAAATAAACTTTCAATTTTTCTAGATATTTAATATTTATTTTTTAAGAGAAAATGGTATTTTAATATCAAAAAGTGCATCATAATGTGTTTAAAAGAGTTTGAAGGGTTTTATTTAATATATTCTATTTATAAATTGTTTTATAACTAATTAAAAAACATTAAATATCAAATGTAGACCCAAAATTCATATATTAAAGTTATTCCCCATTATATCTCATGGGTGATCCTAGTATAGCTTGTATTATGGATGTACTCAAATGGAATTTGTCACAAAACAAATCCGGTTGCCATCAAATCTGGTGCAAAATCTGGCCTATGATAGGCCTGAAGGGCATTTCCTATCTCCATTGGATGTCACAAGTGCCCAGTTATCAATAAATTTGGTTTGGGAACAATTTACTAGACTATGAAAGAATAAAACCTTAATAAAATCAATAATATGAATCTGAATTTTTCATGCCAAAAAAGCCTTAACAAAAACCAGATGTGAATACATGGTTTTAGATAATGTAAAAAATGTTAAAACATAAATAAAATTTTCATAAAATCATCCACAAGGAATCCACATGATGAGGGGTCATCACCCCCAAGCCATCTCCACAACACAACACCATAGGAGGGGACTAACATCTCGAACTGCCTTCACCCGAGGCTTTTCCTTTACCTGTATCTAACATAATAAAGTCTACTTACACCCAAGGGGTGTAAGTTGGGTTTGAACCTAATCCCAATAAGATAACACCCATATATTTTAAAGAGTATGAAATACAATGTGAAAAAGCATGCAGTTTAAATAGGTAGAGAAAATCAAAGATAAATTCAATGAAATGCAACATTCAATTTCAAACATTTTTCAAAATAAAAAATTAAGAATGTTAAAAAATTTAAATAAAAATTCTAGATATTTTATTATATATCCCAACACACCCTAAGACAAGGTTAAATACAACAAATATAATGATCACCAAAACTGAGAATACTGCAAGGCAGTAGATAGTCTTGGGCCCCATGTACCACATACCTCGATGTAAAATATTAATGTCACAATCCTTTCCCATGAAGGAGAGACTATTAGGGAACATAACCATAACCTAGTGGTATCCAAAAATCATCCATATAGTTTAGTTAGAGTTTTATTTCTCAACAATTCTAAGTGGAACAGGGATAAAACCCATCCGGATCACTAGTGTACTTGTACATATTCAGCCACCTAGGTACCCAGTCTTTCCCCTTGGTGATAAAATAATTTCATCATTCTACATACAAAACATTGCATATACAAACACCAATACGGGTCACATAAAAACTATACCGCAGGTTTACATAATTTATACCACATATAACACACAACAAAAACATTTTTATTTTCAATAAAACAACTTCTCAAATCTCGAGTAGTCTTGTACCTGAAACTCCTTGAAATCCCCACTTTTCACACCATGTGCACACTTATAATTCCCCAATAAAAGAATTTTATCCCAATAAATTTCAATGAAACCAAATATCTTATAATAGGGAAGCCCCATATGAACCAATAAGTGATATCATTGTAAAACCCCCATTTTCACACAAACATGCCACTTAAAGTTCATATGCATCAGAAACACCATTAAAAAATCTCACAGCAACAAGAAAATGATATAAAAATTAAAAACATGATTTTTATCCCAATTAAATTACAATTAAATCCACTATGTAGTTATAGGGAATCCCCCAATGAACCAATAAAACATTTCTATGAAAAACCTCTAATTTCAAGTTGAAATGGAACTTAAAATTCATTTGCATTACAAATACCCCTAAAACCTATTTTTTCCCCAATAATCAAATGGTATTAACATGAAAATATTATAATAATAGCTAGATAAGTCATAGGGATTTCATACACATGTAATCACATACAAAAAATGTTAAACCATTGAATCCTTTGGGAGAAAATTCAATCGCACCACAGCTGCACCTCAAGGAAGGAAGATCAAGACTAAAATAAAAATATTAGACCAATAAAAACCAATGTTAATGCTTAGGTTTGAAACCCTACCCTCTGGTCATTTGGTACTTCATGGTAAATTGGATGAAACTTCATAATAATGGGAGGAACAAAGGGGGAGAAACACTTGCTTGAGATTTTGTGAAGTTCAACACCAAATCCCCCTTCAAAACGGAGTTACAAGGAGGGTTTGAGGTGATTGAGAGGATTCAATGGTAGAAATGGTAGAATGTGGGAAGAAATAGATGATTTTGGATAAATAATGTGGGGATATTAAATTTCAATAATATTTTTATTGACCTAGACATCTTGAATGGTTTGGAAGCACGATTTAGTAAATTGTGCGGCCAAACCATGTGGCATGTTCTGTCCAACAAAAATGTGATGTTTTCCTTTAATTCTTGTGGGGTCCAAGGGGGAAACCAATTTATAATGATCAGACTAGGTTATGGGGAAATAATACTCAAAATAAAACCACCATTTTTTCCAAGACTCATCCAACTCAAGGGTATAAACTACCCCCAAAACATACCAAA
Source organism: Viscum album (assembly GCA_963277665.1). Taxonomy (NCBI): domain Eukaryota; kingdom Viridiplantae; phylum Streptophyta; class Magnoliopsida; order Santalales; family Viscaceae; genus Viscum; species Viscum album. The sequence continues at coordinate 1,114,039,180 of OY728147.1, forward strand.
AAAGTGGTGCCACTAGAATTGTCACAAATTCATTTCCAAAATACATCATCCTCATACCTTCCATTTTAAAAAATAGGAGGAAATGTTCCATACTGTACTACCAAGACTATGGTCATATATCAAAGACGTAAGAGGAATCAAAACATTAAACCTGAAACAACTGGAAACCAAGAGAAGGCTAAGAACCAAAAGAGAACATTGAACAAAGCATGGAATTAAAAATCTGGGGGTGAAAATTCTCTAAACCATAAATCCATCCGCCCCTGGAAAGAAACAACAACACCATATGTAAAAAAACACCGATCGATAGACCACAACAGACTCTCTTTCCATGTTTTCACCCACCTCCAAAATGAAAAAAACCTCCAATTGATCAAACAAAGAAAGAAAATACCCTCCCCAACCAAAACATACCCACTTACCTAAAATTATAAAACACATTAAAACTACATCCCAAAAAAAACACCTCAAACACTGCCATAAAAGCTCAAAAAATCCACCTAAAACAAATAATGAACATAAAAAATGCAACCACAACCTTACCTGAACAAAACCATTGGGCATGATATGATCCCATGTTTACCCGAGTAAGAAATTTTGGGCTAGATAGACTTGAAAAAGAATACCACCTACCAAGAAAACAACCCAAAAAAACCAATTCAATGATATAGGATGACCCAAAAGGACTTCCCACCATAAGGGACAACATAATTGTTGAGACAAAATTAGGACACAAATTGGGGAAGGCCCAAACAGTCTCCCCTGAATAAGGGGTAAAATAACATAAGACTTTTTCCAAGAGAACTTATGTGAGATCAATGATTGGTCTCCCCAACATAAGAACCAACCATATTAACTGAACAATATGAGATGGGATGAAAAGACCCCAAAATTTAAAGAGTTGGTATGACCGCACGGTATGTACGTACGGTGTTGGAAACCATGTGCTAACCATGACAAGAGTTCTATCCAAAGGGGAAACGTCACATGGTTACTTGGGCCTAGGCACATAGTCATGTAGAGACTGTGCAATAGATTTTGTCTCTTACCACATAGTTTCCTAGGTTGGTGCATGGTAACTACTAATAGTGTGCAAACTGTGCACTTCAATATGCCTTGCCTAAATTTCATCCATTTCTCTAAACATTCATTGGAAACCCAAGGGAATTACATTAACACAATCTATAACTTGTAAAAGAGGTCCTCCCACATCTACCTATGAACATGAAAAAATAGAAGAAGACGATGACACTAGAGGATTAAACTATTCTAATATTTCATATTGAGGATAGGACTTGACCAATGTTTTGAATGACTCCAAGAATTCCACTGACTAAGTGCCAACTAAACTCGGGGACCTATGGCTATAGTTATGATGATTGAAGCTTCTCCTGCCTCACCGTTAGGATTTAAAAACCCAATAACGGTAGTTCTTCTTCCAATGAAATAGACAATTACACTATGATCTCAGATAGTCTCAATGAGACATGACACACTAAAATCCCACATTACCTCAACCCATCATTTTACCAACACAAGGGCTTTGAGGATACACACACGTCACCACTTGTTTCATCAGATGGGAAACAAAATAATGAAAGGACTCATAGAAAACCCATCCTCTATAACATAGTATTTCTTAATTCCCTGAAGGGAGAAACACATTCAAAAAATAGAGACTCTCATAAGATTGAACAACCTTATCCCTTATAGTTAAATGAGCACATGACATCGCAAGGTATCGCCGAACATGAACATTGCAGCTAAATGAAAAAACAAGGAGAGAGACCTTATGTTGAGTCCCAAACAACACACGATTCCAGAAAGAAGCCATAACAGCCACTCTTGGACATATTTTCCACATTGGTGGATTAACATGAACTCTTGCTTCAATGAGGCTGAAAAAAGACCCAAAGACCCTTTAAGGAATCATTCTACACTGACAACCATGAACCACATTCACCTTCGATGACTTAGGAAAAATAAGAAACTAAATCCTATTTCAACCTCCCACGATCACTATCCCTCTACCAGGGGATCCAAATAATTGAAAAAGAATAGGGGTAAACTCATTATCCAAATCTCAATAAGAAGGTCCTTATTTTGATAAATTGGAGGATCATCCAACAATGAATCACCATGGGACACACATGAATCATGCATTAACAATATATGGGGCATAACCTAGCCAAAAAGAAAACCCAAGGGCCCAACCATTCTGGACATTTGGTTACAACATACCACAAACTTGAACAGAACACATGAGGGAGCCACCGCATTGGCCTCCCAAAAGATTCTTCAAAAGAGACCACTGAACAATGCTTCATTCCAACTTATCAATGAAACAACAACCCAAAATATCGTTTAGACAATAGGGTTTACTAAAATAGAAATATCCAACAATAATAATCCCAAAAAAACATAAGACACACCTCCCAACCACAAATTATCAAAATAAAACACTTTCTTTCAAATTAATTCTAAGAAAATGGTGTTGGTGGGTTGTGCATTTACTAATGGCATCTCATGAGCCTCACACATGCATGTTCACATGCCACACCGGTTATGAACCTCATACCAATATTGACACTCATCCAATCATGCCACTAAACAACAATATTCCCATATAAACCCTTTATTTTTGTCACCCTTGATAACACCAAAGTTCAGAGTCCAAAACCCAACCATTCATTCTTTTAAAATCAAAAATTTTTTAACCACGCTTTCCCTATCTGAAAATTTCTTACCATAAAATCAAAACCAAATTTAAATCATAGAATCCAATTTATAAAAGAACCCATAATTCAATAAAAACTCACTTTTATTCCATTCACAACTATTTCAAATCATTTCATCCCATTTCAAAACACTTCTAATCTCATTTAAAACACCATTTCATAAATCACAATTTTATTAAGAATCAACTCTTCTCATTTCAAAAAAAGGTTCTAAAATTTCATAAAATTTTTTAAATACTCAGTAATTCTCAAATCAAAATCCACATTCAACCCCCACAAATATGTTCGAGAAAATTTAATTCAATTCAAAACATTTTTCCATGGATTAGAATATTTTATGGGAAATACATTTTAAACACCCCATTAAACATAATTCATACATTCAATAGTGGTGTAAACACATAATTTACCCTTTAAAAATAATTATATAATTTCATTTCTATAATTTCGGAAATAAATCCATTTTCAATTTACTATTAAATAACTTCACAAAAATTCACACTTTTTAAAATCGTTTCATTTTTTCTTTATAAACCTTGTTTCCAGGATTCCATAACAAAGAGACATAAGACAATGTGAGAGAAAACTATTGTTGGTGGGTGAGTTGGTCATATGGTTGATGGACATATTCGAATCACTTCATTGTCATAGAGAGTGTTCATGGGAAATATCTCAATCTCCACATGGCTTGAAAGACCCTACGAGCTCACTGAGACTATTGACCCAACTCTCATATCATTTCTCCTAATCATCATCAGACCAATAAAGCCCAAAAAATCCAATAAAACCCAAATCCTATGGAGATATGAATCCCGTCATGAGGTTTTTTAGTCAAGAAAACTACCCATTAACAGAATGTCAGGTCCTGGAAATGCTACCTCTAGACTATCCCGACTCTTCCCCAAATAAAATGACCCAAATAGTGAACCTCATTTGATACCATTTTGTTAGAACCAAATGTGGTCTCCATCAATACTGGAACCAAAACTAGATGGTGACAAGGACCAAAGGAAGTTCCTTATATCCATGGGTTGGAATAAGTTCCCTAGTATCAAAAAATTTGGGTTGGTGATGATTTACCTGAGTATGAAAACATAAAATCTTTAAAACAATCAATAATATTACTCTGAAATTTTCATGCGAAACAAACCTTAAATGAAACCAGACCTGAATAAATGGTTTTAAATAAAGTACAAGAGATTCAAACATAAATAAAAACTATATAAAATCGTCCAAAAATACTCCACATGACAATGGTTCATCACCCCTGAGCCATCTCCCTAACAACGCACTGTAGGAGGGGACTAACCACACGAACGACCTTCACCTGAGGTTTTGTCATTACATGTGTCTAAAATAATCAAGTATACATAAACCAAAGGAGTTTAACTAGGGTTTGATACTAATCCCAACAAGATACCACCCTTGGATTCCAAAGAGTATGCAATACAAAGTTAAAAAGCACACATTTTTAATAGGTAAGGAAAAGCGGAGATAAATTTCAAGAAATGCAACATTCAATTGTAAATAGTTTTCAAAAAAAACATTCAGAATGTCAAAAAAAATTGAATAAGACGTTTTATCTACTGAAATTTACATCCAAACACACCCTATGATATTGGTAAATACCAAAAATCTAACAAAAACTGGTAACACCACTAGGAACTAGATAGTCTCTGGCCCCATATACCTCATACCTCAGTGTAAAATATCCATGTCACAATCATTTCACATGAACAAGCCACTTGAATAGAACATACCCATAACCAAGTGGTCCCCAAACATCATCCATATTGTATGGTTAGAGTTGACTTTATACAAAATGCTAGGTGAAACACGGATAAAACCCATACAGATCACTAGTATACTAGTACATATCTTCCCACCTAGGTACTCGAGCTTCCCCCTTTGTGCTAAAAAAATTTCATAATTCCACATAAATCCATTGGAATATAAAAAACACCACTACTCTTCGTGTACAAATAATGAAGTTTCTACAGACACATTATACCACATAAAACACACAACAAAACATTTTGATTTTCAATAAAACAACTTCTCAAATATCACATTGTTTTACACCCGAAAATACTTGAAATACCCACATTACACACAATGTGAACACTTATAAGTCACCAAAAACAAAATGGTAGTCCAATACATCTCAATGACAAAAAAAAATCGGTTATTGGGAAGCCCCATGTGAACCAAGAATGGATATCTTTGTAAATACCCCATTTTCACACAAACATAGAACATAAAGTTCATATCCATCACAAACACCATTAAAAAAAATTTCATAGAAACAAAAAAAGTTTATAAAAATTCAAAACATGATTTCCATCCATAATAAATTTAAATAAAATCAACTAAGTACTCATACGTCATCCCCAAATGAACCAATAAAATATATCTTTGAAAAAATCGTTAATTACACATAGAAATGACACTTAAACTTTATTTTCTTTACAAATGCAACTAAAACCAATTTTTTGAACCAATAATCAAATGAGATAAACATGAAAATATTATAAACACATAAATCTAATTCACAAGGATTGAATACACATGGAATCACCTTCAGAAAATTGTCAATGCATTGAATCCTTTGCGCGAAAATTCAATCACACCACTGCTGCACCTCAAGGAAGGTAGATCGAGCCTAAAATCAAAATATTGGACATAGAAAACCCGAATGTAAACCCTAGGTTTTAAAATTTACACTCTAGTCATATGGTACTTCAAGGGAAATCCAAATAAACTTCTTAAAAAGTGGATTAACTAAGATAAAGAAACACTTATTTAAGATTGTGTGAATTCCTCCACCAAATCCCACTTCAAAATGAAGTTCCAAGGAGGGTTTTAGGGGCTTGGGAGGCTTCCATGGATGATATGGTCTAATGGGGGAAGAAAAGGGCGAGTTTGGATAAATCCAGGGAGGAAAAACCTATAATTTCAAGAATATTTCTTAAGAACTGGACACCTTGGGTGGTTTGGCTTCAAGGTTTTGTAAACTATGCGACCAAATTGTGCGGCCTATTCTGGCCACCCAAAATGTGATTTTTTCCTCCAATTATATGGGGGGATCAAGGGGGAAACCTAGGGGAAATTTTAGGCCACATATAGGGGAAATAATACCCAAAATAAAACCACCCTTTCACCCCAAGACTCATCCAACTCATGGGAATAAACCACCCCAACAGCATACCCCACAATAGGTTCCACTAGGAGTGTCTCAAATTCATTTCAAAAACACCTCATCCTTATACAATACCTTTGAAAAATGAGGTGGCCACATACCATACAGGACCCCCAAGACTATAGTCACAGATCAAAGATTCAAGATGCATCAAAACATTAAACCCAGAATATCCAGAAACCATGAGAAGGCTAAGAACCAAAAAAATAACTTCAAACAAAGAATTGAATTGAAAATATGGGTGTGACAGAAATCCAATGCATTGTGTAGTGATTATTTCCTCTAGAAATTATATTTTCTATTTACAATAATGTTATTCAACTTGTAAGGTTTCGGTATGGGTTATATGATGATGATGTCCTACAGAAAATAAATAACATTTTATTTTCTCAACTATGTTTTCCTGGAAGTAATTATATTTTAAATGGTATGATAATGATTTTTTAAATGATAATATGTCTCTATTTTTGAATAAAAAGGTTTTTATTCCAGAAATTATTTTTCATCAGATCTTAATATTTCAACTAGACTAAAAAATTCATTCTTTTATGTCTGGTATTCAGTTTTGTGTGCTCGGTCCATGATTTTAAATGTTCTTCACAGTGTTTATGGATTGGTAGTGTATATGATGAAGTAAAATTTTATATTGTGATGATTTCCATGGATATAAATAATAATTAAATTTTAATATTTTATATCATGGGAAAATTGATACTATGCATATGATTTCACATAGTAAAATATGGATTTGATTTGTTTGACTTATAAACTAATTGCATGTTACTCTAAACCAAATGATCCTCATGAATTCATGTTTAATGAACCATCCCAATGTGGTTCATTCTATTAATTCCCCATGAAACCTATAATAATCTAGGGGATGTAATCTAGCACTGAGTAGGACTATCACACACATTTGAGGCCTAAACCTAAAATATATGTACACATCCAGACATATTCAAGCACTTGCATTTCTGAAATGTAAAACAACAACAAACATTGCATTAATAAATCCAAAAAAACTGATTAGAGTAAAAAAAAATGTACTAGAAAGAAACAAGACCAAATAAAATCCCACAACAAAGAAACTAAAAAAATCCAATTAAATAAAGTGGGTGGGGACTATTGTCCATGAAACCATTGGAAGACATCTATGTATGTTTGTCTCAATATTCTCAGATTGGTCCTAGAACCTGTAAGACTCCATCAAATGTTTTTTTTCTTACAAAATACATGAAACGTGTAGTCAAACCAATGTAGAGGTGATTATAATAATATGTATTTTGACACCACAAAATCACTACGAATATGAGAGATATATTAGTATACATATCATCACTAGTATATGTCAACAAAACATATTACATGAATATAAATATATACTCAACATCCCCAAATAGTCTTATTGTAAATTCACTATCAAAATGAGAGTCTAGGATTCAATCATGAAGGTTACTCATTGCACTCATCTTGGAGAACACACTACATGAATCAAATAGAACTAATTATTTTTGTCAGATATGTCATGCTCATCAGCTATCGCCATAAAAAATACTTGTCGAATGTCTGAAGAGAATGATACTTAGAAGAGGATATAAGCTGATGCCATGGGGGGATATTAGTAACTCAATCAAGATTAACCAACTAAGGAGGTTACGAAAATCCACATAGTGTTAGTCTTAAAAATAATAAGAACCCCACATTGGCTAAAGATGATGATAGATAATCTCACTCTTATCCCTATAGATGGATTATAATAACACTATACAATAATAATGTTTCATATAAGGGATCACCATTCTATTAAATGGACATGATTCCAGACAACCCTACCAAAAGGGGTCATGGGAATGCACCATATTGAAGAGTGTCCATGTTAAAGTGAACAAGCTCTCTATGAAATCCTTGAGGGAGTACATAGTGTGTAATAATAGTACATGTTGTGTCCATTCGGCATTGAATTCGCCCTGTGTATCATGGTCTATGCCCATTTCCACATATATGTTCCAGTATATGGAATGTATGAATAAGTGTACACCTAATAGTTTCCATGTATACGACTCTACCCTTGTACACCTAGCATAGCTATGTCTATGTCTAATTACATGGATTGTCCTAGCCCGTGTACTTTAGACCAAATCAATGTACCCTCTGAGGTACAATTTAAGCCTCCATGGGTGGGTCACACACCATGTGACAATAGTCACACACCATGTGATATTTATCTTCTCCACAAAATGATAGCACTGATCCGAGGGGTCCTATACATCATGTAACTCATAAATATTTGTAATTAATATTTATAGTTTTTATAAACCCATAAATATACCTCCAGAATCATCATTTAGTCCTCCTATCTCTAATCTATCTATAAATCTTGTTTATTTGTATATATATAGGTCGTACGAGCCTTGTAATCGCAACTCACCGGCATTCGACCAATATATCACATGGGAAACACTCTTTTCCATCTTTAACTATCATTACATTAAAAATCACATGAAGAAACATGATCTGATCCTGATCCATCATCGTAGCTCGATCTCAACACTTATTCGAACCCTAATCTCTGATAAAAATCTATTTCACATAGAAAGGGGTTCCCAATGATTAATTATCTGGTATTACTTATAGCCATACATAAAAAAAATACCAATGATGAACTAATGAATAATGGTTAGAGATTTCCAAGAAACATACAATAGAGGAACAAAATTCAGTCTTGTAAGGTTGGCCTCAATATAATTATGTTATAATGATGACTGACTTTCCAAATTAAATTAATAATTTATCCCAATAACTGTTTGAAAATAAAAATTCACCCATAATATGATCTTCCCCTAAATCAATTTGTTTTCTTTTATTTATTTTTATCATAGAATAAAAAAATGGGGATAAATCCCAAAAATAAAAATATACAAACTTGTTTTGGATCAATCTCTTGAAAATAATAATTTCATTTCATTTTCATTGGTGAGGACGATACATTTTTTGTGCACCCCATTCAAAGATCAATGATTTGGTCATTGTTTATCCACTTAATCTTCTCCATTTATCTCTATCAAACCTCTACTATTATGTGGATAACCCAAGGATTTTTCTATATCATCATATATATATATATAAACATTATCATGGTAATTAAATAAATAAAATAAATTTATTTAAAATGTTCTCCCACGACTACACCAAACATGAATGCCCAACATGTTCCAATGATATAGTGTTCCTAGGGTAAAATACAGGACCAGAACAAAATGGAGGCCTCATATTACAGATCCATTCCTATTATTAGGATTAATTCATTTTTTCAGTAAATATTCCAATGTATGGTATTTAATATATTTAATATATTTTAAAAAATAATTTTGGTTGCCCCATGCCACAGAATCTCATGAGGTGTCAGCTCCAAGCTCCATAAATAATTCATATAATAATCTAAAACAAAACATGGAAAAATCTAATTTGTTCCACTCTTCCCGCACTGGGGATTTATGAACCAAAAACCAAAAACGAAAGGATAAAAAATTTGATTTGGGTACTGAGCATGCATTTAGGTCTCCAAATCCCAGTTTCCCTCTTGAAGATTCCAATACAATCACCTGAGATGACCTGAAGGTTTATATCACCCTCACAGGATCCTCTCTTACTGATCCTCAATATCTACTATGTACTCAATAATCGTAGCTCTATCCTCGTTATCCAGATCACACCATTATATATCATGATGTGGGTCATTCATGTACATCCTTAGTTGAAACACATTGTGACGTCATGTACCCAGTATAACTACAATTTTAGATACAAGCGGTACACCACATAACCAACTCCACATTGTATTTGGAAAGGAATAATGAATCTTGATGATAGCCTTCAGCCTATTCTAAATATCCACAATCAACTAGGAAGTGAGATTCTAGGGTACACATGGTCTACCTCCTCAAACTCCACATACCTCTATTATTTGTCAATATATGAATTATGATATATATATATTCTATCCCCATAATCTCATGAATGATCTGGAACATCTATTTCATGTCTCACACCTACGCTAGTCGCATAATAATTCCATCATCTAGGTTTTTTCAAAAAAGTGGATATCTACAATTTTTCCATTACAAGTCGTTGGATGGTTCCATTCTAAGGGTTTAATAGTATATCTTTGTGTAAATAAACTCCACTTAAGGTTGTTGAGCCCCCAAAATATGAAAAAATTATAAAATTAAACCCCACAAAATATCCTAAATGACATGAATTTTCTACTCATTCTAGCTATTAGGATGGGGTGAAAATAAATGATAAAATGAAACCAAGTCCCAAGGGCCTCTAATAATCCTGACCATAACTATGATGTGAATTTAGAATCATGGTAAAAAATGATCATCAGTGAACTATATAGAGTCATACTATCTCCTCCACATAGAGGAGTCCCAAACTCACTACTGAACTGTTCTTTAAAATATCTAGGGTGTGGGCCTACATTGTTAGTCGATCTATGGTCAGCCAGATTGAATCATTTCCCATGTACATATGTGGTATTTTCATCATGAATTCATGGATATTACATCCCACTTTGTATTTGGTAACTCATTGGGTTGATCTAAACCCACTGGAACCCGGTGCTCAATATTCACTTGCTAACATGTAAGGAATCAAGAGACAAAATATGATACTCTATTCTTTATCCATGGCCGCCAAAAATAATTTCAAAGGCCATGGTACATTTTCTACACATCTACGTGTACCTCCATGGGAGTTGTGTGGAACTATCACAACATAGCCTCCTATATCATCACTGGTACTATTGTGCATCCTCTAAAAGTAATGACAAGAAAAACACCATCCTACAGATAATTTGTAGCCTGTCCAATGGAGATCTGAGTACATAGTGTCTCATAGTCTATATCTCTCTGTTGTTCCTCCAATAAAATCGTTAAAAGTAGAAGGGTATGAACCATTTTCAATAGGTATGATGCTATAACATTATGTCCTAATGATAATAGTAATGAGTCCAAGTTATTTTATTCCTCACATAGAAAATGTGAAAATAATATTTTGTTGAGACAATATTTTACAACTTTACACTTCCAAAAAATATAAACAACCTAAAATATATTATCGTTGCCTAACACTAACAGAAACGTTTGTCCCATGTTACGATCATGAAATTGAATATATACTTGAGTTTCTTGTGGTTAGAATATATGATAAATCGATCACCCATCTGGTTGTCTCAACGTATACTTACTATGAATCAGACCACTACTAGACCAATATTGTGAGTCACATAGTTCTTGTCACATGGTCTCAATTGATGTAAACCATATTCAATCACTACATGCCTCTACATATGAACACAACTAATACCAGTACCTGATGCATCAAAGAAAACTATATACCCAAATTTCTTCATTGGAAATCTCAAGAAGGGAGCTCTCATCAATCTCTTCCTCAACTCCATGAAAGGATACAAACACATCTATGTCTATATAAAATAATTTCCATTTTAGGTTAATTTTTTCAAGGAACAAAATTATGGATGAGATAGTTATGAAACAATAATAATATCCTACTAAACCAAGGAATATACTCACTTAGATCACACTCTTGGGTTGGTCTCAAGATAACACTTCCTAAACCATTTTCAGTTCCACTACTACACCATCTGCTAAGATAACATATCCTTGAAATTTAATATCTTGAATCTAGAAATCGAACATAAATGGTTTCCCATAAATTTATTTCACTTATATTATTCCCATAACCATCCTCATGTGTCATGTGTGTTCCTCTTAAGATATTGAGTACTCTAGAATATCAATGATGAAGACAACCACAAACCATTCTAATAAATGAGGAATTAACTAGTTCATGAGACCCATGAAAACTAATAAGAAATTATTCATGAAAAATGGAATCAACATGTACACATAGTGATCACAACTAATTTATAAAGGAATATTCATTATATCATCATACCCTAATCACAACTGATGATAACATGATATGAGGTCAATCATCAAGAACAATCGTTCCCTTATTAGCTGATCGAAGAGGTCACTGGTCCGTGGTAGTAGATAATTGTTCTTTATGGTCACCCAATTCAGGAGATAGTAATACACACATAACCTCAAGATCATGTTTTCTTTATTTTTAAAAAATTCAAGGGCTGTCTAGGGTGATGCACTCAGTCTAACAATGAACATCCCCTATAAGTCCTCTAATTAAATCCACTACTCGAAATTCCCTATGAGATCCATATGATATTCCTTTATAGATATAGGGGTATTAATGTGGTGTTAATAAATTAATAATTCAATAACATGGGTGAGGTAATTCTACCATATCCTTATAAAATATTTCCTCATACTCCGCATCACTATAATAAACTGATGGTAAATAAAATCCACTACACTAAGGGTCATGCCATAACACTAATGAGTATTCAGCTGAACCCTCCTGTGATTGAGTCAATTATACTCTGAATGGGTTTCCTTTTAACCCATAATGAAAACCTATTCCTATAAAATTTTAAATATCTAGACCTATTCCTAAAAAAGTCTATGTTGGCAGGAAATGTAGATAACCATTCCACAACTATGATGACATCATAAGGCCTCATTGCTGATATAATGTTATCCGGAAAAAATCTATTGATTACTAGAGACGGGTCACACAATTTGAAGATGTTTATGATCATTGAGACCTCTAATAGGATTCTCCAAGCATAAGGGTCTATCTAAGGGATCAACCAGATTATCTAATTCATAAACTAGATAAGTGGAAAATATGAAATGACTCACATATATGACTATAGGTACTAAAAATAAGTTATAAAATACAAATATTGTACCTCATATCATACCTAGAGCCTCTAGGTCATAATACTTGAATGCCTATAGCTACCCCCACCTCTGTCACCCATCTCCAAATGCCTAATGTGGGGCACCTCGTTGATATGGGGGAAACAAGTCATAACATCTACCACCACCATCTAACCTCCCAACATTACTTTCATGTTTTACTGCCTTTAAACATGTCTTCTCAAGATACAACCTCATCATATAGGAACCATCCACTATCAATCTATCATCGACATAGAAGGTCAGATATTCCATTGCAATATGTCCCATTTCATCACAAGATTATAACAACCTCTCCCTAGGAAGAGTAGCTGAAACATGTGAGCGCTGAACCCCAAACCCTCTGTCATCGGATTTCCTCTGAAAAACCCATTCATGTACATGTACCTATCTCTATCATTAGTTGCCTATTTTCGATGACTCATATTTTTTATGCCCATTTCCTACCTCAACATTATGTGTCTATTCAGCTAGGAAACTATAGATCCCCAAAGCACAGTCCAAAACCCCATCATATATAGGAATTCGTAGTGGTGTCTATTTAGTTCAGATGTCACTGTGTAGCTCTTGAAAAATGTTTTAAGCTTGAAGGAGATGATCACATACCATATCCATTGCACACAAATGGAGGTTTGTAAACATTGATCAATGTTCAGCAATTGTTGTATGGCCCGGATAAAGCTGTAGAATCTCTTGGATGCACACAACCCTCAAATTGTATGTATATAAATACTATCTAAAAAGGATCTCAAACTCTAACCATGCTTGATTTTCCTCATCGTATGATTAGTTTACTAATCCCAAACATCATCATGTGAAGCCATGGAGAAGGCTCACTACATGGACCATTATTCGATATGTTTGTGTCTTATGAAGATAGAAGAATAACTTTCTCATGAAATTTTTCAACTTTTGTTTTTTTGGTCTCAACTCATTACCTTAGGGGTTATTTTCATTGAATCACCCGAAAAAACATATCCTACAATCCTCATATGCTGGTACTATTGCTGCCAACATATACTCAAACTATGGGGTTATAACTAATGCACAAAATTAGGGAAACTCCTCCTAAATAAGTCCATGTATCAAATAATCATCACTAAGGGGATATTTCTAATGATTTTGATTCTGAATCCTTACTGGACAATATCATGGAGTCGTCTTGGAATAAATAGGGTCTTCCATGGTCAATGAGTATATCTAGAGATCTATCTTTAGAATGACATGGAAATCAGTACCCATTCTTACGTGATGCATGGAGAAAAATTCCCTATAACCATTGTCTACATGTACCATGTCAAAAAGTTATTTTTCAGAGTCTTGGTGTATGGATATGTCAGCCACTGAACTTACATTGGATTCCCAAGAATGATATCCAGATATAGAACACTTAATTTTTTCCCAAACCAATTTTACAGACTTTGGTCCAAATATGGAACCTATTTCACTTTGATACCACTATATTACAACCTATCCCAACGGGTCCCATGTCATTACTACCCCATACCCACCAATTATAGTCTAGGGTAATGATACTAGTGCTGAGTAGGTATATCACACACATGGGAGGCCTTATTGTAAAGTTCATTTACACAAACACATGTCTCCAATCCCATACACAATAGGAATGTAGAAAAATGATAACTCTATATGCACACATATAAAATCCCCCACCATGTTATGCCAATAAAAAATAAAATTCAATAAGAAAAAATAAAATAACACCACAATTAAACTGAAAACAATTCCAACCTATAAATTAAATAAGGACTGCTACTAATGAAACTGTAGTAACACAAATCAGTTAGTCTGGACTACTGAGCACTGCATGGTCATGTTCCCTCTAGGAATCCATTAAATGGTCACTGGTCTACGTATTACACATCATGTTTATTAAAATAACTTGTATGTGGTTAGTTTAAAAATATATTATAGGAAAACCTGAAATATCTAAGTATATAACATGAAGAATAATAGTCTCTTCATCCCTGGAATATGTCAAGAGAATAAATAACATGAATATCCTGGTATACTCAACATAGACATACAGTCTCAAGGTAAAGTTAAAACAATATTTCCAGCCTAGGATACCAGCTCAACGTTTCCACATAGAACCCATACAGGATATCACACACCATGAGTCAAATATCACTATCATCACTCATTCGAAATTCCATGCTCATCAGGTCTACCACATGATGTACACACTAGATATTTGAAGATAACGATACATATATGGGTATCAGAACCAAGTACATGGGTTATAAAAAAAACTCATACTCAATTAACCCACTGTGTAAGAGATCAAAACCCATGTTTTATTGGTCGTGATGATACTAAAACCCTGGATAGGGAAAGGATGCTGAAAGAGGATCTCACTATAGGCCTCAAAGAAGGGTTCAAGGTAATCTATCCAATATTAATGTTCATTAGAGAGGATAAGCATCCTATGAATGGGACACGATTCTAAAAAACCCTTAAGGAATGGGATCAAGGGAATTCACCCTATATAAACATATTAAAGGTGAAGGAGATAAGGGATACAAGAAATTTTTTGGAGTACATAGTGTGTACCTCTAGTAGTCTGTGGTCCCATTGACACCTAATTTCTACCCAGGTATCATGTTATATGCCTGTGTCTATGTCCGTGTCAGAGTATATGGGGTTTTTAAACTCGTGTACTCTTGATTGGGACAATGTACAAGGTTCTTACAATGTACATCCATCCTGGTCATGTTTGAGTATAATTGCATGGCAGTTTTGAGCACATTTACTTGTGAATTTGTCCTTGAATAATTCGAGGTATGTGTTGGGAAACTAGGTAAGAGTCACACACCATCTAAAAAATATCACTTCCACATGATATTTATCTTCTCTCTAGATTCCTAACACCTCACAGGGGTTCCCACATTGCATTTAACTGTAAAATTAATGTTGTGTACATTCAAAAAATTTATATACCTATAAATACTGCATTCACATTGTCATATTCTCCTCTGACTTCTGACCCAACCTCAAATCGCATAAGAGATTCAAGGGATTGTGCGATAGAGGCTTTCCACAAACACATGCCAGAATCTGGGCACCAAATATCCCATGAAAACACTATGTAACATCTCTGTGTATCCATATATCAATAACTTCATGAATAAATCTAATTCGGTACCAATCTGTCATCATTGTTCGATCCTACCATCAATACAAACAATGATCATTGAGTTTCACCATGAAATTAGTGTGTAAAAATTGAGTATCCTGTATTTTTTTAGACAATTTTCAAACGAAATACCAGTGAGGAACATATGGAGAGGAATAGTAAAAACCCTATAAAATTCAAGATAGTAAGGATACTTGGCTATGTTTGGATCACCTTGTTTTGTTTCTATTAGAATAATGAATGAATATCCAAATTATATAAAATTGTTATCCCAATATCCCCCAAAAAATAAACCCACACCTTTAATATGATTGAACCATGAATGAATCCATTGGTTGATTTATTTTCATTCTTCATAACATAAGAAAAATGGGAAAATAGACCAAATACACATATCCTACCTCGATTTGGATCATTCTATAGAAAAGAATAACTGAACATCACTTTAATTGGGGATATCTACACTTTCATTTAAAAAAATGATCAATGATCAACAATCCAGTTATCGTTCAACCACATATGCTCCTCCAATGCTTTCTCTCAAATCTATTGTGGTATGATGATAACCCTAGTATTTTTATATATAAGATTATATATAAGATAAAATAGGTTATGATAATTAATTAAATTAATTAATTTATCCAATTGATTTATTTATGGGCCCTCCCATTACCATTCTCAACATGAACACTCGATGTATTCCAATTTTATATCGCGCCTAGAGTAAAACTCCCACTCTGAACTCAACGAGGGATTCATATTATAAATTTAAAAATCCAATTCTGATTTATTCCAAAAATATAATAATACTGTATAGGATTGGAATTTAATATATATAATATATTTCAATAATTTATTCCAGACACAATAGGCCACAAAATATCATGTCACCTCAATGCCCACGTCAATGAATAATCTATATAAAATTCCAAAATAAACTGTGGAAAAAATTACGGTTGTAATAGCATGTAAATTATTTCGAGTATATAGACCAAAAAAATTAAATTTTTATGGATGGTTCCTTAAAAATATTGTCAGCCAAACGATTTCAATGATATCCTTAAATATTATATTAATTATAGCCTTATAAAAAAATTGATATTTTTCAAAAGGAGATTCATTACCCAAAATTCACAAATTACATACAATGATATAAACGAAATAAATAAAATTCTAACCTTTATTTGCCTAATTTTATGACATCCAAACACCTAGAAAATCATATAAATGCCTAAATCCCTATGATTATGATCAAATTTATCCTTAATTCAAGGTAATTGATATTTAATATTAATCAAAATAGCTTGTTGTTCTTGATAGATAATAAATATTAATGATGATCCATCCATGTTCTTAATATATGAAATTAGAGAACCTAGAGGAGACACACTATGATAGATATACACCTCGTCTACTAAGAAATATATTTTACCCCTATGTCACAACTAGAGCCATTATATATATAATCATTTATATTGAAAGAGATCTATTCTTTAGATCAGCTGAAAAAAATAATTTTTCTTATAAGGTTTGTATAAATTATTTTTTTGAAGAAATCTATAAATTCATGGATTATGGGTATATCATATATCATTATTCCCTTATTCATCTCAATTGTATGGGTAATTCATCCACACCCATCCCTTGAAATTTGTATTTCTATGCTATAAGGACATGTTAAGTAATGACTTTTATACCCCTATTTTATTTTGAATAGTAATATATTTTAGTTTAATAGATTAATTTTAATTACTTAATATAAATTGTTTATATTTTCCCTGTAAGATTAGTGGTAGTCTATACACATAATTTTATTGAATTTCACTATGGGATAATTTACAAGATTAATAAGAAATATTTACCCACAAATTAAAATACAATATTACATTAATATATGGTGAGATCATTTTGCAATATTATATGTTACAATATATAACTCAACCACTTCCCTTTGAGGTTATCAATTCTTATCACTAAAAATTTGTGTTATATTAATGAAAAAAATTGATCCAGAATAAAATTGTTGAAAAATAACACTTGAAAAAATTATTATAGTACTAATGATAACATAATTTCTATATTTTCAATCCATTATTATAGTGGAAAATCCACATTCTTGATCTTGAACCTATGAGGTTTGAGCTTATTTATTTCCTCTATTCATCTTATTTTATAGATTTTTTTATAAATTCTAAACTTATTACAATTAAACCATCAAATAATTTATTGATCATTATGTAAAACATTACTCTCTTCTTTATTATTCTCATCTTGGCCACTTACATTACATTAACACAATCATTTTTAATATTCAAAAGCATGATGGCCAATCCTTCCATATTTATAACAACATTAAATCCCATGTGAAAACATTATTTATTATTTATATCCCAATTTTATTTATATTTAATGTTTAAATATAGTTATTTGCCTTTTATATCACATGATATTTTTTCATTATAATCCCATTTACTATTCTTAGAAAAAACAACTAGGAACACTCACTGTTTTAGAAATCCAAATACACCATTCAAGAAAAAATAACAATTTCCACATAAATATTAAAATTTAATATTTCTAAATATTTACTGAGAAATTTATTTAATCCATTATAAAACATAACAATTATAAAAAATTGATAAATAAAAAAACATTGAGGCATACCATGGTAACAAAGTATTTTTATGTCCATTTTTAAAATAGACTCAAGACATTTTTAATTTATCTAAAGTTATTGAAACCCATTTATTATTAATAAATTATAAGGGAAATATTTCTCACAGAATAACCATGTGAAATAAAATAATAATATAGATTCAATATCATAATCATTATTTTAATTATTAAATAATGTTCCCTTTCTATTAACTTCTCCTCTAAATTAAAAAATACCAATATCAACTTTATAATATTTATTTTTTTGGAAAGAATTATATTCACTAGGATTATTTTAAATGTTTATACAAAAGTAGATATGTAAAACCACTAATTTATATTGGTTGTTTGATTATTATTTTTTATTTTTTATTTTCACAACATAAGTATGCAATAATCTCCCTATGGGTATGGTTTTTATCCACACCTTAAGTCATTTGTAATAATATAACTAAGTTTGTTTTAACATTCAAACTTGTAATTTTCGCATGAATATTGGGGAAATCATCCCATTAACTATCATCACCACATTTGTACCTCATATTAGTGTATATACTTTCATTATACATGATATAAATTTAACATGTTTCCATTATTGAAAAAATAAATAAAATAATTATAAGTTTGAAATTTACCCTATACACTCAAGAATATTCATAGGAACTTATGTTTCTCTCTACGGGTTTTCCTCATAGTTCCAAAAATTCCTAAAGACTAATGAGATACCAATTGATACACCATAGACTCTCTCTCCTTAATATAGTTCTATAATTATATAAATTTAGCTAACACTACGGGAAAAATGAGCATTTGCGACGGGGATAAATCTCGTCGCAAATAGTCCCGTTAGAAACTTATTTGCGACGGGTTAGCTTTCCCCGTCGTAAAAGGACTGTCGCGGTTTGCGCGCCAAATCGCGGGAAAGTTATTTGCGACGGGCGGTTACCGCCCGTCGCAAATAACCGGCGGCGGTAAAAGATATTTGCGACGGTAATATACCCCGTCACAAATAGTATGTCGGCAGGTTAGTATTTGTGACGGGTCCCGTCGCAAATAACTATTTAACTGTTGACCGTAATCAATGCGGGCTAATGTATTTGCGACGGGTACCGTCGCAAATACTACTATTTATGACGGGTATCCCGTCACAAATAATCTAACCTATAAATACCCCCCATCCGTTTTTTTTTCATTCATTCTCAAAATCGATCTTCTACTTCTCTCAAAACTCTATTTTTAGAGTTCAGCGTATCTTGAGTTTAAATTTTTTTTCCGGAGTTGATATTGAAGTTTTCAACAACAATCAGAGATCAACCTCAGATCAATTTTAAAGGTATTTATGTTCATTTTAATTTAATATTTATTTTAAATTTTTTATTAGTTTCAATTATTCTTAATTAGTTGTAATTTAATTATGTTTACATTGTTTTGTTACTTAATAAATTTAAATTATTAGTATTCATTGTTCATAGTTAATGATAATTAGGAATAATTAGTAATAATTACCAATAATTAAGAATAAATACTAATAATTAGTAATAAATACCAATAATTAGTAATAATTAGTAATAATTAGTAATAATTATCAATAATTAGTAATAATTAGAAATAATTAGTAATAATTACCAATAATTAGTAATAATTACCAATAATTAGTAATAATTACCAATAATTAGTAATAATTACCAATAATTAGTAATAATTACCAATAATTAGTAATAATTAGTAATAATTAGTAATAATTTCCAATAATTAGTAATAATTACCAATAATTAGTAATAATTACCAACAATTCGTAATAATTAGTAATAATTCGTAATAATTAGTAATAATTAGTAATAATTACAAATAATTAGTAATAATTAGTAATAATTACAAATAATTAGTAATAATTACAAATAATTAGTAATAATTACCAATAATTAGTAATAATTACCAATAATTAGTAATAATTACCAATAATTAGTAATAATTACCAATAATTAGTAATAATTAACAATAATTAGTAATAATTACCAATAATTGGTAATAATTACCAATAATTAGTAATATTTACCAATAATTGGTAATAATTACCAATAATTCCTAATAATTAGTAATAATTAGTAATAGTTAGTAATAATTACCAATAATTAGTAATAATTAGTAACAATTAGTAATAATTACCAATAATTAGTAATAATTACCAATAATTACCAATAATTAGTAATAATTAGTAATAATTAGTAATAATTACCAATAATTCGTAATAATTACCAATAATTAGTAATAATTACCAACAATTAGTAATAATTACCAATAATTAGTAATAATTACCAATAATTAGTAATAATTACCAATAATTAGTAATAATTACCAATAATTAGTAATAATTACCAATAATTAGTAATAATTACCAATAATTAGCAATAATTATCCATAATTAGTAACAATTACCCATAATTAGTAATAATTACCAATAATTACCAATAATTAGTAATAATTGGTAATAATTAGTGATAATTACCAATAATTACCACTAATTAGTAATAATTAATAATAATTACCAATAATTATTAATAATTACCAATAATTAGTAATAATTACCAATAATTAGTAATAATTACCAATAATTAGTAATAATTAGTAATAATTAGTAATAATTAGTAATAATTACCAATAATTAGTAATAATTACCAATAATTAGTAATAATTACCAATAATTAGTAATAATTACCAATAATTAGTAATAATTAGTAATAATTAGAAATAATTAGTAATAATTAGTAATAATTAGTAATAATTAGCAATAATTCGTAATAATTACCAATAATTAGTAATAAATACCAATAATTTGTAATAATTACCAATAATTAGTAATAATTACCAATAATTAGTAATAATTACCAATAATTAGTAATAATTAGTAATAATTAGTAATAATTACCAATAATTACCAATAATTCGTAATAATTACCAATAATTAGTAATAATTACTAATAATTAGTAATAATTACCAATAATTAGTAATAATTACCAATAATTAGTAATAATTAGTAATAATTAGTAATAATTAGTAATAATTACCAATAATTAGTAATAATTACCAATAATTAGTAATAATTACCAATAATTAGTAATAATTACCAATAATTAGTAATAATTAGTAATAAGTAGTAATAACTAGTAATAATTAGTAATAATTAGTAATAATTAGTAATAATTAGTAATAATTACCAATAATTAGTAATAATTACCAATAATTAGTAATAATTACCAATAATTAGTAATAATTACCAATAATTAGTAATAATTAGTAATAATTAGTAATAATTACCAATAATTACCAATAATTAGTAATAATTACCAATAATTAGTAATAATTACCAATAATTAGTAATAATTACCAATAATTAGTAATAATTAGTAATAATTAGTAATAATTAGTAATAATTACCAATAATTAGTAATAGTTACCAATAATTAGTAATAATTACCAATAATTAGTAATAATTACCTATAATTAGTAATAATTACCAATAATTAGTAATAATTACCAATAATTAGTAATAATTACCAATAATTAGTAATAATTACCAATAATTATTAATAATTACCAATAATTAGTAATAATTACCAATAATTAGTAATAATTACCAATAATTATTAATAATTACCAATAATTAGTAATAATTACCAATAATTATTAATAATTACCAATAATTAGTAATAATTACCAATAATTAGTAATAATTAGTAATAATTACCAATAATTAGTAATAATTAGTAATAATTAGTAATAATTAGTAATAATTAGTAATAATTACCAATAATTAGTAATAATTACCAATAATTAGTAATAATTACCAATAATTAGTAATAATTACCAATAATTAGTAATAATTAACAATAATTAGTAATAATTACCAATAATTAGAAATAATTACCAATAATTAGGATTAATTACCAATAATTAGTAATAATTAGTAATAATTACCAATAATTAGTAATAATTACCAATAATTACACATAATTACCAATAATTACCAATAATTAGTAATAATTACCAATAATTAGTAATAATTACCAATAATTAGTAATAATTAGTAATAATTAGTAATAATTAGTAATAATTACCAATATTTAGTAATAATTACCAATAATTAGTAATAATTACTAATAATTAGTAATAATTACCAATAATTAGTAATAATTAGTAATAATTAGTAATAATTAGTAATAATTAGTAATAATTAGTAATAATTACCAATAATTAGTAATAATTACCAATAATTAGTAATAATTACCAATAATTAGTAATAATTAGTAATAATTAGTAATAATTATCAATAATTACCAATATTTTCCAATAATTACCAATATTTACCAATATTTACCAATATTTTCCAATATTTACCAATATTTTCCAATATTTACCAATATTTACCAATATTTTCCAATATTTACCAATATTTTCCAATATTTACCAATATTTTCTAATATTTTCCAATATTTACCAATATTTTCCAATATTTACCAATATTTACCAATATTTACCAATATTTACCAATATTTACCAATATTTACCAATATTTACCAATATTTACCAACAATTACCAATATTTACCAATAATTACCAATATTTACCAATAATTAAGAATAATTACCAATAATTAGGAATAATTACTAATAATTTGGAATAATTACCAATAATTTTGAATAATTACCAATAATTAGGAATAATTACCAATAATTAGGAATAATTACCAATAATTAGGAATAATAACATTATTACATTTTTTTATATTTTATTATTAATATTAAAATAATATAATTTTTTATATTATATACAATTCTCTTTTCATCTGTGTGTTTTATATCTCCACATTTAATATTTGGATTCTTTTTCAAAATTATCAACCTACTCGCCAATGGAGAGGTGAAAGTTAATGCAAATATTACATGTGGAGACAGAATGTTAGACACATAGATGAAAGGAGAATTGTATATAATATAAAAATTATATTATTTTAATATTAATAATAAAATATACTAATAATGTAATAATTTTATTATTATATAATTAATATTTATGAAAAAATTATATTAGTATTATTAAAAAAATAAAAAAACAATATAATATTAAAATTATCAATATTTGTAACAGGTTTTGCTTTATTCTCAACATATTCAATCCTTGCTTGAGTGTTTTTTTCTAACAAATTATTCAAAACCAGTAATGCTTTTATATTTTATAGAAAAATATGGAACAACGTGGTCGTCAACAGTCATTATTAGATGACCGCATATGGATAAATCAACGTAGAAATCCAAATGGATCTGGTTTAAATCCAGTATATATAGAGGGTGTGGAGACTTTTTTATCATTTGCGGCATCAAATTTAGAATTTGTTTCAGAAGGCAAAATAAAATGCCCTTGTAGAAAATGTGCATTGAGAACGTTTAAAACATTTGACAAAGTGGGGGGGACATCTCTTGCGCTTTGGTTTTCAACCAGATTTTGTTTTTTGGTATCAACACGGTGAATGCAGTTCCAGAGTAGGTGATACCAACTTGATTCTGGATCCATCCCTGTTTCAAGATTTAGTACATGATGTTGCAGGTTCATCTGTTCAACATACATAAACTCCGGCTGATATAGATTCAAATCCTGAGTTGGCACCGTCTGAATTTTATGAGTTGTTGAGGTCTGCTGAGGATGAATTATATCTTGGCTGCAAGATGAGAAAATTAGAAGCATTTGCAAAATTTATGGCTATCAAATCAGATAACGGAATGTCAAACACATGTTTTGACCAGATATTTTCTTTGATTAAAACACTGTTACCCGAAGGAAATGTTTTGCCTGCAAATTACTATGAGAGTAAGAGGCTGGTTCGAAATTTGGGACTTACTTGTCAGAAGATTCATGCATGTTCAAATGACTGCATTTTATATTCTGGGGAAAATGAGTTGTTGGATAGTTGTCCCACATATGGGCAATTGAGATATAAAGAAGGGCAACATGGGAAGTCTGGGTTGATTCCTGTAAAATAGTTGAGATATTTTCCGCTTACATCCAGACTTCAGCGTTTATTCATGTCTAAGAATACAACGACAATGATGTCATGGAATAAAGAGAATATTTCAACTGATAAAAGCTTGAATCATCCAGCCGATAGTGATTCATGGAAACATTTTTATAGAGTGCATCCATCCTTTTCTTTAGAAGCTAGAAATGTTCGACTAGGCCTTTCCACTGATGGTTTCTGTCTGTTCGGATCTTATGGTAGTCAATATTCATGTTGGCCTGTTTTTTTAACTCCGTATAATTTACCTCCATGGATGTTGATGAAAGAGCCATATATCTTTTTGACTTTACTAATTCTAGGACATCCGAAGAAAAATATTGATGTTTATTTGAAACCATTGATTGATGAATTAAGTTTATTGTGGAGTACTGGTGTCAGTACATATGATGTTGCTACGAAACAGAATTTCATACTGAGAGCAGCATTGATGTGGACAATTAGTGACTTCCCGACTTATGGGATGTTATCTGGTTGGAGTACACATGGTCAGAAATCATTTCCTTACTGTATGGGAGAGAACAAAACATTTATGCTCATTTATGGAAAGAAACCTTGTTATTTTGACCGTCATCGCAGATTTCTTCCAGCTGATCATCCTTTTCGTAGAAACAGATCTCATTTCAGAAAAGGAACAATTGAAAGGGATGGACCTCCAAAAATTCTATCAGGTTCGGAGTTAAAATCAGTTGTATTTTCATTACCTCCCATCACTTTTGGTCCCACAATAAACCAACAGAAAATTTCTGGTTTTGGGAAAGAACACAATTGGATTAAATATAGCATATTTTGGGATTTTCCATATTGGTCTAATTTGTTGGTCCGCCACATGTTGGATGTCATGCATATTGAGAAGAACTGTTTTGATAATTTGTTTCATACAGTTTTGGATACGCCAGGAAAGAGAAAAGACAATGTAAATGCACATTTAGTTCTTACCCAAATTTGTAGGCGTCCAGAACCGGAACTGTTTGAGAATGTCAGAACAGAAGGGTTTCTGAAACCAAAAGCAGCTTATACACTGTCTAAAGAAAACTGTTTATTATTTTGTCAGTGGATTGCAGATTTGATACTTCCAGATGGTTGTGCTTCCAATTTGGGTAGATGTGTAAAGAATAGTCATATTACTGGATTAAAAAGTCATGATTGCCATGTTATAATGGAAAGACTTCTACTCATTAGATTAAGAGGTCTGTTGAATTCTATGATTTGGGATTCCATAACAGACATGTCTCATTTTTTTCGGGAAATTTTTGCGGCTACAGCAGATTATGATGCTCTATGCAAACTTGAAGAAGATGTTGTTGTAATTATATGTAAACTGGAAAAAATATTTCCGCCGTCTTTCTTTGACTCAATGGAACATTTGATGTTACATTTGACATATGAAGCCAAATGTGGAGGTCCAGTACAGTTTCGATGGATGTACCCATTTGAAAGATGCATGAAAAAATTGAAAAGAAAAGTACGTAACAAAGCATCTGTTGAAGGATCTATTGCAGAAGCTTATTTGCAAGAGGAAATATCTTTTTTCTGCTCCCATTATTTTGAATCTGAGTATCCTTCAAAACAAAATCTAATGGGACAGAACGAGAGGAATATTGATGAAATCGACAATCAATTATCTGTTTTCAACCAGCCAGAGCTTGGTTTTGGTGGAGTTTATGAACGCTAGCTTTTGGATGATGAACATCACAGAGCTCATACGTATGTTCTGCTCAACTGTGAAGAGATGACATCAGTTGTACTGTAAGTGTTTATATCACTTATTATATCATTTATTTTACAGTAAATAACTTTGTTTTTTATAGGTTGTATGATAATCATATCAAAAAACAAATTCCACAAATTACAGCAGCTGCTCTCGAAGAACGCCGAAAGAAAAATTTCTCGCAGTGGTTTCAAAAACTGGTAACATAAATTATTTATCTTTTAGCAAGTAATTCAATGTATAGTTTACTATATTGATAATTATTTCACAAATTTTCAGGTGTCTCGACATGCTGATAAAATTGATAAACAGCTATGTATATTGAGTAACCCACCTTCCAAACTTGTTAAAACTTATAATGCATATGTGGTGAATGGATTTCGATTTCACACACATGCATATGGGGAATCAAAAAAAATAATGAACAGTGGAGTTAGCTTGATAGGATCTCATCATCGAGAAAATGAAGTTGACTTTTATGGCATACTTGATGAAATCATTGAACTCTGTTATCTTGGACAACACTACACAACCATATTCAAATGTCGGTGGTTGGATACAGAGTGAGGCGTGCGTGTTCATCCGACTCATGGAATCATTGATATTAAATGTAAAAGTGTTCTCGCAGTAAATGAACCATTATTATTGGCTCAACAGGCACATCAAGTTTATTATGCAAAGTACTGTGCTACATCAAGAGACTTGAATGATTGGTGGAGTGTAATAAAAATCAAAATTCGAGACAATCAGTTTAGTCAAAGTGAATGTGCTTTCACTGATGTGCAAAGAATTGATGTTTTTCAAGAGATTACTCAAAATCAATCTTTTTTACAAAGAGACATGAGTATCGATGACGACACCCCACATTTAAGAGTCGGTGATGACGATGATGTTAATGATGTCACATATGAATTTGAAATGGTAAGAGATGAAGCAACTGGAACTCGAATGGATATCGATGATGTTGAGGAGGAATATGAAGATGACATTGACATATATGAAGATGATGAAGATGAACACTGATAGAATTCCATGGTAGTTATATACAATCATAATATATATATATATATATATGTATATATAATAGTAATTATCAATTATTTGCTAACAACATTAACATTTTCTATTTTAGATGGACGATGACACATTTCGTGAGTTGGCGGATGCTGACCTGCCTTTCGATGCAGATGAGTTGCTGGCAGATGACCCTCAGCCTGCAGGCGCTCCAGGGAGTACGCGGAGGGGGTGCGGTCTTGCACGATTGATGATTCCTGACCCCGTCCCCGAGCGACGTCCACGTCGTGGGTTTGATCCATGCACACGGAGGTGTGATAACCTGTGTGATAACCTGTGGATTTGACTAAGATTTCATTAATCTATTCACATAATAAATGTTTATTATTTTTACAGTTTTCCGCATATAGAAGTCGGACAGGGCAGCGCTATTTGGCGCAACTATTTCTCTCAGCCGTGGACCACATGGGAGCATATTCCCATTGATGTACAGCAGGCCATGTTCGGCCATTGGTTGGTACGTACGTAAATAAATAATTTTTATTTTGAAAATTATTTCATTTCTAACTTGATATTTTGATTTATTTGTCGGGTTTATGCTATCCGATCGAGGATACCATGCGTGACGCCATCCACGAGGCATGGGAGGTGGCCATGCGTGATCGCTTTCGTTAGTTTTTGCACAATTTAAGAAAAGCTTCCACGGAGAAAGCATGAGTGTCAGATTTTGACGAGTCATGTAGAGCACACCGACCAGAGTACATTTCATCCCATGTATTGGATGGATTATGTGCGCACTGGTTGAGTGGTGTCTTTCAGAGGAGATCATCGGTGGGGAGGCAGAATCGGGGGAGACATGAGGTGACTCATCGAGCTGGGAGTCGTTCTTTCAGTACTCATAGACAGCATCTGGTACGTACATTATTTATAAATATTTTATATAACTATAAATATTAACAGTTTATTTTTTATTCTTATAGGCTGTCGAGCACCCCGATATTACGGAGTACGACGTATATCGGAGGATGTATAGTGATCCTGCTACTAGGGAGCTCAGAGGTGATCGTCACCATCACATAGTGGTCAGTATTATTTGTTTTCAAGTTTAAAAATTAACTACATATAATATATTCACAATTTTAATTTTAAATTGCAACTACATGAGTCATATGAGATGCAGCGCCACAGACCCGACCTGAGAGTCAGGACGAGTCATCAGATCAGACCACTAGCCGTCAGTTTGATGAGGCGACATGGATGCAGGCCACCCAGTATGCCTTCGAGAAGGGCTGGGTAGTTGGTATCAGCTCTCGACTGACTCCCGGAGATTATTATGGAAGTGTTGCGATGTCGACATCCAGCTCAAGAGGAGCTCGTGCATCTTCTTCTGCTACACAGTATGAGGATCAGTTGCGATCTCAGACTGCACTGATAGAGAGTCTCTGACAGGAGCAGGAGCATATGCGTCAGCAGCAGCAGCAACATGAGGAGGAGCGTCGACGCCAATAGCAGCTGTACGAGGAGCAGATGAGTCAGTGGCAGTAGCAGCAACAGGAGCAGATGGAGTACATGTGCCGACTCACTCATGCTTTAGGGATGGAGTTTCCTCCACCATTATCTGCAGATCCCCCCTCCCCCCTCTTTCAGATTAGAGTTTGTTTTTATGTTATAAAGTTTGTTAAATCAAAATATGATTTTTTTTTCTATTCGTAGTTTCTGTCTCATTATAAAATATTAATAATATTATATTTTGAAATAACAATATTAATATGAATAATAATATTATTTATATTTTATAAAATTAAATTTTATATATATATTAAAATTTTATAATATTATAATTTAATTATATGTTTTTGTAATATTTGAATTATTTTAATATTTGAATGTAAAATAATTCTATTATTTTTATATTAATTAAAATAACTTATTAATATTTTTTTATTTATGAATTATAATTCTAATATTATTATATTAATTAAATCATTTATTAATATTCTATTATTTTTTATTTTTGAATTATAATTCTGTTATTATTATATTAATTAAAATAATTTATTAAAAATTTATTATTTTTATTTGTGAATTATAATTATATTATTATATTAATTAAAATCATTTATTAATATTTTATTATTTTTTATTTTTGAATTATAATTGGATTATTATTATATTAATTAAAATAATTTATTAATATTTTTTTATTTTTTTTATAGTATTAGCGACGGGATACTATGCCCGTCGCAAATAGTATTATTATTATATTCATTAAAATAATTTATTAATAGTTTTTTTTAAGTAATTGCGACGGGGCCCGTCGCAATTACTATTTTAAAAGTTTTTTACAAATATACGGAGTAATATTTGCGACGGGAATTATCCCCATCACAAGTAATGTCTTTAGCGACGGGCCCATCGCAAATAATTGTTGTTGCGACACCGTTTTCCGCGACGAGCCTTTTGCAACGGGCCCCCGTCGCCAAAGACCATTTGTGGCGGGATCCCGTCGCAAATGACCCGTCGCAAATACCTGTTTTTATAGTAGTGTAAAGACCTAAAATTCACTAAATTAAAAAAGCTTGAATAGTTATTTATGTTCCATATATTTGGGAATAAAGCTATATAACATGAAATGATATATTATTAATAATTTAAAACAATTTATGGCTATAAAAATGAATAATTATTATATCTATCTTCAACCATATCCCTTAATCCATAATTATTAGGAAAAAATTATAAAAATATTGATAATGAATGGTCAATATGGTTCATAAAAAACATATTAGTATCCCAATGAATATACATTAACAATAGTATTATCATAATAAAAGATTAAAATCATGATGAATAAAGAAATTATAATACATAATAAAATATTGATATATATGTAATGTATATAAACTTGAATATAATAAAAATGTGGTCAACATCCTCAAATAAAATGTCAATCATCTGATCACATTATACCTGATTGGATTTGATGATAAATATTCCATCTAGTAAAATGGTATCCTAGTAAATTCATATAAATAGTGTCTCTTGACATGAAACATTATCCATTTCATTATTGAGTTTTATAACATATCTAAACCATTTGATAAATTTCCATATATGAAACAAATAAAATGAGATTATTTCATGATAGATGAAACCTGAATAAATCACATGTACATAATTATTATATTTTACCCATAAGAATGGGATGTGGTTGTCAATATAGTAAATAACTATTTAATTTAATGGAAAATATATATTATTGAATACATTTTAATAATAATAATTAAATAAATAATATTTTTATGGTTTAAAATAAATTATATTCAATTTTATCAACTGTGTTTATAGGTTAATCAAATGGTAATCATATCTATGTGAAAAACCACCAGTCAGAATAAAAAAAAGAGTATTCATAGTTCAGATTATATATTGATGGTCACCTTTATAAATACATTTTCATGTATTTTTAATAATTTATGTAATCATATGATTTAAATGTAGAAAAAATAAATTATAACAAATGAAATGATTCAATTAAGGCTATACTGATGAATTTATAGTTCATGTGATCGTATTATAGATAGATATGGATGTTGATATACCCCTAAATTCTAACAGAATTTCCATTTCCAACATTATTCCTTTAATATTTTTTATAGGAACACTAAAAGATTGGGATGATAAAGATTTTTATTATGATTAATGGAAACATGAAGCTACTAATATAAAAAAATGGTCGATTAGAAGTGAATATAAACAGAAAGAATTTTTACAAAAATGTGGATCTTATTTCCATAACATCATAAACGCCAAAAAAACATCAGTAACGGTGTATAGTTCATCAGACCATTTCCACATAGTAAATAATTATGTGGAGAGAATACTATAATGATATGGGGAACAAATAATTAATAATAAACCAAATGTACGATATTATAACATATAAATGATTATATAATGAATTTAAAGTGAATGTTTAAAATGTATAAAAAAAGATAACCACTACAACAAATTAAAGAAGAATGAATATAAATCATTAACTTTAAAATGTCCCCTATTTTGAAGAAATGTATTATAAAAATAGTTAAATGATATATCATTAATAAAATATTAATTAGATTATAATAACTTTGAATAATAATCATTATATCATATTAATTTGTATTTTAAAAAAATTAATAATTAATAATTTCATTTAAAAATAAAATAACAAAATATGTAATTATTGGCATTGAAAATATAACAACATATAAAATTGGAATAATGATAGTGATTAAATAATATATCATGAAAATACATAAATGGTGTAGTAATAAACAATATTATAGGAAAGGTTTCACAATATGTGAGAAAATATTGAATATTAAATTTAGTAAACTTCTATTTAAAAATGTTGGATCTAGAATTAGAACACCTACCCTAAATTTATAGCATAGAATCAACTCATCAAACCAACTAAAAATGTCAATATAGAAGTGAAATATATTGGTTAGTCTAAAATAATTAAATATGGGTTGATATTTTTATATTATTATGTCATGAAATGATAATAGGGGTTGGTATTTATGTGTATTGAGAGTGTAATTCCATGGAATTAATTACTCAATATTTTATTATTATACTACCTCGACTGTTCTACTACATCCAGAGTGACCCATATTCAACTATAATTATTAATAAAAAATAATTCGTTCAAATATTTTAAAAATAAAACTATATTTTTTTGAGATTTTTCATACTTATACAATATTTCATATTTATAGTATTTTAACATTTCTTCTATTTTTTACCATATTATACTATTTCACTAATAAGTAAGAAATTTAAATCCATAACTAATTTTATAATATTGATTAAATATTTTTGGGGAATTTTATAATAATAATCTTATAACTATGTTAAATTTATATTCTAAATAAAAATGGATATTTGAACAAAAAATGTAAAATCCAATTAATCTCTATTCTATAACATAGTGAATTTACACAATATTACCCTCATTACCACTAGAAACAAAATATACTTTTAAAATAGGATAAAACTCAAGGGTTTGGTGTCAAATGGGGGAACATTCATAGGATGGTTTGACTATTATTGATTTCATGGTGATTTTAAATAACATGAAATTCTTCCACAATTTATTCATCTCGAACATAAATTATTGATATTTAGACCGAACATGGTTTATGAAAAAAATATGAAGATGCAACCACTTTACAGTGATATGATAAATTTTCTTCTTTTGGTATAATACTAAATGTTTTTTTATTTCTTATCTTTATGCCAACAAATATATACCATTATCATTAGATAAAATATAAATCTTATTAGTCACATCGAACTGAAAAATATTATCAATGGAAATGATTCCCAAATTTTGGAATTCTTCATCATCCATAATAATCAATGTTGAAATTTCTTAATATTTTGAAGTAAATTACATATAATAAAACCTCTTATTTTTCTCTCAATGTCTTTTTTGTTTCATCTACAATTTTTCTTATATACAATATTTTTTATATACATGTTTTCATTGTGGATTAAAACCCCGAATAAATTTTCTTCAAAGAAGAATTATTTTCCCCTATTTTCCATTCTAGTTATTACGGTGATGATAGATTAATATATTTTATTTTTATTACAATAATAATAATGGAATATTTAATTCAATGTATTTTTTCTGTATTATAATGTTTTTTTGTTTATAAATTTTTTATTCTATATAATCATTAAAATTAATGTAGATTATTATATAATAAATAAGAAGACCAAATATATAAATAAATTTTATAAATTCTAAAACATAGTTATATAAATTTGAATACCTAATTTTCCAAACTCAAGTATCAATCCTCGTTGGGCCTAGTTATTTTTCACTAATAATCGATATGAATACCAAGGTTACATGACCATTATTTTATTTATTCATATATGATTGTTATTCTATGTAGATGGATATATTATTTAATCTCTTGTTGTTTCATTATTGGTCATATATGGATGCTTAATAGGGGAAATGTTTGAATTGAAAATTTTATGATTTATATTAAATCTCACTCATAACCAATATAATTATTTATGATAAAAACATATAAGTGTATCATATTTAAAAAAACTAAATGTATAAGAATATCTATTATTCAACTAAAAACAATTCTTGACTAAAAAATAAATACAAAAAAATATATGAGAAAGAATATAATAAAACAATAATGTTAAGGATTATAATCCATAAACCCTAATAATATTTATTTAAGGATTTAAATGTTCATATCCTTGTAAAATTTAAAATTTTATCCCAAAATGATAGGATTTTCAAAACCTATATTCAATGGTACCATTTACATTAATATAACCTCATTGATTAGATGATCATAATATCTGACTATTACCCCATAGCTTCTTTAGCAGAGTAAAAAAAATCTAAACCTAGAACGTTAATGTTAAAACAATAAAAAACACAAGTTTGTGTCATCAAATCACCAATTATCCATCAATATTTGATTAAAATTTTCATATCCTTAGAGATCTATCTGCAATTTCCACCATCGTGTCATATCCCCATAGTTCATTGATCAAACAATATCAATAAAAATGATATACTCCATATAAATTCATTAATATAACCATAATAAAAGAAATAAAATAACACAAAAACTATTTTATTTTATAATGAAACATTTGAATTTATATAATCACATTGTTCACAATATTATACAGAAATGTTTTTTAAAATTTATCACTTATGTAAATTTAGTATTTGCAGCCCCTCGTCCTTGATATTCTATTTATACCCTACGTTCAAAACAAAAATGAAACAAAAAAATATGAGTTTTTAAATGTAATACACATCACATATATGAAAAATTAATTAATTAAAATTATATTAAATTTATACCTAGGTTCATGTGGGCCTTTAATATGTTCTACAATGAGTAGTTTTGGAATAAGTTGATTCTATAGTTATTTTTTAAAATGTTAAATGTTTAAAACATGTGAATGATACATCATGTTTGCACAATTAATGTATACAATGTATTGTGAAACAATAAAATGAATAATATTAATATTACATTTAGAAAATGTCTAACAAATATTGATTTTTTTTGGAAATTCAATAAGAAGAGAAAAATATAAATTGAAATTAAATTAGAGTAATGTAATCATCTGGTTATTTTATTTAAAATACAACTAATTCCCCCTTAAAAAATAAAATGAAATTAACAGATGTAATTTGGAAGACAATCTCACACTTTTAGAGACAACATTCTCAAGCAATATCATGTTTTTTTTTCAAAAAAAAGTATTTAATTTTATACGAAGATAAAAATATGAGGTTATTATTGGATCCCATATTTTTATATGTATGTCCCACATTATGTAATGTATCAAACCTATATAATATTTGTTTAACCATGTTAAAGATATTTAATGAGCCATGTTTTTGGAAAAAAGTATGTTTTAGAGTTTCTATAAGGATTAGAGAGTCTAAACTAGAAAATTATAGCAACTAAAAGCATTTCTTTGTTTGTTTGAAGAATCTATATTACCACTGGTCAGCTAATGGGACAGATCTAAGATTAATAAATCAAAATGACACACAATGGCTAGATAGTGAGTACCATTGACTAGATGATTGTCTCGTTCTATTTGGTTCCCCTACATGAGACCCACTGGCCAATCATTGGGCTTCCCAACCATGTAGTTGTACTAGAGGAATCCACCTAATGGATAGTGTTTCACACAATCTTGTAATTGGCATCTTGCTAGGATGTGATTATGAGGGTAAGAATCATATTACCACCTCTACCAAACCGATTTGAAAAACATTTTAAATACTAATTCAAACCTGAAATGATATTCAAAATTTGACAATGGTCTATATGATCCTTAATTATTCTCTAACACTTTTCTTTGGTTGTTTGGTGATTTATTTATTCTGATGATCAAAATTTGATATGTATATCTTTTATTTAGTGATGTGAAATCATTTCCTCCTCATATCATATTATTAGAAACCTCTATTGTATTTCAATTGATCACCATTTATGATTTTTTTCATGTTTACTTGTCGCTTTATCTTCATTTATCATATTATATGTTCGTAAGGTGGGTAGTTTAAAAAAATAGATAAGGTTTTTTGTGTTCATATAATGTGTGATACATTTTTGATCAATACATAAAGATATGTACATGAATAATAATATGTTTAATCTTACTAATATTGATAAATCCTTGTTCTCAAACCACCTTGTGATCATGTTCAATCCATTGGCACTATGTCCATGACATATGGGTAATCAAGAGGCTTGGCAACTATTGACATTAGGGGAGAACTCAAATAGATTGATTAGATAACATAATGATGAAATGAGAATGATTAATAGAATGTATTATTGTGTGAATTAGATTATCATGTAAATATTGAAAAGTGGTTGGATAATAAATCACCTTTCATGAGACTTTTTAGTTTGAATGTAATTTTCATAAGCATAATACTTTGATGGAATATTGTTAAAAGGGCATTTTGTCACACCCCAACTTTTAAGTTTACTTTTATTTAAATATTTCATGGCTTTGGGTTCTCTCATCGATACTTGAGTTGAGCGCGGGTCAAAAAATTTCAATGTTTAATAATTTTACTATGTTTCGGACCCGTGCGCGGTCAACGTGCGGTTGGCGGTATCCACGCAGCCATACATGGTGTCGTGAAACTTCTTCTTCTTCTTCATCTTCTTTTTACTATTATCATTATTTTTGTAGTCATTATTATTATTTTTTTGTCATTAATAATAATAATTATTATTATTAGCATTATTATTATTCTTTATATTATTATTATTATTATCATCCTTTATATTATTTTTATTATTTTTATATGTATTATTATTATTATTACATTATAAAATGAAAGAAAAAAATTCCAAAAAAACAAATTCTACCTGGCGCACTCCCCTTTCCCTCGGTTTCCTGCGCGGTGACACCTTCACCATTCTTGCCAACCATGCCTAGGAACTCCTCCTCTGGCCTCCCATCTTCCTCCCGCCCTCCACACCCCTATCGTGCTCCAACACTCGCCTCGTTCCCCTCCTCTTGCACGAGCTACGCCAGCCTCCCACGATCCAGGCCCGCCGCCTATCGCCCCCTCCATCCTGTGCCCCACCTATCACCGTAAGAACCCGCCTACATCGCCATTTCCATTCTCACCCTCAACACTCCCCAGAAGTAGCCCCATTCGGCTCATTCCTCAAACCCCAGTTCCCTGTCGCCTCTGCCACCCTGCATTGCCTAGAAGCACCATCTTTCCTCATGAATTGCAACCCCCACCCTCATGTATCCTACCCTACATGGTAGGTAGCCCCTCCATTAAGACCTCGGCCTCTACCTCTCCTTAGTTCACGTCCTCCACACCTCTCACCCACAGGTCCTCATAACACCTCCATCTTGTGCCGGCCAATAGCGCACCCTCTACTCCCGGCCAGCCCTCACCTCTCCCTCAGTTCGCCTCCAGTTTGTTCCGGCCAGTGGCACACCCCACTTCCCCTCGGTCTGGCCTATTCTAGTGGTGTGATCCCCCCACCCCTTCCGAGATACCCTCCAGTAAACCCAACCTGTTCCATTCGTAATGAGTTCACCTGATGACTTCCTTGCATGCGCACGAGCCTGCAGCCCGACGACCTCACCCCGGGTGCTTTTATTTTTACCTTTAGTGCACTTATTTTTGATTTAAAAACCCTGACATCTTGGGTGTTTAATTTTTTTTCTTGTTGTTTTGAGGTGTCTGAAGGGACCCCGTAGATTGGTTCTACCTTCCATCAGAGTTTCGTCGCTTTCCCACACTAATGATGTAGGTGTTTTCGACTATTTTTCTTTCCTGCTAAACTAATGACACTTGTGTGTTTTAAATAATTTTTGAAATATATTTTGCATCTAAATAAGTATAGTACCTAATTGGTTGAAATTCTATCATGTCAGTTAAAATTATTTTAAATAGTTCTGGGAAAAGTATTTAATTCTGTGTAGGTCTTTCTGTATATAAATATTATTTGATTCACCTTTTTGCCTATTTAACTGGTATAGCATGTTCTATAATTAAATTTTTGGGTGCAAACCCACCTTTTAAGTAGGTATAATGTGTATTGACTTATATTTGTAGAAATTCATGTGATATGAAGTGCGTTCATTGATAAAAACTTATAAGGTGTCACTTTATAGTGTTTTATGAACTGTGTAATTAATGTATTTAATAGGGCAAGGACTGAAAATAGTATTTTGTTGTAGCATCGATGTGCAATTAGTCACAAAGGAAGATTGAGTGTTTTTTGTGTTTTAGGCTATGTGTTTATTCTTAAAATTGCGTAATAATTTTTCATAGTGATTTTTTAATAGTGAAAACAATTTATTTAATTGTGAAATAGTTCTTTTGGTTGTTTATGTGGTCTGAGTTACTTTTAGAAGGTGTGAAAGTAGTTTTCAAAAACGTTTGGGTATGCATTTTATTTTAAAATGGAATTCGTATGTGAACTTGGTGATATCACAATGTAGTCTTTGTTTTGTCCATTTCAAATGTTTTATGAAATGAGTTAATTATTTATTAAATGATGTTTGTTATGAGAATCATGAGAGTAAAGTGTTTCGGCCTGCATTTGAGTTTTATTTCAAAGTGAGTGCTAATTTTTTGAAAAAGATTCTTTCTTTAAAAATGATTTTGGGTTCTTGTGTGATTTCTAAAATGGTTAGAAATGAAATCATTGATCATAGTCTCATTTTTCTTTGTAAAATTAAAAGAGCTGTTTTTTTGATATTTTGGGTTATACTTTTAGGCATCTTGAGTTAAAGGCTCGTTTTACACTTTCAACCCAAGGGAAATATTTGTACAAACTTTTAAAGGAGGTTGTACTTTGGCGAAAGTGTATGACCTATTTGCAACATTGAACATTTTATGAAATTGTTTAAATGTTAAATGGAGTGATGGCTATGTTGGAACTATATTAATGTAAAATGATTGAATGTGTATTTGGGGGTGCTCATGTCTAGGGTAATCCTTTGTGGGTGAATGCACATGAAGCGTTCGTGTTTGGGGAAGGCAAGTGTTGTGAGATGATTCACACATGAAAGGGCCTTCCGACTTACAAAATATTAATATAACCACCATGAGATCCTGGGAACCTTTTATATGATCAAGTGATGGTTTCTGATCAACATTGAATAGATGGGTTGGTACCCCTTGTATTTATTGTTAGGCCAAGTGGTCATTTCCACTGGATTTGTTAGTTTAGGGTGTCCAATTGGTTATAGACTTAGGAGCTTCACCAAATTCCGGAAGGTGGTTCTGAAACTGTGTACGTCTAGGGGTCATCTAGGGATGATTAGGATCACCCATGGTTTTCCTTTTCTTTTCTGTTTTACTTTCAGCAATACATGTTTTTCCAACTTATATTGTCACCTGTTTCTTTTAGCACTACATTGTTTTCATTGTTTTCCTTTTGTTTTGAAAAATTGTATTTTTTTTTCAGAAAAGGAACGTAGTGTGTATTGGGTTTTTTAAAATGGGTAAATGATATTGTTTTATTAATATATGAAAAACTATTTTTTATAATTGTATTCCAAACTTGTGTCGTTGGGCTGTTTTCGAAAGGAGACGTTGAATTGTGTGGTTTATCTAGGCAACCGTACAGTCCATTTTTAATACTCACTCATATAATTATCATTTCAATTATAGGATTCCTTCACTCACATTTCTCTAGGATGAGTTTCTCAATATTGAAGCAAGGTCGGCCTTTGATCGGGAGGTGACCTGTAAGGTCACATTGAGGTATGTTGAGTTGTTCCCTTTATTTTCTATTTCACCGCTAGAGTTCAGTTTTATTTTTCTATTTAATGTATTTTATTTATTTAGTTTTAATTGGTCAAATTGTTCGTAGAAATTAAAATTTGATGCCCAATACTGGTTTCATCCCATTGGGATTGGGAATGCCCTTTGGTCCATGTCGCAGACTAACTCAGGTGACCGGTTCAGGGTCGACAGGGTTGGTTTGAGAAAAAATGGTATCAAAGGAGGCTCTTGTTATTTGGGGTGCCCATTAGATTGAGATTAGGAATTTTGAGACTCGAGAGGTAGGTACGATAAGGACTCCATGATCCCTCACCTGTTTCGAACCTCGAGTTGCTAGGGGTAGTCCGGGAATTTTTTCATTGACTCGTTCTAATTTGTTTTGGATTGAGGGATGAAAATAGAGGCAAGCTGATGTTACATCTTGATTTCACATGGAGTAGTGACCCACGTGGAGTCTAACTAAGCCGTTTATGTTCCTCGTAGTTGTTGACACTTACTTGGGGCATGTCCCACTACCATGTCTCCAGGTTAAGAATGACTACTAGTCCCTCACTCCATTAGTTTGATGCAAGTTAAGTGTTGTATTTGTTCTGATTGTTGTGAGGGAGATTTGGAAAATAAAAAAAGATTTTTGAAATTAGAGTGAATTATTTTAAATGTAATTAAATTCATGAAATGGGTTTTAAAACTCAAAGTTCGTTGTCAAAAAATCAGGTGTTTGTTTGGAATTGGTAGAGAAATGGGTTGGCTACAACCTTGGGTACTCTTTATGATCTTTCGAACATGTGAGGGAATGCATGGGAAGTGCATGTTGGTGTGTATGGATGAAAGTGGATGAAGACATGTGCAAAAGTTCATGGGATTACAGGGGTGTGTACATGGAATTAAAGGATTGACCAAGTTTTTATAAAGTGATTTTAAAATGGGGAAATGGTTTTTGGAAATTGAATTTGTTTTGAAATGTGGGTTTTTTTATTCGTAATGTGGCCTTGAAAGAATGATTTTTTGAAATCTAAAAAGAAATGTGAATTTTTGGTTTTGTTTTTGTATTTTTGGTTATTGAGACGGTAATTTTGGCATAGGATGTTACTTATAATTATAATTTGTTTTGATATCGGTTTCAGCTTGGTGTTTTTTATGCTATTCAAAAAATTCCACAACGAAAGGTCTTTAAGGTTTCTGATACTTCATGCCTTGTTTTCGGTCCTTCTCGAACATTGCATAACATTTATGGTGATCGGGGTCCGTTTGAGGTAGTAAAGTGGCTTAAAGAGGTCGAATGTATCTTCAGGGTATTGGGAACTCCCGTAGCTGTCAGAGTGCATGCTTTTTTGCATATGTTTGAAGGTCCATCTCTAGAAGAATGGGGGTTGTTCACCACACCATCAATGCAAGGTGGGAAGATGTGGGATGTCTTAAAATCCATCTTCATATGATGGTTTATACATGAAGAGGTGAAGAATGAAGAAAAGGGAAGAGCTCATGCGTATCCAACAAGGCCAATGGATGCTGAAATTATATGTTGACCATTTCAAGGAACTTGTGTCCTTTTCCCCAAAGGTAGTGTCACTGGATTTGATGAATACATCTCTCTTCATTGGGGGTCTTCATATAGAGAACAAGGAGAGAGGTTTATTTTCTAAATACCATCGTTTCAAGAAGTTGGTGGATGAGGCGTTTATGATGAGATGGTCTCTAGAGCACAGACGGTTGAAAAACTAGTATATCCAGTTTCTCATAATGGTTCCCCATCTGGTGAGTAGGGTGTGCCAGAGGGAACCGTTTCTAATGATTTCTATGCAGTGGTTCTGGCTTCATCTTCTTCAGACTGTTCCGTGGTGTGCCACCAATGTGGCCAATTCAGGCACATGAAATTGTCTTTTCCCACCCCTCCAAAGACGTGTCATCGTTGCATCTGTCTAGGTTACATGGAGAATTTTTTTAGGAAGCTTCACCTGAGGAAGATGATATGAATGTAGGAATTCAAGTCTCTGAGTGTGAGTCGGTAGAAGCTTCAACAATCAAATCCCCACCCGCAAGTCTTGGGGTAAAGCCCGCACACTGTCAAGAGTTTCCAGTGGTGTGAAGTTTGAGTTTGGGTTTTTGTTCCGGGTAGGAAGTGACACATTTAAAGCCTTTTTGTCCTTTATTTTTCTATTGTTAAAGTTTTGACATCATTATAAGTTCATTTTTTCATCATGGAGTTATGAAAGACATGTTCTGTAGTAATCCAATAGTCTTGTTTGTCTGATTATAGTTTTTTGATTAGTGTGTTTTACTTTAATGTGTGTTTGGCCCTAGTCTGGGTTGACCATGATTAAGATGTAGTTGTTTAGAGATGTAAGTTCTTATGAAAGAGTCGATGTTTTTGCTTATTCTTAGGTTCACTTCTTGGGGTAAGTTTTGCTCAGAGATTTTCTCCAGTCTGCAGGGTTTTTGGTATAGGTTGAGATTTCTATGTGATAACAGAGGTGTTGTTCACTCGTTTTATTGAAGTTAGTTTGGATTGGTTTGGAGTTCCCACGTCGTCCCTCCTTCTCTGGGTGGTATGTTTGGGAGTTAAATTTTCGCATCATTTGTGTTCTTGTGATGGGGAAAACCCTCTCGTGTTCTCCCTTTCTCTTGAATTGTGGTTTCTTGTAGTTTCAATCATGTATGGATTCTTGTTTTGTTTATTGTTCGTTTGGGAGACTTTCTGGGGGAAGAAAGTGTCTGTGGTGTAGATAATGGTCCCACCCCAACTTTCACGTTTACTTTTAATTAAAATATTTCTTGGCTTTGGGTTCTATTTTCGAGACTTGAGTTGAGTACAGGTAAAAACATTTCGACTATTAATGATTTTATTGTGTTTCAGACCCATCCACGGTTACTGTGCGGTTGGTGGTAGACAAACAACTGACCCTGGTGTCGTAAAATTTGTTATTATTATTTTTATTATTGTTGTTATTTTCATTATTGTTATTATTATTATTTCATTATTATTATTATTATTATTATTTATATTATAATTATTATTATTTATATTATAATAATTATTATTATTATCATCAATTAAATTAATTTTAATATTAGTATTATTATTATTATTATCACATTATATAAGTAATGAATAAAAATACCCACAACCCTATTCTACCCAGCTCACCCCCCCTTTCCCACAGTTTCCTTCGTAGAACCGCCTTCACCTTTCTTGTCAACCACACCTAGGCGCTTATCCTCTTACCTCCCATCTGCCTCCTGTCATTCGCGCCCCAGTCGTGCTCTGCCTCTCGCCTCATTTACCTCCTCCTGTGTGAGCTGTGCCAACCTCCCACAATGAAGCCCAGTCACCTTTGGATCCCTCCGCAAACCCAACCTCAAGCTTGCACCCCGCATCACGCCGCAAGACCCCACCTCCTTTAACCAGGACACACTCACCCCTCGACATGCCCCAACATCATCCCCCTTCCACTCGCGCCCTGACCCCCGGTTCCCTATCACCTCTTCCATTCTTCATCACCTAGCACTACCCCTTTTCCTCGTGAATCGTGACTACCCACCATCCTGGATCCTTCCCGACACGGCCACCCCCCCCTCATGTAGGCCCTTGCCCACACCCTATCCTAGATTCATGCCGACCACACCTCTCATCTGAAGTACCTCAGTTTGCCTCCCTCTTGAGCTGGCAAGTAGCACACCCTATACTCTCAGCCATCCCTCACCTCTCCCTCAGTTTGCCTATAGTTTTCTCCAGCTAGCAGCACACCCATCATACCCTATGTATGGCCTATTCCAATAGTGCAACACCCTCCCTTCTAAGATAGCCTCGAGAAAACCCAACATCCTCCTTTCAGCATGAATTCATCCGACAACTTCCTTGCATGCGTGCAATCCAACATCTTGGTGACCTCACCCGAGGTGATTTTCTTTTTTACCTTTATTTATTTTATTTAATTTTATCATACCCTGATATTTTGGGTGTTGAATTGTTTCTTTATATTATTGTTTTGAGGTGTGCAAAGTGACCATGAGGATCGGTTCTACCTTATGTCAGTTTTTCTTCACGTTCGCACGCTATTGAGGTAGGTGTTTCCGACTGTTTTACTTTCCACACGACTCATGACACATGTGCGTTTTAAATAATTTTTGAAACATCGTTCATATATTCATATGTATAGTACCTAATTGTTAGAAATGTTTTTATGTCAATTAATATTGTTTAAAATTGTTTGGGGATAATTCATTGATTGTGTGTAGGTGTTTCTGTATATAAATATTATTTGATGAGCCTTTTTACATGTTTAACCGGTTTATCATGTTCTATAATTAAATTACTAGGTGAGAAATCACCTTTTAAGTAGGTCTAATACATATTGACTTATTTTTATAGCATTTCATGTGATATAAAGTGCGTTATTTGATAAAAAAACCTATAGTGTGTCACTTGCTATTGTTTTATGGACTATGTAATTAAAGTATTAAACTGGGAAATGACTAAATACTATGACTCAGTGTGGCATCGATGTGAAATAAGTCCCAAATAATTATTTGTGTATGTTTTGTTTCTTAGGCCATGTGTGGTCTCTTAAAATTTCTTAATAATTTTTCATAGTTATTTATTTAACAGTGAGAATTATTTCTTTAATAATGAAATAGTTATTTTGGTTATTTAAGTGATGTGAGTTAGTTTTAAAATGTTTGAAAGTAGTTTTCTTAAACATTTTTGTTTTCATTTTATTTTAAAATGGAATTCACATGTGAACGTGGTGAGATTGTGATGTATGATTTTTTTGGTCCATTTGGAATATTTTAGGAAATTAGTGAATGATTTATTAAATGTTGTTTGACATGTGAATCATGAGTATAAAGTGTATCGGCTTACGTTTGAGTTTTATTTGAATGTGAGAGCTAATTTTGGGAAAAATAATCTCTATTTCTAAATGATTTTGGGTTCTTGTGTGATTTCTGAAATGGATTGAATTAAATCATTAAGAATATGCATGTTTGTCTTTGTAAATGAAAAAGTTGTATTTGTGTGATGTTTTGGGTAATACATTTAGGCATGTTGAGTAAAAGGCATGTTTGGAACTTTTATCCCAAGGGTAATGTTTGTACTAACTTTTAAAAGAGGTTGTACTTTTGTGAAAGTGTATGCCTAATTGGAAAATTTGAACATCTTATGAAATGGTTTAAATGTTCAAGGGTATGATGGCCCGATTGG
This sequence comes from Viscum album, assembly GCA_963277665.1. Taxonomy (NCBI): domain Eukaryota; kingdom Viridiplantae; phylum Streptophyta; class Magnoliopsida; order Santalales; family Viscaceae; genus Viscum; species Viscum album. The sequence goes on from OY728147.1 coordinate 1,114,083,624, forward strand.
CACTTTATTAATGTAATGTGATTGAATGTGTATTTGAGGGCGCTCCTGTCATGGGTAACCCATTATTGGTGAATTCCTAAGAAGAATATGTGTTTGGGTAAGGAAAGTGCGGTGAGATGAGTCACGCATGTGAGGACCTTCCTACTTACACAGTGTTAATATAACCATAATGGGTTTTTGGGCATCTTTTAGCTAATAGAGTGATGGTAGCTGATCAATCTTGATTAGACATGTTGGTACCCCTAGATTTGTTGTTTGTCCTGGTGGGATTTTCCACTGGATTGGTCAGTTAAGGGTGAACAGGTGTTTATAGACTTATGAGAATCACCATATGCCGAAAGGGGTTCCAAAACCGAGTACGTATAGTGGTATTCTAGGTATGTTTTGGATCACCAATGGTTTTCCTTTACTTTTATATTTTACTATCACCTATACTTGATTCCACTGCTTATAATATCACATATTTCTTTTTGCACTGCCTTGTTTTTCTTATTTGGATTTTGAATGAAATTTTTTAATTTTGGTTCAGAAATGTCATGTGGTTTGTGTTGTGTTTTTAAAATGCGTAAATGATATTTTTTTTATTAATGTATGAAAAACCTATTTTTATAATTTTATTCCAAACATGTGTTATTGTATTGTTTTGGAAACTAGTTGTTAGATTCTATGGTTTACCTTGGAAACCTTACTGAGAATTTTTAATGCTCACATATATCTTTATCATTTCCGATACAGGTTTCCTTTTCTTAGGTTTCTCTCGGCTGAGTTGCTCAATATTGGAGTAAGGACATCCTTTGGTCAGGAGGTAACATATATGGTCACAAGGAGGTATGTTGAGATGTTCCATTTATATTATTTTCCTCTTCCGAAGTATAGTTTTATTGTTCGGTTTATTATTGTTTATTTATTTATCCTTTATTTTCCAAATCCATCCCATCGATTAAAATTTGATACCCAAAACTGGTTTCCATATTATGGGGATCAAAAATTCCCTTCAAGCCATGTCGCGAACCAAATCGGGTGACCAGTTCAGGGTCGACCCAGGTTGGTTCATGACACATGTGAATTGTAATTGGTATTAATTAATGAATGAAATTGAGTTTTGATAACTACTGTTATAATAGGTAACGTGGAATGATGAGATTAAATAGTTTCTAATTGGAAATTTGGATAAATTAGCCATTATAATATATGATCACATGTTATCATGATTGATGAATTAAAATTAATTGACTATTATTTTCATGGGCGGTGAATTGTAAAATCATCTTTAAAATGGGAATTCACATAATTTTTGATATCCTCCCAAACAAAGTTGAAATAGAATTTGAATTCATGCTGGGAAATGTGATATCATTTCCCTTTTCATGGTATTGTTCAATAGAATCACATAAGTGTCTCTGGATTGAGAATTAAAACAAATCCAAATATGACATACTTTTTCACATGTCATGGTCTTTCACCTGAGGAAAATATTAGTGGATATTCCATGAGAATTAAAATAATACCTAGTATTTATTGGTTAAATAATGTATATGGGTGATATAGTTAGTTACATGAAATGCTATGGGTAATTCATTTAGACCAAGATAATCCACTAGTGGGATGGAACATTTATCTAATGAAAGGGAATCTTCTAGTGGAGATATATGTATATAATCATTAAAAATATGGTTTGGCTGACTACAGGTGTCGAAAAATAGTTTGAGGGACTCTGGGATTCTTTTTTGATTTGTAGTAATTTAAAAATTAAATCATCAATTTATCATACAACTGCATGAAGTATTTATCTATTACGTGTTTGTTTGATAATATTAGTGTCATCCTACTTTGTTTTACCCACATCATTTTTATTCATTTATTTAGAACCCAGGAAGACATCATGGGTGCAGGTATGGACCATGTAATGTGGAACAATGCATTATTGGATTCATTATTGAATCATATTTGAGAATATAGGGAAGATCAAGAATGGGGTTATGGCCAATGGTTTTGGGGATTTTATAATGAATTCTCCATTTAGTTGTTTACTCATATGATATTTAAAACTATATAATGTATAGATTATAGTATGTCATGGAATTTTTTAATGTTATTGTCTGGATTAATGACATTAATATATCTTCTGCATCAGTTGTATTCCATTTTTGTTTTATCTAATTTCCATTGTGATTATTACTCTGTTGCGGATTGTATATTCTCACCACAATATTCCATAGTCCCTCACATCATTTTGGAAAACTCTGGAATAAAAGGATGTATGGTTGAGGTCACGTAACTTCTTGCCTTTTATATGTGAGGGACTTCCAGGCTAGGTAAGTAACATTATTCAAAGACAACACTTATTTACAACTATCAAATCCTCAAAAAATCATTTTAATCATACATAAATATTATTCCTATACCATGAGTTTTATGTTTTGGTACTCAACCCTTTCCTTATAATTAATGAGCCTATTTATTTATTTCATAATCATATTTTGGTTCATAGATATTAAAAATTGATCTTTAGAAACCCATACATTTCAAACGCATCTATATTGTATGGTTTCAATACCATTATAAATAATAAATCTATATATTTTGACACTTTTTTCCTTCCAAAAATAATATATAATTTTCATGTGAACTCGTGATTAATGTCTTTTAGAATCAATATATTTTCATAAGAAATTTTTTTTCAAAGAAAATTTTACATATAAATTTATGAATGACTTACACTAAATCCAACATTATATTTTTTTTTAATTTTCTAGAACACTATAAAATATATTCTTTCTAAAAGGTAGATTATATATAATCTTCATAAGATATTCATTTTTGGACTTACATATTAAAAAATAATTCTGATCTTTCCAATCTTGTCAAATATAAATTCGTCTGAATTTCAATTAATAATTATGAATAAAATATCATTTTTATCATTAGAAATAAATGCTTTTTGTATTGTACCTTTTAAAAAATGTGGTATATGTTATCTTTATCCAAATCATAAAATATATAGAGTATTCAAACGATAAAGAATACATTTCATTATCATCTAAAGTACAAGAACAAGTAGAATATTAAGTCATAATTTTAATAGACATTTTATTGTAATTTACAATGAAGAATTTTTCAATTGTTTTAATTATAGAAAAAATATGGCTAATATGAAAACTTTCATCACTATTTTAATCTCTATCACATTTTTTTACATCACTAACACACCATGTTTCCATTGATTTTATTACCTATTTTCATTTAATAATTACAAAATATTTTTGATTCCATTTATTTAATTTTTTAATCTTTTATAATTTCTCTTAGTTTATCAATTATTCTTGTATTCTGAATTAATATCTTTTAAAGAGTCATTCATACCATAAATTCTTTTATATAAATAATGTATTTCTCTCTTATATATCAAGTTTGTGTCCTAGAAATAAATCCTTTGGAACATTCATCCCATGTTATTAGCTCTCTAATAAAATTATAAATAACTTAATTCAATATTACTATCATATGAACAATGATTTTAATGGTTCATTAAACAAAATTTATTATATAATCTTTATTATTTTTGAGGAAATTATTTTAAATTAATTTTTCTCAACTTTTCGTCATCTCTAAAGAACATATTCCCATATAATATTAATGTTTTTATGATTTAATGTAATGAAACAAACATTTATTAATGAATTTTCTTCTTGATATAATTAAATGTATTAATATGTAAGATGGTTATATAATATATTCCCTTCCATGGTTTTAAATTTTTGGATTTTAAAACACCATTAATAATTGAGACCGTTTCTAATATTGCGGTTAAATAGTGATCACATGATTATTATAAATATAGTTCTTTAAAAAAACCAATTTACTCATAAAAAGAAAGCAATGACCACATCTAGTAGAATTTTTTCATAAAAAACCCATTTTTCAGAGCTTGGGAAGGAGGTGGAATCACTGGGATTCATTCTTGAACATGCCCAAATTGAGCTTCAACACATTACGCTCGGGCGGAACCGCCTACATGAGAAATGGAAGTTAATAAGAATTTACACTTGAGAAATGTTATCCCTGCCACCCCAAGATCATGTCACCATCTCACAACTTACACTTCAGTATTATGTGGGTGTTATAAGGGGTTATGTAATGATATCCTAGTACTATTATTATGTACATTATTTTTGTATAAAGAATATAAATTCATTTTATTATTGCTACCATGTAAACAGTTTTTAAAGAAGAAATAGAATTTCTATTAAATTTTGATGTATTAATGGATTTTTTAATTAAAAAATATTTTCATAAAATATTTTCACAAAATTACATTTTATTATATTTAAATGACTGTATAATTACTATGAATACAATTGTGATTTTTATTAAGTTTTGAAAGCTATTTTTGTCAAAACCCATAAATTTTTTATAAATGTATGTTTTTATTTTAATAGAAAAATTTATATATTTAGGAAATTATTTAGAAAAAATGAATATTAGTTTTAGATTAATGACATAAAATTTATCCAATGGTGAATTTTTCTTAATTTTCTGAGACAGTTGAATTTTTGGGTAAAAATTAAATACCATTTAAATATATAATGTGTTTTATGATATCATAATGACCCAATAGTGATGTAATGATATACTATAAACATTATTTTCGGCCAATATATGTTTCAACATTAAAATAATTTGATTTTAGGTTTGTTTGATTTATTTTACAAATCTTTAGTGGACCCATCCACACTTATAAAACATTTTAACTTTTTAAATTGATTTTAATTAGAGTTTGACTCAACTACACAAACGAAAGCCTATTATTAAAAAAACTAAGCCATTATTCTTACAAAATAATTATTTTTACTATCCTTTGGAAAAAACCATCGGAAAAAACCATGGGTGGGTTTGTGTTTTTTTTAGTTTAATGTGTGGGGGTAAAAACATAAATAATAAAGAATTCCCTTTCTTTTCCTATATAAACCCACCCAAGATCCCACTTCTTCTTCACTAAAAATCTTTTAAGCTCTAAAAACTCTTCCCCACTCTCTCTAAAATCTTCCCAAGGTGCCCAAAGCTATAAATTATCCTCTTTCAATCCCCTCCCATGCCTCTGGGATCCACTTCCACGTAATGGATTTCATCATTTATCATTTTTTGTCCAAATTTAATTATCTTGTTATGACCATTTATTTTCAATTAAAAATGTTGGGGTTTGATTTCACACCTCCCCGATACTTCACTATATATGTTTTGATGAGATACCCATTTCCCTCTCATTAATGCCTCCTATGTACACCCGTTACCATTCAGAAATTATGTAATGAATTTCTATCTCCTCATTTGCATTCAAACAATTATTCTATATTGGGACTCTAAAATTACATTACATATGTTGGGACATGTATCTATATTACCCCATTAATTTCTATTTCCTTTACATATTATGAGACACCACTTTATCTCTCATTATCAATTTTTATGAATTTTTATGTCACGTCGTTATGATGCCAAAATTACACCGTGATTTTCCAAGCCAAAGTCATTGGGTCGTGGAGACCATGAACATTTCTCTATCAAGGGTACTCACCTTAATGCATGATTAATTATTTATTATATAGTTTCATGTATGAATTTCATATTCTTTTATCATGGAATAAGTGATGATCTTTAATGATTCCTTGTTGTATGATCCATGTGGCATACATAATCATGAAATGAAATGTTTATGAAGGGTGCACCATGGAAGCACTCCATTGCATTGGAAAAAGATTATTATCATGATAAGTCAACTACAATGAGATTTTACTCATGCTAATTCAAATGATATGAGGGTTTACTCATGATCCATGTGCAATGAGCCTTGGCTCATTAAAATACCATGATAAATGCTTTTTCCACATTTCCATGTTATGATAATCATGATATATCATTCTATCATGTTCATGTTTCTTTAATGCTCCATTGTTACGACTGTTTCCTAACATGTGCTATATTCTGCGTGTTATTCCTCATTTACTCTCTTACTAGGCTTTATAGCTCACCATTTTCTTATGCATTCCCTCAGGTTATCCCATGAAATGATAAGGACAAGGGAATGTAGTGGTCATGTAAAAGATGTTATCAATAAAGATGTTGTGTTTCTTGTTTTAAGTCATTATGTAATGTTTCTAATCCAAAAAAACACTATACCTATTTATATTCAATGTTGTATCAAGTGAATACTTGTGTAATAAATCATGTTTAATCGTGTAACAAAACGCGGGTTTATTATAGTTGGTATAAGAGAATATATTTTTTTATTTTTGGGATTAGTATTAGAAAACCATAGTAAACCCTTAGTGATAAAAATATGTATAATTAAAACATCCCTAAATTTTGGTGAGTATTGCATAAGTGGTTTATCAAGAAAATATATCTCTTTTTGGATATTAGCAGGTAGAGGTGGCTCTGGCACATATGTACCTAGGAGTGAAAACATCAACAAGGAGTTTTGGGCTTGACATGGGGTATCCTGGTACACGATAATGATCCTTTCTGTAGTCTTGGCTATGACACTCCTAGTGGATATGCTGTGGTAAATTCACAAATTTAGTATCAACCATTTTTAAAGAAATAAAAAAAATGCCCCTATGAATAAATGTTGGGAAGTAGGTCATGGATAACATATATGGAAGCCTATAGATTCCTAAGTTAAGGAAATAAAAGTTATTTTTAAGTAATATATTTTGTACTTGGATTACCCATTATGTGTTACCTATAACTTTCTGTTTATTTCAAAAAATGGATGGTAATAGGAGGAATCAGGCTAACAACCAATGTGAAGATCAATGTGATTAATGTTCTAATAAGATGCTCAATCTAATGGGAGCGGGGATCACGAAAATTATCACAATAATATATCAATTAAATCAATATTTCAATAGAAACACGGGTCAATATTAACATTCAATCCCCCTAAATAAAAAACAATTCACAATCCAATGCATTATGAGAAAAATGCCTCTAAATTTTAATAGATCATTTGATCCCTCAATTTCTGAACAATGGATCAACTCCATTGAAGAGGTCTTCTCCATCCTTCAATGTTTCTAAATAGAGAAAGTTATTTTGGATGCTTATAATATGGAGGGTGAATCCGATTAATGGTGTACATTGATCAAAAATAAAAATCATGAGGAGTTGGTTGAGGCATTAGAATGGATGGATTTCAGAAAATGTTTTTTGAAAAATATTTATCTCACACCCTCCATCTTAAGATGGAAAGGTACATTCTTGACCTCCAGAAAAAATGTAATGAATCCATCAAAGAATACATGGAAAAATTCACAAGGATTGAACTATATGCCTTTGTCTTTGTCATTACCCATGAATACAAGGTTAACCACTTCTTTGGTGGGATGAAGTTTAGCCAACGGAAAGCCCTGGTGATCTGTGACATCGATAGCTATAAAGAAATTATTTGATGTTCACTCAAGGTTGAAATGGAGATCAGTGAATCCCATGGGTATCATGGGGATAAGAAGCGTAAGGTGGAATTAAATTCCAGAGGTCTGATGGATAAATCCAAGAGTTCTTTAAAAATAAAACACCCCACTTTCCAAAGGTTTGGAAAAAATCACCCTTGAAATTGCCTGAAGGGGATGAGGAAATGTTTTAGGTGTGGAAGAGAAGGGATCCTAGTTGTTAACATCCAACATAAAAAACCCGTGGCTACAATATATGATAGGAACAATCTGTTTGACCCTTAACATGTTTTTCATTTCATCATCATCAAAGAACCAGGGAACCATAAAAATTAGTTCCCTAATCCAAGGTTTTTTGGAGGCAACTAACAACCTCCATGGCAGTAAGGGGAAGGTTTTTTCCATCACTACCACCAAAGTGAACCCCGACAATGAAGTGGTGACAGGTATACTAGTTATTCATTAAATAATAATCATTGTACCTTTTGATTCTTGTTCTACACATTCTTTTATATCTCTAATTTTTAGTATAATAGTCCCAACACCACCACAAATCATAGAAGTAAAGATGTCAGGGAGAATAGAAAATGGAGAAATCATTTCATCCCATGAATATAACTCCTCCACTGTCACAATCTGTGGATTGAACATTTCGGAAAATCTCATCATACTCCCTATGGTGGAATTTTATTCAATTCTTGGCCTCGATTGACATTCGTTATATAGATCCAACATAAATTTCCATGATAGGGAAATCACTCTCCATGTAGAGAATCAACCCCCGATTCAATACAAGTGCAAGGAGGAAGATGAACTTTCATTCACACCATCATCTCAAGTGTGGATATTAATTCCATATTATTATGCGTTTCTAGATCAGATGATTGATTCTAAGGTATAAACCACCCTTTAGGACATGCCTGTTGTGGGGGAATTGGCTGAAATGTTTTCTAATGAATTGCATGGTCTTCCTTCTAGAAAAGATGTTGAATTATTAATTGAACTTATACCTGGGGAATTTCCAAATATCCAAGACTCCATATATAATGGATTTTGTGGAACATGAAGAGTTAAAGAAACAAATACAAGAGAATCTAGATATAAGGTTTATATTCCCATGTGCTTCACTATGGGGTGCACTAGTACTCTTCGTTAAGAAGGATGAGTAAATACACCTTTTCATTGATTATTTAGTGCACAAAAAAAATCATGATAAAGAACTATTATCCTCTACCATGAATTTATGACTTGTTCGATCGACTTCATAGAGAACAATAATTTTTCAAGGTGGATTTGTGGTCAAGATATTACCATGTAAGGGTGAAGAAGTAGGATATCCCCAATACTGCTTTTTGTACAAGGTACAGGCACTATGAATTCATAGTAATGCCTTTCAGACTCACTAATGATCCAAAAATATTCATAGTAATGATGAATATATTCTTTATTAATTACCTTGACAAAATTTTGGTAGTATTTTTAAATGATTTTTTAATATACTCAAAATCCATGGAGGAGAATGAGAAGCATCTAAGATTTCTAATAGAGACATTACGAATGGATAATATCTTTGCAAAGTACAAGAAATTGTGAGTTCTGGTTGATGAAGGTATCATTCTTGGGCCATATAATCACAAGAAATGGAATATCTGTGGATCCCTCCAAGACAACTACGATTGAGGGATAGCCGAGGCCAACATCGGTATCGGATATTCGTAGCTTCCAAACGTTAGCTGGATATTATTTCCGATTTATGAGTAATTTCTCACGATTTTCCAATCCTCTTACCAAGCTAACTCAGAAGGGTGTAGTGTTTTGTTGGAGTGATGAATGTGAAGAGAGCCTCAATTAATTGAAAATGAGGCTTATCATTGGGCCCGTTCCCACACTACCCATAAGTGTATACCATTTTTTGGTATTTAGTTTTTCTTCAAAGAAGGGCATGGGTTGTGTGTTGATGAAAAATGAAAAAGTCATTGCATAGGCTTCAAGGAAATTGAATGGTCATGAGAATAATATCCCAAACATGATATGGAGATGGCTATAGTGATATTATCTTTAAAATTTTGGCGGCATTACCTCTTTATGGAGAATAATTAAATATATACGGACCAAAAAATCCTCAAGTATATATTCACACAGAAAGATATGAACATGTTCCAATTAAGATGGTTATAACTGATCAAATACTATGCATTATCAATTCATTTCCACCCTTGGAAAACAAATAATGTGGTAGATTCTCTATGTATAAAGGTCCCATCAATTCTATCATTGATGATAATTGAAAATGATTCAATCGTCTTATGTTTGATAAAGATGGAAATGTGAATAATAAAAAAGGGAACATCATAAATTATTTTACAAATGATTTCTCAACCATCTATTTTGGAAGGGTTAAATTATTCTCTAAAGGATGATGTGAGAATTTATAAGATGGTGGAAACTATTAGAAAATGGAAATCCTTAAAGATCAATGTCAATGAAGAAGGAATTGAGTTATTTGGGTCAAGACTATGTGTTTCATCGAACCCAGAGTTAAAGAATGATATTTTGGATAATGAAAAAAGTTCAAATTTATCCATTCACCCTTGAAACACAATAATGTATCATGATATTTGAGTGAATTATTTGTGTAATAACATAAAGAAGGAGGTCGATCAGTACAAATTAAGGTGCCTAGTATGTCAACAAGTGAAGGATGTGAGGCAGAATTCTAAGGGGATGATGCAACCATTAACCATACCATCATGGAAATAGAAGAACATCACCTTGTACTTTGTCACCAGACTTCCAAAAAAATCCAATAGAAAAAATGATATCTGGGTTTTTGTGGATTGTCTTACAAAGACTGCACACTTCATTGCAATTCGATCAGATTTCTCACTAGATAAACGAGAAAATATATACATCTGAGACATGGTAAGGATTCATGGAGTACCACTATCTATTTTATCCAATCGAGATAAAATATTAAACTCGATGTTTTGGAATAGTCTTCAATATTCTTTGGATACTGAGTAGAACTTCAGTACGACTTATCATCCTCAAACTGATGTCCAATCTAAGCAGACAATCCACACACATGAGGAAAAGTTGAGAGCATTCTCAATGAACTTTAATGGAGGATGTTATCAATATATCCCTCTTTTTGAGTTCTCATACATTAACAGTTTTCACTCAAGCATCCATATGGATCCTTATGAAGCCATATATGGGAAGAGGTGCAAAACACCGACAAGTTGGGATGATGTTATGGAGAAAAAACTCCTAGGCTCACAAATGGTAGAAGAAATGATGGATAAGGTTAAGACCATCTTGTAACAGAATTAAGATTTTTAGAGTTGATAAATGAGCTATGATGATAATCATCGACGAGACCTAGAGTTTGATGTCAGAGACATAGTATTCCTCCACATATCACCGTATAAGAGAGTAGTGATATTTTTAAAGAAGTAAAAGCTTAGTCCAAGGTACATTGGCCCTTTTGAGATCCTTTATTGCATTGGAGTAGTGGCCCATCAACTGACACTCCCACAAAACCTATTTCACATGCATGATGTATTCTATGTATCACTTTTGAGGATGTACATACCTAACCCATCACATGTACTAAATCTAGAGGTAGTACCATTGGATAATGACCTCTCTTATGAAGAGAAGCTGGTGAAGATCTTAGATCATAGTGAAATAGTTCTACAAAATAAGACAATTCCCCTCATCAAGGTGTTGTGGAGAAACTACATGTTTGAAGAGGCATCATGAGAATAAGGGGATGTAATGAAGTAGAGTTACCCGCATCTGTTTTAGTGTGGGAAATGGAAAATTCGAGTGCGAAATTTCTTAGGGGGGGATGATTGTAACAACCCAAAAATTTATTAATGAAAACTCCTATTGATCTAATTAAATATATTCCTTTTTAAGATGGTTATATAACATATTCACTTCCTTGGTATTATGTTATTGGATTTGAAAATATATTTAAAATTGTTTACCACTACTAATTTAGTCGTTAAATAGTGATCACATGATTAGTATGAATGTAGGTATTTAACAAATCCAATTTACTGAGACAAAGTAAGTGATGGCCTCATAAAATAGATTTAATCCATTCAAATCCCATTTAATGGTTCTTGGAAAGGATGTGGCATCATTGGGATTCTCTCTTGACAAAGGCCAAGCCGAGCATCAACACGTTAAGCTCAAGGAGAACCGCCTATGAGAGAAGTGAAAGTTAATAGATATTACCACCCGAGCAACGTTATCTGAGCCACCCCATGATTATATCAACATATCACACCATACACATTAGTCTAATGCAGTTTTTATAAGGGGTTATGTTAAGATACCCTAGTACATTGACTTTGTACATTATTTTTGTATTGATAGTATACATTAATTTTATTATTGTCACATTGTAAATATTTTTTAATGAAAAAATAGCATTTTTAGTTTATTTTGATGAATTAATGGATTTTTTAATTAAATAATACTTTAATAAAATATATTCAATATATTTCTTTTTATTAAATATTGACGACCATATAACTATTATGAATACAATTGTGATTTTTAAGCTTTGAAAGCTATTCTAGTCAAAACCCATGAATTTTCGATAAATATCGTTTATTATTTTAAAAGGAAAATTTATTATATTTATAAAATTATTTAGATAAAATGAATATTTTTTTTCAAATATGGATGTTGAAATTATCCAACATTGATTTTTTCATAAATATTTGAGACAGTCGATTTTTTGGATAAAAATTAAATGTCATTTAAATATATAATGTGTTTTATGACATCATAATGACCCAATTTTGTTGTAATAAAATAATATAAACATTATATTCGGACAATATATGTTTTACCAATAAAATAATTTGATTATAGGTTTGTTTGATTTATATTACAATGCATTAGTGGTCCTTTCAAGACTTATAAAACATTTTATCTTTTAAAATTGCTTTCTATCAGAGTCTGACTCACCTCCTCATAAAAAATCCTAATATTTTAAGATGTTATACCACTGGACTTATAAATTAATTTTTTTCACTCCCATTTTCCAAAAATCATGGGCAAATACCGTGATTTGGTTTGCGGTTTTGTTTAGTTTAATGTGTGGTGGCCAAAACCTAAATAATAAAAAATTCCCTCCCTTTTCCTATATAAACTCACCCATTAGCCCAATTAATCATCAGAAAAAGTCTTTGGATCTAGACCAAAATCTTTAATACTCTCTATATAATCCTCCCATGGTGGCCCAAGCTCTCAAGAAGCCTCTCTCAAGCCCCTCCCAAGTTATAGGGATCACACTTCCAAGTAACTGATTTCTTACGTTTTCATTTTTTGTCAAAATTTCATTATATCTTATTCCATTTTATTTTCAATTAAAAATTTTGGGATATGATATCTCACCTCTCCCATACTTACCTATATATGTTTTAATGATGATATAACCCCTTTTTATCTCATTAATTCCTCACATGTACAACCATTACCATGCTGTAATTCTGTAAGATATTTCTCTCTTCTCATTTACATTCAAGATATTGTTATTTATTATAAATATAAAAACACATTACATATATTGGAACATTTATCTATATAAATAAATTACTTTACATATCATTTAAATATTATAATACACCCCTTTCTCTATCATAAACCATTTTTTGAATTCCTAAGTCACGCTGTTATGTTGACGAAATTGGACCGTGGGTTTCAAAGCCAAAGTCATTGTGTCATGAATACCATGCCCATTTCTCTATCAAGGGTATTCAACTGTATGCATGTTTAATTATTGATTATAGATTTTCATGTATGAATTCCACATTCCTTTATCGTGTAATAAAATTTTATCTTTAATGATTCCATGTTGTATGATCCATGTGGCACACTTATGTGTGAAATGAAATGTTTAAGAACGGTGTGCCACGATAGTTCTCCAATGCATTGGGTAAAGATTAGTATCATGATACATGATGTTAAATGAGTGTTTAATCATACTAATTTAAGTTAAATGAGGTTTTACTGATGCTCCATGTGCATTGTGCCTTGGATCATGCTAACACCATGTTATGTGTTGCTGCCACATTTCCATGTTATGATAATCATAATATATCTTTACTTTATGTTCAGGTTTCTTTTATTCTCCATTGTTATGAATATTTTATAACATGTATCATAATATTCATGTTGTGATTTTTTTACTCCCTTACTGAGCTTTATAGCTCTTCCTTTTATTATGCATTTCCTCAGGTTATCCCATGTAATGCTATGTGCGAGGGAATATATTGGTCATGTAAATGATGTTTTTAATGAAGATGTTGTGTTTCTTATTTTAAGTAGTTATGTAATGTTAATAATCCCCAAATAGACTTGACCTCTCGATATTCAATGTTGTATCAATTTAATATTTTATGTAATAAATCTTGATTATGTGTGTAATAAAAAAAGTGTTGTTATAATTAATCCACAAATAACTATTTTGACTCATTACATCACTAAAAACTATTATTTTAAATTTCAATTAATTTGTATGTAGATTAGAAGTCCTTTCAACCAAATAATAATTCATAGTTTCCACCTCTCTAGGATATTTAAAACCACTAACCAATGAAATAAATATTTGATTCCTTATAATAACATTATCATTAGGTATAATATGAAAATCTCAATAATCTTCTATTTACAGGTCACACATAGACTACAAATCATTTTATGTTTAAAAATGAATAATTTATAACATTTTAAAAATTATATAATCTATTTTATATGTTTATTTCTAACTAAAACTAATCCAAGATTAAATAAAAAATATTTTACTCTATTAATTTTAACTTCCATAATATTTCCCTTTGTATTCTCTTGTAAAATTTATAATTACTTTTGAGGAAATTTTTATATCCATGACATCATATAAAATATATAATAACCAAAATTTATATAATGATTCCATTTGTATATTTAATACAATGGAAAAAATATTTTACCTACATAAATATTATTCTAAAAAAATAAATCATTTGTCAATTGGGGATGATAAAATATGTATGATAAATATCTAATATAAAATATTATATGAATTTTGTGTACCAATAGGGGTTGATAATTATTAATTCTATAATCCAATATATGTTTCCCACCTTAAATGATGTAATCTTGAGATGATACATGTTCTCAGTATATCATAGTAAATTTAAAAACTATGTCTTATAGATTATAATTGACTTGGTTGATGAAAAGTATCTAAATAAATAAATATAAATATGATAAGTAAATTAAATAGAACATATAAAAATAATTATATTTTTGATAACACTCCAAAAACTCCTCAAAAAATTTATGAATGGATATATAATTTATTTTCCCCATGACATCAACTATGTTAACCCAAATCAGTTGAAAGATTAATACCAAGATTTAATGATTCCTAATTATGAAATGGAACCACATTAATCAATGTATTATATGATTAATTTCTTAGCCCATAACTTCATTGATATATTTTACAATATGTTTTCACCTATTAATGTCAATGATTAGATGATTATATTAACATGTTCTTACCACCATATATTCTAATATATACAGATATTGAAAGAACCATATATTTTCATTAGATACTCATCAACAAAAGCTGGTAAAATATATTATACCAAGACTTATTTATGTTATGATGTTTCCTAAACATATTTATTTATAACCCAAAACTTCATCAATCACAAATAATAAAAAGTATATAAAAACAAAGAAATAATATATGGTAATTTATAATTATACCTCAAAATGAATGGAATAACGTTGGTCATAGAAAAAATAAAACTAATTGGAGATATCAATATCTAAGATAGGGTAAAACACTTGAAATATATACCTTTAATAGAATCAGCATCTGTAGCCTCTCCTATTAATGTTATTAGTGTCACGTTTATAAAATTAGGGAAAATTGAACTTATTGAATATATTTTGAGTTATTGAGGGAACATATGTAACTTATAACAAACTAAAAAGAATCAATATATTATATTTATATCATATAGGTCCATGTCAATCATCCTTATATATATTAATGATAAGGTTTAGAATAATTTGATTTGAAAGACGAGGATTCAAAAGATAAAAAAAATCATACATGTAAAACAAACTTCTTTTATGTATATGGAAAATTTATAATATAATATAATTCAAAAAAATAATGATTGAACATGTAATATAGGAATATTACTCAAAATTATAGTGTTTTTTGGGGTGGACATTGACATATTATGGAAAAAATTTAATAATTAAATAAGTTATCTTAAAATGGAGGTGTACCTTATTTAACCATTATCAAAATATATTTTTTATTTCAGTATTATATAGAGATCATGTAGAAGAACAAGGATATTATAGTGTGATATTGCAGGGATATCAATACAAAAGGATTGAAATTTTTTGAAAAAAATACATTCCAATGTCATTAGTTCTATGTAATCCAAATCCACACTAGATAAGTAGAACAAATCCTAAGAAAGGGATTAAAATTTTAGAGAGGATATGATATAAATTTATTATAAATTATTTCATATGCCTGAAAAATATTTTTCATTATTCAATAAATGCATTTTTAATAAAGGGGTTGTATTTTCAGGAAAGATGAGAGTTAATAGAGATAAAATTGTCTAAATTTACACTTTCAAAAAAATCAATAGAATATTACCTCCTAATTTTAATTAAATGGTCTCTACAATTAAATATAATATTAGGAAAAATATTTATCAATATATTTTGTAGAACATGTTATATTCCAACAATATGATGTCAAAAAGGGTGTTCTAAAATATATAAAAACATACAGAGATGTTTATCCAAAACAAAATGAGACACTCTATAGATGATGAATCAAAATTATTAGTAGATTAAATGAATACATTTCCCACAAGAACAATCAAAATAAACAAGGAAAATATCAATAGATAGTTATATTTACCTTTTTATATGTTTAGGAAAATGGGGAATCTTTTTCCAATATATCCACCAATTATAATGAAAAATAAACTAAATAGTACATTCAATATTTATGTAAAATGATATATTTCTAGAGAAATACTAATTAATTATTATTTAAATTAAATGGTTCTTGGAAATAATAAGTATATATAAAAAATATATTCACTTAATTCATTTATAAATTTTGAAAATGTAAATAGACTTCTTATTTTACAAATATTAAAAAACCATAAATGTATATATTTGATTATAATTGATTTTCTTGATTTTGATGATTTATGAGATGGTAAAGACTATTCAATAAAGGATAAAAATAATCATAAATTCTATTAAAAGAGGTATAACATGGTCACCATGTAATTTGAGTTGGGTTTTTTATAAAAATTGTATGAAAATAGATCTTTAGAAGATAAAATTAAATCATTTATAAATACAAAATTATATGAAGATATCATTGATCTCAATAAGTAAATTTAAAAATAGGAAAAAATAATAATTATTTTTAATTAATTTCTTTTATGAAATAAGATTGATAAGAAAACTGATGAAAGACATTATTTATATAAAATTATGGAATGTTGAAATGGAAATCAAGTATCTCACAAATAATAAGTTCGTAAAGATTTTGAGTATCTTGTATCAACTACCACATACCCATTAATATGATTACTCGGAAGAGTTTGATTACTATAAATATTATTCATGATCTTCAATAATATGAAATGATGTCTTCAGATATAATAGTTATATTTTATTTATAATAATTTGTTAACATGGTAAATTTTTTAATAAATAATTGAAGATTATTGATAAAAATCATTTAATGTAAATTTGATGTTCAATATTACACCAATAATATATTACAATTAATGATCATATAAGAAAATTTTAAATATTTTTAAATATTGAATACAATGTAAAAAATAAGGTTTCAAAAGAACATCCCAAAATTTAGTACAGTCATTATATATATTTATTTACCTTTTGAAAGTTCAGTCATTAAGAATTATATTTTCCAATATTAAATATTTTATGATTTCTTAACAATGTCTTCCCCTATGGAATTAATTGATAAATGGAAATCATAATCATTTATATAATTAATTTTAGTTTTAAATTTAAATGTGGAAAAAAACATTAAACAAAAACCCATAAAATTTAGTTTATTTGAATACTCTTGGAAATATTATGTTTTTTAATTATTATAGTAAATTATAAAGGAATGGAATTTGTAATTTTGGATTAAAATACTCTAAAATAAATTCATAATATATAATTTATATCATAGATAATCAATGTTATTTGTATATAACCTGAAATATTAATCTATTAAAAATTTCTATTTCTAGTGGAAATAGAAAAGTGTAGTTTGGAAGTTATGGTGCATTTAAGGTATTTCAAATTGGTAATTTAAATTCATTTTTACAAGAAATGTCTAAAGATAGTTCACTATTTTTTGATAGTTGGGATCATAAACATCTATGTTCAAATAAGTTTTTTCACTCATGAAATTCAATAAAACTCATTAAAATATATATGTATGATAAAAAATATAGACGATAGTATGTTTGTGGTTGAATGGAATACTTATATAATCTTATATCATATCAATATGGAAGATTTTTTTTCTTTGGTCCATATAAGAATGAAAATGTTTATGGAAAAATGAATTTTCTATCTGAATCAAGGGATAATTTTTAATCTAGTGAGTTACAAAGAAATTTTAATTATTTTATAATTGAAATCACTCATACTATAAAACATTTATGTTAAAAATGATTTATGATCATAAAACAATATTAAATGTCCCTGAAAATGAAAGTGTTTTAGGTATTAGAATAAGATGAATTTTTTTACGTACCAATGAACTAGAATGATATAAAATATTAATAATATTATATATTATTTATTGGTGATTATAATAGTACAGGTTCTATAGTGTGTATGGTAAAGAAAATAAAATTTACATACTATCTTATAAAGCATAAAAAGGTCATGGAAGATTATTTTGGAAAGAATATAAAGTTTCATAAATATTATAATACAAATTCCATCCGTAATTATTCAATGTGTAAGTATTATGATATGAAAAAATTATTCAAATATTTTATATTAAATTTGAACCATGATTGATTGTGGTTTTTGATAGGAGGCATATTAAAATTAGAAACATGGAATGAAATATAATGATCTCGAATAGTATTTTAATGTATTATAGGAAGATTAACATGAAAGAGAAATGAAAAATATAAATTGATATATTCTCAAATCTGTTAGAATATGGTACTTGTTATGATCTATGGATTAATTGGAATACAAATATAATGTATTTTCATAACATTGGAAAAAATATAATTACTCAATATATAAGGAACAAGTAATAAATGGGAATATAGGAGATTGAAGAATAATTTTAGAAAAGTAAATATTTGAAAAATGATGAAGTGGAAAAACATATTTACTAAATATTTGAAAATATTAAAGTGCGAATAAATTGAATATGAACCAATTTTATCTCATATTGATAATGAGGTATACATTGCATATTTTTAGGATTATAAGGAATTTTAAATGAAATAAATGTTCTATTATCATGTGAAACGGGCTCTAAAAGAAAACATGATGATGAGGATAGAATTTTAGGAGATAAATGAATTATTGAATAATGTCTAATCCTAGAGATAATAGAATTTCTTAAACAATTATCATTATTTAATCAATAAATATTTAATGATACAAAAAAATAATTTAATTATTTTAATAATATGAATGATGAGATATATTATATTAATAAAAATATATATGGAAGACAATTCTAAGAATAGTGGATGTAATTATTATACGAAATATGTTTGTACAAGGTATCATGCCTAATGATCATAGAGAATTTATTAGAAAAATAAATATAATTTATGGAAGTTGTATTAATTGATTTATGAGGTGGATATTGATAGATAATTTTAATCAATTGATTGAGTTTAAGATATCTAATATTTTTTACCATTGTTGCACTAATGATGATCATTGTTGGTTTTATGGATGTAGAGTCTAAATAAAATAATATATTTTATATTTTGATGTTTATAATGGTAAACTAAACGAACTCCACGATTAATATTATGAAATAAAAATAGAAATTTAGAGGTATGATTATATGGATTTTAAAAAAAATATTAAGGTATACATAACTTAATTATTATCTAATACAGAAAAAAGTTCATCATAGGAGGGTTTGAGAATAACCTCTATGTATGGGGGAGTTTTTTCCATAAAATGATAGTGTTGGTGTATGTGGATAAAATTTATTCAACATTCCAGGAAAGGATAATAATGAATAGTTTAACATTTATTTATAGTTCATTTTTACATGTCTCTCACTTAGTAATTTAATTTCATATAAGTTTTATAAATTTTCTAGTAACAAGATTATATTATCATTTTAGAAAAAATCAATTTCTAGATGGTTATTAATAGAAATTAAATTGAGGGTTTTAATCCCTTATGTACACCTATATGTACTAGAACATTATTATTGAAATATGAAATTACAATCTAGTGAATGATTTTAAATATAGAAGGTTTGTTGAATGTATATTTTAATTAATAGTACCCACGATAGATATTTTATATGAAAATTATGTTTCTTCATTCTACCATAGTCCATATATGTATAGTCACATGGATAAAATGAAAATAACTATTTTACACAGCCCATTTTTAATACACATATTTGTTCCATTGTTAATGGTTTAAAATAATAACTATTTAATAAAAGATAAAAATTGAATATTATATTTTTCTATTTACTGAAAAAATCATAGTGATATCAACCAACTTAATATTTTAATCAAATAATCTAGAAAAAAACACATTTATATAAAATTTCACATCTTAAAAATAAATATTATGGAGAATATGGTA
The DNA here is from genome assembly GCA_963277665.1 of Viscum album. Lineage (NCBI taxonomy): Eukaryota > Viridiplantae > Streptophyta > Magnoliopsida > Santalales > Viscaceae > Viscum > Viscum album. Next base: position 1,114,103,990 of record OY728147.1, read on the forward strand.
AATCTTGGAAACATCTCCACTAGAGATAAAGTAACTGTTATTATAAAAAACCTTCTAATGAAATTATTATGTATAAAATATGATAATCCTTATATTTTGACCAACCTTTTATTCCTAAACTATTTAATTAACCTTTCCATCCTAGATGTATTTTCATCATTATGAAATAAAATACTATTTTTTATTTTTTTATTATTGTATTTTATTCATGGAGAGTTTTTGTTGAGTAATAATGGATATTTTTTAACTCTTAATAATATAATATCATTTCTTATAAATAATTTTTTATGTAGTCTTCTCTTTTCATGGTTGATAAACTTCATGATGACTATTTGGATTTTTTTTAAAAATGAGTGAGTATTTTTTAGGGTTAATTTATTTATAGGATGAAATATAAATGTTATTAAGATTTAGGAGTTATATAAAAACTCAATGTGAGTATATTTTTAAATCCCCTTCAGTAATTGAAGCAATATGGATGGATTTTTTGGAAAATTCTTTCATGAAATAATGAATAGTTCTATGATAATATGGTATTTATATAAACAAATGATATGTATTTAAAGTATAACACTAGCTATGATTGAAATGTAAAATTTATAAATTTTTTAATATGAATAGATTATGGATACGACTTCTCATAATTTAGTTGTGACAATATACATAAAATAATTCTTTAAAATATCATTGCATGTGAGAAGAATATAAAGGTGTTTTATGAATATAATATGTCAAGATAAGGTACCTTAATTATATGAGGTTAAAAGGTGAATTTTGATTTAGATATATAACATAGAAAGTGATTCAAGAATATCTTTTAATTAAAAAAAATGGATCTTATAATCTTTATATAATTTTATCACATTTCATAGAAAATGAATGTCCTACATTACTAATTTAATATAAAGTTAAATAATGTTTTATAAGGTGATTAGTTGTACTATAGAATATTCTTATTGGCACTGAAAACCTTGTACACACCCAAATGAATAATTTTGGATTCATGTGACATGTGACCTACAACAAAGAAACATTTTGGGGCCAAGGGGAATGTCGTGTGTAAGATTCAATGGATGTGGAAAAATATGAGGTTCTATGTGAAAATGGAATTCACACCAAAGGAGATGAGGAGTTATATGTATTCCCTGAGTCTAAATCCCTATAAAAAAATAATGTATGAATATAAAAAGTCCATAACATCATATGAAAAATAATATCTTGGCACAAAACCCATCATGTAACTATCCAATTTTGAGACTAAGGAAACATTAAACTAGATCACTTTCTTGTACAAGATGCATCAGAAGACCGATAATATTTAAATCCTTTCTATTACCATGTATTTTTGGGACCTAGGCCTATGATTTTAGCTATAAATAGAACCTCACCTTCTTCTTTAATAGATTTTTAAAAGATAAAACACAACTACCATAAATTATATACCATCTCATCTAATAAATATCTAGACACTAGAGTCAATGGAAACTTAAATTAAGAGAACATGTGTGATAGAACTTATTTGGGCCTAATAATGACTTAGAATGTGATAAGGTGATCCTCACAAAACTGCTCCTATGGCTCTTTGGGTTTTCACAAAGAGAATATTCCTTCACACAACCCTAATTTTCAAGAAACACTAAATAATTTGTGAAACTATTACATTTCAATCCATAAGTTTCCATTATTCTTGAGAACCTTCCTTGAACAAAGTGTCCATGTAACTAAAAAATTCCATGTCTTTTTCCTGATGTAACAAATGATTACAATCTATCCATTACCCTAACAATTTATCTTATTAATAGGTACCCTAATCCACACTGTACCTATAAATAGGGACACAAAAATAGGGCCTCATGATTGATACACATCAACAGAAGTCCCAAAACGATCTCCCACTAAGAGGAACATGAGCAGTGGTCACATAAGCCCTATTGGTTGATTATTTGGGGAAAATTATTCACCCATCATGGTTGGAGATCCTTATGCTAGAACTTTATCTCTCCTTGATATCAATCCCATTTATGAGTGACCCCTCCAACTTCTGAGCTTCATGACACTAGACTACCTAGCTCCATGTCCTAGTCCAACAATGATAAATTGCATGAAAATGTTCTCAACAAATGATGTGAAACTTTAGCCTTTCCCTATGTGATGAGAATATGATTCCCTATATATGATTGAAATTTTATGACCCCACACCTCCTAACTATAATGATAAACATAGGATTCCCCATGTACTATCATCATTAGATTCCACCATCTCCATTACCATGTGACAATCGTCCATCACTTAGTAGCATGAACTCATAAGATCCACTGGGTTCCCTAAAGAGTGATCCTCTTTCAAAGGGAATCCTCCATGCATATTCCACATATCATCCCTCATTGATGATCCTTGTGATACATGATCATCCTTACCACATGATGTTAAACTGGTTAGATAATTCCCATCATACTTTCTTAAAATACAAAATCTCACTACATGGGTTTTGATCCATGTCTAAGGGATACAACCAATTGACTAGCCACAATACGTCATCTTAATCCATCTAAAAAAGATTTTAAAAACATGCCTTGATCCCCCTAAATAAGACATTATGATCATTAAAATAACTTTTAAATAATCCCTCTTAGGCGAAAACACCATTGAACCACCTTAGTTTGTCATCACGATCAATCTTCCCATGTAATTAAACTCATTCCTCGATTCACCTCAACATGGTGTTCTATTCTATAATCCTATTGTGGAATCTTCTTTCCAAGGGACACAACATATCTATGTACCTCAATATGGAATCTTGATCCATATCCCCATTACGTTAAACTCATCCTTTGATCCACATCATTAGGGAATTCTGATATGTAATATATTTTTTGAAATCTTCCCTCTTAGGGACACACCCCATTGATCCACCTCAATTGTTCATCCTAATCGATATAAATATGATGATAAACCCATGAATTAACCCATATCAATAAGGAATCATAATCCATCACCATACTAAGCTAAACACATGACCCAATCCACCTAAATATGGAATCACGAATCTTCTCAATGAGTTGATAAACATTACATTGATCTGTCTCAATATGACATTTTGGTCTGTTCCGGCAAGATTTCAAAATTTTACCCAACCCTAAATCTACACCACACAAATTCGAAATTCTATATCTGGAATAAAAAACTCATGATACCTATTCCCTTGGTCTTATTACCTTGTGATCAACATGGGATTCTTTAGGTTCTTCACCTAAGAATCCTCATATGATATTCCCTCCAAAATAGAAATATTTTTAGGGGCCCAATATACCCAATGTCCATACATACCCAAAAAATCCCAATGAGAATACACTCATGGATGAATGTCGATTCATTTTTATGAAAGTAGTAGTATAATTAATTGGTGTCCACATTAATATAGAATTCCAAATTTTTTCTATAAACATTAGTTAATCTATGAGGGAGACCCAAAATAAGAAATAATCTCCATAGAGGAATCATTTAAATTTGGAACCAACATCACATCATCCCATTTTGATGAAATATATTTAATAACCATTTAAATTAATGAATGCTACCTGAATTTGGAAATTGAGAATATGAGGAATCAAAATCCAGCACACATGACATGTCGACACCGTGATGAAAATATCAAAAAATGAAATAGTGAACCAGATCTGAAATACATATTCTTATCCATGGAGACTATAAGAAATTGGTAAATCATTGAGTTTAAATATTACAAAATCCATATTTGGTTCTAGTTCATTAAAAGAAATTGTGGGCCCATCCTGGAAGTAACCTATGAATTGGGACAATTATCAATGGGAAAACTCAGTAGTAAATTTTTTTAGCGTGGATCCCTCCCAAAATTCTATAAAATTAATGATGTTGTGACATTTGGAATCTATTTATGTGTACCTATACTAATTTATGAATGCACATTAGTTACAAGACTCAAGCTAATAAATGTTAGAACCTTGGGGAAAAAAGGAACTGAAACTAGAGAAACATTGATGAGACAATCCCTCACAACTACATATAATATCCCTAAACATTTACACATATTTTAACATGAGTTAATGTACAATTAACTATGAAATAAAAACCAAGGATCACAATTTCTAATGTCTAAAATATTTATTATATAATTAAATAGCATGAAACCAAAAAAACGTCTTTTATATAATCATTATAAAGAGATCCAAACTTCTATTGATTTCTTACATCTACACAGTATAAACTAGGTAATACATGAAAAAGTGATGAGCTAAAAAGCTTATTAATGTAATAATCATATCAAAAAATAATTACACATGGGTTAGAAAGAATAACATAGTGATATAAAATGGAATGGAACACGAATAACCCTATAGAAGCATAACATATAGATCATGGGATAATGTAATTCTGGAATCATAGAAATTTGGATACAGCATAAAAATGACCTAACCATGAGTCTAGGATAACACCCAAGACTATTTCACTTTGAACAGAATAATTCAAGGCTAACCATCAATATAATTTCATAAGATGCGTCATGAGACTAAAAATTACCCAATTAATTGGACTATTATCTTGGAACACTCAACATATCATATTCATGAACATGTGTCCCACATTAAGAATCATGTATAAATAACAAACATAAAGGTTACCTATGAAAAGAAATGGGTATCGTAATCATGTAATAAGGGATAAAAAATGGTAATATCATAAAAGTTCATTTGAATGAATTGTATTAAATCATACATGGACATTAATAATACAAAATATTCCTATTTAATGATATCTTGTATCCAATTTTTGTGTAATCATGTAAAATTATTTTTAATAAACAATTGAAATGAAACATTTTAGTGTGGTCTAAGGAAAATATTAAAGAAAATTTAATGTGAAGCACATATTCCTTTTCATAAAACCCAAAATGAACTACGATAGTTTTTCATGATAAAATGAGTGACTTTATAATTTTTTTTTCTTAAAATAAATTATGGAGTGAACCTAAAAATTGGTGATAAATTAGGAAGTAATCATTAATTGGGCTTGTGTATTGGGATTATTTGAGAAGGTAATATTTTTTAAAACATGAATTTACCTATAAAAAATTATTAACTGATCTCTATAAATCATTTTTGAATATATAAATAGAATTCATAACATATATAGAAGAAGAAACAATAATTAAATTTTGGTAATGAGATTGAAAGTCTAACCCGAATGAAAAAATGGAGATTCGGAAAGCATCCCTTATCTAGTGACAGAATGTGTTCTTTACTCTATATTCATATCCTAGATAATCAAATTAGATATATTAATTAATTAAATAAAAATATATTCTATATTTATTTTATTTAGTAAAATTTTATTATGTTTATTAATGGTTATTTTTATCTGTTATAATGTAAAATTTCATCATTTAAGAGTGTTTATTTAATCAGTTTTTATAATCGATACACTTGTATATGTGTTTGGAAGATCATATGAAATGAGTATTGTTTTTCATAATTGAATAATATGTTGTTAATAAAAATATAGAATATTTAATGGTATTAAATATTATTTTTTTCATATGTGAGGATGATTCATTAGATAAAATGTTGAAGATAACATTTTAGATTATTTTGGAATTTTTTCAATCATCATATATTAGTTTTATTTTATTAATTAATATTATATATATATATATTTAAAAACATTAAGTAATATGTAATAAATATATTATAATATGGTTTAACCATTAATTTTTTTTATTACTATCACTGAATATGGTAATGGAAATTAAAAACTCATAGTCCTTGATTATGATAAATTATCACATAATGGATGATGTTTTCATTTTTAAAACAAAATGTGAGGGAAAAATGTTGATGAGTTTTTTCATTAACATAATTAAATTCTAGTATATAACTAATACTATATTTTTCATGTCCCTTGGATATTGGATGGTGAGTAGAGGAAGAAATAATAATATATAATTAATAGAAATTAAAAGAAAAAAGTGGGTTTTACCTCTTGAAATATCCTTCATGAGAAAATCATTTTGAAATATGAGTTTCATCTTTTATAGTGAAAAACGATTCTTGATTTTGGGGAGAGAATCGAGAATAAAATTGGGATTAATTTTTAATAGATTTAATTATTTTGAGCTGTGAGAAAGAGACATGGTGAGGGGAGGTATTTATAGTGGAAGAGATCAATGTTTTTTCATTATTTTATTCATTTGTTTACAATTTTTGACAAAAAATATGAATTGTTTGGATTATTATGAGTAAATTTAGTAAATAGTTCTTTTTAGTTAAATCCAATGGTTCTTACACCATGCATACATCAACTATTACTCAATAATTCATCTTTAAAGCTTATACCATAAATTACCATATTTTATTTTAAAAAAAACATCAACTATTTTATAGAAATACATTAAATGTATGCTAAATTTCATTCAAAAAGTATAAATAAAAAATGGAATCCATTTTATTATTTTTTTCTAAATATGTTAAATTTAATTTTGAAATAAAATCAACAATTACTCAAAAAAACAATTTTAAAAATTATAACTGATATTATAACAGATTGAACATTTAATTAAACTCTCATAAAATATTATTATAATAATAAGTCAAAAATAATTACCTTATGAATCAATTTTATGAAAATAAATGTTATTTTAAATCATTATAATGACTATAAAATTATAAATAAATAATAATGATTTATAAAAATACAAATGCTGAATTTTTCATTTCCAAATCATTTATTTACATATACTATGATATTATTATATCATATTTTTATTTAGAAGGTACCCAAATTTTATTTAATTATCCACATGTGGGGTCAATGTTATATTGGTAAGATAGCTCTTCCAAATATTCATATTACTATTACAACATTGATGTTAAAATTCCATTGGTTTAGGTTCTTAATTTCTATAAATAATTCTTATTTCATTCATTATTCATTTATAAAATTTCATTTTGTTATCAAGGTTATTTAATGTTATTTATACTACATAACATAATTATAAGAACGAAAAACTCATTTATATAATTATAGTTTGTTACATTCTCCTCCATATGAAATTTCACCCTTGAAATTTTAGTTTACAAAATAAGTGGAAAAGAGGTGAGGGTAGTTCTCCTTCATTGCCTCCTCTTGCTCCCATTTTTCTTCTTCAAACTTATGTTTCCTAGATATTAATTTTAAAAATAAACAAGTATTATATCTGAGAACTTTATCTCAATGGTCTAACAACTTCATCAGCTTCTACTTATAGGGGATATCATTTTATAGTTGTACAACCTCTAAATTCAGTACATGTCAGGGACCTGATATGTACTTCTTTAATAGGGATATATGGAATACATAGTGTACTTAAGACATGGTTGGTGGATTTTTTATTTGATAGACCATGGATCTGACATGATTAATACATTCAAAGGAGTGATGTACCTGGGATGTAACATTACTTACACCCCAAAACTCATGATCCTCTTCCACTAAGATATGCAGCCGTATACCATATCTCTAACATGAATCTCATGATCTTTTTCATGATTATCCACATAGATCTTCTATTGAATTTGTTCTTCCTTGATGTGATATTGAATGGTTTTTATATTTTCAACCATTTCTTCAACCACTTCCTTTCTGATATCTTAATTTCACCATCTTCATCCCAACATTCAAGGGTTCTATATCTTTTCCCATAAATGGATTTATATTGATCCTTTTGAATGATTGAGTATAAACTATTGATGTAAGATAATTAAACCAGAGGTATATGTTGTTAAAATCATAATTTGATGATTATAGAACACACTCTAAACATGATTTCTTTATTATAAATAGTACAAATATATTGGCCATCAGTTTGAGGATGATAGGACATACCAAAGTTCATTTATGTGTTTATATCATGTTGGTGACTTTTCCAAAACTTAGAGGTAAATACTGGATCTCGATCAGATACAATTTATTCTCATAATCCATGGATACTTAATATTTATATAATGTATATCTTTTAAAATTTATCCTGTTCCAAGTTATTTAAAATTTTGATAAATTGGGTTATCATTGTAAGATAATCGACAACAAACTAAATAACATTATATCCATTATATGTCTCTATAGGTCTCCTAAAAAATACCATGGTGATGTTTTCCTATTTCTATATTGGTATAGGTAAATTTTCCATCATCCCCTAATACTTTGTAATTTGTACCTTCAAATTATAGAATACCACGTACTTTGATGTATATTCAATGATCTCCCTCCTCCTATTTCCCACCAACAGTGCTCTCAGAGATCTTGATATATATTTTTGATCCCTCAATAAATAGAGAAGGTTGAGAAATATGCATCATTTATAAGATCTTAATTTATATCGGTATTGGATGGTACACATAGTCGTGAACCAAATATCACGACTCCATCATCATAAAAATTTAAATATAAGGATTTTCAATTTTTGATAGCTTCCACCTTTTTCTAAATTTTAACATCATTTCTTTGAGAATCCTTTATTTTCCCCTTAGGGATGGTTCAAGAATCTTTTGAAAATGGATTGATGATGTTCCTTCCATAACAATTCATGTATCCATTCTATGTAATTCTATGAATATTAGATCATTCTCAATTATCATCATTGATTAAAAGACACGATCCTTTCAACTTAGAGCATCAACAAAATTATTTTCTTTATGATGATGGTAGTTTATTGAAGATTCACAATACTTGATGATCTCTAACGATCTACATTGCCACTAATAAATCTACTTTAATTTGACTATATATTGGAGGCACTTAGGATTAGAATATATATCACACATCCCCCCATAGAGATAATGGTGTTATATTTTTAACACAATCGTCATAACTACAAAATCTAGGTCATGAAATGGATAGATTTTATAATTATTTTTCAACATCTTTGGTGTGTAGGCTATCACTTTATATTTATTTTATCAGTACATATCCTGATCCCATAATGGAATAGTCACTATAACACACAAATAGTGTCCCACTTGTCAGTAGTCTGATAAATTTACTAGCGATAAGTCTCTTTTTCAAATCATTGATGTAGTATTTACATCCACTGATCCATAAGATCATCAATCCATTACGAGTCATCTTGGTATTTCTGTTTTATAATCACATGATGTTCTTCATAAATCCTAGTTAATACCCATCTAGTCGACGGAAATTACTGATATTTATTACATATGTTATCCTAGTCCTCTATTTAGTCTAATTTTTCTTGAAATGGTTCACATATATTCTTTTGTTGGTGATAACATGCCACATGAATGTTACTACATCCATCTAGAACTCACATGTACTCTAATTTGTGTAAATTTTCTCCCTTCAGAAATTATTCAGTATAGTGTTCAAATGATCCTCAATTTCTTACGAGCTCCAGGAGTATATGAGAATACTAACACATATTTTTTTAGGTATTCTCTAAAAACTATATTCATTAAATCCATGAATCTTTTTTAACATTAGTGAGTCATAGGGAAAGAACATTTAACTCATATTGTCTATAACAAATTTGAAAGGTATTCATTGGAATATCACCTTTACCTAATATTAATTGGACATATCTCGGAAAAAGGTTCATCATATGGATATTATTGGCCTTGTGTAGTTTACTAAACATGTCACAGTAGAAGATACTTTTTCTTTGTCATGATTTTATTGATCTCATGATAAATAATTAAGAGGAACAATGATCCATCACTCCTTTTTATGAAGAGGACTATATCACACCATGATGAATCACTCAGGTATATAAAACCATTGTACATATTCTCCTATAATTTATTATTTAGTGCTTCCAACTCAATGGTGTTCATTGGGTAATGTTTCATTGATATAGGTAGAGATCCAAAAATAAGATCCATTAAGAACTAAAATTATCAATCACGAGTAAGATGAATTGGCAGATAGATTGGTATGTGAATGGTGATCTCTCTTTCCTGATAGATGATGTTGTCTTTATATAAAAATTCCTAATCAATGACAAATATAGCTTAAAACCTCACCAAATGATGCAAGGAATGATTTTATGGGAGGTTCATTCCAAAAAAATTAACTGAGGAGGGGTTATATACTTCGATGAAATAATTACCTCATTTATTATTCTCACATATAAATAAACCTCCATATTTTTCTCTGGTGTTTTAATAGTTCTAAAAAACATTCTAGATATGAATGAATGTGTATAACCTGAAAAAAATTGTATGTTCGCTATTCATGAATGAATAACCCATGTACCTATTACCACCTCATTGTTGGGAACCACCTCAATAGCAGTGATATCATTCTATCTTCCATGTTTCCTTGGAGGTTTTTGATTTTTATTTGTTGAATCAAATTGTGACCTGGGGAAATGGTTCATGCAATGCCCATGTTCCTTGCAGTTGAAACACTACACTGAATATTGGGTGTTGATCTGAACCTTCCTTTGTTATTCCACATTATTAGTATCCTTTATATCCCTCCATCATTTAATATCCAAATGCATTATTTCTACACATTTGATGAATCTCTTGGTTCCCTTTAGACAGTTTATCAGATGATTCTTCCCCCAATGTTGACATGTGGGATGTTGTATTTTATTTAAATCATGGGATTAATCTTTTATTCCTCCCTTATTAAAAACATTTTTCCTTTTTATCTTTGGTCCCACGAAACCATGAATAATATCTTATCTCCATTTCAACCTTCTGGAAAAAATAAACCATCTCATCAAAACTTTCAAATTCCTAAATCACCAATGATTTTTATACACTCAAATTTTGTCCACAAAAAAAATTTCCCACCTTGATTTTGATGTTCGTGAATAATACAGAGGTGTATCTTGAAATCCTTCTAGGTTTTTTCTCTTATGGCCTGATAGACTCGTCTTTCTTTTTTTAGTCCAAGGAACACCATTACTATATTAAGGTGAGGTATTTGTGGAAAATAATTATTGAAAAATATTTACATTAAATATTCCCATTCCATGGAATCAATTTTCTCTTTCAGATTCATGTTATAGATTAGTGGCTACCATTGACTGACTTCCCCATCAATATGATAGAGTACCATTAGAACACTCTCTTGTTCTATGAAATGGAGGACAAATAATATCATCTCATTGGATTTAATTCATTATTATTTTTGGAGGGTATCATAAGATCCAATAAATATAGGGGGCCATTGTTTCATGATGGATGCGACTGAAACATTCTCTTTCATAGGATTTGGAGTGTGTTTCACATGATTCATGTTATTATTCCAAACTTGATCTAGTAGAGAAATTATTTTGATGAATATTTGAGTTCAAGTCCCATGATATTTTTCATTTCATTAGGAAAATCATCACATTTCATATCACACTGACTGTTGGAATAAGTTATCTTATTCGAGACCATTAACTATGAAAAATTGAGAACATTTTGTGGGTCTTGATTATAGAGAAAATAATCATATAAAATTAATCATTAAACATTTAAGGATAAATTTTTATAATTAAATTATATACTAACATGGGGTTCCCTAGGTTTAAATCTATGTTCCCCATAGTGATAGAATAAACCCTAGGGTTCTTTCTAAAGTACTATATTCATAATCAAAAAAATAACTAGACCATACTATGATAACGAAAATAATAGTCATTAAAATTTATATATATTTTATTATGATTTTAAGAATAATTAACCAGGAAATACAATCTAAGGAACATAATATCTATTTTCTATTGAAGATTAGGTACATAATTAAAAATCATGAAACCAAAACACTAACATATTAAAATTAATCTTCCTAGGGTGATCCTAACATACATTGAGCTCTTAAATATTAACATACTTAAGTGAGGAATACATGGAAAAATTGTTTAGGTAAAAATCACCTTAAGGGAATAATCATTTGAATAAGTCATAACACATGGGTTTTAAGGTATAACTTGATGACAGAAAAAGTCAGGGAACATGAATTTACATACGGTGCGATAACATATTGAACATGGGATCATGTAGTCATGGAATCATAAAAATTTCAAAATAGAATAAAAAATGAAATAATCATTATTCTAGGATAACTGAAAAGACCATTTCACATGGAGGAGATCAAGTCAAGGATAACCACCACTACCACTGCACCTGAAGGAGAATGATTTAATGATAGCCTTCTAGATCATTACAAATGATGTCTCACAAGAGAAAACATTATCTAGTTTATTTTATTGATATCTGGTTGAACCCATTATAACATGTTCATGAATATTTTTTCCACATGATGAATCATACATAAGGAATATACATAAGCGTTACCCATGGAAAGATATGGGTATCGTAATCATGTCATAATGTATAAAAAATGGTTGTATCATAAAATTACCCTCGAAATAATAGATTTAAATCAAACATTCACCTTAATAATGTAAATTATGATATTTTAATGATAAATTATGTCTACTTTAAGTTTAAATATGTAAACATAATGTTTAATAAAGGTTATAAATGAAACATTTTAGTGTGGTTTAACGAAACTATTAAAAAGATATTAAAGCAGAAAAGAAATATTTTTTTTCATAAAATAATAAATGTACCATTGTATTTTATTAGAATAACATGTGGTATTCTAGTATAATAATTATGTAATATTATATATTGTTCATTTTAGTTAAACTTTTGTGAGAAATAAGAATGTTACCTTTAATTAGGATTGATTATCAGGAAAAATCGTGAAGGGCAAATTATTTAAAACATGAATTTCCACATAAAAATGATGAAATGGTCTAGATAAATGGGTTTTTAATATATAAATAGAATTTATAATATATATATATAATATGAAATAATTAAATTGGGGAAATGAGATAGAATGTGTAACCCGTTGATAAATGGAGGTTCAAAAAGATTCCCCTGCCTTATGTTTGAATGTGTTCTACACATGACCATAATAGATTGGATAATAAAATTTTGTCTATTAATTAATTAAATAATAATATATTATAAATGTATTTGATTTATTATAATAATATTATGTTCATTTGGGGCAATTTTGATTAGTTATATCAAACAATTTCATCTTTTGGGAGTGTATATTTCTGCAGTTTTTATGACTCATTCACCTCTATACTTGACTGGAAGACCGAGTAAAACAATAATATATTTCTATAATTTAGATATTATATGTTATTGAAGAACATCTAGAATATGAAATATTTTTTATAATTTTTTTTTCAGAATTGACAATGATTCATTAAATAAAACATTAATGATAACCATTTAGATTAATTTGGGGTTTTTTGTTCATCACAAACTAGTATTGTTTTATTAATTAATATTATGTTTAAATAATAGTTCCATAACAATAAATAATATTTAATACATATATTATAATATATTTTATCAATAAAAATGGGGTTGCAAACATAATTTCAGATGATATTGTAAATTAAAAACATGTTATCCTTTTGTACCACCGAAACACTTAATTTATCATTTCCAAAAAAATATTTACATATACTATGATATAATTACCTAATATTTTCATTTATAAGGTACCATAATTTTATTTACTTATTCATTGGTGAGTTTACTATTCTATTATTAAGATTATTATTCCTAATGGTTATATTACTATTCTCAATGGTCAAGTAACTATTCCAATGGTTTAGGATCCATACATTCTATAAATACTTCTGATTTATTTTATTATTAATTTATAAATATTATTATGTGTTATAAAATTGATTTTTGTTGATTAATACTATATAAAATAATTATAATAATATAAATTTCATTGTTAGAATTAAGGTTGTTACACCACGTCTCTAAAACAAAATCCACCTCACCTTTGTCTATTAGATTCCCACATGCAATCTCACCATCATAGAACATTCTGAGGAGGGTGATATGCATAATGGTGCACTAATATAGGTAAGAGTGCGTAATTCCTAGAAGTTATATGTCATGTTAGGTCCTACATGAATATGAAACTAATCGACACTGCTTCTCTGATGGTTGCATTGATTATAACCTCCCCCATTCTAATGAGGAGCCACATCGGGAGTCACTATATAGAGCACTCTGATGACTAAATCCCCTACTCTATGTATGTATGCGATGTTCCAATTAGAAAAGCAGTGTCCCCAACCTAAGATATTAAAATATGGTCTCCCACTAGGCCATTCTAGCTTCAACACCAATCAGTCTAATATTCAAAGTAGCAGGTTGACCCCTTCCCACTCCATCAACCCTGGTTTATAGCACTCAGTGCAGATATTAGGGGAACACCAAGGAAAATTACCATCAAGATGAATCTTCTACTAAACTTATGCCTCATTCTTCAACCATCATATGAAACCATATACATGCAATATGTAAAATTATATCTGTTTTTTCTCATTTGGGGTCAATATCCTAGCTAGATCAGAAGAAGGATAGGATAATTATCCTAATAATCAAAACCAATGATAGTCAATATAGTCCATCTCAGGATGAGTAGAATCAGTGTGAGAGGTCATCCCCACACTACCACTAATTAAGGTAGAGGTCCTAGCCAATCCTTCAACATCCAATTTTGTGATCCTACCGATGATACCACCACTGGTCAACATGAATGATTTTCTACTATTAATACCAACCAGAGTGGAGTTCCTCCCCACTCCAAAAACTATCATTATGATGGTCCACCCTATTCTTACTCTATTAATCAAAAAAATCCTCCTTTTTCCCTAACTATTCAATGAAATGATCCTCCCCTCTACCCCAATAGCAGACATAGTGGTCTTCTTCATTATCCCATTACCGATCAACATAGAGGTCCTACCCAAACAACCACCAACCGTCAACATAGAGTTCCTCAACATATTTATTTCAACAAAATCAGTGATTATCCCCAATAAAACACTGACCATCATGGTGGTCTTCCTCATACTTAATTCATAACCCAGTCCAATGAAATATTCGGGGGTATAAGGGTGAAAACGAGATACCTGAGGTTGATTCTGGGGAAGTGACATGACTTCATTGACACCACAGATTCTGATGTGATGGGAGACACTCTTAGAGAGAAGTCACTACAAATACTAGAGTCTGGGGAATTATCCTAGTAGTTTGAGCTTACTATTGTTGAATTTTAGGTCTATGAGATATTGAGTTCCCTCCCAAGAATCCTTCAGGTGGAGGATGTTTAGGCCCCCTTCCTGGGCTCAAAGTGCATCCATATTCATCACCACAAATTTCCATCCCCTATACCTCTAAAAATTTGAATCGGTTTCATAGTTATGGATGAATCCATTGGATGATGGAGAGAAATTATTTTATGCAATGAATGGAAAATGTCATCCCCGCACAATAGGTATTTGTGAAAACCCCATCCTATAGGGATTCGATGATGATGTTGGACCTATCCATGAGATAGAAACAACAAGAATAATAAATTAGACTTTCACAATGACTCCTATATCATTAAAATAGCACAATAATTATTTTACTTCAGTGTCAGCTCCCCAATCTAGGCCAAATAAAATTTGGGCTTAGGAAGACCATGTACATGACACATTCTATGAGAAGGATGACATGTGAGATGTTCTGACCGTCACTCTTCTTTGAGTGGAATTAAGGATTCCAAAACATTATATATTTTAATCTTGTATCACCTTATAGATGAACAATAAGTTTTTTCTAGCTATATAATTTGGGATACATTCTATTGACTCAATGATTGATAGTCATTCTATTTAAGGATCCAAGAGAATCTTGATTCCATAAAACAACAGTCTATAATGTTTTAGATAAAAGGAATCTTGGTAGCTTAGGACCATGATTCATTTTTTTACTATCAAACACTAAAATTGACATACATTAAGAGCCTCAAAGTGCATTATCAGATAACAGAAGAAGAAATCATGAATGTACATATTAGAGGCTGGGGAGAGTATAATTCTCTCAATTCCATACCTATCATGTATCAGTCCTCCATAAAAGATAAGGATGAGTGTTACACTTCTTCTACATAAATGGTTAACAAGGTCATCACATAGCTGCCCCAAGATAGGAGGAACATGGCCAGTGATATAAGGAATGATAGGGAAAATTCACTTCTAGGGGCAGGACAGTACATAAAATCCCCATAGGTCAGTGTCATTACTCATCTATGGAGAATGTAACTCAAACTCAAAAGTCATCTGAATGATTAATTTCCACAAAACATAAATATCTCTAAAATTTAAAGGTATATGCTGATCCCTCTAATCCAATTCAGGTTGCATTGAGAGTATATACAGATCCAATGGTATCCCCCATTCTCCAATAACTTGTTTCATACAAAAGGGTTCCCACGGAACACATTGTTTATCAGCACCCAGATAATGGAAATTCTCTAAGTGTTCCCATCTCTTCTCCAGTGGGGCATCTGATCCTTGTTGACACAGTACCCGTATTCGTGTTTGGTAGCCCAATAGAACAAGTCAATATAGAATACAATGGATATCAAATTAACACAAGGTATAGGTCACATGCCCTCAGTGAACATTATAATTATCCACCTTGATACTATTGTCATTCCCATCCCAAGTCGATGAGAATGTTAATTACTTTGTTTCAAGACACCTCTTTCCAAGATGAAATGATAAGTGCTCTCACTAGCCTTGTCAAGTCCTTGGAAACATGAAATGTTAAAATTCCACTTGATAGAAATCCATAACCAACATGTGTAGACAATGCCCGATAACCCCCAATGATAGAAAATCCCAACATTACCCTATTTAATGCAGTTGGTCACTCACTATAGCACCTTACCACTTTCTTCAAAGTGTTCAACTATGTTGGGGACCCAATAATAGCAGGAGAGAACCATTCTACGATCCTTCATTCAAATATTAAATGTCATTATTTATTTTGTGAAACCACTTAACCGTAGGTTCTATTACTAAGTGGGAGGGTCTATGACAGCAGTTACTCTCTATATTTAGCTTTACCACATGAAACAAAAGTATTTTTTTCCACTTTATGTTCAGGTGGAGGCTTCATAAGTGAGTCGTAGAAATTTTCAATACACGAAATGGCCTTAAGTATTCATTCTACATGACACTGTCATAAGTATATATGCTTATAATACGCATGATAAATGTTAAGAGTTATATGGTCATGGAACTCATCCCCAATAACAATATTGGTTGGTTATAGTATTTCTACAAAAATTCATATTATTTGGATGAAACTATGTAGAAGAATAGACAAGAGACACACCAACTTCTCCTCCAAACTCATTTTACAAGACATGTAAAATAATATAAGAACTTCACTATGTATGAAATGGTACCTTATTGGGTACACCTAGTAGATCATTTTTTATAAGAACCTCACAATGTGCATCCCATGAAATCCCAACATTACCTTACTCAACCCCACAAAGTCACACCATGCCATGTACAACTTCCTAGACGAGAAAATGTGTCCTCATCCCCCCATCAAGGCTATGATATTAGGGTTAATTTCCTAGATAGTGTAATATAGACCAATTTATTTAAATATTAATGGGTAAAAATATATTTTATCAGTTTACTGGAGAATGGAATTATGAAATTCTTAGAGTTTTGGATTCCCTAGGACATTAGAATCACTAGACACAATGTCCATTTCATGTACCATATGATCCCTAGTTACACCATTATAAAATGATTTGTGATTAATGATTGGATAAAGGAACAAAGAGATATTTCTATAGTAATGTTGTATTTCTAGAGTAGGTGTCATGTTTCATCACTAACACTGATAGTGACAATGAAGTCTCAAGAGAATAAAACTAGTCTCCCAGTCACAGGGCATAAAAATTTGAATGATGGTTTCCATTTAAGGTAGTAAGGGGCACTAATGGCATAATCCATGCCCATTTGAGAATCATATAACCTCTTGTTCTTGGTGCGCCAACTTCATCCACTACATCCAAATCTGCGTCACAACTGTTGATGTAATTGATGAACCATCACTGCTGGTGCAAAAGAAATCAGAGCCCCCCCAATGGTGTTAAATCCATAATGCACTCTTAATGATATCATGCCTCCTGTTATATGTGATTCACCAATGTTTAAGGAATGTAATAACCTAATGTTTATTTGTAATATTTTTTTCCAAATAATTTTGTTTTTTATTACATTATGTTATAAAAAATATAAATTAACCGACACGTACTGGGTTTCATTACTAAATAATGTCACGTAAATTAGAAATTAATGAAATTAAAATTAAATGAACTAAATCAAGAAAATAAATATATATTACAAATGTTAAAATGAGAAAATATGGATCTCCCCAAACTACTAGATTCATCACCCCCTATGTAAAAAATATGGAGAATAATAAAAAATAAGTAAAAAATAAAAAAATAATGAAAATGGAAATATAGATACTTGAGAGAAACTAAATTGAATATTTAGTAAATAAATTTAGATTTATTTATAAGAGGTACTATGACCATTCCAAATAGTAACATTACTATTGGGAATAGTAACCTAACCATTGGAATAGTAATTTTACCTAAAAATAATATATTTAAATAATAATAATATTTATCATTATTAATTCATGTGAATATAAATTTTATAATGTCAAAAAACATATATCAAAAATAAGAAAATCAATCAATATAAAAAAACATTAAATAAAGTATATTTTAATGGTTTTTAGTAAAAAACATTATTATTTTTGAAATAAATAAAAATTACATATTTTAGAAATTTATTTCTCCTAAAATTAATATTATTTATGAAATAATAATGTAATTATTTTCCAGGGGTATGTTTTTTGTAGTTTTTTGAAACATATTTATTTTTTTGTGAATTGTAAAAATAGGTGGTTTCACAAAATCGGTGTATCTTAAATTACATCATTCTTGTTTTTATAATGACATAATAATATCATTCAGATGAGAATATTCCGTGATATATATTTAATTTCATATAATATTCATTAATATATGATAATCATATTTCTCAATCCAATAATTAACTTTACAAAACCTAAATTCCAAAGTTATCCCTTAAAATAACAAATTTCCTTTCCTTCCACATTTATTTTTATTAATACAATGAAATAGATTTAGAAAGAATATTAAAAATAAAAAAAATAATTATACTATATTAATATATGATTTATATTTTAAAAATTCAGTATTTTATGTTTTAGCATTGATATTTTATTTTATTCAATATTATATTATAAAATTTCCCCTCTCCTAAAGAATAAATATCCTCTCCCTATCACTATGGAAAAACCCCTTCCATCTATTTAAAATAAAAATATCTTCCCAAATACTCACTATTGAGAGAATTAGAATCATTAGGGATGTTTTGGATCAATCCAACTCTAATCACTACAGGGTTATAGGGTTGTACAAGAGAAGCTACATTGAGGATTAATTAAGTTCTGATCCACTCTCTCTTTTTTATTTCGTCAACATCGTCCATTTCAAAATCCCATTTCAAAAAATAAAATAAAATATTTAATGGTTTTTTAATTTAAAAATATATTAATGATGATAACATACTATAAATAGAATGCTAATATAAAAAAAAATCAACTTCCCTTTCCCACTCTCCGGACAATGTCTCATCAATGGTCGGTTAACCAAATATTGAAACATTTCGAAGTCAATATATATAACCGTCATTATGGATGGATATTATAAAATACATAAAATATATAAAATTTAAATTATATCAATTATAGGTTTCTATAATTAATTATTCAAATGTACATGTCACAATTAAAAAAATAGGGAAATCAATGTGAAACGATAAATTTTTATGAAACAAAATATTTAAAAAACAATTCGATTTCATTACCCAAATTAATAAATATAATATGATTATTATAATGAAATATTTTATTTTTTAAATGACTATAATTAAATTCTATATCAATGTTTTGTTAAATATAATTCTGCTATTCAGGAAGAACAAATTTGTTGAAATAAAATTTGAATTATGCGAAGGGGATTCCATAACCCAATTCCATTCTTTGGGATACTCCATAATCCACTATATGAATATTCATATAATTTTCTTCTAATGTCCTTTCCCTTTTTTCAAAATAAAATAAAATTCCAAAACCTCGTATTTTACTCCCCTTAAAGTGCTTCTTATATTATCAAGAATAATGATGATTTATGTCTATGTATGATTTCCCTTATTCATTTGGGAACATAAATGATTATTCATGAATCAATGCTCTATGAAATTATTATAAAACCCATTATTTTATATTGTTTACTTTATGTCTATTATTTTTATTTGTTCTATGTGTAATTAATGATAATGTAAATGTTATCATATGATGGTTTAGTCTATATTATATTACCCTCAAATGTGTTGGGTGATGTGATGTTCCTTATAAGATAATGTTCAATATTCATGAACATGATTTTATATTTTTTCACAGTGATTATTTTATTATTATACACAGAAGTTATGTGTGAAAACTATTATATCTTTGTTCACAACTATGTGTGGTATTTGACCACTAATACATGATGTTTCATTTTTAATCATTGTAAAATATCCCTAACTTTATCCATTGTTTCTATCACGATGGTGATGATAATCATATTATTATATTTTAATGATTATTATTATTATCTCTGATGTTATATTTTTTTATGTACCATATTAATTCTCTAATGTGATTTTATATCACATTTTTCATTGATTTATATCATTGGTTGATTACATGTACTGAGAAGAAATTGAGGGCCAAAATGTATATAGTGAAGAATGAATTAAATAATGTTTGTGTTTTATTATGAAATAGATATGTATAATACTAATTTTCAAATTACAGTAAACATTAGGATTTGGTATTTTTAATTATATTGTGTTGTTTATCATTAAATAATGTAATAACAATGTATGAAAATTAAGGTTTCTACAGTTGTTATCATATCATATTTTATTTAATTTTGAAAATTTTATTATAATGAAAATGTGAAAAATATAATAATTATCATATGTATATGTAAAACATAATCGAATAGTATTTTAAGAAAAGGGTATAAAAGGATCCCATAAGATAAGCCATTAATGTTATCCATATAAAAGAATATAAGATATTTATTTAGGATTATTTGACTTATTATTTGATAAAAAATCTCTATTTTATAAAATGGTGGGAACTAACAGAAACTATGACAACAATATGCGTGAGGGACAATGCAATGATTTCCTGGGGGACATCCCCATTTCAAAGGGAAGTAGAGTTTAGAAATTTTATAGAATGCTTAACCAACTATCTTATTATATGAATAATTACATAAATCATGTTAAACATCCACCTTCACCAAGGAATGATCAACATGACATTGAGTCCTTTATATGTAAAGGAATACTAATGTATTGTGGAACTTATGATCCACTTGTCATGGAATAGTGGGTTAACTCGATAGAGAATATCTTTTTTATTATTCATTGTTCGGAAAAGGTGATGGTGACTCTCCCAATTTATCATTTAAGTGGTTAAGTCGACCAATAGTGGTTTTTTTATTATGAAGAAGAAACAAAAGGATATAATAGAAGTGATAGAGTGGGATGATTTTATGAAATCATTTCTTCCTAAATATTTCCCTTGAACTTCTTAAACAAATATAGAGAGATAAATTATAAGGATTAAGAAAAAAGAAAGGTTTTTGTCATGACTTATGATGAAAACATCACAAGGCATGAAAGATATGGCTTGGGATATGTTATCAAAATAGAAAAAATAGATTGTTCTTTAGAGAATTAAAAACACTTCTTTTAAATGATATATCTATATGGGATGTTGGGAGTTATGAATAAATGGTTTGATTATCTCTCAATCTGTAGATAAATATTAATGAATGGTCTCATGGTTAGGGATATAAAAAGAGAATAAGGTATTATCTTGTTGGTTGGGGAAAATGAAAAAAGAGGAAAGAGGATCTAACTACCCACATGTAGTTAATGCTGGAAGAATAATCATCGGAAATGATTAAATGTGATGGGGAAATGCATTAAGTAATAGATTGAAGGGAACCAAGCTCTTAAAATTTTATGTGACATAATGAATCTGAATAACATTATTTGGGAAACATGGTCCCCTTCAAATAAACCACCTATGCTTTAATTATTTTAATGTAGGGTGAAATGGAAATATGCAAGATAGTGCAATAAACCTCATTTATTTGGAAGTAATGAGATTGAGAAGCCAATAACTCTAAAAGAGTAGGGTAAACCTTATGGAATCATGACATCTAATGTGGAGCATAAGAATGAATTTTTACATGGGACAATTCATATTAACATAGTAATTGAAAATGTTTTATTTTATTTGGATTATACGCATTCCTTTATTACTTTCATGTTTCCTATAACTATTGAGTCAAAACCATGATACCTTGAGATCAAGATATCAACATAAAAATAGGGGTGATGTAATTGAAACCTAGTTGTAAGACTATTCTCCTATGGGCGTATGTGGAATGATTGTTAAATCAAATAACATAATGATTCACATAGTGGAATTTGACACTATACTTTGTGTGGATTGGATCTCATTATATTGAGAGAAAATAAATTTTTTGGAAAATTAAATATCTTTAAAAATTATAAACTGTCTAACGAACATCTAAAAATGTATGGAATATCATGAATCTATTTTTTAAAATCCCTCAATGGCGAGGGTCTTGATTCCCTATGAAAAATATTTCCATTCTCCAATGATTGATTCATTTGAAGGTATCAACCTAGAGGAAGTTACCATTATGAAAGAATACACTGATGTATTTCTAGGAGTGTTTCTTAGACTTCCTATAGATCATAAGGTAGTTTTATCAATATATCCCATACCAAAATCCACTCCTATATCAGAATTCCCCTACAGGATTTCCCTATCAAACTAGATAAGTTAAAGAAGCTCCTACAAGTGTATTTAGACAAAGAGTACATATTCATGAGTGAATCAAAATGGGGTACTCCCATTCTCTTTATGAAGAATAGGGATGGATCAATGTGGTTGTGTATCAATTATTATAAGCTCAAAAAGATCACCATAAATAACAAGTATCTTTTATAAAGGATTGATGACTTTCTCTATCATCTGTAAGGAGATCAATACATATCACAGTTGAATAATAATTTTGTATATCATCAATTGAAGGTAAATAAATATGATATTGAAAAAACCTCTTTTCATAAATGGTATGGGAATTATGTGTTCATAGTGATTCCCTTTGGACTTACTAATTCCCTTACAATATTTATGGATTTGACGAATAGATTACTTAGACACTACCCTGAAAAATTTGTGGTAGGACTTATCGATTATGTTTTCATTTAGTCTAAGAGAATAGAGGAAAATGGAGAGAATATAAGGATTTTTGTTGCAACATTAATGTAGGAGAAAAATGTAGGATATGTTAATAAAGTGTGGATTTGGGATGTATCAAGTCACATTCTAGGGGAACATGATCACATGTTTGGGAATTTCTATGTAACCATCCAAAAATGAAAATTGAGGAATGTAAGATACCCTATACTGTCAAAAAATCCATATTTTTATATTTTATCCAGGTACTACTGATGTTTTGCTAAATATTTATCATGACTTTTTAGAATGATAACTAAATTATCACCAAAGGGTTAAATTATGCATAGATGGAAGAATGTGAGGAAATATTCAAGGAGCTCAAGTTGAAAAAAATTAGGGAATATTTACTCACACTACAAATATATGGTGATGGTTTTTTGATATATAGTAATGCTTCAATGAAAGGAATTGTTAGTATAGTCATTTTGAATGTAAATGTGATAGACTACGCCTCATAGAAGTTGAAGATCCATGAGAAGAACGACCCGATGCTTGATCTGGAGATAAAGACTGTGATGATTGTTGTAAATATTTGGAGACAATACCTCTATGGTAAAATGTGTAATATATATACTGATAAAAAGAGTATCAAGTATATATATTACATAGGATTAGTCCAACATTATTCAAATAAGACAGTTAGACATAATCAAGAAAAATAATTTCTCTACTCACTATCATATGGGAATGGAGAACTATGTAGCTAATCCTCTTTGTAGAAATGAACATGTTTCTATATCCATGATTAGGATTTCGAAATCCCCTATATTAATTAGAATTAAATGTATGGATTTGGAAATCATTATGGAGTGGAATACATCATACCATGAACAAGTTATTGGAAAACCACATATCCAAGAGAATATTATTGATCGACACATGTATAATATGGAGCTACAAATGAGGTGAACATAGTAATTGATGCAAAGAATCATGAGTTTCATATCGATGATGGTGGTGTGAATTTGTTTTGCGAAGTAATATTTTTGCCTCTATTAGCTGATAAAAAAATTTATATTGGATAATACCCATATATATACTTTCTCCATTCAACCTGAAAGTACTAATATGTATCATGTTCACTGAGAAACCTTCTGGTGGGACAACATGATGAATGAGATTTTTGAGTACATGTCATGGTATTTGGTATATTAGAAAATTAAAGAAGAGTGATAGAAGTACAAAGGTATAGTGAAACCATTTCCTATACCAATTTTTAAATTGGAGAATGTTACTATGGAATCTATTATTAGTCTCCTAAAAAACGAAATGAAATAATGTTATTTATGTTGTGGGGGACCGACTCACCAAGACTGTGAACTTTATCACCATTTGGAATGATTTATAGCCTGAAAATAATTCCGAGATATATGTGAATAGTGTGGTGACAATACTTGGGGTTCTACATTCTATCATCTATGATTGTGATCTATGGTTCACAACTAAATTCTAGATATTTATTTAATATGTTTTCAATTATTTGTTTAATTTTAGAACGTCTTATCACCCTAAAAAAATATCCAATATGAAGGAAATATTCCAAAAACTTAGGACATTCTATGATCCCACAAAAGATTATTCAATGGTGGATGGGATCAAAATCTATCACTGGTCGAGTTCTCATATAATAGTAGATCCTACTTGAGTATTCAAATGTCTCTATATGAAGCTCTTTGTAGGTAGAAATGTATAACACGAAATTATTGCGATGAATTTGGAGATATAAATAAATATAGATATGATCCTGTGAAATAAATTACAGAGAAGGTTTAAACCATCCAAAAACATATAAAAGATTCTAACAATCGGTAAAAGGGATATGTTGACAACCATAAAACAGACATTGAAATTTATTTTTTTAAAAAAATCCTTCAATATCACCATGGAAGAGAGTCATGCATTTTGGATAGAAATGGTTACTTAGTCTTAGGTACATTGCCCAATTTGTGATCCTTTACCGCATATGAGTAGTGGCCTATCATCCTCTACTTCTATAAAATATGGCTCATGGTCATGATTTTTTACATGTATATCTCTAGAGGAATTACATACAACCCTCACATGTACTGAATAAAGAGGTAATACAACTAGATAATGAAATACTATATGAATAAAAACTGGTAAAGATATTAGAGCATAGAGAAAAAGTTATACACAATAAGAAAAAAACCTTGTAAACCTTTTGTGGGGGAACCATAAGTATGAAGTGGCAACTTGGGAATGAGACGAAATAATGAAACCAAATTATGATTATCTATTGTAAACAAAGAATATTGATCTCCCCAGTTTACTAGAATATCAGCCCCACTGAAAACAATACAGAGAAGTAGAAAAATATTTACAAATGAAGAAAACATTATAAAAAATGGAAAAATAAAACCTTGAGAAATAATGGTTTAAATATTGAGTGAATAAATGTATAGGTAATTATAGGAGGTAACGTAACTGTCGGAATAGTATTGTGACCATCATAAATAGTAACCTGATAGTTGGTAAAAGTAACTCAAATATTGGAATATTAATTTTAACTAAAAAATATTAAATTATAAAAAAATATAATTTATCATGATTAGTTTATAGAAATATTAATTTTACAATTTCAAAAAAAATACGACGAATAAGAAAATAAATGAAAATATAAGAACATTTTTAATAAACTATATTTTAATGTATTTATAAAAATATATTTTAATATTAAAAATAAAAATTATATATTTTATAAAAAAAATTTATAAAATGAATATGATTTTGTAAATTAGAACATCGAAATTGTATAGGGGTGTGTTTTTGGTAACTTTCTAAAATACTTCAATATTTGAGTGAATAGTAAAAATACATTTTTCACATAATTGGTGTATTTTAAATTAAATTATCTATGATGTAAAAATGAAATAATACATTCTATAACACAATATTTTTCCATGATATATTTTATTTAATAATCTAATATGAAAAAAATTATATACTTAACATCCAAAACTATAAAAATTCCAAAACCTAAAGTAAAAAGTGATTCCTTAATATAATATTTTTTCTATTTTTCCACAGTCTGTTTTGAGAAACTAATGAATTAGAATAATAATGGGGATTTAAATTCTTTAAAACATTATATAATATTAATATATAAATTATATTTTCCAAATTTTACTATTATATATTTTACATTTGATATATTATATTTTGATATTATATTCTAAAAATAACCCTCTCCTCAAGTATAAGTACCCTCTCTCCCTCCCCAAAGAAAACAAATCATCCCATCCATTATAATTCTCAAGATATACACAAATCCTACCTATTAGTCCCCTTATAATCCTTAGTGTCATCCAAGATAAATCATATTATAGTCCCCATGGTGTTGTAGTCTTGTATAAGAGAAGATATGTATGTTCTGATCCACTCCTCTATCATTTTTACATATCCTTACACTATGTTTTCGAAAATACCTTTCACAACAACAACATAAAAAATTATTATTTATTAATTTAACATTATATTAATTAGTTTTACCTAATTTATGTATCATACTACTATATATTTAAATTTCCATGTTCTCCTTCCCACTCTCCATACAATGTATCATCAATGGACACTTAACCACATATAATGACATTGCAATTTCAACACATATAATCATAATAATGGATGGATATTATAAAATATATATATGTAAAAATTTAATTATAGTAATTATAATATTTGGGAACTAATTAAACTAATGTATCATTTAAATTTATGAAAAAAGAGAAATCAATGTGAGATAATATTTTTTATGAAAATCAAGATAACAAGACACTTTAATTTCATCAACATAAATTATGAAGTATAATCCATTGATTATAATTGATAAAAAGACTTATAAATAACTATAATTAACTTATGTATCATTAGTTTAATAAATATGTATATTTATTCCTGAGGGGAAAAGGTGATAAAATAAAGTTGGAATTAATGTAATGGGATTCTCAAACCATATTCCTTTATTTGGATTATTCTCTCCTACACGGTAAGAATTTATATATATTTTTCATATAATTTCCCGTCCATTTTTCTTTTGGGGAAAACTGTAACACCTCGAGATTTTATGAAAAATATTCTTTTTAATTTCATTGATGTATTGTGTTTTACACTACACCAAAAGGATCTTTCACTACACGCATCCATGACTTGGCTTGCATTACACGCAATCACGACCTTCCACGATAGCGTGTGTTGTACGCAATACTGAGTTTCACTAAACGACGATATGTTATTAAAATATTATTAATAGTAATACCCACTTTTTAAAATTTTATAAATTTTATCTTTCAAAATGGACTTCATTTCTATATTCAGAATATCAAAATTATCCTAGGGTGAATTTTTGGTATTTTTCTGAAAACTTTCAATTTTTGATGAATAGTGAAAACACTGGGTTACTATTTAAAAACTAACTTTTTATATAAATAATTATTTATTTTATTTAAATTTATTTCAGGTCAAAATTGATACATAATACCTATATAAGTTCAATTTAATTCATTGGAGTCATTTTATAATAATTTTAGACATATAAAAATTTTATTGAACTTTTCACCGTCTTTTACACACATCCTAGGAGAGTTTGAAAATTTACATAAAACTTAATTTTACCGCTTCTGTGAGTGGAATTTCCAAAATCCAAGAAACAAGGTTAATATCAAGGAGTAAAATGTGGATCAATAAGATAAAAATATTTTTGGTGAATAGTAACTTTATACTTTTATTTACCACACTTAAAAGTAAATATGGTAATTAAAGGTAAAAATGATATTATTACTACCCTAACACATGTCCTAATTCTATTGTATAAGTAAAATTCGACCAAAAACAACCTTAGGAATAAAATATTACCCTTTAGGTCCACTTGGATTAGATTAGGACATTTATTATTATTTTATTTAAAGATAAGTTAAAATAGTTATAATCAAAGTTTAATAACCAAAACATTTTTAATGTAGAGTTATAAATAAGATAAATTAGACTAAATATTAATTAGAAATATAAAAATATTTCCTACATAATGGTATTTTATTTATAATTTTTAGACATTAAATAATGTAATTTATTTATGACACAATGATGATGCAATAATTACCTTATTAATGAAATATTAACATAATTGATGTTATAAATACCAAAATAAATGTAATTTGAGACTTTTTATGAATTATACTAATTTTCAAGGTTAATATGACATGTTATTATTGATTTAATTAACTTTTTTCTAACTAATAATGCTGTTATGATTTTCAAAAAAATCAAGTACCAAATAGTGTCAAAATTGATATAAAATAGTTTTTTAAACAAATATTATATTATTAATTGGTATTTTATTCCTAAAAATATACGTTTCATAAAAATGACTTATATAAGGATA
This sequence comes from Viscum album, assembly GCA_963277665.1. Lineage (NCBI taxonomy): Eukaryota > Viridiplantae > Streptophyta > Magnoliopsida > Santalales > Viscaceae > Viscum > Viscum album. Next base: position 1,114,132,770 of record OY728147.1, read on the forward strand.
TATATTAATAATTAACCCCTTGGGGTTATTTTATCTTGTTATAGTATGTTTATTAACCATATAGTGTAAGAAAACAAAAAAACACGGTAAAAGTTAAATTATTTAACATAGAGTTAAATCTAAATGATAAGGATAAAATAGTAACCTAAACTTGTATAAAACTTATTGTTTGAGAGTATTTCTACCCATTCCAACCTTATCTTTGAAATAAATCAATTTTGAGCTATTAAAAACCAAATATGACTTTATTATAAAATAATATTTTAAGTTTTCCAAAGGTGCACCTCTCCTCCCTTATAAAAAGGGCACCCATTCCCTCTTATCTTAACACCCTTTTGAGCCTTTAATCTCTGCAAAACCCTGACCATTTCTCTTCTTAACTTCCCTAGAAACATTATGGAGGTTCTTGTCTTCTCAAAAGACCAACTCTATTTCCCTAAGAAGAATTTTAAAGGAGGTGCGTCGAGGAAGAGGTAATCTCTTCTACTGACTCTTTCAAGTTTCTTTCTTCTTCTACATCCTCTTATTTAGTTGTTTAATTATAAATTAATAACATAAGTATTAATTATATACTGATATGTTATTATAAATATGAAACAACCCTATTTTACCTTCTATCCATCCTACGAAAAATGAAATCACCGCGCGTGCGTATGTACGGAATACCGTCTCCAAGCCGTGGTGTAATCTGTTTTCGACCACCACCTTACTTGGATAGGTATAATGGTGTAAATAAATAACTATATATGATTATTGTAAAGTTATATTGATTCTGAAATATTATACATACACTTAAATACCATTCCACGATCATGGGAATGATATCATCGCTCGTGCGTACGTACAAACTACCGTCTCCACGACACGATGAGATTCATTCTCCATGTTAACCATTAATGAATGATTATAAAGTATATATAATGAATAATAATGAAATATATGAAATAATAATGATAATGGATTTATGTATATATATATGTATGTCATCTACTTAATTCCATTCAATTCAATAGGGAAACGAAAACAGCGTTCATGCGTACGTACGGCCTACCGTCTCCATGAACGGTGTATTTCATTCCATTTATCTATCTATCATATATATATGTATATTCTGAATATATATTATATATAAATCATGTTTTACATTCTGTAATTAATTAAATCAGGATATTAGTAATAATATCAAGAACAACATGTCGAAACACATACGATAAATGAAACGATTTTACCCAAAACGCTGCTTTAACATGGAATTTACAAAAGAACGTGTAATATAATGTCATAAGTGAACCACATTTGATATCATAACAATGAATATGATTCTGTAATAAGTCAATGACATTATTTAAATCATTATACAGGATTTTCAGATACGTACGAAGCATATCAGACCTAAGGTAAGAGATAAATATTCCAATCTCGCTCTTATCCGAGATTGTTTATTTATAAGTATTTATTGGGGTTTTTGTTTCATCCATGTCCCTATTTTCTAAAAATGTTTTCATGTATATTTAATGTCCTTTTTACCAATTTTTAATTTTACCACATTTTATGAAATGAAACTTACTTCTGTTTACCACACAAGGAACTTTTTGACTTTTCCGACAAAAGTACGAGGAGAATGTTATTTTTAACTTATATGGCGTGAAAGGATTTTTACGGTTTCATAACGCCTCATTTCACGAAGATTCCTCTGCAAGATTTCATGATTATTTTTAACAAAATCCTTTTCTTTTAAAATTTCATGTCATTTTGTGAAAAGAAAATGATTTTGAAGAAGAAAGGATATTTTTCTAAAAAATTCATTTCAAGTGTTTTATCAAAACTATTTTCCATCTAAAATGAAATTATTTAATATGTTTATGTTTCAAGTATAATGTCCCAATTATTTACATGGTTTTATTCTTTTTATGATGAAATGATAACCATTTGTTTTATATGGATTACTTTATGATGCGATGATGTTTATGAAACCCATTTTATTCTTTGGGTTATAATAATGATTTATGTATATTTTGTGGCACAAGTAAGAATGATTTAATTATGAGATGGGTGGGAACTATATATCCCTCCAATTAATTGGGTAATGATTTATATCTCATGAGATAGACATGTTTGGAATGGAAAGTAAATCCGGTTCAATAATACAGGGCTGGAACGACAAGTAAACCTTGTTCAGTAAGAGACTTTGTCAACTAATATGGTCTTGGAAGAAATGCCTTGGCTACTATGGAAATAATATCATGTGATTAATGTTTTTCCAAAATTACATGTTTTATTCCCATGATATTTTATCATGATTGATTTTTCATTATGATCTATGCCTTACGTACTTCCTTGTTTTATTTCATTGCTCAAGATTTTGAAGTGTAAGAATTATGTTCATGTTTTTAAGTTCAAATGTATATGGTTGGTTTTATTTTCTACATGCTTACCCTTACTGAGCATTTGATATCACCCTTAATATTTTCTCTTTTCCCCAGGATATAAAGAAAAGTTTTAGGTAAAAAAAGGGAAGATCTTTATGGGAGATGTTGAAGATATTTCACCATGATTAGAATATTATGTTTCGAGTTTCCAAAGACACTAAACTATTACAGTCCTTTGCTGTTTTTTTTGTTATGTATTATGTATTCAGAAAAAGTAATGTAATGTCCTTGTACGTCATGATTTGGGTATCTACAGTTGGTATCAGAGGAAAGTTTTAGTTATCCTTTGGAAACTAGGATGCGAAAACTTTAATGAGATCCCTAGAGATATTTCTATGGTATGTCTAGGTATGTCCCTAAGGTTATGTATAAGTATAGATTATAGTCCTAGAATTATGGTAATGATATTAGAACTAATCCTAAGATGTTATATATTGAAGGTACTCCCCCTTTCTTATGTTGTTTTCCCTAGCATGATTTTTCCTCTCACACTATTCTTTTTGGGTTTTAGACGATGGCTGGAACCCGAAGGAACCGTGTTGATCAATGTAATGGACAATGCAATGATTGTCTTCCTGAACAAACCAATGTTATGAGAGATGGAGTGAAAAATATTATTGATATACTTACACAATCTATGAATCATTCTGGACTTCCAAATGAGAAAATAAGGGAACAATATTCTATTGAGTCCTTCACGAGGCAACGTCCACCTTCTTTCAGTGGGTCTTCTGATCCACTTGTTGCTGAACAATAGATCAGTACCATTGAAAAGATATTTTCCATACTTCGCTGTTCAGAACATGAAAAATTCATTCTGGATATTTACCGTTTAGAAGGTGAAGCAGATCAATGGTGGACTCTAATTAATAATACGAGGCCCCGAGATGAAATTGAATCCTTGGAATGGGATCAGTTCAAGAACTTATTTTTAAATACATACTTCCCTCGTATTCTTCGAAAAAATATGGAAAAGTATTTTCTTGAGCTTAAGAAAAAGGATGATGAATCTGTTGGTATATACGAAGTGAATTTTAAAAGGCTTTCAAGGTATGCATCTGGCTTTATCATCCAACCTGAAAGTAAAGTTGATTGATTCTTCAGTGGCTTAAAACCAAGTCTTCGAAGGGCATTAGCTATAAGACACTTCAGTAGCTATGATGAAATTGTGCGTTGTGCTATCAAGGTAAAATAGAAGTTGGTGTTACATATCCATCTCATGGTTTTGACAAGAAACGAAAGATGAAGTTCAAGGAGAAATCATAGAATAATGGTGAAAAGAAGATAAATGTTTCTTTAAGCTCAAAGTGTGGAAAGAAGCATGGTGGATATTGTCTTAAAGGGAATAGAAAATATTTTAAGTGTGGAAAAGAAGGTCATCGAGGAGCTGAGTGTTGAAGTAATGGAAAAAGGGTTTCTAATGATGTGAATAAGGAAAAGACTGTAGAGAACGCACCACCAACACTTCAATGCTTCAAGTGAAAGGAAATGGGGCATTATGATAATCAATGCCATAATCCAACGGTTAATGATGATCAACGTGAGTAACCTCATAAGGAAAAGGACAAAGGGAAGTCACATGCGATCACTATTAGCAATGTTGAGTATGACAACGATGTGGTGGAATGATTATTTGTATATGTAAAGGGATTCCAAAATAATGTTGTGGAATATCATTTATAGTATTGTGGAACATTGGAATATCTATGTAATGGTTTATCGTGGATTTCGATAATTATATGGTACCGGTAACCTTGAAAAGTGATTCAAATATTTTGGAAAGTAGATGATATGCACATAAAGAAGGGATAAGGAGATAATGAAATGTTTGATAGTATTAATGAGCTCATGACTAATATAAGGAAAAAGTGATATCATGGTTTGAGTATATAGAATTTTTGGGATTTTGGTATATGGAAAGAGTTACCTTGTGACAACATTCATGTTTTCACTATGGCTCAAGAGAATACATGATTAAGGTATTCACATGTTTGGAATGTGACCAACAAGATATATCGTATGATATATGGGGGATAAATGATGGTATTCACATGCTCGGTAGATGACATTTCTAGTAATTGTTTTCTTTATACTATGAGATTGGATAGAAGTATTTTTTATAAGCCTAAAGATTGGAATGAATTAAGTTAGACATAAGATAGTATTTTTTTCTATTTTATTGCAGGAATGTTATTATAATTTAGTTTTAGAAAAAGGGATAACCTGCGGGATGGGAGACAACCTGTCGCGTCGGACAAGGTTGTGGGAATCAAACCCACAACTGAAGTGCGACATGCCTTTATCACCTACGACTGGCCTACAAGAAGTCCCTAGTTAGTAGAAACCAGTTTTATTTTATTAAGTGGTATGATAGATGAAGTATAAGTCCATTTTAGGAACCATATATGATTAAAATCACCATTGATGGACTTATGTATATAACTTTTTCCAACCTTATGTTTGAGACAGATGGAATTAATTATCATTCTATCGTATGATCTTCTAACACTTCACGAATGAAAAATTCAACTTCATTTCTTTAAGAGATTTAGTGTAAATTGTTCAAGTCACGAAAAACGGTGAGATTATGATGAAATAAAGTAAGTATTTCTTCAAATTCAAATTCTTCAACTTTAGGGAAATGATCTTGATAACCAAAAATATTGTCCTAGTTCCCTTATATCCAATGAATCAGATGATACCTTAGATCAACAAAAATTTATGGCTTTGTGACTATTGGATTTATCATATCCATGTCTTCTACCACTCTCCATCAGAACTTGATGGTTAGATTTCTCTTCCATATCCATATTTTCACCTATGTTATCCTATGTGGAAACCCAGTGATTAGTTAATTTGGGAAACTGTTATGTATCATACATTAGTTTTTAAAGATAAGTTTTGGTATCCCTTTTTACGATGTGGGTTTCTATGAAAGAAACTTTCAAGTAGTAAACCATTTATAAGCCTAATGAATTTCGAGGGAGAAATTAATTTTAAGGGGGGTAGATTGTAACACCCCGATATTTTATGAAAAATATTCTTTTTAATTTCATTTATATTTTTTTTTGTATGCTACACCAAAAGGAGATTGCACTACACGTATCCCTGACTTGGCTTGCATTACACGCAATCACGAACTTCCACGATAGCGTGTGTTGTACGCAATACCGAGTTTAAATAAACAACAATATGTTATTAAAATATTATTAATAGTAATACCCAATTTTTTAAATTTTATAAATTTTATCTTTCAAAATGGACTTCATTTTTAGATTCGGAATATCAAAATTATCCTAGGGTGAAGTTTTGGAATTTTTCTGAAAACTTTAAATTTTTGATGAATAGTGAAAACACTGGGTTACTATTTAAAAACCGACTTTTTATATAAATAATTATTTATTTTATTTAAATTTATTTTAGGTAAAAATTGATACATAATACCTATATAAGTTCAATGTAATTCATTGGAGTCATTTTATAATAATTTTAGACATATAAAAATTTTAGTGAACTTTTCACTGTCTTTTACCCACATATTAAGAGAGTTTGAAAATTTACATAAAACTTAATTTTACCACTTATGTGAGTGGAATTTCAAAAATCCTAGAGACACGGTTAATTTCATGGAGTAAAATGTGGTTCAATAAGATAAAAATAATTTTTTTTGAATAGTAACTTTTTATTTTTATTTACCACGGTTAAAAGTAAATAAGGTAATTATAGGTAAAAATGATATTACTATTACCCTAACACATGTACTAATTATATTGTATAAGTTTAATTCGACCAAAAACAACCTTAGGAATAAAATATTACCCTTTAGGTCCACTTGGATTAGATTAGGACATTTATTATTATTTTATTTAAAGAAGAGTTAAAATAGTTAAAATCAATGTTTAATAACTAAAACATTTTTAATCTGGGGTTATACATAAGATAAATTCAACTATAAATATTCATTAGAAAGATAAAAATATTTACTACAAAATGGTATTTTATTTATAATTTTTAGACATTAAATAATTTAATTTATTTATGACACAATGATGATGCAGTAATTACATTATTAATGAAATATTAACATAATTGATGTTATAAATACACAAATAAATGTAATTTGAGACTTTTTATGAATTATAATAATTTTATAGATTAATATGACATGTTAGTATTTATTTAATTAACTTTTTTTGAACTAATCATGCTGTTATGATTTTCAAAAAAATCAAGTACCAAATAGTGTCAAAATTGACATAAAATAGTTTTTAAAACAAATATTATACTATTAATAGATATTTTATTCCTAAAAATTTAAGGTTTGTCAAAATTACTTATATACGGATATATATATATATTAATAATTAACCACTTGGGGTTATTTTGGCTTGTTATAGTATGTTTATTAACCATATAGTGTAAGAAAACAAAAAAACACGGTAAAAGTTAAATTATTTAACATAGAGTTAAATCTAAATGATAAGGATAAAATAGTAAAATAATTTTTTTTAAAACTAATTGATTGAGAGTATTTAAACCCATACTCACCTTATATTCTAAATAAATCAATTTTGAGCTACTAAAAACCGAATATGACTTTATTATAAAATAATAATTTATGTTTTCCAAAGGTTCCCCTCTCCTCCCTTACAAAAAGGGCACCCCTTCCCTCTTATCTTCACACCCTTTTGAGCCTTTAATCTCAGCCAAAACCTTCCCATTTCTCTTCTAAAATTACCTAGAAAAATTCTGGAGGTTCTGGTCTTCTCAAAATACCAACTCTACTTCCCTAAGAAGATGTTTAAAAGAGGTGCGTCAAGGAAGAGGTAATCTCTTCTACCGAATCTTTCACGTTTATTTCTTCTTCTACATCCTCCTTTAGTTGTTTCATTATAAAGTAATAAAATAATTATTACTTATATACTGATATATTGGTATAAATATGAAACAACCCTATTTCACCTTCTATCCCTCCTACGGAAAATGAAATCACCGTGCGTGCGTACGTACGAAATACCGTCTCCACGCCGTGGTGTAATCTGTTTTCGACCACCAAATTAATTGGATGAGTATAATGGTGTAAATAAATAACTATATATGATTATTGTAAAGTGATATTTATTCTTAAATGTTAGACATACACTTCAATACCATTCCACGATCATGGGAATGATATCATCGCTCGTGCGTACGTACGGACTACCGTCTCCACGACACGATGAGATTCATTGTCCATGTTAACCATTCATGAATGATTATAAAGTATATATAATGAATAATAATGAAATATATGAAATAATAATGATATTGTATTTATGTATATATATATATATTTATGTATTTCATCTACTTAATTCCATTCAATTCAATAAGGAAACGAAAACAGCGTTCATGCGTATGTACGGCCTACCGTCTCCATGAATGGTGTATTTCATTCCGTTTATCAATCTATCATATATATATATATGTATATTATGAATATATATTATATATAAATCATGTTTTACATTATTTAATTAATTAAATCAGGATATAAGTAATAATATCAAGAACAACATGTCGAAACACGTACGATAAATGAAACGATTTTACCCAAAACACTGCTTTAACATGGAATTTACCAAAGAACGGGTAATATAAAGTCATAAGTGAACCATATATGATATAATAACAATGAATATGATTCTGTAATAATTCAATGACATTATTTAAATCATTATACAGGAGGTTCGGATACGTACGAAGCATATCGGGCCTAAGGTAAGGGATAACTAATCCAATCTCGCTCTTATCCGAGATTGTTTATTAGTAAGTATTTACTAGGGTTTTTGTTATCATCCATGTCCCTATTTTATAAAAACGTTTTCATGTATGTTTAAGGTCATTTTTACCCATTTTTAAATTTTACCACATGTTATGAAAGGAATCTTACTTTTGTTAACCACACGAGGAACTTTTTGACTTTTTCGGAAAAAAGTACGAGGAGAATGTTATTTTTAACTTATACGGCGTGAACGGATTTTTACAATTTCATAACTCCTCATTTTCATGAATATTACTCTACAATATTTCCTTATTATTTTCAAAAAAACACTTTTCTTTTAAAATTTCACGGAATTTTGTGAAAAGTAAATGATTTTGAAGAAGAAAGGATATTTTACTCAAGAATTCATTTCAAGTGTTTCATCAAAACTATTTTCCATCTAAAATTACATTATTTAATATGTTTATATTTCAAGTATAATTTCCCAATTATTTACATGGTGTGATTCATTTTATTATGAAATGGTAACCATTTGTTTTATATGGATTACGTTATGATGGGATGATGTTTATGAAACCCATTTTATTCTTTGGGTTATGATGACTGATTTTTGCTTATTTTTGGCAAAAGTAAGAATGATTTCATTATGAGATGGGTGGGACCTATATCTCCCTCCAATTAATTGGGTAAAGATTTATATCTCCTGAGATAGACATGGCTGGAACAGAAAGTAAATCCAATTCAGTACTACCGGGTTGGAATGGCAAGTAAACCCGGTTTAGTAAGGGACTTTGTCCACTAAGATGGTCTTAGAAGCAATGCCTTAGATACTATGGAAATCATATCATGTGCTTAATGTTTTTCCAAAATTACATGTTTTATTCCCATTCTATTTTATCATGATTGACATTCCATTATGATCTATGTCTTACGTACTGCCATGTTTTATTTCATTGCGCAAGATTTTGTAGTTTAAACATTATGTTCATGTTTTTAAGTTCAAATGTATATGGTTGGTTTTATTTTCACCATGATTACCCTTAATGAGAATTTGAGCTCACCCTTTATATGTTTTCTTTTCCACAGGATATAAAGAATGGTTTTAGGTAAAAAAAGGGAAGATCTTTATGGGAGATGTTGAAGATCTATCACCATGATTAGAAGATTATGTTCCCAGTTTCCAAAGACACTAAACTATTACGGTCTGTTGGTGTTTGTTTTTGTTATGTATTATATATTCCTCAAAAGTAATGTAATGTCCATGTACGTCAAGCTTTGGGTCTCTACAAAAACCATGTTCCATCTATATGAATATTTTTTCTAACAAAACTCTCTTTTTTCGACATGACTTCAATGTCCAAAACAGTGTATTTTTGTCCCCTTGAAATGATACTTTTCCACTAGAGAATAATGATGTATTATATCCTTTTAGGAATTTCGATATTCATTTGGAAACCTAAATTTTTATTAATTAATGTGTGTTTTATGAAATTATTATGCACCACATTCCTTTCCATGGGTTGTTTTAGGACTATGATTACAAAGTTTTCTATGGGGAATGTGTGATTATGTAAATGTTAATATGTCAAGGGTGGGACAAAAATTATTTATCCCTCTAATGAATTAGATAACATGATTTATCTCATGAAGTAATATGGGATATGTGTGAACATGATGCAATATTTTTTCAAAATGTTTATTTAATGATTATTAACATATGTTATGAATGAACATGATGCGAGAATTTTTAAAAACTATGTGATTTTAGCTCACCCATTTCATTTAATGTTTATGTTATAATGATTATGATAATTTTATGATAATTTTATGTTTATGTTATAAATATTATGATTACTGTCACTCATTTTATATTTATTCATGCTCTTTATTCATCCATTTAATTGAATTTTATCTCACCCCTTTAATTGATTTATATCTTTAGGTGATTACTAAAGAGAATATGAGGGTCTATATGAAGCTAGAGAATAAAGAATTAAATAATATTGAAGTTTTAATTTTATAATGTTATGTATAATCCAAATTTTCCCAAGAAACTAATTCAATGGAACATAGATTTGTAACTCTATTGTTTTTTACCATTAAAATAATGTAATAGTCATTTAATAAATTTATGGTTTCTATAGCCCAACCATAAAATATTTCATAGATGAAGAAGAGAAGTAAACCTATTTTTAGGCAATCTAGGTAGTATGCCACTTAATGAAACTCAGTAGTGAAGAATATGATGCCAACCCTATATGTTCCAACGTCCAACTATGATGATGGAATGGAAGTGGATATGTGATCTGCTAGAATTTTCAGCCCATTGTCTCAAGACATGTTTCTCATGATACAAAGACTAGACACCATATTTTTTAAGAGATCATTAGGAACTATCCTCCCAGTCTGCATCGCTAGGTATGCCTTTACAGTTGACTATGTTAGATGACTTAGCAGCTCAACTCTGAGAAGGCAATGATCAGATACATTCATCTAGAGCTTGACCTCATCCAGTATACAATAAGACTATAGTCGTGGATATCATCCCAAGTAGTCACTTTCATAATATCATCAGGCCTAGTCCTCCCCTAGCAGTTGAGGTAATGTTTCAACAATCGAATTTATAACACCCCTTCTATAAAGTTACCATCTATAGGAAGAAATGTTCACATGGAGTGGAAGTAAGATTTCTTTATGAAACTCAATGGAATATTTGTGAGGATTTAAATCCTAGTGGATCTGCACTTATTGATTGAAATGGTTGGGACCCTTTCTGATGCTTTAATAATCCCTCTCTAATAAGAATATTTGTTTTCTTACACTAGGGCCTACTATATAAAAGAGGATGAGAAAGATGAATTTTGAGTTACCATATATTTTTTTGGGTAATAAGTGGGATTCATAATGTAGGGGAACTTATGCCCATAATATATCACATGAATATACAAATGGCATATAAATACTATAGTTCCTTATGGATACCATATCTGTGATCAACCTATTCTTGACCCAAATTCACCACAAGAAGGGAATGATGGATGAATATCTAAAACCCTCCAACCAAACCATTAAGAGTTATGATTAGAGAAAGAAGAAATAATGTAAAATGGATTGGATGAAGACATAATTTGGTGTATTGGTTTTAAGAAACTAATTCTAGGTAGCCTCACATTATATCGCATAACAAAAACTCTTGGGTATCCCCTAGATTCATTTAAACACATAGGACCCTTCTTTATTACTGTTTTGTCTGAAATACTCCCTAATGGTCAAGTAGGGGTGATATAGGGTGATACATACCCATTTGACATTTGTGTATCCTTCTATCATCCTTCCAACAATAATAAGATAGAGGGGATGTAGGTTCATACCAATGGGATCGATCATATTAATTCTCTTAATGATATAAAAACCACATCATTCACCACCTTAGGGTAATTTTAATGATATATTCATCATCAAAATTCACTGACCATCAGAAAAATCAATATATTGGTGGATTCTTCTTTGTTTTAACGAAAATTCTTTTGTTGTTCCTAAGAAAAATGTGAGCCCATATATTACCTCCTACTCTTACACCAGGAATGCTTCATAGACAACAGAATCCTCTAATCCTATGAAATATCATGATGTTTTACATTTATCCACCAGTTCATGTCATGTCAAGATGTTCTGCATAGTAGGGATGAATTGATGAAAGTTGACTCACCATCATTGATTTGAAATCAAGCATGGATCCCATGGTTTCATGATGGATGGAATTTTCTCTAATGTTTTTATCACTATTGTTTTGGAAGAGTGGGATCCCCTTGGAAAATATTATATTTACAAAAAATATAGCACTAGTTCTTCCGCTAATTCCACTATCCTAGAAGAACTACCTTATCCCACTAAATCTCATATCCTATATGATAAAGATTATTTAGAAGTTTCTCCCCCATAATTTTAAGAGTTTGTATCCAAAACCATTGATGAGTAAAATCAGCTGAACTTTCCACTGAGGAAGATCTAACGGTGAAACTGATGAATACATCTATGTCTCCAGATGTTAAAAATAATTATGTGGCAGTCTTCAAGTTTCACCATGGCGTATTCTCTTGGATACATGATCAGATGTGGGGACTGGAGCTTCAAATCACCATTCCCTGCGATAGCCTCTCATCAAGTCCATATGGGTTAAATAATCCTACACAAAAGATGAACCCATCATGTGGTTACATGGTTGTGGCTAATGTTTAAAATCTTATTAAAGAAAAAATTATCAGGAAATTCTAGTATTTCAAAGGTCAAGCCACAATTTTACTAGTTCAGAAGAAAAAGGTGAATTCCATTGTTTGTATTGAATTATGGTTCCCTAATGACCGTTGATCTAAGGATGATTTTACCCTCCAGTGAAAGTGTTTTTTATTGATACAAAAATAAGATTTATTGACCTCTTCTTTAGGGATGGATACTCTAGGTACAATCAGATCCTGGTATCCCCCAAGGAGAATGAGTCCCTCACTATTAGGGAAACACACTTTATATTTTTATATCATGTGATTCCCATTAGATTAAATAATGAAATATCCAATTATATGAGGAATATTTAGCACATATTTATGTGAATCATGTGAAATTTGTATAATTCTGTGAATAAAACAAGGTTTTCAAATCCTACTACCGTTAGGATGACATCAAGGATTATGAGAAAGTGTTCTACTTATACAACTCTTAGAAAATGATAATGATACCATTGAAGTGTGAATTCTAGGTCACATCTAGGAGGCTTTTGATCTTCAACATAAGTTATAGGGGCATCAAGATTGACCTAAAGATGATCAAGGCCATTAATAAAATTCTACCCCGAGCAATCTCTCTGAGTTGTGGGGACTCCATGTCCACATAGTCTATTTTCATTGATTTATTGTTGATCTATCTTGCTAGTGGAATTCATTTCCATGTATCATAATGAACAACTCCATTTACTAGTTGGATGAGGAAAATTAAATGGTGTTCGAGGATATCAAGAAGATCATACTATGTCCTCGGGTTCTGAGGCCACATGTCTTTAGGAATCCATTGATCCAACACATAACTGCACTTGAGAGATCCCATAATCAATTCGATCATGGAAAAAAATGTTGTATCATAAAATAGATTATAAAATCTAAGTCACATTATCCTTGACTTGAATGTATGATACTCCCCTATCAACCATAGTTTAGTCTTTATAGTTTTAATTGTGTAAATGCAGTGACATAACATGCGACATTATGAGATATCGTTGTTCTCCCGAGTGAAAATTATGATGTATAACCAAAACAATCCCATGTTAATGAGATGATTAGCATGTTGGGAAGTGATCCTTTAGTTTTCTAACATTATGTTTTCCCACGTAAATCCTTTAAAAGGTCGGGATTTAAATTATTTCTTATGTGCCTATCTGGCCCCTAAAGAACAACCCTTAGATGGTTATTTCCAATATAAGTCTATAATCTTAGTGTATAATGTTCTCTGGTGACGGTAAATTCATTTTGATTTCCAATATAAGTCTATAATCTTATGTGCCTATCTGGCCCCTATAGGTTTGTGGATTTTCTTCATCACCCCAACACAATCTTTCATTCCTTAAACATTCCAACTGTTAGAAGGATACACCAACCACAAGGAAGATTGTCGAGATTTCATTACTAGTCTCAAGCTAGACCATGATATTGATTCCCCTAGTATACAAGTGAATGGAGGCTTGGATTTGTCCTTATATATATATGGTGACTATATCATCATAAAGAAATAAGAATTGAACCTACTTGAGAATACTCGACAAATGGTGGTGTAAATAGCTGCCTAAAAATAAGTGACCCATATTCATCAGTCATCGAATGGTTAGGCTGACACCTGGGAATGTTTGTTCGTGTCTATTATAGGGCCTAAATAAGATGACCTCTTTATTCACATGGAACACTATAGGGTTATCTCTCACTCTACATAATATGATTTTTACTAGAATGTAAACCAATTGGTTACTGATATATTTGTAATAGGGACCAAAAATTAACCATAAGTAGACCAAATTCCTGATTATACAACTACCTTTGTAGAGTATCACTAGTGTGGAATTCTCCCATCACACCAGACTGATCTTCAGTGAATCTTCTAGCGTGTTGCACATTTTACCCTCTAATATGATCCTAACATGGATAATACCTTATACATAAATGGGATTGAAGTTATTTTCCTCAATTTCATCCAATGAGTTGAGATTCATAATGTAATGTAATAAGTACATGCTAGGTCTTGTGGGACCCAATATGTATTATTGAATAGCTTCCACTAGATTCAGAGGTTGGGATAATTATGGGCCACCATGGTCATTGACATAATTGAGTTCACCAAGTGGTTTCATGCATGTCTGATCCATTCCAATATTTTGTGTTGACCACCATATCATCTCCACACCACTAAAAATTATTTTACCTTTACAGTGTGGGTGGATCAACATCCAAGGTCTATAACTTCCATAGAAATATCATCAGTGTAGGTTCATTCTATTCATGATGAACTTTTTATCCAAGTTGGAGGAAGTGGTTCCCCTTAAGGAAGTAAAATCATTTCATGTGATTTGTTTCATAATCTCCCACATCATTCATTGATTTGGATTTCATCAAGCTATTCTCACTAAGAATGAAACAATCCAATGTGATTTTATGTTGATGAAACTATACAAAAAGTACATCATATGGTCAAACCATATATTTAGCTACCATGTGTATGAAAATTTTAATATTTAAGAATTAGATAAAACATTATCTAACATATTATAGATGTTGTTAGGTCAAAACATAATGTGTTGGCCAGAAAATCTTCCCAACACCCTTTGGGATTATCATATGATGATGAAAAATTCCTCCCACATTTTTTCATACTTCTATGTGTAAGGAATAGAGGATTCCATTCCCAATGAGGTTCATTTTTTTACATTTCAAAACTATATATGACCTACATACGTTGTTTTGAAATGATGATGTCTTTCTAATTGGGTTGGAATCCCATAAAGATAATAAGATACATTCCTTGTATAATATAAAGATGAACTAGAACATGAATTTGATAGCATTGAATAAGAAGTTACTCCTCCACACTTTCCTCTAGGGTGACATTCTACTGGCTCTTATAATGTCGATGATACCTGGAATGAGGGAAATTATGTTGTAGCTAAAATGGGTTGTTCATTACATCATTCGCAAGTTGTATTCTAGTAGACTAGTAGAGCATAATCATTAATCACACTAGACATGGAGCTTATCAAACCTCTTACTAACAACATGTTAATTAGGTAGTACAATATGTGATGATACCCGTAATCTATGAATTTTGACCATAAAGTTTTTTTCATGGGTAAAGGATGCATTGCCTTAACCAAGTTTCAATTGTTCCAAGGAATATGACTTGAAACAGTTTACAAGTGGTCTAATCACTTCAATAATAATCTAATTGAATCCCAACATTCAGGGTTAGAAAACCATAAACTATTTTGAATTGGTCAAAAAACAATGACCTAAAACTATTTGTAGCCTATATAGTCAGAGAATTATGGCTTCAAAATAATAGATTCCCTAGTCCAAGTTGTATTTATTTAAACTGAAATTCCTATAATCCTCAATTAGTTCTATTAAACATAAATTTTACCCTATATATACCCATTATTACTCATATGATAAGTAAGGGATGATAAAAAACATCCAACCCCGTATAAAATTGGAATGCCTCATACATTATGTATAATATTTTCAGAAACCTTACCCCCACTAAGATTGAGATGAATCATATGAAATGGGATGAACAAAAAACAATTTCCTTAACACATCATGATAAACTATATCCTTACCACATATCATAAGCATGGGATTCTCTAAAGAAACCATGTGATTCATTAATTTATCATTACAGATTATTACCCGAAGATCTAGTTTTAGTCTTCTACTAGACATCCATTAACAATATCATGTGGATTGACATCTATTCACATGGTATATGTAGAGACACCAAACATTATTATCTTTGGAACCATATATAATCATATTAAAAATTCATCCCCATGCCCCATTAATGGTCAAAGTATTACAACCCTAAACTATATTCATTATGTCTCAAGGTATTTAGGTGGTACATGGCCCAACATAACCCATTTTCACCTCAGTTATTAACTCCACTATGCCACAGAGTTTCCATTGATACCAACATCTTCATAGCCTATTTTTCAAGACATTAAACTATTTTCAACCATTAACTATATCAAAAAATTATGACATTAAAGAATATTCAATTTTCTTAAGGTATTTTTTTGGTACATGGGATTATATTCCCGACATTCATGTCGGTTTGTACCTATTTTGTTCCATGAAAATTCCCTTGAAATAAGAATTTCCCCAGTCTAGGAATCTTGAAATTAGGTTACTTTCCAAATTCCCATGAATCATGAAATTAAACTATTTTCCAAGATTTTTCCCATATGACCTTAAACTATGGGAAAACAGCTTAAGGATCACTTCATGTGGTACAAACCTAACATGGACCCTTTCATGTTGGTTTTTAACTCTTTTACACTACATCAACATACAAAAAGAACCTCCATTGTCCATGAATTACGACCCTAGACAAAGTATATTCATCCCTCATTTTCAGGTTTTGATTCATCCCTGATGTTTTATTTAGTATATTTCCCCACCATTTCTAAAACTACGTGTGGATTGAATCCCATTTACATGGGATATGTAGTGACATTTAGAACATATATCTCTAGGAACAATAAAAAATCACCCCAAAACCATCTATTAAACATGTTCCTATGACCCAAAATTTCTCTCATGGGCCTCCTCTTCATGTATAAGCCTCATTCATCTACTTTGGCATATTATCAGACTGATATTCCCTTATAACATGACATGATGAAGAATTGAATTGTCACTTCAATAAGAAATCCTCAACAACATCCTCATCCAATGACATTAAACTGTATCCTTACCCTGAATAAAACATGGATGCCTCTTAATAGGAGATGATGTACCTATAATAAAATCAAGATGCCACATATGAAAAATCATTGTCGAACAGAAACCTTACATCCTCAACAAGTCATATTAAACTATAGACTTACCCCTTATAAATTCTAGATATATCATATAAAAATGTTGGATGATTAATTACCCTCACTCTAGAGGAAAATCCATAATGATTTCATTATACTATTCATATCTTCTAAAACTATGTGTGTCTCAATTTCCATCCTTGTAGGATATGTAGTTATGACCAGATAATTCAACATGGTCCCAGCCTGATCATCGACTCAATATGATTTCTTATCTTCCACAATGACATGATATTGACATGGGGTGTAGTTTTTTGAGATTTTTGTTGTAGAAGGACCTTTCATACCTCATTTCAGATCATGTTTTCACTCTATCATAACACAAAATACTCTTTGGGAAAACAAATCTCCCTACAGTCTAATCTCAACATCATTTAACTAGAAACACCCCTAGTTTGATTTGTATGACATTAAACTACCAAGCCTCACATCCTTATCACACGACGTTAATCTACTTCCATATCCAATAAAAAAAATGAAATATTTCTCATATGATAGGTATGTGATGATGAAAAAAATACCCCAATATTAATTGGGAATCCCAATATGATAATTTTGGGGTTACTAGAAAATATTCAACGTATAATATTTTGATTTATCCTAGTATGATTTGATTGGATATCCTATCCAGGGTGGATGTTAGTATGAGTATTTGAGAACAATATATGGATTGATACCCATCCTAATTGGATATGTATTCACACATATATGATTCTTCTCAGGCCTATCCCTATCAACTAATCTTTTTTATGTCATTCCACTTTCATGTAAGATTTGATCCACACATAATGACACATTCATCCAGCATGTTTTAGTTCATAGTTGAAGAGGACCTAGGGCCCATAATATTATATATGTGATGTTCCCCACATCCATTTTTTAGGCATTCTACGATTTGGATAATCTTAATTTTCATGATTTTAACATGCTCCCTAACAGAATATTATCATGCTACATTGGCTGAACTAATTTCCTAAGATCACACCTCAATGAGTCATTGTTAGAAAATATAGGATCTCATGTTTCGAACACATTAAAAGGTCGATCCGACACTTTTCCACCCCATAATTAAATGATGCGGGGATAAAATCTATGTTTTGATCATGGTCAATAGTTTTCCCCCGTCCATTGGTTATTCCCCTTTTACTATCCACATATAGAAATTGAGAATTTCCCACATGGTATTTTTTAAGTCACTTTTACCCCTTTGTATTATTCTCCCATTCAATAAAGGAGACCACCATATCAATTCTGGTTTCTCTCACTGAGAATGGATTATGTGATCTTATGGTTTGGGATGAAGTTATACTTTATAATGGTTGAGATGTGTGAGGCTCGATGTTCTGAACATTTAAACCATAAAATAGGATAATGAGTCCAAGAATCATTACTCTAAATGGTGTGTAATACATCCAATGATTTTTTTTGTGTTGATGTTCCTTATTCCGCATAAATTCATGTTATGTTTGTCATTCAGACGCATGACACTTGTCTGTTTGACATGATTACCACATATTCTATGAATCATAATCATAAATTTTGTGGGAAATGTATTAGGGATGTTTTCTGTAGTATTAGGTGTCCTTCTAGGCCCCTACTTTCACACCAGTAAACCTTTTAAATTCTTCAAACATTCTGTTCTGACACAAATGCATTTTTCTCAATAATAATGAAAAATAAACTATTTTTACTTTGTTCAAAATATATGAACATAAACTATGAACCTATGTCTTAACATCAAGAACATAAACTAAATGAAACATACCCTTTATGTTTTTTAATAGAATTGGACTCCCTTATCATCCCATTAAAATCATGTTTCTACCCTTTCATAGAATTCCAAACACTTTAGGGTTCTAATGGTATTAACTCCATGACCATAAACGAATATCCCAAGGTCTGAACACTATGACCTTAAACTAAGAGTCTATGTCCATAAATCTTGATGTGGTTCCCCAATGAATGTGTTGTGTGGCGTTAGGCCTCTCATTTTCGTTATTTAAGGTTGGTTTGTGACTTTGTTTCACTATACATATCCTTTTAGGATTCATAAAATATGTTCCATACTCTATGAACTTTAACTATTGGTTGTGGTCTATGAAACATGACCATGAAGTGTGTGAAAAAATTCTCGAAAATATTTTATGTGGATGGGTATCCTAGGAACCACAATTCGTAGTGATATTACTTTCCCATATGTCACACATATTCCCTTTTGAGACACCCAATCCCTTGGTCCAAGAATCAAGTCCTCAAACTATGCGTGACTCCCCTCAGGTTCCTATTAACTTCATAGGATCTTCTAAACTTCCTTTCTTAATATTATCCTCTATGAAGTACCCCCATTGTTCTACCCTCCTATTCATCACCACCGCAGATGGGCGAGTGACATTCATATTGGTTGACACGTCTAATAACACAAAATTATACCTGGAGATACATCATCTTCACTGTAGAATGTTAAAATATGTTTCCAACACACTAATCCAATTATATTAAATTTCAAGTCAATATTCCTCACTTAATGGTGTCAGAATTCATATTGATTATCAATTTCACTTGATAAAATTGTGGAACATCTTAGGTCCTTTCTTAATAATAAATCTTCTATAGTGTCGGTAACTTATTGCATCAGTCATGTTCTTTGACTATTTATCGACATCCAAGATGATGCTCCCTTAGAAGTCATGTTCAAAATTTGTGTATTATTATATTACTACCCAATTTGGTAAAATACATAGTAAAATAATCACAATATGGATGAACTACATTTTAAGATTAAACGATTTCCCCCCATTCTCCACACGCCCATTTATTTGGATCCTCATCCTACTCCATGTTTGATTTGTTCATCCTTGACAGCATATTCCCATGCCAAACAAGCTTACCTACAATCTTGGGGATATTACCTAGAAGAATTTGGATAAAATTTGAGATAGTCTCCATGTTTTGAACATGGTAAATGGTTGATAAATATTTTATTATCCCCATTCATAGAAAAATGATAATGGATTCAATATTTCAATCATGGTCAGTAGATATCCTCTATTATCATGACACCTCAATTGTTTTCTGAATCATCATATGTGTGATTCATGCTCTTCTCATTCCCTTATTTTATATTATAATAATATTTCCCTTGTTGTTACCTCATTAATTCACTACCACACATTGTAATAGAGAGAAATCTATTCAAAGAGAACCTCTATCAATCCATATCCCATCTCAACTGAAACAAATATATTATTTAGTCAACAAATATAGTCCCTGAGTATTTAATGATTGTCTAACACTCGCATATAAATCCTAAAAAACATTTTATTCCCTTTTTTATCACACGGAGTATGACTCACATTTTCATATGAACTTTTTTTTGTCTCCTGAGCACAATTATAGTGCAATGATAAACTGTGATAAGAGAAAACATTTCCATGAATACAACAAATTTTAAAATAATGAATCATCTGTATATGGTGAGGTCCATACAACAATTCAAGCCTATATTTTTATTGGAAAAAATTCCCCTACATCAGAACCTAGTTGATTGATAACTCTAGTCCTTCTAGCCTTTGGAGTATGGATTTAAGGTCCAGATATAGCCTCATTATCTATTCTTTCATATCGTAATCCATAGTAAAAATCTCATCATTCTTGATCCTCACATGCTCATTATCATCCTTGGACTCATCAATCTAAGATACCGCCTTCTTCTCTTGATCATCATCTACTAGATGTATAACATTCAACTAGATGATGAACTTATCTTGATCATTGATGAATCCCATGTTATCTTTCACCCACACCTCCAGAGGTTAACTTTATTAATTTCTCTCTTGGAGAATCTAGGTGCAATAATGTTTATCCTTCTCTAGGTAAATGTAATAATGATGGCTTTCTACATGGGCCTTATAGTAAGGTAGTCATGCCCAAAAAATGGAGAGATTGAGTGTCCACCCTATTTCTTCCCAAGTTGTACAGATGGTGGAGAGGATACCCCATATATATTAATAGATATGGATCTAGAGAGTGGGTGATGAAACATAACACACTCCTCTATTTCTTACACTAGAAAATTACATTTACTTTATTGCATTCAATCCAAGAGTCTACTATATCCTTCAATAGTATGGTCCCATTTTATAGGAAAACCACATGGAAAATAGATATAGGTTCATCCTTCATTATCCCCTTAGTTGGGTTAGTCTCACTGATAGGATGTTGGTCCCTTTCATCGAACTCTTTATTAGTAAAACAAAATATTCTATCTTCAAGCCCTATCCATCCAGTGACATTACCTTTTTACACAATTGGATTCCATACAAAGACCAAGGGTTGGTAATCATGTGTGACTATCTCCCCAAGAGATGGAACATCCATCAAGGAATGTTCCACAGATCCCCCGATCATATCCGCTTACTGTGAGTGCACCCTCTCAAAAACTATACAAATAAAAATCATATTGTTCATATCGAACAATTGTGATATATATGAAAACATAAATCATTTAAGGGCATAGAACACATAGATTGTGAGAATTTGAGAGAGTCTTAGACATGTAATCTCAACATGGAGATCCACCATATGAGACCCCTCAACACCAGACATCACCATAACCATTGGTACTAAATCCTTGAGGGCTAGTTGTGTAAGAACTACATTATAATATGAAAAAATGTTGACTAAATACTCTATGAATGTTTGAAAAGGGGATGGTTGATTATGAATATGTCTTACCTTGAGGTAGAGGGATCTATATAATGATCCATTCTAGAATTCCTACTTCACCAACAGTGGACATTTCCATTGGGATTCCAGGGTCCATTTCCATATAGATGACAAAAATGACATAGAGCTTCGATACCACTACTCCATACTCATATATAGGCCCTATAGTTGCTGGAATGTTATGAAAAGGTCTTAGATCATACTCTCCAATACATGATGGATCACCATAATCCCATCCAATAAAGACCTATTATAGATATTTGGATTGATATTGAAAAATATAAAACATTATTTTTGTCTCTCAGGAAAATAGGGAAACGGTCTAGAAGAGACAATATGTTAATAGGTTTACATCAAGAATCTCGACATCATTAAAATAATATGTTGGTGAAATTAGACCACTCACATGGGGACTTTAAAGACTAGTGGATAATCAGAATGATTCTATGTCAAAAGATTTATGTGTTTTGTCACTATCTGATTTATGCCCAGTTTATTCTTCATCATAGTGCATCTCATCATGGTTAGAAAGACTATCAATCATTACCCACGATAAGATGGGGGATGATTATTTACCCCTTATTAGAATGAGAAAAGATCCATTCCACCAAGGTATTAATATATATTTTTAAAATAAACCTCATTAGTAATCCAATATTTCCCCAAATCCATAAACTCAACCCTTCCCTGGATTTGCATCAACCACTACTTATATTATGGAATGTTAATCATAAACATTTTCTAGGCCACCTAAACCATGGAGAATGAATCTTAAGGGGTTTCCTAATAAAGATAACACAACTTAATTATCATGAGCTCTCTAGAAACACTGGTTCCATCCTATAAGCACCCTTCTTGGTACCTCAAAAACATATGGGGAAGGACCTCTCCAGTAGTAGGTGGGGGTTCAATAGCCCCTTGAACTTCCTCCACTTTATATAAAGCTTGATCTGCACCGCCATTTTTATTTTATATCAATGAGAAAGTTTCCTACCACTTGATAATTCATCACCTCCATTGATGGAATGATCATCATCATATATTGGTGTATGATCATACACGTGTATGTTGATACTTCATTTCTTACATTTGTCTAGGAGAGTTTAGAATTGACATTAGATAGGTGTAGTATAATGACCTATTCCATCCCATCACCAGCAAACATCCACCAAATATAATGAAGGAGACACGGATTTCACTCATCAAAAACCCCCATGTAGACTCATTTCATTGGATGATGCAAACATCTATACTTCCAAAAAATATTAGATGACTCTTATTACTCACATCATTTTCCCCATCAACTCTATCCACCAAGACTCCAAAATAGATGTTCTATAGGTATTTAATCTTCTCCAGTGTCCCTGCAATTTTGCCTATTATATCACTAACTATAATGTATAATGGTAGAATGTTCAAGTTCACAATGTTTATGAATCTAATTTTGAATATAACATAAATATATGAGACTGGATAAACCCAAAAAATGTTGAGTAGTGAGGGGAACAAACCATCATTTTTAAGGTTGATGGTGTTTGAAAACTGATAGACTCTTATGTGTGTTTCAATCCACCCAGTATGGAATTAGAATAGACTAAATATCATCTTTAGCATACCCCTTGGAAAGATATCCCACTTGAATGTATATTTGGTCCACCACATGTACCACCAAATTAACCAAGATGTCAGATATCATGATCACATCCATCACAAGAAGCCTTAGGAATAGGCCCATGTATGTGTCCCTAACTAGATGTAGTTTTCCACTACCAATTTTGTACACGAAGGAAGTGTAAAAAAGTATTATATGCCAACCTTCAACCATGTTGTATCCCAACTTCTCATAGTCTCACCCTTAAAAGATCAGCTAGTATGATCCTGACCTCCTCCGTTTCTTCAATACCAAACACTTCTTTGTCTGGCCTATCATTTTTTCTACTAAAACATTATATAGGAATAAACATATCTATATCTAAATGGTAATATCCCAATTTAAGGGGTGTGATTCCTTTTTTACATTTGTAAGCGCATCCATAAATATATTCACCAAGAGGTGGGTCTTTTTCTTATTTCCCCATGTGTTTATTTCTAATAGTAACTCAACATATTGATACCGAGTTGGTGGGACGCTACTAATAGAGTGCATATCCTACAAGCTAATTCCCAACTCCCCATGGTGAAGGTGGAAAGTGTTGGTGTCTGGACACCAATGGTTAAGGAGCTATGGAAATTGATATTGTTGGCAGTCTGTATGGAAATGGGATTTCCAAATTTCAATATAAAATATAATATAGAACATATAATCAGAATACTCATTGTAGGATGACTGTACCTAGTATGTGAAGGCCCACTAGTTAGAGAAGTATCCTCCCACCCAAATGTCCCAATATTTTTACTATCCATTGTTGTTGTCCTTCATACTTATTTGAAGTAACATTCATATTTATCTTGGAAAACTTCATCCATTGGTTTCTCTACCATAACCATCATCATCTGTCCTTTTTGTGTGTAGATGAAAATTTCCTCATTCTGTCGATATAGATGACCTAAAATTGTAATATTCAAAAATGATAGCTCCTTATGGTGAAATAACAAAGAATGCAACATGTTGAATTCAATGGTTGGGATAATCACATAATCCCTCTTCCAAATGTTAATCATTGGGAGGTAGTTCCTCAGTAGATAATTATTATTGTCTCGAGACATTATTACTAGGGGTTGCTAGTTATTGAAGATGAACCTCTTGTCTTGAGGAATTTCTAGGATCCCAACCATTTTATCCTCCCCTGGAAGATGTAAAAGCATAGATATCAGCTTCATTAGGATGTTTGGGAATTTTAGAATAATTATAGAGTTATAGGGATGGCTCATGGATGTATAGTCTATGGTTTGAAAAATTATTCCAGGTCATGATAATTATTGAGGGTCTTCACCAATATTCAATCTAGTTAGGGAAAAATCTTCTCTAAAGTAAGAATTTGGATAGAATCAATATTGAGGCCCAAGATTCCATGAAAATATTAGTTCAATGAATGAGGGTAGTATTGTTGTGATTGGATATCAGTGTTCAATACTAGGGGACCCATCCTCTTATTTATTTACTTCGCCCTCCTACTTGTGAGAAGTGTACTAAATGTTCTATGAACCATGATGAATGGTAGAATAAAACATGGAAATGGGAAACTCTCTTCATAATTTCCATTATAACCTGACTATTTGGACTCTTTCCATAGTATATTCTAGGGGGATTTTTTTGTTCTATAACCTATTACATATAAAAATAGACAAATTTGGATGCAACAGACTTGCGATCCACCCCAGAGGAACATTAGGGCGTCGAGGGGCATGTTTCAAGATGAAAAATTATGTTCCATGTATAAAATAATTTCATGTAAATGATGAATATGGATTCCACAGATTCCCATAATCTAAAACTCGGCACAAGGTGGATGCGTGCAAAGTTAAAAGATGATGTAATTCATGAAAAATAAGACCATTGTGTGAAACATGATGCATTAACATATATTTCCATTATAAAACCAATATAAAACCAATGATTCTACACAGTCAAGACACAACTACTGATCGAGAAGTGTGAAACACTTTTTGTTCCAAATGATTACTGTGACCTAGGATGAAAATTTTCTATATAAATTGTCACAACTACTGATCGAGAAGTGTGAAACACTTTTTGTTCCAAATTATTAGTGTGGCCCATGATGTAAATTTTATACATAAATAGAACCCCACCCCAACCTCGAGAGTACCTATTGAAGATGAAAAACCACTCACATGTGGGATACCTCCTCAACTAGGTGAAAAAACACAACAAAAAATACAACTAACCCTCAATGGTTGAGAACATTAAAAAAAGACCACTTATGGTACCTAACATGACTTCGATTGTATTATAGTGATCATTAAGAAACTACTTCCATGGTTAGGTTAGGTTTACACAATGACATGATAACTTCATGCAACATTGATCTATGCACATCCCAAAATATTTCATGCAACTATAAAACTTGTACCCATGAATTTTCTTTATGTTAGATCTCTAGGCTTGTTTACTCTTACACACAACACAACAATTTTTTGGTAATAAAATTACTGGTCTAGTGCACAACAATATCTATACCCCTAGTGAAACCATTATCCATCCAATTTCTCCAATTTATAGGTAACATAATGGGCATTACTCCAAATCATAAATACCCTAACGTTGGACCTCCATATCTCCACTTCTACATAAAAGTTCCAGTACCATGTACCACTAGATGCACATGTGTGGTGGTAACTTAAGTACTAGTGGTGGAATCATCAAGGGATATTGTGAACTCATCGTGGTAATATTTATTTATACCAGATCATCCCCTCTCATTGATGTGATCCCCATCAATGAGTAACCCTAACCATTTCATAGATACATGATGTAAAACAACCTAGATCTATGTACAATCCATATAATGAAAAACTATACCAAAATATTCTTATCCCATGAGGTAAAACTGAATCCTTACCCTATGTGATGAGAAAATGATTGCCCATGAATGAATAACAAGGCATGAACCCACACCTCTAACCCTATTTGATAAAACCATTATTCCCCATTTATGATCATCATGGGATGCCATAGTCTCCCTTATCATCGGATGATCCTCTTTCCCTAGAAAGATTCCATTTTTATGACCTATATGGTTCCCTAAAGTGTGATCCTATTTCAAAGGGAGTATTCCACGTATAATTTCCACACCATCCCTTGTTGGTACACATTACTCAACACGATCTTCCTTACAACATGATGTTAAACTATGGGGTTAAGTCCTTCCACATGTCCTTAAAATTCATTATCAAAGTAAATAGTTTTTTATCATTATATATCAAGTAGGGTGTATAGGACACCACCGGGAAGTTCAAACCTAAAGAGAAGTAGGTCATGGTAAGAAATATTACTTCATAGATACATACCCCATAGATCCACCTCTTTAGGGAATCCATCTATATCTCTACAAGATTATAAAATCATTCAATGATCCTACTCGATAGGGTGTTCAGATCTATAATCCCATTGTGAAATCATCGGTCATAGGGACACCTTTCATCAATACTCTTTAACATTGAATCCCGATATATCTACAAAATATGTTAAATTAATTCAACAATTATTGTCAATTGGGAATTCTGATATGTAATACATGTGTGAAAGCTTCCATTCTTTGATCCCAACCCATCTATTTGACTCAAAAGGGAATCTTGTTCCATCTTTTAAAGTTGTTAAACTCATTCCATAATCTTTCTCAAAAGGAAATTGAAATCTGTAATCCTAGTGTAAAATATTCCCTCTTTGGAACATACACCATAAATCCTTTTTAATAGAGAATCCTGATTCATCTCCATTGTATGATAAACCCATGACTTTATTTTCCTTAATTGGAAATCTTGGTCATTATCCACAAGACCCTACACATCTGACATGATCCACCAAAATAGGGAATCCTAATCAATCTCTATAGGGAATTAAAATTGTTCCTTAATGCTTCTCAATAGGATGACAAGGTACATCCCCATAAGACATTAAACATATTTCCTTATCTAGATCACTTCCCCATGCATGAAAAATTGTATTCCTTGGGTAAGGATACTCATAAGTCTTGTGATATTGGTTTCATTAACTCATTATCAACAATGGATACCTTGGTTTTCATTTCTAAGATCCCATATTTGAGATACCTTCTAAAAGGGGATAATTAATAGGTTACCAATATAACCAATGTTAAAACCATTTTGGTTGTTCTCAACATGATTACTATCCGGGCTGAAGGTTGCTAACTTATCAATATAAGAGCAGTGAAATTAACCAGTGTTCACATCAAGATGGAACATGAAATAAGTTCCACAATCCTGACATAATCTATGAGGGAGACAAATTAATATGAAACTAAGTCATAAGAGGAATCAACATAAGTACCAACCAAAATCCTATCATATCATTTCAATCATGATGCATATATCTCTGATAACGGTGTTTAAATTCACCATCCTTTGGAATGTGGGAAGCTGGGAAATAGAATATCACACATATGATACGCCAATGCCCCAGTGAAAGAATTGGAATCAATACTATAACATTATATTTTTTTGAATAATGTATTGGGACTATAACAAGTGTTAATGGAGATATAAAATGATAATTCTCAATGGAAAATTGAAATTACACACAAAATAAGAGGGAATGGCTAGAAATTTTTATTAAAATGAACAAAAAGGACAACTGATTTTTGCTATAATTAGTAATGTTATTTTGTAAATTTTTGTATGTAATATAACTGTAAATGAATGAAAAATGGTATAAAGGTTTTACTCATAACATGGATTAAGTTTTTCAAATGTGGATAAAAGTATTTATAGTTTTTCATGAAATAAGACATTGACTATTTAATATGAGAAGACATTGAGTTAATTTTGTTTGATATTTTTCAACCAATGATCAATGAAATTTGGTAGGAAATAACACAAAAATATCATATACAAGAATTTTTATATTTATTTATCAAGAATATAGATCCTTAAAGTATAGAGAGTTTGGCGATTCATATTTTTTACCATATGGAATGTCTTAATTTTATATATTTTAACTATGAAAGTCAAGTTACGGATATGTATAATTGTAATATGGTTTTTGAGCCAAAGTATCTATACATTTTTACTGATATTTTAGTTCAACATAAGTTCAATATATTGATGGTGAATATTATGTTCAATATATTATTATATTGTGTTCATACATCAAATACCACAAGTTTTGGATATGAAGAAAATTATATGTATTCAATTCAAACTACACAGTGATTTTAGTATTTCAAGAATTGTGGGACATTAAAAAGTGTTCTATACAGTTCCTCAATATCCTTGGAATATATGGAGTAATTTTAATTCATAATACAAATTTCATTTTTGAAATTGATTTGTGGAGGGATATAATGAGTATATATAGTGGAAAATAAATAGAGAACAATCTCTCAACATTTTTTTATTGAATGAGGGATGGGAAGATTGATTTCAATTAAGAATTGTTTATTTTTATCACATATTCTATTTTATATGAATTAAAACAAAAAAATAACTCAGTATAAAAATACATGGATGTGAAAGTAGCTATCCATTATTTTCAGATTTTTGGATTGATAGTTATTCATACCTCTATTTTTAATTATAATTAATGAAATTATTTTTGTCATATACAAATGTAACAGTTATTTTTATATTCTTTGGAAGATTCCCACTATGGGTGAGCCAAGAAAATCATGGTGTTCCATGTGTGTATATTTTTTCCTCTCATGAAATCAATTTATTTGGCACATGTTAGTTTATATTAATAAGATGCACAATATCAAAAGATAAAATTCTAAATTTCTATAATGAAGTTGTAAAAGTTTTGTATATTGAGTCACTTAATCTTTTGTCACCATCTATTTTGATCTTGTTTGTTTTAAATGTAACAAAACAATATTTTTTAAAAATATTTTACATTTTTTAATTTATCATTAATATTAAATCTAGGATTTCAATGTTTTTGAATTTATGATTTTGATACAACTTGTTTTTATTAAAACCCAAATGAAATTTTTATATTGTCAAATACAAAAAATAAGAAACCTTTTATATTTTATGAATTTTTCTAAAATATTTTGACAAAAAAATTTATATTAATGAATTATTTTTTAATGTTAATTAAACCATGTCCTATGTTTTTTAAGTAGATGAGATAAAAGTTAAAATAAATAAAAACATATATTATTTTTAAATAGAATGAATATTTATCACCATTAATATAATATATATATATATGTGATTTTACAAAATTTAATGGTTTTATTATTTAATAATTGTAAATATAGAAATATTAACTTGATCATATACAAAATGTGTAAATGTAAAAAAATGAAGATATTACATTTAAGATATACATGTTATATTATTATGTTTATATTTCATTTTGAAAAGGTAAATATTATTTTTTTCTTTCATAAATTGGAAAATTAATCAAATATTACCAAATGTGGAAATATAAATTATATATATTCTAGAAAAGTTAATTATTCATTATATTTTAGACATATATTTATGAATTTTTTATTTAATTATTTTTATTTTATTAATGTAAATAATATTTTTATATCATAAATTATATTATGGGTTGTTTTGTTTCTTAAACTACTTCTATAAAATTTATACCGTAAATTAATTATGATTAATTATTTGTTATAACAAAAGAGTTTTTTTAACATTATATAGTAGTGTTTTGGTTATATTCAACTGTATGTATTTTATTATTATTTATTCAGAGATATTTTTCATCAATGTAATATTTTTACAGGAAATGAATCTTGATTAATGGGTTGGGTATAGTGGGACTTGAGGATTCATTTTCCCAAGGCATGAACATATTGATAAATCTATAACGGTGGGGTTACAAAACCTTTTCACAATATGTACTATTAATTATGACTTAATACACAATTTATTTTAGTATTTTACATGAAGTATTTTTATGTAATATTTTTATGAGTATGATATGAAAATATATACAACATTTTAGCTATAAATTTATTGGGTTATGTAACAAAAATAATTTATTTTATAAATATTTATATATTAATGTGATTAACGTATCTTATTTTTATTAACATATATGAGAAATAATAATTACATAAAATATGTGTTGGACTCAACATACCAGAAGGATATAATAAAATAGTGAAATATCTAATAACTCTAATTAAACTAACAGTTGGTTATATTTCTTACAATTTAAGCACTCATATAATACTCGACCATTTAGTATGAGTGATTTAATATGAAAAAATTCCCATGGTTGATATTGTGTAAGAAAATAAAAATATAGGTAATAGAAAGAGAATTATTTAATTGAATACATCTTTACCAGTTGGTGGACTAAGAGTATTTTGTAATTCTATTAATCTGGAGTTCTGGGAGAGTAAAATATGAGATATAAATTATATTTCATAAAATTAAAATATCTCTAAGTATTGTTTTTATATGGTTGGAGGTCATAGAAAATATTTTAGGTGGAATTGTGGAGAATAAAACATGTGATAAATTTTAGTGAATAACTATAGATTACACAATGTATATAGTTTCGGTTACCCACACACCTAGGGGTGTTTCACGGGGATATTTTAGTCCTATTTTTCTACTATGTGGTCTATCAACACTACGAATATGATAGTGAAACAATAGGTAACTGTAGGTCCCATAATTAAATTAGTATTACAGTAGGGTTAGAAAAAATGTTTTAGATATAATTATTTAATATTTTTATAGAAAAACTATTTCAACCCCCCACCCAACCCAAACCTCTTTGACCTATACTCCAAGAAGTAGATTCTCAATTCGTCTCCTCTTCCCATATTATCTTCTTAATTCTTTTCAATGTTCTATTAAATATTCAATCCATGATATAATTATGAGGGTGCGTTTTTAAGGGTGAGAATAAGATAAGGAAAAACTCTATTATCCTATTACCCCCTAACATTTAATTTTTCTTTACTTGATGGTTTTCAAGAGAAACCCCACAAATATATCCTTTTAGAATGTTTTTTTGTATGTTAATAGTGGAAATCCCACTGCTAATAATGGATGGGGTAACTCTAATATGAATGAGGTATATGGTCTAATATATATTTATCCATAGATCACATCTTTTAGGGGATAAATTGTATTCTATTAGTGGGTTTATGTTAGCATAAGATGAATTATAATCGTTAGGATCCCATTTTTTATTGAGATTATGTTATGTCTCTTCTATAAAAAATTTGATCTTATCCCAATATTTTTTGATTTTATGATTTCATAGTAACTACAATACAATGGGGAATGAGAACTAATTGTGACATATAATCTTCATGTAGCAACCCCAACCTTAGTATCCCAGAGATGGTGTCTTCGTTATTTCAATGCAATAAGATACCAGAATCATGTCTAGAAGGAACAATTTGTTTAGTATTATTTGTAAACTATAACAATTATAAAAATTCACATTAAATTTTAAAACATAAAATTCACATATAAATTTATTTATTAATTCTATTTTTCTCTTTATCATATCTCTACATATAGATAAAAAATTAAATCCTAGAATCCTATGTAAATAATATATAAGAAACAGGTGATCTATGATGTTCCATAAGGTTAATAATTTTATGATAACTATATATAAATAAATAATAATGAATATTAATAAGGTAAAAAACTATAAAACATTCCATTTAATCAATAATATGATCAATATTTCATATGACTAAAATATTATCTAATAGTTCCATATAAATAATCAGTGAAACATAAAACATAACCATGGATATTCTAAAAAATTGAATAATCCATGGAGTATAAATAATTGAATTTATAATGATAGGCCTCCTAATAATTCAAATATAAAACGTATCATCAAGGATTGTTTGAGGGACTATAATACCATCGAGGATAGTTACAAGACATATAATACAATAAAGGATTTTTCTTAAGAATATAATACCATCGAGGATCATTCTAGTAAATCTATATAAAAGGGTAAGACCCCATCTAAAACCATATTTAATTTTCCACAAGACACCTACAGATACATTGTGGGGCTATAAAATTCCTCTCCCATCATATAAAAGTTCATTTTATTCTTAATATGAATGTTTTCAAACATAATCAACAAAAATATTCATAATTAAAAGCAAACAATTGAAATTTTTACATATAACCCAATAAATAAACATAATCAAAAACCATTCTGTGTGAAATTGGGGAATGGTAATAAAATTATGGGGGTTCAATTAAACTCATCATAAATCGTATAATGAATTAGTAAGGATTGCATCATTAAAACATATCCCCATAGGATCATAGGTATAATAATGTTTTGAAGTCATTTATGAATAGAAATACCATAAATATAAATTTTAATTTTTTTGAAGAAAATATCATTTTCATTTTCAAAATAACCATTTCAAACTAAAGGTTAAAATAAAATATTGAAGGCAATTACCTTTAAAATATAAATTGAATCATATAATGTATTATTTCAAAAATTTATGTTCATTATAGAGGGAATTTCCTTACATGTGGAGAATGTTAAAACAAATATTAAATTCACATTTTAGTTAGAGACAAACAAAAATATTTTTGATGTCAGAATGATGATTCCTTTCAAAATAATTATATAATAAAAATGGTTAAAACTATCTTTATTAAATAATTTTCAAAATTTTCAAATTTTTTTTAAATAATATTTATAAAATAAGGTTTTTCATGTTAATAAATTTATAACCAAAGAGAAAAATAAATTTAGAATTTCATAAAAATATGTTCTTAGTAATTTTAAGTACCAATGTATGGGAAAATGGTACTATTAATTGATAATTTTCACGAGTAACATGAGAAGATGAAAATTAATTTGATTTTAAGATATAAATACGAAATAATTCTCTAATGGGGGACATAATGAAAAATAATTCATAATAATGATGACATTTTGAAATAAACCCTACTTTGGTAACTTCTATATCACCATCCACATGAAATAAAAAACATTAATTCATACATTAGTTACAATATAGATAGATTAATTCATGATAGAACGTAAAAATATTTCTGTATACACAATAAAAAAATTAAATATGTGGTGAAAATGGCATATGTCTCAAAGAAGTAAAAGTGGGAAGAGAAAATATTACCCGATGATTCCATTTTTTTGAAATTATTTTATTATGTTTTATAGTAGTTTTAAATGTTTTAATATAACTATATTACAAATTATAATATCATAAACTATCCTTTTATAACATCTTATAACTATTTTGTTAATAGTATCACATTATTCATATTGATTCTGATGTTAATTCATGCATGTTTTTCATGATAGATCTAGTTCTTGCACATATTATGAAGTTGTATGATATAAAAAATAAAAATTATGGAATTATTATCACTTCTTTAGAAACATTATAACTATAAAAATAATCATAAAATATGGTTATGAAAAATTATGTATATTATAATCATTGAGACAGTAGGTTATACATATGTATATGTTTTATTTCCATTTCAATGATCAACATGAAAATAAGGTAAGTAATATTTTTACCGATCTATAACTATAATAATATATGATATATGATATAATTTCAATAATTTTACATATATGTATATTCAATGTGGTGTAGTGATGAAAATTAAACCACATCATTTCCTAAAGATGGTAGTCCACATATACATGAATGATGTTATGATTTTTTAGTGTAAAAAATAAAATCATATATTATCATTTAAAAATGATATATATTTCATTAAAATAAAAATTATTTAATTTATATGAAATATATTCTTTAAAATTTTCCTTATCACATTCAATGTAAAGAGGTAGTGAAAAAAAAATGGAATCACTAAGTGAGGTGGTAGTCTGTTTTACACACAAGCAATGATATCACAAAATCCACTAAATTGAAATTTGTTTGATATATATGAATAAATGATTATTATTGTATAATTATAACATAAATTTCATGTATATAATTAATATCCATCACCAAACCCAATCATGAGACATTGTAATTGAAAAATAAATGACAACACTTCACGAGGCTGTAGTCCTTCGTACACATGAATTATGATTTCATAACTCATTTTATGGAAATGGATATGGTTTTAGGTAATGATATTAAGATAGAAAATTAGTCTATTGAGTATAATAAAGTTGTTATACAGTAGTTTTTTAGTAATAATTTAATGAGGTGGATGAAAAACTAAAATAAAAATGCTAAATGAAGAACATTACCATTTCTTTAGGTAGCATCATAAGGTTTGTACTAAAGCCTTCCAAAGTTGGATTTAGTAAAAAATATCAGTTATATGTTGATGGTATAAGTTTTTTGAAGTTATTTTTGAATTTAATGGATTTACCAATAGGGTATGATTGTGGGAATATGTGTGTAGGGGGTTATTATTTATAAGTGAGGTGACCGAAAGAGTAATAGTTATTGGAATAAAAATAGTGTACCCACATTTTTCACAATTGAAAAAACTTTTAAAATATATTATTATCATGTTTTATATATGATCTCGTTGAAATATAGATATAAATAATATTTTACACAATATTTGTGGTAAATTTAAGCATCATTTTTTTAGTTTAACTCCTTGGTAAATCCAATTTTACCCTAACTACTGTAATTAATTTTATTGTTTTCATTATTCGTTTGGTAAAAAAAAATTCGACCATATTAGAGAATTTTAATTATTTTTCTTCAAAATAATGAATCCTTTTTTCAAAATTATATTCATATAAGAGGAAAAATTTTATGTAAAATTAATCATATTGATGTGAAGGGAACACATGGGTTTTAAGAAAAAATGATTAAAAGATCATAAAGATTTAATTTTTAAACTAAATATGAAAATGACTCGGATGACCCAAATTTTTTTAATATACATATATCTAATCAAATTTTACTCTAAAACTAATCTAATATATAATTTATCTATTTAAATTATTTAAATGAAAATGCATTTTTTAATATAATTCATTATTTTTCAACATTCATAAAAAAATGAATATTTTACAAAACTCCAAAAAATTCACTATAAGATAATTTTGAAGTTATAATTTCAAAAATGATTTTTTTTAAAAATAATTTTATAAATGTTTTCAAAATTAATTTTATATTATCTTTGAAAATCTTGACTAAACTTTCATTTAGGAATAATATAGTTTTCTATAAAACTTTTTTTCTCATTAAAATGATTCTTAGTATATCGCAAATCAATAAATTAAAATAATATTCATAAATTATTAATTTCAATTATTACCCACCAAAATAACAACTAGGATATAATCATATATTTTAGTATGGTTCTATCACACCTAGACTAGGGTGTGTGTTTTATTTTAATATTTATTTATCCTTAAATAATATTGCTGGGGTCTGGGGTGAGTCCCAGACAAAAATTTTGAGTCGATGTTAAAAACTGTGCTTTTTGAGGCGATGTCGTTGGGCGTGCAAGCAGAACACATTTGGGAAAATTCGTACGGCTTTGCTTGGGTAACTATGCATCCTGTTGTCTTTGGAAAAACTTAAATAAAGAGTTTTTATATTTAAATTGCACATCTATTGTTGTCAATTAAAATTTTGTTTCTGTTAATAATTATTTTTATTATTACTATTAACATGAAATGAATATTTTTATCATTTTTATTTTAAGTGTTATGATTAATATTATCATTATTATTTTTATCATTATGTTATGAGTAATTAATTAATGATGTTTTTAATGTTTCGAATAATAGTATTATTATTATTAAATATGTTTTGTCATTAATCTTTATTACTATTATTATTAATACTATTTTTATCACCACTATTTTGTCCATATAATAATTATTATTATGAT
This sequence comes from Viscum album, assembly GCA_963277665.1. Taxonomy (NCBI): domain Eukaryota; kingdom Viridiplantae; phylum Streptophyta; class Magnoliopsida; order Santalales; family Viscaceae; genus Viscum; species Viscum album. Next base: position 1,114,169,278 of record OY728147.1, read on the forward strand.
TATTATTATGATTGTTATTCTTATTATTATTATTCTTATAATTGTTATTATTATTAAATTTAATTGTTAATTTTAGAATTATTATTCTTAGTTGTTTGGAATAATATTTCTTTTAAGTTTTATTTCTCTTTTTATTATCTCTTTTTAAGGTTTTCCCATTTCTCTCTCTCTCTAATTAGCCTCTCCTTTTGTGGGTGTGTGCAGCATGACCTAGCCCAATCTCTTATTTTCCTAGCGCAGCATCCCCACAGTTGCCTCTCCTCTCCTTTCTGTGGCGACCCAGCACCCCCGACGATGCCTCACCTCCTGACCGCCTCCTCAATCGCAGTAACAGCCTTCCCTAGCACCTCGACTCCCTCCCTTACTGCACGCAAGCAGGTGGGCACAAATCTGCTCCCCGATGCGATCCGAGCTTTCCAGACGAGCCTCTTTCCTAGTCGGTATCATCCCGACATCCTCCCCCAGCCCGACCGTCAGCCTCTCGGCCAACCCATAGACTTTCAGCTCCATGCCGCTCACACTCCCCCTGGCCTTCGGCCTCCATTGCATCCCACCCCGACTTACCACCGGTGCTCTTGCCCATCCATGGCCACCTACACACCGACCAGCACAACGTCCTCCTACCGTATCCTTCCCGCCGGCCGATCCCACCTCTGGTTGCCACACTGCATCGGCCACACCAGCTCCTCCCTCCCTTACAACACGCCCCAACACCCACTTCTCATCGGCGTTGTTGTTGTTGTTTTTTCGACCGGCCCTCCGCACCCCATTCCCTTTACAGTCATCTCGAGAGCCCCCTCCCCCCCCCCTTCTGCTTGGAGCGACCCAACGACAGCAACCTGCTCTTCCTTTCAATGAGTCTCCGACCGCTTACGGTGGTCTCCTTCCGACGCGCACATCTCAGGCTGGTGTGTGACCTGCCGGAGACCCTCCCCTTACGAGAGTGTGCTTCCCCTCTAGTATAACTCTATTCTTGGTTTGTTTTTAGTTAGTTTGGAGTTTTATTTTTTTTAGTGGTCTTTTTGTAAGATTATAATGTTTTAAAACCCTCATGAAGTGGTCTCAAGTTTTTTCATTATCGCCCAGCTTCAGTTTTGAGGTGAGAGTTTTTCCCCGACACTTGGTTTCACATACGTTATTTGGGTTTTTATTTTTGATATGTGTGAAAGTCTTTGATATTTATTTTTCAGTACGTTGAACCTTACCACGTGGTTCTGAGTTTGCATTATGGTCGTGCCACGAATCTGAGGTAGGAATTCCCTTGCACTTCCCATTTTTAATTTAAGGAACATTAATTATATGTTTTTCACACTTAGTATACATATTAAATATTTTTTGGAACCTTTTTTTTAATCGTTTAGAATTTGGTATATGATTGAAGTCTTGTTGAATATGGTCTCATTCTACAGTTAACTTTAAAGTATCATTTTTGTGTAAATTTGAGTGCCTTCTAGGTAGAACTTTGTTGTGCCTCTAGATTTGTGTTTTATAAATTGTTCAACATTTATTACATTATTTTGGTAGTGAGAATTATAAAAGAGGGTATTTCTGGGTGAGTTCCATTTCAAAAAAAAAATATTTTTCTTTTAATGAATGGGTTGTGCATGTTTCGAGTTATGAATATCGGATGATTACACACATGGTTTGTAAAGTTAAAAAACAAGGTTCAACGATTTAAATAAAAGTATGACGTGAATATTGAGGTTCATAAATTGTTGGGTGTTAAATTGAAATTGTTTTATTAAACAATGCATGCCCTGTTTTCTTTATTAAATTCCTGTTTGGATTTTCAAAGTAAAGTGTGATGTAAAATAAATTTTTGGAGTTTATAAATGTATCACCAGCATGTGGAACAATGCTTTTGGTTCTTCTATGATTTTAAAAGTGTTTTGGATTTTAGAAAGTGTGTGTTGTGTTTTAGCATGTTTTGAAATTTTATTAAAAATGGTCTGGTCTTGAGTGTGTAGCCTAAATATATTAGAAAGAGTTTTAAAAATGGTTGGGTGTGGTAAATGATGTGTTTACACCTCCCTTAGAAATGTGAATTATTTTTTTAAATATAGTTTGTTATTTGATGCTGGACAACATCTGATGACTCACCTTTTTTTATATATATACTTGGGACATACGAACCTGACATATTAAGAGAATTGTCTGAAATGAGTACTGCATTGGTAGGTTACGGTACTGACCAGTGACCCATAGTAGGTAGATATGTTTGGGTTTATTGCTATGGGATTTTCCCTTGGTCTGCCTGAGAAAGGATGGACGAGCATTTTGGAGCGTTAGATTTTATCATATGTGGCATGCTACTGTAGATAGGGTCACATGTATTAGTGTCATTTGGATTATTATCGATCTCTCATGTTCGCCTATGTCTAGTGTTACTTTTAGCTATTGAACTATTATGATGATACTAGAACACCTAATTACATTGCCCTTATTGTATCTTCCTAGGTAACCTTGTGTGGTGTTTTTCATAAAAAGTGAAATTTTGGTTTTCCAAATCCCATGATAATGTTTTCAAAAGAAAATGTGTTCTAGACCCTTTTGTTTTGGTTTTTCAAATGACTAAGGGAAATGGTTTGTACTTTTCTTTCGAATAAAAATTATATAAATGCACATTTTAATACATTATAGTTCAAACTTAGAATTGATGTTTCTTAATTTCAATGGTAGTTCATTGGGAAAAGATATTGGGCTAGCCTACTATGTTTTAATACTCACTCCTATAGTTATTTTTTTAGTGTTTTTTCAGGCTATAGCTTGAGCGCGCTCTCTTCGGGCGACACTTGATCGTTGAGTCGGAGAGTGACCCGCGGGGTCACATAGAGTTAGTTCGAACGTCAATTTTGGTTAGTTTTATTTTCTTTCTTTCTTGTTTATTCACTTTACCTGGTTTATTTATTCCGCGCTACTCTGTATTCCTTCTGTTTTTTTATTTATCGGTATCGGGAGAAATCGTTCCCACGATCTCTGTTGATGCCCTGGCGCTTGTCGCCAGCCTGGGAGGATCAGGAACTCCTCATGGGCCATGTCGCGGAATGACTCGGGTGACCGGTTCATGTTCGACCCGGGTTGGTCACGAACTCTTGCTCGTTCTGATACTCAGGTTTCCATGGGAAGTCTGATTTAATTAGTTTCTTTGGGTTTTTGTGGAGTGTTATGTTATTGGGACACAAAAAATTGAGATGGGCTAATAGTCCTCCTAAGCTGCACGGCCTGGCAAGCCATGTGGAGCTAGGGGCATTGTCCAAAAATACTCTTTGTGTCGGTGACGTGATTCAAATATGGCCGCCAACCATATGGTCAAGTTTCCCACCAACACTAGTTTCATGTTTGAGATGTTTTGGGTCTCTTGTATCTTCTGAGAGTGGTTGAAATTTGAAAAAAATGGTTATGAAAAAAATGGTTGTTTGAAATGGTGTTCATATGGGTGCTCACATGCATAGTGGTATGTTGGAAATGTGGATGGATTTCTGGTATGGTGGATGGATGCCCAGGGTGGCATAGATACATGCATGTGAGTGAGACTCTAAAGAATACCAATGGATAGGGTTTAACCCACGAAGCTCGTTTTAAATTAAAGATGTTCTCAAAATGAATGTTTTGATTTTATGATGGCTAGTTTTCTTGTGTTCGATGATTTTCATATATGCAGTTTTTGTTTTTGAGGATTTTTGTTAATTGAGTTGGCCTTTATTAGGTTCTAGACTCTTTTTTTCCAGTGGATATTCCTTTGAAGCTTCGATGGGTGATGAAAGTACAGTTGATCAACCTAAGGTTTTTATGCATGAGTTTCGGAAGCTTGATCCACCTCTATTTTATGGTCAAGAAGATCCTTCCGTAGTAGAGGAGTGGATGCAGAAGATTGAAAGGGACTTTAACATCATTGAGTTTCCCGAGTCGCTGAAGGTCAACTTTGCGACCTTCATTCTTAAAGGTTCACCATGGATGTGGTGGAAGTAGGTGTCTTAGAAGAAGCCCCGTCAAGAGCTTACTTGGGAGTTTTTCAAGGAATTATTCATTCGTCAGTATTTCTATGAAGAAGAAAGGGTGAGTAAGGGGATGTAGATGTGTTGTTTGCAGTAGGGTGACCGATCCATGTTGAAATATTTCCAGCTCTTTGTGGAGCTGGCCCCTTACGATTTAGGGTATTCCACGAATGACCCCATGGAGGCTCGACGTATCGAGATAGGTCTCCTCACTGATCTACAGTAGAAGGTATCTAGTCTAACCTAACTTCTTTTGTCGATGTGGTGAGACAAGATATTTGTGTCGAAGCCGTGATGGAAGGTGTGCTCGAATTAGTTCTCCCTCCTTCGATCCCTATGAATAGTGGTGAAGATTCTGGAAAAGAGATGAGTAAGAAAATGAAAGTAGATGGAACAGGTTGTGGAATCATGAGTCCTCAGGATCTATCATTAAAATTTTTAGAGTGAGAGATCCTCGTGTGTTATCAGTGTGGAAATCTGGGTCACAAGAAGACTTTTTTCCCAAGAAATCCGAAGCCCTGCCAGGCATGTGGATGCCTGGGTCACTTATGGCGATTCCATCGAGGTGTTTCTAGAAAGCGTCACATAAGAAGTTATTAGAAGTGATGTGTTGTTGGGTTTTGTTCAAATATTCTTATGTAATTTTCATTTTAGTGTGAGGGATCTCCTTTTGTTGTAGTGTACTAATGGTGTTTTGGGTTTTGAAATGTGTGGGAATGTCGTGTCCCTTTTTATGAACTCAAATTTTCAATACCATTTTCGCTTTTATTTTGAATTCTTGTATATTATTTTTTCACATAAAAATATGTATTTTTCTTGAAGGGATTTTCAGAACCTGACTGCGAGGGTTGAGATGCTTCATCCATCAGAGCTCCAACCAAAAGGTCTCGGAGTGAAGCCAACGCGTAGTCAGGAACTCTAAGGAATTTTAAGAAGTCTGGTTATGGTCATGACTCTATCGTGGGGTGAGACAATTTTAGTGTTTCTGTTTGTAAATTTTATCTTTTCACAAATATCATAATGGACTTATCCTTCGCGCAATGTTAGTAATTGTGTCTTTTTAGATGTCAATCACCGATTAGTGTCCTTGCATGGAACACCGATGTGGATTTTTTGCGAGTTTGGTTTGTGTTCATCCCGAAGTGATGGTTCGTGAGTAATTGTACATCATAGTTTCATTGATCCAGTCCTCGGGCCCTCCCTCCCACCCATGGGGTTAGGGTTTTTAGTTGGTGAGGAATTCGAATTTATGCTTTTATCACTTTTGGATGGGAGTGAGTGGTTTAAATGTCCCTGTTGTGCTCTTTCTAGCATGAGTAGGTCCCGATGCAGGTCTAAGTTGGGTTTCTATTTGGTCGCTTTTTGGTTGGTCCTTTATGGTGGAGAAACCCACTATCCCTTTGGGTTTTCTTGTAAGTCGTTATCAAATGCTAGTTGAATTGTTATGGTGTGGAGTTCGTTTAGGCCTCCCCCTTGATGGGGATATGTTTTGGACAATGAGGTTGGGTCTCGTTGGTGGTCGATGGAGTGACCATGTGATAAGAGGTTGGATTGTGTTGTTTGGAATCCTTAGGTGTTGATCAATTAGATAGATAGTGTTCTGGATTTCCCAGGGCGGAAAGCGTTATTATCGAGAGAATTGTCACAACCCTACCTGGGCGTGTGTTTTATTTTATTATTTATTTATCCTTAAATAATTTTTATGGGGTCCGGGGTGAGTCCTAGATGAAAATTTCAGTCGATGTTAAAAAGTGCACTTTTTGAGGCGAAGTCATTGGGCGCCCGAGCGGAACACATTTTGGAAACTCTGCATGGCTCCGCTCGGGTAATTGCGCATCCCAATATCTTTAGAAAAATTTAAATAAAGATTTTTTATATTTACAGCACACATCTTTTATTGTAAATTAAAATTTTGTTGCTGTTAATAATTATTTTTATTATTACTATTAAGACGAAATAAATATTTTTATCATTTTTATTTTAAGTGTTATGATTATTATTATCATTATTATTTTTATCATTATGTTATGTGTAATTAATTAATGACGTTGTTAATGTTTCGTATAATGTTATTATTATTATTAAATATGTTTTTTCATTAATCTTTATTACTATTATTATTAATACTATTTTTATCCCCACTATTTTGTCCATATAATAATAATTATTATTATTTTGATTATGATTGTAATTATTATTATTATTATCCTTATAATTGTTATTATTATTACTTTTAATTGCTATTTTTAGAATTATTATTCTTAGTTGTGTGAAATAATTATTCTTTTAAGTTTTATTTTTATTTTTATTATCTCTTTTTTAGGGTTCCCCCTTTTTTTCTCTCTCCAATTCGCCTCTCCTTTTGTGGGTGTGTGCGGAATGACCTAGACCAATATCCTATTTTCCCAGCATAACATCCCCACAGCTGCCTCTCCCCTCCTTGCCGTGGCGAGCCACCACCCCCCGATAATGCCTCACCTCTTGGACGCCTCCTCAATCGCAGCAGCAGCCTTCCCCAGCACCTCAGCTCCCTCCCTTACTGTGCACAAGCAGGCCGGCGTGACTCTAATCCTGGACGCGACCCAGGCTATTCGTATTAGCCTCCTTCCTAGCCAGCATCGTCCAGACCTCCTCCTCCAGCCCAGCCTCCAGCCTCTCGGCCAGCCCATAGACCTTTGGCTGCCTATGGCTCACACTCCCCCTGGTCCTCAGCCTCACTTACAGCCCACCCCAGCCTACCACCGACACTCCTACCCATCCCCGGCCACCTGCGCACTTACAAATGCACCTTCCTCCTATCGGCTCCCTCCTACCGGCCTAGCCCACCTCCGGCCGCCACACTACATCGGCCACACTGGATCCTCCCTCCCTTACTACAGGCCCCTACACCCCCTGTTTACTAGAATTGTTGTTGTTTTTTTCCTGACCATCCCTCTGCACCCCCTTCCCTTTCCAGCCGATGCGAGAGCCACCTACTCTCCATTCTACTTGTCATGACCGACCAATAGCAGATCACTCCTCCTTTCGGTGAGTTTCTGACTGCTTACAGTGGGCTCCTTCCAACACGCACATCCTGAGCTAGCGTGTGACCTGCCGATGACCCTCCCCTTATGAGCATGCGATGCACCTATGGTATAACTCTCTTCTTTGTTTGCTTTTAGTTATTTTGGAGGACTGTTTTTAGTGCTCTTTTTGTAAGTTTATAATGTTTTAAATCCCTCGCGAAGTGTTCTCAAAGTTTTTTCATTGTCACCGTGCTTTAGTTTTTAGGTGAGAGTTTCTCCCCGCCGCTTAGTTTCACACACTCTATTTGGGTTTTTATTTTTGATATGTCTTCCAAGTCATTGATATTTATTTTTCAGTATGATGAACCTTACAGCATGGTACTGAGTTTGAATTATCATCATGCCACATATTTGAGGTAAGAATTCCCTTGCACTTTCCATTTTTAATTAAATAAACTTTAATTCTATGTTTTTCGTACTTAGTATATGTATTAAATATTTTGTGCAACCTTTTTTTAATCATTTATTATGTGGTATATGTTTGAATCCTTGTTGAATATGGTCTCATTTTGCAGTTAACTTTAAAGTATCATTTTTATGTAAAATTGATTGTGTTCTAGGTATAACTTTTTTGTGACTCTGGATTTGTGTTTTATAAATTTCTCAACATTTATTACATTATTTTGGTAGTGAGAATTATAAAAGAGGTAATTTATGGGTGTGTTCCATTTAAAAAAATAGTTTTATTTTGATGAATGGTTTGTGCGTGTGTCGAATTGTGAATATCGGATTTTTACACACATGGTTTGTAAAGTTAAAAAAAACAAGGTTCAACGATTTAAATAATAATATGACATGCATATTGAGGTTTATAATTCATTGGGTGTTAAATTGAAATTGTTTTATTCAACAATGCATGCCCTGTTTTCTTTATAAGATGCCCGTTTGGATTTTCGGAGTAAAGTGTGTTGTAAAATTATTTTTTGGAGTTTATAAATGTATCAACAGCATGTGGAACAATGTTTTCTATTCTTCGGTGGTTTTCCAAGTGGTTTGGATTTTAAAAAAGTGTTTATTGTGTTTTATTATGTTTTGAAATTTTATTAAAAATGGTCGGGTCTTGAGTGTCTAGCTTAAATATATTAGAAAGAGTTTTAACAATGTTTGGGTTTGATAAATGATGTGTTTACACCTCCCTTTTAAATGTGAATTATTATTTTTTAAAATATAGTTTGTGACTTGATGCTTGATGACATCTACTGACTCACCTTATATATATATATACTTGTGACATACGAACCTGACATATTGAGAGAATTTTCTGAGACGAGTACTGCACTAGTCGGTTATGGTACTAACTAGTGGACCATAGTAGGCAGATATATTTGGGCTTATTGTTATTGGATTTTCCCTTGGCCTTCCTGAGAAAGGATGGACAAGCATTTTGGAGCACTAGATTTCATCATATGTGGCATGCTACTATAGATGGGGTCGCAGGTATTAGTGTCATCTGGATTATTCTTTATCTCTCAGGTTCGCCTATGTCTAGTGTTACTGTTAGATATTGAACTGTTGCGATGATACTAGCACACCTATTTACATTCCCCTTGTTGTATCTGCCTTGGTACCCTTGTGTGGTGTTTTTCATGAAGGGTGACATTTTGGTTTTCCAACTCCCATGATAATGTTTTCAAAAGAAAATGTGTTCTAGACCCTTTTTTTCTGGTTTTTCAAATGACCAAGGGCAATGGTTTGTACTTTGATTTCAAATAATAATTATAGAAATGAATATTTTAATACATTATAGTTCAAACATAGAATTGATGTTTCTTAATTTTAATGGTAGTGAATTGGGAATATATATCGTGCTAGCCTACTGAGTTTTAATACTCACAGCTATAGTTATTTTATGTTTTTAGTGTTTGTTCAGGATATAGCTTGAGCATTCTCTCCTTGGGCGACACTTGATAATTGAGTTGGAGAGTGACCCGCTGGGTCACAAGGAGTTAGTTCAGACGTCGAGTTTGGTTATTTTTATTTTCTTTCGTTCATGTTTAGTCACTTTACCTAGTTTATTTATTTTGCAATACTCTGTATTCCTTCTGCTGCTTTATTTATTGGTATCAAGATAAATCATTCCCACGATCTCTGTTGATGCCCTGGCGCTTGTTTCCAGCCTGGGAGGATCGGGAACGCCTAGCGAGCCATGTCGCAGACTGACTCGGGTGACCGATTCAGGGTCGACCCGGGTTGGTTCATGATAGGTTCTCTTGAAATTGGGGTTGTATATTCCACAATCTATAGAATGGATGAAATTTATAAAAAACAAAATATTTTTTAGTCTCAAGTATTATATTTTATTTTATTGTTTCAATCACAGGTCATACATTCTTTAAAAAAAATTAATTAAAATTATCATGGTGTAACATTATACCAAACATAAAAAAAATTCACCCTCATAATTTAATCGATATCTCAGTAATCAGTGGTTTGACATTTAAAAATACTATTGTTGAATACCTCACATTATAAAAGCATTGATAAAACATCGACATAAAAAGACTGAAATGGAAGTACTATGGTCATATTTATTAACACAAAACTTGGTTTCAGATTTGGATAATTGTAGTTTGAAATGAAAAAATGTACATGGAAGAAAATAATAAATAATTATAGAGAGTGATATAGGTCATTGACCACCATATTTTGAATTATAAATGGAACAGTAGGGTTAAAAAACCATAAATATGTTATCTGTTAAGGGAAGAAACTATTCAATTGAAATGAAGGTACTAGGAACACATTTTTTTAAGATCCTCTAGAGGTGATGAATAATTATTTTACTCTTAACTAATATGAAAAAATATTAACAATTGATACATTTCAATTTCATAATAATAATTAATTCTTTTTGATTTGCTTCAATCAATTTCAAATTCATCTCTTACACAATGAAATGAATATAAAAATGTATTTTTTATGTCTGAATAACTAAAATACACTTTTAATGCATGTTAATAACTTTAATTTAATGAAAATTCAGTCCATTGATCATCAGTTATTATTTCAATAAAATAGTTAGCATAGTTTATACATTATGAAATAATCTCTATACATTGAATTAATAAATTTATATCTAAAATCTAACAAAAAGTTCAATATAGACCATTTCATAAAGTGTGAACATATTTCAAATACAAAAGATTAATATCCATAAAATTAGAAACAAGGACATTGAATTTCCAAAATGAACTTCTCATTAATTAGTTATAAGGTAGTTATTACTACCCAATTTACATTATCCATATCAATCATAACATTATCCCAAAATCTGTATATCATCATTGGAAAATATTAGACATTATCATCGCTCAATAATTTGTTTTACAAGATTTTCAACATTTTACTAAATCATTTTTATCATCCATGGATATCGTTCAATATATGATTTCAAATAACAAATGGATAAATATTTTACAAAAATCCATATATGTTTTTCAAAATAATTTTACATCATATTTCTCATGTACAAATACCGAATAAAAACAATCATTCAATATTATTAATTATAATAGAATAAGATTGGCCATAACCATTATATTTTTTTCAGGTATTGTCCCATAATGCTAGGGTTATTTATTTTTTAAATGGATTGTCTTCTTGTATTAGAGGCATTTTACATTGGAATATTTTTTTCTAATGAAATCAGGAGAATGGTATATTTTTTCTCCAAACATGATTAAAACTATATTTCATTTTAATCTTGTACCATGGTGTTTCCTTCCACCTGAATCACATGTTAAAAAATTTCCCTTACTCTATTTATCTTTCTTTATCTTCCATTCACTTCTACTCTATCTTACTTTTGAATTCATAGGACAAATATAATTATTTCAATATACTGATATCCCCTAATACAATTTTTTTTTATAATGAGAGTGTTTGGGAAGACTAGTAAAATTTAGTGGAATTTCTAAATCCTATGAAAGAAACAATCAATATTTCTCTTTGTATCATGTATGTGTACCAAAATATTCCTTTCTAACTTTGTAAAATTTTCTTCATACGTTGAAATATTTTACACTTCAGTCAATCATTGAATAATGAACTCTCATTCCATATATGTTTGTTGCTCATGAAGAAATTATTTTTTCAAGAAGATCATACTAAAATCATTCCAAATCATAATTTAAATTTTCTCCTCATCCATAATGTTTTGAATAAACTATATCCAATAATATTTATATCTTTAGATATGACAAATATCAATGAAAACATTCTCCTTTTTACTACTTCCTTAATTGAGAAATATATTCTCTAAGGAACTAATCGATTGATCATCTAATGATGAATTGTTATTCCCATTTATAGATGAATTTTGATCATGAATGAAAAATATAACATTGTTACACCATGTGGTGGATCTATGTGCTACCCCATAAGAAAACGATTATAACTTTTAACTAGAGTCATCTACACTAATATGGTTATAATTTGATTAGTCCGAACTATAGCTCCATATCATGCTTCACTATCTTTCCTAAGAGGAAAATTACTATATGGAGTATTTTTAATAATATGGTTTCCATTTCTTCTATTAGAAACCATTAATAAATAATTCCATAAACAATTACTTATATAATTATGATGAAACATAATTTATAATACCAAAACCATTAAGACACATGAACTAAAATAAAAAATTATGCATACCTAATATCATAAACATAAACATGGTTTCAATGTGGAAATAATAATTTTTAAATCCTTTATAATGTTATGCAATAACCAATTGAATTATCCTAATAAATATCCTTGGTGTTTCAAACTAGGTGCATAGTAAGGCCCATTTTTCGGCACAATGTGCTGATTAATTCCAGCATAATGCTCCATTTTTTGGGTTATTACACCTAGGTGTATCTACTCTAGGACCATTTACATATATAATATCTAGAAATAGATTAATATTATATGAAAAAATTCATAATATATTCTTTATTAAAGTATTAAGATGTTCTTCTACACATATGATTAGAGTGTAAAATATTTTTATGTTCCATTATATATGTTTTCTTTAATATGGTTTATAAAATTTATACTAAATGTCATCAGGTACTAATTATAGTGACCCCAAACCTTGTAGCCTTGATATGGTGTATTATTTTTTACATTTTAGTAATATGAAATAAATAAAATCCCTATGGACCGAATAGTTTAGTAGTCTTGGTAGACTGGATAAATACGTGAAATTCACATTATACGTTGAAACATAAAATTCATTAATAATTTTCATTGAAAATAAAATTATTCCCTTTAGTCTATCAATGAATATATATCAAAAAATACATTATGGTATTCTGGGGGAAATAAAACAAATTAAATCATTGTGCTTATATGCTACGTAAGGGTATGTGTTCAATGAATGATATTAATAAATAATGAGTAATCAATATAGAGTATTAAATAATTGAAACACATGAAATTAAATAAATTACATGAGAATAATATTGTAAGAATAAAAAATAATCAAAAAATTCCATATAAATAATCATATTATATTGAAATATGACCATAAATACTCTGAATAATAGAATAGTCACATGGAATAACAACAACAGAATTTATAATGATGACATCCCTAGATGTGACATATAAAACATACCGTGGGGGATAATGCTATTAAATCTAGTATCGTAGATCCTAATTCCAATACATCTAATACCTTAAATAATTTTTTAAGACATATATTACCATTATTTATTATTATATGACATCTATATAAATGTGTAAGGCCTTGAAAAAAATGTATATATTTTGTCTTGTGAGATCTTTCGATGCATCGAGGGGATATAGTGGTCCCCCCCATCACATAAAAATTACTATGAATTCATATTATTAAATTGGTGAATATAATCAATATAAAATTTCTTATGAAAAAACTATGATACGAAATGATAATAGTTAACACAATCATTAAACATAATCACTTACCATTCAATGTAAAATAGTAAATGGAAATGAAATTTTACATCATAAATTAAAATTCTCATAAGTCATCTAAATAATTAATAAATATGTAATTAATAAAACATATCCTTAGTGTATCATGAGTACAACAACTGGTTAATGTCGTAGATGAATATAAATACCAAAAAAATAACATTAAACATATATTGAGAGAAATCACAATTTCATTTTACAAATCACTATTTAAAACTAATAGATCTCAAAAAAATTTAAATAAAATTTCATTGAATTCAAAAATCAAAAATTATGAATATATATTAAACAATTAGTGGTCTTCTTGGAAGGAAATTTTATACAAGACGAGTTTGTTAAAACAAAGACTAAAGTAACATTTTCAATAAAAGGAAATTCGGGGTTGTTTTGAAAAAAAATGAAGATTCATTTGAAACGATATAAAAAAATAGAAAATGAGTATTATTTTTTCCATAAATCCTTTTTAAAATCATAAGAATATATTTTAAATCATTTTTATAAAACTTGTGTTTTGATGAAATTGAATTTCTGAACCAAAAGTGAAATAAAGTCAGATTTTATAAATAACATTTTGCAAATAAAATTAATTACCAAGGACAAGAAAAACTGTAATATTACATAAAATTGTTCATAAATAACCCTATGATAATAATATGGATTTAATATGAGAGGTAAATATAAAATAATTCCCCCAGTGGAGTCTTAGTCAAAATCAAAACCAAATAATGATTAGATTGTAAAATAAACTCATACATCTTTTGTATCATTTAAATCATAATCCACGTGAAAAAAATAAAGTCATACGACAATTTAAATAAAAATTATATTAATTATTTAATAATATAATATAAAAAATGTAATTTTTTATAGCACAAAGGATAAATAAGTAGTGAATATGGCATATGTATCATGGAAACTAATATGATATAATAAATCCTTACCTCAGTCATACTTTTGGAGGAACATAATTTAAAATCCAATATAGTGTTATTAAAAAATTTATTAACTTATTATAAAAGCATATTAGTTTTAGAATCTCATATATTATCCTTTCATAACATCCTACAATGTGGTCATCAATAATCATTCATTATTCTCACTATCTCAGGTGATAATTCCCGCATGTTTTTTTATAAAAGATCCATTTATTGAAAAAATTATATAATTAAATGCCCTCCAAAATAATTATAATTAAATAATTATCATATATATATAAATAAAATATTTTTTTAAAACAAATCTTAAAATATGGTTATGAAAAATATAATATGTTGCAATCATGGAGATGGAAGGCCTTATGAATGCATGTGTAATGATTCCATTTTATTAATGATCATCCTAGAAAGAAGGAATGTAATAATTTAATCATTATATTAATATAATAACATCATATTTATCATATATATATTTTTAAATATACTTATATATAATATACATGTTCTATGGTGATGAAAAGTGAGTTACATCACTTCGTGAAGGTGATAGTCCACACGTACGCAAATTATGTTACCATTTTTATATGTAAAAAATAAAATGATATATTTTCTTTATATAATTATAAATATTTTAAAATAATACTAATTTTTTAATTTATATTACATATATTAATTAACATTTTCTTTATGAAATTCACGTAATGCATTAGTGAAAGATGAATCACAACCCTTCATTAGGTGGTAGTCGGTTGTACACACATGTTACATTGTTGTATTCCCTAATGAATAGAAAATAAAATGGGTATATATAATATAATGACAAAATATGTATTATTATATTATAAATATTATATATTTTATTTATATTTTTCATAATATTCAATCATGAGAGGTGTTAATGGAAAAATAACTAACATCGGCTCACTTGGAAGTAGTCCACCATACACAAGAATGATTATTTTGTAACCCGTTTGATGGTTTTAGAGAAGTTTTTTTGTAATGAACATATTATAACTAAATATTAGTACATATATTATTCTATGATTCTATTATAATAATGGTTTTATAAAAATTAATAGAGTCATAATAATAAATAAAATACAAACACTCAATGAATATAATTACCACTTCATCGGGTAACATCCTTAAGTTTGCACTAGATCATTCCAATGATGTATTTATTCTAAAAAATATGTCTTCTAGGATTACAAGAGTGATTTTATGATGTGATTTGGGTAGGTATAGGCCAATCCAGAATGGTGTTAAAGTGTGATGATGAATGTATAGGTGGTGGCCTTTATAAGTGCGGTTAGTGGCCCTGCTGTAATTTTTGGATAGAAAAAGAAGTACCCACGTTTTTCACTCGCCAAAAGGGTTCCAAATGGAGTATTATTTATTATAATACATTATACAGTTGAAATATTTTTATGAAATATATTTTAGAAAATTTTTATGTAAATTTAATCTTTATCTTTTATGTTTGACCCTCGATAAAACCATTTTTATCTTAATCGTGGTAATTAAGTTTTTTTTTGTTTTTACAATATATTTTGGTTAAAATTAATTTTAACTTATTATAAAATATAAATTATTATTTTTTTAAATTTGGAATCAATTTTTACAATTTACATTCACAAATTTGGTAAATATTAATTTAAAATTTATCCCATAGACATGATAAGAATGCAGGTTTTCAAAGAAAAAATGTTCAAAAGTTTACAAATTTTTTATATCAAAAAAATATATGATATTGATTCTAATGGATGTAATTTTATTAATATATATATATATATATATTTGAACAAATTTTAATTTAAACCAATTGAAAATTTAATTTATTTATAAATTAATTTATTGAAAAATATACATTATTCATTTCAATTTTTTATTTTTAATTATTCATTAAAATTTGAAAATTTTCAAAAACAAATAACCCTAAGATAATTTTGATATTTAGATTAAATTTCTTTAAATATATTTTATAAATTTCGAAATGAATTTTATATTATGTGCACCAAACGTGACTATACCTTCTATTAGAAAAAATGGTTATTTAGTAAAAATTAATATTTCTTTAAAATGATTCTTATTTTATTGTTAATAAATAGATAAACCTAATTTTTCTAATTTATTTTGTTTACTATTAATACCTTCCATATTAATGTATATCTTACATTTTTGTACTATATTATGGTTCATTTCGACTCGAGGATTCATGATCCTCAAGTTATCGAAAAAATTAAATTTATTTATAAAAAACTCTTTGATAAGGTACCTGGTTTTATCAATTATTATAGTTTTTTTATTTGTGTTATAAACACCATGGATGAAAAATTTATTCTTTTAGAATCATATTGTGTTTTAATAAAAAAACAATGTGAATCAATTAAATCATAAGGGGCCAATGATGGTCTCAATGGTTAAAAAAGTTGACTCTTGAAACAACCCTAACTCTAGTAACCTAAACCAACCATTTAAAATAAATTAATTTTATAAAATATTAGATATAATATCCCATGATATTTAATAGTTTATTATCATTTAGAGGCTTTATATAATCATTATTGTCATATTACAATCAAAATCATGAAAAAGATTTGTAACAAATTGATTACTTCATATATTGTATCATTAGAGTTTTTAAATTTTATCCTCTAGGTACATCGAGAGATAATAAAAAAATTAAATGGTGAGCTAAAATTATTAGTAATTCAATGTGTACACTATAATATATCATAGGAAAAAAAATTAAATAATGATATAAAAATGTTATATAACATTAAATTGCAACATAAAACAATTTCCATGAAAGAAGAGTATGTCTATATAGAAATAAAATTATAAATTATCACATGGAAAAAATATGTTCTTTTATAGTGATTTAATGAATAATGTAAGAGATAAAAATCGTTATAAAAATTCCTTATTCAAAGGAATAATTCATAAATAGTTAAGGAATAAGCTAAATAACTATGCTTCTTTGTTTCATGATACCAAAAAATTAATCATGTTTGTATCTAATATAGGTCTGCACACATCACAAAAAAATTTATAATGAATTCATCCTAGGAATGTAATTAATATCAATTAAATTGATAATCATCATAAATAGTCATATTAAAAATTTATCATGTGAATTATAAATATTTTATTTATTAAATAATTGGGAAACATTTTCATAATACATCCATAGAGAGATGTTGGATGGTATATTTTGTTCATATCCCCAATAATTTGTAATATAACTTAATGTATGTTTAAATAGTTGGAAATCACCATTATAAAGAGTCTCCTTTAAAAAATAAATTCATTTTATTGTGGATTTTTAAAAAAATATAAATTTCATAGAATAAAGAAAAAAATATTTTCACTGGAAAGACGTTGATATTTTTAATGGATTCAAAATTAAATTAATTTTTTTTTTTGAAAAAAATCATCTATCTATAATCATTGAATATTTTTAACACTTTTTAAATGAATACATACAAAGAATCAATCAAAAAATATAATATGGTTTCCTTTTTATCATTTAAAAAAATACCAAGGAGGTATAATATTACGTTAAACAATATTTTATGTATATAGAATAGAATTTTTGAAAAAATATAATGAACATATAAATGTTACAGATAATATCTATATAACAGACTTAAAAACATTTCAATCAATGATATTAAATAAATACACATAGGAAATTGAATATCAAAGCCAACATGAGTAAAAAAACTTGATAAGGAACTAATAATATAATATTTATCAACTATAACATTTTTGAATATTTTAAATAGGCATATATAACTTATTAATGGATTTATGTTCATAATTATAAATATTTCAAAATATCTAAAATTTGAGATAAAAAACCCTTACCCTAGACTCCCACATAGTTAGATATATTCCAACATCTTTTATAATAATTATTTGGTTATTATTCATTTATATATATATCATATGAAAAATTATATATATACTAATGTATATAATTTATTGATAAACTACTTTTATAATTTACACATAAATATTTTTTAAAATAATTTATATTGTTCATATATATTCTATTTTTCATACATGTCTTAATTCATCTATCTTAGTCCATTAACAATTTTACTTGTTACATTGCCTAAAAGGGATAATAATTTCATATATATCATTTATATATATCCAATTAAAGTCTATAAATAACCATTTAAGGTAGTTATGGAAAATTTAATATGTTATTCATGGAGGAAATAATCCACATGTATGTGTGAGTGAAGAGTATATTTTCCATCAGATTTAATGGGAACAAGGTAGATAATAATCACTCTAGAATGAATCATAATTGTTTAATAAACATAATTTGTTTACATTAAATTCATTTATATAACATTTTACATGAGGAGGTGATGAATAAATTAAACATGTTTCACCATCGTTAAAGTATTATGAAAGTACCAACAAATGTTATTTTTAATTTATATTGGAGGGAATGATGATATATAATAGATACACCATTTATGTAAAAAATTAATATAGAAAATATGATGATTTAATTATTTTAATATGGTTATAATAGATATGTAGTAATAATAATTGGAAGGAAATATGAAATAACTTAGTTAGTATATTTACCTATTCCTTTGAAATCATCATTTTATTTACGTATTTAGCCTTCATAGTTTGATATTTTAGTGATATAAGAACCTCTATGTCATGGGGATGAAATTTAAAATGTTTTTTATATATATGTGTTGATAAAGTTTTCTAAATTATTTTATATTACTAAGATCTGAAAGATTCCTTTTCCAAGTAATAAGGATGGAATCTTATAAATTAATTAAAAAATTAAAATAATATATTGTCTTCTTCATCATATTATGAAATAATATTATAATATTAGAATATAGGATAACAGTGGGTCAAAATATAATCATTAAATCATATTTAAACATTTTTATTGCCATTTTAATCCATATATCATAGTTTAACGCTATTGTAATCCAATTTAAATGTTACCATAATGAAAAACTGTTAATATAGAATCTATTCATAATGACTAAATATGAAATGGACTTTGTTATATAATTTGAAATTATGTATTTATCCTTTAGAGGATTCAATAATGAATATATTCCAAAAGAAAAACAACATATTAATATTCTTATTTTGTTACTCGAAACATCCCAATATGATAGATCCAACCTCAAGACATCTCCCACAAACTTGAAATCCTATAAGTTGTGTAGTTTTATTTCCTAAATTTAGGTAGATATGGAAGGTATTTTGTGAAGTGTATAACAGATAGGATGCATACAAAATTTAATGGGCTGGTTAGGGTAAAAATGTGCATGTATTATTAAATAAAATTTTTCTCTTAAAAATGGGAATTTGAGTTATAAAATAACTTCCTCTATACTTTAAAATTAATTTACCAAAAATGAATTGATTGAAGAAATGAAAATTCTGGTGAATAATATTCTTTGGTTCTCCAAATAATAAAGTATAATTTGTTGGAAATATAAAAAGGGTTCATATTACTTATAAGATGGTGAATTTTAAATTTATATAGTGGTTTTAGATATAGTATTAACTATTTCTATTGACATTTCTATAAATTTCTAAAAGAATAAATCTAGAAAAAAGTATTTTATTTTTCATTAAAGTTCATTTTAAAAAGAAAATTAGTTTAATAATTTTCTTTTGTTCCCAAATCTTCTTGAGTACATACATTTATCTCAAAAGTCATTAAAACACACAAGTAATGATTAAAAAAAATAAAAAAATATAATAAAATTTACAAAAGTAAGAAGAACTATAAATAAAATGAAAATTAATAAATTCCTTAATTTACCAAATATTTATCTTTAAATATAATTATTTTAGTAAATTCATTAATTATATAATCATTTATTTAAAAAATTCATAATTATAGGTAATTGACATAACAAAAACTAGTTTAAAAGAGATATAAAACATTATGATCTGTAGTACCCACCTTATTTTAGGTATATTTCATCTTCTATAACATCCTACATATTCTCCATTGATATATTCAACTATTGTCCATTCACTTTTATGGGGGCTCATAGCTTGGTTATCTAATTTGAATGGAATGAAATGTAAAAACATGACTAAAAATGTAAGGGTTTTACTATTGGTATGAAATTTACTAAAAACAGATTCATTCTATAATCCAAAAATAGTATATTGATTTATTTTAATTTTTTATTATGGATCCCTTATCCATAAAAAATATGTTTTCCCTCTTTGTATATTCAGTAAATTTCATATAAATGTTTTAATTTTATTCCAGCTCTTGAAAATAGAGTTTTTATTACATTCCAGTAACAAATAGATTGATGATACAAACCTTCACATCCTAAAAATTAACATGTTATTGATAAAATAATATTTTAAATTAATTTTCATAAACTAATATAAAGTATGGCGTGCTAATTATGGTATTTAATTTTGTATTTAATGATAATATTTCATCATGTAGCCTCAAACTCAATTCATCATTTTTTGGATTCATATATTTCTAATTAATTTTTGAATTTATAAATTTGATAGTTCATCCATTCAATTATTTTGTGTGCGATAGGGTGTTAAAACACTATGATTGATTCTATATATTCAGCATAGACTTTAATGTTTTATTTCTATAGTTGGTTCCTTGATAAGTGTTAAGGAACAAATAAAACTGAATTTGTATTAAAATATTTTCATAATAATTTTTATCCAAATTTTTCATCATCATTTCATCTAGGTATTGATTATATCAATTTCTAAACATAATCCAAGTTGAGAATTATTTAATCATATATAAAATAATATGGAGAGGTTCCCATGAATTCCATACCCAGTGCATTAAATTCATCATTGAGAATGATGGGTTATCCTGGAATTTCAATTATCCTTGAAATTTTTCTCAAAAAATAGATGTTATTACGTGATTTATAGACTAAAAAATAATGATTTAATATTTATGTCTATTAAAAAAATAATCTATCACTTTTTTGTAGTTGTCTATTATCCAAAATGATCTCTTCCTCTGAATGTGTGAAAAAATACAGATATATTGGAACTCATAATTTGGAATCCATCTTCTAATAGTTTATTCATTTTAAAAAAGAAAAATTCAAGGGTCATTACAAATGTACATCTTTGAGACACTCATGAACATAGAAATTTATTATAAAAAAACAATGGGGAAATTTTTCAGCATCTAGATAATTCATTAACTCTGTAAATCAATGTTAATTTTTCATTACATTATATAATTACTTTTCTAGGAGTGTTTCCTTGAAGGGTGATCATAATTGATGGTTTTTATCAAAAAATTGTTTAATCATATTAGATAATAAGTCCCATGATATTCAGTTCCATTCTAGTACTTCATTTCAAAATAAAATTCTAATTATAAAAAAATATATCTTGAATGTCTAGATTTTTATTCATGATTATTCATTAATGATTTTTTTATAGAACGGTTAGGGAAGAAAATAACTTTCATACATAACATGTTGGATCTACATTTTGCAAAATACAAGAAAAAATCAATAACTCTTTTTTATTAGTGTTTTAATTATATTGTCCTTTATATAATGTCTTGGATTCCTAATCAATTATATGAGATTCATTTTATTTTTCAATTTTAAAATGTCACCAAGGGAAAAATATTATGTACGAGTTCAAATATAAAATGGTATGCTCTAGTTAAACAGTCGGAAAATTAATGGGGATATCGGTTTTTGATTTAAATCAATAAAGAACTATTTACAATTCTTGTCAAATAAAATTTGTAATAAATTTTAGAATATCTTATAAACTTTAATGGAAATTATTATAAAATATTTTTTGAATATGGAATGAGAAATAGAATTACTAAAAAATGGACATATCTCATAATATTTGGGTGGGAGTGAAATGAAATTTCTTATATATTTCACTTTTCATCTTGAATTCATTCTAATGAAACAATATAACATAGTAAATTATTTTTTTTCGGCATGAAATAAAAGTTTTCACACTTCTTAAAAATGTTAGTATTAATGATTTCTTGAAGTAAACTCGATAATCAATTTAAAAATATTTATAATCATGATATTGAGATTGTGATTTCTTACAGTAATACATCCACATGGATTTCAAAAATAATAAAAACTAATCACCATAAATAATAGAAAATTTATTGGGATATATTACAAGATGAAGGGTATTAACCTATAATAAAAATAAAAATATTGGATGTAAAATTAGTTTTCTCTTGATCTTTAGGTACTATAATGATTTAAAAATAACAATAGAATCCATCTATAAAATATTAAGGGGGTTTCATAACTTTTATCTCTAACACGTGATTAATAAATGAAAATTATAAATGATATTTCCTAGTGACCAAGTGGAGTTTTATATAATCATCAAATATCTTTGAATTTGATGTATTCTTAATAGGAAAAATTTAATCAAATTCATTCCTTAATATGGAATATCCACTTTTCTCATGGATAACATGTGAGGGGATTACCTATTTCCAATCATAGATGGGAAATATTATTCCAACAACCAATATAGAAGTAACTTATCACTTAAAAGCTTCTTAAAAAGATTGGTTAAATCTTGTTTGAAATATTTACATAGTTTTAAAATTTTCTTAAAATATAATTCCATTCATGATTGTTGAATTGATTCATATATTAAATCATAAATGGGTTAGAATAATGATTTGTGTGAGTTTTATATACACCCATTAGTTGGATTTATTAGTTCTTTTGTATATATTTAGAAATAATTCTCGTAAAATATTCATTCTCATCAATATATTTATATTATATTTTATAAACAATGGTTTCATTTCTATTTCAAGGGAAAATTTTTGTTTCGTAAAAAAAGTATATTTGACTCAGTATAGTGACCCATTGCTTCCACACAAAAATATTTCACTTATTAAATGAATGTTCAATATAAAACATTATGACCCACACTAGAACATATATACATACTATCTTTGGAAACATGGATTAAAAAAATACTTACTCGTAATCATCTCCCCTTAATATATTCTTAACTATGACCCATCATAGATATATCACACTAAAAAAAATTATTAATATCTTGGGGAAAACACATAAAAAAGGGTGAGAGTAGATTCTGAGTAAGGGGAAAATGGTACATATCAATGATCACCTAAACATAATATAAGAATAATGTTACTAAGACATGAGCTTAATATCTAAAATCTATTACATTAAAATTATAGATCAAAATCCATTATTTAGGAATAAATCATTATAGGTCAAATGATATGAGTCATAAAATAATCAAATAACCCTAGCATTGTGATCATAATATTTAATATAAAATATATTTATAGCATGAACATATGCATAAAAACATTAATTTAGTCCATACACACTTCCATGAATATCATAGTTGATTTTTTTATTCCCCATTAAATTATTTTATTAGTTAAGGATCATTATATAGTGACACATGCTTAACATACATGGATATTACATCATTTTATATGAATATTCTATAAATTTCAAAGATATATTCACAAGGAATGTAATAGTTTATTGTCCTTAGAAAAATGGGAAAAAATATTCTATCTGAGAGAATGATCGTTAAGATCTCTCTATAAATATTTCCACCTTTAGTACATCTAGCTAAAACCTATCTTCATAACATTTATAAAGGAAAAATAAGAATGGGGTGAGCTCAAATGATCAATAATGGTAAATAAGGGAGACATGTAAGAAGAATTGTGAGCATATGGGTATGAGAACATGATAATTATAATAGAATACCATGCCCTTCTTATTGAATATAATATACCTGAATCATGGCATAAAGCATGGAACTTTATAAGACATGAATCATAAGAAAATAAACAAAATAATACATATATAAATAACATAGGAATAAAACATAGAATTGTGGAAGACACAAAAAAATATACAATTATTTCCAAAGTAGTAACAGAATTGTTTCCAAGACCATCATAGTAGAAAATGGCCTTTACTAATGGGATTCACGCCCTATTCCATCCCTGTATTAATAAACTGAGTTCACTCCACATTCAACCACTGTGATATTGGACCAAGATCATTTCTTCTATCATCCCCGTAATACTAAAATTAGTTCATTTCCCATTCATGCCCTATAGTACTGAACTGATTTCATTTCCCATGTCATCAATATCTATCTCATGAGATATAACTCTTTACCCAAAGCATTGGAGGGAGATATATTCCCCACCCCTTTCATATGGAAATAATATATACATGTTCCTCAAAATCATAGAAAAATAATATCATAACCCATGTAATGAAATGGGTATAAAAAATAGTTATACATATATTATCTTGTTGAAAAATATACATGTTTCATAATCATTTTTATAAAAATCATATTATGTGAATAAAAAATTGAATTCATAATCATATTACCTATTAATGAGAAAAAAATTTCATAAACACATAACCCATGAATGAGAAACATATTACATAAAAATATAAACTTTAAAATAGAAAATGATTTCATAAGAATATAACATGTGAAAGGGAAACATATTTCAAAAAAAATTCCAATAAATTGAAATAGGTCTAACAAAGACCATGACATTAATCATAACCCATTATTAAAAATAATATTAAGGGAACCATTAGATAATTTTTATGAAGGGAATGAAAAAACATCAAAAGATGGAATCATAGATGGAAAATTATTTAGAAATATTATTAAAAAATGTTTCTTGAGAAAAATATCATCTCTTCTATGAAAAATTATTTTTAATACATAAAAAAATTTGAAGATATTTTTCATATAACCAACCTTGAAAGATTATAAATAATACATGAAATAATTTTCAAAATTATTTTCCCCGAATACTTATTAAATGAGATTGAAATCATTTTAAAAACCATTTTCCGTGAAAACTCAATTAACACATATTTTGAATTATTGAAATATTTTGATATCATTTTACACTAAAACATTTTAAAGGCGATATAAAATATTTTGAAAATAATTTCATTCCAAATTCAATGAAAACGTTGAAAGAAGGATTAACAACATTTTAAAAATCATTTATTTGATAAATTATAACAGATGTTTTGTAAAAAAATTTAAAAAAATTTATTTGAAAATATATTATATATTTTTTAAAATTAACAATTAAACATTATAAAAATGATTTAAAGGATTAATGATGGAAAAATCATGTACATGTCGTATGACGTAAACAAAATGATCCTTTTAGATAGTAAAAAGGATTGAAATATTAATTTTTTGGAAAGTAAATAGAATATTATTATGAAGATATTGGTAAAAAAAGATTAAAAAGGTCTCTTAATTATCATTAGTGATTATTAGAATATACATGGTAATTATTTTTAGAGAACATGGTTTTTTACAAAAGAGAGTGTAAATTTGAAATTTAATAAAACAAAAATATTAATTATATCATGTACCTATAAGTAGAAATATGTTTCTAATAAATTATTATATAATGAGTTACTAGATGGGATTAAAATTAATGAATGTATTGAGATTTGGGTTGTAAAATTTCATCAATGGAATAATAATTATAAAGAATCTTTAAAAGTGATAAGATTGTCTAAATAAACTTTTATAACATGGAAACATGGGATCACACTCTAACTTTATGAAAATTAAATTTCATGAATCCTAAAACTTCATGAAAATAAAGAATTTCATGATATAAAATGTAAAAGAAAATTATATTCACATTGAAATATAATTTTGGGTCCTAACAAAGCATGAGTCTCAAAAATAAAAATTGAGACAAAGCTAATTAGCTGATATGGTATCTTCAGAAACATTAAACCCATGATAAAAAAAACATATAATGGAGATTTAAAAATACATAAATTTATTTATATGA
Source organism: Viscum album (assembly GCA_963277665.1). NCBI lineage: Eukaryota > Viridiplantae > Streptophyta > Magnoliopsida > Santalales > Viscaceae > Viscum > Viscum album. Next base: position 1,114,195,103 of record OY728147.1, read on the forward strand.
ATAATTTAATACATACATGGGTAGTATACGCACCACACAAATGTTATGTGTGGTAAATAAAGCAAGTATCCCATAGAAGTAAAAAAAAGATATGAAATAACCTTACATTGTGCATTGACTATCATTGTACTCATTAAAAACACCTATAATATAAATATAAACTTATTATACATCATTTATGGAACAAAATTCTTATATATAATACAATATATGGTTTGATTATGACATTATATTACCCTGTTGTTAACCATTCTATGTTAAGGATTCACATTGAGAAGTATTCACTTTGTTTTTTTCATGTGTCTTAATTTGTTATATTGTTGGAAATTATAATTATATAATGATTATAGAATTTAAATATTGAAATAAATATAATTTATATACAATATATTTGTATTATAATATTCTATATTATATATATGTATGAAAAAATAAACTATTTATGGAGACAGTAGGTCCTATGTACGCATGAACAGTATTTCCGTTTAATTGTAATGTTGAGAGAAGAAAGTAAAAGATATATATATATATATCACTATTAAAATATATTTATTAGATTAAATATGTATTATATATTCACCAAATTGATCCTTAATACATTCCATGTAGTTATAGAACAAATCATCTCGCTTTATGCACACGATAGTCCACTCTTCATCAAATGAAATTATCATATTAATACAAAATGGAAAGTAAAAAATATATGTGTAGTAAAAGGAATAAATAATCATAATTAAATAATAAAAATAATATAATATAGCCATTAACACATTTTCCACCAAAATTTCTATTATGATATGTTGTTAGTATAATTGAACAATCATCGTTTAGTGAGGTGGTACTCCACCATACATGTAAACAGTATGTTCGTTATCCATTAGATGGATGTGTGTGTAACTACAAGTAAAAATATTATCATTATAAAATGAAAATATTTTTTATATAATATTTTTTATACTATATTGGAATAAAGATAGTGTAGGGATGGATAAGGGAAATAAAAGGATGTAATTGAGAGATGATATTAACTCTTCATTGGGAAACTCTTTTTGGTTTATGCCAAAAGGCTTCCTTGTATTTTCATATTCATAAAATAAGGATTATATGAGGAAGTAATGGATTTTGGGATGTTTATTGGTCAGATCGTGTCATAAAAAAGTGTTTTTTGAGATGTGATGATTTGGGAGAGTTGGTGGGATTTTATAGGGAAGGAAAATGACTCACTTAGAATTTTGGAAAAAAAGTTAGGTGTGCACAAGTTATTACCTAAAAAAAGTTTTAAAAAAACAAAATAAATTTGATAATTGATTTAATATGACTGAAATATATCCACAAAATGGTTTTTGTGAGATTTTTTAGGTCCTTTGTGCCCTTATGTGTAATGTGTTGTCCCTAATTAAGCATAATTTGACTTTAATCACTATGATTAATTTTAATCACTTTTTCTAATAATTTTGATCCAAAATCCCCATGAACTAATCAGACTATAAATAATATACTGATTAAAATAGAATATTTTAATTTTTTAAAATTAAACTAACATAAGAGGAAAAATTACGATCAATGCTAATCCCCCAGACAGAATAAAATTAAGGGTTTGTAAAGTAGATTGGAGTTTAAAATATTATTAAGTTTTTATATTAAATTTTAATTTGAAATTTATTTTGTGGAAATAAATAATTTTAGTAGTTGTATAAATGTTCTAATGTTTCCATAGGAAAATTAGAATAGAATTTTACATAAATAATTATTTAAATGAAAAAGAAGCTTTTAACTAAAAAGCATCTTTTTAACTATTCATTAAAAATGTAGTTTCGCAGGAAAATCCCAAAAATTAACCCATATCTACATTTGACATTATGAATTAAAAAAATAAATTTTATTTTATCAAATTAAAATTTTCATTTTTTCTAAAATTAATTTAATTATTAAAAGCATTTCATTTGCAAAAATATTATTTTTAAATATAAAAGGTCTTTAGATAAAATCATATTATTCATTAAAAATAAGTTTTATCTATATAAAAAATTTGAAAAATATATTTGGAAATTAATAATTAATATTCATATAACTAATATTAAAATATATGTAATAATTGTCACGACCCGTCCCAGTGGGGCCCGAGATGAAACTCCCCAAGCCCGCCTCCAATAGGCCAGGGGCTGGTGACTAGCACCAACTAGGCATGCTACTAACATGGGAGGCATTGCCTATAAACCAGTACACACGAACACACATCTCCAAGAATGCAAAGCTGAAAAGTGAAAACTGCTAAAAATGGAAAAGATGAATGCATACACTAAAACCCAACCACAGAGTACGACAGGAAATTAAAGTGCAAGAAAGTAAAACCCTGGGCTAAAAGTACAAGCCCGCCAGAAAGAAAGTCTGTAACAGAGTCCAAACTGTAAGGAAAGGTAATGGGACTGCAATCTGTGGCCGTAGGAACACAGCTCGGCCTGTCTGATCTCACAGAACACCATCCGGTCCTGGTCCGCCTAGAATCCTGTCAAAGGCTCGCTCGTCTGCCTAAGACACGATACGTGAGGGAAAATCTCGTTCATGGGTGAGTATAACAATACCAAGTAGGACACCCCGAACCCACAAAGGAAATACAACAAGAGAAAATACCACAAAGGAAAGATACAGTCATCTCCACACAGTATATGTCTTCTGAACATATAACAAGAATATCCAGATATACTCACACACAAACGACCATCACGATATCGCTGCTAGGATCCAGCTCGAAGATTACACTAAGCATGCAACTAGGAGAACACACTCCTAGGTCTGAAGAGAAAGATACTAAGTACTCATTCCAGGAGAACACACTCCACAAATACTTTGAGAACACAATGCTCAGATGAGGATCACAGACAAGTCATGGGGTGATACCGAAAACTCAGTCTGAGCTAATACGCTAAGCAGAGGATCAATGCCTGGGTAAAGTTGGTCACGTCGATACCAAGAACTCTACCTAGGGTTCCATGAATGAATAGAGGATCCAGATCTAAGTCTCAAGAGGAGATTCTAACAACACTATTCAGGAAGTTCTGCTGAAGGGATTATACCCCTGAGTAAAGGAAATGATACCATAACCTTCAGGGGAAAACCAAGGGTACGAATCCTAATAACCAGTCCAAGTCACAGAAGACAAGTGGCTTAAGCCATGAAAAAAAGGTTACACGACGTGTAGTATGGTTACACGCCGTGTTCCTTGACCCCGGGTACTGGTCGTGTAAACGACCCATGTCATTCGTCCAAGCTGTGTAAAACTAAACTACACGGCGTGTAGAAAAAGTACACGCCGTGTTCCTTAACCCTGAGTACTGCCCGTATAACTGGCCTGTGTCATTCAGTTTTTTGGACAGAAAGAAACTACATGGCGTGTAGAAGAATCACACGCCGTGTCCGAGCACCTGGGGTTCGCTCCGTGTACGCTGGTCATGTTCCCGTACACGGTCTCTGCCCATGACCGTGTCGCCTTCCCGTGTACCAGTACACGGGGTATCCCACGTATCTGGCCGGGTTTGGCCAGGGAGGGGTATACACGGCGTGTCCTTGGCCGTGTACCCTGCCCATTTCCATGTACTCCTGAAGTACACGCCAGGTAAATCCGCCGATGAACACACGCCGTATATCCCATACTACACGGCGTGTAGTCGGGAAATTTCCAGAAGCGTTATCTTCCTCCACGTGCCTCGGCTAATCCTCCGGATCTTCATCCAACCGCCCGATCATCGCGAAACTCCAGATTTGGGGTCGTCCCGCCCCTACGAAACCGATTCTGTCGGTTTCGGGCTTCCGATCAGCCTTGAAAAAGCATCCCGATCAATCCGCACAAAAACACTCGAAGAAAGGGAACTTCCGAACCACATTGATTTGTCTTCCGCCATCGCCGTCGTACCTCCGTTAGGTCGTCTCGATGTCGGATATTCAATTTCAGATCGTTGCGCCAACAAAAGAGCGCGCAACAATCGATTTTCCCCAAGAATGTGAAGAACGCGCACGAAGAATGCCTCGGAATCAGGAGAGAAAAACACAGAAACCGAGAGGGACGAACCTCGATCGATGTTCATGTCGATCTTGGTTTGTCACCATTATAAGGTTGAGAAAAAACCAAAAAAATCTCAAGAATAAAATCCCCATGATCCCTGCAATTATCTCATCCCGCAAGAACGATCGATCTGCTGGCTAATATGTTCGTGGATTAGTCCGCGTTTGTCGTGGAAATCAAAAATGGGGAAGAAATCACAATTTAAACATCCTACCTAGGTCCATGGCGTTCGTTGGCAATGATCCGGTTGCCGCGTCGTCATATCCAGTGAAAATTGTCAATAATCTTTGTCGCCGCGTCGGGAGGTCTTCTCCAGAGCTCTCCAGAGAAAATCAAAGTTATGGGAATTGTAACCCTGACCCTCCCTATGGAATCTATATTTAAAAGAATAAAATAGTTCTTTGCAACAAGGATAAAAAATATTTTAATTAAATATTTTATTAAGTTTACGTCCAAAAGCCATATTTCACCCCTGACCTGCACCTGCCGAAGTTAGGCCTTGCCTAAGGTAAAATTGTTGTTCCGAATGCAACAGTGCCCTCGGATTTCTGATCAGAGCACCCGTCCGGGAGTTATTCTACTTTTTTAGGAAAACTGCACGAATGCACAATTTAATTATTAAATTAAATTCAAACATTTGTTCCGGGCTCACCGGGCCTTGGTACTGCACGCAGTCTCAGAGCCTGGAATCGAATTAATTCCCATATAATATTAAAATAATACATGGAAAAAATGCGGGACATTACATCACACCCACCTTAGGGATTTTACATCCACGAAAAGCCAAAAAAAGGCTACTCAAAAAGATGTGGGTACTGCACGTGAATCTGAGCCTCCCGCTCCCTCATGCTCTTCGGGAGATTCTCATGTTGCCACCAGACACACACCAAGGGAATAACTCTCCCACGAAGGATCTTCTCCTGCCGATCCTCGACCTCTTCTGGGTACTCTACAAAGGTCTCCCCATCATCGATGTCCAACTCGCCCGTACAGAGCCTCGAATGGTGCCATACCAATAGTGGAATGATAACTGTTGTTATAATAGAAATCCACCAGTGGTAGGTGATCCTCCCAGCTACGCCTGAAGTCAAGTATGCAAGCTCAAAGCATATATTCTAGTACTTGAATGGTCTGCTCTGTCTGACCATCAATCTGGGGATGAAATGTTGTGCTCAAGCGTAACTGAGTCCCAAAAGCTTCCTTCAATCCCTTCCACAAACGGGATGCGAAACGAGCATCACGATCTGAGATGATCGTGGATGGCACTCCATGAAGTCGAACTATATCCTGCATGTAGAGGCGTCACAAGCTCTCCACTAAACTCTGCTCCCGTATGGATAGAAAGTGGTCCGACTTGGTGAGTCAATCAACGATCACCCAGATGGCATCGTGTCCCTTGGACGTACGTGGTAGACCTGTCACGAAGTCCATAGATATCCCATCCCACTTCCACTCTGGCACCTCAAGGGGCTGAGTCAAACCTGCTGGCACCTGGTGCTCAGCCTTTACTTGCTAACAAGTAAGGCACCGAGAGACGAACTCTACCACACCCTTCTTTATTCATAGCCACCAGAACTGACGTTAGAGGTCCTGATACATCTTTGCTACGCCCGGATGCACTTCCAAATGGGATGTAGGAAAATCCCTCAAAACCACCTCCCACAACGTCACGGGTACTATCGTGCACCCTCTGAAAAGAACAACGTGCTCCCCACCTTCTGAATATCCATCAGCAACATTACCTGTGGATATCTGAGCACATAAAGTCTCACAACTAGCATCCTCACACTGTGCGTCCCTGACTCTCTGTAAGAGTGGAGGGGTAACAACCATCGACTGAAGGTAAGCTCCCTCATATCCATCCACGAAGGATAACTGTAAGGAGGCCAACTGCCTCATCGCCTCACCCAACAACAGTGAACTTTATTTCCTACTGAGAGAATCTACCACCACGTTCCCCTTCCCAGGAGTATAAATGATCTCAAAGTTGTATTCTTGGAGGAACTCAAGCCATCGACTCTGTCTCAAATTCAGATCCTTCTGAGAAAAGATATATCTGAGAATCTTGTGATCAGAGTAGATGGTAAACCACTCGCCCATCAAGTAGTGACGCCACATCTTCAATGCGAAGACTACCGCTTCCAACTCAAGATCATGGGTCGCGTAGTTCTGCTCGTGTGGCCTCAACTGACGTGAGCCATAGGAAATCACTGCTTGCCTCTGCATCAGGACACAACCAAGCCCGGTTACTGATTCATCATAGAACACTACGTACTCGACACCCTCCTCTGGTAATCTCAGGATCGGGGCGCTCGTCAAACTCTATCTCAACTACTGGAAAGCCTAATGGCATCTCTCGTTCCACACGAAAGGCTTCCCCTTTCGGGTCAAAGATGTCATGGGTGCTACAATCCTGGAGAAATCAAGGATGAATCTCCGATAGTAGCCTGGAAACCCAAGGAAACTCGGCACATCCATCACGCTTCTAGGTGGCTCCCATGCTAGCACTGCCTCCACCTTGGCTGGGTCCACTGCTACACTATCTGTTGAGATAACATGTCCCAAAAAGTGGACCTCCTATAACCAGAACTGACACTTCGAGAGTTTCCCATACAACTGGTGCTCTCGGAGTGTGTCCACAACCATCCTTAGGTGTCTCGCGTGCTCCTCCTCGGACGTAGAGTACACAAGGATATCATCGATGAAGACCACTATAAACTGGTATAGGTAGGGCTGAAATATCCGGTTTATGAGTCCCATGAACACTGTCGGGGCGTTCGTCACGCCGAAGGGAATCACCAAGTACTCATAGTGACCGTAGAGACATCGGAAAGCTATCTTCGGTATATCCTCATCCTGTACTCGCAATTGGTGATAGCCTGATCGTAGATCAAACTTCGAGAACCATCGTGACCCTTTCAACTGGTAAAAGAGGTCATCGATCCTCGGTAGTGGATATCGGTTCTTCACGGTCACCTGATTCAAGTGCCGGTAATCCACACATAGCCTCAATCTCCCACCTGCCTTCTTGGAAAACAGCACTGGGGCCGCCCAGTGCGAAACACTGGTTCAAACAAAGCCCTTCTTATACAAGTCGTCCAGCTGCACCCTCAGCTCACAAAGCTCTGCAGGAGCCATCCAATATGCTGATGCCGATATCGGTGTTGTCCTGGGTTGAAACTCAATGAAGAAATCTATCTCCCGATGGGGAGGTAGCCCAGGGACATTCTCCGGAAAGACGTCCTCGTACTCAGCCACTACTGCTGGAAACTGGAAACTCGTAACATCTGCTGCATCAAGGGATAGTCTAGCCAACTGATGTGAAATCAGTTGTGGCCTCTTATGCACGAGTCCATCCGGTGCTGTCTGGGTCTCTCTTTCACTGACAAAAGAGAATGTCGTTCCATCACTCCGAACACACCGCACCATTCTCCTAAAACAGTAGATCTGGTCATGAACTGTGGATAGCCAATCCATACCAAGAATGACATCGTAAGGCCTCGACGCTACCACCAAGAGGTTCCAAACAAAACTCTCACCTCCAAGGGTCAGGTCACACTGTCTACAGAGGTGTGTGATCTCTGAATCTTCTCTAGTCGGTGTTTCTAAGCGTAAGGGTCGAGTCAATGGCTCAACTGGAATATCAAGGTCTTGAACAAGATAAGAATCCAGAAATGAATGACTGGAACCTGTGTCTATCAATATGGAAGCCAAATTATAAAAGACATATATAATACCTCTAATCATTCTGGGAGTACCTGGGTCATAAGCCTCTGCCACCTACAACTATCCCTGCCTCTGTCCACCAGCTCCCTGAGCCTATGGTGGAACTCCTGGGGGTGGTGGTGGTAAAAGATCAAAATGTCGACCACCTCCAGCTACTCTCCCAGCTCCCCTACCACGTCCGCTGCCCCGTGGATCTCTTTTCTCTACACGTTTCCTCTTCCTCAGTGGTCCATCCACTACTCCTGTGTCAGTAGTACGTCGGTTCGGACAATCTCGAGCGAGATGTACCCTTCCATCACATGAGTATCATCGCCTCTCTCGAGGATGGCTGGATGCGCCCTGCAAACCCTGTACGGTAGGTCCCCTATCCTGGGACCTCCTCTGAAGACGTCTCCCATGCATGGGTCCCTGACGTCGGCTCCCTGCTGCCGAGGTCTCTGCTCCAGCTCGCCCACTACTGACATCTACCGGCTGTCTCTGCTCTGCCAAGAAGATCTCGACCACCAGAGCCCGCTCGAGCACCCCAGAATAAGTAGGAATTCTCATAGGGATGATGATAGATCAGATATCCCTGTATAATCCTCACTCAAAAGTCCGATCTTTGAAGTACTAATCTCTGACCATATCCATCGAGTACCGTGAGAGGTCGATAAACCTCGACGAATAGTCAGCCACTGTCATGGTTCCCTGCTGAATATGAAGAAGCTCCTATATGTGTACTGCTCTCAGGGTAACCGGTGAAAACTCCCCTCTGAAGAGACGCTCAAACTCCGACCAAGTGAGTGTCACCTCGTCGTGAGTCTGGATAACCAAACTCCACCATCGTCTTGCCGAGCCCTCTAGAAGGCTCGCTGCCAGGATCACCATATGGTTTGCTGGTGTCCTAACCAAACGGAAGACTCTGGTCACCGCATCAAGCTAGTCCTCTGATGCCTGAGGGCCAGGCTTGCCTCAAAACCTGACGGGTCTCTGTCTCTGAAACTCATGGAGTGCGCTCAGCCTGCGCTCCTCCTCCACTGGTACATCAGGCACTAAACACTGCTCCAAAGGTGGTGGGATAACTAGCACATCACCTGGTGGTAAAACTGTGGGATCCCATCCCTGTATCGAGGCTTCGTCACTGAGGGGGTCATCCTTGTGATCGAGCTGCTGGATCCAAGCGGGTGCGCGTCGCGGAGGCATACTGTTAAAGAAACAAGATGTATCTTAGTCAGTGAGTATATCTGGAGAGTTGACTCAAAAAGGACATAGAAACCACAACCCATTCCTATATGATGAATGTACCATTATTATCCCTGCAACTAGTGTTCTCATGTTACGAGTCAAAAGACAAGTTATCAGGGTCCCGGTGTATGGATACGTCGGCCGCCCACACCAACGCTGGGGTCCCTGACCTGAAAGACGAACTCGAAACACTTAACACTGTTTCCCCACACCAACTCACAGACTCTTGGTCCTAAGGTAGAACCGACCACCTCTGATACCACTCTGTCACAACCCGTCCCAATGGGGCTCAAGCTGCAACTCCCCAATCCCGTCTCCAATAGGCCAGGGGCTGGTGACTAGCACCGAGTAGGCATGCTACTAACATGGGAGTCATTGCCTATAAAATTGTACACACGCACACACATCTCCAAGAACGCAAAGCTGAAAAGTGAAAACTACAAAAATGGAAAAGATGAATGCATACACTAAAACCCAACCACATAGTACAACAGGAAAGTAAAGTGCAAGTAAGTAAAACCCTGGGCAAAAAGTACAAGCCCACCAGAAAGAAAGTCTGTAACAAAGTCCAACCTGTAAGGAAAGGTACTGGGACTGCAATCTGTGGCTGTAGGAACACACCTCGGCCTATCTAATCTCACTGAACACCGTCCAGTCCTGGTCTTCCTAGAATCCTGTCAAAGGCTCGCTCGTCTGCACAAGACACGATACGTGCGGGCAAAGACCGTGCAGGGGTGAGTATAACAATGCCCAGTAGGACACCCCGAAACCAAAAAGGAAATAAAGCAAGATAAAATACCACAAAGGAATGATATAGTCATCCCCACATAGTATATATCTACTGAACATATAACAAGAATATCCAGATATACTAATACACAAATGACCATCACGATACCGCCGCTAGGATCCAGATCGATGATTACACTAAGCATGCAACCGGGAGAACACACTCCTAAGTATGAAGAGAAAGATACGAATTACTCGTTCTGGGAGAACAAAGTCCAAAAGTACTTTGAGAACACGATGCTCAGATGAGGATCACTGCCAAGTCATGGGGTGATACCGAAAACTCAGTCTGAGCTAATCCGCTAAGTAGAGGATCGGTGCTCGGGTAAAGTTGGACACGTCGATACCAATAACTCTACCTAGGGTTCCAGGAATGAATAGAGGATCCAGATCTACGTCTCACAGTAAGGATTCCAACAAATCTATTCAGGATGTTCTACACAAGGGATCATACTCCTGAGTAAAGGAAATGATACCAGAACCTTTAGGGGAAAACCAAGGGTATGAACCCTAAGAACTAGTCCAAGTCACAGAAGACAAGTGGCTCAAGACATGAAGAAAAGGTTACACAGCGTGCAGTATGGTTACACGTCATGTTCCTCGACCCCAGGTACTGCCCGTGTAAACGGCTCGTGTCATTCATCCAAGATGTGTAAAACTAAACTACACAACGTGTAGAAAAAGTACATGTCGTGTTCCTTGACCTCGGGTACTACCCATGTAACCGGCCCGTGTCATTCGGTTTGTCAGAAAGAAAGAACCTACATGACATGTATAAGAATCACACGCTGTGTCCGAGCACCTGGGGTTCGCTCTGTGTACACTGTCCATCTGCCCGTACACGGTCTCTTCCCCAGTCCGTGTCGCCTGCCCGTGTACCAGTACACGGGGTATCCCGTGTATCTGGCCAGGTCTGGCCGGGGAGGGGTATACGCGGAGTGTCCTTGGCCGTGTACCCTACCTGTGTCTGTGTACTCCCTAAGTACACACCAGGTAAATCCGAAGATTTACACACGCTGTGTATCCCATACTACACGGCGTGCAGTCGGGAAATTTTCAGAAGCGTCGTCTTCCTCCGCGCGCCTTGGCTAATCCTCCGGATCTTGATCCAACTACCTGATCATCGCGAAACTCCGGATTTGGGGTCATCCTGCCCCTACGAAATCTATGTCGTCGGTTTTGTGCTTCCGATCGGCCTTGAAAACGCATCTCGATCAATCCGCACGAAAACTCTCGAAGAACGAGAACTTCCGAACCACATCAATTTGTCCTCCGCCATCAGCTTTGTACCTCAGTTAGTTCGTCTCGATGTTGGATCTTTAATTTCAGATCGTTGCACCAACAAATGTGCGTGCAACAATCGATTTTCCCCAAGAACGTGAAGAACGCGCATGAAGAACGTGTCAGAATCAGGGGAGAAAAACACAGCAACCGATAGGGACGAACCTCGATCGATGTTCATGTCGATCTTGGTTCGTCACCGTTAGAAGGTTGAGAAAAAACCAATACAATCTCAGGAATCAAATCCCCACGATCCCCGTAAATATCCCATCCCGCAAGAACAATCGATCCGTAGGATAATCTATTCGTGGATTAGTCCGTGTTCATTGTGGAAATCAAAAACGGGGAAGAAATCACAATTTAAACATCCTACCTGGATCTGTGGCGTTCTTTAGTGATGATCAGGTCTCCGCATCGTCGTCGCCGGCAAAAATTGTCAAGAATCGTCATCGCCGCGTTGGGAGGTCTTCTCCAGAGCTCTCCAGAGAAAATCAGAGTTATGGAAATTGTAACCCTGGCCCTCCCTGCGAAATATCTATTTAAAAGAATAAAATATTTCATTTGAACAAGGAGAAAAAATATTTTAATTAAATATTTTATTACGATTACGTCCAAAAGCCAGATTTCACCACTGACCTGAGCCGGCCGAAGTTAGGCCTCGCCTAAGGTAAAATCGTTGTTCCGAACGCAACAGTGCCCTCATATTTCTGATCCAAGCACCCTTCTAGGAGTTATTCCACTTTTTCAGGAAAACCGCACGTGCACAAAATTTAATTATTAAATTAAATTCAATCATTTGTTCTGGGCTCACCAGGCCTCAGTACTGTACGCCGTCTCAGAGCCTGGTCTCAAATTAATTCCCATATAATATTAAAATAATACATGAAAAAAATCCGGTACATTACAATAATTTTATCATTTAAATGAATATAATAATAAAATTATGTTTTGTAGAAACATCAGTGTTGTATCTAACATATTCCATGTCGTGTTGCATGTAGTGCAAGAAAAATCAGTTTTGTGAGTAGCGCACACCATGTCGGTATTTCATGTATCATAGGACAAGTTAGTTATGTGTGAAAGGAATTTTGACTTATTTTTTTAATATGTGTATATATAAATATAACTATTTATAGTATCATATTAAATGAAAAATACTTATAAGATAAATTTAATTGAAAAAAATAATATAAAAAATATAGAGGTGTTACATTATATCCCCCTTAATGTGAATTTCACCGATGAAATTAATATGGAATATCAATGTTTTAATACTTGAGAAATCCATTCATAGAAACCCATGTGGTAAAAATGAATACTAAAATGACCCTTAAAAGGGAATGTTGGGACCATAATGATTACCCAATGTATCATATAATTGGGTTTACACATAGGATAACATAGTACGGGAGTGAGTATTTGAAATGGGGAAATATTGTAAAAATTTACTGGGAGTGATTGAGGTAATCAATAAAAATCATGTGAATGATCACTGAAAAGTTGAGGGCCTCAATGTCATAAATTTATGATGATTTAAAAGAAAAAATGTTAAAAACAATTAATGTATTAGGACATCACATTTTATTTGGATCATTATCCTAACATTGAGTAAATATTTTTTTGACCATGAATATATGTATATATTCATAGTTGATATATTCCTGTAAACAAAATATCATTTTTAGTTGTGATTTTATCTCTTTCTAATTATTCTATTAATTCAGGTAATAGATGTCCAGAAATTTTCAGATATGCCGGAAGTGCCAAAATACACTATTATTAAACCATAAGGCTCATAAAAAATGAAATGTTTAACTATTTAAATATAAATTTTATTAAAAAAGAAACAATATTGATTCATCATAAATAATTATTCATCGAAAATAATAATTAATTAACGAGGACATCATGTTGGGAATAGTTGTCGAGAAACCAATATCTTCTTTCTATAATTAGTTCAAGACCCACGTCCTTGCTGAACATGATTGGTTTTCTCCCAAAATATATGATTTCATTTAAAAAAAAGACAAATATAAATTCAAAAATAATATCGACTACATTGAAAAAATGTAAATAACAAAATATCCTTTTAACCATGGTTTACAAGACAATCTCAATACAAAAATATTGCCTCTAAAATATAAGATAATCTTTTCATGAATAGATAACTTTATTACCCATATAATAGATGAAAATACAAAAACATATAATGAAATTCATGAAATCACTTTAACAATGACCCCCCATATATCACAATGTATCTCTTGGTTGTCACATTCCATACATGTGAATAACCCCATGGTATACTCTCTCAAAACATGGTAAAAGCCTGAATTACTATAAATCTATATTAAGAATCATGATTTATTCCTCATTCAATATATTAATAGATATATTCCATAAATATAATATGTTTTAAAGATCTTCCATGATTACCAGAACTACTTTTCAATATGTCCTCAATTAGTTCCAAGGTAATAATTACCTTCCAATTTACATATTTATATCCAATATATCTTTATCCAAACTATATTATCATACCATAAAGAAGATATTAACATATATCATTCCCTTAATCATGTGTTTTAAATATAAATTACCTTTTTATTATGTCACTTTTCTATTCCATCAGAACCATTCAACACATTCTTGAAAATACATAGCAAAATTCATTAAAATGAACTTTCGTTATATATTTCACCATTCATAGAATATACTTCATGAATCCAAACAAATAATATCTTTTATATTTCCACTAAAAACTTATTATATTAATGAGGATAAATAATCCTTTTATACAATACCTATGTCCATTCATATTTCATATGTAGTCTCATCATCAGCAACAAAGTATACATTACGTGCACCGCCTTGACAGTTCCCTTCAAGAGCTATCATCTTGGGACATTGCGGTTTATAATGACTTTTTACTACACAATTAAAACACATAACCATATATTTAGTTTTTGGGATGACAATATTGTCATCCATTTCATTAATCAAACTCTTTTTTTCCTAGTAGTCACTTACATCGCGTCCTTCATTTCCACAATCAATACATCTTCTTGTTCCACTAATACATTAACTTGTGTGATTATTTCCACATTCTTGATATAGAAGAAACCATATCATATTTCCTCCATGGTATCCAACACCCAAACTCTACTAAAATCATTTATTTCTATTCTCAAGAGATTCCATGAGTTTTTGAAGGTATATGTTGTTAATCATGTTTCATGAAAACTAATTAGGAATGATGACAACATCTCACACTGAAATGATTATAAAACATGAAAACTCATAAAGAAAATCATTCATCATATTCATTGTTAATATAGTTCCTTCTAATACCATCCATTTACTAAAAGAGTAAAAATATCATCATCATTACTTATAATAGAATAAAACCATAGAGTCCTGAAAATATTTACTTACAGGATGTCTAAATCATGGAACCATCATTAATAAATGACTACCTAGGTTAATCCTTAGTTATTTGATAGAGCTAATATTTCAAATATTTTTAATGTCTATTTAAATGATTTAAACCACACCAATTTACCAATTTTATCTTATTTGTAACAATTTTGGATTTAGAGTGTGTTTTGGGATAAAAAGTTTAAATTGCATAATTCTAGATTTTTAACAGATTTTTATCACAGAGGTATTTTGATCATTTATCATAAAATACATTTACAAATTTTGTGATTAGAATTTTTTTTTCAACCCTAATTTTATTGTCATCATATTTGGATTCAGGACCAGGAAATTATTCATGAATCTTGATGCCCAAAAAAATCAATGAAGTTGACAATTTTTTCAGGCAGACTGCATGGACTCCACCATAGTAATGGAATCATAATTCGGGATAAAATCCTCCAAATGATTCGATTCTACTTGGGAATTATAGATAATCCCCTGACGCATCGAAAAAATTAATTTGAAGCCGTTTGGAATCCTTTATGATGGCCCTTGAGTGATAGATTTTTTAAGGAAGCTTCCAAGAAACTTCATCCAGAGAAAGTGATTTAAAATAAAAAAATCATAACTCCTTCCATACGTGTCCAATAAATCCGAAATTTGGAGAGTGGATGGAAAACACATTTATGCACAATATTTATGAATAGGTCCATGTGTGAATCGGCCAATTAATGGGTCTAAAACGTGACAACTATTTGATGAGGAGATCTGCCTATAAAAGGAGACGAGCTCCTACCTCTAAATCATATTCAATTCATCACCACACCATCCGTCACAAAGGGAGTCGGCTTGAGAGAGTGAAGGGGAAGGTATTGATTTTGATCTTTAAGAAGATTGCATCCTTTGATGATTCAATAGAGAAGATGAAGGCTTCTCAAGTGATGGAAGGCTAAGCGGCAAGTGGTTGCAGACGACAACACCCAACAGACACTCTCTTCCGAGTTTTGATTTTAATGTGTAATCTCGTTTTGAATTTCTCTTGAACCTATATTTTTGAATGAATCTGGTTGTTTTATTTCTTAAATATATTTCCAACAAATATTTTTGATCGTTATTCCATTTATAAAGTAGAACAATTTTTTTTCTATTTAAAATTCTTTGGTAAGGTTTTTCCATTGAGCATAGCGAATTCAATTAGGTTCAATTACTTGGAGGTAATTAAGTAACTGAGTCACTTATATAGGTGGGAACACAATCATATTTAAGTCTTAATATGATTTCTATTCAAATTTGAGTGTACACTTGGGGTCCTTGGGTGTACATTTAGGAATTTAAATTAAGAAATTTGTTTTATATACAAGGAAGAGGGGAGTGTCTGAGTGGGTGAAGCTTGTCTGCGACCGCTATTTTTATTCATGATTTCAAACCCAAATTATCTATCCTTTAAAATTATTTCACTTTAGTATTTAATTAAAATTTTATTTTCAAATTTTTAATCAAATCCCCATTTTTATTTCTGAAAAAAATAATAATAACAAAAGTGATAGTTTTGCAACTCGAACTGCAACCTTCTCGAGAGAGAACCCTGTGGTAACCAATGTGCTACATTAAAAGGGAAAATATTGATTGGGGTTTTTATGACACAAAAATGCTCACATAAAATGGCACCGTTGCCGAGGAGGTTGCTAGAGTTGATTTTATTTTAATTATTTTTTCTTGCATGACCCGAACTTCTGGACCGAACTTGTTACCTTTAGATTCTGAAATTGATAGAACTTTTCACACTAGGGTTAGAGGTACTAATCCCCAAGTTGAAAGTTGTGAATCTTCTTCCAATACACCTTGGAGGGACTTAGTTGAAACTGAAATCCAAATGGATGAAAATAGAACTTTGAAAGAACTGGCTTCGTCCTATGATAAAAATCATGAGAATCCTGTTGAGTACACTGATTCCCCTGCTGGATTTTAAATCAAGTCCGATTTCATCCACCAGCTTTTCAAATTAAATGGGTTGCCTGGTGAAGACCCACACAAACACCTCCAAGAATTCAGCTACTTGTGTGTCAACATGAAACCTCATGGAGTTAATGCAGATCAAATGAAGCTTAGGTCGTTTCCTTTTTCTTTAGATGGAGTTTCTAAGGAATGGTTTTTCTATTCTCACTCAACCTTGATTAGAAATTGGAATGAATTAAAATAGATTTTCTGTGAAATTTTTTTCCCTGCGTCTAGATCTACCTCCATTCGAAAGTAGATTTGTGGAATTAGGCAGACACAAGGATAAACACTTCACGAATACTGGGAAAGGTTCAAACATCTTTGTTTTAGTTGCCCCCATCATCAAATCAGTGACCAGCTTCTCATTCAATACTTTTATGAAGGATTGTGTCTCACTGATAAAATTATGATCGATGCTGCTGCAAGAGGATCTTTAGTTGATAAGACACCAGTTTCTGCTAGGATTTTAATTGAAAACATGGCCTAGAATGCCCAACAATTTGGAACCAGAGGCCTTCTTCATGTCAAAGCTTCACAAGAATTACCTACTACTAGTCCTGAAAACAACACAATTGCAAGTCAACTATCTAATCTTACCACCCTGGTAAAGTCAATAATGTTGTCTAACACCCCACCAACCCAACCCAAACCTGAAGCGGCTTTCCAACTACATGTCCACTATAGGATTTATACTTCGAATAAACATTTTAGTGACCAATGCCCCCAAATTCAAGAGCCTCCTAAGAACTGCAATGCAGTTTTTCCTGGAAGACCACTTCAATCAAACCAGCAAATACCATTTCAAAACAACCAAAATTTCAATCAAGGATGGAACAACAACTCAAATGAAAGATTTCTTCAACCTGAAAAACCAAGAAGATTCTTCTAAGGACAATCAAGTAATTCTCAACCAAGGTATTTCAATGAGAAAGAAAATGATCATTCTGGAAGAAATTTTCACCCTACCCCTCCACCTCAAAACTCTGATAGGAACCTTGAAGAAGAAATGAAGAAACAACAAGAGGAAATGATAAAACAACAAGAGGAAATGAGGGAACTAAAAGAATACTCAAAACAAAAAGATAACAAAATGAATTCCTTGATGACTCAAATGGGTTAACTTGCATCTTGTATTAATTGCATAACAAATCAAATGAGTGATGGTTTACCCTCATATCCACAAGTAAATCCGAGGAATAATGGGAAGGAAAATGTGAGTTCAATTTAACTTAGGAGTGGAACAAAATTGAACAACCCTCAGATTGAGAACACCAAGCCTACTGCTGATACTGTTGATGGAAATCCTACCCTTGCTAAAATTGTTGAAATATCTGAAGTTGATATAAACTCAAAGTCATGAGAGGAAATCTTTTTTTAAAAAACAAAGAATGATTTTAAGAGGATGTCTGGTCCTTATGTTCCTCCAAAACATACTCAGAATACCCCAGAAACATTCAAACCTCCACTGCCTTATCCAAGTTGTGAACCACCACCAAAGTCAAGTGCTGAAAAAGAAATGGATAAGGAGGTTTTAGAAACATTCAAGAAAGTCAAAGTCAATATTCCATTGCTCGAGGTTGTGAAACAAATTCCGAGGTACGCTAAGTTTCTGAAAGACATTTGTACCAACAAGAGAAAGTTCAAAGGAGGTGAAAAAGTAAACTTATGAAGGAATGTTTCATCGATGATTCAGCATGCCCTTCCTATCAAGTGTAAAGACCCTGGGATATTTACCATTCCCTGTACCATTGGGAAATGTGATTTCAAAGATGTAATTCTTGATCTAGGGTCCTCCATCAATGTCATGACACATTCTGTCTACTCATCTCTTCAGATTGGAGACTTGAAACCCTCTCGAATTATCATTCAACTTGCAAACTGAAGTACCACCAAACCTGCTGGAGTTATAGAGGATGTTCTCGTTCAAGTGAGAGACATGATTTTTCCTGTTGACTTCTATGTTTTGGATATGGAAGATGATTGGTTTAGCACACATTCTCCCCTCATCCTAGGGAGGCCATTTCAAAAAACGGAAAAAGAAATCATCAATGTTCACAAGGGAAAACTTTCACTAGAATTTGGAGGAGTTGTTGTTCATTTCAACATTTTTCATTAAATGAAACAACCAATTGAGGATCATTCAACTCCCCAAGTAAACATGATTGATTGGTTTTCATCTGGCATGTTACCTGATTTTTTCTATGATGAAATACCAACTGATGTGGAAAAAGAGGGAAATTTGTATGATACTAAATCAGATAAAAATGAGGATGAAATTGGAGTCTGTGAAGAGTCTTGGGATGTTGAGATTGGATATCTGAGCAATTATGAACATGAATTTCTAGAAACCACTTAATCTGTTAGTGGTATTCCAGGAGAGGTTTCCAATTTTTCACATGAAACAAGTCTTGAGATCGTAGAAAGATATCACCATGATGAACATGGAGCTTCACTAAACAATCTATCTTCTGAAGAGTTCCCTGTTATTAATGAAACCAACCCACCTATAGTAGAATTGAATCCCCTTCCAGATAACCTCAAGTATGCCTTCTTAGGTCATAATGAACAATTCCCTGTAATTATCTCAAAAGATTTGTCAGAAGTCCAGGAAAACCAATTGTTGGAAGTTCTCAAGTCCCACAAGGAAGCCGTAGGATGGACTCTCTCTGATCTAATAAGAATAAGCCCCTCGGTTTGCATGCACAGAATTTTACTGGAGGAGAACGCAAGACCGGTAAGATAATTTCAAAGAAGACTGAACCCAACACTTCTAGAGGTTATGAAGAAAGAAGTCACCACCTTGCTGGATGCTGGAATTATTTTTCCAATATCTAATAGTCAATGGGTAATTCCAGTCCATGTTGTTCCTAAAAAATATGGATTTACAATCTCAAGTAATGAATTTGGTGATCTTGTCCCCATAAGGCTTCCAAATAAATGGAGAATGTGCATTGATTATAGGAAACTCAATTTGGTTACAAGGAAAGACCACTTCCCATTACCATTCCCTGATCAAGTCCTTGAAAGACTAGCTAGGAAAACCCACTACTGTTTTCTTGATGGATTCTCTGGATATTTTCAAATTCACATTTTACCTGAGGATCAAGAGAAAACCAACTTCACATGCCCATTTGAAACTTTTTCATACAGAAGGATGCCCTTCGGTTTATGTAATGCCCCGAGAAATTTTCAAAGGTGTATGATAAGCATCTTCTCTGAATTTTTGGAAACTTTCATGGAAGTTTTTATGGATGACTTCACTATGTATGGATCATCTTTTAAAATTTGTTTGATAAGATTAGAACGTGTCCTTAAAACATGCATTGAAAAGAACCTTGTTCTAAATTAAGAAAAATGCCATTTTATGCTTTCTAAAGGGAGTGTTCTTGGGCATGTTGTGTCCCGTGATGGAATTAAATTTGATCAATCCAATGTTGATTTCATTACCATACCCAAAAACTGTGAGAGATGTGAGATCCTTCCTTGGGAATGCTGGATTTTATTGAAGATTCATTAAATATTTCAGTACGATTGCTCTTCCATTATACAAATTAATCCAAAAAGATGTTCCATTTGTCTTTGATGATAATTGCATAAATTCATTTCATGAGCTGAAAAAAAATTGATAACCCCTCTCATTGTTCAACCTCCTAAATGGGACATTCCCTTTGAAATAATGACCGATGCATCTGACTTTTTCATGGGGAAGTATTTATTCAAAGGAAAGAAAAGAAATATCATGTGATTTCCTATGCCTCCTGAACTCTTGATCAAGCCCAATAAAAATACACAACAACTGAGAAAGAACTGCTGGCTGTTGTCTTTTCTCTAGACAAATTTAGAAGTTATCTGCTGGGCTCCAAGGTGATTGTTTTTACAGATCATTCTGCAATTAGATTCTTGATGAAGAAACATGATGCAAAACCAAGACTTATGAGATGGATTTTGCTTTTACAGGAGTTTGATGTTGAAATAAAAGATAATAAAGGATGTGAGAACCTTGTTGCTGATCATTTGAGAAGGATACCATCTATTGAGAATAGAAAATTTCAAATGTGTTCCCCAATTAAGGAAACCTTTCCAGATGAGGGTTTATTGTCACGACTCCCTCCTACCAAAAATTCCCCTCCTGAGCTGGAAATGGTGAAAGGGAGATAATGACCCCCAATTCCCACCTCCAGTAGGCCCCGAGGTGGTGACTAACACCAAGGGTATGAGTTTTCACAAATATGGGAGGAATTACCCTTTTTTATATTTTAGGATCGGGAAATAGGACATGTCAACCACCAAAAAGGAAGAAGAACAAGTGTATAGAAATAAACCCAAACCAAGCCCACATGCATGTTTAAACAATTTTATAACAAGGTGCAATTACAAGAAATCTCAAAGAACAATACCAAAACAAAACCAGAGTACATCAACAGAAAAAACTCCAACTGTCCGACTAGTAGGGTCCCGCACGGCCCTGGTAATCCTCCTGGAAACCTGAAAGTAAACGTAGGGTGAGTATACAAGTATACTCAGTAGGGAAACCTAAAGCTCTCATGCACAAGTGGGGATACATCCTAATGTCCCGTGAGAACAACAGAAGAAACCTAGAAAGGAATTCTATCCACCCAACCTCACCAGCCACACAAAAAAAACACCATCACAACAGGTAGTAGTATATAAGAAAAAGAGTATTGGGTACCCGACACCATTTCCCTTTAGTTAGCTGCTCTTCCTAACGGCGAACGTCCTGACGCCGCCACACTCCCCCGCCCGCACACACGTGGTCCTCACAACCACATATCCCGCCCGCACACACCTGAGCCTCACAACCACGTATCCCGCCGGCACACACCTGGGCCACACAACCACGTATCCTACCCACACACACCTGGGCCTCATCCTGAAGATTCTTGGGAAACAGTAGAACCTGCCCGAAGAGTCTTGGGCTAAAGCCACCCCAATCGAAACCTACCCGAAGAGTCTTAGGTTTATGGTCTCCTCAAGCCATCACAGCCTAGGGGAGAAGGAGCAGGAAGGAGCTAGTAGCTAAGGGAAAAACACCCTCTCCCATGAAATGGGAGTGTTCGACACTAAGTGCTCAACATGGGTGGGGTGAGATAAAACAAAAAAGATATAGATATATATATATATATACCAACCAAACAACCCAACCTATGGCTTCTAAAAAGAGAAACTGAGCACGTGCCTCGACACTGCTACTATGAAGCATGCATACAAAAAACAACCCCAACCCAATTTAGGTTTTCACGTGTCAGCAGAATTAGTTTATTTAGTTCCTTAACTACTGGGAAACTATCCACAACCAACCAAATCAATCGTTCGTAAAATATATCCCTGCCATCCACAATCAAGTTAGTAAAACACAAGCAACACAACCAAGCCCTTCTTATCAACCAACCAACCCATTGATTATTAATCCCGTTCCACTACCATGACCCACCATTTATTAACTCTTACACTTTTTATTTATTATTCACAACCCATAGTCGGTTCATATTCCAACCCATCCCTGCAGCCCCGCTGCCAACCGCCATAACCACAACTTCACCATACATCATTCTTGCTTTAATACCATTTATCACAACCCCACTGCCTGTTACTAACATAACATTCACACCAACCCACAACCAAGTCAACCGCATCCCCGCTACTCACCCTATCCCCAACAACACACAAAAAACCCCCATCACATGACACGTATCCAAGCCAACACCCACATGTTCATTATTCGGTTTTGTTTAACCGGGGTGATCACACAAGGGTTCCAGATTTTAAACGGCCATCTTTACGTGATTAACCAAATTCCCCATTCCACAAAGTTTCCATCCACAAAAACGGTCTAGAAAGATATGGAAACATTTAATTGCGCAAGGAAAGGCCCCCATTGACCATGATTTTTATTAGGCATAAGCCTTTTCAATTCATAACATATCAAAAGGATAAGGAAAGCTAAACATAACAACTTCCACATCCCCGTTCTTTAACCAGTTATTATCTTTATTTATTTGTTCAACTGTTTCTCATAAAAACATGATGATTCCCACCCTTCATGATGCACAAATTAGAAAGACAAAGGTAAGATCCCTACCTCAACAGGTTCCGATCGCAACGCTCCCCCGGATCAACCTTAGAAGACGTCCGTCGGCGTCCGTCACTTCTGTCGGGTCCCGGAAAAACCTCCTCGGGTGGAAGTTGGAAAGGAAAGGCCGAAGGAAAGACAACAGATCCAGGATCAGAAGTTCCGCCTCGTCGTTACAATCCCGTGGATGCTGATGGATCGTAAATCGAAGCTCAGATGAAGAAGTTATGGAAGAAAGAGCCTTCGAGTCTCTTGGGAGAACTTTGCTCAGAGGAAAGGGGAGGAGAGGGGTGAGTTGAAAGGAGGAGGGGACCCCTCATTTTATAGGCAAGAAAAGAAAAAGTACACGGCATGTACTTTATGGTACACGGTGTGTACTCGGTTAATTCACACAGTCTCCACACAGCTTCCAACACGGTTCTGCGGCCGTTGACTCATCAACACACGGTTTGAGGGTAACGCATACATGGGGAAGGACTACCCGACGTGTAGTTTAGACACACGGAATGTACTAATTTATTGCACATGGCAAGGACACGACTCCAACACGGTACATGACCATTTACGGGTAACACATACGCGGGGAAGGACTACACGACATGTATTTTAGACACACGACGTGTACTCATTTATTGTACATGGCAAGGACACGGCTCCAACACGGTACATGACCATTGACTGGTAACGCGTACGTAGGGAAGGACTACACGGCGTGTAGAACTGGACACAAAGAGTGCACCCATTATTTCACAAAGCGAGGACACAGCCTGCAACATGGGGTATACCCAGAAAGGGGGTACACGTCATGTACTCAAACTACACGACGTGTAGTTTAAAAATTCTAGAAAGTGTGGGAAAAGTCCATTTTACCATATAGAACACTTAGTGGCCTTCTTTTTGACAAAGGAATGGGCCGGAGAGGTCCGAACCATTACATCAGATACCTCTTAAAACATTCTAGTCTCCGAGAATTCAATAACCAACCCAAAGGAACCTAGAAAGATACCTCTTAGGGTTCTTGTTATAACAAGAACGCAACCAACAACCGTAATCATATGTGTTAGGAATTCCTTCTCCTATGTTGAGATATTATCCACTTTAGGCGGCACTGACTCGCCTACACGGGTTTAATCGCATCCTCATTAATGCGTCTCGATTAAGAATTGGGTCTTCCCACCTTCATACATTAGGATTTTTCAACTCGCAATACCCCCAACACCACACAACCAACACACAACCCGAACACATGGGTTTGGTAAATTCCTTCTCCTATGTTGAGATATTATCTGCTTTAGGCGGCACTGACTCACCTGCATGGGTTCAATCGCATCCGCATTAATGCGTCTCGATTAAGGGTCAGTTTTTTTTTTCACTTTCCCACACATCCGGACATGTTACACATTACCAGGGATCATGGAAACAAAAGGTCTCACAACCGACAAGCCAAACATTCCATATATCAAAGGTACATAGTACAAAATCAACACAAAGCTCTGAAGAACAAGGGAAAACACAAGTCAAAAACAACTCCGGGTACTGAGCGTGCATCTGGGTCTCCCGCTCCCAAGTGCTCTCCTCGAGGCCTCCATGCCTCCACAACACACGAACCAATGGAATGGTTCGTCCACGGAGCACCTTATCTTTACGATCCCCGATTCTGACTGGTCGTTCCTCAAAGGTCGCGTTGTCTCTCATATCTAACTCTCCCCAGTCGATAATGTGGGAGTCTTTGTGTATGTACCGATGAAGCTGGGAGACGTCGAAGATGTCATGAAAATTCTCCAACTGAGGTGGCATGGCCCGCTGATATGCCACCTCACTGACTCGCCTTAGCACCTCAAAAGGTCCGATGAACCTAGGGGAGAGCTTGCTCCCTTTCCCAAACCTCCACTTCCCCCGTCGATGGGAAACCTTCAAGAACACATGATCTCCCACCTCGAACTCCAAGGAACTCCTCCGACGATCAGCATAAGACTTCTGTCGGTCCTGAGCCACTTTCATCCTCTCACGTACAAGATGGACTTTCTATGTGGTGCTCTGCACTACCTCTGGCCCAAGCGCACCTGTCTCACCAACCTCTGCCCATCAAATGGGTGAACGACATGGCCTTCCATACAAAGCCTCAAATGGTTCCATGACAATAGTAGAGTGGAAGCTGTTTTTGTAGGAGAACTAAACTAAAGGTAAGTGTCATACCCATGATCCTCAAATATCCAGAACGCATGCTCGCAGCATGTACTCCAACGTCTGGATAGTCCGCTCTGTCTGCCCATCGGTCTGAGGGTGGAAAGTAGTGCTAAAGTGTAGCTGGGTGCCAAAAGCATGTTGTAACCCCCTCCAGACTCGTGAGGTAAACCGAGTATCCTGATCTGAGAAGATAGTCTTTGGAAATCCATGAAAACGTACCACCTCATCTACGTACCTCTATGCCAAGGTACTCACCGGGCCTGACTCCTTTATTGCTATTAAGTGAGCAGATTTCTCCAGTCGATCCACCACTACCCATATAACATCATAACCACCCTATGTTCTGGGTAGTCCTGTGACGAAGTCCATTGAGATTTCATCCCACTTCCCTTCAGGGACATCTAAAGGGTGCAACAACCCAGTGGGAACATGGTGTTCAGCCTTCACTTGCTGACACACTAGGAATTTAGCCACAAACTCCGCCACTGCCCGTTTCAACCCAGGCCACCAAAACTGTTCCCTCAAGCCTAGGTAAATTTTCGAAACTCCTGGATGTACTGCCAAGGCTGAGCTATGGAACTCACGGAGAACTCCCTCACGCATTACCTCAGGAACAAACAACCTTCCATGGAAAAGCGTCTGATGTCGGTTGTCCTCTGACCATCCCTCTGGAGAGTTCCCCTAATCGACACGATAACGCATCACTTACACCTCAGAGTCCCCCCACTGAGATTCTTACACCTACTACAACAAAGATGACTGCACCGTCATTTGAAACAAACAGCCTCTAACACCTTCTACCCTGTTATCCAAGTGCAAGGCATAAAACTCTCCCATATCCTTCTAAGCATCAGTGGATTCCTGAACTACTTCCTGATGCGACTTCCTGCTCAGGGAATCAGCCACAATGTTTCCCTTACCTTCAGTGTAAGAGATCTCAAAGTCATGGTATTGGAGAAACTCGACCCATCTCCGCTGCCGTAAGTTCAGGTCATGCTGGGAGAAGATATAACGCAGACTCTTGTGATCTGAGAAGACCAAAAAGCGCTCCTCAAAGAGGTAATGTCGCCAAAAATTCAGTGCGAACACTACTACTTCAAGCTCTAGGTCATGGGTGGCATAGTTACACTTGTGAGGGAGTAACTTCCTAGACCCATAACAGATCACTCCCTTCTTCTGCATCAGCACACATCCCAGAATAAGGCCAGAAGCATCACAAAACGCCTCATACAACAACCCTCCTCTGGAAACCTGAGTACGGGATCACTGACCAACTTCTCCTTCAGGTAGTCAAAAGATTTCTGGCACTGCTCACTCCATAGGAAAACCTAGTTCTTCCTAGTCAAAGATGTCAATAGAGCAACAACTCAAGAGAAGTCCGAAACGAAACTCCGATAGTAACCTGCTAACCCTAGGAAACTATGAACTTCTGCCATGCTCTTGGGTGCTGCCCAAGAAACAACTGTATCCACCTTCGATGGGTCCACTGACACTCCATGCTGAGACACTATGTGCCCAAGGAAGTGCACTTCTTGCATCAAGAACTTACACTTCAACAATTTCCCATAAGCTGGTGGTGTCGAAGGACTCCCAAGACTTCCCTAATATGCTCAACGTGATCCTCCTCTGACCTTGAGTAGATCAGGATTTCATCGATAAACACAACGACGAACCGGTCTAGAAACTCCCGGAAGAAAAAGTTCATAAGTCCCATGAACACAGCCGGTGCATTCGTAACTCAAAACGGCATCACCACAAACTCGAAGTGCCCATACCTGCACCTGAAAGCCATCTTCGAGATGTCACTGTCTTTTACCCTCAACTGATGATATCCAGATAGTAGATCAATCTTGGAAAACAAACCAGATCCCCTCACTTGGTTGAAGAGATCATCTATCCTTGGGAGGGGATAGCGGTTCTTGACTATTACCTGGTTCAAACTTCGGTAGTCTATTCATAGCCTGAGACCACCGTCTTCCTTCTTCACGAACAAAACTGGAGCACCCTATGGCGATACGCTGGGTCAAACAAAACCCTTCGTCATCAGATCATCAATCTGAATCCGTAACTCCTGCAACTCCGATGGTGCCATCCGATAACGGGCCATCGAAATCGGACGAGTACCAGGCTGTAAGTCTATCCCGAACTCAACGTCACATCAGGGGGGGGGGGAAGGGGGTAGAGTCACAACCTCCTCAAGAAAAACATAGAGGAACTCCCCAACAACCTCCATGACATCCATCATCTTTTTATCACCTGGAACCACTAATAACCCGCCGAACAAGGAATGGAGAGGCTTCACATGCCGGATTCCCACCTGATAGCTCCTCTCTCCAACAAAATATATGCGTTTCCCATCTACGTCGGAGAACACGAATCTTCTCCGGAAGCAGTCGATAACGGGAATAACAGAAAACAACCAGTCGATGCCTAGGATGACATCGTATGGCTTCATCTATA
Source organism: Viscum album (assembly GCA_963277665.1). NCBI lineage: Eukaryota > Viridiplantae > Streptophyta > Magnoliopsida > Santalales > Viscaceae > Viscum > Viscum album. The sequence goes on from OY728147.1 coordinate 1,114,222,339, forward strand.
ATAGAAGAAGTTCCCCACTAGATCGATGTGGTCCCAACGTTAGCCCACATCCCCGATAAACACAAGCTACGCTGGTCTGGCCTCCAACTGGTGTACTCAGTACCAGTGGTACAGAAAGTCTCTCTACGTCTAGTCCCAAAGCATGGGCTAGACCAGGTGAAACAAAAGAGTGCGAAGCTCCCGAATCGAACAAAGCAGAAAAAAGAGTGATGAACAAACAAATCGTACCTCGCACCACCTCTGGTCCTGCCGGAGCTGTCAACTCTGCTACATGCAACTGTCCACGCCCAGCTCTTCTGCCTCTCTGATGTCTTCCACCTCCCCGACCACGCCCTGGTCGAGGTCCATGAGGGGCACCCTGAGGTCAGCCTCCTCCCGCAAAGTCTGCCATCGGAGGAGCATGGTACTGATGCTTCTGGAAGGGCCTCGTTGGCAACTGATGCTGCTGAGGTGGGCGCTGAACCTGCTCACCTCCACCATACTGAGCTCGGGTCGGGCACCGACTCTGAACGTGCCCGAAACCTCCACAAGAAGAACACCTCGGTCCTGGGCTCGTGAAAAAGGGACGAGGACCCGAAGATCTGAACTGGAACTGCTGGGGCCTTCTCCCCACTGGCCTGAACCTGGAAGGTCCCATCGAAGAAGACTTGCTACTAACTGCCTTCCCCTTCGACGAGCCTGGCTGGATCCCCTCTTGTGGTGAAACTCCGAGCGAGTGCATCCTCTCTACAACCTCTGCCTTCTTATGTATCGCCAAGTACGTCGGAAGGGTGAAGGGGGTGACAACATACTGGAGCGAAGGATGAAGCGCCTCCTCCAAATGTCTCCCCTGAGACTCCTCATTCAGAAAGAGATCCGGAGAAAAGCACATGAGATCCTTGAACTTGATCCCCAACTCTCATACCGACATACTCCCCTATTGAAGGGAGAGTAACTCCTGCCACTTCTCCGCCTTGATCATGTAATAAAGGAATTCCTCTCGAAATTCCTTCTCAAAGTCAGCCCAAGGAAACTCTGGCCCTATCCTCTCTCCGAGGAAGAGTTTCCACCACTTTCTCCACACGCCTCTCAACTGACTGACTACTAGGGGAACCCAGTACTCCCTCGGAGCACGGATCAAGGTAAAAGCGAACCCTAGCTCCTCAAGCCACCCTCTATCTCTGTATCCAAAGTACTACCCTCATACTTCTTGAGGGTCTACCCCTGGAAAGAACGGAGAGTCTTCTACCACTGGCTATCTTCATCCTATCGGTCAATCCTTAACTGATCAACTGCCTGAATCTGCTGGGCCTTGGCCGTCTGAGCCACCCGGGGACAACTTCTAGGTGCCATAGCTGTATGGTAAACCAGGATCACCTAAGCCCAAGTAGTAAGGAAATTCAAGGTTTTATTTTATCATTTTATTTCAATTTCTTTCCCAAAACACCCAAATCAAGTAAAAAACAATCATGAAGATGCATGTACCTTCCCTAGGGTCTCTACCCTGCAATCAATGTAGTCTTACTTGGTCGTTTTGTATGCTCAGAGTCCTTGCATCGGATCACGGGGGGCCCTAAAAATCCCGTGTCCTAGCCAGTCTTCCCTGGCCTATGCCACACACCAAGATTAACTAACATTGTTGCCCTACCATCCCATGCAATCCTCACTGTGCCTAACTCGAAACTCCATCCTATCTCTCTACCATTAGCTCTGATACCATTCTATCACAACCCCCTCCCACCAAAGATGCCCCTCCTGAGCTGGCAATGTTGAAAGGGAGATAATGACCCCTGATTCTCGCCTCCAGTAGGCCCCAGGGTGGCGACTAGCACCAAAGGTATGAGTTTTCACAAATATGGGAGACATTACCCTTTTTTATATTTTAGTATCGAGAAAAAAGACAAGTCAACCACCAAAAAGGAAGAAGAAAAAGTGTATATAAATAAACCCAAACCAAGACCACATGCATGTTTAAAAAATTTTATAACAAGGTGCAAGTACAAGAAAGCTCAAAGAACAATACCAAAAGAAAAAAAGAGTACAACAACACCAATAACTCCAACCGTCCAACTAGTAGGGTCCCGCACGACCCTGGTAGTCCTCCTGGAAACCTGAAAGTAAACGTAGGGTTAGTATACAAGTATACTCAGTAGGGAAACCTAAAGCTATCGTGCACAAGAGGGGAGACATCCTAATGTCCCGTGAGAAGAACAGAAGAAACCTAGCAAGGAATTCTATCCACCCAACCTCACCAGCCACACTCAAAAAAAAAACAAAATCACAACAGGTAGTAGTGTATAAGAACAAGAGTATTGGGTACCCCGCACCATTTCCCTTTAGTTAGCTGCTCTTCCTAACGGTGAACGTCTTGACACTTCCACACTCTCCCCGCCCGCACACACATGGGCCTCACAACCATGTATCCAGCCCGCACACACCTGGTCCTCACAACCACGTATCCCGCCCGCACACACCTGGGCCTCACAACCACGAATCCTCCCTGCACACACCTAGGCCTCATCCTGAAGATTCTTGGGAAACTGTAGAACCTACCCGAAGAGTCTTGGGCTAAAGCCACCCCAATCGAAACCTACCCGAAGAGTCTTAGGTGTAAGGTCGCCTCAAGCCATCACAGCCTTGGGGAGAAGGAGCAGGAAGGAGCTAGTAGCTAAGGTAAAAACACCCTCTCCCATGAAATGGGAGTGTTCAGCACTAAGTGCTCAACATGGGTGGTGTGAGATAAAACACAAAAGATACAGATATATATATATATACCAACCACACAGCTTAACCTATGACTTCTAAACAGAGAAACTGAGCACGTTCCTCGACACTGCTACTACGAAGCATGCATACAACAAACAACCCCAACCCCATTTAGGTTTTCACGTTTCAGCAGAATTAGTTTATTTAGTTCCTTAACTACTGGGAAACTATCCACAACTGACCACATCAATTGTTCATAAAACATATCCCTGCCATCCAAAATCAAGTTAGGAAAACACAAGCAACACAACCAAGCCCTTCTTATCAACCAACCAACCCATTGATTATTAATCCCGTTCCACTACCATGACCCACTATTTATTAACTCTTCCACTTTTTATTTATTATTCACAACCCATATTCCGTTCATATTCCAACCTATCCCTGCAACCCCGCTGCCAACCACCATAACCACAACTGCACCGTACATCATTCTCCCTTTAATACCATTTATCGGAGCCCTGCTGCCCGTTACTAACATAAAATTCACACCAACCCAAAACCAAGTCAACCGCAGCCCCGCTGCTCACCCTATCCACAACAACCTATAAAACACCCCCATCACATGCCACGTATCAAAGACAAAACCCACATGTTCATTATTCCATTTTGTTTAACCGGGGTGATCACACAAGGGTTCCAGATTTTAAATGGCCAACTTTACGTGATTAACCAAATTCCACATTCCAAAACGTTTCCATCCACAAAAAACGGTCTAGAAAGGCAGGGAAACATTTAATTGAGCAAGAAAAGGCCCCCAACGACCGTGATTTTCAGTAGGCATAAGCCTATTAAATTCATAACATATCAAAAGGATAATAAAAGATAAATATAAAAACTTCTCCATCTCCTTTCTTTAACCAGTTATTATCTTTATTTAATGGTTCAACTATTTCTCGTAAAAACAAGAGGATACCCACCCCTCATGATGCAAAAATTAGAGAGACAAAGGTAAGATCCCTACCTCAACAGGTTCTGATTGCAACGCTCCCCCAGATCAACCTTAGAAGACGTACGTCGGCGTCTATCACTTCAGTCGGGTCCTGGGAAAACCTCCTCGGGTGGAAGTCGTAAAGGAAAGGCCAAAGGAAAGAAAACAGATCCAAGATTGGAAGTTCCTCCTCGTCGTTACGATCCCATGGCCGCTGACAGATCGTAAATCGGAGCTCGGATGAAGAAGTTATAGAAGAAAGAGACTTCAAGTCTATTGGGAGAACTCTGCTCAGAGGAAAGGGGAGGAGAGGGGTGAGTTGAAAGGAGGAGGGGACCCCTCCTTTTATAGGCGAGAAAAGCAAAAGTACATGGAGTTTATTTTATGGTACACGACGTGTACTCAGTTAATTCACACGGTCTCCACGCGGCTTCCAACACGATTCTGCGGCCGTTGACTGGTCAACACATGGTTTGAGGGTAACACATACGTGGGGAAGGACTACACGACGTGTAGTTTAGACACACGGCATGTACTCATTTATTGCACACAACAAGGACACGACTCCAACACGGTACACGACCGTTGACTGGTAACACGTACGTGGGGAAGGACTACACGAAGTGTAGTTTAGACAAATGTCGTGTAATCATTTATTGCACACGGCAAGGACACGACTCCAACACAGTACATGACCATTGACTGGTAACGCGTAGGCGGGGAAGGACTACACGACGTGTAGAACTGGACACACGTCGTGCACCCATTATTTCACACAGTGAGGACACGGCCTGAAACACAGGGTATACCATGAAAGGGGGTACACAGCGTGTACTCAAACTACACGGCGCGTAGTTTCAAAATTCTAGAAAGTGTGGGAAAATTCCATTTTACCCTCAAGAACACTTCGTGGCCTTCTTTTTGACAAAGGAATGGGCCGGAGAGGTTCGGGCCATTACATTTATTTGCTGCTCAAAGTGAAATACCATGGTTTTCTAATCTTGTAAACTATTTGGATTCTGATGAACATCCCCGCTGGTTTTCCAAAAATAAAATTGATAAACTTGTGAGCGATTCAAAGAAATACATTTGGGATGATCCTTATTTATGGCACATTGGTAGTGATTAAATGATACGAAGATGCATTCCGAACTCTGAATTTCAATCCATCCTACCATTCTACCACACATTAAACTATGGAGGACACTTTGGACCACAGAGAACAACAAGAAAAGTTCTTGATTCTGGATTGGATTGGCCCACCATTTTTAAATATTCTTTCGAATTCTGCAAAACCTGTAAAAATTGTCAATTCCAAGGAAACATTTCCAAGTGGAATGAGATGCCACAAAACCCACTTTTGTTTTGGGATGTTTTTGATGAATGGGGAATGGATTTCATGGGGCCTTTTCCTAATTCATTTGGATATCTCTACATCTTGCTGGTTATTCATTATGTGTCCATGTGGGTAGAGGCTATCCCCACCCAAACAGATGATGAAAAAATTGTGTCCAAATTTTTGAAAGGAAATTTGTTTTCAAGGTTTGGATTTCCAAAGTTTCTAATTACAGATAATGGTACCCATTTTTTTAATAGGAATTTGGAATCTCTTTTGAAGAAATACGGTGTTAATAATAGGGTGTCTACGCCCTATCATCCTCAAACAAATGGAATTGCTGAGTTGTCCAATAGATAGATCAAACAAATCCTAAAAAAACAGTGAACTCAAATAGAAAGGATTGGAGTTTGAGACTTGATGATGGTCTTTGGGCCCACATAACTTCTTTCAAAACCCCAATTCTAATGTCACCATTTAGATTAGTCTATGGAAAAGATTTTCATCTACCTGTTGAGTTAAAACAAAAATCCTTTTGGGCTATAAAAACATGTAACATGAACCTATATTCTGCTGGGAAAGAAAAAAAAATATTGTTTTGCAGGAGCTGGAGGAGATCAGAAATAATTCATATGAAATCTCCAGGTTATACAAAGAGAGAATCAAAGCCTTTCATGATAGGAGGATTGTCAACAAAAACTTCAAGGAGGGAGACAAAGTTCTACTATTCGATGCCAGATTGAAAGTCTTCCCAGGTAAATTTCGTTCCAAATGGTCTGGCCCATTCATTGTTACTAATGTTTTTCCTTTTGGTGCAATACATATTAAAGATCCAGACAAAGTGACATCATTCACTATCAATGGGCATAGGCTGAAGCTATTTTGAGAAAATTTTCAAGATCCTCCAGGGGAGGAGATTCAACTTCATGATGCAGAATATAATTGATTACAGGTTGTGTCTTTCCTTATCATTTATTTTTTCTATGTATTTAATTTCCTAAATTTCATACTAAAAAAACTACACAAATAAAGAAATTTCATAGAATAAGTGTGGGGAGACACAATGCTGGGTAGAGTAGATTTTTATGAAGTTTTGTTTGAAATTTTTTGTTTTCAAAATTTATTTCCATTTTTTTTCTTTTTTCTTTATTCGTGTTTAAAAAAAAAGAAGTTTTGGAATTTCTTGAATTTCATTTGAAACTCATGCCACAGAGTGAACTAACTGATCATTTTAAACCAAACATAAATAAATGCTGAAAATGACATTTTTTCAAGTTCAAAAATTTGAAAAATTCTGGAAATAACGATTGATTTTTAAATCTCATGGCACATATCACTAACATTGTGTTTGAAATTATCATTCCTGTGAGGCCTCTGGACCCATTTTTACATCTTCTTCACATTCACCTCTTTCTTGAGAGAACCAATTAATGTTTTTTTAAACCAGAACATGATTTATTTCTATCAAAACTTGAGGGCTGAGATACCTGTGATTAAGATGATTGATGCATTTGTTTGAATATTGGAGCCTCCTTTTCATTATTATCCTTTTTATTTCGGCCTTCCTTGAACATTTTATCTTTCTTGAGCCCTTAGTATCCATGTATAGCCTGTTAGGTCAGCCACATTACAAGCCAAATTTCCCTTTCCAACCTACTCTGGATGTATAAATGCATGATCTAGTTGAACTTAAGTGTGGGGGGGGGGGGGAAGATGACTCCTGATGTGCTACCTCATTTTGTGTTGATTTTAGAGGAAATTCAAACATTGAAGACATATTTGTGATGCTAGAATATATTTTTCTGAGAGGTGTGCCTATCTAGAGCTCTCAAATGGAATGGAGCTGTGCCTATCTCGAGCTCTCAAATGAAATGGAGTTGTGCCTGTCTGGAGCTCGCAATGGAAATAAGCTGTGCCCAATCTAGAGATTTAAAAAAAAAGTCATATTTTCTACTAAAATATTGATGGAATGGGGTGGAAAACAAAAGATCATAGCTAATTATTTTTTAGGAGAATATGGAGGAGACCATACTTGAGTAAAAATTAGAAACATGCATTTCTGCTTCAAAAAGAGCCAAACCCTCCTTATTCAGCCACATAATTTTTCACATTTGAATCGTACCAACCCCAAGCCATAAAAGAACCCTGTAAAGTCTTCATGATAGTCACATGTTCTTGGTTCACATCGGGCGGAGATTTAGAAATTTATCAATCCTATGGTAATTCTTGCATGAGTTGATGAGAAAAGACTTGTAGCAAATCTATATTGTGTGTTGAGAGAAAATAAATGTGAGGTAAGTGTGTTGTGTCCATGATAAGAAAAAGAAGTGGAAATGGATTTAATTATTTTAATTTAGAATTTTAAATATTTTTCTTTAATGAGGCATGATATCTCTTTAATTATTTGTGGTAAATTGGTAAACACCATTGGTATGTGTTTTATTTTTCTTGATTTCATGCTCACTTGTCCAGGAGTCAAAGAGCCATGTTTGGGAGAATTGATAGAGATAATATTTCCAATATTTTTAATGTCTATTTAAATGATTTAAACCTCACCAATTTACCAATTTGATTTTATCTGTAACAATTTTGGATTTAGAGCGTGTTTTGGGATAAAAAGTTTAAATTGCATAATTCTGGACTTTTAACAGATTTTTATCATAGAGGTATTTTGGTCATTTATCATAAAATACATTTCCAAATTTTGTGATTCGAATTTGTTTAACCCTTATTTTATTATCATCATATTTTTCTTCAGGACCAGGAAATGATTCATGCCTCTTGATACCCAAAAAAATCAATGAAGTTGACAATTTTTTCGGGCATACTTCATGGACTCCACCATAGTAAGGGAAGCATAATTATGGATAAACTCTTCCAAATGATTAGATTCCACTTGGATATTATAGATAATCCACTGAAGTGTCGACACAATTAATTTTAAGCCGTTTGGAATCCTTTATGATGGATCTTGAGTGATAGATTTTTGAAGTAAGCTTCCAGGAAGCTTCATCCAGAGAAAGAGATTTACAATAAAAAAATCATAACTCCTTCCATACGCATCCAATGAATCCAAAATTTGGAGGGTGGATGGAAGAAAAATTTATTCACAATATTTATGAAGAGGTCCATGCATGAATCGGCCAATTAATGGGTCGAAAACAAGACATCTTTTTGATGAGGAAATCTGCCTATAAAAGGAGAGGAGCTCCTACCTCTAAATCATATTCCATTCATCACCACACCATCTGTCACAAAGGGAGTCGGCTTGAGAGAGGGAAGGGGAAGGTGGAGATTTTTATCCTTAAGAATATAACATCCTTTTACCACTAAATAGAGAAGATTAAGGCTTCTCAAGTGATGTAAGGCCAAGCGGCCAGTGGTTGCGGACGATGACACCCAACAGACACTCTCTTCCATGTTTTGATTTTAATGTGTAATCTCGTTTTGAATTTCTCTTGAACCTATATTTTTGAATGAATCTGGTTGTTTTCATTCTTAAATATATTTTCAACAAATTTTTTTTTGATCTTTGTTCCATCTATAAAGTATAACAATTGTTTTTTCTATTTAAAATTCTTTGGTAAGGTTTTGCCATTGAGCATAGCGAATTTAATTAGGTTCAATTACTTGGAGGTACTTAAGTAATTGAGTAACTTATATAGGTGGGACCACAATCATATTGAAGTCTTAATATGATTTTTATTCAAATTTGAGTGTACACCTGGGGGTCCTTGGGCGTACATTTAGGAATTTAAATTAAGAGATTTTTTTTATATACAAGGAAGAGGGGAGTGTCCGAGAGGGTGAAGCTTGTCTGCGACCACTATTTTTATTCTTGATTTCAAACCCAAATTATCTCTCCTTTAAAATTATTTCACTTTAGTATTTAATTAAAATATTATTTTCAAATTGTTAATAAAATCCTCATTTTCATTTCTGCAAAAAAATAATAATAACAAAAGTGACAGTTTTGCAACTCGAACTGCAACCTCCTCGAGAGACAATCCTTTGGTCACCACTGTGCTACATTAAAAGGGAAAATATTGATTGGGGTTTTTACTACCCAAAAACGGTCACATCATTATTCAATTACAACATATATTTAAAACCATCATTATGGTTCATGAAAATTTTATTAATTCCCAAAGCATATCCCCAGTAGTTTCAAACCATGTGTACAACAAGTCCCATTATAACGTATCACATTACTCCAAGTTAGGCCCATAAAAACTTATTAGATTTGTTACCCCTAGGTGCATCTATGGTATATTCAAATCCCTTTTTAGTATCCATAAAAGTATTTATTTCTAGGAAACTACTTACCTTATCATTTACCAAAATTCTAGGACATTTTTCTAAATGTTAACTCTTACTTATACTTATCCTTGTAGACATCTCTATATATATCATATGAAATTTACATATAGACCTAACAAAGGCGTTCTGATACTAGTTTCCAAAGGTTGACTAAAATATTAATTTGATACCACCAATAGTGACCCTGTATTGACACACATGGATATTAAATAATTTTATATGAATATTCAAGAACATTATAAACATTTATGCTCGATTTCAAAAATAGTGCAGTGTTTAAAAAAAAATAAAAACAATGTATTCTATCCTATATAAAGATTATCAACATCTCCCATATCTATCTCCTATGTTATAACATCTACCTATAACATTTATTCAAAACCTAGGGAAAAGAAACATTAGAAATGGGTGAGCTCATATTATCAGTAATGGTAAATAAGGGATATATGTAAGAATAATTGTGAGCATTGGGGGCTGACTACATGATAATGAAAATCAAAGATAAAACCTCTTATATCAAAGATAATATACATTAGTCATGGAATAAATCATAGAAATTTATAATACATGAATCATAAATAAATAAATAAAATAATCTAAGAAATAATTTCATTGAAATAGACATGGAATTATAGCAGAAACATATGAATATATAAGGATTTCAATATTATAAAATGAATTATTTTTTATACAATATTAGTGTAAAATGTCCTCTACTAAACCCGGTTCACTCCTTGTACCATCCCTGAATTACTGAACTATGTTCAGTCCTCATTCAATCCCTATAATATTGAACTGAGTTTATTTCCAATTCCAGTCTGGTAATTCTAATCTAATTTCATTTCTTGTAATGACCTTGTAATACTAATCTATGTTCATTTCACATTCCATCAATATTTAACTCATGAGATATAAATATTTAAACAAATCATTGGAGGGAGATATTTGTCCCACCCATATCATAATTAAATCATTCATACATGTGCTCAAAATAATAAGTGATCATATAATAACACATAAAATGTTATGGGTATCATAAACAAGTAAAAATATCATAACATGGGAAAAAAGATAAAGGTTATATACAAATTACATAAAAAGCATAACTAATGAAATAGAAATGAATTTCATAATCATATAACCTGTGAAAGGGAAATGAATTTCATAAACATATATAATTTTAAATGGAAAATGATTTCATAAACATATAACCTATGAAGGAGAATGAAATTTTAGAAACATATAAACTGGGAAATAGAAACAGATTTTATAAATACATAAACCATAAAAAGGACATAGGTTTGATGAATACCATGACATTAATCATAACCTATTCATATAAATAATATGAATAGAAACATTAGATCACATCCTTTAAGGGATTTAGAAACATCAATGGCTATAATCATAGATGGAAAATAATTTTGAAATATATTTCAAAATATTTTCTTAAATAAAATATAATTTACTCTTTGATAAATGCTTTTTAAAACAAAAACCCATTTTAAAATCATATTCTTATAAAATACCTTTAATACTTATAATGAATATGTGAAATATGATTGAAAAAAATTTTACTTAAAAACAAATAAAAAATATGAATAATATTTAAAAAATATTAGATTTATATACCTTGAAAAAATATAAATTAAACATGAAATGTGTTTTAAAACCATTTTAACTGGAAACATTATAAAGGTGCATGATATTTTATTGAATATCATTTTATTTAATATTCATTGAAATCATAGAAGGAAGGATGGAAGCATTTTGAAAATTTATTTCCTAGAAAACATAAAAAGTAATATTGAATTCAATTTCAAAACCATTTCATTGAATATATCTTTTAAAAAAATTTCCAAAAATTTCCCTTTAATCATTTGAAAAAATTCTTCATTGGATTGATGGAAGATAAATTCATATAAGTCGTATAAGGTAAAAAGAATATTATTTTCATGCTAAAAAGGATATAAAAATAACTTATTTAAAATGTGACTAGAATATTCGATTTAATATTTTTCTAAAAAATAAAAAGTGCATAAATTTATTTTAATGATCATAGGGGACTACTAGAATATACTTGGAAACCCCATTGAGAGAACATGGTATTCTAACCGAAGAAAGGGTATTGTCAAGCTTTCATAAAAAAAATCCTTAACTATCTTTTGTAAATAGGTGTAAAAATATATTACTAATATATGAATATATCATGAATAACCATAGGGGGAGAAATGTTATGACCTTTTTGAGATGCGGGTTACAATATTTCACCAAAGGAAGCATAATCACAAACAATTATAAAAAGTGATGAGATCGTCTCAATAAACTCATATAACATGGTAACATCGGATCATACTCTCCATTTAAGAAAAAGAAATTAAATTGATCATAAAATAACATTAAAATATTTAATTCTCGGATATAACATGTAAAATGGATGTAAATACACCGCAAATGAAATTTAAGAACATAACGAAACTTGAGTCTCAAAGAAGGAAAATTTAGACAAAACTATTTTACCGATTTGGTAACTTTTGAAACATAAAACCCATGAAATAAAGATCATAGAATATATATTTAAATATAAATAAATTTATGTATAAGTAAAATTTAATACATCCCTAGGAATTATACACACCACACAAAAGGTATGGGCAGTAAATAAAGCATGTATCTCACAGAATTATAAAGTGAGATGAAATCCCCTTACCTTATGTATCAACTATCTTCATACTCATTAAAACCACCTATATAATTTTTTAAATTATTTTAAACATCATTAACATAAAAATATTATTATATCTAATACCATATATGGTTTTTTTATGACTGTATATTACCAAATTTTTAACCATCCTATATTAAGGTTTCACGTGGGGTAATATTCTCTTTGTTTTTTCTTGTGTGTCTTAATTTGTTCTATTATTAAACCATATACATATATCATGATTCCATAACTTAAACCACAATATAAATATCACGTATATATAGTTTATTTGTATTTTAATATTCCATAGACTATATATTTTTGAAACAGAATACGTCGTTCATGGAGACGGTAGGCTCTACGTACCCGTGAAATCTATTTCTATTTATTTTTTTCATCGTGGAAGGAGAGGAAAACACATATCTGTATATATATTTTTATATATATAATTATTATAGTTAATTTATTATATAATATATATTCACTAAATACATCCTTAATACATTTCATGTAGTGTGTGAAAGAATCACATCGGTTTGAGGGGAGGTAGTCTACACTTCCTAAAATGAAGTTATCATATTAACACTAAATGGACAGTAAAAAAGACATGTGTTGTAATAGGAATAATAAATATAAAATAATAATAAAATATAATATATATCCTATATAAAAATATTTCCATCACATTTTATTCTATGAGAGGTGATAAGGAAAATAGAAAAATCATTGTTTAGTGAGGTGGTAGTTTATGGTGCACATAACGAGTATATTCGTTACCCATTAGATGGAAGTTTGCGTAACTGTAGGTAAAAAAATTAGAATAAAAAAATCTTAGTATATTTTGGATACTATTTTTCTAATTAAATAATGCAATAAAGAGTGTTTATGGGTTGTATAAGGAAGATAAAAGGAATTAATCAAGAGAAGACATTACCTCTTAATTAGGTAACAATTTTTGGTCTATGGGAAATAGAATCATTGGATTTATTTTTCCAAAGGAATAGATTCTAGGAAGAAGGTATGGATTATTTTATGTGAATTGGTAATTTTTTGGCAGAACCTAATAGGTATTATTGGTTTGAGTATGTGGGAGAGTTGGTGGCCTTTTATTTGGAAGGAAAAGGAGTCAACTAGAATTTTAGAAAATAATTTATGTGTAAACATGTTCGTACATAAAACACACACTCAAGGACCGTAATAGTTTAGTGTCTTTGGAAACTCGGAACATAATACTCTAATCATGGTGAAAGATCTTCAACATCTCTCATAAAGATCTTCCCTTTTTTTCTTACCTAAAACCTTTCTTTATATCCTGGGGAAAAGAAAACATAAAAGGGTGAGCTCAAATGCTCAGCAAGGGTAAACAAATGAAATATCAATCACATCATATTCATAAGAACATATCTTTTGGAAATCTTAACCTGCAAAAGAGATCATAATTTCATAACATGGGATAAATCATAGTAGTGAAATGTAATCCCAATAATCACAACTTAAAACATGAAACTTTGTGGCATACACACATAATCATATAGAATCATTTCTTATTAGTCAAGACTCATTTCCAAGACTATCTTAGTGGACAAAGTCCCTTTCTAAACCGAGTTCACTCCTCGTTTCAGTCCTGTTTCACTGAACCGGTATAACCTACCGTTCCAGACATGTCTATCTCATGAGATATAAAATCTTTACCCAATGCATTGGAGGGAGATATAGGTCCCACCCATCTCATAATGAAATCATTCTTACTTGTGCCACAAAATAAACATACATCATTCATAATAACCCAATAAATAAAATGGGTTTCATAAACATCATCCCATCATCACATAATCCATATAAAATAAGTGGATATCATTCAATAATAAGAAAATTGAATCCATGTAAACCATAGAGACATGATACTTGAAATATACACATATGAAATAATGTAATCTTAGATGAAAAATGGTTTTGATAAAACACTTGAAATGAATACTTGAGGAAAATATCCTTTCTTCTTCAAAATCATTTTCTTTTCAAAAAATTTCATCCAATTTTAAAAGAAAAGGATTTTTTTGAAAATAGTCATGAAATCTTTTGGAGGAAGCTTCATGAAAATAAGGCTTTATAAAACCGTAAAAATCCTTTTTTTCCATATACGTTAAAAAACATTCTCCACGTACTTTTGTCGGAAAAGTCAAAAAGTACCTCGTAACATAAACAAAAGAAAGATTCCTTACATACCATGTAGTAAAAGTCAAAAATGGGTAAAAAGGACTTTAAAAATACATGAATACACTTTTATGGACATGGATGATAGCAATAACCCCAGTAAATACTTACGAATAAGCAATCTCGGATAAAAATTGAGATTGTGATATTTCCCTTACCTTAGGTCCGATTTGCTTCGTAAGTGTCCGAACCTCCTATATAATTATTTAAATAATGTCAGTGACTTATTCCATAATCATACTCATTGTTATGATATCGTATATGGTTCACTTATGACTTTAAATTACCCGTTCTTTTGTAAATTCCATGTTAAAGAGCGTTTTGGGTAAGATTGTTTCATTTGTTGTCCGTGTTTTGACTTGTAATTATTCATATGATTACATAGATCATGATTACTTAATTCCAGAATATAAAACATGATTTATATATAATATATATTCAGAATATACATATATATAATAAATCAGTAAATGGAAAGAAATACACCGTTCATGGAGACGGTAGGCCGTACGTACGCATGAACGTTGTTTTCGTTTCCTTTGAATGGAATTAAGTAGATGACATACATATATATAAAAATAAATCCAGTATCATTATTATGTCATATATTTCATGATTACTTATTATATGTACTTTATAATCATTCATGAATGGTTAAAGTGGAGAATGAATCTCATCGCGTCGTGGAGACAGTAGTCCATACGTACGCACGAGCGATGATATCATTATCATGATCGTGGGACTGTATTGGAGTGTATGTATACTATTTCAGAATCAATATAACTTTAAAATAATCATATATATTTGTTATTTTCACCATTATACCCATCCAAGTAAGGTGGTTTTGGAAAATAGATTTCACCACGGCGTGGAGACGGTATTCTGTACGTACACACGCGCGGTGATTTCGTTTTCCGTAGGATGTATAGATGGTGAAATAGGGTTGTTTCATACTTATAATAACATATCAGTATATGAGTGATACTGATGTTATTACTTCATAATGAAACAACTAAAGAAGAAGAAGTGGAAGAAGAAATAAAGATGAAAGAATCAGTAACGGAAATTACCTCTTCTTTGAAGCGCCTCTTTGAGACCTCCTCTTAGGGCACTAAAATTGGTCTTTGAGGAAGACCAGAACCTCTAGGATGTTTATAGGGAAGTGGAGAAGGAAATTTTTCAGGGTTTGGCCGAGCTTGAAGGCTCAAAGTGGTGTGAGGAAGAGAGGGAGGAGGTGCCCTTTTATAAGGGAGGAGAGGGGCACCTTTGGAATAACTAAAAATATTATTTTATTATAAAGTCGAGTTCGGTTTTAAATAGCTCCAAATTGATTTATTTATAAGATAAGGTGGGGATGGGTCTAAATACTATCATCCAATAGAATTTATACAAGTTTAGATTCCTATTTTAACCTTATCATTTAGATTTAACATTAAGTTAAATAATTTTACTTTTACCGTGTCTTCTTGTGATCTTACACTATAAGGTTAATAAAATTACTATAAGAATCCAAACGAACCGCAAGTTGTTTATTATTAATATAAATAACCTTATCTAAGTCATTTGGCCGAACTTTAGATTTTTAGGAATAAAATAACAATTAATAAGATAATATTTGTTTTAAAAACTATTTTATGTCAATTTTGACACTATTTAGTAATTGATTTTTGTGAAAATCATAACAGAATGATTAGTTCGAAAAAAGTTAATTTAATTAATACTAAAATGTCTTATTAACCTATAAAATTAGTGGAATTCATAAAAAGTCTCAAATTACATTTATTTTGGTATTTATAACATCAATTATGTCAATATTTCATTAATAAGATAATTACTGCATCATCTTTGTGTCATAAATAAATTAAATTATTTAAGGTCTAAAAATTACAAATAAAGTACCATTATGTAGGAAATGTTTTTAGATTTCTAATTAATATTTATAGTCGAATTTATCTTATGTATAACCCCATAATAAAAATTATTTACTTATTAAACTTTGATTTTAACTATTTTAACCCTTCTTTAAATAAATTAATAATAAATGTCCTAATCTAATCCAAGTGGGCCTAAACGGTCATATTTTATTTCTAGGGTTTTTTTGATCGACTTACACTTGTTCAATAGAATTAGGACATGTGTTAGGGTAATAATAATATCATTTTTACCCTTAATTACCCTATTTACTTTTAACCGTGGTAAATAAAATTAAAAAGTTACTATTCACCAAAAATTATTTTCATCTTGTTGAACCACATTTTACTTACTGACATTAACTGTGTCTCTCGGATTTTTGAAATTCCACTCAGAGAAGTGGTAAAATTAAGTTTTATGAAAAATTCAGTTTTTTGAACTACCACTTAGTGGTTTCACTATTCATCAAAAAATGAAAGTTTTCAGAAAAATACCAAAAATTAGGCCTAAGATATATTTGATATTATGAACTCAAAAATGATGTCTATTTTACCAAATTAAAAACATATCAGTTACATTAAATAATTTAAAAATTAATTCCCGTCGTCAAAACAAATGACGTGTTTTTAAAAGATAATAACTATCAAAAGATTGACACTTGTTTATGTATGGTTTAAATGTGAAATTACATCCAATGAACAGCATTGTATTAAATTGTAAAAATATATTATAAATATACTTTAAAACCACTCAAATTAATAATTTATCACTATTAATTATTTTGATTGAAAAATTTGTTTTTAATTAAAATTTAGTAATTTTCACTATTCATCAAAATATGAAAGTTATCCGAAAATTACCAAAATTTCACCCTAAGCTAATTTCGATATTCCGAATCAAAAATGAAGTCCATTTTGAAAAATAAAATTTACAAAATTTCAAAAAGTGGTTATTACTATTCATAACAGCTAGTTTTAATAATATTTTAATAGAATATCATTGTTTAGCGAAACTCGGTATTGCGTACTACACAAGCTATCGAGGAAGGTCATGATTACGTATAATGCAAGGCAAGTCAAGGATGCATGTTGTGCAAGATTCTTTTGGTGTAGCGTACAACACAAGACATTAATGAAATTAAAAAGAATATTTTTTATAAAATCTCGGGGTGTTACATTCTACCCCCCTTAAAATGAATTTCACCCTCGAAATCCGTCGGGGTTATAAATAGTTTACTACTCGAAAGTTTCTTTAATAGAAACCCACATCATAAAAAGGAATACCAAAACCAATCTTTAAAAACAAAAGTATGAAACGTAACGGTTAACCAAATAAACTAATCACTGGGTTTCCACATAGGAGAACATAGGTGAAAATATGGATATGGAAGAAAAATCTAACCATCAAGTTCTGATGAAGAGTGGTAGAGAACATGGCTATGAAAAAGCCAACAATCGCAAAGCCATAAATTTGTGATGATCTAAGGTACCATCTGATTAATCAGATATAAGGTAACTAGGACAACATTTTTGGTTTTCAAGATCATTTCCCTAAAGTTGATGCATTAAAAGAAATACTTGCATGATTTTGGTACTATGGAATAAAGAGACATCTAAGGATTGTTACACTGTTGTCTTTCCTTGAGTTTTGAAAGTGTATGATTAATGGTACCAGTATCCATTAAAGGATATTCAGATATTTTTTGGAATATAGATGATATGCGCATAATGAAGGGATAAAGAGAAAATTAAATGTTTGATAGTATTCATGAGCTCATGACTGATATAAGGAGAAGGTTATGTAATGGATTGAGTATATAGAATTTTTGGATTTTGGTATGTGGAAAGAGTTAACTTTTGACAGCACTCATGTTTTCACTAAGGTTTAATGGGTATTCATTTTTCAAGAGAATACATGATTAAGGTATTCACAAGATTGGAATGTGACCAACAAGATATATGGGGGATAAATGATGGTATTCACATGCTTGGTTGATGACATTTCAGGTAATCATTTTCTTTATATTATGAGCTTGGACCGAAGTATTTCCTAAATATTGGAATGGATTATGTTGGACATAAGTTAGTATTGTTTAAGGATACAACTTTTGATATTATTTATGTGATGTTATAGTAATGTAGTTTTAGAAAAAGGACAACCTACAGGACGGGCGACAACCCATCGCGTCGGACAAGGCCGTGGGAATCGAACCCACAACCGAAGTGCGACTGGCCTTTATCGCCTACCACTGGCCTACAGGAAGTCCCTGTTTAGTAGAAACTAGTTCTATTATATTAAGCAGTATGATATATAAAGTATAAGTCTATTTTAGGAACCATGTATGATTAATATCATTATAGATCAACTTATTTATATTTAATAACTTTTGCTAACCTTTTGTTTGAGACAGATGGAATGACCCTTGATTCTATCACATGATCTGCTAACAAATCACGAATAACAAATTCAACTTCATTTATTTAAGAGATGAAGTGGAAATTATTCAAGGAACGAACAACAATGAGATTGTACCAAAATAAAGTAAGTATTTATTCTAATTCAAATTCTTCAACTTTAGGGAAATGATCTTGAAAACCAAAAATGTTGTCCTAGTGATCTTATATCTGATGAATCAGATGGTACCTTAGATCCTCACAAATTTATGGATTTGTGATTGCTGGCTTTTCCATAGCCATGTTCTCTACCACTCTCCATCAGAACATGATGGTTATATTTCTCTTCCATATCCATATTTTCACCTATGTGGAAACCCAGTGATTAGTTTATTTGGGTAACCGTTACGTTTCATACTATTGTTTTTTAATATTGGTTTTGGTATTCATTTTTACGATGTGGGTTTCTATTAAACAAATTTTCGAGTAGTAAACCATTTATAACCCCGACGAATTTCGAGGGCGAAATTCATTTTAAGGGGGGTAGAATGTAACACCCCGATATTTTATTTAAAATATTATTTTTAATTTCATTAATGTCTTGTGTTGTATGCTACACCAAAAGAAGCTTGCACAACACGCATCCTTGACTTGCCTTGCATTACACGCAATCACGACCTTCCACGATACCGTGTGTTGTACGCAACACCTTGTTTCGCTAAACAGTGATATGCTATTAAAATATTTTTAAAACTAGCCGTTATGATTAGTAATAACCACTTTTTGAAATTTTTGAAATTTTATTTTTCAAAATGGACTTCATTTTTGGATTCGGAGTATCGAATTTAGCCTAAGGTGAAATTTTGGTACTTTTCGGATAAGTTTCATATTCTGATGAATAGTGAAAATTACTAAATTATAATTAAAAACAACTTTTTTAATCGAAATAATTAATAGTGATAAATTACTAATTTGAGTGGTTTTAAATTATATTTAGAATATATTTTTACAATTTAACACAATTTTGGTCATTGTATGTAATTTCACATTTAAACCAGTCATAAACAAGTGTCAATCTTTTGATATTTATTATCTCTTAAGAACACGCTATTTGTTTTGATGACGGGAATTAATTTTTAAATTAATTAATGAAACTGATATGTTTTAAATTTGGTAAAATAGACATCATTTTTGAGTTCATAATATCAAATATAGCTTAGGCCTAATTTTTGGTATTTTTCTGGAAACTTTTATTTTTTGATGAATAGTGAAACCACTAAGTGGTAGTTAAAAAAAAGAATTTTTCATAAAACATAATTTTACCACTTCTGTGAGTGGAATTTCATAAATCCGAGAGACACGGTTGATGTTAGTAAGTAAAATGTGGTTCAATGAGATGAAAATAATTTTTGGGGAATAGTAACTTTTTACTTTTTTTTACCACGGTTAAAAGTAAATAGGTTAATTAAGGGTAAAAATGATATTATTATTACCGTAACACATGTCCTAATTCTATTGGACAAGTGTAATTCGACCAAAAACAACCTTAGGAATAAAATATGACCATTTATGCCCACTTGGATAAGATTAGGACATTTATTATTAATTTATTTAAAGAAGGGTTAAAATAGTTAAAATCAAAGTTTAATAAGTAAATCATTTTTAATATGGGGTTATACATACGATAAATTCGACTATAAATTTTTATTAGAAATATAAAAGGATTTAATACATAATGGTATTATATTTTTAATTTTTAGACATTAGATAATTTAATTTATTTATGACACAACGATGATGCAGTAATTATCTTATTAATGAAATATTGACATAATTGATGTTATAAATACCTAAATAAATATAATTTGAGATTTTTTATGAATTACACTAATTTTATAGTTTAATATGACATGTTAGTATTGATTTAATTATCTTTTTTAGAACTTATCATTCTATTATGATTTTCACAAAAATCAATTACTAAATAGTGTCAAAATGGACATAAAATAGTTTTTAAAACAAATATTATATTATTAATTGTTATTTTATTCCTAAAAATATAAGGCTCAGCCAAATGACTTATATAAGGTTATATATATTAATAATAAACAACTTGGGGTTAGTTTGGATTGTTATAGTAAGTTTATTAACCTTATAGTATAAGAACACAAGAAGACATGGTAAAAGTAAAATTATTTAACTTAATGTTAAATCTAAATGATAAGGTTAAAATAGGAACCTAAACTTGTCTAAATTCTATTGGAAAAGAGGATTTCGACCCATCCCCACCATAGCTTCTAAATAAATCAATTTGGATCTATTCAAAACCGAATTTGACTTTATAATAAAATAATAGTTTTCGTTATTCCAAAGGTACCCCTCTCCTCCCTTATAAAAGGGCACCTCCTCCCCCTCTTCCTCACACAACATTGAGCCTTCAAACTCGGCCAAACCCTGCCAATTTCTTCTCTCCACTTCCCTAGAAACAACCTAGAGGTTCTGGTCTTCTTCAAAGACCTATTTTAGTGCCCTAAAAGGAAGTCCCAAAGAAGCACTTCAAAGAAGAGGTAATGTTTATTACCGATTCTTTCATCTTTATTTCTTCTTCCACTTCTTCTTCTTTAGTTGTTTCATTATGAAGTAATAACATCAGTATCACTCATATACTGATATGTTATTATAAGTATGAAACAACCATATTTCACAATCTATCCATCCTACGGAAAAAGATATCACTGCGCCGTGGTGAAATCTATTTTCCACGCCGTGGTGAAATCTATTTTCCACCACCACCTTACTTGGATGGGTATAATGGTGTAAATAAAAACTATATATGATTATTTTAAAGATTTATTGATTCCTAAATAGTATACATACATTCCAATACAGTCCCATTATCATGAGAATGATATCACCGCTCGTGCGTACGTACGGACTACCGTCTCCACGACGCGATGAGATTCATTCTCCACTTTAACCATTCATGAATGATTATAAAGTATATAATAAGTAATCATGAAATATATGACATAATAATGATACTGGATTTATGTGTATATATATGTATGTCATCTACTTAATTCCATTCAACTCAATAAGGAAACGAAAACAGCGTTCATGCGTACGTACGACCTACCGTCTCCATGAACGGTGTATTTCTTTCCATTTACTGATTTATTATATATATGTATATTCTGAATATATATTATATATAAATCATGTTTTATATTTTGAAAATAAGTAATCATGATCTATGTAATCATATGAATAATTACAAGTCAAAACACGGACGACAAATGAAACAATTTTACCCAAAATGCTCTTTAACATGGAATTTACAAAAGAACGGGTAATATAAAGTCATAAGTGAACCATATATGATATCATAACAATGAATATGATTCTGTAATAAGTCAATGACATTATTTAAATCATTATACAGGAGGTTCAAACACTTTTGAAGCAAATTGGACCTAAGGTACGGGAAATATCACAATCTCATTTTTATCTGAGATTGTTTATACTTTGGTATTTACTAGGGTGTATTTTATCATCCACATCAATGTTTCATCGATATGTAATATTTATATCCTTCTACATTAGTTTATATTTAATTTTACCCTTCAGTGAGTTTTTATTAAAAGATATGAAAGGAATCTTTTGTCGTTTTTCGTACGAGTTACTTTTTGACTTTTTCGACAAAAGTACGAGAAGAATGTTTTTTTAACTTATAAGGCATGAATGGATTTTTAAAACATTATTTCCAAGAAGCTTCCTTTACAAGTTTTCAAGTTTATTTTTAATCAACTTCTTTTAGTTTAAAATTGTATGATATGTTAATAAAGGAAAATTTTTTTGAAGTAGAAAGGATACTTTCCTCAAGAATGGAGTTCAAGTGTTTTATCAAAATTATTTTCCATCTAAGATAATTAAGGGTTCTTTTTCTATCCCTATTATTACATTTATTTTATTATGTTGTGATGGAATTATTTTTATGAATTCCTTTATCTTATATGAGTTGTTTTATGATGTCATGATGTTTAAGATTCCCATTTTTATTACATGGGTTATGCTATGATGTATGGTTTATGATTTTGTGGCACACATAAGAATGGTATCATTATGATATGTGTGGGACCTATATATCCCTCCAATGCATTGAGAAAGATTTTATATCTCATGAGATAGACATGGCTGGAATGGTAGGTTATACCGATTCAGTGAAACAGGACTGAAACGAGGAGTGAACTCTGTTCAGAAATGGACATTGTCCACTAAGATAGTCTTGGCAATGATTCTTGACTAATAAGATATGATTCTATATGATTATGTGTGTATTACACAAAGTTTCATGTTTTAAGTTACGATTATTGGGATTTCATTTCACTACTATGATTTATCCCATGTTTTGAATTTATGCTCTCTTTTGCAGGTTAAGATTACCAAAATGAATTTTATGAAAAATATTCTTTTAATTTCATTAATGTCTTGTTTTGTATGCTACACCAATGTTACCTTGCGTTATACGCAACACCGTATTAGCTTGCAGTATACGCAACACTATTCTTGGATCGTGTTACACAAAATTTTTATAATAGTTATTCTACGAAACATTGAGTATATATATGTATATATATATTCAATGTATAAATGAAATATGGTTGGATTATGATATACGAAACAATGAAGGATTCTTGCAAAGCACACAACTCTGACTTGGCTTGCATTACACGCAATCACGACCTTCCTCGATAGCGTGTGTTGTACGCAATACCGGGTTTTACTAAACAACGATATATTATTATAATATTATTATGAACTAGCTGTTATGAATAGTGTTAACTAAATTTTTAATCTTATAACATTATTATTCGTCTTACACATTTTCTAAAACATGGTATAAGAACAAAAGAAACTTTTCGGGTAAAATAAGTATTTTTCAAAAAATGCAGTTTTGCCGCCTTTTGATGGCGCACCCACTTTAAATCTAGTTTTTAACATGTTTATAAGTTAAATTTGACAAAATAAAATTATTCTTTTGAATCAGGATATAAAAATTTTCATTAGATAAAGTTTTGATATTTTTCCGATAACTTTCATATTTTAATGAATAGTAAAAACACGGTATATTTTAATTAAAAACAAAATTTTTAATCGTAATATATTATGTGGTTAAATTATAATATTGAATTTTTTTAAAGTATAAATATAATATATTTTTACCATTTAATATAATTTATGTCATTAGCATTGATTTTACCTTGAATTCGTAGGTTAAATCAATTCAATCTTTTGCAATGTTTTAAAGAAAAACCTGTTTTCTTTCGAACAACGAGATTAATTTTAATTTAATTTCTACATCTTTTGTGTATTCAATTTGGAAAAATGGATTCCATATTTGGAATCAGTGGATACAAATTATGTTAATAAGATACTTTTTATTTTTGGGCATTGTGAATAGTAACTACGGTAAATTTTATTTACTATAGTTAAAGGTAAATCGGGTAATTAAGGGTAAATATAAGATTATAAAATTACTCTAACACTTGTAAAAATCTATTGGATGGATAAAAGTAGATCCATATAACCTAAGGGTCGGATTAGATTCATTTTATGGACTTTTGTCTATGAAAATAATTTAATTATTATTAAAACCAAAGAATGTGAAAAGATGTCACTTTCTTAAATCTTATAAGTATAATAATTTTACATTAGTGATAAACTTAATGAAACATCGAACATGAATAGTATCCAGAAAGGTAATAAAATTATCTACATTATAGGAATTTATTTAGAATTTTTAGGGATTAAATAAATATCTTTTATTATGACACAAATATGATGCAGTAATTGTTTTATTAATGAAATATTGATATAATTGATGTTATAAATGCCCAAATAAATTTAATTTGAGACTTTTTATGACTTAAATTAATTTTCTAGGTTAATATGACATGTTATTGTTGATATAGTTAACTTGGTTAGTACTTATCATTCTGTTATAAATTTCATAAAAATCATGTTCCAAATAGTGTCAAAATTGACAAAAAGTAGTTTTTTAAAAAAATATTATATTGTTAGTTGTTATTTAATTTTTAAAAATCTAAAGTTCGAAAATATTACTTAGATAAGGATATATATATTAATAATAAACAAATTGGGGTTCTTTTGGCTTGTTATGGAAATTTTATTAACCATATAGTGTAAGAAAAACTAAAAGACACGGTAAAAGTTAAATTATTTAACTTAGAGTTAAATCTAATTTATAAGGTTAAAATAATAACCTAAACTTGTCTAAATCCTATTGGATGAGAGGATTTAGACCCATAACCACTTTATCTTTGAAATAAGACCATTTGGAACCATTATAAACCGAATTTGACCTTAATATAAAATAATATTTTGAGATTTTCCTAAGGTGCCCCTCTCCTCCCTTATAAAAGGGCACCTCCTCCCCCTCTTCCTCACACCACTTTGAGCCTTCAAGCTCGGCCAACCCCTGGAAAAATATCTTCTCCACTTCCCTAGTATCATCCTAGAGGTCCTGGTCTTCTTCAAAGACCATCATTAGTTCTTTAAGTGGAGGTTAAGAAAAGGCGCGTCAAAAAGAGGTAATATCCATTACCGATCTTTTTCAATTTCTATCTTCTTCAACTTCTTCTTATTTAGTTGTTTCATGATAAAGTAATAACATCAGTATTTCTTATATACTGATATGTTATTATAAATTTGAAAAAACTCTAATTAACCTTCTATCCATCCTACGGAAAAAGGAAATCACCGCGCGTGCGTACGTACGGAATACCGTCTCCATGACGCGATGAGATTCATTCTCCACATTAACCATTCATGAATGATTATAAAGTATATATAATGAATAATAATGAAATATATGACATGTTAAATCTATTGTATTTATGTATATATGTATGTATGTCATCTACTTACTTCCATTCAAGACAATAAGGAAAGGAAAACAACGTTCATGCGTACGTACGGACTACCGTCTCCATGAACGGTGTGTTTCATTTCATTTATCTATCTATTATATATATATATACTGAATATATATGATATATAAATCATGTTTTATATTCTGGAAGTAAGTAAATCATGATATAAGTAATAATAATGTCAAGAACAACAAGTCCAAACACCTACGACAAATGAAATGATTTTACCCAAAACACTTCTTTAACATGGAATTTACAAAAGAACGGGTAATATAAAGTCATAAGTGAACCATATAAGATATCATAACAATGAATATGATTCTGTAATAAGTTAATGACATTATTTAAATCATTATACAGGAGGTTCGGATGCGTACAAAGCATATCAGACATAAGGTAAGGGAAATATCACAATCTCATTTTTATCCAAGATTGTTTATACTTTGGTATTTACTAGGGTGTATTTTATCATCCACATCCATGTTTCCTCAATATTTAATATTATTTCCATTCACCTACAATTTTTTAAATCCAATTTTACCCTTCGGTGAGTTTTTAGTAAAATATATGAAAGGAATCTTTTGTCGTTTTTCGTACGAGGTACTTTTTGACTTTTCCGAAAAAAGTACTAGAAGAATGTTTTTTTAACTTATATGGCATGAATGGATTTTTAAAACATTATTTCCAAGAATCTTCCTTTATAAGTTTTCAAGTTTATATTTAATGAACTTCTTTTAGTTTATAATTGTACGACATGTTAAGAAAGGAAAAGTGTTTTTGAAGCAGAAAGGATATTTTCCTCAAGAATGGAGTTCAAGTGTTTTATCAAAATTATTTTCCATCTAAGATAATAAAGTGTTCTATTTATTCCCTATTATTACATTGATTTGATTATGTTGTGATGGAATTATATTTTTATGAATTCCTTTATCTTATATGAATTGTTTTATGATGTCACGATGTTTAAGATTCCCATTTTTATTACATGGGTTATGAAATGATGTATTATTTATGATTTTGTGGCACACATAAGAATGGTATCATTATGAGATGTGTGGGACCTATATCTACCTCCAATGAATTGGGTAAAGATTTTATATCTCATGAGATAGACATGGCTGGAATGGTAGGTTATACCAGTTCAGTGAAACAAGGCTGAAACGAGGGTTACTCGGTTCAGAAATGGACTTTGTCCACTAAGATAGTCTTGGAAATGAGTCTTGACTAATAAGATATGATTCTCTATGATTACGTGTGTATGACACAAAGTTTCATGTTTTAAGTTATAATTATTGGGATTTCATTTCACTACTATGATTTATCCCATGTTATGAAATTATGATCTCTTTTGCAAGTAAAGATTTCCAAAATGTTATGTTATTATGAATATGATGTGATTGATATTTCTTTTGTTTACCCTTACTGAGCATTTGAGATCACCCTTTTATGTTTTCTTTTCCCCAGGATATAAAGAAAGGCTTTAGGTAAAAAAAGGAAGATCTTTATGGGAGATATTGAAGATCTTTCACCACGATTAGAAGATTATATTCCGAGTTTCCAAAGATACTAAACTATTATGATCTGTGTGTGTGTGTTTTTGTTATGTAATAAGTATTCCGCAGTAATGTAATGTCCATGTACGTCAAGCTTCGGGTCTCTACAGTTTGTATCATAGTAAAGGTTTAGTCCACCTTTGGAAACTAGGATGTGAGAATGTTAGTGAGATCCCTAGAGATATTTCTAAGGTATGTCTAGGGATGTCCCTAAGGATAAGTATACGTATAAGATATAGTCCTAGAACTACGGTAACGATCTTATAATTTAACCTAATATGTTAGATATTAAGGGTACTCCCCCTTTACTATTTTGTTTTCCCTAGCATTATTTTTTCCTCTCACACTATTCTTTTTGGGTTTTAGACGATGGCTGGAACCCGAAGGAACTGTGTTGATCACTGTAATGGATAATGCAATGATTGTCCTCCTGAACAGACAAGTGTTATGGGAGATGGAGTGCAAAATCTTATTGCTATACTTACACAAGCTATGAATCATTCTGGACTTCCAAATGACCAGAGAAGGGAACAATATTCTATTGAGTCCTTCATGAGGCAACGTCCACCTTCTTTTAGTGGGTCTTCCGATACACTTGTTGCTGAACAATGGATCAGTACCACTGAAAAGATATTTTCAGTTCTTCAATGTTCTGAACATGATAAAGTCATCTTAGTATTATATCGTTTGGAAGGTGAAGCTGATCAATGGTGGAATCTTATCAAGAATACGAGGCCAAGAGATGAAATTGAGTCCATGGAATGGGACGAGTTCAAGAACTTGTTTTTCGGTAAGTACTTCCCTTGTATTCTTCGAAAAAAGATGGAAAAGGAGTTCCTTGAGCTGAAGCAGAAGGATGATGAATCTGTTGGTATATACGAAGTGAATTTTACAAGACTTTCAAGGTATGCATCTGGCATTATCATCCAACCTGAAAGTAAAGTTGATCGATTTTTCAGTGGCTTAAAACCAAGTCTTCGAAGGGCATTAGCTATAAGAGACTTCAGTAGCTATGAAGAAATTGTGCATTGTGCTATCAAGGTAGAAATGGTAGTTGGTGTTACTTATCCATCTCATAGTTTTGACAAGAAACGAAAGATGGAGTTCAAGGAGAAATCTCAGAATAATGGTGAAAAGAAGATGAATGTTTCCTTATGCTCAAAGCGTGGAAAGAAGCATGGTGGAGATAGTCTTAAAGGGAGAAGTAAATGTTTCAAATGTGGAAAGGAAGGTCATCGGGCATTTGAATTCCACAATGATGGGATAAAGATGTCTAATGATGTAAACAAAGGAAGGGATACACAGAATGAACCTACTACACTTCAATGCTTCAAGTGCAAGTAAATGGAGCATTATGCTAATAAATTCCCTAATCCAAGGGTTAGTGATGATTAACATGAGCAACTGCTTAAGGTAAAGGACAAAGGGAAGTCACATGCGATCACTATTGGCGATGTTGAATATGACAACGATGTGGTGGAAGGATTAAGTGTTTATTTAATGGTATTTTAAAATAGTATCATGGAATCTCATTTATGGTATTGTGTAATTTTGGAATATCTATGTATTGGTTTTCAATAATTATATGATACTGGTAACCAGGAAAAAAAAGTGATTGAAATATTTTTGGAAAGTAGATGATATGCGCATAATAAAGGGACAAGAAGATAATGAGATGTTTGATTGTATTCATGAGCTCATGATTGATATAAGGACTAAGTATATAGAATTTTGAGGATTTTGGTATGTGGAAAGAGTTATCTTTTGACAGCACTCATGTTTTCACTAAGATTCAATGGGTATTCATTTTTCAAGAGATTACATGATTAAGGTATTAACATGATTGGAACGTGACCAACAATATATATATATATATGGGGGATAAATGATGGTATTCACATGCTTGGTTGATGAAATTTCAAGTAATCGTTTTCTTTATACTATGAGCTTGGACAAAAGTATTTTAGATAAGACTAAATATTGGAATGGATTATGTTGGACATATGCTAAGTATTATTTAAGGATAGAAATTTTTTCGATATTACTGATGGGATTTTATAGTAATGTAGTTTTAGAAAAAGGACAACCTACAGGACGGGCGACAACCCATCGCGTCGGACAAGGCTCTAGGAATCGAACCCACAACCGAAGTGCAAATGGACTTTATCACCTACCACTGGACTACATGAAGTCCCTGTTTAGTAGAAACTAGTTTTATTATATTAAGCAGTATGATATATTAAGTATAAGTCCATTTTAGGAACCATATATGATTAATATCTATAAGGCCCCATCCTTAAACCTTACTTAATATTGAGTTATTACAAGATTACACATTGAGGATCTTTTCGGGTTTAGATTTTTAGAGAATTAGATCATAAAACATGCATTACATTCCACATTTAATCAAAGTGGTTACATAAAAGACAATATTTATTCTTCCCATCAACGAAAACATATTTAAAATAAAACATGGATTCTTTCCTGACACATCCTTGACATTATCATCAAATCATGTACCTTTCCCTTGACCTATGAAAAACATTTCAAAAACTTGGGATGAGCATAAAAAGCTCAGTAAGGAATATAAAAATATGGAAAGGAAACATGGGTACATATATACATAAGAATGAGATCATACTTTACCCATAAAACATAAGCATTTTAACATACCACATAAAATCATGAATAAATCATAGAAATCATAAGACATAAAAGGTAACTTGAGGCATTCATAACATTCTTACAAAGGGAGTAACCCTCTTGGTTACGTTTGGAATAACCATCACAGTATATTCCCTAAATCTCTTCGGAGAAACCTTAACGTTTCACTCCTTCGCGTTACCCAATGCATTGGAGAGCTATATCGGGCTCACCCACCCTTAGTTTATCACGGAACCACCCGTTTTCATAACAATTCCCAAGAACCATAACATAAATGTATCACATAAAACATGCATAAAGGAAATATAACATTTCCAAATTTCAATCACAATATAACATTTTAGGATATTGAAATAATGAATCCATTAAAAAAACCATTTTCAAAACCATTTAAAACATTTAATAAAGAGATTTTTGAATCAAAGTGTCCCATACCACCTTGAATCTTTTAACATTTTAAACAATTAATATCCATATAAATAAATCCTTAAAACCATTTTGAAAACATGGATATTAATAATAACAAATCATTAAAACATTTAAAGTGATATTTTGGTTAAAGGGTTTTTACCAAAATTATAGACACTTGAATACAATAATTGAGGAATAACATTTAATCAGAACTTTATAATATCATGATAATAAATGTATTCATGATATAATATTCCAAAGGACAGTATATACACCATATAATAGTGAATTGGTGCATAACAACAATGAAGTCTCAATAGAGATATAAAATGAGATGAAATCCATTATAAAGAAGGTATCCTTAAATTAAGGATAAATCAATCTCATAATTATGTGTGACAAATATAAATACACCCAATATAAGTGGATATTAAGTGTAAGAAAATCAAAGGTTATTCACACATATTCAAAAGATGACATATTCAATAACTACATGTTGAACCCAAAGAAATCGAAATTGGGTTAAGAAGTTCCCTTGGTAAAATTCGACAGCCTAACGGTGTCACTTCAAAAATTCAGACAATGAGTTGATGAGATATAAAAAAAGGGTATCTCATCACTTGGACATAAAATTTACATCAATAAGGATATATGAGAACATATCCCCAAACATA
This sequence comes from Viscum album, assembly GCA_963277665.1. NCBI lineage: Eukaryota > Viridiplantae > Streptophyta > Magnoliopsida > Santalales > Viscaceae > Viscum > Viscum album. The sequence goes on from OY728147.1 coordinate 1,114,253,151, forward strand.
ACAATATGTACATTAAAATACCCAACAAAAGAAGTCTTTTAAAAAGAGGTGGGTGAAAGGTTCCCTTACCGACATGGGTATCTTTCGAAACATACACCTCATGAAAGAAGGACAATACAACATTGATGTAAATAATCATAAAATAAAGTAAATTACACAATGAGTAAAACAATGGGTAGTACATACACCGCTCAAAGGAAATTGTGGAAAATGTAGCATAAGTCTCACGGGAATAAAAGTGAGATGAAAAATCCCTTACGAAAACTCGGCAGCCTAACGGCGCCACTTAAAACTTCAAAAATGGATTGATGAGAGGAAATAGGGTCTCTCATAATATCAACATAAAGTTTACAGAAAGAGGAATACAAAAGAACATCCCCCAACATAACAAAGAGGAGCTTAAAAGAAGTGACCTAAAGGAGAGTACTTAAAAAGAAAGAGAGCGGTTGGATCTCTTACGAAAATTCGGCAGCCTAACGACGCCACTCAAAACATCCAAAATGGATTGATGAGAGAGAATAGGGTCTCTCATCATATGAACATAAAAATTACAGTAAGAGTAATATAAAATAACATCCCAATAACAATAAAGATGAGATTATAAGGAATGACATAAAAGAGTGTACTTAAAAAGAAAGAGAGGAGTATGATCCCTTACCTCAAGTCCAAATTGTCTTGTTCGTTTCTTTATATTCCTGAATAATAAAATTTGTTCAATTAATAATTGCCTAAGTACCTCCTTTAGAGATTATTATTCAGTTCATATCACATATTATAATGTTATAATAATTGTTTAATAATGTTAGTTCATATCAGACGTTTTTGCCGATGTTTGGTACATGAGTCAAAAATGAACTTGTTTGAAAAAGGATTGCCCATGTAGTTATAAGTAAATAATTTAAAGAATAGTATTAATGATTAAAATAGAATATATATATCCAGTAAATATTCATTTCATACTATTCCATATCATTTGGAGATAAAAAACGAAAAGCACCGTTCATGGAGATGGTAGGTCGTACGTACGCATTAACGCTACTTTCATTTTTTTGTCATATTAATGGAATTAAAACAAAATGAGAGAGATATATATATATGTTATAATTACAGAATTATATACATAATTTTTATGTAATATATTACATATATATCCATTATATATATGTACTTATAGTATTACATAACATTTTGAGATAAGAAATGAAATGTACCGTTCATGGAGACGGTAAGCCGTACGTACGCATGAACGCTACTTCCATTTCTATTTCGTATTTTCTGGAATGGAATCATAATGATACAAGAGTATATTATAATACAGTATAATAACATATATAATATCATTAACTTTATCCTTTACACATCCCACATATGGTATTAACGAATCAAATCACTTTCAGGGGGCGGTAGTCTGCACTTCCTAAAATGAAGATATCATGTTTACCCATAATGGAAACAATAATGGTATGCCATAAATGAAAAATACAGAGCTTAAGGAAAGAATAAACATATTATATATCATATATAAAAATAGTGACATCATAATGGCCACCTTTGAAGGTGTTAAATGAGTATTGAACAATCATCGTTTCGGGAGGCAGAATTTCTCCATCCACGGAAACCGTATGTTCTTTAACCATTTTATGTAGTTGTGTGAGAGTGTAGCTCGAATAAATCTTATAACGACATCCTAGTATATTGAATATACTGGTGTTGTTACAAAATAAGTAAATAAAAAGAGTTTAGGGGGTTGGAGAAGCAAAATAAAACAAATGAACATGAGAGAATGAATTAGCTTTAATAGTGTAACTCCTTTTGATTTGAGCCTAAAGGATTCCTTTGAAAGGATTCTGCCCAAAGTGAATCCTCTAGGATGAGTAGAGGGATGTGGAGAGAGTAAATGGGAAGGGTATGAATGATACAAAGGCTTTAGGAGTGTGTGAAATGAGGTAGAGGTGGGGGCCTTTTATAGGAGGAGAGGAGGGGCACTTATGGAAATCATGAAACTATTATTTTATTTTCAAAAGTGTTTCGAATTTATAAGGTCCCACATTGATATATCTAGAATATAAGATTATAAGGCTTATAAATATTCCCATCCAATAGTTTTTGGACAAGTGTATGTCTTAGATATTACATTATCTTTCCATTTATTTAAATCGTTAAATAACGAGGTCATCGCTGCATCATTATGATGTCATAAATAATTTAATTTATTTAATTTCTAAAAATTATATAAAAAATACTATGATGTAGGAAAGATTTTTATCTTTCCAACTAATATTTATAGTCAAAAATCTTATTTGTATAAACCCTTGTAAAAATTGTTTTAGTAAAACATGTCATGTTTGTGTTATTTTTTACTTTAACATTAAATAAAAAGATATTAATGTCATTTTCCAACCAAAGTGGCTTCATGGGGTCCCCAAGTTGACCCATGGGTTGTCTTGGTCGGCCATGACACATCCAATGAGGTTAGGACATGTTTCATGTTTATTTCATATTATTAAAACAATATTTTTACCTTAAACTACACTAATTACCTCTAATCGCGATTAAAAACTTAATAAGTTACTATTCACAAAAGAATTATTTTTATCCCATTGGACCCCATTTTACTTCTTAATGACAACCATGTATGTCGGATTTTTGAAATTCAAAACACAAAGATGGCAAAATTTCATTTAAACGGAAAAATCAGTTTTTATAAGTACCACTTAGTGGTTTCACTATTAATCAAAAATTGATGTTTTTCAGAAAAATACCAAAAATTCACCCTAAGCTATATTTGATATTCTGAATTAAAAAATGAAGTATATTTTACAAAATAAAAAATATATAAGTCACATTAATTAATTTAATAATTAATTCCCGCTGTCAGATCAAATAGCGTGTTTTTATGAAACAATAAGTATCAAAAGATTGACACTAGTTTAAGTCTGATTTCAAAGTGAAATTAATTCCAACGACCACTATTGGATTTAATGGTAAAAATATATTATAATTTCACTTTAAAACCAATTCAAAAGATAATATAATCATATAAATAAATGATATTAAAAATAGGTTTTGAATTAAAATACAACATTTTACACTATTCATTAAAAAAATGAACTTTATCGGAAAGATACCAAAAATTTACACAAAGTAAATTTTGATGTCCCGATTCTTAAGAAGAGTTTTATTTGGTCCAATAGAATGTATAATAGTGAACAAAACTATATTTAATGACGGTTCTCCATCAAAAGGTGATAAGTGAACCTTTAGTGAAAACTAGGGCATATACGCCTAAAATTGAATTCTTTCCGTATTTTAAGCCTTTATCTTTTATTGGATAAATGTAAAAACATTAAAAAACATATATAATCATATTTTAGTTATTTCTATCCATTCCCACCAATAGAACGACTACATGTAAACTACCTTTTAAAATAATATTATTTTATTATTAGAGTGCAACTTAAGATTCCCAAGAAACTTGTTGTTGCGTGTTGGGTACACCATTGAGTATAGCGTCCCCTTTAAAGTCATGTTAATACTTTATTCACAAATATGGATAAATATGAAAATGTCATATTCTTTATTTACCTGGGGTGTTACATCCTTCCCCCCTTTTGGGAATTGCGTCCTCGCAATTTTAAAATTGCACTTGGAAACATCCTTGAAAGTCCCACATCGGAACAAGAGTCGGTAAAACAATCACTTTAAAATAAAGAAAGATAAGTACAAAGGTCACCCGAGTTAACCCATACTAGGATTCCATGTAGAAAAATATGGGCATGGAGGAGAAAACATAGGGTCATGTTCTGATGGAGAGTGATAGAAAACATGTTTAGGAGAAAGTTAACAATTAGAAAATCACAAACTTGTGACGGGTTAAATGGTGTTGGGTTCCCCAGTAGGAAAAGTTAATAGACAACATTTTTGGTTTAAGTTACTTTTTATTGAGGAATTTATTCATAAGGAAACATAATCACGTATCATGTTGACTTTCAACTTTTACTAGATTCCTTAATCAAACTCATATTTTTTCCAAAAGATGAGTATTTAGGGAGACTTGTTCGCATTAAGAGTACTATAATAAACTTCTAGAGAATCACCTAATCCAAAAAAGAGAGCTATATAAATCCCATATCTTTAGAACATAACCAAAACCAAAACCAAAAAGGTTAGTACAAGGTCAGATAATCCAGAAAAGGATAACCCTTTAAAAAGAAAATCTATGCTTAATCTCCAAATTTTTTCCAACAAAACCCAAAGTTCAACGAGGACCATCCGATAGACAATTTGTCCATAAAATTATTCAAAGTAAACCAATATAAGATTGAAACCCAAATATTTGAAGGATTTAGTCACATAGTCTTCCAAGTTAAATCGTAACATTTATCTCTAAACAATATCAGTTTCTCCTAAAGTCTCGCATTGAAAAGTAATTAACCTAATCACATATCCTCCATGATAGGTTAATCATTTTCATAAATAACCCAAAATAAACTTACTCTTAATTCATAAAATCATCTAACTAAAAAGAATCGGTCAAACTAACCAGGGACTTCACATAGTACAGTGGTCGGCGATAAATACTAGTCGCACTTTGGTTGTGGGTTCGATTCCCGCAGCTTTGTCCGACGCGACGGGTTGTCACACGGTCTACGTGTTGTCCTTTTTCCAAAACTATATAATTCTTAAAACATCCCCCAAAATGAGATAAAATCTTCAAAACTGATCATAACATATTTTAACCTCAAGTTTATCTCATTCCTTTCATTTTCTATCATATCATAGAGTAACACATAATTACCTAAAAAGTAAGGATCATATAAACCCTAATTGTTACCTTAATAATTATTACCTGAATTTCCACATCGAGTTGGCCATCTCGTACATGATGCATTAGATAACTCACTAAGGTTGAAGTGGTTGATCATGACTCCTTGATAGTTGGTTTAGAACAACCATGAGATTCCTCATTGAATCCCCCATCTCATCCAGTCTCTTAATCAGAGAACCACCACAGATTCCTTCAAACCCATTATCACTTTGGTGCCTGCTAGATCCAGCCATTTACTAAAACCAAAAAGGTCAGTGTGAGTATATCAACATAACCATCATGTACTAATGAGGAATATAAACACTAAGATATACTTACTCATTCACTTTATCTAAAACTAAGACTCTTTCTGAAATCCTAACCATTATGGTAATGTCACTTGTGCTTAGAGAATACCCTAACCTCTAAAGTTATCTAAACCGACCTCTGATACCAACTATAAGGCCCTAGCCTTAAACCTTACTTAATCTTGAGTTATTACAAGATTACACATTGAGGATCTTTTCGGGTTTAGAGTTTTAGAGAATTAGATCATGAAACTTGCATTACATTCCACATTTAATAAAAGTGGTTACATAAAAGACAATATTTATTCTTCCCATCAACAGAAACATATTTAAAATAAAACACAGATTCTTTCTTGACACATCCTTGACACATCCTTGACACTATCATCACATCATGTACCTTTCCCTTGACCTGTGAAAAAAATTTCAAAAACTTGGGATGAGCATAAAAAGCTTAGTAAGGGATATAAAAATATGGAAAGGAAACATGGGTACATATATACATAAGAATGAGATCATACTTTACCCATAAATCATAAGCATTTTAACATACCTCATCAAATCATGAATAAATCATAGAAATCATAAGACATAAAAGGTAACTTGATGCATTCATAACATTCTTACGTAGGGAGTAACCCTCTTGGTTACGTTTGGAATACCCATCACAGTATATTCCCTAAATCTCTTCGGATAAACCTTAACGTTTCACTCCTTCGCGTTACCCAATGCATTGGAGAGCTATATCGGGCTCACCCGCCCATAGTTTATCACGGAACCACCCATTTTCATAATAATGGCCAAGAACCATAACATAAATGTATCACATAAAACATGCATAAAGGAAATATAACATTTCCAAATTTCAATCACAATATAACATTTTAGGATATTGAAATAATGAATCCATTAAAAAAACCATTTTCAAAACCATTTAAAACATTTAATAAAGAGATTTTTGAATCAAAGTTTCCCATACCACCTTGAAGCTTTTAACATTTTAAACCATTAATATCCATATAAATAAATCCTTAAAACCATTTTGAAAACATGGATATTAATAATAAAAAATCATTAAAACATTTAAAGCGATATTTTGGTTAAAGGGTTTTTACCAAAATTAGAGAAACTTGAATACAATAATTGAGGAATAAAATTTAATCAGAACTTTATAATATCATGAGAATAAATGTATTCATGATATAATATTCCAAAGGACAGTATATACACCATATAAGAGTGAATTGGTGCATAACAACAATGAAGTCTCAATAGATATGTAAAATGAGATGAAATCCATTATAAAGAAGGTATCCTTAAATTAAGGATAAATCAATCTCATAATTATGTGTGAAAAATATAAATACACCCAATATAAGTGGATATTAAGTGTAAGAAAATAAAAGGTTATTCACACATATTAAAAAGATGACATATTCAATAACTACATGTTGAACCCAAAGAAATCGAAATTGGGTTAAGAAGTTTCCTTGGTAAAATTCGACAGCCTAACAGTGTCACATCAAAAATTCAGACAATGAGTTGATGAGATATAAAAAAAGGGTATCTAATCACTTGGACATAAAATTTACATCAATAATGATATATGAGAACATATCCCCAAACATAACAATATGTAAATTAAATGACCCAACAAAAGAAGTCTTTTAAAAAGAGGTGGGTGAAAGGTTCCCTTACCGACATGGGTATCTTTCGAAACATACACCTCATGAAAGAAGAACAATAAAACATTGATGTAAATAATCATAAAATAAATTATATTACACAATGAGTAAATCAATGGGTAGTACATACACCTCTCAAAGGAAATTGTGGCAAATGTAGTATAAGTCTCACGGGAATAAAAGTGAGATGAAAAATCCCTTACGAAAACTCGGCAGCCTAATGACACCACTTAAAACTTCAAAAATGGATTGATGAGAGGAAATAGGGTCTCTCATCATATAAACATAAAGTTTACAGAAAGAGGAATACAAAAGAACATCCCCCAACATAACAAAGAGGATCTTAAAAGAAGTGACCTAAAGGAGAGTACTTAAAAAGAAAGAGAGAGGTTGGAACTCTTACGAAAATTCGGCAGCCTAACGGCTCCACTCAAAACATCCAAAATAGATTGATGAGAGAGAATAAGGTCTCTAATCATATGAAAATAAAAATTACAGTAAGATTAATATAAAATAACATCCCAATCACAATAAAGATGAGATTATAAGGAATGACATAAAAGAGTGTACTTAAAAAGAAAGAGAGGAGTAGGATCCCTTACCTCAAGTCCAACTTGTCTTGTTCGTTTATTTATCTTCCTGAATAATAAACTTTGGTCAATTAATAATTGCATAAGTATCTACTTTAGAGATTATTATTCAGTTCATATCACATATTATAATGTTATAATAATTGTTTAATAATGTTAGTTCATATCAGACATTTTTGCCGATGTTTGGTACATGAGTCAAAAATGAACTTGTTTGAAAAAAGATTGCCCATGTAGTTATAAGTAAATAATTTCCAGAATAGTATTAATGATTAAAATATCATATATATCCAGTAAATATTCATTTCATACTATTCCATATCATTTGGAGATAAAAAAAAGCACCGTTCATGGAGATGGTAGGTCGTACGTACGCATGAACGCTACTTTCATTTTTTTGTCATATTAATGGAATTAAAACAAAATGAGAGAGATATATATATGTTATAATTCCAGAATTATATCCATAATTTTGATGTAATATATTACATATATATCCATTATATATATGTACTTATAGTATTACATAACATTTTGAGATAAGAAATGAAATGTACCGTTCATGGAGACGGTAAGACGTACGTACGCATGAACGCTACTTCCATTTCTATTTCGTATTTTCTGGAATGGAATCATAATGATATAAGAGTATATTATAATACAGTATAATAACATATATAATATCATTAACTTTATCCTTTACACATCCCACATATGGTATTAACGAATCAAATCACTTTCAGGGGGCGGTAGTCTGCACTTCCTAAAATGAAGATATCGTGTTTACCCATACTGGAAACAATAATGGTATTCCATAAATGAAAAATAGAGAATCTCAAGGAAAGAATAAACATATTATATATCATATATAAAAATAGCGACATCATAATGGCCACCTTTGAAGGTGTTAAATGAGTACTGAACAATCATCGTTTCAGGAGGCAGAATTTCACCATCCACGGAAACCGTATGTTCTTTAACCATTTGATGTAGTTGTGTGAGAGTGTAGCTCAAATAAATCTTATAACAACATCCTAGTATATTTAATATACTGTTGTTGTTACAAAAGAAGTAAATAAAAAGAGTTTAGGGGGTTGGAGAAGAAAAATAAAACAAATGAACATGAGAGAATGAATTACCTTTAAAAGTGTAACTCCTTTTGATTTTAGCCTAAAGGCTTCCTTTGAAAGGCTTCTTGTAACATACCAAATAAGTAATGAATAATATATATTTTTATCTATGTCTATTAATGATTAAGATAGTGTTATAGAGGCTTAAAATGAAAATAAATACAATCTTATGCATAGAATACACTAATATTCTTACAAGATTGTTTTACTGCCTTTTGATGGAAAACCATGTTTGAATCTATATTTTGACAATTTTATAAACGATGTTTGTCAAAATAAACTTATTCTTTATGATTGGGACATCAAAATTTACTTTGTATGAATTTTTGGTATTTTTCTGACAATGTTCATTTTTTGATGAATAGTGAAAAATACTGCATTTTACATTAAACCTGCTTTTTAATCTAATTTGTTTATATGATTATATTATCTTTTGAATTGTTCTTAATGTGTAATATGAATATATTTTTACCATTTTATCCAATGGTGGTCATTGGAATCAATTTCACATTGAAATTAGACTTAAACTGGTGTCAATCTTTTGATACTTATTGTTTTGTAAAAACACGCTATTTGCTCTGGCAGCGGGAATTAATTATTAAATTAATTAATTTGACTTATATGTATTGAATTTTGTAAAATATACTTAATTTTTGAATTCGGAATATCAAATATAGCTTAGGGTGAATTTTTGGTAATTTTCTGAAAAACTCCAATTTTTGATGAATAGTGAAACCACTAAGTGGTACTTATAAAGACTGATTTTCCGTTTAAATGAAATTTTGCCATAATTGTGTTTTTAATTTCAAAAATCTGACATACATGGTTGTCATTAAGAAGTAAAATGTGGTTCAATGAGATTATAATATTTTTTTTGGTGAATAGTTACTTATTAAGTTCTTAATCGTGATTAGTGGCAATTAGGATAGTTTAAGGTATAAATAATGATTTAATAATATTAAATGACCTAGACACATGTCCCAAACTTATTGGTTGTGTCATGGACGAACAAGAAAAGCCATGGGTCAACTTGGGGACCCCATGGATCCACTTTTGTTGGGAAATGACAAAAATAACTTTTTATTTAATGTAAAAGTAAAAATTACACAAACATAATATGTTTTACGAAAACAATTTTTACATGGGCTTATAAAGATCAGATTTTTTATTATAAATAGTCATTGGAAAGATAATAAGATTTCCTACATCATAGTATTTTTTTTATAATTTTTAGACATTAAATAAATTAAATTATTTATGACATAATAATGATGAAGCGATGACATCATTATTTGACGATTTAAATAAAATGGAAAGGTAATGTAAAATCTATGAACTACACACGTCCAAAGCCAATTGGATGAGTGGATTTAGAACCCGTATCACCTTATACACTAATTATATCAATGTGGGACCTTTTAAAACCGAAATACATTTTCAAATAAAGTAATAATTCTTTACATTCTAAAAGTGCCCCTCCTCTCCTCTTATAAAAGGCCCCCACCTCTACCTCATTTCACACACTCCTCAAGCCTTTGGCTCGGCCAAACCCTGCCCATTTACTCTCTCCACATCCCTCTACTCATCCTATACGATTCCGTTTGGGAAGAATCCTTTCAAAGGAATTATTTAGGCTCAAATCAAAAGGAGTTACACTTTTTAAGGTAATTCATTCTCTCATGTTCATTTGTTTTATTTTGCTTCTCCAACCCCCTAAACTCTTTTTATTTATTTATTTTTTAACAACACCAGTATATTCAATATACTAGGATGTTGTTATAAGATTTATTTGAGCTACACTCTCACACAACTGCATCAAATGGTTAAAGAACATACGGTTTCCGTGGATGGCGAAATTCTGCCTCCCGAAACGATGATTGTTCAATACTCATTTAACACCTTCAAAGGTGGCCATTATGATGTCACTATTTTTATATATGATATATAATATGTTTATGTTTTCCTTAAGCTTCTGTTTTTTTCATTTTGGGCATACCTTTATGGTTTCCATTATGGGTAAACACGATATCTTCATTTTAGGAAGTGCGGACTACCGCCCCCTCAAAGTGGTTTGATTTGTTAAATACCATATGTGGGACATATAAAGGATGGAACTATGATATTATATATGTTATTATACTGTAATTATATTATACTCTTATATCATTATGATTCCATTCCAAAAAAAAATACGAAATAGAAATGGAAGTAGCGTTCATGCGTACGTACGGCTTACCATCTCCATGAACGGTGCATTTCATTTATTACCTCTTAATGTGATGTAATATTATAAATACATGTATATGCTGAATATATATGATGTATATGTTATCCAAATCATTAATATCATTCTGGATATAACAAACCTTTGACCAAATTAACAACATGTAAGTGTAAGAAGTCTATTTTTGACTTAAGAACCGAATACCGAAAAAATGAACATTATTAACTTAAATGATTACATGATGTCCATAACATGGTATAAAAGGAATAATGAACTTGAAAAAGGTTCTTAAGAAAGTAGAGATTAACTCAAGTTTATTATTCAAGAGATTAAAGAACGGTCGGGTCAAGTCGGATACGAGGTATGGGACTTCGTCTCAATCTCCTTTCATTGAGGCATATTTTATTTTATACAAAACTTTATTTTATACAGTGTATAAACCCCTTTGACTTTTACGTTTATTCAAAAGGAATCTTTTTTATACGAAGCGTTTACTAAACGAAAAAAGGTATTGTTTTTGTCGTACGTATGCGGCGACAACGACTTCTCCGCCGTCGTGACCGTTATTTGAGTTTCGGCTTCCTCTACAAGCCATACCTTCTTTTTAAAAGAAAAATAAATACCATGTTTTACTTTTCTTTTATTTTAGTATTGAAAATGGTTTTCATAATGTTTTTATATCAATGTGTTGTATTGATATCTCGTGATTGAAATGTGGAAATTTTATGTTTCCTTTATGCATGTTTTATGTGATATGATTATGTTATGGTTCTTGGGCATTATTATGAAGACGGGTGGTTCCGTGATAAACTAAGGGCGGGTGAGCCCGTTATAGCTCTCCAATGCATTGGGTAACACGAAGGAGTGAAACGTTAAGGTTTCTCCGAAGAGATTTTAGGGAATATACTGTGATGGGTATTCCAAATGTAACCAAGAGGGTTACTCCCTACGTAAGAATGTTATGAATGCCTCAAGTTACCTTTATGTCTTATGATTTCTATGATTTATTCATGATTTTATGAGGTATGTTAAAGTGCCTATGTTTTATGGGTAAAGTATGAATTCATTCTTATGTATATATGAACTCATGTTTCCTTTCCATGTTTTTTTATAACCCATACTGAGTTTTTATGCTCATCCCAAGTTTTTGAAATGTTTTTCACAGGTCAAGGGAAAGGTACATGATAAGATGATAGAGTCAAGGATGTGTCAAGAAGTAATCCATGTTTTATTTTAAATGTGTTTCCATTGATGGGAATGAAGAATACTATCTTTATGTAACCACTTTGTTAATATGTGGAATGTAATTCAAGTTTTATGATCTAATTCTCTAAAACTCTAAACCCGAAAAGATCCTCAATGTGTAATCTTGTAATAACTCAAGATTAAGTAAGGTTTAAGGCTGGGGCCTTATAGTTGGTATCAAAGGTCGGTTTAGATAACTTTAGGAGTTATAATTCTATTAAATGATTATCCAAAAATATTTTTTTTCGAAATGATATAGCATTTAAAGATTACCATGTTGCTTCATCTAAGACATGTTTGTTCAGAATGGTTTTCCGCAGAGGAAACAGGGAAGCAGTGCTAAGAAGGCATACAGAAGGAAATAACCTTCCGAATCATCATCCTGAGATGGTCTGAATTGGAACTGAACTGTTTGTTGCAGTAATGGCGCAGTTGACTCAAGCGATAAATGGCGGTGGTATCCATGCACGAGATCAGCCAGAACAACCGCAGAGGAACATGTCAGTGGTGGAACATTTCATGAGGAAACATCCACCATCATTCAGAGGATCATCTGACCCTGTGCTATCTGAAGGGTGGATTAAAGCAATGGAGAAGATTTTTGATGTCATGGGATGTTCAGACAATCAAAAGGTTAGTCTTGCTATTTACCGTTTGGAGGGTGAAGCAGATCAATGGTGGTCTATGGTTAAAAATATCAGGGATGCCGATGAGATTTATGCTCTTGACTGGGATGAATTGAAAGGTATGTTTCTTGAGAAGTATTTTCCTAAGGCTATTCGACTTAGGATGGAAAAGCAATTATTGGAATTGAGGCAAGAGGAAGACTCAGTGGATGCCTATGAAGAAAGGTTCACTCGATTGGCAAGGTATGCTCCAAATTTTATCCGGGACCTTGATAGTAAAATCAATCGTTTCTACTCAGGATTAAAGCCAAAGTATCGAAGGGAATTAGCTTCTCGTGAGTTTAAAAGTTATGAAAAGCTTGTTCGATGTGCTGAGAAGGTGGAAATGGAGTTTTCCGATGACCAAGTTTTCTATAACAACCAGCAGAAGGAGAGACCGAGGTGGAAGGAGAAAGGAAAGAATTCTTCAAAAAAGTCTGATGGTAAGAGAACTAAGTTTCCAGTTTGCGATAAATGTGGCAAAAGGAATGTTGGGGAATGTCTTCTGAATTCTGGAAAGTGCTACCGATGTGGTAAGATGGGACATAAGGCTCGTGATTGCACTGAAAAGGATCAAGGTGAAGGTAAGAACAAATTTGATTTACAGTTAGTGAAATGTTATAAGTTCAATGAGATGGGTCACTATGCAAACGAGTGTCCGAAAAAGAGCTTGAGTGATGGGAAGCAGTTAGACTACAAGCAGAAAGGGGTGGTGAAATCCTTTGCAACTACTTCAGCAGATGTCGGGCCATCAAATGAAGTTGTATCGGGTACTTTGTTTTTTCAGATTATGCCAGTGTGTTGTTTGATTCGGGGTCTACACATTCTTTCATCTCTTAAACCTTTTCTAGTAAAATGGGAATACCATCTCAAGAAATGACTCCTGAACTTTTGGTAAAAACACCTGGGGGAATTGTCGAGGAAAAAAGAATTTATAAGAATCTTCCTATCCTTATCTGTGGAAAGAACCTACTTGCAAACCTTATTGTTCTACCTCTATTAGAGTTTGATGTTATCCTGGGTATGGATTGGCTCTCTATTTACCATGCTAAGATTGACTGTAGAGCTAAAGAAGTTTCTTTTCAGAAAGAATTTCAGTTTGTTTACAGGAATGAACCCTTACTTTTGATAACATATCAAGAGGCCGAGAAACTTGTAAAATATGGAAATGAATGTTACCTTGCACACGTCGTCGAAAATAAAAGAACTATTCAGATTAATGATGTGCCAGTGGTAAATGAGTATCCTGATGTTTTTCCTGATGAGTTGCCTGGAATAATACCAGATCGGGAAGTTGATTTTACTGTTGACTTAGTTCCTGATGCTAAGCCAATTTCAAAACCCCCTTATCGAATGGCACAAATTGAACTTTTAGAGTTGAAGGAGAAATTGCAAGATTTATTAGAAAAAGGTTTCATTAGACCTAGCACATCACCATGGGGTGCTCCTGTTTTATTTGTTAAAAAGAAAGATGGTTCTATGAGACTTTGCATTGATTATAGAGCCTTGAATAATATCACTGTTAACAACAAATATCCTTTGCCTCATATCGATGATTTGTTTGATCAGCTCCAGGGAGCTCAGTTTTTTTCAAAGATTGACTTGATATCGGGGTACCATCAGCTGAAGGTAAAGGAGGCAGATATTCCGAAGACCGCGTTCCGTACGAGATATGGCCATTATGAATTTGTAGTAATGCCTTTTGGGCTAACCAATTAACCTGCTGTATTCATGGACTTAATGAATAGAATTTTCCATGAGTTCTTAGATAAGTTTGTGGTGGTTTTCATTGATGATATTTTGGTGTTTTATAAAAGTAAAGAGGAGCATAAAAAACATTTAAGGGTTATCTTGCAAACCTTAAAAGAAAATAAACTGTATGGGAAATTCAGCAAGTGTGATTTTTGGTTGCAACAAATTTCTTTCCTTGGTCACATTGTTTCTAAAGATGGAATTACTGTTGATCCTGCAAAAACAAAAGTTGTGGAAGAATGGCCAAGACCCACAAATGCAACCGAGATTCGTAGCTTCCTTGGTTTGGCGGGCTATTACCGAAGGTTTGTTAGAAATTTTTCACGGTTATCTAGTCCAATGACTAAGATAACTCTGAAGGGTGTTAAGTTTATCTGGACAAAATAATGTGATGATTGTTTTCAGGAATTGAAAAGAAGATTGGTGAATGCTCCAGTTTTGGAACTACCTTCCAGGAATGGTGAGTTTGTTATATACAGTGATGCTTCATTGAAAGGACTTGGTTGCGTCCTAATTCAGAATGATCAGGTAATTGCTTATGCTTCACGACAGTTGAAAACTCATGAGGTAAATTACCCTACACATGATTTGGAATTAGCTGTTGTTGTTTTTGCTTTAAAAATTTGGAGGCATCATTTGTATGGAGTAAAGTGTGAAATATATACCGATCACAAAAGTTTAAAGTATATATTCACTCAGAAAGAGTTAAACATGAGACAAAGGAGATGGCTGGAATTAATCAAGGATTATGATTGTACAATTCATTACTATCCGGGAAAATCAAATAAAGTGGCTGATGCTTTGAGTCGAAAAAGTAATGCTTTATTAACAATGTTGCGTTTGGAACGTGATCCTTCGGTTAAGGATTTGATGAACTTTGGCATAGAAGTTGTTGGTGCAGGGAGTCCTTCTGTTTTGTTTCAGGTATCAGTGAGATCATCTCTATCAGATAGAATCAAGCTAGCACAGAAGCAAGACAGTGAGTTGCAGAAAAAGGTAGAGCTGGTTCAGAAAGGTAAGTTTCCTGAATTCAACATTGATAATGATTGCGTTTTGAGATATGAGAAGAGATTGTGTGTGGCTTGTGATTCACAGTTGAAGAGAGAGTTGTTATGTGAAGCTCATAGTTCTCCGTTTTCAGTTCATCCGGGCAGTACTAAGATGTATAGAGATCTGCGGGAGTATTACTGGTGGGATGGAATGAAAAGAGATATTGCTGATTTTACTGTGAAGTGTTTGACTTGTCAGCAGGTTAAAGCAGAGCGGCAGTTACCGAAAGGGATGCTTCAGTCTTTACCAGTGGCAGAGTGGAAATGGGAGAATATATCCATGGACTTTGTTGTTGTATTACCGAAGACATCTCGAGGTAATAATGAAATCTGGGTTATTGTTGATCGCTTGACCAAATCTGCTCATTTCCTTGCTATACGAGATACTTTCTCTCTTGATAAACTTTCCCGTTTGTATATTAAAGAGATAGTCAGGTTACATGGAGTTCCTCTCTCCATTGTATCGGATCGTGATCCCAGGTTTACTTCTAACTTTTGGAAAGGCCTTCAGAAGTCGTTGGGTACTAAATTAAATTTTAGTACAGCTTTTCATCCTCAATCAGATGGGCAGTCAGAACGAACAATTCAGACATTAGAGGATATGCTACGATCTTGTTCTATGGATTATCAGGGAAGTTGGGGCCAACATCATTCTTTGGTTGAATTTTCATATAATAATAGCTTTCATTCCAGTATACAGATGGCACCATTTCAGGCATTATATGGGAAGCGGTGTCGAACTCCAGCTCTCTGGGATGAAGTGGGTGAAAGGAAGTTGATGGGACCAGAATTGGTAGAAGAGATGGCAGAAAAAGTTCAGCTGATTCAAAAACACATGAGAACAGCTCAGAGCAGGCAGAAGAGTTATGCGGATAACCGGAGGAAGAATCTATCTTTCGAGGTAGCTGATCATGTTTTTCTCAAGGTTTCTCCTTGGAAAAGTGTGATGAGATTTGGTAAGAAAGGAAAGTTGAGTCCAAGGTTCATTGGACCATATGAAATTCTGGAGAGAGTTGGATCAGTTGCATACCGAGTGGATTTACCTCTGAGTTTATCTCAGGTACACAATGTTTTTCACATTTCGATGTTGAGAAAGTATATGCCAGATCCATCTCATGTTTTGACTCCAGAGGTAGTTCAGCTGGAAGAGAACCTATCTTATGAGGAACAACCGGTCCAGATTCTTGACCACAGGGAGAAAGTGTTACGGAATAAGGTGATTCACCAGGTAAAGGTTTTGTGAAAAAACCACATGATTGAATAGGCAACATGGGAATCTGAAAATGCAATGAGGGATAAGTACCCCCATTTATTCGATAAGTAAATAAATTGCGGGGACGCAATTTTCTAAAGGGGGGAAGGATGTAACATCCCAAATAAGTAATGAATAATAGATATTTTTATCTATGTCTATTAATGATTAAGATAGTGTTATAGAGGCTTAAATTGAAAAGAAATACAATCTTATGCATGGAATACACTAATATTCTTACAAGATTGTTTTACTACCTTTTGATGGCAAACCATTTTTGAATCTATATTTTGACAATTTTATAAACTATGTTTGTCAAAATAAACTTATTCTTTATGATTGGGACATCAAAATTTACTTTGTGTGAATTTTTGGTATTTTTCTGACAATGTTCATTTTTTAATGAATAGTGAAAAATACTGCATTTTACATTAAAACTGCTTTTTAATCTAATTTATTTATATGATTAGATTATCTTTTGAATTGTTCTTAATGTGTAATATGAATATATTTTACCATTTTATCCAATGGTGGTCATTGGAATCAATTTCACTTTGAAATTAGACTTAAACTGGTGTCAATCTTTTGATACTTATTGTTTTGTAAAAACACGCTATTTGCTCTGGCAGCGGGAATTAATTATTAAATTAATTAATTTGACTTATATGTATTGAATTTTGTAAAATAGACTTCATTTTTGAATTCAGAATATCAAATATATCTTAGGGTGAATTTTTGGTAATTTTCTGAAAAACTCCAATTTTTGATGAATAGTGAAACCACTAAATGGTACTTATAAAGACTGATTTTCCATTTAAATGAAATTTTGCCATCATTGTGTTTTGAATTTCAAAAATCTGACATACATGGTTTTCATTAAGAAGTAAAATGTGGTTCAATGAGATTATAATAATTTTTTGGTGAATAGTAACTTATTAAGTTCTTAATCGTGATTAGTGGCAATTAGGGTAGTTTAAGGTATAAATAATGCTTTAATAATATGAAATGACCTAGAAACATGTCCCAACATTATTTTTTGTGTCATGGCCGACCAAGACAAGCCATGAGTCAACTTGGGGACCCCATGGATCCACTTTTGTTGGGAAATGACAAAAATAACTTTTTATTTAATGTAAAAGTAAAAATGACACAAACATAATATGTTTTACGAAAACAATTTTTACAAGGGCTTATAAAGATCAGATTTTTGATTATAAATAGTCATTGTAAATATAATAATATTTCCTACATCATAGTATTTTTTTTATAATTTTTAGACATTAAATAAATTAAATTATTTATGACATAATAATGATGCAGCGATGACATCATTATTTGACGATTTAAATAAAATGGAAAGGTAATGTAAAATATATGAACTACACATGTCCAAAGCCAATTGGATGAGTGGATTTCGAACCCTTATCACCTTATACACGAATTATATCAATGTAGGACCTTTTAAAACCGAAATACATTTTCAAATAAAGTAATATTTCTTTACATTCCAAAAGTGCCCCTCCTCTCCTCTTATAAAAGGCCCCCACCTCTACCTCATTTCACACACTCCTCAAGCCTTTGGCTCGGCCAACCCCTGCCCATTTACTCTCTCCACATCCCTCTTCTCATCCTATAGGATTCCGTTTGGGCAGAATCCTTTCAAAGGAAGCCTTTAGGCTCAAATCAAAAGGAGTTACACTTTCTAAGGTAATTCATTCTCTCATGTTCATTTGTTTTATTTTGCTTCTCCAACCCCCTAAACTCTTTTTATTTATTTCTTTTGTAACAAAAACAGTATCTTCAATATACTAGGATGTTGTTATAAGATTTATTTTAGCTACACTCTCACACAACTGCATCAAATGGTTAAAGAACATACGGTTTCCGTGGATGGAGAAATTCTGCCTCCCAAAAAGATGATTGTTCAATACTCATTTAACACCTTCAAAGGTGGCCATTATGATGTCAATATTTTTATATATGATATATAATATGTTTATGTTTTCCTTAAGCTTCTGTTTTTTTCATTTTGGGCATACCTTTATGGTTTCCATTATGGGTAAACACGATATCTTCATTTTAGGAAGTGCGGACTACCGCCCCCTCAAAGTGGTTTGATTCGTTAAATACCATATGTGGGATATATAAAGGATGGAACTATGATATTATATATGTTATTATACTGGAATTATATTATACTCTTATATAATTATGAATCCATTCCAAAAAAAATACGAAATAGAAATGGAAGTAGCGTTCATGCGTACGTACAGCTTACCGTCTCCATGAACGGTGCATTTCATTTCTTACCTCTAAATGTGATGTAATATTATAAATACATGTATATGATGAATATATATGATGTATATGTTATCCAAATCATTAATATCATTCTGGATATAACAAACCTTTGACCAAATTAACAACATGTAAGTGTAAGAAGTCTATTTTTGACTTAAGAACCAAATACCGACAAAATGAACATTATTAACTTAAATGATTACATGATGTCCATAACATGGTATAAAATGAATAATGAACTTGAAAAAGTTTCTTAAGAAAGTAGAGATTAACTCAAGTTTATTATTCAGGAGATTAAAGAACGGTCGGGTCAAGTCGGATACGAGGTATGGGACTTCGTCTCAATCTCCTTTCATTGAAGCATATTTTATTTTATACAAAACTTTATTTTATACGGTGTATAAACCCCTTTGACTTTTACATTTATTCAAAAGTAATCTTTTTTATATGAAGCGTTTACTAAAAGACAAAAGGGAATGTTTTTGTCGTACGTATGCGGCGAAAACGACTTCTCCGCCGTCGTGACCGTTATTTGAGTTTCGGTTTCCTCTACAAGCCATACCTTCTTTTTAAAAGAAAAATAAATACCATGTTTTACTTTTCTTTTATTTTAGTATTGAAAATGGTTTTCATAATGTTTTTATATCAATGTGTTGTATTGATATCTCGTGATTGAAATGTGGAAATTTTATGTTTCCTTTATGCATGTTTTATGTGATATGATTATGTTATGGTTCTTGGGCATTATTATGAAGACGGGTGGTTCCGTGGTAAACTAAGGGCGGGTGAGCCCGTTATAGCTCTCCAATGCATTGGGTAACGTGAAGGAGTGAAAAGTTAAGGTTTATCCCAAGAGATTTTAGGGAATATACTGTGATGGGTATTCCAAACGTAACCAAGAGGGTTACTCCCTACGTAAGAATGTTATGAATGCCTCAAGTTACCTTTATGTCTTATGATTTCTATGATTTATTCATGATTTTATGAGGTATGTTAATGTGCCTATGTTTTATGGGTAAATTATAAATTCATTCTTATGTATATATGAACTCATGTTTCCTTTCCATGTTTTTTTATAACCCATACTGAGTTTTTTTGCTCATCCCAAGTTTTTGAAATGTTTTTCACAGGTCAAGGGAAAGGTACATGATAAGATGATAGAGTCAAGGATGTGTCAAGAAATAGTCCATGTTTTATTTTCAATGTGTTTCCATTGATTGGAATGAAGAATAATATCTTTATGTAACCACTTTGTTTATATGTGGAATGTAATGCAAGTTTTATGATCTAATTCTCTAAAACTCTAAACCCGAAAAGATCCTCAATGTGTAATCTTGTAATAAATCAAGATTAAGTAAGGTTTAAGGCTGGGGCCTTATACTTATTCCCAAAGGGAATCCACTAGGATGAGGAGAGGGATGTGGAGAGAGTAAATGGACAGGGGATGGCCGAGCCAAAGGCTTGAGGAGTGTGTGAAATGAGGTAGAGGTGGGGGCCTTTTATAAGAGGAGAGGAGGGGCACTTTTGGAAATCATGAAACTATTATTTTATTTTCAAAAGTGTTTCGAATTTCTAAGGTCCCACATTGATATATTTAGAATATAATATGATAAGTCTTCTAAATATTCCCATCCAATAGTTTTTGGACAATTGTAGGTCTTAGATATTACATTATCTTTCCATTTTATTTAAATCATTAAATAATGAGGTCATCGCTGCATCATCATGATGTCATAAATAATTTAATTTATTTAATGTCTAAAAATTATAAAAAAATACTATGATGTAGGAAAGATTTTTATATTTCCAATGAATATTTATAGTCAAAAATCTGATTTGTATAACCCCTTGTAAAAATTGTTTTAGTAAAACATGTCATGTTTGTGTTATTTTTTACATTAACATTAAATAAAAAGATATTAATGTCATTTTCCAACCAAAGTGGCTTCATGGGGTCCCCAAGTTGACCCATGGGTTGTCTTGGTCGGCCATGACACATACAATGAGGTTAGGACATGTGTAATGTTCATTTCATATTATTAAAACATTATTTTTACCTTAAACGACACTAATTACCTCTAATCGCGATTAAAAACTTAATAAGTTACTATTCACCAAAAAATTATTTTTATCCCATTGAACCCCATTTTACTTCTTAATGACAACCATGTATGTTGGATTTTTGAAATTTAAAACACAAAGATGGAAAAATTTCATTTAAACGGAAAAATCAGTTTTTATAAGTACCACTTAGTGGTTTCACTATTCATCAAAAATTGAAGTTTTTCAGAAAAATCCCAAAAATTCACCCTAAGCTATATTTGATATTCCAAATTCAAAAATGAAGTCTATTTTACAAAATTCAAAACATATAAGTCACATTAATTAATTTAATAATTAATTCCCGCTGTCAGATCAAATAGCGTGTTTTTATGAAACAATAAGTATCAAAAGATTGACACTAGTTTAAGTTTGATTTCAAAGTGAAAATAATTCCAACGACCACTATTGGATTTAATGGTAAAAATATATTCTAATTTCACTTTAAAACCAATTCAAAAGATAATCTAATCATATAAATAAATTATATTAAAAATAGGTTTTGAATTAAAATACAATATTTTACACTATTCATTAAAAAAATGAACTTTATCGGAAAGATACCAAAAATTTACACAAAGTAAATTTTGATGTCCCGATTCTTAAGAAGAGTTTTATTTGGTCCAATAGAATGTATAAGAGTGAAAAAAACTATATTTAATGACGGTTCTCCATCAAAAGGTGATAAGTGAACCTTTAGTGAAAACTAGGGCATATACGCCTAAAATTGAAATCTTTCCGTATTTTAAGCCTTTATCTTTTATTGGATAAATGTAAAAACATTAAAAAACATATATATAATCATATTTTAGTTATTTCTATCCATTCCCTCCAATAAAACGGCTACATGTTAACTACCATTTAAAATAATATTATTTTATTATTAGAGTGCAACGTAAGATTCCCAATAAACTTGTTGTTGCGTGTTGGGTACGCCATTGAGTATAGCGTCCCCTTTAAAGTCATGTCAATAATTTATTCACAAATATGGATAAATATGAAAATGTCATATTCTTTATTTACCTGGGGTGTTACAATATCACTATAGATCAACTTATGTATATAACTTTTTCTAACCTTTTGTTTGAGACAGATAGAATGACCCGTCATTCTATCACATGATCTGCTAACACTTCACGAATAACAAATTCAACTTAATTTATTTAAGGGATGAAGTGGAAATTGTTCAAGGCACGAGCTACAGTGAGATTTTACCAAAATAAAGTAAGTATTTATTCTAATTCAAATTCTTCAACTTTAGGGAAATGATCTTGAAAACCAAAAATGTTGTCCTAGTGCCCTTATATCCGATGAATCAGATGGTACCCTAGATCATCACAAATTTATGGCTTTGTGATTGATGGATTTTCCATAGCCATGTTCTCTACCACTCTCCATCAGAACATGATGGTTAGATTTCTCTTCCATATCCATATTTTCACCTATGTGGAAACCCAGTGATTAGTTTATTTGGGTAACCGTTACGTTTCATACTTTTGTTTTTAAAGATTGGTTTTGGTATTCCTTTTTACGATGTGGGTTTCTATTAAAGAAACTTTCGAATAGTAAACCATTTATAACCCCGACGAATTTCGAGGGCGAAATTCATTTTCAGGGGGGTAGAATGTAACACCTCGAGATTTTATGAAAAATATTCTTTTAATTTAATTAATGTCTTGTGTTGTATGCTACACCAATGTTACCTTGCGCTATATGCAACACCGTATTAGCTTGTTGTATACGCAACACTATTCTTGGATCGTGTTACACACAATTTTGATAATAGTTATTCTACGCAACATTGAGTATATATATTTATATATATATATATATATATATATATTAAATGTATAAATAAAATATGGTTGGATTATGATATATGAAACAACGAAGGATTCTTGCATAGCACACAACTCTGACTTGGCTCTCATTACATGCAATCACGACCTTCCTCGATAGCGTGTGTTGTACGCAATGCCGGGTTTTACTAAAAAACGATTTATTATTATAATATTGTTATGAACTAGCCGTTATGAATAGTGTTAACTAAATTTTGAATCTTATAACATTATTATTCATCTTACACATTTTCTAAAACATGGTATAAGAACAAAATAAATTTTTCGGGTAAAATAATTATTTTTCAAAAAATGCAGTTTTGCGGCCATTTGATGGCGCACCCACTTTAAATCTAGTTTTTGACATGTTTATAAGTTAAATTTGACAAAATAAAATTCTTATTTTGAATCAAGATATAAAAAATTACATTAGATAATGTTTTGATATGTTTCCGATAACTTTCATATTTTAATGAATAGTAAAAACACGCTATATTTTAATTAAAAACAACTTTTTTAATCGTAATATATTATGTGGTTAAATTATAATATTGAATGTTTTTAAAGTATAAATAGAATATATTTTTACCATTTAATATAATATATGTCATTATCATTGATTTTACCTTGAATTCGTAGGTTAATCAATTCAATCTTTTGCAATGTTTTAAAGAAAAACCCGTTTTTTTTTCGAACGGGATTAATTTTAATTTAATTTCTGCATCTTTTGTGTATTGAATTTGGAAAAATGGATTCAATATTTGGAATCAGTGGGTTCAAATTATGTTAATGCGATACTTTTTATTTTTGGGCATTGTGAATAGTAACTATGGTAAATTTGTTTTACTATAGTTAAAGGTAAATCGAGTAATTAAGGGTAAATATAAGATTATAAAATTACCCTAAAACTTGGAAAAATCCTATTGGATGGCTAAAAGCAGACCCATATAACCTAAGGGTTGAATTTGATTCATTTTATGGACTTTTTTCCATGAAAATAATTTAATTATTATTAAAACCAAAGAATGTGACAACATGCCACTTTCTTAAATATTATAAGTATAATAATTTTAATTTAGTGATAAACGTAATGAAACTTCGAAAATGAATAGTCTACAGAAAGATAATACAATTATCTACATTATAGGAATTTATTTAGAATTTTTAGGGATTAAATAATTATCATTTATTATGACACAAAGATGATGCAGTAATTGTCTTATTAATGAAATATTGACATAATTGATGTTATAAATGACCAAATAAATGTAATTTGAGACTTTTTATGACTTATATTAATTTTATAGGTTAATATGACATGTTATAGTTGATATAAGTAACGTTTTTAGAACTTATCATTCTGTTATGAATTTCATAAAAATCATGTACCAAATAGTGTCAAAATTGACATAAATTAGTTTTTAAAACAAATATTATATTATTAATTGTTATTTAATTCCGAAAAATCTAACGTTCGGCATAATGACTTAGATAAAGATAGATATATTAATAATTAACATATTGGGGTTCGTTTGTCTTGTTATGGTAAGTTTATTAACCATATAGTGTAAGAAAACAAAAAGACACGGTAAAAGTTAAATTATTTAACTTAGAGTTAAATATAATTGATAAGGTTAAAATAATAACCTAAACTTGTCTAAATCCTATTGGATGAGAGTATTTAGACCCATCCACACTTTAGCTTCGAAATAAGACCATTTGGAACCATTATAAACCGAATTTGACCTTAATATAAAATAATATTTTGAGATTTTCCTAAGGTGCCCCTCTCCTCCCTTATAAAAGGGCACCTCCTCCCCCTCTTCCTCACACCTCTTTGGGCCTTAAAACTCGGCCAACCCCTGCCAAAATCTATTCTCCACTTCCCTGGTATCATCCTAGAGGTCCTGGTCTTCTTCAAATACTATCCTTAGTTCTTTAAGTGGAGGTTAAGAAAAGGCGCGTCAAAAAGAGGTAATATCCATTACCGATCTTTTTCAATTTCTTTCTTCTTCAACTTCTTCTTCTTTAGTTGTTTCATGATAAAGTAATAACAACAGTATTTCTTATATACTGATATGTTATTATAAATATTAAACAACTCTAATTAACCTTCTATCCATCCTACAGAAAAAGGAAATCACCGCGCGTGCGTACGTACGGAATACCGTCTCCACGACGCGATGAGATTCATTCTCCACATTAACCATTCATGAATGATTATAAAGTATATATAATGAATAATAATGAAATATATGACATGTTAAATCTACTGGATTTATTTATATATATATGTATGTCATCTACTTCCATTCAAGACAATAATGAAAGGAAAACAGCGTTCATGCGTACGTACGGACTACCGTCTCCATGAATGGTGTGTTTCATTTCATTTATCTATCTATTATATATTTATATATATACTGAATATATATGATATATAAATCATGTTTCATATTCTGGAAGTAAGTAAATCATGATATAAGTAATAATAATGTCAAGAACAATAAGTCCAAACACCTACGATAAATGAAACGATTTTACCCAAAACGCTTCTTTAACATGGAATTTACAAAAGAACGGGTAATATAAAGTCATAAGTGAACCATATATGATATCATAACAATGAATATGATTCTGTAATAAGTTAATTACATTATTTAAATCATTATACAGGAGGTTCGGATACGTACAAAGCATATCGGACATAAGGTAAGGGAAATATCACAATCTCATTTTTATCCGAGATTGTTTATACTTTGGTATTTACTGGGGTGTATTTTATCATCCACATCCATGTTTCCTCAATATGTAATATTATTTCCATTCACCTACAATTTTTTAAATCCAATTTTACCCTTCGGTGAGTTTTTAGTAAAATATATGAAAGGAATCTTTTGTCGTTTTTCGTACGAGGTACTTTTTGACTTTTCTGACAAAAGTACGAGAAGAATGTTTTTTTTAACTTATATGACATGAATGGATTTTTAAAAAATTATTTCCAAGAAGCTTCCTTTAAAAGTTTTCAAGTTTATTTTTATTCAACTTCTTTTAGTTTATAATTGTACGACATGTTAAGAATTGAAAAGTGTTTTTGAAGGAGAAAGGATATTTTCCTCAAGAATGGAGTTCAAGTGTTTTATCAAAATTATTTTCCATCTAAGATAATAAAGGGTTCTGTTTTTCCCTATTATTACATTGATTTGATTATGTTGTGATGAAATTATATTTTTATGAATTCCTTTATCTTATATGAATTGTTTTATGATGTCACGATGTTTAAGATTCCCATTTTTATTACATGGGTTATGAAATGATGTTTGATTTATAATTTTGTGGCACACATAAGAATGGTATCATTATGAGATGGGTGGGACCTATATCTCCCTCCAATGCATTGGGTAAAGATTTTATATCTCATGAGATAGACATGGATGGAATGGTAGGTTATACCGGTTCAGTGAAACAGGACTGAAACGAGGGTGACTCGGTTCAGAAATGGATTTTGTCCACTGAGATAGTCTTGGAAATGAGTCTTGACTAATAAGATATGATTCTCTATGATTATGTGTCTATTCTACAAAGTTTCATGTTTTAAGTTATGATTATTGGGATTTCGTTTCACTACTATGATTTATCCCATGTTATGAAATTATGCTCTCTTTTGCAGGTTAAGATTTCCAAAATGTTATGTTCTTATGAATATGATGTGATTGATATTTCTTTTGTTTACCTTTACTGAGCATTTGAGGTCACCCTTTTATGTTTTCTTTTCCCCAGGATATAAATAAAGGTTTTAGGTAAAAAAGGAAGATCTTTATGGGAGATGTTTAAGATCTTTCACCATGATTAGAAGATTATATTCCGAGTTTCCAAAGACACTAAACTATTATGATCCTTGTGTGTGTGTTTTTGTTATGTACTAAGTATTCCGCAAAAGTAATGTAATTTCCATGTACGTCAAGCTTCGGGTCTCTACAATAACACACCAAAATAAATCAGTAATGAAAGGTGTATGGCTGATATATTTCAATACAATTTGTTTTTTAAATTTTTATATATTATATGGGCTCTAAATATAAAGGTTTAGTCCCTAATTAAGCTTGATTTGATGTTAATCGATGTGATTACTTTTCATCACTTTTACTAATCATTTTTGAAAAAAATTAGCATAATATAATTAGACACTAAATAGAATAATTATTAAAATGGTTTATGTTGCTTTCTTAACTTCTATTAAAAAAATAAATAAAATTAAGATTAATGATAATCTCATAGATGGGTTGAAATTATAGGTTTTAAAGTATGAAGGATTCCAAATGTTTTTTATGTTTTTATATACAATTTCAAAATGAAATTGATTAAAATGAATTAAATTATATTAATAGATTAATAGTTGATATAATTTAAAATTTAATCAGATTTATAATATAATTTATCATTATTAATTATCTAAATGAAAATTTAGTTTTTAACTAAAAGCAGTACTTTGCACTATTCATAAAAAACGATTTTTCTCAAAAAATCCCAATAATTCACCATAATATAATTTTAAAATTATAATTTCATATATTTATTTTATTTAAATAAATTAAAAATTTAAATGGTTTAAAAATTAATTTTATTATTAAAATAGGTTCATTTGAAAAAATAATATTTTTAAATACAAATGGATTTTACTAAAGAAGCATAACTTTCATTACCAATTTTTTTATCTATATAAAATAAAAATAAATAATATTGTAATATTAGTTATTACTATTTATATAAGTATGTTTATCATCTAGGATATAATTATCTCATTTAAATAATTATAATAATAAGATTATGTTTCGTAGAAACATATGTCTTGCGTGTAATGCACACCAAGTCGGGGTTGTGTGTAGAACAAGCTAAGTCGGTATTGTTTGTAGGACGAGAAATGTATGTATTTCATGTAGAGAAATAAAATTTGGTTATGTGGGATATGAATCTCTTACATAGTTTTTTATTATATATATATATATAATTATTTCAAGTGTGAGGTGAATTGTAAAATATCAAATATAATAATTAATTTAAAAAAATATAATTCACCAAATCTCAAGGTGTTACATATTCCCAATACTATAATTATGGGAAAATTATATTACTAAAATGGGTTCACTCTCTATTCCATTTCCTATTATCTCATGATATAATCATCATTCCCTAATTAATTAGAGGTAAATACAATTTCAGAGCCAGATATCACATAATAAAAGTAAAATTTATATTTTCCACAAGATCATAAAACATTGATCATAGCATAACTCATGTAAATGAAATGATTTTAAAAAACATTTCATAATTTCATAAGATGTGGAAAAAAATTAATAAATATTTCATCATTAATGAATTTACCCAATGAATGAAATATAATCGTCATCAAATTGTCCAAATAATAATTCATAAAAAAATAAAATAGGTTGGTATCATTAGATCATATATCTATTAATTCAAAATTGACATCTGAGGATGTTATTATAGATGAAAACCTCCATTTAGAGAACAATTGAACATATTATGATGAAATTTAACTTTTTTACATTGAAATCACTAATTTAAAATATAAATATTTCCCAAATATTAAGGAAAAAGTTTACATTTCAAATAACCTAGGTAACATATAAGCTAATCATTGAGTCATAGATCATTGATGGTAGTGTGAAGTTATTCTTATTCTGTGGATGATAAAAAATAATTTCATTCACATTTTTAGTAAAAATACAGAAGTACATCATTGATAAAATGATAAGACGATTCATTTAAATCAATTTAATCATAATTAAATCAAGGTCTGTAAAAAAATTATTCAATAAAATGATAATAATAAAAACATTGTTGAAATATGTTTTAAAAAATAGATATAAAATAATTTTTTTGATCTATGAGAGAAATAATTTCTTTTTTGGTTAAAATATTTCAATCTTCCTCATAGTTAATAAGGATGTGTAGATGGAAGATAAACATTAAATATCTATAAATAGATTTAGGATAAAAAAATTAATTAGTTTTATTGAGAGTTAGATAACTAAATATCATCATCAGAAACATGTTAACAAATAATCCCAATAAACAATGAGAATGTTTCATAAATATCTTATCTCAGGATTGACTTATTTTGAAAGTGATTTTACCTCCTCTTTTTCAATAAATCACATTTAAATATCTTATTGAGGAATATTTTAATGGTATTTTGGGAATAACAACTCTTTTATGACATGATTATGGATGTTATGAATATAATTGGGAAGGGTTTTGTTGAACTATATTTCTCAATGTGGTGTAGTTAAAATATTTAATTGGGGTCATTTTATAAGGGGAAAAGGAGACACCTAAAATTAAAAAATATATTTAAATATATTTATTGTATTTCAAAAGTAAAATGATTCTAAATAGCCATGAATATTAAAAAAATATTTCATGCTCAAAATATAATTACGCAATGAAATTTAGACTAGTTTTAGGGTTATTTTAAAGCTTATATTTTTATTAACCGATTTATCCTTAACCATGGTACTGAATTTTTGAATATTGATGGGTCATAGTTTTACTTATAAAGTAAAAATTGTCTCATATTTTCATATGGGATGAAAATTCCTACCATTTATCTTTCTACAAATACTCTTCTAATATTTTTATAATTTTTAAATAACTTAATAAAATATAATGAATCATAAAATTTAATAAATATAATTTTTCTCACTATCCATGTAATATGAAATTTTATACATGAATAAATGAATGTAATTAAAATATTTTTTATTTTAACATCTATTATAAATTTTTAAAATTAATAATTTTCATGTTACAACATATATAATCAATATTATATTACTAATTATATTTCTGAATTAATTTACATTGATTTCTTTTGTTGCTTCCATAAGCACAGTCTAGGCTATATGTACGCCTTTAAGGTAATTATTTTACACTCTAAAAACTAAAAATAATTTTCCATGATGAAAATTAAAATTCATATATGAAATAAAAATTTATAACTGAACATATCTTCTATTTATACTTATTTATGAAATATAGATATATATAAGTTAAGAGTGTTACATTTTTTTATTTTTCATTTCATTTAAAATAAATGCCATTATAATAGGATAATTGCACCAAAATACCGTATATTTGAATTTAGGATGGATATGGTTGAATTTATCACATCTATTGAAATTAATACATATATTGGGTTATTTTTGACACATTATCTCATTGTTTTATTTCTATTATAACTAATTTATCCTTAACAAGGTGACAACATTTTACAATGGTTACTTTTCATAATGGAAAAACTAAAAAATAAGTATTTGATAAATTTGAAACTAATGATTCAAAATATGGTATCCATTTTTAATGATTCCCTACACAGATATAGAATAATTTAATTTACAAATAAACCTGTAAAATTCAGAGAACATAATGTTTCTAGAAAAAACATTCTGAGGTTTATATGTTTTTATAAAAAAATATGAAAAAATAATTAAATACAATGAAATTAATTATATTATAGATATTATAAATTAATTAATATTTATTTTAAAAAAAAATTAATATAAAACGTATCTTTTTAATGCATGAAAATAAAATACAGTTTTCAATAAAAATAAATATTTTTTAGTATTTATTGAAAGATAAATATTTATAGAAAATTAAGAAAAATTAAATCTAATATTCTTATGAGACTATGATTTCAAAAATTATGTTCTATTTCCCATAAATTTTATAAAAATCCCATAAATTAATAACATTAATTTCTCAAAAAATAAATGAATCCCATTTTTTGTGGAAAATTTTACATTAAAAATATATAATGTTTTTTATAAAAATTGAGTGTATATATATATCTAAAATGTTTATAATTTTTTTAGTTACAGTTATTCATATTCACTCAACAAATTTAAAAATTATGTTATAATGGTATGTTATCATATGATTTATTTAAAATCATGGTGTTTTTATCTCTAGCTATCAAAGAAATTTTATTTGAATATGAATATATAATTGAATCAACCGTTGTTACACTTACCATAATAGATTTTATGACCTAATTATTAAATAAAATATATAAATTTATAATTGTATTTGTGGATAATACACTATAATGTATTCTATTTACATATTTTTTCATTTAGAAATTTTCCAGATTTGTTTTTTTTTTGAATTTTCTATATCAATTATTTCAATTTCAGCATCTTAAATAGTGTTTTATCAATTGAAGTTATGAACATTAGGGGAAGAATAACATGATGTGATTGTAAATTTTAAAATTTATATAGTTTTAACTCTTTTTAAAATAGTAGGATCAAAATCATAATTTTCTTTATAAATGGTAAATTAAAATGTTTCAACTTTTTCCAAACAAGAAGATTATTTTTTCATCATCTTGATTGTCACCTATTTTTCCAAATTAGTTTTCATATTATCAAAAAAATTATTGAAATTAAATTAGTTACTTCAAAAAAGGGAATATTCAAATAATTTTGTATTAAAATCAGGATAAATATTTATAGAAAACTGGACAATCATTTTGAATTTAAATGTTCAATGGTAATAAAGTTAGTGTTTCATGGATTGAAGTTTCTTTAAATATATTTCTGATCATCATAATTATAATAAAACTTTTATATTTTTGAAATTAATATTATATTTTTAATTTTTTCAAAAAAATTCTCAAAATAATAATTGGAGGATTTCTACTAAATCGGGCATCTTTCATATCATAGTTTTAGAAACCAGGTAAGAAATCTGTGATTCTTACATAGAAAACATCATCTTAAATAACACCTACAAGTTTTGTGGAACTTTTTGTTTTCTAAATGAATGAATATTCCTGTGGGTTTGGGTTTTAATACAAGTAAATCTGAATAAACAATGTTTAGAACAATATTTATAGAAGCATATAAGTACATCAGGATATCCTTGAGATCTAATTAAACAATTTTTCATGGAATGGTAAATTCCTCCAAATAATTTCATTTGATAAAAACATAATGTTCTATATTTAGGGATACATTTCTTATTATGTTCAAATTATCTTGTTATATAAATTATAATCTGTGAGATCCAATTTATTTAAAAAAATTGTATATATTGGATTTTTTTTCATAACATTAGACAATGTGATAATGACTTGACATTTTTTGAATGTTTCTACGATATCATTATCTAGCTCTTTTTCAGTACTATTTTTCCCACGTGGAATACACATTAGATATGGTTCTAGTGGTCTTAATGTTTCTTTTTCATTTGGATAATAAGGAATTTACATCATTTTAAATTTTCCCTTCGTCATTTCATTCAAATACTCCTTATGCTACATTTACTTCTCTTTCAAAAAATATTCTAAATGTTAAATGGATATATAATTTTCAGTAACATATTCAATATTTTTTCTTTAAATTAGTCTCTAAAATAAAAAAAATATGTTTGGGTGCCTCTTGAATAGATTTTAGTTAAGAAATTCGTGTTAGTGAAATTAATTTGGGAGTATTCTTCTTAATTACACTACTAAAATCAATACAAATCCAATTTTTTATTCTATTCTCTCAAGCATTCATTTTTTGTTGTCCTTGTAGTCCTACAATTATTTAGTTCATAATATTTTCTATATGAGAATCCATTTGAACTAATTGTTCAATAATTTTATTCATCAATTTTTTTCCTCATATCTTCACCATGATTATTATTTATTTATGATAAGTTTTGTATACATGAATGTACTTATTCATTCAGAATTATCCTACTCATTAAATTATCTCGGTTGTTAAATAAATAATTATCACATAAGAAACCTATTTGGGTTTTGTGGTTATATAAATATATATTAATATTTTTATTCCATCATTTATTTAAATTCTTTGTTTTGTTGAAGACACCTATAAAAATCAAGGTGAAATATAATTTATTAGGGTATCTTATTATAAGGAATTAGTCCCTAAAATGTTAACATGGAGAGAAAATTACAATGTATAAATTAATATGAATGTATTTTTAGGACTCGGTTGAGGTTATGGAGTGTTAGAAAACATCAGTTGAAAAAATATAGTGTTATGATAAGTATGTAGGATTACAATCAAGTTGTTTATAGAATTTAAAATATGGACTTATTGTGTAGATTTAACTTGTAAACAAGATTCTTATTAGAAAATATTGATCATTTTGGTCATGTTTTTAATTATTGTTCAAAAAACAACATGTGTCTTAACATCAAGAGATCATATAGGAGAATCATCAGTAAAAATAGTACAATTTAGACACAATCGTTCATAAAAATGCGATCAACATTTTTACAATAATTTTGTTATGGGGAAACTAAAAAAATATTCGTAAATATTTTAAAATATTCATGTAATGTTTTTTCATTCCATTTCATAATTTTCTAAATATTTTTCCAAATGAGGAAGTTTTAGATACTGGGAAAAATGTTTCATGAAAAATAATTTTTATTTATTCGAATCTCATATCAATATACAATATAAAAAAAGAAATATTATTTAGAACCTCATTCTAAATAAATATGAAAATATCCCAAAATTATTTTATTTCTATATATTCTTTTAATTTTCATATTAACACCTATTAAACATAATTATTAGATATACTTTCACATATTATTACCAAGATTTCCATTTATTTTTGGTAGTTAGTTAATAAAGAAATATTAAATCTCAAATAAAGTTGGTGGATCTAGTTATTCTACATGCTTTTAATTATTATCGATATATGATGAAGATAATTATTTTATATTTCAATTATATGAATTGAAAAAAATATAAAATTTATTATATGGGGTGATAATGGTAGTATGGAATCTAAGACCACTGTATTCTCTAATTAGTTTAGCAAAATATTGGAATTTTCTATGATGTTTAGTATATAATGGTATAAAATTTTGTTATGATTTTTAGACATAAAAATATTATTATAGTTAAGTAACACCACTAACAATGATGATATATGATAGAGGATATTTAAAATTCTTATATTATAAATATTTTTTATCTCTAAATGAATGCAATATAGAATTCCCTTGGATTTCCCCTAAGGTAGGTTGTTCAATTTAAGCCTTAAAAATTCACATTGCATTGCTATTTCTACTTGGAAATTAAAACTAAAATTTGGGATAAAATTGTTCCAATAAAATTAAAAGTAAAAATTAAGATATAATAAAATTAAATAATGGAAATATTATTATTGGGTGTAAGACCCCAAGCTTCCACAGTACGCTTCTCTTTGAATAATACAGTAGCGTGTGTTGTACGCAACTTTGAGTTCTAACACACACCACAACTAATCAAACTAGCCGTTATGAATAGTAATACAAACTTTTTGAAATTTTATAAATTTTATCTTTCAAAATGGAATTCATTTTTGGATTTTGAATATTGAAATTATCTTAGGGTGAATTTTTGGTATTTTTCTGAAAACATTCAAATTTTGATGAATAGTGAAAAAATAATGAGTTATAGTTTAAAACAGAATTTTTGTTTAAATTATTATTTATTTTATTTAAATTCAATTAAGGTAAAAATAGACAGATAATACATATATAAGTTCAATTTAATTCATTATAGTCGATTTATAATAATTTTAGATATATAAAAATTTTATAGAACTTTTCAACATCTTTTACCCATATCCTAGGAGAATTTTCAAATTCAAATAAAACATAATTTTACCACTTCTATGAGTGGAATTTGGAAAGTCCGAGAGAAATGGTTAATATCAAGGAGTAAAATTTGGTACAACAGGATGAAAATATTTTTTTGGTGAATAGTAACTTTTTACTTTTATTTACCACGGTTAAAAGTAAATAGGGTAATAAGGGTAAAAATGATTTTAATATTACCCTAAAACATGTCCTAATTCAATTGGAAAATTTTATCTCGACCACAAACAACCTTAGGAATAAATTATTATCATTTAGGTCCACTTGGATTAGATTAGGAAATTTATTATTATTTAATTCGAAGAAGAGTTAAAAGAGTTAAAATCAACGTTTAATTACTAAAAAATTTTTAATATAGAGTTATACATATGATAAATTATATTATAAATATTAATTATAAATATAAGAATATTTCCTACATAATTTTATTTTATTTATAATTTTTAGACCTTAAATAATTTAATTTAGTTATCACACAATGGTGATGCGGTAATTACCTAATTAATGAAATATTAAAATAATTGATATTATAAATATCAAAATAAATGTAATTTGAGACTTTTAATGAATTAAAATAATTTTATAGGTTAATATGACATATTATTATTGGATATATAAATTTTTTTCTAAGTAATAATGCTGTTATGAAATTATCAAAAACAAAATAGCCAATAGTGTCAAAATTGAAATATAAGGGTTTTTAAAACAAATATTATTTTATTAATTGAGATTCTATTCCTAAATATCTAATGTTCAGAAAAAGGATTTATATAATGATAGGGGTATCATTAATGGATTTCTTGGGGCTCTTTTAGAAGTATATATTAAGTTTATTAACTATATAATATAAAAATACAAAGAGACATGGTAAATGTAAAACTATTTAACTAAGAGTTGAATATAAATGATAAGGTTAATATAGTGACCCAAACCTATCCACAATCTATTGGTTGAAATAATTTAAACCAATACCCACCTTAAAATTTAAATAATCCAATTTGGATCCATTATAAACCGAATATGAATTCATTATAAAATAATATTTCTAGCTTTTCCTAAGGTGCCCCTCACCCCTCTTATAAAAGGGCACTCACCCTTCTCTCAAATTCATACCTTCAAAGACTTTTGGTTCATCCAAACCCTAACCAAATATTTTCTAAACTTTCATAACTTCAACCTAGTGGCCTTAGTTTGATTAGAAATCCAACCTAAGGATCCCTTTTGATCAAATCAAAAGGAAGAACCCGAAGAAGAGGTAATGATTTCACCACCCTCTTTCAAGTTCCTTTCTTCTTCCACTTCTTGTTTCTTTGATATTTCCATTATAAAATAATAACTATAGTATCTTATATATATAGGGATGTTATTATAAATATGTTACAACCATATTCAGTATTCTATCCATTCCTTGGATGAAATTTCACCATATGTGCGTACGTACGGCTTACCGTCTCCATGTCGTGGTGTAACTGTTATTCAATACATTATTATTTGGATGGGTATAATAATTATGTGTAATTAATGTAGATAATAAATATAACATGATAATTATTCTGTATATATGATATAACATCAAATTATATATTATTTTAATATCAAAAGAATGATATTGTCACTCGTGCGTACGTACGGACTACCATCTCCATGAACGCGATGAGATTCATTCCCCATCGTATCCATTCAGGTCTAATTCTCATTTGATGATTAAAAATAATGTTTAAGGACTTAAATAATTCTGGATATGAATAATATACATCCTATCCATAACAAACAAGGCTTATTTAACAAAACTTATAAAAGAAAATGAGTAAGTTAACACCCGAAACGACGATAATACTAAGATATTATTAACAAAGAAATGTTAAAAGATCATATATGATATCATATTAATATATATGATTCTTGTATAATTTAATAACAATTATTTCACCATTTTACTGGAGGTTAAACTACCCTCAACCAAGGAAATATACAAGATAATGGTTTATTTCACATTCTCTTCATTATCCGAGGTTGTTTATACGTAATTATCTACTGGGACCTTTTTGTCATCCACATCCATGTTTCTTAAAAATGTATTTAATATAATTCTTAATATTTTACAGACTATAGGTTAAATTCATTTATATCCTTGTTGACTTTTTATAAGAAGTTCATAAAGGAATATTTCTATCGTTTTCCAAACAAGGTCCTTTTTAACCTTTTCGATAGAATTAAGGTAAGAATGTATTTTTTAACTTATACGGTGAGTACGACTATATTCCGCCGTTATAAAATCGTCAATGCTTTCCTAACAATCTTATAAGAATATTTTAAAATTAAATGTATTATTTTATAATTATGTTACTTTTAAATGATTTAAATAAAAAGATACATTTCTCTCGAATAGTTTTGATTTCATCTATGTCAACATCATTTGATTGATTTTAAGCTTATTTGAATGTGATTTATTATGATACAAAACTTCCATATTGTATTTAAGGTTTTGTGATATGTTTGACTATGAATGTGTTATTTTTACACCATTCATGGTTTATGGATAAATTATTGACATTTTGTATGCTAGTTTTAATATGAATGTTTATGTTATGTTTAAACCTGTTCATATGAGGAATGCATTGGACTTAATAAGTGACGGGTGGAGCCCGCTATAACTCCTCGATGCATCAGTAGGTCTCATGAGACACACTAGTGTCTTGGAACAAGGCCTTGAGAAAATCTTATTTGTAGTTCTGTCACAAGTCCTTGACTATGTTGTTATTATAGTCTGGAATTATGCATTCCATCATTATGAAAGTGGTTATTTATATTTCACGTGATTATTCAACTAGTAGAATATCCATGTGAATAAGTAAATGGAATTGTTTCATTTTTTTCTGCCATATTATGCTAAAGTTCATGTTTAAAAGGATTTTGTTTTACTTATACATTGCCTTAAATGTTTATGCTCATTTATGAAAGTTTCCGCTATATTGTTATCCTTACTGGGCATCTGAGCTCACCTCTTTCTATGTTTTATTTTTCCTAGGATGTGAAGAAGTATTTTATGAATGACCTGTAGGGATAGTGTGAGGGGATATGAGTGTAGACTATGGAGACTATGTTGTTGTAGTTTTCATTTTATGATGTAATGTAAACTTTATGAATGTATCTAGTGATTCCAAGGCTACTTAACTAATCGGTATTTCGAGACTTGATATTTTGTGATCATGACAATGTTATGTAATAATGAACCGACTCTGGGTAACTGGGGTCAGGGCATTACAATTGGTATCAGAGGAAGTTTAGTATAAACCTTGGGAGGTATATTTAGATAAACTCTATTTAGGGCACATAGACCTAAGATGGAATTTGAGTATTTTTATAGAATAAATTTCATGAATTTTGGTATTGTAAATATTTTGTGAGTTTTCCAAGAAATACATACCTGTCTGGATACGAGAAGGTAGAGGCAGCTCTGGAACAGATGTACTTAGGTGTAAAACCCAAAAACACCGCTTTGAACTAGACTCGAACGGGAACTGGTGCACGACAACGGGCCTTTCTGCACTCTTGGTTACGACACTCCCGGGGTATATGCTTAGGACAATTCTCATATTCTTTACAAACTATTATGAAGGGTTTATGAGTATATACTTCCTCAATGAAAACATTATTTTTATGATTATGGATTATATCCATAAACATATCAATTCATGTTAAGTGTTTTACAAGTTTGGATTTATGTATTGCGATTCATAAACTAATCTACTGTATGCCATTGTTTAGAAATGGCACCTATTAGAAGAAATAGAAACCATATCAATGCACGCACTCCATGTAGGGATTTACCTCCTGCTCAAGATAATTATAGTGGAGATGGTGATACAACTGGTGCTGATCATCTTATCAACATACTGGGAAAACTCACTTAGGTTATGAATAATAACCTTTCTCGTATGGATCACCCAGATCCACAACATGTAGGATCATTGTTAGATCACTTCATGAGGAAACAACCACCAACATTCAATGGGGGTAAAAATCCACTAGTAGCTGAGAAATGGATTAATTCCTTAGTGAAAATATTCCACGCCTTGGGGATTAGTGAAAGGGAAAAGGTTATCATGGCAGTTTACCGCCTCACAGGAGATGTTGATCAATGGTGGTCATTGATTCAAAATACAAAGGAAGATGAATAAGTATCATGTATGGAATGGAGAGAGTTTAAAGATATTTTCTTAGAAAAATACTTTCCTCGTGACCATCAAGCAGATATGGAAAGGCAATTTCTGAGTTTGAGAAAAAAGGAGGATGAGAATGTCGCAAAGTATGAGGCTAACTTTACAAGGTTAGCAAGGTATGCTGGAATTATATATGTAACACAAGAA
Organism: Viscum album; assembly: GCA_963277665.1. Classification (NCBI taxonomy): domain Eukaryota; kingdom Viridiplantae; phylum Streptophyta; class Magnoliopsida; order Santalales; family Viscaceae; genus Viscum; species Viscum album. The sequence goes on from OY728147.1 coordinate 1,114,292,165, forward strand.
GTAAGATTGATCATTTCTTCGATGGGTTAAAACCATTTCTTCGTCGAGCATTAGTGTCACAATCCTTCTCATCATACGAGGATATTGTCTCATGTGCTATCAAGACAGAAAAAGAATTCTCTAAGTCTTATGACTTTAAATAAAAGCAATAGAAGAAGAGATCTGCTGATCACTCTGGAAATGGAAATAAAGGAAAGAAGGGAAAAGTTGATTATCCATCCTACAGTAAATGTAGGAAGAAACACCCTGGTACTTGCTTAAAAGGAATGGGAGTCTATTACAAGTGTGGTGAAAAAGGCCACCAATATCGTGATTGAAAGGGGAAGAAAGAAGCTACCGATGTTCAATGCTACAATTTCAGGGAGATGGGACATTATTCAAATGAATTTCCAAAGAGTCAGCGGAACTTACCTCAGAAAAGGCCAATGGATCAAGGTCAAGATTACTCTATGACTACTGCTGAGTTAGAAGCTTCGAAATACGTGGTGGCAGGTAATTTAATGGTTTCCTCAAGTTTAGAAAATGCTTAATTTTATTCTGGATCATCACATTGTTTCATATCTTCCCTGTTTTCTAAGAAAATTAGATATTTTTAATTGGATTTAACAAGGTAGTTGTGATTTAAAACTCCTAAGGGAAGTATCATTGCTACAAATTTCTCTAGATCTGTTCCCATTAGGGAAATAAATGTTCTTTATCTGCTGATCTCATCGTCATACCCATGATTGAATTTGATATAATACTCGGTATGGACAGGCTTTCAGACCACGATGTGAAAATTAATTTCAAGAAGAAGGAGGTTACAATTTTTGATGATGATGATAAAGAACACCTTTTCTTTAGACTAGAATAATCACCACCTGATTCTTTCCTAGATCCACCCCCAGTAGCTCAACCAAATTCAATAATTGGGGAGAAAGAGAATGAAATAATTGTGGGTAAGGAAAGGAATGTTCAAATAGAGGATGTGACTATTGTGAAAGAAAATGTAGATGTGTTTCTGGAAGATTTACCTGGACATCCTCTAGAATGATAAATTGAGTTTTCCATTGATTTAATTTGTGGTTCAAGGCCTATATCGAAGACCCCTTATAGAATGGTAACCGTGGAATTAGTTGAACTAAAGAAACAACTAGAGGAATTGTATAATAAGGGATTTATTCGCCCTAGTGTTTCTCCATGGGGAGCCACTATCCTTTTTATTAAGAAGAAAGATGGATCTATGAGGTTATGTATTGACTACAGGGAAACCAATTCTATAACAATAAAGAACAAGTATCCCCTACCTCGCATTGATGATTTATTTGACCAACTGCATGGATCTTAATACTTTTTAAAGATTGACCTTTGATCTGGATTCCATCAGTTGTGTGTGAAGAAGAAAGACATTCTGAAGACAGTATTTCGAACCAGGTACGGGCATTACGAGGTTACAGTAATTCCTTTTAGGCTGACTAATGCACCCTCTGTTTTCATGGATCTAATGAAAAAAAATTTCAAGGAATATCTCGATGATTTTTTAGTGGTATTTATTGATTATATATTGGTATATTCCAAAAGCTACGAAGAACATGAAAATAGCTTGCACATTATCCTGAAGACTCTTAGAAGACATGAATTATATGGGATGTTTAGGAAGTGTGAATTCTGGATTCAAGAGATCTCTTTTCTTGGCCATATTTCCTCTAAGGATGGAATCTCTGTTGATCCTTCTAAGACCAAGGAAATCCAATAATGGCCATCCCTGATGAGTATAATTGAGGTAAGTAGTTTTATTGGTTTATCAGGTTATTATCGGTGTTTCGTCCAGAATTTTGCCCGATTGGATAACCCGTTAACGAAGCTCACACGTAAAGGTGTTAAATTTGTTTGGGAAAAAGAGTGTAAAGAATGTTTTTAAGAACTGAAGAAAATATTAGTCAATGATCTTATATTGAATCTACCATTAGGGAATGATGGGTTCATTATTTATAGTGATGCATCGAAGAAAGGACTTGGTTGTGTCCTTATGCAGATTGATAGAGTTATTTCCTATGCATCACGAATGCTGAAAATTCATGAGGAAAAATATCCTACTCATGATCTTGAGTTGGCAGTTGTAATATTTTTTTTGAAGATTTGGAGACACTATCTCTATGGTGAAAAATTTGATATATATACCGATCACAAGAGTTTGAAGTATATTTTCTCACAGAAATAACTCAACATGAAGAAAAGGAGATGGCTTGAACTACTCAAGGATTATTATTAAACGATACACTACCACCTGGGGAAGGAAAATAAGGTGGCATATGCTTTGAGTAGAAAGGATCATGGAGTTTTGAACAAAATGAGAGTTGAAAAGGATCCTATATACATGGATCTAGTGAAGATGGATATGGGAATCACCATGGAAGGTGAAACATCAATACTTTTTCAAATGGTTGAAAAACCATCTCTACTAGAAAGGACAAAGAGTTCTTAGACCGATTATGAAGAGTATCAAAAGAAGATTAAAGATGTGAATGATGGGAGATTGAGTAAGTTTGTATATGAATATTGAATTTTGAAATTTGGGAAGAGACTTTATGTTACCGATATGCCTGATCTAAAAAGGGAATTGTTGGACAATGCTTAAAGTTCCAATTTCTCTATTCTCCCTGGGAGCACCAAGATGTATAGATATTTGAAGGAAAATTTTTGGTTGGACAACATGATGAGGGAGATTGCTCATTTTGTGTCAAGATGTATGGTTTGTCAACAAGTGAAAGCTGGAAGGCGACATCCTGAAGAAGTCATGCAACCTCTTCCCATACCTGAGTGGAAATGGGATAATATCACTATGGACTTTGTCATGGGACTACCAAAGACTCCTAGAAGGAACGATGCAATATGGGTCATTATTTATCGTCTTACCAAGTCAGAACATTTTCTTGCTATAAGGGAAGATTTACCACTTGAACGTCTCGAAAGACTATATATTAATGATGTTGTGAGACTTCATGGAGTACCCATATCGATTGTTTCTGATCGTGATCCATGTTTTAATTCAAGATTCTGGAAAAGTATTTAGAAAGCCCTAGATATTGAACTTCATTTGACCAATGCCTACCACCCCCAAACTGATGGATAATCAGAACGGACTATTCAAACCTTAGAAGAAATTATGGGATCTTTCTCACTTGACCTTTAGGGTATGTGGGATCAATATTTACCTCTGGTAGAATTTTCCTATAACAATAGCTTCTATTCAAGTATTCAGATGGCACCATATGAAGCGTTATATGGAAAGAGATTTCGCACACCAACCTGTTGGGATGACGTTGGTGAAAGAAAACTTGTAGGCCCAGAACTGGTGGAGGAAACGATGGAAAAGTTAAAGGTAATCGAAAACCACATCAAAGCAGATCAAAGTAGGCAGGAGATCTATGCCGATAACTGAAGGAAGGATTTGGAATTTCAGGTAGGAGATCATGTTTTTTGAAGGCATCTCCATGGAAGGGAGTTATACATTTCGGTAAGAAGGGTAAATTGAGTCCCAGGTACATCAAACCTTTCTAAATTCAAAAATGAATTGGGGATGTAGCATACCGTTTGACAATGCTGCCATGTCTCTCCAAAGTTCACGAAGTGTTCCACGTATCACTATTGAGAAAATAAATGCCTGAACCAACGCATGTACTCACTTGTGAGAAATTAGAACTGGAACCCAATCTGTCTTATTGCGAATATCTCGTTAGGATTCTTGATACAAGAGAACAAGTGCTGAGAAACCGGACGACTCCTCTGGTAAAAGTTCTATAGAGAAACTATAAGATGGAAGAGGCAACGTGGGAACCCGAGGAACTTATGTTGAAGAACCACCCAAGTCTTTTTATACAGTATTATTCTAGAAATTTTGAGGACGAAATTATTTGAATGAGGGGATAATGTAACACCCCAAGCTTCCACAATACGCTTCTCTTTGAATAATACAGTAGCATGTGTTGTACGCAACTTTGAGTTCTAACACACACCCCAACTAATCAAACTATTCGTTATGAATAGTAATACCCACTTTTTGAAATTTTATAAATTTTATCTTTCAAAATGGACTTCATTTTTGGATTCGGAATATCGAAATTAGCTTAGGGGGAATTTTTGGTATTTTTTCTGAAAACTTTCAATTTTTCATGAATAGTGAAAAAACACTGAGATATAGTTTAAAATAGAATTTTTATTTAAATAATTATTTATTTTATTTAAATTCAATTAAGGTCAAAATAGAAACATAATAATTATATAAGTTAAATGTAATTCATTAGAGTCGATTTATAATAATTTTAGATATATAAAAATTTTATTGAACTTTTCACCGTCTTTTACCCATATCCTATGAGAATTTGAAAATTCACATAAAATTTAATTTTACTACTTCTGTGAGTAGAATTTGGAAATTAAAAGAGACACAGTTAATATCAAGGAGTAAAATGTGGTTCAATAGGATAAAAATAATTTTTGGGGAATAGTTACTTTTTACTTTTATTTACCACGATTAAAAGTAAATAGGGCAATTAAGGGTAAAAATGGTATTAATATTACCGTAACACATGTCATAATTAAATTGTACAAGTGTATATAGACCAAAAACAACCTTATGAATAAAATATTATCATTTAGTTCCACTTTTATTAGATTATGACATTTATTATTATTTAATTTGAAGAAGAGTTAAAAGAGTTAAAATCAAACTTTAATTACTAAAAAAAAATTAATATAGGGTTATACATAATATTAATTCAATTATAAATACTCATTAGAAATCTAAAAATATTTCCTACATAATAGTATTTTATTTATAATTTTTAGATATTAAATAATTTTATTTAGTTATGACACAATGGTGATGCAGTAATTACCTAATTAATGAAATATTAAAATAATTGATATTATAAATATCAAAATAAATGTAATTTGAGACTTTTTATGAATTCCACTAATTTTATAGGTTAATATTACCTATTATTATTAGTTTTATAAATTTATTTCAAAGTAATAATGCAGTTATGAAATTAGCAAAAACAAAATACCCAATAGTGTCAAAATTGATATAAAAGAGTTTATAAAACAAATATTATATTATTAATTGATATTCTATTCCTAAAAATCTAAGGTTAGGCCAAAGGACTTATATAATTATAGGTGTATTATTAATGGACCACTTGGGGGTCTCTTGGAAGTATATAGTATGTTTATTAACTATATAATATAAAAATTCAAAGAGACATGGAAAAAGTCAAACTACATTACTAAGAGTTAAATATAAATGATAAGGTTAATATAGTGACCCAAACCTATCTAAAATCTTTTTTTGAACTTATTTCGACCCATACCCACCTTAAACTTTAAATAATCCACTTTTTAGCCATTAGAAACCGAATATGAATTCATTATAAAATAATATTTCTAGATTTTCCTAAGGTGCCCCTCACCCCTCTTATAAAAGGGCACTCCCCCTTCTCTCAAATTTATACCTTAAAATCCTTTTGGTTCGGCAAAACCCTTCCCAAATATGCTCTCAACTTCACACACTTCAACCTAGATTCCTTAGTTTTATCAGAAAGCCAACCTAAAGAGCCATTTTGATCAAATCAAAAGGAATAACCCGAAGAAGAGCTAATGATTTCACCACCCTCTTTCAAGTTCCTTTCTTCTTCCACTTCTTATTTATTTGTTATTTCCATTTTAAAATAATAACTCAAGTATATTATATATACTATGATGTTATTATAAATATGTTACAACCATATTCAGTATTCTATCCATCCCTTGGATGACATGTCACCATACGTGTGTACGTACGACTTACTGTCTCTACATCGTGGTGTAATTGTTATTCAATACATTATTATTTGGATGGGTATAATAATGATGTGTAATTAATGTAGATAATAAATATAACATGATAATTATTCTATATATATGATATAACATCCAATTATATATTATTTTAATATCAAAAGAATGATATTGTCGCTCATGCGTACGTACGGACTACCGTCTTCACGAACGCGATGAGATTCATTCCCCATCATATCCATTCAAGTATAATTATCATTCAATGATTAAAAATAAGTTTGAAGGACTTGATATCATTCAGGATATGAATAATATACAACTTATCCATAACAAACATGACTTATGTAACAAAATGTATAAAAGAAAAAAAGTAAGTTAACACCCGAAACAACGATAATACAAATATATTATTAACAAAGCAATGTTAAAAGATCATATATGATATCATATTAATGTATATGAATCATTTATAATTTAATAAAAATTATTTCACCATTATACAGGAGGTTAAACTACCCTCATCCAAGGAAAAGTACAAGGTAAGTGTTTATTTCACAATCTCTTCATTATCTGAGGTTGTTTATATATAATTATCTACTAGGACCTTTTTATCATCCACATCCATGTTTATTAAAAATGTATTTAAAATCATTCTTAATATTTTATAGAATATGGTTTAAAGTCATCTATACCCTTTTTGACTTTTTATAAGAAGTTTATAAAAGAATCTTTCTGTCGTTTTCCAAACAAGGTCCTTTTTAACCTTTTTGACAGACTTAAGGTAAGAATGTATTTTTTAACTTATACGGAAGGTGTGGCTATTTTCCACCATTATAAAATCGGCAAAGCTTCCCTTACATGATAATAATAATATTTTCAAAGTAAATATTTTATTTTAAAATTATGTGACTTTTAAATTATTAAAAAAAGAGAGATTTCTCTCAAATAGTTTTGATTTCATCTATGTCAACATTCTTTGATGGATTTTAAGTTTATTTTATTGTGATTTATTATGATACAAAACATCCATATTGTATTGATGGTTTTTTGATATGTTTGACTGTGGATGCGTTATTTTTATAAAAATCATGGTTTATGGATAAAGTATTGACATTTCGTATGCTAGTTTTAATATGAATGTTTATGGTATGTTTAAACCTGTTCATATGGGGAATGCATTGGACTTAATAAGTGATGGGTGGAGCCTGATATATCTCCTCGATGCATCGGTAGGTCTCATGAGACAAACTATTTTCATGGAACAAGGCCTTGAGAAAATATTGTTTGTAGTATTGGCACAAGGCCTTGACTATGTGGTTTTGATAGTCTGACATTATGCATTCCATCATTATGAAAGTGGTTATTGATATTGCATGTGATTATTAGACTATTAGAATATCAATGTGAATCAGTAAATGGAATTATTTCCTTTTATTTCTTCCATATTATTCTTATGTTCAAGTTTAAAAGGCTTTTGTTTTAGTTATAAATTGCCTTAAATTTATATGTTTATTTATGAAAGTTTATGCTTTATTGTTATCTTTATTGGGCATCTGAGATCACCCTTTTCTATGTTTTATTTTTCCCAGGATGTGAAGAAGTATTTTATGAATGACTTACAGGGATAGTATGAGGGGATATGAGTGTGGACTATGGAGACTATGTTGTTCTAGTTTTCATTTTATGATGTAATGTAAACATTATGAATGTATCTAGTGATTCCAAGGCTACTAATCTAATCGGTCTTTCGAGACTTGATCTTTTGTGATCATGCCAATGTTATTTAATAATGCACCGACTCTGGGTAACTGGGGTCTGGGAATTACATTGGGAACATAAGGAAATATTGAGTGAAAATAATATTTTAGGGCACGAGTAGTGGAAATTGTATATACCATGGAATTACCAATTCTTCCTTGTCCAAAAAATTTTCTAAAATTAAATTTCCCACTTTTTACAAAAATAACATTTTGATAACACCTAAATCAAGATTATTTATTTACTAATACCTCAGAATCAATTTTGTTCCCTTTATTAATGTAATTCATAGGCTTAAAGTATGAAAAAAGAATCCTAACTAGAATAACTATTCTCAGTTACATAATATTCTTAATGAATTTTAAATATGGACAATACCCCCTATGATATTTTAAATAGAGATATTAATTATATAATTTTATAAAAAAATAAATTAATAATGAAAAATAAAATATTCAATCAAGAACTCATTTCCAAAAAAATAAATATAAAATAAAATAAAAAGTATATAGACTCATCAGGGTTTATCCTTATGTCACATATCCATAGATGCTTAAGAGTTTATTCAAGAAGAACTTGAATAACTACAATCATTATCCTTCTTCCTCATGGATGAAAATGGTTAGTTACTACACCTCTACAGTCCTCCTAATATCACCCTCCATTGTTTGACACATTTTTATTTTTATATCATGGTTCACTCACAATTATAATGTGGGATTATTTGAATATGTATTCAAGAATAATGATTCTTTAGGACATATAATGAACATTCAAAATCATAAATTTCGTTGGATATAGGTGGTTGTAGTATGGTTTTTTACTCACATGGATGAGATATTAATTTCCATGTTACTTAAGATTTTATTTCTCCTTTTAATCATCCAATAACCATATTAAATTAAATGAACATGGAAAATCCATATAGTTTGATGAAATATAGTATTTCAAAGTTTCCATTAAATATTATTGTAAATTTCATAATGTAAATAATAAAACAAAAAAAATTATTCGAGTTGCAAAATAAAATATAAAATGAGAAATATCATAGGCATAAAGGAATATTCTATGAGAAATAAATTTCACATGATATCAGATTTTAAAAAAAGTAATTTTCCAAAGATAAATCCAAAAATATCAAACATTGTACTAAAACAACATTTGTGAGTGATATATATCATACATGCACCACAAATATATCTATGAGAGTTAAATGTTAGAATATTAAATTTTTTTAAAAAAGTAAATACCCAATGATTCATAATTTAATATTATATGAGGTAGCCTTAAAATATCCCATAAAGTCACAAACATAGCAAAAATCCATTATTTCAAGATCAAAAGAATAATTTTTGAAGAATTAATAGAATATTAAAAAATAAATTATATTAATAGATAAATATAAAAATAATGTAAACTTCATTAAACGGGTGACTTAGGACACACACAATTATATTCCCAAAATACCTTAAGGAATTAAAAGAGGTATAATGAAGTTAAAAGTGATAAATTTGTTGGGATTTAGTCCAAAAAACCACATAAAAAGTCTTGAAAATAATAAATATATCAACATATTGATGACATATTACTTATGAGAAATGAGATAACAACCTTCCAATCGATGAAGAAACGGCTTAAAAAATAATTACATATAAACAAATTTGATAAAGTAGACTATATTCTAGAAATTAAGAAGTATTTTGATAGATCTAAAAGTCAACTTGATATAAGTCAATGTACTTTTTTTGACAAGGTGATGAAGATTTTTAGGATAGAAAAATAAAAAGTGAATTATTTCTTATCCAATGGGGAATAAATATCTCCAAAAAAATGTGTCCCTAAACACTTGAGGATAGATACAGGATGAGTAAAATCCCATGTGCATATATGTTTAGATTGATCATGTATTTTATGATATATTCTTGGATGGAAGTTGTATATACATTGAGCATGGTATGTAGAAATTAATAATTATTTGGAGACCACTATTGGAGGATAGTAAAATCTATCCTGAAGTATCAATGGTATACTATATATATGGTCCTAGTTCAAGATGGTGATAAGGAACTAGTCGTCTAGTGATAGATATATTATATTCTAAAAACATATTAGGATGATCACAAATCACAACTAGGATATGTATTATATTTTAATATAGTATATGTGGGATAGAAGATATCCTAGAAGATTTTTGTTTCTGATTCTATGGAAGAGTATGAGTATATTAAGGATTCTGATGTAGCTAAAGAATATGTTTGGTTAGGAATCATTTTATAGGATAATGATGTTTTACCTCACTATAAAAATTCAATAACAATATATTTTGATAATATTATAGTGTTGATTGGTTCCAAGGATGCATGGTCACAAGAATAGAAGAATAAAAATACTGTTGAGGTTTTATCTCTTGAGGGGTTTTTAGGGAGGTTAAATTGCTATGAGCATAGTTTCCATTGAAGATAATGTGGCGAACCCATTGAATAAAGATTTATATCAAAAAAATATTGAATATCATGTGATAGATTTTATACTAATAGTCATTAGTTGTTTTATATATTTATTTGGGTGTCTTTTCACTAGGACTGAAATTTTTTGACATTGGACTACCTTTTAATATTCAAATACATAATTATTAATAAAAAATATTATCACATTATGATTATTTTTTGTGATACTTTAATGAGATAATGGCATTACAATATTTTTTTTATTAAAAAAGAATATTAGTTCCCAACTATGACTATACCATTGATGTCTTATAAAATATTATTTAATATATTTCTATTTTTCAGATAACATTATATTGTGGGAATCATAATATACTGAATATATGTTCATGGAACTCATAAGAGATAAAGTCATTATACGATTAATTTTTCAGTTCGTAATCTCTATGATGGAAGATTATAAGGATAGAAATTCATGTAGGAATTCCATATATTACATGTAATTTGATAATGTTTTCTGAAAAAATGTATGATGATCATTATTAATTAATTTTTTTTATAAAATATTACTAGTCATGTACATATGTATATTGACCAAAAACATTATTCTCTTTATTTTCTAAGAAGTATGATATGTTTGGTGTGTTTATGTGATAGGATAGTAATAATTAAGTCAATTAATTGTTTTTCTTTACCATGTTTGAATAATTATGTCTCAAGCCCTTTTATTGGAATGTAATATTCTAACTAAATTTCGTAGTGATGCTGTATTGATGTGTTCATTTCAGATATTCAAAGAAAGAGAAATCAATCAAATAAATTGTTGAAATGAGTATGCAACATTCTTGATAAATTGGTAGTAAGAGAAAGTGGTTATTGAACATAATGAGAATTTAAATATTGTTGGTGTTGATGGGAAAATAATTTCTTTTAATATGGGTTTATTAATGCATTACATGACACAAATAATGGGCTCTCTAGAAGATGACCTAATTACATTAAGAAATAGTCCTAGAGGGTCATACATAAGGTTATCCCTGATCTTAGAAAACGTCAATTTGAAGTTAATAGTTGGAATAAATAATATTCTCCAAACTAAGGTTTGTTATTTATTCTTTATTTTTTCAAACTATATGTATTCAGTAACCTATTATATTCAAATTTGAATTTAAATAGGTATTGAATATTAAAAAAATTTATATTCACAATTCCATATAAAATTTATTAATCCATTATTTTATTCATATTATAATAAGTTATATTTAACTAATACATATTTATCTAGTTATGGAAATATAAAATAGGCTATTTATTCATTATAAAAAGAATTTAATATTTATTTAATTATAAAATAACTTGCAATTATATTTCATTCTAGTTTTGGTAAATTTTGATGAATTTCTGGATGAGTCATGAACATAGTGATCAGAATTATATTAGAATTAAATATCATATAAATAAATATAAATTGATTTATTTAATATAATTTATATTTAATAATATATAAATTACCTCATTTCTTGTAATAATAATAATATTATTATTTATTAGTCATACTAAATATTCTAGGTTTATTATTTAGATAATAAAGTATATATTATATGTTATATAATATTATATGGTGGGACACTTCAATTATCCTTTGAATTATTCATTGTTAACAAAAATTCTCTGCATATATATATATATTTATATCAAGAATTAATAATGACATTGTATTTTTTATTTGAATTCCAAGAGATCATTAACCTCTTCCTCTTTCATCTCTAGACCAAAAAATCAATAGATTTTATCTTTAAGATCTAAGGATCATTTTTTACCAACCTAAATAACATAAAGCAGTTAGTTCCTCCACACTAACATATAATGATAATTTAGAAATGTTCCATGATCAAGGAGAATGTGTTAGATCACCAATAAATGTATTGTACATTGGATTATCTAAGAAAATTATAGTACAAATTTTTTTTGATTATCAACATCGAATAAGAATAATGATATGAAGACTGAGATATTTTATTGTTATTAAATTAATTTAAAATTTAATGTGAAACAAAATATTTGTGGTCTCAATATTCCTTCATCATGTTTATTTAAACATAATCATAGACTGCTAATTTTTTCATATTCTATTTTATATTTGTTAAATCCTTCAAAAACATTAATTGTGCATGAACCCGATGTATTTATGAAGTGATTAGAACTTTCAAAATATCAATTTATCACAGTATCCCCTATTATAAATATATTACATCAAACATTTTCACATCTATAAAATCTATTTTATTAGGATTTATTGGTTACTCTATCCCAAACTCACTTCATAAGACTTATCATTATTCATTCCATTTACTTTACACCTCTCTATAACTTAGTATTATCCATTCATTGTTTTCTAGCTTACCATTGTATAGTTTAGATCATATTTTACCATACCTTTTCCAATATAAATCTCATGAACCCAACCTAAATGGATGAATAAACAAAACCCAACAATCATACCTCATATGGAAAATTAACACCCACTCTCCATCCTTTATTGAAGGAGAGAACACAAAAGTGTAAGTTCTTTAATGAGAAATCATATACTATCATGGAATCCTGTATCCAACTATAAATCAGAGTATGATGATTCATTATATACTATCCCTAGAATATTAATCATTATAAACCATTTAATGTCACCAAATGATGCTACCTGTCACATAACCCATCTATCTCATGGGAATAATTATCTGTGATATAAATTCCAAAAACCCTAATGGCACCTCACATGTATTATTCTATATAATAAAGTATGTATAATCCATACAAGAATATCATGCATGTATCCTTCCATATATAGACTTAATTTGAATATACTGATGCAGGGACCAATCATCTCCTTATAAATTAAATCAACTCCACAAACATATGGAAATTTTATTAACTCATACACAAAGCTTCAATGAAAGTACTACTCTCCTCATAGAGGGTTCATATAAAATAATTATGAGTACACACTATATCACCATAACCTAATATGAAGCACCATGAAAATTGTCAGTATTGTTTTTCTTAATTAATTTGATCCCAATGTGTTATTTAGCAAGACATGAAATAATTTATTTTCCATATTTTAGTTAGCTGAACACTTTTCCCAACCATTTTCAGGGAAAATATTCCAAAAACGAAAAAACTATTTTTTTTAAAATAATTCCCTAATAAAAAAATTTCTTTTTGTTATAACAATGCCCATAATTTTTTTTAAATTTTTTATTAATATTAAATAATTTAAATTTATAACCAATGAATAAAAAAATAATGAATCTGCAAAGGAAAGATTTCTTTCTTGTAATTATTTATTTTTCCCCATTTTTTGATAAAAAAATAATATATATTGAAAATAATAACAAAATTAATTTATCAAACAAAATTAAAATTTTAAATAATTAATACTAAAAAAATTAAGAAATCAGAATGTTATTATGCAGAAAAGATATATGTAAAACAGTAATAAGAAATAATAAAATATAAGAATGTAATTAGAAACAAAAATAATATAATCATTGGGCCATTACATTTAAAAATTAGGGTCAGTTGGTTTGATATTAGTTAGATTAGGCACATTAGATGTACATGTAGTGGGTGTATATTTTAATGTTTTGAAATCATGTATGTAATATTATGTATCTTGAAGTCACTAAAATATATAAGAATATCTTCTATATCTATCGGACAAATATATCTAAGCATAATCATAATATTTTCTTTGAGGACCTAAGTCCTCAGATAGATTGGATTTACATAGATTAGAAGTTTCTTGATGAATAAATCAGTCAATCTCCCATTTATTTTAAGAATTTTGAATATGAAAAGAATTTGAAAGAAAATTATTTTCATGTTTTAAAAACATAAATTAATGATTAAAAATTCCCTTGGTTCAACTAAATTTACAATTATATTAATAAAATTTATCTAACCAGCATTACAATGTGATTTGTTTTACATAAAAATTACTTTATATGGAAAATTATAAAGATATGTAATGTTAATAAATGGAAAAAAAATCTCATTTCATTTAGTAGTTTAGTTCAAAAAATCCTCGATACTTCTAAATAGTAACTATAAAATTTTATAAAACTTTTCCATATCTATTTCATTGCATATTTTTCATCATCGACTGAAATGCAATTTTCCACTTATAAAAAAATATAAACATCATTAAGAAATGATATTTATTATTAAACTTTTGTATAATTACCTAGTTAAATAATTCACATAGAACCATTATTTATTTTATTAAATAATATTATGCTCTGGTTCTAATCATTTTATCCTCAATATCTCAAAAAAACAAATAAATAATTATAGGGTATGGCTTTGAAAAAATGAATTGTTTTGGATGAATAAAATTGGTTAAACCACACTATAATGAAGAATGGAATCATAAAATAAAATTAAAAATAACGGAATAATGAACATTAGTGAATAAATAAAATATATTTAAAAAATGATATAAATTTATTAATAACATATAAAAATTAATAGAATTATTCATACATGAGAAATTAATAATATTATGTAGGAAGAATGGTATCTCAATTAATATTATATAGAAACATAAAAAAAATGTAGAGAAAAATATGTTATATTAGTTGAGGGAATCTAAAAGCTACCATAGAAATAAAACCTTTCCTATGATTAAATTCATAATATATCAAAAGATTTTTGACTGAACAAAAAATTAAGAAAGATATAAATAGTAATCAATTATCATGAAAATAAAAAATTAGATTAATATAAAAAAATGAAATAAATATAATACATTTACGTAAATTAAATCAAATCCATTTCAATCTTAAAAAAATAAATACTATTAAAATAAATAGGCTAAGTAAAAATATATTGAATAATGTTGAGTTTCAAAAAACATATGAGAAATGACGCCTTTAAAAAACCTGAACCATCAGGACCCCACACTTAATACTGGTAATCAATAGTTCCTATGAAAACCTGAGTATGTATAGATTAATTTATTTCATTTATATTTGTATTCATTAATTACATAGCTAAATTCATTATAATTATATTATGTATGATAAAGATTCATTTTTATGAGGCTATATTTAAAAGATAAAATTTCAAATTATAAAATTTAAATTTTACAAAAATAATTAAAATTTTGGATACATCATGTAAAAATTAAATTTGTATTATTTTTTATAATTCTCTAAAATGTATAATTTTTCAATGAATAGTAAAAAATAATGATTTTTTAAAACATGAAATTTCTTTTCAATAAATTTATGCACTTTAAAAGACCAATAATATTTTTAATATCATTTCATATAACATATGTGTTATATATTTATATTTAAATATCTTAAATTATTATTAATAATTTTATATTGAATTTTATAATAAGATTATTTTTGGGTTACAATATTATTTCTTTTTGAATTTTTTTTTGAAGAGAATAATGTTTATCCTTTTTAATAAATAAATAATTCCCTAATGGGGAATGTTTTAAATTAAATTTACAAATAATATATCATTAATTATTAACTTAGTCTCATAAAATAATAATAATTATTTATAATGTTAATATAAAATGATCTTTTTCTAAAAAATACACTTCTCCAATACACATTTCTTGCAGCATCTACAGGGTTTGGTTTTTTTTTACAATTATGTTAAATGATATTGTTAAAATAGATTCAATATTAATAATTATAAGGTAATAATAATTTATTATTCTCATTCTAATTTTTATTCTTAAAAATTTTACCATGAGAAAATATGTTTACTCTAATAAAGATGAAAAATAAAAAAGAGTAATAGTTAATAGGTAAATTTTAAAATACCGAAAAAATAAAAATTTCATTCGGTTGTTGAATTTTTTATATACCTTAACAGTCCTTTTAATAACTACATATAAATCTAATCCATTTTAATTAATTCTACCCAAATGTGGTTGTCTTTGAATATAAAATAATTATTATTTAATCACATAAAACCACATGTAATCAAGTATGAATAACACTCCTCAACACCCCATTTATCCTCTCAAGCCTTGATGTTATTATAATATCTTACGAAAAAATTCCTAAAACTCTCTAAAATTCTAGGTGAATTTGGTGTCACCAAAATTCCAATTCTATTGTCTTTATGGGATCCTTTGAGGAGATGATGTTCTTGAGGAAATCTTCTCAAACAACTTCTCTTAATATCATTAATTTTTTAACCTTCTTCTCACCACCTTGATCCAAAATGGAATAATAAATCCAGTATCTGGAATATGATATAATATTTTTTTAATCTAATTTCACTTATCCTTCCATTTTATTATGTCCTTTTATTCAATGAAACAGACCCATTTTCCAAATTATGGATGTTAACCATTTCTACGGTTAATGACTATTCATTTTCCATTATTTCCATCAATAATGTATATAAAAAAATAATTATAGTAAAATAATATTTAATAAGTATTAATAACTTATTTCATGTTATGGAAAAAATTTATAGCAATTTTATTAAATAAAAAAAATATTTTTCATGATGGTCAGAAAAAACTCCAAATTAAACTAAACATTTGTCATTAAATATTTAACAAATGAATTGTCCTAAAGAAATAAAAAAATTGTTATATGGTAAATTTTATATTTATTAAATTGAGATAATAACATTTCCTACAAATTATGTAGTATTATATCCCTTCTATAATACTACCCATAATTATACATAAATGAACTGACCAGTAAACCATGAAAAGAACATACCTCAAAAACAAATATTGAAATATTATTAATGAAAATGTGGTGTGATGTTATTAAATGGTTATTTAAGATATTTTATAGACTAATATAGTTATATAATAAATTAATAAAATTCTTTTAACCATTATATTGGTGTTTTCAACATGTTTTACGAATTTAGACCCTAAGGTATGGGTTTTCATCTCACTTTAAATTCTATGATAATTATTCCTTATTCACCAGTGATGTCTTAGGTGTGATTTATATACATAACTTTTACATTTAATATCATGAATATAGTTATTTTTATGGTTTTAAATTATTTATTTGATAATTATTACTTTAACGGGGCATAGATTTGACTAATTACAATGTGAAAAGGGATTACTTTACCTAATTTTCTTATTTGGATTTAACTTATACTTCATGATTTTTTTGTGTTAAGAATATTTTTTAAATACCTCTTTAATATACTACATTTTATTTTAAATATTATTATCTAGATTTTAGAGGATATATATTCGATTCATTTTATTAATGATCACTTCAATTAAATAATTTTTAAGGGATTCTCCTTTAATAATAACTTTTTCTAATTATTTTCTCTAAAGTAATATGGAATTTTTTTCCAATATGAAATGAATCTAATTTCATTATTGCATGTAAATAGATTATTTTGAAGGTTACTTTACATGTATATTAGATTACATTCAAATAAATGTTTTTCCATTTTATTTGTGATGTTTTTCAAAATGAGTGACTTCTAAATAGAATGTTTATTTTCTCCAAATAGTTTTTTATGATTAAATATTTAATCATTAATGTGTATGATATTGTTCTTGGGAATTTTTATGATGATTGGTTTTTCCATAATGAACCAATTATGGGTTATTCCATGGTATTCCACTAACTGGTGTTTACGTTATTATCTAATGGTGTGTGTCTCTATGATAAACCAAGGATTAGTTGTTGAATTATAACCTTCAATGTATTCGGTATTATTGAAACGAATAATTTCTATATTGGTTAAATGATTTATAAGATTTATTTTTTAATTTATTTACCATGTTAAAAAAATACTCTTATATTCTTTTTTATGAGTCTTCATGAAAGTTATTTGATTTTAAATAGGTATTATAATGATATTTATTAAAATTTCATTAGTTTTTCAAGGTGAATAGGTAGGTTTTAATTAAATTTTTTTAAAATATTTTAAAGGATGAACAATTTTCTTTCATTTTTGTTTCTTACTATAATATAGTTACATCCCATGTTGTAATTTTGTCACTTTATTTAAAGGAGAATATATATAATTATGATGTCAAGGGGATAATTGGGATGATTGATCATAAATAGAATTCCTGTTTTACGGTAAATATTTATTTAGAAAAAATTGGAAATGGGTATTGGTGAACACAATTAATATAAGGGTTTACTATGGGAAAGTTAATACTAATTATATAAAAAACTAAATAGAAAAGAGTCTTGTGATTATAATAATGTTAATTATAGTTTAAGATCACTATAATATGTAATTTGTAACGATGATTCCTAACAGTTTGTATCAGAACCTTATTTAGATAATAGTAGGGGTTAGGATGATATAAATAAAATAACAATAAATTATTTTTATTTATGGTTAATTTTAAATGATATAAATTTTAAAGTTAACTTGTTTCTTAATATAATATATATCTACTCACAATGGTATTTTATAGATAAAATCGGGAAGCTATGGTGGGAAAGCATCGAGAGGAAAAAAATCCTTCAAAATAAGCATCCTGATATGGTTGGACTCAGAACAATGAATTTTCTCAAAGTGGTGGTTCAATTGAAAAAAGATATAAATGGTGGTGGCATCTGTGAAAGGGAGAATCTAGATGAACCATATAAAAATATTTTGGTAGAGAAGCATTTATTAGGGAAATGTTCTCCAGCATTTAGTAGAACTTCACATCACCTTCTATATGAAGGATGAATCCACACTCCGGTAAAGATAATTAAAGTTGTAGTATGTAAAAAATACCTAAAATTAACCCAATATTTCTATCATTTGGAAGATAAAGCTAATTTATGGTGGTATATATAATAATACAAGAGAAAAATAATATCTTGATGATATTAGAAAATATTATTTTACAATTATTTTTATATAAATGTATTTTCCTTATACGATATTAATTAGAAAGGTGAAACAATTCCTAGAACAAAGTTAAAAATTATGATGATTATATTACTTCATATAATTCCAATTTTACATGACTATACATATATATTCAAAATTTTGTTTGGTAGATTGATTTAAAATTAATATATTTTACTTTTTTAGAAACCAAATTATTTAATATAATTTAATTCATGAGATTTTAACACCCATGAAAAACTTTTAATTGAGCTTAAATAGTTGATATGATGATTGATGATAGTTATGTGTATCGTGATTACAAGATTATGAATTGTTCACGTAGGTAGGAATTGGGGAAGGATTTACAAAAGAAATTTGGATCTATGATAATAATGTTCACTTCTTTTGAAAAGCGTGATAAGAAGAACCCTATGGAATGTCCCTATAAATTCTGAAATTATTTCTATGTCCAATGATTGATCACACACCACATTACTATAAGGGAAATTAGAATAAATATAATTAAAATCAAATGTTAATAATATATTAATTCAGTGAGTTGGGAAATTATGCTAACATGTGTCCAAAGATAGTCATATAGGGGGTAATTATTAGGATTAGAAATATATGTGTAGAGAAATAATTTTCTACTACTATGGTTGATGTTGTGTGGTTAAAAGAATTAGTGATAGGTATGATACTTGTTTATTCAAATTATGTCAATACCCCATTTTATTCTAGATCTCTGAATTATTTCATTTATGATAAATTTTTAGGAATATTGGGAAAATCCCATGATGAATGTATTATATAACTTTTTCTGAAATCTATTGCTGGAAGTATTAAAAAAACAATATTTATTTAAATATTTCTATTTTTATAGATGAAATGGTATTTCCTCCAATAATTTTTGAACAATCCATATTGGTGTTTGATATTATTTTATGTATCGACTGACATTCATTTTATCATTCTATGATATATTTCAGAACCAATAAAGTCATCATCTTTATTTCAAATCTTCAATAAAATTCCATTAAAAAGGTGAAATTGATTATAAATGGATGTGAATGTTAATAAGGCCATGTCATTGAAAAAAATGGTACTTTTAATATGAGTGGTATACCAATTATGAATGAATACATGGATATTTTCCTTGATTATTTTTCTGGTGTTTTCCTAATTCAGAGGATGATTGTACTATTTACTTATTCCTCAATGTTAAGATTTTTCTAGAAACCCTTTTTATAAATTCACTTTTAGAACTTTTGCAACTAAAAATAAAATATAAAATTTTCTGGATAAATAATTTACTCAACCTATCACTTCACTATGGGATGCAACTATATAAGTTTTAAAAATAAAAAATTAGTCCTCTAGACATTTTATTGATTATAGAGATTTGAATAACATCTCTATTATGAACAAGTACCATTTTAGTCAATCTGTTATTTATTTTATGATATCATAGGACATTAGTAATTTGAAATGGTTTATCTCATGTCAGTATACCATCATTTGAATGGGATAGAGGTAGATATTAATAAATAAACATTTTAAACTGGATAATTGAATTAGGAGTTTTTAGTTATTCTGTTTGGATTAAAAGATGACCCTTCTATATTTATGGATATTATTAATAGTATCTTCTTGAATATATAGATATGTTTGTGGTTTTTTGTATTGATGATATTATGATTGCCTCAAATATTTATTAGGATCATGAAAATCATCAATATATTGTTCTAAATTCCCTTAAATAAAATATTTTATTTAGAAAATTGAGAAAATGTTATTTTTAAATAAACATATTTTTTGGCTCATTATATATAATGATGGAATTATAGTTTATGACATAACCAATTTGGATGAAGTCTGGCCAAGACCCACTAATGTTACTATGATTATAAATTTTCTTTGATTAGTAGGATACCAATAGTGTTGTCTTTAATTATTTTCATGTTTATCTATCCCAGTTAATAATTTAAATAAAGAGAAATTAAATATATCTAGAAAAAAATATGATTATTATATTTAATAATTAAAAGAATATTTGTAAATGATCAATTTTTGGACCAACCCCCAATAAATAGTGACTTATATAACTATAATGATGCTTTATTTATGGTAAATGGTGGGGTTTTCATATAGAATTATTTGATATTTTTTTAATATTCACAAAAATAAAAACAACATTAGAAAAAAATTCCCACAAAAGATTTGGATTTTTTGTTCTATTTTTATCTATAAATATGTGCGGATATCATTTATATGGATCTAAGTTCCCAATATATACTGATAATTAAATATTTAATTATATATTTACAATGAATTAGTTGAAAATGAGGTAGTTAATATGGATGGAACTGATTAAGTTTTTTTATTTAAGATCAATTACCATCCTGGGAATGAAAACAATGTGGATGATGCCTTGGGTGGAAAATATCATCCATCATTATCCATGTTGTGTTTGGAGCATGATAATTTTAAAGATGACTGGATAAATTTTGGATTATAAGTTGTGGATGCATAGACTATCTCTATTTTGGTATTGATTTCAGTAAAACTTCCTCTATTACATGGAATTAATAATTCTTAGAATGAAGATCATGATTTAGAGAATAAATAGAGTGAGTTAAAAGGGTAAGTTTCTCGAATTTAATATTGGTAACGAATGTGTTTTTATATTTTGGAATAGATTATGTTTTTTTATTATAAGTTATAGAGGGGTTTTCTAAATGAATCTCATAGATCCCCATATTATATTCATCCAGTAAGAACTAAGATGTAATGAAACATTCAGGAGTATTATAGGAGGAATATAATGAAAATAGATATTTATAACATTATGATGAAATGTTTTACTTCGCAACTATTTAATGTATAATATAAATTTGCAAAGGGAGTGCTTCATCCTTTATAATTTACAGATTGGTTATAGGGAAATATATCCATGAATTATATAGTATTATTTCCAAAGACATATCTATGTAATAATGTGGTTTTGATTTTACATATCGACAGATTGAAACATTACATTTAAATCCTATTTAGCATAGTATATAATTGTATCAATATTTGTTAAATTATATTTAATAGATAATTTTATTATAAAGACTATATATCTCTATTTTAACTGATCATGATCCCATTTTCAGTTATATTTTTAGAAAAAATCTAAACAATACTCTGGGAATAGAATAAAAGTTCACAAGTACTCTTCATCCTTCATCTAAAGGACAGTCCGAAAACAAAAAATTCAGACATTTTAGGATATTAATTGATATTATTCTTTGGATTAAAAGGTAATTTTGGAGAATCGTTAATCATTTCATTAGTCTTCTTATAATAATAGTTTTTTCAGTATACAAATGGATCCCTTTTATAAACTATATAGTAAATTGTGTTGAATTTCAATGAATTGGGGTGAATTAGATGAAAGGAAGTAGTTGAGAATAAATTGGTAGAGTACAAGTATGAAAAGGGAAACATAATTATTCAATAGATAATTGCATCTCAGATTAGGAATATAATATGTGTGGATAACCATAAGGAATATATTTCATTTGACATAGGTGATCATGTTTTTATTTAAATATATCGATGTAAATTTTCTATGGGTTTTGGTAAGAAGGTAAATTTATGTCCACAATTCATTGGACCACATGAAATTATTGACATATTTGGATTAATTACTTATTGACTGGATTTTTCTATGATTATTTATTATATAAAAAACGTTTTTCATGTTTCAATGTCAATAATTTAAGTGCCTTATTAATCTTAGGTTTTTATCCATGAAATGTTTATTTTAAATAGAACCATTCATATGAAGAAAAACCTATTCAAATTATTTCCATAGAGAGAACATATTGTAGAACTAGGTAATTTACAAGTCTTTGGTTTTATAGAGAAACCATATGGAATACTATGAAATATGTGGATATAAAAATTCTATGAGAAGAAATAATCACCATTTGTTTAGAAATTCAATGAAATTATAATGATGTAAATTCTAGAAGGTGGGGGGGGGGATTTTACATCCTATGTACCTATAAATTAAATTGTTCTCATATTTTTTAAAATTCATGAATTAAATGTCTAAATTCATTATATATATGTTGTGTATGAAATATTTTTATTTTTATAAGGTTATATTTTTAAAATCAACATTGAAAATTTAGAATTCTAATTTGAAAAAACAAATTTCATTTTATAATTCATCAGGTATAAATTAACTTTTAATTAATGATTTATAATTTTATGAATTGATTAATTTCTTATTGAATAGTGAGGTAAGGTGTTGTGAGTTAGGGTTGGGCAGGTCTTGCATGATGGGATATCTGGAGATTCAGAAGACTTGCACCGATCGATCATGGATGCTTCAATTAGCATCACTCATCTGAATGGATATGGGATTACTGGTGGGGACCCTCATATTACTTGATCCCATGTATCTCGATCAAGGGTTTCCGAATCTAATAAAACATCCATATATCTCCATCATTCATCATTGGCTGATGGGTATTTGGGGAACACATAGGATGTTCCAAGCTCGGTTTTTTCAGGATTTGACCGGATTGATCAATGAGCTGTGGTGGTTGAAGAACCTGGTCTATATCGATGTCAGTGATTATGGATGTGGACTTATTCATTGGATATTTTCTAAGATTCACAATGATAGAAGCTGGGGATCTTATATCCACTTAGGTATGTTCTGTGGTGGTGGATAAGGAATGTAGATCTAGGGAAATAGATCATTCGAAGTTAGAAGCTGATGAAATATTAATTTTTATGGCAGACGTAAATATCCTAAAGAGTCTTCATACTCATTAGCATATTAAGGTTGGTGATGCAGAGGAACTGAAACTAGATAAATTGAAATCTGGAAGAGGCATTAATTTGACAATTTATTTATGTCTCAAGACTCCAACAATTTTTTTTCACATGTAATAGATTTTCTTCCAAAGAGAAAAGTGATGAAAGGTGACACTTCCCATGTGATTTCTAATAAATTATTGATTCTTGATAGATTTTATATTTGAGAGCACTCTATAATTTCTCATATATTTTTTCCACTAGTGATAATATTTGGAAAATAGATGATCTGGTTCTGAAGTTATCGCATATCAATGGATATTCTGGTTGGAGATGCTTCCCCATGGGTTGTGTGTTTTTTCACATTATTTTCTCCTCAGAGGATCTAAAATGTAGGGCTAGAGAATAGTATCAATCTCTTAAAATTTAGGTATGGTTTGTTTTCAATATTGGTGTTTTTTCCTTAATATTTTTTCCATAAAATATAATAAGCCTCATTTTTTGGTCAAAATTATTTTCCGAAATTTGATTTTTTGTCATCCTATGATCTTATTTGACATTTCCTCTATTATGGGTATTCAAATAAAAATGGATAGAAATACCAATATTTCCAAATTTTGTCACTATGCTTGTATCCTGTAAGATTCTTTTTTATCTCTTTGTTGATTTATAACATTTTATTATGATAACTAGATGATGATATCTATTTTAAAGTGTAATATGAAGGGATTCTTGACTTCTTCTTGGAGTGCCAAATTATTTTACATATAAATGATAGGTGAACAAATCATGTGGTCTACTCATTTTTCACTTTAAAGTAAAATCATAATTCTTCTAGTAGAAATAAAAGGGGGAAACATGCAGCACAAAATAATGTTTCCCCAATGGGAAATAAACACCCTTAACTTGATAAGGACAACATGCAAGATGTGCTGGTTCAAGGGACATGTCTCTAAATATGACACATATGTTGAATGGGTCGTAGATACCTCTGGTGCTTGAGGAGGGTGAATGTGCCCAAGCGGATGAGGGTAGTCTTACTTGAGGTGTGATTTTTGAAATGTATTAGTATATGTAGGTCTTCACTCCTCTGATTGAGGAGCAAAAAACTCCATAGGATGATAAATGTACTTTAAGGTTTTCAGAGTAATTATGTAATTTATGGGACTCATGGTGTATTGATGGATAGTGGGAGGATATAGAGGAGTATTCTCCCAAAAAATCATCTTTTAGTCAGTACATGTATAAAGGAAAAATATTATTGTGGACAACAAAGGGTTGAATATCAATTCCCCATAATGTCAGCACAGAGAACTATTCATTCCTCTTTTAAGGATTTATTCTTAATTGGGAATGTAAAGGTGACTCACACTGAGGGTTTAAATTCGGAACCTTTGAAAAGAAGACAACATAATTACTACTCCAACAAACCTTGAACAGTGTCTACCCTATCTTCATTAAAATTTTAAAAAAGGATAATGAATATAACAGGATGATTTTCAATCAAGGTAGGTCCCAAACTGAGTAAGAAATTGACGATGACTCTGATTATGGACATGACATGTCCATTTATGAACTCTTAATATTTTTCTTAAGGTTGAGGGCATTCCTGTTGTTTGACCCTAACCATTTTTTTGTACATTTTCATTCATCATAATAGTTGGTCAGAATATTTTATTCCCACTCTAATGGTATGGTTGCTTATTATTGAATAGAAAAAATTTATGATTTTTGTAAAAATTTATTTTATCTTCAACAAATTAAAAAAATATAAATATACCATTATGTTTTAAATATGTTGTCATGGTATATTATTATTTTTTGGTTAAATTTCATCCAATAATGTGATTTTATATCAACATTATATATATTTTTAAAATAATTTAATTGGTGTTAAAAATGATTATTTTTTCTACATACTAATTTAAATTAAATAGTTCTACTCAATATTAATTTATTAAAATAATCCCAAATGATATTTTTTAAATGAAATATATATAATACATCTTTAAAAATTAATTTATTTACATAAATACTTTTATTAGTCATAGGTTTAATATAAAATTATATTTATCTTAAAATTTTACTTCAAGGAAATCCACTTTTCATGAAAATAGTAGGTTTTGTTTTTAAATTTTCTAATTCATTAAATTAAAATAGTTAAAATAAAATCAATGTTGGAATCATAAGGTAAAAATTATTTAGTAGGTTTGTTTTCATTTTTAGTCAAATAAAATTTTCAATTATAAAAAAAGGTATTACATTTTATGGTTAAAATAATGAAACTTGTTAATGTTAAAAGGTAAAAGCATAAAATAATTAAAAAATATAACATTAAATAGGTGGTTGAATTTTTTCATGAACAAAAAAATCCATTAAAAAATTAATTATCAATCTAATTTATTTTTTTAAATTCCACCCAAATGTGGTTGGATTTATATATAAAATTATCATTATTTAATCACATAAAGCCACCCATCCTCATGTACAAATACCACTCCTAAAAACCACAATTTCCATTATAATAATGTATAATCTTACAATATTTTCAAAAAATATCTACTCCCAACTATTCTCATATCCAAGTAATTTTTTTCTCACCCAAATACCAATTCCATGTTCATTGAGGGATCTTTCAAAGATGTGATATTCCAGAGAAATTTTTTATCAAACCAACTCTCCAAATTTCATTAATTTTTCCACCATCTACATATATACATAATTAATAATGGAATAATTACACTATTATAATGTATATATTGTAAATTGTTTATTTTTAATGGAATATATTATATCCTTACCCTTTATTATGACTACTTATTTACAGATATGATGCAATTATCCAAATTTTCATAGATAATTATCTCTAACGATAATGATTCTTCATTTCCCATTACAACCTTCATGGATAGTCATACAACTATTATTATGTTTAAATGAGATTTTAATAATTATAATATATCTTTTTTTGTCACACTTATATTGACATAATATTAAATAAAATAAAATTAGTTCATGATGGGCTGAAAAATAACAAAATTAAACTAAACATATATCATTTACATTTTATCAGATGAATCATAATCATGTAAGAAATAAAAAATAATTTATGGGACCATTAATAATTAACAAAGTGAATTAAAACCATATCCTTCCCCTTAATTTTTTTCCATTTTACAAGAAAATCTATAATTTTAGACAAATGAACCGACCATGAAACCCTTACACGAATTCTTCTGAAATAATGAAAAAACTAAATATTATTAATGAATAGTTGGTAAGTTGTTATAAATGGATCATATAAGGTATTATATATAATAATATAGGTCCATAGTAAATTATAAAAAAATTTCAAATCATTATATAAGAGGATATAACATGTTTGAAGGAAGTCGAACCCGAGGTAAGGGTATCTCATCTCACTTTTACTTCTATGGAATATATTTCTTCTTTTCCACTTATTTCATTTTTGTGTTTTATATAATCCCATTTTTCATATAATCCCATTAATATAATTTTTTTTAATTTATTCAATTTTTAATTTGATAATTATTACTTTTATATGGCATACGATTTGACTAATTATAATGTCATAAGAGAACTCTTATCCCAATTTCCATTATTTGGGTTAAACTTTTACGTATTTATTTTTTCATTATAAGAATAGTTATGAAATAAAATTTTAATATATTATAATTATTTTCAAGCTATTTTATTATAACTTATAGTGGGTACACATATTTTATTCATTTTATTACTTCTAACACAATTTTATGTTTTATTTGTAATGGAAATCCCTAAAAAATATTTTTTTTTCAAAATTGAAATCGATTGTTTCTAATTTATATATAAGGAATGGAATTTTCTTATTTTATGTCACTAAAATATTTTTATTCTTAATTTAAAATTTTATGTGGTAACATTAGATGAAAGTTTTTCAATTGAGCATGCCCTGGTTTTCAAAATGTGTGAATTCTATGTGGAAAGTTTGTCTTATTCAAAGAGTGTATTATGATGAAAAATTTAAAGATTTATGTTTATGTTATGGTTATAGAAAGCTATTTATGATTATGGATGGTTTCATTATAAAACCATGACAAATTTTTCCATGATAAACCAGTGATGGGTGGTTATATTATTAACCAATTATAGGTGGTTCTGTGATAAAACAAGGACTGGTGGTTTCTTTATAACCTCTAATGAATTAGGTACTTAATAGTTGGGGGTTTTCCATATTGGATAATCCATTCTTAATACTGATATGTAATATTACAAGCTATGTTATATAATTTACTTTTATGAACTTGGTTATGAATATTCCTGAAAATCATTTTATTTTAAAAAGTTATGAAATGATCTTTTTGAAAATATGATTACTTTTCTTGGGTAAAGGGTATGTTTTAAATTAAATTATTTATGTGTTTTCTTTGTACTAATAGTTTTCTTTATTTTATATACCTTATTGAGATTTTTTCATGAACTATCCTAGTTCAACCCTGAACCACGAACCCAACCGGACTGCAACATGTCCCAATAGGTGTTTCTAATCCCCCTAGGATAGAAACTAGTGTCAGGAATCTTATTAAAATAGTAGGGAACTATTTGTCCCAAAAAAGTAGACCAATAAATAAATAAACAAAATTGAAATATATAATTACAAGTAGGGGAAGAAATAATAAAACTATAAAACTCAACATACTTCCATATGTCCTTATAGGTTACCACCCAACACAGTACCAAGCTCGTTGCACAAGAAATTTAAAACTAACACATGAAACTAAAAATATAAGAGAGGCATGAGAAAATAAATTCCCAGTAGGAAAGCCAATGATATACCGTTGAAACCAATAACTCCTTTCCCAAAAAATCCATTAATACATGTTTGAATTTTTTTTATAAAATTATGGTTTTTAAATTTTAAAATTAAGCATATTATTTTACAATTTGAAAATACAACACACGGTATATATCATTTCCAAATCCATTTGAAATTTTATTTGAAAAACCGAAGACAAGAGATAACAAATCAGTGTAAAAATAAAACAGGTAAAAAGGGTATGCTGAAAATAAAATGGTACGATAGAACATAAACATTAAATTAAAATTATTAAGTATTAAGGGGTAATCCTAAAAATCCCTAGAAGACCCCTGGACATACTCAATTTGGAACCACCTATCAATGTATGGTGAAGCTCTTATGTTTATAACCAAATACCTGCCCTCATGGAAATTGAATCCACTAGCACTCCCCATATGGCCTCTATACCTACCAGTGGGTACCAACCCGTCTAATTGAGTCTTATAAGCCAACATCACTCGATCAACTAAAATACACCCAGGAACCCATAGTGGCTGTAATAATAATACTGCGTATGTTTGAGTCGCTCTCATATGTGACTCACATTACCATGTCATCACCTTACATGTGTATCTCAAATACAGACACTTCCTATGAATTTACCCATAAAGGGATACCCTAGAAAAGATTACCCCATATACATATTCAATGATTTCACATTAATGAATGTGCTAACATGGTTGTTACCTCATGTCTATATCAAAACATGTTTCTGAAATAATTTAAAACTCTGACCAGGAATACACAATTTCCAAATACAAACCACCCTAAATTTTAACACAACTTCACCCATGAGTTGGAAGATCCATACAAGCCTTTAAGTCAAAAGTCTCCAAAATAATTACCAATAATATCACCATAGAATGGAGAGTTAAAAACGGGCCTTTCATCGATATGTATAAATACATTTACCCAAAATATCTTACCAATAATGCTTTAAATTTTGTAATCCCATTTGAGCCCTGAAGCAATTATTCACCAAAACCCACACCAAGAGACAAACATGGGTTTTTCCAAAAATACTCCAAAATAGTCTCATAAATGTAATTCATTACAAAACAAAAAATTTATAAATAGGTTTATGAATAGACTAAATAATTTATAAATAATTTTATAAAAACTTTTATAAATTAATCAAACAATTTATAAAAAAACTCCTAAACGGACCAAAAAATATAGTGGAAACCCCCAATACCACTATGAAGAACAACATAATTTAAAATAAATATTTTAGGCATCATAACCTTGGAAATTCACATAATCACCTAGGGAAACATATTGTTTGTAAATTCTATCAAAACAAAAACACAAATCGGATCAGCCCATAAATATAATAGGGGTGATACTAACCTTTAAGAATAAATTGAAAAAATACAAGTTCCAATAAATCATTTTGGAAAGGAAATATTGGAAAAGCCTACCTTAGAGGTGCACCAAAATGCTGAAGGCCCTGATGGAGGTTGACTAGACCTCTGTAACAAAGAAAAAACCCTAGATAGTGAGAAAAAACACATAAAACATAACTCCAACATTACATTTTGGATACATAAATAAACCCCTAACAAAAGTTATAAAAATGCACCAGAGAGGAGGGGTCACGACCAGGAAGGGTGGTGCAATAGGGATCAAGCTACCAGAAACTAGGCGCACAAGAAGGTTCAGGACACCGGAAACTATGTGCGCTGGGTTGCTCAGGCCACCAGAAATCAAGTGCACATGGTAGGTGCAACCAGAAATGGAGGGGCGCTGCTGGTAGGGAGCTCTAGTGAGGATAGGTCTATATTTGTGTGAGAAAGAGAGAGTAGGCTAGTTGGCAGCCACCATGACCGAGGGAGAGGGAAGAGACTGGTCAGCCACCACTAGGAGAGAGGGGGTTTTTCGGAGGGGCGTCGGCCAGGGGGGATGGTTGACCAAGGTAGAGTGGTGAGGGAAAGAGGCAGGAGCTGTCCAAGTGCACCAGGGAATAGTATAGAGAGGAGGGGTGCAGTCATGAGAGAAGAGAAAAATAGGGGGTCTCACCTGTACAGCGCCTCAAGGGAAAAGAGGGAAGCCTTAGGGTTTAAAAAAAATTAAAATCAATAAATAAACAAATAAACCAAAATGAAACCAATTAAATAATATTAATAATCATAATAACAACTATAATAAGAATGATTATTTTATTCATAATAATGATAATAATAAAAATAAAAATAACAATAAAGTGTGCATTTAATTTTAAAACATGATAATATTAATAAAAATTTAATAATAATTATACAATTAAAAATTTTGGTTATAATTATATTATTAACAACTTTTAATAATAATAATATTATTATCTATATAATAATAATATTGTTGTTATGTTTTATAATATTTTATTCTTTTTATTATCAATAAAACTGTTATTGATTTATGAAATGAGTGACTGCATGGGAAACATGGTCGACCACACAACTAGCGCCAACTGTGTGGTGCCCGCACACTAGTCTAAAACCCATTGATTATTATTAAAAATCAAAAACATTAGACTAGTGCTCACACAGTGCCTTGGTGAGGCTGATTGAAGCCAAAAAATAATAAAGTAAAAAAATTAAAAGGGTCAGGGTGTGACAATTCTCCCCACCACAGAACTTTCTACCCTCAAAATTTCACCAAGCCATTAGATAACACAACAAGAGTCCTGGACCAGACAATATGAAAGGAAACTGAGAGCATTGTGGTGACAATACCCAACACACATCACATTGGACCAATTCAAGAAGAAACCACAACCCAGGATTATGGGGATAGCACGAAAGGATTCTCCCTAGCACAAGAACTCACTAACAAGAAATCCTTGAAATTTGAACACAACACCCTCGAGGGTCAATGTGGGAGCTCCCAAACTGAACTCATTCAACAACTCCACATGAACTAAAAAACACACCTAGTACTGAAATGGTAGTCTTGTTACAAGATGAACCAACCACCCGAGGATAAGAAATTAACACAATCCTCTCCCACATAGACTGAATAAAATCTTCACCACAACTGGAGACAATGGAATTACAAGCCCAAACTCAATCCCCTTTCTCAATGCTAGCATAATAACTCCACCACTAGAATTAAAACCATTGTGGTGAAAAATGGAACACTGGGACACTGGGATGGAGGAACCCCCCAAAAAATAGAAACATAATGGAGATAATCCCACTGAGTGGCATCCCAACTAAGAAAGGGCCCAAAACACTGCCCATTTATCTGATGAAACCAAACATCCCCCTAAAAAACATAGATGAGAAAAACTCAAAATCAGAACTGATTCATTTATTCACTATTCCAACACCCTTCAAAGAACCTAAATGATTTAAAAACCACACCAATAGTATATAAGGCCACTTGGGTTGCGGTAAAAAAAAATTCACCACACCACCACTACAAGCCCAAGCATATGATAGAATCATGAGTAGAATAATGAAAATTTGGATATTTCCATCATAGAGATGAATAAAAGTTACATACCAAGCTTCCACACATCCTAAAAAACTCATTATTGTGTGAAAGCTTCACCCTAATACATGTGATCGGGGCCCTTATGGATTAATAAAATCCTACCTTATAGTCAGGATTTGCATCTTTCGGTCCCTAACTCCTCCTTCAACATAATGATTAAAACGACCATAATGGTGGTTCATCTTAAATGGGATACACCATGATGTATTAGAATTCCTAAAATGACCATACTAGTGGCACACAAGGGAATGGTAAAAAAAATGGGAGTTGTCTCCAACGATGAAGTCTTTTCAGAAACAGGATCCTTTGGAAGAATTTTCTCACAAGATATGGAGCCCTCGTGAAAACCGACTATCCTTTAAATACACCAAAAATAAAAAAATTGATGAGGCAAACAACTTCAAGTAGTCCAAAATAGAACCCTCCATTAAATCCAGGACATAACATACTCTAACCCACCTGGAAGTTCCCAACCACTCCAAGACATGATCTGCTCCTATCAAACCACTCCACTACTTCTAAAGGACCACAAACGCCTCAAAAGACATGAAATACCTAAGAAAAACTGGAAACTGGTCATTAATTACATCCAAAATTAGGGACCTTTCTGGGAATCATACTCAAAACAACATGAAAAAATATAACTGTAATATGCATCAAGAAAAAACTCAGTCAAAAAACATTGCAGTACATGGGAAACATAACTATAATACAAATATATACGAACCCAAGAAAAAATTACTTTTACAAAAACTTTCATTTATATTAAATTTTAAGGCTCACCAATGGAATATTATAAACTATCACATGTGCGTTCATCCAATCCCGCTTACATAATCCACAGATAAGTTCCACCAAGAACTCTTTGTACATACCCACACACATGTGAACCTCCCTAAATAATTTCATGGTCCAAGCATCACTTTTCCTTATCAAATCAAAACGCATACAAAAAATTACAAATCAAAACACTTCCCCTTTTAAAAACCTACATTATGCATTTAAAAAATTGAGGAAATCACTCCCTTTCCAAAACCATTTTCACTTTAAAAGTAAACTTTTAATTTCAAAAAACACTCACATCAAATAAAATCAGAACAATACACATCCAAAGATAAAAAATCGGAATGATGAATTAGTTTACTTGACTAACACGTCTACATGGTGGTGTTCCATGATCTATGTTGGGAATAACACTAAGAGGGACTTAAAATAGGCACTTGGACTCCACATGGGTCACCACCCCATGTGAGGCCATAACATAACCTGATTCACCTCCATTATTATCCTTCAATTCAAAACAACCCAAGATAAAAAGATAAAATCCCGGACTACCCCTGGTAACTAGAGGATTAGCGTGAGTAAGAGTTCATGATGCTCTTCCCGTGCCTAACTCCCATGTCCCGAGAGTCTTAATCCCATCTAAAATACAACCCAAATAGAATTGGCCACCTCTGATACCATTTTGTCACACACTTGCCCGATTCAACCTTGAACTGGGCACCCAAACCGATCCGCAATATGTCTCTAGGGGCGTTCCCAATCCCTTCGGGATGAAACTCATACCAGGTATAAAATTAATACAATAGGGAACATTTTTTTCCCAAATACAGAAGAAAAATAAATAAATCAACTAAATGAAATAAATAAGTACATGCATAAAAAAGAATAAAAATGAACATGTCAACATACCTCTATGTGACTTTCAAGGTCACCAGCCAACATAGTACCACACTTACTGCAAAAGTAATTCAAAACTAAAAGTTGAAACTAAAAATATAAGATAGGCATGATCACGAAAATTCATAGTAGTAAACAAAACGATAAAACACTGAATCAAATACCACCTTTCCTAAAACAATCCATTAACAAAAGTTTGAAAGTATAAGTATAAAAAATGGGTTTCCCATTTAGAAAAATAATCTCATGCTTTTACAATTAGAAAATCAAACACATTTTACATAAAATTTTCAAAACTATTTGACATTTTATAAGAAAAAAACATTACAAGAGAAACCAAAGAATTGTTAGAAATATCAAGTAAACAACGTAAGCTGAAAATAAACAAGTACGGTGGAAAATAAATGGGCAATGTAAATAATTAAGTAATGATGGGTGATCCTAAACATCCATAGAATACCCCTAGACGTAATCAGTTTAGAACCACCTACTAGATTATGGTGATACTCCATAGTCTATAACCAATTTCCCACCCTCGCAGCAAAAAGGAAACCATCAACATTCACCGTCTATACTCTATACCTACCAGTGGGTACCAACCCATCTAATCAAGGATGATAAAAAACCATCACTAGATCAACTAAAAGAATACGATGAACCCATGATGGTTATAATAATAATAATACTATGTTTGTAAGAGTCCCTCCCACGTGTGACTCACCTTTTCACGTTGTCACTGCACATGCCTACCCCAAACAGAGATGCTTCCTATGCATTTACCCATAAAGGGTTACCATAAAAAAAAGTTCCCCATATACTTATTCAATATTTTAACATTAAAAAAAGTCCCAAATTCTCCATCACATCATGTACATATTCAAACCATTTTCTAAAAACATTTTATAACTGAGCAGGGACACAAAACACAAACCATTATAAAATTTAACACAACTTCACCCATGAGTTGGAGGATCCAAATTAACCTTTATGTCCAAAGTCACCATAATCGTTACCCAAAACATATCCTTTAAATTGATTTCTCCAAATGGTAATTTTAATTAACATGTCTAAATACATTTTCCAAAAATATCTTACCAATAATTATTTAAAATTTATAAACCAAAATTGGGCCTTAATCAATTTTTCAGCAAAAGCCACATCAAGAGCCAAACGGGCATTGTTCTTTCCTAGTTTACTAAAAAATAGTCCCATAAAAGTACATCAGAATAAAAAAACGATTTATAAACAATAATATGAATAGAGTAGACAATTATTAAATAATATTATAAACATAATAATAAATTAATCAAAATATTTATAGAAAATTTTATAAATGGAATAAACCTTTTAGTGGAACCCACATTCTCACTTTGATGGTAAAAAACATTTTAAATAAATATCAGAAGCATCATAATATAGGAAATTCAAAAAAATTCTTTAGCAAAATTTATTTTTATTTAATTATAACAAAACTAAAACACTAATAGCATCAAAATATTAATATAATAGAGGTGTAATTAAGCTTTAAGAAGTAATTGAGAACAATAAATGTGAAAAAAAATAAATCTGGAAAGGAATGACTCGAAATGCCTACCTTAGAGGCATGTAAAAAAGATGAAGGTCCCATTGGAGGATGACTACACCTCTACATCCATATCACAAACCCTAGACAGCGAGAAAAAATCGAATGAAACAAAACTAGAACATTACATTTTCTCTATGAAAATAAATTACTAACAAAATATATCAAAACACACCGATGAGCAGGGGTTGTAGGTGGGAAGGGAAGTGTAGTGGTGGTCAGTCTACCCAAACCCCCTTGTGCTTATGGTTTTTGGCGGACCGACCCCATTGTACCTCCCTTTCTAGCTATGAACCGACATCGCTAATGCATTTTTCTTTCTTTGGTTAGGGGGTTATTTCCATATGAAAAAATTGTTTTGTGGGTTTTGATTAATGCATATTTCTCTCTGTCTCGGGTTTGATATTTTCTTATAGAGGTCTATTTATACTCCTCTTGTAACTTCATCGCATTCGTGCACCACTGAGGTATGTGTTTCAAATTTTTCCTTTCCGAAATTATTTATTATCACTTGCATTGTTTTCAACTTCTTATTTAAGATTAATTGAACCTATATTATATTTATATTTTAATGTGATTATTGTTTTTTTATATTCAATTTACTAAAAATATTTTCTGTTATGGGATTGTGTGAATTTCTTAGGTTCAGATTCCATGTATTCTTATTTTAAATGTTCTTGTTCCTTAAATCATAATTGAGGGTTTCCAATAAATTGTTTCGTCCATTTATAAAATTTCCTGTAAATTTTATGATTCATTTAGAAATATGTTTATAAAATTATTTATAAATCTTTTAGTCTATTCATATACTTTTTTATTAATTTTTTGGTCTATTATGATGTAAATTTATTTTTCTTTTTTGGAGTAAGAAAGGAAAGAACACTTCCCATTTGCCTCATGGGGTGGGTTTTAGTTAATAAATTTTTAATGGGTCATTTGGGTTTATAAATTTTAAAGTGATATTGTTAATATGTTTTGTGTAAATGTATTTTGACATGTCGACTCAAAGGCCCATTTTGGGCTCTCAATTCAAAGGTGATGTTTTGGGTAAATCTTTTGGAGACTTTGGGATTAAAGGCCCATTTGGATCTTCCAACTCATGGGTGATGTTGTTTTAAGTTATAGAATTGTTTATGTTTTTAAATTGTTCGTTCCTGGCCAGAGTATTAATTTTTTTTAGAAAACAGTTTCAATATAGACATGACATGATGGACTGGTTGGTAATTTTTTTTAATGTAAAATGGTTGAATATGTATATAGGGTGCTTCTATTTGGGGTAACCTTCTTTGCATGAATTCATACGATGCATCTACGTTTGGGTTAGTCAAGTGTGGTGATAACATGGTAAGGTGAGACACGTGTATGAGGGCCTCCTATTTAAACAATATTATTATTACATCCACCATGGGATCCTTGGCATCTTTTAGTTGATCTAGTAACATTTTCATATCAACAAAAATTAGACAGGTTAGAACACAATCGTAGGTATAGAGGCCATATGGGGAGTGTCAGTAGTTTATTTTCCCATGTGGATGACCATTTGGTGATAGGCATAAAAGAATCACCATATATTGGTAGGTATATCCAAACATAGGACATATAGGGGTCTTTTAAAGATGTTTACGATCATATATGGTTACTTAATTATTTCAATTTCTTGTTTATTTTCCATTATACTAGTTTGTTTTCAGTTTTACCTGTTTACCTATTTTATTTTAACATATCTTTGGTATATCCTGTTATAGGTTTCTCTTATAAAATGTCAATTTTTTTGGAAATGATAAGTAACGTGTGTTATATTTTCAAATGTTAAAAGCATGCGCTTATTTTAAAAATGGGGAAACCCTATTTTATTTTTTTAACTTTTTTAATGCATTGTTTTGGGTAAGGATTCATTGGATTTCGTGGTTTATCATTGGATATCCTATGGGGCATTTTCGTTCCCATGCCTATCCTAACTTTTTAGATTCTGGTTTTAGTTTTGAATCTCTTGTGCAGCGAGTGCGATACTGTGTTGGGTGGTGACTTAGAAGCTAACATGGAGGTATGTTATAATATTCAATTTTAATCTATTTTTCACCACTTGTACTTATTTATTTCCATTATTGTTGTTTATTTATTTCTCTTCTATTTTTGGGACAAATATTTACCCACTATTCTAATTTTATGCTTGACACTAGTTGAAATCCATTTTGGATAAGGAACGCCCCTCATGACATGTTGCTGACTAGTTTGGGTGCCCGGTTCAGGGTTTACATTGGCTGGTTCATGACAACTTTACTGCTCATCCCATGATTTCATTAGGATTTGTTGGAGAATAGAGAAAATTATAAAGTTAATGGTAAATTTTTTAATATTAACCTTGATAAGAATTCATTTTTTTTTCTTATATGAAAAAATGGTTACTAGGTATATATTTCCACTTTTAATTTAATTGTTTTCTATAAAATTTTTAGTCCCACTTCTCCAAAACTGTAAACCGAAATGATTTTTGGAATGAAATATTGTGAATTATAGTTCATAATCACAAGAATATATAATGATTTAGGATAAGTCTTTACAATTGGTATATTATCATAATATAGATAACTTTAGGGATTAATATAATGTTATTAGAATACCAGTAAATTAATTTTAATTTATTATTTGGTTGAGTTGATGTATAATTTAAAGATAAAATTTATTAATTATATAATATGTGTCAGTTAATAATTTTTTCCCACAGTGGAAATTGGGAAGCTTTAGAGGGAAGGAATTGAGAGAAAAACATCCATTGAAATCAGCATCCTATGATTGATTGTTTCTAAATATAATATTTTCTCATAGTGATATAACACTTGACTCAAGAGATAAATAGTAGGGGTTTTCATAAAAGAGGGAATAAAAATCAAACACATAAGAATATGTTAGTAGTAAATCATTTTATATTGAAACATCCTATAGATATTAGTAGAACCTCTAATATATTGGTAGTCAAAGGATATATTAATGGTTGAGAAAATATATTTTATGTCGTGGGGTGCTCGAAAGACCAATAGGAAACCCTATATATTTATAATTTTGAGGTTTATAAGATAAAATATGGTATATAAATAAAATAGTAGATAAAAAGGTGGTATTTTTATTCGGATATAGAATGATTTGTTAATATTTTTCTTGAGATGTATATTACAAAGATTGTTCGGCTTAGAATAGAAACAAAATTCCTAGAACTGAGGCAAAAGGAAGAATATTCTATATTTTCTTATGGATCCAAATTTACCAGAATATCTTTGTATGAAAAAATTTTCTTCATGGAATTAATAGTACCATTAATATATTTTACACTGAATTTAAACTAATTTTATCCTGAAAATTGAAATCACGAGTGTTTAAATGATTCAAGAAAAATGTTTTTGTAATGAAAAAGTTGATATAGAGTTTACCTATAGATATGTGACTCAGGATTACATGAATTAGAATAACTTTACGTTATTAGTCATTTGTTAAGAATTTATCAATGATACATGGATTTATAAAAAAAAAATTACATTATTGTTTAAATTTTGTTATGAATAATCCTAGGAAATATCTCTCAAAATCTAGGAAATGATTTTGATGTAGAAGGATTGGATACATGGATAATGAATGTAAGTAAAATTCATAGATAAAGAAATAGAATCCCTTGGTATGATTATTTAATTAAATTGAGTGAAAACATTGTGATAAAATTTGTCCAAAGTTAGTCAATTAGGGGGGAAATCAGCATGATAAGAAAAATAAATGCGAGAAAAAATAAATTTTCAAGTACTATGGTTTATGTTGGTCAATAAAATGAATTAGTGATATATATGTTATGTGTTTGTTCAAATTACGCCAATACCCTATTAGATTATGAATTTTACAACCTTTAATTTCTGATAAATTTTTGAAGATAATGCTAATATCACATCATGAAGGTATGATAGGGATTTTGGTGAAATATTCACGTGGAAGTACTAAATAATCCTTGATTTTAAGAATATTTCTATTTTTATCAATGAAATATTATTTCATATAGATATTTTTGAACTAAATATTGTTTGTTTTGATGATATTTTGAGTAGCTATTAAAACTAATTTTATCTTTTTATGATTGATTTTAGATCTATAAACATTATCTCAATGCATTGATAACCTAATTAATGTATGAGGAAAGAGAGATATTTATTAGAAGTGGAAGTGAATGTTACTTTTCGTATGTCATCAAAAAAATGGAAATGTTTATATTTTTAATGTTCCAATTATGAAAGAATTTAGGGATTTTTTCAAATGAATTTACTGGTGCTATTCATGGTAGAGAGGATGAGATTACTATTGACTTAGTCCCTAATTTTAAGACCATTTGAAATACCTTTATCGATTGGAACATGTAGATCATGGGAACTAAAAAAATAAATATTAATTTTTGCTAGATAAAGGTTATATTCAACCTAGCACTTCTCCATGGGATCTTTTATTTTTATTTTTCAAAAGAAATATGGTATCAGGATACTTTTTATTTATTTTATAGAATTCAATGAAAAAATAATAATGATAATGTTTTCATTACCATATATCAATGATTTTTTTGATTAGCTTCACCACTACTACAAAATCGGCCTTTATGTTCTCTGGAAATGGCCTTTATCAGCACTAGAAAATGCAGACAACACGAGAGAGGTTAAAAGCCCTTCTCTTTTATCAATTGTGAAAAAGAACTGAAAAAAGTGGTCCTATATCAGTGCTAAAGAAAACCAAAATAAATGGGACCTTTATTAGTACTTTTATGAGGACAGATAATGTAGTACTTTATTATCTAATTAAAAAGTGCTGATAAATGTGGCCACTATCAGAACATTGGAATGTGATGATAAGGAAAACACTATGGTGTGCTACAACAACACACAACTACTCTATTGTAATGTGCATTATAGATCACCACGACACTAGAAACACACCAAATATAAAAAAAGTCCAAATAAATTATTTAAAGGAGATTAAATTTAAAACACAACAACAATAATAATATGATATATTATAGAAGTTTCAAACATTGGCTTATCAAATAACATAAATAACAATTATTACAGACATTCAAATACACTAATGTTCCTTTATCATTTAATCCTGAACTTTATCATTCTATTTCCAAAAACTAACCCTTTCTCTTGAAAAATAATGAGCCTGTATATGAAAAAATTCTTATGATAGTATTAATATAAAAAAAATAAATTAATAGAAAGAATTAATTTTAATAAGTTGATCTCAATTTTAAATAAAAATATGCACTTGGAGTCATAACAGTCACACCATGCATCAGATTGAGGTGAGACTGATTCCATCACATCTCAGATGACTTTTGGATTATTGTCTTAATGTATCAAAAAAATAAAAAAAAATTTATCGTTTTTGAGTGTGTCAGTTTTATTTTTTACTAAAATGTCATTTTAAACTAGAAACATTCACATTTGAGTGATTCTGATCACATCGTTTATTGGTTTGATTTGAAACAGATTTTTAAACCTCAAAAATTACTTAAGAATCTCTCTCTTAAATATATCAACAAAATCCAATAAAATTTGACCTATTTTTATTGAGTGACACTTTTTGAACTAAAATTTCAATTTTAAAATGATAACAGACACTTTGAGTCATACCGGGAATATCAAGTATTGGATTGAGGTAATTTTGATTAATACATCTCACAAATTACCTTTAGATCATTATCCTAATATATAAAAACAATCAGACTATTTTTCATGATTTTGAGTAGGATAGTTTCCCAATTTAGTAAAATTGATGAAAATGTTAAATAAAATGATGCACATTGTGTCATACTAGTTCAATCATGCTTTGGATTAATGTGAGGAAGATTCTTACACATCATAAATTATATATAGAGAAATGTACTAATGTATAAAAACAACCATAACTTTTTCTCAGTTTTGAGTACGTGAGATGGATTTTTTATAAAACCCCAATCTTTATTACACAAATAAACATGATTTATTACATAAATGTTCAATTAAGACAACTATGAAGATCATTAGGTTGAGTGAGTTGGGAAATTAAGAACATTACATAACAACATAAAAAATAAAATACAACATCTTTATTGAAAATATATTTTACATGACCACAACATTATTTTATACATAGCATTACATTGGATAACCTAAGGGAAGACATAAAAATGGGTGCGCTATACATCCTAGTAAGGAAGTAATCAAGGAATAAAATAAATAATACAATAGATGATAGTAAATAATAATATCAATGGACCATAAGAGAAACATGAACAAAAATGCATGGTTTAGCATGATTATCATAACATAGAGATGTGGAAACAAAATTTAACAAGATATTAGCAAGATGCAAGGATAATTCCACAAGCATCATGAGTGAACACTCATTGCACTTGAATTAGAATGCGTAAAACTTCATTTCACATGATGTATCTCTATACTATTCTTTACCCAATTCATTAGAGTGCTATCAAGGTGCACTCATCTTAAGTATTTCTTTTCATGCATAAGTATTCCACATAGATCATACTACATGGATTCATTAGAAGTTATAATTTACTCCATGAAGAAGAGTTATAGAATAAATAAATGTAAGTCCTCAATAATAAATTACATGTTCATAATGGTGAATACCCTTGATAGAGAAATGGCTATGGTATTCACTAACATGATGATTTTGGTATGGAAACTTTTTTTTTTTAACTTTGGCTTCATAACAACAAAAAATAGAAATCATAAATTGGTTGATGAGAATTAAAGATATATCTTATCATTTATACCCAATACAGACAGTAAGGGGGTCATGGAACATAATATTTCAAAAAAAATTAATGGAATTTAGATGCATTATATACAAGAATTTCTTAAATGTAAATGAGCAGATAAAAATCCCTTATAAATTTTTGGCATGGTAATAGGTGTACAAGGGAGGAATTAATGGGAGATAAAGGGCTCTCTCATCATTAAAATAGATGTATTTAATTATAGGGGATGTGATAAATCATACCACAATATTTTTAATTTAAAATAAAAGGGCATAACAATATAAGGAAACATGTACATAAACATGGAATGAAGGAAATAAAGGATCCCTTACGTGGAATTATGTGAAATCCAGATCTTAAAGAGGGGGGGGGGTTGAGATCTTGGGGAACATTGGGAGGATTATAGAGGGAGGATGGAAGAGTAGAGACATGATTAAATTGTTTTTAGTGAATATAAGTGGGATCTTGGTTGGGTTTATATATGAAAAAATAGGGGAATACTTTAATATGTAACAAACATAGGTTTTGAAATCTATATAGTTAAATATTCAAAACCACAAACCAACACATGGATATTTCCCATGATTTTTTACAAGGAAGAGTGGAAAAATTTATTTTATATGGTCAATGGCTTAATGTATTAAAATATTAGGCTTGTTTATGTGGATGTGAGTTATACTCCCAAAGAAATCATTTTACAAAGTTAAAATATTTTATAAGTATTTGAGGGTCCACTAAGGTACCATAAAATTAAGCAAACAAATCTATAATAAAATTATTTTAAAGGTAAAATATATATTGTAAAAATAACCCTTTTATAGTATTTTATTACACAACTATTGGGTCATTATTATGTCATAAAACACATTATATATTTTAATAGTAACTAATATTTACCCATAAATGTGAATGTCTTAGAAAATTATAAAAAATTGACCGTAAGATAATTTTGATGTACTGTATCCAAATATTATATTCATTTTTTTAGATAATTTTATAAATATATGAATTTTAATTTTAAAATAAACTCAATCATTTATATAAAATTCATGGGTTTTGATAAAAACAACATTCAAACAATAATAAAAATTACAATTGTTTAAAAATTATACGATCATTTATATTTAATAAAAATTACTGTAGTAATAATAATTTTTAAAATATTATTTAATTTAAAATTTCATCAATTCATAAAAATATATTTCTTAA
Source organism: Viscum album (assembly GCA_963277665.1). NCBI lineage: Eukaryota > Viridiplantae > Streptophyta > Magnoliopsida > Santalales > Viscaceae > Viscum > Viscum album. Next base: position 1,114,335,466 of record OY728147.1, read on the forward strand.
TTGAATGTTAACTAAATATACTATTTGGGATTTAAAACCCCATTAAAAAGTAACAATACTAAAATGAATTTATTTTGTTTATAAAAATGTAATTCACATTATCAGAGTGATTGGGTATTGTGACATAACACCTTATAATACCCTCATAAGATCCAAGGGTAAAGTGTGCTATGGTGACAGACACTTAGGCCAGCTCAGATAACATCGCTCAGGTGTTAATCTCTATTAACATCCACTTCTCCCAAAGGCAGTATCGTTGAAGCATAACGCATTGAAGCACATCTTGTTATTGGTCAACAGAAAATCCTAGTGATGCTACCTACTTTTCAATCTCTGAAAAATGGGCTTTTATGGAGAAATTCTACTTGATTAGGCCATAACATTCTTTGTCTTAATAAATTGGATTCATAAATACCCTATATTTATACTAATAATGTGATAACTATTCAATGGATATGTTAGCAACAGTAAAAATTCTTCATTGTATTATAAAATCTAAAAACAGAAAACCATGATAGTTTATTTGTATTATATAACCATTTTACATAATAATAAATTTAATTAGATCAAAATAATTTTCCTTAATAAAAGTTTGGGCCATTATAATCTTCCCCCATAATAAATTTTATGCTCGAAATTTCTTTTTCCGACACTAAAACTTATGAGGGTAACTCTACTTCATCACTTCCTCTAATTCCTATGATGCCTTTTCAAACATGTGGCTTCCCCGCAAAACATTAAATGAGCTCATTGTCTTATTTTGTAGATTTTTTCCCTACAAACTAAGATCTTTATTGGCTTCTCTTCATAGGAGAGGTCATTGTACAATGGTACCACTTTTGTATTGAGTAACTGTGATGAGTTAGCCATGTACTTCCTCAAGGAAAATACATGGAATATATCATGTACTTGAGATAGGTTTTGTGAGAGTGCTAGTCGATAGGCCAATGCTTCAATGAGATCAAAGATATCAAAAGGACCGGTATACCTTGGAATAAAAATTTTCTTCTTCCCAAATCCCATAATATCTTCAATGGTGATATTCAATGGAATACCATGTCTCTAATATCATATACTAGGTCTCTTTGATGATTATCATCCTATTTATTTTGTCGACTCTAAGCAGCTTTCTTGTAATGGATGGTCTTAAGCTTGTCCACCATTTAATTTCCCATTTCTAAAACAAATAGTTTTTGCACCACAACTTCATCCCAACATTCTGGTGTTCTAAACTGCTTCCCATAAAAGGCATCATAATGATCTATTTCAATGCTTGAGTAGAAACTTTTATTGTAGGAGAACTCAAAAATTGGAAGATGTTGATCAAATCCAACTTGAAAGTCCATATATAATGCTCTCTACATTTTCTAAACTATTCGGATTTCATGCTCATATTGGCCATCAGTTTGAGGATGATAAGCCGTGTAGATGTTCATCTCAATATTCATAGTGTGTTGGAGACTCTTCCAGAACATGGAGGTGAATATTGGATCTCGATCAAATACAATCGATAATAGTACTCCATGAATCCTTACCACTTCTCTGATGTATATCTGTGCCAGTTTATTCAATGAGAAATCCTCTCTAATTGAAATGATGTGTGTTGTCTTTATAAGATGATACACAACAACCTAGATAGCCTTGTTTATTTTGGATTTCATCAGAAGTCCAGTGAAAAAGTCCATCATGATGTCCTCCAATTCCCATATTGTTATAGGTGATGGTTTTATCATCCCCTTAGACTCCGTTTTCTCAATATTCACATACTGACATACCATTCACATTGTTGTATACATGGAGATATCCTTCTTCATGTTATCCTATGAAAAATACTATTGGAGATCTCAATACATCATTGTGTTTCTTGGGTGAATAGAGAAATTAGAACAATATGAATCATCAAAAAGTTATTTCATTAACACCGGATTTTATGGAACACATATTATTGTCTCAAATATCACAATTCCTTATTCATTAAAAATTAACTCCGAGGATTTCCCTTTTTTGATAGTTTTCACATTCTTCTAAATTCCCACATCATCCTTTTGAGAATCCATTAACCTTTCCAAAAGATATGGTTGAGTAATAATTTGTTAAAGGATTTATGATGTTCCCTTCTTTATGATTCCTATGTTCATCTTTATCAAATCTCATAAAATTGGATCCTTTTCAATTATGACCAATGATATAATCATTGGGTTCTTTCTACATAGTGAAACATCCACCTTATTCTCATTCCTCACATGGTAGTGAATGAACTGATGATTTTCTTTTATCAGCTTTAATCCTTTTCATTGTTGCATATTCATTTCATTCTGTGTGAATATATACATGAGGATTTTGTGATAAGTATTTATTTAAAACTTCTCCCCAAAGAGGCAATGTCACCAAATTTTTAAAACAATGAATACTGCTGCCAACTCCAGATCCTGTGTTGTATAGTTTTTCTCATGAACATTCAATTGCCTCGAAGCATATGAGATGAATTTTTCATTTTTAATCCACACACAACCCATGCCTTTCTTTTAAGAATCAATGAATACCACGAAAATATCTCCACATATAGGTAGTTTGAGAATGGGCATAGGGATAAGCCTCCTTTTCAACTCCTTGAATCTCTCTTCACATTCATCAATAAAATAAAATATAACTCCCTTCTGAGATAACTAGGTAAAAGAGTTGGAAAATCGTAATAATTTTCTTACAAATCGGTGATAATAACCATATACCCCCAGGAAACTATGGACATCTGTCACCGATGTTGGCCTTTTACATCCCACAATTACATTTTTCATAGAGGGATCCAAAGATATACCATTTATTGTGATTATTTGACCCATGAATGAGACTTCCTTTTTACAGAATTCACACTTGTTTTACTTGGCATAGATATTCTCCGTTCACAAGGTCTTTAGTACAGTGCTTAGATGCGTCTCATGCTCCTCCTTGAATTTAGAGTATATTAAAATGCCGTCTCTGAAGACTACCCAAATTTTTCAAGGTAATCTCTAAAGACTCTATTCAAAATGTCTATGAATATTTCTATATCATTACTAAGCCCAAAATAAATTACTATGAATTCATATTGCATGTACCTTATACGAAAAGTAGCCTTGGGTATATCCTCCTTATTCAACATTAGTTAGTAATATTCGTACCACTGATCCACCATGGATATGTATTGTGCTTCACATTTCTGATCAAACAAGTCATAAATTAATGGAAGAAGGTACTTTTTCATTACCTTGATTTTGTTGAGATCAGGAAAATCAATGAAATAGTTCATTGACCAATCCTTCTTCTTGACGTTGAGGACTAGTTCACCCCATGGTGAAGCACATTGGAGTATAAACCTTTTATCAAGATTCTTCTATAGTTGTTTCTTTATCTCATCATGCTCCACAACATCCATTATATATGAAGTCTTGGATATTAGAAATGTCCCAAGTATAAGATCAATCAAGAATTCAGCATCTTTTCTAGGAGGAATTCCAGTCAATTCCTTTTGAAACACTTCAACGAATTACCTCATAATTGGAATGTATTCACGAAAAATTTATTCATTAGACATAATCATCTAATCTAGATACATGTGATCATATAGAATTAATATTCATGATTGAAATGATGGTGCTAAATACGATTCATCCTCCACCTTACATTTTTATAGAATTGGGGGGTCAATTCTTTATATTAATATTGATTTCCCTCTCACGGAAATACATTTTGGTTCTATATAAGGAAATCCAATCCATGCCAATAATTTCAAAAAATTACACTACATGGAGTATGAAGAGGTTCTTTGGGAAGTTCAATCCACAAATTGTGACACAGGAGGAGTTATATTCATGGGATGCAATGATTTTCCCATTTTCTATTCTCACCGACATCTTTATTTCCCTGAACTGTGGTCGTACTGGTATTCTTCTTCAAACCATTCGGGATGTAAAAAAATGCGTAGAACAACAACCAAAAAAATATGTTTTCTATTCTTGAATGAATAACTAGCGTACCTATCACCACTTCATTGTTGGGGTTTTCTTTGGTAGTAGTGATAGAAAAAGGTTTCCCTTGCTGCCTTGTAGGTTGTTGGTTGCCTCCGAAAACCCTTGTCTTATGCCCCTGGTTTGCAATGTTCCCTGGTTCTTTGTAGTTGATGTAATGAGAAATGTATTGAGGGTCTAACAGAGAATTCCTTTCATTTGTCGCAGTACCAAGTTTTTATTATCGCAAATTAGTAGCTTGGTTACCTTCTCTCCCACACCTAAAGCTTTTCCTCATCCCCTATAGGGAATTTTTGGGGTTTTTCATTCCACCCTTTTGTCATGTGGGGTGATGGACATTCATAGCATTGTTTTATTTATCCATCGGACCACCCGAATTAAATTCCACATACTGCATCATATCCCCATGATACCCCTGAGATTTTATGACCTCCATTTTGACATTGAGGTCACATCATACAATTTCACATAGTTATTGAAGTCATGGATCAATTTGGATTTCTTTAGGCTAGGTTTTAGCCCACCAAATAAGCAGTCAGCCTTGTATTCAGGGTAACGGCAATGTTGGAGGCATATCATGCATGCCTTGTGATTTTTTCCTCATATGCTCTGACAAATTCATTGTCTTTTTTCTTGAGAACATAGAATTACCTTTCTATTTTATGTTAGAGGGTGTGAGGAAAATATTTATCAAAAAACATTTTATGAAAATCCTTCCATTATAATGCGTCGATCTCTTCTTTAAGCTTCATAAATTTTATCGATTCCTACCATTGATCATCTCCATCATCTATTTGATATGATGTAGAAGAATCTTCTATTTTTTGGAACATTAGAAGATGGAGAATATCTTTAAATTGGTTAATACATTGTTTGAAGATTGATGTATCAGATGATCCATTAAATGTAGGAGGCCTTTGCCTCATTCATCCATCGATTATGGATTGTTCAGTCTTAAGTGGTTTGATTATCATCTTGACCAATGTTTCTTTTCTAAAAATGAGTTAACTACAAGAGTATAATAAAAAATATTGTGATTCCCTCTCCCATATGATTGTATATCTTATTAGAATATTCATCACATGGATCTCTGCATCGGTTGTTTGCTCAAGTCCTCATATTACTAGACCTTCGATAGAATATAAGGAATGTTAGGGGTTACACAAAAAGGGGAATCCATTGAATGAAGGAATAACTTATAAATTACATTTACATCCTTTAATTATGAATTTATAGGCTTGAATATATGTTGTCCATGACCTACTTCCCAACATAAATTTTTAGAGTAATTTATTTATTCCTTTAATAATGGTTAATACTATGCTTATGAATTTTCCAAACCATATCCCCCTGGAGTTTCAAACCAAAAGTGCATCAAGGCGCATTGTTGTGCACGTCATCCTATTTGAGTCTAGCTCAATGTGGTGTTTTTGGGTTGTACCCCAAGATACATAGGTGGTAGAACAACCTCTACTTGTTCATATCCAGACATGAATGATTTTTATTTATAGTCCACATACTCTATACTAACCAAAATTTATGGATGTGTTTGTTATACTTATTCTTATCCCTAAGGCTTTCCATAGGGTTTTATAATCCGAAACCCAAAAATAACTGAACATATCCTTTGATACATACTATAACAACCCAGATCATTATTACACACATAATCATGATTTATTACATAAATGTGAACTTAAGACAACTCTGGGGATCGAGAGGTCCAGTGTCTTGGGAAATTATGAACATTAAAAAACAACGTAAAACCTAATACACAATATCTTTGTTGAAAACTTCTTTTACATGACCACAACATTCCTTGGTACTTGACATTTAATTGGATAACCTAATGACATACATAAATATGGGTTACTTATAAATCCTAGTAAGGGAGTAAAAAAGGAATAACACGGAGAATACAATAAATTTTAGGAAATAGGAATAACAATAGATAATAAGAGAATCATGAAAATAAAGTCATGATATAGCATTATTATCATAACATGAAGATGTTGAAACAACATTTACCTTGATATTATCATGAGACAAGGATTATTTCACATGAAGCGTTAGTAAACTCTAATTTCAGTTTAATTACAATGAGCAATCCTTTATTGAACATAATGTATCAAGACACTAATATTTACCCAATGCATTGGAGATCTATCAGGGCACACCATTCTTAATAATTTCATTTCATGCATAAGTGTTCCACATATATCATAATACATGGATTAATTAAACATCATAATTTATTCCTCGAATAAGAGATATGGAATAAAAAAATATATTCCCTAAATAAACAAGTTCATGTACATTAAGGTGAATACCCTTGATAGAGAAATGAGTATGGTATTCACTTGCATGCTGATTTTGGCATGTGAAATATTGGTGTAACTTCCGCAGCATAACGACGTCCAATAGAAATCATAAAATGGGTTGATGAGGGAGAGAGAACAGATTTTATCATCAATTATACATGAAATGGATTGTAAGGGGGTCATGTAACAAAATATCTCAACATATGTAATGGAATTAAGATGCATAATATAAATGAATTGTTTGGATGTTAATGAGGAGTGAGAAATACCTTACTGAATTTCATCATGTAACAGGTGTACATGGGTGGAATTAATGAGAGAGAAATGGGTATCTCATTATTAAAAAATATGGAGGGAAGTATATAGGAGGTTCTAAATCATACCCAAAAATTTTTAATTAAAAATCAAAGGGAATAACAATATAAGGAATCTTGCACATAAACATGGAAAGAAAGAAATTGAGGATCCCTTACTTGGAAGTGTGTGACATCAAGATCATGAAGAGGGGGTTATTGAGAGATTGGGTTCTTTTGGATGATTCTAAAAATAATAAGTCAGATTAGGGATGTGCTTCAAGAGTTTTGAGAGAAGGGTAGTGGTAAAATGGGTGGGTTTATATAGGAAAAGTAAGGGTAATTCTATAATATTTCACAAACATAGGTTTATGAATCAATATAATTAAATATTCAAAACAAAAATCTATGTCACGACCCGTACTTAGGGCATGTGCCGTGACTACGCCAAGCCCGCCTTCCATAGGCCAGGGGCTAGTGACTGGCACCAAAGGCATAATTCTCGATAATTGGGAAGGCATTGCCTTTATAAAAGTAAACAAACACCACAGAGTACAAGCGGAAGTAATACACTAAGTACAAAAGGAAGTGCTGAAAACTAAATAGGCCAGAATACAAAACCAATCGAAAGTACAGCCACAACTGAACAAAAGTACAATAGAAAAAGACAACAACTGGAAGAAAGGTAGCAGCTCCTGGGTCGTCCTCCTCAGGTCCTACCAGAAGGGTAGGTACAGATAGCGCAGCTCCTGGATAATCCACCACGGATCCTACCTGAAGGGTAGGTACAGATAGCCTCCACAACGCTCTTTCTCGTCAACCTTCTCCGAGTATCGTCTCTCCGTGAAGTCCACATCCATATACTGACTCATCGTGAGGTCCACCTCCGGGTACCGTCCAGTCTTCGAACACTCGACCTCTGTCAGCACTGCCCGTCGTCTGTAACCAACACAACAAGGTACGAGCATAGCCCGTGCAGAGGTGAGTATAACAATAATCAGTAGGGACCCCAAGACCCTCAAGGTCTCTCTAAATCCAACAAGGATAACCACAAAGCAGACACACAACAGAAAACCCTTCTTAGGTATAAGCCCATACTTATACCTAAGTTATCAAGTAACCCATCTCAATCATGAGGTAAACACAAAGGTCGTGAAATCAATGGATAACCACTATCCAGATATATTCCCATACATATACCTAAGTTATCATGTGACCCATCTCAATCATGAGGTAAACACAAAGGTCATAGACTCACCTCAAACCAGGATTTTCATTATCGAAACCATAACTCATGAAGAGCCCCATCTCTGGAGTGTACATTGGTCCTGTCATGACTCCGAGGTACTGCTCACTAACCTAATACTGCTGAGGTACTCCTCCTGTTGAGTACTGCGGGTCAGCCACCCAAACACAGTAGTGCTTCCTGCCGGGGTATTCCACCCAAACACAGTAGTACACATCTCCTAATAGCTTGTAGAGATACTCTCCGGACGAGTACCGCGAGTCTGCACTGTCACACAGTAGTTCTCTCCCCTCTATGGGTATGCACCCCAACAAAGTAGTGCTCCGTCTACTGGGATAGTCGACTCACTCCAAGTCGAGTCGGTCAAGCAGTCGTCAGGTCTCAGCCGGCTACACGGTCTCCATACTCCGTACGCTCGTCTCCAGGAGCATCTGCTCTATGAGCTACAGGTCGATACTCCAAATATCTCAAAGTCCCACGAATAAGTATCTCAAAGGACCGCCTCGTCATAGGGGTCTCAACGCAACAGACGGTGCGTCAATCAGACGCCCAGTCTGTGAGTTATTAGCCTTTTCGTCCCAGGGGCCCGGTTGGTTTCATGTGCGAACCAACCCGTCCGTATCTCAACTATACCCCGAACTCTCATAGGGTATACTCATAGGGACCGTTTCTCAACTTGATTACCAACGCCATTGAAGGTTCGTCAAACAGACGTCCGGTCTGAAAGATATCAGCTTTTCCGTTCCAGGGGCCCGGTTGGATTTTGGGTATAATCCAACCCGGCCACTATCCAACTGCATCCAAACCTTAGGAGAAGAATTCCAAAAGTTCTGTCTCATCAAGAGGATTCCAACAATGTCGACAGCACATCAATCGGACGTCCGGTGCTCAAGATATATCCATATCCGCTCCGAAGGCCCGGTTAGTCTTGTGTCCGATTCAACCCGACCATGCCCAAGGTTCTCCGAAACCTTGAGTGTAATATACCAAAACGCCCATCTCTATCCAAGGATCGCATCGAAACTGACGGTGCATCGATCGGAGGTCCGTAGCCCAAGTTATGGGCGTTTGAAACGAAACTGCCCGAAAATAGGGGGTTCGGGCCCGGTCCGACCCGGCCCGAGACCCCCCCTGGGTCGGCCCGAACCGTGTTGAACCGTTCCGGGTCCGGGTCTGGCCCACTTGGGCGCGGCCCGGCCCGGTGCTGGCGCTGGCGCGGCGCGCAGCCCGTGTGGCCAGCGGGTGCGGGGGGGTTACAACCCCCCGCAGATGACGAACCGGCGTGGCTTTAAGCCTCGCCGCATGGCCTCCGGAATGGCTAAGCCATTCCGGTTCGGCCCGCCGCCGCGGCTGAGCCGCGGCGGTTCGGGTTCCGGCAGCGTGCCGCCGCCGCCTTCCGCGGACCACCGGACGCGCTCCGGTGGTCCGTTTTGCTCTCCGGCTTCGCCAATGGTCCTCTCGGGACCCGACCTTCACTACGGAGGCTTCAAAATGACTTGCGGCCCCGTTTGTTGTCACCCATCAATCCGCGCACAACGTTCAACCAGCGGAGTCTTCGAATCGCCTCCTCGGCCCCAACTCCGGCCGCAGTTTTGTTCGGTCTCAACGGCGCGGCGCATCGGTGCCGCGCATCCTTGCCGTAATTCTCCATGTTCCCGCGCGGTGCCATTGCACCGCGCCACCGTCGTTCGTACTGCAACATAATCAACAACACGGGGGAGGAGGGTCGGCCGTGTTTGTGCGGTCCGACCTCCTCCCGTTATAATGATAGCATGCAGCCAACAAATAGAAGTCGACGTAAGGCAAAGAAAACAATTAACCCCAACATCAACCCGCATGAACAAATGATCCGCGGATCAACCTGGAAATGGTTGGTCTGCGCTCGTCGTTCTTTTCTCAATGATAAAGCGAATACCAAAGAGATTCCCCTACAACCTCTTAAATAAAAAGAATCATTCCAATATTTCCAACCCGCAAAATAAAACATTCACGGATCACCTTAATGATTAGTTGATCTGGGTTCTTTGTTTTAGAAGGATCAAACAAGGGAATAATACCATTCTCAAATTAATCCCTCTACCTCGATAATGAGTTGACGATCGAAGATCGTCACGGATAGCGGCATCGTGGGGTGGTTTCGATGACGGCGTTGGCATGTGTCAAAGAAAGGGAAAGCTTCGTCAATCTTCGGAAGAGAGGAAGTCGGGGTAGATGTTGGCGTTCTTCGCGTTCTCCAACGAAGAAGATGAACTTTATCTCCTCTAATCCCCCAATACAACGAGCCAAATCCCAATAAAAAAGTCCCTCTTATTTTATTAAAGAATAGAAAGTATTTGAAAATCCAAAATTCAAAACAACTAACCTCATAAATAAAACTTGAGTTGTCAAATTGATTTTTGTATTAAGTTGGCATCATAAATTTGAAGAAGGAAGTCACATCATTAAAAACAAGGGGGTTTCAAGGGAAAGAGTTAAAGGGGTTAGGGAATATGAAGGGGTGGGGTTCGTGTGGGCCCCACATCACCTTTATCCTCACTTGGATAGTTTCCCAACTTTCACACATAGGTTCAAACCAACTAGGCTAGAAATAAAATTGGGAAAAAAAATTATTTTATTCCTCACTTAAACCTCAAATTTTAAACAACTCTTCCCGAGAAAACACACCTTCGGAAAAGGTCTCATTAAGAAAACACCAGCGTTGTGGTTCAATCGGTGCCCTTGGATTTTGATTCCGAGCACCGGTTCAAAAGTTAGAAAAACCCTCCTGTTCGTTCACTGAACGTACCCGAGCTAAACTTCGAAAATTGATTCCGAGCACACCGGGTCTCGGAATCAGGTGCCATCAAAAATGACATTCTTGTAAAATCCCAAAGAAATTAAGAAAAAAAATTCCATGAAATTTATGGGTCTTTACATTACTCCCACCTCAGGGATTTACGTCCCCGTAAAGATTTAACACAAACTAGGGATACAAAAGTGGTACTGAGCACGCATCTGAGCCTTCCGCTCCCAAGTGCTCCCCTGGAGGTTCCCGCGCTGCCAACGAAAACGCACAAGAGGAATCGCCCATCCTAGTAGGACCCGCTCCTATCGATCCTCAACCTCTATTGGAACCCCGCAAAAGTCACCCCATCGCCAACGTCCAGCTCCCCATGGTCAATGATTTGCGTCGGTTCAAGCATGTATCTCCCAAGTTGAGATACGTGGAAGACATCGTGCACCCGGTGCAACTGATGTGGAAAGGTCAAGCGGTAAACCACCTCGCTTACCCAGCTAAGGACCTAGAAAGGTCCGTTGAACCTTGGATATATCTCGCCATCTCGGATACATCTCCGTAAACCTCATTGAGGTGAGACCTGTATAAGAACGTGGTCGCCATCCTCGAACTCTAGAGGTCTCCCTTTCATGATTAGAACTAAAACTCAAAACTCCTGCTTCCACGAGGGTGAAGTTGGCCAACTCAAGAGTGATCGGCTACACCTTCCTATGTACGAGTTTATCCTGTGTTGCCCTGGGTTTCCTTTTTTCTGACCAAGGAAAACCTATCTCGACGTTTTCCTAATACCATCAATTTGAGTATGAATAGTGATTTCCCAATCCATACCCAAACTAACGTCGTAAGGCCTCGATGCTGCCACCAAGAGGTCCCAACAGAGACTCTCACCTCAATGGTCAGATCACACCATCGGCGTAAGTGTGACTATCGAGTCTCCTCCCAAAGGTATCTCCAGACGTGAGGGTCAAGTCAATGGCTTAACCGGAAACTCTAGGCCTGAGACTAGATTCATGGAAGGATGGGATGATTCGCATCAATGTCTGTGGCTACGGCAGTTAGTAGTAGACAAATTATGCACATCGAATCATCCTTATATCCCTTTTGGTCGCACTCCTTGACCGCATGCAGCTACTCTTTTCCCCTCCCCTCCAGCTCCCTGAGCCTGTAGGGGACAACAAAGGCGGGTGATTGTAACATGTCGAAAAGTACACCACCCCATGCTGCTCTCCTAGCTCTGCTTCCACGTCTGCTGCTCTGTAGATTCATCTTTCCTTGACACTTCCTCATCTTGAAACATTTTACACGTCCAAGTCTCTGTGACTGACACCAGTTTGCATCTTCCCACTGCTAACATTCACTGACTAAAACCGATCAGCCAAAGAACATTCAACCACAAAGGTTCTTTCTAGCACCCTAACATAAGTAGGAATGCATAGAGAAAAGAGTGCTTACTCGGATATCCTTTAAACACACCTCGCTCTGAGGTCCGAGCTCTAAAGCACTGATCATATCACAGTAATCAAGTACCATGATCGATCGGTATGCCTCGATGATTACTCAGTTACGGAAACATTGTCCTGCCGAGGCTGTATAAGCTTTAGAAAAACTCTCAGCCACATCCTCAATCCAGTTCTCACCTGCCTGTGCGTCGGGCTCTCCTCAGAAATTGAGGTTATCTGATGTTGGAACACGTGTAAGGAAGTAAGCCTACATGTGTCACCTACCTGTACCGCCGGTTGTAACTGCAGACCAACAAGTAGTGATGTATAGCTGACACACTATCCGAAGGCACTATCTCAGGCATCGGTCCACATACCGAAGCCTCATTACTATGCGGACCATCCTCATGGTCACTCACTGGAAAACACTAGTAGCCAAGTCCACCATCCACTCTACTGATGTCTCGGCTAGGTGGAAAACTCTAGCAATCGCCTCCAGCCAGTCCTCTACTGTCTGGGAATCTGCCTCACCTCGTAACCTCGGAGGCCTCAGCTGCTGGAACTCGTGCAACGCGCTCTGCCAGCGTGCACCATCCACTAGTAAGGCTGGTGGAATCTGCTACCCAAAAGGTGGTGGTGCTTCTTGTACACCACCCGAGGGTGCCAACATAGTAAAAAGGGCCCCGCACCAGAGCCTCGTCGCTCGGTGAGCCATCATCGAGTACTCTCTCGGAAACTCCAACTGACTGTCTGGATGGATACATCTTGAACAGACACGGTCAATGATTTATACCTGATGAGCTGACCTAGTTTTAGATGACCCTAAAACTTTTGGAATCACACACGCAATCAGTATTTTCATGCACAAAGTCGGAAATCAAAAGTCAGGGTCCTGGTGTACGGATACGTCGGCCGCCGCACCAACACTGGACTCCCTGAACTAAAACCACACTCGGTACCCTTAACACTATTTCTTCATAGAAAGAAAATATCAGAGTCTTAAGTTTTGTGGTAGAACCAACTCCTTTGATACAAATTTGTCACGACCCGTCCTCGGGGCCTGTGACGTGACTATCCCAAACCTGCCTCCTATAGGCCAGAGGCTAGCGACAAGCACCAAAGGCGTAATTCCCGATAACTGGGAAGGCATTGCCTTTATAAAAGTAAACAAACACCATAGAGTACAAGTGAAAGTAATCCACTAAGAACAAAAGACTGTGCTGAAAACTAAATGGTCCAGAATACAAACCTAATCGAAAGTACAACTACAACTGAAAAAAAAGTACAATAGAAAAGGACAATAACTAGAAGAAAGGTAGCAGCTCCTAGGTCATCCTCCTCGGGTCCTACCAGAAGGGTAGGTACAGATAGCACAACTCCTATATCGTCCAACACAGATCCTACCTGAAGGGTAGGTACAGATAGCCTCCACAACTCTCTTGCTCGTCAACCTCCTCCGAGTATCGTCTCGCCGTGAAGTCCACCTCCAGATACTAACTCGTCGTGAGGTCCACCTCCGGGTACCGTCCAGTCTTCGAACACTCGGCCTCCGTCAGCACTACCCATCGTCTGCAACCAACACAACGAGGTGCGGGCATAGCCCGTGCAGGGGTGAGTATAACGATACTCAGTAGGGACCCCGAGACCCTCAAGGTCTCTCTAAATCCAACAAGGATAACCACAAAGCAGAAACACAATAGATAAACCTTCTTAGGTATAATCCCTTACTTATACCTAAGTTATCAAGTAACCCATCTCAATCATGAGTTAAACACAAAGGTCATGAAATCAACGGATAACCACTACCCAGGTATATTCCTATACATATACCTAAGTTATCAAGTGTCCCATCTCAATCATGAGGTAAACACAAAGGTCATAGACTCAGATCAAACCAGGATTTTCATTATCGAAACTGTAACTGTTGAAGAGCCCCATCTCTGGAGTGTACATTGGTCCTGTCACGACTCTGAGGTACTTCTCACTAACCTAAGACTGCTGAGGTACTCCTCCTTTCGAGTACCGCAGGTCAGCCACCCAAACACAGTAGTGCTTCCCACCGGGTTATCCCACCCAAGCACATTAGTGTACACCCCCTAATAGCCTGCAGAGGTACTCTCCGGATGAGTACCGCGGGTCTGCACTGTCACACAGTAGTGCTCCATCCGCCATGGGTCTGCACCCAAACAAAGTAGTGCTCCGTCCACTGGGCTAGTCGACTCACTCCAAGTCGAGTCGGTCAAGCAGTCGTCTGGTCTCAGCCGGCTACACGATCTCCGTACTCTGTACGCTCGTCTCCGGGAGGGTCCGCTCCACGAGCTACAGGTCGATACTCCAAGTATCTCAAAGTCCCAAGAAGAAGTATCTCAAAGGACCAACTCATCATAGGGGTGTCAACGCAACAGACGACGCGTCAATCGGCCGCCCGGTCTGTGAGTTATTAGCCTTTTCGTCCTAGGGGCCCAGTTGATTTCATGTGCGAACCAACCCGGCCGTATCTCAACTATACCCCGAACTCTAATAGGGTATACTCGTAGGGACCGTTTCTCAACGTGATCACCAACGTCGTTGACTGTTCGTAAAACGGACATCCAGTCTCAAAAATACCAGCTTTTCCGTTCCAGGGTCCCAGTTGGATTTCAGGTATAATCTAACCCAGCCACTATCCGACTGCATCCAAACCTTGGGCTAATAATTCCAAAAGTTTCGTCTCATCAAGAGGATTCCAACAAAGTCTACGACACGTCAATCAGACGTCCAGTGCTCAAGATATATCCATATCCGCTCTGAGGGCCCGGTTGGTCTCGTGTTCGAACCAACCCGACCATGCCCAAAGTTCTTTAAAACCTTGAGTGTAATATACCAAAACAACCATATCGATCCAAAGATCGCATTGCAACTGACGGTGCGTCGATCGGAGATGCATAGCCCATGTTATGGGCATTTGAACAGAAACTTCTCGAAAATAGGGGGTTCGGGCCCTGTCCGACCCGGCCCGAGACCCCCCCTGGTCAGCCCGAACCGGGTCCGGGTTCGGCACGCATGGGCGCGGCCCGGCCCGGCTTGTGTGGCCTGACCCGGCCTGGTGCTGGCTCTGTCGTGGCGTGACGCCCGCGTGGCCAGCGGGTGCGGGGGGGGGGGGGGGGGGGGGGGGGTTACAACCCCCCGCGGATGACGAGCCGGCGCGGCTTAATGCCGTGCCACTTGGCCTCCGGAACGGCTAAGCCGTTCCAGTTCGGCTCGCCACCGTGGCTCAACCGCGGCGGTTCTTGTTCCGCCTCCGGTCACCGGCGCCGCCGCGCCGGCGAGGCGCGTCGCCGCCGCCTTCCACGGACCATCGGACGCGCTCCGGTGGTCCGTTTTTCTAGCCACCTTCGCCAATGGTCCTCCCGGGACCCGACCTTCACTGCGGAGGCTTCAAAATGACTTTCAGTCCCATTTTTCGTCACCCATCAATCCGCGCAAAACGTTCAACCAGCGGAGTCTTCGAATCGCCTCTGCGGCCCCGACTCCGGCCGCGGTTTCGTTCGGTCTCAACGACGTGGTGCGTCGGTGCTGCACATCCTTTCCGTAATTCTCCATGTTCCCATGCGGTCTCATTGCACCGCACCACCTTTGTTCATGCCGCAAAATAATCAACAACAAGGGGGAGGAGGGTTGTCCGTGTTTGTGTGGTCCGACCTCTTCCTGTTATAATGATAGAAAGCGGCCAACAAATAGAAGTCGATATAAGGCAAAGAAAACAATTAACCCCAACATCAACCCGTATGAACGAACGATCCGCAGATCAACCTGGAAATGGTTGGTCCTTGCTTGTCATTATTTTCTCAAAGATAATGAGAATACCAAAGAGATTCCCCTACAACCGCTTAAATAAAAAGAATCATACCAATATTTCCAACCCGCAAGATAAAACATTCGCGGATCAACTTAATGATGAGTTGATCCGGGTTCTTTGTTTTAGAAGGAACAACCAAGGGAATAATACAATTCTCAAATTAATCCCCCTACCTTGATAATGAGTTGACGATCGAAGAGCGTCGCAGAAAGCGGCATCACGGGGTGGTTTCGATGATGGCGTTGGCGTGCGTCAAAGAAAGGGAAAGCTTCGTCAATCATCAGAAGAGAGGAAGTCGGGGTAGACGTTGGCGTTCTTTGCGTTATCCAATGAAGAAGATGAACTCTATCTCCTCCAATCCCCCAATACATTGAGCCAAATCCCAATAAAATAAGTCCCTCTTATTTTATTAAAGCATGGAAAGTAATTGAAAATCCAAAATTCAAAACAACTCACCTCATAAATAAAACTTGAGTTGTCAAATTGAATTTTGTATTATGTTGGCATCATAAATGTGAAGAAGGAAGTCACATCATTAAAAACAAGGGGGTTTCAAGGGAAAGAGTTAAGGGGGTTAGGGAATATGAAGGGGTGGGCTTCGTGTGGGATCCACCTCACCTTTATCCTCACTTGGATATTTTCCCAACTTCCTCACATAGGTTAAAACCAACTAGGCTAGAAATAAATATGGAAAACATTTTTAATTTATTCTTCACTTAAAAATTAAATTTTAAACAACTCTTCCTGAGAAAATGCACCTTCAGAAAAGGTCTCCTTAAGAAAAAACTGGTGCTGTGGTTCCATCGGTGCCCTTAGATTTCGATTCCGAGCACCGGTACAAAATTTAGAAAAACCCGCTTGTTCGTTCACTGAACGTACCCGAGCTAAACTTCATAAATTGATTCCAGGCACACCGTGTCTCGGAATCAGGTGCCGTCAGAAACTGTGTTCTTGTAAAATTTCAAAGAAATTAAGAAAAAAAATTCCTTGAAATTTCTAGTTCTTTACAATCTAACCCTTGGTTTTTTAAAATGGGGAGTGAAAAACATTAATTTATAAGTCCAGTGACCGAAATTATTAAAATATTTGTCTTTTATATGTGGAGGGGAGTAACAATCCCAAAGAAATCATTTTAAAAAGTTAAAATATTTTATATGTCATTGAGGGTCCACTAAGGCACAATAAAATTAATCAAAAAAATATAAAATCACATTATTTTTAATGGTAAAACATATAATGTCTAAATAACCCCTTTATAGATTTTTATTACATCCAAATTGGGTCATTAAGATGACATAAAACACATTATTTATTTATACAGTGTTTAATTCTTACAAAAAAATTCGATTGACTCCGAAAATAAAGAAAAATTCACCATTATATAATTTTAATGTCCTAAATCAAATAATATTATTCATTTCATCTAAATAATTTCCTAAATATTTGAATTATAAATTTTAAAATAAAAACCAAAATTTAATGAAAATTATTGTGTTTTGACACAAAAATCATTCAAACCATAATAAAAATAAAAATTATATAAAAATTATATGATTATTTATATTTAATAAAAATTAATTTACTCATAATTATTAATTAAAATATAATTTCATTATAAAAATCCATTAATTCATCAAATTTTTTATAATTGAATATTAACAAAAAATACTATTTGTGCTTTAAACCCCTTTTACAATGTAATAATACTAAAATGAATGTATAATCATTATACAAAAGTAATAAACATAATCATAGTCCATGGGTATTGTTACCTAATCCCTAAAACCACCTTAAAAAGACCTATGGTTAAGGTGTGCAATGGGGACAGACTCTTGGGGTGTCTCGAATGACATCTCTTGATTGGTAATCTATATCAACACTCACTTCTCCCATAGGTTGTTCCGTTCAAGCTCAACAGGTTGAATCTCATCATGGTCTAGGTTATAAAAGAATCCCAGAGACTCTACCTCCAATACAAGCTTAGGCAAATGGACTTTGTATGGAGAAATTCTACAAGATTAATAGATTTTTTTCCTTTTTCTGTATAAATTGAATTTGTTAAAGCCCTATATTTATTCTAACAAAGTCATCACTGTTCAACTGATATGTTAGAAATGGTAACGATTATTAAAATTATTTTAAAATCCACAAACATAAATCCATGGAAGTGTAAATTTTTTATATAAAAATTTTAAATAACAAGACATTGAATTACATAAAGTGGATTTTTTTATAAATAAATGTTTGGGTTGTTACATTTTTCACTAAAATTTCATTTTAAAATTGAAACATTCACATTGAATTATTCCGATCACATTGTGTATCAGATTGAGGATCTAATTATTCCTACACATAAAAAATAACTTATAGATCATTTATCTAATGTATTTAAACAATTTTAATGGTTTTTTCTCTATTTTGAGTAGGTTAGTTGGCCTTTTTAATGAAAATCGTGTCAATTTTAAATAAAAAAAATCCACTTTAAGTCATATTCATCACATCGTGCATCGGATTGAGGTGCGACTGATTCAATCACATCTAAAATCTCATATTGATTGTTGTCCTAAGGTATAAAAGCAATATGATTGTTTTTTTTTGGTTTTGAGTAGGTCAGTTTTTTTACCAAAATTAATGTCAATTTTAAATAATGACTCACTTAGAGTCATACCAATAAAACCATGCATCAGATTGAGGTGCAGTTGAATCCTACACTTTTCAAATCACATATGTGTTGTTTTCCTAATGTATCAAAATAATATGAATGTGTTTTCAATGTTCTGAGCACATGAAATGTTTTTTTTAATAATGTGTTACTTCAAACACGAAACACACACTTTTACTCTTATGGATCACGTAGTGTATCGGTTTTTTGTTAGACCAATTCTAATACGTCACAAATTATTTATGAATTGATTCTATAAATTATCAAGAAAATTATAGCATGTTTTCTTTGTTTTTAGTTTAAATTCAAATGTTTATTTTAAAATTATAATCGTCACATTGATTTAGTTTAATGTTTTACTAAAATTAATGTAAATTTAAAATATAATGAAGTACATTGAGTGATACCAGTCCCAAATAGATTCAAAATGAGGTGTCACTGATTTATACACATCCCAATGTCTTAAAAAATTTGATCTTTCCATGTTGACATGATTTTTTTTGATTTTGTTTTGTCAAACTGCTAACTCTTCAAGAGAAGCTTCGAAAAAACCCCATAAACTCAACAAATAATCCACATATATATTAAAAAAATTATGATTAATGAGTATAAAATAAATTAAAAATAAATTTGAAATAAAAAATTAATTACATGGACAATGATTTTACTATAAAAATATAATGATTACTCATTTATTGAATAGTGGAGGGCACATGAAGGAAGGAGATAAATTTCAACCCTATAGGGATGAAAGGTTTTGTGGGAGAAGAAGTCTATGGATGTTTTTGTGAATAAAGGGATTAATTATGTAGATAGCACCACAACTCGAAAAAAATAATGCACTTGTATAAAAGTACAATTATTATTAGAGTAATACTAAAAATAATTAAATTAAACATAAATATGAAGTATTATATTAATTCTATAGAAAATTATTTTATTGTAAAAACATAAAGATTACCTTAGTAATCGAGAAAAGAAAGCAGTATTTCTCTTCCTATAAAGGCAGTGGAGGTAACATGAAAAACAATTTTAAATGAACAACTGCAGTGGTGAAAAGGTTTTAAGGGATAAGATTGATTTATATTGGATAGAGCACCCCAACTCATAGAAAATAAACCACCTATATAATAAAACAATTTTTATGTGAGTAATACTAAAAATAAATAACATAAACATCAATATGAAACAATAAATTAATTCTATGGATGATTATTTTAATGTACGGACATCAAGATTAGCTCTCTAATTTAGTAAAGGTGGCATTGTTGAAATTTCTAAAAAACAAGTGTAGGTAATTTTAAAGAAAGTGATAAATGAACCATTATAGGGGTGAAAATTGTTTTCAGGGATAATAAGCATAATAGTTGGTCAGAGAACCCCAAATAAAACAAAAGAATCCACCATTATAAAAAACAATTATTATGGGAGTTATACTATTAATAAATAAATTATACATAATTATGAAACAATATATTATTTCTAAGGAAATTATTTTATTCGGAAAAAATAAAAATTACATCTATGATTGAGCAGATGTGGTATCAATTCTCTTTCTCTGAAGGTAGTGTAAATTATTTTAAATAATGTGATAAAAGAACCACTACATGGGTGAAAGGGTGTTAATGGAGAAAAATAATGAAAGTTGGGTAGAGTTCCCGAACTCGGACAAAATAATCCACCTATATAAGAAAAAAATTATGAAGTTAGTAATACAAAAAATAAAAATAAATTAAAAATAAATATGAAAAAATATATTAATTATATGGATTATGATTTTTATATGAAAAAATAATGATTATCTCTGTGATTGGGCAGTGAATGGGTCATTAATATTTATGAAAATGGATGACACATGAATTGAACTATTCTAAAATAAATAAACACTACAAAGAATAATTAAAATTAAATCAATATTTTTTTGTATAATTTTTCAAAAAAATAGAGAAAGTATATTTTAACATTACCATTATATATTAGAAATGGTTTCTTTATTGAAAGTATAGTGTAACAAAAAAACTAACGATTTTCTATGCACTTCATTATAGTTTATTAGACTATCTGGATGTCAGGAAACTGAGAGAAAATTAATGATATTGAGATCATTTTTGATCCATTGATCAATTGATCTAAAAAATGGTTTCATTATTCATCAATGAAAAAGTAAATAACAAAAATAATGAATATTTGTGTACTTAACAATTATTGGTTAACTACCATTTATCAAAGAATCTAACCTAAAATTATTTTCTAGTGTCACAGTGAGGCTCTCATCACATACACGATTTCCACCATATCTATCATATCACAATTCAAAAATCACAATTACTTCCCCTCATCAAAATTTTCTTTATTTTTTAAACAGGTGAGAATATTTCTCCACCATATCATTTACTGATTCTTGTGTTTCTTTTTTAATAAAATGTTTTTCCTATAAAACATTTTACCCAATGAATTAGCTTATTCTATAAATTTTTGTCTTTATGTTCAAGAATCTAATTAGGTTGTTTCTATATATTTGTTGGAGGAGAGTGTCACAAGGACACTGGGTAGGAGGTATAGGTCAGATGCTTTGTTATGTGGTAGTTAACCAATAGCAGTGAAGTGCACAAAGAATCAATAGTTTTTTATTACCTTTTTGATTTATGCATATCCAATCCTTGTTTGGCTCTATTGACAAATGGATCCAAAAAGACATAAATATTATTTTATCTCTTTTGGAATAATTTTATTCAATAACAACCTCATAAACATGGAGGGAATATTTTTTAAGGTTTGTATTCTTGATCTCTCGGAAACTTGACAAACTCTTTAACTCCATATTCGTATTTGATTGTTAAAAGATTAGTGTGCATCCAATTTCAGTTCATATCCACCATATTGGGTTTGTAAAAGAATAATTTTATACAACATATAAGTAAATACACATAAGATAAAAATTATCAAATGTGAATGTTATAGACAATTCTAGTTAGGGAAACTGATCATTTGATTATTTCAAAGAATTTCAAAATGATGGAGAAAATGGGTAACTGATTTTATGAAAATAATTACACCACATGGATTCTTTCTTAATAAAAAATCATTAATGAATCCATTCATTGGATTACCACACCAACCCATAAAGAAGAAAAAATACGTTATAAAGGAGCATAATATAAAAGAAATCCCTTAACATACCTTCAACTCCCTCACACAAAAATCTCCATTTTCAGTATATAAAATTTTACATCTATGGAATAAATTGATAAAATAAGGAATAAAAATATGTATGATACCTTTGGGCGATAAATTTGGGAAATAAAAAAAATAAAGCAACCAATTAAACTCTAGGTGTCACCATCGAGCCCCAAAATAATATAATATCTATTACCAACCAAGAGTTGAATTAAAATGAGAAACTAAGAAAATAAAAATTCCTACCTCACTATTACACAATCATTGGAACAAAAATAACAACAACATCTATGTAGTAATCAAAATAAAAAAAATAAACAATGAAAATCAAAAGGACTACATAGCTAGGTTGAAGAAAATTGGATACCCTCTTAATAGACCCTAATTACAATCGAACACTATATGTTGGAAGATATTTTTGAGGAATTGGTGGCAGTTGAGTGGTGTGATTTGAGCTTTGATTCATCAAGGAGGAGCACCGAAAGGGGGTGGATTCTGTATAAATCTTTTAATATCATGATGAATTATAAATTGGTTAGGGTTTTTTAATTAGATCATGATACTTTTATCTATGATTATTATTAAATTACTAAATAAATAACTCTTTATCATTACTAAACTTGTAGCTCTGATAAATTTTAATATTATTAGATCTTTGTTTAGCGATGATAGAGCCTCACTTTTATTAGTGAAAAAA
Organism: Viscum album; assembly: GCA_963277665.1. Taxonomy (NCBI): domain Eukaryota; kingdom Viridiplantae; phylum Streptophyta; class Magnoliopsida; order Santalales; family Viscaceae; genus Viscum; species Viscum album. The sequence continues at coordinate 1,114,357,919 of OY728147.1, forward strand.
AGCACTGATAATGACACGTTTATCAGTTCTTATTACATAAGAGCTGTTAATTTATTTATAATTTATAATTATAAATAAAAATTGTAAATATTTATATATATATAATAAATATATATAAATATAAATATATTAAATTTGTTCTATTTTAAATATATTTATTATTATTGTATATTTGTAAATTTCTAATTATTGAGATATTCCTAAAAAATAATATTTATATAATTATACAATTTATTATAATTTTTCATATATACATTTAATAAATAAATATAAATATAAATATTATAAATATATTAATAATTTATTTAAATTAATTATAAATTTAATATTTATTTAAATATATATAGTTATTTATTCATAATTAATTTAATACTTCTGAAAAAAATTTATTTATTAATATTTTTAAATATATAATTATATAAACCTGGAAAATGTACATTTAAAAATATATTTATTTACAAATAATTTTTTAAAAAATATATTTTGAAATTATTAATGAATATCTAATTTTATGTTCATGCATATATGTTCAAAACATGTGAAATTAGATAAATTAATAATAACTGCACTTTAGCAATATTGAAAAAATGGATATGTTTTGTGTGTGTGCATTGTATACAAAAATGTATTAATTACATATATTTTATATCAGTGTAACAAATACTTGATCAATGTTAAATTAAAAAATCAAACAACATTCAATTATATGTTGAGAACTATGCAATTAGACAGTATTTCTAATTCATATTAAATTATATTAACAAACCATTATTTAAAAAATATATGAATATTTAATGTAATGAAAATAAATATTTTTTATTATATAAATCATATTTATATTCATTAATTTATATCTACATATTTAATATTTTCCATTTAATAAAATTAATTATCATAATTATCTAATTTATAAAATTTTTAAATTTTTATAATGTATAATCAATTTATTCATTTTTATAAATAATTATTTATTTAATAAAATTTGTAATATATTTTTGAAAAACTTATTTTTTATTTTTTATTTATTTAATTATTTCATTTTATTATTCGGACCAGTATCATCCCCAAAAAATCACTCATGAAATAAATATTTACCATCGCTCAAAATAAAGCATTGATAAATGATACCATTTTTCAGCTCTAAAAATAAAGCACTGATTGTTATTACCAATCATCAGCACTGAAAATAAATCCACAATAAGTCATACCCTTTTTCATTGCTAGAAATAATGAATTGATAAAGCTTCCCTTTATTAGCATAGAAAAAGTGTTGATAAAAGGTTAAATTTATCATCGCTTTCCTTAGAGATGATAAATATGTAATTTATCAGCATTTTCTGTAGCACTAATAAATACCAGCACTCTTAAAGGCCAGTTTTATATTAGTTCAAGAAGGGAAGCACTTTTCAAAAATTAATCTTAGGGCGAGATACCATCAGTTGAATGAAAAGAAAGAAGATTGTATGAAGAATACATTTCATACATGATATGGGAATCATGAGTTTGTAGTTATTCGCATTGGGTTAAGAAATTCCACTATTTTATTTATGGATCATAGGAATATAGTCTTCCATTAATATTTAGATATGTTTATGGTTTTCTTATTGATTATATTTTTGTTTAAAAAATAATCAATGAGAAACCTGAAGGAAAACAATGGATTTTTCTGAAAACCTATGATGAAAATAAATTAAATTCAAATTTTAGAAAATGTGATTTTTGGTTACATCCTATTTTCTTTCATGAAAAAATTAGATGTAATTATAGAATTATAGTTAATACCTTCATAAAAGTGGTTCCTGTAACACCCCAATACTTGAACCTCATGTATTGATATGTTTATGTTTTCATTTTGTTTAAAATTCATAATAACTGAACAAAACTTGTATGTCAAGAAAAAGTAATAATATGGTTTTAATATAAATTAGAATGAAACTCAGTAAAACACACCAATGGACACAAGGATTTTTATTTAAATAATAACACCATAGTGTTTACAATTTACCAAGATCACAAGGAACAATTCTTCCCAAATATAGCTATTAAAAACTCTATCATAATTACAGGGAGACCACTCAAAACAACTAGAACCCCAAGAAGATAATATGGGTCCATACAATCCTCCATAATGAACATGAGAATGGTCAATGCCACTGTGGCCACACTAAGAACCAATGGTATGCCATGACCTATCTCATTCTTTTTCTTGAGTTTTAGGACACCCTAAGGCTTGGTTTTATAAGACATTAATTTGACTATTGCCTTAGTTGCCCGTGGAACTCTAATGGCTATAAATATAGCTATTGGCCTTTTGGGAGAATTAATTGAAAACTTGTTAGTATAATTTTGTTCTCTAAATAATTAGGTTATGGATTGACAAAAATTATAAAACCACCCTAATCATGAACATTAAAAGGACATGGTGAAATAGTTGGAATTACACTTTAGTGATTTTGAAATGTTATAAGAAATTCAAAACACTTTGCAAATATTTAAATTTTATTATAAAGATTATCATTTCGTAAAAAGTGTTTGAAAACATGTTTAATTTCTTATAATTAAGCTATGTTTTTTATTAAACTAAGCAGGGACTTCTATAATACTAATATAAGAATTATCATTCAATTTATAACTTTGTATGTTGATGGATATGTGTTCTTAAATAATTTGACCTAAGACAATGTATAATTTTTATTCATTACCCTTATAATGTTTATATATCATGTTTAAAAAAAAAGAAAATTATTATATAGTTTTAATAAATTTATTATTTTTCTGTAAGACATTATATTTTTTTCAATTTTGTTTTTATAAAAAAAGGGTCCCACTAGGGCCAGCCCTTTATAGCTGGGCCAAGGGAGGCACCTCACACTGGGTGACTGAGCCTATCCCTCATCCTAAGCTAAGGTTGGCCCGAGCATAGGAATAGGTTCCCCGAAGGTCTTCCAGGAGAACACAAATGTTTGGAGCGTGCCCCTATAGGCGAGAGGCCACAACGAGGAAGGGGTAGGCCGAAGCCAGCAGAGGCAGGATCCCGTGTGTAAGGCTCCCTAGGTGTGTGTTGTGTGTTTTTCTGAGCAATCGTTCGAAGTGTTAGGGTTATAGAGGGGACACAAACATCTCGTTGTTTTGATGTGGGATGGCTAAAATCATCGAGGATCCAATCTGGGCCATTGGATCGCATCGAACACAATCTGGGATGTCGATCCTGATACTGCGTTCGACCCTCAGTAATCGCGGAATGCCACCATGTTTTTGTGCACCGTTCGATCAAACTTAGATCTGATCGCGTCTATCCGAGTGTTTTAAAATGATGTGTCGATCCGAGACCATATGATCAAACTCAGATTTAATCTGAGCCACCTAATTCTTTTTAAACTGTGGACATGCCCCAACCATTGGATCAGGGTAGGACTTGATCCTGATCGTCCGTTTTTCTCCCAGTTTCTTCCGGTAGTATCATCTTCTTCCTCCCCGCGACATTCACTGCACCAGCACCTTACACCCAATTCTTGCACCGATTTCACTGCACTTGACAACCGCTAGTCCCCCACCATTCACGCAGTTTCCACAAGGACCGACCCTTGTCCTTATTATAAACCATTTGGGCCTTGGATCCCATGCAACATTCATTAAAATATATTGTATAGGATTAGTTTTTAAAATACACCCAAGGCACCCCCAAGGATCCTCTCGGTTCTTTGAACTCAACTTCCAGTGAGCTTCAATGAGTTCTTCCGAGCCCTCTTTCTCCTCAAGATAAGGCAAGGGTTGTTTTGTCTTTCTTGTTGAGTGTATGATGTATATTCATGTACAATTGTAAATATATATATATATATATACATATTACGGTATAGTTTGAACCCCTCTTTACCTGAATTAGAGCTTTAGGGTTTTCGAATTTTTAGAATACTAGCATACCTGAAGCATAAATACCTCTTCCATACATATTCACCTGCCACATCCACATACCACAAACACACACACAGATATATATATATATATATGTATATATATATATATAAACACAACCCTACAGTTTTTCATAAAACCCTTAAGTTCAGAATTATGTTTTACTAAAAACTCTGAGTTTCAATGTTCATTAAGAACTATAATATGCATGGAGTCATATTTTGTAAGGAAAATTTTATACCTGATTATGTATGTTCTTAAATATATATTTATATTATGTAAATGTAGTTTTAATAATTTCAACAAGTTACTTCGGTGAATAGTCCATGCTTTTGATAAACATGGAAGTGTCAAAAAAACTTTGTATGAGATCCATACGTATACTCATAGTGTATAATCGGGTATGTGGGTACATGTGTGTAAATGCCAACTTTGATCCCCAATTGTATTTACAAATTTTCAAGGTCTGTGAAGAAAGTACAAAACATCTTTTTTAAATATATTTTACTTTGACTAAACACTACCTTTTATGCACACCATGTTGACAGAATGTTTTACACAACATGAATCCCTAAGTGTAGTTATTCCAAATGCTTTTATTTTGATGTGCTTGGTTCTTGAGTATATATATTGGAGTCTTGAAACTTCATATTCACATGTATGAGTTACTCTCTACTATTTATATTAAATGATAATGGTTATGGATGAGTTTCATACTTTCATCTTTTAACATTTAATTTTTTAAACAAAATATTATTTATAATAAATGTTTGATAAAATGTGAGTTTAGTAACCCACATGGAATGCTCATTTTACCTCGTTATTTATTATGCACCCAGAAGATATTCCATTAAGTAATTGATTAATATGGTTTTAGGATTTTTCATTATATATTATCATGTTTGTATTTCTATCATTTATTAGTAGTCATAGTAAGTACTCTTAACTTGCGTACCATTTAATGACTTGACCACATAGTGCATATTCTAGTGCCAGATTCACTATATACATATAAATGTGAATGACTGTAATTTAAACTTTTATGCCCTTTCCTGTAATTATGAATTCAATTGTTCAAGGTGGTATGAGACACCTTGAATAAAATGAATTTTGAAATTAAACTATTAAAGGAGGTATATGACACATTGAATAATAAGAAATAAGAAACCGAGTAATTAGTGCACAAGGTATGATTAGTAATAAGTGAATTTAATAAATAAAGTGTAATGTGCACTTTGATTTAGAGATATAGGGAATTAATTCGACATTGTATGTGATGGGTGGGTCCTGCTATAACCACTCAGTGCATTGGTAGGTCTCCTGAGACAACTAGAAGTGGAATTGGCCAAGGCCATTCCCAATTATAAGTTATGGATTTTGGTCGAGGCCTTAATCATTAGACGTCTTGGCCGAGGCCTTGATGCAGTCCGATATATGCTCTTCCCTTATTATGTGAATGATAATTAATTAACCAAATGGATATTCAACTAGTAGAATATCTATGGTTAAGATCCAGGACTTATGAGTATCATAAAAGTAAAAGCATATGGCATGACATTTTTTTATCACACAATGATTTTGTATTCGATGTATGAAATTGAAGTTATTACCTTTATGCACAACTTTGATTATTTATTACTCTTAGCAGTTTAATTTGTTCTCTCATATGCACATGTCATAGAATTTTAGAACTTATATTATTTATTATTCCAAATGAGGATGCCTATAATTGATTCATCTACACTTATAATTCTGCTAGCATGTTTTTTTTCATTTAATAACTTTTATGATATGTTACATGCATTATGACTTTTCATTACCAAAAATGTTTTACGAAAATTTTAAAAAATGTTTTCAAAATATATATTGGTTTATTTTAAAAACCCCTTTATGGGAATTTGTATGATCACCCTACATTTTTTATTAAAAAAATTTAGGTAACAACTTTTAGTAGATTAAACATTCATAAGTAGATGGTTTCTTAGATCCTGTACCAAATTCGATCTTCTATATGGTACCGACTTCATGTATTCAAGATCTGGGGCATGAAAGTTGGTATCATAGGATTAGATTTAGAAAACTATAGAAAAATAGAATGTAAACAAAGAAAAATTTACTTAAGAATTTCTAAATATGAGGTTTTCTTAATTTTCAGATGGAAAACGAAGGTACTAGTCTTCTGTCTCTTCCCAATGATGCCTTAGAAACCAACATTTCCATAGCCAGTCATGAATATTTTATAAACTATGCCCATATTTGAATGAAATGTAAACACCTATATAACATGTACAACTCTCACCGAGTACTTAAAATACATTGAAGAGTGGGTCTGGATTATATATTTATGATGAGAGCCCAATTTCTATCCTACGCATGATGTGGAAAATACTACGAGGGATTTTTTAGGTGCTTCACATCGGTGAAAGGCATATCATCCCACCTGACCTTCCCAGAAGCTACAATAGTGGGAGACCTCCATGTGGAATATATGTTTCATGTCTTGTCCTATTTATCTTTTGTCCAGGTAATGAACTTCTACATCCTTGAATACAAATCCTCTCATTCTGTGTATAGATGAAAAGTACATACTGACATCTCCCAGTTGTACACCCCTCATGCCAGACTCTGGAGACACCATAAGTTCCCCCACAAGATTGAACCAGACTACTCGGGTTGTATATGGTTTAGGGAGATTGAGGGTTTAGAACTTGATCTGGGGATCCGTGTACTAGGGAACTAAGGATACCATTAGCCCTTTCCTTTTTATGTACCAATAGTTATATGATAATACAAATTTTCATCTTTTCTATATGTTATGTTTTTATTTTTTATATATTCATAGGGGTTTTATCGATTGGACTTTCATAAAAAAATTTAGATGGAATTAAAGACTAATATATTATCACTCCCTACTGAGATACTAGATACCATCTTGGTCAAAACCTGTGAAGAAGAGTACCTACCTTTTGAAAATTTGAGAAAAATGTGCAAGAAGCTTTTCAAAGTGTCAAATAGTCCAGACATTATCATTTCCTGTCATGATAATGCATACATATATCACAGAATATCTACGGTCCAATTGTCCTAGTACAAGAGAAGAGGGAAATAGAATGAAGGGATTTTTCTATTCTATACTCTAGGCCGAAACTTCACAGCTAGAGAAATATTTTTAGAGGCCCCTTTGGAGGGAAACCTTTGTGCAACCTATATGTACCAACTCCTTAGTTTCAGCTTATATTACTACTCTTATGACTTAGATGCTCTCAATCAAGAGTCATTACAGTGAATTCTTCGAGAGTTGGTCCATTTGGACATCTCTGAACTTTCTACCATTTGAGCCACTCTTTAGAAGCCCGAATGCACTATATAATGGTTCAACCCTTTCTTCTCAAAATGTATTTAGGCCAGGGAAGCAGAAGAGTTGAACATTAACTTTTGAACTCACCTAGAATCACCGGAGGAACCTCCATGATGGAGGTTATGGTAAAGTTAGGTGATTGAGTCTTTCTCTTACGTGTATGTAGAATGAATTGCGAGGACACAATTCTTCATAGGGTGATATAATGTAACACCCAAAAACATGAAAATCATGCATTGACATGTTTATGTTTTTTTTGAATTTCATAATAACCGATAATAACATGTTTCTCAAGAAAAACTAATAATATTGTTTTAATATAAATTAGAATGAAACTGAGTAAAACACACAAATGGACAGAAGGATTTTTATTTAAATTAGAACACCATAGTTTTTACAATGTACCAAGATCACAAGAAACAATTATACCCAAATATACCAATTTAAAACACTTTCATAATTATTGAGAGACCAATCAAAACAATGAGAACCAAAAAAATATAATATGGGTCCTTATAATCTGCCATAAAAAACATGAGAATGTACAAAGACACTCTGGCCACACTAAGCACCAATGGAATGATGTGAACTATCTCCTTATTTGTCTTTAGTTTTTGGAAACCCTAAGGCTTGGTTTTATAAGACACTAATTTGAACATTACCTTGGGTGAATGTGGAACTCTAACAACTATAAATATAGTCGTTGGCCATGTTGGAGAATTAATTGAAATCATATGAGTATAATATACTTCTACTAATAATTAGGTTATGGATTAAAAAAAATTATAAAACCACCCTAACCATGACCATTAAAAGGACATGGTAAAATAGTTTGAATTACACTTAAGTTATTTAGAAATGTAATAAGAAATTCAAAACACTTTTCAAATATTTCAAATAGATTGTAAATATTTTTATTTCTTAAATAGTGTTTTAAACAATGTTTAATTTCTTATAATTAAAATACGTTTTTAATTAAACAATGTTTTGACTTCTATAATACTTATATAAGGATTATCATTCAATTAATAACTTTGTATGTTGAAGGATAAGTGTTTGTAAATAATTTTATCTATGATAAAGTATAATTTGTATTCATTAACCTTCTAATTTTTAAATATTATTTTAAAAAAAGGAAAATTTTTATATTGTTTTAATAAATGTATTATTTTTCTTTAAGACATTATAAATTTTTCATGATAGTTTTTATAAAAAAATGGGCCCACTAGGGCCTTCCATTTATAGCTGGGCCAAGGAAGGCAGCTCAGACTGGGTGGCTGAGCCTAGCCCTCAGCCCACGCTAAGGCCAGCCTGAGCGTCGACATAGGTTCCCAGAAGCACTCGCCGGAGAAAACAGATGTTTCGAGCGCGCGACTGTGGGCGCGAGGCCACATCGAGGTAGGGGCAGGAAGAAGCTTGAGGAGGAGGGAGCCCATGTTTAAGGCTCCCAAGGTGTGTGTTGTGTGTTTCTATGAGCTATCATTCGGAGGCTCAGGATTATAAAGGAGAAGCAAACGTCTCGTTGTTTCGATACAGGACGACTAAAATTTTCTGGGATCAAATCAGGGCCATTGTATCGCATCGCGCGCGATCTTGGTCATTGATCCTGATCCCACGTTTGATCCTCATCAACCGCGGAATGCCACTAAATTTTTGTGGACCTTTAGATCAACCTTAGATCTAATATCGACCATCCTAGAGTTTTAAAATGCCACATCGGTCTGGGGCCATCCAATCAAACTCAGATTTAATCTGAGCCACAAAATTATTTTTAAACCACAGACGCGACCCAACTGTTGGATCAAGGTTGGACATGATCCTGCCCATCCGATTTTCACCTAGTTTCTTTTTGTAGCACCGACTTCTTCTTCCCCACAGCGTGCACTACACTAATACCCTACACCCTATTCTTGTAATGATTTATCCACAGTTGATAGCCGCTGGTCCCCAACCTTTTACACGGTTTCCACAATGACCGACCCTTGGTCTTTTTCTAAACCATTTGTTCCTTGGATCCCATGAAACATGCATTATAATATATTCTATAGGTCTAGTTTATAAAATACATAGTAGGTACCCCCATGGATCCCCTCGGTTTTTTGCACTCAACTTTCAGCGAGCTTCAACGTGTTCTTCCAGGCCCTCTTTCTCCTAGAGCTGAGGTAAGGGTTGTTTTGTCTAGCTTGTTGAGTTTAAGCTATATATTCAGGTATAGTTGTATATATATATATATATATATACATATTTCGGTTGAGTTTTAACCCCTCTTTACCTGAATTAGTGGTTCAGGATTTTTGACTTTATAGAATATTTGTGAACTTGAAGCATATATATCCCTTCCATACATATTGACATTCCACATCCACAAACCATACATTTATATACATATATATACATATATATATTTATATAAATATACATAGCCCTACGGGTTTTCATAAAACCCTTATGTCCGGAATTATGTGTTACTAAAAACTCTGAGATTCAAAGTTCATAATGAACTATAAAATTCATGGAGACATATTTTTTAAGAAAACTTTTATAACTGATTATGTATGTTATTAAATATATATTTATATTATATAAATGCAGTTTTAAGAATTTCAGCATTTTACTTTGGTGATTAATCCATGCTTTTGATGAACTTACATGTGTCAAATAAACTAGGTATGACATCCTTACGTATAATCAAAGTGTATAATTGGATATGTGGGTACATGTGTGTAAATGACAACTTTGTCCCCCAATTGTATTTACAAATTTCCATGGATTGTGAAGAAAGTACAAAACATGTGTTTACAAATATATTTTACTTTGACTAAACACTACTTCCTATGCACACCTCGTTGAATGAATGCTTTACACAACCTGAAACCCTAATTGTAGTTATTCCAAATGATTTTCTTTTGATGTGCTTGGTTCATGAGTATAAATATTGGAGGCTTGACACTTCATATTCACATGTATGGGTTAATCTGTACTATTTATATTAAATGATAATGGTTATGCTTGAGTTTCATACTTTTATGCTTTAACATTTAATGTGTTAAAAAAAATATTATATATAATAAACGTTTTGAGAAAATGTGAGTTTAGTTCCCCACATGGAATGATGAGTTTACCTATTTATTTATTATGAACCAAGATGAAATTCCATTAAATAATTGATTAATATGGTTTTAGGATTTGTCATTATATGTGATCAAGTTTGTATTTCTTTTGTTTATTAGTTGTCATCGCAAGTACTCTTAACTAGCGTACCATTTAATGACTTGACCACATAGTTCATAGTCTTGTGCTAGATTCACTATATACGTATAAATGTGAATGATATTAATTTAAACTTTTATGCCCTTTCCTAGAATTATGGATTTAATTGTTCAAGGTGGTATGGGACACCTTGGTTAAAATGAATAGTGAAATTAAACTATTCATGGTGGTATAGGCTACTTTGAATAATGGGAAATAAGAAACCAAGTCATTCGTGCACTTGGTATGATAAGTAATAAGTGATTTAATAAATCAAGTGGAATGTGCACTTTTATTTAGAGATACGAGGAATGTATTAGACTTAGTATGTGATGGGTGGGGCCTACTACAGCCCCTCAGTGCATTAGTAGGTCCCATAAGTCAACTAGAAGAGGAATTGTCTGAGGTGATTCCCAATTATGAGTTATGGATTTTGGATGAGGCCTTAATCATGAGATGTCTTGGGCTTGACACAGTATGACATATGCACTTCCCTCATTATGTGTATGATAATTAATTAAACAAATGGATATTAAACTAGTATAATATCAATGGTTAAGAGCCAGTACTTATGATTATCAAAAAAGTAAAAGCTTATGGCATGACATATGTTTAGAACTCATTGATTTAGTATTTGATGTTTGAAATTGATGTTATTTCCTTTACACAAAACTCTGATTATTCATTACTCTTAGCGGTTTAATTCTTTCTCTCAAATGTATATGTCAAACATGTTTACAACGTATTTTATTTATTACTCCAAATCAGCATACCTATAATTTAATCATGTACCCTTATAATTATTATAGAATTTTTTTTTATTTAAACACTTTTATGATATGTTACATGTGTTACAAATTTTCTTTATGAAAAATGTTTTAGGTAAATTTTAATCAATTTTTTCAAATGTTATAATGGTTTATTTTAAAAAACCTTTACCAGGAATTTGTATGATCACCATATTTTTTTTATTAAAAAAATTCAGGTAACAACTTTTAGCATATGAAACATTCAGAAGTAGCTTGTTTCCTAGAGCCTGAACTGAATTTGATCCTTTATATGGCATCGACTCCGGGTATTCGGGAGCTAGGGCATGATAGCTCCTAAATGACCTAGACCAATAATTTGTTTTTGAGATTCAATGTTTTCTGGGATTAGAAGTCTATTGATTGTTTTTTTTAAAATTTGAATGGTTTTGTATACCAATACTTAGGACAAAACAGAAAAAGAGTGAATCATATATGAAAATAAAAATGTGACGATTGTTTTCATGAATAAAAAATAAATTTGAAAAATTCATTATTTTTTCCCTGCCCTCATGAAATGGTGATTTTCATGACAAATGTGAAGCTTCATTTTACATAATTTGAAGAGTTTTGGTAAATAATGATCATGTAATTTCATATAATTTATAGAAATTAAAACTTCATTAGAAAAAATATCATAAAAATTTATTGGAATTGGCCACTATGGGGTTTTTATTTGAAAATTTATAATGATCATTTATAAGAATACAAGTGTGAAAAATGTACGATTAATAAAAGTTTAAATCATATATTTTCTCAAAAAGAGTTGAACTTGAGGTAGAGATGATGGATGAAATTGAATAAAGATTATGATTACATGACCAATTAACATCACGTAAATGTATACGAACTGGATAGTGTAGTTTTTAAAATATAGAATGTATCATAAACCATGTTTAGTTTAGAACACCATAATTTGGTTAATGATTTGATGAATTTATCAATAGGATTTTTTGATGTAGGAACATTGTTTTATTCATCAAGTGTCTATATAATCGTCTCTATCATACAAAACTAAGAATGCATATAAGGAGTACCATGAGTTTCAAAATAACATAAAGGTGGTTAAAATGATATGGTTATGGAATTTAATTTTTACCTAGAATGTTTTTTTAGATTTGGGAAGATATTATATGTGCCATGTGATTCTCAGTTGTAGATAGTTTATTAAATGAAGCTCATAGTTCCCCATTTTCTATTCATCATGTAATCAATAAAATTTATAGATTCTATTGAGAGTATTACTAGTTGGATATAATGAAAAGATATATTTCTAACATTCCTAGGAATTATTTTAATTTTGAATTGGTTAAACTAGAATGAAAATTTAGAAATGGGAATATTTATCAATTTCTAATAAAATAGTGGAAATGGGAAGATATATCTACGGATTTCGTAGTGGGATTATCAAATACATCTCTATGTATTAATGTTATTTAGGTTATTGTTGATAGACTGACTAAATATTCAAATTTTCTTCCTATTAGAGATATTATACCACTGGATCATTTTTCTCAACATTATATTATAGAGATAATTATGTTAAATCAATTATCAATCTCAATTATATATGATCATGATCCCAAATTCACCTAGAATTTATGTAATGGTGTGAAAAAGTCTTTTGTTACTGAATTAAATTTCAGCACTACTTTTAATTTTCAATATGATGTATATTTAGTAAAAAAATCATATATTGGAGGATATGATTCAATCATGTTTGATTGATTAATAGGGATGTTGGTATCAATATATTTATTTGGTTGAGTTTTATTATAATAAATTTTTTTAATTAAATGTATACTGATGACACCATATGAGGAATTATATGGACATATTTATGAAACTGAATATTTTTAGGATGAATTAAGAGAAATGTTGTATTTTTGTACCATAATTGGTAGAGGAAATGGTTGTGAATATTAAGAAAATATATAAACACATGATATTAACGCATATAAGGGGAAAACATTGCTAATAAATAGAGGAATGTTCTTTTATTTGAGTTAGGTTGTCAAGTTTTTCTTAAAATATATCCATGGAAAAGTTTTATTAATTTGGTTTATAAAGAAATTTAATTCCTGGATCCATTAAAACATATAATATTATTGTGAAATTGTTATCAATTTCCTACCAATTGTAATATACTCTTATTCCATCGCTGATACAAAACATTTTTCATTTTTAAATATTAAGAAATAAAGGTTAAAATTCAAGACATGTTTTGAGCCATGAAATACTAAAATTAATGATAAATTTTCATATGGGTAATGTCCTATTTAGATTATTGGCTGTAGATATAATTTATTTTGGAACAAGTTAATTCACTATGTTTGGGTTTTGTGAAGAAACCATAACATTGTAGAAGAATTATATTATTATAAATATGTAATTAGGGAAAAATATCCTCATTTTTTAGACACAATAATAAATTACTATGATGATATTTCATTATTTGGGGAATTTGACTAACTAGGTACTAATAGAATATTTTTTTCCATATTTATTTGTATTCATAAATTAAATATCTAAATTCTTTATAAATATGTTATGTAAAATATTGTTTTATTTATTATGGGGTTTTATTATGAAGATATATTTAAAAAATTTATAAAATTAATTTCAACGAAATCATTCCATTTTTGGATTGCGTTTTTAAAAATTAACATAGGATTAATTTTTATAAATTTTCTAAAAAGATTAAATTTTTAGTGAATAGTGAAATACTGATTTTTGTAAAAATTTCATTTTTTAAAAAAATGTATGAAATTTAAAAGTCCCATTATTTATTAAATATGTTTTCAAATAACATAATGAATATTTATTAATAATTCATCCACTTAGATTTTCTTTAGTCAAAATTATATTTTTTTAGAAGAAGATTATTTTTGTGTAAAAAAAATATTTTTTCCAAAAACGTTATTATTGTACACAATGATTATCCTTTTAATTAATTAAAATAATCCATAATGGGGAATGTTTTAAATGAAATTTATTTATTATATATTATTAAATATTAATTTAATTTAATAAAAATAATATTATCATTCATAGAGTTAATATAAAATCCTTTTAAAAAAAACACTTCTTCAAAACTCGATTTTTCATGGAATCTACGAGTTATGTTTTTAATTTTTAAAATTATTTCAAATAGGTATGTTAAAATTTATTCCATATTCTTAAAAATAAGGTTCAAATTAGTTATTATGGTTATTTTTTCATAATATGTATTCAATGTTAGAAAAAATATTTACACTAGTCGTGGTAACAAATGAAACTAGTTAATATAAAAAGGTAAAATCATAAAAAAATTAAATAAGTTACTGATATTTTTGTTCTCCATTATTGTTATTTAAATAAATAATGATTTATAATGTTAATTTTTTATAATTTTACCTAAATGTGGTTGGATTTGAATAAATATTTATCATTATTTAATCACATAAAACCACCCCTCCTCATGTATCAATATGAGTAATCACCAACCCCTTTCTCCTCACAATCCTTGAATCTCATTAACTATCTTCCAAAAATTCTCCTACCCACTATAACTATGTCCATTATTTACTGGTCTATCCCAAATACCAATTCTATGGTATTTATGGTGTTCTTCAAGGTGGTGATATTCTAGAGGTAATTTTCTCAAAACACCACTCTTAATTTCATTCCAATTTAAAAATCTCCTAAACTCTGGCATCCACAAATAAATAATATATCGAGTTTAATTTATATAATAAATATTTTTTATTACTAATGGAATATAATTTGTAGATCCCTTTTATTATCTCCTCTAATTCATATAAATTAATCTACTGTCTAAATTATGGAGGATAATCATCTCCATGGATAGAGATTATTAATTTTCATTTACTTCCTTCAAGGAAAGCCTTGAAAATATTATTCTTAATAGATGATATTTTAAGATGTATTATATAACATATTTAATGTTATGGGTCTAATATATAAACATAATAATAAAAAATACAACACTTTTTCTTGATAGTTAGAAAACATGCAAAATTAATCTAAACATTTATCTTTAAGTTTTTCTTAAATGAATCATCCTAATGTAAGAATGAAAGGTGATATTAGGGACCATCTATATATATGTAATTTATTTAATACCATTTCATCCCACTTGTACATTAATATTTCCATTTTATAAGAAAATCCATAATTATATAAAAATGAATCAACTATGAAACCATGATTCCATCGCACGAGATACGATGAAAATAATTAAGTATTATTACTGAACAGGTGGGAAGATATTATAAATGGAACATATTTGGTATTATAAATATTAATATAGATCATTAATAAATTAATATTATTATTTAAACAACTATAAATGATGATTGAACATTTTTGATGTAATTCTAATCTTAGGTAAGGGTTTCTCATCTCACTTTTATTTTTATTAGATATATTAATTATTCACCAATTATTTATTTTATGTGATGTATATAATGAAAATTATTATATAATATCATGGATATTTATATATTCATGGTTTTAAATGTTTAATTTTATAATTTTTAACTTTTATGTGGCATACTGTTTAACTGATTACAACATGGTATGACAATTCTTAACCCAATTTCCATTCATTGGGTTAAACTTATACTTCTGCATTTTTTCATGATAAGATTATTTGTGAAAAAATTTTAGAATATATTTTATTTTATTTACACATATATTATTTTTTTAATATTGTGTACTCATATTAAATTAATTTTATTAATTCTCGCTATAATGATATTATTATTTTTAAGGGACAGTCATTTAAAAAATAATTTACATATTTTTTTAGTATATGTCAAAAAACAATGTATTTTAAATATATAATACAAATAAAATTTACCAAATTAATTTCACTTTAATATATTTATTCATACTTTACATGATTATATGGTTACTTTAAATGATTATTTTTTCCATTGTAGATGAATATTTCTCAAAATTACTGACTTCTAAATAGAAATTTCATTTTATTCAAAGAGTTTTTTATAATAATATATTTCATGATTTATTTTTATGTTTTAGTTCATGGGAATTGTATACGCTGATGGTTGGTTCCATTTTAAACTAATTATGGCTCGTTACATGATAAACCAATGATGTTTGGTAACTTTATTTACCAATGACAGGTGGTTTCATGATAAACTATGTATGAGTGGTTTTGTTATAACCTCAAATGCATTAGGTACTCCGGAGATGGAGTTTGTCCATATTGGTTACATCATTTTTATGAATGATATGGAAATTTATGTACTAAGTGCATAATTTATTATTATATTCTTCATTATGAGTTTTCATCAAAATAATTTGATTATCGATAGGTAATAGAATGATATTTTTGAAAATATGATTCCTTTTTTAGGGTAAAACATTATGTTATAACGAAAATGTTTTTATGATTTTCTATACTCTATTTTTCTTTATTTTATGTCCATTAAAAATCTGTGATTCTATCCCCATATGTTAAAATGTTTAATAGGTGATTTATGTGATAACATATACAAGGATGAGATCATGGGGAAACTTGTGAAGTTTCATCATGAAATGAATTATGGAATTATTTATAAGATTTTGGTTTTATGAAAAAAATCAATACTAGGTATCAATGTCCAATTCTAATGTAAGGTCTTACTATTTATGATTTAGTCCTAATTTTTTAAAACTCTATAATTAAAATTTTCTTCCAAATGTAATAATATGAATAATAGTTTAAAATCAATAGAATATATAATGTTTAAGGCCAGGTCCTTACAATTTGACCATAAGTCCGTCTCCAATAATCAATTGGTTAGACACTATACTAGAGTAGGAATATAATAAAAATTTTAAGACCATATCATATATAATCTAATAATATAAACATATCATCAATCCTAAACATAAGTAAAAATAGATATAGTGTGCATGTGTGTCTCTATATATAAAACTGAACTTCATAGAACAAATGATTGAGATAAGAAATATAATTTAACATCATATAAGAAAATAAAAAATGATTATATAATCAAAATTAATACAAATCAGAGATACACAAGGAAATATATATAATACCCTTTTTACATGTACTCAAATATCGATCACCATCCATAACAACCATGCCTAATATCATGAACCATTGTGCCCTAATATATGCCGTCAAACATCACTAGAACTCATATATGAACATGATGCACAAGATCCATGTCCACCAAGTCCATATCTAAACCCCACACCATCTTCAAAAACATAAACTATGTGAGAAAAAATACCATATAGGGGAGAAAAAAAGCATAAAAAATAGAAACCAATAAACTATATATGAATGATAATAATAAAGTTATATAAAAAACTCATACAATGTGTGGTTATCAATATGGAAGATATGGAAACATAATACATATATTCTAACAACTATATTCTTAAGGAACAAGGGGATTTCCCAATAATTTGAACTCTAATTCACGTAGTTCCAAATATCATGATCAGTTATGTTATCAAAGTGTTCAAAAAAGTCAATAATGTTTGAATTCAATTGTTCAATATTACATAACATATAAAAGGAAAAATATGATCTATTAAGGGGTGACATGTTTAAACTTGTCTAATATAATCAACTTATTAGAATTCAACATGACAAATATAAACCATAAAGTGATGGATTCTCCTCACTCTGGTACAAGCAATATTCATGGGAGTATCATAACTTAAAATCTACTATTATAACATCTTCAATATATAAACCCACAAGGGAACCTGTTCCCTTACCAATAATATATCTTCGTCAAGGGGATATGAAAACCTAATATCATAACCAATCATTAAAATTTTTATATAATTAACCTGATATAGGTGAGATTATCTCTTTAAACCGCCTTTTTTAGCATTAATCCTCATAACTATAAAAATATGAACTAAATATGATTAAAAAACCCACATATTCTCACATAAACTATATTGGTGGGGAAATGTTTTAATGAGTAATAAGGAATTAGTCAAGGGATTACAAAACATATGAATAAATGATCAGTTTCATATGTATGTAGGGGACTATCAAACCCTATTCATAGTGTGTGAGGGACAAAAACCTCATTGAAACTGAGAGAGTATTGACCCCATTCTGATCTAGAGGACTCTTACCCCCAATATATGGGGGAATATAAAACTCTACAGTGGATGAATGTTGGGGATCCACACCATATCACAACATAAATCTAGTGTAGTACCAACCCCGATAATACTCTAGTCGCCCCACCATATCCTCATCCTCATCCCTACCAAGATATATTAAAACTATACTTGTATCACCTCAAAAATAATCTTAAATGGACAAAACGAATATACGATTGTGGTCAATATAAACATCAACATGTGATGAGGCTAATTTTCATTCTAATATTGAAATTCAATAGTGAATTTTTAATAATTCCCATTAAAATTAAAATGAGCTACTGGGTAGACCCTCCAAATGCTATGTGGGCGATTGTTGAGGAATGGGAATTCCCATTTAAGATGTATGTTTCCCCGTCTATACTGGAAATAATCTATGTTTAGTGACACTATTCTCCATGTGAAGAGATCTACACCCACCCTCCCATATTGGTTCTAGTGGGACCCAACTTGGTTCACCCCATTGTGAAATCAACTGTCATGGCTAAGTTTCTTGATTGAATGAACATAGAGCCATTAGATCCCTACATGATTAGATGGTTGTGGGTGGCTATGCTTCCACCCACAATAATCATGTATCACATGAATTGTGATATAATTGGTTTCTCCCTCTTCCATCAATGTTGCAGTGTCCAAGGGGACCCTACCTATAGTTTCTCATTGCCCCTCCCATTACTAGTGTCTACATAATATCACTACAATCCCAAGTCATCTTCCATTCCTCATAAAAACTTTCCGGACTTCCTATCCTAGTTATCCACCTCGTTCATTCCAATAGACTTACTATTGACATGAATTATCAATATCTCCAAAAACACCCTAATAATTTCAGGATCCCACTTATATAACTCAACACCATTCCACACAGAATCCTTTATTTCACTTCTGACCTATATTACCATTTTCAACTGATATCGAGGTTGATAGTCTCTGATTCTTGTAACTGCATGATAATTGAGAGATAGAAGATATGTTTTAGTCACCACATTCCTCATCAATCCTTTTTATTATCATGGCCAATAATCAAGAACAATGTTTGGGATAATAATCTTACCCTATAAATTATATACTGTAGAAACATTTTAACTAAGAATGGAATCATGTTTATTAATAATGATGGATACAAATAATTATCAAAATATGAAACACTTTTGAATCATAAAAAATGAATAATTTATATTCCATTAATTCATTATAAAATTTTCATGAAGAATATACAAAAATGAAAAATAATAAATCCCTACCTCGATAGAGAATAGTTATTTCATTAATTTGTTGTCTCAATATTGGACCCATGGGTTATTACAAATCCAATAATCATCTAAGGAAATAAATTTGTGTATTATCAAGTGAGAATTTCCAATATGACTAATTATCACTCTTTTCTCTCTATGTTTCCATAATTTACATAAATGTCTAACCATGTACAAATTCCATAACTTGGTTATTCATAATCCACCCATAGATTTTAAATAATATTATATAATTAGATTTATTAAATTTATTTTAGAAATTAAATTAATTGAATTATTCAATTTCCCAAGTGATAATCCAAACCAATAATATATTATGTTAACCTATATTATATATCTTTAATGGTATAACTATCATTTTGAATGTATCAGAGTTCTTGGAAAATATGTATAAGTATTTATATAGAATGATAATAATAATACATAAAAAATTTAAATTCACTAGATAAATATAATAAATTTTTATTAGGACCATTTTACTCTTACACATCCACATTTTCTCAACCCTAGGGTACACACAACACCCAAAAATTAACATAAAAATTAAAAAACATTTTATGAAATTTTTCCTCATATAAATTTCCTATATTATTATAAGGATGTCTCAAGACTATGAAACTAAAAAATAAAACATGTATTGAATAAAATCAATATATGTTTCAATATACTAACTACACATAAAATTTTCCTTAAAAAATAGATAAATTGGATCTAAATATGAAACTATAAAAAATACCCTTTATGGAAAAAATGAATGATCACCTGAATATTATTCATCCCGAAGGTCTAAACTAAAATTATAGGTAGAATATTGTCTTGGAAGGATGTATAATATTTCAACCATATTGATGGAATCTTCATCCCCTATTGAATCATGAAATATCAAAAAACATTCATCTCTAATATTAAAGTATTTTTATGACCATGAATCCAAATAATATTCTCAATGAAGGTCTCCCTACAACATAGGATGAAAGGAAACAATGAACCACTTTCATTATTCTTTGGATTGTTCAATACATAGGATACTTTTTCTTAGATCATATCACATCCCAACATAACATAGTGTTAAATATTATTGTTGTATGTGAATTACCCATCAACCCTACATTCCCCCGTTGTTAATTTCAAAGGATTACAGACATTCAAAATATAAGTCAACTGGATTCACATTCGATTAGAAGAAGAGAAGTTTCTCTATCATATTTCACTAGCTAGGGAAAAGCACACATTTATATAGATAATGGAATAATGGAATCAATGAATTTAAATACCCATATATTTATAAACATTCATTGTAATCCTGCATCCACAACCAGATCCTTAACAGGAAGAGAACAACTATAAAAAATATGCTGTTTTTATTTCCCTACTATTTATAAAAACTACTGATGTGAACATCAAGAACTATTACAAACTCTTTGCAGTCCTCCTAAATTAAATATTACCCATTAGGTGTTCTAATATTATTAAATACTAGATGATTTTCCTAACCATTGATGAAAACGTATATGTCAAATACATACCCCAATTTAACACCTACCCATGTTACCAAAATACATCACATTAGGAGAAAAAATCTACCTCCCCAAAATAGAATGATTTTGAGGTGTTGGTTACACCCATAGAGATCCACTAGACATACCACACAGAGGGTCCTACTTTACTAGGGTTGTCTCCAATCAAGTTGTAAATACTGATATTCATTATGATAACCAATGGAAACCACTACCCACCTAGGGAAGTGTTCAACATTCCCTTCACATTGAGGTCAACCACTCAGGTTAATTCATGGAGTACATTCGATCACCTTAGACCACTCTTTTAACATCACCATTATAGTCCTCTCTCATACAGACTATGTGTGTTGAGCAATCAAAATCATTCAAAGGTGACAAAAATCATTCTCTCTATACAATAATCACTACTAAAAATATAGTTATTCAAGATCCTCCGACATAATCCAGAAAAATAGTAATCAAAAATATTTATCAACCACCAAAGTATTACTACACCAATATTATATCATCTCCTTCCATGAAATCAAAATCATAAAGAATAATATCTACTCCCTAGACCCAAGACTCACATAGTGATATTATTACATAGTTGATACCATCATGGTGTGACTAGGTACATTAATGAAATGGCTAATTGTATCCTTCATGACTGAAACAATATTTATTCAACCCATATATCCTATATATAATGCAATTTCGATCACTCATACACTCATCCATTAAACAAAACAATATCTTTTTAATGTAATTTGACACTTATATTTGTCTTTAATAGATAAAAACCCATAATACATCTTTCAAAACCATTAGTAATTATATTGTTATTGAAAATTAGTGAATTCAAAACTAGGAATATTGTTTACATAGTCATATTTAACAAAAATTTGGTAAATAAATACAACTGTTTATG
Organism: Viscum album; assembly: GCA_963277665.1. Classification (NCBI taxonomy): domain Eukaryota; kingdom Viridiplantae; phylum Streptophyta; class Magnoliopsida; order Santalales; family Viscaceae; genus Viscum; species Viscum album. The sequence goes on from OY728147.1 coordinate 1,114,380,094, forward strand.
GGGGTGGGATCCACTCTATGCACTAGAGGGGGTCCCACTCACTACTGGGGGTGGACCTCACTATATTGACACAACAATGTAATGATACATAGTAATAACATTTTTAACTAATATGTAATGAGATAGGTTTCACTAGATTCCATCTATTACATAGAGTAATAAATTAAAATAAATATTCTCCCTTAATGAATACAATTACATCAGAAATAAGATCAATGAAATATTTTCTTCATTAATGGATTCTATTTAGAAATCATATTTATGGAAACGTGTTCCACTAAAACCACTAACTATAAAACAACTAGTATTGAATGAATAATTGTAAAATACATTATATAGTACACGGGACCATGAAAAAAGTATATGAATCATACAAAGAACTAAACTAAATGGAAGGGGGTGTTTCATTGAACATCTTTTGGTTTGGGATTATCCAATGTTCATTGACCCAATTAATGGTAGGTTTTAAGACTAACTAAATCAACTGATGCACATCTATAGCCATCCATCACACACATCTCCCAGCTATTTTTTATTTTCAGTACTGACCACCTAATAAGAACTATAAAATGGTTGTGTTTAGGGGATTGTATTAATAGATTTCCTATCATAATATTCTCCAGACTATTTTGCCTTCCAAAAAAATTTATTCTCTATAAGAAATAGGGTCTTTAATTGGGAGTTCTCTAATATAACTATTATCTCCCTGATATTGGCCAATCCAAAAAAAAAATATAGGTATATATAGGTTGATTTTGAACCCACTTCAACAAAGATGCTTCCTCTCCTACAAGAGTAGTCATATGAAAAATCCTTTTTTAGTTCCTCCTACAAAGATTTTGTTCCATGGAAGATCTACCATAACTTGATAAATATCCCTCCGAATTATACACTTGAACAATTGATATTATTCAAATTTACTATGAATCAATTCTACGATAACCCCTCACGTGATATATAGAACTCAACATGTACGGGGACTTGGTCATATGACATCATAGAGGGTACACCATCCTTAAATAAAAATTCATCCATAATGAGAACTAAACTCTAGACATGGTAGAGTATTCCCCTCAAGATTCGAATAATGTTTCAACCACTAAATTATCACCATAATCTATAGGAAACATAGTAAAAAAAATCAACATCTTGTTTTTTAGACTCTGATTTAGATAGAAGCACGATTCAGACTCAAACCACACCATTATCACCTTGTATTTGAGAACTCCTCACAAATTCATAATGTATCTTACATTAGTTGCAGGCAATATACTAAATTTATATGTTTCCTCTTCCAAAATATAAAAAATCAACATTCAATCTATAAGAAATATATGCATGATGAATGAATGGGAGAAAAAGTCATCTCAGATCATGGGGAAAATATATCTCTAATTTTTTGTAAGGAATAAATTCCATATAGCACACTAATATATTGAAATAGACCCAACTATACAGATGACCTCATTATGTTTTGGACACTACATATATTCTAACAAATAAATTTTTATTGGCCATATTTGTATTGAATAAAAGCATAAATATTTGAGTATATCTATATGATATGATTTTTTAATGAAATAAAATATCTTAACAACTCGCTATATAAAACATATATCAAATTTTTTGAATACCTTGGTCAATTTATTACAGTTCCAAGTTAACTAAAATGTTTCTAGGATCTTGTAAAAATGATATGTCATTAATTGTAGTAACATTGATCTCACTAATATTGTAATACATCCCATGTCCCACATATCATCATTGAAATAATTTATCAATCCACTCCTCGAATTAATATTACCTCAGAGATAAATCCCATGGACATAACCTTCTTTTATACAATAATTACATGAACCTTCCCACTAAGAAAACCCATTAAATTATGGTATGAATAGTGTTTCACCCCATGATAACCTCTACAAGTCATGGGGATGGTGACAATCAATGATGTAATGCCTCATCATGAGTCAAATTCTCATTTCCTAAACCAAAGAATCCAACTGATCCTTGTCCCACCTACCCACATTCTACAGGCAACCAAATATGGGTGTGGACCTAAACCATAAATTTGGTAGATTATCTCCTTTGTTAAGAGTGTAAGAAAAAATGAAATCAAAAAAATATATATATAGTAATATGAGATTGTATAAATAAATAAATATATCATTTCATATTAATTGTTCTCTAAAATGTATATAATAATACATCATTGTTTTTATAATGGATTGGTCACATATAAAAAATTAATAATATTTATAAAATCCATAAAGGGTTCTACCTTCATCTTCGATCATCACCTCATACCAACCTATAATACCCATTGTGTTACTCTTTCCTGAACCTCTTTATATCATGTAAAATGATCTGAAAACATGACATAATATCTATAAACACACTAAAGTTCCTATTCATGGTGTGTGAAATACATATCAATAGTGTATCATCTCATCCCCCTATTGAAATTCATCATATTAGTGTGTGAATGGGGAAAATAATCATCTAAACAGAAGTTCATCCAAACATCATGTGATAACATGGTCACCAAGACTCCATGTGCCGAATTTCATCATTTATTAAACAATAGAAAATAAAAATAAATTATAAATACTTAGACACTATCTATGATCCATTTGAATTTTGTTATTCACTTAAACCAGTAAACATATCCTATCACATACCTGATGACTTTTGGTAGGGATCTCACTAATTACTAGACCATTAATGGATGATGTGGCTAACGGTATAATGACTAAGTCCAAGAATGACCTTCCCACGTATGAATTTCATAATAAAACCGTGTCACTCAAGTTGAGACCATTATCCAAGTCATGGCCACTATCTTCCAACTCAATATGGGTTCCCTCGATAATGTATCCCATCACATCATATCAAAACCAATCCCTCTATCTTATGGGATTTCACACATTACCTTCACCACCCTTTCAGTTATGAAGGAGTCACAACCTATCCACTCTCCACTACAAGGGAGTATCTCAAAATAATAGGTAGACCATTACCCTCTCATCTGGGTGTTCATATCCAATACCCTCCGACTTTAAGAAATTTAATAAATCCTTACCACTATACTCTAATTCATGGTAGGGTAAAATTCATATCTCCATTCCCACTAACTAATGGATAGGGTCTCAACCCATACACACATAAAATAATAATGAGGCCCACAACCCATATCGAAATCTCACACCATTTTATAGGGAACTAGTCACTCAAGACCTATCCCCTAATGTTGATTATGTCTCATTGTCCAAGATCAATATTTAAGTGCCCTTGATATTCTCTTCTCATTATTCAAGGAACACCCCAATGATCTTTAGACCCATAAAAATATCTTCTCACAGTATCCATGGAATACCCTTCACAACATGATTTCCCCAGAGCCTATGAGAACCATCTAAATAAGGCCTGAGTAGGAAGGTCAATATCCTTGTCCAATTCCAACTTCACAACCCTAATCTGGCTCCCATTACACATTTCTCTAAGAATTTTTATCTACTAATAACTAATAATAAATACATCTCTATCACACCGTGTCCAGTCCCATAGGATTCATCTTCCCCATAAAAAGTAAAGCTACCAATCCACCCTTCATATGGTTCTTCATTCTAGGCATGACATGTATAGTCATCTCATTGATGACCATTAGGCCTAATCAATCTTATGAAATCCTAAAAAATATAATAACAATAATTAGGATACACATATCTCATGTCAAATCCTAATTAAAAATTAATATATCTCCTTAAATAAAACCGAACCTTCTCCCCTTCAGGATATAGTAATAGGGAAATCCAAGAAACAATCATGTGGTATAGAGAAAATTCTAAAAAACATGGAGTCATAATTCAACAATCAATCTTAATTAATGGAGCTTAAATACCTTATTTATTCAACCTAGTCCGATGAAACATTCATGCAGGGTAAAATTCCTGCATAAAATATTATGATTTTATATTATAGGGACCACCTTCTGTAACAATGAGTTATCATCCTCATAGTGATCTACTTATCCATCTACAAGAATTTCCATGCCTCATATAAGATCATACCCCCAGTAAAGATCATATCTCTATCCAAAAAATAAATAAAATTAATTATGATAATTTAAAATTAATTATCCAAATTAAATAAATGATGCATATTTTCAAAATATATAAATACCAATCCCCATTCCACCAAAACTATAAATAAATTATTTTTTATCCTTCTGAGTATTCCTCTAAGAACCCCAAGAAAAATTCAAATCAATTTGGGATGATTTTTGTAATGATCTAGAAAACCATAATTTATACCACCATAAATAATAAGACCATACTTGAAAACTAAATGTATAATATAGGTATAATTTACAAGGTATCACAATTGAAATGTCACTAAAAGCATCCCCTACCATGTCAGGTCAATGAGATAAAGGGGCTAGTTGATTCTGTCAAATATCATCATTATGATACCTCTTGTACCATAAAATACAAGGGAGGATAATCCTAAAAATATAGTTTCTCATCTCATTAAAAATGATGGGTGGGTCCCCTTGTGGCCTCGATATAGGGGCTATGATATATTTCCCCTTCCCACCTCTTCTTATCATATAGAGCAGTGGTTCATAATGAAACCCGCCTTAAGGGGTAGTCCAATCCAATTACTTTCATGTACACTACACTATTCATATCATGGGATATGGAAAGGGGATTCCCCACTTATACACATTGTGTTGTGGACTCTAAGCTATGGTGCATCCTACCTCTAAAAAGGCAGAGGGGATAACTGTTCAACACCATACCCTACATTATAGACCCTCTAGGACAAGCCTTGAGGCATCCACCTAGTGGGATCCCTCCATGAATCATACTATAGGATGAGACAAGGATATTTCTTATCAATATCCATCCTAAAAACTCATTTATCATTGCATTATAGCATCCACGTCCTTGTAAAACCATGGAACAACATGCTTTTCTACACAATTGTTTCATTCATATATCTGAAAATCAGATAAGTCTTAACATAACAATATCATAATTACAACCACAAGACCAGAGACACCTCTAAAGCATCAATCATTACCCAAAAATGTCTTGATGTTATTTCTTAAAACTTAGTCTCCCAATATGAACCCTAATATTATAAATTCTCCCATCTATGGGAATAAAAACATAAATTCTATTTAAAAATTAATGGACCATAGATTTTAGGTTGTTGAAACATCTTCATCATATTCCTTATAGTACTTTATAATTATCTTATTATCCTCAAACAATCATTCAAGACATATCACGGTTTCCAACTTACCACCTACATGCCACATTTTAGCTCTGAACTCTAAAATTTCTTCTGTTATGAAATTGTAAACTTATAAGTTCACTATTCATAAATACCTAATCCATAATTTCATTAATGTTATAATATCAAGATGAGGATCAATTTCACCAATCAATACATAGACACTAAAAAATCACCAAAATATTCATCCTGGGGATTAGTATGGTCCACACTATATGTCTCAACTCATAAAGGTTAATTTCGAACAATTGTTCTGATAAAAATTTTATTTTACTACTGAAAAAATGTTTGTTATCTCAATGAAATGCATAATGTAGTTTTAAACATACCAAATATAATTCCTTGAATTTTTTTTTGATCCTCTTCTAGCTGACCTCTCCAAACAATTTCAGCCTCATCATCTAACACCGAATCACACAACCTCTTCTGATAACAATTACTCTCCCTATAAATCATATTGATAATATCTTGACACCCACTCCAAATTATGAATATATGAATCAGTTTGATTGTATAGTTTCATCACCAACCACCTACGGGAACTATCATGATCCACCAAAATCATTATCTCACCTCCAATCCAAATCAATCGTTGTTCTTGAGAACTATATACTAATCCCAATGTTAATACACCACCACCACCCAACACCTTAACAAAATTTTGAATATATGATTTCTTGTGAAACCATATCACATGTGATGTTCCCTTACATCAACATATTATTTTGACAACAACCAAACAATGGTAGTTAATACTATTTCCATGACCCTGATAACACTATGTTCATACACCTGTGGCTGATAAGATTCTCCCCACAATAAGTGTGTCATTATTATTTCCATACAAAACTAAAGAATGGATCTTAATATCCCATTATCTTTCCATTATCTAACACAATGAATGGATATGAACATCCATATCATACACATGTCCTGGAACCAAGAAACCAATAATTCTTGTTCCTAGCTCTCTAAAAATGTTATCCATAACATTCATAAGTAAAATGGTGAAATTAGGGTCCAATACTCATAATTACAAAGGTATTTATCCAAATATTTGGTTATACAAACAATTTTCCTCAAGAACTTCCTCAATAGGTTTGATTTATTCATTTGTGCCACTACATTTGAGACCCACTCATTAATAACATTAATCCCTAGAACCTGTATCAATGACCACCCAGAATGATCATACCATAGGACCCTAATACAACACCAATATCACCTCTTAACATTGAGTAACAACTCGAATTCAAAAAAAAACCCTCAAAACACCATTCCTAATAATTTCAAATTGATCATTCCATTTCTCATCTCATACACCACATATCGCCAATCAACACTGTAATAAGAGTTGTTCCCTAACAACTACAACAGACATCACAAATAAACTTCTTCTAAATCCATGACAATTCAGACTATCTTCCTCAGGTGTACTGACATATAAATAACCATATCATTGTTTCATAGACACTATACACCCTAATTACATTCAGACCTAGTAAGATCACATACTTTTGTAATACTTGGTCACAAAAAATGACTCATACAACCCTAATTCAAGTCCCACCAACAATATCTTAACACAAAAAATTCAGAAATCATGATACCATTTCACATAATATTTTATAACAAACCTGATGCATCTCACTCATTCCATTTCTAATCACATGAGAATTTTTTCATGGTTTTACCACTCAAAATCATGATTTTCTACTCATGTGTCAACTAAACCACTAAAAGTGAACCTAGATCTAATTATTTTCTCTACCTAAATGATCCTACCCTTTCATACAAGATTGATATAGAGAAAATTAAATATTCATGACTTTTTTACCCCACTTTTGGGTACCCAAAACCTCAAGGAAGAACATTAATTTCATTGGATCACCTTTAAATCATGAAATGATTGTACCAAACCCATCGGGTTTCCATCACCTAGGCAAAAAATACCAAAATTGACCCACTATGGCTATTTATTTTTCCCTTTCACGAAAGGATCATATAATCATCATTAGAAGTTGAAAAATTATAAAATCCAGAAGATATTCTTTTATAAATCCTATCATGAGTAAAACTTTTAGTCCACAACGTTTATGTACACCTATATGTTAGAAGAGAAAAAAAATATAAGTTTCTATAGACACATTAAATAGATAAACTATTGATATATTAATAGACCATTCCAACACAAGTATTCCTATTTCGTGTTAATCTAATGTTCCCTACAAGATGCGTGGACACTGGCCTCATTCCAATGTGATACATTCTAAAACATTAAATAAAAAATATTAATAAATTCCTCATATTTTTGAACCACATAAACCATAACATCGATAAGAGAAAACATCAATATTATACCCAAAATAACATAGTCTTTCCATATGATGGTGCTCATGGATCACCATCCCATCATCCATAAAAAGTTCATATACATTCCTAGACCACTTATCCAATATTTCAAAAAATATTAAATTAAAATTAAATGTTTAGAAAACATTTTTTAATTACTAACTTGAGATAACTCTATAATTTCTAGACATCTGAATTCATTGAAACTCATGAATTCATACCTATGTTCAAGAGGATTCAAACTAAATGTGTGGTCCTAATCCATGAATTGTGGACAATATTCCTTTAACTTAGAGTTCACTAAACAAAAAATATATAAAACATAATTTTTTTTACATATTATGCATAAATCTATAATCATTTAATTTCATAACAATTTTCATTTTAGAATTATACAATCATACATCATTTATATACCATTGATTCCATCACATATACATGATGAAAAATATAATAATCTATAATAGACACTAATTCTATACCAAATACTTACCTTCTCCCAATATCCAATAAATATCTAGTACCCCTATCATGATCCCTTTTTCATCGTATGTTATGACCTATTAAATAGATGTAAGATTTTCATGTACCCTATAGTCCTTTTATTCGGTGTGAGATATATATCTCATTATGGTCTCACTAATTACCCTTTGTGTACCCCATCCTAAGTGTGTATGAAGGAGGAAAATAAAAATTTATACTCAAGAACATCCAATTTTCATGTTCTAACTAGGACACTACAACTCCATGAACATCATGTCATCATGTTCTAATCATTCCACATCAACAATCAACCATACATTCATCCTCTATGGAAAAAATCTATTCACAATGTGACATTTCCTTTCACCCTTAAAAATATTCTTTCCCATATCTATAGACTAAAGGTTGGGAATCCACAAAATCCTTGGCAAATAACTAAGGATGTACGGTGGGTTCCAATGTCTCCATCATGCTATTACATCATTGTCCAAAGAGTTCTTACCAACAACTTCTCAATCAAGGAAAGGCTAAAAAATATGTCTTGATCACTAAATTTTCAATCAAGATATGCTACATCAATTACATCTCCCATAACATCACCTCACATATAGAACAAGTCCTCCCACTCACAAAATATAACACATAACCTCTACCACTAGTTACAAAAAAATAGGCACATTTCTTATAGGCTCTGTGGATAGATTGAGAACCAATAAAATAGGACATTAAGAGTAGGGCCAATCTGGGTAGATCCTATTTAGGTCAGAGAAAATTCATTTTCATACCTTGTGAATGTGGTATTACCTACCATCCCAATTGTTTAAAAAATTAATTTCTTTATAACATAGTTTTATTTAATAAAATAAGATAAAATATTATGATTCAACTACATTTGATTTCTTTTCACCCTAATGGTCACACATATTTTCAACCCATTCATATATAAATTCTAAATATGTATAATTTATTTTGAAATAAGATATAGTAATAATTATGAATCAAATTTACATGGTACATCATCCCACATCTCAAATATAAATCTCATCTCATTTTCCATCAATTCTAATATTAAGATATCCATTATAATTAAAATATAATATTTGGATATATATGATCTTTTTAATAATTTATATTATATTCTTATTAAAAATATTAATGAAAAGTCATTATCATGGGAACCCTAATTTCATCCTCTAATTTAGCAACCCAACCCCATGAGCCCAAATTCAATGTCTATTTAAATTACAATTGAAATATTACAAGGAATCAAATCCTAAAGTACCGAAATGATTAGCTGTATGTGTAAACCAGATATATACATGTTTCTTGTATTTCAAAAAAATAAAATATATACAATATAATTTCATCTTATTTGACCACAATAATATTAATAAATATAGTGTATTGTTGCATATCATTCTTAGCACACTCCATGTAATCCTAGGAAAATGTTACAAAATAATGGTGAGATAAAATTCTCAGTGTGGTCACTTATAGAAGAAGAAACAATAAATTAATGAAATTAATAAGAATTGAAATTTAATAACTGAACACATGTGCCTTGTAATTTATAAACTAGGAAAGAAAATTCATAATAAATATGGAATTGTAATAGCTAAAAACACATTCCATTTAAAATAATTGGATAAGGAATAATAAACATGGAAAGGAAATTAATTGAAAACACATGACTTCTAAAATAATTTGTTAAGTAATTATCAATATTCCATGGTAAATAACTGAACCACATGCCATTATATTAAAAAAATAGAATTAAATTCATCCATAGATTTTTGTTCATAGATAAATGTCATGGATAATAATGAAGGAAATGTTTAATTATAATATTTCATGTACCCACTACATATAACAATATCATCAAAATCTTTGACATGATGGATTATGTCTGTGGGTAGAAACACATCTATTCTACTTTGAAACACAATCTAAGGGATTATAGCCCACTAATTGTTTTCTCTTGAAGCAATCAATGCATCATGGGGATTACTTGAAATGGTCCCCAACCCATAGGGCATGCATTAAAAGGTCTCCATCCTATAGGGATTACATCAACCATTCCTCAACTGGTATAGTGCATGTCCATGACAATCCTCCTATATTGAATAATAGACTTAAATAAAAAACTACCTCATCAAATATTGATATATAGTAAAATAGATAGATTCATCATTATTTAAAAATTAATTAAATTACATTAAAGTAAAAATTCTATGTAAAAATTGTATACACTTTAAGAAATAATCATATCCAAAAGAAATTATATTCATAATTTGTGGAAATGTATTGTTCACTGATCACTAGGAATTGATTATTTCCTAATAACCAGAAAATTAATTTAGGTAGTGAATGTCATTAAAATCATTGGTCAAAGGATTCATAAACCATATGAATGACAAATAATGATGGTATTAACAAAAAATATCACAATTAGAGTAAAATAATGGGTTTTCCCTTCAGTAAGAAAATACTATAAAAATATTTTTAAAAAATTCTCTTGAGGAGAATATATTTTCATTTGGAAAAAAATATTGAAAATTATTGTCATTGAAATTAACAATTTAAAAATTATTGTTTTTAATAATTTACCTTTTAAATATAAAAATTAATCATTAATGAAACTATAGTGGGAAATTCTATACATGTTGTACATGGTAAATAGAATATTCCTTTTATAAGGAAAAAGTTTAGAAACATGCCTTTTCAAAAAGAGAACATAATATTCATTTGAAATGTTTTTTAAAATAAAAAGGTGAAAAAATGTAATCCATTAATAAATTTTTTATGCATAAAATAATTATTGATATAATTTATAAAAAACATGGTTTTTATAAGAAAACATGATCTTTTACTAAGGTGGTAAATGATGTTGGGTTTTCTTGAAAATGATTTCTTAAATCTTTTATATACCAAATAATGTAAAAAGAGTACAAATATTTGAAAAAGATAATTAATTGTGATTGGATAAGAAAATTAATGGTTTTATTGAAAAATATTCATATAATTTCGTCAAATGGAAATTCAAATGTAAATAATCCCTAATAAAATGAGATTGTGATGTAAACCAATGAATAGACACAAACATTTATGTGAGACTCAATGAATGAATATACTATGTATGTAAAATTTAAATCCATAAAAAAATTAAATATATAAATATATAGTAATAAGTTATTACACAACTAATAATAGAATATTTATGACAAAGAGGATGTTATATAACCTAATGAAAAGAAATTGGGTTTTGAAATTCTTCCCAACATGGTAACATTTAGATACAATACCCTTAGAATAAATAATTCACATTAAAAATGAAAATACCATGAAGATAAAATAATTCCTCATATAATATATGAAAATGGTAATTATATACCTCACAAAAAATAATTTATTTGGTAATATGAAATTTATCTCATATATTTAAAAAGATAGATGAAAATCCCTTACCTTGTGTTTCTTTTTCTTGTAAATGTATTTTATATTCTAGAATAATATGGTTAAACCTATGGATAAATTATTCTAGAACCATATTAATATTTGTGATATCATATATGACCTGATTAAAATATATTACAACTCATTTGTTGGTAATAATTTATTATTATTATTACTTATGTTGTCAATTTCCTAGTTCTTCGTGTATGTTTTGGATTGAATATTTTTTCTTCAAATTACATAGATCATGATTTCATCATCTCCAGGATATAATCCATGATGTAATTATTATATATATTAATTATATATGTATTTATAATAATCCATAATATTTGGATATATGAAATGAAATTCAATGTTCATGGAGATGGTAGGTCGTACGACGCATAAATGAAACATTTATTTCTCTTTGTATTATAATAATTGAATGTAAATGATATATAGGTATATTATAATTACATTGTTATATTTAGGTAGTTAATTTCAAATATTTTTTAAAAAATAAATCTCTATATGTTTCATGTATAGTGTGAATGAATAACATCTCTTTGAGAGGGAACTAGACCACACATCCACAAACGATGTTATCATATTTACACAAAATGGAGAGCATAAGGGTATGTGTAATATAAACATTAAAGAAGAATAATTAAATTATAAATATAATAAATGTAATATATAAATATCATGTCCATCATAATTCACAACCATTAGATGTTGTAAAGAAAAAATTAATGACATCATTTTGTGACGTGGTAGTTCACCACACACATAATCAGTAAGATAGTTTCCCATTAGATGGAATTTTGTGTAATTTTAGGTAAAAAAAATTAAAAAAAAAATTAGTATATATATGATAGTTTTTTTAATTATATTTTCATGTAATAATATTATTTTAGGTTATTGAGAATAAAAATTAAAAAATAGAGCTTGGGAAAGGATGTTACCTTCTCTTTGGGTAACTCCTTTTGGTTTGCACCAATGGGATTCCCATGATTGTTTTTTTAGAAATCAAGGATTTTAGGATTTGGGGAGGTATTAAATGGATCAATTTAGGTAAAACATGTTCGTTTAAATTTTGATTAAAAGTTTTGAATTAGTTGAATGGATGAGTGCCTTTTTATTAGCTAGGAGGAGTGACAATTCATGTAAATTTTTGAAAAAAGAAATCCTCACACGTTTTCTTTTAAATAATGGCTCCAATAATGTTAAAAATTATATACAAGCAATGATTGGGTCTAAATATTTCCAAAAAATACCTTTTTTCAAGATATTTGGTCATTTGGATCATAATTTTACTGTTTAGTCCATTGTTATAACAAATATTCTCTATATTATTGTAATTCATATTAATAACTGTCAATAATTCTTTTTATAAAAACAAATTTGGACTTCGTAGATATTATAAATTATTCTAAATCAAAATATTTGATACATTATTATGAATTCCAATCACAAAATTGTATTATACTAATTTAAATTTAATCTCGTAGATGGGAAGGAAAAAGAGTTTTTTAATGTAATATGTTTAGATGCTTTCTAGGCGTTTATAATAATATTCATTGTAAAATTTATTAAAATTATTAAAATTATATTAATATATGAAACATATATCTAACTGAACATTAATATGAATCAATAATTTAATATATTATTAAAAATAAAACAGATGAAATGTTGTTTTGAATTAATGTTTTTTATTTTTCCTTATTCATCAAAAAAATGAAACATCATAAAAAATTTCCAAAAATTCACCCAACCCATTTTTTGATTGTTATATTTCAAAAATTAAGTTTATATTGACATATAAAATTTATTAATGTGTCAAAAATTATATTTAAATAGGTTCACCATTAAAAGGTGACAAAATTCCTTTAGAAAAATATTGATTTGCATTCAAAAAATTAGGTTTTCTATTATCTTATGAATATCAAATTTATTGGATTATGGTTAAAATTATTTGAATGAATATATAATATATATTTATTTAATTAATATCACTAAATAATTATATCTGATTTAATTAATTAGGATAAACCCACCTTTTGGGAATAAAAATTATTCTATATAAAAACATTTCCTTTATATTCAATTCGATCATATATTCATTTGTAATTAATTTGAAACCAATGAAATAATTTTATATTTTTGTAATCTATATATTTTTATTAGATAAATAATATTATTCTTAACTTCTTATTTAATGGATATGTTATAACTTATGATGAATAATAATATTTTTCACAATATATTGTTTCTCGGTAAAACTCGATCTTTCTTCTAATACAAGTCATTGAAGAAAATCATTATTGTGGGCGATGAAAGCCAACTCAGTATCACATGGATTTATATATTTGGATTTAATTTATTTAAAATTGTAATTATATTGAAAATTATTGTGATATTAAATTCCCTCACACACATGGTGTTGCGTGTAATACGTGATATCAAATACAATTGCGGCATTTCATTCTGCCCACCATAATTAAATTGTGTCCATACAATTTAAACTCAAACATGGCATTAAATTTATTAATATTTACTATGTATAAATCCATAATCATGAGAAGGGTTCATAAAAATACACTATAAAATAGGTAATGGGGTGTATATAGGTCATGTGAAATTACATATAACCAGGTCTATAAGTGAAAGAATATTTTTGGAATATGGAGATATGTGAATAGAGGAAGGAATAAATATCTATAAGGAGTGATTAAGGTCATCAATAAAAAAATTAATTAATAATTAATGTTTAGGGCCTCAAATTTATAAATTCATGAAGATTCAATAGGCCATCGGTTCAACAAAAGATAAGCTATCCGGATAAAATTTAATTTCTAGATCAGTTTCTTAATGTTTGGTAATTCATTTAATTCAAAATGATGAATGGAAATAAATTTTATGAATATATATATATATATATATAATTCATACTTTTTTTGATTTGTTAAATATATATATTATCGATTAATATAGGTAGATGATATCTAAAAATTAACATTGATTCCTGAAAAACTAAAATAAACTTTTACCAGATCATAAGGCCCAAAAGATTAGCCATTACATTTATATCTAACTATTTTCCATTGCTAATATGATTAATTATTTATTCACAAAACCTAAAAAATGATTCCTTTGGTTTATAATTATCCTTTATTTACATGTTTATTTTTACTAAAAGTAATTACATATTAACTAGGACATCACATAGGCCAGTGGTAGGCGTTAAACCATAATCATTCTTCGGTCATGGGACCATATCCCATGTCTGTTCTGGACTTCATGTTTTGTCACATGGAATAAAATTTTCCATTTTCTAAATCCATATTAATATAATTATAAAAATAAATAAAATGGAAATCCATGAAATTTAGTCACTAAATAGAATTTTAACAAAGGGTTTAAATATGTTTTTTTTTCAAACCTAATGATATAATTTGACTATTATTACAATTTCAATATTTATAATAAAAACACTGAAGGTTATTAATACCTTTGAAATCATATCTCTAAAATATAATGTGACAATTTATCAAATATGATTTCCACTAGAACACGTACTTCCCATAAGATTCTAAAAAAGTTCCTTCATATTTTTACACTCCCATTACATAAAACCAAAACATTTATTTAATAATTGATCTTATTTTCACCCTAGATAAACATAATATTATCCTAGGTCGTTAGTTTTCATTTTATACTCAAATACTTAAATAATTTTTTGTAATGAAAAATTGAATTATCCTATGAATTTCCCATGGAAATGACAACCTAGGTGCAAAGTGATGACATTTTTTATATACGGGTTTTTGCTCGAGTCAAGGCTAACACACGTTGTTAGATTTGTAACTCCAAGGAACATTTTATCTAGAACCAATTCCACATTTTGTATCCATAAAAGAATGTATTTCTAGAAAAACACATATAATATCTTCCTTAAAAAATTGTTGGATATTATTTTATAATAATCCTCAAATTCTACCTTAGGGTTATTTTTTCTAATCATTGCTTTCCTAAATCTAGTTCAAAATATTTCTATAAAACTTCTTTTGAAATGAAATTTTGAGAATCGACACCAAAAGCCTATATATGGTGTTTACTACAATTAAATTGGAATAAATTGAAGGATCAAAATATTTTTGGTTTGATGAGTTTAGTAGTATTAGTAAACTGGATACATACATGAGTCTTGTATTAAAATTTAATACACTAATTACAACATAATATTTTTCTTATTCAATGATACTTACCTTATTATATATAGTGTATTCTAGAATAAATTTCATAACAAATTTTAGGGAATCCATGGGAATGGAATAAATATAAGCGTGAGCACAAATGTTTGTAAGGCTAAATATCGCTCAATTAATAATAAAGTAATGAGGCTAATCAATGTGAAAAGGTAAGAAATAACCATATATTTAAAATAATCAATAAACTGGAAAATAAATTCATAAACATCTTGAAATGGTTAATAAATGAAAACAATATTGATTTAAAATAACTGTATAATGAAAATAAAAATTGACTGTAAATAACTAAAAACACATTCTATTTATAAAAACTAGATAAGGAATTATCAATATAGAAATGTATATAATATACAAACTTTCCATTATATCAATAATATAATAATGAAATTCATTCATATAATTTTTCATAATGATAATATCATGGATAATAATGAAGGCAATTCTTAATTATTGGATATCTGGTATCTTTACCATGACACAATATTAGCATGTCATTTTATAATAAGTCTTAAGTATGTGGTTAGAAAACCATTTATTTTATTTTTAGAAAAACCAAAAGGGTTCATTGAAAACCAATTTCATCTCTTGATACTATCGATGCATCATTGGGCATACTGTAAATAGTCCCTAACCCATTGGATTTCATTAACCGACCCTAAAAACTTAAGTCATGAATTAACTGGTCCCCAACCTACATAGTGCAAGTCTAAATCATTCATCATATATAAAATAATATATTAAAATGAACAAAGTTCCTTATTAAATATCCTTATTGAGTTGATGATTAAAATTTATCAATATTTAACTAGTTAATAAAATAACTCTCAAGAAAATATCGTATGTAAAATTAGTATACGGTTTAAAAAATATTCATTTCCATGGAAAATGATATATATAATCAGGGGAAATTTAATGTTCAATGGTCACTGGAAATTTGATATTTCAAGTGGACTACCAAAGGAATCATGTTAGTGAATTTCAATATTATCCTTAATCAAAGGAGTCATAAACCACCTAGAGAAATAATAATGATGGTATCAATACAATATATCTAATGTTGATTAAAATAATGATTTTTTGTAGTTGATAAAGGAAAATATTAAAAAAATATCTTTTCAAAATATTATTGATGAAAATAACATATTTATTTAGAAAAAATTAGAATCAGTTTCATTTAATATAACTTTTAAAAATGTTTCATTTAGTATATATACTTTTAAACATACAAATAAAACTTCAATGAAATGATGGTGGGTAATTCTGTAGATCTCATATAAGGTGGTAATACCATTCCTTTTATAATCATAATGTTTAGAATAGTTACCTATCCATAAAGAGAAAATATGATTCCTTGGAAAACGTTTTTAAAATAAAGAATAGTGTAAAAATGACTTTAATAAATAATTTTTTTAATGCTTAAAATCATGTTCTAAAACATTTTTATAAAACTAGGTTTTGAAATGAAAATATGTTCCCTAAAAATATAGTTATAATATGGAACTACTAATTTCAAACATTCCCAAATAAAAATAGTATAATATAATTAATTGATTTATAGTACAATGGTCTTATAATTTTCTCAAAAGGAAGTTAAAATGTAAAAGTCCCAAATAAAATGAGTTTGTGAAGTAAACCCTTGAAAAGACCATAACATTATTGCAAGACTCAACCAATGAATATATTGTATTTTCCAACTTTAAATCCACAAAAAATAAGTGTAAATACAATAATATATATAAAATGTGATTAAACAAATAATCAAAGAATATTAATGATAACGAGGAATTAATATAACTAAAAAAATAGGGTAATGTAAAATTTCACGACATGGTAACATTTAATTAAAATACACATAAAATAAATAATTCAAATTGAAACTAAAAATACCATGAGTATAAAATAATTCATAATATTATATATCAAAATGTAAATTATATACACCATAGAAAATAAGTAAGTGGCGAATGATACATTTTTCTTATAGATGTAAAAAGTGAGATAAAAATCCCTTACCTTACATTTTTTTTGGGTGAACATTCTTTAAATTACTTTATAACGTTTTAAAAGATGTTAATAAATTATAATTTAACCTTAATAACATTTATTATATAAAAAATTATCTTATTATAATATCTCACTAGCCATTTTTTAGTAATTCTTCATTATTTTCACTATTTCATTACGTAATTTTCTAGTTCTTCGAGTATGTTTGGACTTTTCACTAGTAGGTCATATTACATAGATAATGATTCCATAATATCTAGAATGTATATAATGAATTAATTGTCATATATATTAAATATATATTAATTTTTATTAATCCATAATATTTAGAGATAATAAATAAAATTCCACATTCCTTGAGATGGTAGTTAATACATAAACATGAATGCTAAATCCATTGCTTATTATACTAAAATAATGAAAAGTAAATGATATATACATATTTTGTAATTAAATTATTATATTTATGTGATATATGTCTTATATATTTAAAAAATAAATTTTTATATGTTATGGGTATTGTGTGAACGAATCAAATCTCTTTGAGGGTGCGGTAGTCCACGATTTCACAAATGATGTTATCGTATATACATAAAATGGAAAGAATAAGGGTGAGTGTTATGAAAAATTATAGAAAAATAATGACTAAAAAAATCGTATACATAATATATATATATATATATATATATATATATATATATATTCCCTATCATAATTTTTATCCATGAGAGGTGGTAAATGAAAAAAACAAATGATATCATTTTGTGAGGAGGTAGTTCAACAAACACATAAACGGTATGTTAATTACCCATCAGATGGATGTTTATGTATGTGTTGGAAGAAAACATAGAATAATAAAAATAAATATATTTAGGATAAATTTTATATTATATAATCATGGAATAATATATTTTTAGGGGTTGGGGAATGAAAATAAAATAGAAGAACACGAGGAAAGATGTTACCACTTCCTTGGGTAACTCCTTCTGGTTTTCACAAAAGGGATTCTTTGGATTGATTTATTCCCCAAAATATGATTATATGAGTAGGTGGGGTTCTCTAGGAGCTATTTTTGCAGATCATGACCGAGAAAATTTTGATTGAGTTGTGTTAATAAATGGGAGGGGCGAGTTCCTTTTTATAGTGGAGGTGGAGAGGCAATTCATGTAAAATTATGAAATAGGAATTCCAACCACAATTTTACAAAGACATGTTTCTCCAATAATGGGTAAAATTAGATATTATAAAACATAGGGTAAAAATATGGCTAGAAAATTGATTTTATTACCTGTTTCTAGGTCATTCTTTCCACTAAATATAAGGTTAGTCCCTTGTTAAGCTAATTTTCATTTAATCATTGTTATAGATTTTAATCACATTCACTAATATTTTTTTATCAAAAAATAAGTTGGATATTATATGAAATGAATTATTCAGATAAGATATATGGAATCCATTTTTTAAATTCCATTCACATAAGTGGTATAATATAGTTTTAATTTAGTCTTACAAATGGGATAACAATGCTAGTTTTAAAAATAAATTAATCAAAATTTTGAAATGTTTTTATATTAAATTTAAAAGTAAAAGTGATTCCAATGACAGAAATTGGAAATATTAATATAACATTAATCTAGTTAAACATTTCAAAAAATAATAAATATAATTTATCTTTATATATTAAATAGAAAAATAATTATTTTTGACTTAAAATTCCGTATTTTTTACTATTCATCATAAAATCAACCTTCAAAAACAAATTACCAAAAATTCAACCAAAACAAATTATTGTGATTATATTTGAAAAATAATGTTATTTTGACATATTTAATTTATAAAATTATCAAAATGGATTTATATTAGGTTCTCCATTAAATGGAAGTAAAAGTTCCTTTAGAAACATTTTGATTTTTATGCAAAATATTAACTTTTCTCTTATCTTATGGATATAGAAAATATTGGATAAAAGTAAAAAAAATATTATATGAAATTTATAATATATATATATTGAATTAATATAAATCAGTAATTTTAATTAATTTAAATTATTTGGATAAAATAGCATTGTGGGCATAATAATAGTATTCTATAAAAGAAATCTATTTATATTCAATTGGTTCTTATTTTGATTTATAATTCATTTTAACCAATAACTTTATTTTATATTTTTTTCAACCATAGATATTTATAATTTAGTTATTAATATTCATAACCTATAATTTAATGACGAAGTTATATATTATTTTAAACAACAATATTTTTTGTTATATATTGTTTCTTATTAAAAACTAATAATTTATTTAATGCAAGAAATAAAAGAAAGTTGTTTTTTTGTGTGAAACAAGTTAACTCTGTATCATGATAATTTCAATATATAGTTACAATTTATTTAAAAAAGTAATTATATTGTATATTCTAGGGTTATTATATTCTATTACGTTCTTGTTTTTTCATGCCAAGCACTCTATCGAATATATTGTTGTTAATTTATAATTTTATAATGTTACATTCCCCCAATAATAATGAAATTGAGTCCTTTAAATTTAAACTCAATCCTAGTAATAAATAGATATATATTTATTATTTTAGAATCCCTCATCATGAGGAGGTTTCAAAAATTATTAACTAGAAAAGAGATAATGGGATGTATAAAGGTCACATGGACTAACATATAATTGGGTCTCGAAGTAGGAAAAAACCCATTGAAAGTGGAGATATGTGCATAGATGAAATGCATAAATATTTGTAGGGTTCGATTTATATCTTCAATCAAAAACTAGTGAATGTTAAATATAAATTTACGGGATTCATAAAAATAAATCTATGATGAATAAAAAGACATTCAGTTCAACAAAAAATAATCTATTTAGATTACATTTTATTTCTACATCATTTTACTAATGTAGGTTAATTAATTTACTGACAAATGATATAAGTAACATACTTACTGAAAATATTTATATATGTAAATTTTTTATGATTTATTCATTCTTTGATCAATTTGAAGTTCATCTATTACATAAAAAATGGATTCTCAAAAAATAACGTTGATTCTGGAAAAAATAAAATGATCAATTAATGGATCATAAGACCCATAAAAAATGCCTTTATACATGTCTCTAAATATTTCCCAAAACAAATATTGTTAATAACTTAATCTCTAATCCTAAAAAGTGATACCACTGGTTCATCATTATAATTTATTTTCTAATTTTTTTTGAAAAAATTGTATATTAACTAGGACATTGCATAGTCTAGTTGTAGGTGTGAGACCATAATTGTCCTTAAGTTATGGGATTATGTCCCACATCCTGGCAATAATTAATGGGATGTCACCTAGTGTATAGGTTTTCATTTTTTAAAATCATATTAATATAATTTACTGAGTAAATAAGACATAAATATTTCAAATTTAGTCACTAAATAAACTTTTAACTATGGTTTTCAATTGTACATTTTTATCAAAACCTAACTATCTACTTTTAAATTTATTAAAATTTCATTAATTATAATAATACAACTAAAGGTTATCATTAAATTTAAACTCTTGTCACTAAAATATAATGAAATTATTTTTTAAATAGTTTTTCCACTAGAAAATATAAATTCCATAAGATTATATAAAATGTACTTCATCTTGGTATACTTCTGTAACAACCTGAGATTTTATAAGATACATTCTTTTTAATTTCATTCATATCTTCTATTGTACGACACACCAAGATTATCTTGCGCTATACGCAACACTGTATTAGCTTGCAGTATGCGCAACACTTTTCTTGGCTCTTGTTACACACAATTTCAAGTTCGTTTGATTGAAGTTATTCTACGCAACATTGAGTGTATATATATATATATATATTAAATGTATAAATAAAATATGGTTGTATTCTGTTATACGCAACAACAAAGGAGTTGTGCACTACACGCAACCCTGACTTGGCTTGCATTACACGCAATCGCGACCTTCCTCGATAGCGTGTGTTGTACGCAATACTGGGTTTTACTAAACAACGATATATTATTATAATATTGTTATGAAGTAGACTTTATTAATAGTGTTAACTAAATTTTGAATGTTATAACATTATTATTCATCTTACACATTTATAGAACATGGTATAAGAACAAAATAAATTTTTCGGGTAAAATAAGTATTTTTAAAAAAATACAGTTTTGCCGCCTTTTGATGGTGCACACAATTTAAATATAGTTTTTGACATGTTAATAAGATAAATTTGACAAAATAAAGTTCTTATTTTGAATCAGGATATAAAAATTTACATTAGATAAAGTTTTGATATCATTCTGATAACTTTCATATTTTAATGAATAGTAAAACACGCTATATTTTAATTAAAAACAACTTTTTTCATCGTAATATATTATGTGGTAAAATTATAATATTGAATGGTTTTAAAGTATAAATAGAATATATTTTTACCATTTAATATAATGTATGTCATTATCATTGATTTTACCTTGAATTCATAGGTTAAATTAATTCAATCTTTTGCAATGTTTTAAAGAAAAACCCGTTTTCTTTCGACAACGGGATTAATTTTAATTTAATTTCTGCCACTTTTTTGTATTGAATTTGGAAAAATGGATTCCTTATTTGGAATCAGTGGATCCAAATTATGTTAATAAGATACTTTTTATTTTTGGGAATTATGAATAGTAACTACGGTAAATTTTATTTACCATAGTTAAAGGTAAATCGGTTAATTAAGGGTAAATATAATATTTTAAAATTACCCTAACAAATGTCAAAATCCTATTTGAAGACTAAAACTCGACCCATATCACCTAAGGGTTGGATTAGATTCATTTAATTTAATTTTTTCAATGAAAATAATTTAATTATTATTAAAACCAAAGAATGTGACAACATGTCACTTTCTTAAATCTTATAAGTATAATAATTTTAATCTAGTGATAAACTTCATGAAACTTAGAACATGAATAGTCTCCAAAAATATAATACAATTATCTACATCATAGAAATTTATTTAGAATTTATAGGTATGACAACCCTGCTTTTTAATACATCTTAAACATGCTTTATTACATAAAACTTCACTTGATACAACAAAGAAGATCGAGAGGTTTAGTGTATTTGGGGATTAGGATCATTACATAAAAACTTTAAACTTGAAATACAACATCTTTATTGAAAACTTCCTTTACATGACCACTACATTCCTTCGTACTTAGCATTGCATGGGATAACCTGAGGACATGCATAAGAAAAGGGTGAGCTATAAAGCCCAGTAAGGGAGTACATAATGAATAAAATGAGGAGTACAATACATGTTAGGCAATAGGCATATCAATAGAGCATAAGAGAAACCTGAACATAAAGGCATGATAAAGCATGATAATCATAACATGGAAATGTGGCAACAACACTTAACATTGAATTAGCATGAGCCAAGGCTCATTGCACATGGAGCATGAGTAAACCCTCATTGCACTTGAAGCACGAGTAAACCCTCGTTGTACTTGAATTAGCATGAGTAAAAAAAAATCATTGCACATGACGTATCATGATACTATACTTTACCCAATGCATTGGAGCGCTATAAAGGGCGCACCCTTCTTAAACATTTCATTTCATGCATAAGTGTGCCACATGGATCATAAAACATGGATTCATAAAACATAATAATTTATTCCACGATAAAGGAATGTGGAATTAATACATGAAACTTTACAATCAATATGTAAATGTGCATAAAGGTGAATACCCTTGATGGAGAAATGGGCATGATATTTACTACACAAGGACATTGGCTTAGAAAATCGGTGTGATTTCGGCAGCGTAACGGCGTGACATAAGAATTCATAAAAAAGGTTGATGAGAGAGAAAGGGGTTCCTCATCATATTTACATGTAATGGACAGTAAGGAGGTCATATAGATA
The DNA here is from genome assembly GCA_963277665.1 of Viscum album. NCBI lineage: Eukaryota > Viridiplantae > Streptophyta > Magnoliopsida > Santalales > Viscaceae > Viscum > Viscum album. Next base: position 1,114,403,868 of record OY728147.1, read on the forward strand.
CATGTCCCAACAATTGAAAAGGAATTTAGATTCATGATACAAAAGTATTGCTTGAATATAAAAGAGGAGAAAAAGGTTTCTTTCGGAATTTCGGCATAGTAACGGGTGTACATGGGAGGATTTTAATGAGAGAGAAAGGGGACTCCCATCATTCAAAAAATAAGAGGGAAGTATGGGAGAGATTCGAAACCATACCCCAACATTCATAATTGAAATTAAAAGGGCAATACAACTTAAAGAAAATTGACAAAAATGAGAAAGGAAGAAAAAACCCTTACTTGGAAGTGTGCTTCCAAAGGCTAGAGAGAGGCTTGTGAGAGGCTTCTTGGGAGCTTGGTGCACCTTGGGAGGATTCTAGATAGATTAGGGAAGAGGTTGGGCGAACTTCAAGGGCTTTGAGTGAGGAGGAAGTGGGAGCTTGGGTGGGTTTATATAGGAAAGGTGAGAGAATTCTTTATTATTTAGGTTTGGGACCCCTTATATTAAAATAATCCAAACCACAAACCATCCCATGGTATTTGCCCATGATTTCTGGAAAAGGAAATAAGAAAACAATATTTTACAAGGCCAAGGTCCGAACTTATTAAAAAATTAGGGTTGCTTATGTGGAGGTGAGTCACACTCCCATGGAAATTAATTTAAAAAGGCAAAGTGTTGAATAAGTCTTGAGGGCTCCATTAATGCTTTGAAAAGTGAGTCAAACAAACCCAAAACCTCATTATTTTAGTGATAAAACATATATTGGCAGAACATAAGGATTATTTTATTTTATTACATCACCATTGGGTCATTATGATGTCATAAAACACATTATATATTTAAATGGTATTTAATTTTTACCCAAAAATTTGACTGTCTCAGAAAATTATGGAAATTTCACTGTTGGATAATTTCGACGTCTTGATTCCAAAAATAATATTTATTTTATCTAAATAATTTTCTAAATATGTGAATTTTCATTTTTAAAATAAAAACCGACATTTATAAAAAAATTCACGGGTTTTGACAGAAATGGCTTTCAAACTTTAATAAAAAATTTAATTGCATTCATAAAATTATAAGATCATTTATATTTAATAAAAATTAATGTAATATTAATAATAATATTTTAATAAAATATTATTTAATTCAAAAATACTTTAATTTAATAAAATATAATTCTTAATTAAATAATAACTAAAAACACCATTTGTACTTTAAAAAAACAAATTACAATTTATCAAAAATGACTAGAAATTATATTCATTATTATATACAAAAGTAATGTGCATGAACATGGTACTACTTATTTGTTACATAACCCCTTAAAATAGCCGCATAAGACCTAAGGGTAAGGTGTGCGATGGTGACAGACTCTTGGGGCGGCTCGGATAACATCGCTCGAGTGGTAATTTCAATCAACTTCCACTTTTCCCGTAGACGATCACATTCGAGCTTGACTTGATGAAGCTCAGCTTGGGCTTGGTCAAGGGCAATGCCCAAAGACGCCACCTCTTTTCCGAGCTCTGACAAATGGGCTTCGTAAGGGGTAATTCTACTGGATGAGGCCATCGCTTCCTTTGTCTGGGTAGAAATGGGTTCATTAAAGCCTTATATTTGTACTACTCATATGATCACTGTTCAATGACTATAAAAGTAACGGTCACAAATCTTAACGTAAAACTAAAGAATTTGAAATCTTATAAAAACATTTTTCATAAAGAAACATTTAACTGGATCAAGAGGGATTTTCCATTAATGAAACTTTGGGTCGTTACAATATTCCCCCCATTAAGAAATTTTGCCCTCGAAATTTTCCTTTTCCCACACTAAAACAAATGCGGGTAACTCAGCTTCATCATATCCTCCGACTCCCAAGTTGCTTCTTCAAACTTGTGGTTTCTCCACAAATCCTTGACAAGGGGCATTGTCTTATTTCGTAGAACCTTTTCTCTACGATCTAAGATCTTCACTGGTTGCTCCTCATAAGAAAGATCATCTTCCAATTGTACCGCCTTGGAAGAGAGTACATGTGAAGGGTCTGGTATATACTTCCTTAAGAGGGATACATGAAAGACATCATGCACCTTGGCCATAGTAGGTGGAAGTGCTAGTCGATAGGCCATAGCCCCAACACGATCAAGAATCTCAAAGGGGCCGATGTACCTTGGACTTAACTTCCCTTTCTTTCCAAACCTCATGACCTTCTTCCACGGAGATATGCGTAAAAACACCATGTCTCCGACTTTAAACGCAAGGTATCGTCGACGATTATCTGCATAACTCTTCTGTCGACTTTGGGCTGCCTTGATATGCTGCTGAATGGTTTTTACCTTCTCCACCATTTCTTCGACCATTTCTGGTCCAAGCAGCTTACGTTCACCGACCTCATCCCAACATGCCGGGGTTCTACACCTTTTCCCATACAGGGCTTCATATGGTGCCATTTGGATGCTCGAGTGGAAACTATTATTATAAGAGAATTCAACTAGAGGAAGATGTTGATCCCATCCTCCTTTAAAGTCCATTGAGAAGGCTCTCAACATATCCTCAAGTGTTTGGATAGTCCGCTCGGATTGGCCATCAGTTTGAGGATGATAGGCCGTACTGAAGTTCAGTTCAGTATTCAGAGCATGTTGAAGACTCTTCCAAAACTTAGAGGTAAATCTTGGATCTCGGTCAGACACAATAGATAGTGGTACTCCATGGAACCGTATCACTTCCCTGATATATATCCGTGCCAGTTGATCCAAAGAGAAATCCTCTCGAATATAAATGAAGTTTTCATTCTTTGTAAGACGATCCACAACAACCCAGATTGCATTTTTGCCTTTAGATGTCCTTGGAAGTCCAGTGACGAAGTCCATGGTGATGTTCTCCCATTTCCATTCTGGTATGGGAAATGGTTGCATCATCCCCTTTGAATTCTGCCTCTCTGCCTTCACTTGCTGACACACCAGGCACTTTGATGTATATTCAGCGATCTCCTTCTTCATATTATCCCACCAAAAGTTTTCTTGGAGATCTCGATACATCTTTGTGCTCCCTGGGTGAATAGAGAAATTTGAACTATGTGCATCATCCAAAAGTTCCTTCTTCAGCTCCGAACTTGATGGAACACATAGTCTTTTCCCAAACCGCACAATTCCTTCTTCATTAACATTAAACTCTGAGGATTTTCCCTTTTTGATAGCTTCCACTTTTTCTTGGATTCCCGCATCATCCTTTTGAGCATCCTTTAACCTTTCCAAAAGAGATGGTTGAGCAATCATTTTTGAAAGGATTGATGATGTTCCCTTCTTTATGATTCCCATATCCATCTTCATCAAGTCTAAGAAGATTGGATCCTTCTCAATTCTCATCATTGATAGAATAGCTGGATCCTTTCTACTTAGGGAATCTTCCACCTTGTTCGCTTTCCCAAGGTGGTAATGTATTGAACAGTCATAATCCTTGATGAGCTCTATCCATCTTCTCTGGCGCATATTAAGCTCTTTATGTGTGAATATATATTTAAGACTCTTATGGTCAGTATATATCTCACATTTCTCTCTATAGAGATAATGCCGCCAGATTTTCAAGGCAAAGATCACCGCCGCCAACTCCAGATCATGCGTTGGATAGTTTCACTCATGGATTTTCAACTGCCTTGAGGCATAGGATATCACTTTATCATTCTGCATCAGCACACATCCTGAGCCCTTCTTCGAAGCATCACTGAATACCACAAAAAGCTCTCCACTTGTGGGTAAAGTGAGCACGGGTGCAGTGATAAGCCTCCTTTTCAACTCCTTGATGCTTTCTTCACATTCATCACTCCAAGAAAAAATTACTCCCTTTCGAGTTAGCTTGGTAAGAGGGTTGGAAAATCGTGAGAAATTTCTCACAAATCGTCGATAATATCTAGCTAACCCCAAGAAGCTACGGATATCAGTTACCGATGTTGTCCTCGGTCATCCCTCAATTGCATCTGTTTTGGAGGGGTCCACAGATATCCCATATCTTGTGATGATATGTCCCAAGAATGAGACTTCCTTAAACCAGAACTCACACTTGTTGTACATGGCATAGAGATTCTCCTTGCACAAAGTCTCCAGTACAGTTCTTAAATGCTCCTCATGGTCCTCCTTGGTTTTGGAGTATATTAGAATATCATCTATAAAGACTACCACAAATTTGTCTAGGTAATCTCTAAAGACTCTATTCATCAAGTCCATAAATATTGCTGGAGCATTGGTGAGTTCGAAAGGCATTACTATGAATTCATAGTGCCCGTACCTTGTACGAAAAGCAGTCTTGGGGATATCTTCCTTCTTCACCCTTACTTGATAATATCCCGACCAGAAGTCCACCTTGGAGAAGTATTGTGCTCCACGCAGCTGATCAAACAAGTCATCGATTCTTAGAAGAGGATACTTGTTATTTATCGTGATTTTGTTAAGTTCACGATAATCGATGCAAAGCCGCATTGACCCATCCTTCTTCTTGACGAAGAGGACTGGTGCACCCCATGGTGATGCACTTGGGTGTATAAACCCTTTATCCAGATTCTCCTGTAGTTGTTTCTTCAGCTCTTCAAGCTCAACAACAGCCATTCTATATGGAGTCTTGGATATTGGTAGCTCCCCAGGTATGAGTTCAATTGAGAACTCAACATCTCTTCTTGGAGGAAGACCAGGAAGTTCCTCGGGAAATACTTCAGCGAATTCCCTCACAATAGGCATTTCTTCAAGGGTGGTTTCTTCCTTGAACTCAATCATCTGAGCCAGATATGCATGCTCCTAAGGCAGTAATATCCATGCTTGAGATGATGGAGCTAAAGGATATTCATCTTCCTCCTGAGACTTGTTAATAATCGGGGGTCGATTCTCTATATGGAGTGTGATTTCCCTCTCCTGACAATTTATGTTGGCTCTATATAAGGAAAGACAATCCATGCCAATAATTGCATCAAATTCCACCAAAGGGAGTATGACGAGGTTCGCTGGGAAATTCAATCCATAGATTATAATAGGGGAGGAATTATACTCATGGGATGCAATGATTGCCCCATTTTCGTTACTCACTGACATCTTTACTTCCAGGATTTGTGGTGGTGCTGTGATTGTTCTACTAAACATTCGAGATATAAATGAATGCGTAGAACCTGAATCAAAAAGTACGTTCGCTATTCTTGAATGAATAACTAGCGTACCTATCACCACTTCGTTGTCGGGGTTCACTTCGGCAGAAGTGATGGAAAAAGTTCTTCCTTGCTGTCTTGGAGGTTGCTGGTTGCCTCCGATAACCCTTGGATTAGGGCACTGATTTGCAAAATGACCCGGTTCATTGCATTTGTAGCATTGAACAACGCGTTGAGGTTCGAACAGAGCGTTCCTCTCCTCTGTTGTAGCCGTGGGTCCTTCTTGCTGATAGTTAACAGCTAGGTTCCCTTCTCTTCCACACTTGAAGCATTTTCTTGTCCCCCAAAGGCAATTTCCATGGTGCTTCTTTCCACATTTTTGGCAAGTGGGGTGCTGGAACTTCTTAGCGCCGTTGGATTTATCCATGGGACCACCAGCATTGAAGTCCACCTTACACTTCTTGTCCCCATGATACCCCTGTGATTCTATGATCTCCATTTCAACCTTGAGGGAACATCGGACAATTTCCTCATAGATGTCGAAGTCACGGATCGCTAATACTTTCCGCAAGCTAGGCTTCAGCCCACCAAAGAAGCGTTCAACCTTGCAATCGGGGGTAACGACAAAGCTGGAAGCGTATCATGAAAGCCTTGTGAAGTTTTCCTCGTACGCTCCCATAGATTCTTCATCTTTCTGTTTGAGGGAAAGGAAGTCCCTTTCCATCTTAAGACGGAGGGTGCGCGGAAAATATTTATCGAAAAACATCTTCCGGAATTCCTTCCATTCCAAAGCCTCAATCTCCTCCTCAGGCTTCGTATTTTTGATCAACGTCCACCATTGATCAGCTTCACCCTCCATACGATAAGCCGCCAGGATAACCTTCTCTTTTTCAGAGCATTGGAGGATGGATAATATCTTTTCAATGGAGTTGATCCATTGTTCAGCGATCGTGGGATCGGATGATCCACTAAAAGTAGGAGGCCTTTGTCTCATGAAGCTTTCAATAGTGACTTGTTCTTTCTTAGGGGGGGTTGAACGTTCCTCTTGACCAGTGTTTCTATTCAAAACTTGAGTTAGCTGAGAGAGAAGCGTGACAAAGTTCGCGATTTTCGCTCCCATTGGATTGGGCATCTCATAAGTACAATCATCACACTGATCTTCACAACGGTTGTTAACCCGAGTTCTCCTATTACCGGCCATTGGCAGGAATAAAAGGAAAGTTAGGGGTAACACATAAAGGGTAATCCAAAGACAAAAGTTGATGAATTATAAATAAACTTTAATCTCTTTAACTCATGAGTATATAGGATTCAATCCAGGATTTTTATGATCTCCCTTCTAACATATATTCTTAGGGGAATTTTTCCCTTAATAAGGGTTCATACTAAGATTGTGAATTTATCAAAACATATCCCCCGGGAGTGTCGTAACCAAGAGTGCATCAAGGCCCGTTGTCGTGCACCAGTTCCCGTTCGAGTGCAGCTCAAAGTGGTGTTTTCGGGTTTTACCCCTAGGATACATCTGTTCCAGAGCCGCCTCTACCTGCTCGTATCCAGACAGGGATGTATTTGTTTGATAAACAACTTACTTAGTATTTACCAAAACTTAGGGATGTTTTTATTATGCTTAGTCTTGTATCTAGGGCTTTACTAGGGTTTCCTAATCCCAAAAATAACTAAACCTATCCTCTGATACCAACTATGACAACCCTGCTTTTTAATACATCTTAAACATGCTTTATTACATAAAACATCACTTGATACAACAAATAAGATCGAGAGGTTTAGTGTCTTTGGGGCTTAGGATCATTACATAAAAATTTTAAACTTGAAATACAACATCTTTATTTAAAACTTCCTTTGCATGACCACTACATTCCTTCGTACTTAGCATTGCATGGGATAACCTGAGGACATGCATAAGAAAAGGGTGAGCTATAAAGCCCAGTAAGGGAGTACATAATGAATAACATGAGGAGTACAATACATGTTAGGAAATAGGCATATCAATAGAGAATAATAGAAACATGAACATAAAGGCATGATAAAGCATGATAATCATAACATGGAAATGTGGCAACAACACTTAACATTGAATTAGCATGAGCCAAGGCTCATTGCACATGGAGCATGAGTAAACCCTCATTGCACATGAAGCACGAGTAAACCCTCGTTGCACTTGAATTAGCATGAGTAAAAAAAACTCATTGCACATGACGTATCATGATACTATAATTTACCCAATGCATTGGAGCGCTATAAAGGGCGCACCCTTCTTAAACATTTCATTTCATGCATAAGTGTGCCACATGGATCATAAAAAATGGATTCATAAAACATAATAATTTCTTCCACGATAAAGGAATGTGGAATTAATACATGAAACTTTACAATAAATATGTAAATATGCATAAAGGTGAATACCCTTTATGGAGAAATGGGCATGGTATTTACTACACAAAGACATTGGATTAGAAAATCGGTGTGATTTCGGCAGCGTAACGGAGTGACATAAGAATTCATAAAAAAGGTTGATGAGAGAGAAAGGGGTTCCTCATCATATTTACATGTAATGGACAGTATGGAGGTCATATAGATACATGTCCCAACAATTGAAAAGGAATTTAGATTCACGATACAAAAGAATTTCTTGAATATAAAAGAGGAGAAAAAGGTTTCTTTCGGAATTTCGGCATAGTAACGGGTGTACATGGGAGGCTTTTAATGAGAGAGAAAGGGGACTCCCATCATTCAAACAATAAGAGGGCAGTATGGGAGAGATTAGAAACCATACCCCAACATTCATAATTGAAATTAAAAGGGCAATACAACTTAAAGAAAATTGACAAAAATGAGAAAGGAAGAAAAAACCCTTACTTGGAAGTGTGCTTCCAAAGGATAGAGAGAGGCTTGTGAGAGGCTTCTTGGGAGCTTGGGGCACCTTGGGAGGATTATAGAGAGAGTAGGGCAGAGGTTGGACGAACTTCAAGGGCTTTGAGTGAGGAGGAAGTGGGAGCTTGGGTGGGTTTATATAGGAAAGGTGAGAGGATTTTTTATTATTTAGGTTTGGGACCCCTTATATTAAAATAATCCGAACCACAAACCATCCCATGGTATTTTCCCATGGTTTCTGGAAAAGGAAAGAGGAAAACAATATTTTACAAGGCCAAGGTCCGAACTTATTAAAAAATTAGGGTTGCTTATGTGGAGGTGAGTCACACTCCCATGGAAATTAATTTAAAAAGGCGAAGTGTTGAATAAGTCTTGAGGGCTCAATTAATGCTTTGAAAAGTGAGTCAAAGAAACCCAAAACCTCATTATTTTAATGATAAAACATATATTGGCCGAACATAAGGATTATGGTATTTTATTACATCACCATTGGGTCATTATGATGTCATAAAACACATTATATATTTATATGGTATTTAATTTTTACCCAAAAATTTGACTGTCTCAGAAAATTATGAAAATTTCACTGTTGGATAATTTCGACGTCCTGATTCCAAAAATAATATTTATTTTATCTAAATAATTTTCTAAATATGTGAATTTTCATTTTTAAAATAAAAACCGACATTTATAAAAAAATTCACGGGTTTTGACAGAAATGGCTTTCAAACATTAATAAAAACTTTAATTGCATTCATAAAATTATAAGATCATTTATATTTAATAAAAATTAATGTAATATTAATAATAATATTTTAATAAAATATTATTTAATTCAAAAATCCTTTAATTTAATAAAATATAATTCTTAGTTAAATAATAACTAAAAACACCATTTGTACTTTAAAAAAACTAATTACAATGTATCAAAAATGACTAGAAATTATATTCATTATTATATACAAAAGTAATGTTCATGAACATGGTACTAATTATTTGTTAACTAACCCCTTAAAATAGCCACATAAGACCTAAGGGTAAGGTGTTCGATGGTGACAGACTCTTGGGGCGGCTCGGATAACATCGCTCGAGTGGTAATTTCAATCAACTTCCACTTTTCCAGTAGACGATCACGTTCGAGTTTGACTTGATGAAGCTCAACTTGGGCTTGGTCAAGGGAAAAGCCGAAAGACGCCACCTCTTTTCCAAGCTCTGACAAATGGGATTCGTAAGGGGAAATTCTACTAGATGAGGCCATCGCTTCCTTTGTCTGAGTAGAAATGGGTTCGTTAAAGCCTTATATTTGTACTACTCAGATGATCGCTGTTCAACGACTATAAAAGTAACGGTCACAAATCTTAACGTAAAACTAAAGAAGTTGACATCTTATAAAAACAATTTTCATAAAGAAACATTTAACTGGATCAAGAGGGATTTTCCATTAATGAAACTTTTGGTCGTTACAATAGGGATTAAATAATTATCATTTATTATGACACAAAGATGATGCAGTAATTGTCTTATTAATGAAATATTGACATAATTGATGTTATAAATGCCCAAATAAAGGTAATTTGAGACTTTTTATGACTTAAAATAATTTTCTAGGTTAATATGACATGTTTTTGGTGATTTAAGTAACTTGGTTCGAACTTATCATTCTGTTATGAATTTCATAAAAATCATGTACCAAATAGTGTCAAAATTGACATAAATTAGTTTTTAAAACAAATATTATATTATTAATTGTTATTTTATTCCTAAATATCTATGGTTCGGCCAAATTACTTATATAAGATTATATATATTAATAATAAACAACTTGGGGTTCGTTTGGTTTGATATAGTAAGTTTATTAACCATATAGTGTAAGAAAACAAAAAGACACGGTAAAAGTTCAATTATTTAACTTAGAGTTAAATCTAATTGATAAGGTTAAAATAATAACCTAAACTTGTCTAAATACTATTGGATGAGAGGATTTCGACCCATCCCCCATTTATCTTCTAAATAAGACCCTTTGTAACTATTATAAACCGAATTTGACCTTAATATAAAATAATATTTTGAGATTTTCCTAAGGTGCCCCTCTTCTGCCTTATAAAAGGGCACCTCCTCCCTCTCCTCCTCACACCAATTTGAGCATTCAAGCTCGGCCAAACCCTGAAAAAATATCTTATCCACTTCCCTAGTATAATCCTAGAGGTCCAGGCTTTCTTCAAAGACCATCCGTAGTTCTTTAAGTGGAGGATAAGAAATGGCGCGTCAAAAAGAGGTAATATCCATTACCGATCTTTTTCAATTTCATTCTTCTTCAACTTCTTCTTCTTTAGTTGTTTCATGATAAAGTAATAACATAAGTATTTCTTATATACTGATATGTTATTATAAATACGAAACAACTCTAATTAACCTTCTATCCATCCTACGTAAAAAGGAAATCACCGCGCGTGCGTACGTACGGAATACCGTCTCCACGCCGTGGTGTAATCTATTTTCCGCCACCACCTTAATTTGATGGGTATAATGGTGTAATGAGTAACTATATATGATTATTATAAAGTGATATTGATACTGAAATAGTATACATACACTTAAACACAAGTTCATGATCATGAGAACGATGTCATCGCTCGTGCGTACGTACGGACTACCGTCTCCACGACGCGATGAGATTCATTCTCCACATTAACCATTCATGAATGATTATAAAGTATATATAATGAATAATAATGAAATATATGACATGTTAAATCTACTGGATTTATGTATATATATATATATATATATATATATATGTATGTCGTCTACTTACTTCCATTCAAGACAATAAGGAAAGGAAAACAGCGTTCATGCGTACGTACGGACTACCGTCTCCATGAATGATGTGTTTCATTTCATTTATCTATCTATTATATATATATATATATACTGAATATATATGATATATAAATCATGTTTTATATTCTTGAAGTAAGTAAATGATGATATAAGTAATAATAATGTCAAGAACAACAAGTCCAAACACCTACGATAAATGAAACGAATTTACCCAAAACGCTTCTTTAACATGGAATTTAGAAAAGAACGGGTAATATAAAGTAATAAGTGAACCATATATGATATAGTAACAATGAATATGATTCTGTAATAAGTTAATGACATTATTTAAATCATTATACAGGAGGTTCGGATACATACAAATCATATCGTACATAAGGTAAGGGATAAATTTTCAATCTCATTTTTTTATCTGAGATTGCTTATACGTAAGTATTTACTGGGGTTACGTTTATCATCCATGACCATGATTTCTAAAAATGATTTCATAAAATGTTTACCATTATTCCATGGATGTTTAAAGGAATTTTTACCCTTTATTTACTTTTTACCACATTGTATGAATGGAATCTTTCCTTTGGTTACCATATAAGGTACTTTTTGACTTTTCCGACAAAAGTACAAGAAGAATGTTTTTTTAACTTATACGACATGAATGGATTTTTAAAACATTATTTTCAAGAAGAATCCTTTACAAGTTTTCACGTTTATTTTTAATCAACTTATTTTAGTTAAAAGTTGTATGACATGTTAAGAAATGAAAAATGTTTTTGAAGAAGAAAGGATATTTTCCTCAAGAATGGAGTTCAAGTGTTTTATCAAAATTATTTCCCATCTAAGACAATAAAGGGTTCTATTTTTATCCCTATTATTACATTGATTTTATTATGTTGTGATGTAATTATTTTTATGAATTCCTTTATCTTATATTAATTGTTTTATGATGTCATGATGTTTAAGATTCCCGTTTGTATTACATGGGTTATGCAATGATGTATGATTTCTGATTTTGTGGCACACATAAGAATGGTATCATTATGAGATGGGTGGGACCTATATCTCCCTCTAATGCATTGGGTAAAGATTTTATATCTCATGAGATAGACATGGCTGGAACGGTAGGTTATACCGGTTCAGTGAAACAGGACTGAAACGTGGGTGACTTGGTTTAGAAATGGACTTTGTCCACTAAGATAGTCTCAGCAATGAGTCTTGACTAATAAGATATGATTCTCTATGATTATGTGTGTATGCCACAAAGTTTCATGTTTTATGTTATGATTATTGGGATTTCATTTCACTACTATGATTTATCCTATGTTATGAAATTATACTCTCTTTTGCAGGTTAAGATTTCCAAAATGTTATGTTCTTATGAATATGATGTGATTGATATTTCTTTTGTTTACACTTACTGAGTATTTTCGCTCACCCTTTTATGTTTTCTTATCCCCAGGATATAAAGAACGGTTTTAGTTAAGAAAAAAAAGGAAGATCTTTATGGGAGATGTTGAAGATCATTCACCATGATTATAATATTACATTCCGAGTTTCCAAAGACACTAAACTATTACGGTCCTTGTGTGTGTCTTTTTGTTATGTAATAAGTGTTCCTCAAAAGTAATGTAATGTCCTTGTACGTCAAGATACGGGTCTCTATAGTTGGTATTAGAGGAAAGGTTTAGTCAACCTTTTGAAACTAGGATGTGAGAACGTTAGTGAGATCCCTAGAGATATTTCTAAGGTATGTCTAGGGATGTCCCTAAGGATAAGTATACATATAGGATATAGTCCTAGAACTATGGTAACGATCTTAGAATTTAACCTAAGATGTTAGATATTGATGTTACTCCCCCTTTATTATGATTTTTGCCTCTAACACTATTCTTTTTGGGTTTTAGAAAATGACTGGAAACAAGATGATTCACGATAATGGAGGATATTATGGACAATGGAATGATATTCTTCATGAGAAACCAAATGAAATGGGATTTGGAAGTCCAACCATCATTATTATGCCGAATCAGAAATCTCATAATATGATCAATAAACTCAAATTTGGTAAGTTTCCTGACTCTGCTAATAAGAGAAAGATGGAGTTTCATGATGATCATAGAGGAAAGAAAGTTCAATTTCCCCTATGTAAATCATGTGGGAAGAGGCATCAAGGATAATGTTTCAAAGGAACTGGAAGATGATTTGGGTTTGGAAAAGAAGGACACAAAGCCAGTAAGTGCAAAGGAAAAGGTTCAGTTAACACCAGGGATGAGGATAATGGTATTGCTACGACATCAACAATGGTTAAATGTTTTAAATGTGGAATGTACCGGAATTATGCAAACAAATTCCCTAAGGTAAAGTCTCATGAAGAGAATCAGTATGGTCGTATGGGTGGTATTTCTGTTGATGATGATGAAGAGACTACAAATGATATGTGAGATGAAATAATTGTTGAAGCTCGGTCAATGGTTTAAGAATGTAGTGGAATGGTTACATGTTTATCATGTGTAATGTTGTATAAGTAATCTCATGGTACTATGGAATAAAGAGACATATAAGGATTGTTACACTGTTGTCTTTCCTTGAGTTTTGAAAGTGTATGATTAATTGTACCAGTATCTATGAAATATTATTCAGATATTTTTGGAATGTATATGATATGCGCATAATGAAGGGATAAGGATAAAATTAAATGTTTGATAGTATTCATGAGCTCATGACTGATATAAGGAGAAGGTTATATCATGGTTTGAGTATATAGAATTTTTGGATTTTGGTATGTGGAAAGAGTTAACTTTTGAGAGCATTCATGTTTTCACTAAGGTTTAATGGGTAATCATTTTTCAAGAGAATACATGATTAAGGTTTTCACATGATTGGAATGTGACCAACAAGATATATTGGGGATAAATGATGGTATTCACATGCTTGGTTGATGACATTTCAAGTAATCGTTTTCTTTATACTATAATCTTGGACCGAAGTATTTTGGATAAGCCTAAAGATTAGAATGGATTATGTTGGACATTAGTTAGTATTGTTTAAGGATAGAACCTTTTTTTGATATTATTGATGGGATGATATAGTAATGTAGTTTTAGAAAAAGGACAACCTGCAGGACGGGCGACAACCCATCGCGTCGGACATGGATGTGGGAATCGAACCCACAACCGAAGTGCGACTAGCCTTTATCACCTACCACTGGCCTACAGAAAGTCCCTGGTTAGTATAAACTAGTTTTATTTTATTAAGCGGTATGATATATGAAGTATAAGTTCATTTTTGGAACTATATATGATTAATCTCACTATAGATGGACTTATGTATTTTTTTGATAACTTTTCTAACCTTTTGTTTGAGACAGATGGAATGAACCATCATTCTATCACATGATCTTGTAACACATCACGAATGACAAATTCAACTTCATTTCTTTAAGAGATGAAGTGGAAATTTTCCACAAAACGACCAACGGTGAGACTATACCAAAATCATGAAAGTATTTCTTCTAATTCCAATTTCATCAACTTTAGGGAAATGATCTTGAAAACCAAAAATGTTTTCCTAGTGCTCTTATATCTGATGAATCAGATGGTACCTTAGATCGTCAAAAATTTATGGCTTTATGATTGCTGACTTTTCCAAAACCATGTTCTCTACCACTCTCCATCATAACATGATGGTTAGATTTCTCTTCCACGTCCATATTTTCTTCTATATAGAAACCCAGTGATGAGTTCATTTGGGTAATAGTTATATTTCATACTTTAGTTTTTAATGTTCAGTTTTGGTATTTCTTTTTACGATGTGGGTTTTTATGAATAGTAAACGATTTATAACCCCGACGAATTTCGAGGGTGAAATTCATTTTAAGGGGGGTAGAATGTAACAACCCAAGATTTTATAAGATACATTCTTTTTAATTTCATTCATATCTTCTATTGTACGACACACCATGATTATCTTGCACTATACGCAACACTGTATTAGCTTGCAGTATATGCAACACATTTCTTGGCTCTTGTTACACACAATTTCAAGTTCGTTTGATAGAAGTTATTCTACGAAACATTGAGTATATATATATATATATTCAATGTATAAATAAAATATGGTTGGATTCTATTATACACAACAACAAAGGAGTTGTGCACTACACGCAACCCTGACTTGTCTTGCATTACACGCAATCGTGACCTTCCTTGATAGCGTGTGTTGTACGCAATACTGGGTTTTACTAAACAACGATATATTTTTATAATATTGTTATGAACTAGCCGTTATGAATAGTGTTAACTAAATTTTTAATTTTATAACATAATTATTCATCTTACACATTTCTAGAACATGTTATAAGAAAAAATAAATTTTTCGGGTAAAATAAGTATTTTTCAAAAAATGCAGTTTTGCCGCCTTTTGATGGAGCACCCACTTTAAATCTAGTTTTTGACATGTTTATAAGTTCAATTTGACAAAATAAAATTATTCTTTTGAATCAGGATATAAAAATTTACATTAGATAAAGTTTTGATATTTTTCCGATAACTTTCTTATTTTAATGAATAGTAAAAACACGCTATATTTTAATTAAAAACAACTTTTTTAATCGTAATATATTATGTGGTTAAATTATAATATTGAATGGTTTTAAAGAATAAATAGAATATATTTTTACCAATTAATATAATTTATATCATTATCATTGATTTTACCTTGAATTCGTAGGTTAAATCAATTCAATATTTTGTAATGTTTTAAAGAAAAACCCGTTTTCTTTCGACAACGGAATTAATTTTAATTTAATTTCTGCAACTTTTTTGTATTGAATTTGGAAAAATGGATTCCATATTTGGAATCCGTGGATCCAAATTATATTAATAAGCTACTTTTTATTTTTGGGAATTATGAATAGTAACTACGGTAAATTTTATTTACCATAGTTAAAGGTAAATTGTGTAATTAAGGGTAAATATAATATTTTAAAATAACCCTAAAAAATGTAAATATCCTATTGGATGACTACAAGTCGACCCATATCACCTAAGGGTCGGATTATATTCATTTAATTTAATTTTGTCAATGAAAATAATTTAATTATTATTAAAACCAAAGAATGTGACAACATGTCACTTTCTTAAATCTTATAAGTATAATAATTTTAATCTAGTTATAAACTTCATGAAACATCGAACATGAATAGTCTCCAGAAAGATAATACAATTATATACATCATAGGAATTTAGTTATAATTTTTAGGGATTAAATAATTATCATTTATTATGACACAAATATGATGCAGTAATTGTCTTTTTAATGAAATATTGACATAATTGATGTTATAAATGACCAAATAAATGTAATTTGAGACTTTTTATGACTTACAATAATTTTATGGGTTAATATGACATGTTATTGTTTATTTAAGTAAATTTTTTAGAACTTATTATTCTTTTATGAATTTCATAAAAATCATGTACCAAATAGTGTCAAAATTGACATAAATTAGTTTTTAAAACAAATATTTTATTATTAATTGTTATTTTATTCCTAAAAATCTAAGGTTGGGCCAAATGACTTATATACGATTATATATATTAATAATAAATAACTTGGGGTTCATTTGGCTTGATATAGTAAGTTTATTAACCATATAGTATAAGAAAACAAAAAGACACGGTAAAAGTTAAATTATTTAACTTAGAGTTAAATCTAATTGATAAGGTTAAAATAATAACCTAAACTTGTATAAATCCTATTGTATGAGAGGATTTCGACCCATCCCCACTTTATCTTCGAAATAAGACCCTTGGGAACCATTATAAACCGAATTTGACCTTAATATAAAATAATATTTTGAGATTTTCCTAAGGTTCCCCTCTCCTCCCTTATAAAAGGGCACCTCCTCCCTCTCCTCCTCACACCAATTTGAGCATTCAAGCTCGGCCAACCCCTGCCAAAATATATTCTCCACTTCCCTAGTATCATCCTAGAGGTCCTGGTTATCTTAAAAGACCATCCTTAGTTCTTTAAGTGAATGTTAAGAAAAGGCACGTCAAAAATAGGTAATATCCATTACCGGTCTTTTTCAATTTCTTTCTTCTTCAACTTCTTCTTCTTTAGTTGTTTCTTGATAAAGTAATAACATAAGTATTTATTATATACTGATATGTTATTATAAATATGAAACAACTCTAATTAACCTTCTATCCATCCTACGGAAAAAGTAAATCACCGCGCGTGCGTACGTACGGAATACCGTCTCCACGCCATGGTGTAATCTATTTTCCGCCACCACCTTAATTGGATGGGTATAATGGTGTAATGAGTAACTATATATGATTATTATAAAGTGATATTGATACTGAAATAGTATACATACACTTCAACACAAGTTCACGATCCTGAGAACGATGTCATCGCTCGTCCGTACGTACGGACTACCGTCTCCACGACGCGATGAGATTCATTCTCCACATTAACCATTCATGAATGATTATAAATTATATATAATGAATAATAATGAAATATATGACATGTTAAATCTACTTTATTTATGTATATATATATATATTTATGTCATCTACTTACTTCCATTCAAGACAATAAGGAAAGGAAAACAACGTTCATGCGTACGTACGGACTACCGTCTCCATGAACGGTGTGTTTCATTTCATTTATCTATCTATTATATATATATATACTGAATATATATGATATATAAATCATGTTTTATATTCTGGAAGTAAGTAAATCATGATATAAGTAATAATAATATCAAGAACAACAAGTCCAAACACCTACGATAAATGAAACGATTTTACCCAAAACGCTTCTTTAACATGGAATTTACAAAAGAACGGGTAATATAAAGTCATAAGTGAACCATATATGATATCATAACAATGGATATGATTCTGTAATAATTTAATGACATTATTTAAATCATTATACAGGAGGTTTGGATACGTACAAAGCATATCGGACATAAGGTAAGAAATAAATTTTCAATCTCATTTTTTTATCTGAGATTGCTTATACGTAAGTATTTACTGGGGTTACGTTTATCATCCATGACCATGATTTCTAAAAATGATTTCATAAAATGTTTAACATTATTACATGGATGTTTAAAGTCATTTTTAACCTTTATTTACTTTTTACCACATTGTATGAATGGAATCTTTCCTTTGGTTACCATATAAGGTACTTTTTGAATTTTCCGACAAAAGTACGAGAAGAATGTTTTTTTAACTTATACGACATGAATGGATTTTTAAAACATTATTTCCAAGAAGAATCCTTTTCAAGTTTTCAAGTTTATTTTTAATCATCTTATTTTAGTTTAAAGTTGTATGACATGTTAAGAAAGGAAAAATGTTTTTGAAGAAGAAAGGATATTTTCCTCAAGAATGGAGTTCAAGTGTTTTATCAAAATTATTTTCTATCTAAGATAATAAAGGGTTATGTTTTTATCCCTATTATTACATTAATTTGATTATGTTGTGATGGAATTATTTTTATAAATTCCTTTATCTTATATGAATTGTTTTATGATGTCATGATGTTTAAGATTCCCATTTGTATTACATGGGTTATGCAATGATGTATGATTTATGATTTTGTGGAAAACATAAGAATGGTATCATTATGAGATGGGTGGGACCTATATCTCCCTCCAATGCATTGGGTAAAGATTTTATATCTCATGAGATAGACATGGCTGGAACGGTAGGTTATACCGGTTCAGTGAAACAGGACTGAAATGAGGGTGACTCGGTTCAGAAATGGACTTTGTCCACTAAGATAGTCTTGGCAATGAGTCGTGACTAATAAGATATGATTCTCTATGATTATGTGTGTATGCCACAAAGTTTCATGTTTTATGTTATGATTATTGGGATTTCATTTCACTACGATGATTTATCCCATGTTATGAAATTATACTCTCTTTTGCAGGTTAAGATTTCCAAAATGTTATGTTCTTTTGAATATGATGTGATTGATATTTATTTTGTTTACCCTTACTGAGCATTTGAGCTCACCCTTTTATGTTTTCTTTTCCCCAGGATATAAATAAAGGTTTTAGGTAAGAAAAAAAAGGAATATCTTTATGGGAGATGTTGAAGATCTTTCACCATGATTAGAAGATTACGTTCTGAGTTTCCAAAGACACTAAACTATTACGCTCCTTGTGTGTGTGTTTTTGTTATGTAATAAGTATTCCGAAAAAGTAATGTAATGTCCTTGTACGTCAAGATATGGGTCTCTACAACTTATATTACATAAAACCAAAAAAATATGACATTCATATTATTTTTTACTTAAATAACTATATGTTCTTCTCACGTCATTCATTTTCTTTATCCATTAAAATCCTTTATAATGGTTTTTAATGAAAATGTCATTTATCCTATGTATATCCCCTGAAAGTGTCAAACTAGGTGTGTAGTAAGGCTGATTATTGAGTACTATGTTATGATTGAGTTATGATCCACAAAAATTTTCAGAGTGGTTATCCCTAGGTACATTTGTGTGACAACCACATCCAGTTATAGTATCCATATATGAATGTATTTCTAGAACACCCATATAATATCTACCTTACCTAAATTTGAGGAAGTTCATGTATACATAACCTAATTTTTTAACTTATGGTTATGTTCTAAAATTTATGATTTCCTAACTCTACATCCTAAGGTTACTAGTAAACATCATCTGATACCAATTTTAGTGACTTGACCCCATAATATTGGAGCCATACTCTGCTACTATTACATTAGAATGATTACAACAAATCAAATCCTGAGGGTTCAAAGCATTTAGTAGTCTTAGTAAACCATATACATACTTGATTCTTGTATTACAAATAAATACACTCATTACAACAAAATTATTTTCTTATTTGATGATAATATCATTACTACATCTAGAATATCCTTTCATATCACTCTTATCACAATTTATGGAATCTAAGGTAATGGAAACAAACTAAGAGTGATATAAAATTCTCATTAAGGTAAATTTTATCTGAATAAATAATTAGTCAGTGAGATTAATCAATATTGAAAGTTAATAAATGAACACACATTTCACATAATCAATAAACTAATAAGAAGGTGCAGAAAGTTTATAGAAGGGTAAATAATAGAAACATAGGCCATTTAAAATAACTTCATAAAGCACAATCGATAAGGATATGTAAATTACTGAAAACACATGCTATTAAAAATTATGGATAAGGAATAATCAATATGGAATTTTAAAAAGATAAAAAAATCTATTAAATCAATAAAATATGAATGAAATGAATCCATGTATTTTCTCATACTAAAAATTTCATAGATAATATAAATGAATTTATTATTTTTTAGATGTCATATATCTTGCACATAAACCACTTACAACAAGACCGTTCACATTATGATTTAAGTATATGTGTAGAAACAAGCCTATTATATTTGTAAAAAACCCAAAGGTTTTCTCACAGACTAATTTCATCTCATGTGACTATAGATGAATCATGGGGATTATGTTAAATTGTCTCCAACCCATAGGCATTGCATTAACCCATCCCTAATCCATTATATTTTCATTAACTGGTCCCCATATCCTACAGTTGATTTCCAAGGAATTAATCGTATATTTGATAATTGATTTAAATAATGTTCCTTATCAAATATCTCTATATAGTATAAGATATTGATTAATTAATTGTTTCCCATTTAATAAAATATAATTCAATAACATGCCATCTATAAAAAATTCATATGTTATATAAACTAAGAATATCCACATTAAATGATATGGATGTTTACAAGAAATGTAATGTTTAATTATAACGAAAAATTAAATATTTCAAAGGGACTAACAAAGGAATCAAAACACAACAACATGTTTCTTTGAATTCTTATGTTTCACACAACATTTAGTTATATCGAAAAATAAAATAATAATACTATTATTTTAAATGGTGGGTATCCCCTAGCAGTTGTATTGGAAATAATGAAAAAGACTAACTAAAATTTTGTTTTAAATGTTTTTTAAATGTATTTATATTTATCTAATAAATTTTAGAGGCTTATAATAAGAATGAATATGATTTTAAGCATGAAATACTCTAATATTTTTAAAATGTTGTTTTACCACATTTTGATGGAGAACTATTTTAACATCTAGTTTTTGTTTCAAATCTATACATTATATTTAATAAAACCCTTATACTATAGAATTCATTTATCATTATTTACATTGGATATATTTCTGATAATTTTTAGGTAATGTTCTGTTTTTTAATTAATAGTGAAATATATAACATTTAAAGACAAAACTACCATTTCATCTAATTTATTTATATAGTAAAATTGTACATTTAATTGATTTTATAATTTAATTGGATTATATTTTTATCACTTCATCAAATTTTTTTCATTGTAATTAATTTTACTATGAAATTGGACATAAACACATGTCAATGTTTTCGTAGTTTTATTTCTCAGAAACCTGATTTTTTGTTTTAACAACCGAAATTATTTTTAAATTAATTACTAAAACTTTTGTTTTTTGAATTTTTAAAAATGGATCCCATATTTGGAATTCATAGGTCCTAATTTTTTAAATAGATACCTTTTATTTTTAGACATTATGAATAGTAACTTCAGTAATTATTTTATTTAACATGGTTAAAGGGAAAATATAGGTAATAAGGGTAAAATATAATATTATAATAATATTAAATTATCCTAACACATGTCCTAATACATCTTAATGAGATATTTCCTACCATGGTCATCCTTGAGTCGATTTCGGACCCCATGGAGCCACATTTATGTGAAAATGACATTTTATTATAATTAATTTAACATAAAGGAAAATATAACCTAAACATGCTATTTTTACTATAATAATTTTTATATGGGGTTATATATTTGATATATTCAACTATAAATATTCATTATAAATATAAAATTATTTCTTACATCATGTTATTTTATTTATAATTATTATACATCAAATAAATAAATATATTTATGACACAATGATGATAGTGTGATTACCTTATTAATGAATTAATTAAATAAATGAGATTATTAAATATTAAAATATTTTTTTTAAGTTTTTTATTTTATAAACATATTTTATTGATTTTTATGACTTTGTATATTTGATGTAATTTTTTTTGAAACAATCAAGTTTTTATGGATTTTTAAAAATGTCATGATATGAATAGTTTAAAAATTGACATAAATGTATTTTTAAAACAATACTATTTTATTAAATGATATAATAGTCCTAAAAATAAACGATTATTTAAAATGACATATACTATTTTGAAAATTTCATTAATGAACGACTTGAGGGTTGATTGACATTTTATTGTAACTATATTTACCATATAGTATGAATATACCAGAAGACATGTTAAGAGATAAATTAGTTAACTAAGGGTTAAAGATAAAAGACAAGGTTAAATTTGTGACCATAAATTATTTAAAGCCATATTATTGAGTGTTTTTTGACCCAAGAAAATATTATATTTTATATAAATTACTTGAGGACCATTTTAAACTGAAAATAAATTTCAAATAAAATATTACTTTCAAATTTTTTTAATGTTCCTCTCCTCCAAATTATAAATGGGAATCACCCCAACCGATTTAATCACACCTATCAAGACCCATGGATCATCCAACATAATCTCCAAAAATCCCTCTATTTTTCTTATAATCTTTACATTAGAAATAAATGAATTCATGAAAGCCTTTTGTCATAAATCAAATGCAGTTACACCTTTTCATAGGTAGCCTCTTTTATAAAATTCCTTTCCATTATTTCACATCTTCACTCTATATTAAAATCTTATTCTTTTATTACATAAAAAATAACAAAACCCTCAATATAATAAGATGTTTTTGTGGTAGGGAGTTGAACTACACTTACACGCACCTCCATCTAATTGATATGAACATACTGTTTCTGTGGACGGTGAACTACTGCCTCAGGAAATGATGATTGTTGAATTTTTCCCTACCACCTCTCAAGGAGACCATAATGATGCCTCTATATTTATATTATATATATATATATTATTTATATTTTTCTATGATTCTTTTTTTATTTAAATAATACCATTATTATTTTTATAATGTGTTAATATGACAATTTCATTTGATGAAGTGATATCTACCTACCACTCAAGGTGATATGAATCGTTCATGCCATACATGGAATGTATAAAATATGGAGTTAATGAACTTATCTATCAAATATAAAATATTATATGTTATTATAATTATAATATACCATTATATCATATATTTTTCATTCAATTAAATATGAAAAAGAAAAGAAAGTATAATTCATGCGTATGTATGACTTACCGTCTCCACAAATGGTGCATTTCATGTCTTATCACCAAATTTTATGTATTATTATAAATAAATATATAATATATATATATATATATATTATATTTAAATCATTAATATTATTATAAAGATAATGTAATTTTTTCTATATGGACAATTTGAAATTATAACAAGTTCATTTTTGGACACATGTACTGAATAACGTCAAAATGACCGATATTAACTTAAAATTTTATTTAATGTTTATAAAGTAGTAATAAGTTATATAAAAAGAATAATAAACTTGAAAAATATTCTAAAGCATGCAGAAATTAATATAAGTTTCTTTTTTAGGAAGAATAAGGAACATACGTGATGTGTAAGACTTAAGGTAAGGGACTCCGTCTCAATCTCATTCCATTGAGGCATATTTTGATTTATACATGACTTTCTATTATATAGTGTATAAAAACCTTTTACATTTAATTTAATTCTATGGTAATCTTTTCTCTATGATGAGTTTTACTAAATAACAAAAAGAGTTTTCCTTTTTAACGTACAAGGTGACAAGGACCTATTCGCTGCCACAAGTATTTTTTGATATTTGGTTTCTTTAACTATCCGTAATGTTTTTAGAAGGAATGTAAATACCATATACCCTTTTTACATATTTTGGTATTGAAAATGATTTTTAGAAAGCATTTATTATGTAAATATCTTGAAATTTTATATTGTGATTACAATGTGGAAATGTTATCTTTCTTTTTTTCTTGTTTTATATTTTATGAATATATTATGGTTCTTGGGAATTATTTGGATATATGGGTGGTTATATGATAAACCAAGGTTGGGTGAGACAAAGATAGATCTCCAAATAATTGGGTATCATGACATCGGTAATTGTTAATGTTTCTCTTTAATGATTTAGGTAATAAACTATGTTGGGTATTCCAAACGTAACTCCCTATGTAGTTGTGAAAGCTAAAATGTATGTATATTATGGAAGCTAAAAGTTACCTTTTTTATTTTTGATTTCTATGTGTTATTAATAAATCTTTTGATTTCATGAGTTATGTTAAAGATATTATTCAATAAGATTCAAAAGTGTGAGTTCATTTATTTTTCTGTTTTGATGGACTAATGATTTCTTTCCTTATTTTATAACCCTAACTAATATTTTTATGTTTATCCCATGTTTTTAAATTTTTTTCACTACATAAAAGGAATGTAATAGAAATTATGATTTCAGGAAGATTTATATCAAGAAAAAAAACTCTTTTTTACTCAAATAGTTTTATTTTTTTGAAAATATTAGGTAGAGTAGAAGTGTGTAATTTGTAATTTTGGGGATATCATGTAATAGTTATGTCCTAATTCTCTAAATCTATAAACCCGAAACGATCCTCAATTTCTAATTCATGAAAAAACACAATATTATGTAATTCTTAATGCTGGGTTCTTATAGTTGGTATTAGTGGTCTGTTTAGAAAACTTTAGGAGTTATGAAATTGTTAAGTTAATATCCAATAATTAATTTATGGTAAGAATGAAATGATATAGCATTTAAAGATTACCATACTTAATTGCTTAATATTTTTCTGTGATCAAAATTGTATTCCACATAGGAAATAGGGCAGCTATGGTGGGATGACAACAAGAGGGTAACATCCTTCAAAATCAGCAACCTGAGATGGTCAAAATTAGAGCAAAACATTTTTATTGCAATGATGGTATAGTTGAATAAGGCTAGTAATGGTAGTGGTATCCATGAATGAGATCACCCCGATCAACCATATAGTAACATGTCAGTAGTGTACCATTTAATGTGGTAGTATCCCCCATCATTTGGATGATTATTAGACCATGTTCTTACTGAAGGGTAGTTTAAGGAACTGTAAAATATTTTCATTCTCATGGGGTGTTCATAACATCCAAATGAGAGTATTGATGTTTACTATTTTGAAAGTGAATTCAATCAGTGGTTGTCAATGGTTAAAAATATCAAGGGTAGAGAGTAGATTAATTTATTTATTGGGATGAATTCAACGGAATGCTTCTTCAGAAATATTTTCCTAAGATGGTTCGACTTTGGATTGAAAAAAAATTCTTGTAATTGAGGTAGGAGAATGACTCAGTGGCGTCTTATAAAGAAAAATTCACTCAACTAGAAAGGTATGCTCTAAAATTCAGATGGGATCTTGATTGTAAATTCAACCATTTTTACTCGATATTATAGCCAAATTATCAAAGGTCTTATGATTATCGTGAGATAAAATGTTTTGAATAACTAGTTCGATGTGCAGAGAATTTGGAAATGGAGTTTATTGATGACTAGGTGTTCTTTAAAAAACAACAGAATAAGAGGTTTAGGTGGAAGGAAAAAATAAAGAACTCTTTAAAAAAATTATGATGGTAAAAAAACTTAGTTTACAGTTTGTGAAAATTGTGGTAAAATGCACAGTGTGGAATTTCTTTTTAAAATATTTTATGTGCTTCCGATGTGGAAAAATGGGAGATAATGCTCGTAATTTCACAAAAAATATCAGGATAGTGGTAATAAAAAATATTATTTACAGTTAGTAAAATGTTTTAAGTGAAATGAAATTGGTCATTATAAAAATGAGTGTCTAAAGAAGAACTAAAATAATAGATAGTAGCCAAACTACAAGTAGAAAGGGGTGGTGAAATCCAATGCAACTAATTCAGTAGATGTTGGGCCATAAAATAATGTTGTATTAGGTACACTATATTTTTATTTAGATTGTTCTAATGTTTTTTTTTGATTCAGGGTCATCACACTCTTTCATTTTTGAGAAATTTTCTAGTAAATTGGGAATTCCAACTCAAGATATAAATAATGAACTTTTGTTTCAAACACCTAGAGAAAATGTTGAGACGAAAAGAAATTATAAGAACTTTCATATCTTTATGTGTGGAAATAATATACCAAAAAACTTATTGTTTTTCCTATATTAGTGTTTGATGTAAATTTAGATATGGAATGGCTTTCGGTTTATAATGCTATGATTAACAACAGAGCAAACTAGGTTTTTTTTAGAAATAATTTTTTTTGTACAAGAATGAACCCTATATTTTGATAACATATCAGGAAGCTGAGAAACTATTAAATGATGGAAATGAATGTTACCTAACAAATATTATTGAAAAAATTAATTGTTCATATTAATTATGTTTTAGTGGTAAATTATTGTCTTGATATTTTTCCTGATGAGTTTTCTAGTATAATAACTAATTGAGAAGTTGAATTTATTGTTGACATAGTTCCTAATGCTAATCAAATTTCAAAATCCTCTTATCGAATGGCTTCAATTAAAAATTTGAATCTAAATAATCAATTGAAATATATATTAGATGAAGGATTAATTCAAATTAGCACATCACCAGGGGGTTCTCCTGTCTTCTTTTTTAAAAAGAAAGATGGTTCAATGAGACTTATCATTGATTATAGAGCTTTGAATAACATAACATTATAGCACAAGTATCATTTTCCTCATATTGATGATTTGTTTCATCATCTCCAGGGAGCTCATTATTTTTCCAAGAATGACTTGTGGTCAAGGTACAATCAATTAAATATAAAAGAATCATATATTTTAAAGACCATGTTTCATATTATATATGACCATTATGAGTTTCTAGTTATGCATTTTGGGTTAAATAGTGCACCTTCTCTATTCATGGATCCTATGAAAAGAATTATCTATGAGATCATGGATATGTTTTTGGTTGTCTTTATTGATGATATTTTGGTATATTCTAAAATGAAATAATAGAATGAAGGTCATTTAATAGTTGTCTTGGAAACCATTAAAGAAAAGAAACAATATGGGGAATTCAGCAAGTGTGAGTTTTGGTTAAAAAATTTCATTCATTGGTCACATTGTTTCTAATGATGGTAAAATTGTTGATCCTGCTAAATAAAAAAATGTTTTTAAAGAATGGCCATGACCAAAAAATATAACCATGATTTGATGATTTATTGGTTTATGAGGTTATTATAGGAGGATGTTTTAAAATTTGACACTGTTATCAAGCCCACTGGCTAAGTTATTCCGAAAAGGTGTTATGTTTATCTAGACAATAGAATGTGATAAATGTCTTTAGGAATTGAAAAGAATATTGGTGAATGATCAAGTTTTGGAAATGCCCTCCAGAAATGGTGAATTTTTTAGAAATAGTGATTCTTCATTAGAAGGAATTAGTTGTGTCCTTATGCATAATGATCAAGTAAATTCTTATTGTTCACGTTAGTTGAAGCCTCTGGAGTTAGATTACCCTACATATGATTTGGAATAAGCTGCTAGTTTTTACTTTCAAAAATTCAGAAGCATCATCTGTGTAACATCCCAGATAAATGAATAATAAGACATATTTCATATTTATTAATATTTTTGACTTAAATATTAATTTTACCTTAAAGGGGTTACTATGTTCGATAGCGTACTCGATACGCATCAATGAGTTTCTTTGGAATCATACATTACACACTAATAATATAATATTATTATTTTAAATGGTAGTTACTCCTAGCTGTTGTATTGGTGGGAATGAACAAAACTAAATACAATATGACTATACATGTTTATTAAATGTATTTACATTTATCCAATAAAAGTTAGAGGCTTAAAATGTGAATGAATCTAATTTTAAGCATAATTTTCATTAAAAGGTCGATTTACCACGTTTTAACGGAGAACCCTTTTTAAATATTGTTTTGGTCACTTTAATACATTCTATATGAACAAATAAAATACTTCTTTATAATAGGGACATCAAAATTTAGTTTGTGTAAATTTTTGGAATTTTTCCGATAAAGTTCATTTTTTAATGAATAGTGAAAAATATTGTATTTTAATTCAAAAGTGATTTTTAATTTAATTTATTTATATGGTTACATTATAACTTTAATTGGTTTTAAAGTGAAATTAAAATATATTATTTCCATTTAATCCAATTTTTGTCATCGTAAGTAATTTCACTTTGAAATTGGACATAAACAAGTATCAATCTTTTGATAGTTATTATTTCTTAAAAAAATGCTATTTGTTTTGATAGCGGGAATTAATTTTAAAATTAATTAATTCCACTTATATGTTTTGAATTGTGAAAAATAGACATCATTTTTGAATTCTGAATATCAAATAATTCTTAGGTGAATATTTGGTATTTTTCTGAAAAACTTCAATTTTTGATGAATAGTTAAACCACTTAGTGGTAGTTAAAAAAACTGACTTTTTCATTTAAATGAAATTTTACCACTTCTGTGAATTGAATTTCCAAAATCCGACATAAATGGTTGTTATCAAGAAGTAAAATGTGGTTCATTAAGATGAAAATAATTTTTGGTGAATAGTAACTTTTGAATTTTATTTACCGCGGTTAAAGGTAAATAGGGTAATTTAAGGTAAAAAGAATATTATAATAATTCCAAATTACCTTAACACTTGTCCAAACCTTATTGGTTGAGTCATGTCCGACCATGGGAATCTTTGGGTAGATTTTGGGACCCCATGGAGCCACTTATAAATGATAATGACACTTTAGATTAATTAGTTTAAAGTAAAGGCCAAAATGACATAAACAAAAATCTTTTAGTAATTAATTTTTATATGGTGTAATATAAGAAATATTTTTGTTTATAAATATTCATTTTAAATCTAAAAATATTTACTAAAAGATAGTTTTTTTTATAATTTTTGGACTTCAAATAAATTAATTTATTTATGACACAATAATGATGCAGTATTTACCTCATTAATAAATGATTTAAATAAATAAGATTAAAATGATTAAAATATTATCCAAAACATGTACAATTCTGATTTGATGCTTCTTTTAGACCAGGATTCTTCTTATCTTCAACTATACTGATTTTCGGACCATTAGAAACCGAATTTCATTACATTATAAAATAATATTTTCACACTATCCTAAAGAGCCCCTCCTCTCCCTTATAAAAGAAGACCACTTCTAATCAATTCCTCACACCTCACAAGCCATTTAGATCGTCCAAACTCTGACCAATTAAACTTCCTACATCCCTCACCTCCTCCTAGAAGCCTTACCTTATGCAGAAGGCCCTTCAAGAAGTCCTTTTCGTTCAAACCAAAAGAATTTACCCAAATTAAAGGTAACAGGTTCTCTTAAATTGTTTTCATTTATTTTACTTATCCAACCCCTAAACTCTTTTTATTTCGTTATTTTGTTACAAAACCAGTATCCTAAATATAATAGGATGTTGTTATTAGAGGGATTATAACTACACTTACACA
The DNA here is from genome assembly GCA_963277665.1 of Viscum album. Lineage (NCBI taxonomy): Eukaryota > Viridiplantae > Streptophyta > Magnoliopsida > Santalales > Viscaceae > Viscum > Viscum album. Next base: position 1,114,433,339 of record OY728147.1, read on the forward strand.
CACCTCCATCTAATGGATAAATAACATAATGTTTCTGTGGATGGAAAACTAAGGCCTCACGAAATGATAATTGTTCAATTACATCTTACCGCCTCTCATGGTGGCCATTATGATGGAAATATAATTATATATGATATATATTACTTTTATTATTTACTTATGATTTTTTACTTCCCATTTATAGCATTCCTTTATGGTTTCCATAGTGGGTAAATACGATAATCTCATTTGAGGAAGTGTGGACTACCGCCCCATCAAAGTGATTTGATTCGTTAATGCCTTATATGGGATGTATAAAGGATGGATTTAATGATATTATATATGATATTATAATGGAAATATAATATACCTATTTATCATTATGTTTTAATTCCATTAAAATAATAAATAGAAATGAATGTAGCGTTAATGCGTACATACGGTTTACCGTCTCCATGAACGGTGCATTTCATTTCTTACCTCTAAATGTTATGTAGTATTATAAAAACATGAATTTACTGGATATATTTGATATATATGATATCTAAATCATGAATATCATTCTGGATATAATTAACTATTGACCACATGGACAACTTGTAAATATACGTTGTTCATTTTGACTCAAGTACCAAATATCGACAAAATGAATGTTATTAACTTAAATTATTACATAATGTTTATAACATGGTAATAAGTGATATAAAAGGAACAATAAACCTGAAAATGGTTCTTAGGAAAGTATAAATTAGCTTTAGTTTATTATTCAGGATATTAAATAACGATCGAGTCAAGTCGGACACGAGGTAAGGGATCCGACCTCCCTCTTTGTTTTCAAGTACTCTCTTTTATGTCATTTCATTTATGCTCCATGTTATTATGTTGGAGGATGTTATTTTATATTAAACATACTGTAATTTGTATTTTAATATTATTAGAGACCCTATCTTACTCTCATAAATTCATTTTAATAATTTTTAAGCGGCATCGTTGGGTTACCAAATCTTTTTAAGGGATTTTCTTATCTCACTTTTAATTCCGTGATATTTCCATTATTCGCCACTTATTCATTGCATGTGGTGTATTGTGTATTGAAATTTGATATATATTATCATGATTATATTTATATTCATGGTATTATTTTATTAATTTGGTTCTTATTAACTTTCGGTCATATGACTCAGTTGATTACAACGTAGTAAAGGGTTTCATCTCACTTTTTATTTCCGTGAGATTCATTTTATATTTGCCACTATTTCCTTTTTTGTGGTGTATGTACTGCCCATGATTGTACTCTTTGTGTAATATACTTTCATTTATGAGTATTTAAATCTTTATTGTATGAACCTTCTTTCATGTGGCATATGTTTGGTAAGTTACCAAACTGGTAAGGGAACCTTTCACCCTCCTCTTTTTCAAAAGACTTCTTTTGTTATATCTTTTTATTTAACATCTTATTATGCTGGGATATGTTCTTCAATATCCTTATTTATGTAAAATTTATATCCAAGGTATGAGATACAATTTTTATCTCATCCACTCATTTTCTGAATTTTAAAGTGACGTCGTTAGGCTGTCGAATCTTTACAAGGGAACTTCTTAACCCAATTTTAATTCTTTGGGTTCAACTTGTACTTATTGAACATTTAATCCAATGAATATGTGTGAATGAACTATGATTGTTTTAAAAATAATATCCACTTATATTGGGTGTATTTATATTTTTCACACATAATTATGTGATTTATTTATCCTTAATTTAAGGATACTATCTTTATAAGAGATTTTATCTCAATTTTCATTTCCATTGAGACTTCATTGTTGTTATGAACCAATTCACTCTTATGTGGTGTATATAATGTACATTGGAATAATATATCATGAATACCGTTATTATCAAGATATTATAAAGTTTTGATTAAATTTTATTCCTCAATTATTTGTATTCAAGTGTCTCTCTTTTTTTTAAAAAAAACTCTTTAACTAAAATAGCATTTTAAATTTTTTAAAGATTTATTATTCTTAATATTTATAGTTAATGTCCATGTTTTGAAAATTACTTTTAGGATTTATTTATATGGACATTAATGTTTTCAAATGATAATTAATTTAAAATTTTCAATGTGGTATGGGACACTTTGATTCAAAAATCAATTTTTAAATGGTTTTGAAAATGATTTGATAAAACATTGTTTATTTCAATATCTTGATTTGATATATTGGAATGTGTAAATGTTATCTTTCCTTTATACATGTGTTATATGTTATGATTATGTTATGGTTGTTGGGAATTGTTTTGGTATGCGGGTGGTTCTGTGATAAACCTAGGGTGGGTGAGCCTGAGATAGCTCTCCAATGCATTGAGTAATATGACGGAGGTAAACGTGAATGTTTCTCCTATGATATTTAGGGAATATACTGTGATGGGTATTCCAAATTAACTCCATATGTAGTTGTGATAGCTACAATGTAAGTTTTATATGGATGCAACAAGTTACCTTTATGATTTATGATTTCTATGTGTCTTTCACAAATCTTATGATTTCACGAGGTAAGTAAAAGATTTCATGTTTTGTATGTATTTATGAACAAATTATTTCATTCTTTATTTTATAACCCTTACTAAGCCTTTTATTCTTATCCCAAGTTTTGAAATGTTTTCACAGGACATAAAGATAAATAGGGTCAAGGATGGGATCAAGGAAAAGTCATGCTGTCTAAAACATGGAAGTAGACATGAATCTTTTTTAAGAGTTTTTATTTTATGAAAAAATGGAAATCTGTGTAGAAATGTCTACCTTGTAATATTTTGAGATGTAATAGTTATTTCCTAATTATCTAAAACTCTAAACCTAAAAAGATCCTCAATGTGAATTATTCATTTAATTCAAAATTATGTAATGTTTAAGGTCGGGTCATTATAGTTGGTATCAGAGGTCGGTTTAGACACCTTTATGGATTAGGAATTTTCGTTAGACATATGGTTAGTTCTTATCTATTATTTCAGTTAAATCCTTGTTTTATAACTTTTTAGATCAAGGAAAGTCAGTTACAGATGGAAGGAGGAGGATCTCAAACGACATTCTTATCTCTTCCTGATGACATGCTTGCAATAATTATTGCAAAGTCATGTTCAAATGATTGTGAAACTTTTTATAGAATACAAATAACTTGGAAGAAGTTTTTTTAGATATCAAACACCTACACTATACCTCGTTATCATCGTGGGTCATGGGTTTTATTTAGAAAAATCCTATTTTCACAATATTCTCATATTTTCAAGAAAGGTAAATATTATCAGGGCATTTTCAAATATTTTACCTTATCACAGGATTTTGAAGCATATTATGATTTTAAAAAAGGTGTTAAAGAAAGAGACCCTTGCGCAACCTATTTATATTTGATTTTAAAATAGTATCTCAGCACATACTTATGGTATTTCAAAAGGACCGTTAATTGAATGTTTCAACTGAAATTCGGTTCGACTGTTTTATAGAAATCATGTTTTATCAGATGATTTAAAATTATATGTCATACATGACTATTTTCCAAAACCGTTTTTCTGTTAACACCCATATGACCCATGTTGTACAAGGTGTTTTTGGATGGAGGAAGCAGATGATTTTGAAGGATCTCTAAATCATTGTTGAAATTCATGGACCTTCTAACTACGTAAACAAGATGACGATGAAACCAAATGGACACCATGATCAAGGTATGATGTTCTTAATTTTGGGGATTGTTTTATTTTATCATATGGTGGTGAAATAAGACTTCGAGAATTAAGATGTTGAGATTATAATTAATGTGGATGAAGATGAGAGGAATAAGTAAACATTTGAGGTTAAAACATGTTAGGGTTTTTTTGAGTTTTATAAAAAGGAAAAACTGTAGGATGGGTGACAACTCGTCGCATCTGGAAAGGCTACATGAATCAAACCCACAACCAAAGGGTGACAAGGGTGCATCACCTACCACTAGCCTACTGGAATTCCCTGGTTAGTATGACATATAATTTTAGTAAAATGTATTTATAGAACAATAATAAGTTTATTTTTGGAACTTATGTTTTATCAAATAGATATACTTAGTATTGAAAAATGATTTAGTGATTAAGTGATAAAAGGTTGTTGTGGAAGACGTTCTCTCTTTTGAGGAAACACTATATGCCTAAGGAAGATAGAATACTATGGGATTTAAATTGTGGAATAATGGTTGAAATTTTAGTTTGGAAGAATCTATGTTTTTATTATGGAAACATGATGATTTGATTTATTTATGAAAATAATTAACATATCATGGAGAATATGTGATTAGGTTAATTACTTTTCAATATGAGACTTTATGAGAAATTGGTGTTACTTAGAGATAAATGTTAAGATGTATTTTGGAAGTCTATGTAATTAAATCCTTATGAGGTTTGGGTAACAATAAAACTTTGGATTACTTATGAATAATTTTAGGGAAATTTTTTTATTGAATGGTCTTTGTTGAACTTTGGGTTTCGTTAAGACAAATTTTAGAGATTAAGAGTAGTTTCTCTTTATGTAAAGGTTTATCCTTTTTGGGGATTATCTGATCTTATACTAAATATTTTGGTTTTAGTTAATATCTAATGGAAAGGGAAATGTATAGTTCATCTTTTTTGGATTATTTGATTCTCTCAAAGTTGATTATAACTCTTTTAATGTAAACAAGTCATCCTGAATACTCATCGTACGGAGGAAATATGAGTTTGTGTTAGAAATCTAGTGAAGGATAAAAGTCTAAATGAAAACTAATTGTGTTTCCATAGGTTTTTAGTTATGCTCTAAAATAAATTCCTCAATGAAAATTAAATTAAAACAAAAACCTTTTCTATTAACTTTTCCTACTGGGAAATCAAAGACTGTTTAACCCATCACATGTTTGTGATTTTTTGGTGGTTAACTTTCTCCTAAACATGTTTTCTATCACTCTCCATCAGAACATGATGGTTTGTTTTCTTCTCCATATCCATGTTTTCATTTAATCCTAGTATCTATTGTCTCGGGTAACCTTTTTTACTTCTCTTCCTTTATTTTAAAGTGATAGTTTTATTGACTCTTTTTCCGATGTGGGGATTTTAATGAAGTTTCCAAGCCCAGTTTTAAAATAGTGAGGACACAATTCCCAAAAGGGTGGAAGGACGTAACATCCCAGATAAATGAAGAATAAGACATATTTCATATTTATTAATTTTTTTGAATTAAATATTAATTTTACTTTAAAGGGGTTGCTATGTTCGATAGCGTACCCGATACGCAACAATGGGTTTCTTTAGAATATTACGTTACACACTAATAATATAATATTATTATTTTAAATGGGAGTTACTCCTAGCCGTTTTATTGGAAGGAATGAAAAAAAACTAACTACAATATGATTATACATGTTTGTTAAATGTATTTACATTTATCCAATAAATGTTAGAGGCTTAAAATGTGAATGAATCTAATTTTAACCATAATTTACATTAAAAGGGCGATTTACTGCCTTTTAATGAAGAACCCTTTTTAAATGTAGTTTTGGTCACTTTAATAAATTATATATGACCAAATAAAATTCTTCATTAGAATAGGGACATCAAAATTTACTTTGTGTAAATTTTTGGAATTTTTCCAATAAAGTTCATTTTTTAATGAATAGTGAAAAATATCGTATTTTAATTTAAAAGTGCCTTTTAATCTAATTTATTTATATGGTTACATTATCATTTTAATTGGTTTTAAAGTGAAATTAAAATATATTTTTAACATTTAATTCAAATTTGTTCATTGAAGTAATTTCACTTTGAAATTGGACATAAACAAGTATCAATCTTTTGATAGTTATTGTTTCTTAAAAACACGCTATTTGTTTTGATAGCAAGAATTAATTTTAAAATTAATTAATGCCACCTCTATGTTCTGAATTGGAAAAAATAGACATCATTTTTGAATTCAGAATATCAAATAATTCTTGGGCTGAATATTTGGTATTATTCTGAGAAACATCAATTTTTGAAGAATAGTGAAACCACTTAGTGGTAGTTAAAAAACTGACTTTTTCATTTAAATGAAATTTTACCACTTCTGGGAATTGAATTTCTAAAATCCGACATACATGGTTGTTACCAAGAAGTAAAATGTGGTTCATTAAGATAAAAATAATTTCTGGTGAATAGTTACTTTTGACTTTTATTTACCACAATTAAAGGTAAATAAGGTAATTCAAGGTAAAAAGAATATTATAATAATTCAAAATTACCTTAAAACTTTTCCAAACCGTATTGGTTGAGTCATGGCCGACCATGGTCATCTTTGGGTATATTTTAGGACCCCATGGAGCCACTTATAAATGATAATGAGACATTAGATTAATTAATTTAAAGTAAATGCCAAAATGACATAAACAATAATATTTTAGTAATTAATTTTTAGATGGTGTAATATAAAGAATATTTTTGGCTATAAATATTATTTGGAAATCTAAAACGATTTCCAACAAGATAGTTTTTTTTATAATTTTTAGACATCGAATAATTTAATTTATTTATGACATAATAATGATGCAGTATTTACCTCATTAATAAATGATTTAAATAAATAAGATTAAAATGATTAAAATATTATCCAAAACATGTCCGATTCTGATTGAATGATTTTATTTTGACCATGAGTAATCTTATCTTCGACTATAATGATTTTTGGACAATTATAAACAGAATTTCATTATATTATAAAATAATATTTTCACACTTTCCTAAAGAGCCCCTCCTCTCCCTTATAAAAGGAGACCACTTCTAATCAATTCCTCACACCTCACAAGCAATTTGGATCATCCAAACTCTGCCCAATTAAACTCCCTACATCCCTCTCCTCCTCCTAGAAGCCTCACCTTAGGCAGAAGACCCTTCAAAAAGTCTTTTTGGTTCAAACCAAAAGAAGTTACCCAAATTAAAGGTAACGGGTTCTCTTTTTTCAATTATTTTACTTCTACAACCCCTAAACTCTTTTTATTTATTTATTTTGTAACAAAAAAAGTATCATAAATATACTAGGATGTTTTTATGAGAATTATTATAACTACACTCACACACACCTTCTTCTAATGGATTAATAACATAATGTTTCTGTGGATGGAAAACTAAGGTCTCACGAAATGATGATTGTTCAATTACATCTTACCACCTCTCATGGTGGCCATTATGATGGAACTGTATTTATATATGATATATATTATTTTTATGATTTCCTTATGATTCTTTACTTCCCATTTATAGAATGCCTTTATGGTTTCCATAGTGGGTAAATACGATAATCTCATTGGAGGAAGTGCGAATTACCGCCCTCTCAAAGTGATTTGATTCGTTAATGCCTTATGTGGGATGTATAAAGGATGAAGTTAATGATATTATATATTATATTATACTGGAATTATAATATACCTGTGTATAATTATTTTTTATTTCCATTAACATAAAAAATAGAAATGAAAGTAGTGTTCATGCGTACGTACGGCTTACCGTCCCCATGAATGGTGCATTTCATTTCTTACCTCTAAATGTTATGTACTATTATAAAAACATGTATATAATGGATATATATGATATATATGATATCCAAATCATGAATATAATTCTTATATAATGAACTATTGACCACATGAAAAACTTGTAAATATAAGGTGTTCATTTTGACTCAAGTACCAAATATCGACAAAATGAACGTTATTAACTTAAATGATTACATAATGTTTATAACATGGTAATAAGTAATATAAAAAGAATAATAAACTTGAAAAGGTTTCTTAAGAAAGTATAAATTAACTTTAGTTTATTATTCAGGATATTAAAGAATGATCGAGTCAAGTCGGACACGAGGTAAGGGATCCGACCTCTCTCTTTCTTTTCAAGTACTCTCTTTTATGTCATTTCATTTATGCTCCATGTTCTTATGTTGGAGGATGTTCTTTTATATTCACCATACTGTAATTTTTATTTTAATATGATGAGATACCCTCTCTTACTCTCATCAGTTCAATTTAATAATTTTTAAGTGGCGTCGTTGGGGTACCAAATATTTGTAAGGGATTTTCTTATCTCACTTTTAATAACGTGAGATTTCCATTGTTCGCCACATATTAGTTGTGTGTGGTGTATTGTGTACTTACATTTGATATATATTATTATGATTCTATTTATATTCATGATATTCTGCGATTCATTTGGTTCTTATTAACTTTCAGTCATATGACTCGGTTGATTACAACGTTGTAAAGGGTTTCATCTCACTCTTTATTTTCGTGAGATTCATGCTATATTTGCCACTATTTCCTTTTGTGTGGTGTATGTACTACCCTTTATTGTAATATTTGTGTATTATACATTCATTTATGAGTATTTAAATCTTCATTGTATGAACCTTCTTTCATGTGGCATATGTTTTTTAAGCTACCAAACCGGTAAGGGAACCTTTCACCCTCCTCTTTTTCAAAAGACTTCTCTTGTTATGTCTTTTAATTTAACATCTTATTATGTTGGGATATGTTCTTCAATAACCTTATTTATGTAAACTTTATATCCAAGTGATGAGATACCATTTTTATCTCATCAACTCATTTTCTGAATTTTAATGTGACGTCGTTAGGCTGCCAAATTTTTACAAGGGAACTTCTTAACCAAATTTCAATTCGTTGCGTTCAACTTGTAGTTCTTGAACATGTCTTCCTATGAATATGTGTGAATGACCTCTTATTATTTTACAAATAATATCCACTTATATTGGGTGCATTTATATTTTTCACACATAATTATGTGATTGATTTATCCTTAATTTAAGGATACCATCTTTATAAGGGATTTCATCTCAATTTACATTTCCATTGAGTCTTCATTGTTGTTATGAACCAATTCACTCTTTTGTGGTGTATATACTGTCCATTGGAATAATATATCATGAATACCTTTATTATCATGATATTATAAAGTTTTGATTAAATTTTATTCCTCAATTATTTGTATTCAAGTGTCTCTCTTTTTATTAGAAAACTCTTTAACTAAAATATCGTTTTAAATGTTTTAAAGATTTATTATTATAAATATTTATAATTAATGTCCATTTTTTCAAAATGGGTTTTAGGATTTATTTATATGGACATTAATGTTTTCAAATGATAATTCACTTAAAATCTTCAATGTGGTATGGGACCCTTTGATTCAAAATTCAATTTTTAAATGGTTTTGAAAATGATTTGATAAAACATTGTTTATTTCAATATCTTGATTTGATATATTGGAATGTGGAAACTTTATCTTTACTTTATACATGTGTTATATGTTATGATTATGTTATGGTTATTGGGCATTGTTTTCGTATGTGGGTGGTTCTGTGATAAACCTATGGTGGGTGAGCCCGAGATAGCTCTCCAATGCATTGGGTAACGTGATAGAGGTAAACGTGAATGTCTCTCCTAAGAGATTTATGGAATATACTGTGATGGGTATTCCAATGTAACTCCCTATGTATCTGTGATAGATAAAATGTAAGTTTGATATGGATTCCACAAGTTACCTTTATGATTTATAATTTCTATGTGTCTTTTATAAATCTTATTATTTCATGAGGTAAGTAATGGATTTCAAGTTTTGTATGTATTTATGAACAAATTATTTCACTCTTTGTTTTATAAACCTTACTGAGCCTTTTATGCTCATCCCAAGTTTTGAAATGTTTTCATAGGACTTAAAGATGAATAGGGTAAAGGATGGGATCAAGGAAAAATCATGCTGTCTAAAACATGGAACTAGACATGACTCTTTTATTAAGAGTTTTTATTTTATGAAAAAAATGGAAATCAGTGTATAGATGTCTACCTTGTAGTATTTTGAGATGTAATAGTTATATTCTAATTTGATAAAATTTTAAACCTGAAAAGATCGTCAATGTGAATTTTTCATTTAATTCAATATTATGTAATGTTTAAGGCCGAGTCCTTATAATTTGTATGGAGTAAATTTTGAAATATCTTCTGGTCAAAAAAATGTGATGTATATATTCACAAAGAAATAATTAAACATGATATAGAGGAGATGGATAAAATTAATCAAGGATTTGGATGGCATGATCCATTATGATCAAGGAAAAGAAAATAAAGTGGATAATTCTTTGAGTCAAAATAGTAACGCTACATTAACCATTCTATGTTTGGAACAAGATCATTTTGTTTTTAATTTGATGAATTTTGGATTGGAAGTTATTGGTGCAGGGAATTCCTCTATGTTTTTATGTTGGCAGTAAAATCATCTCTAATAGAAAGAATAAAAAAGCGCAGAAATAAGATAGTGAGTAGTAGAAAAAGAAAGAATTGGTTTCGAAGGGTATGTAACCTAAATTTAACATTGATAATGATTGTGTTTTGAGTTTTGGAAAGAGGTTATTTATTTCTTGTGATTCACAGTTAATTAAAGGTTGTTTATGTAAAGCTCATAGTTCTACATTTTCAGTTAATCCTGGATGTACTAAAATGTATAGAGATCATCAAGAGTATTACTGGTGGGATGGAATGAAAAGAGAAATTGTTGACATTACTGTTAGGTTTTTAACTTGTCAATAGGTTAAAACATAAAAAAATTTACTGAAATGGATTCTTCATCAATTTCTAATTACATAGTAGAAATTGAAAAATGTGTCCATTAATTTCATTGTAGGATTACCAAAGATATCTCGAGGTAACAATGCAATTTGGGTAATTTTTGATTGATTGAATAAATGTTTACATTTTCATCCAATTTGAGATACTCTGTCTCTAGATCAACTATCTCAATGGAATATTAATGTTATTATTAGGTTACATGGATTTCCCATCTCCTTTTATCTAATCAGGATCCAAGGTTCACTTATAAAGTGTCTTTAGAAGTCATTGGGTACTGAATTATAATTTAATAAATCTTTTCAACCACTATTTGATAACTAGTTAGGACAAAAAATTCAGACCTTGGATGATATGCTACATGCCTGTTTAGTGGATTACTAGGGAAGTTGGAACCATAATCATTATTTGATTGAGTTGTCTTATAATAACAATTTTCATTCCAGTATACAGATGGAACCATTTAAAGAATTATATAGAAATCAGTGTTGAACTCTAGATTTTTGGAATGAATTTGGTGAAAGGAAGTTGATGGGACCATAATTTGTAGAAGTGATGGCAAATAAAGTTCTGTTGATTCAGAAGCACATGAGAATAGCTCATAAAAAGTGGAAATTTGAAACAGATAAGTAGAGAAAGGGTCATTATTTCTAGGTAGGAAATCATGTCTTTATCATAGTTTATCCATAGAAAAGTATGATGCGTTTTGGTAAGAATGGAAAGTTATGTCAAATGTTCATTTGTTCTATGAAATCCTAGATAAAGTTGGATCAGTTTCTTATTGAGTGGATATACCTCTTATTTTATCCCACCTACACAATTTTTTTTCATATTTCAATTTGGAGAATTTATATGCTAGATCCATCCTATATTTTGAGTCTAGAGGTAGTTTAGTTAAAAGATAATTTTTCTTATGCGGAACTACCAGTCCAGATTCTTTTCTGATGAGAGAAAGTGTTTTAGAATAAGGTAATTCATTTGGAAATGGTTTTGCAGGAAAACCATATGTTTTAAGAGGTGTCATGGGAATATTAAAATTATATTAGCGATTAATACTGCCACTTATTGTATAAGTTAATATAATTACCATGATAAAATTCCCAAAAGGGGGGGAAGGATGTAACAACCTAGGTATTTATAGAATAACACCTTTTCAATTCTATTAATATTTATGAATATAATATTATTTTTACATTAAAGTGGATTCATTGTTCGATAGAGTACTCAACATGAAATAACAAGTTTCTTTAAAATCATATGTTGCACACAACTGTGAGGGATACCAAAAAGTAATATATTAATATTATTATTGTAAATGGTAGTTACGGACTAGCCATTGTATTGGCGGGAATGAAAATAACTAGATGCAATATGATTATACATGCTTGTTAAATATATTTACATTTATCCAATAAATTTTAGATGCTTAAAATAAAAATGAATATGATTTTAGGCATAAAGTACTCTAATATTTTTAAAAGGTCGTTTTACAAAATTTTGACAAAGAACCCATTTTGCATCTATTTATTTTCACATTAATATGTTCTATTTGATAAAATAAACTTCTCTTATAGAATTGGGTCATAAAAATTTACATGGAATTTTTTTTTCTAATTTTCTGATAAAGTTCGTTTTTATAAATACTGAAAAATACATCATTTTAAAGAAAAAATATCATTTAATATAATTTATTTATATAGATATATTGTAAATTTTATTAGTTTTAAAATGTAAATGGATTATATTATAATTAATTAATCAAATTTTATCATTTTAAGTAATTCTACATTGAAATTGGACTTAAATAGATTTCAATATTTTTTAGTTTTTACTTCTTAAAAACACATGTTTTGGTTTTGACAAAAGAATTAATTTAAAATTAATTACTGAATAAATGTGTTTTGAATTTATAAAAACTGGATTCATTGTTTGTAATTAGGAGGTCCAAATTTTGAAAATAGGTACATTTTATTTTTAGACATTTTGAATACTTACTATAGAGATTTTTTTATTTACCATGGTTAAAGTGTAAATATGGAAAATAATGGGGAAAATAATATTATAATAATATTAAACAACCTTAAAATGTGTCCTAATACTATCAGATGAAATATTTCTGACCATGGGCATCTTATATTCAATTTTGGGACCCTATGGATCCACTTTGATTTGGAAATGACATTTTATAATAATTAATTTTAAGTAAAAAATATAAAACACAAACATTTCATTTTAACAAAAACAATTTTTATATTGGGATATATAAGTGATATATTAGAATATAAATAATTATTAGAAAGCTAAATAAATTTCATACATTGTGGTCTTTTATTTATAATTTTTAGATATAAAATATCTAAATAAATATATGACCCAATGATGCTGCAGTTATTACCTTATTAATAAATGATTTAAATAAATGAGATTATAAATATTAAAAGAAATTTACATTAAAAAAATTTAGTCTATCGACAAATTTTATTAAAGAGTATGACTAGTCATATTTTAATTAATTAATTTTGATTGAATGAATCAAGTTGTTATAGATTTTGAAAAAATTCATGATATGGATAGAATAAAAAACGAAATAAATGAGATTAAAAAAAATACTATTTTATTAAATGATATAATACTATTAAAATTATTATATATTAAAAAATGAACTAGATACTATTTAAAATGACATTTATTAACCACTTGATGTTATATTGGCATTTTATAGTAACTATATTAAACATTTAGTATGGATATACAACAAGATGTGGAAAGAGTTAAATTAGTTAACTAATGGTTAAAGCTAAACGATAAGGATAAATATGTGACCTAGACTTGTCTAAAACATATTGGTTTATAGGATTTCTAACCAGACACATCTTATATTTGAAATAACTTACATTAGGATCTTTTTAAACCGACAATAATTATATAATAAAATAATACTTTCAAACATTCCTAAACTTCCCATCCTCCCTCTTATAAAAGGGAATCACCCCTAACAATTTAATAACACCTCTAAATCCCCATGAATTATCCAAACTCTACCCAAATAAGGTCCCAACATCCCTATCTTCCTCATAGAATCCTAACCTCAGGAATAAGGAAATTAAAGAAAGCATTTTGGATCAAATCAAATGGAGTTACACGTTTTAAGTGGTATTATCTTCTCTAAAGTTCATTTCCATTATTTCACTTCCTGACTTTCTATTTTATTCGTATTCATTTATTACATAACAATAATATTAACCTCAAAATACTATGATGTTGTTATGGTAATTATTCAATTGACATTTACACACACCTCATCTAATGGATACAATCATATGATTCTGTGGACGGTGAACTACTACGTCACGAAAAGATGATTGTTCAATTTTCCCCTACCACCTTACACGATGGCCATTATGATTCGACTATATTTTTATAATATATATATATATATATATGTTATATTTATATTGCCTCGATGATTCTATATTTTATATAAAGATTAAATTTATGCTTTCCATAATGTTTAAATACTATAATTTTATTTGAGGAAGTGCGGACTAATGCCCCCTCAAAGTGATATGACTCATTCATTACATACATGGAAAATATAAAGGATGGTGAAATTGATGTTAAGTAACATATATATAATATTAAATTTTATTATAATATTAATATACCTATATATCATTCAGTTTTAATTCCATCAAATATGAAAAATAAATGAAAGTATCTGTATGCGTACGTATGGCTTACCGTCTCCATAAACAATGGATTTCTTGTCTTATCTCCAAATTTTATGTAATATTATAAATAAATTTATAGAATATATATATATATAGATATGATATTTTAATTATGAATATAATTATGTAGATAATGGACTTTTTACCACATGAACAATTTTTAATTACAACAAGTTCATTTTTGACTAATGTACTGAATATCTATAAAATGACTGATATTAACGTAAATAATTATGTAATGTATATAATGTGGTAATAAGTGAACTAAAAGGAATAATATACTTGAAAAAGGTTTTGAAGCATGTAAAAATTAACCTATGTTTACTATTTAGGAAGAACGGGGAACATACGTGACGATTTAGACTCAAGGTAAGGGACTTCATCTCAATATCCTTTGATTGAGGAATATTTTTATTTATACATGACATTATTTTATTTAGTGTATAAACACAGATGAATTTTAATTTAATTCAAAGGTATTACTTTTTCTAAGAAGCGTTTTACTAATTGTAAAAAGAGTGTTTCGTTTTAACATATGCGGTGACAACTACATTTCTGTCGCCAATAGTATTATTTGATATTTGGATTCCATAAAACTTTGTAATGTTTTTAAAATAAATGTAAATACCATATACCCTTTTTATGTGTTTTTTATTGAAAATTATTTTGGGAAATCACTGATTATGTCAATATCTTGAAATTATATATTATGATTGCAATGTGGAAATGGTATCATTTTTTTATGCTTGATTTTTATGTTATGAATATCTTATGGTCCTTGGGTATTGTTTTTGTATACAAGTGGTTCCAAGATTAACAATGGGAGGGTGATCCCGAGATAGATCTCTAATCAATTGGGTAACATGACAAAGGTAAACGTTAATGTTTCCCCTAAGATATTTAGTGAATACACTGTGATTGGCATTCCAAATGAAACTCTCTAGGTAGTAGTGAAAGCTAAAATGTATATTATGGATGCCACAAGTTACCTTTGTGATTTATTATTTCAATGTGTTAATCATAAATCACATGATTTAATTAGGAATGTTAAAGATCTTATGTTTTATGATTGAAACATATGAGTTCATTGATTTGTATGTATTGTTGGAGTAATGTTTTTCATTCCTTGTTTTATAAATCTTACAAAGCTTTTTATGATAATCCCATGTTTTTGAAATGTTTTTCACATGGTATAAATCATGTTTAGAGAAATTTATAATGCGATAATATATATATCACGAAAATAATTATTTTTTATTTAAGGAGTTTTATTTTTGTGAAAAATTTGGGATAGTGTATAAGTGTCTACATTATAATTTTTGGGATGTAATGTAATAGTTATGGACTAATTATATAAAA
Source organism: Viscum album (assembly GCA_963277665.1). Taxonomy (NCBI): domain Eukaryota; kingdom Viridiplantae; phylum Streptophyta; class Magnoliopsida; order Santalales; family Viscaceae; genus Viscum; species Viscum album. The sequence goes on from OY728147.1 coordinate 1,114,449,058, forward strand.
CTCTAAACCTAAAAATATCCTCAATGATGAATTGTTGACGTAACTCAAGATTATGTAATGTTTAAGGGTGGGTCCTTAAAAATACAATGTATGATTCAATGGGATGGAAATGGTTAATTGTTTACATGTCATATAAAGTAAATGTAATATTCTGTTTGTGTGGTAAAAGGTAAGAAACAAGCATTGTTTAGAAAGATATAAAATGATTCCATTAATAACTCTTTCCAAAGAAAAAAGTTGTATGAAATACTTTAATAAATATATTTTTAATGGATAAAATTATTTTTATAATATATGTCCTTAAAAATAAAAAGTTTCTCCAATGAAATAGTGAAATGAAGTTGGGTCTTCTTGAAAACACTTTATAAAATATTTTAGGCGCCAAAAATTTTGAGAATGGTACTATTAATTGAATAAAATCATTAATAAACCTAGGAGAAGAATATTATATGGTTAAATTTAAAATAGTAAAATAATTTCCTCACATAAAAATTCAAGAGTAAATAATATCAAATAAAATGGTATTGTTAGGTAAATGATTGAAATGTCATTAACAATGATTTGATACTATACTGATAAAATGATTATGTGTGTAAAATGTAAATCCATTTTAGAAACTTTTTTTGAAAGGAAAATATTTATAAAATGTATTACACACATAATCATATAATATTAACAACAACGAGGAAGATATATATCCTAAATAAGTGAAAATAGGTTATGAAATCCTTCACAACTTGGTTTGTTTTAATTCAAATTCTCTTAGAATAAATAGTTCAAATTGAAAAAAATAATTTGTTGAGGATAACAAAATTAATGATATTATATATAAAAAATTTAATTAGATGAAATACTAAAAATAATTAAGTGGTCAATATGACATTTAACTCCTTGATGTAAAATGTGAGATAAAAATCCCCTGGCTTGAATTTATTTTGAGGTTGAACGTCACTTAACTTGTAGTATAATTATTTTAAAAAATGATAATAACTTATTAATGAATCATATTTAATTTTATGATATCATTTATATTCTTTCTATAAAAGCATACTACCTGTTTGTGAGTAAATATTAATTATTTTCATAATTTCATTGGTTAATTTCTGATTTCATCGAGTATGTTTTGACTTATTGCCTTTTATTCCTATAACATATATATTTATTTCATCATATAAAGAATTTAAAACATGATTTAATTGTCATATATATTAAATATATTTATATTTATAATAATCCATATGATTTGGAAATAAGAAATGAAATGCATTTTTCATGGAGACGATAGTCTATATATATGCTTGAATGCTACTTTAATTTCTTATCCTATAAACTGAATGCAAAGTAAAGGATACATATGTATATTATCATTACATGTATCATATTTATTTAATATTTGTAACATTGGTTTAATAAAACCATCCTTTATTTGTTCCATGTATAGTGTGAAAAAATCATATCGCTTTGTGGGGGCGGTAGTCCATACTTTAACAAAGGATGATATCATATTTAAACCAAATGGAATGAATAGTGGATCGTGATATATAAAAATTATAGAAGTATGAAAGAATTTATAATATCATATATATCACATATTAATTTTTAATTTTAATTTTAAACCATGATATGCGGTAATATAAAAAATGAACAACATTGTTTTGTGAGGCGGTAATTCAATGTTCACATAATTGGTATGTTTGTTACCCAATATATTAAAGTGTGTGTTTGTGTAGTTAGAACATTTAGAATAAAAAATATCAATAAAAATAGGATACAATTTTTATTATATAATTTTGGAATAAGAACTCTTTCAGTGTTAGAGAATGAAAATAAAATAAAATAGCTTGAGGAAAGACATTACATCTTCTTTGGGTAACTCCTTTTTGGGTTTGACTAAAATGGTTTCCTTGAAATTATTTCTGCCAAAAGGGAGGATTATAGGACGATGGGAGGTTTTTTTTAGGATCTATTTGTTCAAAAATAGTTTGAGTTAATGTGACTTAGGATGTGTGAAAAAGTGGGAGGGGTGAGTTTATTTTTGTATTGGATGAGGAGTGTCAATTCATGTAATTTTTTTAAAGGGAATTACACCCATGTTTTGGAATTGAAAAATGCATCCAATAATGAAAATAATTAAATAAAATGTTGTATAGGGTCAAAATAGGACTATATAATGACTTTTGTATAGGCCTCTAGGTCATTTTGGTCATTGTGATTAGGGTTTTGTCTCCGTATATGCAAATTTCTCTCCAAATCATTATAATAAATTGTAGTCACCTTCACTAATATTTTTCCCCCAAAACGATTTTGATATTATTATCAATTTAAATTATTATGATATAAAATATGTAATCATTTTTTCCAAATTCAGATCATAGAAGGGGATGAAATAAATTTATACATAATCATGTAAATGGGATGAAAATGCATGTTTTTATACTAAAATTATATCATTATAAATATTTTAAAATTAAAATAACTCTTTCATTAAAATTTGGTATTTTTTAATATTTATCCGAAAATATAAAAAACAATGAAAAATACAAAAAACACACACATACCTAATTTTTATATTTTTATTAAAAATTAATTATATTATGGTATATAAAATTTATAAAATTTTAATGATTCAGATTTAAAATAGGTTTTCCCTTAAAGTTGGTAATAGTGAATTTTCAAAAATATTTATTTCTATACGAAATATTTAGTTTGATCATATCTTATGACTCTAGAATATATTAGATGAATTTAATGATTATATAATTGAATATAATATATATATATTACATTAATATCATTGAATAATTAAAATAATGTTAATTTATTAGGATAAAACATCATTTTCTGTATAAAATTAGTTTTCTATAAAAAATTACCTTTATATGCAATTGGATCTTATATTCAATTCAAATTAATTTTTAAAGAATTAAATAATTTATTTTTTGTGTAAGGCATAAATTCTAATAAGTTAGTTAATAATATTTATAACTGCTAATTCAAATACTATATGTTTTATTATTATGAGTAATAATATTTTTAAAAATATAAAATTGATTTCTAAAACTCACTCATTCATGTAACATAATCCATTTAGGAAACCTTTTGTAGAGTGTGAAACAAGATAACTCCGTATCGCATGCATTGCAAGAAAAAAATAGAATTTACTTAAAATAGTAATTATATTTTAAAGTCTCACACAATTATATTATCTTTGGTGCTCGGTTTTTCAGGAAATACACACATTCGAATTCAATGTTGTTAGTTATTAATTTTGAGGTGTTATATGTAACACTCATCACCACATATATATTCATAGTTCATTTTTATGTCTGAATAATCACATCACGATACCACCTAAAACATCATTCATAGTCCTTCATTGATCACTCATATACTCTATATCATAATGGATTTCCACCACATCATCACCCCTACATGCCACCCCCAAAATTCCAAAACATAGTCCACCATATCCCCATAAAAAACTAGTTATGTCCCATCTATACTTGTTCCAAAAACTAAAACATGGAATGAGAAGAAAATAAAATATTTTAATTTGTATAGTTATAAAATTTACATTAAAAATTCTAGAAACATATCACACGAGCACAAGAACCCCATGTGATTATGTGGTATTGGGTAAGTTTGACATTTTTTGTTTGTATTATAAATTTTCTTTTAAAGACAACCTGACATGTGCATAATCCCACACATGATTGGACCACCCTAAAAGGACATATCCTTATAAAAAAATTATTCTTTTGAAAATATTTTATATTCATTAGTTATTAGAGATCATTTATTCATGGAGTTTCATATAATTACTTCATTAACCTCAAATAAATTAATGATACATCACTATGTAAACACTTCCACTGAATATACATTATTCAAAAGATACCAAAATACTATTATGTAATCTATTTTAATTTAATTTCATATCATCATAATTTTCTTCATGACCACTTACTTATCCCAATTCATCAATGAAACATTCTAGAAAACATTAAAAACATGGAATTAGCAGAAAAATCGTAATAAGAGACATATAAAAATAAAAAAAGAAACATGTTAGTCCACGATTATTCATAAGTATTTCCCTTTTCAATATAATCATTGAGATAAAAAAATTATAACCTAATAAATCATCATATATTTGAAATTATCTTCAAAAAAGTTCATTAAAAATCATAATGGTGTAATAAAAATCATAAATGTTAATTTTAAATCATGAAAAAATAATGAAAAGTTGTGAATTTTAACCTTAATATATTTCATAATCTTCCCTCTAAACTTATTTTCATTATATTACAATGAAAAATAATAAAATTATCTTGAATACCTATATAAAAGGTAAATAAATCATATATATGACATTTGAAATCATTATCATATCACTCTTACAAATTGAATAGCCTAGCCTGTAAATTCCAATATTCTCTTAGGGGAATCAAAACATGTTTTCTTCGTGCAATTAAATAACACATTGGAGTGATATATGAGGCTCATCTATTATCAAAATCTCTATATTTCTCAATCACCATCATAAATAATTTCCAAAAAACATTAAATAATTTTAAAAAATTATTTAATCTATTTCCATCATCATACTAATAAATATTCTTTTCAACCCCAAGGAAAACATTAATGGACACAAAAATTTCTATTGCACTGAAACCCCCTTTGGAAAATAACGTAAATAAAGCGAATGATGATTTTTCATTCAAAATATAACTAAATCATATAATTTAATACTAACATGATTTAATTATTAAAATAAAGTAATAAAATTGATTTCATATAACTTATAATTGAACATTAGTTTTTTATTGTCATCAAAAGATTCTTTATAAAATATATAAATAGATTCCATTTTAAATTTTTTAAATAAATGTCATAATAGATATAAAATTTTATTTATTATTAAATTTTTTTCCAAAAAAATAAATTAATAAATTAATTTTTTATATAGAAATGGAAGAAATGTCTTTATATAATAAAACATTAAAACTTTTAGAACATTTTTAAGGTACAATATCCCTTCCTAACGGTTAGATCATCAAATAAATTGTTATTTATACTAAATAAATAATTTATGATAATAATATACTTTATATGGATCATTTTACAAGATTATTATTCTTTTTTATTTATTACCACGTTAGATACAATTATATAATCAAATAAGTAAACATCGTATTTTTTAGTGTTATTCATCTCATATGCCCAAAATCACCATTGAAAGTTTACCATTGTCACAGATGTAATTATTTTATGATATATAGAATTATAATAATTATATAAATATTTTTTTATATTTTAATTATAATTTTAAAATGAATCATGAATGAGGGTTTTGATAAATTAATTACAATATAACTATAGAGACAGTAGGATGTACGTACACATGAGTAACATTCTAATTTTATAAAACATACATATAATTTGTAAAGTATAATTTTGATATTATATAAATAGTATAATACCATAAAATTAATTTTATATCTTTATATAACGTTATATATACCATCCATGTGATTTGATGATGAAAATGAATCACATTACTTTTTGGAGTAGGTAATACACACATTTGAAATAACCAAATTATCATTTTATTAAATTTATGTAATTTTATGTAAATATATGTTATATAATCATTCAAAAATGATAATTATGTTATTAATATAATATATTTAAATTAAATCATCAATAATTATATTCCATAATAGGTGGTTATGGAAGATGAATTACATAAGTCCCTAAGGTCGTAGATTGCTATACACACAAATAATGGGTTCATTTTCCATTTTGTGGAAAATTTATATAAGTATAGGATATTATATTTTCATAATATTATATTAGTATATAATATATATATATATATATATATATTATTTTTTATAAGATCTTGAATATTAATTTATTGAGGTATCGAAAATAATAAAACAGAATTGTTCGATTAAGAACTATACATCTTCTTTGGGAACCTCATTAGGTTTATAAATAAATCCTTCATAGGATGGATTTATGATCAAGATAAGAATGATAAATTTGTATATATGTATAATAGAGAGGTATTGTGGTTGGAATTGGCTGATAAAATGCTCTTTATCTCTGGATAGGTTTGGAAAAAGTTGTCCTTTTATAAGTGGGAGAGAGGAAAACATAATTTTTTTTAAAAAAATTAATATATAATAGTGTCTAATTCATGAGAAATAGAAAAAATTGACCATTTGTGATTATTAGATGAAATAGGGTGGTAAATGACCAGAAAATAGGTTTTAAATAGGTTTTTAGGCCTTTAATGCATAACTCATTAGTTTAACCACCTAGATAACTTGTTTAAACAATAAAGGGTATTTTTCGTATTTTTTATAATCATTATCACCAAAAATTATGTTGAACATATTTCCAAATTTTAATTATTTTGATTCCAAATATTTAATATATTTTATTAAAATAAATTTATTTCTGTTATATAATTTATTTTAGAATTATACCTATAATATTTTATAAAAATGGTTTTTTTTCCAAAAAAGCAATTTTTATCTCTAAAGATGTTTTTTCAAAAAAATTAAAGTATAATATTTATACAAATAAAATATTTTTTATTAGTATTAATCAAAATTAACAAATTATATTACAAATAAAATATCGAATATAGAAATTTTCATTGTTAATATATGAACTAAAAAGGAATTTTTTAATAAAAATCATTATTTTTACAATTCAATGAAATATCAACCATTTTATGAAATTATCCTGAAATCCATCTAAGATAATTTTGATAATATAAATTAAAAAATATAGTTCTTTTTCAAGGAAAAATTCAATAATTTTGAAATCATAATTTTAAATAAAACCATATAATTCAAGAAACCGAAATTTGTTAGAAATAATACTTCATTTTGATTCAAAAGTAATTGATATTTATATAATGAATATAACTCTATATTATCTAATTATAGAATAATAATAATACATGGAAATAATTTATTTTAGTATTATGTAAGATGTTAAATTATTCTTATTTTTTGAAATTGTGTCTTTCACATTTTATTCATTACTTAATGAAGTGGGATTATTTTTCCTTCATAGCATTTTTGGATTCCCATTTTGCTTCTTTAATCATATTTTTTTTCACAATAACTGAATGTAGTTTGTGAAGTTACCTTGAAAAACACTCTCTTTATAATAAATAATCTATATTATTTATTTGTTATTTTAATTATTTTCTTCAAATTGAAAAACATGATGGATAAAAACATGAGATGCATCGAACACATATTTGTATAACAATAAAACATAAATTACCTTGTATACTTGAGATAAAATCAATGGAAAGGAAAATGTTGTGAAACTAATAAAATATTCTCTATAATTTCATATATTCTAATTATATATGATCTTAAATTTCCCTTTTTTACCAAAATACATAACACTCTTACGTGGATGTGCTTGAGCAGAAATGTGGTCGCCTACATTGAATGAAGAATGTTTCCTCCATATATCTGTCTAAATTTTCTGACTACAGTGAGTCACCCTTATGTTCCATGGAATTATCTCTTCCATATCAACCAATTTTAGGACTTCATGTCTAAATAATTTTTTTTTTGAATTTATCACATTATGATGGAGTCTTACATTAAATTTCATTTAAGGATTGAAAATGGTTCATCTGTATAATATCATGAAATATGTTATTATATGAAAACTAACCCGAAGACAGATATTTATCCCAACTAACATAAAAATCCATTTAAAAATATCATAGAATATCCCCTGAAGTCTAAATAAATTTCTTATACATACTATTTGATTTTGGATGAATTGTTTTACTAGTAATTAATTCAGTACCCAATGACATCTAAAGTCTATTAAGAAAAATAGATTTGAATATGGGATCACTATCAGGCCAAACCGAAATAGGGATTCCATGTAATATAATTAGGTAATTAATATAATAATATGAATTATAATACAAAGGCACATTATTATAAATGTTAATAAAATGATAATGTTTAGTTAGTTGATAAATAATTAAAAAATTCTCTATTTTACCTAAACATGTATTTAGTAGTCCCACCACAAAATCAATTGATATATTCTACAATTTAAATTCACATATAAGAAATATATAAAGATTATATATTGATAATTTTCCTTCCTCGTTAACCTATTCCAAAGTAAAACATTTCCTTGTAAAATTAGAAACATCATTCTTTATTCCATCCAACCATAAATGTTTCAGATGTTCTCTATGTATTTTGGTGCCACAGGAATGAATTAAAAATTGAGGACTATGAGATTCAGTCAATAATTATTTCATTAAATGGGGGTCATATGGAACACATATTAATTTTATAAATCTCAAAACACATTAATTTATATATTAAATTCAACATACATACAATTATTTACTAATTATACCATTTCTTATAAAACATGGTCTTTTTTATGAGATTACTTTATCTTATCTATTAAAAATTATTTTAATGAATCTTAAAACAAAATATATTGAGTTTATACATACAAAATTATCAATAAAACATTCACCAAATCATTATCAAAAGGATCATATCCTATAGGTAATGTAGTTCATCATGAATTATCTATTTAACTCAAATCATCAAATATTTTTATTTCATTTTATTGATGATAAATAATGTTGTATTTATAATATATTATCTATTATAACCATCTCCAGTGTTTTATGTCTCCCCGAATATAAATAAATATACATATCAATCATTTATGATTAGTATATATTTCATAATTCTCTCTATATATATGATGTATTAATAATTTTGAAGAAAACTCTACATATTACAATTTATGGCCATGTATAGGATAACTTTTCTAATGGGGTTTTAATTGATGTGAATCATAATAAATTAACTGATCATTCTGCATTAAAAATAACAAATCCCATTCAAATAAGTATCATCGTAGACAATAATGTCACTATTTTATGATTATAAGGATAAAAGTGGATAACTCAAAAATGTTTTTTTTTCAATTCATGGAAACATTCATTTTATACATTTTTCGTGATAAACCTAAATCATTTTAATGTTAACCTGGTCAGCGAGAAATGTAAATATGAAACGATTTAACCAAAATAGCAGTAATATTGTGATAATTCATGAAAACAATGAATCTAAATAACATTTATAGGATATTCCCATTAATCAACTGCATTAGTTTTTATAGGATCTAAAGTTTTTCTATCTTTATTAATGTTATGTCCATGGAATGAAATTTTTTGTAACCAAAATTAATATTTTATAAACTTAACATACATCATAATTTATTTCATTATTTTTATTATTATGATTATATTTTTTCATGATCCCTGAAACCTTTAGAATATAATATAAAATCAATAATAAATACAACCAATAAATTTCTAAATATTCATCGGAAAAAACTATTCAAAGGATCCATGAATACATCATTGAATTTAATCACCCAATAGGGGATAACTAAAATCATAAATTTATCATACATAGTATGAAGCACTATCTTAGTGATTTCATCCTCTTTCACCTCCCATGGATCCTACCCAAACCAAAGATCAACCTTCAAATAATACAAAGATCTCTAGAACTTGTAGTTCATTTAATCGATACGATGAAATAGATACATATTATTAATTTTTTTTATTCAATCATTTGTAAATAATTAAATCTCGTTGAAAAATATTAATTTTTTACATAAAAAATTGGACCACCTCATGGTAATGTTCTAGTAAAAATGAATCCTTTATAAAGTAACTCCTATAAATACTTATTCAATTAACCAGGTTATACATGATTCATTAAATAAGTTGGATTTAAAATTTCCTTACCATCAATTGCTAAGTTATTTTTAAAATTAACCTCCAAATTAGGTATAATATCATGAAACTCTTTAGAAAAAAAAACACCTCAAAATATTTTACTCCTAGAACATCATTAATATGTATAGTTCCATTATTTTCATGAATATAAGAAATATAAATTTTTGTCACATATTTTTTTTAAGTTTCATAGATTCATAATATGTCATCAAATGTATGAATTCATTATAATATATAAAGATTATTCATCTAAAAAATAAAATTATTTGGATCCATAATCTATCTTAACATGGTAAATTGAAATAAAATCCACACCTACAATAACATGAAACTCTATAATGGAAATGATCAAAAAATAATGAAGGTAAAAACCCTCCACGTATGATGGCTAAGCGATATTTTTAAATTATAATTTCTATAATAGTACACAAATGTGTTTTTACCAATAGTCATATTATCTTTTCTTCTAGTGAAATTTTCATTTTACCCAAATAATTATCAAAAATGAAATAATGAGTATACCTCGAATTGAAAATGAGACTATTCTAGTATTTATTAAGTTTTAATATTAATGTGAAGACATTGTATGAAAGATATACATATTTTGATGTAATTTCATTGGATCTGACGGCATCCTTCTACATATAGTGTTACTAATTACCATCATTATTTTAATTAGTTGGACACACATTAGTATATTAACCCATTTCATTGCATTCATAACACCGTTTTTTATTCCCATGAAAATAAGTCATACTTCAAGAATTGTCATTTTTTTGTAATTATAATACATATACAAAAACCTACCACATCAGAAGCACTTCTAGGATTTCATAGGACATTCCCATGGGTCTTTTTTCCAAAACTATGACAAAAAAAATGTGACTCTCCTACTTTCAAATTTCATTGATAGATTCTTCTCATTTTCATTCCATGAGGTCCATTATTAAATTTTTTATAGACCAACTAATCTTCACCAATATCTATTTATAAACTCTCAATAAAATGAAATAAATTTTCAAAAAAATTTAATTCATTAATGGAAAAATTTCACCAATGTCCTAGATATAATCATTAGTAAAATTGGTTAATTTTACTATCAATATCTTTGATACTATTTAGGGAATACCTTTATAATCAATTAGATTTTTCATTATATATGGCTTCTGTATCTTCCTCCTTCTAACATAATTCTAATAATTTAATTTCCAACCTAGTTAAAACAAATGTAGGAAAATACATATCAATCCAAATAATATTAAATGTATATCATTAAATGGTGTCAATAACATCAGTTTCTATAGAATTCATAATCATTAACCACCATTTTTGAAATTATCCTCCAAAATGGAAAATATGGAGAGTCACATTTGGATGATATAAAAAACCCAGGACTTCAAATATATTTTCTAGTGATTTAATCCACAGTTATACAACCAAAGGGTTTGAAGATCCAGTTAATGTTGGACAATTTTATCTTATAAAATGCTCTACTATTGAGAACTCAAGTGTGGTAGATCTTGTTCATTTATATCAAATAATCCACCATAAATTGAATTAAATTTCAAATTCATTATCCCAATAATATACTACTATGTTCTAATTATATTCATACTATGTTACTAATTTGGAAGTATATTATTATCTTAGAACCATTTTACATTAGTTTTCCTCTTCCCTCTAAAGAAACATACTCTAAACTGAAATACTCATTATAAAGAAATATTGTAATATTAAAATTTAATATCAAGAAAAATATAAATTCAAAAATATTAGTGTCATTTTCATTCAGAATCATAACCTTTAAAATTATTTAAACATTTTAACTCATACCAAATATGAGAACTCACATTTGAATAATCCAAAAAATATACTTTTTTGATAAAAAATCATTTTAAACGAATTTCCATGTATATTATTGGATTTTTGTTTTAATTAATTAGTCTATTTACCTTAAATAATATTATATTACATCATAAAGATGACAGTGACACTTCATATCAATTTTCACAGAGTAAAAATATTAATAATAGATTTTTTTTCGTTTTCAGGACAAATACTACTACAGAACTAGTTCTATTTTGCAATAGGTAATTAATATCACTATAAATGAAGTATAAAAGACCCACTTTGTAAACACTAAAAAAATAGTTCATAAATGATGACTTTTACAATGATAAAAAATTGATGTTAAAGTGGGGCCTTTATCAACAATTATAAAAATTCACTCAAACATTCCCCCCTTTAATAGTGCTAGTAAAAAAAGATGATGAGGTGATTTATCATATCTAGTAAAAAAAGTCTGTTAAAGGTGGGTGTTCATATCTGATTTTTTAGAAGCACTGATAAAGGACCCCCATTATGAGTGATATTTTACTATCATGGAAACGGGATGTATTACAAAAAATTTGTATTCCATTGAAAATAATATATAAATATATTTATATTGATATAAATATAATATATATTTCTTAAATATGTTCTCAACAAGGATAAATATGTATTTATAGTTAATATATAAAACATTTTTGTGATAAGGGATTTAAAATTAATTTTAAAAAATATTTTTATTTAATAATTTTATCATTAGTATCGATTAATAGTCATATAAAAAAATTCAAAGAAAAAATAATAATAATTACATATATAAAATCCGTTGAAAACATAACTAAATTTTCAAATGGACATAAATTTTGATCAGGGTTTTCTGTTTGATTTCTACTTTATATCATGTCAGTGTCTTCAATGAGATTTATGCCCTACTTGAGAATGGGTTCTCCCCATCACATTTTTCAAGGCTAAAAGGCCTAGAAGGCCTCCAAATCTACGTTTTATAGTTGGGATACCTTTAATCTTATTATTTGATGGAATTTAACCATTATTTAAATTATATTATTCAAAATTTTAAATGGGGGATAAATTTATTCTTTGATATTAAAATAATATTGATATTATGGGTTTGAAATGTATTCATTTCTCATAATGTATTTTTTTATAATTAAATATATGAATATTTTTATAATTTTACTTAAAAATTAACCTGTATAAATTTATATTTCAACATAATAACATTGAAATTACTTTTTAAATATAAAAAATATTTATTAATTATTTTATTTAATGTAAAAAATTATCTATTTTACATACCTTATAAAAATTCATTCATATATATATAGATACATATACAATTAATATTTATATATAAACATGTGGGTGTCAATAATTATCAAATATATGTGTATATGCATATTTTAATATATGTAAATAAGTACATATAGTAAAAATTAATTTATAAGATTATCTAATAATTTCTTACATTATACAACAATATATAATGTTTATATATACATATATGTGTATATTAATAAATGGATATATATTTATATTATATTATAATATATTTAAATGTATATAATATATAATATATTTATATAAATAGTATATATGTCACAAAAACACATATATTTTATAAATTTAACTAAAAACTAATTTAATTATATTATTAAAAATAAATTTGTAAATATATATATAAATAAACATAAATATGATTAAATAGACGATAAAAATCCATGTGTAATGGTAAATTAATTACTTCTTCATAGAATATGTGCAGTTTTTAAATCTAGGTCGGTGTAAGAGGCTTGAAATGGTATAGTTGTGATAAAGGGGTTTGATGGTGAAAAGAACTGATAAAGGGGAAGAGTTATTAAAAGGGTTATTGAATTAATGATAAATGGGTTAGGCTTATAGATCTCTGAAACAAATTTAATTTTCCCCTATAACATCACAACAAATTGGTTTTAAAATGTTCCTTTAACATCACTAAAGAAGCGATGATAAAGTGGTGAATTATCATGTCTTTTTTAGTGATGATAAATGAACAATTTGTTAGTGATTTTATAATGTTGACAAAAGCGTAGGGCTTTTAACCATGATGTAATAGTCAATGCTTTTTTATACTGGATAAAGGCCTAATAATTCACTATAGAAGGCCTCTTTTGTAGTAGTGATATCTATAAAATTTTCTTCATGACATCATACTTATGACTACTCAACCTTAAAACCATGTGATAAATATTTGAAAATGTAGGATGAGCACAAAAAATCACATTAAGGATAATAATAAAATAATGAAAATATATCATTATTCCATGATTACTCATGAATAATTTCTTTTTTCTAAATAAATAGTGTGGTAAAAATATACATTTTTCTACAAAATATATAATCGTCTCTACCCAAAAATTTTAATTAAAAATTTTATAATAGATCGTAAAGAAAATATAAAATTCATAATGGTTTATTTTCAACAAGGATAGACTCATGAAAATTTATACATTTCTCCCTTATAAAGTAGGATAAACATTAATTTCAACTTTATCTCATTGTCAGTCCTTGATAAATCATATGATTTCATTCAATACCCCATACTAAGAATAGATGAATCATGTATATAACATAAACCATCATTTTCCATTCACTATTACAATTACTCTTACAAATGGAATAACCTACCTAGTAAATTACAATAATAACATAGGATAAATAATACCAATTTATTACATATTTTGAACTAAGGGATTGAATATCTATATTGGGATCACCCATTATATTGATATATATTGGGATTATCCTTCATCATGAGAAATGTCAGGCATAAAATTCATTATAATTTGTTTCCAAAACAGTAAAATAATCATACAAATTAGGTAATTAATTTATGTCATCATAATCATAAATATATTCTTTATAACTATAATGAATACATTTCTAGACATAAAAAACCATTCCATAGAAAATCAATTTTGAAAATACCCAAAAAAATGAAAAAGATTATTTATTTTAAGAAAACATGAAATATTATTATGAATTTAAATCATAAAATAAATATTATGAAGTAATGAAATATCATTGAAAATATATATTTTAAAATAAAATACTCAATTTTATTTTCAAAATAGTTAATTTAAATTTTAAAGAAGAACTAATATTATCTAGGCAGTGTGTATTCATAAAAATAGTGGGGAAATTATTCTTGAGGGAAGGAAAAATAAAAGAATCTATGTTATATATTAATTCCCAATTTTAAACATATATAAAAAATTGATCTAATAGAATACAGAGACTCTAAAATTGTATTGAAATTCTCAAAAAGATGTTATCCTGAAAGGATTCATTGAATTTATTATGATTATTAATTCATTTCCCATCGTGATCAACTATCATACCACATACATCCAAGGAAAATTTACAATATTTAGTCGGAGAATTATTAGAGTTCAAATATGTTTTTTATAGAGGTGTTGGTACTATTAATGAAAGAAAAAAGCCTTCAATAAACCATAAAAGTGTAATTAAATTTTGATACAATATTATCTTAGATATGAATAACTCTTATATCCATCAAGATATTATTTCCATTCTAGGAATCCAAATAATTTTTTACTTGGGTAAATATTTGATAAAAAAACTCCATGCATTGATTTCCCTATTACTTAGGGTCACCATGATATTTGAAATGAAACCTAACTTCTCTAATTCCCAACTCTCCAATTATATGAACTTTTCCATCAATAGAAAAATTTAGCTAAAATAAATGAAATAATTATCCCAACTAATCTTCCACTCTAAGAAACTATCATAATAAATGAGTGAATATTAAATAATTTGGATATATATTTTCTCCCTTGGAATAGATAATATGATTTCATAAGAATATAATAGATTATGGAGATATAATAACATATGGAATCTCCAATGGATCTATGTTTATTATTATTTTACATATTGAGAAATAAACTTCTTAAATAAACTTCAACAATAGAAAAAAAATGATTGAGAGAGGATCGCTATCCTTAACACCTTTGGTATATCTAAAATATCCTTAAATAATATATTGATATCTTCGGTAATATGCACTGAAATCATAATAATTTTTACCCAATTTAATAACATGTCATCAAGTCCAACATGGAATAACTCCTAGACAATGAAGCCCTAGTATTGCGAATTAGAGGATTTTTTAACAACATGATATAAAGATATGATACCATCTTTAGTATATTTCTGGAGATGATTAATCCATTCAGAGGTAGTAGTAAGACAATCTTGAATATTACTACCTTTGATGAAACCTAACTAATTTGGGGATATAATTTTATTGAAAATTCCAGAGATACTATAGAATTATATTTCATATTGTTTTGAAATTTAAACTCCATGACTATATTTTATATAGGATCACATTATTGAATGAATTAATTTTCCACTTTCACATTATCTTCTCAACATCTTCATTTATTCTAGTATGGAGGTAGTCCATATTATATTGAATAGATGGAATAATTAGGTTAATAAAGGAACTACCTTTAATATGAATTCACCATTAAATAATTCACTTGGTTCTTTAAAATGTGCCAATGTTCTTCTAATGGAATATTGTGATAACACGATTAATTATCTTATCGTGCTAAATCATCTTAGTGATTTAGGTAAATATCTTCCTCCTTCATGAACCATGGAAGTGATATAACTGCCTCTATTTATGGTATAGATCAAATTAAATATGGATGGTGCATTATAATGAATTTCAGGAGAATCTAGTTATGGTGTGATTTTCATGAATAATTGAGGTAAAATAATGGGATTCATCTTTGGACTATGTGGCTTCACCACATCTCTTAATGCCAAAATTATTAGTTTTACTAACATGACGGGTTTTGAAAAACAATGTGGATTTTTTCAATTTAGTTATTCAATGTGATTCAACCACCATGATCCTAACTATCAGAAGTGGGAATATTAGTCCTTTATCTATTATGATTTCATGATGGAGAATATTCATGGATGATCTACCATCCATGAATTATATGATCACACATTTCTACAAGGAAGAAAATCAGTTGGCATATAGGTTAGCTAATAAAAGGGTTACTTCTTCTATGTTGACATGGTGAAAAACTCACCTTGATGAGAATATAGCTTTTTGGAATCACAAATTTTTAAAAAATATATATATTAATAATTTATATATATATATATATATTAACTAAGGATACTTTTTCTTTTATGAAATTTCACAGTTTACCTTAAAAAACATTCGTTATAAAAAACAAAAAATTATTCAATTTTAAAACTAGTGATATGAAATCAAAAGAGACATAAATTAATATTTATAATTATTTTATCTCCATATGAATAATTTTATAAATTAATTTTGTTAATATGGAAAAGGTATAAAAATATTTAAATAATAAATATTTAAAATGATATTTGTAAGGTAAAGTGTCTCTTACCTCATGTCTGATAGTTTATACATCTAGAATAAAATTTCTATGTTAGCAAAGAACAAGGAGGTAATTATTCCATAACCTCTATAATAATAATCGTTAAATAATTATCATTTTTATATATAGACAATGATTTTAAACCCAACTATGAAATATTATAACAAGGATGTCTTGTGTAATATTCCTGAAGATGGTTGGTCATACGTATGAATCTATAATATTCCAATTTTTACAAAAAAATATACATTTAATAAGGTAGGTGTAATTTTAAATTTCAATTTTTTTTATAATATCTTAAATATAATATTGTATCTTTAAATAAAATTATACATAACAATATTTTTGACTTGTGATGAAAAATCACATTTCTTTGTATAAGTGGTAGTTGACACATAAACATGAATGATGATATCATTTATCAATGGATGGAAAGGTAAGTAAATAGATGATACATTATTTTTATATACTTTTATTTTTTATGAATATTATATATATATAAACCCTCATTATAATCATTCATGATAGGCGATTACTGAAAATAAATTACATCGAAGGGGGGGGGGTGCTAGTCCATCCTACGCAAGAATGATGGATCTATCTACCATTTAATGAAACAATTAGATAAATAGAGGTTATTACATTAACATAAAAATAACTATGTATATTTATGTTTTTTTAAATGGTTGAATAATATTTGAATGAAGTACAATAATAAAAAATAAAAAAAAATTCTCATTTAAGAACTATATCAATTTTTCAAAAAATCTCTCTATGTTTTTCCATAAATACTTCCAAGAAAGATTTTCTAATAAAATTAATTAATCTAGTAATTTTTTAGTAATTTTAATAATTTATTTAGTTTGTTATTTATTGAATCAAATGGATCCTTAAGTGTGGTGATTAGGGAAGATGAGGATTCCTTTTATAAGTGGGGGAAAAGTGTAACCTAGAATTTCTAAATAAATTAAAATATATTAATTTCTTACTCAAGATAAATGTATCAAAAATATAAAAATTAATAATATTATAATATTCTTAGTCAAAATAATGACATTAATTTAGTTAAATAAAAACTTTAGGTCGTTTAACCCTTTTTTATTTAGTTTAATGAACGATAAAATTGTTTTTACCTTAACTATGCTAATATGTTTTTAATATTTTAAATATTCACTAAAAACAAAAATTAAGGTCATATTATTAACTAATATTATTTATTTTGATCCCAACTATAGAATATAATTGTTAAAATTTAATTACAACAATTTTTGAATTATTTTATAATTAAACCCACAAAACATGATGAAAATGATTTTTCAAAATATAAGGCTTTTCAAGTATAAACATTTTCTAAAAAAATTATAATATTTATTTTAATAAAATTTATTTTATTATTTTTATTACATAATATCTATTAAATTTTTATAAATAATCAAAAATATATATTTTTTATTTTTAAATAGTTGAAAATAAATGGTAACTTTTAATAAAATTCTGTATTTTCACTATTCATTGGAGAATAAACATTCTTGATGAATTATCAAAAAATATTTCTATGATAAATGAGAAATAAATAATTCAGAAATGAAAATAATGTTTTCATAGTAAAATTTTATAATTTTGAAATAAATCATTGAAATAAAAGAATTTAATGATTGAAACACCGATTTGGATAAAAATAATGATTTTTCGTTTTAATAAAAAATTACCTAATATATATATAATGAATATAGATATAAAAATTTTAATTAAAAAAATTCAATGGATATTAAACCAATTTATTTTATCATTTCTTCACTTTTTACATGCAATGCCCTTCCCTTCCACACCCAGCCCATTTCACATTACTACATATTTACCTCGTCGTCTGGATGTGGTCACAACCTATCCCCTTTCCTATCACATGGTGGGTCTCACAATAACATATATAAAATTACCATATCAATAAATTTTATCTCATCCAATACCCTCTCACTCATGAAAATTTTCATATCTTGACCACTACCCTCATATATAGGGTAGGTTCTACTCCATATATCTCCCACCACTCACTCATGATGAGGGTCATAACCGATACAAACATACATCCTCAATTGGGAATAAAATAAATTTAAAAATATCATATTTAGTCACAATTTTATAGTCACTCAAGACCAATACCAATGCATTATTTATTTCTATTCTTCTATGTATAATATTACCATCATCTTGACATTCTAATATCATATATCATGGAATCCCACATGGTCCCCTATGTCCATATCGTTCACTAATTACGCATTTCAACATGTATTGATACTTAATTATGTTGTTATATCCCATGATCTTTATTTTAATCTTACTTCAAGAGGTCATTCCACATTCTCTTCTAATTCCCACTTTATAGCCCTCAAGTGTGTCCCATTTCGCATCGCTCTCTAAAGGTCTCTCTACCCATAATATTGAGGAAAACAATATATTTCACATCCCATATAGTTCTTTAAGAATTATACCACCCTTGGAACACACCATCACTTAATAGACACATAT
This sequence comes from Viscum album, assembly GCA_963277665.1. NCBI lineage: Eukaryota > Viridiplantae > Streptophyta > Magnoliopsida > Santalales > Viscaceae > Viscum > Viscum album. Next base: position 1,114,468,711 of record OY728147.1, read on the forward strand.
TAGGGTGGTTCTTACCACACTTGAGATGTAATCTAGTCTCAACCACCACCACATTGTATTATACTTTACACAAATATGCTACAAGATATAGGTGTAATGACCCATAATTTTTTAAATTGGATTTTATTTATTATAATTAAAAACATATAATGAAAACATTATTCTCATAAATGATGAATGATACATTATTCATCAAATAATCTAAAATTATTTCCAAATATTATAAAAGGATGATAAATAAAAAACTACTAAAATGAGAATAGAAAAATTTGGATATTCTTTATCCCTTAGAATTACCACATTCATAGTAAAATATAAAGATATAAAACATAACTTTAATTATATAAAATTCATTTTTATGATAAAATTATATATAACCATTATTGGAAATGGAATAGAATTGATAATTAATGAAATAATTTGTATTTATATATATTACTGACCCTATATCATTGGAATATGAACATTATCATTGGAATAATAATTTGACCGATAAGAATGGTTATATGGTCATTATAATATTAACCTCAAATTTAAAAGTATGAATAAAATTTATGAATCATATAAATGAAAATATGAAATATATATATATATATATATCGTGTTATATGAAAATAAATTATTTCAAATGATAAATTATGTGTTGGTATTTTTATCAAATGAAAATGTTTATTTAATAAGTTTTAATTAATATAATGAATTAATAGAAAACATATTCTAATAAAAAAAATATAAATAAGTTAATACTAAATTTTACTATAATTATAATATAATTTTTGGGGACTTTAATTAATTTTTCAATGTATCTGAAAATTGATTATAAAATTCAATTCTATATTTACCAAATAAATGATGATTTTATTTAAAAACATAATTTATTATATTTAGGGAATTATTTTCATAAAATTTATTTAATTATATATATATAATTGTTAATAAAAATTATTATGAATTTTTAGACTTTTCTAAAATATTATATTTTTTTGAATAGTGAAATATGATATTTTATAATATTTAACATTATAAGAAAAATACAAGAAGTTATTTGTCATGGATAATGGTAGAACACATTTTTTTCGTACTCTCATAACCTATTTACATTATTTAGTAATAAGAATCCACACTTTTGAATGTCTTGAACCAAAATAATAAACTAATGTATATAATAATAAAAGATACCCCTCTCCTCAACCTATAAATTCCTCCACTCACCACCCCTTATCATCACAAATTCTAGAGATTTTATCATATCAATATTCTACTCAATTACCTTCCCAAGACTCTACACCAAATATAATATCTTTTGGTCTCAAGAATATAAAAATTACAGGTCCCAAAAGTGTTTCTTTTAGGAGATGATATTCAAGTGGTACCTTTCTCAAACAATCTCTCTTAATTAGTTTTATTCTTCTACCTTCTCCTAAATTCATTAATCCAGAAATCATGATTACTATAGTATCATATATATACTATAATTTTATATTTCTAATGGAATATAATATATATACCTCTATTCACTTCTCCTGTTATTTTGTGAAATGAAATAGTTGTCCAAATTATTGCAGTTATTGTCACCGTGAATAATGTGTTCTCATTGTCTATTAACGCAATCTAGATAGGAAAAAAACATTATTTTGGTAAAATATGAATATAATTTTTATATTATGACTTGTTTCATTTTATAGATCTAATATATATACATAAGATTAAATAAAAAACAAAACTATTGAGTGATGATAAAAAACTACTAGAATAAACAAAATATCTGACATTATCATTTTATCAAATGGATCATCCTCAAACCAAATAACTAATATCTAAGACAATTTAAAATTAGTAAAGTACATTAATATCTTATAATTTCACTTCTTTATATTTATACTCATTTGAAAATAACTTCTATAATTATACACTTGTAAACTAACCATGAAACCATAAAAACAAAATCACTAGGAATGACGTAATTTTACTCAATAACTCATATAAATGGCTTCAAAAAATAATGATAAAATTATAATAAATCAATTACATATTGAATAGGATATGAATTATTTAATTAATTAATCTAGTTTTATTATCTAGGATATTAATCACAAGTGAATAATTATTTCAGACAAAAGTTTAGGGATCTCTCTAAACCTCCATTTTTTCATTCAAGTTACACTTTCTATATCATTAACCCAAAGTATTTAGAATATGTTATTATATATATCTCATATATTTTATTTATATATACAAAACATTTTGATCAATTCATCTTATTTTATGCATAATTGCATGTTTTATATGGTCCCCCTCCCAATTCATCTCGACAAGCAGACACGATTAAAGGGAACTTCTCCGATTTATATAAATTTTATGTGCACTACATAAAATATTTTAATCAATAAATATATTTCTCAAATAAGTAAATTAATTATTAGAGACTATTTTTGTTCTATTCTACTTCTATGAAAACAATTATTCATTTACCCTCTTTAATGATACATTTTTATGTTCCCTAAAACCACTCTTACGTTGAAAATTTCGAATATAACATAACAGTGATTTTACATGTTTTCAATTTATATTGAAATCAATATTTAATATGTAAAATTAATCTTACATTATTAATTTATAATAATAATTTGAATTAATTAATTAATTCATACCATTTTTATGTGTCTTTTTATGACTTATGACATGATAAGGATACCCAATTATTTCCAAGGGTAAATCTTATTTTTATTCCTTATGTTTTATTCTTTATGTGGAACACATATTCATGAACATGTTATGATGGGTGTTCAATTATATCATGACACTTATTTAGGTAATTTTTAGTCTCATGAGATGTTATGTATGAGATTAGAGATTAAACCCAATCCATTATCAAACATTGTTGATCTAATGATATAGTATTTGCAGTTAGCCTCGACTCAAGTTTATATCATGTTACATGTTTCTTACACATTAATATGTTTCCAATATTACATTATACCATGTTATATATGTTATTCTTATATATTTTTATTCATGTTTCATTAATTTTTATGGAATCTTGTTATTATTTTCTATCTCAAGTTCTATGTTTCATTCCTATTTTTCTTCACTTACTGGATTTTTAGCTCATCCATTTTATCTATGTATTCCCCAAATTTTCCAATGAAATTATAAGATCACAAATGGAATTAGGAGATCTATATGGAGACTAAATAAAACTATTATATTTTTATTTGATGTTATGTTCCTTTCCTACAAATGATAATTGGATTTTCAATACTTATACTGTTTTTAATGGATATTTATTCATAATAATATATAATAATATATTTAAAAGGCATGTATTTCTATATTTTGTATCATATCATGATCTATTTATTTTTTAGATATTAAGACAAGAAAAATTTACTTATAACCCTAGGGATAATTCCATCACCATGAATTTCATATATTAATGCGTAGGTAATATCATGTTCCGATGTACTATCAATTTATAATTTTATCCTTCCATGTTCATAGATACATTTTTTATATTATAATTAGCTATGATTTCAAGACCAATAACAATATTTTATTTCCTTTTCTTAGTTAATAAAGGGAAATAGGATAAAAAATTCAAAAAAAATAAATGTGATAGACAATGTGATGATTCCCTAATGAGATGCCAAATCTGATGGGAACGGGATCCCAAAATATCATAGCAATACTACCCAAACTAGCTCAATTTAAGAATAAAAACATGAATCATGAAAAAATACACCTTCTCCTAAGAAATTTAATTATTTAGTAGAATCCTTTATATGAAAAAATCTCCATATCTTAATTGTATCTTATAATCCCCTCATCATGGAACAATGAATTAACTACATTGAGATGATATTTTCTATCCTAAAATACTCATAACAAGAGAAAGTCACACTAGAAGTCTATAATTTGGAGGAGAAAATTAATATGTGGTGGACACTAAAAAAAAATTATATGAAGGAAATTTATTTCATTAAAATGGGATGAATTCAACAAAATGATTTTTAGTAAATATTTTTCCTAAATTATCTATCTTAATATTGTGAGGAAGTTCATAAGTCTGATGAAAAAGGGAGATGGGTTTATCAGAGAATATAAAGAAATAATTACAATGAATTCATGGTATTCATTCATATTTTTCATCATCACTAAATATAGGGAGTACTGATTCATTATTTTTTTGAATCTGAGTTTATGAAAATAATTTTAGATTCTAGACTTTGACAGTTATGATGCTATTGTTCATTGTAAACTTTAAATTAAGATGGAGGTCATGGATTATTAGTGGTCTCATGGTAATAGTGATATGAAATGTAAGATGGAATTATATATAGGGTTCAATTGAAAAATATTATAGAGGATTGAAGACTCAGCATCCCACATGGAAATGGGATGTGAATTAATATTCTAGAGACATCCTAACGGGAACTAGAAGGTGATCCAACTGTAGAAATTAGGGGATCCATAATAACCAATTCCAAATAAAAATAATTAATACCACTAATAAGTAAATATAAAGGATGTTTCATATAAACACTATATCTATTGTGTATCTCTTAAAATGTAAATAACATGGGAACTAAGTGATCCAATTCCCTAAGCTAAGAGTTATTGGGTATAATCAACCACATAAACCTCGAAGGCATCTAGGAATGAAAAATTCTAACACTACCTCTAAGGTGGAGCCCAAAAACAATTTTGTGACAGGTATTCTAGTTATTCATTCATGAATAAAAAATGTACTATTTGATTTTGGTTTTACGTATTTATAGAAATCATTCTATATTATTAAATCATTTCAGAAACCAACTCAAAATATATATAGGTTGAGTTATCTGTGAGAACAAAAAATAGGGAAATTACTAAATCTAATGTATTAAACTCCACCATAGTTTAGTTATGTAGAGTGAAGAAACAAAGGGATATCAACTTCCATACTTCGGCGGAGTTTTATTCTATATTAGGAATGGATTGTCTATATATATATACAAATATAACATCAACTGTCATGAGGGAGAGATAACTCTCCACATCCCAAGACAACCATTATTTATATAAAAGTTCAATGATAAGAATGAATCAACATCAAAACCACCATTTAAATTTTGTGAATTATTTCTTTATTAGTAAGAATATATTGCTCAGTTGATTGATAAAAAGTATAGATTCATGATATATGACATGATCATTGTGAGGGACTAAAAAAATGTGGTCCCTAAAGAATTTTCTTTTCTTCTGCATATTCTTGTTGTAGATTTCTCAATTTATCTTATACATGGATCTCTACCCATATCAAACACTCTTTAAAGGATAACCAAAATTGAGATGGAGGAAGGGATAAACTAGTTACAAGAGAACATATAAAAGGTTTTTATACAACCATGTTCTTAATCATGGGGTGCATCAGTTATCTTAATCAACAATAAGAATTAATCAATGCACCTCTACATTGATTATCATGAACATAACCAGATCAAGAAAAAGAACAAGAATCCCTAACCATAGATATAAGGATTTTTCGATCAACTTTATGCTCTATTGTATTTTTATATGGTGGTCCTCCGGTTGGGATATCACAAATTAAAGGTTAGGAAATAAGATATTTCAAATACATCCTCTCAAGAAATGTATGTTCATTATGAGTTCTTATTAATCCCCATAAAATTAACAAATTCTACATCAATTTTAATGTACTTAATGAATAATGTTTTAAGATATTATTTCAAAAAAAAATGCAGTTGTATTTATGGATGATATTATAATATACTCCATGAAAAAATAAGAAAATAGGAAGCAATTTACTTTTTATCTAAAGACATTTCAAGGTGAGAGATTATATGATATTTATAGTAATTATGAGTTTGGTGTGGAGTAAGTGTCTGTAACATCCCGAGATTTTATGAAAAATATTTTTTTTAATTTTATTAATGTCTGGTGTTGTACGCTACACCAAAAGGATCTTGCACAACACACATCCTTGACTTGCCTTTCATTACACGCAATCGCGACCTTCCTCGATAGCGTGTATAGTACGCAATACCGAGTTTCACTAAACAACGATATGCTATTAAAATATTATTATAACTAGCCGTTATGAATAGTAATAACCACCTTTTAAAATTTTAGAAAATTTATCTCTCAAAATGGACTTCATTTTTGGATTCGGAGTATCGAATTTAGCCTAAGGTGAAATTTTGGTACCTTTCGGATAACTTTCATATTCTGATGAATAGTGAAAATTACTAAATTATAATTAAAAACAACTTTTTTAATCAAAATAATTAATAGTGATAAATTATTAATTTTAGTGGTTTTAAATTATATTTAGAATATATTTTTACAATTTAATACAATGTTGGTCATTGGATGTAATTTCCCATTTAAACCAGACATAAACAAATGTCAATATTTTGATAGATATTGTTTCTTAAAAACACGCTATTTGTTTTAATAGCGGGATTTAATTATAAAATTAATTAATGAAACTTCTATGTTATGAATTTGGTAAAATAGACTTCATTTTTGAATTCGGAATATGAAATATAGCTTAGGATGAAATTTTGGCATTGTTCTGAAAAACATCAATTTTTTATGAATAGTGAAACTACTAAGTGGTAGTTAAAAACTGAATTTTTCATAAAACATAATTTTACCGCTTCTGTGAATGGAATTTCAAAAATCCGAGAGACACAGTTGATGTCAGTAAGTAAAATGTGGTTCAATGAGATGAAAATAATTTTTGGTGAATAGTAACTTTTTACTTTTATTCACCACGGTTAAAAGTAAATAGGGTAATTAAGGGTAACAATGATATTAATATTACCCTAACACATGTCCTAATCCTATTGAACAAGTGTATCTCTACCAAAAACAACCTTAAGTGTAAAATATTATCATTTAGGCCCACTTGGATTAGATTAGGACATTTATTATTATTTAATTCAAAGAAGAGTTAAAAGAGTTAAAATCAATGTTTATTTACTAAAACATTTTTAATATAGGGTTATACATAAGATACATTCGATTGTAAGTATTCATTAGAAAGCTAAAAAGATTTCCTACAAAATGGTATTTTATTTGTAATTTTTAGAAATCAAATAAGTTAATTTATTTATGACACAAAGATGATGCAGTAATTATCTTATTAATGAAATATTGACATAATTGATATTATAAATACCAAAATAAATGTAATTTAAGACTTTTTATGAATTAAACTAATTTTATAGGTTACTATGATATATTATTGTTTATTTAATCAACATGGTTCGAACATATAATTCTGTGATGACTTTCACAAAAATCATATATCAAATAGTGTCAAAATTGACACAAAATAGTTTTTAAATCAAATATTATATTATTAATTCTTATTTTATTCCTAAAAATCTAAGGTTCGGGCAAATGACTTATATAAGGATATATATATTAATAATAAACAATTTGGGGTTCGTTTGGCATGTTATAGTAAGTGTATTAACCATATAGTGAAAGAAAACAAAAAGACACGGTAAAAGTTAAATTATTTAACTTAGAGTTAAATCTAATTGATAAGGTTAAAATAATTCCCTAAACTTCTCTAAATCCTATTGGTTGATAGGAGTTCGACCCATCCCCACTTTAGCTTCGAAATAAGACCCTTTGGAACCATTATAAACCGATTTTGACTTTAATATAAAATAATATTTTGAGATATTCCTAAGGTGCCCCTCTCCTCCCTTATAAAAGGGAACCTCCTTCCCCTCCTCCTCACACCAATTTGAGCACTCAATCTCGGCCAACCCCTTCCAAAATCCATTATACACTTCCCTAGAATAATCCTAGAGGTCCTGGTCTTCTTCAAAGACCAATCTTAGTTTCCTAAGTGGAGGATTCAAAGAGGCGTTCCAAAGAAGAGGTAATATCCATTACCGATCTTTTCAATTTCATTCTTCTTCAACTTCTTCTTCTTTAGTTGTTTTATGATAAAGTAATAACATAAGTATTTATTATATACTGATATGTTATTATAAATATGAAACAACTCTAATTAACCTTCTATCCATCCTACGGAAAAAGGAAATCACCGCGCATGCGTACGTATGGAATACCGTCTCCACGCCGTGGTGTAATCTATTTTCCGCCACCACCTTAATTGGATGGGTATAATGGTGTAATGAGTAACTATATATGATTACTATAAAGTGATATTGATACTAAAATAGTATAAAAACACTTCAACACAATTCCACAACCATGGGAACGATATCATCGCTCGTGCGTACGTACGGACTACCGTCTCCATGACGCGATGAGATTCATTCTCAATGATTAACCATTCATGAATGATTATAAAGTATATATAATAAGTACTAATGAAATATATGACATAATAATGATACTGTATTTATTTATATTTATATGTATGTCATCTACTTAATTCCATTCAATTCAATAAGGAAACGAAAACAGCGTTCATGCGTACGTACGGACTACCGTCTCCATGAATGGTGAATTTCATTACATTTAATGATTTATTATATATATGTATATTATAATATATATATATATATAAATCATGTTTTATATTCTGGAATTAATTAATCATGATCTAAGTAATCATATGAATAATTACAAGTCAAAACACGGACGACAAATGAAACAATTTTACCCAAAACGCTCTTTAACATGGAATTTACAAAAGAAAAGGTAATATAAAGTCATAAGTGAACCAAATATGATATCATAAAAATGAATATGATTCTGTAATAAGTAAATGACATTATTTAAATCATTATACAGGAGGTTCAGACACTTATGAAGCAAATCGGACCTAAGGTAAGGGAAATATCACAATCTCATTTTTATCCGAGATTGTTTAGACTTTGGTATTTACTGGGGTGTATTTTATCATCCACATCCATGTTTCTTCAATATGTAATTTTATTTCCATCCACCTACAATTGTTTAAATCCAATTTTACCCTTCGGTGAGTTTTTAGTAAAATATATGAAAGGAATCTTTTGTCATTTTTTCGTACGAGGTACTTTTTGACTTTTCTGAAAAAAGTATGAGAAGAATGATTTTTTTAACTTATACGGGATGAACGGATTTTTACGGTTTTATAAAGCCTTATTTTCATGAAGATTCCTCAAAAATATTTCATGAATATTTTCAATAAAATCTATTTATTTTAAAATTGCATGATGTTTTGTGAAAAGAAATTGATTTTGAAGAAGAAATGATATTTTCCTCAAGAATGGAGTTCAAGTGTTTTATCAAAATTATTTTCCATCTAAGATAATAAAGGGTTCTGTTTTTATTCCTACTATTACATTGATTTGATCATTTTGTGATGGAAATATTTTTATGAATTCCTTTATCTTATATGAATTGTTTTATGATGTCATGTTGTTTAAGAATCCCATTTTTATTACATGGGTTACGCTATGATGTATGGTTTATGATTATGTGGCACACATAAGAAAGGATTCATTATAAGATGGGTGGGACCTGTATCTCCCTCCAATGCATTGGGTAAAGATTTTATATCTCATGAGATAGACATGGATGGAACGGTAGGTTATACCAGTTCAGTGAAACAGGACTGAAACGAGGGTGACTCGGTTCAGAAAGGGACTTTGTCCACTAAGATATTCTTGGAAATGAGTCTTGACTAACAAGAAAAGATTCTCTATGATAATGTATGTATGAAACAAAGTTTCATGTGTTAAGTTATGATTATTGGGATTACATTTCACTTCTATGATTTATCCCATGTTATGAAATTATGATTTCTTTTGCAGGTTAAGATTTCCAAAAGTTCTGTGCTTGTGTATACGATGAGATTTATATTTCTTTTGTTTACCCTTACTGAGCATTTGAGCTCACCCTTTTATGTTTTCTTTTCCCCAGGATATAAAGACAGGTTTTAGGTAAAAAAAGGGGAGATCTTTATGGGAGATATTGGAGATCTTTCACCACGATTAGAAGATTACGTTCCGAGTTTCCAAAGACACTAAACTATTACGATCCTTGTGTGTGTGTCTTTGTTATGTACTACGTATTCCGCAAATGTAATGTAATGTCCATGTACATCAAGATACGGGTCTCTACAGTTGGTATCAGAGGAAAGGTTTATTCAACCTTTGGAAACTAGGATGTGAAAACGTTAGTGAGATCCCTAGAGATATTTCTACGGTATGTCTAGGGATGTCCCTGAGGTTAAGTATACGTATAGGTTATAGTACTAGAACTACGCTAACGATCATAGAATTAAACCTAAGATGTTAGATATTGAAGATACTCCCCCTTTATTATGTTGTTTTCCCTAGCATGATTTTTCCTCTCACACTATTCTTTTTGGGTTTTAGACGATGGCTGGAACCCGAAGAAACCATGTTGATCAATGAAATGGACAATGCAATGATTGTCCTCTTGAACAAACAAATGTTATGGGAGATGGAGTGAAAAATCTTATTGCTATCCTTACACAAGCTATGAATCATTCTGGACTTCCAAATGAGCAGAGAAAGGAACAGTATTCTATTGAGTCCTTCATGAGGCAACGTCCACCTTCTTTCAGTGGGACTTCCGATCCACTTGTTGCTGAACAATGGATCAGTACCACTGAAAAGATATTTTCAGTTCTTCAATGTTCTGAACATGATAAAGTCATCTTAGCAGTATATCGTTTGGAAGGTGAAGCTGATCAATGGTGGAATCTTATCAAGAATACGAGGCCAAGAGATGAAATTGAGTCCATGGAATGGGACGAGTTCAAGAACTTGTTTTTCAGTAAGTACTTCCCTCGTATTCTTCGAACAAAGATGGTGAAGGATTTTCTTGAACTAAAGAAAAAGGATGATGAATCTGTTGGTATATACGAAGCGAATTTTACAAGACTTGAAAGGTATGCATCTGGAATTATCATCCAACCTGAAAGTAAAGTTGATCGATTTTTCAGTGGCTTAAAACCAAGTCTTCGAAGGGAATTAGCTATAAGAGATTTCAGTAGCTATTAAGAAATTGTGCGTTGTGCTATCAAGGTAGAAATGGAAGTTGGTGTTACATATCCATCTCATGGTTATGACAAGAAAAGAAAGATGGAGTTCAAGGAGAAATCTCAGAATAATGGTGAAAAGAAGATGAATGTTTCCTTATGCACAAAGTGTGGAAGGAAGCATGGTGGAGATTGTATTAAAGGGACTAGAAAATGTTTTAAGTGTGGAAAAGAAGGTCATCGAGCAGCTGAGTGTCGAAGTAATAGAAAAAGGGTTTCTAATGATGTGAATAAAGCAATCACTGCAGAGAACGCACCACCAACACTTCAATGCTTCAAGTGCAAGGAAATGGGGCATTATGCTAATAAATTCCCTAATCCAAGGGTTAGTGATGATCAACATGAGCAACCACTGAAGGCAAAGGACAAAGGGAAGTCACATGCGATCACTATTGGTGATGTTGAATATGACAACGATGTGGTGGAATGATTAAGTGTTTATGTAATGGGATTCCAAAATAATATTGTATCATGGAGTATTGGAATATTTATGTATTGGTCTAATGTGGTATTCAAAGTAATTGAGATATTTTTGGAAATAAGATGATATGCGCATAATGAAGGGAAAATGAGAAAAAGAAATGTTTAACAGTATTCATGAGCTCATGATTGATATAAGGACTAAGTGATATCATGGTTTGAGTATATAGAATTTTGAGGATTTCGGTATGTGGAAAGTGTTAACTTTTAACTGCATTCATGTTTTCACTAAGTTATTCAAGAGAATACATGATTAAGGACTTTGAATTTTTGGAATGTGACCAACAAAACATATCTTATGATATATGGGGATCGACGATGGTGTTAAATCTCTGGTAATCGTTTTCACTATGTTATGAGAGTGGACTGTAGTATTATGGATAAGCCTAAAGATTGGAATGGATTATGTTGAACATAAGTTAGTATTGTTTAAGGATAAAAGTTTTTTCGATATTATTGATGGGATGTTATAGTAATATAGCTTTAAAAAAAGGACAACCTGCAGGACGGGCGGCATCCCATCGCGTCGGACAAGGCTGTGGGAATCGAACCCACAACTGAAGTGCGACTGGCCTTTATTGCCTACCACTGGCCTATAGGAAGTCCCTGTTTAGTATAAACTAGTTTTCTTATATTAATCAGTATGATATATTAAGTATAAGTCCATTTTAAGAACCATATATGATTAATCTCACTATAGATCGTCTTATGTATATAATTTTTGCTAAACTTTTGTTTGAGACAGATGGAATGACCCGTCATTCTATCACATGATCTGCTAACACTTCACGGATAACAAATTCAACTTCATTTATTTAAGAGATGAAGTGAAAATTGTTCAAGGCATGAACAACAGTGAGATTGTACCACAATAAAGTAAGTATTTATTCTAATTCAAATTTTCAACTTTAGGGAAATGATCTTGAAAACCAAAAATGTTGTCCTAGTTATCTTATACCTGATGAATCAGATGGTACCTTATATCATCACAAATATATGGATTTGTGATTACTGGCTTTTCCATAGCCATGTTCTCTACCACTCTCCATCAGAACATGATGGTTATATTTCTCTTCCAAATCCATATTTTCACCTATGTGGAAACCCAGTGATTAGTTTATTTGGGTAATCGTTACATTTCATACTTTAGTTTTTAAAGCCATGTTTTGGTATTCTTTTTTACGATGTGGGATTCTATTAAAGAAACTTTTGAATAGTAAACCATTTATAACCCCGACGAATTTCGAGGGCGAAATTCATTTTAAGGGGGGTAGAATGTAACATCCCGAGATTTTATGAAAAATATTCTTTTTAATTTTATTAATGTCTAGTGTTGTACGCTACACCAAAAGGAGCTTGAACAACACACATCCTTGACTTTCCTTTCATTACACGCAATCGCGACCTTCCTCGATAGCGTGTGTAGTACGCAATACCGAGTTTCACTAAACAACGATATGCTATTAAAATATTATTATAACTAGCCGTTATGAATAGTAATAACCACCTTTTAAAATTTTAGAAATTTTATCTCTCAAAATGGACTTCATTTTTGGATTCGGAGTATCGAATTTAGCCTAAGGTGAAATTTTGGTACCTTTCGGATAACTTTCATATTCTGATGAATAGTGAAAATTACTAAATTATAATTAAAGACAACTTTTTTAATCAAAATAATTAATAGTGATAAATTATTAATTTGAGTGGTTTTAAAGTATATTTAGAATATATTTTTACAATTTAATACAATGTTGGTCATTGGATATAATTTCACATTTAAACCAGACATAAACAAGTGTCAATCTTTTGATAGATATTGTTTCTTAAAAACACGCTATTTGTTTTAACAGCGGGATTTAATTATAAAATTAATTAATGAAACTTCTATGTTATGAATTTGGTAAAATATAGTTCATTTTTTAATTCGGAATATGAAATATAGCTTAGGATGAAATTTTGGCATTGTTCTGAAAAACATCAATTTTTGATGAATAGTGAAACTACTAAGTGGTAGTTAAAAAACTGAATTTTTCATAAAACTTAATTTTACCGCTTCTGTGAATGGAATTTCAAAAATCCGAGAGACGCGGTTGATGTCAGTAAGTAAAATGTGGTTCAATGAGATGAAAATAATTTTTGGTGAATAGTAACTTTTTACTTTTATTACCACGGTTAAAAGTAAATAGGGTAATTAAGGGTAACAATGATATTAATATTACCCAAACACATGTCCTAATCCTATTGAACAAGTGTATCTCGACCAAAAACAACCTTAAGTGTAAAATATTATCATTTAGGCCCACTTGTATTAGATTAGGACATTTATTATTATTTAATTCAAAGAAGAGTTAAAAGAGTTAAAATCAATGTTTATTTACTAAAACATTTTTAATATAGGGTTATACATAAGATAAATTCGATTGTAAATATTCATTAGAAATATAAAAATATTTCCTACAAAATTTTATTTTATTTGTAATTTTTAGACATCAAATAAGTTAATTTATTTATGACACAAAGATGATGCAGTAATTATCTTATTAATGAAATATTGACATAATTGATATTATAAATACCAAAATAAATGTAATTTAAGACTTTTTATGAATTCCACTAATTTTATAGGTTACTATGATATATTAGCGTTTATTTAATCAACTTGTTTTGAAAATATAATTCTGTGATGACTTTCACAAAAATCATATATCAAATAGTGTCAAAATTGACACAAAATAGTTTTTAAATCAAATATTATATTATTAATTGTTATTTTATTCCTAAAAATCTAAGGTTCGGCCAAATGACTTAGATAAGGATATATATATTAATAATAAACAATTTGGGGTTCGTTTGGCATGTTATAGTAAGTGTATTAACCATATAGTGAAAGAAAACAAAAAGACACGGTAAAAGTTAAATTATTTAACTTAGATTTAAATCTAATTGATAAGGTTAAAATAATACCCTAAACTTGTCTAAATCCGATTGGTTGATAGTATTTCGACCCATACCCACTTTATCTTCGTAATAAGACCCTTTGGAACCATTATAAACCGATTTTGACTTTAATATAAATTAATATTTTGAGATATTCCTAAGGTGCCCCTCTCCTCCCTTATAAAAGGGCACCTCCTTCCCCTCCTCCTCACACCAATTTGAGCACTCAAGCTCGGCCAAAACCTGCCAAAATCCATTCTTCAGTTCCCTAGAATAATCCTAGAGGTCCTGGTCTTCTTCAAAGACCAATCTTAGTTTCCTAAGTGGAGGATTCAAAGAGGCGTTCCAAAGAAGAGGTAATATCCATTACTGATCTTTTCAATTTCATTCTTCTTCAACTTCTTCTTCTTTAGTTGTTTCATGATAAAGTAATAACATCAGTATTTCTTATATACTGATATGTTATTATAAATATGAAACAACGATAATTAACCTTCTATCCATCCTACGAAAAAAGGAAATCACCGTGCGTGCGTACGTACGGAATACCATCTCCACGTCGTGGTGTAATCTATTTTCCGCCACCACCTTAATTGGATGGGTATAATGGTGTAATGAGTAACTATATATGATTACTATAAAGTGATATTGATACTAAAATAGTATACAAACACTTCAACACAATTCCACAACCATGGGAACAATATCATCGCTCGTGCGTACGTACGGACTACCGTCTCCACGACGCGATGAGATTCATTCTCAATGATTAACCATTCATGAATGATTATAAAGTATATATAATAAGTACTAATTAAATATATGACATAATAATGATACTGGATTTATTTATATTTATATGTATTTCATCTACTTAATTCCATTCAATTCAATAAGGAAACGAAAACAGCGTTCATGCGTACGTACAGACTACAGTCTCCATGAACGGTGTATTTCATTCCATTTACTGATTTATTATATATATGTATATTATAATATATATATATATATAAATCATGTTTTATATTCTGGAATTAAGTAATCATGATATAAGTAATCATATGAATAATTACAAGTCAAAACACGGACGACAAATGAAACAATTTTACCCAAAACGCTCTTTAACATGGAATTTACAAAAGAACGGGTAATATAAAGTCATAAGTGAACCATATATGATATCATAACAATGAATATGATTCTGTAATAAGTAAATGACATTATTTAAATCATTATACCGGAGGTTCGGACACTTACGAAGCAAATCGGACCTAAGGTAAGGGAAATATCACAATCTCATTTTTATCCGAGATTGTTTATACTTTGGTATTTACTGGGGTGTATTTTATCATCCACATCCATGTTTCTTCAATATGTAATTTTATTTCCATCCACCTACAATTGTTTAAATCCAATTTTACCCTTCGGTGAGTTTTTAGTAAAATATATGAAAGGAATCTTTTGTCATTTTTTCGTACGAGGTACTTTTTGACTTTTCCGAAAAAAGTATGAGAAGAATGTTTTTTTTAACTTATACGGCATGAACGGATTTTTACGGTTTTATAAAACCTTATTTTCATGAAGATTCCTCCAAAATATTTCATGAATATTTTCAATAAAATCTCTTTCTTTTAAAATTGCATGATGTTTTGTGAAAAGAAATTGATTTTGAAGAAGAAATGATATTTTCCTCAAGAACGGAGTTCAAGTGTTTTATCAAAATTATTTTCCATCTAAGATAATAAAGGGTTCTGTTTTTATTCCTATTATTACATTGATTTGATCATGTTGTGATGGAAATAATTTTATTAATTCCTTTATCTTATATGAATTGTTTTATGATGTCATGTTGTTTAAGAATCCCATTTTTATTACATGGGTTACGCTATGATGTATGGTTTATGATTATGTGGCACACATAAGAAATGATTCATTATAATATGGGTGGGACCTATATATCCCTCCAATGCATTGGGTAAAGATTTTATATCTCATGAGATAGACATGGCTGGAACGGTAGGTTATACCGGTTCAGTGAAACAGGACTGAAACGAGGGTGGCTCGGTTCAGAAAGGGACTTTGTCCACTAAGATAGTCTTGGCAATGAGTCTTGACTAACAAGAAATGATTCTCTATGATTATGTGTGTATGCCACAAAGTTTCATGTTTTAAGTTATGATTATTGGGATTACATTTCACTTCTATGATTTATCCCATGTTGTGAAATTATGATCTCTTTTGCAGGTTAAGATTTCCAAAAGTTATGTGCTTGTGTATACGATGAGATTTATATTTCTTTTGTTTACCCTTACTGAGCATTTGAGCTCACCCTTTTATGTTTTCTTTTCCCCAGGATATAAAGACAGGTTTTAGGTAAAAAAAAGGGAATATCTTTATGGGAGATATTGGAGATCTTTCACCACGATTAGAAGATTACGTTCCGAGTTTCCAAAGACACTAAACTATTACGATCCTTGTGTGTGTGTTTTTGTTATGTACTAAGTATTCCGCAAATGTAATGTAATGTCCATGTACGTCAAGATACGGGTCTCTACAGTGTCATTTTGGGGAAATGTTTTCACTATAAAAGGGATATATGTGGACCCTTATAAATAAAAATAATTGTGGTGTGGCCCAGGATAACATCTATAATGGAGAATTGTTGTTTCCTTTTTAAATATCAGTGTTACTGATGATTTTTGAAGAAATTTTCACAATTTTCTAACCCACTAACCTAGATGACTCGAAAAGGGAATACGGTTTTTTCAGGCCAGTGAATGTGAATACAACTTCAAATAGTTGAAAAAGTGGTTTATACCTGCACTAGTACAAACACTACCACCAATTGGGGAAATCATGCTGGTATATAGTGACGAGTCAATGAAAAAAATAGTATTTTTTACTTATCTAAAATGATAACATAATAGCCTAACCACATGGTAGATTCAAGTTCTATGAAAAAATATCCCACACATGATCTAGACATGGTGGATGTGATCTTCTCATTGAAAATTTGGTGAAAATATATCTATGGAGAGAAGTTTGAGATATATACTAATCATAAGATAATAAAATATATATTCACATAGAAGGATGTAAATATCACGTACTGATGATGGTTAGATATCATTATAGAATAGGTATTCTGAATCCATTTTCATCCTATTTTTTTAAATAGTGTAGTAGATGCTCTATGTACAATGGTTCCTATGACATTATCAATGATTATAATTAGTAAGGATCCAATATTCTTAAACATACAAATGTTATATATGGAAATAATAAAGGAAGTTACATTATCATTCCATTAAAAAATTACTTCTCAAGTATTCCTTTTTGATAAGTAAAAGGATTATCAATTTTGTAATGTTGAAATTCAAAAAAAGCTGGAAGCTATATTAAAGGGGAAATCTTTAGAGTTCAAAATTTAGAAGGATAGAGTTTTAATATTTGGTTCAGATCTATTTGTATCATCAAAACCTATGATGAGGAAAGTGATTTTGAATGATGAACATAACTCAACCTTCTAAATCCACCCATGGTGATAAAAAAATGTATAAAGATCACTGAGAGAACTATTATTAGGATGATATTATGTAAGATATTTATAAATATAAATCAATGTGTTGGGGTTTTTAACAAGTGAATAATGGTTGGAAAAAATTATAAGGGGTTGATGAAAGCATTACCCATACCAAAATAAAAAAGGTAAAACATCACTATGGACGCTTTCATTGGACTCCCAAAGATATCCAGATAAAATAATGCTATAAGGGTCATATAGATCAGCTCACAAACCCTAATCTATTTATT
The DNA here is from genome assembly GCA_963277665.1 of Viscum album. Classification (NCBI taxonomy): domain Eukaryota; kingdom Viridiplantae; phylum Streptophyta; class Magnoliopsida; order Santalales; family Viscaceae; genus Viscum; species Viscum album. The sequence continues at coordinate 1,114,486,988 of OY728147.1, forward strand.
GTTATTCAGTAGTACTTCTCAAATATCCAAATTCAAATGATATAGATTATATTATTAGTGAGGCTGCATGGATTACCATTATTGATTATATTGGATTATGATTCAATATTCACCTTCGTGTTCTTGAAGTGTCTCCAAAATGATCCCAACCCCATGAAGAACATCAGTTTGGATTATCACCCCCAAATTGATGGAAAATCTGAATGAGCTATTCAAAAATTTGAAAGTATGTTGATATCATACTCAATGGACATCAAAAGGAAAATGTGATCATCATCATCTAATGGAAGAGTTATCTAATAATAATAGTTTCCACTGAAGCATCAAAAATCAATACATATTAAGAATATTATGGGAAAAGATGGACAACACATTCTTGTTGAGATGATGTGGGTTAAGGTAATTTTCTAGGATATAAAACAATAGAGGAAATGGAATAATAGGTGAATACCATCCATCTGCGCATTACTCCTTAATGCTTACAAAATAAATTTTTTGATAATCATCGATTGATCTTATAATTTGAGAATGGTGATATGGTATTCTTATTAAGATTAGCACATATGAGATTTTTCAGATTTGGGAAGATAGGAAATAAAAGTTTAAAGTACATCAGTACCTTAGAGATTTTTGATCATGTCGGAGTTCTGACCCATCAACTATAACATCCACCAACCATGTCTCAAGTACATGATGTATTCTATGTATCACTTTTGATGAAGTACATACTATATCCCTTTAATGTACTAAACTAAGAGGTGGTACTCCTAGAAAATGATCTCTCTAATGAGTAGAATCTAGTGAATATTTTGGACTATAGAGATAATTATATACATAACAAGACCACTCACCGAGTCATAGTATTATATAGAAACTATAAGTACGAAGAGGTGACATGGGAACCATAGGAAGTGATAACATAAAAATACCCAAACCAATTTTCACCTTAGTACATAAAATAAAATTTCAACAATGAATGTGCATAATTATGGATGAATGTGCATAATGATGGATCAATGTAATAACTATGAATTTTATCAAGGGAATTACCCTTCTCATAAATAAAAAAACGTAATAAAAAAATTCTTCTCATTAATTAATAATGATACATTATTCATGATATAATATAATTATAATACAAAATATTATATAAGGATAATAAATAAAAAATAAGATAATGAGAATAAAAAAATTAGATATACCCAATCCACTTCAATGACCTTACTGAAAAACATTAAAATATAAATTAATCATATTATTAATTATATACTATTAATTTTGATGATGAATGTATATATAACCTTGATAGAAAATAAAATTGAATGTACAATGAGAGAAATAAGTTATATTTGTAGAAATTAAGGGAACTACACAATTGTAATAGTAACCTATGTTGTGTTAACAAGGTTTTCCTTATGAATTTTCCATTCCTTCTTTCAAGGGGAGATTGTTGAGTAATTAAAGTTTCCTTATGAATTGATCATTCCTCTTGTTTTGAAAATCAAAAACACCTTATCTTAAGGAGAATTTCATTTTAGCCCTATAAGGAAACATTTTCTTAGCCAAGGAAATTTATCCTTACCATGTTTTCATTGCTTATATCATATTTTTTTCTAAGTGTAAAATTCGGATTGAAAATAAAACCTTAGAATCATATAATACTTAGATATGAAGCATTTTATTTTAGACTCTGAATTCTGGATACGAACTCTCATTAAGTGCAACTCCAAATTATGGATACGAACTATCATGTAGTCCAACTACGAATTCTAGATACGAACTATCATGAAGTTCAACACTGAATTCTGGATACGAACTCTAATGAAGTTCAACTCCGAATTCTGGTTACAAACATTCATGAAGTTCGACTCTGGATTCCGATTACAAATTCTGGTTAAGAACTTATCCATGTTCTGACTCTGATTTCTCTGAATACATACTCCGAACTCTTATGAGTTCTGACTCCAGATTCTCATGAACTCCGACTCCAAACATTGTAATTTCATGTTCTGAATTCTTGAGAACCTAGACTCTGAATTTCCTTGAAATTCAGACTCCAGAATTCTAAACAATTTATGTTCTGAATTACTACAAAATAGAATCTGAATATCCTTGTACTATAAACTCCGAATTCTGTTTTTACTTTGACTCCAAACTTTCATTTACCTTCATTCCTAATTTCATTTTTCGGTTGTTCTTAGAGTCATTTTTCTATAAAAGGATGTTGTGCTTTCAGTTATCAATTAACTTTTATTTGAGTGACATGTGTACAGGTCCCTACGAAATTCAAGGAAAAATATGACCATTGGAGGAGGGAGCCGACCGTTAGAGCCTCGCCTATAAATAGGATCTCATTTGAAAGAGCTCATAACTTTTTCAAGACTTTTGACAAAGTGTTTTTGAAGTGATTTATAGAAAGATAGACTCTTATAAACTCTCAGGCTTCATGCATAATGTTTTGAACTACTCGTTCAAACTTTGCTTCATACAGATTTTCTTAGTTCAGAGGATCGATTTCCTTAAAATTTGAGACTTCGGGTTGTGAAGTCAGAGGTGCGGATTTCCTTACAAATCAAGGGCTTGCGAGGATAGAAAGATAGATATCGATCTTCAGATTGAGGGCTTACCAAGGTTTGGATAAGATAAACTTTATTGAATGGATAAATCAAGGGACCTCTTATCTTGGGATGTTGGATACCCTATGCTTTGGGATAAAATAGTTTCTACTTGTTACTTGTAGTTTTACTACTTTTTTTCCTCTGTGTATTTTTATTGTGGAGGAAAGTATAAATTTCTTATACTTCCTAATACTTGTACTCTGATTTAGTTATATTGTATATGCTTTATTGTAGAATCTTATTTGTTGTAAAATTTTGTTAAGTTTCATTTCCAGAATCATTTTTCTGGAATCAATCAAGATATTAGAGATTAGAGTTTGTGTGAATTTTGGTTACCTGTAAAAGTTCCAAATGAATTTTTAAAAGAATACAATTCACCCCCTATTGTATTTTTTTTCATGTTTATATATTTGATCCTACATTTGGTATTATAGAATATATCATACTCACATACCATCTCACAAATGGTATCAAAGGGTTGGTTACCTCTGAATTAATCTCACGATTAGATTCAAAAGAGAATTTTCAGAATTGATTATCCGGATTCACAATTTTTCGGATTTTATTTTTCAGACTAATAAAGTTCAGATTCAATATTTATTAGAGATTCTCTTGTTTAATATTTTACTTGCTTATGATATTTTCCTTGTTTACAAACTCATACTACTAACAAGTTTGTGTGCCAAATATTTTCTTAAGGATGAAAAGTTTAAATGTTGGTTCTATGGATAATATGAATCCTACCAGACCTCCTATTTTTGATGGAAATGATTATGAGTACTGGAGAGATAGGATGAAGACTTTTGTTATCAATACTGGAGTTGATAACTATATAATGTTGACTTGAGATTATAATATTCTGGATATGGAATTGAGAACCCTTACGAATCAGGAGAAATCAGAATACCAAGAAAACTTCAGAGTCAGAAATACTTTGTTATGTTCCATGACCAAAAAAATATATAGTCAAATATCATCATGAGAATCTGAAAACAATATCTATAAGAAACTTGAAGTTACACATTTTGGTACATCTAATGTCATAGAGACTAGAATGTCTATGTTGAGAGATGAATATCATAGTTTTAACTTTATTTATGGAGAATCTGTAAGAAAATTATAGCAAATGTTTTATGATTATCATGAATAATTTAAAATATATGGGTGAAAAAGGTTTGGACGATGAGGCTCTTGTTGATAATATCATAGATATCATGCCAAATGAATGGGAGTCCAAGAGGACAAATATTGATGAAAACAGTAAAGTCACTCATATTTCCTTAGATGAGTTGTTTGAAACTCTTCTTCAGCATGAAACCAGAATGAAGAGAGATGCTGAAAATGTTAAGAAGAAGAATGGGAATGGAGGAGTTTATTTTACGACCACTTCTAAACATATGAAAGCCAAGACCCCAGAAAGAGTAACTAGATTAAAGACAAAGAAAGTCATTATTCATTCAGAATCTAGTGACACAGAAAAGTCTGAGAATGAATTAGCTAATCTTGCTCGGAGAATGAATAGGATTGTAGCTTAGAAGAATCATCAGAATAAGTACAAGAAGAAATAATATATAGATAAGAAATATGGAGAAGTTACTTGTTATGAATGTATAAGAACTGGTCACATTAGACCTGATTTTCCTTTATTAAAAAAGAATGAAAATAAGGAAAGGAATTCAAAAAGGAACAAGAATAAATTATATCGATCAAAGCACAAGAAAATCCTTAAAGCTAATGATACATGGAGTGCTAGCTATGGAGAATCTTCAGAAAGTGAATCTTCTGAATACGATTCATCGGCACAGAAAAATATGTGATTCATTACTACTACATCATTCCCTAAAACTTGTCTTATGGCCAAGGTACGCTATGCCAAGGCTTTAACAAATTAATCTCTTGATAAGAATTACTATTTCAAAAATAGTACTTCTAATGAAGACACATTATCTTCAGAAAATAAAGAACCTTTATATTAAATAAGTATTTATATTGTCCAAGTTACTTGAAGAAAAAAGTTGTAAAATTTCTAAGAAATTATACAAGAAAAATACTTGGGAAAAAATTATTACAAAAGAGATTTCAGATCATTATAGAGATCCTGGAGATAAAGAAAAGATGTTAGAAAAACATTATACAGACCTTGAGAAAGAAAATTCATCCAAGGAAGAACTTTCTAAAGATCTTAAGAATTATATTTTAGAGATAAAAGATTTTGAAGAAAAATCTAACTCTAAGGAAATGATTCCTGAACATAGGAATTTAGTCATCAGACTGAAATCTGAAATATTTTCTCTTAAAAAGCTTCTTGCAAAATTTACCTCTGGGAAGGAATTTTTTTGACAAGATGTACTCTCAAATTAAACCTCAAGAAAACACTATTGGAGTAGGTTATACTCACCAAAAAATGGTTTTCAAAAATAGCTATTTTGTTCCTTCTAGAGCCCCTTTTGTACTAAATGTCAAAGTGGTGGGCATTAGAAGAAAAAAATTTACTTGAATAAAGTTCAATCTCTTGGATTTCATACAGCTTATTTTTCTATACAGATGTGGATACCAAAAATTTTATTGTCTAACAATTCCGGATCCAAGAAAGTTTGGATTCAGAAATTATAACTCTCTTCTTTTCGGGAAAATAGAGAAGGTACCAACATCAACACATGGTACATGGCTAGTGTATGTTCCCAGAATATGACTGGTAAAAAAAACTATTTTGAAAAGATTATCAAGACGAAAAGAGGAAAAGTAACGTTCGGAGATAATGCTCAGGGAGAAATTATTGGTATCGGTAAAATTGTTCTTCATGAAAAAAACATTGATTTCAAATGTTTTATTTGTTAAGGGTCTTAAGAACAACCTCATTAGTATAAGTCAGTTATGTGAAAAAGGTTACCTTGTGAATTTTAGGAATGACAAGTGCTTAGTACACAATTCCAAGGAAGAATTTATTCTTTCTACCCATAGGCAAGAGAATGTATACACATTAAACTTAAATGACCTTATAAGCCAAGATCTACCTTGCCTTAGTGCAATGGAAGATCATTCTTGGTTGTGGCATAGAAGGTTAGGATAATGTAACCTTAGGATCTTATGCAAAAAATTTATTAAAGGACTAGTTAAAGATCTACCAGATCTTAGATTTGATTCTTCAAAAGTTTGTGACCCTTGTCAATATGGAAATCAACATAAATAAAGTTTTAAATCAGTCGGTGAAGTCTGAACTACAGATGCATTATAGCTAGTGCATATGGATCTCTTTGGTCCAAAACAAACTAGAAGAACTGTTGGCAAGTACTATGTATTTGTCTTGGTTGATTATTATACTAGATTTATGTGGATATATTTTCTAGAAAAGAAGTCTGAAGCCTTCTCTTATTTCAAAAGTTTTAGAGCCCACGTTAAAAATGAGAAAATCCTTCCATTAAAAACTATTCATAGTTATCCTGGAGGGGAATTTCAAAATTCTGATTTTGAATCTTTGTGTAGAAGAAAAGGAATTACTCACAACTTCTTAGCACCTAGAACACCACAACAAAATGGTGTTGTTGAAAGAAGAAATAGAATTCTTCAAGAGATTACTAGAACCATGTTGAGTGAGTATTCTATCGCCAAACATTTTTGGGTTGAAACTGTAAGTACTTCTTGTTATACTATAAATTGAGTTTTTATTAGACCTTTTCTTAATAAAACTCCTTATGAGTTATAGAATGGTAGAAAACCTAGACTTTCCTACTTTATGGTTTTTGGTTGCAAGGTATTCATTCTAAATACTAAAGATAATCTACATAAATTCAAACCAAAATCTGATGAATGAATTTTATTAGGCTACTCCACAACTTCTAAGGCATATAAGGTTTTCAACAGAAATACTTGTACTGTTAAAGAGATAGTGCATGTGAAATTTGATGAAACTGATCCTTTTGTTTTTAAATAACCTCTACCTACATCATTGGATGAGATTTCAAAAACTGATTATCAACCTTTGATAGAAAATCCTTCTGATATGTAAAATGTTCAAGAAGATACTTCTAAAACTTTTACCCCAGAAGACTTTCTACCCTATGTTGATGAACAGTTTTTAAAAAACTCAAATAAGTCGTTTATTAAGAATCATACTAGTGATAACATCATTGGTGATGTAAATAAACCTGTGAGGACTATAATTTTTTATGAAATGAAGTAGAACATCTAGCATTCCTTTCCCAATTAGAACCAAAAAGCACTGATGAGGCTTTGGGTGATGATGATTGGATCAAAGCTATACAAGATGAACTAAATGAATTCAAAAGTAATAAAGTCTGGACCTTGGTTGAAACACCTAATGAAACTTCTATTATTGGAGTAAAATGGGTCTTCAGAAATAAGTGTGATGAAAATGGAATCATTGTAAGAAATAAAGCTAGATTAGTTGCTAACTACTATAATCAACAAGAAGGAATATACTATGAAGAAACCTACGCTCCAGTATCTAGACTTGACTCTATTCGTATTTTACTTTCCTTTGAAGCATTATTTAATTTCAATATTTTTCAAATGGATGTGAAATGTTCTTTACTTAATGGTTATGTTCAAGAGGAAGTTTTTGTTAAACAACCTCCGTTCTTTGAAGATACAAAACATCATGATCATGTTTTTAGACTTACCAAAGCTTTGTATGGCCTTAAACAATCCCCTCAATCTTGGTATGATAGAATTACATGATTTTTGCTTCAAAATAACTATGTTAAGGGAAATGAAGATATAACCCCTTTTATAAAGAAAGATATGAAAAATGTTTTTATTGTTCAAATTTATGTTGATGACATTATATTTGGTTCAACTAAGCAATATTTAACTGATTCCTTTGCAGATCTAATGAAATATGAGTTTGAAATGAGTATGATGGGTGAGTTAAAATTTTTCTTTGGTTTTCAAATTTCTCAAAAACTAGAAAGAATCTATATATCCCAACATAAGTATATTAATGATCTTCTTAAAAAGTATGGATATGAAAACACTAAGAGTATATGTACTCTTATCGGTACCTCAAACACACTTGATCTTGATGAAGATAAGAAACTATTAGATCAAACATCTTTTAGGGGTATGATAGGAAGTCTACTTTACTTGACAGCTAGTTGTCCAGACTTAATGTTTTTAGTATGCTTATGTGCATGATATCAATCCAATCCTAATGAATCTAATTTAAATGCAGTGAAAATATTTTTTCGCTACTTAAAGGGAACCATGGATTTAGGACCCTTTTATACTTCTGGAAATGATTTTGTTTTAAAAGGATTTTTAGATGATTACTTTGGTGGATGTAGAATAGATAGATAGAGTACACCTGAAACTTGTCATTTCTTAAAAGATTCATTAGTTTCTTGGTCTTGAAAGAAGAAACACTCGGTAGTACTTTCCACTGCTCAAGCTGAATATGTAGCAGCTGAATGTTGTTGTGATCAAGTATTGTGGATGCAACACACACTCAGAGACTATGACTTGAGTTTTTCTAAGACTCAAATTATGCGTGATAACACAAGTGTCATTTCCCTTAGTAAAAACACTGCACATCACTCTCGGGCAAAACATATATATATTAGGTATCACTTTCTTAGGGATCACACATAAAAAGGAGATATCATTCCTCAATTTATCGGAATGTAAGATCAACTTGCTGACATTTTCACAAAATCATTACCTTTTGATAGATTTGAATACATTAAATAGAATTTAGGAATGATAACCATGAGGTAATATTCTTCTATTAACTTTCTGTTGAACCAATCTCATTATAGTAATAAACTCCTTTTCATAGGGGGAGTACATTTGTTATTAAAGTTTTTCAAAAAAAATTCGTAGTTGGGTTTTTAAATTTTTCGTAATGAAAATTTTTCATAGTTGGTTTTTCAAATTTTTTCGTATTGAAAATTTTTCATTGTTGGTTTTTCAAATTTTTCGTAATGAAAATTTTTCGTAGTTGGTTTTTCAAATTTTTCTTCATAAAATTTTTTCGTAGTTGGTTTTTCAAATTTTTCGTAATGATGATTTTTTGTAGTTGGTTTTTCAAATTTTTCTTAATGAATTTTTTCAGATTTTTCGTATTAAAGTTTTCATATTTTTTCGTAATGGAAATATTCGGACTTGACATTTTCGTAATCAAAAATCTTCAAACCTGAAATTTTTGTAATGAAAATATTCGGACATGAAATTTTTGTAATGGAAATTTTCAGATTTGAAATTTTCTTAGTGAAGTGTATTTTTTACATATTCAAGTTTATTGTGGAATCCAAAGTTATTGAAGAAGGATATTCCTCAGTACGAATAATCTACCTTGAAATCTGAAAGGTATGATTCTTTCCTAAGTTTTCATAATCACTTTTATTTGTCGGTAGTTTCTTTTTCTTTTAAAATTTCTCAGATTCAAGTTTCCTTAAATCCGAATGTTTTATTTTTAAAACCTCAAAAGATCGGATTCAACCAAAATTTTCTTTGTGGCTATCATATCAACCGTTAGATCAGATCAGAAGGTTTTCCAACCGTTAGATTCAAATTGGATGTTGAAAGTAACTTCCATCTCCTATATAAAGGACCCCCAAAGGGTTGTCCCACATCGGTTATCAAGCTTTTGTGTCTTGAAGCTCTGCCTCTCTACAAAATCACATTCTGAATTCTTCAGAAGTGATCTAATCCAAATGTCTGCAGAAGATCCTTCTCAGGATATGTCTACAGTTAAGCCGATTTCGGAGTGGAAAATATATAGGGAGAGGTTGGTACACCGAAATTTCTTCAAAAAGTATGACTTCATTATTTCCAAGAACATAAAGCTCAATGATTGGGAAAGTGTAGCAATTTCTAAGACAGAAGCTCAAGATGTAGTCTATCCGTAACTTCTCATCGAATTTTATGAATAAGTTTGCTTCTTTAAGGAAGAGGGTAGAGAAAAATTATCTTTCAAGAGTTATGATAAGACATATAAACTCTCTTACACCCAGGCTGCGAGATTGGTGGGGTTCTCATATGAAGGTGAAGCTGAATTCTGTTCACACAAGCTTCCAGAGGTTCAAGGAAGTTTTGTTAAGGAAAAGTATATGGAATTATTTGGGATCAAAGATGTTAAGATAGCAAGGATTTCCCATCTATCTACCAACAATCGGATTCTAAAGTTATGGGTGCAAGGTCTCATCGTACCAAGGAAGGGTGATAAGGACACCCTTAAGAAAAGTGGCATGTACATCCTGGACTTTTTAGTAAATCTAAGAAAGGTAAACCTCATGAGACACATTCTCATTATGATTCATAACATCAAGAATAGGAACCTCAGAGCCCAGATTATTATGTATCCTGCCCTACTTTCCAAGCTGATAGTTCGGTGTCTCGAATCCTTCAAGATTCCCTATAGTTGTATGGAAATAAATTGCAAAGTTATTCTTATCAGTGATGATACCCTAAAAAGGATGAAGGTTGGTTTCTCCAAGGAGTCAGGATAATTTTATGATCTACCCGAGGAAGAGGTATAGATGGTATGGAAAATGATGAAAAATCTAAACCATTAATGAAATCCGGAATGAAGAGGAATTTAAAGGAAGTAGAAGTAGAAGATAAAACCCCCAAAGCTAAAGAACCTCAATATTCACCGCCTAAAAAGAAGAAGAAGAAAGCCTACCCTGATGATGTCCTAGAAAAATGGAGGGAGAATAAGTAAAATAGAAAATTATGGGAGCCACAGTTCGGTTTGGATCCTGCTGAGGCTAAGGCCATGAAAGAAAAGGCAGCCGAAGAACTAGAAAATCAAGCCATGGGAAAGAAGCTGAAGAATAAGTTCTCTGAGGAAGAGATTGTCCAATCTATTTTTAAGACCATTGAGGTTTCATATAAGAATATACATGTTCTGAAAACCTTCCTAGTAGAACAATTTCTTGAGAATCTGGGAAATAAGTTCATGTCTCTAGAAAAATTCAAAGAGAAGGAAGTTGAAAAGGAAACTGTGGAAGATTTCTAGGAAGCTCAAAGCTCAGAAAAGACAAAAGATTTTCTAAAGAATGTAGAAGACTTTCAGGAAAGGGAAACTGCATAAGAGGAATTTTCACTCTGGACTTCTCAAGATGGATCTACTAAACATGTTACACCTAAGGATGATGAGAAGCTGAAGAGGAAGTCAACAAGCTATCTGATAAAGATACTCACAATCATGACTTAATTATTTCTGAATATGTTGAGGATGGTGCTGAAAAAGAAAAAATTGATGAAGATAATATTATATAGTTATCCAGAAGTGAGCATGAATATCATGATGAGGAAGACGTACTGAGAATTGATAAGGGTAAACAAGTGGTTTCTGATACCCCAATGAACGAAATTTTGAGGAATAAAGAAGCTGGAGGATCCTCTAAGAGGAAGCTGATAGAGTTAGAAGAAGAACCATCTTTAAGGAAAATGTCTAATTTAGAGTCATCATCTTTAGGTCATGATTTTGTTGTTTAATCACTAAAGAAGCCGTTGGATACCATTCCAATTTTTCTTGCAATTGAATCTAGATGTCAGATGCTACAGCATAGTATGAATCAAAAACAATAATTCATATCCATGGTTATGGATATATGTGTTAAGATTGAGGCTGATCCAAAAAAGTTTCTAATCAACTATGAAGCCCATAAGAAATCATGCAAGCATATAACCAAATGGTCTAAGAAAATAGTTCTAGATTTGGAAGAGTTTGATCAGTTTTAGAAATATTTCAATGAAGCCTTTGGTGTCTAAGATGCGAAAATAAAAAATCTTTCAGAGAGTTTATAGGAAAAGTGAAATCTTGAACAAAATACTCGGATTCAAGAGGTGAAAGATCAAAATAGAAAGCTGAATTATTTTGATCAAAGCTGGATAACTGAAAAGGATCTTCGGATTGAGATTGAAGAAAAGATTGTAAAGAGAGATGATTTGCTCAAGGCTCAGGCAGAGGCCCTGAAGGCTCAAGGGGAGGGGAACACAGCCTTAGAAAATCAAGATGAGGAAGATCGAAAAGAGCTAAATTAGTTGAATACAATTGGGAAGAAGCTCATGCCCAAAGAAAAACAAAAAAAATAGACCACTCCGGTCTTTTATTGTATTTTTTTCCTTATACTAATTCATCCAATCATAATGAAATGACGGTTTCCTATTTTTATTTGGTTTTTTATACTAATATTTAAGGTACTATATTTTTTTCATTCCCTCAAACTCTTTTTGAAAATCACAAAGGGGGAGAAGGAAAAATAATTCTAAAGAGGACAAGGAAAAATTTCTAAGTAAAGAGAAACTATCCCTAAGTAAGGGGGAGTCTCTTTAAGGGGGGGTTTCTCATTAAGAATATTTCTACATTCAAATGAAAATTCTCATTCTAGAAATCTAGAATTTGATCCTTAGAGTTCAAAAGCCCAAGGGGGATTTATTTGTATTCACCATTGTCCATGAACAAAGGGAGATAAGCTTTAATTTCAAAATCAAGAAATTTATTCTAAGCCCTTATATTCTTTTCCATAAGGATGTTTGTGCTTTCCAAAAATGGGGAGATTGTTGAGTCAATAAGGTTTTTTATGACTTTTCTATTCCTTATTTCAAGGGGGGTATTGTTGATTCATTAAGGTTTCCTTATGACTTGATCATTCCTCTTATTTTGAAAATCAAAAACACTTTATCTTAAGGAAAATTTCATTTTACCCCTATAAGGAAAATTTTCTTTCCCCAAGGAAATCTATCCTTACCATGTTTTCATTGCTTATATCATATTTTTTTTCTAAGTGTAAAATTCGGATTTAAACTAAAACCTCGGAATCATATAATACTTAGATATGAATCATTCTGTTTTACACTCCGAATTCTGGATACAAACTCTCATGAAGTTCAACTCCGAATTCTGGATACGAACTCTTATGAAGTCTAACTCTGAATTCTGTATATGAAATCTCTTGAAGTTCAACTCCGAATTCTGGTTACGAACTCTCATGATGTTCAAATCTGAATTCTGGTTACGAACATTCATAATGTTCGACTCCGAATTCAGATTACGAATCCTGGTTATGAACATATCCAAGTTCTAACTCTGACTTCTCTGCATACAGACTCCGAACTCCTATGAGTTCTGACTACAAATTCTCATGAACTCTGACTCCGAACATTGTATGTTCAGGTTCCGAATTCTTGTGAATCCAGACACTAAATTTCCTTGAAATTCAGACTCCGGAATTCTACAAGATTCAGAATCTGAATTCCTACAAAACAGAATCCGAATATTCTTGTACTATAGACTCTAAATTCAGTTTTTACTTAGACTCTGAACTTTCAATTATCTTCATTCCGAATTTCAGTTTTTGGTTGTGCTTACACTCATTTTTCTATAAAACGATGTCGTGCTTTCAGTTATCAATTAATCGATATTTGAGTGAAACGTGTACAGTTCCCTCCGAAATTCAAGGAAGAATATGACCGTTGGGGGAGGGAGCTAACCGTTGGAGCCGCACCTATAAATAGGATCTCATTTGAAAGAGATCATAACTTTTTAAAGAGTTTTGAAAAAGTGTTGTTGTAGTTATTTCTAGAGAGAGAGACTCTTATAAACTCTTAGGATTCATGTAGAAAGTTTTGAACTTCTCGTTCAAACTTTTCTTCATGTAGATTTTCTTAGTGAAGAGGTTCGATTTCCTTAAAATCAGAGACTTCGGTTTGTGAAGTCAGAGGTGCATATTTTCTTAAAAATTTAGGGCTTGTAGGGAAAGGAAGATAGATACTGATCTTCAGATTAAGGGCTTACCTAGTTTTGGGTAAGATATACTTTATTGAAAGTATAAATCAAAGAACCTCTTATCCATGGTTGTTGGATACCCTCCTCTTTGGGTTAAAAAAATTTCTACTTGTTACTTGTGTTTTTACTACTTTGTTTTCCGCTGGGTATTTTTATTGTTGTGGAAAGTATAACTTTCTTATACTTCCTCATACTTTTACTCTGATTTAGTTATATTCAATACATTTTAAGGTAGAATCTTATTTGTTGTAAAATTTTGTGAAGTTTAATTTTCGGAATCATTTTTCTGGAATCAACCTAGATGATAGAGCTTAGAGGTGGTGTGAATTTTGGTTACCTATAAAGTTCCAAAAGAATTTTTCAAAGAATACAATTCACCCCCTATTATACTTGTATCTCATGTTTATATATTTGGTCCTATATTTGGTATTATAGATTATATCATACTCACATAACATCTCACAAACTATACATTGGAATAGTAATCATACCGTAAAGAATATTTATCTAGTCATAAGAATATTAACCTCACAAATTAGACAATAATTAAAATTTTGGAATCTTATGATTGAAAATATGATATATCTATATCATGGATTATTTAAAAAAAATGTTTTAAAAATGACAAATTTAGTGTTGGTATATTTATAAAATTAAAATGTTTATTTAAAGTTTTATAATTACAATAATGATTTAAAATAAAATTAATTTTTGTAAAATAATATTCATAAATTAAAATTATGCTATTCTTTCATTATATGATAATTTTATGTAACATTAATTATTTTTTCAAAGGGTTAAAAATTAGATTACAATATTAACATATTTATTTTTAAAATAATTTATTATTGTATATAAAAAATTAAATTTCACTTATTTAGAAAACTATTTTCATAAAATGGATATCATTTTTTAATTCTAAAAATTTAAAATTAGTTGGGTTGAATGATTTCGGATATTTCTAATATTGTTTTATTATTGGTGAATTGTGAAATATGATTATTTATAGTATCAAACATTATAAGCTAAATACAAGAATTTTTATTTCTTGGATGATGTAATAAACAACTTTTTAAAAAATTCATGAACCATTTACATTATTTAGTGGTAATAACCAGTGATATTTATAGACTTGGGCCAAAATAATAATCTAATGAATATAATAATACAAAATACCCCTCTCCATTCACTTTAAATACCACACCATACCACCCATTTTCCTCACACCATCTAAGAATTTTATAATTGACATATTCTGCCAAATTAACTTACAAAGAGACTCCCCCACATCCAAGAGATGATGGTATAAACAGAATTCCAATTTGAATATGCTTAAGGGGTCCATCGAGGATGTGATATTCAAGAGGTACCTTTTTCAAACAATCACAATCAATTTATTTTCTTCGTCTACCTTCTCATCACATCCATCAACAATAAAATCAAAATAAGTCTATTATCATGTATATAAGAGAATTATATATTTCAAATGGAACATTTTTGTTCAAATTATTTTCTCATATCTTCTTATTCAATTATTCAAAACCATTGTACATATTGTGGTGGTTTATTGTCTCCATGGATAATGAGTTTCCTTTTTTCAATTGCGTCCATCAAGGGTTTTTATAAAAAATAATTATAGATAAATAATATTTTAATATGTATATTATAAAATTTTCAAGTTATGGAACTAATATATAAATATAATATAAAGTAATAAAATAGAATTTGTTCGTGATGATTGAAAAACCACCCAAATAAACTAAAAATATAAATTTAATGTTTTATTAAATGAATCAACCTCATACTAGAAAAAATGATATATGGGACCATTTATGAATATTGAATTGAATTAATATCATATTATTTCACTTATGGAAAATTATTTAAATTTGAAATTAACTTCCATAATTATACACAAGTAAACAAATAATGAAACCATTAAAAAACACTCACATTATAAAAAAATTAAACTCTATAACTAATAAATTTGGCCACAAATAACCTTAATAAAATTATAATTAGTGTAATACATTTAGAATAAGTTATTAATTAAGTCATTAATTAATCTAATTTTACTATTCTTGAAATTAATTATGTGTATAGAACGCCTTCAAACATAATGTAATGGGTATCAACAAACATTACTTTTTCCATTAGGGTTATGATTTCTATCACATTTACCCAATGTATTTATTATTTGTTATTATATATTTATCCAATGGTTTCTATATATGTACCACACATATGTATGTACTTAAATTAATTTTTCTTTTATGTTTAATGGCATCTTTTCTATGGTTCCATTCTCAATTCCTCTCGCTAAGAAAACCTGATTAAAGTGAACTTTTCATTCTATTACCAACATTAAAGTACATTATATAAACTATTTTGAGCCTCTAATATTTTTATAAAATCAATAAATTAAAAATATAAAAACTGTTTATTCGTTTTATGAAAAAAAACACAACTTGTAACTATATTAAATACTATTTATTCTTTTCTAAATAAATTCACTTAAGTGGTGAATTTTTCAAAATACCTAACAATTATTTACTATGTTTTATATTAAATTAGTCATCATTATTCATGATAAAATGTTATTTTCCATTTATTATTGTGAAATAACTATTTTTACGATTTAATTTATGTAGAAAATTATTATATATTTTCTGGTTATGACTTATGGTGGGATTATGATACCCAATTAATTCCACACGTATCTCCTATATTTTCTCTTAATGTTTTATTCCTTATATGGAACATATATGAAGGAAAAAGTAATTGTGGGTGATCCCAGATAGATATCCAATGAATTGGATAATATTTAGACTCATAAAATATTATGTATGGTATTAGGGAGTAAACCTAATCCATTATGGGACATTGTCCAACATGTGGCATAGTCATGGAAGTTTGTATCGACTCTTGTTTATGTCATTTTATATGCTACTTCTACATTACTATTTTTCATTGATTTCCTAATCCATTTTTCTATATGATAATTTTCCATATGTTAAATTCAGTTCTATTCCATTTTATGTCACCATGTAATTCCTTTATACCTCATGTTATTTGTTTCATTAAAATATTTATTACCCAACATGGATTTTTAGCTCATCCATTTTTTCTATATATTCCTTGGGTTATCTTACATGGTTATAAGTGATCAAAGAGGGGTTTTAGATCATTATGTAGAATTAATAATATATTTTTTATTTTAGATTAATTTCATGTACCTAGTTTTGAGAATACATGACTCTTTTTTATCCTTGGTCTATATTTAATGGATATTCATTCTTAAAAACATGTAATAAAATGTGTAAAATGGTTAGATATCAATATATGAATTAAAAAACCACTCCAAAACCCACATCATGAGGCCTCTCGTCAATTTGATCAACACCTTTTCCCCTTGAAAATATAGTCATTAGGTGACCCCAAAAAAGCTCAGGTACTATAATGTTATTATTCTAACTAATGAAAGATAAATGAATCAATATATCTTTATCTAAGGTTATATTTAACCCTATAAGTTATATTCATTCCCATAAAATGTTAATGATGAAATGATATCATATACAAACAAGAATATGAAATTAAAATATAGGTACCACATACCTAGAATGTGATGTTTCCATCCTCATGATGGTTCCTATATCCTTGGATAGGCTCGCCTAGTCCTTGTTCGAGCTCATACCTCCTCCAGAGCTCTTATATCACACTGAAACATAAAAAAATTAATTATCTAAACTAATCAATGTATAATTCATGGAATAAGTTATTGGACATCACTACACCACTGAATCCTCATGAAACTATTTGTTTTCATCATTTATATAACTCTTATAACCAATACATGAAAAGCTCCCACCAAATCAGGATGATTCTCATAATAATATAATGTAAATAATAAAGGAACTATAAATGAAAACCCAAAAAATTACATTGATAAGATAAAAATCAAAATTCATGAAGTGGGATGAAGAATTTACCTAGTGTCACCACCGAAAAAACCAAAATAATACCATTGGATGGGGGACTAAATGGGGGAAGTGGAAGGGGAGAGTTGGTTGAATATTACTCTATTGATTCTATGATTTCCCTAATATGTTGGGGGTGAAAATATAGTTCATTAAATGCATAAAAATTTGTTTCTAGGTGTCCCCATATGTTGTCTTAATATGGGATATAATAAAATCCCACTTCACAACCTTCTGCTACACCATAAAGCAGGGCTCTAAGAAAATTCCCACCCCAAGGGGTAGCTCAAGGTATTAAGTCCTAACTGAAATCCATGGTGTTATCCCTAGAATATGGCATGTAAATTCTTGTAAGTATATTCTATAATTGTTCCCTCATGTTTAAAATTTTGGTGGCCCGAGAAGATATTTATGGAAAACCTGTATCACCCTCCCCATTGGTGGGGCCCCTCTGGTTAGTTATGTGAGGCTTCCGCCCCTATGTATCACTCCATGAAATAGCTTATAGGTTGTGTAATATTTGAATTATTTATAATCACCACCATAGTATATCCCTTCACCACTATGTTGTCTCATTTTTTTTATTCCACCAAGCCAAAATTCCCTTTTCTGCACTGTGGTTCCCAACCTACTGTTGTAAAATTAGAAAAGGGTCACCACAACCATTCTCTAATGATCACCTGGGAACTATAAATACCTAATTGTCCTTAATATATTACCAAAACCTCTTCCCAATATATTTTAATTCTCTCACTCAAAACCCAAATCCTACTTTTATTAATACACTTCACTCCAGGATAAAAATATAAAATTCTATATGTAAAACGACATGAAGTATGTGGGTTGTGAATAAAATGTAGAAAACTCACACAATATGGGAGTTCATTGCCTATATCAACCTATAATAATATCATATATTTAATTTATAACAAAACATGTCATGAAATGTATATATATTTGAATAAATTAATTGTACATGACACATGTGTAATAAAAAAATACATGAAAAACACCACATAAGTGAATTACAAAAGGTTTTCAAATCCACTAAATTAAAAAAAATTGATATACCTAAGTCTCAATAAATATCCTATTCATTTTTTTATACTCATAGATCAATCACCATCTTGAAAATTCCCTGCCACCATTACGAACCTCCATACACAACCATATGCTTCAAAGCATCACTAAGTGTTATTTTTGAAAGGCACAAACCAACTCTATATCTACTAAGACTATCTCCTAAATCTGCATCCACTTTAGAAATGAAACATATGTAGAAAGAAATCTCAAAAATGAGAATTAATATAAATATCAAATATTATTCCTATAGAACCATAAACAGAAACTAATAATAATAAAACTCAGAACTCTTAGTAAGGTAGGGTAATAAGGTTGATGAAAAATAATGAAAATCTAGAAATATATATATCAATATTTACCACGAACCAAAAGAAGTAAAAATCATATTATCTCCAAATAATGAAGTTTAAAACCTCTTGATGTACTAAGTATGCTTGGTGTTCCAAAAATTCCATTAATTATTATTTCGAAATCCTATTTATATATCACATCTCAAAGAAAAATGATTGATGTTGTAGGAGTCACGAGTCATGATATGTCTGATACACTGACCCACTCAATAATATTATCACCACTAAAAATTCTAAAGGGAATCCTAATACTCAATATGTTACATTAATTAGTAGAATTAGTACCATAGATTACTATCTTCAGTTAATTTTTCTTCATTATGAAATCCCATAGGGGAACCCACGCCTTTAACAATAATATATTCGAGTCAAGGGGGTACTCAAACCTACTATCATAACCACTATGGAATGTTGTAATATATATATAACTAATAAATATAAGATACTCATTCTATGTGTAAACCATGTATAGGATAAATACACACACAACTCAAGTAATATAAACTTCCAACAAAAAACAAACCATTTAACCTCATAATAATTTTATTGGGAGAACCACAAATTTCTATAGAATAAGACATTGATCAAAGGAGTAATATCATTGTGGATAGAAAGACCACACCATGAGAATTTAGGGGAGTACCAATACCTATACATAATTATTAGGGGAACGACACAACATAATCATAATGGGATTGTAAACCCCATTCCAATATATGGACCAATTATCCATATAGGTGAAGGATTACTAAAAAAAGATAAATGAATAACAAAACATTTGTTATATCATATCTTTATTCCAAGATATTATATACGCAAACATTTCTCTGATCATACCACATTACCCCTATCATCTTCCTGATATAGATAAAATCATAATCATATTATCTCAAATAAAAATAACCTTGAATTCCCAAATAGAACACAACATTTTGATAGATGTGGAAAAAACTCATGATAAGAAATTTTTTCCCAAATATACAACTTATAAATAAGTGATTAAAAACAACAAGAAAGTTTTGATTAGGTAATGTGGAATCCCCTCAGCACAACATGTGGCATGTTGGGTGAGAAATGGGTGAACCCTAGATGGGTATGTGGTGACCCACACAAGTTAAAATGCATAAGTACATGGTGTACATGCATGTCACATGTATTCCCCACCCCATCATGGGTTCTGTGATATAGTAATTGATCTAGTTCGAGTCACTACTCTCCCAACTTACATGGTGTGGAAATCCATACCTATGACCAACACATACTGGGAGAAGTACCATATTTTCCAATCCTTATTATATGGTTTTTGAAAAATAAGGCCCCCCACCTTCAATGTATCATGACCTATAGTGTAAAATCATTCATCACCTACCCTATGTGCATTGTGGTTTCTCAATGCCCTCCTCTTCCCTAGATGAATTTCCTCTTTACTCAACACTATTTCACTACACCAGTCAATAAATACATTTGTTATTCCACCATCATGTTGTGTAAACTAACCATCATTTATAAATACCTAAATATTTTCCTATAATCTTCCCTTCATAGAATATAGTATCATTTTAAATGCATAGTCCACCTCATTCATTATTCCACTTCCTTTGCACTAGCTCTCTCTGCCAATATTTACTATATCTCGTCACCTGAGATAGTATACCACTACCACCCACACTATCCCCATTATATAGATTATAAGATAATGGTTTAAAATACATTATATCATATGGAATAAAAATGTGATGAAAGAGCGGTGATAAAAGAGTCGGGCAACCTCATTATTTGTCATCCAATTTCCAAACATCCCAAAAAATCAACATACAAATTAGGTATAATAAGATTACCATTAATAAAACATGGAATATGGATATTTGAATAAATAATATAATTCTTGATAACATGTGACTAGGATTTAGGAAAATTATCAAATAATACATCCCATTCCAACCATGAATAAGTGATAATTTACATCCCCTGAATTCAATATTAATCTTTCATGAGGAATAGAGAAATAGAGAAAATAATAATGCCCTCATCATTGCTAAATCATTATTTCTTAAATTTATTGATACATACATGGTCTCATTCCTCAATTATGATTTGATCATACTCTATGGAAATCAATCAACATCTTCTCAAGAAGTAATATTCAATCCATTTAGTTCTATAATTTCACCCTCAAGAGTTCAGACATTGATGAAAATGGATAAACATGTAAAAATTTTATATTAAGGGTATTTATATTTTCCCATTGGGTTTCATTATAATATTAGGTAATTATATTAAATTTTAAATTATTTTAATATGATTCCTTCAATTATTTTATTTTACCCATGAAATTTCAAACAAAAACTCTTACTGAAAATTTGTGTTTTTAAATCAATAATAATATATGATTTTTTATCAATGTATCTGTTTAAAAGTAAAATTAAAATTCCCAAAAACCCAAAAATGGTGGGGGATAAAAATAATATATTATTATTAATGACAATTTGTTTTTATAATTATATATTTTCTAATCCTGGTGGTTAACTCCACACCATTGAATCAAAGAAATTATCAAAATATTTTTTGAGTTCATCTTCTAGGGTAAATTTACCATTTTATCCCTAAGAAGGTCAATGTAATCTAAAAATAAAAACAGACGTATGTCTTGATCATGAAAATTCATGCACAGTACACCCCTTATGAGTATTACCAATCAATAAATTTTTCTTTATATCGATATATTTGGTTCTAAAATAACTTAGTATATTTTTAATAAAATTTATTGCAATAGTTTTATCA
This sequence comes from Viscum album, assembly GCA_963277665.1. NCBI lineage: Eukaryota > Viridiplantae > Streptophyta > Magnoliopsida > Santalales > Viscaceae > Viscum > Viscum album. The sequence continues at coordinate 1,114,508,553 of OY728147.1, forward strand.
CATTTGATAAGAAAATGTACTGTATTAAATTCAATGTCACTCAAAGCATGCTTCATCAATACAATTTTCCACAAAAACTACCAATGGTAATATATTTAAAATTTATTTTAGATAATAAAGTAGAGTTTTTTTCTTACGAGACCGTGAATCTTAAAAATTTTCAATGAAATGATGGGTTTAATTTGCAAGATTTATACCTTCTCTAAGACACCCAATAATTTTATCAGGATATAAATTCAAAATAAAATAGAATAGTTTTAGGAAATGAAAATATAAGATAATACCCCATTATGAAACCTTAAAATATATTTGGAATATTTTTATTTCTATTCCATAAGATTATAAAGAATTATATCATATAGACACATAGAAAACATTTTATCTTGTCTACTAAAAATATGGGATAACCATATCTCAACTACTCATCAATACAGCTTTTTATCTAATAGTCTCCCTAATTTATCCAAGTAAAAAAATTATTTCCAAATAAATATTTATCAAATATGTTTTTTTATGTCCAACCCTTTTAATTAAATATTATGTTTACATTATTTAATTTATTGAAATACCAATTCCATTTTAATGGATTTATAACAAAGGTTAATATTTCTACCCATCCATCATGGTTATTTCAAAATATTATTTTAATTTTTAAAATAATTCATTACAAAACATTTGATTTTTTAGACAATAAATAACAACATCAATATATATTTGAACAAAAACAATATATATATATATGATGTTTTCTTGAATAATGTTTAGTCATCAACCCCTAGAAACCCATTTGATAAAATAAATTAACAAATATAATCATACCAACCTATAAGTTACTATTTTGGACAATAGGTTGACATGGAATATATAAAACTCTAATTTGGAAATGTTGTATATTGAATGAAAAGTGATTATTCGACATAATAATATTTTACAAGAAACCCATTTAAATATTATATTTATGTTTAACTGGAAATATTAAAATTCATATGGAATTTTTAATATATAAGGATCCTAATGGATCCTAACTTAGAAACATCTATACAGTTTTCCGTGTATATTAGTCCATATGATTGATTAAAACCTTATGCTACTAATCTATCCTTATTTCTAAGGATCTTAAATTTATCATCACTCTTCTTTTAAGAAACACATTTGGTTCCAATAATTGGATAATTAGAGGCTTCCTCCAATAATACATAACACTTTTTTCATTCAAAAATTTTTAACACTTTATTCATTTTTAAAACATGGATTTTGTCACCCAAAGTTTCCTCCACGGTTTTAGGTTAAAGTAATGAGATAAAGATAGGTAACTCAACTATATTCCATGTATATCATATAAAGGTAAAACATTAACATAAAACCATAATAATAGGGTCTATATAATGGTATTTTATGTTTCTATGATGTATATGTATTAAACTCTTTAGTTTGTTAGTTGGTTAATATTTAGGTCATGGTTCTATATGATCATGTTCCTCAAAATGAATTATTTTTTTGTGAAATTTTTTACGACTCATGTTATTAAAATAATCATAGATGTCATAAATAAAATAGTCCTTATAAATAAAAGTATCAATTTCATAAAACATAATATGAAGTGACACTTTATCTATAATTTAATTTTTATTTATAACTCTATGAGAATTATAGGTAACATAATAACCACGAAATATTCTTTCATTATCATTTGACTGAAATTTAGTGGAACCTTTTATTTATTTATTATATATTCTTTATATCAAAAAAATAAAGTATACAAACTTTTTTTATTAAATTAGAATTCTCAATTGTGGTTTTTATTTAAATAACTCTTTTATAATTCTATATATAATATAGAATACTATATTAATAAACTAATCCTTAAATAAAGTATGTAAACTATATTATAATATTTCATTGTCCATGAAATTTTAGAAAAAATATATTTCGATTTTAAATACAGGAATTCGTTTTATGTTTTCTGAGAGAGTGACATTTTTTAATACAATTATTTTAACAAAAATATTTAAACACGTTATCATAAAAATTAACCCCATGGGAAAATAAAAAATATCCAGTTTGATCAAATTTTTAAATTTTTATAATTTTATATAAATTTGTTAACACAACATTGGATTCACTTGTAAAGCATAAAACATATTCCTACGTAAATTTATAGAAATATATTTTAAATTAATAATAATGTACATCCCACCATGTAGTGAAGTTATATATGATTTAAAAAACAATTTGGACATGGTAAAATGGTTATTAAGTATTAACAAAAATGGTAGATTAAATAGATAATTGTTTTCATTGCAATATGACATACATCATACATCCTCTATTTATCAAAATTAATTTTTGGGAAATTAGAAATTGAATAATTCAAAAAACACTTCCACAAAAAAAATTAACATTAAAATGTTTAATCCATATCCATGATTAATTTATTTCATAATTTGAATAATAAATACTTTTTCTAAATAATGAATATTGTTATAAGTTATAAATATTTTTTGGAGGTTCTTTGAATCTAAGAAATTTATCATTACAAGTTGAAGAATAATTGTTTGAAAAATAAAAAGAATATATATCATCATAATTTTGAGAGATACTTATCATGTTATTATTAACCGATTCAATAAATAGAACATTGTTGATGGGAATAGATTTTAGGTATCAAAAAGATTCAAAATTCATGATATTTACCTTTTCATATTTCTATAATTGAATAACCACCATAAATATTTCAAATTGGGTAGAAATGATAAAAATATTCACTCATGATAATTGATCATCCACCGTCGATATTGAAATTTTAATTTCTATTTTTATTAATCATTACCTATAAAAATGTTAATAAAGTTGGTGCTTTGGAACCCATTTTAATTTAAATCTACATGTGTTAAATATTTGATATTATTTTAATTAAAAAAAATTATTTTGATAAGAGACTTTAAAGATAATTGTAGGTAAATATTTATAAATATTAGCACTCATTACACCATAAAATTATGGAGTCCCTATGATAAAATCATTACTATAATGGGTATAAATAAGATAATAAAAAAATATTGGACATTATTTTTTAACTATATGGAAGAAAAAATTAATTAATATAATGATTATAATTTTTACAATTGCATCCCATCCAATAAGAATTTTTCTCATACTTTTGACTTCCAATAATTTCATTGAGTTATTTTTCCCCTAAATAAAACATAATATAATTCAACTATAATGTTGTGGGTAAAGAAAAAAATCATCAACTACACCAGTATTATTAATATTTAAATATATAAATTGATTAGATTTATATTTTATTTCCACAAGATAGCAACCAAATCATTTTTTTATAAAAAATTAAAATAATATTTTTAATATATTTTAATAGTTTCATTAAAAATTCATACTTATTTTTATGTATATAAAAATATTCCTTGAGATAATCAAAGGAATAATAATTTGATTTTGATATATGAATATAAAAAGAATGTACCACATTAGTTTGAGCCAGAAAAAACATGTTACCATGATAGTTTTATTTCATGAATATATAGTCAGAAGTTGATATTTCACTAGTGTCATTATAAGCACTACACATTGTTTTAATCTATTTATTTTCATTATTTTTTAAATATGAAATTCTATGATACATACATTTATATTTCATTTATTCTTTTTGTCAAAGATAATCATTATTTATTTTCATATTTGTTTACTCATAACATCTGACTTCTTTTAAACATCATTCTTTATTCATTAACATGTTAATGGACCTTCTAACTAAATTTTTTATCTTCTTAATTTTTTTAAATATCATAAAAAATTGAGAAAAATATTCACCTAAAATCGATTTACTTGATTCTCCTTCAACAAATATGTCATGAAATATATCATTTTATTTCACTTCATCCTTTTATGTGGTATCATTAAGGGAAGAACTATATATTTTAAATAACATTGAATCATATAAAAACACTTACATCTCATCCCCATGATTCATTGGTGTACTATTATGATTCTTCATTTTTAGGTCATTGAAAATAGTAAAATCTTATAAAAACCATTATTTCACTCTAGGTATCTAGTGAAACTTTTTAAACTTCTAAATACTAAACATATTTATGAAAATTGACTCAAAATGATGGAAAATTATTGAAAATTTATTTATTTATTGAATGTATTTGAGGGATAATTTCTAAATAAAAAATCAATAATGAGTAAAATTTTAATATATATATATATATATATATATATATATATTATCATAGTTGTATCATGTTTTATAGGAATTTATATGAAAAAAAATAGTTTCACATATATCGTAAGTTTTTTATCATTGATAAAATATATTAAATTTATTATGAAATAAATCATATATAATATTAACAACGGACCATTAATTTATATAATATTAGTTAACTTATTAATAAAATTAATTATTTTGATAACAAATAATTTTATTTTAATTTTTTACTACGTTCATATAGACTCTAAAACTGACAATGTATAGGAAAAATAATCAACCTCATTTTTTGACAATAATAATTTTCTCTATTGATGTAAGGTCCACTAACTAAACAAAAATACCTTCATATTAACCAATACTAAAACCAAATATAGTTATTTAATATTTAAATTTCTACTATAAAGAATTAAAAAATATTATTGACATGACCCAACCCAACAACACTCTACCTTGTCTAGTGATAAGCTGGGTGTTCCATCCCATGACCACATTCTTTTGGAAATTGGAAACTAATTCCATGATGTTATAACATTCATGTAAGGAAATAGAAGATTGTATAATATAATATATATAAAAATATTACCAATTATATGACTTCTAATAATAGGAATAATTATATATAACAAAAATTATGACAAATTCATGTGAGTCAATAAAGTTCTAGAGTAAAGATATATAAGAAATAAAAAAACATATTCATAAGATAATATAACTAATTATGGTGTCCATAAATCATGTGGGAATTCAAAATCATAACAATAATGCCTAATTTTTTTACAACATTCATCACCATCAATTAATATTTTATACCACTAATCCACAGAGCTTCCAACTCCATTTCCACGAATTTCACCACAAAATTGTGCATCATCTATACAAAAAGCACATTTGAGAATGCATTACCATATAAGAGTGAGTATAAAAATACCTATTAGGATAATCTAAAATATTAAAATAAATATAAATAGTAAATTAAATCAATTTATATGATAAAATGAACATGATTTTTTAGATACTAAAATCAGAGACTTCATAAGGACCAGGTCATCAAAAGTCAAAACCACCAAGGATTACATCTCATACATAAATAGTGATTATCCAAATAGTGTGATAACAAAAAAAATTATTGATCAATTTTATGATTAATATAAAATAAAACCAATAGATAAAAAATAATCCAAATCATTACAACTCAATTTCAAAAATTTCCCTTATCAATGGGAGCCTCATAATATCAAAGAACCCATGATTTTTGAATTACCGTGTATCTTATTATTCCCACATAACCTATTTATAATTTTATTACAGGCACACACATTACCAATATATATTTACTTATTACGAAAATTAATATACCCAAAAATATTGGACTCCTACCCCATTCAAAATATGGTTATTTTACTTATAATATTACAAAAATATGAATAATGAATGTTTGTCTTACAAAATTTTAAGGAGGGCCCACATATTATTGAGACTAGAAAAGTACCAAATATTTTTCTGAAGTCTACATATATTCATAAAAATATCATTATAATTATTTTTGTGTATCTACAAACTGTATAATGTTTATAAGATATCCATTCTTAGGTATCATTATGTGACCAAGAAGGTTACCATTCATTTACAAATTTTAAACATCTTTCTCTAATCCTATTATCATATCCAAAAAAGATAAGCAACTCAAACCAAAAATAATGCCAAAAAAATTCCACAACTAAACAGTATACTGATACTATTATAATTTTTATGAAAAAATTCTCATAATAGAATACTCGTTTATCTAAATTTTAGACTTGGGTGAAGAGTTATGAAAAACACTATGAGATGGAATGTGCATGGAAATTATGTAATAAAGACAAAATGTGTGATCCATAGAAAGAATATTGGAATATAAATAAAATCATAAATATTTAATTCTTATCATATATAATGCTTAAATATTGTGAAATGGAGTGATCAATATAAGACCCACATGGGTATGAAATCCACAGACTACAACATGGAACATTTTTCACAAAACATTTTTTTAGGATTTTCTAATAAGTCGCTTTTTGGTTGAGTTATAACCATACAAGAATCCAGAAAAATCAATTATAGGGGGAGTGGGAACCAAGCCCACACCACCAAGAATCTTAAATCATGACAGTGAAGAATCCATTTCCAATAATAGACCCACCCTAAAACAAAATAAAAGCTGAAATGACTCACAACATCACAATGTCGCCTGAAACCTTACAACACATCACCACAGCTATGTGTGACCAAAAAAACTATATAGTATGTTCTGAAATATCACTATGAATCCTCAAAATATTCCTTGAATAGAATCATTTCACATGATAATCTACGACCATGACACCTTGGGATGAAGGTTCCAACCACACCACTAAACGCTGGTGAACAAATCATCCATAGAAAGGGGAAAACAACCAAAAAAACAAACTAATGGAGTGATCTGGGACGGAGAATGTACAATCATCACTATGAGATCGTTTATCAGATATCCACACCTACGAACGTGACCTGAAAAATTCCCATGGTATCCCAACTACAATAAGTTTATCTGATCCTATCTCACACTATAAAACCTTGTATTTATAAGAAATTCAAATATTAAATTGAATTAAAATTTTGAATTAGCGGTCGATAATAATTGAGAAATGGGATTTGAAAACCATGTTAATCGTAATGTTACACCTCAATTAATATTTTTTTGGACATGGCTACATGATCTATAGTTATCTCGGGTTCTTGGGGGCACCTCAGCAGTGGATGGATGGTTTATTCCTCCAAAAATATAGTTATTCCACAATCTAGTTGATAAGAAACACCCTATAAAATGTGGGTTCACTTAATGGAGAATATGAACCATATCATCCCTTGTGATTATGTATCACAAACAAATTATTTCTCCTCCTATAGTGCATATAAATGGGGTCCTCCCCCATCGGTTCTACCCTTTAAGATTCCATAAAAGAGGGGTTTAAATATTTTTAAATATTGATTCTAGTTATGTTTCATCCTCTTTATTTATTCATTGATCATATATTCTAATATATATATATATATATATATTTGTTTTATAATTTTGGGATACAACTTTGATTCCAACGTATAATTGTCAAATCCCATGAACACATTATGGATTTCACAATTCCTAAAAATAGGGTGATATAAGATTCCATTCTTTCATGGTAGCTCAACATTTTAGTGGATGTATGTTACTTAATAATTTTGTCATATGTAATTATTTTAAAATATTTATAAATACTTAATAATTCCCATCATTTATTTGGGTATTCACTCATAATAGCAATGGAAATGTGAGACTAACCCTTGGGATGTTTTTGGGTGTGATTCAAACCTAATGGTACTATTCAGTGATAGTGTAGAAATTTTTCATTTATTTTTAAAAAAATTAATTTGTTACATTTAATTATAATTAATTATGTTTGGTGTCTTTGTGTAGTGTAGTTTTCCAAGAATATATTTAATGACCTATTAAGATAAGAAAAATATTTTAATCCCATAGAATATGAATCATAAATATTTCATATTTTATGATGTATTATATACAAGAATATTGGTTTTTTCACCATACTTATGTTGGGAGTGGATTATGAAGAATTCCACTAATGGTGATTCCTAAATTTAATTTAATTAAATTAAATATTTTAAATAAAGTAGAATTTATAATATAAACTGACACATGATAGAGGTCATGAAAAATTATTGTCTTCTATCTTATTATCTAGGAAATTGATGGATGATTATAATACTTTTGGGAGACCTGCGTCCTCCACATCTCTATTGTAGTGAGGCGTGAATAAGTGTGTCTAATAACCCATGCCATGGGGATAGAGACACCTGAAACATAATGGTTATCATTAATGATTACTAATTATTCCAGGTGGTCCTAAAAAGGAAATTTATGTGACCAGCTCTGGGTAGGTAGGTTTTAGAAAAATTATGACTCGGTAGGGAGAGTAGTCTAATCCATGGTTACCAAGAGAATTGTGATAGGTCTTGTGATATCTTTTAAATACTACCATTATGAAGAGACAACATGTAGTCAGTAAATACATGTTCCTTTTCTATGTCATGGGATGCATCGTTATTAGATTATTGAGAGATTACTTGAGACTTTATTGAAATTAAAGGGCCCAAGAAAGGCTCCCTCTATTTTACTGAGACCGAGGGTACCTAGTGGGTTCTTTATTGATATATTAACATATTATGGACTATTCAAGTGGGTATCATATGTCACCAAGGAACCCTTATTAGTATGTGATCTTAAGGGGATATATAATTTAGTGATGGGTATGGGACTTCACCCTTCTATACTAAGTTCTACAGTTTATATCAGTTTTTGAAATAATCCCTCAGTGAAGATATGAAATGATTGGGTAACCAGTGTTATGGAGTATGGTACCTAGATGAGATTCTATATTTTAGAGAAATATTCCAGTGGGTGCTTCTAAAAACACATATCTCATTGATTAGATCATCCCTGGACTATTGAATATTAATAGGTATGTGTTATTTTTTTATAAACCTGTATAGGCGGGATCTTCTATGAACATAAATCTTGATGATTGAATTTTACATTGACTAGGAGATAATTATAGAGTTACTAATATCAAGGATTTTCATATATGATTATATTATCAATATTTCCATATATTAGTAGTATATATTATTGAAAATTCATGAGATAGATTCCTATAGTCATGAGAAAATAGTTGGGGCTGCCATAAATATGGAGCATGCATGTAACTTGGGAGGCACTATCATTGACATGTTATTAAATTCAACACAAAACTAGTTGAGTTTGGTATGGTTTATTATGATCACACACTAATGTATTTATAGGTGATGAATTTGTTTTTTAGTTAGTTGTCGTTAATTTTTTTTATATTATTACACATATACAAATCACTAAATATATCGGCTAGTAAGAGTCTATTTTCATGGTTCTATACTATTTATTTCTCACACTCTACTAGGGTCACTACATGATATGTGTACCTTAGAATAAGTACACATGGATATTTTTATTTCTTGGGATATGGCCTTGGTTAAATCATGTGGTGTGGCTTGATCATGTAAAATGATAATAGGAAATAAATTTCGTCATTATTTCATGTAGCTACCAAAATTTATTTTTTCAACTTTTTACAAGTATGTGTATTTGATCAGCCCAATGGGTGGTTAGTGGTATGTGATAAATGGTTTATTGGTACCTTATTAAAAATAATTAAATTCAATTTTCATTATATTTGTTTCTCCCACATTTCAATTTGTTTGTGTCAAATTATACATAGTTCTTTATCTTTTATTATGTACCTTGATATATGGTTTATAGTCTCCCCTAGCAATACCCTAAAAACTCACTACTAGTTTGAAGCCTCTTGTGTATCGGGAGACACACCTAAGGTCATGAATTATTTTACCTTTCAATTCATTGGTCAAAAGTGTACAGTTGTTGTAAATTACAAATTGGTATCAGAGAATAATTTTTCACACTATTTCTGGACATGGTAGACCATAATTTTTGAAATATTAGAGATCCAATGATGGATTTTAGGATGGTGCATCAAGAAAATGTATACTGATATGATTTCTTAGTTACAAGGTTTGGTAAATTTTTATTTTATTGTGATATTATAGATGATATTATTTTCTTCTTAAGGGATGAACATGGTGTTTAAGTTTCTGGTTATTATTGATTTTTTCTCATGGACCATTGGGAAGAGGATAGTAGTTTGGATTTGAATCATTTACTATATATGAAATAGGCTTATAATGTGTCATTTTTAGAACATAGGTTTCAAATGGAATATAGACCTACTAGTGTGATATTTTACTAAAGATTGAGGCATAGTTGTTTAATGTGTCACCAATAGCTCATATTTCTTTTTCCCATATATTTAATTTAAGTAATTACACTCAGTAGGGATAACCTATATATTTAATTCCTAGTTATTAAAGGTCATATAAATCTCTGATGATATTTTTTGTATGGAACCAGATCCATTGAAGGGGCAGGGGCCTTTGTATTTTTTTAAAGGTAAACTATTCCAAGATGATGAACTCCATGTGGGTTATTATTTTAATGGTTTTTTTATTTAATGTAAGAGTTTCAACCTTTGATGTATTTTCCCATGTATTTTGGAATGAAATAATTCATAATTGAACCATATGTATGTGTTTCCCTAGGTATGAAACATCTATAATGATGTTTTTAGTTATCTAAATTGTTAATGGGTGATTTTTAATCATCGAGGGAGAAATATTTTAGGTTGATTATCATAAATAAGTGTTACCTATATCTAGTGGGTTGTGTTGTTATTTTATTTCATAGTATGTGAGACCCTATATTTGAAGTTTTGTAATCTATAAGTTTTGGGTTTTAACATGAGATGGAGTATAATGTCTAGTGGGATATGGCCTTTTTGCAAGATCTGAACATTCTGAATGCTTGTCATACATGGAAACACTAATATGTAACCTAGTTGGTAGTACTAAGATAAAGACCTAGTGGACCATAAACATGGATTGGACTATAGCTATTTAATGTATTTTATGATCAATGATAATCTATTAGAGGGATTATCCTTGACTGGTGGCACCTTTGGAAGTAGTGATCCTAATTTTCATCTTTCATTAAAAATTATGGTTGGGAGTTTCATGGGGTTTTAAACATTTTTAGGATTATTCCTTTAGTTATTATGGGAAAACCTAGAGTTCTTAGGTTTCAATACTAACATCAACATGTTGATTTATTTAGATATCTGTCCCTTTTGACACATTGGGTATTATTTTAGAAATTTGGTGAGACCATGTGAATATACTCGTGACTAGGATGGTGCCGATTGGTGGAAAACAATTCGTATAATGTTGAAATGACTTGGACTAAGAATGGGAACATGTGGTGTTATAATTAACCCATAATATGGGTGTTCATGTGAGTAGAAATGGTACTATTGGGGTACTAGAGTTTCTAGAGGAGTTCTAAAATACCATCTAATGTGTTGATATTGACATACTATGGAGCATGGTAGGCTTGAAATTGGTGTTGTGTGGCATGATAAAGCATGAATCTAATTTTGGATTTGTAATTTTCATGATTGTACTAAGGATATATATCAATTAATGAGATGATGGAATTCATGGTATCCCATGGTTTTGAGTGATAATTTAGGATGTCCCTTCAGGGTGGAAGGTAAATTATTAAAGAAAATATTCCATGTAATAATTGAGTTTGGGGTTGTGGTCATGCCCAATTTTAACCCACATGTATAATCTTTTGTTCTGTGATATTTCGGGTTGGAATTTATAGAGTCATATAAAGAAATATACATACACATACATTCAATAAAGTGGTGAAATATTTTCATTGATTTGATTTTAAGAACAAATTATTTAATTTAAAGAAAAAAACACAATAACTTTAGAAGAAGTGTATCCTTAGTTTTTTTTAGTGATATATCTGATGTAAATTTTTTTCTACGAATTTATGCCCAAATAGTTAATGTTGTATCCAATAAATGAGATATGTACAGAAAATCATTAAATGATTTAATACATACAAAATTACATGGATAATAACCAATTTATTTATATGAACTCTAAAACCATAGAAATAATGTATGAATTTAAGATCATCTAACAACATCCAATATATCACCATGAAACTCATTAGAATAAAACCAAAAATGGATTACCCTTCCATGGTGGATGTCCCTAAATAGAAGGAAGAAGTCAACATATAAATGCAAAATTGATGAAATGGAAATCAATGAAATAAAAAACACTCCATCATTGTGAGAGGAATTTAAATTTTTTTTGGTATGAATAGATTCGCACCATTATTCAACAATAATTACATCATAAGAAAAATAATATAAAAATTGAATAAGAAGTATAAGGAAAAAAAATTTATAAATAAATGATGGTGGTCCAAACATCTTGAATGAGAATAAATAAACATATAATTAAAATTTTAGATCTTAAAAATAAAATTGAAATAATAAATGTTGTACCCCACATTGCTTCTCCACCACCGACATAAATAGAAAATTATTGATCCTTATGTTGATCCTCCCTAATTCAATATATTCCCCATTAATTATAATAGTCAAAATATTGGTTAAAAAAATGGTAAATCCTACCATTATATGTTGAACCTAAAAATATGAAAAAAAAATTATTTCCACATGTTGGAAATTGTGATTAAATTTGTGGCATGAATTTATGGGCCTTTAAATATACCCCATAATATAAAATTTTAACTTTTTCCTCTGGGATCACCAATAAAACCTATGAATTTTCCATATTCACAGTTGAATTAAATGTTACCCATATTTTTCTCTATATAAAAATAAAATATGAGCATAAATAGGATCTAATTTTGGTCCCTGTATTAATTTTATGGTCTTAAGGACCATTATTATTTGATTAAAAAAATCATCCAAGGATAAAAATTTCCATCATCACATATAAATCATCCTTTAATTATAAAATAAAAAATTCTCTATACAATAGTATCAAACAAATATTGAAATATCATTTATAAATAATGATAACAATTTATTCCCAAATATTATGATTAATTGGGCCAAAATAGTTATACTTTAAAACTGAAATTAAAAAAGATTTGAAATGGGTTTAAAATTACAAAAATCACTCAAACTAGTGTTTGTGAACATTGATACATAAGAATATTAAATTTTTAACAATTAATAATAGCCAATTTCAGTGGATAATCACACCCCAAAAATTAGGTAACTGTTGAACTGAATAAAAAGCTATCTCAAATATATGTTAATTGAAGTACCTTTCTCAAAACAATTATCATAAAATTCTCACCATACAACACCATACCAAAAAATAGTGAAACCTTTCAAAATTTATTCATTTAATCTTGGATCACAAGCATTTTCAAATCCCATTAATATTCATTTTTTAAAAATTATTTATGGATTTCACCCAAATTCACTATTTATGATGACTAATCGTACATCACAAAACACATGGGTCCCATTTTCATTTTTAGTGGATAATTAATTTAAGATCCATATTGGTATCACATTTCAATTTATGTTAAGTATCCAATTTTTTCATTTTTTTTGGTTTTAATTAATGATATTTTTTTACCAAAATAGAGAATAATATTCCAACTATTGGGAAAAAATAGGGACTCACTATCCACAAGTATCAAAATCCACAAATATTATTGATAAAATCAAAACATTGGGAAACAAAACTATGGTGTCATGATCCCCAAGTGTAAAACACCACACATTTAGAAAAAATATTTATTTTTCATGTTTTACAATATAAAACAATACATTCAAGGATAATCAATAATTGTTTTTTAATAAAATATAAATTTTTTAATCCTCATATTTTCACTCCCCCTCCCCCCAACATAGAATAATTCTACCATCAGTGCTAAAATAGGATAATTTAGATACTTCATAATTGGGATAAAATAGTTGGATAATGAATTTTTTAGAACATCATGGAATAAAATAAGTTCTTTTCAAGTTTTTGAGACATTAATGATCAATTGATCTCTTTTTATTCAGGTCACTAGTAAGCTTAATAGGGATTATTTAAGGATATGTTTGAACTTTGGAAGAAACTTGATTCATTAGAAAATACTAAATTTCATAAATAAATAAATCACAAAAACATATATCATTAGATCATAATAGAAATTATAAGGGGGTCTAAAAAATATAAAACGAATAAAATAAAATAAAACCAATGCATATGTTGGGTCGACTCCCGATAAGCTCTTATTTTACGGTTTTTTTCTCAAAATGAACCACCCCCAACAAGATAAATAAAAAGTTTCAACATGATATGAAATTTATATTTCATCACATATAAAATATTGAGATGGATAATTTTTTTAGAATCTATTTCATGTAAACCCGTATGTTCTATAATGATTCAAAAAATATAAGGAATATCATAAATGGTTGAAAATTATTCTTATATAGTCCTTCCTAAGATACATTTAATTAGTCCCCATTTGTGGGATTCAATAGAAAATTGATTTCCATGTACAAGATTTTGTTTGTCACTTATGAAGGGATAATTGAGCTGGAAGGAATGAATATAATTTTGGGATTGGTATGATTTTAATTTCATAATGAATATTATAATTTGTAATCAAAATCAGTTTCATCTGAATTTAAAAAAAATGGTTCCTTATGAAAAGATGTTTCATCCCACAAATTATCAATCTCAGTGTTAGGGGTAGGTATAGACATAGAGATCGTGATTATATTAAATTTTTCGGTAATTTTGGTTTCTCAAAAATCATTAATGGTGAAATATTTAGGTTACTCAATCTATAATAAAAAATTTCCATCTTGTGAATTCATAAAATAAGTTTCCTCTATATTTAAACACCCATAAATAATTCCTTCATGTTCATTAGGCATCATAAATTCATATATGAGTTATTTTTTAATTCATGAGAGGTTTTTGGGAAACTAGACACTACCCATAAGGTTATGGAATGGATAGTTAGTGTAGGGACGGATTTCTCACATGTTTAAGTTATTGTAGTAATAATCTCAAAATGATATTTTGGAACTTGTTCTGTCAATTTTATTACACATTTGATCAATAAATGTATTATAAATAGACTGGGTCGGAGTTTGGACGTTTATTACTTCCTGAAGATTGATCAATTCAAGAATCCTTGAGAGATATATAAATTTATCCTCTAATAATTCATCATCCCAGTTATTATACATCTCACCCGGTGTGGGGAAATCATTCATGGTTTTCTCAATGAAATTCCCTACAATATATTCATCCTAAAATTTATTTCCCAATCGATTCCATTATGTTTTAATGTTAATTATACTCTATTTTAGTAGTCTAATATTAGTATTTTTATAATAAAAAAATAGAAAGGGGAAAAGATAGCAGAAATTGGTGTGGAAATAGATAATTTTGGGTAATAAAATAATGATAGTGTGTAATATAACATATATAGGTATCCTCATATGGTGAATTTTTTTTGTTACATTAATATTTACACTATAGGGTGAAGTAGTAGTTGTGGTATAGTTGGGGTCCAAATCCACAGAGATCTGAGAAGAAACCTATAGATGAGAATATTCTATAGAGTTCCCAAATATATGGATCAATTTAATTTGAATATATATAAGGTTAATTAAATTCAAAAAACATATTTACATGAACTAAAATGATTAATTTTGATGACAAGACCCAAATTTTTTTTGGATAGAATCGATGTAAGGTTTTCATATAAAATTATACATTACTAGTTCATGAATAATCTAATAATTGAGATAATTCCACAACATTAGTAAATAATTTATTCCATTCAGAATTCCATTTATATCAACCAATTCACTTAGGGGATCAATTTCATGGTAATTGAAAGAAATTTTATCATATTATCACTCAAAATGGGTGGTCATTAATGTTAGTGATGATGAAGATGAAAATAAGTCAATAAAAGTGACTCTAAGACCCTAAAACTAATTTAAATTTTTAAGAACATAAAATAACATCCAATCCTGCCCCATGAAACTCTCTAAAATATATACAAACAATTTATTACCTTCCATTGATAATATTCTTTCAATGGATTTTTGATGATGACTTATAATGGTGGAATTGACGAAGTGAAAAATACTGAAATAATTAACACTCCACCTTTATGTGAGGAATTTCACAATTATTGGTGTAAATAAATTCACACATTGATTCATATATATAAATGTGATATTAATAATGATATAAAGTTCAATTAGAATAAGAATATAGTTAACTATGAAACAAAGGTGAAATGGTCAACATATATGAAAAAATAATCATGTAATTATAAAATTAATGTTTAACATTACAATTGAAGGAATAATAATTCTACCCCAAATTAATTCACCACCACCACCTTATATAGTCAATATTTTTACCTTAAGATGGTACCCATAATTCAATATGATCCCCCATTAATTATTATAGTCAAATGGTGGGTGAGAAAAATAGGAATGTTGGATTTTCAATGTGGACCATAATAATTTAAACAAGATTCATTCCCTATGTTGACATTAAAATATGACTTTGAAGATAAATAAATATGGGAAGTTTAGATAATATAAATTTTTTCCTCTTTATTTTATATCATTTATTTATATATTTAATCCAATTTTCATTTTCCATTCATATGTTATTATTCAATTCATAGGATGGCTTTCTGGGCCTTGAAAGATGGAACATAATTTTGACTTCCAATTGTCCTTCCTAGACCCCCATGAAAACAGCTTAATTTTCTCTATACATAGTATAAATAAATGTTCTTCATAAAATTTTTAAATCTACATTTTCAAATTTGAGTTTTTTTTTATTGATTATTGTGATTTAGGGTTATTTGAGGTTCTTAAGGCCCATTCTGAATTGTCTATAATTTTTTGCAGCCATGGCCAGAAATGTCCATCTTCCCATTTAAATCATTCATTGATCATGAAATAAAAAATATTCCCAACATATTGTTCAATAAAATCATAAAATATTAAATTAAAATAATTAAAATAATATATTCTTTAATACCATGCTTAATTGGGTCCATATTGACACACTTTACACATGAATTGCACATAGATGTGAAATGAGGTTTAAATTATATAAACAACTAAAACTAGTGTTGATGGAAATTCAAACACATTAATATAAATTTTTTAGAAATTTATATTTTCTTATTTAAGTAAATAATCAGGTGGAATGTGATACACATGTTAATGGAGACACGGCTATAGGGATTGGGAGTGGGTGGGCATTGCTCGAAATGAGTAGAATGTGTTTGTTTTGTTTTTTAAGTTATCTCTTGATGAATGTTTTATTAATTTAAACCTTTAGTGGTGAGGACTCTTTATGGTCTCCATGGATAACATTCCATTTACTCGAGTTTTGGTGAAATTTTTTTGTTATGGTTTGGGGATAAAAAATGAGTGGTTTTAGACACAATATTGATTATGTTCGGTGATGGATGGGTTGTGGTTTACAACGATAGAAAACATGTTTTGATGTTATATTGACTATGATTATCTTATTATGGGGTTTATGGATTCAAACATGAGTGTGTGACCTATAAGAGATAAGGGTCATGGGAGTATGGTAACTTCCCTTTGAAGATCATTTTGGAATTATGATGGTGGTGAATAAATAAAACCAATTATTATTAGATTCATCAAAAAATACCAACTACTAATTAATATGTGGGATTATATGGATTCTTGCCTAGGTGTTGGTCTTGGTTTTTTTGTCTGACAGTCTCAGTGTGTGACTGTTCGGAGGTACATCGACCTATGTCATAAGACAAAATGATAGATTTATCAGAATAAGGATCCAAATATATTTTCACTAGATATTGGGAATACAAATTCATGATCTTTCTTGAATGATCTAGATATTAATCCAATGATAATGGAATTGTGAATTGGTTTTGGTAATGCATCATTTGTATAGGGTTGATAATTTCTAAGAAATGTCATCAAAAGGTTGTCTGTGATGTGTTTTCTTGAGTAATTAGATATGATTCGTCCAAAACCACGCATGGCTCAGCATATATAGCACAAATTGTTTATTTAAAAAATTTCCTATCTATTTTATGGGTGATGCTAATGAATTCTTTTTTTCAACTTGGTTTAATGAAGCTTCTCAAAGTTATATTCCAATCAAGAACTGGGAATGGATTTATAATATGGAATCAGGTTTATCATGTTGGGATTTTGTTGGCAGTGTTTTTATGATGAAGGATGATTTTATTTGTTGTAAAATTATGATATTGGTCATTTTTATGTCTTGGATTTTCCTTTGTCGGTTGATTTAAAATGTGGGTAGGACCATGAACATTGTGGATGAGAATAATGATAATATTTTTTTAGTTCTATTATGGTGGTAGAGGGTAACTCATCATTAATTATTTTATGGATGCATGATTGTGTCTCTAGCTGAAAAAGATTGATAATTTCTCCCCTCGGTGCTTCAAAAAATTAATTTGAGTTTTGGTTTAAGTTCTTGTGGTTCAATAACTATTCATTAAAATGGTACATTAGTAGAAATCTAGACATTTATTGCTGAAATGAAGTTGTTTTTGATAAAATTCGTTACCAAGATATGATGGGATGTTTATTTTGATGTTCACCAACTCTTTAGAGGTTGATAACTAACAAGGTGATATGGTTGTGAAGCCCCATGTGCATATAGACATTTTGAGCTCAGAGGGAAATAATTTTAATTATTTATGGGGGTTAATTACTAAAATATATTAAGAAATAATATATGATGATTGGAAAAAATCAATGGATGTGTTTTGGACATTTTTTGGGATTAAGAGTCCTCTTAAGGGAACACAAAATCATTGAGGATGGTAGAGTGATGTTGTATTCAATACTATAGTTATTCCACCAGATTGTCCGTAGGAACCATCTACAAGATTCCATGTCTTATAGTATTATGGGTTATTTATAGAAGACACCATATTTTTTTGGGGGGTGGGGAATTAAAAATTAAAAATGACCCTTATTCCCCCCACTAGTTTTAGGTAAAATATAAAATAATATCTCCTATTATAGGATATAAGGCAACGGTCATGGTGGATGTAAATTTTTATTTCTGATATTTTTCAGTCTATGTATTTCTAAATTAATCACATACCCTCCCCCACTTTATTTCCAGTTTCCTAGTTTAGGGATTCAATTTTGATTCCTCCAAATCATGGTTGAATCATCCAAACTCAAATTGAATTAAATAAACCTAGGAAGAGAGTGTCTTGTGAGGTATTATCTCTATGGTTTACTATCATCTTTTAGATATAATGTTCCATTTTATTTCCTTAGGTTATTTTGTTGAAATTAATTTGAAATTACTCATTATTAGGATTCTCTTATTTGGTGGTTTCTCTTTTCATATGACTAGAAAATGTAGGACAGGACCTCAGGGATCCATTGGGTATGATTTCCACATTATGGAGATAGTTTGTGAGATTTTGGCCATTGTTTTTTGGATAAATGAGTTATTTATTTATAGTTAATTATAATTTATTATGATAAGTTTCTATGTGTGGTATAGGTTCCCAGTGGTGTGGTTGGTGACCTATTGAGTTGAGAAAGACTTTAAGGGCCTTGTAATCCAATGTCGTTCTTTTTAATTTAATTCAAAAAGATTGTAAAGGGTAGGTTGTCAAACATACTAGAAATATAGATAATATTCTTTGTTTTTATTTTGTGTTGATTCATATACATTCCAGTGATAGGGGTTTCCCAAGATAATTTATACAAATATAATGAATTAATTAAATTTTAATACCTAATTTAAAGGATCACACATCATGATTCAAGAAAAAACTCTATGCATTGTCATTTTTTTTCTTGGCCACTGATATCTGAGGTCATGAATATTTGGAACCCTGGATGTATCGATAATTCTATATAGGTGAGGAAAGACCAACTGGGTCAATATACCATGAATTAGGGATAGATACATCATTAATATGGATATCAGATTAAAACTTGAAGACCTTGACTGGGTAGACCTTAGAAGTCCCCTTTTGTTCCTTTAAACTATTTAGTTATTTTGATGGGTGTATGATGAGCATACGTATCTTCTTTTGATGTAGAAAATCCTAGTTGGGTATCCCTTATAATAATAAGGATAAGACTCAGAGTTTATACCAACCCATAGTGTCCTATAATAATTTGTTGGCATATGTCCTAACTCGTGAAAACTACCTTGGTTTCAAGACTCTATATAGCTAGAAATTTTATACTAGGATATTAATAGTGATGTGGGATGTGACTCCCTTATAGCATCATAAGTTGACCTGAGAAACAATTTAATTAGATGAAATATATAGGGGTTAATTTTTTTAATAGGAATAAGGGGACCATTTGGGTTAACTATTGACATATAAACATTAATAGGTTGTGTTTTAGAGGAAATATGTCTCAACTTGGAACCCATGCCAAGAATGAAATCCTAAGGTGTTGGGGATCATGGTGTTTTTTGTAGTCATTTGTCCATCCCTAGTGATTTAATTGGTTTATAGAGGTATATTAAATTCCACTTCATGAAATATATCATGTTATTTGGATGGAAAGTTTATGGGTATATATATATATATGGTTTTCCCTATTATAGAGCAGTATAAATGTTTGTACA
This sequence comes from Viscum album, assembly GCA_963277665.1. Lineage (NCBI taxonomy): Eukaryota > Viridiplantae > Streptophyta > Magnoliopsida > Santalales > Viscaceae > Viscum > Viscum album. The sequence goes on from OY728147.1 coordinate 1,114,529,008, forward strand.
ACCACAAACATTTAGTTTAATTATGGGAGATTCCTTGGATTAATTGATTGTAATATTTATGGGTTCCATGTTTTAGATCTAAATACTAGTTGGATATTCAGTGGTCATTGATTCTATGAGTTGGTATTTCGAGGATTATTAGATCATTAAACAATAAGGATTAAATAGATTCATATCCTGAATTATACGATTGAGGATACCATGGATTATAATCCTAGATGTGTGGACAATCAAGGAATGGGTCCTCAATGTCATAAGTATATGGGCGGGGTTACGGTGGATTTTGATCCACCATGTCACATGGAAAGAAGTGTCTTCAATACCATCATAGAGGCAATAAAACATTTTTTAAACCACATATGGTCGATCGAAGTCATGGACCAATGAATCAATAATTGTTTTAATTAATTGTTTTCAGAAATTTCATTTATTTTAGTAGATCATGACAGATGAACATAAATCTATATATTTAGCTAGTACGTGACTATTTTGGTGGTTCCCTATATAGTTTTTTACTAACATCATTCTCAGTCCACCTCTTCACTAGGGAATCCAACAAGACATTCACTTGTTTACATGTACATGTTGGGCTATGGAATAGGTTTGATTGATCAAGATGGATCGAGTGTGTACAAAAATAATGGGTGGTGTTTTTTCTTGGATAATTAATGGATCAGAAATATTTTATTTTTCCCCTTCATACAAGTATCAATATATGATTGGCCCATTTTGTTTTATCCTTTGATCTTGAGAATGATATTCAAGAATAGAACAATAAAATTGTAGGCATGGGGTTTTACATGGTTGAATAGTAAGGTATAATACCAATATCATAAATTGAAATATTATTGATTTAATAATACATAACATTACCCATTGTATAATTTACAATAGTTTTGGAAGAATGTGTTTTTGATCATATGATCACTTCAACTACTTTTTAATTTTTATTACCTAATTGAGTTAGTGGAATAAAATATCAATAAAACACACATGTTTATTATAATATTCATTTATGAATTAGGATAATAACATATAAATAAAAAATTATTTCCAAATTTCTTCATATCCTCATTTTATTTGAATTTTAAAAAAAATCATTACTCCAAATTAGTGTCATAGTTTCCATTTTTCATTAATAATAAACACATAAGAATAAACTATCCTTTACTTATATTTTCCTCCCATTAATTCCCAATATATTTTACATCTTTTCTTAATTTGAACAGTATGATTTTTTATTAAAAAATCATCCACCGTATTTAAAAAATTATTTGCAATATTTGTGATACCCTTAAAATATTGTGTTATAAATTTTACCAGAAAATATGTAACTTAATTTTTCTTCTTTGTATGAATTATTAGCCATATATAGTGATTAATAATATATTCATGAATACAGACACATGATGTGAAGCTATGGGGTGTGCTTTGACATTTTTAATGGTTAAGATACACATAATCATGGAATTTTAAATTTTATAATAATATCAAAATATATTATCCTTTTATATCAACATAATATCATATATTATCCCAAGATCAATATAATTTTGGTCTAAAACAGGCATGGATCATCACTATCATCGAGCAAGGACTTAACCACAAACCAAAACGTGAATGAATATTATGTATTTCATAATGAATCATATAATTATATAAAACCACCATATAATTTAAAAAATTACCCTAATTATCTCTGAAAAAGTCTTTATAATTTTTGGAATGACCATTATGATCTATGAAATAACCCTTATGATTTTAGTTATTTTTTTATTTTTGGGACCTCAAATATAATGAAACTAACAAAATTAGTAATTTATCATATTTAAATGTATTTACATTCATAATATTCTGAAATATGATTATTCTACATAAAATTACTCTATAAATAACAAAAAATGGATCTTATGACCTTATAACTTTCCACAATTCATCATTCTTTTACACTGGTGACCCCAAATAAATATAGTTTGACTCCAAATATTTATACATTTTCCATTTTATATTCCACTGCCTTTAAATTTACTATTTTGAAATATTATAAGTCTTATGAAATGAGTTTAATAACCTTTAAATTTTTTATTTATTTTTGATCACATGTAAAAAATTCCTTCAGTCCCACCATTCACTATTATAGAATATAAGGATAAGTCTTATGATTTACATTGAGTTGAATCTATGAAATTTTTATTTCTTATCCTACTCTAAAATAATGACTTTTATACCAATTCCATGTTTACCTTACATATTCAATACATAGACAGATTCTCACTAGGTATTTCATTCTAAATCACTTCTGAATTCATCAACGAATGATCCCTTTCAGAATAACTCTATTTAGAAAGAAGTCCAACACTAAATTCTATGGTCCCAATATTCATTCCATTGGATTGAGTACCCAAATCCATGAATGTTATCCTCTTGTAATTTTATCCTCAATAAAAATATTCTCCCCTCCCATTATTATCTCATTTTGATTAAAAAATTTAATAGGGTTCTATATTGCAGACCTCATCACATCATTACTTAAAAAAATATAATTTAATAAAAAACAAAAGAATGAAATATTTTCCATGTATATAATAATACATGATTCAATGTTTTATCGAATAAATATGAAACCTAGATCAATGTCTATAATTTTATCCCATTCTTTCAATCACTCCACTTCTTGTTTCTATGAAGCAATGGATTTTGTATCCCATGTTAATCTAAATCCAAATAGAATATAACAGATGAAAATAAAAAACTAAACAAATCAATATGTGTGATTGAGATAGGAGAGATTTCCAAATGAACTCAAGATGGCCTAGGTGGAACAATACAAATGATTAACTTTTGATTCTCAGAAATTAGAGTTTCCAAGGGATTAGTCATGAAATATTTTATTTTTTTACTCAGTCTAAACATACTACATATTGACTATTTATTACATCAGAATTATTTTAATAATATGACATTGGATCATAATGTTTTTGGTTTGTGTGTGACGAATTGGATTCCTTTTTAAATTGATAACACCCTTCTTATCACAAAAAAATCGATATTGGTTATTTCACCTCTTCACAAAGATCATCTAATTTTAATCAGCCGTCAATTTTTATTTATTTATATGATATAATTTATTTTACATAAACATTATTAGGATATATACATTCATTTTTCATAAGTATCCACCTTAAACCCAAAATATATAGAGAATATGTGATATACACCTCCACTGATGGACTTTCGGTCCACCACATCACTAACACAACATTAATATGAGAAGGTTGATAATTTATGATCATTATATACATTAAATAGTAACCCATAATAGAGTGTTCCTAAATTATACATCATAATTCAATTTTACACAACAATATTATACTTATTGTGATTACCTTGAAATAAGGTTTCCATTAAAGTAGAAAATTTTATGATTAGAAGAGTTTCTTTTAGGGGTATACATCTTCTAATGATCGTCATGTACATGGTGGATCCACTAATCTTCTATCCTCATGATTCCAAATCTTAGTTCCAACTGATATTGTAGTTGAAATGATGTTTGAATCATTAATGATTAATTTATTTGGTTTTTAATTTTCAGAATTAGTATATGAGGCAAATTTATAATTATATTTTTGAATACTTTACTACACCAAAAAATAATGGATCAAACAAATCATTACCATTTAAAATTAGAAAAACATTATATTATAATAATCTAATATGGTTTTATATTCTCTCCCAATAAATAATATACCATCAACATAAACTAGTACAATTAATTAATATTACTTGTATGTATTCACATATATATTTTAATCCACACCAACAGTTTAGAATTTTAGTATCTTCATATAAGATTCAACCTAAGAATACCATATATTTATCATGTTATCAGGGTTGTAAAATTTCTTCTTAAGCCTTTAAAAAACATTTTCATCACTTCTAATAAATATTTCCACAAGTTATTCAACTAAGAAATCCTCTTAAGAACCACATTTAAAAAAGTTTTTTTATATCAATTTGGATAATATTAAATCCTATTTGTATTAGAACATACAAGAAGAGTTTGACTGGATCAATATAAGCTATTGGTACTATGGTCTCTACAATATCTATTCCTTCTATTTGAGTATAACAATTCTGTGATAGTCTAAATTTCTTTTGAACCACATTACTATGTTCATCAATTTTTTTTCTGAAGACATAATTTGTTTAAATAACATTGTGGTATTTAGGTCTCTCTATTTTATCTCATTTCTAGATTCAAACTAACAATTCTGACCCCTCATTCAAGTATCACACACATGATGCATACTTTTTCACTTCCTTAAATGTTATTGGATCTATGGTTTATATTAGAGTAACATACTCATATTTACTTATAATTCAGGTCTTCGGTGGTTTGGGTTTGTCTAAAATAATATAGGATGGATTGAAAAAATCTAGTTTATTTATTGAGAGGTAGTATGGATCTCTTTATAATATTATATTTCCCTTAAATCCCCTTTAGGGTCTTCAATACATTATAAACATTGTATGGATTTTGATTCTTCACTAATTTCAACATCTTCTATAATTAGTTCAAAATTTGATTTCCCATAACTGAATCCAAATTTCCCCAAAATAATTATAACATAATTTCTCTCAATAATATTTCCCCACATTTTTATATCTTATGAAGGATTGAAACATCCTTACATATCCAATGAATATTTTTTCAACCATGAAATCACGATATTATCCAAGATTTCATTTTTGTTGTTTATGTTTTATTTTTTCCCAAAAAGTGAATGTTCAACATTTATGTATTTCATCAATTAGATATCTCATTGGGGTTAATTATACTCTGGTTCTAAGTAGAGATCATTTTCATGTGAAAAACATGCATTTTTATTTCTCTTTAAAATAACTATAAAGACACAACTCTAGTATCATGGAACCAGTAGTAGTGATATTAAATTGGCATAAGATTTAAGATATAATATCTCAAAATATGAAATATATTAGTTTCCATTATATGATAGATAAATAATTCATCCTTTAATTACATTTAAAATTATGAAATACATCACAATGAATGTAAATATTCTCCATCCATGAACTCATAATAATATTTCTTTATCATATCTTATGGAATGGAAAAAATAATTTTTGATTCTGCTTCATAGTAAGGTTCTCAAATAGTAAAATATATGATGATTAAATATGAAATATTAAATATTTCATGGTCAATAACCTAAAATACATCCCATTTAATCAATATCAAGAGCACAAATAATAATATCGTGGGAATAAATACTTATCTAATATTTCTATATAAATAATCACAAAATCTTTAATATAATCCACATATAGTATTAATATAATAATATCATCGATAATAATAAATAATTTATCATTGAATGAATCTATTAATATTAATCATCAATATTCTAGTCATCATGATATATATATATATATATATATATATGACCTGGTGCTTAGACAGTTCAAAATTATAGTTAAATACCCATTTAATTACATCTTACTAATTTGTCCCCTAAGATTTATAGATTCATTGAGTGGCTATAAAATTATCGGCACCACCCATCAATTTATTTCCAATTCATTAACTATATAATAAATTATTTAATTAATTCATGGAAAATATGCCTTATCAAAAAATTTATGCGTTTAATAATGAATACAAATTATCAACAATTATATAGTTAATAAAATTTCATATAAGGTAAAGAAATACCTGTAAATATGATATGTGGTTTAATAGATAATAACATACATTAAATTAATAAATATTATTAATCAAAATTTATTTTTTAAATTTCATAGGAATGTGAATGTACCAAAGGACAGTTAAGGAAAACAAAATTAATCAAGATTCAAAATGTCTGTAATTCCACTAGTCAAAAAGATCATAAAGAATATAAAGAATGAATAATTTTGGTATCATTAAATCATATACCATGTGATGTATATGTAATATAATTTATTCATTTATAAATACAAATTCCATAAAAAATAACATTAAAAAAACTTTTAAAAAATATTCTTTTTATATTGAAAATAAATTTAAAAAACTGAAAATATCTATAATATAAGGGAATATATTTACAATGAAAATAACAATGAAAATTTGAAATGTGGGATTCAAAACAATTAGTTTTTCTGAAAACATAAATATGTCATTCATTCCATGTATGTTATAATAAATATTTCATTCACATTTTCAGTTGGATTAAAAAAGTATGATGTTCAGATAAATAAAAGAGCAGTCATTAAAAAATAGTTTTAAAAAATTAAATCATTAGTAAACATGTACTCATTAAATCATTATATAATATTAAAAAAATTATTTACAATATTTTACTAAAAATGTTTATATGGAAGAAATTTTTTTTCCCAAAAAGAGAAATAAAGATGACTTTTCTTAAAAATGGATATTAATTTATATTCAAAATCATAGAAAATAGTATTATAAAATGATAAAATCATGAATACACATAGGTTAATAAAATATAAGGGTTTTATTAGGATATTATCAAATATTTACCTTCAATTTAAATCCAAACATAAAAAATCCTGATTGAAATGAAATTGATTCATAAACCCTTTCCACTTTTGTAAAATTTCAATTATAACCCCATGAAATAATTAAATATAAATGAAACATTAAATTCCATGAATACAAATATATTAATTTTATAATAAATAAAAGTTTACTTATATATAAATCAATTAAATAAAAATGTTCATAATTAAAAATTTGTCTCAATGATTTCAAAATTGAGACTAAATCTTTTACAAAGATCATACCAGTTACGTGAGTATTAATCGATGAATTTATTATCTGTATCAAATTTAAATCCATATAAAATAAGTGGAAAATAAAAATAATATTATAAAATTTAATTACTTATATAATTTCACAATATAAAATGAAATTAATAAGTAACATAACATAAGGAAAAGAAATTAAGTTATAAAATTCTATATTACTTGGAAACATTCAAGTCAATTACCCTTGGATGTAATAATATAAAATAAAAAAAATATAATTAATTATAATGTATTTTTATATTAAATTATAATTGGGTATTATAGACACCATATGAGATAAATTATGAGAATAAAATTAAAATATTCATCAATTAAGTGATATAGAGATGACTTCCCTTCCCTCATGTTTCCATTTAGTTAATCATGAATTCATATCATTTGTAATGGTCTTAAAAATGTTATTAATTTTAACTAGAACCATATTCATAGTTATAATATAATATATGATCTTATTATAACATCCTATTATACTTTTGTTAATAATATTTTATAATTCTTTTCCATTAAGATGTTAACTACTTCATTTGTTCAAGATTTTTTTTTACATAAGTTTTGGTTCTTGTGCAAAGGATATAGATCAATAATATAAAATATTTATTAAATTTATATTTATCATACCTATTGTTTTTATATATTTCTGGAACCATTATTGAAAATGTGGCATGGAAAAGGAATAACATAACTTCGCGAAAAGGTTAGATCGTACGTAAGCACGAGCGACTATATCATTCCCCTAAAGGGTGAAAATTTAAGGAAGAGGATGATTTATTATATTTATATAAATAATATTTTTCCACATTTATCATATATATTAATTACTTATGATATTATGAATACTAAATTGATTTGGTGGTGGAAAAAAATTACATCGATTTGTAAGGCCTTAAACCACCATACACATGAGCGATGGATTTTTTTCCACTTGTTAGAGAATGAGAAGGATAAATATAATGAAAAAAATTATATTATATATATTTGTGATATTATATTTTAAATGTTATTACATAATTCAATGTGGATAAAAAAATTAAAAATACGTAGCTTAGTGGTTATGATTACCTTTTCTTAGAAAAACCCCCTTTGTATCTCTTATTAAATATCCCAGGGTTTGTATTTTGAAAATAGAAATAGTTATAAAATGTATCAATAAATTTTGGGGAAATTTTTTTTTAGGTTTGGGTTGAGAAAAATACCTTTTTAAGTGTTAGTAATTTGAGGGGATGGGTTTCCTTTTATAATTATGGAGTGACATTTTTTTAAACACCCAAAACTGTCCACTAATAAGACGTCATTCTCAATCCAAGATCCTCCAAAAATAAAAATAATGGATTTGAATAAATATATGTTTGAGTAACACCTACCACATTAAAAATTTGTTTTAGACAAGTTATTCCCTTAAAATCTATGTTTATTTTTTTTACTATTTCAGTTTTCATTATTGTAAAAAGGGTTCTTTATTTTCATAACTCATTTATAATTTATTCCTATAAATGAATGATCCATATTAGATAATTTGGACTTAATTATTCTTAATTTTAAAAATAAAATTATCATATAAAATGAAAATGTGTGTGAAAAAACCATTTTAACATTGGTGGATGTAATGTGTAGAACATTTTTTTAACCATAACCGTTATAATTAATTTTTATTGTCTTTAATATTCATTATGATCATAAATTATGTTTACCATATTACCAAATATTAATTAATATTATTCAAAATAGTCAATAGTATTTAGCAAAATACATAAGTGAATGAATATAATATAAAATACTGACAAAAAGGGTAAAATATCTTTTTTTAGTAAATGCATTTTTCATGCATAATATGATATTACATTAACTATTTGACTAGTAATAATAATTATAGGGATTAAAATTCATCTATTTATATATATAATCTATATATTTCAATTAAAAAATTAATTATTATTTTTTATTTTAAATAATTCAAATGGAATCAGATTACACACATAAAAATGATTTTTAGAAAAACATGTTATTAAGCCTTAAAATAAACATGTGCCAAATTATGATATAAACATGATTAAAAAGAATTTAATTAGATTAAATATAAATTAATTAATATTATTTTAATTTAAAACACTAATGGGACATTTATATTACTTATTTTATTTAAATAAAATTTCACATTTGGAAAAAAAATATTTTTCACTATTCATTGAAAAATAACTATTTCTAGAAAAATTACAAAATTTCTTCCAATGATAATTTTGATATATAGAATTATAAATTGAAATTACTTCTATCATGACCTGACCTGAATGTGACTAATCCAAAACTATCAAAATACCACCTCTAATATGTTAGGGATGATTAATACTGTGATAAAATCATATCACCCACAAGGGAGGAATTAACATAATGTACCTCGTCAATGCACACACATATCCAATACCAAAAAATGATGAAATTAAAATAAATTCTAGTAATTAATTTATACATAAATAATCTCAAAACAATTGTATGAGATAATGTAATTGAAATCATGAAAAGGGGAAAAATACAATCCCATCCACAACTGGAAAATAATGTCTGACCTACTTTCAGTAGGAGGGGACCACTATGAAATTCTTCATAGTAAACACCATGATTTTTCTAGACAAAATTAGTATCCACAAGATTATTGTCCTTTATGAAATCTATGACAATATTATTCATCTACATATAAAATGACAAGTGGAGATATGGACCATAGAAGGGTGAGTATAATAACACTTAGTCGGAAACCCTGAAATAACCAAATATAAAGCTACAAGAATAGTAATTCCATAACTAGATATGTCACGACCCGTCCTCGGGGCCCGTTCCGTGACTACCCCAAGCCCGCCTTCAATAAGCCAGGGGCTGGCGACTAGCACCAAGGCGTAAATCCTGATAAAAAGGGAAGGTCTTGCTTTTGTAAAGTAAACAAGCACCACGGAGTACAAGCGGAAGAAGTAAACACTAAGTAAAAACTGAGTAAAACAGTAAGTATGGAAAGTAAAAGGGGCTGGAAATACAATCCCAACTTTAAAGTACCACTCGAAAGGAAAAATAGCAACTGTAAAGTAAAGTCGCTACACCGAGCTGTCCACTGGAAATCCCACCTGAAGGGTGGGTACAGATAGCTCCACTACTACTCGGGTCCCGTTGTCCGCTCTGAGCATGTCCCGCCCAGTGGTCCACCTCCAGGTACCGTCCTGCTCTGCAAGCCTCAACCACGATCAACGCTGTCCGTCGTCTGCAACCAATACAACGTAGTGCGGGCATAGCCCTGCAGGGGTGAGTATAAGCTACTCAGTAGGGACCCCGAGACCCCCGAAGGTCTCCCAAAATCCACAAAGGATAAACCACAAAGGAAAGATACAATCACGAAGTAACAACCGACACTGCTTAGGTATATGCCCATACATATACCTAAGTCATCAATTCCAATACGCTCCAACCTCCGAGCCCAAGTACAACCCAGTCCACACAGGAAAGTATATGTATTCCACACAGGAAAGAAAAACGTAATCCACACAGGATAGCACAACACAATCCACACAGGAAAGCAAAAAAAATTCAGCTCACACAGGTATACTTCTTCGAAGACGATAGAGATGATCATTGATCCATCTAAGTCGTCGGACCCACAAAGGATCGATAGGTACTAACCCCCGGAAAGACCCACACAGGATCGGACCCACACAGGATCTGCAGGCGCTGGCTCACACAGAACCGCTGAGGGCTGACCCACACAGGATCGGACCCACACAAGATCAGTAGCACTGATCCACATAGGATCACTGAGTGCTATAGTCGTCGTCGTCAAATCCACTGAGGATCTCTGCACAGTCGTTGTCGCAGTCACAGTAGCAGTCGCAGCCAGCACTAGGGTTCCCGCACACAGCAAGCTCGTTCGGGAGGGTCCGCTCCGCGAGCCGAGAGGCTGATACATCAATTATCACATAGTCCAGAGTTGATGTATCCAAAAGTTCTGTATCGTCAACAGGAACTCAACGTCGCAGACGGCGCGTCGATCGGACGCCCGGTCTGAGAGTTATTGGCTTTTTCGTCCCAGGGGCCCGGTTGGTTTTTACGGCAAAACCAACCCGACCGTACTCCACCTGCATCCAAACCTCAGGCGGAGTATTCCAAAAGATCCGTCTCACTAAGAGGAACTCAACAAAATCGACGGCACGTCAATCGGACGTCCGTAGCTCAAAATATGAGTGTTTCCGCTCCGAGGGCCTGGTTGGTTTCGTGTACGAACCAACTCGGCCGAAAACAAAGTATTCCGAAACCTTGAGTGCGATATACCGAAACGACCGTCTCCATCCAAGGATCACATTGCCGCTGACGGAGCATCGTTTGGAGGTCTATAGCCCGAGTTATGGGAATTTGAACCCAAACAGTCCAATAACGGGGGTTTCGGGCTCGGACCGACCCGGCCCGAGACCCCCCGGTCGGTCCAGACCGGGTCGACCTGGCCCGGCCTGGCAGACCGGCCAGGCACCGGTCTGGCTGGGGACAGCGGGCCCAGCGCACTGTCTGGCTCGGGCCTTTGGCCGAGCCGTTTCGGCAAAGGGGGGGGTGCCTGCCCCCCTGTGTACCCGCGGCCCCCCACAATTAAGGGGGGCCGTTTTGGCCAGCTGGCCGGGGGTTTGAACCCCTGGTTGCACACTGGTCCGGCCGGCCCACCCTGGCCGGCCGGTTCCGGCCTCCACGGGACCGGCGACGGCCGGTCCCCTTCTTCGCCGACACCGACGGCCCGGTCCGGCCGCCGGTCACCTTGCTCTGCCGCGGCCCGGAACCGGCCGCGACCCATGTCGTCCGGCGTGGTGTGACGACACCGCGCCCCTCCACCACGGCCCTGCTCCGGCCGCGGCCCCTTCGATTTCCTTTGACCCAGCGCGACGACGGCGCGTTTTTAGTCTTCTTTCCACAGCGCGGCGCGACGGCATCACATAATACTTTCCGTGTGATTCCCACGTTGTGAGACGACACCACGCCATTTCGTTCCATCCACAAAAAATCAAACTTGAACATAGGAGGGGGGTTCGTCCGTGTTTGTGTGGTCCGTCCCCCCTCTCGTTAAATGTTATCATCTAGTCGAAAATCCACAATAATCAATAAACTAGAATCATGAATGGGAAATATTTAATAAAAATAATCTCCTACCTTGGATTCAAGAGCGGAGCACGTCAACGAGCCGCAGAAGACAAGCGTCGTGGAGGTCGGGCGTCGCGGAAAATGAACGTCGATTCCGTTGACGTCGAGGTGCGTCCGAAGAGGAAACATCACTGGAGAAACTTTGTAAGCTGACGGAGAAAGCCCGAGGAGGAAGTGGCTTCTCCTTTTCGTTGAAACGAGAAGAAGATCGAAAGAAGCGGCATCGTCGATCTTCGGAAACACACCGACTGCGAAGAAGAGAAGAGACGACACGTATTTCTCTTCTTATGGTGATGGCGTTCTTCGTCGAAGCCTAGGTGTTCTTCGTGTTCTTCCTTGTAGACGAAGAATATCTTCTCGTTTCCAAAACCTCTCAAGGTGGCAAAAGAAACTAACCAAAATAAAATAAGTCCAAGCCTTATTTTATTTACACAACCTAACCTCTTTGAATTTCAAGAGTTTAAAATTAAGTAACTCTTCTTAATTAATAACACAAGTTGTAAAAAAAATTAATGAAATAGAGTTAATGGGGAGTTAGGAATGTGAGGGGTTAAGAGGGGTTAGGGAGTTAGGGAAAATTGAAAAGGTGGGGGGTTCTTGTGGGCCCCACCCTTTTAATTATCCACACATGGGAAGTTGGGTGGAAGTGGGCTCCACCACCAACTTCCCATGGGAGAAACTGACCACTTGAAAAAGAAATAAAATTGATTTAACAATTTTATTTACTTTTTTAATTAAACCCCATTAATTAAATTCTTCTCCCGCACAAACGAAACTACGGTAAAGGTTCGTTTAAGCGATTACCGGCATTTCGAGTTCATCGGTACCATCAGATTTCAATTCCGAGCACCGGTTTAAAAGATAGGAAAATTCGCTCGTTCGTTCACTGAACATACCTGAGCCAAAATTCGGAAATTGATTCCGGGCACACCGGGCCTCGGAATCAGGTACAGTCAGAAATAAAGTTCTTGTAAAATTCCAAAGAAAATTAAGAAAAAATTTCCCATGAATTTTACGGGTCTTTACATTACTCCCACCTCAGGGCTTTACGTCCCCGTAAAGATACATCAAAACTAGGGAAACAAATGAGGGTACTGAGCACGCATCTAAGCCTCCCGCTCCCAAGTGCTCTCTTGGAGGTTCCCGTGCTGCCATCTGATGCGCACTAGAGGAATCAACCATCCACGTAGGACCCGCTCCTGTCGATCCTCGATCTCCACCAGGACCTCCGCAAAAGTCGCCCCATCCTCAACGTCAAGCTCCCCATGGTCAATAATGTGCGTCGGGTCGTGCACGTATCTCCTCAGCTGAGATACGTGGAAGACGTCGTGCACCCGGTGCAACTGAGGTGGTAGAGCCAGAAGATAAGCCACCTCGCCAATCCTACTGAGGACCTGGAAGGTTCCTATGAAGCGTGGAGATAACTTGCCGACTCGGACAAATCTCTGTAATCCACGTCGAGGTGAGACACGCAAAAAGACATGGTCACCATCCTTGAACTCTAGTGGCCTCCGCCTCCTATCAGCGTATGACTTCTGTCGGCTCTGAGCTATCCTCATCCGCTCCTGGATGACTTGGACCTTCTCTGTCATGGCCTGGACCATCTCTAGTCCCACAAGTGCTGACTCCTCAGGGTCTGTCCAGCACAAATGAGATCTACAAGGTCGGCCGTACAATGCCTCGTACAGTGTCATCCTAATGGTGGAGTGGTAGCTGTTATTGTATGCGAACTCCACCAAGGGTAGGTGTTCCTCCCAGCGACGACCAAAGTCGAGGACACATGCGCGGAGCATGTCCTAGAGAGTCTGAATGGTCCTCTCCATCTGACCATCTGTCTGAGGGTGAAAGGATGTGCTCAAATGTAGCTGCGTCCCGAACGCCTCCTGCAATCCCTTCCATAGCCGGGAAGTAAAACGAGCATCTCAATCGGAGATGATAGAAGATGGCACACCGTGAAGCCGTACAATCTCCTGAACGTAAAGACGTCCCAAGATCTCCACTGAACCCTGCTCTCTAATGGGTAAAAAGTGAGCCGACTTAGTGAGTCGGTCGACAATCACCCAAATGGAGTCGTGACCTCTGGAAGTGCGTGGAAGTCCAGTCATGAAGTCCATATATTTGTCTTCCCACTTCCACTCTGTAACCTCTAAGGGTTGTACCAAGCCTAATGGTACCTGGTGCTCAGCCTTCACTTGCTGGAAGGTGAGGCATCGAGAAACGAACTCTGCCACAGCCTTCTTCATGCCTGGCCACCAGTGCTGTCGTCTGAGATCCTGGTTCATCTTCACCACTCCAGGATGTACCGCCAAAGGAGAAGTGTGAAACTCTCTCATCACCTCCTCCCGTAAAGCGACTGGTACCATGGTACGTCCTATGAAAAGGATTTCGTGCTCTGCTCCAAAGGAGAAACCATCAGGTGCCTGTCCTGAGGATATTTGTGCACGCCGCATCTCATAGTCGGCGTCCCCACGCTGTGCCTCTCTAACCTGCTGCAGTAGTGGAGGAGTGACTGTGAGAGACTGAAGGAAGGATGCTCCATCTCTATCCACAAAGGATATATGTTAAGAGGCTAGCTGCTCTGTCGCCTCCTCAAGTAGCTGGATTCTCATCCTCCTGCTGAGGGCATCAGCAACCACGTTCCCCTTCCCATGATTATAGACTATCTCAAAGTCATAGTCCTGGAGGAACTCGATCCATCGCCGCTGTCTCAGGTTCAGGTCCTTCTGTGAGAATATGTACCTGAGACTCTAATGGTCAGAAAAGACTGTAAAGCGCTCGCCCATCAGATAGTGTCACCATGTCTTCAGAGAGAAGACCAATGCTGCTAACTCCAGGTCATGGGTAGCGTAGTTCTGCTAATGCGGCTTCAACTGACGTGATCCATAGGCGATCACTTCCCACTCCTACATCAGGAAACATCCGAGTCCGGTCCCTGATGCATCGTAGTAGACTACGTACCCTACTACCTCCTCAGGAAACCTCAAGATAGGTGCGCTGGTCAATCTCTGTCTCAGCTCCTGAAAGCTCTACTGACATCTTTCTGACCATACGAAGGGTTTCCCCTTCTTCGTCAAAGCTGAGAGTGGTGCCGCATCTCTAGAGAAGTCTGACACAAATCTCTGGTAGTATCCAGCTAGTCCCAAGAAACTCCGCACCTCTGTCACTCTCTTGGGTGGCTCCCAAGCTAACATTGCCTCGATCATTGCACGATCCACTGCAACTCCCACCTTAGAGATGACGTGTCCCAAGAAGTGGACCTCACGTATCCAGAACTGGCACTTCGAGAGCTTACCATAAAGCTGGTGCTCTCGGAGTTTGTCTAGTACAACCCGCAAGTGGTAGGCGTGCTCCTCCTCAGTCGTCGAGTAAATCAAAATGTTGTCGATGAAGACCACGACAAATCGATCGAGGTATGGCTGAAAGATCCTGTTCATTAGGTCCATTAACACTGCTGGAGAATTGGTTATGTCGAAAGGCATATCCAAGAACTCATAGTGGCCATACCGACATCTGAAGGCCGTCTTCTGCACATCCTCGTCTCTAACTCTGAGCTGGTGATAGCCTGACCTGAGGTCTATCTTCGAGAACCACCGTGCTCCCTTGAGCTGATCAAAGAGGTCATTAATCATCGGTAGCGGATACTTGTTACTCACTGTCACCTGGTTCAGGCGACGATAGTCGACACAAAGTCTCAAGCTCCCGTCCGCCTTCTTGGCGAACAATATCGGGGAAGCCCAGGGTGAAACACTGGGTCGGATGAACCCCTTGCCGTGCAAGTCCTCCAACTGTACCCGTAGCCCTCAAAGCTCAGCGGGGGCCATCCGATATGCTGGATTCAATATCAGAGTTGTCCCGAGGTACATGTCAATTTAAAAGTCTAACTCTCTGCGAGGAGGTAACCCTAGAATATCGTCGGGAAAAAAGTCTGCAAACTGATCCACCACTGCAGGAAAACCAGGACTCCGCACATCAACTGTTCCTAGGATGAGGCTACCCAACTGATGAGTGATGGGCTGTCCTCTCCTCCGTGGAAGTCCATCCTGTGCTACAAAGTCTCCCTTCTCGCCGGTGAAGGTGAACCTGCTCCCGTCGGTGCATACACATCACACCTTGCGCCTAAAACAGTCAATCTGTGCATGGACCGTAGATAACCAATCCATGCCCAAGATGACGTCGTAAGGCCTCGACGCCGCTACAAGAAGGTCCCAGCCGAAGCTCTCGCCTCCTAGAGTAAGCTCACACTACCAGCACCAGTGCGTAATCGTCCAGTCTGCTCCCGTAGGAGTCTCTAGCTATAAGGATCGAGCCAACGGCTCTGTCGGAATCTCCGAGCTCCGAACAAGGGCAGCGGCTATGAAAGAGTGACTCGCTCTTGTGTATATAAGTACTGCAGCAAGGGTGGAATATACACAGATAGTACCTCGAATCATCTCGGGTGCGCCGTGGTCATAGGCCTCCGCTGCCTGGAGCTGTGCCTGTCTCTGCCCGCCAGCTCCCTGTGGTCGGGGCGGACCTCCTAGTGGTGGTGGTGGTGGTGGTATAGCCTCAAAGCGTCACCCACCACCTGCTGTTCGGCCAACTCCTCTGCCTCGTCCGCCTCCTCCCTGCGGACCGCCACGGTCAACCCTCTGCCTCTGCCTTGGTGGTCCCTCAACCGTCTACTGCTCCTCGGCATGGCGGGTCGGACAGTCATGAGCCATGTGGCCCTGCCCGCCGCACGAGTAGCACTGTCTGTCTCTCGAAAGACTGGCTCCGCGTTGTGTGCCCTGCACTGCTGAGCCAGTGTCCTAAGGTCATCTGCCTAAGGGTCTGGTATTCTTGGTCCCCTGAGTCATCCATCGACTGCCTACTGCAGAAGACTCTGCTACGTGCCGCCCTGCAGTGGGTCTCGGCACTGGTGTAGGCTCAGCAAGAAAGCTCTCGATCAAAAGGGCCCGCTCCAGTACTCCTGTCTGAGTCGGAATGCTGAGGGAGATCAGCGATGCCCTGATCTCGTGTCTCAATCCCTGCTCAAAGGTCCGGGCCCGGAAGAATGGGTCACGTACCATGTCGGTCGAGTAGCACGATAGATCGGTACATCTCGCCGAGTACTGAGCGACCGTCATGCTGCCCTGCCGCAGCTAAAGAAGCTCCTGAATGTGCACCGCACGGAGAGTGGCTGGGACGAACTCCGAGCGGAAGAGGCTCTCAAAGTCCTTCCAAAGTAGAGATGCCTCATCGTGCACCTGGAGCATCAATCTCCTCCATCGTCCCACTGCTGCGTGCAGTAGGCTCGCAGCGAGGATCACCATGAGGTCCGCTGGTGTCCTCACTAGCCTGAAAACTCATATGACTGCCTCCAGCCAGTCCTCGGATGCCTAGGGATCCATCTCCCCACGGAACCTGGGTGGTCGCTGGCGCTGGAACTCATGTAGTGCGCTGAGGCGACGTGCATCGTCAGCGGCTAGTGCAGGAAGTATCGGGGGCTCGGCGGGTAGAGCTACCGCTGGTGCCACTGCTGACAAAGGGCCCTGCACCGAGGCCTCGTCGCTCGGTGGGCTGTCGTCACGCTCGACTCTCGGAACCCTATCTAGCTGCCGTTGTGGGGCGATCCTTAAAAGGAAACAGGTGCGCCACAGTCAGAAAAGTATACCTGGTGAGCTGATACAAAGTAATCACAAAGAAAACTTGAAACACACAGGCAATCAATGTTTCTGTGCATTAAGTCAGAAATCAGAAGTCAGGGTCCTGGGGTACGGATACGTCGGCTTCCGCACCAACACTGGACTCCCTGGACTGATAACCACACTCAATACTCTAAAAACTATTTCTTCACATAGAAAAGATCAGAGTTCGCGGTAGAACCAAACTCCTCTGATACTAATTTGTCACGACCCATCCTCGGGGCTCGTTCCGTGACTACCCAAAGCCCACCTTCCATAGGCCAGGGGATGGCAACTAGCACAAAGGCGTAAATCCCGATAAAAAGGGAAGGCATAGCCTTTGTAAAGTAAACAAGCACCACAGAGTACAAGCGGAAGAAGTAAACACTAAGTAAAAACTGAGTACAACAGTAAGTACAGAAGGTAAAAGGGGCCGGAAATACAAGCCCAACTGTAAAGTACAACTCGAAATGAAAAACAACAACTGTAAAGTAAAGCTGCTAAACCGAGATGTCCACTGGAAATCCCACCTGAAGGGTGGGTACAGATAGCTCCACTACTCCTCGGGTCCCGCCGTCCGTTTCGAGCACGTCCCGCCCAGTGGTCCACCTCCAGGTACCGTCCTGCTCTGCAAGCCTCAACCACGATCAACGTTGTCCATCGTCTGCAACCTACACAACATAGTGCGGGCATAGCCCGTGCAGGGGTGAGTATAAGCTACTTAGTAGGGACCCCGAGACCCCCGAAGGTCTCCCAAAATCCACAATGGATAAACCACAAAGGAAAGATATAATCACGATGTAACAACCGACACTGCTTAGGTATATGCCCATACATATACCTAAGTCATCAATTCCAATACGCTCCATCCTCCGAGCCCAAGTACAACCCAGTCCACACAGGAAAGTATACGTATTCCACACAGGAAAGAAAAACGTAATCCACACAGGATAGCACAACACAATCTACACAGGAAAGAAAACAAGATTCAGCTCACACAGGTATACTTCTTCGAAGACGATAGAGATGATCACTGATCCATCTAAGTCGTCGGACCCACAATGGATCGATAGGTACTAACCCCCACAAATACCCACATAGGATCGGACCCACACAGGATCGGTAGCACTGATCCACATAGGATCGCTGAGTGTTGTAGTCATCGTCGTCGAATCCACTGAGGATCTCTGCACAGTCGTCGTCGTAGTCACAGTAGCAGTCGCAGCCAGCACTAGGGTTCCCGCACACAGTAAGCTCGTTCGGGAGGGTCAGCTCCGCGAGCCGAGAGGTTGATACATCAACTGTCACATAGTCCAGAGTTGATGTATCCAAAAGTTTTGTATCGTCAACAGGAACTCAACGCCACAGACGGCGCATCGATCGGACGCTCGGCCTGAGAGTTATTGGCTTTTTCGTCCCAGGGGCCCGGTTGGTTTTTAAGGCAAAACAAACCCAATCTTACTCCACCTACGTCCAAACCTCAGGCGGAGTATGCCAAAAGATCTGTCTCACTAAGAGGAACTCAACAAAATCGACGGCACGTCAATCGGACGTCCGTAGCTCAAGATATGAGCGTTTTCGCTCCGAGGGCCTGGTTGGTTTCGTGTACGAACCAACCCAGCCGAACTCAAAGTATTCCAAAAACTTGAGTGCGATATACCAAAACGACCGTCTCGATCCAAGGATCGCATCTCCCCTGACAGCGCGTCGTTTGGAGGTCCATAGCCTGAGTTATGGGCATTTAAACCCAAACAGTACGATAACGGGGGTTTCGGGCCCGGACCGACCCGGCCCGAGACCCCCCGGTTGGCCCGGACCGAGTCGACCCGCCCCGGGTCCGGGTCGGCCCGACTGGGCGCAGCCCGGCCCGGCCTGGCAGACCAGCCAGGCGCCAGTCCGGCTGGGGACAGCGCGGCCAGCGCGCTGTCTAGCTCGGCCCTTTGGACGAGCTGTTTCGGCAAAGGGGGGGGGGGGGGGGGGGTGCCTGCCCCCCTGTGTAACCGCGGCCCCCCACAATTAAGGGGGGCCATTTTGGCCAGCCGGCCGGGGGTTTGAACCCCCGGTTGTACACCGGTCCGGCCAGGCTACCCTGGAAGGCCGGTTCCGGCCTCCACGGGACCGGCGACGGCCGATCCCCTTCTTCGCCGACATCGGCGGCCCGGTCCGGCCGTCGGTCACCTTGCTCCGCCGCGGCCTGGAACCAGCCGCAGCCCTTGTCATCCGGCGCGGTGCGACGGCACCGCGCCCGTCCACCGCGCCCCCGCTCCGGCCGCAGCGCCTTCGATTTCCTTTGAAGCGACGCGACGGCGACGCGTTTTTAGTCTTCTTTCCACGGCGCGGCGTAACGGCGTCGCGTAATACTTGCCGTGTGATTCCCGCGTTGTGCTACAACACCACGCCATTCCGTTCCATCCACAAAGAATCAAACTTGAACATAGGAGGGGGGTTCGGTCATGTTTGTGCGGTCCGACCCCCCTCTCGTTAAATGTTATCATCTAGTCAAAAATCCACGATAATCGATAAACTAGAATCATGAATGGGGAAAGATTTAATAAAAATAATCCCCTACCTTGGTTTCAAGAGAGGAGCACGTCAACGAGCCATGGAAGACAAGCGTCGTGGAGGTCGGGCGTCGCGGAAAACGAACGTCGATTCCGTTGACATCGAGGTGCGTCTGAAGAGGAAACGTCGCTGGAGAGGCTTTGTAAGCTGACGGAGAAATCTCGAGGAGGAAGCGTCGTCTCCTTTTCGTTGACATGGGAAGAAGATCGAAAGAAGCGGCGTCGTCGATCTTCGGAAACACACCGGCTGTGAAGAAGAGAAGAGATGACACGTCTTTCTCTTCTTATGGTGACGGCGTTCTTCGTCGAATCCTAGGTGTTCTTCGCATTCTTCCTTGTAGACGAAGAAGATCTTCTCGTTTCCAAAACCTCTCACGTTGGCAAAAGAAACTAACCAAAATAAAATAATTCCAAGCCTTATTTTATTTACACAACCTAACCTCTTTGAATTTCAAGAGTTTGAAATTAAGTAACTCTTCTTAATTAATAACACAAGTTGTCAAAAAATTAATGAAAGAGAGTTAATGAGGAGTTAGGAATGTGAGGGGTTAAGAGGGGTTAGGGAGTTAGGGAAAATTGAAAAGGTGGGGGGTTCATGTGGGCCCCACCCTTTTAATTATCCACACATGGGAAGTTGGGTGGATGTGGGCTCCACCACCAACCTCCCATGGGAGAAACTAACAACTTGAAAAAGAAATAAAATTGATTTAACAATTTTATTTACTTTTTTAATTAAACCCCATTAATTAACTTCTTCTCCCACACAAACCAAACTACGTTAAAGGTTCCCTTAAGCGATTACCGGCATTCCGAGTTCATCGATACCATTGGATTTCAATTCCGAGCACCGGTTCAAAATATAGGAAAACCCGCTCGTTCGTTCACTGAACGTACCTGAGCCAAACTTCGGAAATTGATTCTGGGCACACCGGGCCTCGGAATCAGGTACCGTCAGAAACCGCGTTCTTGTAAAATTCCAAAGAAAATTAAGAAAAAATATCCCTTGAATTTTAAGGTTCTTTACAAGATATGTCAATAGTATAATAAAAAATGTATATACTCATAAAGACTCTTTATATTAGTGGTCTCAACCACTTCCTTCCATAGATAAAATCTATATAATCAAGGGAACAATCAACTTGGATATCTCAATCCATGAGCAATACTGACACTAATGAAACTCATCCTAGAAGTCACACTTGTGAGTTCTAGTAATGAATAATAATAAAGGTAATAGATAGGTTTTATTAGAGATACAAAATCTAATATAATAATAACCCATTGGAAAAACAAGATTTGGATACATTGATAGCGGTGACGGCCTAGAGTGAACAGGGGGGACACCAAACACTACTGTAAATATACTCATATATATAGGATCTACACCCATATAAATATTAGTGATTATAATTACAATAAACCTCAAAAAAATACAAACAATTTAAATTAGGGTCAGTCTTGTAATCATAGAGAGATACATCCTCTATTACATTGGGGTATCTGTCAAAGTGGAATAACACAACTCATTCATGAATAGGTGATCTCTCCCACACTGAACTGATCATTAGGAAGCGATAAATTGAACTCCCTCTATATGGGTAACATGTTACCACACCAAACCCACAATAAAATAGTCCAAGGGAAAACAATAATCTAATACTAATCTAGAGAATCTTGCACAAACTCACTACAATGTTGAGAAAATAATAAAGAGGAATATAAACAATCCTCAAAAGAGTACACAGTGTGCCCCTAGGGGTATATGGAGTGCCTCAAAATATCTAAAACTACCTTGTATTTTTCTCACATGACATGTAATTTCAATAATACATACTTGTACCATCATGTACATGACATGTATATTTTACCATGAAAATGGACATGCTATTCTTCTCATTCCCATGTACACCGGGTAATTCCCTTTGACTTTTCCATGTTCAAGTAAATTAATCTAACCATGTACTATGGTTGGACTATATACATCCTGAGTACATGTTATGTGGGTCATCATGGACACTTGGTACTGTACTCCTTGTACATTCTGAGTCATCATCCACATGTTAGACCACGTGTGGCTAGGAACAAGAAACATTTTATACTACATGGCATCCTAGGAAATTACTCCATGTACTCGCTGATCTAATAAAACAAGGGTCACATGGTGTGTGATAGGTGTCACATGGAAGTTTATAATTAACTATACATTAAAAACCTAGTGTCTCACATAAGGAACTACCCAACATGTGTTCATTGGACTACACACCATCTAGTTTTGTGATTCATTAAACTTGGGGAATACTACAAAAATCTTTTTCCATGACCTTGTAATCCCATATTATACCATAAATCACATTTAATGTTATGTATCAGAGATTTCATGAACCTACTCATCACCAATTGCTAATATTTAGTTGTATTTGATTCTTGGGAACCACCTCCATCACATATTTTTTATGCTTCATTCCAAAACCATGGTCATTTTATCCTAAACATTCATCTATACTTGGTCTCACCACCAATATAAACCCATATTTGGGGTATAAATCTTTTGTTCCTTGATATGGGTTCTCAAAAAAATTGTTTTTGAGTATTCTTTGAACTAGGGGCCAAAGTAATTGGTTATATTGAATGAAGAATAGAGGATTAAATACATAAAATAAAAACCATAGGAAATGGACATTGACTAATGATCTTATTGGACTTGATTTTTTACCATTAGAATAATTAATGAAGAGATAATAATAGAATCATAAATAATACCCCAATGTAGTATAATATATATCTCATACATATAATAAGCATGATAAAAAACAATTCATTATTTTATATATTTTCCTTTTTGGAGAAATAAAATGGGGATTAATAAAAATAAAATTACATCCTTCTTCAATTGGGATCAATCTCTAATGAATAATTTTCACTCATCATTTTTTGTTAGCAATATCCAAAAGTTGGGTTAGTGCTCGGTCCTTCCGTCTCACCCCGATTTGATGTTATCTTCCAATGGTCCTCCTATGGCTCCCTTAAATTACTAGGTTTTATGTCTAAACATAAGTATTAGGAACATATGATTTTAAATAGAGAACTATAATACTG
Organism: Viscum album; assembly: GCA_963277665.1. Taxonomy (NCBI): domain Eukaryota; kingdom Viridiplantae; phylum Streptophyta; class Magnoliopsida; order Santalales; family Viscaceae; genus Viscum; species Viscum album. Next base: position 1,114,552,295 of record OY728147.1, read on the forward strand.
TATGTTGAAAAAAATAAACATAAATATATTAATTTTAATTTACTATTCTTACATTATATAACACTTTTTTAAAATTCCTGACGATGTTAAATATTATTTCACACATAGGGTAAAACATTCATTCTGAAAATATTGGTGGTCTCAAAATTCCAATTCGAGAATCTTATTGGGTGTTATTCCACATTTTCCAGAAAATGATTTGTGGTTGATATTAATATATTAAATATATTATAAACATAATCTTATGGCTCAATTTTCCTATAAAATCTTATACCATATATACACCTTAATCCATAAACATTCCTATAAATATTCCAAAGACCTATATCAAAAAAACAAGGAAACTACATTATTCTATCCATCAAGGTATTTCATCCTTGAAGAGAACAATATATGGAAAAATTTGGGGATACTAATCTCAAAATTAGGTATCCAAATCCCATGATATCTCAAGATGATTTTAGGATCCGTCAATAGACACACTCCCTTGAAAAAAATACTATATTAACATAATTTATTTATTAGTTATCAACACATCAGACCTATTCAACAAAGAAACTACACTATCACATCCCATTTTACCCTAATTGAGATTAGTCCATGAGTCATACCCAAACCTACTTTGCAATGATAAAAGGATAACAATAAGAAACCCAAACTATTATAGTCATAAAGATAAGAAGCACACCAACTTTCTAACCTGGCATAACAATCTGAAAAAAGGATTATCCTAAGAACCCCATAGATAGTGTACCACCTTAGATTAAACTCCATAACTATTGATCTAAAAATACCTATATAATAAGTACAATGATGACCCTTGACACTTACACAGAAATAATCCTCCCCCACTGGTTTAATTTCACCATGTAAAATGATCATATACACAAATACTAGAAACCATGCACTATTAATATCTAGCTCATACTATTATTATTGTTTCCTGCAAGGTCTCCCATTCTTGGCCTAAAAAGTAGCAACTCTGGTGGTTGAGTTGTAATCATCATGTTTCACAAACTCCAATGATGGTAGATTATCATCCTAGTTTGGGAAAAATACCAACATTCAAACCCAATGCATGTTCACCAAAACATGAATAGTCCACATTACATGGATATCTCACTAGGGTAAAAACTATTCTCAACTGAAACTGGGTCACAAAAGGATTCCAACATCATTTCCCATTCATATAATGGAGTAATAATAATAATAATCCAAAATGATCTTTAAGGGAATCCCAAAAATATGGAAGACCCCATGCACACCCATGTGTCCCAAACTCTCTAAATTCTATGTGGTTCATCACCAACATACAAATAAAACAAAACGATTTTAACTCAAAAACATTCTACAACTCCCTTGGTTAACCTAGGGATTTCATGGAATCTTGGTTCATCCACACCTATAGTAGATGTACTACTCTCTGAAAACAAACACCTTTGAATATCCTATTTCATCATGACCAGAACCCACATCCATATCTATAAAATAATTTTATTATCCTATCTTTCACAGAATCCATATAGATTGTATTCAGGGGTTTTCAGGTCACACAACATCTCAATATCGATATCCATAACCGTAACCTTCATGGATCTCATAATGAGAGTAGTGGTAGAAAATATCATATGGACGGTAGATGAACCATCATTGGGGGTCTCAAATTCTCTAATTATATTACTAATCAGACATTTATGTTATCGTATAAGACTACTAAAAACTGATTTAAGATGGGTTAAGGTCCCATTCCATAAGTATAACAATATTTAAATAACATGTAACCCCCCAATTGTATCAATATAAACTAAAAAACCATAGTATATTTATAAAGACACTTATGGTACATCCTTCTTTGAAACCAGAGTTAGTAATAACATATCTCGAGGTCAAACTCTAAAAATTACTTCCCCCCAACCCAATGGTTAATAAATCCATTGTTATTCATTGGTGTGTACATTCCCTCATGTCATTTGGTCTATGTGAAACCAATCCACAATCTACCACAAGCATTCATATGAATATCAAGAAAACAAAAATGTTCTTCCTAGGCTAAAACACTAGGTCTTACAAAACCCATTTCTCTAAAAACATAGAATTATACCTTTTTCCCATGATCACTATGAATTACATCTAATGTTCTATGAAAAATATCAGTGGAAATAAATTATGTTATTCCATATGGAATCCTATCTATTGGTGTTGAGATAAAGCTATAATGTCCATATGAAATAAATCCTCATACTCCACCACCACCACCACAAAAAAATTATCATAGAATCCGTGTTTCCATAGAAATCACAATCCATCATATAAGATGTCAGTCAAAATATCTTAAAAAATAGCTCATCATTCCCTTCTTGTGATAACTCATTATCAAACCAAGAAAAACTCATCCCAACAATTTGATGGAATTCCCTCTCACTGGTGGAAAAAAACTTGGTACAGCTGGCATGGAACCTATCCATACTAAAGAGAACATCAAATGGTTTTTCTTATACTATGAATTGATTCCACACATGCCACTCTTTATCCGCCCATAATTAGGTCATATTGTTGGTAGAGGAATTGGATTATTGATCCACTATGTATTATCCTTAAACACATGTGTCAAACAATAATGATCGAAAAGTATTAATGGGTCCCAAACATTGGATAAACACATGGAAAAAGTATATAATAACTCTGTGAAAACTACAGTTGGGGTAGTGAAGACACATGTTGTAACTCAAACCACATTTAAATCCATTTTGTGCTCTTACTTATTGTAGCTCATTTGTTCTCATTCCTACCTATTGACCACAACTAGGGTATTTCATGAACCAAAAGTTCAATACACAACCTCAACCACAAGACATAGATGAATTCATCTACAAAACCATGACACTATCCTCTTTAGGTAAATATTACTCACCCCCACAGTTTTTCATCACATATCAATAATTGGTCTCAGTGGGGGAATGTCCCCTATTTATTTCTTGTCCAAAGACTTGAAAAACATCACAAACATAGGTCTCTAATAATTCCCCACATCTTCTTAGAAATTAAATCAAATAAAGAAGGATGTATATTTTATCATACAAATATCTAGAAATATTAAAATAAGAGTACATTGAATACATGTTTTACCTTTAAACACTCTAAGAGATTATGTAAATAACCTACAACGCATGCTACATTCCATGATTACCACCACAATCTTCTCAATCCTGGAGTGTTCCACCTAAGGGTGGAGGTGTTAGAATCAATACAAGGATCCAAAAACATCTTAATACTCCCTTATATCCTCTATCAAGTATTCCACAAAATATTTCTCCATTCCCCAACCACTGCCTTTGAAGAAGCAGTTTATTGACTCTCTCCCTTACTCCATCCTAAGGAGCTGGAAAATATCATGTGATATTTCCTCTCCCATCACAAAAATTGCAACATATCATCCATAGATAATGAATCTATTCTTTTTATCTATAATTAATAATATTGTTTTGTTAATTTCCCCGCATGGTTGATATCAATAGGTCCTTGTTATTCTCCTCTCTATCAATCCCTTCATTATAAGAACATGATTAACACTCAAACCCAATGAATCATAAACTAGTAGCAAAATTTCCATCAATGAATCAATATGGAAGGTGATTCCTCTTATATTATGTGATTTGGGTCTATGAACTGGTCAATTGGAGAATGTGCCACCTACTGACCATCGTGAAGAAACACTGCTTCATGAAAATCCACAATTATAGAGGCATAGTCACACTTCTGGATGAACACTTGAATCTAATATGGAAACCTCACTAGGTGTCATCATGAACACATACTGAAATAAGACAACATGTATTGTGGTCAATGATTATATCAGGTGAGATGACTCAATAAGTACTGGAAAAATTAAGTCATCTTTATTTGATGCATGTGCTGATTTTTTTTCTTAAATCTAGTAACTACCTGTAAAAAGTAAATAAAAGGGTTTGTATGGTCCTTGTCAATGGATTCGTCTACTGACACGCCAGTACTAGACACGCTATATTATGAGACAAACACAAAAATATTTAACACTTATACCCGAGTTACCAATCCAATCCTCATAGGTAGATAAAATAAAATCCAAAACCTATTCCTAAACCTAGGATGTTTCAAAACCCTCCATTCTAGGAACTATCAATTGATAATATTATGTCATGAACTGGCCTGATGGGTAATGAACCACATTTACTATAGGCTTTACTTTAATTGGCAAGGGGCTAGTGACTTGAACCATGAAGTCATATCACACACATAAAATACATTACCCAAAAATTTCTTGTAAACAAACATCTATAAGCCCATAAATTGATAAAATTTCATTGAAATATAACAAAAAATTCATAAATATTTAATTCCACATTCATTGTATTACATAATGTACTGAAAACAATGAAAAGAGGATAAACAAATGCCCACTAGAAGCCAGGACATATTTTCTAATATACAATTGGAAGGAAGAGTCTTCTATCAAATTAAAAACCAATTAGACCCTCAATCTATAATGACAAAACAAATATCCACCTTCTTTTCATCCTCCAAGGACACTGTAATAAGATATTTTACCTATGTAAGTAATGACATGTGTGGGTAGGGATCTAATAGGGGTGAGTATAATAATACCCAGTCGGTCACCTCAAAATGACCAAAAATAATGAATAAATAGTAGTAAGGTCATCAAATGATTTTGAAATCACACAATAAAACATATAAATATTTTAATAAAGGCTCTGTGTCTCAAAGGTCTTAGTCACTCTCAAGAATAGATATACTATGAGGATTCAAGGTAATACTTATCTAAAAGATCTCACTCCATGATTTAAAAAACCACTACATAAACTCATCCAATAGGTCAAACTGATCTATTATTTACAATGAGAAGAATATAGGAAACAGATAGGATTCATCAGAGATACTAACTCCATCAGACAAATAATCCCATAAAAAATTCTAGATCTCGATACATAAATATTCAGTAAATGCCTAGGGATTTTTTAGGGACACCATACACAACTAAAAACATCCCCCAACATTGGGGATAACACCTATGAAAATATCTGTCATGAAAATTATAAAAGAACCCATATAGAGAAACATAATGGAAATTATGATTTCATCCAACCATTCAAGGGGAAACATGAAAAAATTTGATGAGTTATCTATGAATTTTTACTGATTAAACTCACTAAAAAATATGGGAACTCACCCACACTACACTAGTCATCAAGAAGTTAAAGAGGGGGGGCCATCTATGACACGAACATGATGTCACACTGATCCCTCATATGAATTGACCATGGGAACATAATCCTGAAATACTAGTCTAGAAAATCATAAAAAAAATCACTATGAAGATGGTAGGAGTAAAAACTGGGATCCAACCTATCCTCATATGACTGCATTGTTTTACCCTAAGGGTACAACACTTATCTCAAAAATCCTAGAACTACCCTTGTCTCATGATCACATGGAATATACATCACAAAATATATAACATGTCCCTTAATGATCATATCTTTCATAAATTTCCATGGAACACATCATGTCATTCTTCCCATGCCCCTATACACATTGTTTTTCATATGAACATGGTTGTGTCTGATTACATGTCTCTACCCATGTACTCTGGTCATCTTGTGATCTTTTAGAGTACACAGAGTGTTGGTTCACATGGACACATTGGTGTGTACTCACTCTACACACCAATCAATCTTCATTATGATACATGATGTGTTACTAGTCACACATGGTATATTACACTAAATTTCATATAGGGTGTGAAAGATTTGTACATGTTGAGATAGTTAGCTATAGTTCGCAGAGAGTATGACACATGTTGCATGTCATATGATACGTATCTCTTCATAGAATCTCTTAAACCACATACAAGGACCTTTACGACATGTGTTCATAGGAATACACATTATGTATTCATTCTTTTCAGAAAATCATTGTACAAATTTACACATCATCATCCATGACTAAAATATCTAATTTCACAATAACTTTTGTTGTATGTTTCTAATATGAGGTTAACACAACCTTCTCACCACCGATAGTTAGAATATTTATCTATTTTATGATCAAGAAAAACCTCTATCCTACCACATAGGTGGTGGAAAACCAAACCATGGTCATAGTCTCCAAATCCTGCGTTGAAAATCATTCTCATCCCCAATCCAATCCCATATATGTGGTATCAATAAATTATTCCAAAAAACAGTTGCACAATGAATTGATTTTTGTGTATTCATAGAACTGTAACCCAAAGGAATTTATATCGATGAATGCACACTGATTAACAAACTATAAACAACACAAACACGAGGAATGGTGCTTGGAAAATATTCATATTGGCCTCTATTTCTTTCCATTAAAATGATGAATGAAGATATAATAATACAATCACCAGGTAAATACCCAATCCTATATAAAATTTATCCCATACCCATAACATGCACTATCCATGAATCAAGTCATTGTTTCATAGATTCAAAATTATCATATAAAAAATAAATATTTGATAAATCCTAATAAATTAGCTCCCAACCTTGATTTGGGTCGATTGCTGATGAAGAATGCCACACATTCATGTCATTGTCAAAATCCACATGATGTGTTGGCACACTATCATCGATCTGACCTAGATATGATGTCATCTACTAAGGATCCACTTATGGATCATCTCCAAACACTCCTCCTAATTACAATGATATGCATATAACTCTAGGGATTATGAATAACCATGTTTAAATAGAATTTCTTGGTTCTTTAAATTGAAATAAATAAATAAAGAAATTAATTTTTTATATTTTATTATTTGTGCTCATGATAACACTTTTTTGAAATACCCACCACCTATAATGATTATTTTATGAATAGGGTAAAAAAAGAATTATAAAATCATTGGTGGTTATATAATTTTAAACCATGACTCTCTTAGGGAGTCACTCAATGTTTTTATAAAAATAGTAAAATCATGATATTAATATATTTATTATATTTTTATCATCAATTTCATGTTCATCAGGCCTTAGAATATCACAATTTCTTGATGTATAGATCGAAGAGTATCCCTAAATATTCTAAAATTTATTTTTCTATAAAAACGACCTACTATTATTTTGATAAAATGCAATTTATAAATTTTTTATATGTTGATTATAATTCCCCGATAAAAAAATTAATATTTTGTTGATAAATTTTTTTTATTGAAGAAAATGATTTTATTAAATTTTTTTTTTATTTATAAATTCATTATATGAAACCATTTTACATATCATCATAATGTAATTAAAAATGATCATTCCAACTAACATATCAACTATGTTACAAAAGTTTTATAATAATATTCTAATAGCATATTGCGGATCACCTAAATTTTTTTGTTATATATCATATACATTATAAAAAATAATGATAAAAATTTAAAATTTTAGGGTGTCATATTCTACGCACCTTTAATAAATTACATCCCTTCAATTTGAACATGGACTCAAAAATCAGGGGTTTGTTATTTGAAAATATAATTATTGAAAACCTGCATCTTAATGAGGGTAAATAATAAAACCTCTTAAAAGAGTAAAGGGGACATATATTCATCTTTTAGAATATAATATAACTTGATTTTTATGTTGGAAAATATTAGTTGCAATATATAACATTTAAATGATAGAAAATAATAAATAAATTTGGAGAATAATATAGGTCATTGATCAAAATAATTTAAATATCCCTGAAAATATTAACTACCAAAAAACCAAGAATATTTGATGGGTTAAAATTCCATTGATTCATTCAATATAAAATTAGTATTATTTGATTTTTTTCGAGATTATTTTCCATGATTTGAAATATTATTTTACTAATATGATATATAAAAATGTAAGATGAATTTATTTGATATATGTTTCATTCATAAGAACGATTTCATCCTTTGGTTGTTTTTCAATAAATTTATACATCATATCTTACAATAGGAAATCAATATATAAGATCAATTATTTTATACTTGAATCAGTAATATAAACCTCTAATGAATCATATAATATCCATAAGAATATAAATATTTTAAATTTATCTTTATTAAACCATAATGTATAGAAACATTTATGATATTGACCCAAAAGTATATGAATATTTTAGTCTCCGAAATTCAGTAGTAAAGATAAATTTTTATCATATTTTATTACATCTATAAAATATTTTATATCCCAAAAAAACTCAATAACCTCAATTGGAAAAAAATTTAACCTCAGCGGTAATCTCATAGCCTTCAAAATATATCTCAAAAAACAAAATATAATTCTTTCTAAATAATCCTTCAAATTAATCATAATGGTTTTATATATCTCAACCCATTATATTTTTTTCCAAAAATTTCAATAATCACATTAAAATACTATAACATACAACATCAAAAAGTGGTGTCTAAGACATTGTACTTATGATCAACCTTAAACTCATAAAACAATAAGTATATCTATAGTTATTGTGTTAATGTTTTTTGAAGAGATATATTCTTTCCAAAAATAAACATGATCCTTAGATGTATCATTATTATTATAATTATAATACCATTGATTAAATTAATTCTAAAAAATTAATCTTTAATACCAATAAATATATAATTAGAAAATTTTAACTCATTATTGGTTCATACTTCATATTAGAGTTAACCTATAGTTGAGGGAATTGACTCAGATGAATCACATATTCCCAAAATATATGAAAACAAGATACAAATGGATCTATTTTATGAAATTTATTTCTCTCCATTAAACTCATCACTTTTACTTCTCAATTAATCACCTCATTCCATTATTTTTCACATATAAATCATTTTCAAGTTCCATTGAAAAATTCTTAATTATCTCTCTTTCCACATTTCTAACCATAATTAAATTTATCCTTTATTCCTCTATGGTCTCCATCACTCAATCTATTAGTTAAATCAATCATTTTCTTGTTTAGTGAGATTCAGAGTTCGTTAAGAACTAGGATCTCAATAATATATTATGATAAGTGATTAATAATAAATATGATATCATTTTCTCCAATAATAATTCCATTATTTCCTATAATCACAATGTTATTTATCATATTTAATATTAAAACAAGTACATCAGCTTCAATCAAGAGAACAAAACCAAAAATCATATTTTGTGAATAAGATTCATAGTGTTAAAACTGTATAATAGTTTATAAGGTATCAAAATTAGGACAACATATTTTCAATCTAAGACACCATAGGTTTAACCAATATCATTAATTTAATTTATTTAATTCCATTATAATCGTTCATAATGAAAATTTTAATTATCCAAATGTTATCCCCTCATAGTATTAGATGAGGTGTATAGTGAGTCCTAATTTCATGTATCAGGTGATGATCGATTCAAGTCCCAAATAACACTTTTCATAATTATTACCCCTATGTACAAAATTTGTAGAGCCATGTCCCCTTTTAGTATCTAGATAGATATGTATATATTGAAGAAACAATATAATATATTCGTCATCAATAATTTTGTATGATCTTCTATAATTATCTTCATATTCCATCATATGGCTATGTTTCATAATATATGTTTACCTAAATCTTGTTCCCAAGGTTTCTACTAAACATGCTATGATCCTTAGAGAAATGTATTACACTCTAGTAGACTATATCATCTTTATAATTTATTAATTAGGCATAATATATATGATATTTTATCCCAATGGATTGAATAGTTAAATAGACAAGATAAAATCGATATATAATTTAATCCATCAGTAAATTTGAAATCATGAAATAAAACATAGTGAAACAAAATAATTTACATCATTTAACTCATTCCAAGATTCCTTCATCATATCACAGAGAAAGGAAAAAATTAGGGGTGATATCAGATGATCAGTAAGGGTTAGGTGAAGATGAATCTATTAGGAATCAACAAGGTGTAAAGAATTAGTAAAGGTAGATAATTAAGAAGACATGTAATTCCAATATTAACATGAGATTAATGAATAATAGTATTGGAATAAATATTTATCCAATATTTCCATATATTAAATTTCATGATATTGAAGTTATCCTATGGATAATATCAATTTACTAATATCATGGATAATAATAATTGATTTCTCAATAAATGAAAATGATTAATTTTGGACATCATTTTTTCAAACATCATTATATATATATCATCAATACCTTTCCCCAATGTAGGTTAAAACTTTTGGTAAAGACCATTTAATGTTGATAATTGAATTTACTTATAAGACTTATAGATTAAACAAGGTGATATACAATTATAGGTGCTAAAAATCAGTTCGTTTCCCTTGAATTCCTCAAATATCAAATAATTTATTTAATTCTTGAATAAATTGGATCAACAATAAATGTATATATTGAATATAGAATATACGCTATCAATAAATCCCCAATAAATCAAAACAACTTCCAATTGAAATATGTTTTTTATAAATGATATACCATTTAATAAATAAGAACATCCATGAAAATAAATTGGATATTCATTGGAAATTTATTATCCAATAATAACAAGATTATAAATGATTGAAGGTAAATTATATGGCTAAAAATTTAATCATGAAAATTAATGTGAATACTTTTCCCAATAAAATAGATCATTAAAAATATACAGAGACTTTAATGACTAAATCATTAAAATATATCAATAGTGGAATATAATTATAATAGATGAGATATAAAAATTATGAATTTAAATTCCATATAATGATCATTACAATCAATTTTTTAGAAAAAAGTGAGTTTTTATATTTAAAATACACCTTTGAAATTAAAAAATTATTAAATATTAGGAAAACAATATATGAAAGAACCTTATAATCGTATAAAATAATATAAAAAATAATGAGTAGTCACAATATATGGAATATTCAATTCATATTGAGTATGTAAAAATATATATTCCTTTTATATTTTTGGAAAAAGTAAAAATAGTAGTATGTTTAAAAAATTAAATAAAGAAAGATTCATTGTAAACAGCTTTTTAAAAAGTAATCCATAGTAAAAATGAATTTAATAAATAATTGGTTAATATTTAAAATATTATTTAAAATATTTTATGGAAAATTTAATATGGAAGAATAATAATGTTCAACAAAATAAATAAATAAATATTTTTGGGTTTTCTTGAAAAACGTCTCAACACTTTTAAAAAAATGATAAAAAATGGAACAATTAATTTAAAACATAATTAATAAGTATATAACTATACAATTAATATATTTTATAATAAAATTAAAAAATACTTACATTAAAGGAAATTAAAACATAAACAATACTTATTGAAATGATTTTAGAGCATAAACCCTTACCACATTGGTATCTTTCGATTATTAAACCCCAAAAATTAAATAAATTAAAATTGAACATTAAATACCATAAATATAAATATATTAATGATATAAAAAATCAATAGGTATGTAGATACACCTCATATAAATAAATGGGTTCATAATTCCAAATATGTATCAGTTAAGTGGGAATTGAGAAAAAATATGTCACAAAGATCATATTGTAGAAGTGAGAATTAGTCAATGAATTTATTATCTGTATCAAATGTAAATCCACCATAAATAATTTTAAATAAAACATCATATAATAAATAGTAATTATCTACAATTTTTCTTAATATAAAATAGAATAAAGAAGTAATATAACCTAGTGAAAAATAAATAGAGTTATTAAATTCTTTACCACTTAGTAACATCCACGTCAAATACCCTATGATAAAATAATTAAAAATGAAACATAATATTATATAAAATAATAATATTTCTTATATTATAAATAATATTTTATGAATATACACCATATATGAAAAATTATATTCATAGCGTTATGATATACCTCAATGAAGGGAAATGGAGGTGAAGTCCCTTACCTCACATTCTAATATAGTTAATAATGATTTAAACTCATAAATAGTTATTTAAAAGATGTTATTAATTTATTATAGAACCATATAGATATTTATAGTATCATATATTAACTTACTATATCATCTTATTACTTTTTTTCAATTAATTTACATTATTAGGGATGTTTTTTGTGTTAATTGCTTTGTTTTCGCACGCATGTTTGGTCACATAAGTTTTGATTCATTGACATAGAATATAGAAAAACCATCTAAAAATGATAGTAGTTTAATTTATATAATATTTATTCATTGGATATATTTTTTCAATAGTTCATTAATATTTTATGTGGAAAATGAAATGCATCTCTTCATGGATACGATTAGTCATACATATGGATAATCGATGATATTAGTCCCTTAATAGTTGAAAGGGTAAGGAATTGAATGATGAATTAAATTAAAATATTTAATATGACATCATATTTATCATAAATATTCAGTATTTACATCATTATGACTCTCTGTGTGATTTATTAAGAGATAAAATTACATTATTTGATGATTGGGTAGTCTACCATACCAAAAAGTGATGGATTTGTTTCCCATGTGATGGAGAGTGAGACAAATAAATATTATAAGACAATCATTAAAAATATAAGTATATATTATATATTATTAATATTTTTTAAAAATTTTAATATGTAATTTAAGGTATAAAAATGAATAATTAAAAAAAATAATGAACAAAGTGGAGACCATTACCGTCCCTTAGAAAACCATCCTCATGATCACTTATTAAGGACCCTACGGTGTGAATTTTTTGTAATAAAATAAGCTCTAAAATTCAGATATTGATTTTGTTGATATATTTCAGTATTTTATTGTAATGATAAATGGATTGGGAGGTTTGAATAAGTGTGGGTAGGGGTTCTTTTTTTCTAATTGAGGAGGAGTGACATTTGTTTAATACCCAAAAATATTCAATAATGTGATGTCCCTTTCAAAGAAAGAGTATCCAAAACTTATAATTAATAGATTGGAGGTGTTTCATCATAAATACGCACCAAAAACACAAAAAAAAATCAACACTTATTAATCATTTAATCCATTATCTACTATGTTTCAAAATTTCCACCATTTAGTTTTCACCATGGTAACTAGTTTTTTTTATTTTCCTATGTAATTTGTACTTTAATCCTAAAAATTAATGTTACATAATTTATAACATGGAAAAATGATTATAAATATAAAATCAAAGACTGAATATATAATTTTAATGGTTACGGAGAATTAATTTTAACATATTTTCATGTAACATAGAAAACCCAACATTAATCTTAACCATAGGAATAAATTTTTATTGTATTTGTTATTCACAATGAAAGAATATTTATTTAAAATTATTAGATAATATTAATAATTATTATTATTAAAATTTAACCCACTTTATCAAATTCAATTCATATATTATGAAAATTTTAATATAAAAAAACACACAAAACGTGTCAAAAACTGGTTTTCATGAAATTAATTTTTCAAGCATAATATGAACTTACATTAAATATATTATAGTTAATCATAATTATTGGGATTAAAATTGAAATAAGTAGATATAAAATATATATTTTTTTAAAATATTTTCTTATTATTGATAATTTTAATTAATTAAATTTGAGGAGAATTACGCACTACAAACTATTTTTAAAAAAAATTATTTTATGTATACAAATATGCATATACAAAAATAAGCTATAAAATTGGTTCAATTGTAATTAATTTGTTCATAAAAAATTAATACTTATGTTACATTAAAATAATATTTATAATTTTTAGTTACTTAATATTTTTAAAAAATTGACATTTTTACAAAAAATGGTATTTTTCACTCATCATTGAAAAGTAAGATTATTCATGAAAATCAAAAAATTTCATCATAAGATAATTTTGAAATGATGATATCAAAATTTATATTATCCTTATAAAATATAATTTCAAAAAAAATTATAAATTAAATATAATTCTCAAAGATAAAATTGCAAATTAAATTAATGTTTAAGATTAAGTTTTTATTGAATCATAAGATAATTTTATTGAGAATTATGTACATATTTTTAAAAAAGGATATTAAACAATTATTAATATATTAATAATTTGATTAAAAACTTCATCCCTAAAAAAATATCATCTAGTTTATAATATTTTCATAATAATATTTTAAAATAATATTATTTTTCACTTAAAATTCGGTATTGTATGTCGTATACGAATTCAAAAATATGTTCTTTTTCTAAAATATTATTGTGTAATAGTAATTGTGAGAAACATAAAGTTTTATAGTTAGGGTTTTATTAATTATATTTGGTTTAAATTTTTTGATTCATCATATCCTCATTTTATTGTGGGGTTCTATCCATTGAAACATCATGTTTGATACCATGATTCCGACAGTAATTCTCAAATTCAATTGATGTTTCCAATAATTAAATTTCATACTTTATATATTTATAGTGTGAATAGTTTAATTTTCCACTAACCATTAGTACATAGTTATACACTTTATTTTATTCTAATTTCTCTATATGAACATTATTTAGGCTATTAATGATATTGATGTACCTTTCATCATGATCTCCTAATTGATTCATTTGGCCACACATCACTGTATATATTAGATCAAGTAAGTTGTATTTACTATTAATATTTTTTGGATACGGGTTATGTACCATCTTTCCTCTTATTAATATATCACATTCCTTTTCCCAGTCAAAATTATGATTTGATACATCTATTTAATCTCATAGTTCTGTTATTATTTTCTATGCTTTATGGATAAATTTGGCATAGCCTTCGTTGCCATATGTTATTTTATTCTTCCACTATAAGAATGCATCCCCCCTTTATATCTTCCTAATAGAGATTACCATTGGTTATATAACACATCATGATTTTATTTGATATATTTACGTTAATAAATAATTGATTCTTGTTAAATGTAACATCAATCCCAAAGTAATAGATATTACACATGATTGAGAGGTTATGTCACAATACATAAATATAGAGTATTTATATGTAGTTTTGTTAATATAATTCTATTATATTCATCTCATTTGCATTAATATTTAGAGATACATAGTTTCCAAAATAGGTTATTCTATAGAATCAATCATTCAAATTCATTAAAATGATCATATTTCATCTATTTTGGATGGATAAACATTATTGATTATCCCTATTGCATTATTCTTTATTGCCTTGAGTGAAACTTTATCCATGTTATATTTTCATTTATTATTTTATTACTACTAATAGATTCCTAACTAAGATGATAAATTGATCAATACCACATCAGTTTCTCTTGTACAAGAAATTCAATCTAGTTTTTTCTTATTCCTCCAGTGGAGACAATAATCTTCCTAATATAATAATATTACATTTCTCTATATCCATCCTTCGGTGACACCAATGTTGTAAATTAAATTTTTGTTTTTCCAATTATAAAATATTTTATGTATAAATATTAAAAATTGATAAAAATTAATATGAATGGATTTTATATTCAATATTTAATGATAATAAATCATTCTTTTCATTCTACTTTTTGGTGATTCCACCTAATATAATACTTTACCTCTTCACAATAGGTCATGGTGCGACCAAGGATTCTAAATATATGATACTTTATAAGGTGAAAAATAATTATACATCCATACATATATAAATTTTTATATTTTATAACCTTATTAGATATTTATAATTTCTAAAATACTAAGGAAAGACTTCTATTTTTTGTTTCCATTCATATTAAACCGATACTATTACAATTTTTTACCAATACATCATAGAAAACTCCTTTCATATCCTTGTTCCTGAGTTTATTAGAATGAAATTTTTTATTCAAACGATTAATGCATCATTTAAAAAAATTTAATATATTTGTATCCTATAGATTCTCAAAGTATATATTTCTATTTTGTTTAATAGAATTAACTTTATTTTATTGTTTATTGTTAAAATTTATAACCTCATCCAAAGGGGTTCATCACTATTGGATCTATCCTCAAAATAATACTTAAGGACACCAACCATCACAACATTTTCAATAATAATTAGTTTAAAAACTACTAATTATCCAGATGTTTCATAACTAGTTAATTGATCTTAAATATCATTCTATTATTTTTAGATCAAAACATCCTATTAATTAACTTCTTCTATGTATTATTTTATAATTCAAGAATTTATTAGTTTTTTATTTAATAAATATAGTTAACGCTGAGAGAACCCTAAAATTATACCCACAAATCTAAAACATCATCATCTCTATTTTCACTTAAACTCTCAAACTACACATTAAAGCTATAACCATCATGAAATAATTTGTATATGATTTAAATATATTTTCTTATATGTCTATATAATCATCATTTTCTTTCTCTTCCTTACTGACCATGGTCTTTCTCTAGTACTTCTTCATGGATAAATTTCCAGGTTTGAAATATCTTTTAGGGGGAATATTTATTTTTAAATTTATAATAGATTCCATCTCATGTTCATCTCTATATAATATCAATGGACACCTTGTTGGAATGTGTCCAACCGTTCTACATTAGAAAAAATAAAAGGGTGTCTTGAATTTAATTTTATGCTTAACCCTTTTGAATTTTTTGACCTCTAGTTGTATAGTATAATAATCAACATAAAATTATCATTATACTTATTCAAAGACATTAATCTTATCCATGGATCTGAATGAGGGTTTATATTTTTATAATTTTATGTTCTTTATAGCTTGGATCATATTTTTTAAGACATAAAACTTGTGTGTGAAGAACATTGTGATTGGTCAGCCAATTTTATTTCATAAAGGGAAAATAATTTTTTGTTTTTGAAATGAAATTTGAACCCCAATATATTTATTATAACATCAGCATATTTTTCTTATTCTCCTAGTCCCAAATGGATTGATCAACATCATTGATTGGATTAAAAATTATATGTAACCATGGATCTTGACTCATCTTTATAACATCAATGGTAATATGAAAAACATTATTCCTTTCCTAATTCGTTTAGTTTAACCCTCAATAAATGTAAGTAAACTTCCCCCACATAGATTTATATGCATTAAAACTCATGGGATTTATAATTATCTATTTTGATAATTCACTAAAAATGAATTCTAGTATTTTACGTTTGAATCAACACATTTTTGGTTTTCATTAGTCATGGATATGTTAGTAATTCCATATAGTTAGATCCCATATAAAATAGAAGAAAATAATTCATGTCATAGAAAGCAAAGTTTATATCTCATCATGTTATTCTACCTTTACAAATTATAATTATAAAATTAGTGGACTATCGTAGTATTCACCATTATCTCCCTAACAACCAATTTTTTATAATATATTCACTATATGAAATCAGGTCTCTAGTATCACCTGTGAAAATTATAACTCAATGTTATTTTTATCTAATTTTATCTATGGAATGATAAACTAGAGGGTGATTAATAGTCCCTTTAAACATTTTATGTCAATTATAAAATTTTTAGAGTACTATTTATTCAGAATAAATATTATATGAGTATGATTTCAGTGTTCAAAAAAAATTAATGCATTAAAAAATAATAGGAAATCAAATATTTTTATAATATTTTGGTTCACAAAGAAGAAATGTATACTCTTAAATTCCATATTACTCTAGTATATGACATGAAATTACTAAACAATTATAGGTCTTTTATCATTATAGACTGAAAAAAGTATATAAAATTATATAATAGACATTTCCATGTTGCATGTTCATGAAAAAATACATGATTTTCTAAGGAGAATCCCTAACATATTACTCGACCATTTACCAGTTCTTAAAAAATATATTCTATTTAATAGGATAGAAGAAACCTATGTGGTTTTCTTTTTTATTAGCAGATAACAACTTGAACACTTACTTTTTAGTGGATGTATTATCATTTGTGTGATATGGATTACGCACACATCCAAAGGAAAATATAACTAACATGAAAATTGGAATATATTAAATAAAATGACTTGTGTGGAGTAGGTATCTTAGACCCTTATATAATTGATAAAAATAAATGGAATCATTTAGAAACCAGTAAATAATTAGTAATTTAAGAGAAATGAATCCATGTAGTACTCAATGTGTTTTTTATTACTCAAATAATTTCCTTGGGAATTTTTTATATAGAAAACACAAATAACTACCATTGTTCAATAGAATTCCCATAAATCATTTCAATGTCAGTGCTTCCTAATTATATTTGATCAATAAAAAATTTCTATTTGGAAGTTTCTTAACTTCATTACATAACATAAATTTATTTTTTAATGGTTATAAAAAATAAATAAAAAAATAATTCCATCACTTTTAATGATAAATGAAACATATAAAACAATTTCCATGCTATTTTTTACTGAATACAACACTTTATAATTAGGGGATTTGATAACACAGATGCTTTAATAAAGTTCTGAAACCACTGAAATAAAGTAATACTACCATTGATCAGTGGGGTTATTCTATAATTATAATATTATTATTACAGTGATATGGAGGGTTTTACCACCAAGAATAAAATAGAGTTACCATTGAACCAATGACCTACTACCTCAAAAACATCGGCTAAGATGCTACAGATAAGTGGTATTAGGATCATAATATTTGAGTGAAATACTTTCCTGAATGTTCAATGTAACACAAAGGTAATAATTAAACATTATACATTTCATAAAGAGAAAAAATAATTTTTTATAGGATGTGTATGGTAAAAAGTACAATATATAATGTTAGCCTTGAACATGTATATCTCTCATAAGGTATCTATGAAAATAAATAGGTTTTATATCGGTAACACAAATTTTTTTATTTTTTTATTGGAAAGATCTAAACTAAGTAATCTAAACATATAGATAATAAATCCCATTTTAAGGTATCCTTAAAATGAAATTGGTTCTATAAGGGTTGTGCATTTTATGTAAAATATTATAAAGGGTAAAAATAACAAAATATAAAGGAGTGGAAAAAATTATAAATGTTTTATATGTTTATAATGGATGTCACATAATAGTAAAAATATTTTTTCAAAACATGTGTAAGTGTAAAATAGATGTTTTTTAAGGGATAAAAGAAATCATGCATTAAACTATGGAAAAATTAAAACCAGTTAGATATAAGTAGAATGGATTTCATACAAGGGTATGATGGGATATTGAAAAAACATTTATGGTACAGAACAATGATGTCTAGTGGTAAGAAGTAGTCATGCATAATGATAATGAAAATTTAAAACATGTTACATAATGGTAAAATCGAGATCATTTAATTGTAATTTAAATATTGTGTAAAGGTAAAGACTATTATAAAAGGGTAAAAAAATTAAATAAAATAATTAGAAAATTAATTTTTCACAAGATTTAATGAAAAAAATTGAAAATATTAATAATAATAATAAAAAATGATGAAAATTTATATAATAATTAAATTCAAAAAATTTATTATAAAAACAAAAAACAATTTGAGTACCTGAATATCATTATGAAATAAAAAATATAAGACAATAATGTAATTAAAAACAATATAATCAAATTAATCAAAAAAATATAAATAATAAAAACCAAAATAAATGAAAATAATTTTACTTAAAGAATAAATAATTATAACACAAGATAGAACACTAAAACTAACCCCCACTTTGTGAATTAAAAAAACTTTATTAAATTAAAATTATTTAATCAAAAAAAATTTACAAATATATCTCTCCCATTTTCTAATTTATAAAAAATAAAAAATTATTTTAAAATCCAGAATTAATAAAACAAAAAATTATCTCCCTAAATTAATTATTAGAAAAATAATAATGTATATTTATATTATGATTGGAAATTATCTTCCACTACAAAACATTTTAAATAGAAGAGTAAAATAAAATCAATTCATCAATTTTTTCGGGATCAAATATTATTATCTCAAAACATATAGCATCTATTGGTTTTGTGAATATAACAGCTAGTTTCATTTTAGTGGGAAAAATTTATAAGACAATGTCTCCTTTAATAATAAGATATCACATGAAATGATATATTTCATCTACATGATCTATTGGAGAATAATTAAAAGGGATCTTATTCATATTAATAGTTCAAGTATTATCAAAATAAAATAAAATAATATCAACATTCATATAAAAAACAAAATGTTTTGTTGATCCGAAGACACTGAACACAATAGTTGGTGGAAGTTATATTATTACTCTAATCTATGGATAAAGCAACAAATAAAATTTACCTTGATATCCATAAAAGTTAATTTTTACTAAAGAACTGACAAATACCTAATTTTATCTTCCTATCAATTTGGAAAAAACTAATGACAAAATTAGATTAACTAACAGAATTAAATAACATATTTTTGGAATAAGTTTACTAGAATTAATAGTTTCTTTTATGTATATTTATCATGAACTAATCCACCAGGGCCCTCCCAGCTAGTGTAATTCCTAGCCATGTCACACCCATTATTTCTTATTGAGGTGTTTTTTTAATTTCCGTATATCTATTTTTTGTTGGGTTTCCTTTGATTTCATTGAGAATAGTGAAAACAATTGGGTAGATAGAAAGTGGTACATGGTAGTCGCATGATTGGTGCATGGTTACTAGAAACCATGCTACCTATCACAGGTTACTAGAAGATATGTGTCTAGTATGAGAGAGTAGTTATTTCATGACATCTGTATTGTAATTCAGACCATATAGGATAACCATAGAGTAGTTACCTCTTGGAACAATGAGTGGAACATGGTGGCCACACTATTAGGAAAACTGTGCACGTGTCTATATCATTATAAATTATAAAATTCTTAATCTTACCCCTTTAATAAACCGTAAAACACCCATTCTCACCCCAATCAGTAGTTCTATACCTAGGTGTGCTTCCCTATCCTGCACTATCCCCTGGGAACCGTTTTAGTGGTTTATTTGGCTTGGATTCTCCATGGTACCTGCTAGTAAGTGGTTTCATTCTTATTTTAACCATATATTATCAGGTTTCCTCTATTATTATTTGTGAATTTTTTTCCAATGGTTTGAGTGACCTTTTAAGCAATGGATCTTGATAATTAAGGTTTGATCTAGGGTTTTTTTGTTCGATCATTCCATTATAAGGTTCACATGATGTGTAGTTGTCATTTTCCACTGTTTTTTGGATGTTTCTTAACATAAGGTAGGTAGTTCAATGCTTAAACGTAATTTGAAAAACATAATGTGGTTTCTTGAGTATTTAAATTCATTATATGATGTTTATGTGTGGTGTGAAAGGTTTTTTTTAAGGTTTTTGAGATGGGAATGTATTAAAAATTATTTTTCTAATTGTAATTGGGTGTATTTCATATGTAAACCCCTTTTGTGCTTATTTAAGGTGTTTTATAAATTATGAAACATGTTAAATAAATTGGGAACATGGTGAATAACATGTTTTTTAATTTTTTGTTGTGCATTTGGGTTTTGAAGTGCTTATGGTTATGAATGTAGTGACTTGTTAAGAATGGTTATATTGTTGTCTTATGATTATGTGAAAATGATGTGTTTTGTGATATGTGGAATTCTAATTGAGCACAATGGGAAACCTAGGTATCTAAATTGGTAATATGCTCTAGTATTCTAGTTAACTCTGAAGTGGCATTTCTTGGATTTATCTTTTAGGATTAATGATGGAATGCTAAGTAAATTAGTTAGATATTTAGAACCACATTAATTTTTTATGATTCTATACTCTAGTAGCATGTGAACGTAGACAATATAAAGTGGGGTTACTATACCACATTTTCTTTGATACACGATGAACCTAGACTCCCACTAGAGCTAGTGACTATAATGTTTTCTCGTGACATAGTGATCTCTTGTGATGTGGTGTTATCTTTCGCCATATGGTGGACCTCGAATATACATACATTTTATTTATTTTAACGAAATCATGTTTGACAAAAATATTTTCCTTTATATGTGTTTTCCTTTAAAAATATTTCTTCGTAAAATATTTTTCATTAATATCATTTCTATAAAAAAGTTTCTAGTTTTCTTTTATAAAACATTAATCAAAATTTATCTTATAATGTTTATAGCATGTAATATCATTTTTGGGTGGAATCCTACTAGGCATTGGTTCACACCATACTTACACCATTAGGTGTATGTATATTGGGTTATGTTTCAAATAATTAAATGGAAGGTTTTTGGATATAGTTGTTTGAGATTCTAGTGGTTATCCCCTTGAATGTGTTGTGGTGGTGGCATAAGGATGATTCTCTTCTTTGTGCACAGTGGTTTTTGGGATTATGTCTTCTTATAATTTTTGTTTTATTCTCTTTGGGTCCATATATATGAATGTTTTAATCAAAAATATGAAAAATTGTTATACCCTTATTGGTTGTGATTATTTATTTTTTGTTTATTTATTTATAATAGTTGTTTTTGTTTATGTAATCGTGTAAAAACATTCCCAAGAAATATTTTTTATGAACATGGACTTTTTTTCCAGCTTGTGGGGATCAGGAATGCTCATCAGGTCATTCCATGAACTTGGATGGGAGACGTGTTGGATGGTGCTTCGTCCTAGTTTGTGAAAAAATGGTATCAAGGCAGTTCACTATTTTATGGGACAAGTTATTTTGGGATAATTTGAGATAGACTAGAGAGAGGATTTTTGAGAAATGAGATTATGAAGGCAAGTTTTTAGCATGGACACCACACTTCATGATACGACACGAGTCACCGAGGGATGTTGGGAATTTTTTTACTTCACTTTCAGGTAATACGTACATGTTTCATACTGTTTATAAACACTAGGTGGGTGGAGTGTTTTGATCATTGGATTTTTTATTGTGATGGATATGGTTAAGTTTGATTTATAGAATGTTGATATTTGTTACTCTATGAAATTTTTTGATTGGTTTTATTGATATTTTTAATTTTGATTATTTCTTCCTGTAGAAACATTCCTCCCCATATACATCCTATGAAACCATGGGATGAGACTGGAAAGATTTTTCCCTCAAAAGTGGATTAGTTACTAGTGGAAGTAGAGGAGTGGCTTGAGAAGATATAACATATGTTGGAATTCACTGACACTCCCATCGATGTCATGTTTAAATACACCTCATTCTTATTAGAAGGTCCCAGTTTTAGGTGGTGGGACACATTAGTGAAAATGGGAAAGAATGAGTATATTAACTTGAAGGAATTCAAGGCTATTTTCAATGAATAATATTGTCATGAGTTGTTAGACTATGAAAAATACCTATAATTTATAGTGAATATTCAAGGAGGACTAGTTTGTGATATTTTATGCCAATCGCTTGGCTAAGATATTTCGTTACGCACCTAAAATTGATTCCAATGAGAAGATGAATGCCTTCGAGAGAGGGTTGCATCTAGATATCAAATCTCATGTCTTTCTGTCCAATATGAAGGCCCATGATGAGGTGGTTGAATGTGCTTGTATGGTGGATATTTTTAGAAGGGTAGGTCTGATTCATTTGGGGATGTGTGAGCAATAAGGAGTGGAAACACATCAGTGAAGAAGTGGAAGTGGCATGAGAATGGAACGAAGGGAAGTGATATCTTCATCCATCCTTCCAGACATATGTTATTTATGGTTTATAATATTGGGATAGTTTTATTCCATCAGTGTGGAATGATAGGGCACAAAAAAATCTTGTTCATGTCTCCTCCCAAACCCTGTAATACAAGTGGATCTATAGGGAACTTGTGGTTGGTTTTCTAGGCCACACATGTTTATAAGAGTGTTGTGAGATCTATAGTTTTCAAATAAATCCATGCTTAGTTATAGTGGTATAGGATAGTTGGATATCAATCTAAGGGTAGTGCTAGCATGGCTGGATCATCTACTGGGTAGAGTTAGTTCATTGTGGAACTACTGGCCAGTGATTGTTCTCAGGCTCGAGATTAAATGAGGTGGCTTAATGTAGTGGATCAATCCTTAGAAGAACCATATGTAGGGCCTTCAACATTTCAAGGTATCCTTTTAATTACATCATCTATAGATTCTATTTTGTTTGATACCAATACTTATTATTTATTTATTTATTATTGTATTGTGGATGATTTTGGTTTTCAATGGAGATCAAGTCATTTGTGATTGAGTTAGTGATTCCACTCTGTCATAAGAAAGAGTATGATTTATTTTCCAATCATCTTCACTCACCGTGTCTAGGTTAATTTTATAGTGGGATATCCTCATATTGTAAGAGTACCTCTTTGATGTTATCTTTGACATGTGTTATATGTTGTTATTTCTGGAACATATCAATTTTTATAAGAGGTGGTTGAGTTTTCTAGAACCTTATTATAGAACTATGGTATTTCATGGTAAATGGGATCATCATTCGGGTTATGCCAGACCTACACATCCAGATCAATGAATTCTCATTTCCCTGTAATCATTGCACATGTTTGAGGTTGATGGTGGATCAACTGTGGTTGGATTACCTCATGTGGTGGATTAATCCCCATATGTATATCCATATGAATTATATGGATTTCCTTGGGAGTGGGGTGTGGATTTCTCGATATACATGGTGTGAGAAACAAAACCCTTATCTCTACCTTGATATTGTATGACCCCCATCATGTTTAGGGTATTAAATGTTCATTTGGATGTTTTGGAATCCAAAGGATTTTGTCGCTCAAGAAAATCTCCATTGGTTTCCCCATTCTTGTGTGTGAAGAAAATTTGTGTATCTCTCTGGTTATGCACTGATTAATGGAATGAAAATGAGGTAACCATAAATAAAAAGTTTCTATTTTTCTAAATTGATGAATTGTTTGTCCATTTAAAAAAGGAAAGGTGGCTTTTTAAGATATAATCTCATTCTATTTATCATGATGTCTGGGTCAGAGAGGCGGATATAATGAAAATGAACTTCCAAATATGGAATAGAAATTTTTTTGTATTTGATAAAGCCATTATAATTGATGAATGATCCATCGGACTTCATGGATCTTTTGAAAAGGGTGTTCTAATAATTTCTTGATTCCCTTTATGTGGTATTCTTGAATGAAATATAGGTTTACTCTGAATATGAATTGGAGAACAAGAGATATTTTTGGATCACATTGCGCACTCTTCAGGACCATCATCTTTATGCCAAATTTTCTAAGTGTACCTTCTAGATTAAAGAGGTAATGTTTCTGTGCCATGTGATTTTAGAACAAGGGGTGTCAATGGACCTTGAGAAGATCAGTGCTATTATCTAATGGGATAAACTGAAGAATGTATTTACGGTTAATATTTTTTATATGCCTTGTCAGATTTAACAGTTTGTTCATTTGGGATTTATGTTAGATAGGATTTCTCATGACTACTATTACCTTTAAAGGGTAGAAGATCAAGTGGATCCCATAATTCCAAGAGTCTTTTGAGGATCTCCATAATAAGTTCACTACCACTCCTATATTTATCTTTCCAGAATCTAGAAGGGGGTACATGGATTATTGTGATGCCTCGTGTATGGGTCTTAGCTTTGTGCTTGTGTAGGATGACCATGTGGTGGCATATGGATCTTTCCCACTTTGATCACATGAGAAGAACTATCTAAACCATTACATGGAGTAGGTTTTTTGATGCATTCTTTGAAAACATGGCAGAACTATCTCATTGGGGAGAAATTTTTGGCTTATTAAGATCATAAAAGCATTGCCTATATTTTCTCCCATAAAGATATAAATCTAAAGAAGTGTCATTGGGATGATTACCTTCAGGGGTTTGATATCGATATCATCTATACCTCAGATAATGGTAACATTTTGGAAGATAACATGTGAAGAAAAGTGTTAATACTAGCATTGAAAGAATTCAGTTATGAGTGAACGTTGATGGGGATATTGGTAATATGCACCTAGATACCAAGAAGCATAGAAGAGGTGTGTTTAGGGATATTTTTTCTGTTGAATTCTTTTTTTCTATAAAATATTCAGTGGGGATTCATGGTGAAAAAAATATTTCAATGGTATATGTAGTTTATTCATTATGGAGAGATGCCTTGTGTTTGGTAATTATCCCCTGATAGAATCTTATGTTTCAAGGGCTTGTTCATAGTGTCATTATCACTATTGAAGTTGGTGATGTAGGATAGCCGCTAGTCTTAGGGGTGTTCTTATGGGATCCACCAAGGTGTATTATGATGTTTGTTGGCAGTTCTGGTGGAAAGGTATAATGTGAGATGCATCTAACTTCATATCAAGTTGTTATATGTGTCGTCATGTTAATGCAGAGCACCAATGACCCACAGGTTATCTTCGATCACTACTCATTCCTATGTATCAGTGGGATGAGATATCCATGGGATTCAATTTCATATCTCCTCATACACCCCAGTGCAAGAATTCCATTTGGTGATGATTGGTCATTTGACCAATTCTTCCCACATCATTCTGATATGAGATTCATCTAAGGTCAATGTGTTGGGCCAATGGTATATTTGTGATATTGTGAGGCTTAATGGTATGGCGTCAAAAATTGTTTCTAATAGGGAATACTATTTTACATTGTTGTTTATTGAAGAGAATTATAATAAAATGTGTCTACATATTATGTTATCTACGACATACCGTCTTCAAAAGGATGAATTGCTAAAATGGGAAAATCAAATTTTTTTAGGCATGATTCGAGCATGCATATTGGATTTTAGAGGGTCATGGTATAACCATTTGGGATTGGTCGAGTTTTCATATAATAATATCTATAATTAATAAATCCAAATGGCTACTTTTGTGCATTATATGGTTCACCATTTTGGTCATCGTTGTATTCGGATGAGGTAGGAGAGACCTTGTCTTTGGGAACGATCTTATTATAATAGATGATTGAGAATGTCAAGATATTTTGGAAGATATTATTGATAGATCAATGTCACCACATGTATTATTATTATTATAGCTCAATGACCTTGTTTTTTGTGTTGGTAACTACGTGTTCTAAAATGTGGCACCATGTTTGGGTCATCATCATTTGGTCAAGTAAGGGATTATAATGTCGAGGTATGTTAAACCCTTCAAGATCACCATGCAGGATGGAAAGGTCACATAAAGGTTATGTTTTCTTTCACATTGGACATAAAATCATGATGTGTTTCATGTCTCATTGTTCAATAATTATAACCAATATATGTCTCATGTGGTTAATTTGGAAGAGTTGGATATAGATCCTGATTTTCATATGTTTTAACTACTAGTACAGATAGTATATTCCCAAGAGGAAGTGATTTGAGGGAATTGGATTCAATTTTTATTCATCCTTTGGTAGAATAGTAATTATATTCAAGACACTTTGGAGTTGATTTCATGGGTGTGGTAAAAATACCCATTTTTATTCTCTAAACAAGAATTTAATTGAAATTCCTAGGGAGGAAAGTTTTCATTTTAGGGAAAATTGACAAAAATATGATTTATCTTTGAGGTATTTTTCTTTTTATTTTTTTCTAACTATTTCCATATGTATTTCATTTTAGTTTTCAAGAATATTGACAAAAATTTGGGAGACAACATGTGGGGCCCGGTTGGAGTGTGGTTAGTAGAAATCATGTTTCCCTAACCAGGTAATCGTGTGATAGGTGGCTTGTTTTAGGTAGTAGGTAAAACACTGCTTTTTCATGGTAAGTCATACTATATAGGATAACCATGAGGTTGGTTCCATTTGGGATAGTGAGGGGAACACAGTTGTCGCATGTTTTTCCAAGTCGTGTGCGCAAAAAATGTGTGTGTCCAGGTCATTAAAATTATTGAAATCCCAAAACTACTCCCCTTGGTAATAAACCCCAAAACACTCATTCACTCATCATATCAGGATTTCTAACCTAAGGCATGCCTCCAAATTCCTCTAATTTCTATTGGGATCCATTTTTCTTTGTGATTTTTCAAGTATTCATCATATAACCCTCATATAACTAGTTTCTTTTTTTGTTTTCTCCATCAATTATACGGTTTCCTCTCTTCTTAATTGGGTATTTGTTGTCCAGTGGGGTAGGTGACATATTTAGGTTTTGATCTTAGTTATTAGGGTTCTATAATTATTTTTTGTGATTAATCATTCTTCTATAGGGATCTCTTGTGGATTCGTTGTGGATTTTCACTAGATTCTGAATGTTTCTTCACTCAAGTTAAGTGGATTTTTTATTAAACATTTTTTAATGAACTACATATCTTTTCTTGTGTACATAAATGTGTTTTATGAATTTTTTGTGTTGTTCAAAAGGTGTATATGGATGTTTTGAAAGGTCCATGGATTTAAAATGATTTTTCAAAAGGAAATTGGGTGTATTTATTATGTTAACCATTGTAACTCTTCATGAAGATGTTTTATAAATTATGCTACATGTTAAATAAATTTTTCATGTGGTGTGAATAATGATTTCAAAGGGTTTTGATTTGTGTTTGGATTTTAAAGTGTTTTTGTTTATTAATGTAGTGATTAATGAAGCATGGTTATATTTTTGTCTTGTGTTTATGTAAAAATGATGTGTTATGTGATTTAATTATTGTGAATTGAAAAAAATGTGAAACATGATTATCTAGGTGGGATGACTAAAACAAGTATGATAGTTTATTCGGAACTGTCTTATCCATGATTCATATATAATGATTAAAGATGAAATTCTAACTAAATGATTATGATAATTTTAACTGCTATAATTTTTTATTCTACTCTACTCTAGTGGAACGTGCATGATTATTTTGTATAGTATTGTTAATGTAACAATTTTATAAAGACGTATGATTTTCCTAGACTCTAACTAGAGCTAGTGCATATAGGTCATTCTTGTGTCTCAGTGCTCTTATGTAATGCAGTGTCATCCATAAGCATATGGGGGGCCTCAATTATACATCATTTTAATTTCATTTTCCTTAATGTAGTCTTATTTAAGGAAAATGTTTTCCTTTAAAAAAATCCCTTTAATAATAGTTTTCCTTATAAAAATTCCATTGAAATGATTTCTATAAAAAAATTACACTTTCCTATTATAAATCCTGAATCAAAATTTATCTTATAATGATAATAGCATGGGCTCATTTTCTTCGGTGTTATTGTAATGGGTTGTTTCTCACAACCTACTTACACATTTGGGTGTAGTTAGTCATAGTTATGGTTTTTATACATCATTTCAATATGTTTTGAGATGGTGGTTTGGGATTCCAGTAGTTATCCCCTTGGAGATGTTGTGGTGGTGGACTTTGGATGATCCTCATATCATCGCATAGTGATTTTTGGGTATATTCCTACTTCCATTTTTTGTATCATGTTTGGGATTATTTAAATGTAGTAAAGTTAAATATGAAAAAATAATACCTTGTTTGGATTTGATTATTAATTTTTGGGTTATTTACTACTTTTGGTTGTTTATGTTTATATAATTAGGTGAAATAGTTCCCATGTTATATTATTGATATTGAGGAACTTTTGGTCATCCCGGGGGGGGGTATTGGGAACACCCTTTAGGCCATGCCATGAACTTGGTCAGGTGTTGGGTTGGATGACACTCCATCCTGGTTCTTGATAATTTGAAACTAACAAAACTTGCTTCCATAGGTAATTATATGGGAGAAATAACTTATAGGGCATAAATAAAATGGGTGTCCTCTTCCTATTGTACATATATGTAGACACCCAAGAATATCATCGAAGAAGTACATACGACTAATAATAAATGATATTAACATCTCGACTGAAAACTATGCATGCAACAATCAATGAGGAATAATAAATTACATGATAGAGATACTGAAAATGGAAAGAAAAAATTACATTCCCAAACAAAATATGTATATCATCTGGAATATCACTGTAAAATAAAGAAAGATGAGAGATCCCATCATCTAATCTCCAAGACTCGACCAAAGTACATGGTAAAATTCACCTAAGAATCATTAATCTCCTCCAATTACACAAATGACCTATATATCAAATTCATAAGATGTGACATGTCCAGGAAAATACCATGTAGATTTGATTATATAGAAACCTAGTATGACACCTAGAAAAGTGAAGAGGATGAAATACAAAACACTATAGAAGTAGTCAGATCATCCCAAAGTAAGAATGGAAATTAATGACATTAAAATTATATATCCTCATAATAGAAACCCATATTATAGAAAAATGGGTTATCTATCTAACGTACCATATAAGTACGATATGTGTGAATGAAGATCCAAAAGTGAATCATTGATTACCAATATCATGTATGTCTTTCTAGAGAAGTTATCAAGAGGGTCTAAAACTCACCACTGCTTCACATCCTGGGGTGGAATAATCTCCAAATCATATAGGAACCACACCCAATTATGATAGAGACTTTCCATCTATAAATATGATAACATAATATAGAAACATGTTCCTTGCTATGAGAGGGGAGTAAACTCCCCTTAATAAAGGAGGTATTCAAATGTACGATAGGGGAGTAACTCTACATTATATTTATAATTAGTATGGATGACTGATTCCATGACGTGATAAGGGAGTAAAACATATATATCTATACAATGAGTTAGGAGGATTCAAACCATGTTGTGATAAGGGAGTACCATCAACATGTATAGAGGACCCACAACTTGGTGCGACAAGGAAGTGTTGCCTCTATATCTACAAATTGAGTATAGAGGACTTGCTCTTGAGTGGAACAAGGGGGTGTTTTCTCTATGAATGGAGGGATAAATACCTAGTGTTATAGAATATTTCCACATTTATATCTATAAAAACGTATAAATGACCCACACCCTGGTGTGATAGGTGATTAGCTTATCCAAAGATAGAGGATCCAAGACCTAGTGTGATATGGTAGTGTTACCTATTTTTCTGCAAAATGTGTATGGTGGAACCATTCCTGAATAAGACAGAGGAGTGTCATCTTCATAGATATTGTAACTATTCCCTAGCATGACAGGAGTGTACTACCTCAGCATATATTCTTTCAGATGATCATGTCTGATCACTATCATCATCATGTCATTCCTATAGAAGCATCATGGTCATATCATCTCACATCATATCTCAAAATCCTCTATTAATGCCACCATTGTGTTATATGCATAAATAAATTCAGTAAAGAATACTTGTTGGGAAAAAGCTATGTGAAAACAGAGGGTTTAAGGGTAGACGACTTTTCAGGAAGATCTACATGATGTGTATGTCATTCCAGACGACATGTGACCTCGCCTAGACTCCTAGTCGTTTCCTCTACAACACACATATTATAGATCATGTAATTAATTATTACATGTAACGGTACTACATGACATGTCTTGACATCTGAGGATCATGTCATATTCTCATATCTATTCATGTGTACATTGTTCTGTCTGTGTACCTAGCTGCATAGAATGCTTTTGTTTGTGTACTTTCTCATTTACCTTGACATGTTAAGGTATCGTTCTATGCATGTGTACTTGCATAATATATTGAATTTGGGTACACAGGGGATATAGAGTGTTTACCCTTTTTAACCACTAATTTAGAAGACTAGGTGCCACACTATATGTGGTGTCCTCTACATGGCATGTGATATTTGACTCCTACATAAAACCCTAGACTCTTCCAGAATCTCACTCATGCGGAATGTGTGCATTGTAGTAAATTACAGGTATACCAATATTATATAGAAACCAAATATGCATTGACATAGAATCTATATCCACCAATCCAACCACCAAATATTTCTTTAGCACTCAAACATGAGGGAAATGACCTTCGACTGTGGTTTCCTAGAATTTGGTGGATTGAAAATGGATTTAAAATCCTATGTTTGACACCTATATTTGCCTCATGCATTTATAATTATCGAAGACAAGTTCAAAATTCTAGTTCCATGGTAATTATCATCCAGATTGATAAATGAACCCCGATTCATCTACAAATTATGGATCTGATCATTGTGCGCACATACACCATGAATCCATGGGTTCAAGCTACATTGGGCCCAATTGGATTAAAGATAAATTTGTTGGTACTCATACAGGTTTAAGACACATAGTATAAGGTAATATAGAAGATAAATCCTTATAATTAATAGTTTTAATAGAGCCCAAATATAGTGAATGTTGAATTGAATATCGATATGTGTAATTTCATTTCATACAACATTTAAAATGTGTGAAAGTTGATTTTTTACTATTAGATTTTTAATAAAATAAGTAATATAAATCTTTTTTAATTTATCTTTATATGTAAGTGTAGATTTTTTATTATTTACTTTATTCAATGTCACCATATTTTCGATCATCTCGTTAACTTGAATAAAATTTGAATGATTTCATTCTAAGTATACAAATTATTTTTATTATTTTTATTATTTTTAATATTTTTTTCCATGTCTTTCATGATTTTACTATATTGGTTGGATAGTAAATTTCACTATTTCGTATTCTCTAGCCTTACCTTCTTAAAGTCACATTCAAAATTATTTAATTCATTAATTATTTAACCAACTTTTATTTGTTTATCATAATTATTTATAGAAACAAAATAATTTATTCTTTCATTGTAATCCATTATTTTTTTGTTATTCCCCTATAATTATATCTAATTCATTAATTTGTTTGTCATCCAAAAATCCGAATTCATAATTAAAAATTTAACTTTCATGAATATGTTTATTTTTTTACTTTTTAAAATTATTTTGTATCTATTGGAAAACATCATATAGTTAACCAATATTCAAACCCCCCTTTTCTAATCCTTCGTTTTCATTTGATGATTTTTCATAACCAGACATGATATAATAAAATTCATAACTATAAATGTAATGATATTTCTTACCTACATCATTTTATATTGTATCCATGAGACATACAATTTTTTTATTTTTCATTATTTCATATTCTATACATGAACATGAATCCTCATTATAACTACATCTAGTATTATATGTTTTATTTTATTTCTTCCCATTGAACCCATATTTTCTGTATTGTTTTAGTTTTGTACAATCATATACGATCTGACCCATTTTCAATAATTTAAAACCAATTTGTTGAACAGTACAATTATACCTTATATGGATAACATTGGATCCCATTTCCATTATATTTTCTATGGAATATTTTTGGTTAACTCCAAAAACCACAATTTAATTTCATCAATTTGTAGATAACATTTTTATATGATTATAACATGATCCTCCTCAATTTTCTGAGTTTTAGTATCAGAAGGGATTACATTAATATTAATATTAATTTTATATTTTATACCTAATTTATATTCAAAAACTCCATTGTCATTTTTTTCAATTCCATCTCTTACTAAAGAAGATATCGAATCAATTCGTCAATAGTATATTGGGTTAAATAAATGATTTCCTCCATTGCAACCTTATTTGGGTTCCATTTCATAGATAATCCTCAAATAATTACCAAAATAAGTACATAATTTTTCATTGTATTCCAATAAAAAACTATTTAATTCATAATAATGGTGTAATTATTTTACATCTCATTATTATCCTTATGATCATACAATCAAAATTCCAAAAATACTGCATGATGTATTCCTATTTTTCTTTTATGAAACTTATCAGTTCCCTGATGAGCGACTCTTAAAGAAATTAAAACCTCATTAGATTTTTTTAACGATGAAATATTACTATAAATGTTTATGATTAATGAAAATAATGTGAATTTATGTATTTATAGTTTAACACATACATGGTAGCATCATTTTCAGTCTATGTAACCAAATCCACTTAAGAAAATTGTTATGGTTTAATCCTAATAATATAATATTATATACCAATATTATCACATAATAGAATCACAAAATACTTCCAACAAGAAAATCACATAAAATCACATGAGGGGTCCTAAGATGATGTATGATTTAGTTTCATGACTTTCCATTCAAAACAAAAAAAAAATATTTCCATAAACATTAAATCTACATTAGTGTTAGAAAAACAAAAACGATAATATCAGAACATAACCTATATTTATGAAACTCTTATGATATAAATTATTTATATATAATTATAATAACAAGATCATATGATATCTTTCAAGGATAATCCTTTGATTCCAATTTTTATTTTCATCCAATGTTATCAATGGAAAGATGGACTATGTGTGGGGAATGGACCATTTCTACATTGTAATAATTATTATAAAATTATAAAATTAATATTTATTAAAACACTACAATATATTATTATGAGGGAAGTGTTCAAATAAATAATTAATTTAATAAATTAATAAGGAATAAATAAATTATTTTTTTAGTTCATATTGAATCTACATGTCCTCATTAATCCCATGTAACTATGTCAGAGGAGTGGTGCGCACTATAAAAATAAATAATTAGTCATTTATATGTTCTAAATCATCATATAATTTAACAGGTTGGATCAGTCCTTTAAAATTATTGGGTTCAATAAATACCCAAGAAATCTTAAATAGCAATCACAACCTATCACCCAATCTTTTAATAGATCATACAGAACCCATTATATTCTATATGATATAAAAAAACTATGTTATTTCCTTTTTATGAGGATATCATAACCAAAAAATACCCATTTTAATGATGGTATAACGATGTGTGAAAAATGAATTACAGAATCATCGATAGAAAAATAAATTTAACTAGAAAACTGAAATATTTCAATGAATAAGTATAGTGTTGAAATGTGATATTTGACCATTCGATAATTTTTGAAAAAAAGGAAAAATTTGCAAACTATCAATTCTTTAGTTATTTGAAAACAATGAATCGATGTCTTTATCAATTTTCTTTTTATGATTCCACAACTTCTTTCCATGGCCATTATTTATAGATAAAATCCTAATGATAACTATTCATTAACATAAATCCTATAAAACTTATCTATGGGGGTTTTTCCCAATCCTTCATGATCAATGGTAATTTACATATAGATGTTTACTAATTTCATAACACAAAACAACGTCATATTTTTAGTATTAGATATAAGAAATTTGGAATTAAAAAATTTACTAATATGTTAAATATTTTTGGAACAAAATACATTAATTCATGGACTATATTAAATAATATAAAATATTAAAAAATATGTGATCTAATACCACTCTCTCTAAAATATATTATTGATACCATTGAGACATCGTGATAGTACCATTGATATTGGAGGTTTTCCGTGATTATAATATCTATGTTATTGCTTTGTTTAGGTGTTGTCGCCAAGAAGAAAATAGAGGTATCATTGCCCTGATGACCTACCACCACAAGAATATTAGACAAGATTCTACCATTAAGAATAATTATATTTATACTATCCATGGTTACTACATCCATAAAATTCACATGTTATACTACTGCAATATGTATATTCAATTCCTTGTGTCAGGGTAAAAAGTTATTTTCATCGGTTGTTTCAGCATATGATATACAGTATGTAAATTTAAACATAAACTTATATAGTTCTTTTAAAGTTAACATTAAAATAAAATATGTTGTGTGGGTGATATTACCCAACCATAATTAATGTATCAATAAAATGAAGAGAGGGTGTATTAATGATGTCGTTTTTCATTTATGTATTCTTCCTTTAAAAAAACATATGCCTCCAATAAATGAGTTATCACTTCTTTTTTAAAACCAGAAAAATTAATACATCCATAGGGAAAAAAACAATTCACAAGTTTCACCACTCAAAAATGGTGTCCATATTCATGGTATGGTATGGAGGCAATCAACTACCACCAAATACACTATAAAAAAATAATTTTTGTGAATAAGACAAGGTATATATACGCATACAGTCATGTAGAAATATGTTCAACACAATAGAGTATGTTCTTCATGTTGAAAGAAATGTTGTAACTCAAATTTACAAAAAAAATGTTATGAACCTTTCACCAATTTAGTGAAAACATTTTATTATTCTACCTAGTGAACCATCACAAATATAATATTAAAAAAAATTATCTCTTTACAACCTATAATTATGTAAGAACTTCTCTAGAATTCATAATGATAATCTTTATAATACCCCAGTTTGATTCATTAGTCTGATTTCGTAGTCCAAAAATATAATTCTTCCACGACACAATTAAAACAAATCAAATTTTTTTGTTATTCCAAAATCCAAATTCGATTTCCAGTATGATAAATAATTCCAATATGAAACCACTGAAAATTATTTTCCTTCTTCGTCTTTTATATTGAAAACATTCTATGAATATATCTATCTACAAATTGATTCTCTCTAAAAAATATTAAGATCTTCTCTCTCATTATCCACACATAAACAGTGTCCAGATCTATCATAAATTAAAATGTATATCATTCCATTTATACGTTCACCAAAAATTTATTAGGTGGGAATTTCAATGTTTTTCATGCTTAAACAAAAATTCACGAAGCAAAAAAATTCCCCTTAATTTAATATTTATCTTTGAATTTTTCATCCACTATGAACTCTTCTTAATTCTTCTAAAACCTTCTCAAATATTCTGATCATTTTACCTCACATTAATCATTCTTACCATTCTTCATTCTGATTCCAATTTTCATTATTATAGATAAATGAGTTCACTCTAATTTTCATAACCCACTAGGTAACACATCAAAACTGATGGATTTTTTATTATGATGCTCAATTATAATTGAAAATAGATAACTCGTTACAATGATCCATACCCCAAAACGATTATTAAACTTTGAAACTATATTTCTATAAACAAAGGTGCTACATCATTGGACTTTAGATACTATTCATTTTTCTGTAAGAATAGCCACAACTTTTATAAATGTCAATAACCCTTGACAATACTTCAACATCATCTTCAAAATATTAAAACAAATTTCGTGACCCAATTTATTAACACTTTTTCAAAACAATAAAAACAAAACTCAGATTTTTCTTTTCATTATGATGATTATCCTTTATATGATGAGGTTTAGTGACTCATGACATTGTTATTGTCAGTATGTGTCTAATAAATCTGTCCACATCTCACTCTAATGGATTAGTGTCATCTCCAATCTGACTAGTAATCTATACATTTTGTCTTCTGAATCATCTCACATTTAAAAAAGGCATATCATTTTTATCTCATTTTGAACCAATTTACAAAACAATTCATCCTGATGAAAATGATTGACTACATTTTTGAATGATCTATGTTACCATTTTGAATCAGCCCCAAAAACACTTACTTTATCATCAAGCCAACAATATTTTCGTCCTCTAATTCCCATTCTTTACCTTCATTGTGTCTGATGATTGGCGTTATGATTAAACTAATTTTTGTTGGAACACTACATCCAATGGACTAGTATCAGTAGAAACAATAACTTAAACAATTTCTTACCTTTTATAATCTCAACACACCCCAACATCATTCACTGAATATATTAATCAGGGGGATTTTTGTATTGAATAAAAACTAGTATCTCTATCATCTCAAATTTTAAAAAAATCACATCCCTAAATAAAATTTTCATCTAGAAATATCACACAAACAAAATGAGACCTAAAATATTAACATTAATAAACATTTTTTTCCACAATCTACTTATTATAACCAAGAAATCCTCTAGATAGTGATAAAATTTATGATCCGCAAAGCATGTTGTGACCTATGATGGGTTATATTATGTATTTTAATCATTCTAGAATCCTCTTTAATTCTAACCCAACATAAATATAATTTCCAACATTGTTCTCCCACTTTTATTCATAAGAATACATCATAAGTTTTCATAGAAAACTTATGATTTATGAGAACTCTATGATTCGGAAAGTATTGTTATATTTCAATTAGATCTATTAAGACTTTTAGACATTCATTCTAGAACCAAGTTGATTATAATGAAACAATTATATAGAAAATATTATTCACAATCAAGTGTTATTTCTATAAAATTATATGATTAATATTCTATTTATGAATTTTATTTCTATTACCAAATTTTACAAAGTAAAATGATTTCTTATAATGACAAAAATATATGGTACCTTTATATAAACTTCATCCAGCTTCCAAAAAACAACTACATACAATCATAGTCCCAACAATATCCACACTAGGATTCATTGTCAAGAAGGGTATATAAACCACCAAACTTTGTAGCCTAGAGCTATGGATTACTTATCAATAATTTTGAGCCTACATGGGATAATTCATTATGAAGAACAAGAATCATTAATATAATAACCATGCTTTCCCAAATAATTAACGCATAAAATTTATCCATCTTTTTTTCACATAATTACTCACTTAAACCACTTACCTGTTAAAAAATTTCATATAAATACTCCAACAAATTATTAGAAATGTTAAAACACTGACATGATGAAATCACAGCTTACCCACAACTCCCACAACATACATTATTCTTTAAAAGTTTTGTCACATATTGATGGATTGATGTATGAATCAATTTCCCATTGAAAACACTATAAAATACTATATGAGAGATGGGACAAGAACATATATCTCAAAATTGATGAGAAATAGGTCAGATGCCCATATTTAACTTTAGTTTGAAAAAAAATTCAACAAAAAAGGTTTTGTGAAAATTTCACGAAATTATTCTAGTATAAGAACAGAGTTTATTTTCAATTCATTCATCTCCCAATTATCTTTGATGAAATGATATTTGATATCAATCGGTTTTGAATGAAGTGTTATACTAGGTTTCTTATATGTTTGATATCACTTTAATTATCACAACCCAAGAGCAAGGGTAAATTTACTTCAACAATTAAGTCTTCCAACTGAGACATTATCCATATAAGTTAGGTTTTATCATGATCGGTAGCATCATACTCAGCTTTAGCCATTATAAGAGTTTCTAAATTTTTATTATTATTATTCCAGCTAACACAACTATTTTATTAAAAAAAAATTAGATGTTGATATTTAATCACCAACTTTTCTTACCCAATCAGAATCAGAATAACCAAACTAGTGAAAAATTTCTAATCTATCATACCTTATTCAAAAATAGGTTATTACTTTAATATATCTAAGAATTATTTTTTCCATCCAATAGATATTATTATTTTGGAGAAATATATATTTTTTCACATAAGGTAACAACATAAAAAATATTTGTTCTTGATGAATTCAAATATAACCAATAGCTAACCATATTTTGAAAATATTTATAGTCAACTTCCATACCTTATCCTTATTTAGTCAAAATGGTTCCCAATAAAATTGGTGTGGAAACTGGTTTCAAATTTTCCATTCTTAACTTATTATGATTTTTTAATGCATGTATTTCTTCAGAAAAAAATGTATTTCTGCTTTTGTGATATTTGTATCCAATTTATGTATTTCGTTTCACTTTTCATGGACATGTCAAATAGCTTCTTCATCTATTCAGATAATCATTAACATGAAATTTCATAATTCCAAGAAATAATAAACCCATCAACATAAATAATTAAAATTAGGTAATACTACTAACCTTTTTTATGTAATGATTAATATCAACACTTCCATTCTTGAAATTAATCTTTTTTAAGAAAGTATGAAATTTGGAAAAACATTCCCTTAAAACATTCTTTATCCCATATTTGGATTATTTAAACATGCACACATAACATTCATTCTTCCCAAAAAAAAATCCACATGGTTGTTTCTAATCATTCCACAAGGGAAAAATAATCATCAAAATCAATACCATATAACTAGGAGTGACCTTTTAATAATAATTATTATAGTATTCATATCACATAACCAGCTTCATTCATATATTTTTAGAGAGAACACATTATATTGATAACATTTTTTTCATTTGGTTTAGGTATGAGTTCCAATGTGTCATTATTTTCCATCTGATCCAGCTCTTCGTTCATAGCATGAATACATTCTTAATGCTCAAAATAATCATTCACATATTTTAGTTCAACTTTTGAATATAAAAATTTGTCTATAATAGCTTTTGATGTTCTTAGTCTTGGTACCATTTTATGTTGATAATTGATAATATTTTGGGGTTTGACTTTCTCCCTCACTCGGAGAAGAGATTTTAATGATCCTCTTTCATCACATGAAATAGTTGAGCATTATTATTTATCTCATGTTGGATTGCAATTTTTTTTCATACATAACATAATTATTAAAAATTATTTAATCTTGTTTATATTCCTTATCTACATGAATTTGTTTA
The DNA here is from genome assembly GCA_963277665.1 of Viscum album. NCBI lineage: Eukaryota > Viridiplantae > Streptophyta > Magnoliopsida > Santalales > Viscaceae > Viscum > Viscum album. The sequence goes on from OY728147.1 coordinate 1,114,592,392, forward strand.
AAATATTCCTCTACTATATCAATACTTTTCCCATCAATAGATTCACAAAATCATCTTATCTATTTATTGAAATATCTTTTTCTTTATGAGCATATCAAAGAAAAATTCCATATTCACCTCTCTAGTCAAATTTTTCATATTTTCCACATTTCTTCTATAGGATGCATAGATGCCCAAAAACTATTAACTATTTAAAACCTAGTTTTATATCATAAAATAGTTCATATGGAGTCAAATCTAAACATGAGAAGTGGGAACATCAGTCATGAATATAAACTACATTGAACAAGGGATTCTTCTAAATGTAATGAGGTAGAGAATGTTCATCTAACCTATTTCATGCCATTTCAACTAGACTTATATATTTTCCTTACAACAAAACCATTTTTTGAGGAGTGTATGGTGCAATGAACTCATGATAAATTCTATTCTTCTCATAACAACATTCCAAACATTCAGTCTTGTATTTGACAACATTGTCTATTCTTAACATCCTTATTGATTTCTCACATTCCTCCTTATAATTTCTCCAAAAACTTTTAAACATTCTAACAAAAATTGTCCTATATTTTATATACATCATACAATTAATTCAAGTGAAGTAATAAATTAATGTAGTTAATTACTTATCTCTGTGAGTTTATTTTTTTCTCAGTGGGAAAAATATTTCTAAATTAATAAGTTTTAAGGTTTCTTATAAACATATTTAAGATTTAATGTTCATAGAGTCGATCATTCATTTCTAACAAATTATGAAACACCAATCTCTTCTTTGTGATATATCAGGAATACCATAGACACTATATCACTTTGATAACATTCTCTTGTATCATTGAAAAAAAAATTCCCAGTATTTTATGACCCAAATTATTTTCTTCTTTCATACCCAAGTAACAAGAGTATTTATCCTCCATAACACGAAACATGTTTCCATGTATTCTCTGGCCTCCTGTAAATATCATTCCTTCATCCTAACTTTTCATAATATAAATAACTTGTCTGAAAATAATATTTTTTCATTCATAATAGTTTTTTAAAGAAATTAGTAATTTCTGTTTTATTACAACAATAAATAAATAATTCTTATACATTTACTTTTTATCCACAATTATGGATGATCCAGTACCTTTGATTCTGATATATTCACAATTTATAAAAGATATTGTTCTTTATTTGAGGTCTTTTACCTTCATAAAAAATTCAATGAATCATCTCATATGATAAGAACACCATGTCTATAATATCCATGTTTTTCCTCATTTTTTAGCTTTGAGAGAAGTTCCCACAACATGCAATTTGTTTTTCATTATATTTATTTACATCTGGATTCTAAATATTTTTATCATCGTTTTTTAATTTGGTTTGACAAAAAATAAATTCTTTAGAATGATGTCAATGTTTTTCACATATTATTAAACTATTTTATAAAGGGTGGAGCTTATTTTCTATTTTCACCTCATCCTTCGGTTGATTCCTCAAAGAATACTTATCAGAAATATTCTATTGAGAGGTATAACTCCCCCTAAATCATCTTCTACTGTAAATTTTTCAATATTAATGGTTTTTTCAATTTACCAACACATATTATCCATATGTATAAATACACTATAATATGATTAGTACGTAGAAAAATAATATTTTCCTCTATAGAATCCATATTTTCTAAAGATGTCATCATATTTTATATAAACGTTCTTCCCTTTCTTATCAAAAAATTGTTGACCACTATACCCTATGATATTGAATAGAATGTATTTTTTATTCATGGTTTTCTATTCATCATTATCAGAACGAAAAGTTTTATATTCTTTTTCAGACTCATAATTTTTTGTAACTGATGTCTTCTTCACTATGTTAGGGTTTTTCACAAAAATAATTTTTCCATATTTTTTTATCTTAAAAACAATATCTAATTTATTCTCAATCTTTGATATAATTTATTATCCTTATTAAATTTAATATTTCTAGATAAATCACTATCTTTAATGAGTAAATTCAAGAATCTTGTAACCCTCTATTCAGCATTGGAATTTTTTTATGGAAAAGTTCTAACTATTCCTCTTGTTATTTAAAATTCACCTAGAAATTTAGATTAAGTTTCTTTTTATGATAAATAGATTTATTTAAAATCATCTATATCCCCCAGTATATTAAAATTCTCATGAAGAAAATAATCTTGATTTTTTTTGGACAAATTTAAATAATTAAATTTCTTAATGAATATTTTAATCCTTTTAATCATTCTTAGATATTATATTTATTATTTTTTAGTAGAAATTATAATTGAGTTTCCTCATCTTCAAAACTACTACATATAAACTCTTCCCTATTAACTGTTGAAAGTAATGCATTCTATTTCTCCTCCATAGTATACATATCATATTTGAAATCACTATCTTCATCATCATAATTATAAAATAAGCATCACCTGTTTGAATTTTCTAAGTTTTTTTCTTTCCCTTTTGAATAAAAAATATCCTTATCACTATTTTCCTTCAATGATAGTCTTTATATTATTTCATCGTCATAATTATTCCATTATTTCTTTCGTCATGGAAAATTAGATGTAATGTTTCCAATGGTTCTACAGTCAAATCAATTTATAGGGTGTTTCCTTTTATACAATCATTTACCTCAGTGAACATTTATATAAAATTATTTTAATAAATAATTATTTTTTTTACACACCTAATTTTCATAATCAGAGACTCCACCTTTGTAGAGACCCAAATCATGACATACATGGACATTACATTACTTTTTTGGAATATTTAATACATGACAAAAACAGACACCCAAATATCGTATTAGTTTAGTGTCTTTGGAAACTCGGAACGTAATATTTTAATCATGGTGAAAGATCTTCAACATCTCCCATAAAGATCATCCCCTTTTGGTTTTCTTACCTAAAACCTATCTTTATATACTGGGGAAAAGAAAAAATTAAAAGGGTGAGATCAAATTATCATTAAGGGTAAACATAGAGAACATAAAACAATCCACAAACATTTGAATTCAAAAACATGAATATAAAATCTAAACATCAAAATCTTGATCAAAGACATAAATCATGGAAGTACGTAAGGCATATATCATAATGGATCATCAATCATGATAAAATAGAATGGGAATAAAGCATGTAATTATGGAAACCGTTAAGCACATGTTATGACTTCCATAGTATCCAATCCATCTCTGCCAAGACCATCTTTGTGGACAAAGTCCATTTCTGAATCGAGTTCACTCCTCGTTCTAGTGTTGTATCACTAAACCGGATAAACATACCATTCCAGCCATGTCTATCTCATTAGATATAAATATTTACCCAATGCATTGGAGGGAGATATAGGTCCCACCCATCTCATAATGAAATCATTCTTACTTGTGCCACAACCTGAACATAAATCATTCATCATTACCCAAAGTATAAAATGGGTTTCATAAACATCATCCCATCATAACATAATCAATACAAAAAAAAATGGATATCATTTCATCATAAGAAAAGTAAAACCATGTAAATCATAGATAAATTATACTTGAAACAAACACATATGAAATAATTTCATCTTATATGGAAAATGGTTTTGATAAAACACTTGAAATGAATTCTTGAGGAAAATATCCTTTCTTCTTCAAAATCATTTTCTTTTCACAAAATTCCATGAAATTTTAAAAGAAAAGGATTTTGTTGAAAATATTAATTAAATATTGTAGATTAAGCTTCATGAAAATAAGGCATTATGAAACTGTAAAAATCGGTTCATACCGTATAAGTTAAAAAAACATTCTTCTCGTACATTTTTCGGAAAAGTCATAAAGTACCTCGTATGGTAAACAAAAGAAAGATTCCTTCCATACGATGAGGTAAAAGTAAAAAAAAGTTAAAAATGACTTTAAAAATACATGGAAGAAAAGTAAACATTTTATGAAAACATTTTTATAACATATGGACATGGATAATAAACATAACCCCAGTAAATACTTACAAATAAACAATCTTGGATAAGAATGAGATTGGAATAATTATCCCTTACCTTATGTCTGATATGCTTCATATGTATCTGAACCTCCTATATAATGATTTAAATAATGTCATTGACTTATTACAGAATCATATTAATTGTTATGATATCATATATATTTTACTTATGACTTTATATAACCCATTCTTTTGTAAATTCAATGTAAAATCAGCGATTTGTGTAAAATCATTTCATTTATTGTACGTGTTTCGACTTGTTGTTCTTGATATTATTACATATATCCTAATTTACTTAATTCCAGAATGTAAAAAATGATTTATATATAATATATATTCATCATATACATATATATATATGATAGATCGATAAATTGAATGAAATACACCGTTCATAGAGACGGTAGGCCGTACATAGGCATGAACACTATTTTCGTTTCCTTATTGAATTTAATGGAATTAAGTAGATGACATAAATATATATATATATATATACATTAATCCAGTATCATTATTATGTCATATATTTCATTATTATTCATTATATATACTTTATATTCATTCATGAATGGTTAACATGGAGAATGAATCTCATCGCGTCGTGGAGACGGTAGTCTGTATGTAAGCATGAGCGATGATATCATTATCATGATCGTGGAATTGTATTTAAGTATATGTATAATATTTCAGAATCAATATAACTCTACAATAATTTTATATTGTAATTTATTTACACCATTATACCCATCCAAGTAAGTTTGTGGTCGAAAACATATTACACCACGGCGTGGAGACGGTATTTCGTACGTACGCACGCGCGGTGATTTAGTTTTCCATAGGATGGATAGAAGGTGAAATAGGGTTGTTTCATATTTATAATAACATATCATTATATAAGTAATACTGATTTTATTACTTTATAATGAGACAACTAAATAAGAATAAGTGGAAGAATAAAGAAACATGAGAGAATCGGAAGAAGAGATTACCTCTTCTTCGACGCACCTCCTTTAAGATTCCTCCTAAGAAAGTAGAGTTCGTATTTTGAGAAGACGAGAACCTCCATAATGTTACTAGAAAAGTGAATAATAGAAATGGGCAGGCTTTGGCCGAGCTTCAAGGCTCAAAAGGGTGTTAAGGGAAGAGGTAAGGGGTGCCCTTTTTATTAGGGAGGGGAGGGGAACCTTTAGAAAAACATAAAATATTATTTAATAATAAAGTAATATTCTGTTTATAATAGCTCCAAATTGATTTATTTCTAAGATAAAGTTAGGATGGGTCTAAATCCGCTCAACCAATAGGTTTTAGACTAGTTTAGGTTACTATTTTAACCTTATCTTTTATATTTAACTCTAAGTTAAATAATTTAACTTTTACCGTGTCTTCTTGTTTTCTTAAATTATATGGTTAATAAACTTACTATAACCATCAAAAGGAACCCCAAGTGGTTAATTATTAATATATATAACCTTATCTAAGTCATTTGGCCGAAAATTAGATTTTTAGGAATATAATATCAATTAATAATATAATATTTGTTTTAGAAACTATTTTATGTCAATTTTGACACTTTTTGGTAATTGAATTTTTTTTGAAAATTATAACAGCATTATTAGTTCCAAAAAAGTTAATTAAATTAATAATAACATGTTATATTAACCTATAAAATTAGTGGAATTCATAAAAAGTCTCAAATTATATTTATTTGGGTGTTTATAATATCAATTATTTTAATAATTCATTATTTAGGTAATTACTGCATCACCATTGTGTCATAAATAACATAAAATATTTAATGTCTAAAAATTATAAATAAAATATCATTAGGTAGGAAATATTTTTATCTTTCTAATGATTATTTATAGTCGAATTTATCTTATTTATAACCCTATGTTAAAAATGTATTAGTTATTAAACTTTGATTTTAACTATTTTAACTCTTCTTTAAATAAAATAATATTAAATGTCCTAATCTAATCCAAGTGGACCTAAATGGTCATATTTTATTCCTAAGGTTGTTTTTGGTCAAATTAAAAGTATACAATAGTATTAGGACATGTTTTAGGGTAATAATAATATCATTTTTACCCTTAATTACCCTATTTACTTTTAACTGTGGTAAATAAAAGTAAAAAGTTACTATTCATCAAAAATTATTTTTATCTTATTGAACCACATTTTACTTTTTGATGTTAACCATTTCTCTCAGATTTTTGAAATTCCACTCACAGAAGCGAAAAAATTAAGTTTTATGTAAATTTTCAAATTCTCCTAGGAGGTGGGTAAAAGACGGTGAAAAGTTCAATAAAATTTTAATATATCTAAATTTTTTATAAAATGACTCAAATGAATTACATTGATATTATACAGGTATTATGTATCAATTTTGACCTAAAATAAATTTAAATAAAATAAATAATTATTTAAATAAAAAGTCGGTTTTTAAATAGTAACCTAGTGTTTTCACTATTCCTCAAAAATTGAAATTTTTAAAAAAAATACCAAAAATTAACCCTAGGCTAATTTCGATATTTCGAATCCAAAAATGAAGTCCATTTTGAAAGATAAAATTTATAAAATTTCAAAAATTGGGTATCACTATTCATAACGGCTAGTTCATAATAATAAAATAATAATATCTCGTTTAATGAAACTTGGTGTTGTGTATAACACACGCTATCATGGAAGGTCGTGGTTGCGTGTAATGAAAGCCAAGTCAGGTTTTCTTATAGTGAAAGATTCATTTGTTGTTGTGTATAATATAATCCAACCATATTTCATTTATACATTGAATATATATATATATATACACTCAATGTTGCATAAAATAACTTCTATCAAACGAACTTGAAATTGTGTGTAACACGATCCAAGATTAGGATTGTGTATACTGCAAGCTAATACGGTGTTTCGTATAGAACAAGCTAATTTTGGTGTCGCTTACAACACAAGACATCAATGAAATTAAAAATAATAATTCTTATAAAATCTTGGGTTGTTACATTCTACCCCCCATAAAATGAATTTCTCCCTCGAAATTCGTCAGGGTTATAAATCGTTTACTACTTGAAATTTTCATTAATAGAAACCCACATCGTAAAAAGGAATACTAAAGCTTAATTTTAAAAACTAATTTATGAAATGTAATGGTTACCCAGATTAACTTGTCCTCGGGTTTCCACGTAGGATAACATAGGTGAAAATATGAATATGGAAGAGAAATATAACCGTCAAGTTCTGATGGAGAGTAGTAGAGAACATGTCTATTGAAATGCCAACAATCACAAAGCCATAAATTTGTGATGATCTAAGGTACCATCTAGTTCATCAGATTTGAGAGTACTAAAACATCATTTTTTGTTTCCAAGATCATTTCCCTAACGTTGATGAACTTTTACATAAGGAGAAATACTTACTTGATTTTAGTGTAATATCATTGTTGGTCATTCCATGAACAATTTCCTCTTCATCTCTATTTAAAGAAATTAAGCTGAATTTTTCATTCATGAAGTGTTAGAAGATCATATGATAGAATGATAAGTCATCCCATCTATTTCTATCACAAAAATGTTAGCATAAGTTATTAAATATACATAAGTCCATCTATGGTGAGATTAATCGTATATGATTCCAACAATGGACTTATACTTTATCTATCATACCACTTAATAAAATAAAACTAGTTTCTACTAACCAAGGACTTCCTGTAGGGCAGTGGTATGTGATAAAGGCCTGTCACACTTCAGTTGTAGGTTCGATTCCCACAACCTTGTCCGACGCGACGGGTTGTCTCCCGTCCTACAGGTTGTCCTTTTTCTAAACCTACATTATTATAAAATTCCATAAATAATATCGAAAAAATTTCTAGCCTTAAACAATTATATCTGATGTCCAACTTAATCCATTCCAACCTTTAAGCTTATCGAAAATACTTCTATCCAATATTATAGTATAAAGAAAACGATTACTAGAAATGTCATCAACCAAGCATGTGAATACCATCATTTATCCCCCACATAAGATATATCTTATTGGTCACATTCCAAACATGTGAATATCTTAATCATGCGTTCTCTTGAAAAATGAATACCCGTTGAACCTTAGTGAAAACATGAATGCTGACAAAAAAAATAAATCTTTCCACATACCAAAATTCCAAAATTTTTATATATACTCAAACCATGATATCACATTGTCCTTATATCATCCATGAGCTCATAAATACTATAAAACATCTCATTATCTCATAATCTCTTCATTATGCACATATCATCTACTTTCCAAAAATATATGAATTAACCTTTCATGGTTACCGGTACCATTCAACATATACTTTCAAATACTTTAGGAAAAACAATAGTGTAAAAATACTTAGATGTCTCTGTATTCCCTATTACCATGAGATTACTTATACAACATTACTCTTGATAAACATGTAATCATTCCACTACCTTCTTAAACCATTAACTGAGCTTTAACAATTCTTTCATCTCACATATCATTTATAGTATCTTCATCAACATCAACATAAATACTACACATAAGACCATGATGATTCACTTCATCAGGCTTTCCCTTAGTTCATTGGTTTGCATAATGCACGTACATTACAAATTTAAAACATTTAACCATTGTTGGTGTCTTAGAAATACCATTATCCTTGTCCATGGTGTTAACTAAACCTTTTCCTTTACAATTACTGGCTTTGTGTCCTTCTTTTCCACACCCAAAGAATCTTTCGGTTCCTTTGAAACATTCTCCCTGATTCCTCTTCCCACATGATTTACATTAGGGGAATTGAACATTCTTTCTTCTATGATCATCATGAAACTCCATTTTTCTCTTATTAGCTGAATTGGGATACTTACCAAAGTTAAGATTATTGATCATATTATGAGATTTCTAATTATTAATAATAACGATGTTTGGGCTTCCAGATCCAATTTCATTTGGTTGCTCATGAATAATATCATTCCATTGTCCATCATATCCTCCATTACTTTGAATCTTCCTGTTTCCAGCCATTTTCTAAAACCCAAAAAGAATACTGTGAGTGGAAAAATCATTCTAGGAAAACAGCATAATAAAGGGGGAGAACCATCAATATATAACACCTTAGGTTTAATTCAAATATTGTTACTGTAATTCTAGGACTATAACCTATATGTATACTTAACCTTAGATACATCCCTAGACATACCTAAGAAATATCTCTAGGGATCTCACTAAAGTTCTCGCATCCTAGTTTCCAAAGGTTAACTAAACCTTCGCTCTGATACCAAATGTAGAGTCCCAAAGCTTGGCGTACATGGACATTACATTACTTTTGTGGAATATTTCATGCATGAAAAAAACAGACGCCCAAAGATTGTGTTAGTTTAGTGTCTTTGGAAACTCGGAATGTAATATTCTAATAATGGTGTAAGATCTTCAAAATCTCCCATAAAGATCTTCCCATTTTGGTTTTCTTACCTAAAACCTTTCTTTATATCCTGGGGAAATGAAAACATTAAAAGGGTCAGCTCAAATGCTCAGTAAGGGTAAACATAGAGAACATAAAACAATCTGTAAACATTTGAATGCAAAAACTTGAACATAAAATCTAAACATCAAAATCTTGAGCAAAGACATAAATCTTGGAAGTACGTAAGGAATATATCATAATGGATCATCAATAATGATAAAATATCATGGGAATAAATCATGTAATTGTGGAAACCATTAAGCACATGTTATGGTTTCCATAGTAGCCCAGGCATTGCTGCCAAGACCATCTTAGTGGACAAAGTCCCTTTCTAAATTGAGTTCACTCCTCGTTCAAGTCATGTATCACTGAACCGGATTAACTTACCGTTCCATCCATGTCTATATCATGAGATATAAATCTTTACCCAATGCATTGTAGGGATATATAGGTCCCACCCATCTCATAATGAAATCATTCTTACTTGTGCCACAACATGAACATAAATCATTCATCATTACCCAAAGTATAAAATGGGTCTCATAAACATCATCCCATCATAACATAATCCATACAAAAAAAATGGATATCATTACATCATAAGAAAAGTTAAACCATGTAAATCATAGATAAATTATACTTGAATCATACACATATGAAATAATTCCATCTTATATGGAAAATGGTTTTGATAAAACACTTGAAATGAATTCTTGAGGAAAATATCCTTTCTTCTTCAAAATCATTTTCTTTTCACAAAATGCCATGAAATTTTAAATGAAAATGATTTTTTTGAAAATAGTCATTAAATATTGTAGAGTAATATTCATGAAAATATGGAGTTATGAAATCGTAATAATCTGTTCATGCCGTATAAGTTAAAAAAACATACTTCTCGTACTTTTTCTAGAAAAGTCATAAAGTACCTCATATGGTAAACAAAAGAAAGATTCCTTCCATATGAGGTGGTAAAAGTAAAAAAAGGTAAAAATGACTTTAAACATACATGGAAGAAAATTAAAAATTTTATTAAAACATTTTTAGAACATATGGAAAATGATAATAAACATAGCCCCAGTTAATACTTACAAATAAACAATCTCGGATAAGAATGAGATTGGAATAATTATCCCTTACCTTATGTATGATATGCATTGTATGTATCCAAACCTCATTTATAATGATTTAAATAATGTCATTGACTTATTATAGAATCTTATTTATTTTTATGATATCATATATAATTTTCTTATGACTTTATATTACACATTCTTTTGCAAATTCGATGTAAAAGCAGCGATTTGGGTAAAATCGTTTCATTTATTGTAGGTGTTTCGACTTGTTGTTCTTATATTATTACTTATATCCTGATTTACTTAATTACAGAATATAAAACATGATTTATATAGAATATATATTCAGCATATTCATATATATATGATATATCGATAAATGGAATGAAATACACCGTTCATGGAGACGGTAGGCCGTACGTACGCATGAATGCTATTTTTGTTTCCTTATTGAATTGAATGGGATTAAGTAGATGACATACACATATATATATATATACATAAATACAGTATCATTATTATCTCATATATTTCATTATTATTAATTATATATACTTTATAATCATTCATGAATGGTTAACATGGAGAATGAATCTCATCGCGTCGTGGAGACGGTAGTCCGTACGTACGCACGAGTGATGATATCATTCTCATGATCGTGGAATTGTATTTAAGTGTACGTATAATATTTCAGAATCAATATCAGTTTAAAATAATTGTATATATTTATTTATTTACACCATTATACCCATCCAAATAAGTTGGTGGTCGAAAACATATTACACCACGACGTGGAGACGGTATTCCATACGTACGCACGCGCGGTGATTTCGTTTTCCGTAGGATGGATAGAAGGTGAAATAGGGTTGTTTAATATTTATAATAACATATCATTATATAATTCATACTGATTCTATTACTTTATAATGAGACAACTAAATAATAAGATGTAGAAGAAGAAAGAAACTTGAGAGAATCGGAAGAAGAGCTTACCTCTTCTTCGACGCACCTCCTTTAAGCTTCCTCTTATGGAAATAGAGTTGGTCTTTTGAGAAGACCAGAACCTCCAGAATTTTGCTAGGGAAGTTAAGAAGAGAAATAGGTAGGTTTTGGCCGATCTTCAAGGCTCTAAAGGGTGTAAAGAGAAGAGGGAAGGGGTGCCCTTTTTATAAGGGAGGAGAGGGGCACCTTTGGAAAAACTTAAAATATTATTTAATAATAAAGTCATATTCGGTTTATAATAGCTTCAAATTTATTTATCTCGAAGCTAAAGTGAGTATGGGTCAAAATACGCTCAACCAATAGGTTTTAAACAAGTTTAGGTTACTATTTTAACCTTATCATTTAGATTTAACTCTAAGTTAAATAATTTAACTTTTACCGTGTCTTCATGTTTTCTTACACTATATGGTTAATAAACTTACTATAACCAGCCAAAATAATCCCAAGTGGTTCATTATTAATATATATAACCTTTTCTATGTCATTTGGCCGCACCTTATATTTTTAGGAATATAATAACAATTAATAATATAATATTTGTTTTAAAAACTATTTATGTCAATTTTGACACTATTTGGTAATAGATTTTGGTGAAAATCATAACAGCATGATTAGTTCGAAAAAAGAGAACTAAATCAATACTAACATGTCATATTAACCTATAAAATTAATGGAATTTATAAAAAGTCTCAAATTATATTTATTTGCGTGTTTATAATATCAATTATTTTAATAATTCATTATTTAGGTAATTACTGCATCACCATTGTGTCATAAATAACTTAAATTATTTAATGTCTAAAAATTACAAATAAAATATCATTAGGTAGGAAATTTTTTTATCTTTATAATGATTATTTATAGTCGAATTTATGTTATTTATAACCCTATATTAAAAGTTTTTTATTTATTAAACTTTGATTTTAACTATTTTAACTCTTCTTTAAATAAAATAATATTAAATGTATTAATCTAATCCATGTGGACCTAAATGGTCATATTTTATTCCTATGGTTGTTTTTTGTCGAATTAAACTTATCCAATAGAATTAGGACATGTGTTAGGGTAATAATAATATCATTTTTTCCCTTAATTACCCTATTTACTTTTAACCGTGGTAATAAAAGTAAAAAGTTACTATTCAAAAAAAATTATTTTTATCTTATTGAACCACATTTTACTTCTTTATATTAATTGTGCCTCTCGAATTTTCAAAATTCTACTCACAGAAGTGGTAAAATTAAGTTTTATGTAAATTTTCAAATTCTCCTAGGAGGTGGGTAAAAGGCGGTGAGAAGTTCAATAAAATTTTAATATATCTAAAATTATTATAAAATGACTCAAATGAATTAAATTGAACTTATATAGGTATTATGTATCAATTTTAACATAAATTAAATTTAAATAAAATAAATACTTATTTAAATAAAAAGTCAGTTTTTAAATAGTAACCTAGTGTTTTCACTATTCATAAAAAATTGAAATTTTTCAGAAAAATACCAAAAACTCACCCTAGGCTAATTTCAATATTCTGAATCCAAAAATGAAGTCCATTTTGAAAGATAAAATTTATAAAATTTCAAAATAGTGGGTATTACTATTCATAACGGCTAGTTCATAATAATATTATAATAATATCTCGTTTAGTGAAACTTGGTATTGCGTATAACACACGCTATCGTGGAAGGTCGCAGTTGTGTGTAATGAAAGCCAATTCAGGTTTGCGTGTAGTGAAAGATTCATTTGTTGTTGTGTATAATATAATCCAACCATATTTCATTTATACATTGAATATATATATATATATACACTCAATGTTGCGTAAAATAACTTCTATCAAACGAACTTGAAATTGTGTGTAACATAATCCAAGATTAGTGTTGTGTATACTGCAAGCTAATACGGTGTTGCATATAGAACAAGCTAATTTTGGTGTCACGTACAACACAAGACATCAATGAAATTAAAAATAATAATTCTCATAAAATCTCGAGTTGTTACATTCTACCCCCCTTCAAATGAATTTCGCCCTCTAAATTCGTCGGGGTTATAAATCGTTTACTATTGAAAATTTCTTTAATAGAATCCCACATCGTAAAAAGGAATACTAAAGCTTAATTTTAAAAACTAATGTATGAAACGTAACGGTTACCCAAATTAACTTGTCTCGGGGTTTCCATGTAGGAGAACATAGGTGAAAATATGGATATGGAAGAGAAATATAACCATCAAGATCTGATGGAGAGTGGTAGAGAACATGGCTATGAAAATGCCAACAATCACAAAGCCATAAATTTGTGATGATCTAAGGTACCATCTGATTCATCATATATGAGAGTACTAAATCAACATTTTTCATTTCCAAGATCATTTCCCTAACATTGATGACCTTTTACATAAAGAGAAATACTTACTTTATTGTAGTGTAATATCATTGTTGGTCATTCCATGAACAATTTCCAATTCATCTCTATTTAAAGAAATGGAGCTGAATTTTTTATTCATGAAGTGTTAGCAGATCATGCGATAGAATGATAAGTCATCCCATATATTTCTATCTCAAAAAGGTTAGCATAAGTTTTTAAATATACATAAGTTCATCTCTGGTGAGATTAATCGTATGTGATTCCAACAATGGACTTATACTTTATCTATCATACAACTTAATAAAGTAAAATTAGTTTCTACTAACCAAGGACTTCTTGTAGGCCAGTGGTATGCGATAAAGCCATGTCGCACTTCATTTGTGGGTTCGATTCCCACAACCTTTTCCGACGCAACGGGTTGTCACCCATCCTGTTGGTTCTCCTTTTTCTAAAACTACATTATTATAACATTCCATAAATAATATCGAAAAAATTTCTAGCCTTAAACAATTCTATCTGGTGTCCAACTTAATCCATTCAAACATTTAAGCTTATCGAAAATACTTCTATCCAATATTATAGTATAAAGAAAATTATTACTAGAAATTTCATCAACCAAGCATGTCAATACCATCATTTAACCCCCATATAAGATATATCTTGTTGGTCACCTTCCAAACATGTGAATACCTTAATCGTGAATTCTCTTGAAAAATGAATACCCATTGAACCTTAGTGAAAACATTAAAGCTTTCAAAAGTTAACTCTTTCCACATACCAAAATCCCAAAATTTTTATATACTCAAACCATGATATCACATTGTCCTTATATCATCCATGAGCTCATCAATATTATAAAACATCTCATTATATCCTAATCCCTTCATTATGCACATATCATCTACTTTCCAAAAATATATGAATTAACCTTTCATGGTTACTAGTACCATTCAACATATACTTTCAAATAATTTAGGAACAACAAAAGTGTAATAATCCTTAGATGTCTCTTTATTCCATAGTACCATGAGATTACATATACAAGATTACTCTTGATAAACATGTAATCATTCCACTACCTTCTTAAACCATTGACCGAGCTTCAACAATTCTTTCATCTCACATATCATATGTAGTATCTTCATCATCATCAACATAAATACTACACATAAGACCATGCTAATTCACTTCATGAGACTTTCCATTAGGGAATTGTTGTGCATAATGCCCGTAAATTCCATATTTAGAACATTTAACCATTTTTGATGTCTTAGAAATACAATTATCCTTGTCCATGTTGTTAACTGAACCTTTTCCATTACAATTACTGGCTTTGTGTCCTTGTTTTCCACACCCAAAGCATCTTCTGGTTCCTTTGAAACATTCTCCCTGATGCCTCTTCCCACATGATTTACATGAGGGGAATTGAACTTTCTTTCCTCTATGATCATCATGAATCTCCATCTTTCCCTGATTAGCTGAGTCGGGATACTTACCAGAGTTGATATTGTTGATCATATTATGAGATTGGTGATTAGGCATAATAAAGATGTATGGATTTCCAGATCCAATTTCATTTGGTTTCTCACGAAGAATATCATTCCATTGTCCATCATATCCTCCATTATTGTGAATCTTCCTCTTTCTAGCCATTTTCTAAAACCCAAAAAATAATATTGTGAGTGGAAAAAATCATGCTAGAAAACAACATAATAAAGGGGGAGTACCTTCAATATATAACACCATAGGTTTAATTCTAATATCATTACCATAATTCTAGGACTATAACCTATACGAATACTTAACCTTAGACACATCCCTAGACATACCTTAGAAATATCTCTTGGGATCTCACTAATGTTCTCGCATCCTAGTTTCCAATGGTTAACTAAACCTTCACTCTGATACCAAATGTAGAGACCCAAATCATGATGTACATATATATTACATTACTTTTGCATAATATTTAATACATGAAAAAAAACAGACGCCCAAAGATCGTATTAGTTTAGTGTCTTTGGAAACTTGGAACGTAATATTCTAATCATGGTGAAAGATCTACAACATCTCCCATAAAGATCTTCCCCTTTTGGTTTTCTTACCTAAAAAATTTCATTATATCCTGGGGAAAAGAAAACATTAAAAGGGTGAGCTCAAATTCCTAGTAAGGGTAAACATAGAGAACATAAAACAATCCATAAACATTTGAATGCAAAAACGTGAACATAAAATCTAAACATCAAAATTTTGAGCCAAGACATAAATCTTGGAAGTATATAAGGCATATATCATAATGGATCATAAATCATGATAAAATATCATGGGCATAAATCATGTAATTTTGGAAACCATTAAGCACATGTTATGATTTCCATAGTATCCAAGGCATTGCTGCCAAGACTATCTTAGTGGACAAAGTCCCTTTCTGAATCGAGTTCACTCCTCGATCCAGTCCTGTATCACTGAACCGGATTAACTTACCATTGCAGCCATGTCTATCTAATGAGATATAAATCATTACCCAATGCATTTGAGGTATATATAGGTCCCACCTATCTCATAATGAAATCATTCTTACTTGTGCCACAACATGAACATAAATCATTCATCATTACCCAAAGTAAAAAATGGGTATCATAAACATCATCCCATCATAAAAAAATCCATACAAAAAAATGGATATCATTTCATCATAAGAAAAGTGAAACCATGAAAATCATAGATAAATTATACTTTAAACATACACATATGAAATAATGCCATCTTATATGGAAAATGGTTTTGATAAAAACACTTGAAATGAATTCTTGAGGAAAATATCCTTTCTTCTTCAAAATCATTTTCTTTTCACAGAATGCCATGAAATTTTAAAAGAAAAGGATTTTGTTAAAAATATTAATTAAATATTGTAGAGTAAGCTTCATGAAAATAAGGCATTATGAAACAGTAAAAATATGTTCATGTCTTATAAGTTAAAAAACATTCTTCTCATACTTTTGCCGAAAAAGTCATAAATTACCTCGTATGGTAAACAAAAGAAAGATTCCTTCCATACGATGTGTTAAAAGTAAAAAAAGGTAAAAATGAATTTAACCATACATGTAAGAAAATTAAACATTTTATGAAAACATTTTTAGAACATATGGACAAGGATAATAAACATAACCCTAGTAAATACTTACAAATAAACAATCTCGGATAAGAAGGAGATTAGAATAATTATCACTTACCTTATGTCCGATATGATTCTTATGTATCCGAACATCCTTTATAATGATTCAAATAATTTCATTGACTTATTACAGAATCATATTCATTGTTATGATATCATATATAGTTTACTTATGACTTTATATTACCCATTCTTTTGTAAATTTGTTGTAAAAGCAGCGATTTGGGTAAAATTGTTTCATTTATTGTACGTGTTTCGACTTGTTGTTCTTGATATTATTAATTATATACTAATTTACTTAATTCCATAATGTAAAACATGATTTCTATATAATATATATTCATAATATACATATATATATGATAGATCGATAAATGGAATGAAATACACCGTTCATGGAGACGGTAGGTCGTACGTACGCATGTATGCTGTTTTCGTTTCCTTATTGAATTGAATGGAATTAAGTAGATGACAAACATATATATATACATAAATCAAGTATCATTATTATGTCATATATTTCATTATTATTCATTATATATACTTTATAATCATTCATGAATGGTTAACATGGAGAATGAATCTCATCGTGTCGTGGAGACGGTAGTCTGTATGTACGCACGAGCGATGATATAATTCTCATGATTGTGGAATTTCATTTAAGTGTATGTATAATATTTCAGAATCAATATCACATTACAATAATCGTATATAGTTATTTATTTACACCATTATACCCATCCATGTAAGTTGGTGGTCGAAAACAGATTACACCACGACGTGGAGACGGTATTCTGTACGTACGTATACGCGGTGATTTCATTTCCCGTAGGATGGATAGAAGGTGAAATATGGTTGTTTAATATTTATAATAACATATAAGTATATAAGTAATACTGATTCTATTAATTTATAAGGATACAACTAAATAATAATAATTATAAGAAGAAAGAAACTTGAGAGAATCAGAAGAAGAGATTACCTCTTCTTCAACGCACCTCCTTTAAGCTTCCTTTTAAGGAAGTAGAGTTGGTCTTTTGAGAATACCAGAACCTCTAGAATGTTTCTAGGGAAGTTAAGAAGGTAAATGGGCAGTTTTTGGCCGAGCTTCAAGGCTCAAAAGGGTGTAAAGAGAATAGGGAAGGTGTGCCCTTTTTATAAGGGAGGAGAGGGGCACCTTTGAAAAAACATAAAATATTATTTAATAATAAAGTCATATTCGGTTTATAATAGCTCCAAATTGAATTATTTAGAATATAAAGTGATTATGGGTCGAAATACGCTCAACCAATAGGTTTTAAATAAGTTTATGTTACTATTTTAACATTATCTTTTAAATTTAACTCTAAGTTAAATAATTTAACTTTTACCGTGTCTTCCTGTTTTCTTACACTATATGGTAAATAAACTTACTATAACCAGCCAAACGAACCCCAAGTGGTTCATTATTAATATATATAACCTTATCTAAGTATTTTGGCCGATCTTAATATTTTTAGGAATATAATAACAATTAATAATATAATATTTTTTTTAAAAACTATTTTATGTCAATTTTGACACTATTTGGTAATTGATTTTTTTGAAAATCATAACAGTATGATTAGTTCAAAAAAATTAAATTAAATCAATAATAACATGTCATATTAACCTATAAAAATATTTTAATTCAAAAAAAGACTCAAATTAATTTATTTGGGTGTTTATAATATCAATTATTTTAATAATACATTATTTACGTAATTACTGCATCACCATTGTGTCATAAATAACATAAATTATATAATGTCTAAAAATTATAAATAAAATATCATTAGGTTGGAAATATTTTTATATTTCTAATGATTATTTATAGTAGAATTTATCTTTTTTATAACCCTATATTAAAAATGTTTTATTTATTAAACATTGATTTTAACTATTTTAACTCTTCTTTATATAAAATAATATTAAATGTCCTAATCTAATCCAAGTGGGACTAAATTGTCATATTTTATTTATAAGGTTGTTTTTGGTCGAATTAAACTTATTCAATAGAATTAGGACATGTGTTAGGGTAATAATAATATCATTTTTACCCTTAATTACCCTATTTACTTTTAACCGTGGTAAATAAAATTAAAAATTTACTATTCGCCAAAAATTATTTTTATCTTATCGAACCAAATTTTACTTCTTGATATTAACCTTCTCTCTTAGATTTTCGAAATTCCACTCACAGAAGCGGTAAAAAAAATTTTATGTAAATTTTCAAATTCTCATAGGAGGTGGGTAAAAGACGGTGAAAAGTTCAATAAAATTTTAATATATCTAAAATTATTATAAAATGACTCAAATGAATTACATTGAACTTATATAGGTATTATGTGTCAATTTTGACATAAAATAAATTTGAATAAAATAAATAATTATTTAAATAAAAAGTCGATTTTTAAATAGTAACCCCGTGTTTTCACTATTCATCAAAAATTGATTTTTTTTAGAAAAATACAAAAAATTCACCCTAGGCTAATTTCAATATTCCAAATCCAAAATTGAAGTCCATTTTGAATGATAAAATTTATAAAATTTTAAAAAGTGGGTATTACTATTCATAACACCTAGTTCAAAATAATATTATAATAATATCTCTTTTAGTGAAACTTGGTATTGCGTATAACACACGCTATCGTGGAAGGTCGTTGTTGCGTGTAATGAAAGCCAAGTTAGGGTTGCGTGTAGTGAAATATTCATTTGTTGTTGTGTATAATAGAATCCAACCATATTTCATTTATATATTGAATATATATATATATATACACTCAATGTTGCGTAAAATAACTTCTATCAAACGAACTGGAAATTGTGTGTAACACGATCTAAGATTAGTGTTGTGTATACTGCAAGCTAATATGGTGTTGCGTATAGAATAAGCTAATTTTGGATGCGCGTACAACACAAGACATCAATGAAATTAAAAATAATAATTCCCATAAAATCTCGGGTTGTTACATTCTACCCCACTTAAAATGAATTTCTCCCTCGAAATTCGTTGGGATTATAAATCGTTTACTAATTAAAATTATCTTTAATAGAAACCCACATTGT
This sequence comes from Viscum album, assembly GCA_963277665.1. NCBI lineage: Eukaryota > Viridiplantae > Streptophyta > Magnoliopsida > Santalales > Viscaceae > Viscum > Viscum album. The sequence continues at coordinate 1,114,612,538 of OY728147.1, forward strand.
AAAAAAGGAATACTAAAGCTTAATTTTAAAAACTAATGTATGAAACGTAATGGTTACCCAAATTAACTTGTCCCCGGGTTTCCACGTAGGAGAACATAGGTGAAAATATGGATATGGAAGAGAAATATAATCGTCCAGTTCTGATGGAGAGTGGTAGAGAACATGGATATGAAAATGAAAACAATCACAAATCCATAAATTTGTGATGATCTAAGGTACCATCTGATTCATAAGATATGATAGTACTAAAACAACATTTTTGGTTTCAAAGATCATTTCCCTAACATTGATAAACTTTTACATAAAGAGAAATACATACTTGATTTTAGTGTAATATCATTGTTGGTCATTCCATGAACAATTTCCACGTCATCTCTATTTAAAGAAATGAAGCTGAATTTTTCATTCATGAAGTGTTAGCAGATCATGCGATAGAATGATAAGTCATCCCATCTGTTTCTATCACAAAAAGGTTAGCATAAGTTATTAAATATACATAAGTCCATCTATGGTGAGATTAATCGTATATGATTCCAACAATGGACTTATACTTTATCTATCATACCACTAAATAAAATAAAACTAGTTTCTACTAACCAAGGACTTCCTGTAGGCCATTGGTATGTGGTAAAGCCATGTCGCACTTCATTTGTGGGTTCGATTCCCACATCCTTGTCCGAAGCGACTGGTTGTCGCCCATCGTGCTGGTCATCCTTTTTCTAAAACTACATTATTATAACATTCCATAAATAATATCGAAAAAATTTCTCGCCTTAAAGAATTCTATCTGATATCCAACATAATCCATTCCAACATTTAAGATTATCGAAAATACTTCTATCCAATCTTATAGTATAAAGAAAATTATTATTAGAAATGTCATCAACCAAGCATGTGAATACCATCATTTATCCCCCATATAAGATATATCTTGTTGGTCACATTCCAAACATTTGAATACCTTAATAATGCATTATCTTGAAAAATGAATACCCATTGAACCTTAGTGAAAACATGAATGCTGTCAAAAGTTAACTCTTTCCACATACCAAAATCACAAAATTTTTATATACTTAAACCATGATATCACATAGTCCTTAAATCATCCATGAGCTCATCAATACTATAAAACATCTCATTATCTCCTAATCCCTTCATTATGCACATATCATCTAATTTCCAAAAATATATGAATTAACCTTTCATGGTTACCGGTACCATTCAACATATACTTTCAAATACTTTAGGAAAAACAACAGTGTAACAATCCTTAGATGTCTCTTTATTGCATAGTACCATGGGATTACTTATACAACATTACTCTTGATAAACATGTAATCATTCCACTACCTTCTTAAACCATTGACCAAGCTTCAACAATTCTTTCATCTCACATATCATTTGTAATATCTTCATCATCATCAACATAAATAATACACATAAGACCACGCTGATTCACTTCATGAGACTTTCCCATAGGGCATTGGTTTGCATAATGCTCGTAAATTCCATATTTAAAACATTTAACCATTGTTGATGTCTTAGCAATACCATTATCCTTGTCCATGGTGTTAACTGAACCTTTTCCTTTACAATTAATGGCTTTGTGTCCTTCCATTCCACACCCAAAGCATATTTTGGTTCCTTTGAAACATTCTCCCTGATGCCTCTTCCCACATGATTTACATGAGGGGAATTGAACTTTCTTTCCTCTATGATCATCATGAAACTCCATCTTTCTCTTATTACCTGAGTCGGGATACTTACCAAAGTTGAGATTATGGATCATATTATGAGATTGCTTATTAGGAATAATAACGATGTTTGGACTTTCATATCCAATTTCCTTTGGTTGCTCATGAAGAATATCATTCCATTGTCCATCATATCCTCCATTATTGTGAATCTTCCTGTTTCCATCCATTTTCTAAAACCCAAAAAGAATACTGTGAGTGGAAAAAATCATGCTAGGAAAACAACATAATAATGGGGGAGTACCTTTAATATATAACACCTTAGGTTTAATTCTAAAATCATTGCCGTAATTCTAGGACTATAACCTATACGTATACTTAACCTTAGAGACATCCCTAGACATACCTTAGAAATATCTCTAGGGATCTCACTAAAGTTCTCGCATTCTAGTTTCCAAAGGTAAACTAAACCTTCACCCTGATACCAAATGTAGAGACCCAAAGTTTGACGTACATGGACATTACATTACTTTTTTGGAATATTTAATACATGAAAAAAACAGACGCCCAAAGATCGTATTAGTTTAGTGTCTTTGGAAACTCGTAACGTAATATTCTAATCATAGTGAATGATCTTCAACATCTCCCATAAAGATCATCCCCTTTTGGTTTTATTACCTAAAACCTTTCTTTATATCCTGGGGAAAAGAAAACATTAAAAGGGTGAGCTCAAATTCTCAGTAAGGGTAAACATAGAGAACATAAAACAATCCATAAACATTTGAATGCAAAAACTTGAACATAAAATCTAAACATCAAAATCTTGACCAAAGACATAAATCTTGGAATTACGTAAGGAATATATCATAATGAATCATCAATCATGATAAAATAACATGAGAATAAAGCATGTAATTGTGGAAACCATTAAGCACATGTTATGATTTCCATAGGAGCCAAGGCATTGCTTCCAAGACCATCTTAGTGGACAAAGTCCCTTTCTGAATCAAGTTCACTCCTCGTTCTAGTCCTGTATCACTGAATCAGATTAACTTACCGTTCCAGCCATGTCTATCTCATGAGATATAAATCGTTACCCAATGCATTATAGGGATATATAGGTCCCACCCATCTCATAATGAAATCATTATTACTTGTGCCACAACATGAACATAAATCATTCATCATTACCCAAAGTATAAAATGGGTTTCATAAACATCATCCCATCATAACATAATCCATACAAAAAAATGGATATAATTTCATCATAAGAAAATTGAAACCATATAAATAAAAGATAAATTATACTTGAAACATAAACATATGAAATAATTCCATCTTTTATGGAAAATGGTTTTGATAAAACACTTGAAATGAATTCTTGAGGAAAATATCCTTTCTTCTTCAAAATCATTTTCTTTTCACAAAATTCCATGAAATTTTAAAAGAAAAGGATTTTGTAGAAAATAGTCATTAAATATTATAGAGTATGCTTCATGAAAATAAGGCGTTATGAAACCATAAAAATCTGTTCTTGCCGTAAAAGTTAAAAAAACATCATTCTCGTACTTTTGCCGTAAAAGTCATAAAGTACATCGTATGGTAAACAAAAGAAAGATTCCTTCCATAAGATGTGGTAAAAGTAAAAAAAGGTAAAAATGAATTTAAAAATACATGGAAGAAAAGTATACATTTTATGAAAACATTTTTAGAACATATGGACAAGGATAATAAACATAACCCCAGTAAATACTTACAAATAAATAATCTCGGATAAGAATGAGATTGGAATAATTATCCCTTACCTTATGTCTGATATGCTTCGTATGTATCCTAACCTCCTGTATAATGATTTAAATAATGTAATTGACATATTATAGAATCATATTCATTGTTATGATATCCTATATAGTTTACTTATGACTTTATATTACCTATTCTTTTGTAAATTCGATGTAAAAGCAGCGATATGGGTAAAATCGTTTCATTTATTGTACGTGTTTCGACTTCTTGTTCTTGATATTATTACTTATATCCTAATTTACTTAATTCCAGAATGTAAAAAATGATTTATATATAATATATATTCATAATATACAGATATATATGATAGATCAATAAATGGAATGAAATACACCATTCATGAAGACGGTAGGCCGTACGTACGCATGAACGCTTTTTTTGTTTCCTTGTTGAATTTAATGGAATTAAGTAGATGACATAAATATATATATACATAAATCTGGTATCATTATTATTTCATATATTTCATATATTTCATTATAATTTATTATATATACTTTATAATCATTCATGAATGGTTAACATAGAGAATTAATCTCATCGCGTCGTGGATACGGTAGTCCGTACGTACGCACGAGCGATGATATCATTCTCATGATCGTGGAATTGTATTTAAGTGTATGTATAATATTTCAGAATCAATATCACTTTACAATAATCGTATATAGTTATTATTTACACCATTATACCCATCCAAGTAAGTTGGTGGTTGAAAACAGATTACACCACGGCGTGGAGACGGTATTCTGTATGTACGCACGTGCAGTGATTTTGTTTTCCGTAGGATGGATAGAAGGTAAAATAGGGTTGTTTCATATTTATAATAACATATCAGTATATATGTAATACCGATTCTATTACTTTATAATGAGACAACTAAAGAATAAGAAGTAGAAGAATAAAGAAACTTGAGAGAATCGGAAGAAGAGATTACCTCTTCTTCGACGCACCTCCTTTAAGATTCCTCTTAAGGAAGTAGATTTGGTCTTTTGAGAAGACCAGAACCTCCATAATATTGCTAGGGAACTGAAGAAGATAAATGGTCAGGTTTGTTCTGAGATTCAAGGCTCAAAAGGGTGTAAATAGAAGAGGGAAGGGGTGCCCTTTTCATAAGGGAGGAGAGGGGAACCTTTGGAAAAGCTTAAAATATTATTTAATAATAAAGTCATATTCGGTTTATAATAGCTCCAAATTTATTTATTTCGAATCTACAGTGAGGCTGGGTCGAAATTCGATCAACCAATAGGTTTTATACAAGTTTAGGTTACTATTTTAACCTTATCTTTTAGATTTAACTCTAAGTTAAATAATTTAACTTTTACCGTGTCTTCTTGTTTTCTTACACTATATGGTTAATAAACATACTATAACCAGCCAAACGAACCCCAAGTGGTTCATTATTAATATATATAACCTTATCTAAGTCATTTTGACAAGAATTATATTTTTAGGAATATAATAACAATTAATAATATAATATTTGTTTTCAAAACTAATTTATGTCAATTTTGACACTATTTGGTAATTGATTTTTGTATAAATCATAACAACATGATTAGTTCGAGAAAAGTTAATTAAATCAATACTAACATGTCATATTAACCTAGAAACTTAGTTGAAGTTATAAAAAGTCTCAAATTATATTTTTTGGGTGTTTATAATATCAATTATTTTAATAATTCATTATTTAAGTAATTACTACATCACTATTGTCTCATAAATAACTTAAATTATTTAATGTATAAAAATTATAAATAAAATATAATTAGGTAGGAAATCTTTTTATCTTTCTAATGATTATTTATAGTCGAATTTGGATTATTTATAACCCTATATTAATAATGTTTTATTTATTAAACTTTGATTTTAACTATTTTAACTCTTCTTTAAATAAAATAATATTAAATGTCATAATTTAATCCAAGTGGACCTAAATGGTCATATTTTATTTCTAAGGTTGTATTTGGTCTAATTAAACTTATAAAATAGAATTATGACATGTGTTAGGGTAGTAATAATATCATTTTTACCCTTAATTACCCTATTTACTTTTAACCGTGGTAAATAAAAGTAAAAAGTTACTATTCACCAAAAATTATTTTTATCTTATTGAACCACATTTTACTTCTTGATATTAACCGCGCCTCTCGGATTTTCAAAATCACACTCAAAGAAGCTGTAAAATTAAGTTTTATGTAAATTTTCAAATTCTCATAGGAGGTGGGTAAAAGACGGTGAAAAGTTCAATAAAATTTTAATATATCTAAAATTATTATAAAATAACTCGAATGAATTACATTGAACATATATAGGTATTATATATCAATTTTGAGGTAAAATAAATTTAAATAAAATAAATAATTATTTAAATAAAAAGTCGGTTTTTAAATAGTAACCCAGTGTTTTCACTATTCATCAAAATTGAAATTTTTCAGAAAAATACCAAAAATTCACCCTAGGATAATTTCGGTATTCCGAATCAAAAAATGAAATCCATTTTGAATGATAAAATTTATAAAATTTCAAAAGGTGTGTATTACTATTCATAACAGCTAGTTCATAATAATTTTATAATAATATCTCTTTTAGTAAAACTTGGTATTGCGTATGACACACGCTATCATGGAAGGTCGTGGTTGCGTGTAATGAAAGACAAGTCAGGGTTGAGTACAGTGAAATATTTATTTGTTGTTTTTTATAATATAATCCAACAATATTTCATTTATACATTGAATATATATATATATATACACACTCAATGTTGCGTAAAATAACTTCTAACAATCGAACTTGAAATTGTGTGTAACACGATCCAAGATTAGTGTTGTGTATACTGCAATCTAATACAATGTTTCATATAGAATAAGATAATTTTGGTTTCGCGTACAACACAAGACATTAATGAAATTAAAAATAATAATTCTCATAAAATATTGGGTTGTTACAACCTTCTTATACTTCAAGATTATTCATAGGATTTCTTTCCTAGATGCCTTCAAATAAATATATCTATAATACTTTACCCATGTAAATTTTCTACATTATCATTTCATTAGTGATTAATTTTTTATACATATCATCCATATATAATTTTTCCACACCCCTATCTTCCGATATGGAAACATTGGTATCAAACATGTCTAGAATAATTCACATTATCTTTTCAAAAAAAATATTGTTTTCCAACATTTCTCCAATAAATCTAATAGTTCTAACAATGTTTTTCACCATGGGAAAGAATTCACCAAATGATTCATAATGACCCATCATGAGATAATTATACTTAAGAAACTATATTGGTAAATATTAATTAATAACATTTGAATTGCGTTCAAAAAAATTCTTCATCTTATACAAGATACCATTGGCAGTGGAAACAACCTTCAGTAATAGAAACTCGTTTTCATAAAGGCATTAGAGAAATTCATTCTTATATCTTCCATAACTCCTCAAAATATTATTTTCAATTGATTTAAGAGGAAATTTCTCCTATGTAAGAGGAGATATATCTATTGTAGCTTCAAGAACATTATACCAAAGAGGAATAATAAAATTAAGTGTCTTATCCTTCAAGATATTATAGTTTGTACCATTGAAGATAGGAATCCCCTTAATTTTCACAAAATTAAAATTTTCCAACACATCATCTCTTCAAATACTTCAGTTAATATTAAATTAAGGTATCCTTCACTCTAATACAAATTGATGATTCCCATACAGGATCAATGTATCACTATGAGTGAGTGTGAGTAAATTAGTGATATCATTTTCTTTTAAGTGTCCTTATAAAACATCATTCACCTAATATTAATGAGTTATCACTTCGTTAAAACAATACAATCACGAATTCATAGGATTACATGAATTTACAAGGATCATTATTCATTAAGAGTAGAAACATCCTTATAATGGTATGGAAATAATCAAATACTACACAATACACTATAAAACCTTCCTTTTTGTCGATACAACATGTAGTATATACACTTACATATTTGTATCACTATATTCAATAAAATATTACATGTTCATCAAGTGACATGAACATATGAAATTAAAATTTTTTATAACTTGTTAAGAAACATTCACCAATTTAATCAAAACAAGTTATTGTTCTTCCTGGACTAAATTCAAAAATATAATGTTTAAAAAATTATCACATTCCTACCAAGTATTATGTAATAGCATATCTAGACTTTATCATTATACTCAATATGAAACCCCAATCTATTTTAATAGTTTGTAAATAATTTTCCTCCATAAAACTGTAGAAATAATTCTGAACTACTTCTAACTCAATCTAGAAATCCTAGTCTTGTTTCCCAAACAGTTGATCCAACCTGATATGATACTGCTGAATATGATCATTCTTCATATTATATCAAAAAAAATCTCATGATTTCTTTGAATAAGACATCATTCCATCTAAATACATTCATAACATCTCTATATTTATCCACACATGAACTATGTTTAGATACACTATAAGTTACCATGTAATTCCTTCATTTGATATATGTTCCAAAAAAAATTATTCCAATAATATGAAATGTTTTCCCACATGACCAAATTTCCAAAAAAATAAATTTCCAATTCATTTTTCTTCAACATTGAATTATTCATCACTTATCTACTCTTTTTTATTCATGTCAATCCTTCTTTAATACTCTCATAACTTCATATATGTTTAATCCTTTAAACTATTCATCAATATAATTCCTATTTTAATTCTAATTTTTTCATTATGATGAATGCATCTTGTTACTCTGATTTTCTTAACCCAAGTGAAAATACATCATAACTAAAAGTTTATTATTTTTATTCTCCTTACCAACTGAAAATATAATACTCATTATGATTCTCTTAACCAACTATTGATTGTTAAAATTTGAAAACATTATTCCATAAACATAGTTTCTACCTCATTAAAATTTAATTGTGTTTCTTTTCAAATTAACATAGTATCAAATTCAACTGATTTTAGTACCCCCCGACAATACCTCATCACCCACTTTATTCTTTTCAAAAAAATAAATCTAGACCCCTTTCCCAAAACTATTTCAAAACTCTTCAAAAAAAGATATCTTCTTCGTTTCTTTAGACAGATGATTTTTTATCTGGTGATGATCATCATCCAATAACATTATTAATTCCACTCTATATCATATTAATCGGTCCATGTCTTCTGATTATTCATCTCTACATTTTTTTTCAAATTATTCATTACACCATTGAGGAAGACACATCAGAGTGATTCATTAATTTGTTACCCAATTTAAAAAACAATTCACCCATATAGAAATGGTTGAATACATTATTGATTATTCTTTAATACCATTCTTTATCAATCCCAATATCTCATACTTTTTAATAATGATAATAAAATCTTTTTCCCTTGAATCCCTTATTCTACTTTCACTTTGTCTGTTGATCATTGTCAGAATTACTCCATTTAATGGTGTCGCACCAAAAACAATGAACCAGTGTCAGTAAAAACATTGACTTCAGAAACATAATATATTTTATTATAATTAAACACAGAAACTTATTTTTCTTATGATAAGTATCTTGTACCTTATTGGTTTGACTGAAAACTGGCATCATCAACTTATCATGTTTTAATCAAAACATTACATCCTTAAAACTATTCGACTTGATGTGATCTCACATCGATAAACAAATTCTAGATATCATAAAATTTATAAACATTGTTCTTCCAAAAAATATTTTTTTATAATCATGACTTCCTCATAATAGTGAGAACATTTTCGATTGGCATAGAACAGGCTTAATTATGATAGAATTTATTATAACCTTTTATTATTCCACTATCCTCTTTTCTTCAAACCAATCTTCAATCTGATATCCACTACTTGTTCTCCCCATTTACGTTATTGGGATTCCATCACATGTTTTTATAGAAAAGTAATGATTTATGAGAACTCTGGGATTATTAAAGAATCATCTTATCCTCATAGGATTAATATAAACTCTAAAACATTCATTTTGGCCAGAGGTGAGCCCTATAAACCATTTCTATTTCAAAATTTCATCACAAGGTGTTGTAATTTTGTAATATTATTTGGTATGATATTCTAATTAAGATGGTCACTCTGATTGGAAAATCGTACAAACTAAATTTAATTATTTTCTTGATAAAAAATGCAATGCCTTCGGTAAAAACTTCTCCATATTCCCAAAATAACTTCTTTCCAGCTTAGCCCAAAAATAAGGTTAACATTATTTTGACATAATCTACCTAGAGGTAATATGTACACTACGTAAAAATAACCTTGCAATTAAAAAGGTTCTATAAGGGTAACTCTTAATTTCGATACGATTTATAATGTTACTATATGTTTTTTTTTTGAAGAATGTGTTAATGTAAAAAAATATGCATAATGTTAAATATAATTATGTGTAAAGAAATGTAACCTATTTCAAGTGTTTTTTAAGGGTAAATGAATTTCATATAAGGGTAAAAATATATTTACAAAATATTCATGTTTTTACAAAAAATAATAGTGAGGGTAAGAAGAATCCATGTGTAAATGTAAAGAAAAATTAAAAAAATTCACATAAGGGTAGATTGGATTACATGTAAGGATATGAACATATTTTCAAAACATAGTAATTGTACAATTTAATTTTCATTTGATTATGATGTAATCTTGTGTAATGATATAAAAAATTTGATACATGTCACATAAGGGAAAAACCAATATCTCTTAAGGATACTTCAAATGTTTTTTGAAGGTATATACCAAGATACAATTCATACATATAGGTAAATAAAATAACTAAAAAATTAATTATATAAAAAATTGTAATAAAATATAAAATATAATATTAATAATTGATGAAAAAAGAAAAAACGATTACAGTTCAAAAAATATTATTATATAAAATAATAAACTATTCTAGTAATTTAATATCCTAAGGAATTAAACAATTAAATATAAGAAATTAATTAAAAACAATGTCATCAAAAAAATCATTTAAAAAGGAAAAAAATATACCAAATAAGATGGATTGTAATTAATAAAAACCAAAATCATGTACCAAGTTAAAAACTAAAACACCAAATGCACCATAATTGGTGTGAATTTGGGTACTTATATATTTTCACTTCCAAAATCCTTTTATTGGTTAAGTGAGATAAGTAAAAAAATATTATAATTGAAGAATATAAAATTATATTAATGTGTCTGAAAAGAAACAAGTATATATTATGTAATATGTGGTTCAACACAGGATAATATATGTATCATATGTTGTTATTATACCAATGTTTATGGGGGTAATAATATCCACCATAGATGTTACAAGGTCTTGAGATGAATTTATGGTGAATACCAGGAGAATGGCTTCTTTTGAATTATCACCATTACATTATGTCATGGGATTAGAAATTAAATTCATTCTATAGGTTTTATATAATATTTATAAAGTATTAGAATAAGATGAATGAAACAAAAAAGGAATATTCACTCCACTTAAACTCCTCATTTGTTTCTAGATCTTTATTGAAATATTACTTCATAGAAACATTATCATTCGTCCTTATTTTTCACCGATAATCACTAATAAAAAATGAACAATTGTTTCTTACTATATTCAACCTATTTAATAGTAATAAATTTTCCATATTCTTTGAAATGGGAATTCTACAAATTTAATAGTAAATAATAAATAATTTTTTAATTCATTATATTCATATTTACCATCATTACCTCAACAAATCTAATACATCAATTTTATACATTGAATTAATTATTAATAATATATTAAAACTAATATTATTTCAATTCTTATAAACACATTATTCAAAGATATAAGGTCTGGTGTGATCTCTATAATGATCTATATCATGGTAAATGTTTAATTTTTTAATTATCTAACAATATCATATCATATTCTATAATAGAATTGGTATAATATCCTTTATTATGGAATAATCATTACAACAATAATCTACAATGATTACCCATATTATTTTTATGCAATCCTTAAAATTTATGAAATGGCGATTTTAGTATCTAAAATAAACCATTTATTTCTAAAATAGCCATTATAACCTATAGAATGGCCTTATTATTATATTGAACAACAATATTTCTACAGACTAAAGGTCTAAAACCATATTAAATGGGCTAATGAACCTAATTAAATGGTTACATTGATGAAATTTTTATTTATACATACTCTTATGAGTGATCTATTTTTCACTGAATATGACTCTTATGAATTTTTCCGAATGACCCTTATAACTCCATACCATCTCCATTTTACATCTTCATACATCAGTAGTGACCTTTATGAAAACATTGGTGACCCTAAAAATTTAAAAAACATCCATTTCATCTAAAACCCCATAAATAATTAACTCTTATATAATATGAACACTGTTATGAAATAAATTTGATGAACCTTATGTAATTTCCTTGAGTCTTGATCACTCTTAAAAAATTAAATTATTTATAAAGATGGATATTATGGAATCCTAGGACGCATGTTACACTTCATTGGGACTTCCCATTAAATATTTTCCAATTATTTTCATTCTATACACAATTTTCTCTTGCACATATTCTTGTATCAGCTTACTAATTCGAGTCCTATATTAATTTTCAAAAAATCTATCATTCTAAAATACTTCTTTGTGAATCCAAGACTGATCTAGTTTATAATGCTACAAAATGATATAAATTTTGACACTAAGAATTCTGAACCTAATATATATCCATTAGATGGATGAATATTCTAATTATTGGAATGTTATTATATATTTTTCTCAGTTTTCTAGAAAATTGTCTTAAATTTAAATAGAGTGATATGGTAATTGACCTTTTTTAAAGAAGAATTTAATGATATAAATCTTGTTCACCATACCATGGTATTGAAAACCTCACATAGTCACCATAGAGACTTCTAAATATCCCACACATAAAATAAATGTTCAAAAATAAATTTCAATGTTCTTAATCATTTGTAACATAATACGAGTATTGATGAATCATTTAACTCCTTAAACCTTTAATATCTCACAATAATGACTACTATAAATTATCATAGTAATATAATAAACCATGGATTATTTCATTCATTTGAAAAATAATATAAGGACATGTAATATCAAATATAATGTAAAACTACTATGAAAAATAAAAAATCATAGTGAAACTCACTATTTCATGTTTTACTAAGACAAAAACCATTGTGTGGTATGAGATACACCATCATCATTCTTCTTTTAGTATAAATTTACAAATATATCCAAATTCTACTAAATCCTCATGAACATAACACGTATTCAACATATTTCACATCATATTTAATAAATGATAAAACCAAATCTAAAACTCTATTTGTAAATCATCCAATATTCATGTTGGAAAGTACATCATTAATTTCCCTAACATGTTGTTACATATGTAATAACTTTTGAAAATAATTCCAATCCATCATTTAGATATCCTGTATAACCTTTTTTGGGTAGCGAGTTATGTTTTTTAAAATTTAATAAAAAACAAAATATCCATTCACTATGACCCATAATCTATTGCTCCTCTAGCACAAAATTGTACAAAAAGAGATTTCTCTAGAATGGAGTCAATTATACTCAAGATACAATAGGATATGGAATGATCTATATGAAAAAATTCTATATTTATACCTATTTACAGCTGTTATATCATATTAATGTAGGAATATTCATATAATCCCTTTCTATATTAAATTACATGTTTGTGGGACATGATGTATTCAAACCCATATAACATGTTAATAAATTTTGTATTCATAGACTACAGACTAATTAAATAGATGAATACATCATGTGTAATCCACCTAGATGGATGTGAACATCACGTACCACTTATCCATATTGTTAATCACAGTAGATGAAAATTATATTTTTATTGGGATATAATTCATCATTCACTCATAATAAAGTTCCTTGATGATATTCTCATCATACGATTTGAAAAATATCATCTTGGTTATGCCTCAACCAATGAACTACTCATCGTCGGTTAAGAATCGTGATCAGGTTAAAAGGATTTGAATATTTAATGGTTGGGAAATTATGACACCATAAAGGTCACAGGAACAAATTTTTTGAGATTAGATTAAATCTTATGCCATTCTAGACACTTCAAGTGTGTAGGAGTTAGAAACATGGTATTCTAGATAAAAATGGTCATTATCATATTTTAGGAACATTGATTGTACTAACAGGGTGGTAATCATGTTATGTGTCCAGGTGAATCTTTAATGGAGTTTTTTTAGTTTTGAACATTACTAGTCAAACCATTCTTCATTCTATGGAAACAATGTGGGTTTCATGTGGCTTGATCATTGTATTCTGAAACCATAAATATTTTCCTAGGTAACGGTGTCCCTACCCTTTTAATGTTACAAATTGAATATATGATTGGGGCATCGTTAGTTAAATTTTTTGGCCTAACCGTGTGCCCAAATATAAACCATTGAAATTTTTTAATTTAAAATATTTAGTTGGTCATATTTCTATATAATCACCCCAACTAAAAATCCCCTAGTGCTCTATATGCCACTCCCCTTATATTCTTGGCATGTTATCCTAATGATCGATGATCCTATTTAAGGTATATCTCATTTTCAATATATCCATGTCTCCACTTCTTAGATTATTGAACAATATATCTCCCCGTGTCTCATTATACAATATCTTTTCTATGGTTTCCATATTAATGGGTGTTAATATTAATTCAATGTGGTCTATTTTGCTTCTACAATCATGACAACCAGATCTACTCATTTCCAATCTATGTTCCCAAAGATGACTTTTTTATTCTATTCTTGTGTTAAGTGTCTCTATACAATGGTTCTAAATCATGGATTACTTAATGTTCATATAAATTTAATTGTTTTTTGTTAAATAGATTGATTTGATATCAAAGTATCCTTTTTAAAATTGATACACAATTTTAATGGGGTTTAAAAATACAAATACTTTTTAGCACATTATGTGTTCAATGAAATTCATTAATGGAATTTTTTATTCTAAAATCATGTTTCAAGCATGTAAGTAGTGATGCTTCCTGGTGAAAATTTAATTTAAATTTTGAGCATGTTTTTCAAATGTTTTTTTACAAAACATAACACATCGAGGACTATAGGTTCCTCGAGAAATGGATATATTCACTTTTGGGTGTGTTCCACAAATAATGGTTCATTCATTGATATCTATAGACTATTCCAAGATTTAAAATAGGTCGTAATCACACTATTACAATATTACTATACATTTATATGTGTATTTAATTTTTCACAGATGCTAGAGCATGATCTTTTTTTCATTTATTCTTGGTTTTATACATGGTAGTGCACATTATTCTCAGTTGAACTATTTTTTACATTATTTTGTTTGAATTGTTATTTTTTCATATGAATTCAGTATATCATACATATACATTCCATATTTTTGGTTTTCATAAATACGGGATGTTTTTATTAAAACAAAATTATGTTTTTAAAAAAATACATTCACAATTTTGAAAAATTATTTGTAAATTTGTTTTTTATAATAAATAAAACATTTCTAGGATATTATAGTTTGTATTGATTCTTTTGAATATAATACTACTCATTATTCTCACCCCCTAAAAAAAAATTTGATTTTTCAAATGCTATTTTTTAATTCACTGTTAAAGGGACAGGTGTCGTAATGCTCAAATGTCTCTCTTGGGATTCATTTTCTTTATAATAAGATGGATCAGTGGTGGGGTATAGTCACATATAGACTCGGTTCATACTTTTATTGTATTACATTTATTTTCTCCTTTTTCTTGATTTTTTATGTGTCATGGATGTTTTCTGATCATCCATATTGTACATTGTTGTTTTATCTTCTTTAGGTTAGTCCCATGACATTTTTGGTTGTTTTCTTCACTATATTATGATATACCAACTTTCTTGAAGTGATGGTTTGATCTAGTTTGGTTCGTTTCATGGTATGTGTTATCAATATATGCCCAAATATAGAGATCGATTGAAAAAAAAAACATCCTAACATTATTGAAAATAATGGGGGTTTTGGATATTTTATACTGCATTTTTATCATGATCGTTGTATGAGGAGGCTTCTATGATGTTGATTGCGGGAGAGTTTCTATTTGATTTTATTGAAAATAAATATTTCATTCCATTTTTTAAGTAGTTAAATTAACAAAATAATTTATAATGAACATTTACCCACAATTGTTTATAATTATTTAGGGATGAGAGGATTAAATTGAAAATATATATTTCATCATATTTTAATTGGGTTTATTTAACTATATACATATGGAAATAAAATAAAAATGTAAACTACATGTGTAGATCATGTCACATTTTTTTAGAGTAGTTTAATTTAAATAAAAGGGTTTTTTATTTATGTTATCTTATTGGATATACAGGTGATTGTTTTGGAAATGTTAAGGAGAAATGTGTTTTCAGTTTGGGGATAACTATGATTATTGATGTTTCTATAGTAAATGATTATTTAAAATATTTGGATATTAATATTTGAGAAAAACATTACAATCTAAGGATAATGTTTTTTTTGAATTTGGAATATCATTATATGATATGGTTTGCTCTCATGTTGAACTCAATTTTAAAAGAGGTCTTGAATGATATGGATGACTATATTTTTAATTCGAGCTACCGTTAGATATGTGAGATATTACCCTTTTACACTTGGAAGATTTAAGTGTTATTATGAGGAATACGGGATAGAAAAAAATATTCTTAATTGTCTTCGTGATGAGATAAGATATAACATTTTTAAAGAAGATATTGTTGTAAAATTTCAAAAGGTAATTGATTTGATAGATATTGAAAATAAGTAATTTTTCAACAAATTGTTGATGGATAAAACAAATGAAGTGTCTAATGAAGATGATTGGGAGTGCATCCATACATTTTTTTTATTTTGATGTTTTTATATAATTTTATAGTGTATATATCTAAGTCTAATTATACTACATGACATGACATTGTAGATAGTATTTTTTGAGTTTGATAGTATATCATGTTATGAAGTAAAAGTGAGGAAACTACTCATTTTATGATGGTTTGAAGGATGAAGAAATGGAATGATAAATATTTCTCTAACCATAAAAATTTTAATGTATAGTTTTGTATTAAAAATATATTATATACTAACAAGAAATTGTATTTTTTTAATAGATGAATGATAATGTTAATGTTTATGAAATTGGAAACATTCTAAAGTGAAAATATGATATGCAATTTATGGTTAGTTTACTCAATTTTATGTGGTAAATGAGGCATAAAAGATATTGTATAATCTAAATATTAATGAAGGTTATTAAAAATAAAATTAATGAACTAAATTAAACTTCACACATGGCTATTTTAGTAAAACAATTTAGAGAGAATTTGTAAAAATATGGAATTTAATTTGGAAAATATATAGGAGATGAGTTTAAACATTTTATAGATGGGGTAAATTTAATGTACTTGAACAGTGGATGATAAATTATTCTTTTTACATTATTTTTACTTTTATCAATGAAAATATTTGATCCACTCGAATATCTATAGTAGCCTCCAAGAGTTATTTTTCTACATAAGGGTAGATAATTAATGATTTTTTAATCCCTTTTACTCCAAACATAGTGGAGGATATTGGTTTTGGAAATTATTATATAAATGAATGTAATAATATGAAAAATTGAAAATATTTATTTTAATAAATTTCATATATAGTGATAGGTTTTTTATTTTCATAAAAAACTCATATTGAAAATGTGTTTTTCATAAATTTCTATATATATCATATATTTTAAATTATAATTACTCACCATTTATTAGTAAAAATTAATAGTTTTATTCATTAATATTTTTAGAATAATTTTCTTATATTACAAATGAAACTAATTAATTCAATAAATCAATTGATGCACCTAGTATTGACGACTAAGGTAATATAATTTTTTTGGGTTGGGTGGTTTTAATTTTAAAATGAGTTATCATTTTCATAAAATTGGGGAATATTATTAACTCCTCTAAATATACTGTTATTTAATAGTTGGAAATGGTATACCATTGATAAAACATTGTTTCTAATTATAGTTGTGATAAAAAAGGTAATAGTAGAGTGTAACTATAACATCTAGAAGACATGTATGAAAAAATGCTCTTTAATTTAAGAGAAAGGGGTCATAATTCCTTTTCTATGAAGACATACACCATGATCATGATATTTGGGTTTTTTTGTGTTTGAGAAAACATTGGGGACTCGTTGGGAGACTAAAAATCGAGATATTATTTTATTTGGATTTTATGTCTATGTAAATAGATATACGTGTGGGTATTTATAGAAAAAGTTAATGATTTATTTAATAATTTCCAAATATAGGCCTTGAAAATATAGGATGTGGAAAAAGAAAAGCATCTAGCTTTACTAAAGTTTATTCCCATGATTTTCAATATTTTTTTAATTTTTTACATTATTTTTTCCCATATGAACCAATAATCATATTATATTACTTTTTTTAGCATAAAAATTTAATGTTTCCCCGAATTAATGTTTTTTATGTTAATGTTTCCATGTTAAATATTAAATAGTAAATTTTAGTATTATAAATTGACTAATATCTATTAAAATTCATGATATTAACAAAATAACATATTTTTTTTCATGGATTTTGGTTAACTAATTATTAAATTATTATAATATATTTTTGAAGTCATTAAACATAACGAAATACCAAAACTATATTATTACTACTAAAGTAAGAATAACTTATTTTAGAAAATTATAGTTAATTCGCCATAACCTAATTTTTGACAAATTATTTCAAAAAAAAATTATTTTATTTGAATAATTACTTATGTAAGAGAATTTTAACTGCTAACTTTAAAAATCCTTATTTATTAAAAAAAATAGCGGGTCAAAAATCATAGAAATTTGTATGTTACATAAAAATTTTCATTGTCATAAGATAATTATTTTTTAATTTTTATATAAATAAGCGCGTATAGATCGTAGTAGTTAATTAAAATAATCTTCTTTCACAATACCTTAATTTATTAAAAAATTAAGTCCTTTTTGAAAAGTATTATTTGTGTCTGAAAATCAATTAACCAAATTCCACCTCAATTAAAACTAAATTTTTATTAAGAAAACTATTAATGAAAAAAAAATTAACTCATACATTTTAATTACACTTTATGTAACTAAGGATAGGAAATTTTACCAATTATACCACTCGCATATGATGTAAGAGTAAGGTGCACAATGGAAAGAAATTCACAGGGTTGTCGGGCTAACATCAATCGGGTGGTAATTTCTAATTAACATGAAATTCTCTCGTATGTTATTTAAATATAGCATCAAATATTGAAGCATGGATTGGTCTTGTTCTAGGGTGAACCCTAGTGATGCAACAACATAACTAATTTGTAAAAAATGGGCTTCATATTACATGACTCTACTAGTAAGGTCCATCAATTCTTTCCATATTTATAAAAATTTGTCATGTGTACCTATAAACACTAATTATAATGTAAAAATTATAAACATGTGTATTGTTTCTAATGATTATATTAATAAATATCCATATTTCACTGATATCCATATAAAAGTTGAATCATAATGGTCATATTTACCTTCATACTCTATAAATATTAATTTTTTATTAAAAAGGTATGGTTTTCCTGTGTGAAATAAAATAACATACATTTTTAGAAATAAATATCATTTATAAAGACCATGTAATTAAATTATTCCACCCTTACGAAGTTTATTTTTTGGAATTTCAACTTTCTATCTCATTTGAGAAATGTTGTGGGTACTTCTATTTCATAGTGTCTTCTAGTTCCCACTTCGCTTCTTCTTATTCAGTGATCGTACAAAACACTTTGATGATGTGTGTTGTCTTGTTGCATGGAAGTTTTCTCTGTGGTTTAAGATCACCACATACTTATCCTCATAAAAGAGGACATGTTCTATTTGTATCAACTCTAGATTCAACTGATGTGAGGGTGCATGTATGTACTTCCTGAAAAGAGACACATGGAATTCATCATAAACATGATCTAGATTTGGTGGAAGTGTAAGTTTATAGGCCATTAATCTTATTCAATGAAATATTTCATAAGGTCTAATGTATATAGGTATAGGTACCCAATTCTTCCAAAACAACATGACTCTCTTCCATCATGTAATTCAATGGAAAACATTACCACCAACATCAAACTCTATTTCCCTTCGGCGGTAGTTAGCATAACTATTCTTTGGACTCTAGGAGGAGTTTATATGTTCTTGGATGGAATGAGACTTTTATGTTGTCTCTTTTACAAGAGTGGTGCTATTAATAATTCTCTTACTATATTCATTTTAAATAGTATTTCAACATCGAATTATATATAGAGCTTCATAGGGATCCATTTGAATACTCAAGTACATATTGTTGTTTTATAAGAACATAACTAATGGGATATATTGATATCGTCCAGCTTTAAATTCCATTAATCATGTTTATATAATTTCATCAAGTTTATGAATAGTCCTTTTAGATTGGCCATCAGTTTACAAGGGATAGGCTATACTGAAATTCAGTTTTGTATTTTGAAGATGTTGGAGAGAAATCCAATATTTAAATGTGAAGAATGGATCGCGGTCTAAAATGATATAAAGTGGATCCTCATACAGTCTCAATACTTCCTTTATTTAAATCATGGAAAGTTGGTTACTATTGAAGTCTGCTTGAATTGTAATAAAATGGGAGGTCATGGTAAGTCGATGCACAATAACCCATATTACATTGTTTCTTTTAGACGTTCTTGGGAGGCCGGTAACAAAATTCATAGTGATGTTTTCCCATATACATGTTGGAATGTGTAGTGGTTGAAATACCCTATTGTGAAAGTTTCACTCCACCATCACCTACTGACACACCCATCACAATACAGTGTAGTTGACAATATTTAATTTCATATTAAACCAAAAAAATGATCATGTTGGTCCCTATGCATTTTCATGATTCCAAGATATGTTAAAAATGTAGAGTTATGAGTTTCAGCCATCGGTTCATTATTTATCTCACTAATAGATGGAAAATATAACCTTTTATGAAATATCAATACACCTTCTTAATAAATACTGATCTCATGAAACATACCATTATTCACAACATCTATCTTATTTTTTAACAAAGGATCATAACTTTGAGATTTCTTGATATTTTCTAGTAATAATGGTTGAGAAATCAATTGGGATAGGATTTATGATGCCCCATCCCAAAAACATTTCATATCTAACTTGAATAAGTCATTGATCAATGTATCTCCATGAATCTTCATCATTTCCATTACAATTGGGTCTTTCTTACCTAATGCATTATTGACTTTTTTTCTCCCTAGGATGTTAATGAATAGAACATTTATAACCCTTATGATGTTCCAACCATATCATTTGTCTCATGTTCAATTCCTTTTTCATGAATATATACTCCAAATGTTGTGGGTCTATCTATATACCACATTTCCCCCCATAATGATAGTGCCATAAAGTTTTTAAATCAAAAAAAATAAAACTAGATCTAGGTCACACATAGGATAATTCCACTCATGATATTTGAACTATTGAGATTCATAAGAAATCATCATGTCATTTTGCATGATGACACACCCCCACCATTTTAAGGATGTATCACTAAAAATTAAAAATCCTTCTTCGATAGAGGGTAGAGTTACCATAGGTGCAATAACCAATCTCTTCATTAGTTGTTGGAATCTTTCATTACACTTCTTAATCGATATGAACTTAGACCCTTTTCAGGTTATCGAGTTATGTGGATTATAATTTCAAGAATTGTTTTCCAAAATCCTCATATAATATCCAAATAATCCTAGGAAACTATGAATCTTAATTACTATTCTATGATAATGCCCCTCCTCTACAACCTTTTTCTTATCAAGGTCAACTGATATTCCATCATTGGTTACAATGTGCCCCATGATAGAAACATTTTGTAACCAGAATTCACATTTTCTGAATTTTTCAAATATCCTCTCTTTAATCAGATCATTCAATATGACCCTTACAAGGTAATATTGATCATCACAACATTTGGAATATATCATAATATCATCAATAAAACAACTAAAAATTTATCATTTTAGTCTTTAGTGACTCTATTAATAAAATACATAAATATAGTAGGTGCATTACTCAACATGTAGTAAAAAAATTAATTTCCATGTATTGATAAAATGGAGTGTTTTGGAATATCATCGTTCTTCACCATCTATTAACGATAATCAGATCAAAGATCAATCTTAGAGAATAATTGATCCCCAATAAGCTGGTCTAATAAATCATCATTCCTTGTGAGAGGGTAAATTTTCTTCACTATGATCCCATTAAGTTATATATAATCAATTCATAGCCACATTTATCTATCCTTCTTCTTTACATAGAGAACATATTCTCTCCATGGAGACACATGTGGTTAGATAAATCCATTCTCTAATGGATCTTGAATTTGTTTCATTAATTCATCTAGATAAACATTTTTCATTATATATGGGATCTTTTATATCGATTGGAATTTAAATATGATTTTAACAGAGAACTCCACCTCCCATTCTTGGGAGGTCCAGGTAACCCAATAGAAAAAAACTTCAATTTATTCCATAACTATTGTGGATTTTTATTATTATTTCTCATTCACTTCCTTCTTCATCTTCAATGGTCATCTCCATACAGAAGTATAAAATAGGCTATTCTTGAAAAATGTCACATTAGGATATATCTATAGTGAAAATAACAATAGGTTATCCATTCAAGAATACTGAGATTTCCATTCTTATGAAGATGATCATATCATTATACTTTGAGGGCCATTACATCAATAGTATTGTTTCTAATTCCTTCCTGGAAATGAATACAATATTTTCGATGATATTTTGCTCACCGAAGTCAATACTAGAGTTTTTATACATTGTTTATTCTTAGATAATACCACCAGAACTATGGAATAATAAAACTACTTCTATAAGTTCATATATTGATTCTAAATTCAATGAAACCATGGGAGAAATAAATGAATGCATAGAATATGAATAAAATAATGTACATTCAAGAATTTAGATAACAATGGGAGTACCTTCCACCTATTCATTTGAAGCTTATACTTTAACTATCATGATATAAAATTTTGGACCTTACTCTCTTGGACTATAATGAGGTTGGGGGTAATTCCGCCTAATTATCTTCTAATTTGGATAGTTATTTGTAAAGTTACCATGATATCAATACATAATGAATTTGACTTAAGTATAGGTCGGGATCATGTTCCATTTATCACTAGTGTTCTTAGGTTGAGTATTCACCTCAATATGACAGTTCTGAGCCATATGGAAATATCTTCCACAAGTTTAACAATTTTTAATACTAATAAATCACTTCTTTCAATGTTTCCTCTATCAGTTTTTAATGTGGGGCGTTTCACTTTAATTCATCCTCTTCTGTGATCAATTTTCCTCCCTAATATTGGATCCAATAATCTCTTATTTTCGTTCTATTTATCTGACCACTTCATCTTTCTAAAAATGAGTTAAATATTCATTGAAATCTACACCATCTCCACATAATATTCATAGTCTCTATTTTTTATATTCCTATATATATGGGGTCTTAGTCCACTGAATAATCTATCAACCATTCCATTAGGATACATAACAAAGAAATGTGTGGAATAATAATTTTTTAAAATTTCATGTCATAGAGTCCAAATAATTCATTTTCTTTATTCTTTTTTCCTAGGATTCCCTATTACATTTTCATTTTCATATAATGAGGGAAATATTTATAGAATGGTCTCCCTAAAATCTTCTCATGCCATAGAAACAATCTCCCTTCATGGATTTGTATATTTTATCAATTCCCACCACGGATCAGCATCTCTATCTAAGTGATACATAGCTAGGGTAAGATTATCTTATGTCAAACAACAGACTATAGAAATTATATTTTCTATATAGCTTATCCATTTTTCATAAATCAATGTTTCAGGACCCATTTGGGGACACATGTCAAATTAATGGATTGTCTATGGGACCCATTAAGATAAACAATTCAAATGAGATCTTGAGTAATATCAATAAGAACATGAGGAATGGAATTAAGTCATCAAAAAAAGAATACATGTCCTATCATAAAAAATAACATGATTCGTAACATGTAAATATTGCTAAAAATTGAGTTATATTCACATAACAAAGGTAAGTCACCAAGGCATCCGAAATGAAAAATGCAATGGTTATTCAACAATGTATCGTAAAACATGTCAACTCTAGAGATTAAATTCCTGACCAAATAAATATAACAAAAATCATAAATAAATCTTCAAATGAATTAATTAATTTTATCTTCATAGATCACAATCAATAATTTCATTAAAAACCTATGGAGAATAATGAATGTGTTTCTTATCCAAATCGTTTCATTTCAACTGTGCCTAAAGACATGATCATTATGTCATTTTTAAGCTACGAAGAGGTAGTTTGGGTTTATTATTTATAAATCCCAGTATTAACTAAATACTCATTACATCTAGGAGAATTTCCATGAATATGAAAAGGGTTTTGGTATTCACAAAAATAAGATAAAAGATAATTTTTAATATAGAATAGAGAAATTTTGAGAAGTAAATTTGATAGCATAATGGGTTTAAAATGAGGTTATAAAAAATGTTAAAATAAGAGGGGCCAATGGTCTCTGGTTGATAAAATGTAATTTGAAAGTATGTATAACATCCTAAAATGGGTTTCACACAACAATTACTCAAGATGGTTCTCTACATGAACTCAAATTCACATCTCTATATGCTAGAGGTAGTTGACTAGAAGAAAGGGTCTCGTAAGTCATCCATGTTGATGCTATAATCGCTATTATCATTGAAAAAACTAAAAAAAGTAAATAAACTAACTCTAAAAATTATATTACCAGAGAAATAATAATTTCACATGATAACCAAAGATGAAATACCATACTTAAAGAAAGGGAATACATGATATGCCAATACAAGTGTCAAGTGTCTATAATGAAACTGAAAGTAAAGATATTACAAATACCCAAATGGGTTTCGAAAATTTTTTGGTTCCCTCTTCCAAGTTCCAACCCTAATCATCTACATATCCCAAGGCATTTTCCCTTATATTGTCCAACAACAATATAATCGATTTGGGTACCATCCATACATCCAAAATACGATGTGAGTTCAACTCAGTAGGATACCACCAATAATGTCTAGAACATGCCTTGTCAAAAGATAGTACCTTCAATTCTATATAGAAATAAGTGAATTCTAGTACTAAATAGTTTCTCACATTTTCATTTATTTTTATCTAACTACATTTACTCCAAGGTTCCCATGTATATTCATACCTCAATAATAACTTCATCTCATACTGGATTCCGATATAATCCCTATGTAATATCATATCTTAATAGCTAATTCTTTCCAAATATTAAATTATTCATCATGATATTACATCTCAGTTCTTGATTCATCTCATGCCCGAGTTGAAATATTATTTTGTGAGGCCATAACCTGGAGAGCCATTATTTCTATTATTTAATTTTACTACCATATTCCACATTTCCCAAGTTAACAGTATTAAAAATGTATGTAATATGACCATGTTTCCATGATTACCACCCAATATAATGACCACATTCTCATTCTCTTTACTCATAAGTATAATGATCGTGTTACCATATATAATTCTAAAATTAGAGTGACCATTCTCCCATTATCTTTCCTCATAACTAGGAAGACCATGTTACCATTTGTACATATCAATTTAGAATGATCATTTACCCATTCTTTATCACATATTTAATTTACCAATTAATTATACACCCGAGTCACTTTTCTATTTCAAAAATTAGATAAACACATCAATTCCATTAGTTAACTCAACAATTAATTAAGTTCTTAAAAACATTAATTAATTCATCAATTAATTAATCAATATCACAATTAATATTACAAAATTAATTTTCAAGAATTAATTATCTCATTATAATTTCAACATTCTATAATTATTTCAATAATTAATTATCTAGATCATATTATCAATGGAACATTATTAATCTACAATTAATTATCTCAACATAGACAATTCAAAATCTAATAATTAATCCCTCGATTAATTATCTAGATTACTACCCTTAACTCTTATAATCAATTCCCTAAACTAATTTTCTAATATGGATTCCCCTTAGTCCCATTAATAATTCCCTAATTAATAAAATATTTCAATAATTTTTTGATAAATAAATTTTTCAATCTAAGAAACCCATTTCAAGAAAATCAATTGGTAAAGGATTCTAGATATTCTACAATTTTTCATAAGTATATCAAATCCATGAATATTATAATTATATTTAGACCACATACCTCAGTTCATTGATAGATGTATTCCCATTGAAAATCCCCAAAATCAAAGTCATAGAATGATGTTGAAAAAACATCTGGATCAAAATCCATAACCATAAATCAAGATCAAAGACATAAATATCACATAAATCTAGATCTATATCCACAACACTAGAACTAGAAATCACTAAATAGATTTGTATCCCAGTAAATAGTGGATATATTAAGTGAAATGATCTAGGAATGATAGGAGAATTAATGGGAGAATCTTCAGGATAAAACACACATACTAGGAGAACAGAGAATATATTATTCGGGGTTTTGGTCTCAAAGAATAGTGTATATAAGGACTTGGAATACATATGGGTAGATGGGATAAACTTCCTTCAATATTAAGAACATAAAATTCCAAGTTAGGGCCACATATTTTGTGAAACATGTCATTAAACGTTGAAAACATGTGAAATCCACAATTTTTTTATCTCACTGTATTCGTGTTCATAGTTTAGTTTCACAGTTTTCTAAACCATGTTGTAATAGTGTGTTAGCCACTACTTCAAAGGGGAACTTAACATGAACACCTCTCACACCCTCTTAAACCATGCTCCAAACATGAATATCATTTTTTCTATAAAATTTTCTTAGACTTCACTCAAACACACCCCAATACATAACCCCCATCAAAGGTACTTATGTAAATAAAATGTTCATAGAATCACACATGGGATAACTCAAGAAAATATTAGAATCTTATAATCTCCTCGCCATATAAAAACTCATCCATAATAGACACTTCCATGACATTATAATATTCCTAACAAAAAAAATGGGCCATTAGGCCCTCATATATTCTTCTCTTTCACTTATTTTCTCTTGAACACATCCATGTTTCCATAACACATAAACTATCAACATGGTATTTACACACAATACTTTCTAACTATGATCCAACACATGTATCAGAAGATCCTAAATTTATGCATATATTTCAAGTTAAAACTCATCCACATCAATCACATGATAAGATTTAGGGTGATAACACTGAATTTTTGATTTGTACAAATCATCATGCATAGAACTATATCTCTGTGTAAGAGCCAAAATGTGTGCCACCAACCCGATTCTATCTACTATCTCAAAGGGTCCAATAATCCTGGGTGACCACTTGTCCTACCTCCATATCTTGTGGTGACCAAACCTAGAAAAGACATAAAGTAATACACAATAACCATATAAAAACTCTAGGGGTCATCTCCCTCTATTATCATATGACTTCAACCTACTCTCAGTTTTAATCATACAATTCTAAATCAACTATACCTACTCCAATGTATCCTTCAAAAGACTCAGTCGCAACAAGTCTAACTCACTAGACTCCATCTAGTATAGAGTTGATCTATATGGTCTACCCTAAAGTTCGTCATATAGTTCCATCTGTATAGTTTCCTGATGGAAATTTTTATAGCAAAACTCCAATAAATCCAAATGAGTTTCCCAAGATAGATTTATGTCAAGACCACATGCCTATAGCATATTCTCAAGAACCTATATAGTACATTCTGACTACCCGTCTCTCTGTGGGTGGATTTTTTAATCAATAATACATGTGTTACCAGTGCTTTCTGCAAACCCTTCTAGAATCATGATGTAAATGTGAATCATGATCTGAAAAAATATTATTTGGCGCCCCATACAGATGGACTATCAACTAAACATACATTTTTTCCAACCTCTCTATTATGAAGGTTTCCCATATAGGTTAGAAATGTGCTACCATTGTCAGTCGTCCCACAATGACCAAAATAGTGTCATTTTTTCTAATAAAATTTTGGACGCATACAAAAAAATGGTCACGTCGTCCCACTTCCTCTCAAGGATGGGAAACAGTTGTAGTAAACTTTCAGGTTATTGATGATCCACCTTCACCTGCTAATAGTTGAAGCATCTTGTCACAAACCCTACTATCTCCTTGTTCATTCTTTTCAACCAAAACTATAATCATAGGTCATGGTGCCTTTTTTATACACCTAGATTCACCTCCCATTTCTAGGCACGAAATTCCATCATGAGGTCATCTCACTTGCTCATAGTAAAAAAAACACAATTCATCACATATATGATGTCATCCTCATTTATAATCCAGTCTTAAGATGTATCCCCACATTCAAAACTATCCCTTAAGTCTAAGAATTTTAGATCCTATTATTGTCTATCCCTAATCTATCACCAAATTGTAGACCCCACTACAACTAAAACCAAATTCATTTTCTCCTGGCTCTCTTGAACCACCACATGATTTTTAGCCACTAAGGATATAATATTTTACTATACAATCGACTTCTGTACCATCTTAGTATGAGTTTTCCTACTTAAGGAATCAGCCACACTATTTCCCTCCCTAGGTATATAATCCAGTTCAAAATCAAAATATTGTATATAGTCAACCCATTTATGCTTCCAACTATTCAAATCACACTGTGAATATATATACTTCAAGATATTGTGTTCTTTATAGAATCTATACTTTTCTATCAAAAGATAGTGTTACCAACACATAATATCATAAACCACTACTACTAAATAGAGGATGTGCATAGGGTTATTCTATTCATGAGACCTCAATAACAGAGACCCATACGCCACAACTCAATCTCCATGCATCTACATTGCTCTATGTCTGATCTGAGAAGCTTCATAATAAATCATATACTCCTCACATGAGTCGTGTAGGATAAAAATTATTTACAATGTTATGTGCTTCATCAACATTGTAAATTTTCTCTCACAAGCCTTTGAAAATTCAAACATTACTCCTTTTTTTGGTCAATTCTGAAATTGGTACTACCAAATGGGAATAGTCATGGATGAATCTCCTTTAATATCCAGGTAAACTCTAGAAGCTTCAGATATCAAAAAAATTATATCGTTGCTCCCAAAAAACCACTACCTAAACTATATATGGGTCCACTGACACACCTTCCTTTACGATAATGTTCCCCATCAAGTGTACATGGTCCACCAAAAAACTGACACTTAGATATCTTGGTGAATAGATGATGCTCTCTCGATGTACCTAAGAGGATGTCAATATGTTCGGCATGATCGTCATGAGTCGTGGATTTCAAAAAAAATGTCATACATAAACACAACCATGAACTGGTCATGAGAAGGATCAAGGATAATGTGCATCAAATTAATAAACCCTGCGGGTGTATTTTTTTAACCCAAATGGCATTTCAACAAACCCATAATGGTCCATACCTATTTCTGAAATAAGTCCTTGGTATATCAGAAAACTATACTCCAAACTGATGACACCCTAATCTCAAATAGATCTTTGAGAACTCAAAATCTCCCTTTAATTGTTCAAATATATTGTCAATATTTAGAAGGAGATATCATTTCTTAATAGTCATTTTGTTCAACTTCCAGTAATCGACATTGAAATGTAAGCTCCCATCGGCCTTATTTGTGAAAAAATAGGTGATCCAAAAGGTGACGTACTTTCATGGATACATCCCTTATCCTATAATTCCTCTAACTAAGTCTTAAAATCATGAATCTCAGTCAGTTACATTATTTATGCTGGAATAGATACTGGCTGTGACCCTAGCATGTGCTCAACAATAAATTCCAGATATCTCTTAAGTGGTAACACTTAGAAGTCTTCATGAAAGACATCATGAAACAGTTCCACTATAGGTGGAAGGACATACTTCCTGACACCCCTGTCATCCAATAATAGACTATAAAATTGGGCTAAGAGCTATTCCAGTTGCTGAGTAATTATCCTTTCTAGATATCTCACTCTCCATGAGGAATATAATTGTAACACTTTAGATATGTAAACATTCCACTCCTACGGTAACGGTCGATGTGGGATTGGTACGCGACTATCCATTCCATAACCACAATTAGGTCGAAGCCTAAGATCTCAAGAATATATAGTTCAAATAGAAAATAATATTCCCAAGTCTCTAGTGAGCATCCCTTGTGTAGATAGATATCTCTAGATCGTACTCCCAACGATGTATCTATAGTCAGAACCCCACACATAAACTCCACCGCTAGGATCAAATCATTAACAAGTTTTACATATATAATAGAATGATAGGGACTAGTATCAAATAAGGCACATGCTAAATTAAAAGATACTAGAATAGTACCTCTCAATTCCAATATTCCAGCATTCCTATCAACGAGAGTAGGCTTTACTACATGTAACTATGTTTCCCCTCTTTCCTATGAGGTTGTCTCACTCACTTGAGTTGCACCACCCTTCAGATGTGGGTGCTTCATGAGTACCACATCCACTACCTGTACTACATCGGATAGTAGAACTCTATTTGCCAGCCTGATTTTGATTAGATGATATTCTTACCATACTCTGAATCTACCCAACATCACCTTTAGTACATATATATCACTGCGACCAGTAGAACTTCTATAGATGTCCCGTCATTCCAAAAGATCGACACTCTAGTGGTTTTCAAGAATAATGTTTATGATAGTGCCATGGCCTACAACACTAATGATAGATCACCCTAGTTAGGTTCTTTCCAACTGACCCTCCTATCTGTGTACTCTTATTTCCTCTTACATGGATAATGTTTTTATAACAGCGCTTCATTCTCTTGAAATTCACTTATCTTGATCGTCCAATAACAACTACCTGTCCAGTACTAGAATCCACCCTCATGTTCCCTTCAACTATGAGAGCCTAATCCAATACTTCTATAAACTTCTTCAGCTTGATTATATTAGCCGGGGAATTAATCTCACGCTTAATTTCATTATAAAACCTCTTCGCCAATGTTTCCTCATTTCCTACAAACATTGGAGGGAAGAATCAAAGATCTGTGTAGCATCCAAGATATTCCATCACTGACATGAAACCCAATGACAAACGCATGAACTCAACAAATTTATCCTGTCTCATTGTCTCTTGATAAAAGTGTTCCATTAACCTCTCGAAAAATACCTTTCATAACATTCATTCAGTCAATCCATTTTAGAGCCTGAATGTCCCACCAGCTCTATGTTGATCCTTATATCACATAAGTGTCCAACATGACCCTAATCTCATATACAGTATCTAAATTTCCATGTATTAACCCTATAGACTCAACCATAATTCTACCTTATCAGGTCCACCCTCTCGAGTGAAAGTCAAATGGTGTTGCAACTGAAACACCCTTGTCAAGTCACATATGCTTTTCACAACTCGCACAAGGTCCCTTTCCATGAATTTTCTAAAATGAGAGAAGGTATCCTGAAATTGATCCCATTCATCTTTTGTTAGCATGATCAATGCCACAAGTTCCCTAACTAGAAATTCATTTCTATGCACACCCCTCAGTCATCACCTCAACAAGTGTTGTGGAGGCATACTCTCTAAAATGTCAAACACACATCTCAAGTCTCATAACACTACATTATAACATTTATGTAAGAGTAATTAATCACAACAATACATTTCCCCCCACCTCACCACAATGTTACAACTGAGGCGCTATCACTACCTAGATCCATCCTACACCTTGGTTTTCATTTAAAAGGTTAAACACACAATCTTTATCATGTTTGTCATTTAGAGACCAAAATATTCTCATTTTTTCATCATTTTAACATCTTTCTCATTCATGTTAATATCCCATTTTCATTATAATCCCACAAACATGGAAAACAGTTCCTATTTAAAAACATACCCATGACTTGTTTTCCAATGCGTTCCAAGAATATTGCATGTAGTAATAAACCCGAGTGCCTAGAACGATGCATACAGACTCAAATCTCCTGCCACTCTGGGCCACAAATCAATAATAAAAAATTCATAGAATCAAAAACAACATCACACCATAAGTACATCACCGAATGTGAAATAATTTTCAACTATAACAACAAATATAAAAGACAAAAATCCCACCCTAATTACTTGGGTATTCCCATGTACATGGATTTACAAATCCCATGCATGATCTCATTACCAATCTCTAACTCTTCCTAGTCTCATGTAGAAATTTCCCAAAGCATTAAGATAAAATAAGAAGAAATAAAACTTGACTTATGATACCACATTGTAACATCCCTACCCGGGTACCACATAACAATGTCGGGAGCTAGTTCGCCAACTAGCCTCAAGCATGCCACCCAATATACTAGAATCTTCAAACATGTAGTGATGGTATGGTATGTCATTAATTGGAAGTATGTACTCTCTATTATCATCACAAAACACCATAAAAGGTAAATAAAAAACATGGAAGCATATATAACTACAAAAATATTCATTTCACTAGAAAACCAAACAGAAATATTATACTCAACTGATATGGAAGACATTGTATGCCAATATAAGAGTCATGTGTCTATAATGAAACTAAATATAAAGACACTAAAACTCCCCAAAGAGGTCTCGAACAATGTTTGGTTACCTCATCCAAGATCCATCCCCAATCATCCACCTAACCGAGGTCCTTTTCCCTTATCCAGTCTTATAATAAGATAATCTAACCGGGGAAGGATTAGGAAGCCTAAATATGGTGTGAGTGTGACTCAGTTGGCCACCACCAACGGTGTCTAAAACAAGCCTAGTCAATAGATAGTGAATTTAGTTTGATAAAGAAATAAGTGCAATGCCATAATAAATAGTTTATTACATATTCATTTATTCTTATCTAGCTACATTAACTCTAGGGTTCCCAACGATACCCGTTCTTCAATACTAACGTTTCCCCATACCAAATCCCAATGTTTTCCCTAGGTAATATCATATAATAATACCATCTTATTGTAGATGATCGAAGTATTCATGGTGTTATGATATCTTAGTTCCTGATTTGACTCATGCAAGAGTTCAAATATTCTCACGTGAGGCCATAACTCGAAGTTCCATTATTTCCATTATTTAATTTCACATTTATACGAAACCTTTCGAAGTTAACGATATCACAAACATAAGTAGGATGACCATGTTACCATGATTACCCCATTAGTAGAATGACCATATTTCCACTCTCTTTACTCATAATTATAATGACCATGTCACGATGTATACTTCTCAAATTAGAATGATGATGTTCCCATTATATTTACTCATAAGTATGATGACCATGTTACCATTTTTACTTATCAATTTCGATTGACCATATTCCCATTCCTTTTCACATAATTAATTTACTAATTAATTATCCACCCCAATCAAATTACAAATTCAAAAATTAGTTAAAAAATTGATTCCATAAGTTACCTAAATAATTAACTAAGTGCTTCAATCCATTAATTAATTCATAAATTGTTTAATCAATATCACAATTAATATTCCATAAATAATTTTCTAGAATTAATTATCTCATTCTTGTCTAAAATTTCTATAATTAATCCAATAATTAATTATCTATATTATATTATCAATGGAACATAATTAATCAACAATTGTTTATCTCCACATAGCCATTTCAAAATAACATAATTAAACACCTAACTAATTATCAAGATTATAACCCCTAATTCTTATAAAAAATTCCTTAAATTAATTATCTAATATAGAATTTCTCAAATCCCATTATTAATTACCCAATTAATCACCTATTTCAACATGGTTTCGATAAATAATTTGGTCAATATAATAAACCCAATTTAAGAAAATCAATTTCTAAAGGATGCTAGAAATTATACAATTTTTCATATACATACCAAATAAATGAATATGGAAATTTTATTTAGACCACATATCTTGGTTAATTGAGGGACTTTTCTCCAACAGAAATACCCAAAATCCATGCCGCACAATGTCGTGGAAAAACATTCCAGATCTAAATCACAAAAGAAAAATCAAGATAAAAGACATCATCATGTCATAAATCTAGATCTAGGTCTAAATTACTAGATCAATATCTCACATAATAGGTTTATATCCATGTAAATAGATTCTATCTCCCCTGAAATTATCAAGTAAAGATAAAATAAATAATGGGAGAACCATCTTTTACCTATAGGAATGTAAAATCCTAAGTTTTGACCATATATGAGGTAAAACAAGTCATTAAAAGTTGAAAACGAGTGAGATCCATACATTTAGGATCTCACTGTCAGCCTGTGCATGGTTTGGTTTCATGGTTAGGATAATTGTGAACTAACTGTGTGATTTCCACTCCTTCAAGTGGGGGACATCGCATGACCACCTCACATAGTTTCTCAAACCATTATTTAACTATGCTAAACCAACTACCTCCTAAGATAAGAGGGCGCACAATTTCTCCTTGTACGCCACATGATTTGTACAAACTGTGTTCCCATAATGCACAACCTATTCTCTCCAAAAAAATTTAGACTACACCTAAACACACCCCAAGACATAACTCCCATTAAAGGTACTTAAGTAAAAAAAAGAAAAAATAGTACCAGTAATCACACCCAAGATAACTCTAGAAAAGTATGGGATCTTGTAGTAAAGGTATGATATAAAGGGTAACAGAATATAGTAACCATAACATTTTGAAGGAATATATAAAAAGAGGCTCCTTAATTGAATGAAATGGGTGGATAATTCTATAACCTTGAAGAGTTTCTTATTGATCATGAGGAATGGAAAATTATGGGATTGAGGACACCTTGTATGAATACATGGTTCGAAAAAAATAATATAGATTTATGGAGGATGGATTTTTAGTTATAGGTAATAGAGGTATTGGTAGCTATTTATTGAAAAATGAGGGATTTTTTAATAAATTTCATATATAGGCCTTGCAACTCTATATGGTGGAAGAAGAAGAAAAATTAGCTTTACCATGATATCTCCTATTTTTGGACACTTGGAAAATATTTTATGTTATTAGAACCCCTAGGAATCGAACATCATATTGTATTATTTTTTTATCATGGGATATTAAAGATTCCTTAAAATAATGTTCTTAAATTTACGGTTTCCATATAAGCCTTTGGAAAGTAAATTACAGGGCTGAAGACTGATTAAAGTATAGTAAAATACATGAAATTAACAAAATAATGGATTTTAGGTGTTTTATTATGGTTTATTAATTATTTTACATTATGACAAAACTATAATGTCATTAAACAAACTAGAAAACCCAAACTGTATTTCTTCTGTTCAGTAAAATATAATGTATTTCAAGAAATTCTTAAAAAATCAAACTAAACTAACATTGAAATGATAATTTCAAAAAGAAAATGTTTATATTATAAATAAATATCTAAATATGATAATTTTAACTTTTAAATATTAAAATCTTTATTTGTTACAAAAAATATCATGTTGAAATACATAGTAAAATTTTCTACATTGATAAATCAAAAAATATATCATAAAATTGATATTTGAATTATATTTAAATAAAAGTTTTTTCATACTATTTTATTAAAATACACCATTTTTATAATACCTTAGTTTAATATAAAATAACATCCTTTCAAAAAAATTAAAATTTGTGTTGGAAATAAATTTATAAAATAACTTATCTATTAAACCGGAATTTTTATTAAGAAAAAACAATAATTGGAATATCAATTTTATTTATAAAAATTAATTTTACTTTAGTAAACTAAGGCCTCCACACATAATCCAATATAACAACTATGTAAAACTAATTGGTAAGGTGTGAAGTAGTGATAGATTCATGGGGTGGCTCGTATAACATCGACCTAGTGGAAAGATCCACTCACATTAACTTATCTAATATGAAATTTTGGTATAGATTCACTTGTTGAAACATAACATAGGTTTTTTCGAGGTATAACCAGAGTGACACTACCTACCTCCCATGTTATCACATATGGGATTTGTATGACATGATTATACTAATTGAGGACATCACTTCTTTTTTTCTGCATTAATTATCCATTGTAATTTCTACTTATAACCTCTAATTATAATGTTAAAATTATTACCAAATTTATTGTTTCCAACTATGATATTAAAAAATATCCATTTTTGACCAATAATCATCTAATGGATGAGTCTCTATGTTCATATTTCCATTTATACACAGTAATACTACATCATTATTAACGAGATATAGTTTTGTCATGTAAAATAAAACAACACACCTTTTCATGAAACAAATATGATTTTAAAAGTATTGGTTTATCTGTTATAATGTATCATATTATCACTTCAATAAAGTATCCCCCAGTTAAGTGTATTTGGGAAAATTTACCACTAGCCATAAGGATTATGACATGATCGAGAAATATTTGGGGTTATATATATCTGTCTTGGATATTACTAATGATTATATTGTCAATCCCATGTAAATTAAAACATTTTAATGAGTATTTTATTTACCTTATAAAATAAAATCATTTATATTTTTGTGAATATATATGAAATAAATTTTTTTCTATGTAACATAAATTATATTATTTTTAAATATTAATATATCAATATGTTTTGAATATAATAGTTTTGTGGATGGAATATAAATCCAAAAAATATCATTAGAAGTATAAATATATAAAAAGAAAAATAATGATATAAGATGGTGAGATTATATCACCTTAAAAGTACTATGTGTTAGATTCCTTATATAACACCCCTTGTATTGACCTAGATCATTAAATATTGGTGACCCTATTGATGAATTGTTGGTGATTTGTATTTTACAAGGGAATCATCTCATCAAGTTAACGTAATGCTTAGGTTGTTTATTCTTGTTGATTTATTTAGTATACACCTAGCTGGGAAACCCAACTAATTTATATAATAGTGAAACAATGATAATTATATATCCATATAATATATTGTACATAAAATTTCCACTTTAATATCCATGATTCATATCATATATGATTGAAAATCCTTATCTACCAGATTGAGTTATGAATTATTAACATGAACAAAATAGTGTAATCTTTTTAAAATTCTGGTTCTTGTCCGACAAATATATATAATTACTTTGAAAGGGTAATTAACTTAATGGGATACCATTTAAATAAAATTCCATATTAAATGATAATACAACATGATACTCATATTATAAAAACATATATTTTAGATAAATAGAATAATTATCATCAAAATTTCGGTTGTGATCAATTTTTATGAAGGTGTAACTTAATGTAATAAACTATTATAAATGGAAACAAAATAAAATTTGTTATGTAAAATTATATGTGTCAGAGAAACAAAATATTTTGCAACCATGTGTTGATGTTGTTCAATAGGTTAATCTACATAATTATAAAAAATAAAATATATTACTCAGATGCTTTAAAGACAATAGGTTCCCAATGGACTTAGGAATTATAGACACATATATTCAATAATATCGGATATGTTGATTATTCTAATTATGATTGATTACGCTAATTAATGGGTGAGAAAAAAAATTCAAACATGTTTTTATTGCTACAAAATTTATTTTCTTTGTTTTATATGATTTTATTGAAATATATATATGGTTTTAATAAAAATTTTCAAGAGTTTATATGGATTTGAGAGTAGATGAATAGGGTATATAATGTCTGTAATATAGTAATATAATGCAGTATAAGTAGGAAAAAATCAAAATAAATAAGATGGAAACATTGATAGATCATCGATTGAAGTTTCATCTAATAATAATTCAATGTCATTGAAGACTTAGTGTGTTATCAATAAGGAATGATAATTTGGGAATTCAATGGAATTTATATGTTATGTGTTAGTATTGTAGAGATTTGTTCTTCAGTTTTCAAGTATGGGATACCGAATATTTAAATTATAAGTGTTTTAAATATACACGATTTCAAAAACAATGGGTGGAATATATTTATATTATAATCTTCATTTATGTGTTGTTGTATGAGTTTCCCATCCTAGATTTCAGTGTAAGAAATATATCAGGGTCAGATGGATCTATTTACTATGTATATATTTATCTCATTTATATTATATAATAATAAATTTTTCTATTAACAAAAAATTTGTTTTAAAAAATTAGATTATAAATTATATACTCATGGTTAATGATTAATTAGATGTGGTAGTATAATTTGAGAATAATATAGTGTAAAAATTGTTTTATCTAGTATATTTTGTCAATCTAAATTTTTAAAAATTACAAGGGAATATTTCCCTATCACCCATTATTGGAAAATGTTAATAAAATTTTCATTTTAATGAAAAATGTTCTACACGCATAAAATATCATATATGTTACAGAAAAAAAATTAGTTTTCAAATAGTAATTCTATGGATAAATAAGATTTATTTCATATATAAAAAACTTTTCATATAATAACATGTTATTTATAATTAAATATAGATTATAAGAATAAATTATGAGAATTTTTGAACATAGAGTTGATCGATGTTAACAAATAATGGATTATAAAATTATTATGAAAAAGTGAAATTAAATAAATATCCTAAATATGTTAGATATAAAAATAAAAAAATTAAATTATATATACATTTATCATGACAAATTTCTTATAACCACTTCCTCTAAGATTATAATAGTAAAAAAACTAAATGAAACATTATCCAAAAACAGTTTAGGATGTGGTAGTGAATAGTAATGCTAATAGTAACATTGTTTTCTAAAGAAAAATTTTAATTGGATGGGTTCTAAAGATCATGATGTTAAACATAGAAAGATTACGATGTAGATAATGGGTGTTAATGTCATTAAATTTTATGTTGTGATGGTAAGAAGTTTGAATAATTTCAAAGAGTTAAACTTTAGGAACATGATTCCTAAAAATTTTCAGTATTCAAAATTTAATTTTTCATTGAATTCAGTCACTATTGAGTTTAGTGAAAATTTTTTATGATTTCGAAAAATAGATATGTGTAAGGAATTACATATATATTTCATAAGTAAACATTAACCTCAAAAGAGAAACAAACCTAAGGCTGATCTAGTAGTTTATCATATATACTATGATAGATCGATTATCTTGTTTGGATTAGTTAATCATTCTTAGATGAGATATAATGATATAAAATGTATTATAAAATGGTAATATCTATTTTATTATTCATTACTTTTGGATACATACGTTTATATGTATATATATATTGAAATTAATT
The DNA here is from genome assembly GCA_963277665.1 of Viscum album. NCBI lineage: Eukaryota > Viridiplantae > Streptophyta > Magnoliopsida > Santalales > Viscaceae > Viscum > Viscum album. Next base: position 1,114,651,517 of record OY728147.1, read on the forward strand.
GATTATTGACCTCTCAAATTATGATTTTTAGTTATACCTAAACAATGTTCAACATGTTGTGTTTTCAATTTTGATGAAATATTGCAGTTATCATGGGTAGGAGAATCATATTAGATACATGATAAGATTATGTAGTACAAAAAATATATGAAATGGATGATCCACTATGTATAACATAGGATGTTTCATACACTATGTTGTCGGTATACTATGGGTGCATGGGAAATCATGGATCCCCACTACCTGAGGATGGTAAGGTAACAATAATGATAACATCCACACTATAATAAAATTATTATCTAATATATTATTGAATACATAATTATGCATTTTTGGGTATGTCACTAATCATCTCATAAATTAGATATCGTCTAATTTGGTATGTTTCATATCATATGATGAGTATGGAATCTAGTCCCTCTATTATCGTAGATTGGGTTGTGTGCAACCACACCTATATAGTTCATTTGATGCTCATATATCTCCAGAATAAGAGAGTTTTATGTGATCTTCCATATTGATAAATGATAGGTGATATACTCATGATCTAGGTCATTGTATACTCAGTGAGTCAATAACTTATTAGTTTTTTATATGGTATTTAAATATATTATTTCTTATGGTCACTCAAAAAATTGGATAATGAAAACATATGAGAATGAATTCTAGGATGAGATACTATTGGAGCTATTAGACATAAGAGTATAGATATGTGTGTCTAATGGAAATCACTCCATATTTTTTTTGATTGAATAACATTGATTCTTTGTTATAGGTATCTCTTTTCTTACATTTATATATCCTGATATTCTTATTTATTATATGTTCTATAATGTTTTTTAGTGTTAAAATTTAATGTAACTAAATGTGGATCGATTATTACTCAATAATCTACTAAAAAAAGTAATTTAAATTTTATCCAAATGTTTTTATGGATGTGTGTTCAGAATTTATTTCAATGGATGTGTTGCATAGTTGTATTTTATGATAACTTTTACAATATTTTTAGAATATATCCAAAATAATTTTGGATATATTTCATGTGTTATCATATATAGAATAACATAATGCGAACTTAAACGGAGTCTTAGAGTATTTAGTTATTGTGGGAGTTGAATATGATATTACCAATGGACTAAATATATATATAATATTGGTATGTTCCATCTTATGGAACAATATTAAAAATTTTAAAAAATTGATATACGTGTCACAAAATAGTTTTGAATATACATATAATGTATCTTTTCCCTGAATGGATCGATGGCCTTGATTTTTCATTTATTGTTGATAATCCCTATTTAAATGGGTCGAGAGGGAATCCTGAAAAATTAAAATTGCAAAAATACAAGTAATATTTTATATTTTTATACTAGGATATTGAAAATGTTATTAAAAAACATGGATTTATTGAATCTGAACATAAAACGTGATGAAGTTATATAGTATGAATTACCTAATAAAAACATGTAATAAGATAATATTTCTTTCAATTACTATTATATCAAAATATATCATTCACATATACTATAATTTAATGAATCTCTACATGAGATGTTACATTTTTATGTTCATTAAATACTTTCATGTGATAGATGAAAGTATTCTAAATAATTAAATTATGCATTATTATGCATCAGTTAATTCATGAATCAGTTGGTGAGTATACTTGGGGGATACATAATGAGATATACATATGATGAAAGTGGTTAATGATGTATATCGATGATATTTTTCAAATCCCCACAACCTATAACTCTCTCTTATTATGGCTTATCATAATTTTTTATTAGTACACCATGTAGAGAAGGGTTGTCCCATTTGTATGATGTGTGATTCCATAGCCAATGGATATCCTCAAAGGTGGGGTCTATTTATCAATCAGTTTTGTGATCAATAAAAAAAATGCTAAAGGGTTTAAATGGTATTTGATGGGGATGCAGTGTCTCAGAAATTAATGGTTTTCATGATATTATTTCCTCAACATTTTTATTATATACATGTTTTAAAATTTATTTAATGTGTGATCTTTGGAATGGGATTTATGTTTTATTATTATTTTTAATAATTATTTTATGAACACCATTGAATATCAATAGTAAAAACTTCATTGTTTTTCAGTTGAATACATACTTTAATCACAAATAATAAATATTCAATAAAATATTGAATTCTTATACATATCCAAAGTAATTATCTTATATTTTATTTGTATAATATACCATAAAAATCTAGGAATTGATTTCTATTACTTGAATACTATATGTCGACTAACTTATGAGTTTATTTCACCAATTCATGTATTCAAAAACATATTATCATCAAATTTCCAATTCTTTGAGAAGGAAAACACAATCTAGCTTCAAAATATCCCTTATTCAATATATATGTTTGTGTGGCCTTCCCCCAAATCAATTTTTTATTCTAGAAAAAATATTACACTTTTATTTCTATACAATATTCAATGAACATGAACTTTAACCTCCAATGTCCTTCTTAGCAATCCTAAAAAAATTAAGAAATCATGTAAAATTTTATTAAAATCTTTCAAGTTTTAATTTACAATAAACTTTCAAGACCCTTCTGATAGTGATTGCCAAATTATTTTCATGGAAGAAGAAATCCAAAGTTGTTACCCAACTCTATCTAAGACATTAAAATACATAATCATATTGAGTAAATTATTTTATCAAAAATATACCCTGGACAATATATCATTTAAATATGGATTTTAAAACATCACATGTCTCATATATGTCCTCATGTTTATACATCCTTTTCAATTTATCTATCATTGAAAGAACATCCATGTTCTCATAATGATTTTATAGAGTATTATATTATTAGAAAAGAATAATTTAGTTTAATAGTATTACACCTAAATTTAAATCATTTGATTCAAACATCTTCTGTTTGAATTGGTGCTAATATATCCTTAGGCATGAACTTGAGGTCTCGTTGATACTAATGTATCTTTGTTGAATGCGACGAAACATAACTAAAAAACACAGACACTTCATCAAAATATTTTCCAATGTTTTTAATCTTTAATGAATGGATTAAATACTATATGAACATGAATTAAAAAGGTTCAATTTATTCATTTATAATGATGATGGAATTTGGTGGATGTTGATATGTTTGATGGATTTTGTATTTATAAAAGATCATTGATGAGATTATAAAAATGGATCAAATCAATCCTACTAAAAATATATTTCTTTTCATTAATCTTTTCAATTATAAATATGTTCCCTAATTTCATCTAAATCATTCATTAATATCGTATCTTCCCATATCTTGTTAAGTGTCATTACAAAATTCTCTAGTACCCCTTCGATCAGGTGGGTATCCTTCAATTGTGAACCTAGATTTACTGGTTACTTCCCCCCCACTAATAGGTAAGAGATTATTTTCTACATCATGAACTTCATTTTTTATTCTTCACTAAATATAGTGTTCATTTCTATAAAAGACCAAACATACTCACTTTTTTTCTTTATTTTTCCTTGTCTGTTGTGATTCATTCTATTTTAGATTGAAATATGTATTGTTTTTTATTTGGTATCATAAAATTATCCCAATAAATAAATAAATTATATCAAATCCATTATAATTGAGGAATCAATGTTTTAATTTCACTATTAAATGGATATCAAATTATATTCTTCTAACTAGTTTTTCATATTCCAATGATGCATTATGTGATGTCATGGGGATGTATACTCCAACTCCATCTATGAAATTTAGCTAAGGTGATAATGTGATTGGGATAACTAATTATAATAAGAATTAAATTAAAACACAAATTTTGATACAATCCATAGAAAATAGGACACTATTTTTTCATGGTATGGTTATTAAAAATAGTGTTAATGAAATGTCATGAAGGAGATTGACATAGAATTTTCATACAACAAAACTTTTATAATTATTTAAGGATATCAACTATGGACTATTGAAATCAAAATTTAACATACATAATTTGGTTTTAGAATGTGTTGTGGGTGTTCAATCATGAAATATATAAGTTTATAATGGCTTTCAGTGTGTTTGAACAAGCATTTCATACGTACTAATCACATTAATGGGATGTGTGGTAAATATTTCATGTAGATGTATCATGAGTTCAGGGATATATATGATGAATATAATAAGAATTTTTTGTGAAAATAAACAATTCCCTAACTGGAATATCCCACATTAAAATTTTCCTTGGGAATGTACTACCTTGTAATCTTTGTATATATAGACAGTCAAATCACATGGAACAATCATGTTACAATATTTTTTGGTGATACATAGAACTAAAAAATCCTCTTTGTTCTGTAATGTTCCTCTACACAATTGATCAATCATGTTCAATCTCATACCACATATACTAATCATGGTATTCTAATATTTAGACTCAAACGTTTTCCCTTATGGATAGAAGGATGCTCGAGAATCCATGAAAAGGGAAAGAAAATTGTGGATGAAATAAAAGAAATTTTTTATTTAATTTAAAATTTTAAAATTTTATATATTAATTTTAAATGATAGGTGTAGTATTAAATAAATTACTATCTTATTTTAAATAAAAGAAATAATTTCTTTATCAAATATTATATAAAATTTTAATTTAAATTTATTGTTCCTTTATATTATTCAAATTTATATAAAATTTATAATATTAAAGAAATTTGTAATATATATTTATTTGATAAATATATTTCAGGAGAGAGAGATTTTAATTTTTTGAAAATTGAGACTCAAATAGATTTAGTTTTTCTTATACCTTATCCCCAGTGAGATTTGGAGTTATGTTTTTGAGAATAGTTGTTGAATAATTTCAATAAATATTAGGTATTGGAGATATCATAAATTAAATTATCTCTTTAGTAAATTCTCCCCTTTGATAGGGACTTGGGGTCAGACTACCCACTATTATAGAGTCCAATTCTTTATTCTATACAGATATTACGGATAAAAATATTACATTGTTGTCAACTCATAAGGATATTTTCAATCTCATATAAATTTATTCAATTACATTAATATTTTATATTCCATTGTCATGAGATTAATTTGGAAAAGTGTGAACATATACAGCTAATATTTTTGTGTGAGTAAAACAAAATTACTTCTTTTTTAAAAGGATAAAATTAATATCATGTGAAATCATTAATTTCTTTTCTAGAATTGGTATTCCAAAACTAAATCATTTGACTCATGAATACACAGAGGTATAATTCAAAAGAAGTAAAATATTTCATATGATAAAATAGTCGTAAATTTAATATTCATTTTGTGTATATTATACATCTGATAATTTTAAAATGAAATACCCAAAAATAATGAGTGTGAAATTACATCCAAAGAGGCACTTTTAAAGACACATGTCATCTATATGGGTAGGGAATGCTAATGTTGGGTTCCAATGGATTATGTCTTGTAAATATATAAAGTGACATGTGACACTAGAACAACTAAGAGAAGGTAACACCAAAGCTATGTACCCTTGAAATATTCTTTAAAATACAATTTGTGGTTCTCAATTTAGTTTACATTGAGTTAGAGTCCATAAAAGTATTAGGTTGCTAAATAAATAGAGTTTAGTATTATCCCTAAATATGAATATGGATAATTATTTTTCCACTCAACTATTTAACAATACCAACTATTGTTATTGGGATAATTTCTTAAAAAATAACTAAGTGGCGAGTGAAATAAAAATGATGACTTACTTATTAATGAAATGTTGATCTTAGATCACTAATTCTAAATATTATACAAGTTCACTATTTTAAGGGGATAATTTTGATTTAAATTACATTATTAAAATATATAATTCATGATACTCACTCCCTAATATGTCATTATAGTATATTATTATATTTATTTTAATAATCGTATTAACATTACCACTAGGTTTGAAATATAAAATAGATATAGATTGGTAACTAGGGTTGATAATTATTCTCATATAGAAGATCTCGTATAATATGGGTATGAATGTTATAAATGATACTAACTATGACTTCTATGAATTAAATAATGGTTATGTGTCAATCATTTTTTCCTTTGACATGGACTAAGATAAATAAGGGGGTTATAAAATGATAGCAGAGATCCGTGTGTAACTATAGGATAAACATTTGATTCATTAGAGGTAGGAACTTATGATCTAACGTTACCAAATGGATTAATCAATGAATTGGAAAAATATTTTTATGTTCCTTAAATAAATAGAATTTTGATTTCTGTATCTTTTTTTGGATAACATAAGATTTTCATTCAATATTATGAACAAGAGTTATTATATATATTAAACATATATGTGTTATGGAATTGGTTATATAATAAATAGTTTATATATTCAAGATATTGGAAATCCTATTTATAATTTTCAAATTAAGAATTCCATGGTTGATTCAAATACCATATACCTTTAGCATTGTCACCTTATACATATTAATATGATAATTATCCAAAGAATCAATAAATAAATATTATTAGAACCATTTAACTATGAATATATTTATAATTGAAAATATTTTCAATTTCGAGAGATGAAAAAATGACCTTTTAGGATAATAGATGAAAGTGATAGTGGACTATTGAATTTCATACACAATGTTGTATGTGAACCAATGAGTACACAAGTAAGTAGTGGTTTATGTTACTTCATAACCATTAAAAATTGAATTATCTATATCACTCTGGTATTTTATAAAGAAAATAGAACTAAATTTAATTTTATTGATAACATTCATTATACGCAACATTGAGTTTTAGCGAACCATACAATACTATTAATATAATTATATAAACCATTCCATTATAACTATGTCATTAAATTGGGGGTATAAATTAGAATAACGAAATTATGAAAAATATCTTCTTTAAACATTAATAAAAATAAATCCAATTGTTATAAATTTATTATATAAGATATTTCAAATAATTTAAAATGATAGGAAATGTTTTTATCAAAAACAATTTTTATATGCATTTGTTGTTCTTAACTAAATAAATTAAATTAATCACTATTATTGAATGATTTTAATTATATTTTTATATTTTATATTCAATATAATTTTTTATTTTTCCATCAATATTTTTTTATAATCATAGGGAAATAATAAATACAACTTTTCATTTAAGAAATCTATTTTCTCTAAAAAATACAATCATGTTCTAAGAACATATTTTAACACTATTTTTTTAAATTTCTAGAATATTTATTTGAAAATATATGATTAATTTTTGAAATAATCATGTCAAAATTAACTTTTCATGAATTATTTACAATTTTTTGAATATAATATTTTTTGATAAATTGTAAAAAAATAATTATTTTAATTAATTTTTTTTATTATATATTTTTAAAAATGTCTTTAACGATATTTTCAATGTAAAAATTTTCAAAAATATATAATTTATTTTTAATTTTAAATATTTAATTTTAATAAGAAAAATATAATTTTTTAAAAAATTTCAATAGGATATTTCAAATTCATTTTCTTTCTAAGATGAAATTCATTAAAAATGAACAATATTTATTAGGTATGTGATCAATGATATCATCCATATTATTTAATATTATGTTTTATGATTATGATTAAAAGTTTATAATTATTCCCAAAAGTTTTAAATGGGTTACGAAATGGTGAATTGGTCCAAAGATTAGGAAACCCAATTATATTCCATGTGTTATGCTATAATGAAATTCTTGTAAAACCTTTTTCCATTTTCATGGGTAATGATATGAAGAATATTTTTTAAGATTGTGGAATGAAAAAGTACGGATAATTTTATGGGTGGTATATATATATCCCTCTAATTAATTTGGTAATGATTTACATCTCATGAGATAATTATAGAAAACAATATGATGTTCTTGAATTGTTATATGAAACAGAATAATGTGCATGGTCCACTATAGGAAACAAGTTATTATACTAGATCCACTATAAGAAACCGGTGGTTGTGCATGATCTATTAGGTTATGGGAAATGTGGTTGGATTCCTAACTTCATGATAGTAAACCTTGACATGGGAAATTGTTTCTATAATTATGATAGTGTGTCTCTTATAGGACATTAAATTATGGTTCATGATTGATTTTTGATGATTTATTACTCATTTAGTGCATGTATTTGAAATGATAATGCTTAATTCCATGAGTTATTTTTATGATATTAGAAAAAATGGCTATAAATATTTTATGTTATGCTTATGATATCATAACCTTATGATTAAATTATTCCTTCTAATAATCATAGATGGATTTCTCCCATTTTTACCATAATTGATCATCTAAGATCACCCTTTTTATGTTTTGTCCCCCAAGGTTATGAAGAAAGGTTTTTGTAGGGTAACACTACGATGTTTAATAAATGCTATGATATTAATGGGAGATGGTAAAGATCTATCATGACATGAGAATATTTATTATATAGTTTCCATATACAGTAAACCTTTACTATCAACATTCATGTATTTATAGAATGTATTGGAAATTTATCTAAATAGATATAATATTTATTTTTGAAAATTCTTGGTCAGTATAGTTGGTATAGAATAATGGTAATGCTAAACATTAATAACTAGGTTGAGAAAATGTTTGTGAGATAATTATTTATATATTTATGTATATTTATTTGCATAAGTATATGTATAAGGCTAAGTAAAGGTAAATTCCATAGAATGTTTGTTAAGGATAGAGTGAGTGGTTTACATGTAATTATATCCATGTCTCAATACTAAAAGTGGATGTGGTAATTGAATATTTTTACCTAGTGGTAATAACATCAAAAATTGAATATTGAGATCGAATTGATTGTCCCTTGGGGCTTGAAAAATAGTCTTTCTACACACCATATTTTAAACTCTGTGAGGATATGATTTGAAAATTCAAAAAACCATTATAAACCATCAAGACGGATTTGACTAATTACCATAAATTTCCTAGGATAAAACTAAGGTATCATATATTAAAAAAAATAATTGTTTAGATATTCTATAAATGATTTTTCATCACTCTTTGGTTTCCCACTATGAATATTCTCATACACATGAGCCTCATAGTAGTTGGTGAGGACTCTCTATGTGCATCCATGAGACCCATGTTTGAAAACATGTGGAGGGATAATTACAGGTTAGTTTAGGAGCATTGTAAGAGGCACTGTATTAGTACTATGTGGATAATGTACTAGGTACTGTAGAATTTACTATAGAGGGTATTTTTTAGTACTATAGCAACCGGAACTATTCATTGTGGGCCACATGTTTGGGCGTAGAGCCCTTAAGGCCTTTGGGCCACCCAGGACTTCAATTCAGAAAGGATTCTGGGCCACCGTTAAGGCCTTTGGTCCACCTCATGACTGGAAGGACCCCTCAAGGACTTCGAGCAACCTGATTTGTAGATGCCTAGATAAATTTTACAAGGAAATGGCTCTAGAAGAGAATTAATTATAATGGCACATCCACCAGAGCTAGGATAAAATATTTAGAAGAATGATTCGGTATAACATTTCCATCGGTACCAGGTCTGTGCATCTCTTCATAGGATAGCTAGATTAATAGACATGAAAAGGAGGAGAGTTTATCATGACTTGTATGTTGGGGATGGGTGGTTTCATGTAGTTATACATTGTATGTGTTTTTTATGGCATACGGGTCATGTAATTTCTCGAATCTTATAGGCATTGTAATGTTAGGGTTCCCCTTAAACCCTTAAATGGGGGATTATAAATATATATAAATAAAATGGAGCCCTTTAGGCTATTCAGAAACTATGAATATGCTCACACAATACGTTAACATTTATTTAATGGCCAGAACCAGATATAATTGGGTGAAAAATGAATGTAATGGTCATTTAAAAATATATTCTCTTGAGAAATTAAATGGCTAGAAAGTCGGGATGAAATAATATGTGATTATTCTCACTCAAATCTCTCAGGTTATAAGTCTTAGCATGGTCCATGTTGAACTTCTAGATTTACCATGGCAGAAAAAACATTCCATTGAATATTTTATTCCACAACATCTAACGACCTTCTATGGAACTTATTATCGACTGTTTGCTGAGAAATATATCAATGTTATGGAAACGATATATTATGATCTTTAATGCTCGGATAGTGAAATGATTATCCTATATATTTATTATTTGGAAAAATAATAAAATAAATTGTGGGATATTATAAAGAATACGATGAAATTGGATGAAATTTATTACATGTAATGGGATTATTTTGAGGTAATATTCCCCAGTAATTACTTTCCACGCATTAAACATAAAAAATAGATCAATAAGTACTCTATATTTATCAAAAGGATGGTGAATCCAATGATATCTACAAGGGGTATATTTCAAGACTATTATGGTATGATTCATGTTTAATCATTATCCCTAAATGAAAAACTTAATGATTATTTATTTGTCTGAATCGAAATCCTTGAATGGAATTGCCCCTGAGGGACTTTGAAATGTATGAAGAAATTTTTTGAGGTATACTAAAAACAGTAATGTAAAATAGAAACCCTAAATATTTTTGTTATAAGAAAATAATGATTTAGTTTCATAGATTACCTAGTGGTTTGTCAAATGGTGTGAAGAAATTGTTAAAAAAATGATTCATTCAAAAAAATGATAAAGTAGAACATCAGTGAATGACTAAATGGAACAAGAAAACGTTTCAATTAATGGAAACATTTTCTTCAAAAAAAATTAATTTCAATGTAATGGGTTTAATCCTATCATTGAAAATAAATATGATAGGTTTTTACATAAGACACCACCAATATAAAACTTCTATAGATGCATTGAGTTTTGGAAATATGAAAATAGATGTCTTTGGGGAAAATCAAAATATATAATAAAATAGGTTGTACAAGGGGTTTATTTTTAATGATGAAGATACTATGAATTAAAATTTAATGTAATAAAGTATTAAGGAATAATATGATGAACCATTGTTAATGTTTTAATAATGAATTGAGATATTTTAAATTTTCATGTATTAGAATTATAGAATTATATTTTATAAACCATGAAATATATAAGATTGTTATGTAGAAAATTTTTATTAAGGATTTTAAAGATTATGTTAACCAGTATGGATGACCTAGAAATGTGATTGAATGGAAATGTGATATTTTATGGAAAAACATGATTATGGGAAAGGTAAACCATAATATGAACCTCATGATGAGATATTGGTTTTTAGTTTGGATAAATTAATAATTTATATGGATAATTTACATTGGATAGTATTGTTTCCAAGGAACTTATTAATGTCTACATAGCAGTGTGGTTTGTGTTATCATAGATGGGGTTGGCATCATTTTTGGATTAATGGAAAAGATTCAATAATATTTGTTCTTATTTAATGAATTATTGTAAATTTATGTTTTAATTGAGGTTTTATGGAAATCAGGGGTATTATATTGTTTGAGGACAACATTTGACCAAGATTTAACATATTTGGAATGTGATAATTTAAATATACATTAGAATTTTTAAGAGATTAATGTTATGTATATTTTTCAAATTCAGTTTGATTAATTACAAATTTATTAAATTTAAAATGGTATTTTGTTTAACAAGGTAATGAATTCATTAAGTAGGTCATTGTATTAGGATTTAGAGTTTAATGTGTTATCTAATTATATGAATATTTACACATATTATAAATCTTAAGCTAACCATTTTAGATATAACGATAATAGTAAATAGAAGGAATGAATGTTCATTATTTTATTAATATTATGATTAATTAGTGCACTATCTATAAACAATTTATTTCATTTCATAGTGTAGTGATGAAGTTGAAAGTGATTGAATCACAACTAAAGGTTGAAATTGTTCTTTGAAAATGGAATGAAATCAAGTACATGTATTTTCCTTTCCCCTCAATCATGATAGTTAAAAATTTCCTAAAACATTAGGATAAAAATCTTGGGAAAAATTATTTCCTATTACACAAATTTTTGATGAATCAATGTTATTGTAATCTCAGTATAGATTTATAGTTTTTTAGTCGATAACTTTTCTCCTAAAATTTTTTGTTATCACAATATCTTAATAATTATGCGTTAGTATTTTATTACAAGTCCATATTTTCAATTTTCACTAATTTACATCCATTTAGAAACCCATTTCTTGTTATTTCAAATGACCATCATATTTTCCATTTCCATCTTTCTAAGGGTAATTTTTATCAATCCTTTAATAAAGTATGTTTTTAAAAAATTAATCATAAAATTTGAAATTCTTGAATAAAATGTTAATGTTTAAATTTATTGGATGATAATTATTTCAGGGGTAATAATTTAACTTCAAAATATTTTATGATTAATTTTTTCAACTATTCTTAATTCTTTTCTTTCATGTGTTACACGTAATATTAAGTTTATATGAACCACAATATACTGTTATTTTAATTTTTTTAACACGATCTCTATAACATAGGAATTAAATTGAGAGGTATGAATAAGAATAACTAAATTATGAAAAAAAATATTTTTATGCATTAATAAAATAATTTAATTTTTTAACAAATACTGCAAAATTAAAATATAAATTATTTTAAGAAAACATAAAAAAAAATTTCTAAAAAACTATTTTTTATACATTAAATGTTTTTATATTAATATATTATAGTTACCACTACCAGTAAATTATATTAATGAAATTTTGTATAATATATTGAAAAAAATTATTATTCATGTAATTTTTTTCTAATAAATAGATATAAATAAATACAATTTTCTGTTTAAAACATTCTTCTTCCTAAAAGTGGTTTCATTTTTTCTATATTATTATTTTAAAACTAATTTTTGAAACTTTGGGAAAATTTATTTTAAAAAATAAACTATATTTTATAAATATAATTGTCAAAATTATATTTGGATTTATTTTTCTTAATTTTATAAAAATATTAATTTTTTGATGAACGGTAAAAACAATAGTGATTTTTATTAAAAATTACCATTTCATTTAAAGAATTTTTAAGATCCATTTGACTTTATGATGGTTTTTAAACTAAAATCAGTTAAATTATGTTATAATTAATTATTTTCTTTCATTATAATAAATTTTATATTGATTTTCTAAATTAAAACATTCTATACTTTTGAAAGTTTCCAATATAGAAAGAATATGTTTTCACCTTGTTTGTAGAATTGATTTTAAATTAAATTTTCCAATTATATGAATGATATTTTATTAAATATATTCCTTATTTTGATTCATCATAATTAATAATTTATAATAAGGTAAATTTAATATTTGGTCAAAATGAGTGGTAAATATAGAACAAATTAATTATTACAGTTAAGGTTAAAATAAGGTTTTCAGGGATGGGGGTTAATCCAAAATAATAGGGTATTTATTTAATTTAAATGTGTATAAATAATAACTTTTCTCAATATTTCAACTTTACCCTATCCCAGCTCCAAATCGATGGTGATTTTGATTATTTGTTTTGGGAATAACTTAATCATTTTGGATTCGTTATAGAAATTTCAATGTAGTTTCTATGTGTGTTACTTTCTACACTTATAAAATGAATTCTCTTATATTTTCCTATTGACACATCCAAATCCTTTAATTAAAACATGACATGTCTAGATATCTTCCTTACATTTCTCCTCACCTCATAGAAGAAACAATTTGATTATAAATCCCACCTAGGAATGATGTTTTTTCTACCAGAAAAATGTTTTTTTAAAAGGATTGAGGTTTATTAATGTATAATAAATGTTGAAACTTATTGTAAGAGATTTATAGTCTCACATTATTTTCAAGGAGACTTATTCCATATTACCTAATATTTTTGAGTCTATAATTTATGTCTTCTATTCATTCTCCTCTCCTTAAGGTCTAAAAAGACCATAAGATTATTTGGACAGAAAATTATCTTTATTTATCTCCTTAGTTTAAATTTATTTCTCTTTAATATTATTGTCTTCCAAACTTATTTTCAATATTTATTTTCCATTATCTTGTAATTATTAAATCTTTTTACCCATTTTTTATTTTTATTAAATGGTTTAGAATAAAACTTATTTTAACTTTAAAAAATCTGTTATATTTTAATTTTTATCAAAAATTTGAAAGGAATCATTGCCTTCACATGTAAAACCTGAAAGTTATTTTACACCATCATTACCACACAATGATTTATATCTTTCATTAAAACATTCAAATTATATTTTCAGATAAATTTTTTTCATTTATATTTTAGAAATTTTTGGATTCTAAACGTGTGATTTCGAGGTTAAAAGTATATTTTTCTCAAAAAAATTCAATGTGATATTTAAAAATCCCATTAAATGTAATTTGATATTAACTAATGATATAGGGCCTTTACATGAGATATAATCTAGTATTACCATCTTTCTTAATTCTCAGGATGATTTATGATTATAATGAAAACTTGTTTCTGAAACCCATTACATTTACATGGGTTATGTTATTATTAATTGATGAAATTTTAATGAAAATGGGTTATTTTCCATGGGTAATTATATAATTAAAGTTTTATGAATACTATTTCATTTTTCATTTTTTATTATATGATGAATCATTTATGATTTTGGGGAATAAAATTTTAATGAATTATATTATGGGTGAGACCTTTATCTTCTTGTAATGTATTAGGTAATGATTTAAATCACATGATAAAATTATGGGAGACAAGATGATGTGTTTCATTTGAAATATTATATAGACCAATGTTATTAATAAACTATAGGACACAAGGTAATTTTCATTCACCATTATATTAAATAGGATATGATTTTTGATCAGTTATGATGTGGTAAACATGTATGGATTCCTTGTCAAAACTTTTTTTATTGTCTTAGTATATAACCTAGACATCTAAAATGGATTCTATACTTATGATGGTGCTGCACATATACGAAATGAACTTGTGATTTTTGATTTATTTGAAATTATTTCTCACTATTATATTGAATGTATTTTAAATTGTAATTCTTTATTCTATGACTAACATTTATGATTTTTTACACATTTGATATAAACGTTGTACAGTATGTTCTTGATATCATAACCTTATTCATATATTTTTCCTTAATAAGAGAATATAATTATGTCTCTCATGTTTACCATTACAGAGGATTTAACCTCACCCATTTTTATGGTTTGTTTCTTAATGTAATAAATAATGGTCTATGTTTGTTATGAATATTATGGTTACTAAATTGAAAGATTGTTAGGAGAGACATTGATGACATTTCATGGAATAAGAAGATTGGGTATCTAGTCACCAATTAAACTAAACATGTAAGGTCCATAGGTATGAATTTTTTTTAATGTAGATTATATTTGTCTGACAAGTTTTAATATTTATGTTTGAAAATCATATGAATCTATATTATAGGTCATTATTTTTTTTAAGATTCTCTAGTTTGTATCTTTTGAAAAGATAAAATAAGCTCATAATTAAGTAAAAAATACACTAGGAAAATTTATTACGGTTCTATAGTCCGATTGATTGTGATAATTCCTATTCTAGGAATTAAATGATCATCTGGAAAATTTTATTATTTTTTAGAAAAAATAATTCCTCTAGGAAAAACATAATGAAATGGTTTGTTTGAGATGATAAATCATAAATTGTAGAAATGGTTTTATCAATGATTATTTAAGGTGGCCTTTCTATTTTAGTCTTACATTAATCTATTGAAAGTGTCATATTTCTAAAAAACAATGATTCATCAAAACTAATCAAAAATTAAAAATTAGATATATGGACTGGAGAACATATTTATATGTATTTTACATTGATTTAGGGATTTTATAAATACAAACGATGATTTAAAAATCAATTTATTTAATACATATCATAAAACAATTATTTTTTATTTTTCTAAGGAAACTAAGTGATAATATTTCAATAATACTACCAAATATAATGTGTTTCTAGTTCGAATTAGTGTATTCCTTGATAAATAATATTTTAGTATAAGATTTAGTGAATGGAAGATTTAGGTGTGTTTGTCATAATAAAATTAACATGGTTTGTATAGTTTCTTCCTATAAATAATTCCAATAGAAAAAATAACATGAATATATTCATGATATTTGATAGGATGAAACCTTTTCACCAGTTGGGATGATGAATTGTATTCATATTATTTTCAGAGAAGGTCATTTTTATTATGAGAATTATTAAGTAGAAGTGAAATCCAATTTATTTCATGGGAATTTTTTCAAGGACATGTATATGATACAAACCAAAGGTTTTGAATTTTAAAGTGAAAATTATAAATTATAAAAGCTATAGTGGTCCATTTATAGATTGAAGCAGGCTTATCAATGTTTTAATATCACATTTAAGGATTAGCTTACATATTTTTCATTCTCCAAGAATATAGATGATTCCTGTATATATAAATATATTAGTGTATGTTCATTATTGTTTCTAATATTTTATGTTAATGACATTATTATTTTTGTAAATTTCATCTCAACACTTCACCATGTGGATATTTGGCTTGCTATATGATTATCTATAAAAGACAAGGGTTAATATTTCCTCATACAAGGTATAAATATCAATGGAGAAATATCAATGAGGATACCTAGACTCAGCCATGAAATATTAATTGGAATGGTGATATATAAGTTTAGCTTGGGGAAATAAAAAAGTATATTTTACTACATTTTATAGGAGAAAATTATAAGAATATTAGGGATACAAATAAATAATTACATAGGAATGATAGGATTACTTGTGTTCCCATCATATTTTATATCATGTATGGCATCTTCTGTACAAAACCTAATTTTTTTAATGGTTTAATATTATAAGTAAATACCAATACAATTCAAGTGTGAGACACTTAATTTTTGTAATATACATTCTTAAGTACATGTGAAGAACTAAGGATATTTTATTTACATTTTTAGTATTTGATTAGGTATATCTAAAAGGATCCATATATGTTAGATTCTAATATTATATATATGACTTGAAATCTCAATCAAATTTGGGGTTTTTTTAAAATGTGAAGCTATTTTTTAGAAGAATACCAAACCAGATACTCTTATGGAATCTCACAGAAAGGTACAACACATATCAATGTAACATGATATATAATAGGTAGTTTAGATCAATAAGTTCATTACTATATACATATTGTTTGCAAGCATCAAAGGAGAAATCAAGATTTACTATAGAAAAAATACATTTATTTCTCAGTCAAAGTAACCCTAGTCACACCATAGGACCAAACACATCCTTTGAAAATAACACCACATATGGTTGATCATTGAGAGGGGTTATGTAAATAGTAGTTAGGTGGCCAATATGATAATGGAGTGTATTATTTATAAAAAAATTACCACAAAAAAATCTGATGGTCATGTAAATTAACTTGGTATATATTACATGAGATATTGATGTAGTGGTTTTATAATGTATCATGTTATTATAATAAAATTAAAATCTGATTTTCATTCAATATTGTGTGTTGTTATTTACTTTACATGAATAGTCAATTGATTTTATCGCATCAATTTTTGGCTTCGAGTTGGTCCAAATTGATAATCATTACGACGTATCACGGGTTACAAAGATACGTTATAATAATCATGGATATAATATTATATTCAATATAAATTGTTTAATATGAGTTAAAATTAGTAGATTCATGGGGTAATAAGTTGATACCTATTAATTGCATTGAACCACTATGTTATATATCATGGAGTTTCATAAAATCATCAATATGAATAGAGGTGTATGCTATTTTTTTCTTTATAACATGAGGATTATGACATGCATATTATGATAACGTTCATAACATTATAAATTTCTTAAAAAATGAATTGTGAATTTTCTAATAAGGGGAGGTTGGGTATGTTGTTAATCATGTTGTCAGATGGAGAAAAACTAGGATAATATTTTCCACTTAAATAATATGTAACGGAATGTGACCTGTGATATTATTTGAATGAGGAAATGCATATCCATGATTACTTGAGTCACATATAATTTGTTCGACTACATGGATTATGAAAATGTGACATTCACATCATATATATGAATGAAATGTGTTATATTAATCAAACTATTCATTCTATTTCAAAAAATCAATAAATTATTAGATGGACTATATAATATAGACAATGTATTTTTTTCTAGTGGTCACTTAATTTCATTAAATGAAATATTTATAATGTATACATTTAACTTCATTGATACATTTTATGGTGTAAATATTAATATATATATATATATATATGACTATGTTTAATAGATATCCAGTATACCCATTATCAACTTGTGTAAAATTGATTCTTTACTAGAGGACACTCTTTGCATATATATATGAAACATGAATATTAAACTAATTATCAATGTTGCAATTTCTTATAGGTTCACATGTATAGAAACTATGATAAGTATATTGTATGGTATAAAGTGTTTGTTTTAAAATGAAGAGAGATTAATGAAACTGTATCTAAAAGTGTTTCGATGGTTTCACCAAGAGATATGATGTTTTGAATAATGAAATATGATATTTTTGGTAATATATGAGAATAATTATAGTTCATGTACAACAAAAAAAATTATGTATTTAGTTCAAGGATACATAGTATCCAACATATCTCTATTCATGAACCTGAGTTTACATTGATACAATCATTTCTATGTCTCATGTGATTAATCCAGGATGTACAACACTACCATTTCAGCTCAATGGTTTCCATTATTTTTAATCCATTATGTATATAGAAAATACTATAAAAACTACTATTTAAATATGTTAATGAATTAATCTACCATGAGGGTTTCATTTGATGAAACCCAATATAGATGAAATGTTCTTAATTTAAAAATTATTGGAAATGAAAATATAAAATGGGAATAGATCCCTCCTTTTAAAAAAATATATATGATAATTCTTCATTCCACTGTACCGATGATCAAAAATTTCAGTCAATTATTTCTATAGGATAATTCCTTTATGTAACATGTTCATCACCCTAACATAAGGTATTGGAACCACTTATGGGGTACAAGGGACCTCTAGATACATATTGAGATCCACAAGAAGGTTACCACCCATAGAGGTATGGGATATAGTCTCCATGTCTAAGATCTTCATGAATTATTCTCTATTTATGATAGACGTCGCTACTCTAGCATTCAAGATAAACAATGTTTTTTTATTTGTTGGTTCATGATAATAGTGATCCATTCATGGGTAAAATGTCATATATATTTATTTTTTAATCCTAATGATATTATATAATGGTGTATAAGAAACCATTAGATAAAATAATAAATTATTTTCTAGGATTACTATAATAATATTTCTCTTCATGATTAGATTCATCATTAGGAGGTTTCTTAATGATTTTTTACACCACTTGGAACATTCCTTCTTTCTGATGAATTATTACTATGTTTCTATGGAAATTTATAATGTTACTTATATTATTTTTTTTATATCAATTATATTTATTTAAATTCTAGTTTTAATTATGATGGTGTAATTTTTATCAATAATAGATGAATTTATCTTATGAGTATCAAGATTTTTGTTTTTAAAAAAAAGTCTTTTCAGATATATATTATCCCAATAATATCATTAACCCTTTTAAATGTACTTCATATCAATTGTTAGTCCAAGATATATGTTCTACTATGATTTTGGTTGGATTTATAATTTCCTCCATTTTATTGTAGTTAAGGTAAGAAATTAAGCTAATCATATCATATATGACTCTAAGATAGTTGAGAAGATAACTATTTTTTCAAGTCCTTCTTATGGATTCCAAAAACAATAATTTTTTGGACTCCTATACTTTAGAGTTTCCTACATAAGTTTGTGCTAAATATTACAATGGTATTTTTTTACCTAACATTTAGGTTTATTCATTTCAACCATGTTTTACACAATATAATCCATGGAAACATAAATTTTAGTGTAACCCATAATCAAATAATTAGGGTCCTCACATGTGTTTCCATTATAAAGAATCTAAAAAAATTATAATGGTATTTAAATATTTCTATATTCTCTCATATATTTTTATATATGCATGTTTGTATAGATTTACTTTTTAGTCCCTAATCATTCCATTAAATTAATACACTCAAACCTTGATGATCTGTAACAAATTAAAAAATTCATATTTTATGTTCCTAACCAAAAATAAAAAAACTATATTTACATGTATCTAAATTAATCAATTGAGTGAATTATATAAAACCATTTATTTTAATGATCTATAATCATATAATTTCATAATCCCCACTAGACTATGCATGATGTGATAAGTGGCCAATCCCCGTTATTTTAAATGGAATCATCAATTCAATCAGAAGACCATCTACCAAATATTTTTTACTCCATATATACATAAATTCAATCTTAATTATAATATATATATTTTTTAAACAATAATGGTACTTTAAACTTAAGAACACGACTCAAGAACAATCTAGAATCAAGATAAATAGAAACTAAGTCAATTATAGTCCCTATCATGTATCTATTTGAATACATGTATGATAACTTACAAAATAAATACAACACCTTAAAATTCAAAAAACATTATAATTCATAATATAACAAAATATAATCTTTGAATAACATATGCAATTAGTTAAATATATGAATAATTTTTATATTTAAACATCAGATACACAATTTTAAAAAATTCATAAATAATATAATTTTTAAAAACGTTAAAATTTAATATCCTCTTTTAACATTACATAAAATAAATAAACATGAACATTGCATATTTTATTAATATGAACTCCTTCATTCCACAATATATGTTATATTTTATGAAAAATAATACAGTAATGTAAACATTTCAAATATTATGTAAAGATATTAAATTAATTAATTATAAAATATGTTTTTTATTTAAATATTTGATCAAATCATCCAAAACACCTTTTGTAATGGATAAAAAAATCTGAAATATGACATTTCAATATAAATATTTTATAATATCATTTGTGATAAATTCAAAAATAATTACTAAAACATTTAAATTTCACCTTCTTAAAAAAATTATACACTATAAATTTAATTTATAAATTATTTTTTAAAATAGATCAAATCTCTAAAAAAAATTAATGTTTTAACGCCCCTAAACATTTTATGTGGGCCCTCTGAACATTCTTCGAAAATTATTTTTTCAAATTTTAACAAAAAAAATTATCATTAAAAAATTTAAGATCACTACTTATCACAATAGTGTTGTTCCAAACCCTTTTAGACAAGGCACCATGGTATAATTTATCTCACTTTAGTTTTATGTTCATATCATATCCACTTAAATTTTACATGATGTTTTAAGAAAAAATCATGGTTTTATTTTGGTAATGTCGTGTGGGTATTATGGAATCAAATTCAAAACAATCCACCACCATTGGACATAAGATTGAAGATATTTTATGCCAAATATTTTCAATAAAAACCTTTATTTGGTTGTTCTCCATGGTGGATGTCACCACCGTATAGTGATATGTTGACCCCATCATGTCAATGTCAAAAAATAATGCTCACTTTTTTATGATTCTTGTCTATGAATTTTTTTCATAAACTAAGGCATGATATTATAACATTTACAATACACCATCTAATTTTTATTACAATTGTATCATTGTTCTAGAAATATTTAAGAAATATTCCCATTTTTAAATTGACTACACCATAGAGACATGAATTTTTACTTTAATACATTCTTCATCCATTGAAATAATCAATTCAAATGAAATAGATGTTTCATTGATATCACATCAATATTTTAGAGTGGACAATGATTTTTTAACCACATAAAAAAATACTCACCAATATATATAAAGATACAATATATTATATGTCACGAACCAGGCCGGTGCGTCATCCGACCCGGCGCCCGACCCGGTCCGCGACATGGCCCGAAGGGCGTTCCCGATCCCCACGGGCTGGCAACAAGTGCCGGGCATCAAAACAAACTAGTTGGGAACGGTTTGGCCCATGAAAAAGATAAGCAAACATAAACTGAACAAGCATATAAATAAAGGAAAACAAACTGAACGACGTGGCAGCAGAAAAAGGAATAAATAAAGAAACACGACATAACTCAGGTGACCCCGTGGATCACCACGGTACGACAACCACTCACTTCCAAAAGCAATCCAAGACTGAAACCTGCAACTGAAAAGTAAAGTAGGTGTGAGCACCGAGATGCTCAGTAGGAAAGCCAAGAAAAACCACGCCCAATGCCCTTACCTTTAAAAAGAAATCCAATCATGCTAGTTTGAAAATAAGACATAATAAAATATTGTTTTCTCTTTTTTTCAAATTCAAGTCACGAGTTTTCATTTTCAAATAAAGCATTTTACTCTTACTATATTTTCAAATTAGGTTCCAAGCGTGCGTTAACATTTCAAAATGAAAAGAAACCAGTATGGAATAAAATGTGATTTTTACGAAACAAGTCACCAGGTATGAAACAACTGGAAAGAAAGTTACATCACAAGCAGCATGTCACAAAAGAGCACTATGGGTAATCCCTATAGGTAGCTAGAGTATGTGGGAACCTAGAGACCTCGTACCTCGGTGAAACGTGGCTTAGAAGGCCACGACTCTCAGAAAACGTGGCTTAGAAGGCCACGACCCTCAGAAATTCATGTGTTTAGTTAGTGTTGTTGTTGCGTCAATCCTGCTAGACAAACCGGGACGAACCCCTGCCGTTTCATCTAGCGTACTAGTCCTGGTCACCCACCTAGATACCCAAGGTTTCCCATGTGCTCTATTTCAAAGGGTGGTGAGGTTTTATCAAAAACATACAAAGGACATAACACTTTCTTATCCAAAGTCCATTTTACCTCTCACCACCGTTCTCCCTCCTTAAGCGTATCCCCGTTTTTATGTTACATAACATCGCATAAGCCTCTTTATTCGGCACATATCACAAATCACACACTTAACACACACATCATGTTTCTACAACAACGGGGCATGCATTAAGAGGGGTTTTGTTTCACTTTCGCAACCCATTCTCAAAGTGCCAAGTGGGCTTAATTAATCAAAATAAACATTTTTCATTTTGAACACATAATCACTCAACACTTAAGTTTCCAAAACCTTTTGAAAGTTCAATTAAACAACCAAGGTGATACATATTTAAAAGCAAGCTAGAAAACATGTTTAAATCTAAAAAGAAAAACATTGGAAATACTTATTACACGCTAAAATCATTGAGGAAACCACTTTTAAAGAACCATGACCATTTATGTATATACACACATATATATATATAGCTTGTGCATCTCATATAAAAGCAGAATACGCATTAAAAAAACACCAAGCAACAATGGAAATTCTAATTAAAGACTAGGGCATAGGGGACCTACCTCAAACATGTCGTTATTTGTCGATGGCCACTCGAACCGACACTTAGCGCACACATGCACATGCATTTATACATATATATATATACACCCCTAGATGCATTGCACATATTCCCCGCACCATGCGGGAATATGTGCAAAGAGGGCATATATATGTACATGCCTTACCCTATGCATGTACATGTAGGATTCTCAAAACCAGCAGCCCAAAACCATCGAAGCAAGGACCAGCGCACTACATAAATAATTTAATAAAATAATTAAACACCGAACAATCTACATAACGTTTCAAAATAACATAAATGGGTTTGCGCTAACAACACACCCATTTAATATAACACAAGAATTAATCGCATAAACCATAATCGTCATCTGCAACAATAGAGCTCAACAAGGGAAATCAATATCACATCACAACTACCAGTTGGACCTTCACTCATTTCATAAACATTTGAAAATCCATTTATAAACAAATCTGAATTTTTTTTTTATACATAGTTCCAAAGGAAGGCAGAAGTATATTCAAACGTACCAACATAAATCCAAGAAAACCCCATAACCATTTTATAAAACCAAAAGCCCTTTTTAAACTAGAGAAACCAATCAAACACAAGGGCACCACATGCTAAAAAAATCATTTTGCCTAAAGTTCAATCATCAAGTGTATTTCAAAAATAAAACTTTTATTGACATTTTTATCAAACATAAAGAATGGATAAAACTTCATTTCAAAAACCAAGTTGCATTTTGCAAAGAAACCCTCCATTTCAATTAGAAGTGAAAACCCCATTTCAAATCATCTGAAGTCGAACCTCGATTATAAACAAAAATACCATTAAAAGATTTGATAAACCCCCTAAAAAAATTATGAATCAACTCCAAACAGTATTACTGATCTTTGAACGCGAACGCCAAAACAAAACATCCTATAAGGCCAAACACACCCCAATAATATGATTAAACAGAATTTTTAACCCTTACGCGACATAATAAACCAACAACAAAGTTTATGAAACACAGCAAAAGGCCCAACATGGGTTTTCACAAAATCAAAACATGCTTATCAAATAAACATGCTACTAAACATATTCAAATCCTATCAAATGTCAAGTAAAAATATATTCGCACCAAGTAAACAAATAAATGAGTATGCCACATTAACCAAATAAGAGAATTAATTCATCAAACAGCAATAATACATGGAAACTCTAACCTTCGGTGTCGAATTTCTCGCAAATTGGTGCGAAACTCAAATCGCACTATAGTCGCACCGCACAGAGATCAAATTGAACCCTAAAACAAGGGATTGAACCCAAAAACATCAAAATAGAATCCTAAAACAAGAACCCTATGAGCATCAAAACCCTAAGGAGGAAGAAGGTTACCAAAGTGGGAGCTCGGGGGGTTGCGGGTCTCGGCGAGCGTGGAGGGCGAAACGGCGGCCGGAGGTGCGGCGAGCAGTCCGGACGGGAGGGAGGCCGCGAGCAGGCCGGACGGGAGGCGCCGGACGCGGGAGGGTGGCGCGGCGACCCGGCGGGGAGAAGGGGGTGCGGCGTAGGGTTCGGCGCAGGGGAAGGAGGGGTAGCGCGAAGGGGGGGGGAAGGGGAGGGGTCCCGAGCGAGAGAGGGTGAGGGAGGAAGGAAAAGGAGAGAAAAAAAAGAAGAGAAATAAAAGAAATAAAAACAAATAAATAAAAATGAAATAAAAATAAAAATAAATAAATAAAATAAATAAAAATAAATAATTAAAAATGAAATAGAAATAAAAATGAATAAAAATAAATAATTAAAAATGAAATAGAAATGAAAATGAATAAATAAAATGAATAAAAATAAATAAATAAATAAAAATGGAATAGAAATAAAAATAAATAAATAAATGAAATCTGAAAATAATATTATATTATTTAGTAATGTTAGACACTACGCACGGTCACGCACACAACCGCGCGCCATAGAACAACCCAAGTGTGTGTGTGTGTGTGTGTGTGTGTGTGTATATATATATATATATATAACCGGTTCAAACTGCAAATTTAAAAACTAGCCCCAAAATAATTAAAATAAAGTAGCTGGCATTGCCAAGTCAAAAACGTACATTTATCAGCAACGCAAAACTCAAGTAGAGTCCATCACGCACCTCGACATGACAAATTTAATTCCAAATAAAAATTATAGAACAAGAATAAAATTAAAAGTCATTGCCATAGTGCGGAGTTCGGGTGTGACAATTCTCCCCACCACAAAAACTTTCTGCCCCCAGAAAGTCACCAAGCCAAACGAGGAGACAAACTCGAGCTTGAAACTAAATGTGGCCAACAAAATCACAACTCGGCGTGACTTTTCACTCCATCAGTCACACTCGACCCACTCTGAGGGGAACTGAAAAGAAAAGAACCATCAGGAAACGAGGAGGGTTCTCCCCACCACAAGAACCCAACTAACACAACCGACATTGAGGCTCTTAGCATGAACTAACTCTGGAACTGCTAACTTGATCCAAAAGGGAACCACCACATAGACCAAACCTCGAAAAAGGAACTTCAAGATTCATGGCGGGTCTCCCCACCATTTAAGAACTGACCAGCTGAAGCCAATTAGCGCAGAATAATACGAGAAACCTAGCACAAATCGACCTATGAACTCTCTACATAAAGCAGACCCCAACCACATGGGGTCATCGACGAAAGACCCCAAACCGAGTAGCGGAACAAACCCCTATTCATTATCTCCCAAGATGCAAATGTCTCGAAAACGAGTGCATCCCAAAACAAGAACGGGTTACGCTTGAGGAGGCGCAGCTACAGGAATTACAAGAAAACAAGATCACCATGCCTTTTTACAACCACGGTGGGGTATTGAAAGAACAAAGACCACAACGAGAAAAAGAGACCTTTGCGCCTCTTACAGAAAAACCGAACCTTCAAAGATGGGAGAGATGAAACAGGGAAATTCAGAACGTCCCCATTTAATCATTGGAGACAAAAATTAGACCATGGTGCCCCACACCCAATGATTCCTGAATGCGTGAAGAGCTTCGCTCCGAGACCTGTGGTTGGAGCTCTGATGTCTTGAAGCATCTGCTGCCCCGCAGTCAGGAGCTGACATTCTCCTGTCGAGATTCATCCTGACGAAGCCGCTAGCAGAACCTCTCTAGGTTTCCCAAACAGCCACACTGTCGACAAGTCTTAAATGAATGACGATAAGGAGACCTAAAGTACCCAAACCGGCAACACAAGAAGCGAACAAGAGAGTGGCCCGACTAATAGAAGATGGAGTTGATAATGAAACTTGTCTGAGATGGGTTCCTCTGGTTCGCTCTCACCGAATGGGGGAATCATCCCAAGCACCAAAGGGGACCGGTCCTTGAACAATAGACGAAGACCCCACACAAGAGAAACATTAACTGTTTCTGTGAGATTATCTTTGGAGAAAAGGGAACCAACTTCTTGAGATGCCCAACGTAGGCCTTCACTATTAGTTGGCATTGCTGGAAACTCACAAGCCTTGTCGCTTCCATCACCTCAACTTCCACAAATATAAACCATATAATGAGAGTGGTCCTAAGCACCTTCCAAGTCATACCGTCATGCAATGACACTAGGGTTATCTCCTCCACCAATCCCAAGTTGCACCTTCAAATGGACCTGAACCAACACAGACTCTCTTAGCTTTAGGAGTTCCCAATAACATGAAAACACCAATGACTTCACCATGCCAGTTTGTTACCTTCTATAGATCACGATCACTATAAAAGATGGACATCAACCGAAAAGAATTCAATTCCACCACCCCGCTAAGAGTCTAGGTAGAACCAGCAACTAGAAGTGACTCACTAGAACTTTCTGGGACTTTTCTGGGTGGCATACTCAAAAACAAGGGGCACAAATCCGAATCAAAACTCATCATAAATCAAAATTTCACACCTCAATCACAAACGAAAGCTCAAACTCAAATCACTATTCCAACCACAATTCAGTACGTCAAAACCAAGAACTCACGAAAAGGAACACCCAACACGAAAAGAGAACGCTAAACAATTCCTCGCTCACTTTTCTAAACATTTGAAAAACCCTTTTTGAAAACCATCTTTCAGCAAACAAAACAACTTAAATATCCACCATTAATATCCCATGAAGTCTCACACATACATATCCATGTGCTAGCTCAAGCACTCATCCACTCACATCACCAATTCCTCCACTTTCCACATGCGCACCTCAATGTATGTGATCCCTCATAGGAATACCAAGGGTCAATTCAAGACACTTCTCATTTTCAAAACAGATCATTCAGCATAAAGCACAAATTCCCAACCAATTTGAAAAAAAATAACTTATCATCAAAGCAATACATTTCAAATTTCCAAAACATTTTCCAATTCACATTACAAAAATTGTAACTGAGATTTCAAAACAACTTCCAAAACACCTCTCATTTTCCCTTTTGAAACCACACATTTGCTAAAAGAAAACAATTTCCATTTCAAAACCACTTTTCCACTCTAACACCACATTCCCAATTCAAACCACCTTCACAAAAATCCATTTTCATTTTTGAGATGTACTCACACCAACCAAAATTAAGGTCAAACATAACTCACATTAAAACATCCAAAAATAAGGGACTAGTGGTTATACCAGCCCGGTAACATGGCTTAGCAGACCATGCTCCGAGCGGGCATCCACCACAGGAAGTATCTTGAACCGTGCACTCGGGTTGTACATGGGTCGCTACTCCATGCAAGTCTGCCGCGTAACACTGGCTCACTTCCTTGGTCATCCCTCATCCACACATACCAATCCAAAGAAGAAAATTCAAATCCTGGACTACCCCTGGAAACTCGAGTCTCGGGACGAGCAAGGGTTCATGACGTCCTTCCCACACCTACCTCTCGAGTCCCGACACACCTAATAACCAAGCTACTTGACACCCCAAATAACAAGGGCACCTCTGATACCATTTTGTCACGAACCAGGCCGGTGCGTCATCCGACCCGGCGCCCGACCCGGTCCGCGACATGGCCCGAAGGGCGTTCCCGATCCCCACGGGCTGGCAACAAGTGCCAGGCATCAAAACAAACTAGTTGGGAACGGTTTGGCCCATGAAAAAGATAAGCAAACATAAACTGAACAAGCATATAAATAAAGGAAAACAAACTGAACGACGTGGCAGCAGAAAAAGGAATAAATAAAGAAACACGACATACCTCAGGTGACCCCGTGGATCACCACGGTACGACAACCACTCACTTCCAAAAGCAATCCAAGACTGAAACCTGCAACTGAAAAGTAAAGTAGGCGTGAGCACCGAGATGCTCAGTAGGAAAGCCAAGAAAAACCACGCCCAATGCCCTTACCTTTAAAAAGAAATCCAATCATGCTAGTTTGAAAATAAGACATAATAAAATATTGTTTTCTATTTTTTTCAAATTCAAGTCACGAGTTTGCATTTTCAAATAAAGCATTTTAATCTTACTATATTTTCAAATTAGGTTCCAAGCGTGCGATAACATTTCAAAATGAAAAGAAACCAGTATGGAATAAAATGTGATTTTTACGAAACAAGTCACCAGGTATGAAACAACTGGAAAGAAAGTTACATCACAAGCAGCATGTCACAAAAGATCACTATGGGTAATCCCTATAGGTAGCTAGAGTATGTGGGAACCTAGAGACCTCGTACCTCGGTGAAACGTGGCTTAGAAGGCCACGACCCTCAGAAAACGTGGCTTAGAAGGCCACGACCCTCAGAAATTCATGTGTTTAGTTAGTGTTGTTGTTGCGTCAATCCTGCTAGACAAACCGGGACGAACCCCTGCCGTTTCATCTAGCGTACTAGTCCTGGTCACCCACCTAGATACCCAAGGTTTCCCATGTGCTCTATTTCAAAGGGTGGTGAGGTTTTATCAAAAACATACAAAGGACATAACACTTTCTTATCCAAAGTTCATTTTACCTCTCACCACCGTTCTCCCTCCTTAAGCGTATCCCCGTTTTTATGTTACATAACATCGCATAAGCCTCTTTATTCGGCACATATCACAAATCACACACTTAACACACACATCATGTTTCTACAACCACGGGGCATGCATTAAGAGGGGTTTTGTTTCACTTTCGCAACCCATTCTCAAAGTGCCAAGCGGGCTTAATTAATCAAAATAAACATTTTTCATTTTGAACACATAATCACTCAACACTAAAGTTTCCAAAACCTTTTGAAAGTTCAATTAAACAACCTAGGTGATACATATTTAAAAGCAAGCTAGAAAACATGTTTAAATCTAAAAAGAAAAAATTGGAAATACTTATTACACTCTAAAATCATTGAGGAAACCACTTTTAAAGAACCATGACCATTTATGTATATACACACACATATATATATATAGCTTGTGCATCTCATATAAAAGCAGAAGACGCATTAAAAAAAACACCAAGCAAAAATGGAAATTCTAATTAAATACTAGGGCATAGGGGACCTACCTCAAACATGTCGTTATTTGTCGATGGCCACTCGAACCGACACTTAGCGCACACATGCACATGCATTTATACATATATATATATATACACCCCTAGATGCATTGAACATATTCCCCGCACCATGCGGGAATATGTGCAAAGAGGGCATATATATGTACATGCCTTACCCTATGCATGTACATGTAGGATTCTCAAAACCAGCAGCCCAAAACCATCGAAGCAAGGACCAGCGCACTACATAAATAATTTAATAAAATAATTAAACACCGAACAATCTACATAACGTTTCAAAATAACATAAATGGGTTTGCGCTAACGACACACCCATTTAATATAACACAAGAATTAATCGCATAAACCATAATCGTCATCTGCAACAATAGAGCTCAACAAGGGAAATCAATATCACATCGCAACTACCAGTTGGACCTTCACTCATTTCATAAACATTTGAAAATCCATTTATAAACAAATCTGAATTTTTTTTTATACATAGTTCTAAAGGAGGGCAGAAGTATATTCAAACGTACCAACATAAATCCAATAAAACCCCATAACCATTTTATAAAACCAAAAGCCCTTTTTAAACTAGAGAAACCAATCAAACACAAGGGCACCACATGCTAAAAAAATCATTTTGCCTAAAGTTCAATCATCAAGTGTATTTCAAAAATAAAACTTTTATTGACATTTTTATCAAACATAAAGAATGGATAAAACTTCATTTCAAAAACCAAGTTGCATTTTGCAAAGAAACCCTCCATTTCAATTAGAAGTGAAAACCCCATTTCAAATCATCTGAAGTCGAACCTCAATTATAAACAAAAATACCATTAAAAGATTTGATAAACCCCCTAAAAAAATTATGAATCAACTCCAAACAGTATTACTGATCTTTGAACGCGAACGCCAAAACAAAACATCCTATAAGGCCAAACACACCCCAATAATATGATGAAACAGAATTTGTAACCCTTGTGCGACATAATAAACCAACAACAAAGTTTATGAAACACAACAAAAGGCCCAACATGGGTTTTTACAAAATCAAAACATGCTTATCAAATAAACATGCTACTAAACATATTGAAATCCTATCAAATGTCAAGTAAAAATATATTCACACCAAGTAAACAAATAAATGAGTATGCCACATTAACCAAATAAGAGAATTAATTCATCAAACAGCAATAATACATGGAAACTCTAACCTTCGGTGTCGAATTTCTCGCAAATTGGTGCGAAACTCAAATCGCACTATAGTCGCACCGCACAGAGATCAAATTGAACCCTAAAACAAGGGATTGAACCCAAAAACATCAAAATAGAATCCTAAAACAAGAACCCTATGAGCATCAAAACCTTAAGGAGGAAGAAGGTTACCAAAGTGGGAGCTCGGGGGGTTGCGGGTCTCGGCGAGCGTGGAGGGCGAAACGGCGGCCGGAGGTGCGGCGAGCAGGCCGGACGGGAGGGAGGCCGCGAGCAGGCCGGACGGGAGGCGTCGGACGCGGGAGGCCGGACGGAGGGAGGCCGCGAGCAGGCCGGACGGGAGGTGCCGGACGCGGGAGGGTGGCGCGGCGACCCGGCGGGGAGAAGGGGGTGCGGCGTAGGGTTCGGCGCAGGGGAAGGAGGGGTAGCGTGATGGGGGGGGAAGGGGAGGGGTCCCGAGCGAGAGAGGGTGAGGGAGGAAGGAAAAGGAGAGAAAAAAAAGAAGAGAAATAAAATAAATAAAAACAAATAAATAAAAATGAAATAGAAATAAAAATAAATAAATAAAATGAATAAAAATAAATAATTAAAAATGAAATAGAAATAAAAATGAATAAATAAAATGAATAAAAATAAATAATTAAAAATGAAATAGAAATAAAAATGAATAAATAAAATGAATAAAAATAAATAAATAAATAAAAATAAATAAATAAATGAAATCTGAAAATAATATTATATTATTTAGTAATGTTAGACACTACGCACGGTCATGCACACAACCGCGCGCCATAGAACAACCCAAGTGTGTGTGTGTGTGTGTGTGTGTGTATATATATATATATATATATAACCGGTTCAAACTGCAAATTTAAAAACTAGCCCCAAAATAATTAAAATAAAGTAGCAGGCATTGCCAAGTCAAAAACGTACATTTATCAGCAACGCAAAACTCAAGTAGAGTCCATCACGCACCTCGACATGACAAATTTAATTCCAAATAAAAATTATAGAACAAGAATAAAATTAAAAGTCATTGCCATAGTGCAGAGTTCAGGTGTGACATTATATTTATTTTTTTCTAAATTAAATATATAAATAATGACATACCTTTAAAAGAATCATCCAAAACTGGCCAATAGATTTGTAATGATCTCAATACAGATCATTGTAGAATTCCCAAAAATGATACTTATTCATAGGGTAGCCATGTTTGGGATGAATCTTACTACACATACTTAGGATCTTTTATTTCTCAAAGCATGATGAACCATGGTTTGAATATAGATAGTGAGAGAGAAACATATATTTGGATTTTAGGTGAATTGTTTGATAGAAAGCAGAAACAACATCCCATGTTATATGTAACACCCAATGATTTTAAAATTTTAAAATCATGTCATAAATTTTATATAACAAACAAAAATAAGTTTAAATGAGAATGTAACACCCTGATATAATATGATATAATTCTCTTTAAATTAATTCATTCTATTCGATAACCTTTTAAACACCTAACCCCAATCCTATATGAACCATGTTATAGATTTTTTTTATAATCTGTCCATTAAATTATAATGTTTAAATATGAATATGAAAATTAATAAAATTATATTGTTTACACATATATATGAAAAATTTAAAAGGTTATATATTTATTTTAAATAAAAGAAGAACCATTAAAAGGGGAAAATTGTTTCCAAAAATAAAATTTCTAAAAGGTTGTTTCATCACACATTGCACACATAATAAAATATTTACTTTTACCAATTTTTTTAAATAAAATTCAAAATAAATTTATTTTATTTAATTAGAATACAAAATTTTATATAGGGTGAAATTTTTATATTTTCAGAAAATATTGAATTTTTAGTGAGTTCTAAAAATTACAAATTTTCTTAAAACAATCAAAAAATTAAATAATTTAAATGGATCCTTATGATATGAATTTAATTTCAAGTAACATAATTAGTATTTATCACTATTTAATCAAATTATTTTCATATGAATCACATTTATACTTTATTTTATTATACATCTATTTTTTATTTAAAAAAACATTTTTTCTATAAACTAATTTGAAGTGAATAATGTTTTACCATTTTAATTAATAAAAATTACCACTAACAAGGAATAATTTGAACTAAATTTATAGTTATAAAAATTTATTTTTCTTTAAAAAATCGTATAATTATTATTTTTATTCATACATATAATATAATATCATCATTTCATTGAAAATTACATTACTTGAAAATCCTTTTTAATTTCATCTATATGATTAATTTTAAAATAATTTAAAAAAATTATATTAATTAAATTTTAAAAAATGGGTTCAATATTTTGAATAATCATATTTAATAATATCTAATAAGTTAAACAGATATTTTTTGCAAAAAAATATAGAAAATAGTAAAAATAAGTTGTTGTGATTAAGGTAAAAATCAGTTTACAAGGGTTTTAAACTAAGAAGATAAGAGAAATAATTACCTAGAAACATGTATAAAACCAATGGGATGGTTATATTTAATGATCATATCATATAATTATTTATAATGGAATATTTTTAGGCATGTTTAATGAGAAAAATATAGGTATTTCTTTATATATTCAGAAACTCTATGACTGAACAATTCCCCACTTATAAAATGTCGATCGCAATTCTCTTCTCTTTACACTTCCAAAAAACGTTTATTCATAAAATACATAATAAATAAAAATATTTGCCCTATCCTAATATCTTATATCTCTTTATTTGATTATAAATCCATCCTAGGAATGATTTTGGTGAAATACTGAAGAAGATTCCCAAAGAATAGGTAACATTCTTAAATTGGGGTTTTAATTTTATTTCTTCTTTCACCTTATTATAACAATATAAAATGATGATAATATAATAACTTCAGTATATAAAAAATATTGATATTTTATAATTATAATATCATATTCTATAGGTTTCCCCCCTTCGTAATTTTCGGAACGAAATTGTCGATCATCTGTATAGAGGAATATTACCTCATGAATTGATGTAGCACATTTTACATCAACACCAATCTAGATTGATATAATGATTTATTTATCATATTTATATAAATTTTTTGATATTTGAATTATGATATCACATATAATTTCTTATTTTCTATTTCATGGAGTGATACGATATTATCACTCATGTGTACGGTGAACAACTGTGTCACAAAGATATGTGATTCCTCTTATTATTATGATTTACATGAAAGGTATTAATGACAAAGATAACTAATATAATTTATATTTAGGAGCAAACCATACTTATATAAATATAATATAACATATAGCATCTAACACCCTAATATTTTAAAAGAGGACCATTGTGTTGTATTTCATATATGACAAGCAATACTACTCATAGAGGAAATGTGTCACCCAGATACTTTTTGATGTGTTTCTTATTAAATAAATTAAATATCATAAATAAATTTTTATTCATGAAACAAAATGTTTATGTGAAACCTATTAATCATTTAAAATATTATTACTTAAATAAAACCATTATAACATAGTCTTTAAAATATCAACCGTGTATATGACTAACTAAATTATGAATCTTAATTTTTTATATTTATAAAATAAATTCCATGATTATATATTTATAAAAAATAAAATAATAACCATTTTAAAGAGAACAATTTTTTTTCTAAACAATTGTTATTTTTTCACAAGAGGCGGATTTTTCATGATTTTCAATCATATTTTAAAATTATTTTAACCACATTTTGAAAAACAAAATTGATAAAAATTAACATCCTTACTAAATTATACATGTAAAAATATTCATAAATTTATATTTCTAAGAATTTTTTGAAAAGATTTATTTTTTCAAAAATATTGATTTTTTTCGAAACATCCATTTTATTTAAATTTTTAAAAACATTATGTTATATTTTGAATTTTTTTTAATAAAATTTAGTTTAATTATATTAATATTTATCTAATTTATGTAACTTTAATAATATTTATATTGAATTATATTATAAAAATGTATTAAACTATTGAATGTTCTTTAATATAAAACCAACAGTTTTAAAATGTTTACAGGTTTAATTTTAAGTTACATTATTACACTTATGAGAGATTAATTTTTAAAAATAAGTTAATTATTTTTACTAAGAATAATTTGTACAATATAATTAGTTAAACATAATTTTTAACATAATGTATATAGAAAAAATAAAAAATTATTTAATTTGGTTATGTTAAAAACTTGTTTACAAAGAGTTAAACTAATAATATATGGGACAAAAAGAACCGATAAAATTTCTGATTCCTATTTATTGTAATATTTATACCATAAATATCATAATATTAAAAAATAATATATTTTAAAGCCTTTATAATGAGAAAAACATTGGTGGAATTCTTTCATTCCAAAAAAAAACAAACTATTCCACCTCCCCTACTTAAAAAAGGACCGCCCTAGTCTCTCATATCCACACTTCCAAACCAAATTTATTAAGTCATTCCCTAAAAAATTAACAAATATAATTCTATAACACCTATACTATAATAATTTTTTGTAATAAATTCATCGATTTAGATATTTTTATGTTAACTAAAGAATTTGTCCGAAAAAAGTTATAACGTCCTTAACCAAGCGTTTATGTTTATTTATTCTTCCATAGACTTAAAAAATAATTAGACCATAATGATATAATAGCATCATTATATTATAATTACTAATATTTTTATGTTAATGTAATGACATAAAACCATCCCCTCTACCAATTGGGAAACAAAACAGCTGATCGTGTGTGTGACAGTCTATCACAGCGCGAACAAATATATTTTGTTTTCATGACTACTTCTCAAGAATGGATATAATGATATATATAAAGTTTATATTTTATATTTATGATATAATGTTGGACTCATGCTTGCAAAATTTCCTCAAGAACCTATATCATATGTTGTTAATGACCATCAGTTTAAGGGTGGTATGGTGTCCTCTAAATCATCTGTGTACCCGTCACCCTCTGCAATCATTTTAAAAAATGAGATACAAACCAAGTGTCCCTATCTAAAATGATAGTGGGAAGGACCCTATGACATCGTACTATATCACCGATATTCAAACTCTCAATATCATCAACTATGAAGGTACCCTTGATCTATGGAAAATTATAAACCTTTATGAGACTACAAAAAAAAATCCACATAATATCTCTACCTCAGGGTGACGTTGGTAAACCTATCCCAAAATACGTCGTGATGACATCCAATTTCAACCTAGGAATAGGTAGCTATTATAAAAGTATAGCTAATCGCTGATTTTCTTCCTCCACTTGATAATATGTGGAATATATTTTAACAAAAACATCTACCTAAAATTTCAAACACAACCACTTGTACTAAAGATGTAAATAATTATACATCTGGGTAAATATAGGTTTCCCCACATAAACTGTGGCACAAAATGCCTGAATCTTCTCCTCATTTATATCCACTAGAAACCAAATGATTCAATGAATACATATTATCTCATCCTCCCCTATTGTCCAACCATGAGATGGTTTCTCACCTACCACACCCTCCCAAAAGAGTTGGCCCTATGAGTCTAATAGATGCCTCATCATCACTCTATCCAGTAAGGTATATGTCATAGCTAATGATAAAATAATATTTTATAATTTACTATCAACCACCTCCAAGTACATATTAGAGGAAAAATAAACATGAGTTTCCACTCACTACTGGCATATGTAACATCCTGTTTTGGGGTAATATTTCTCAATGCATCGTCCACTACATTGAGTTTTCCAAGATTAAAGGGTAGTTTGAAGTCAAAATTCTATAGGTACTCAACCCAACCTTGCTATATCAGATTTATATTAGACTGTATAAATATTTACTTGAGGATTTTTTGGTCCATGTTCACCAAAAAATTCTCTCCCACTAAATATGTTCTCCATCAACATTAATATGGAACAACAATAGCTTACTGAAGATCATGGGTTAGTTATTTCCTCTCGTGTGCCCTCAGATTTTAGGAATTGTACACCATGACTCTATCCCCCTACATGAGAACTTATACTATATTGATACCTTATACATCACAATAAATAATGTATAATCTTAACTAATTAATATTAATCAAGACCATTGATTATTTCAATCTCCCTTTAAGATACCAAAATGTTGTCTCATAGTTATATGACCATAAAAATTCAAATCCTTCTTAATTAAGCCTGTGTGTAGTATTGCAGGATCAGTCCTATGTAAAATTCCTTCAATAACTAATTATCACCAAGAATCTATGTATGTCAAATATTTTCATGGGATTCTCCTTGGAAATTATACATCTCATATTCTTAAGTATACTAATACTATGGTCTCTGAGATTATATTTCCAAAGAAGATAATTATATCTTCCAGAAGTGGCATGTTGTGAGCTTAGCGTACAAAAAATTCCCTTAGGTGTATTAGAAATGATATCAAGATGTTTCTCATGGTCATTTCAATTTTTAGAATACACCATGATATATCCCCTTAAAACCACCAGAAACAAATCCTAATTAAAAAGGAAAACTTTGTTTATTGTTCCCCTGAAAACTATGAACACATTTTTAAGACCAAACGGCATGACCAAATACTCCTATAGATCATAACTTCTAATGAAATATTTACAATATATGTCAACATTTTGAATGTATTTCTTGTGATATTCATATCTCAAATCAATTTTCAAGAACACCTAAGTTCCTCAAAGCTAATCAAAGTGGACATCTATCTGTGGTAAGGGATACAAGTTCTTAGCTATTAAGTAGTTCAATTTCAAATATTTCATGTACTACATATAGTCACCATATTCATTTTTTTGAAAAATGTATAGGAGAACCCAATGATGAATTATTGGGTCGAATAAAACCATTTTCCTCAAAATTATTTAGCTTCTTCTTAAGCCTTAACTCCTTTTTCATAGCCATATTATAGGGGGAATAGATAATGACGAACCTCCTATAACTTACATGCTATAAAAATACAACACTCTATTATGAGGAAGACCAAAAAATCATCTGAGAAAACATCCCTGAATGATAAATAACTGAAGGAATGTATTCTTAATGTGCTTCCTGGTCATTCAGATAAAAACTAATAATCTTGGTTGTCTTCTTGCCCAACCCAAAATTCTCTGGTCCATCTATTCTGGATTAGAAATCCCATCCACCCATGTGGGTATAAACTATTCCCTCTAGTGATGTGAAATACATCCCATCGTAATAGAAGTCAACATAGCCTTTATAGGACACTTCTAGTCCATCTTTAGTTTGAATTCAAACATGGTCATCACAATGATGGAATGATTCCAAATATAGTGACACACACCTACATCAAGAGGTAATCCTAGAACTGATGAAAATCCTTTATTTTAATTCTTAGTGGAGTGTCAGGAATACAAAATCCGTTAAAAAATTCAACTACAAGCCTGAGTATTTCCACAATAGGTACTGACATAAAACTTTGTGATTCACATGCATTCAAAATTTATTAAATAATAGTACAGGATCCTAGTATTTTAACTCTCACAATAGATGGTATTTCACCCCTCTCCTCTGGAAGAGGATCTAAAAAAATATCTTTTTTGAAAATCAACCTTGTGTCACAACCTCACTACCTAGGGAAATCCCACACTACTGTCTTGTAAGAACTAATATCTGGCTACCTTTATCATGACCACCACCTCCTCAGCATGATTGACCAATACTTCTCTAAAACCATTCCTGGCCTGTAGTAATGAAACATTATATAAGACTTTTTGTCAAAGATGACCTTGTCTACTCAATGTTTGAGGGCATGTATTATAGAAACATTTCACATAGAGAATCCTTCCATATGCATGAAACCCAATTCGGTTGTGATCTCATTGATTCATAATGTGTCTCCATCTACCATACTGGTGATAGAAAACTACATTTATATCATTATCATCCAATATTATACTAATCTCACAGTAAGACATAGAAAGGTTCTTCCATACTAATGATTTTGAACCACTAGGTCGAGAGACTATAATTCTCTTATATGCACCCCCATATTCTCCCAATTTTTACTCAATAACTAGAACTTGATTCAGTGTCCCTGAAATATAGTTCAATTTGAATATATTGAAAGATATTTAATGTCATTTTGGTGACCTTCCTTGAATATTATTTCTCTCAATAAATCGCCATAAAGGCACATCAGTACAAAATGATGTATCTCTGTAATGAATTCTATGTAATCCATTAAAATCATAGCACCCTACTCTAGACCTATGAACTCATGAGCCCAGTGTGCCCTCAGATTGTCAGTATAATATTATTAATAAAATTTGGTTTGTAAATAATCCCAAACCAAACCTCATAGCCTATTAACCTATGTCAAAACATTCGACCAAAACTCTTTTTCTCATTGAATCATATATGTAGTGATTTTCACTATCCTCTTCGGACATGTCTTGCAAAGACCCAAAGCTGAACATACATGGAAATTACATTAATTTTGTGGAATACTTAATACATAAAAAAACAAACACACAAGGACCGTAATATTTTAGTGTCTTTGGAAACACATAACATAATCTTCTAATAGTGGTGAAAGATCTTCAACATCTCCCATAAAGATCTTCCCCTTTTGTTGTCTTACCTAAAACCTTTCTTTATATCCTGGGGAAAAGAAAACATATAAAGGGTGATCTCAAATGATCAGTATGGGTAATAATGGAGAAAATAAAACAAAACATATACATTTTAACATAAAAGCATGAACATAATGTTTAAACATCGAAATCTTGAGCAATGACATAAAACATGGCAGTACGTAAGGCATTGATCACAATTAATCATCAATCATGATAAAATATCATGGGAATAAAACATGTAATTGTGGAAAACCATTAGGCACTTGATATTATTTCTATATTAGCCAAGGCATTGCTTCTAAGACCATCTTAGTGGACAAAGTCCCTTTCTGAATAGAGTCCACTCCTCATTCCAGTCCTGTAACACTAAACCAGATTAACTTACCATTCCTGCCATGTCTATCCCATGAGATATAAATCTTTACCCAATGAATCGGAGTGATATATAGGTCCCACCCATCTCATAATGAAATCATTCTTACTTGTTCCATAACATGAACATAAATCATTCATCATTATCCAAAGTATAAAATGGGTTTCATAAACATCATTCCAACATAACATAATCCATACAGAAAAATGGATATCATTTCATTATAAGAAAATTAAAACCATGTAAATCATAAGGATATTATACTAGAAACATACACATATGAAACAATGTCATCTTAGATGGAAAATGGTTTTGATAAAACATTTGAAATAAATTCTTGAGGAAAATATCCTTTCTTATTAAAAATCATTTTCTTTTCACAAAATCTAATGCAATTTTAAAAGAAAATGATTTTTTTGAAAATAGTCATGAAATATTGTAGATTAATATTCATTAAAATAAGGAGTTATAAAACCCTAAAAATCTGTTCATGCCGTATAAGTTAAAAAAACATTCTTCTCGTACTTTGGTCAGAAAAGTCAAAAAGTACCACATATTTTAAACAAATGAAAAATTCCTTCCATAACACAAATTAAAAGTCAAAGAGGGGTAAAAATGACTTTAAAAATACATGGAATAATATTAAACACTTTATGAAAAACATTTGTTTATGGACATGGATGAAAAATATAACCCCAGAAAATACTTACGAATAAACAATCTCGGATAAGAACGAGATTGGAATAGTTATCCCTTACCTTATGTCCAATTTCTTTTGTATCTGTCTGAGGATCCTGTATAGTGGGTTTAAACATATTATTAACTTTTAACAGAACCATAATAATATTTATGATATCATATATGATTCTTTTACGACTTTATATTATCCGTTAATTTTTCAATTCCATGTTAAAGCAGCGTTTTGGGTAAAATCGTTTCATTTATCGTCCGCATTTTGACTTGTAATTATTAATATGATTACTTAGATCATGATTAATTAATTAAAAAATATAAAACATGATTTATATATAATATATATTTATAATATACATATATATAATAGATTGATAAATGGAACGAAATACACCATTCATGGAGACGGTAGGCCATACGTAGGCATGAACGTTGTGTTTCGTTTCCTTATTGAATTGAATGGAATTAAGTAGATGAAATACATATATATATATACATAAATACAGTTGCATTATTATGTCATATATTTCATGATTACTTATTATATATATACTTTGTAATCATTCTTTAATTGTTAACATGGAAAATGAATCTCATCGCGTCATGGAGACGGTAATCCGTATGTACGTAAGAGAGATGATATCATTCCCATATTTATTGAATGAAATTTTATTGGATGATATAATATCTTAGAATCAGTATGATGTTATAATAATCATATATAGTTATTCTTTACACCATTATACCCATCCAAGTAAGGTGGTGGTGGAAAAACTGATTACACCACGGCGTGGAGACGGTATTTCGTACGTACGCACACGTGGTGATTTCATTTTCCATATGATGGATAGAAGGTGAAATAGGGTTGTTTCATATTTATAATAACATATCAGTATATTAGTGATACTGATGTTATTACTTCATAATGAAAAAACTAAATAATATGAAGTAGAAGAAGAATAAAAATTTAAAGAATTGGTAACGGATATTACCTCTTCTTCGACACGCCTCTTTAAAACCTCCTCTTAGGGCACTAAAATTGGTCATTGAAGAATAAAAGAACCTCTATTATGTTTCTAGGGATGTTTATAAGATAAATGTTCAGGTTTTCTCCGACATTGAAGGCTCAAAATTGTGTAAAGAGAAGAGGGAGGAGGTGCCCTTTTATAAAGGAGGAGAGGGGCACTTTAGGAAAAACTTAAAATATTATTTTATAATAAAATCATATTCGGTTGATAATGGCTCCAAAGTGACTTATTTAGAATATAAAGTGGTTGTGGGTTGAAATATTCTCAACCAAAAGGTTTTAGACAAGTTTATTTTACTATTTTAACCTTTTCATTTAGATTTAACTCTAAGTTAAATAATTTAACTCTTACCGTGTCTTCTTGTTTTCTTACACTATATGGTTAATAAACTTACTATAAAAATAAAAAAGAACCCCAAGTGGTTCATTACTAATATATATAACCTTATATAAATCATTTGGCCTAACCTTAGATTTTTAAGAATAGAATAAAAATTAATAATATAATATTTTTTTTAAAAACTATTTTATGTCAATTTTGACACTATTTGGAAACTTATTTTTGTGAATATTATAACAGAATGTTTAGTTAAAAAAAGTTAATAAAATGAATACTAAAATGTCATATTAACCAAAAAAATTATTTTAATTTAAAAAAAGTCTAAAATTAAATTTATTTGGGTATTTATAACATCAATTATGTTAATATTTCATTAATAAGGTAATTACTGCATCATCATTGTGTCATAAATAAATTAAATTATTTAAAATATAAAAATTATAAATAAAATACCATTATGTAGGAAATTTTTTTATCTTTCTAATGAATATTTACAGTTGAATTTATCTTATGTATAACCCTATATTAAAAATGTTTTAGTTATTAAACTTTGATTTTAACTCTTTTAACTGCTCTTTGAAATAAAATAATAATAAATGTCCTAATCAAATCCAAGTGGACCTAAAGGGTAATACTTTATTCCTAAGGTTTTTTTGGTCGAATTACACTTATCAAATATAATTAGAACATGTTTTAGGGTAATAATAATATCATGTTTACCCTTAATTACCCTATTTACTTTTAACCGTGGTAAATAAAAGTAAAAAGTTACTATTAACCAAAAATTATTTTTATCTTATTGAACCTCATTTTACTCCATG
Organism: Viscum album; assembly: GCA_963277665.1. Classification (NCBI taxonomy): domain Eukaryota; kingdom Viridiplantae; phylum Streptophyta; class Magnoliopsida; order Santalales; family Viscaceae; genus Viscum; species Viscum album. The sequence goes on from OY728147.1 coordinate 1,114,694,516, forward strand.
ATATTAACTATATCTCTCAGATTTTAAAAATTCCACTCATAGAAGCGGTAAAATTGAGTTTTATGTAAATTTTCAAATTCTCATAGGAGGTTGGTAAAAGGCGGTGAAAAGTTCAATAAAATTTTTATATATCTAAAATTATTATAAAATGACTACAATGAATTAAATTGAACTTATATAGGTATTATTTATCAATTTTGACCTAAAATAAATTTAAATAAAATAAATAATTATTTAAATAAAAAGTTTTTTTTTTAAATAGTAACCTAGTGTTTTCACTGTTCATCAAAAATTGAAAGTTTTCAGAAAAATACCAAAAATTTACCCTAGGATAATTTCAATATTCCAAATCCAAAAATTAAGTCCATTTTGAAAGATAAAATTTATAAAATTTCAAGAAGTGGGTATTACTATTCATAACGGCTAGTTTATAATAATATTATAATAATATCTCATTTAGTGAAACTTGGTATTGCATACTACACATGCTATCAAATAAGGTCTTGATTGCGTGTAATGTAAGCCAAGTCAGGGCGGCGTATAGTGAAAGCTCTGTTTGGTGTTGCGTATAACATAATCATAACTTATTTCATTTATACATTAAACAAAATCTATACTTAATGTTGCGTAAAATAATTTCCACAAAACGAACTTGAAATTATGTGTAACACGAGCCAAGAATAGTGTTGTGTATACTGAAATTTAATATGGTGTTGTGTATAGTACAAGCTAATCTTGGTGTAGTGTATAATAGAAGACATCAAAGAAATTAAAAATAATATATCTCATAAAATCTCGGGGTGTTACATTCTACCCCCCTTAAAATGAATTTCACCCTCGAAATTAGTCGGGGTTATAAATGGTTTACTACTAGAAATTTTCTTTCATAGAAAGACACATAGTAAAAAGGAATACTAAAACTTCATTTTAAAAAGGGAAGTTAGAATCATAACAGTCACCCAAAGTAAGTCAGCATTGGGTTTCCACATAGGACAACATAGGTGAAAATATGGATATAGAAGAGAAATATAACCATCAACTTCTTATGAAGAGTAGTAGAGGACATGGCTATGAAAAATCCAAAAATCACAATGCCATAAATTTGTTATGATCTATGGTACCATCTAATTTATCAGATATAGGGGCACTAGGACAACATTTTTGGTTTTCAAGATCATTTTGCTAAAGTTGAAGAAATTGAAATTAGAAGAAATACTTTCTTGATTTTGGTACAATCTCACCGTTGGTCATTCCTTGGACAATTTCCACTTCATCTCTTAAATAAATGAAGTTGAATTTTTCATTTGTGAAGTGTTAGATGATCATGTGATAGAATTATGGGTCATTCCATCTGTCTCAAACAAAAGGTTAGAAAAATTTATCAAAAATACATAAGTCCATCTATAGTGAGATTAATCATATATGGTTCCTAAAATGGACTTATAATTCATATATCATACGACTTACTAAAATAAAACTAGTTTATACTAATGAGGGACTTCTTCTAGGCCAGCGGTAGGTGATAAAGGCATGTCGCACTTCGGTTGTGTGTTCGATTCCCACATCCTTTTCTGACGTGATGGGTTGTCACTCGTCCTGCAGGTTTTCCCTTTTTCTAAAACTACACTATTATAACATTCCAGAAATAATATCGAAAAAAAGTTATATCCTTAAACAACACTATCTTATGTCTATCATAATCCATTCCAATATTTAGGCTTATCCAAAATAAATCTGTCCAATCTCATATTATAAAGAAAAATATTACTTGAAAGGTCACATAACAAGCATGTGAATACCATCATTTATCCCCAATATTTCATAAGATATATCTTGTTGGTCACATTACAAACATGTGAATACCTTAATCATGTATTCTTTTGAAACATGAAAAACTATAGAACCTTAGGGAAAACATGAATTTTGTCAAAAGTTAACTCTTTCCACATACCAAACATGTGAATACCTTATTTCATTATCCCTTCATTATGCACATATCATCTTCTTTCCAAAAATATTTCAATCACTTTTCATGGTTATCGGTACCATATAATTATTGAAAACCATTACATAGATATTCCAAAATTCCACGATACCATAAATGAGATTCCATGATACTATTTTTAAATCCCATTACATAAACACTTAATCATTACAAAACATCATTTTCATACTCAACATCACAAATAGTGATCACATGTGACTTCCCTTTATCCTTTTCCTTAAGAGTTTTCTCACATTGATCATCATTAACCCTTGGATTAGGGAATTGATTAGCATAATGCCCCATTTCCATGCACTTGAAGCATTGAAGCATTGGTGGTGCGTTCTCTACAGTCTTTTCTCTATTCACATCATTAGAAACCTTTTTCCCATTACTTTGGCACTTATCTACTCGATGAACTTCTTTTCCACACTTGAAACATTTTCTAGTGCCTTTTAGACAATCTCCACCATGCTTCTTTCCACACTTTGAGCATAAAGAAAAATTCATCTTCTTTTCACCATTATTTTGAGATTTCTCCTTGAACTCCATCTTTTGTTTCTTGTCGAAACCATGAGATGGATATGTAACACCAAATTCCATTTCTAACTTGATAGCACAATGCACAATTTATTCATAGATACTGAAGTCTCTTATAGATAATTCCCTTCGAAGACTTGGGTTTAAGCCACTGAAGAATCGATCAACTTTACTTTCAGGTTGGATGATAAAGCCAGATACATACCTTGCAAGCCTTGTAAAATTTTCTTCGTATATACCAACAGATTCATCATCCTTTTTCTTAAGCTCATGGAAATCCTTTTCCTTCTTTGTTTGAAGAATATTAGGTAAGTACTTATTGAAAAATAAGTTCATGAACTCATCTTATTCCATGGATTCAATTTCATCTCGGTGCCTCGTATTCTTAATTAGAGTCCACCATTGATATGATTCACCTTCTAAATGGTAAATAGCTAGAATGATTTTTTCATGTTCCGAACAACGAAGTATGAAAAATATATTTTCAATGGTACTGATCCATTGTTCAGAAACAAGTGGATCAGAATACCCACTAAAAGAAGGTGGATGTTTCCTCATGAAGGACTCAATAGAATATTGTTCCCTTCTCTTCTCATTTGGAATTCCAGAATGATTCATAGATTATATAAGTATAGAAATAATATTTTTCACTCCATATCACATAACATTGGTTTGTTCATGAGGAAAATCATTGCATTGTCCACTACATTGATCAACATGGTTCCTTCGGGTTCCAACCATCGTCTAAAACCCAAAAAGAATAGTGTGAGAGGAAAAAATTCTGCTAGGGAAAATAACATAATAAAGGGGGATTACCTTAAATATATAACATCTTAGGGTTAATTCTATGGTTGTTACTATAATTCTAGGACTATAACCTATACTTATACTTAACCTTAGGTACATTCCCAGACATACCATAGAAATATCTCTAGGGATCTCACTAAAGTTTTTGCATCCTAGTTTCCAAAGGTTACCTAAACCCTTGCTCTGATACCAACTATAAAGACCAAAAGCTTGACGTACATGGACATTACATTACATTTTAGGAATACTTAATACATAGCAAAAATAATAACACAAGTACCGTAATAGTTTCGTGTCTTTGGAATCTCAGAACATAATCTTCTAATCGTGGTGAAAGATCTTCAACATCTCCCATAAAGATCTTCCCCTTTTGTTTTCTTACCTAAAACCTTTCTTTATATCCTGGGGAAAAGAAAACATATAAAGGGTGAGCTAAATGCTCAGTAATGTTAAGCATGGAGAAAATAAAACAAACCATATACATTTGAACATAAAAACATGAACATAATGTTTAAACATCGAAATATTTAGCAATGACATAAAACATGGCAGTATGTAAGGCATAGATCATAATAGATCATCAATCATGATAAAATAGCATGTTAATAAAACATGTAATTATGGAAAACCATTAATAACATGATATGATATCCATAGTATCCAAGGCATTGCTTCCAAGACTATCTTAGTGGACAAAGTCCCTTTCTGAATCGAGTTCACTCCTCGTTCAAGTCATATAACACTGAACCGGATTGACTTATCATTTCATCCATGTCTATCTCATGAGATATAAATCTTTACCCAATGAATTGGAGGGAGATATAGGTCTCACCCATCTCATAATTAAATCATTCTTACTTGTGCCACGATATGAACATAAATCATTCATCATTACCCAAAGTATAAAATGGGTTTCATAAACATCATTCCATCATAACATAATCCATAAAAAAATGGATATCATTTCATCATAAGAAAAGTGAAACCATGTAAATCATAAAGACATTATACTTGAAACATACACATATGAAATAATTTCATCTTATATGGAAAATGGATTTGATAAAACACTTGAAATAAATTCTTGAGGAAAATATCCTTTCTTATTCAAAATCATTTTCTTTTCAAAAATTGTCGTGAAAATTTAAAAGAAAATGATTTTGTTGAAAATATTCATGAAATATTGTAGAGTAATATTCATGAAAATAAGGCATTATAAAACCATAAAAATTGGTTCATGCAGTATATGTTAAAAAACATTATTCTCGTACTTTGGTCGGAAAAGTCAAAAAGTACCACATATGGTAAGCGAAAGAAAAATTCCTTCCATAACACAAAGTAAAATTCAAAGAGGCGTAAAAATGACTTTAAACATAAATGGAATAATATTAAACACATTATGAAAAATATTTTTTTTATGGACATGGATGAAAAATATAACCCCAGTAAATACTTACGAATAAACAATCTCAGATAAGAACGGGATTGGAATAGTTATCCCTTACCTTATGTCCAATTTCTTCTGTATGTGTCTGAGACTCTTGTATAGTGGGTTTAAACATATTATTAAAATTTAAAAAACCATAATAATATTTATGATATCATATATCATTCACTTACGACATTATATTATTTGTTCATTTGTCAATTCCATGTTAAATCAGTGTTTTGGGTAAAATCGTTTCATTTATCGTCCGTGTTTTGACTTGTAATTATTAATATGATTACTTAGATCATGATTACATAATTACATAATATGAAACATGATTTATATATAATATATATTCAGAATATACATATATATAATAGATCGATAAATGGAAAGAAATACATCGTTCATGGAGACAGTAGGTCGTACGTACGAATGAACGTTGTTTTTCGTTTCGTTATTAAATTGAATGGAATTAAGTAGATGAAATACATAGATATATATATACATAAATACCTTATAATTATTATTTCATATATTTCATTATTACTTATTATATATATACTTTATAATCATTCTAGAATTGTTAACATGGAAAATGAATCTCATCGCGTCATGGAGACGGTAATCCGTACGTACGCACGAGCGATGATATCATTCCCATATTTATTGAATGGAATTGGAGTGGATGATATAATATCTTAGAATAATTATTATGTTATAATAATTATATATAGTTATTCTTTACACCATTATACCCATCCAAGTAAGGTGGTGATGGAAAAAACTGGTTACACCATGGCGTGGACACGGTATTCTGTACGTACCCACGCGCGGTGATTTCGTTTTTCGTAGGATGGATAGAAGGTGAAATAGGGTTGTTTCATATTTATAATAACATATCTTTATATGAGTTATACTTATGTTATTACTTCATAATGAAACAACTAAAGAAGAGGAAGTAGAAGAAGAAATAAATTTGAAAGAATTGGTAACGGATATTACCTCTTCTTCGACACGCCTCTTTGAAAACTCCTCTTAGAAAACTAAAATTGGTCTTTGAAGAAGACCGGAACCTCTATTAGGTTTCTTGGGATGTTTATAAGGGAACTTTTATGGGTTTGTTTGAGCTTTAAGTCTCAAAATTGTGTAAAGAGAAGAGGAAGGTGGTGCCCTTTTATAAGGGAGGAGAGGGGCACTTTAGGAAAAACTTAAAATATTATTTTATAATAAAGTAATATTCGGTTTATAATGGCTCCAAAGTGACTTATTTCTAATATAAAGTGGGGATGGGTATAAATTTCTCAACCAATAGGTTTTACACAAGTTTAGGTTATTATTTTAACCTTATCATTTAGATTTAACTCTAAGTTAAATAATTTAACTTTTACTGTGTCTTCTTGTTTTCTTACACTATATGGTTAATAAACTTACTATAACAAGCCAAACGAACCCCAAGTGGTTAATTATTAATATATATAACCTTATCTAAGTCATTTTTCCGAACCTTATATTTTTAGGAATAGAATAACAATTAATAATATAATATTTGTTTTAAAAATTAGTTTACGTCAATTTTGACACTATTTGGTAATTTATTTGTTTTGAAACTTATAACAGCATGATTAGTTCGAAAAACGTTAATTAAAGCAATACTAACATGTCATATTAACCTAAAAATTATTGTAATTTATAAAAAGTCTCAAATTACATTTATTTGGGTATTTATAACATCAATTATGTTAATATTTTATTAATAAGGTAATTACTACATCATCATTGTGTCATTAATAAATTAAATTATTTAATGTCTAAAAATTATAAATAAAATACCATTATGTAGGAAATATTTTTATCTTTCTATTGAATATTTATAGTTGAATTTATCTTATGTATAGCCCTATATTAAAAATGTTTTAGTTATTAAACTTTGATTTCAACTCTTTTAACTCCACTTTTAAATAAAATGTAATAAATGTCCTCATCTAATCCATGTGGACTTAAAGGGTAATATTTTATTCCTATGGTTGTTTTTGGTCGAATTACACTTATCCAATAGAATTATGACATGTTTTAGGGTAATAATAATGTCATTTTTACCCTTAATTACCCTATTTACTTTTAACCGTTGTAAATAAAAGTAAAAAGTTACTATTCATCAAAAATTATTTTTATCTTATTGAACCTCATTTTACTCCTTGATATTAACGGTGTCTCTCGGATTTTCGAAATTCCACTTACAGAAGCGGTAAAATTAAGTTTTATGTAAATTTTCAAATTCTCCTAGGAGGTGGGTAAAAGACGGTGAAAAGTTCAATAAAATTTTTACATATCTAAAATTATTATAAAATGGCTCCAATGAATTTCATTGAACTTATATAGGTATTATGTATCAATTATTACCTAAAATAAATTTAAATAAAATAAATAATTATTTAAATAAAAAGTCGGTTTTTAAATAGTATCCTAGTGTTTTCACTATTCATCAAAAATTGAAAGTTTTCAGAAAAATACAAAAAATTAACCCTAGGATAATTTTGATATTCTGAATCCATAAATGAAGTCCATTTTGAAAGATAAAATTTATAAAATTTCAAAAATTGGGTATTACTATTCATAACGGCTAGTTCATAATAATATTATAATAATATCTCGTTTAGTGAAACTTGGTATTGCGTACTACACATGCTATCATAGAAGGTCTTGATTGCGTGTAATTAAATCCAAGTCAGGGCTGCGTGTAGTGAAAGATCCATTTGGTGTTATGTATAACATAATCAAGACTTATTTTATTTATACATTAAACAAAATCTATACTTAATGTTGCGTAAAATAATTTCCACAAAACGAACTTGAAATTGTGTGTAACACGAGCCAAGAATAGTGTTGAGTATACTACAAGATAATACAATGTTTCATATAGTACAATTTAATCTTGTTGTAGTGAATAATAGAAGACATCAAAGAAATTAAAAATAATATATCTCATACAATTTTGGGGTGTTAAATATCTCCTCATGATCGAATATAAACAACATCGTCTCAGGCCATAGACTAGTAGCCTCTAGAACACCATACCCTAAAAATGAGGGAGGATACTACTACTAGAACACAAGAATCAGCTCATCCATACACAAGGTAGTCTATAGTTCTCTCTAAAAAGTATTTATGAAGCAGTAAATACACTCATGTAACTATTCTATAGAAACAATTTCTAAAACAATAGTCGATACCATAACATGCACTGAGAGAGGATCTACCAGTACAACATGGCCTACTGCCTCTATAGTGAGGCCATTTTCACCCTTCTGGGTATATGAATGAAGTTCTTCATGGGGGAATACATATTAAATTCCAAACACATGCCTCAAAAAAGGAATAGTATAAAATTTAATTGGTCAAATGTGTAGGATAGTTCAAAAAAATATTATAAATAGGTCATACCAGAAATCTTGTTCCTATAGAAATGACTATAAAAAAGAAAATTCATAGAACTAATAAGATAAACTACCTCCTTCCATCTCAAATGTTGGTTCAATGTCGGGTTCTCTATTTATCATTTCAATTTTGCATTTAAATTTCATATTCATTTCACATTTTATATTAATTGCTGAAATAAATGGTATATCACTTTATAAACCATAAGAGTAAATTCTCTTAATGAAAAAAAATTTGTAATCAACCTAATACACACCATAACACATTCCAATCGATGTGAATTATGATCCATTACTGTAAGAACCCGGATCTTCTTTTCAGGTATGTTTTTCTTGTTTTAGGAGTTTTTGAGAAAAGAAGAGTTTCTGGAAATTTTTGAAGTACACGTCGTGTACTTTATGAGTACACGTCGTGTACTCAGTTATCGCAGGTAGCCGTGTGATGGCCATGCAGTTTCCTTGCACACGGGCATGTGGGATAACCTGGAGGCCGCCTAAAGTGGAGTACGAAAATGGCGAGTACACACCCTGTACTTAAAAATCACACACTGTGTACTTTCTTTTTTCATTAAACGCATTGGGGTCACATCTGATAGACAGAATCGTCTCTTTCTAAACCTAGTTTGTCCGAGAGTGCTGATCATCCACGTATCTTTGACGATCCCCCAGCTGATCATTCATACTCTAAATCAAACACCGATGGTTGCGTTGGAATTACATCGGTGAGATCTCTCTTCTTATAGAGCACCATCCCTTGATTTCTCCTCTTTTTTGAGTTATCGTGAGTTGAATGTTTTATATTTTTTCACATATCCATGGAGTTCTAAGCCAATTCAAGCCTTGTTCTTCAATTATCTTTATCTCCCAACACCTAGGTAGGTGTTTTGTGCCTTTCTGTTGAAAGTCTTTGAGTTTTATATACAAATTTACAATACCCATGAACGGGGTATTGCGCGTTTACCATTTCCGCACTATTATTTATATGCTATGATGGAATGCCTTAGTATATGATTATTGGTTGTCAATAAGATTAATTTTTGTGGTTTTGATGTATTTCGGATGCATGTTTTTTAGGTTTGGACCTTTGGGTCATGATTGCATGTTAGGTTGTTGTTTACTTTCTCATGCCTAGTATTGTAGGATGGTGTGACTGTTGTTCTATTATGTTGTTGTGTTGTATAATGCTAGACAATTAGTTCATGAGGTTTACCTTGGCTATTATGCGCTACTACACTTTCATTACTTACATAGGGCTGTGAGAACTTGGTGCATAGACCATAGGGAGAATGGACATTGATGGATTCTCCAGAGTTTCTGTTTTAGTTAATTTGCGAGACCACGTGGGGAATTGATGTTGAGTGCTTCTCCAGAGTGTATGTAGTTCCTCGGTGCAGGCCACGGGGGGAATGAGACGTTGACTTCATCCCGAGAGTACCTTTAGTACCATTATGAGACTATAAGGGGAATTGATGGTGAGTGCTTCCTTAAAGAGTCTATGCTTAAGCTAAACCAGATGGTTTAGACTGGGTGTACTTCCCAGAGGGTTGCTTGTACTTGTTAGGTGGGACCATAGGTGATAGGCTGTGAGTACTTCCCATAGGGTTACCTTGTGTTTAGTTGCATGCTTTTGTTGCTGGGTAGGACCTGAGGGGATACGTTTTGGGTACTTCCATGAGGGTTACCTATTGTGTTTATCTACTTTGATTAGTTGTTTCATGTTGGGTGGTAATTTGAATTCTTTGGACAATGGATTGTTTACTGATGAGTACTTCCTTGTTTTACTGCCTTCTGTATTTTTACCTACTATATATTCACTAACTATTAGGCACACATCTCGTGGTGGTTTCCTACTAGGATTTAGTCTCACACCCTATTTGGGCCATGCTTTTGGGCCCAAACAGATTATATTGTTGCATGTATTGATAAAGGAAAGCACCATTCTACTTAAGGTACATGACTTGTTGTGTAGTTAGAGAGCATGGGACCATGGTATGGCTTGCGATGCTGAGGAGTTTATCTTCTTAATTTTTAACTTTGATTTAGTTCTTTTGAATTCCATCATTGTGACTTTTTTGGATGTTTTCCTAGACATATGTATCATGCATCATTTTATATATGTTCTCTATTTTATACCCTCAGATTTCTGTTGAATGTCATTATTAATGTTTCTGATCTTGTATGTATTTGTTTAAATCTTTTTTGTACTCTACCAATGAGTTCATACTTTCCCCACTATCAAACCCAATTCCCTCGCTACTATTCGGAAGCCTCTGGCATTTGGGGAAATGTGCTTGAGTCCATTTTACCAACCGGGTACGGGGCCCCTCTGGGTGGCTTCCGAAACTGGGACATTACAAAGTGGTATGAGAGGAATTATTTTCTCTTTAATTATTATCTTAAGCCTTAGCTAGGGATAGGAATGAATAATTACTTGGTAATATGTTGTGCCTAGGGTAGCTAGCCTTCGTATAGGGGAAATCCAATCTACCTCATTTATTTCAATTTCTTCTAGTTTTTCAAGTTTACGGTTGATCTTATTTTCACCGTTGGGTGACTCACATGTTTTGTGTTATTACTGTTGGTGTTATTGAGGTCATATTTCTCTCTCATCCCAATGAGATGAGGTTATTCCATCTCATGCATCATATAGGCACTTGTTAGAAATCACATGTCATGTACTATTTTCATGCCATTTAGTATGCATTAGCGATTGTATGTCATTGTGATAGATGTTGTGTAGAATATGCATGCTATTTTGATAGTTTCCTTGATAAAAACACATGTTGTTTGATAGGGTATTGATTTTTGAAGAGATTTTTTTGATTGGACACCAAGATTTGGTTCTTGGGGTGTTATGGGCTTTAATGGACCGGAATTTGGTGGATCATTGCCTTGTTTGTCGTGTTATAATGTGTACCAGATGCCAAACCTTGATTCGCTGGGATTATGGGCCCTCACAGATCACAATTTGTCACTTTCAATGTTCGTTTTAGTGTTTTCTGGGCTCCTGAGTAGTTTTTGAGGCTTAATGTTTGGAAAAACTCAGAATACACATCGTGTAGTTTTGAATACACTCCATGTGTTCTTCTGTTCGGGAAGAAACTATTTTCCTCAAGTACACGCCATGTAGTCTCTAACTGTGTCATAGGCCATGTGGTCAGAGACATGGGATGGGGAATGTCCAGTGGGAACACAGCGTGTACCAGTCAAACATGCCGTGTAGTTTCAACCCTGTGTCTGCCCGTGTAACAAACAACACGGACGGATAAACCTTGATCTAAACATGCTACGTCCACATTGAACACGCCGTGTAGTCTGACCTAGGTACCCTTCCATGTAACGAACAACACGGGTCAGTGTTATCCTTTCACATACACGATTTTCCACCTTGAACATGTCATGTAGAGTGAGCCGTGCGTCAGGCCATGTCACTAACAACACAGGCTGGGTGAAGCTTGTCTAGTACACACTGTGTCTACCATGAACACATCATGTAGTCATGTCTTGAGAGAGTCATGTGGCTTAACCATGTATAAGGACTAGGGAAGAGAAATAGGATTCAAGTACACGTCGTGTGTTAGGACAACATGTCGTGTGGTTTGGGTGTTACACGACCAGTTTTGGAAGAAGTACATGACCATGTGAATGACTTAGGGGGACACGCCGTGTAGGGGACATACACGCCGTGTAGTCATGTTTTTTCAAACATGAATGATTTATCTCTTCTTTTCCCTTCCTATACATCTAGTTTTCAGTCCTTGATAATCTTGATCTAAGGTGTGCATTTGAACTTGCAGAGTAATGCCACTGAGACGTCATTTGGTTGTACGCCAGTTTCCAGGCAGTGATCAGACACCAGACATGGCTGATCAGGGACCACCTGCAAAACCCCCAGTTGTGCCAGCCTTGGAACCAACCATTGTACCTGACATGGGTGTTGATGCACAGTTCAGGGGGGTATTTCTAAGGATGAAGTAGACCTTTTAGGGAGCACCACCTCCTGCCCCATTCATGGCTGATTTGACACGGGTCTTCCAGCAGCAACATCCTCCCACTTTCTCAGGGGAATGAGGACCTCAGGCTGCAGAGTCATAGCTACAAGCCTTTCTGATGATCATTGAGAATCTAGATACATCTCCAGAGAGGAGGGTCAAGCTCACTACCTATATGTTTCGGGACTCTACCAAGTGGTTTTGGGATGTGATCTCATAGGCGGTACGCCAGTAGGTTATGGTGTGGGATGAGTTTTAGCACATCTTCTTTGAATACTTCTATCCAGAGACCCTAAGGGCTGATCGATCTCTGGATATTATGAGTTTGGTGCAGGGTACTCATTCTATTATGGAGTATTCCTCCCACTTTACCGAGATACAATGCTTCATGCCTATTCTTGGAGTTGATCGGTTGTTCATTGCAAGGAAGTTCAAGGATGTTCTAAGGCACGACATCCGATCGCATTTGAACATATTATGATTGACTTCTATAACTTCTATTGTCAACTAGGCACTGATAACAGAGTACAATCTAAGGGATTCTGGACTTGTGAGCCAAGGAAGCTCTACATCTGGGGTTATTATTCCTCCTACTGACAGTAGGAAGGACTGCAGGGAGTCTTCACGTGATGATCCGAGGAGGCGAGACACTTCATCTGGTAGCCACGTGGTTTACTAACAATGTGGAAAGAGTGGGCATAAAAGGCCGCAGTTCTAGAGAGAACCAGTAGAGTTCCAATCTTATGGAAATATGGGTCATCATCAGTGCTTCTATCAGATATTCTCACCAGCAGTTCGTGACAAGAGATCTTCTATGACTCATCTTTCAGGAGCCGCGGCACCAGTTTCTCACCACTCTTGGAACTTGAGTTCTTCGGTCGTTCAGGCTGAGGTGGAGGTCATGGTAATGGTAGCCTGTCACCCAGTTTTCAGCGACATCAGGGCGGATCAGCTTAGAGTGGTCAGACAGGGTCACAGGCCTGTGTTACAGGCCAAAAATTCATAGTAGAGTAGACCCATCAAGAGAAGGATCCCGGACCTTCTACCATTCAAGGTACGATCTTAGTAGCCTCAATTTTAGCTTCTTCTCTTTTTGATATAGGGGATTCTCATAACTTTATATTTGTTCCTGTCGTGGAGGGCCTCAGTCTTTTCATCTTTTCTTCTAATGATATGTTAATGCTAGAAATTCTGTTAGAGATTAGAATAGCTAGTGAAAGTCAGTGTAGAGAGTGCCCTCTACAGGTTGGTGGGTGTCAATTTTTATGGGACCTCTATGTCCTAGAGATGAAAGGATATGATGTCATTCTTGGAATGGACTAGATAGTTCCCTTCCAGGCAGTCGTCGACTGTTACTATCGCCGGGTGAGTTTCATATCACCATAGGGTGGGTACTTTCTTCATTGGGGTGAATGTGATGTCTAGGTGAGAAGACCGGGTTCCGAGTATCATGGGATGGGAGGAGTTGCAACCCATATTTCTATTCTATATCTGGATGACCGGGGGACTTCAAATTTAGAATTTCCTTCTTCATGGTCTTCATGGATGATATCTTGGTGTACTCTCACACTCGACACGACTATTATACTCATATTGAGATCATTCTTAGTACACTGAGAGAGCATTAGTTATATGATAATCTCTCAAAATGTCACTTTTGGATAGATCAGATTCACTTCCTAGGTCATGTTATCTTAGAGACAACAGTGTCAGTAGACCTATAGAAAGTGAGAGCTGTAGTTTCCTCGGACCAGCTGAATAAACTCTTTGAGGTGCGGAGTTTTCTAGGGATGGTTGGATATTACTGACATTTCATCTGGGACTTTTCATGCTTAGCATCACCACTGACAGGTCTGACTAAGAAGGGTGTGAAGTTCTTATGGTGAGATTCTTGGGATTCATCCTTTTAGGAGCTGAATGGGAGGTTGACTTTTGCACTGATAATAGTATTACTAGAGCTGAGAAAGGGCTATACTATTTACTTTGATGCATCAGGTATCGGGCTAGGATCTGTTCTTATGCAGGGAGATGGATCTGTTACGTACGAGTCTCGGTAGTTGAGTCCACATGAGAGGAATTACCCAACACACGATATAGAGTTAGTACCAGTTGTTCATGCCCTATTTTTTTGGATACATTATCTTTTGGGAGATAATTTTTTGGTTTTCACCAACCAAACAAATCTCAAGTACATATTCACTCAGCATGATCTGAATTTCAGACAGCGCAGGTGGTTTGAGTACCTACAGTCCTTTGACACTGAGCTTGAGTATACATCTGGGAAGGGCAACGCAGTGGCTAATGAATTGAGTAGAAGGACTCAGATACAGGCAGTTTGGGAGGCCAGTATTGAGTAGTAGCTTATGGCTCTATTCTCTGAGATGCATTTGGAGGTGCACGACAGATAGGGGCTAACTTTTCTATCTTCTAAGTTGTTACCTCTACACTTCTTGATTGACGTCGAATGAGGTAGCTATCAGATTCTGAAGGCCTAGTCCTAAGGGAGAGTGTGTTATAAGAGGACCCTATTTATGGATGAACCATAGGTGAGGATGAGATATTTTATTTCTAGGAGCGCGTATGGGTGCCAACAGATATACGTGAGGAGATGATGCGGGACTTTTATTCCTCAGTTTGGGCAGTTTATCCTTGCGTCACCAAGATGTATTGTGATATACACCGTTAGTATTGTTGGCCAGGTATGAAGAGGGATGTTTTCGGTTTCATCATGAGGTGTTCCAATTTTCAGTAGGTGAAGGCGGAGCATCAACGACCAGTTGGTCTTTTACAGCAGTTACCCATTCCCAAGAGGAAGTGGAATGATGTTGCGATGTACTTCATGAACATTTTTTCGAGGTCACCTCGAGGGAATGACGCAGTTTGGGTTGTCATTGACAGACTCACGAATGTTTCTCGCATCATACCAATCAAGGAAACCTTTAGTTATGATGAGCTGATATGGTTTTACATCTATGAGATTGTACGTCTGCATGGAGTTCCACACTCCATTATTTCGGAAAGGGATGCACGTTTTACATCATGGGTCTGGTAGGGGCTTCAGAAGTCTTTGGGTGAAAAGGTACTTCTGAGTAAAACATACCACCCCCAAATGGATGTCCAGTTTGAGCATATGATTTAGGTTCACGAGGATATGCTCTGAGCATGCATTGTAGATTTTGGTGTTTCTTGTGAGAATCATATATCTCTTTTTCAGTATTCCTACAAAAATAGTTTTCAACAATCTATTTAGATGGAACCTTATGAGGCTTTGTACGATAGGCCAAGATGATAACCCTTATATTGGCTAGAGGCAGGAGAGGTACCTTTTCTAGAACCTCATCTTGTTCAAGAGATGATAGTGTAGATAGAGCTGATTCGGAAGAGGATGGATATTGCACAGTCTCGACGGAAGTTTTATGTTGATTAGGAGAGACGAACTCTGGAGTTCGAGGTCAGGGATTAGGTTTTCATACGTTTCACACCGAGGTTGGGACACAAGAGGATTAGAAGGCAGGGTAAGCTTTCACCAAGGTATATCGATCCATTTGACGTGTTGGACAGAGTTGGGCCGGTGGCCTATCGGTTGCTGTTACCTCAAAGGTACTAGGCTATACACAACATTTTCCACGTTTATTATCATCGATGTTACTTTTTAAACCCGTCTCATGTTTTCTAACCAGAGGAGGTTGAGTTGGATGTGGACGCATCTATCTAAAAGCACCCTATCTAGATTTTTGATCGAAGTACGAAGGTTCTTTGTGGCCAGTATGTTCCTCTAGTAAGGTTGTTATGGTCGCGCGTGCGAGTATAGGATGAGACTTGGGAGAGGGAGGCTGATGTACAATCGCAATGGCTGGAGTTGTTCTGGGTTTCTTCTTCTACACCGCCTTACTAGGGAAATTTATGGATGAATTTATTTAAAGGGGGAAGTTTTTAAGAACAAAGATCTTCATTTTATGTATGTTTTTCTTTTTTATAGAGTTTTGGAGAAAAGGTAAGTTTCTAGAAATTTTTAAAGTACACGTCATGTACTTTATGAGTACACGGCGTGTACTCAGTTACCGCGGGTAGTCATGTTCTGTCCATGTAGAGGACTTGCACACGACCATGTGGGATGACCTGGAGGCCGCCTAAAGCAGAGTACGGAAATGGTGAGTACTCGTCGTGTACTTAAAAAGTACATTATGTGTACTTTCTTTTTTTTCATTAAACGCATAGGGGTCACGTCTGATGGAAATAATTTTCTACTTATCAACCTAGTTCACCCGAGAGCATTGAGTAGACATGGAACATTGACGAGCCCCCATCCAAGCATCTGTACTCCAAATCAAACACTGATGGTTGCGTTGGAATCGCATCGGTGAGTTCTCTCTTCCCCTAGAGCACCATCCCTTGATTTCTCCTCTTTCATGAGTTATCGTGGGCTGAAAGTTATATACATTTCCATAGATCTATGGCGTTATGAGGAAATTCAAGCCTTGTGGTTCATGTATCTTCATATCCCAACACCGAGGTAGGTGTTTTGTGGCTTTATGTTGAATGTCTTTGAGTTTTATGTGAAAATTTCCAATAACCATGAACGGGGTATTGTGAATTTAACTTTTTAACCTTATTGTTTCTCTACAATGTTGGTATGCCTGAGTAGATGATTATTGATTGTGAATAGGGTAAGTTGTTGTGCTTTGGATTTATTTCCCATGCATGTTTTTCCTGTTTGGACCTTTGGGTCTTGATTGCCTGTTAGGCTACTATTTACTTTCACATTCCTAGTATTGTAGGATGGTGTGACTGTTGTTCTATTATGTTGTTGTGCGGTAGAATGCTATCCAAGTAGTACTTGAGGTTTAGCTTGTATCTTATGCACTACTACACTTTCTTGACTTACACAGGTCCATGAGAACCCAATTTATATACCATATAGAGAATGGACGTTGAGGGATTCTTTAGAGTGTCTTTTTTACTTACGATGCAAGACCACGGGGGGAATTGATGTTTAGTGCTTCCCCAGAGTGTCTGTAGTTCGTCGATGTGGGCCATAGGGGGGATGAGACATTGAGTGCTTCCCCAGAGCGCCTTTAGTAACGTTACGAGACTATAGGGGGAATTAACTGTGACTGCTTCATCAGAGAGTCTATTCATATGCTGAACCACAATGGTTAGACTGAGTGTACTTCCCATAAGGTTGCTTGTACTTTTTATGTGGGACCAGAGGGGATAGGTTTTGAGTACTTCTTAGAGGGTTACCTTGTGTTTAGATACTTTCTTGTGTTGCTGGGTAGGACCAGAGGGGATAGGTTGTGGGTACTTCCCCGAGGGTTACCTATTGTGTTTATCTTATTTGACTAGTTGTTGCATGTTGGGTAGTAATTTGTATAATTTGAATTGTGGACTATTTACTGATGAGTACTTCCTTTTTTTACTTCCTTCTGTATATTTACCTGCCATATATTGATTGACTGTTAGGCACAGATATCGTGGTGGTAGCTTACAGGGATTTAGTATCACACCCTATTTGGGAAATGATTTTGGGTCCAAAAAGATTATATTGTTGTAGGTATAGATAAGAGCAAGCTCCCTTATACTTCAGGTACTTGACTTGCTGTGGAGTTGGAGAGCGTGGGACCAATCTATGTCTTGCGATGCTGAGGAGTTTATCTATTTTATTTTGCACTTTGTTTTAGTTTTGTTGAATTCCAGCATTTTGGGTTGTTTGGCTATTTTCTTGGACATATGTATCATGCATCATTTTATATATGTTCTCCAGTTTATAACCTCAGTTTTTTGTTGAATTTCATTATTAATGCTTCCACTCTTGTATGTATTTGTTTACTTCCATTGTGTACTCTTCCAATGAGGGCATAGTTTCCCCACTATCACACCCAAGGCCCTCACTGCTAGTCGGCAGCCTCTGGTGTTTGGGGAAATGTGCTTAAGGCCATGTGACCAACTGGGTACCTAGCGCCTCTGGGTGTCTTCTCGAACCGGGATGTTAAAATTACTCAATATTCTCCAATTGGCTTCTCATGGTGTTTTTGTTTGACTAATCCGGAAAAAATACATTTGTTACGACATGAATTTTGTATACCAAAAATGTTTTCACAATCCACATCCCATAATTGTATCATAATAACTTGTATATATATCATTTCATATATCACAACATCATGCAAACATGCTATGAATACTATATAGAAAGGCATAATACATTGCATGTGATTTCTCACAAGAGCCTAAAATGATGAATGGGATGGAATAACCTCATCTCATTATCTTGTGAAAAAATAAAACCTATAATCATATCAATAATATTGTAATAATTCATGTGGATCACCCAATGGTGGAATAAAACAAACAATAATTATCAAAATCCCTAAAATTTAAATTTCATCTCTGGAAACATGTCTTTTTCCAGTACGTGGGTTAGCTAAACTGAGGCATACCTCTTTAATATATTTCAGATCTTCCTATACATTTCTATTATCACCAAATAGTAAATAAAATAAAATTCTAAAATACCTCAGAGACCACTATGCATCTTCCTAGACCCTAATTCCACATGATAGTTCCCTGATCCCGGTTGGATACATGGACTCAAGCACACATCCCAAAATTCTAGAGGCTATCGACTAGTAGTAATGGACTCAAGTGTTTTCATGGGGATAATTTGGCCTCATTACTATAGTTTAACATAGGGTAATATCAATATAATTCAATAGAATAATTAGTATTATATCCATATAATAGATGAATAACATGAATAGATAAATAATGCTATAAGTACCTTATATAAAATGATGATCATGTAATGTGTCTAAAATTTTGAAAAAATAGGTATATAATAGTAAAATACTATAAATGTATCAAAATACCAAAAAATGCCAAAAGAAATATCTCCTGATGGTATCGTGATCCTCATATCAGTCCCAATATCCCTTACTTCTAGGGATAACAAAAAGTCAAGCATCAAATTGTGGGAACCTTCCCTGATCCCAACCTACATCCAAATGTTCTTTCTAAGTACTCAAAAGTGTCCTGAATAGGGTTTCAGATAGAATCCCAATAGGTAAACCCCTAAAACATGCAATATAACAAGCTAAATCATAGTAAAAAGTAAAATGGGTAAAAAAAATATGAATTCAAGGTACTCGTGGAATGTATGCTATAAAACTAGTGATACTGAATAGCCTCACAAGGCTCCCTAAAAAACAAGAATCAATTCCCAATAATAAAGAATCTAAAAGGTAAAATAACATAAACACCATGACCATACCATATACATCATGTATAATATAACCCACACCCCTTCCATACACCCTGTAATACCATATCAAAAATCGTAGAGTCGTATGACTAGAAGTGTCATAACAAAAACATAGGATCTGTACAACCAAGCATATCACATTTTACATGAATGTGTTTTATAATAAAGTGTAATCGTGATTAAAACCCCTCGATTATGGATCAAAGGTATAGTGTACCAAGGAATTCTCTTCGAGAACAAGGATCATTTTGATGGAAACTCAGTTAATCTTGAATTTAGGTCTATGGAGCATGCCTAATGACCATGTCCAATGAAAGCCCAACCAGTCAAGATCAAAGGGTTAGTAAGGACCAAATCATCCCATACAACTGTAACACAATGAGAAATATCTGTCTAAGGTATCTAATACCACATTCTAGACCAATAAGAAAAAAAATTGATTCTGGCATCTAATGGAATAATGATCCAAGTTATACCAACATATTAATCCATTACAACTCAATTCATCACATTTAATTCATCATATTTAATTCATCCATTCACAATAATTCATAACCCATGATTATACCCACTCATATAGTCATTCACATTCAAAATAATTGAATGAGATTACACACTCATAAACTATTTTCAATTCAATAATTCATTATCAGGTTAACACAAGTAAAAGGTGACAACACATATCATAACAAGGAATTCAATTCCATTCATTTCAGTATGGGGTTCCTTTGATTAGGGAATCTCAAAACACACCCCATGTGTTGTTTAAAATGGAAATGGAAAAGGTAAAACACCCATGGGTGGTCTAGGTTAAGGAAAAAACCTCATATGCATATGAAAGTAACTAAAGGGTGTCCATAAAAGGATACATTTAATTTAATTCAACTAATTAGTTCAATTTTGGGGTCACACCTGAATGTCTGGAGGGCGTCATAATGAAAAAATGCTTAATATAACACCAAACAAAAAAGGAAATGTATGGGACCCCAACTGTAGGTCGGTAGTAGAATCATTATTATGTACGAGCTCCTTATTTGCATCAGATCACTAATAAATTTAAGAACAAGAACATAAACTAAAATTAACGAATAACATATTTCACCTAAATTATGTAGCTAATACCAAGAAGATGTATGAATGGTGAAAAAAAATTAGTACTCACTGATAAAAATATAACAAGATTAACGATGATTGATTCTGATATCAAATGAATGAATGGGATCAAAATCTATATTTCCTCAAGGATGACATTTCAAATAAATGATATTCTCAACCTAAGAGAAGATTAAAAATTATGTTAAATATAGTGGATTGGTTACGGGAGATGTCATCATTTCACAAAAGAATAGGTTCGAATGGATTTTGAGTACATGTTTCAAAAATATGCACCAATTTTGTTTCTTTTTTATTTGAAGGGGCACCCCACATAGTTAGCGCACATAGTTTTACAATCCATTTTCCAAACATTAAAATCGGATCTGTCAAAAAAATTGAGCTCTCACATGGTTGTGCGTGTCAAATTGCATGGTTTATCAAGTCGTGAAGGATCCATGTGGATTTATATGGTGAGAAATTCCAAAATATTCAATTGTAATCACTATCCCCTAAGTCGCAATATCTAAGGAGTCATGCACCCACACCATGTGGTCAACATCACATAAAATGGGTCATATCTATATTCCCATGACTCCAAATGCATGTTGTCCAACAATGGTGACATACAATCAAAAAAATAACCTATGTCGCATTATCTATAATCTCATTACCCTAAGACTATGTCACAAAATCTTGATGGTCAAGAGCAACCCTAGTCAAATGAGCCATACCCTCATCATGGAAATTACATCACCTCAATCCTAAAAACCATGTTGTCTCAACATATTGATTATCATCACCCCATTTATCATGGGCCATGACCTCAACCTAAAAATTGTGTTGCCTCTGTCAAGGTGATCATCATCACCTCAATACTTGAGCCATTCAAATCATTTATATAGTAACAATTTAAATGAATATATATAACATCATTTAATTATTATAAAACTACCATAATAATATAATCATTTTTTCAAAAAAACATTATCAAATTAGCATAATTATAAAAGGTCGGGGAATACCCAATAGTTTCCTTTGAAATTTATTAAACATTAAATAGGAAATCATTGAATTATTTAGAGACACACATATTCAACCCAACATGCCCACTTAGTTATGCACCCCAAAATAAAAGTAAAATTAAGGATAAATCTAGGAACCACCTACCATATACTTATAAGCCCTTTCTCGTCTTTTATCATTTTTGTTCATAGAATGAGGTTCAAAATTAACTCTTAGAATGAGTTGATTTGAACTATATTTATGTCATTTTTTAATATTAAATATTGTCTTTTGGAACACACGATAATTCCTTAAAACCATATACCTATCCAAAAAACAAGGTTTTAGCTCAAATAAACTCTTAGAATGAGGTTCCAAATCATAGAATTGATGTCGGCCTTACCACCAAACTCATAAGGTTCAGAATTATACAGAAAAATGACCCATTTAAAACCCCCGATGTTATAATCTCTCCCCATTATAATATCTATTCCATGAGGTATTATGATTTACCTAGAGAATGTAGTGAAAATACTAATATAATTTTTGTAATCCAAGTCTCCCTCGATTATTTATTCATGTTCGAAACCCCTAGTGGCTATATATATTAGTAATTACCTAACCAGTATAATATTAACATAAAAAATCTGATATAAAATGGTTCCAATAACTCTCCCAAGACATAACACCTTTTCTATTATGTACCATTGTTCCTAAAACTCATCAAGTGGTCATTTCATTCTCTTTTCATACTTAACACCCATAAAGTCCCTCATCTCTACAGATTCCCATTTTTCACATGTGTCTTACATGAAACTCATAAAAACCTCATCTTATATGATCCCAAAAAAGTCTTACACATAAAAAGATGATCAAAAGAAACTGACATCATATATTCATATTCATGATCATCATAGTCCCAATTCCTATGCTGCTCATTTATAATCCACATCACATCAATTCCCAAAAAAAGTCCATGTCCCTACAAACATAATATATATCACACATCATAACTCATGGAAACATACTAAATAGTTCTAAGTTAATCTAAAAACAGTACTCATGCACATCGTTCACCAAAACGATACATGATAATATAAATTAAAACCAAATCATTCCCATGACCTACCTTTTACCATCATTCTCTCATCTTCCAACTTGGACCCCGACATCTCAACAACATGTTTCTAGCCTGAATCCCATCTACACAAGGCACTACCTCCATACGGCTGAATCCTAGAAACTAGCCACTAACCCCACTACTAAATGAATTTGTATCAACCATGACCTACAAATTAAGTTAAAACCCAGATATCAGACCCTAGTACTGCTTTGGTTCTACCTCATGTCACTGAGTCGGAACCAGTCCCTATCTCCTAGCTACCTGATAAGGATTCCTACAAAACCTCTCTATATGGTCTATCATGAAACATGATTGGAAATCCATTATAGGTGGATCATGTTGGTTATGAACATGAATTGTATATCCATATAGGTTGAAAACAATCTAATAACCACTCCTTAGTGTTCATCTTGAGTCTCAGGCCCTTCAACCCTACTAAAAGATCTGATGGCCCTGTTTCCTATTACCTAAAGCATCACTACTATGTTCACCATATGTTGTCTCGTATCTCTAATAAGATATTCCTATAAAGTTTCCCCTATATATTAGAACATAATATACACCATTGAGAATGATTTTAGCATGAATATATTCACATTATCCCTAACGTCTTGGATCAATCCATCCTTGAAACATTTCAACCAATCGATGTCTTCTCCCGGTGTGTAAGGAACAAATCATCATAGTTCTTGGAAATTAGCCTCATAAATCAAAATATAAATATCTCCCAACAAGAGTTTAATGAAATATCATTCTCTATCCCCCCACATCATCTATAGAAATAATTAATTGAATATCTCGTTCTAAAAATCCTTCGAAGACAATCCCTAATGTATACCATTCTAGACCTTTATGTCCCACCAGTACTTTGTTGGTCCTCTGAGAATATATGTTGATAGCTTCACCCTCTATCTTGAGGGTGTCTCGTGATGTTTAATGATAGTATTAAAAAGCTTGATTCATTTCATTACTACCTTCTATCTGAACTGACACTAAAATAATGGTGGGTGATTATACTAGAACTCACAAGTTAAATATTCCATAGATGGGTCAATTCACTAATCTCTACTATTGATACCCTGAATAACATGAACCAATCTTTCCCTGATATTCTCATCTAACAGTGTCCCATAATCTTCTATCAGAAGTGGTTGTTCTTCTAGTACCATAGCTTGTACATGTTTCTAATGATCATTCTAACCCATATGGTCCTCACCCTGACCCTCTTGTGCCTTGTCCCATGCATGCCCAAGAAGAACCATATCAACACCCTCATGATGCTCCACCAGAAGCCCCCTAGGTGGAACCCTAATGACTACCAAATAATATTTTCAAGTATCCATAACAATTATATATATATAGATATAGATATCTTAGATAGGTTAATTTAAAATAGTCACTGTATCTAATTACCATTACAGTCACCTACCACACCAATATCATATGACATCTTGCCTCATTTTCCCCTTACCTACACATATCCTGGTCTGGTATCACATATATCATATAGCCTCGTGGCCCCTACCTACACATATTAGAATTATGATTCACATATAATGTTTCATAAATATAGGTTAACTTATTTGAGTTGCAGTAAAAATGATAATCAAGGAAACACCATTTAGATTATTAGTTGGCACTTTAAATAAATCATATCCTTTTATCATCCCTTTTTACCCTAATCTTATTTAGGACCATATATACTATATACAAATATCACCTAACAATTCTATTCTAGAACCACATAACTAGATTGTTTGAGTATAATTCCACCAAAATGGATAAGAAGGAAGGAACTATTTATATTATTTTTTGAAAAATTAAACAACCCAAAACCCTCTTAATGCATTATAGGTTCCCAGGGAAGATCATAATAAATCTCTCATCATATTATCCTAATTGGATATCATGATTCATGAATAAACCTCCCATTACATACTAGTTCAGGTTTAAAAAAATATAATAGATATCATCACACCCAAGTACACCACTTATGGTGGAAATCAATCAATTGTAAAAAAAATCATAACATCAATTTTCCACCCCTGAAAACTTGTTTTATCTTCTCTGAATGTGGATAAAAGAACCAAAACATGAGATCATTACCCTTTTCTAGCTACATCCAAATCTCCAGTCTACAATAACACAAATAGTAAGAACAAATAAGAAAATAATAAATTTTATATGATTTGTAAACATCCAAACACTATTACATTTTATACCCATTCATTGTGATTATTCCAAGATACACCAATAAAGTATCTTTAATTTCACTTGTAGTGTCCCGGCCTGGTTTTCCCCCAAAACATTGCCTAGGTCTAGTAGTACACTAGATCATAACAAGATATGATAGTTTCAATATGTAATAGTGGGGGGATAATAACCTCTTCTTGTCATTATTATAATGGTTGGTATATATAAAACATAGTGGATTAATAATTATACAGAAATGTAAGAAACAATAAAAACTAGTGGAAGAAAAAGATAAAAAATAATAATAAATAAGACCCAAAGTAATATGATTCTATTTATAGATGCATGAACATGTCATAACTTTTCATTCCAAAAATATACAATAATATTTTCAGGTGTCCAATCCCACAAGTACATACATATAAGGCATTAAAAATTCCATTGGAAACTCCACCCAAATGTAGTCAAACCAATAAGTCCAATATCATCAGTCCCATGAAAAAGGTGCATATTTGATCACTATAGTCCAACTCCTAAGCATGAATCCATACATGGTCTCAAAAGAATAAATTCTACACACATCCAATGGACCCCATGTTGTTTGTGGGAATTAATGTAGTAGGCCACCATAAATATGTTTCATCATTACATTAATAATTATGAAGTCCTATGAAAAAATCTAAACAAAAATTGCAAACACCCACACATTTAATAAATAACTCACTTCCCTTAGGATTAACATCTATAGGGAAGAGTTTAATAGCTTTAGCCAACTCATGTATAACTCTTAACACATGCCCCTAAGTATATATATGGAATGCACCACATGTTATCATATATATTTTTCAGTGGTGAGGACCCATGGATTATTTCCCGATGAATCTCCTAGAGAATATCATATCTGGAGTTACCTATAAAAACTCTAATACTTCTAACACGCTCACCTCATTCCATCTAAAACCTCTAATTACACCTATTAAATACCCAGTGTCTTAGAGGGACTACGGAACAACAAGACCCAAATCCCTCAAAAATCCACTAAAAAATTATTTTTCGACTTAGGAGCTCAACATTCTGAGTCACGGTGATGTTCATCCTCTTATAGGTAATCATAATCAGTACAATATGTGACATCCTGAACTATAATGATACCCATCCTCCCATAATATGACCCTATGGCCAATACTGGAATGGCATTCTTAATTCCCCAGCTGATGGTCTCAACACCATCACGTCATAGTTCATCACAATCAATGTGGATTTCTGCAATGATCACCTCTAAAATATATGATAATTATCATGACCCCATTATGTAAAATTTCTAAAATGGTCTCCACCCATATTGAGTGGTCAACACCACATCAACTGAGTCCAATATTTGTGAACACAACTCCAAAAGTGCATAATATATCAATGGTGAGTGTAAATCACCAACAATAACTTAATCTACATAATATGATACCTCATTCCCCTATAACCATGTCACTAAATCTTGATGGTCAATTCCATCTCAAGTTGGACAAGCTATACACTCATCTTAACAACCTTGTGGAATCAATCCTGAAGACCATGTTAGCTCAACCGAGTAATCATCATGTAACCATGCTTCTCGGTTCATTCCCTTACCCTGAAGACCGAGTCACCTTAGTCAAGGATATAAACATCACCCCAATCCATAAAAAATTACAATAATGTTCCCATTGAACCATTACAATCAAAATATAAAATTTAATTTTATTAATATAATACAATCTTCCTATTCAACCTAGATTTTCAAAATCCCTTTTCTTGGATTAACATTATTATACAAGTCTGGGTCATGCCAAATGAAATTACATGACATTTATTAATCATCAAAAAATAATGAATTAATTTATTTAGGGCCTTACACATTCAACAAAACATTTTTAATTAGATATAAAGCCAAATACACCAATAAAATTATATATATATCTAGGAGCTGCAATCCTTATATTAAGGGGTTCTATCTCATCAGATATTTTACTCTAGCTCAAGAAGAATTGTGAAAAATATGGAATTTTGAAAAATGTACTAAAATTAAGGAAAACTATATTTCATGCATTTTTCATTATTTATGGAATTATTAAAGAGAAATATAATAATTTGGACTTGAGGAATTAGTGTTATACTTCTAATATAATAAATGGAGCTCAAATCGGAGATCAGATGAAAAATAATGTGGAATCTAAGAATATTAGAGAGGGTGGTCCCTCCTAAATCTATGTGGGATGAAAAATGTGGAAAAAGGGTGATGAGAACCTAGTTCATTTAAAAAATAAATTGCACATAGGTTTCATTACATGGATATTTTACAAGTTATGTATTAGGTTAATTATTTTTAAACCACTACATGTCATGAATTCCTTGGGAAGACACCCTAACTTTCATACCCTGATACTGGTTATGATAATTAATTACACATTATGTAAACCTAACATTGATTTAATTTTGTATTGGAGGTTTTTTCTACATTTTAGTCTCTCCATCCTTTATCTAGTGTTCTCCAGAACACATGAGACATCCACTAAACCATATACCACAACAAAAAATAAGATTTTTTGATCAAAAAACTCTCAGAATGTGATTATAAATCATATATTTTATGTTGGTCTATCCAAACTTCTCAAAATGATCAAAATTTACATAAAAACAACTGATTGAAAACTCAGGTTATTACAAGATACTTCTAAAATACTTTTAGTGTGCGAGTTTTCTTGTCTTTTAGAAATTTCTCTCTTTAATCAGGGATCTTCACTGGATGCTCATAATAAGAGAGATCATTATACATGTATACCAAACCTATATTTAGAACAAGTGGGGTATGGGGGTTATATGTTTATATAATAAGGATACATTATATTGATCTAACTTTTTCTTACATAACTATTACATCATTTTTATGACAAATAACATAATTGTAATTCTTTTTTAGAATAAAAGGTTTAGTATCTTAGAAAAATTATATTAAATAATTACATGTGCTTTATAAAGTATAAAATTATTTAATTACATATTCAAATTAATAGTAAATATATAATGTTCTCTTTTGTGTATTTAGTCACATTAAGAAATGCATCAAATGATGAGGTGAGCTAAAGGCATAGTAAGGGGAAGAATCAAGTGGTGGGAAGAAGGGCCACAATTAAATAGTACCAAGATTAGAATCCTTATCATCATGTCATAGAATTTGATCATCATCATCATAATGAGTGAAAATTTTGATAATTTCAAGGAATGTGACATGTGAAAAATAATGAAACATCAGAACATTATTTTAAAATGAAATAAATAATTGTAATCAAAGATTAAATCAGGTTAACACATATGTTATGTTCATAAATCATAATATAAAAATTATAAATGAATATTGAATCATGTTCATGCATAATACACATAATCTCATTAGATATATCACATTTTTCAATTAATATTAGGGTTATACAATTTCATTCTCACCCATCACATCATAAATTCTCATCATCATCCATGACTCATAGAATGATAACATAAAATTGTATTAATAAAATAATCCCATAGAAATCAATTGTTTTTTAAGTATTTCCTAAATATTTCATTAAATAATAGAATTAAGGGTTCCAACATGAATAATTGATGTCATATTTTTGGATTAAATATCATTTGTATTTGAATAATAAATCAATAAGGTATAGAAAAAGACATGTTTTTGAAAAAAAAGTTACATTTTATAAAATAATTATAACTGGATTAAAAATAATTTCAATATTATTGAAATAATTATATATTCATAATGTGAAATGAAATAAATTGTGAAAAGAAATTTTTAGGAAATTAGAGGAATACCCATACTAAAAAATGTGGATGAGGTGGTAATCCAAAAAACATGAGTTCGGTTCGATAATCCCTATACCATAAATCCCATTATAAATCATGTCATTTACACTTCTGGTGCAATTAAATTATCTTTGTTAACACATGAAAATAAAACTAAATTATATTCATTTATTTCACTATTTTTCCATTATAATTGTTGGATTAAATTTCATAATACTATTTTTGTATAAAATAATTTATTATGATGTAATGTTACCATTAATTTATCCTGAATTGTTCTAATTTAAATATTATTATTCAAGAAAAATAATTCATAAAAAAAATAATCGTATAATAAAATTTATTTTATATTTATATATAATATATTTTTTATACTAATCATCCATGAATGTGGTGATAAGAAAGGAGTTGGTAATGTCCACATAGGTGATTCACTAATCATTGATGATACACTTTCAAAATAAAATGAAGAAATTCATGAAATAAAATATTACATAAATAAAACCATTATGATAACATCATTAACTGAATATTGACATATTACCTGAAAAATATTATATTATTTTTGGTTTGGATGTAATAGGGAAGAATAAGAAGAGAAGAAGTCAAAAAGAGGGAAATATTATGAAAACTTACCCACTTCTCGGAGTTGCTTCTATTTTATGGAACAAACTCTTTTTATACATGAAATTTTGTGAATAAAATACATTCATAAGGATTATAATGGATTTAATATAATTATTTTTTATGTAATGTGATTTTTTATGTTAGAGAGATGTTTTTTCCAACGAGAGTGAGAGGGTGTACTTTTGCATGAGGAGATAGGTATTTTTGAGTTAAAATATTGAATAAAATATAATTTCATCGCTAAAAATTTTAATAGGGATATAATTGAAATTTTCACTAGTATTATAATAAATTAGTGGTATTTTAGTTCTTATAATCAATTACAGAACCGAATCCAATATATTATCAAAATGGAAAATAGAAAATGAAAAATTGTTATTTTAAGAAAATACTTTATCATTTAAGACAATGAAAAACACTTTTTACGTCTATAATTTTATATTAATGAATTAATTGAATTAATAAAAATAATATTTTAAAATAATAAAATTAGATAATTTGTTAGGTTATTATTAAAATATGAATTATTTAATTTAAAACTTACAGATCATAAAAAATATGTATTTTTAAAATTCACCTGAAATTGGATGTTTTTCAAAAAATTACCTAAAATTCTAGCATAATCAATTTTTATGTGATGATCTTAAAAATAGAATTAAATTTTTTAAATTATTTTTCTATCGTAGTTTTCATTAATTTATAACATAAAAATTATGATTTTTCTGAAATACATTAAAATATAATTTATCAATAAGTGCTTGAATTTTTTTATTTGTAAATCCATGTATTTATTTTATGAAATTAAAATATTTATTTTCTCATATATTTGTCCTGATAAATATTATTTATATTAAATTTTATAATTTTTTGTTCAAATTACTATTATAATAGCTATGTTTCTCATTCCCAACAATCATATTATTATTCCTATTGGTAAAAATTTAATTCCAATGTTAACATTACTACCCGGAAAGTCAGCCAGAGGAACACCTCTGACCATTTATTAAAATAACCAAAAATTACAATAGACAAGAAAAGCACAATGAGAACACTAAAAATCATAGAAATCATCCCCGTCACCATATTCTGGATGGAAAGTTTCTTCCGCAGTTGTCGATTCCCACTATGAGCTTTCATAATGCTTCAGAACCTTAGCATACTTCCTTCTCAAATTTAGATTTTCCAATGCTAGGAGCATCGTAGGCGATTGCATTCCATTCTTCGCGCCATTCACATCCCTTGAAAATTTATCCCTTTTAGAGGATGATCTAGTAGCCACTGGGTTCGGTAGGTATGAATAATCTTTCCTCGTTTGTCTTTTTGCTGGAGTAGTCATCCCCCCTTCACCTGCAGGAAGTTTACTTTTTACACTCTGAACAATATCACTATAAGTTATTCTGGTGACATCACTCACATTCTCCTTGTCACTATCAGAGACACTTCCCCATTTTCCAGTGCTGCGTACGGAACCCACTCTTTGGGATCTATCAGATCCACCACTCAAATTACCCTTTGAAACCGAAACACACCCTCCCTCCACTAACTGCAATTGAACATCACCCGGCTGGATGCATTGAAGGGGGAGATCATTGTCACAAACAGCATGAGGCTCCTCCCCAAGAATCACCTCACATGCTGCCAACTGAGAAAAGGGAACAATCTGCATCCTCTCGGACTCATCCCTTTGCGATCCCTCCTCAATGGAAGTATTCCTCTCATTCTCCAGCACCTCAAACTGGTTATGAGTTGAAATCTGATCATGAGATGAAACTAAAACAACCTAAAGTTGACCACAACCAGTGACATCTGGAAAGGAACTCTTCTAGCCTCCAAGGTATACTTTCAGGTGATCAAAGACCTATTGCACAGTAGGATTCAAAGAAGGCTGCATCTCCTTCACCACAGCTGCATCCACAGGAGCCTACACCACCTCGCCTTCCATAGCCAGATGTGACCGCCCAATCACCCTTACTCCTTGCTCACAGGAGACCATCTTTCCAGCCTGCTTCATGACCGCTGACTGTAGACCCTGCCCCTCAAATACACCATTTGAATTTCGCCCGTTCAAGAGAATCCCAGACTAAATCTCAACCTACAACTCATCCAAGACATTATTACCAGGGCCACCACTGCCCAGCTCCACTGCCCGCAATTTCCCAGTCACATTCCTGCCGTGACAGACATGCTCTAGATGACCAAAATGATAGCAATTAGCACAGTAACTCATCCAGGACTCAAAGATGACCTCCTGCCTCCACCAGAATTCTTTCCCATCCGTTATCCACACCCAGTTCATAGGTGGCCTCGCCACATCAACTTCAAGACAAATTCTTGGGCAGACGAGGTGATACAAGACCTCCATTCTCCGATCAGAACATAGAAACCTTCCAATAATATTCCCAATGACACACAAAATCGATGGGTTTTGAAATGAAAGAGGGAGACTGACCTAGGTTGCGACGGTGGATGGATCGCGCCGCATATGAAACTCGAAGAACCAACTAAATAGATGGAATGAAACTCCATTGCATCTTCGGGATGCCCCCGACCAGGTGACTACAATATCCTCATCTGATTGAAACTGAATCATAATGTGACACCGATCGAGAAGCCTGACCACTGCGCGCTCCTGTAGCGTCCAAGAACCAGAGATAAAATGATCAAATTTGTCAACCGAAGGACGATTATGGAGTAACCTAGAAACCAGCGTGAACTTTAAATGGTCTGTGGCACATGTGACCTCCGTTGAGGAGAGGGGGAGTTGAGGTGCATCCTGAAATAAATCGGGGACCTTCAGAGATAGCGAAACCTTTGGTAAGGTAGGGAGAGAATCAGGGTTAGAAAAAGTCAAGAAAGACTCTCTCTTACTCTGCATATGAACTCGCGAACCTCCCTCCTCCTATCGGGAGGAGGGAGGAAGATCATGCCGCATTAGGGTTATGCCATGGTCGCGAAGGAGAGCCTTAACAGTACTATTACAATAGCCATATTACATCATATAAATAACAATAAATTAATTTATTAATTATTTAAACCAAACCATATAAAGGCTATACTTTTTTCATTTATAAAGTATTGAATGGTTTAGTAATATTTTTTTTCTTTTCAACACTGTTTTTCATGGGAGTGATAAAACAAGTAGATTGAAATAATCCAAACTTTTTCATTAAATTTTTTCTTTTATATATTATTATAATTGTAATATTTGGAATTTTCATGGGTTTAGTTGATAAAAAATATAAAAATATTCATTAATAAAATTTATTTGAGTTGATTATTCTTCAATGTGTTCTATGTGTGTAATACTATACAATATAGAAAATTAACATTTATTTATGAAACAAATATACAATATAATTTATAGAATATTAAATTATTACTCAATTTAGAAATTTTATCCCTAATATAAAATATCATATTCCAGGATAATAATATAATAAGATATGTTTTTTCATAGGTTTCCAGGTTATCTCTTCATATTTATAGTTCTATAACAACACCTTTATAAATAATGTTTTCACGTTTCATAAAATATTGTATCTATTTCCCAAGATCATCCCCAAATGATTCTCATCAGAGACTTCATGCTTTATTTGTACCACCTTTGAATCTAGTACATATGATGGATCGATTATGTACTTTCTCATTATTGATATGTGGAACGCATCATGAATTTGAGAAATATTTCAAGGATGTTCTAGAAAATAGGATATAACACCAATACAATCGAGGACCCAAAAAGGGATAATTTACCTAGAGTTAAGTTTCAACTTATTTATAAACATTATAATTCTCATTCATAAGAATATTTTAGAGAAATTTTTTTATCTAACCATAAAATTGAGGACCCTTTAATGTTTGACATCGTATATCTTCTACCGACTCTAAGAAACTTTTATCTACTATTGGATGGCATAAAACATTATTGTTATATATTGCTAAATGATAGGTCAATGGAATATTGTTTCACCAACTTGATCCCTTCATGAATATGTTCTACATCGCTTCCCATATAGGGTATTATATGAGTCCATTTGAATACTAGAGCGGAAATGTTTGTTAAATAAGAACTCAACCCATGGGAGATAATGATCCCATACACCTTTAAATCACATTAAGAAAGATCTCACCATATCCTAAATTGTATTAATTTTATATTCATATTTTTCATCAGTTATAGGGTGATTATCTGTATTTAAATTCAATTCATTATTTATATCATAGTAAAATCTCTTCCAGAATCTAGATGTTAACCATGGATCATGATCAGTTATTATTGAATATAGTTAACCATGAAACCTAAAAACGTCCATTATATGTATCATAATATGTAGTTAAAGATATAAATATTCACAAATAATGAGGAATTGGATAGTCTATGTTATTTTATCCACCATATCTCATATTAGATTACTTACATTGGATGTCATCAAGAGACTAGTTACAAGGTCCAATGTTATTTTATAACTTTTTAATGGGGATATGGGAAATGGTTGCATCATCCCCTTGTACTCATGTCACTCAACCCTATATTTCAGTAATATGAGGGTCCTTTTGTTTTAATCAATGATATCCTACTTCATAATGTCCCACTTGAAATTCTTTTGAAGGTTAAAGTACATCTTGGTACATCCCCAATTGATGGAGAAAGAAAAGATATATGAATTATATAATATCTCTTTCTTTATCTCAAGTTATGATGGAATGAAAATTATATTTCCAAGTCAAATGACCCAATATTCATCGATTTAGTATTTTCAAAACATAAATTCCTTTGTTGTTATCGACTTCTTTCCAAGATAAAAATCATCAATTTATCCCACCATGATCATATATTAGATAAATTTTTGGGAAATCATTTCATAAAGGTCAAATATATTATCTACCATTATTATTTCTAAATCTAACCACTTAATTTCCACAATGATAGGGTGAATCATAATCTACATCATATATAGTGTATAAATTTCATATATACTATGAGATATAGCTACCTTATTCTCTTTTATATGATTGAAGTGAGTAGAGTAATCATTGTCATTGATAAATTTTAAACATATTTATTCATACATGTTGAGATATTTATTTTTTAATATATAAATTATACTCATCTTACATATATATATATATATCACATTATTGCTATTTAAGTAGGTCCACCAAATCATACTGGTGAATATAACATTTGATAACTCTAGGTCATGATTTGATTAGTCCTGCTCTAGTATCTTCAATTGTCATAAGTCATTGGTTATCAAGTTATTATTCTTCATAATTACACAAAAAAATCATTTCATTAAATCATAATTTTATAGCACAAACCCTTATCCATTTTTGGTAGTGTGAGTATATACACAATGATTAGACTTTAATTGGGTTCGGTAAATCCTTCCTCGCATTATTTTATCTATAGATACTTTAAACTTTTCTATATTAACTTGCTCTCTGGGAAATATAATCTTTAGATATTTCCCACAACATTTTGTTAATACCCGGATAATAAAAAATGTTATAGATATCTATGGAACTAGTGTGTCTAGGATAATCATTAGTTTCTATTTTCATTAAAGGGTCCATAAAATTTCCTTCAAATGTGATCGTATTCTAAGATTGTGTCTTTTTGCCTCCAGAAGTGAAACTTTTTTAACTTCCCAAAAAACATATATTTTCCCAATATCACCATCTTGATTCATAGATACTATTAATGTTTCTACTTTATTATGTAGTGGGTAGAAGTGATGTTAATGAAAACTATGAAAATATGTTATGTTAGTCTTTTAAGACTCTATTCTTCAAATCTAGGATGATTCATTGGGTATTAGTAAGTGTAATGGGAATCTCTATATACATATAATTCTGCTAAATTATAAAGAATATTTTGTTCTAAATATCATTCATATTCATGTTAAATTGACGATATATACAATTAATATCAACCTTTATGAAGTATTGATAACCTTAAATTTGATCAAAGATATATTTAATACCTAGTTGGGGATACTTGTTTTTTATGGAGACCATGTTGGGCTCCTGCTAATCGATTCATAGCCTCATTGATCCATACTTTTTTTTCTGAAAAAGTATTGTAGTTCAACTAAAGGTAATTCACATGGGCATATGAACCCTTTCTCCAAATTCTCTTGTATCTACTTCTTTAACTCTTCTAGTTTGGTTGGGGCCATCATATAGAGAATTTTTGAAATTTGAGTGTCTCTATGTGTATGATATATATAGAACTCTACCTCATGACCATAGGGAAGGTTGGGAAACTACTTAAGAAATAAATCAGTATATTCCATCACAATAGGCATATCATCATGGTTGATAATTTTTCATGACTCAACCATTTGGTATATAAATGATTATTCACTGGGTATCAACACCCACATCATTGAGGGATTTTATAAAGGTTATTTTTTGTCCTCATTTCATTTTCATAGAATATTGGTATGGATCACAATATAGAAGGAAACTTTTTTTCTCAACATATTTATTCTGCACTCTATAACTAAGTCAAATCCAAGAATCACATATCATGATATTACTCTATTGGATGGATGATGAGATTAACTAGAGGAATCGTCCTCTGTAGGCTAATAGGATAATATTCCAATACATAACTTGCATTGATCACACCATGAAGTTTATTTACGTATTTCACTACATCAATCTATTGGGGATGTTATTTGACAATTCTAGAAAACATACATGATATAAAGTAAAGTCTAAAACAAGAATAAAAAACATTGTCCCTCTTGGGTGAATAATATGTATTCCCTATATGACATAATTTTAATGTTCCACCTTAGTGGTGGTAAGGGAATAATCTTCCACTTTCTCTGTTGTATTTGTGTGGTTATTAACATTGATTACCCTCAATGACCAATGGTTTAGTTTATTGGATTATATTTTTCCATATCCCTTGATATTAGATGAATTGAACATTGGGTGGTGGATTAAGAAGTTACTTCCCTTTCTAAATTATTTTTTTCGACTTCATTATGTATATTTTACATTTCTGAGATTGGTGGTCTTCTCCCCCACACTGAAATAAATTTTTCTTCTCTTTGAGAAAATTCTGATGAATTTTTTCTACATCATTGATATGTGGGGGGGATCTTTTTTCACCTTTTTGGTTTGATCTCCTTAAATGAAAATCCATTAATATCTTATTATCTCAATTTTTTGGTACTATTTTCCAAAAAACATATCTACTTTGAGATCAAATCAAACTACTTGTTATTAATTCCATAAGTCTGAGATAGTTATTGCCTTTTGAATATGTAGTTTTAAACCACTAAAGTATCTATCTATATAACTATAAATATTGATAGAAAACCCTGATTCATATCTTGAATATATTGTGAAATTATCGCCATGATCCATGATAGATTCACTCTCTATTTTATTAGTCTCTAAAAATTTTCTCTCCATCATTCTTCAAAAACATTTAGGGAAATACAAGTTATAAAATTTTTCTTAATATATTCCAACTAAATTTATTTTATTTCATCTTTTATATGTGTATTATTTATCAATTTACACCATGTATCATCTCATGCATCTAAATAGTAAGTTTAATGATTATTCATATACTTCTCAAAATAGTATAGCAAAAAAATAGATACTTTACTAAGTTATACCACTATTATATGATACGTTGATAAAAAAGATCCAATAAATGTTAGTGGATGCTTCCACATAATGGTCTCTATGAATAGTTAATAATTTTTGGGTGAAAGAAGATTTGAAACATGTTATAGGTTATTTTTCATAGCCAGAGATAGTTTGGTTATAATCACCATGAAGTTTATTCACTCCACCTCACATTGTAGTAGGAATTTCAATCAGATAATAATTTCATTATCATTCACATGGGTTGGTGGTATGGTTTTATTTTTTTACCAAAATTTTTATAATAAAAAATACAATAAAAATAATTCAAAAATGAATGAATGAATTGTTTATTTTTATGAACAATTCAATTTTAACATCATGTATTATGGGTTCCAAATGTTTAACATATCATTCTATTCAAACGATTCTTCTAGGATCATGTAATTTAACCCTATATAATATTTAAAATAAATTATTACATTATCTATATATCCTTCATAATGGTTTGTATAGAACATGTGATTAACTAATGCACATCCGCTCGAAATTTGAAACTACGTGTGCAGTAGGGCCTCGCTGTTTTGCACTAAGTACAGGTGGGGTTAATACCTATTTATCCAATTCCATGTTATTAACCCAAATTATATCTATTATAGATCAAAATAAACTTTTAGTATCTATATAGGTGTTTTATTTCTTGAAAACCACACATTATGATATTTACCAAAACTTTGGTATAATTCCATTAAATCTCAAACTTATTATTAGGGTTTTCATTTACATTTTCTAGTTCTAATTCTAAAAAATAACAAAACTGTGATATAATAGATACTATATAATCCCAAATTTTTCTTATAGATCTATTAAATATTTTTTAAAAAAAATATATAATGTATTCTAGTATTGTAAGGTTTAATATCTTTAGAAAATCGGGCTCATACATCTCCTGTACATAATAAACTTGAAAGAATATTTAATTTCTTCTTCATAGCCCTATAAAATATCTAATGTTATCATCAGTACAAGTAATATTCAATGAAAATACATCCATGTAAGTGGTGAAATAAATCCCATTAATGGAAGTGACATCTTTTAAGGATTAAAGGATTTGAATCAGTAGTACATGGTTGAGCATAATCATAATTATTATATAATAAGAACAAGGTCATTCTCATTACCATGAGGGATAAAATTGATCTTTTCATGGAATGCGTCATAAGAATAATAATAAAACTTCATAACACAGTGGTAAAATACAACCCACTATTATAAAAAATTCTAGAATCATGTTCTTGTATAACATATTTTCATAAATTTTGATTTCATAATTGTGAAAAAATATTACATCATGTTTATTCATATTACACATAATATCATCAGATATATCCCATTACCCACTATATTGGGGGGATATATAATTATAATCCCACCCATAAACTGATTAAATGATCATTATCATTCATTCAATGTGGAAAAAGAACGTAACTTGTTATTGAAATATACACATTAAAATGAGCGGGTTTCATAAATAATTATTTAATAATAATTTAAATAATTACTTTTCAGGTTTTATAAATTATAATCGAGATCATATTTGGGTATAAAAAAATCATATATTTTTAACTAATAATCCACTAATGAAGAGTAAAATGGTTTTTTATAAAAATAATTCATTTTTAAAAAATTATATTAATAGGATTAGAAATAATTTTGACAAGGTAAAAACATGTATATCACAAAAAGTGGGATATATAATGAATATTGAAATTAAATTTTATGGATTTTAGAGGAATATTAATATTGAAAATAATGTTAAATGGAATATAACTCTAAAAATAATGAGATGGGTTCAATAATACCATTACCTTAAATATCATTATTTATCATCTCGTTTACACCTCTTAAATAATCATCATATTTTTTTCAAAAAATAAAACTAAAAGTGAATTATATTCATTTATTTCACTTTAGATCCATTATAATTATTATATTGTCTTTTATAACCCCCTTTGTTTAATGTTCATTGTTTTGATGGCATGTTATCATTAAATTATCCTAACTTTTTTTATCATATTTTATTTATTATAGGTCATTTATAAAAAAAAGTGAAATTAATTAAAAATTCATAAAATATATTTAATTAAATATTTATATTTTATATATTCTTCATAATAACCATCCATGAAGGTCGTAATAAGCATGGATTTGTAAATTTCCTCGTATATGGTTAACAGACTATTGATATGACATTTCCTAAACATGAGGAATATAATTATAACAAATATATCATAAATATTTTCATTATATTTGAAAAAAATCATTAATATAATTTTACCATACTAACTGAATAATCTTATAATGTTTGGGATTAAATAAAATAATAAAAAAGTGGAATAGAATTGTAAAATGAGACAATTTTTTTATGAAAACTTACCTATTTTCTATTGTTTCTTATCCTTTATGATTGTAAAATCCATGAATAATTGGATATTGTGGCTAGAAAACCTCCATATGAGTGATAAAGGTGTTAAGAGATGGAATTTTGGAAGCTATTTGGCTTTCTTAATTGACATAGAAGTCATTTTCTAAGGGGGAAGAGGGGTGTTTATATTTGATTAGAGGGGTATTTTTTAGTTAAAATATTGAATAATATATAATTTACATGGTAAACATTGTAATAGTGATGTTATAAAAAAAATTCAATCCAAAATTTATTGAATTTATTAGATCATTTTTACATCATAAATGATGTAATTTAAAATATATTGGTTTTGAAAAAGAGTATTTTTACTATTCACAAAAAATTAGGTTTTTTAGTAAATTGAAAAAAACAAAGAAACCATATAAATTTTTGATGTGATCATTCTAAATGAAAAATTAATTTATTAAAAATAGTTTTATAGAATATAAAAAAATTAATTATTAGTATGAAATTAAAATTTTAACAAAATACATTAAAATACAATTTATTAAAATATAGTCATTTCATTGAGTTTTTATTCATGGATTTCATCTTATAAAGTAAAACTATTTATATTTTCTTCAATTTCTCTGGAAAAATAATATTTTATTTTATTTTATTATTTAGAGTTCAAATTATTATTTCAATTTTCAGGTTAATATTCCCAATGATCATATAACTATTTCAAAAGGTTGGCTTATAATTCATTGATTCACATTACTATTTCAGTGATTGTATTGCCTCCATTCCATAATGATTAATTCAAATATTCATCATTTACCTCAAATACTCTTAATATTTCTACATTTTTTATTAAAAAATTATAAATTGGTCTCCTAATATTTTTTATATTTTCCATAATATTATTCATGGGAGTGATAATTATTATAGTCTAGAATTATCCGTCCATTCACATTCTAGTTTTTCTTATTTATATCTCTTATCCCATTTTAATTTTTTTTCATGGGTTTAGTTGTTTATTGACATAAAAATATCTATTAATGAATAAAATTAGTGTGGGTTTTTTTCTACGCCTTATATGTGTATAAAACAATACAATATATTATGACTCGAATTTATTCTTAAAACAAATATCATTTTTTAAATTCTATATCATTAAAAACATGGAACACGTGATTTAATTGAGATAGTTTTGGTGGGAGTGATAGTCAATTGGCAACAGCTCTGATGCTATTAGGAACTTCAAATGGGGATATGTATTTGGGACATAACATTCCCTTCTTCCAAAACATCTAGAATCTATTACACAGAGATATAAAAAGTAACACTTTATTATCATACTTATAATTTAGGTCTCATTGATGGTTATCAAGATAGCTATTTTGTCATGTATTTCATATCATGATGTGTTTTTGAGAGGTCGAGTCCTTCTAAACGATTTCTTATACTATTTAATGTACTAATATATTATTTTCTCCAAATTCATCCCAACATGATAGTGTTCTACTTTTCTTCACATATATTAAATTTATGGACACATATAAATGTTGAATTGAATGATTTTATTTATATGAGCACTCGATAATATGAAGATGTTGATCTCAGCCTCCTATGAAGTACTTGGAGAATGATCTCAATATATCATCATGTATTGGAATATTTCATTCAAATTTAACATCCATATGGAGGTGATATAATTTAATATAATTAAAAATGATGTTTAAAGTATATTGAATAATTTTATAGAACTTTTACGTAAAACCTAAATCTAGATCAGATATAATAAATTTTGGTGTTCCATATAGCCTAATAAAATTCAATAATATATATATTTACATTTCTATTAAGGGTTAATTACTCTAGAAAGTAAATTAAGTAGGAAGTATATGTAGGATGGTCCACCAAAACCCATATAGAAATATTACCTTTAGTAGTCTTTAGATAACCTAAGGAAAAATCCATGTTGATTATCTCACCATTCAATGAAGTTATAGATAATTTTTGTATCATCCCCTTGGTATTATACCTTTATTCCTTCACTAATTGAGATACCAAAAACATTGTTGTATATTTAGTAATCACTCATTAAATATTTTCCAATGAATAGTAATTTTGGATATTTCTATACTTCTTAGTACTACCTATGTTGATAGAGAATATTGATCATTGAGAATTATTCTACAGATCATTCATTATTGTGAGATCTGATGTTACACATACTATTGAACGAAATCATACATTTCATTTGTCATTAATAATTAACTCTGAGGATTCACCTTCTTTATGGAATCCACCACTGAGACAGTCTAATAGTTTAACAACTAAATATTGTGATAAAAAAATATTCTTTACATACTAGATTTAATACCAACTAAGGAGACCCAATTTTAACCACACAAAATTATAATATCATTAACAATCTTTTATCTGCTTATATAACAAAAATATTTTAGGTTTAGAGTTTTATAGAATTATGAGAAATCATTTACATAAGATACCAATTCATTTCTCATAAAATGGTAAATATTTCTTGCATACAATGATTTTCTTATTCCATAAGAAGACATCATCATCTATAAAAAAAATCTCAACACAGTATACCCTTCTAGACATAACATACATAATATAATTCTACATAACCCAGTGAAATGGAGAGATAAGAATGGTTGAGCTTAAATTCTCTATAAGGGTAAGTCTGGGGGATATTAATAGATGATCATATATTGGAATAAGATAAAAATAAGGTTATAAGATCATGATTATATCTTAATAAATTATTATATAACCAATCATTGTTAATAAATCCTGAATCATGTTGTCTAATATTTTCATAACAAGATAGGTGAGTTATAAGATTCGGAATCATCAATAATCATACATGATATAAATGGTAATATATTATTTATAATACATATGTTTATATAATACACATAAGCATAAGAAAATAATTGCCATGGTTAGTGATCATTATTAAGACATTTTTATTTTACTGACTCCCTTAGTGGATTGGGTTCACTCTTCATTCCTATAATAGTATTACTCAAGGATCACAAACATGAAAATCATAATAGACATAGCCCCTTAGTGGATTTAGTTCACTCCCCATATATATATATATATGGACCCACATAATTTTGTCACAAGATCATAAAACCATTCATCAATTCATCAAATAATAATTGACTCGTGGGAAACAAACGAAATTCATGAAATCATCCTAAAAACATCATCTTCATAATCCATATAGAGAATAAAAGTGGAAGTTATTATACGATCGCATCCCTAGTGAATCATAATATTCTATAAATAATTTTTTCATAGATTAAATTAACTTTAATAAAGAATTTATAATAAACTTAAAAGACCAAGAGTGAATATCCATTTTGATTTTAATAATTACAAAATAAAATTCCTAGAGAAGTTATAATATAATTTTATTTCTAAAAACATATAATATTGTAAAGGAACCTTCATGAGGAAGAAATTTTAAAATGGTGTGGATATCCATTAATATCATATATATTAAGAAAATATTCCTTACACACTTTTTTTAATAGTAAAAATGAGTCTTTCTAAAAACATTTAAAAAGATCCATTTTAATAATTTGAAAAAACTCAAAAGGAGTATAAAATAACATTATCAAACATTTAATTTTATATAAAAACTAGTAGAAAAATATTTGATGAATATATGCATGTAATTGAAAGATTCCCTACCTAAAAAAACACAATGATGTTTTATTTGCATAGAAATATTTTCTTGATCATTTTATGTATGGGAGAGAGGAATATGATAGGAAATTACAAAACCCATGAAATATCTGTTGGAAAGAATATAATGGGTTTAATATATAAATATAATATAATTTCACTAAATTTTATTCAAGCATAAAAAATTATAATTTAAAGGAGTTTCAAATATAAATCTCATGTTGCTTGGGTAACATTGGAATCAAAACCCCATGAAAAAATAACATCAAATGGAATATTGAATGTCATAAATTTGAAGATAATAATGATATAATATATAAAGGGGTTGTTTATAAACCATATGAACACATATAGGTTCATACCCAGAAACATGTCTCAATAAATCAATATTGAGATGAAGAATTATTAACCTCATTCTCTTCAGGTATACTTATTTTTATTGAATATAAATAATATTGAGATAAGAAACATGATAACTATACGGGGTTGAGAACAAGTAATAGGAAGCGTGGAGATGGAATTTGGGAAAAAATCATGTAAAACTAAATTTGATTTCAGTTAAGAAATGGTTGATGTGAGACCCTTTAAATAGGAAAAATGATTGAATTTCACACATTTTCAATCATCAAGGGTCATGAGTGTAATTTTAAAAATTTAATGTTTCCAATTTATAAATATTACATCATAGACTGAACAATTTATTATCAACCTATGTAAAGATATGATTTTTATTATATTACAATGTTTTTAGAAAAATTGTCTTCAAGTATCATTTAAATTAATTTTTTTATTATTCACATTGGTTAACATCAAAGGAATATAGAAAAAATTGAATTAAAAAAATGAATACTTACAAAGTTAATAATACTTTACAATTATATATGAAATTCATGTATCCACAT
The DNA here is from genome assembly GCA_963277665.1 of Viscum album. Classification (NCBI taxonomy): domain Eukaryota; kingdom Viridiplantae; phylum Streptophyta; class Magnoliopsida; order Santalales; family Viscaceae; genus Viscum; species Viscum album. The sequence continues at coordinate 1,114,738,492 of OY728147.1, forward strand.
AATTAATAAAACACATACTAATTTTATTGTTTTTAATATCATTAACCTTTTTTACAACTCGCATAAGAATTGTGTAGACATTTCATAAGAATTATAGGTAATTTTAAATCAAATAAAAACATAAAATAAATTACTATAAAATAATTTTTGACATTCAAAATAACCATTTATAACCCTTAGAAACTTATTTTTAACCCTATTACAACATATTATTTATATTAAAAGTTAGTGAATGACATTTTTTAATTATTCTATAATTAATATAATATAATTTTCAGAATCAATGAAATGTAGAGAAAAAATATCATTATTTTTTAATATAAAACGACTTTGGTTTAAATTAATCAAAAAATAAAATAAAGGACTGGTTTTGAGAGATTTGGGGCCTTATCCTCTAATTATACACTCATTTAACACATTTTTTTATTTTCAGTAGAGACAAACATTTACCATTATTACTATGCATTAATATTAAAAATGAAATGTACCATAGTCCATAATATTAATTATTTTATTCAAAAAATGGAATTATTTTTGTAATAAAAATATTTAAAGTTAGTAATAAATAAATTTAATATATATTCACAAATTTAAATGAAATTGTTTTTCACAAAATAATATCTTTAAGTTTAAAATAATTTTATAATAATTTATGAATAGTATTCATCCATATGAATTTAATTGGATTATATTTTTAAGAAATAATTCTATATTAATTTTTTTTAACAAAAAAATGGAATGGAACCTTTTATCAACATTATGAAATTCAAAGATCTAAAAACAGATTTTTACAAGAATAAAAATATAATTTTTCTTCCAATAAGACAAGCATGGGTTTCCATATTCAATCTAATGTTTTTAAATATTTTATATTACTCCTTAAACTCATATTCTATCAATACATTATTTTAATATATATTTAATTCAATATTATATCATACTGATTTCATAAAAGTTTTGTTATTTGGAAAATTAGTATTTTCACTATTCACCCAAAAATCAACTTATTCATAATAAAATACAAAAAAATTACCCTAATAAAAATATAATATTTTGAATACAAAAAATATGTTATTTTATAAAATTAAAATTCTAAAATTGAAAATCTTATTATAAAATAGAATATACATAATATAAGTTAAACGAATTTTTTTTAAAATGCCTTTTTTAGACATTAATTGTTTCTCAACTTATCTGATTTAATTATTAATATTAAAAATTTATAATTAACTATTAATTAATAATAAATAAATTGGGATAATTATAAATTTTAAAAATATATATCAAAATTTGGTTACTTAATATAAAACATAGTATTTATTTAAAATAAATTTTTTTTATAAAATCCTAAATATAATTGGTCACTATGATTGGGATAGGATTGTGAGATTCACATAACAATAGAGATGGTTGTAACTTGGCCTAGGATAGACTATATACGCATCACTACATATCTCATAAATTGGAAATCAAACCACGCATTGTTCTCATAGGTGTTATAGAAGGAGACTAGAACTAAAATAGTTGTCTCATCCTTTGGTGTGCATGAAAATATAGTTTTGTAGATTAAATTTTTTTCAGAAAAATGTTATTTTTTTAGTTTAAATACTTACAGTAAGGACCTCATGAAGCAGTTTTATATCATGAGACCATAACGTTGAACACACAAGTTAATAACATGCGGTGATAATGAGAAATATGAAATTTGATATCTTATGGGAGGATTATTTTAAATCATTTGAACATTATGTAACTATGGTGTTTTCATTTAGCTAATTTTTCTCTGATCATGATGGTTTCTTATAGTCAATGATAATCATTTTAGACATTGGACACACCGTTTAACATCTTATGGTGAGGATGATGATTTCTTATGGTTTAACTTCATGGGACTAGAATATTTGGAACATATTTTTATATAATACAATTAATAAAATATGTATTGCAGTATAACATCTTCTATCTAGGATATTGTGGACCTATTAGAAAGTCATTCAATGAAATCCTTAGTGAACATGCATCAATGGGGGTGTGATGCATCTCAATCACATCAGTTGAATTGTTAACCAATGTCATATTCCTACACGAGTAAATCTCTATGTGATAATCTAGTGACCTATAAATATTTTTCACAATTGAAGAGATAACATGATTGAATATTGATAGTATTGGACTTGGATGTTGTATTGGACACAAGAAAATACCTGTGGATATGGTAACTAGTTATCCAAGATACTCAAGACTGATTCCTCCAACTAAAAAGTATGAATAAATGAGAGGGTATCACTAAGTGTGTTATATTTCCACTTGAGCACAATGATGTGGAAGAAGAATAAATTGGCTGATAGAGTCTAACTTTAGGAATGACGATAATGATAGCCTAGAAATTATTGTTTGACTTTGTTTGAGACATAGGTTCCATTGTCGTACTATCTGATATTTATTCTTCAAGATGTGCTATGAATGAGGTGATCCAATTTGGGCCCTTATCATTAACATAAGCTGTTATATTGAGATGAAATTATAAGGAATGTTCCCTATATGGGTGGAAAGATAATTTATGCCATGCACCGTCACCATAGATACACTATCATTGACATGGAATATGGAAACCCAGACTCTGAGTGTTATAATATACCCCTTAATTAAATTTCATCCTTATAATTTTATATCATGACTAATAAAAATTTCATTAAAATATTTTTCATAATTAATTATATGCAGTCTAATATAAATATACATAATTCACAAGAAATACCTTTTAGTCTTTATCAATTATATTTCATTTTAAAAAGTACGTTAATGTATTTATTAATATTGTGAAACCTATAATTTACTAACTATTTCTTAAACCATGTTTTTACAATTGTGATATGTGTAATTTTGAATGAGTTTCATAATGTTTTCCTTAAAAATAATCAATATTTTCTATATATGACCCAATATATTTAACTTCCTCATTCATGAGACTAATAATTTCTTTACCTTTGAGGTATAGATTGTTAGATACTATAATTACAAGGTTATTCTAATAATTTCATTTTTTGGTCGTCTTTTAATATGATTTCTACCTCTCTTTGTTTCCATATGATAAATTAACATGATATGTTTTTCTTACCTGAAACACTAAAATTATAATTTAATGGATCAGAGAATCCACATAAGGATGAAAATTTACTCCTCTTATTTCTAACCATTAACCAAAAGACAGGCAGTTATCACATGTTGGTATAATATCCAATATGAATAAACCATTATAAATCAATCTCAAAAAATTAAAAAATAACACCCAAAGTTCAACATACATCATATAATATATAATAAACCTCAAAACTCTACAAAAATATTCTTGTAAAATATGTGAAACCAAAAATTTGAATTATTTTATCTTGTATTCTTCCAAGATCAGATAAAAATTTACTCGTGAATAACATTAATAAATTATAAATTCACATAACTATAATGTATATAACATATTCCTATAATCTAAAAAATATAACAATCATTTCCAAAAATAACTTAAATCACCATAAAATCAAAACAATAATATATATTATTTTACAAGTACATTCAATTATTTATTCTTCAAATAAAATTATTGTCTATAAAATAATAACATATTTACCATAATTACCCTATGATCCCAATACAGTGAAATTAATGGAAAAAATAATAATTTTAATCCCTTAATTACCAAATCAATTTTTAATCTCATTGTTATCTAAACAAATATTTCCAAAATATTATAATCCCTTTATTACCATTAACCATAACTACGTCATCAAGAAATAACACATTAGCCTTAATGGTTATGTAGGGATTTCAAATTATGTCCCCAATGAAATTCTTCCCAAATAATATATCGCTAAATCACATGTTAAACAAAATGGTGAAATTTACATCAATGATATATTAAAACACAATAAAAATTTCACAAAATTCCTTCAGTCACACTAAAATAAAATAACATAAAACTGAAAAAGTATATCAAGTCCTTTGAACATATGATCGTGATTAAATAATTTGACCCATAATTGTTTATTTAACTCTTAAGTTCTTCTCATATGATAACCTCTAAATCTCTAATGTGATATAAACACCTCTATGATACCATCTGAGTCATCTCATGACTTGTACATCCAAATCTACTCCTAAATACATACTCTTTACATGCTCTCTTTGATACCAACTAAATAAAACAAATTTTAATCATCCATGAATACAATATAAATAGAAAAAATTGATTAATATACATACAAAATAACTAGTGATTATAAATTTCTATTTATTAATATTCAATTCCTTTTTTTTCAAATCACAAACACTTTCTTAATGCATGTTTACTAAAGTTTTTGTATTTTATCATGTTATTATAAGAAAAATTAATATTTACCATACATAGAAAAATTAAATATTATTACAGATATAAAAAATATATTCATAATTATAGAAATAAAATTCAGTATGAGTAAGATTTTTAGACTCACATTTATTAGACAAGAAGTTAGACATTAGTCATGCCTGTCATACTAACAAAATTCATTACTATCAGACTGAATAACATTGTTAAAGAAGTCCATCACAGTGATTGACATTTAAAATTGGAATTAAAATACTTGTTTCTATCATAAATAAATCCATTAACCCTATAATTTTGTTAATCAATAAAACATTGAACATTTAGTTATGATGAGATGTCATGTGTTGGGTATTTGAGGCCACTAGAGACAATATTGAAATATGACAATTGGGATATTTCCTATAAATACTATTTCATTTAAATAATTTGGACTAAGATGATTATATTCTCTATCAAATATTCAAAAAATACATAGAATGAACTTCTTGTTCTTATTCTTTGTTTTTATTTAGAGAGTTTTATTCTTACGGAATTATCATCAAGTTATTTCTTTAATAACTTTTGTTATTGTATGAATGCCATACAATTGATATAATTTGGTGATTCTATGGATAGGTATATGGTGAATATAATCCTTCAAATCAATGGCTTATGGGGATAGTAATACATATTATATCATCATATCGAGGACATCATTAGATATAATGAAATAATGAATCTAATCATCGCATCAAGGGATTTATTGATAAGGAGAGATAGAATTTTTTATATGTATAAAAGTGTGTATTATTTTAGTAATGGTTATTGAATACCTTTATATAAATGTTAAATGTGTTATCTTTTTAATTATATATTTCAATTCATTCATACAATTACAAAACTATTGTATTTCTTGTCTCTTTAAAATTTACTATTCCTCTATATGTAATAGAAATTTGGACATCATACTAAGCTTTCTATATTGTCTGTTTTAATCATTATAACTCTCATTATGAGAAACATACTCTAATAAATTTGATCTATCATGATACAAAACATTATATATGATATAATTGGACATATTCTGAATTACATTCTATGACTTTGATAATCAGACAGAGTCCGTGTATGATAAATTTAATTAAAGATGGTTTTTTAAAATTTTATAAAATATTTTATACTATTTTTTTAAAATAAAATTTATTTCCCCTATTTTATGTGTTAAAATAATAATATAATTCCAATGATCTTACAATTAGTATTAGACAAGGCTTCTAGTTCTTATATACAAGATGAGTTTTTAATTATCCTATAAATTAAATGTTCTTTAATGTTTTGATATAAACATGTTGTTTATAAACATTTTTACACTATTGTTTACTTATAGAAAATAATTTCTATTATTTTTAAGAATAAATGAATTAATTTTGTTCTAATAAAAAATAATAATCTGATTATTCCATATATCAAGGATATTACTCATTACGAGTACTGGATATAAGGGTGAAAACATTTTTTATCAATACAAAACTTTATAATTTTGTTATTTTTATAGGGGACTACTAGATTCTTGATAATGAAGTCAATGATTTTACACATTAAGTAAAACAAGAGTATTAGTTATAATATTGATAAAGTGTTACATTTTTATATTTTATGACAAGAAGTATTTATATCCATATATCATCATGCGAAGATGAAAACAGTATATTGAAAATTCATGAAGGTACACACTTTTTATCTTATGAATTTTTTAAACTATATTATCAATGAATATAGAAGAATATTTGAAATTTTATTTCATAACCAAGTAATCTATTTAAATGATGAACCAAAGGATTATAAAATTCAATATTAATTTAAAATATATTTGTTAAAAATATTTATGGTGAAATTCTTATGGATAAGATAATTGACATCATTCCCAATGAGTAGTAATCAAAAACAATAGTTATTTATAAGATATAAAAGATGAATAATATTACTCTTTATGATCCCATTGGAACTCTTATTAAATGTGAAGTTATGAAAAATATAGATACATAAAAATATTTGAAGAAAAATGTTGGTGTTTATTTTTTTAATAATACATAAACCTCTAATTTTAAAACACTGGAAAAAGATATAAGATCTTCAAGGAAGAATGATTTTTTCATTTCAATCTGATTCTAGCACCGATGAACATCTTGATTATTAATTAACTAATTTAGAGAGATGGATAAATAATATTATGTGAAATAATTATATTTAGTATTGATAGAAAAAGATAATTAGTATAAAAGTGATAAGAAATATGTAGTTTCATGTATAAATGTATTAAATATGGATATATCTGAACTGATTTTCTAAAGCTGAAGAGGAAATACATGAAATATAGGAATTCAAAAAGAATTTTGACGAAGTAATAAAAATTAAAATGAATAAATTTCTGGATTGAATATAAACCATTGAGTTCCATTGGACGTTATTATTTTGAATTTTTTTCAAATATTTAATGTTATACACATAGGAACATATGCCTTTTTACAAATGTACCCCATATAAATAATTATCTCATTAAAAATGTATAAACAACTGAAAACCATAAAATTTGTCTTTATGTTCTAAATATATTGATGAGAAATATTATACATCTCATAATAAAGAATCTTCTACAAAAATAGATAATTATTTACCTACCTAGGATGAGGATTCTTATGTTTCTAAACATTCAGAAAATGAGAATTGTAAAATTTAAAAAAACATGATAAGGATAAATATAAAATATCTATGGATGATTCTAGAATAAATGTTTTAATGAATTATATATCATATATTTTTAAATATATTGATTAATATATTATTTGGATAGAAACCATTTTAGTATATTTTTAACGAATTGTTTATGAGAATTTTGATATAGAAATAAAACCTAATTCTAAAACTAATACTAGTGAGGAAAATATTTTACTTGTGAAAAAAAACACCTAAAATTTCTTTTTTGATGAAAATTTTACCAAACTTTAACACTAATAAAGAAAATATTTATGGAATCTATAAAAAAATTATAAATCACGGTAACAGTTTTGGAATAGGTTTTACTAATATAAAAGTTATTTTTAATAACAATTATTTTGTTCCAAAACATGATCCTTTTTTACCAAGTGAAAAAGTTGTGGTACTAGATAAATAATCGTTCATTAAAAAATATCAATCACTATGATTATGTAAACCCTACATTTTTAAATAATTTAAAATTTCCCAAAAAAATTGACAAACTTTGTTACCCAATATTTGTCTTCTAATAATATAGGACTCAAGAAGGTATGGGTTTAAAAAGCCTATTGTTTTTATTAGGAAAAACATATTGTATCAAAAACAAGAATATATTATACTTGGATAGTGTTAATTCTAAAAAATATATTGAAAATAAGTACTTCTTTAAGAAAATAATCAAAATTAATGGTGGAAAATTCACATTCAGAGATAATGCACAAGGAGAGATTATTATAATTGGAAATATTTTTCTTCCTCAAAAAACACTTCTTTAAATGTTTTATTTGTTAATGATCTAAAGTAAAACATTTTAAGAATAAATAAATTATGTGATGAAGGATACCTTGTGAGATTTATGAATGATAAATGTTTTGTACATTTCCAAGAATGGATTTATTATTTCTACCAATCGATATGAGAATATTTATACACTTTACATGCAATAACTTATAAGAAAAAACATACCTTCTCTTAGTGAAATGGAATATCAATCTTGGTTATAGAATATCATTATAGGAAAATTTAACCTAATAAATGTATCTAAATTTACTAATAAATGTCTTGCTAATGATCTACTAAAACATATGTTTGATTCATCAAAAGTCTATGACCCTTTTTCATATGGTTTGTAACATAACTAACATTTTAAATCTATTGGTGATGTATCAACATCTGATGCTTTAAAATTAGTGCACATGGACTTATTTGGTCCTACCAAAACTAGTAGTATTGTGGGACATACTATTTTCATGTCTTGTATGATGATTACAATATATATATAAGGATTTATTTTATGAAAAAAATATTAATCCTTTTATTATTTTAAAACATTTTTATCCAATGTTAAAATTGAGAAAAACCTCTCATTGATAACTATTATTAAGATCATGGTGGAAAATTTATAACATCTGATTTTGAATATTTTTATAGTAAGAATGGTATAGAATATAACCATTTTTTCTACCTAAAACCCCCCTTGAAAATGGTGTTTTTTAATGAAAAAATTGGATTCTTTAAAAAATAAATATATCCATGCTTATTAACAACATAGTTTCCATTTTTTGGGTTTTTTTGGTTAGTAATAACTTCAATACTATCAATTGTGTTTTAACTGTACCTTTTCTATAAAAAAATATTATGAGTTGTAGATATGAAGAAAATAAAAGAATGTTACTTCAATGTTTTTGATTGAAAAGCATTAATTTTGAATACTAAATAAAATTTACATAAACTTTCCCTAAAATGAAAAGAAGAAATTTTTTTATTTCATTCCACAATATCGGAGGCTTATTGAGTTTTTAAAGAGAAATATTATACTATTTAAGAAACATTTCCTGTTATGTTTGATGAAATTTTACCTTTTTTAAAACAATATCATTCTTTATCCTATAATGTTATTCCAAAACCTGATTTTCAATCATTGTTAGATATTTCTTCTCATATAGAAATAACTTATCAAATAGTTTCTGATGTTTTCCTTTAGGGATAATTTATATTGATTTCTTCAGAAAAGACATTTCAAAAACTAAGAAGCCATTTGTTTCTTAGGAACAATCCTACTAATAAAATCATTAGTTATATAGGTCATCTATTCAGGTCTAGAAGTTCTTTAAGAAATGATATTGAACCTTTGGAATTATTATCCAAATTTAAACCTAAAAATATTGATGAGGATTTAGGTTATTATGATTAGATTAAGGAAATAAAAGATGAGCTCAATGAATTTTTGTGAAAAAAAGTCTAGACTTTTGTTGAACTTCCAAAAAAATGTTATATAATTTGAGTAAAATGGTGATTTAATGACATATGTGGTGAAAATAGAATAACTGTTAGATATAAATCAAGACTTGTTTATAATGGATATAATCAACAATATGGAATTAATTATGAATAAAATTATTCCTTGATTGAAAATTATGAATCTTTTATAAAAATTATATACATTCCAGCATTCATGAATTTCAGTAATTATTAAATCAATGTGAATTGTGCTTTTCTTAATAGATATGATCAGAAGAATGTTTTTTTTTTGAACAACCACATGGTTTTGAAAATAAGAAATATTCAAACCATGTTTTTAAACTTACCAAAGATTTATATAGACTTCAAAATATCCTAGAGACGGTATGATGGATTAACTAGTTTTTTTAAAACAAAATTCAGGGATCCAAGGATCCCCCCATTCTTTAAAAAAATTTAACAAGGATATTAGGATTTTACATATTTATGTTAATGACATTATATTTTGATCAACTCCACAACATTTAACTTATTCATTTTTAGATCATATGAAATATGAGTTTGAAATGAGTATTATGGGTGAGTTAACATATTTCATTGGCTTTCAAATATCAAAAAACACAAAATAAAATTTTATATCTAAACATAGGTATATTAAATATGTTCTTATGAAATTTTTCTAGGTCAATTTTAAAGGTATTATACTCCCATCGGTACCTGAGATTCCTTAGATCGGGATGAGGCTGAAAACTAGTTGTTCAAAATTCTTTTAAACATATGCTAGTAATTTTACTATACATAACTTCTAGTCTACCAGATTTAATTTTTCTTATATGGTTATGTTTAAGATAAATATACAATATAAAATAATCTTGGTAATAATATGTAAAATGTATTTTAATTATCTTAAGGGAACTATGGACTTAGGTATTCTATATTGGTCAAGAAATGTTTTCGACTTAAATTTTTTATTCACATTCTAACATTATAACATATATATTGGATAAGAAAAGAAAAAATGGAATATTTCATATCATATGATATTTTTTTGTTTAATAGTATTTTAATAAACAACATTAAGTATCACATTCCTCTTCTAATTTCTAATATGTGGTAGAAATAAGTTTTCATGCTCAAGTGTTGTGGATACAACACACACCCACTGAATTTGAATTGAGTTTTACTAAAACACAAGTAATTTTTTATAATAAAAGTTTCATTTATCTTCAAAAAAAACTCATCACATCACTAACATGCTATGTACATAGATATAAGACACTATTTCAATTCATATCAAATAGTTAGAGGAAATATCATTTTGTAGTTCATCAGAACGAAAGATAAACATGATAATATTTTTACAAAGCCTCTTACTTGTGATAGATTTGAATATATTGAATTTATTATAGGAATGGTCAACGTAAATTAATCATTCAAATATACTTCCATTTTACCCATATCCTTAAATTATGTTACTCCTTTTCATAAGGTGAGTAAATATGTTTTATAATTTTCAAATGTTTTATTTTTTCTTAAAATTTTTATTTTTCTATAAATTTTAGTTTCTCAAAAATATTTATTCTAATTTTTCTTCAGAACATAAAATTTTAAAAATAATTTGGATTCAATATTCTCAATATGATTTTAGGATTCTAAAATTTATAAGGAATTTTCTAACACAACATTTTCTAAAAACAATTTCAAATTCAAAAAAAAAATTCATAATCAGTTTTTATAATGATAATAGTTTTAATAATATTTTATTAATAAATAATTAATAATTATTTATTTAATTAAAACAATCATAATATTTTTAGTTTAAAAATCCAAGAAGAGAAATTTAGTCATGTCGAGGACTCTTTCTACTCTGAAAGGTACTCTATTAATTTTTTAAAAAAATAGCACTATATATTTATGATTTGTTTCTATTTTTTTATTATTTTATTTTCCATATTATAATTTTTTATCATTAAGTATTTTTAAAACTTTTTTAATCAAATTAATTCTGTTTTGGATTAAAAATTTGAAAACATGGAGACATCAAAATTACTAAAAAAATATTCAGATGAAGCGTGACAATCATATCAGAACGGTTTTAAATCTCAATACTAAAATGTGTTATGGAGGATGAATCATCAAAATATAACTTATATGATATAGGTACCCTTTCTATCCCAAATATATTTTTTTAATTTTTTTCTCCTTACCGTTTTTCACCCATAAATGGCTATAGAGAGAAATATTTCCATTTTGTCTTATTCTAAGAACAATTTTTAGATCAGATGGTAAAAAAATAATATGTTTTCAAATGGGTATGTATATATAGAAATGTTTTTTGAAGTATTATGGTATGAAAAATATTATTCTACTCTAAATAATATAATTAAATTTCATTTTTGGGAGTCAGTTTGTGTTGAGAAATGCTCTAAGTATTTAGAGCTATTTTATCCTAACCTAGTTCAAGAATTTGATGCATCTTTTCTATTCATCAAATAATATGGGAAATTAAATGTTTCTTTATTTATTATATAGGAAAATGTATAACAAGTTTTATAATAATACTGTTAAAATGGATGTAATATATTTAGAAGGTGAAGTCTATTGTCTTTCTTAAAATCATCTGAATAATCATTGTTCTTTTAATAATAATAATGTTTAAAAATATTTACTTTATTAATGTTAGAATGGTAGAAAGGTTTCACATTTAAATATTTATAATATAGTGATATAACTATTGATTCAATGTTTTCTCATTATTATAAAGGGGTACATAGACAAGTTAAGGGTCTCAAAAATTTCACATTGTATTTTTTGGTTAACACGAGGATGATCGACAAGGATATGTTTTTTATCCTCACTATGGAGAAAATATAGACATACTATATCAAATTAAATATCATTATTATTCAATATTTTATAATTATGATGGTGGAAAAGTGTATGGATAATTTTAAAGAGAAAACAAATCACATTCGATGAGGTAAATGATTTCATTTTTCAATAATGATATGATGAAGAGATAAGATTGGTCTTTTATACCAAAAAAATAAATTTATTTGAGAATTTTGATAGTGATTAATAAAAGTATGATTCGTCAAGTAAGGCCATATAATTTTATATGATGAGGAAGATGCGGGTTGGGACCTCTCATTCAAGAAACAAAAAAAGCATAAGAATATGCATGATGATATTTTTAATGAAATGGTGAAAAAGAATGATTAAAATAAGCAAAGGTATTTTGAATTCACACCCAACCCCGTAGAAGAAAAGGTATCAATAATTAGATATACATGAATATTAGAAGAAGAAGATAATAAAAGACAAATGAATGGAATTAAGGATGCCTGAATTGATAAAATTTGTTGAAAGGTATTAGTGGAGAATATGAAAATGTAATCCTTTCCACATCTCATACAGATAAAGTGATACTAGAAAGTGGATTTATATTTTAATAAATTTTTATTGGTTAGGCCCAAATACCTTATTTAATAGACCATGGAAAATTAAAGGTTTTAATTGATGAATTAGCCCCATCTTTTTGAGAAAAACAATCAGCACCGGTTTCCTCAGGAAAATATACTATCGAAACTGCAAGGAAAATTCACAAATTTTTAGATAAGGATGTTATTGAATAATTTCATGGAGAATTAAAGAAAGAAAAAATAGAATATGATAAAAAATAATAAAAAAATAATATGAAAATTTTGAAATAGAAATATAAGAAGAATATGATAAACAAGAGGAAAAAAATGATGATGATAATGAGGGAGATGATAATGAAAAAACTAAATCCGATAAAAAGTATTGGGGTTCATCATCATCATCATCATCATCATCATCACATCTAACCTCCATGGATGAAAAAGAATAAAAATAATTTAGTTATCAAGAAGAAGCTTCATCATCATAATAATTATTCCAACCATCATCAAATATAGGGGATGAAGATCAAAATTTAATGACTAATGTTGATGATAAGTTCAGGAATAATGATGAAATAGATATTATAAAAATATATGATTTCAATATTGTTTATATGAATGATAATAATTTATTTTAAAAAATATATAATAAGGATATTAAATAGAAGATGGTATGAGTTGAAATAATCCTCCCCATCCTGATGTTGAATAATTAGATTCGATAGGCACCATTGATCAGAAAGGATTTGATTTTATTGTTTAGGTTTTTAAAATATTATAAGAAACTATTACATTTATTAAAAACCTTAACAAAAGGTTTTAGTTAATTCTTAATTGTCTCAATGAGAGATCATATACAAAAACAATTGATATAGAAGGTAATTAAGAATGAATTTGAGTTCAATATTTTTCAATAAAGTAACCAAACTCATAAAAATCGTGTCATAAAATGGTGAAATAGTATTAGTAATATGACTATTATATTAAAAGTCATGATGAGTAATTTGAATCCATAATGAAGATTTTAGTAGAGTCATAAAGTTCAATAAATAAATTATCTGCATATATGGCTAACAGAGCAATGTTTGTAGAAGATTTTAGAGATATGATATATGATTGTACTGAAGGAGTCAGTGATTTTTAAAGAAAGTTTACAATTTGGAGTTAGATATTATCACACTCAGATTATTTGATGTTTAAAATTTGATTATAAAGAAGGAGAATGATAATTATTCTGGGGAAATTGTAATTTTGTAAGTAGAATCATATAAGTATGCTACTCTTTAAGTAAAAAAATATTTAAAGGAGATAAAAAAGATAAAAGTGTTTTTCAAGTCTCTGATAAATAAATTTTATTTTTTATATTTTTTACTCCATATGTAATTTTTTTATAAAAAAATAAATATTTGTAATTAATTCTCTCTTTAACTAATTATGATTTACATGAATATCTATACAATTATAATTCATTGAATATTCTTTAATACTTATATTTATGATTAGTTAGTTCATTGTATTGCTTTTTATGTTTTCCATTCCTGACATTTAAAGAAATAATATTCTACTAACTACATATTTTTAAAATTAAAAAGGGTGTAATGATGTATTTTTAGAAGAATTTTATACAATGTTGGAGAATAATTACTTGATGGGGTATTTATTTAAAAAGGCGGATGTTTTATTATGGTTGATAATATGATCCTTAGAGAGAGATGAAATCATAAGGGGGAGAATTTTTATTAAGGAAACATCATTCTTTAATTCCCTTGTCATATTAAACATAATATTTAGAATTGATAAAAACTTAGGTGGTGTTAACCATGAAAGTATTAATAGAAATATGATGTTCTTAAAAGAACAATGGGATTTATGTTTTTCAAATTTATTTATCATTTTTATGTTTGGGGGTTTTTTCTTTCCAAAAAGGGGAGATTATTGAGTAAAAAGTTATACTTATTACATTTCTATTCCTTTTATTTTTGAAATCAGAATAAATTTCTAAATACATGTTTACTAACATTTTATGTACAATGTTTTTTATCATGTTTTTTTAGAAATCATTATATTTTACCATACATAGAATAAGATCTCAATTAATAAAGATATTAGAAAAACAATATTCATTATAAAAATCATATTCTGTATGATTATAATTATCAAAATAACCCTTATTATTCTAGAAGAGATACATTAGGTTGGTCTACCATACTCACTAATGTTATTACTATCGAAATAATAATTATGTCAATTTATCAGACTAACCCTCATAAATATTGTCATACTCACATAATTATTATGGTCTATCAAACTGACTAATGTTTATAATTAGAATAAAAATACTTATTTTTATGATAAGTAAAACCTTTAACACTGTATGGAGTTAATAAATATTAGATCAGAAAATCAGTTATAATTAATTGTCAAGTGCCAGGATTCTGAGGCTATTGAAATAAACATGAAAATATGACCTTTGAGATATTTCCTATAAATAGAGACATCTAACAAGTTTGGAATAGGTTGATAATATTTTCTCTCATGTTTCCATGTGAATACATGGCCTGATCTTCTCTTTCATAGTGTTTTTATTTCTTTAGAGAGTTGTCTTCCTAAGGAATAATTGTTAGGTTGTTTCCTTAAGATGATTTTTAACTATATATATGTTCGATCATTTTTTCAATTGACAGATTCCAAGGATAGGAGGTGGTGAATCCAATCCATATAATTGGGGGATTATTGTGATATTAATTAATAGTTTTTAATCATATCTAATGATTCTAGGGAAATGAATACATATCAAATTCAATAATCAAATCGAGCGATTTCCTGGTAATGAGAAAAAACATACTATAAAAATTAAATAATCGATATCTTTATTCAAGTTTATTGAATAACGTTTTATTAATGTTAATATATTTATCATTTTTAGAGTATCTTATTAGTCATTCTTACTTTGATATAGCTATTTTATTTTGTGTTTCTTTACATGTTACTATTCTACTGCTTCAAATATAAAGTTGTTCATCATACTCATCTTTCTATAGTGTATTTTTTATCATCATTAATCTGATTATGATAAACATAATCTGATAAATTTGGTGAATTTTGATACCATTCTTTTATTCTGATATTATCAGACATATTCTGAATCATATTTTTTCACATTAATAATTGGATTGAGTCTATGTTAGATAAATTTATTTAAAGAGGATTTTTTTGAATTGATTAAATATTTTAGAGAAGGTTTTTAAACTAAAATCAACCCCCTATTTTATGTATTTCCATTAGAAGATAATTTTTACAATCATAAAAGACCTTTTAGGTTGGGAGTTTTATAGAATTTGGAAGGTCCCTTTACCTAAAAAAATCTATGTATTTCACATCAAATCGTCATTTTTTTTATAATATTAAGATTTTATTTATCCCAAATAAGTATTCAACATCTACCATATAATTTTCCACACATCATACCCTTATAAAAATATCTTAAAAAGTATAATTCTTCATATCCTTGGAAAATGGAAACATTCGAAATGGTGAGATCAAATTCCCATTAAGTGTAATAATGGGAGATTTAAATTGATGATAATATGTAAGAATTTAAAAATAATAGGGGCATAAGAGAATGATAATAAAATAAAATATTCATACCGAATATATAATGTATCATAGGTCATAAAACATTTCATAAAAATATGACTTGATAAGATACATGTGTCATAAGAGTGTCAAATCATCAATAATTAGTCATTAACTATGCTGAAATATCATGATAATATTAAATAAGTTTATTGAATATACATAAGAATAGAAAATAATTTCTTTAGTCAATGATTTATTCCAAAATAGTCATATTATATAGAGTTACATAGTGGTTTTGATTCACTATATATTCCCATCATTTTGTTATCCAGACTCATTAGCACGACTTTCATATTGGAAAGAGTCTGATACTAGACTACGTCCACTACAAATTCAATTTCACTTCCTCTCATGGGACATAAATAATTAATAAATAAGTTCTATGTATATATAATTCTATTCTCATCCATAAAATAATGAAAATTATACATCTGTTTTCAACAATATCATAAAAACATTCATTATTTAATCATAGCATAATTAACCCATAAGAAATAAATGATCTTCATGAAATGAACCATAATAGGTCATAATCATAGGATACCCCAAAAATTAAATTTTTTGGTATCATAATCAAATATCTCTAGTGAAAAATATAATTCTATTAAATGTCCTGAAGTAGTTTACAATCAATTTGAATATAATTTTAAAATCTAGAGAAAATATTATTATTCTTTTGGTAACAGTATAAAAATATAATTAATAGAAATATGGGAGTAAGATATCTTGTGCTAAACTATTCAATATTGTAAATTATTCATCATTATGATTAATGTAAATGATGGTAGGAAAATATATTCAGGTATTATATTTCAAAAAATCATTCTTCTTGCACTATTTTACGATGTCAATATTGATTCTTATAGAGAAAAATTATATATATAACTTTTAATCATGTGTAATCTATGTAAACTTTTTGAAAAAAATAAATGTATCATAAAATTAATTAAATATAACTATTTTTATAACTAAACTTATATAAAATATACATGGAATAAATTGATTCCCAACCTATATAGGTGAAATAAGTTTTGGATTTTATTAAAATAATTTAATCAATCATTTTATTTACCATAGGTATTAAAGTGAAAGGAAACATAAAAATAATAGAAATAAAAATATTATAAGAAAATATATTATGATTAATAGATAAATATAATATAATTACCATAAATTATATTCAATCATAAATAATATTTATTTAAAATGATATTGAAACATATATCCCTTACCACTTTGATAACTGTTGAATCAAAAACCCTGTAAATATATTACATCAAATAGAATAGTAAATACCATTAATATGAAGAGATTAATGATATAATATATCTAATGGGTAGTATATACACTATATAAACACAAATGGGTTCGGAATATGAAATATTTTTCAATGAAACGATATTTAGACAAATAACTCTGACCTCAAGCTTGAACATTCTTTATTCATGCTCTTAACCTCATCCTCTTCAGGTATACTAAATTCAACTTAACTTAAGGCCTTTAGAAAATATAATTTTGATCACTAAAGGGGATTTATAATGATTAATGGGAAGTTTGGAGTGATATTTCAAAATAATTTTGAGATAAATGAAACATGAGTTGTGTTTGGAAATGGTTCAAGGGAGTCCCTTTTTATAACTAATAAACACTAAAATTTTCATAAATTTTAATTATTTTTGGGTCATGGATGTAATTTTTAAACATCCAGGTGGTACATAGATGAACTATTAATGATAATCCCAAACATTCATCATCCACCTAAGTAAATATATTATTTTAATGATTTTCAAAATATTTAAAAATAATTATTTCAAATTAAGATTCATTTCATGTCATATTCATGACAATTCAATTATTTTGATTTTAATGTCATGTATTTCAAATCAAAATATTGTATCCATCACTATTAACATATAATTATCCATTAAGTTCGTGAAAATAAATAATTCATCTGAAACATATCACATTAATGTTTTTTAAACCATTTTATTTATTTTTCTACAGCTTGCACAAGCATTTCTTCAACGTTGCGTAACAATTTCAGATAATTTTACCAACTGTTGAAAATTAAAACAAAACTGATGTAATTAAAATAATGTATTCATATTCAAAATAATAATTTATAACCATTCATAAGTAAAATAATATTAGGTATATTTAAAGAAAGATTGTGGCATTTTATAATTATTCTTAAGATAAATTAAAATAAATGTAATTTTAAAATAAAATTGGTGGAAATTACAAATTTTTTAATATAGGATGATGATGATAAAAATACCATCATAAAATAAACAAATATTGGTATTTTAGAGATTACGAGAACCCATCCCATAGTTTTAACCTTGTTTAACCTATATTACCATTTATTGTGGTAATAAACATATACCGAGGTTATCATATATTATTCCAAAAAATAAAGTGAACTAATTAATATAATTCGAATATTTCAATTGAAAAGATAAAATCCATTATCTGACATTAAATTTCAATATGAGGTAAATATTACTTCCAATATAAGATTGAAAAATTCAATTCCACCATATATTTATAAAAATTACTTGTATTAAGTGTAAAAATGATTGTACACCAATGTAATGTATATTATTGGATTTTATGAAAAATATTAGATACAATTAAAAAACTTTTATATGAAATTATTATCATTAAAAAATAAAATGGGACCTTCCAACCACACGGTTAACATAAAATATTCTTAATTAGTTTTTTATTATAAAAAATTCAATTTATGTTTCATAAAGTCAATCATCGCTTTCCAAATTCAAAAAAAAATAAAATGGTTTATTTTACTTTTTAAAGATGTATGTGTTCATGAAGAGGGTTTTATAAATTTTTTAACTCAATATTATATCATAATGTTGACATAAATGTTATGGTATTCAAAAAAATATTTTATTTATTTATCCAATAATTGATTTCATTAGAAAAATATGAAAAATTTACCCCAATAAAAACTAAATATACTGAATCCAAAAATGTTGTTCATATATAAACATTCAAATTATAGAATTTTAAGAATTATTTTTACAAAAAAATACAAAAAATAGTAAAAACATCTATTATAGAAAAATTACCCTTAAAATTTATCATTCTTCACATTATATTATTTAATTATTACCAATAAAAATTGTGTACTTATTTCGTATGGAATATTCAATAAATTTTAATAATTAAATTTTTTTATCATATAATTCATAATTCCATCACTCTTATTCATACCCTTCAAATCAATGGATTCGTTATAACTATTATATTTCAATAAAAATTTATATTCATTTTTAGTTTATTTAGGATCAGTTTTTCATGTGTTCCATTCTATTTAATATAGTATTAATTTAAAATAAAATGATTTTTATATATTCGAGTGTTATATTTGACCCCCTTAAATAATATATATGCTCAAAATTATATCTCTTTCCCAATAAAAAAAGGATTTTAAACAATTTTTTTGTAAGAACCTGGACCTTCTTTTTAGGTATCTTTTTTCTTTTTCTGGAGTTTTTTAGAAAAGAGGAGTTTCTAGAAATTTATGAAGTACACGTCATGTACTTTCTGAGTACATGTCGTATACTTCATTGCCGCTCGAGGCCGTGTGTTGGTTGTGTCATCGCCACACAAACGGCCATGTAGGGGTCACTTAGAGGCCGCCAAAAGTGGAGTACAGAAAATCATAGTACATGTCGTGTACTCCAAAAATACACGAAGTGTAATTTTATTTTTTTCATTAAATGGACTGAGGTCGTGTCTTAACCCCAGAACCGTCTTCTTCTCCAGCCTCTTTAACCGAGGGCATCTCGTACAGCCGCAAATATCCTCTGATCCCCTGAGCCTCAGTCCGTTCTCTGAATCGACCGCTGTCGATTTCATTGGAACTGCAGCTGTAAGCTCTTCCTTCTCCAAGAGCTTCATTTCCCAATTCCTCCTCTTTCTCAAGTTATCGTGGGTTGAGAGTTTTGTACGTTTTCTTATATTTATGATGTTCTAAGGAGATTCAAGCTTCGAGGTTTTATTATATCGATCTTCTAAAGTCGAGGTAGGAGGTTTGTGCCTTTCTGTAGGAAGTCATTTATTATTTGTGAAAATTACACCAATACCCTTGAACGGGGTATTTCATGTTTTTTTTGTTTTTCCCTTGTTGTTTTCTTTCTTTGCTTATATGCTTGATTAGAGGTTATTGTTTGTGAATAAGGTAATTTATTGTGCTTTGAATGCTTTTCCCATTAATGTTTCTTGTTTATGACCGTTTGGTCTAGTTTTTTCTGTTAGTCTATTGTCAGTTCCATGCCTAGTTGTAGGATAGTATTACTATTATTCCATGCTGAGATGTTTTAGACGCTAGTCAAGTTGTTCTTGAGGATGATTTGGGCCATTACGCGATGCGATACTTGCTGATTTTTACACAGGGCTGTGAGAACCTAGTGTAGTAGACAAGAGGGAGAATAGGCGTAAGGGATTCTCCAGAGTGTCTTTATAATACTATGTGAGACCACAGGGGGAATTGACGTTGATTTCTTCCCCAGAGTGTCTTTATTTCCTTAACGCGGGCCTCAGGGGGAATGAGACGTTGAGTGATTTCCTAAATCACCTTTAGTACGATATAAGAATATAGGGGGAATTGATGGTGAGAGCTTCCCTAGAGAGTCTATTCTTTAGCTGAACCAGAGGGGTGAGACTGTGTGTTCTTCCTAGAGGGTTTCTAGTACTTGTAGATTGAACTATAGGGTTTAGGATGTGAGAACTACCCAGAGGTTACCTATTTGTTCTACTTGCTTGAGTGACTATTTACTTGTTTGTAATTATGTTCTATAAACTATGGATTGTTTGTGGTTTAGTACTTCCCTATTTACTGGTTTCTGTACTTTTACCTACCATATATTCACTGACTATTAGGCACAAATATTTTGGTGGTTTCTTACATGGACTTTGTCTCACACCCTGTTTGGGACATGCTTTTGAGCCCAAACAGATTATATTGTTGTAGGTATAGATAAGGGAAAGCGCCCTTCTACTTCAGGTTCTTGATTGCACTGGAGCTAGAGAGCATGAGACCAAGCCGAGGCTTGTGATGCTGAGGAGTTTTTCATCTGTTGTTTTTATTTTGTACATTGGTTTAGTACTATATTCATCATTGTGACTTGTTTGGTTGTTTTCCTAGACATATATGTATCATGTATCATTTACATATACTTCTTCTCCAATTGTTTATTTATTAGTTTCTGATGTTATTGTTTTTGTACATTTAATGTTTCCGCTATTTTATGTGTTGTTACATTCACTGTGTACTCTGCCAATGAGGGCATAGTTTCTCCATTATCACACCCAAGGCCCTCACTGCTAGTCGTCAGCCTCTGGCGTTTGGGAAAATGTGCATGAGGCCATGTGATCAACCAGGTACGGGGTGCCTTTGGGTGGCTTCCAGAACCGGGACATTGCAAAGTGGTATCATAGTGGTTTCTTTTCTCTTGACTTACTGTTTGGAGCCTATAGCCAGGGATAGGACAGAATAGTTACTTGGTAACAAGCTGTGTTAGGGAGTAGCTAACCCGTGTACAGGAAAAATCCATACTACCTCGTTTATTACAATTTTACTGGTTTGAAATTTTACAGTTGATTTTATTTCACCATTGGGTGATTCACATGCTTTGTGTTGTTACCGTTCTTGTTATTGCAGTTCTATTTCTATCGCAACCCGATGATATAAGGGTATTCTATCTCATTCATCATATAGACACTTGTTAGAAATCACATCCCATGAATTTTTTCCGTACCATCTAGGATGCATTAGCGATTGCATGTTGTTGTGATAGATGTTGTGTAGATTATGCATGATTTTTTGATATATGATTTGATATAATCCCGACTATTTGATAGGGAATTTGTTTTTATAGTTCTTCTCTTAGATGGACTCCAAACTTTGGTTCTTGAGGTGTTATGGGACCTCATGGACTATAATTTGGTGTATCATTGACCTGTTTTCCTTGTTTGTAACTTGCATAAGATGCCAAACTTTGATTCATGGGGAGTATGGGCCCTCACGGATTAGAATTTGGCACCTTAACCCTTGTTTTCTGTGTTTTCTGGGCTCCAGAGCAGTTTCTGAGGCTACTGTCTGGAAAAAGCTAGAATACACGGCGTGTACTTTATGAATACACGCTGTGTAGTTTTAAAGTCGTGTCATTGACTGTGCGAGCAGGGACACAGGGTTGTGAAAAATATTGTAGGAACACGCCATGTACTTGTTTAGCATGCCATTTAGTATGAAACAGGTACCCCATCCGTGTCACAAACAACACGGGTTGTGTTATCTTTTCACATACATGTTGTGTTTGAATTTTACACGCCGTGTAGTGTTAGCCGTGTAGTCAGCCGTGTAGATAACCACACGTTTTGTTAGGACTTCTTAGTATAATTTGTGTCCTTCAGGTACACGCCGTGTGTTTGGGGTGTTACATGACCCGTTTTGGCAAAATTACACGCCCATGTAAATGACTTAATGGAACACACCGTGTAGTTTTTATACACATCATGTAGTCATTATTTGTAAATTTTCAATCATTTATTTCCCATGTTCCCTTATTATTCTCCAAGTTTTTAATCCCTGGTAATGTGATCTAAAGTGTGCTTTTGACATTGCAGAGTAATGGCACCGAGACGTCCTCCGGTTGCACGCCAGTTTCCAGGCGGTGATAAGACACCGGATATGGCTGATCAGAGACTTCCCACAGATCCTCCTGTTGTGCCAGTCTTGGCACCAGCAGTGATACTGGTTACCGGTGCTGATGCGCAGTTTAGGAAAGTCTTTTTGAGGATTATGCAGACCTTATAAGGATCTCTAACTTCTTCCAAGTCTATGGAGGACTTGACGCGGGTTTTCTAGTAGAAGCATCCTCCCACATTTTTAGGGGAGGGAGGACCGCAGGCTACAGAGTCATGGTTAGAAGCCATGATGACGATCTTTGAGCATCTGGAGACACCTCCAGAAATGTGGGTCAAGCTTGCTACCTACAAGCTATGAGACTCTTCCAATAGGTGGTGGTACATGAACTCACAGGCGGGTCATCAGCAAGTTATGGCATGGGAGGAGTTTCAGCACGTCTTTTACGACTAATTTTATCCGGAGACCTAGAGGGTCAATCGAGCCCAAGATTTTATGAGCCTAGATATGGGTACTCTTTCTTTCATGGAGTATTCCTTTCGTTTCACCAATATTAAACTTTTCATACCCCTATATAGCGTAGATGGGTTGTTCTTGGAAAGGAAGTTTGAGGATGGCCTCAGAGAGGAGATCCGCTCATAGGTGAATATATTCATGCTGACTTCCATCGCTTCCATAGTCAACTAGGAACTGATTTTAGAGAACAATCTGAGAGATTATGAAGTTGAGAGCCAGGGTGGTTTCTGTTTCCAGGGTTAGTGCTTCACTAGCTGACAGCAGGAAGCGTCGTAGGGAGTCTATGCGCGGTGATTCAAGGCAGTGAGACACATATTCAGGTAGCCAGGTGGTATGCTACCAGTGTGTAAGGGCTGGTCATACGAGGCCATAGTGCGAGAGAGACCTAGTGGAGTGCCGATATTGCATCAAGAAGGGTCACCTTTAGCATTTCTGTCATGTTTTCTCACCAGCAGCTGGTCACAGGGGTTCTTCCATGACTCCTCGTTCAAGAGCAGTGCCGCCAGTTTCTCACCAGTCTGGGAACTGGAGTTATTTCGGTCATTCGGGGTGAGGTGGAGGTCGAGGCCAGGGTGGTTAGTCACCAGTCCATCAGTGACAGCAGGGTAGTTTAGCTCAGAGTGGTCAGGCAGGTCCATAGGGTCGTGGAACAGGTCAGGATTTTGCAGTCGAGCATACCCAGTAGGAGAAGGATCCTGGACCCTCTACAGTTCGAGGTATGATCTTAGTAGCCTCATCTTTATCTTCTAATCTTTTCGATATTGGGGCTTCCCATAGCTTTATCTCTATTGCTGTTGTGGAGATCCTTGTGCACTGCATATTTTCTTCTATCGATACTTTGGATCTAGACAAACCATTGGGGACTAAGACTGCTAGTGTATGTACGTGCAGAGAGTGCCCTCTTGAGGTTATGGGGTGTCACTTTTTATGGGATCTCTATGTCCTAGAGATGACAGGCAGTGATGTCATTCTCAGAATGGACTGGATAGTTCCTTACGAGGCAGTCGTCAACTGTTATCGTCTTCGAGTGAGTTTCATATCACCAGAAGGTGGATATTTTCTCCATCGGGGTGAGTGGGATGTCCAGGTGATTAGAGAAGGACTCGAGCATCATGGGCTAGGAGGAGTTACAGCTCATATTTCTAGTCTATATCTGGATTACCGGGGTACTTCGCAGTTATACTTTCCTCCAGTGGTGAATCATTTCAGGGATGTCTTTCCAGAATACTTTTCAGGTTTTCCTCCAGAGTGTGAGGTATACTTCTCGATTGAGCTTGTTCCATGAGTGGAACTAGTGTTCATTCCTCCGTATAGGATGGCCACGCCTGAGTTTCAAGAGCTCAAGAAGTAGTCAGAGGATTCGCAGGTGAAGTGTTTCATCTGACACAATACTTCTCCTTGGGGTTTTCCTATCTTTTTTGAAAAAAATGGAGACGACACTCTTAGGATTCGTGTGGATTATCTAAATTTGAACTAGTTGACGGTCAAGAACCGATATCCTTTTATTAGGATTGATGACCTCTTTGATCAGCTTCGAGGAGCCCAGGTATTCTGAAATATCAATTTGAGGTCTGGTTATCGTCAGTTGCGTGTTAGACCATCAAATATACCTCATACAGCCTTCCGGAGCAGGTATGGTCTATACGAGTATATGGTTACGTCGTTTGGTCTAACGAATGCTCCTGAAGTTTTCACGGAATTGATGAACCGAGTGTTACATCCATACTTAGACACTTTCGTGGTGGTCTTCGTGGACAATATCTTGGTGTAGTCTCACACTCGACATGACCATGCTACCCATATTAAGATCATTTTGAGTACACTGATGGAGCATCAGTTATATGCTAAGCTCTCGAAGTGACACTTTTGGATGGACCAGATTCACTTTTTGGGTCATGTTATCTGAGAGAAATGATTATCAATAGACCTGGAGAAAGTGAGAGCAGTAGTTTCCTAGGAGCATCCGAAGAACGTCTTTGAGGTATTAAGTTTTCTAGGGCTGGATGGATACTATAGACATTTCATACAGGACTTTTCACGCTTAGCATCATCGTTGACAGGTCTGACTAATAAGGGTGAAAAGTTCTTGTGGTCAGATTCATGTGATTCATCCTTTCAGGAGCTGAAAGAGAGGTTGACTTCAGCACCGATACTGATCTTACCAACACCAGGGATGAGCTATATTGTATACTGTGATGCATCAAGTATTGGGCTGGGAGTTGTGCTTATGCAGGGAGATGGAGTCGTTGTGTACAGATCTCATCAATTGAGGCCACATGAGAGGAACTACCCGACGCATGATCTGGAGTTGGAAGATATTGTTCATTCCCTACACTATCAGAGGAATTACCTTCTAGGATATCATTTTGTGGTTTTCACCAACCACAAAAGTATCATGTAAATATTCACTCAGCGTGATCTGAATTTGAGAAAACGAAGGTGGGTTGAGTAACTTCAGTCTTTTGACTTTGTGATTGCCTACATGCTTGGGGAAGGTAACCCAGTGGTAGATGCATTGATCAGGAGGAATTAGATACATGTAGTTCAAGAGGCTAGTAGTGAGTGGAATCTTATGGCTCTGTTCTCTGAGATATGTTTGGAGGTGCACGACAGATAGTGGCAGACTTTTCTATCTTCTTTAGCTATTACATCTACACTTCTTGATCAGGTACGGATGAGGCAGCTATCACACTCAGAAGCCATAGTCATGTGGGAGAGTGTGTCAAGAGAGGACCCTCAACCTTAAAGGACTGCATGCAAGTATGAGATCTTGCGTTTTCTAGGACGTGTGTGGGTGCTAGAAGACATACGTGAGGAGCTGGTGCGGGACTTTCATTCCTCGGTTTGCGAAGTTCATCTTGGCGTCGCCAAGATGTATCATGATCTGCACTTCCATTATTGGTGGCTAGGGATAAGGGGAGATGTTTCTGGTTTTGTCATGAGGTGTTCCACCTGTCAGCAGGTGAAGGCAGAAGATCAGCGACTAGCAGGTATTTTACAGCAGTTACCCATTCCCGAGTGGAAGTGGAACGATGTTGTGATGGACTTCGTGACAATTTTTCTGAGATCTATTCAAGGTAATGATGTTGTTTGGGTTGTCATTGACATACTCATGAATGTTTCTCACTTCTTTCTGATCGAGGATAACTTCAGTGTTGAGGAGCTGGGATGGTTGTACATCCGAGAGATTGTACGTCTTCATGGAGTTTCGCACTCTATCATTTCAGACAGGGATGCGCGTTTTAATTCTCGGTGCTAGTAGGGGATTTAGAAGGCTTTGGGTATATAGGTACATTTGAGTACAACATACCTTTTCCAGACAGATGTCTAGTCCGAGTGTACGATTCAGGTGCTTGAGGATATGCTCTCATCTTGCATTCTAGACTTTGGAGGTTCTTGGGAGAAGCATATAAATCTTGTGGAGTTCACCTACAACAATAGTTTTCAGGATACTATTCAGATGGAACCTTATCAGGCTATGTAAAGTAGGCCATGCCGATCACCTTTATGCTAGCTGGAGGAGGGAGAGGCAGCTTTACTAGGACCTTGTCTTGTTCAGGAGACCTCGGAGCAGATAGAGTTGATTCGGAAGAGGACGGCTACAACGTAGTTTTGAAAAAAGTCTTATTCTAACCAGCAGAGACGACCTCTATAGTTCAAGGTTGGGGATCAGGTTTTCCTACGTGTCCCACTGAGGTTGGGACACAAAAGGATTCACAGATAGGGTAATCTTTCACCATGGTATGTTGGGCCGTTTGAGGTGTTGGAGAGAGGTGGGCAGGTTTCCTATCGATTGTAGTTACCTCAGAGGTACTGGGCTATGCACGACATCTTCCATGTTTCTCCGTTACCTCTGGTATGGGTGCTATGGTAGAATGGGAAAGTACACGACAATACATGGGGGATGGAGGCCGATGTACGATCGCAGTGGCCGGAGCTGCTTAGGGTTTCTTCTTCTACGCATCGCTAGGGAAATTCTGGGACGAATTTCTTTAGGCGGGACGTTTGTAAGAACCCGGACCTTCTTTTCAGGTATGTTTTTCCTTTTTCTGGAGTTTTTTAGAAAAGATGAGTTTTTGGAAATTTTTGAAGTAGACTTCATGTACTTTCTGAGTACATGTCGTGTAATTCGTTGCTTCTTGAGGCCGTGTGTTGGTCATGTCATGGCCACACACACGACCATGTAGGGGTGACTTTGAGGCTATCTAAAGCGGAGTACGGAAAAGCCTCGTACATTCCATGTACTCAAAAAATACACGTCGTGTACTTTCATTTTTTCATTAAACAGACTGGTGTCACATCTTAACCCCAGAACCATCTTCTTCTCTAGCCTCTTCGACTGAGGGTGTCCCGTAGGGCTGTGAATATCCTCTGAGACCCTGAGCCTCTGTCCATTCTCTGAATCGACTGTTGTCGATTGCGTTGGAACCGTATTTGTAAGCTCTTCCTTCTCCAAGATCTTCGTTTCCCAATTCCTCATCTTTCTCAAGTTAACATGGGTTGAGAGTTTTGGATTTTTTTCATAGATCTACAAATTTCCAAGGAGATTCAAGCTTCGAGGTTCGAGTATATTGATCTTCTAACATCGAGGTAGGTGGTTTGTGCCTTTCTGTAGGAAGTCTTTGAGTATTTGTGCAAATTCCACCAATACCCTTGAATAGGGTATTGTGTATTTTCTGTTTTTCCCTTGTTGTTTTCCTGCTTTGATTATATGCTTGAGTAGAGGTTATTGTTTGTGAATAGGGTAATTTACTTTTCTTTGGATGCTTTTCCCATGCATGTTTTTTGTTTATGACTGTTTGGTCTAGTTTTTTCTATTATGCTATTGCCAGTTCCATGCCTAGTTGTAGGATGGTATTATTGTTCTTCCATACTGAGATGTTTTAGATGCTATACAAGTAGTTCTTGAGGATATTTTGGACCTTTACACGATACGATACTTTCTGATTTTTACACAGGGCTGTGAGAACCTATTGTAGTAGACCACAGGGAGAATGGATGAAAGGGTTTATCTAGAGTGTCTTTATAATACTATGTGAGACCACAGGGGGAATTGACATTGAGTGCTTCCCTAGAGTGTCTCTAGTTACTTGACATGGGCCATAGGGGGGATGAGATGCTGAGTTCTTCCCCATAGAGCCTTTAGTACAATACGAGACTATATGGGGAATTGATGGTGAGTGTTTCCCTAGAGAGTATATTCTTTAGCTGAACTAGAGGGGTGAGACTGTGTGTGCTTCCCAGAGGGTTTCTAGTACTTGTAGGTTGAACCATATGGGTTAGGCTATGATAACTACCCAGAGGTTACCTTTTTGGTCTACTTTATTGAGTGACTGTTTACTAGTTTGTAATTATGTGCTAGAAACTGTGGATTGTTTGTTGTTTAGTACTTCCCTGTTTACTGCTTTCTGTAATTTTCCTACCATATATTCACTGACTGTTAGGAACAGATCTTTGAGTGGTTTCCTACTGTGACTTTTTCTCACACCCTATTTGGGCCATGCTTTTGGGCCCAAACAGATTATATTGTTTCAAGTATAGATAAGGGAAAGTTCCCTTCTACTTCAGGTTCATGATTGAACTGGAGGTGGAGACCATGAGACCAAGTCGAGGCTGGCGATGCTGAGGAGTTTCTCATCAGTTTTTTTTCTTTTGTAATTTGGTTTAGTACTATATTCAGCATTGTTACTTGTTTGGTTGTTTTCCTAGACATATATGTATCATGCATCATTTACATATACTTCTGCTCCAGTTGTTTATTTATCAGTTTCTACTATTATTTCTATTGTATATTTATTGTTTCAACTGTTGTATGTATTATTACTTCTACTGTGTACTCTGTCAATGAGGGTATAGTTTCCCCACTATCACACCCAAGGACCTTGTTTCTAGTCGACATCCTCTCGAGTTTGGGGAAATGCGCTTGAGTCCATGTGACCAACTGGGTACGGGGCACCTCTGGGTGGCTTCCAAAACCAGGAAGTTACATTTTTAATCAATTATAATATGTAGAACAAAAATATTTATATATATGTGTGGTAATAAATAACTTTCAATCCACAATTATAACATTTCCTTTTGAAAAGGAATTTAATATCTATGTTAAGGCTCAAAACTGAATCATTTACTCATTATTTATTAATACAGGTATTCCCACTATGTGGCCTATACTATTAAATGTGTTTCATTAGAAATTACTATATATTATAGTTATATTTTCCACATATGAATATATATAATCATTTTCCTCTTACTTGATTATAAGGAATTATTTTACAATTGATACTGAGAATGTGAGAGAATAAACATTGACTGTTTTTTATAATAATTGCATCCTTTAGTTGTGTTTCATGAATTTTTATACCTCTAAATCACATAATAAGATAAATAACAATGATTAATTATTCATGCATGAAGAACTAAATCATCTTTTAATTAATCATAATATCTAAAAAAGGATTAAAAATTATTCATCGTGTTTCTACCCATTAACCAAAACCAAAATGGTTAGAACACGTTAACATGTTACCCACTTTGAAAAAAACATTATACATCAGTATTAAAAACCTCCACAATAACACCCAATGTATTATATAAATCACTAAATAAATAATAAACCACAAAACTATTCCAAAAAATTTGATTTTAAAAATTTTTGAAAAAAAAATAAAGATCTCATCACATATTCATCAAGGATCAACTTAGTTATTATCCTCAAATTACATTAATCATTGATAAAGTCAAATCAAAAAAATTATGTACCCTAATAAAATATTCTTCGTAATATACTAATAATTTCCAAAAATATCCTAAATCACAAAAAACCCATAAAAACATATATTATTATAAAACTTAACACAATTATTTAATAATTAAATGAAATATCATCATAGAAAATAGTATTTTTTTTACCTTAATCATATTATTTTTCGAATACATTATACTTATTCAAAAAATATAACATTAATCAATTTTTCGCAAGTCCATTTTTAATATCACAGATATTTAATCCTATATTCCCAAAATATGATAACTCTATTACTCTCATTTACCATATTTTCCACATCATAAAAAAAATATTAACCCTTAAGGATATGTTTTTCTTTCAAATTAGGTACCCAATAAAATTATTCCTGAATAAATTCACACTAAATAACTTGTTAAACTAATGTCTTACACATTAATCATCGATTTATTAAAATTCAATAAAATTTTCTAAAAATTCCATCTATCACCTTAATATCTAGTAACACAAAACCTCAAACAGATATATAATCCTTTCTTTGGTAGCATATGTTAGATGAAACTATGTGTCTAGAAAAACATTGTAACATTTTCAAAATTATGTGTGTTCATTTTTAAAATACAATATTTTGGAATATATTAAAAATAATCACAAAAGTATGAAAATTTTATAAAATTAATTCATTAGTTCTCAAGGGATTATAATTTAAAACATTATTTATTTGAAAATAATAGTAATTTTTTGTGAAACATTATTCTTATGCATGTATTATATATTTAATAATAAATCAAGAATTATTCTTGAAAATTTATTTTTTTCAATATAGAAGTTTTTATCATATATTCCATACATAAATTAAAATTATTTTATTCCACTAGTAGGTATTTAATTATATTATGTTAATTGTGTATTTATAGTTATTAGGTTAAAATATGGTAAATATTCCTTTCTAATTTTGGTTAATATGAATAGTTGACATGATAAAATTTATCACCACAGCGGAGGGTATATCAGGTATATATGGAATAAAAATAAGTGATGAGACTATAATTTTTCACCCTAATTATTGTTGGATGAATTTAATTTTCCCATTAATACATTTTTTTCTGAATTTTCTTATTTAATAGATAAATGTCCTTGAAAATAACTTCAAAATTATTTAAATCAAAGAAAGTTACAAAATGTCAATCTCATTTTTTATAATGTTAGTTATGTGTCTACATAAGGAAAAACATAAGTTATGAACTCATGTATATGTTAATTTTTATATTTTTAAAATTATTTTCCTTGCGGAATTTTTTTATTATTTTTAGTAATAATATATTGATCATAATTGAAAATGAAACACTAAAGCATTATTTATTTATTTAATAAATAAAATAGAATATATTATTTCAAAAATATTAAAAGTGACATAATTTCAATGAATTAAGGTTAACTATGGGTTATATATATATCTGTATGAAATAATAAAGAATATTAAATGAATTATATTAGAATTTTACTTTTTGGTGATATATTTAATGTTAAAAATAAATAAACAGTGTCAAAATTGTAAATAAAGATATTTTATAAAATAAATATTCTATTTAACTATTTAAAAATCATAAAAATATTTATAAAAAAATATGGATAATATGCTGGCTAAAATTTTAAAAAAATTTCATTTACGGTCATACTACAGTAAAAAATTTCAACCCTTTAATACTATTTTTTTTTTACAATAGTTAAAATTAGAATTTTTTAACTAATGGTTGATCAGAATGATATGGTTTAAAATTAAACTAAAACTTATATAAATTTAATTTTATTATGTTATTACAACCCTATATTTTCCTATCTTCGAATACAATTCCATTTGGAGATATATGGCCTCAGATAAATTTATTATAATTTAATATTTTGAGAAATTTTTGAAGTTACCTTCTCCAAAATTAAAAAAGGACACATCCACTATCACTTGTTCACGCCACAGTGATCTTTATATCTCTAAAAATTTTAAAAATGGTCCTTAAAAATTTTTCATTCATATTATAGAGGGTATATTCTTCTCAAAATATGAACCCTATATCTTTTTTGAGGAGATATAGAGGCGTCATTTCCAAGAAGATGTAATTGGCATACCCAATAAAATTCTATTCTACTCTTTCTTAACTTTTATAAATATATTTAATTTACCATTAATTAAAAAATTTATTACCCTAATAATTATTAAATTTTATTATAGTTGTATAGACACCATTATACATCATTTTCCTATCCAATGATAAATGACAATGTGCCTCGTGTGTACGCACTACTTATTGTATGAATGTAGTGATACAATTCATTATTCATCACTATATTTTATAGATGTGTATTATAATATTTTTAATTTTATATATGATATTATTTAATATATTTATATTTTTGAATTATAATATCTCATCTAAATACTTTCCATCAAATCCATTGTGAAACTATAACATTGATTGTATGTTTTTGTGGACACCAACTCAATGGAGTGAGGTGATTAGTTTCACATTTGTATTTTAAATGAATATTAATGGGGTGGATTTAATGAATATATAATATATATACAATATTATTATAATTCTATAAAGGTGAATAATTATTTCCCATTCATTCATTCCATCTGTCAAAAAATTATAATAATGTTAATACATACGTACGGACTACCATCTCTGTGAATGGTGTAACTCATTTTAATATCTAAAAATTTTATGGATGACTATAAATATGTAAATAATTAATACATATGATATTTATATAATTATAATATTATATAGGTTATGTAATTGAGTAAAATTTACACGGAATCAAACTACGCAAATGAAATACACATGATAAACAAAATAGTTAATACTATGAAATAACTCTTTAAATAAGGAAGTGGTGATAAATGTGGTGTTAAAATGTAATAAAAGGGACAATTGATGATCTTATAAGTTTTAAAATAACTTTGGTATAGATTTATAATAAATATAAATTTAATATATAATATTTTAAACTGATTTCAAATGATGGTGAACTCAAGGTCATGGTTTTATTTCAAAAGATCATCAATATTCAGGATTTATTACATTTGATTTACCTATGGGGGATATTTTACTTCCATATCCAGTATTTATAAAAAAATTAAAGGTATTTTTACTATTATCCTATTATTTTCTAAAAAAATATTTATTTAATTTGGACTTTATAATAAATTGTTTGAATGTAATCTTCTTGTGATTTTTTGAACGTTGTACTTTTTATCCTTTATAAAATGGTGTGAAATGAATGTTTTTTTAATTATATGGAATGAATGGATTTTTCCAACATCATGTGAAATATTTTCTTTGATGTTTCCTTTAAAACAATAAAATTTTATTTTTTATGAAAATTCTATACTTCAAAATTTCTGTGTTTTTTAAATAAGGTATTTCAAAATTGAAAGTGCATTTTCCACCAAAAAAATCCATGTGATATTTATAAATAAATTTTCAAATATTTTGACATAATTTGATGTTACATAATCCTTACTACATAGATGATTCTCTGAAAAAAAATTTATTTTTTCTATGGATGGATTATAAATATGAATACATAATGTTTCTGAGATCAAAGTCTTTCCCTTGAGTTATGCTTGAAAAAATGTTTATGAAAACCATTTCTTTTCAGGAGTCTTGATATTGTTAATCTTTAATGATTTCATGGAACATGTATGTATATTTTTTATTATGAGCATGGTGAGACCTATATCTCCATCTAATATATTGGGTAATCTTTAATTTTATGTGAGCTCAAATGGAACATGGATATTATACCAAGCCCGAAAGAGGGTATATCGGATGTTATCTTATGACTGATTTATATACCCTGGTGTTTATCCCAAGCCAAACATGTTATGAATGTCTTGGTGAGTTTCTCGTATATAAGGTTTTCTATTATTATGTGTATGAAACAATCTATATCTTATGCCAATTTTGTGATCTTTTGGATCAAGTTCATTTATCCCTCTATAAGTCATATCTGATGAACTTTAAAATATATGTATTGACTCAACATTACGATATATGATATACATGGTTTGGTTTTCAATTGTTAATAACATTCTCTTATTCTCATGTTATTATTATGTGATTATTGACATATCACTCATTTAACCTTGCTATGAAAATGAGATCACTATTTGGTATGTTTTCTTCCCATAACATGAAAATATTGTTATGTATGGTAAGTCTAAGAAGGGTTATAGATACTAATTACATAGTGGGAGAATATGTAGTTCACCCATGAACTAGATATTCATTTACCTATGCTTCCAAATTCTGTAAACCTAAATTTTTTATCAAATATTTTCATGTTGTTTAATGAATACTAATCTATTATGATATAATATCTATGTATGAATAATTTTACATCCTTATAATTAATATCATATAAATGTTTAGGCATCCATAAAAAAATTTATGAGAAAACCCATAGGGATATATGTAAGAATAAATAAAAATAATAATGTTTTATTAATGATCATAAATGAACTAGGATAAACATATGTACTCATAGAATACGGTGTCATAATTTCTACATCCTATAAATAATTTTTCATTCTTATGTTGTTTCACAATATGATTATTCTTTCTCACACTATGCTTTTTAGTATCTAGTCATTTTAAATAACCTAAAGAAATGATGATAATTATGAATGTGATAGAAAATTAAATGATTATCTACCTGATAGACCAACTGTTATTATATATGGAATTCAAAATATTACTTTTATGTTATGTAACATTATTAGTATTTGAATCATGATGAGATTTAAAATGATAAAATGAGGTAAAAATGTCTATTTGAGTTCTTCGTGAGGAAATATCCATCTTATTATAGTGGGTATTCTGATCCACTAGTTGTTGGGAAATGGATTAGTGATATTAAAATAAAATTTTATGTTCTAAATTATATTGATCAGGAAAGAGTTATTTTGGATATTTATTATTTTAATGGTGAATAAGATCAATAGTGGAATATTAAGAAGAACAATAGGTAATAAGATGAAATTGACTCCACTAATTGGGATAATTTTAACAACTTATTTCTCAATAAGTATTTTACTCATATTTTGAAAAGGAATTACTTGATATTAATTAGATTGAATATCAATCTATTGTTACATATGAGGTAATTTTTACAATACTTTTTGGGTATACATCAGGTATTATCATCCAACCTGAATGTAAGATAGATTTATTCTTTAGTGGAATAAAACAATGTCTCTTAATAGAGTTACCCCAAAAAGAAATTCAAAGATATGAATAAATCATGTGATGTTATATTAATTTGGAAATGGATATTTGATATATATATCAATTTCACAGTTTTTATAAGAAAATAATGTTGGGATTCAAATGAAATTAAAAAAACCACTGTCATAAAAAGTTGATCCTTCCTTATAATCAATGTGTGGACGGAATCATGGAGGAAATTTTTATAAGGGGACTAAAAAATATTTATTTTTTGAATGGGAGGTCATCGAGATATTGAGTGCCAATGTTTTGGGATGAATTTATCAAATGATGTGAATAAAAAGAAGTATCCATAAAATGCTCTAGGTAAAATGAATAGTTTCAAATACCAAGATTATGAAAATTATGGTAAATGGCGACCAAATCTAATGGTTAATTAAAATGATTATTTTCAAAAATTTATTAATCATAGAGCTAAAGGGAACTATCATGTGATCAATATTTATAATAAATGGTGTGATAAATACACTGTGACAGGTACATTTTTCATTCACTCCAGAATAACTAATGCATTCTGTTATTGGAAAATGCAGACTTATTTAGTTCTAACGAATTTTCTAAGGAAATCATAATATCATCTCTATAATTAGATTTTTAATTAGAAGTAAAAAACCCCTAATAGTATGATGATCATATCCCATGTCTAATATTTTTCTTTGGTTGAAGTTAGTGGGAATTTGTTTCCTAAAAATATTTTTATTCACCATCTATTTGGGTTCAATGTTATTTTGGTATGAGATTGTATTTATCTATATAAATCCAACATCAATTTCCAATTAATTGAAGTTACATTTGATATTACAATGAAACATATGATTTTATATCATTGTAATTATAAATATGATGTTTTGATAGAAATAATATTAATTGTATAGGTCTTGATTCATATTAATAATGGATTTTTATCTTAGATGGTTAGGGATAAAATCTATATCAAGGATATTTAAATTGTGTCGAATTTGAATGATTTCTTCCAGGAATAATTTCCTAGTCATCCTCTAAGTTTTGAAGAAATTTTTTTATAGAATGCATTCAGGGTTTTACATTTATTTCCATGAATCTATATTGCAAAGAATAGGATGACTTAAAATAACTACAAAAGAAACTCTAGGAAAATATTTTAAATTTTAACACCCTAAGATTTCATAATACTTTATTTCTTCATAGTAATTCAATAACTTTCACTACATGCAACACCGAGTTCAAGCGCACCACTACATACCAAACTAGTTGTTCAAAAGCAGTTATGAATAGTATTAACTAGTTTTTGAACATTATATAATACTTATAATTTAGGAATCCATATTATGAGTTTCTTAGACATAATGTAAGAACAAACTCATTTTTTCACATAAAAGAAGTATTTTTCAAAAAAATGTAATTTTACCACCTTTTAATAGAAAACATTTTTTAAATCCAATATTTAACAATGTTATAAATTAAATTTAATTAAATTAAATTTTTATTTTGAATTGGGACATAAAAATTTAGTTTGTATAAATTTTCGTTGCTTTTCTGATAACTTTAATATTTTGATGAATAGTGAAAATAACTAAATTTTAATTAAAAACAACTTTTCTAATCAAAATAATTAATAGTGATAAATTTTGAATTTTAATGGTTTGGAAATATAATTAGATTATATTTCCATAGTTTAATAAAATTTAGTTCATTATAAGTAATTTCACATTTAAATTTGACATAAACAAGTGTCGATGTTTTGATAGTTATTATTTCATAAAAACACTATTTTTGTTTTGACAACAAAAATCAATTTTAAATTAATTCCTGCCAATTCTGTGTTTTGAATTTGGAAAAATAGAATCCATATTTGGAATCAGGAGGTCCAAATTGTGTAAATAGGTATCTTTTATTTTTATACATTAGGAATATTTACTTGAGTAAATATTTTATTTACCGTGGTTAAAGGGGTAAAGCCAGTAAATAAGGATAAAAAATAATATTATAATAATATTAAATTACCCTAACATGTGTACTAACCCTATTTTATGATACCTTTCCAACAATGGGAATCCTTGGGTCGATTGTGGGACCCCATGAAGCTACTTGGGAGTGATAATGACCTTTTTTATTAAATAATCTAAATTAAAGACAAAAATAACCAAAGCAAATATATTTTAATAAAACAATTTATATATGAGGTTATATAATAGATCTATTAAAATATAAATAATCATTATAAATATAAATATATTTACTACCACAGGATATTTTATTTTTTATTTTTAGACATAAAATATATATATTTATATATGACACAATAGTGATGGAATATTTTCCTTATTAATGAAACAATCAAATAAATGATATTATAAATAATGAAATAAATATAATTTCAATGTTATGATGCCATAAAAAATTTATAGGTGAATATAACATGTTATATTTTATTAAATTTATTAAGTTATATGTAATATTGTTTTTAGGACTTAAAAAAAATCAATTGTTAAATAATGTAAAAATTGACCGAAATGAGTTTTTAAAACAAATACAATATTATTGGTTGATATAATAATCTTAAAATCAATGGTTCATCCAAAAGACTTATATAATTATATTTTTATCATTACTGAACCACTTTTGGTTATATTGGAATATTATAGTAAGTTTATTAACCATATAATATAAAAATACAAAGAGGCATGGTAAATGTAAAACTATTTAACTAAGAATTAAATCTAAAAGATAAGGTTAATATAGTGATCCAAACCTGTATAAAACCTATTTGTTGAGTGTTTTTCAACACCTCCCACCTTATCATTTAAATTAATCATTTTGGGGCCATTATAAACCGAAAATTATTTTATTATAAAATAATATCTCAATCTTTTCCTATGGTGCCCCTCACCCCTCTTATAAAAGGGAACTTCCCCTTATCAAAAATTCACACCCTCATATCCATTTTTCTCTACCAAACCCTACCAAAATATCCTATAAAATATCCTCCATTAATCTTAGAGGCCTTCCTTTAGTCATAAAGCCAATATATGGAGCCCTTTTGATCAAATCAAAAGGAAGAACCCAAAGAAGAGGTAATGATTTCACCACCATCTTTCAAGTTCTTTCCATCTTACACATACTCTTTATTTTTTTATTTCAATACCAAAATAATAACTCCAGTGACTTATATATATTGTGATGTTATTATAAACATGTCACAATGATATTCATTATTCTATGCATCCTATTAATGATAATGTCACCATGCGTGCGTATGTACTGCTTACTGTCTCCACGTCGTGGTGTAATTTGTTATTCAACAGTATGTTATTTGGATGGATATAATGATGAGTAATATGTATATAAATAATAAAAATAACATGATAATATCTCCGTAAAATAAATATACCATCCAATTTCACACTTTTAAGGAAATGATATTGTCACTCGTGCGTATGTACGAATTACTGTTTCCGCTACGTGATTCATTTCCACATTCACCATTCATCGATGATTATAAAAATATATATTACTAATAAGTATGTAATATATAAAATAATAATTCTACTATATATATATATATATATATGTTTTTATGTATTAATTTACTTACATATATCTTAGTCACTTACTTCTGTTTAACACGATATGAAAACAGAAACATTGTTTATACGTACGTACGGACTACCGTCTCCATAAACGGTGTTTTCCATTTCATATATCTATATATTATTTATATTTATATTATAAATATAAATAATATATATATATATATCATGGTTTATATTCTGGAAGTATTTAAATCATTATCTAAATGATACGATCAAGAATAACAAGTTAAAATGTGTACGATAAAGAAAGGGATTATTACCCGAAATGTTAATTTAACAAGAAAATCATTATTAAATTGGTGATATAAATTATTAAATGAATAATTTATGATATAATGAATATTAATATGTTTATGGTATAATCTAATAACATACAATATTCATTATAAAATAGGTTAAACGTACCCTCGACCAAAGGAAAGTGCAAGGTAAGGGGTTTCTTATCTCACTTTTAATTCTGTGAGATTTCCATTATTGGCCACTTATTACATGTGGTGTATTTTGTGATGAAATTTGATATATATTATCATGATTATTTTTATATTCATGTTATTCTGTGAATGATTTGGTGGTTATTAACTTTTGGTCATACGACTCGATTGATTACAATGTGGTAAGGGTTAATTTCACAATATCTCTATTATCCGAGGTTGTTTTTATACAAGTATCTACTGGAACATATTTATTATCCATGTCCATGTTTCATAAAATATTTTTCAAAGGGATTATTTTTAAGGGACATTTTTACTAAAACATCATTATAAATTTTTTAAAGATTTATTCTTCTAAACCTTTCTTATTAATGTCCATGTTTTCAAAATGGTGTTAAGGATTTATTTATATGGACATTAATGTTTTAAAATGTTAATTCATTTAAAAAATTTCAAAGGGGTATGGGACACATTGATTTAAAACTATCTTTTAAATGAATTCCTTTATAAATTATGTGACTTTTATATGATTTCATGAAAAAGGGGTATTTCTCTCAAAGATTTTTACTGATAATTTTCAACTATGTCAACATCCTTTACATGATATTATTCTTGATCGAGGTTGATTTATTATGATAAAAAACTTCTATATTGTATTGAAGGTTTTGTGATATCTTTGACTGTGGATGTGTTATTTTTATACCATTCATGGTTTATGGATAATGTATTGACATTTTGTATGCTATTTTTAATACGAATGTTTCTATTATGTTTAAACCTTTTCATATGAGAAATGCATTGGACTTAGTAGGTGATGGGTGGAGCCTGATCTAACTCCTCAATACATAGGTAGCTATCATGAGAAAAACTAGTGTCTTGGCACAAGGCCTTGACAAAATCTTATTTTTAGTCTTCACACAAGGCCTTGACTATGTGGTTATAAAGTCTGGAATTATGCATTCCATCATAATGAAAGTTCCTATTCATATTGCATGTGATTATTTGACTAGTAGAATGTCCATGTGAATTAGTAAATGGAATTATTTTATTGTATCTTTTCCATATTATGTTAAAGTTTATGTTTAAAAATATTTTGTTTTATCTTATACATTGCCTTAAATGTTTTTTCTTATTTATGAAAGTTTCTGTTATATTTTTATCCTTACTAATCATCTAAGCTCACCCCTTTCTATGTTTTAATTTTACGAGGATTCCAAGAAATGTATTATGACTGATAAGCAGGGTTAAGCTATGGTATTAATGGTGTTCTAAAAGTATCATTTATGTTGTGTTTTATTTTCTAATGTGTAATGTAACGTTCTTGTAAATAATCTATTTTCCAAGACTACTAAACAGATCGTTCCTTCGGGACATGATTCCTTGTATTATGCCAATGTTATGTAATAATGCACCGACTCTTGGTAACTGTGGTCGCGGCATTACAGTTGGTATCAGGGGAAGTTTAGAAATATCCTTGGAAGACAGATTTATAAAAACTCTGATTAGAGTACAGTATCTAAATATAGACTTTGCGGATTAGTATAGAAGAACATCCTATAATTTTGGTACTTTAGATATTTTGTGAGTCTTCCAAGAAATACATCCATATCTTGATACGAGAAGATAGAGGTGACTCTAGAATAGATTTACCTAGGGGTAAAACCCAAAAACACCTCTTTTAGCTAGACTCAAATGGGAACGGGTGAACGATAACAGGCCTTGATTCACTCTTGGTTACGACACTCCAGGGGGATATTCTTAGGATAATTATCATTTTCTTTACAAACCACTATGAAGGGTTTATGAGTATATACCTCCTCAAAGAAATTTTTTTTGTGATTATGGATTATATACATAAATTGTTCAATTTACTTTAGATATTTTACATTTTTGTAATTGTGAATTTCGATTCACAAACTGACCTAGTGTATTCCATTGTTTAGAAATGGCACCCAGTAGAAGGAATGAGAACTCCGGCAATATGTATGATCCAAAGAGTAATAATGGTCCTATCATTCATGGTATTAAGCCAACATTTTAAAGGTAAATAGTTTCCCATGTATTCTCAATATATGAAGAAATAATATCATGTGTTAGTAAGATAAGTAAATAATTCTCTGAGTTCTATGGCTTGGAAGTGAAGCAAGAGAAGAAAAGGATGGTAGAGAGAAATATGGATAAAGGGAAGAGGAGAAAGATGTATTTTCCCAAATGTGATAAATGTGTAAATAATCACCTTGGTAAATGATTGAAGGGAATGGAAGTTTGTTATAAGTGTGGAGAAAATTGACACCAAGTAAGTGATTGCAAGGGTAAGAAAAAGTTCTCAAATGTAAAATGCTTCATCTGAAAAGCATTGAGACACTATGCAAATCAATGTCCCAGTCATCAAAGTATACCGCAAATGATCCTATTAGATAATAATGAAGTTATGATACTACCTCATATGAAGAAGAATGACTAGTGTTCTT
Organism: Viscum album; assembly: GCA_963277665.1. Taxonomy (NCBI): domain Eukaryota; kingdom Viridiplantae; phylum Streptophyta; class Magnoliopsida; order Santalales; family Viscaceae; genus Viscum; species Viscum album. The sequence continues at coordinate 1,114,780,586 of OY728147.1, forward strand.
ATGTTTTTATTATATGATAATTTCATTTGAGGGTTGTATCAACAGTACACTAGTTATATGAATTATGGAGATAAAAAAGGATTGTACTGCAGTATTATTTTATTGAGGATTTGAGATTATATGGTTCTAAGAAAATTGACTTAATAGTAAGCTACACTTTTTAGAAAATACATGTTTTAAGGAAATGTAATCCTTAATATGGTCCTAATAATGAGTTAGTGATTTTGGAATAAGAGATAGTTGATTTGGATAAATTATATTGGATATTTTTGACTACCTTGAAACTGATTAATGATTTGTATATTCTATCATTGCTAGAGTTTAGAACATTTTTTTATATAGGGAGTATATCCAGTATTCTATAATGAAAAAGGGAGCATGAATGTAATCAATACAGTTATATGATAATTCAAGTTGTTACAATGTTTTAAAATAATACATGATATAGGTTTTGACATGTTATTACGTGGAAAAAAAGATCTTCATTGTGTTTTACTTCCTTATAAATTTTGGACTTTGAGTTTGGATAGAAGTATTTTGGATAATTAAAAAATGTTGAAATGGTTTATGTTTGAAATTAGATACTGTTGATAAGGTTATTTTTGTATTGTTATAAAAAGGACAACACACAGACCGTGTGACAATCTGCCGCATCAGACAAAGCTCTAGGAATCGAACCCACAACAATGCGATTGGGATTTATCGCCTACCACTGGACTACGTGATGTCCCTGGACTGTATAAACTATTTTTTTAAAATTTTATGATAGGTGAATTATAAATTCATTATTTTTAGAACCATATACGATTAATATAAATAGAATATTTTTTTGAAATCTTTTGGAGTAAAAGATGAGTTTCTGGTAGGAATTAGTTGAAGGATAAACTCTATTGTCAAGTGTATATATATATATATATAATTTTTTCCCTTATTATTCTATGGGTAAATTAATTCTTAAAAATTAGGGAAGGGATATTAAAACTAAAAATGTGTTATTCTAATACCTTATGTTTTGTTGAACCGATGGTATTTTAAATCATCATAGATTGGTAGATTTGAGGCTCTAAATTTTATACATGTTTATGATTGAGGACATCAATAAATCCCTATAAATATTTAAGTTTTTCTTCTAATTATGTGTATATAATTTCCACCAATTTTCTCTTAATCGAGTTCATAATTTGGTGGTGACCCTTTCATTTCCCTTTTCCTCTTATTAAGAATAAATTTTATTAACCCAATTTCTGATGTGGGGTTTCCCACAAAGGTGTTATTAATTATCAAACTTTTATTTTAAAAGAACAATTTCAAATTTCAAGGACTCAATTTATTGATGTAGGGAATAATGTAACACCCCAAGTTTTTATAATATGTTATTTCTTCAAAGTAATTCAATAACTTGCACTACATGCAACACCGGGTTCAAGCGCACCATGACTTACCAAACTAGTCATTCAAAAGTGGTTAGAAATAGAATTAAATAAATTTTTAACTTTATATTATCATTATAATTTCAGAATCCATATTATGAGTTTCTTAGACATAATGTTAGAACAAATTCATTTTTTTCAGATAAAAAAAGTATCTTTAAAAAAAATGCAATTTTACCACCTTTTAATAGAGAACATTTTTTTAAAACCAATATTTATCTATGTTATATATTCAATTTAATGAATTTAAATTATTCTTTAGAATAAGGACATTAAAATTTAGTTTTGATAAATTTTTGTTACTTTTCTGATAACTTTCATATTTTGATGAATAGTGAAAATTACTAAATTCTAATTAAAAAAAACTTTTTAAAAGAAATAATTAATGGTGATAAATTATGAATTTGAATGGTTTTAAATTATAATTAGATTATATTTTTTTCATTTAATACAATTTAGTTCATTATAAGTAATTTCACATTTAAATTTGACATAAACAAGTGTCAATCTTTTGATAGTTATTATATCATAAAAACGCACTTTTGGTTTTGACAATGGGAATTAATTTAAATTTATTTCTGTCACTCCTATGTTTTGAATTTGAAAAAATGGATTAAATATTTGGAATCAGGAGGTCCAAATTGTGTAAATAGTTAACTTTTATTTTTATACATTAGGAATATTTACATTAGTAAATATTTTATTTACTGTGGTTAAAGGGGTAAATCCCGTAAATAAGGTTAACAAATAATATTATAATAATATAAAATTACCCTAACACATGTCATAACCCTATTGGATGATACATGTTCGACCATGGTCATCATTGGATTGATTTTGGGACCCCATGGAGCCACTTGGAAGAGATAATGACATTTTATATTAAATAATCTAAAGTAAAGACAAAAATAACAAAAGCAAATATCTTTTAATAAAAAAAAATTATATGAGGTTATATAATTTATTTATTCAACTATAAATATTCATTAGAAATATAAAAATATTTCATACCTCAGGATATTTTATTTATAATTTTTATACATAAAATAAATATATTTATATATGTCACAATAATGATGCAGTATTTTCCTTATTAATGAAACAATCAAATAAATGATATTATAAATGCTAAAATAAATATAATTTGAAAATTTTGATGCCATAAAAAAAATTTATAGGTGACTATGACATTTTAGGGCTGATTAAATGTATTTATTTAGAAGTAATAAAGTTGTTATGACTTTAACAAAAATAAATTATTAAATAATGTCAAAATTGAGAGAAATGAGTTTTTAAAACAAATACAATATTATTGGTTGATATAATAATCTTAAAAATCTAGATTCAGACAAAAGACTTATATAATGATAGTTTTATCATTAATGAACCACTTTAGGTTCTATTGGAAGTTTATAGTAAGTTTATTAACCATATAATATAAAAATACAAAGAGGCATGGTAAATGTAAAACTATTTAACTTTGAATTAAATCTAAAAGATAAGGTTAATATAGTGAGCCAAACCAGTATAAAACCTATAGTATGAGTTTTTGTCAACCCATACCCACCTTATACTTCAAATAAATCATTTTGGAGCAATTATAAACCTAAAAGGATTTTATTATAAAATAATATTTCAATCTTTTCCTAAGGTGCCCCTCACCCCTCTTATAAAAGGACACTTCCCCTTCTCTCAAGTTCACACCATCAAAGCCATTTGTATTGGCCATACCCTGCCCAAATATTCTCTCCACTATCATCCCTTTATCTTATAGGCCTTCCTTTAGTCATAAATCCAACAAATGGATCCCTTTTTATCAAATCAAAAGGAAGAACCCGAAGAAGAGGTAATGATTTCACCACCCTCTTTCAAGTTCTTTTCTTCTTCCACTTACTCTTTATTTGTTATTACCATACCAAAATAATAACACCAGTACCTTATATATAATATGATCTTATTATAAATATGGCACAACCATATTCATTATTATATCCATCCTATGAATGATAATGTCACCATGTGTGCGTACATACGGCTTACCGTCTCCATGCCATAGTGTAATTTGTTATTCAACACTATGTTATTTGGATTGATATAAAGATTAGTAATATGTATATAAATAATGAAAATAACATGAAAATGTTTCTTCAAAATAACTATATCATCCAATCCTACACCTCTAAGGAAATTATATTGTCACTCGTGCGTACGTACGGATTACCATCTCCACAACGTGATTCATTTCCACGTTCACCATTCATCGATGATTATAAAAATATATATTACTAATAAGTAAGTAATATATGAAATAATAATGCAACTTGAGATATATATATTTATATGTGTGTGTGTGTTTGTGTTTGTGTGTGTGTGTGTATTTATGTACTTACATATATCTTATTCACTTACTTCTATTCAATACGATATGAAAACAGAAACTATGTTTATGCGTACGTACGGCCTACCGTCTCCATAAACGGTGTTTTCAATTTCATATATGAATATATTATAAATATTTATATTCTAAATATATGTGATATATATATATATATATATATCAAGTTTTATATTCTATAATTATTTAAATCATGGTCTAAATGATGCGATCAAGAACAACATGATAAAATGTGTACGATACAGAAAGCGATTATTACCAGAAATGTTAATTTAACAAAGAAATAATTATTAAATGGGTAGAATAAAGTCATAAATTAATCATTTATGATATAATAAATATGAATATGGTTCTGGTATAATATAATAACATTCAATGGTCATTATACCATAGGTTAAACGTACCCTCTACTAAAGTAAAGTGCAAGGTAAGGGGTTTCTTATCTCACTTTTAATTCCATGAGATTTCCATTGTCCGCCACTTTTTTCATGTGGTGTATTATTTATTTCCATTTGATATATATTATCATTATTCTCTTTATTTTTATGGTATTATGTGAATTATTTGGTGGTTATTATCTTTTGGTCATATGACTTGATTTATTCTAACATGGAAAGGGTTAATTTCACAATCTCTCTATTATCCGAGGTTGTTTTTACGTATGTATCTACTGGAACATATTTATTATCCATTTCCATGTTTCATAAAAGAGTTTTCAAAGGGATTATTTTTAAGGGAAATTTTTACTTAAAAATAATTTTCAATGTTTTAAATATTTATTCTTCTAAACCTTTCTCATTAATATCCATGCTTTCAAAATGGTTTTAAGGATTTATTTATATGGACATGAATGTTTTGAAATGTAAATTCCTTTCAATAGTTTCAAAGTGGTATGGGGAAATTTGATTAAAAACTATATTTTAAATTAATTCCTTTATAAATTATGTGACTTTTAAATTATTTCATTAATAATGGATATTTCTCTCAAATATTTTTACTAATTACTTTCAACTATGTCAACATCCTTTACATGATATTATTCTTGATCGAGGTTGATTTTTTATGAAACAAATATTCCATTTTGTATTGAAGGTTTTGTGATATGTTTGATTGTGGATGTGTTATTTATAAACCATTCATGTTTTATGGATAAATTATTGACCTTTCGTATGCAAGTTTTAATACGAATGTTTATGTAATGTTAAAAAATTTTCATATGAGGAATTAATTGGACTTAGTAAGTGATGGGTGGAGCTCACTAAAGCTCCTCGATGCATCGATAGGTCTCATGAGACAAACTAGTGTCTTGGAATAAGGCATTGACAAAATATTATTTGTTTTCTTGGCATAAGGCCTTGACTATGTGGTTATAAAGTATGGCATTATGTATTCCATCATTACAAATGTGGCTATTGATATTTCATATGATTATTCAACTAGTAAAATATCCATGTGAATAAGTAAATGGAATTATTTTATTGTATATTTAAATATTATGATTATTTTTAGGTTTAAAATGTTTTTGTTTTGTCTTATATGTTTTCTAAAATGTTTATGCTTATTTATGAATGTTTCGGCTATATTGGTATCCTTACTGAGCTTCTGAGCTTACCCCTTTCTATGTTTTAATTTTCCCAGGATTCCAAGAAGTGTATTATGATTGATAATCAGGGTTAAGCTAGGGTATTAATGGAATTATCAAAGGATCATTTATGTTGTGTTTTATTTTATAATGTGTAATGTAACATTCTTGTATGTAATCTATTTTACAAGACTTCTAAACTGATCGGTCTTTCGGGACATGATTCCTTATATCATTCCAATGTTATATAATAATTCAACGACTCTAGGTAAATGTAGTCAGGGCATTACATAAATGGATTCACATTCCCTATGGAATCTCCTCACGGTGCACCTGTTCTGCTTATTATGATGCAATATGGATGAATGTAGATATCCTATGATTTTAGATAACATAATTGGATAACTATTATGAAAAAATATCATCTACACTATACAGATGACATGTCTGATCAACTACATGGATGTCAATACATTTATAAAATTGGTCTTTCCTTTGGATAGCATTAATTGAGTGTCAAAAAAGAGGATATACAAAATAAATCATTACATACAACGTATGTACACTCTAAATTTATACCAATTCCATTTTGTTTTACTAATTACCCACTTATATTTAGGGATTTAATGAATAAATTCTAGAGAGATTACCTTCATTTGATTATTATTGTATTTATAAACGTTATTAAATTGTATTAAAAGAGAAATTAATGGAAGGAATGTTAATTTATAATTATATAATAGACACTAAGTAAAGAGAATATTTGTACAATGTTTACTGTAGTATTTAAAAACGTTATTCAAGTGTATTAAAAGATAAAATAATAGAATTAATATGAATTTATAATTATATATAAGACAATAAGAAATGATAATATTTATACAAAATTTTGAAAGAATTAATTTTGGCTTTCGAATGTTTCTTTCACTTGGTCATGTAAGCAAAAGTGGGGGAATATCGGTAGACCCTTCAAAGATAGAAGTTATTTAACATTGGAATTAACCTACCTCTATGGCTATGAACCATAGATTTCATGGTATGGGTATACATTATTGAATCATTATAGATATATTTTTATGATAATCAAATCCATTCAGAAAGTTAACTAAAAAGGCTCACAAGTTCCTTTTGATGGATAAATGTGAGGAATGTTCTAAAAAAACTAATGTGAAGGCTAGTCAGTGAACCTATTATTTATCAACCATACAGTAGAGAAGGTTTTTAAATCTATTATGATTAATAAAATAATGGAAATAAATACTTACTCATTCATAATGATATGTTTATAGCTTATGCCTCATGACAATTGAAGTTTCGTTGTCAAAATTACCCAACTCATGATTTGGAGTTAAGGTAATTTTTTGTTAATGATTTGAAAACATTATATCTATGTATATTAGTAAGAAATATATACTAAAATAAAAAATATTAAATATATTTTCACACCAAATGAGTTAAAATATGAACCAGAGAATATGGTAATAGCTTATTAAATATTATGACTTCTCGGTACATTACCATCATAGGAAATAAAAAAAGGTGGAAGATACTATAATTTGAAATGATTAATCAAGATTATCAATGTCAAGGATCAGAAAAGAACAAATATTTTTGGATATTCAAACAATGGGTCTTTAAATCATTAAAAAGTGGAGTAATCATATCTTTCTCAAATTACTGTTTAACCACCTATCTAATTGATGACTAAGAGGCATATATGGATAACGTAGAGATAAAAAAGATGAAAATGTTCCTAAATTCAACATTTGTTTTTATGGAATAATAAGTATAGGTAACTATGTATGTGTCCCTTTAGTAGCATATTTAAATAATGAACTAATGGGGAAAGCTCATAGTTATTCTTACTCTTTTTGTCCTCAATGTATGAAAGTATAAGGGATTCAATGATTATTTCACGTGGGATACACTGAGGATGGATATTGTAGAATTATTATCTTAGTTCGTGGTTTTTAAATTTTTTAATGCTGAGAGATTTAATTCTAACAATATTTTACAACCATTACCCATATAATAATGGAAATGAGAAAAAAACATCGTGGCTTTTGTCATTAGATAGCCCAAAATATCAAATGGGAATAATTCAATAGGGTTTTTAGTCTATGACCTTATGATATCAATACACATCATTAAAATTAGATAATTTTTCACTTTGGATTATATTTCCTAGATACACATTAAAAAATTGGTAAGGTTTCAAGGATTATTATAATATATTTTATCTAATCAATATCCGAGATTTATCTCATCATTTTGGAAAATACTCTAGTAATATCTAGATAATGGTTTAGGATTCAGTACATTATATCATACCAAGATATATTTTCAGACTAATATATCCATTAAAACACTAGAGGATATGTTAAGATATTTTTTATGTATTTCAATGTTTTCTGGCATCAATACCTTCCTTTAGTAGAATTTTCTTACAACAACACTTTTCACTCCAATATTAAAATAGATCCTTATGAATCCCTTTATTTTAGGAAGTGTATAAATCCAACATGTTGGAGTGAGCATGGAGAAAGAAAGATGTTGGGACATGATCTAGCTAAGTAAATGATATATGTGTTTATATCGATTCAAGAACACATTTGATATCTCAAAGTCAGTAAAAATGATGTGCTGAAAAATTTTGGAATGATCTAGAGTTTGAAGTTGGTGAAAATTTATTCTAATTAATATCCCCTAGAATGGGGTGGTGACATTTGGAAAGATGTGTGAGAAATCCCTAAGGTAAATATGTCCATTTAAATTTTTTTATCTTATTAGGATTGTTGCTTATCAATTGGGGATTAAATCGAATCTATCTCAGGCACGTCATTTGTTCTATGTATCTCTCTTGAGTATGTATATACATGATCATTAACATGTAATAAACATTTAGTTCGTAACACTATAAAAATATCTATCCTAAAAAAATAACCATTATAAATTATGGATTAATAAGATAAGGTATAAAGGAATAATACTACTAACAAGGTGAATGTTATGAGGAGAAATCACAAATTCTAATATTCTTCATGGGAAGCCTAAGGATGTAATGAAAGAAATATATACTCATTTTTTTATATTAATGTGAATATTATTGAGGGTGAAATTAATTTTAATAGATGTATAATATACTACCTAGATATATTTTATGAAATAGTTTTCTTTAAAGAATTTGATTTCTTCATAAGATTTTGTTACGCGCAATAGTGAGTTTAGATGAATCATGTGACATTATTAAAATATTATATTTCAGTTATCACCTATAACTTCTATTAGAAGTTACAAATAGTAATAACTATATTAATAAAAATATACTAAATGAGTTCATTAGTTATCAAATAAATTAATTTAAAGAAAACATTATTGAAAATAAGGAGGTGTTTTTTATGAAATTTTTTTATACACCCATGTGTATTTTTTAATAAATTAATATAATAATAATTGGTGAATTATTTTAATTATATTCATATATTATTTACTTGATAAAATTATTTAAACATTCAACAAATTTTTATTCCATATGAAAAGAATAAATGAAGTCGTATGCTTAAAATATATTTATTTTCTAAAAAAATTATTTGGTATTGTTTTGTGAACATATATTAAAATTAATTAATAATTGTTATAGGATTTTAATTAAAAAATATGAATTAAAAATTTATATTCTCTAGGAAAAAATTCTAAAATTATTACCCATTTATTTTCTTCATTTTGTATAGTAACTATCGTAAATAAACATTCAAAATGGTAAAGGAAAAATCATATTAATATGGAATAAAACTATGTGATAAAGGAATAATTTTTCATCATAAAGATTATAAAATGATGTTATTTTTACACTTAACACGTTTTTTAAATGTGTTTTTTAATGTACACTTTTCTATGAAAATGAATTATATATTATTTAAATCAAGGAAAGCTATATAATATCAATCTCTTTGTATTTAATATATCTTATGTTTCCATATTGGATAAATGTAAGTTATAAATGAAGAAAATTTTTATATTGTGATTATTAATATTATTTTCATGGTAAAAATTTATTTTTTATTTTTTTATTATATAATTACCTTAATTTTATATGAATCAGTGATGCATTATTTGTCCAAATAATAAAAAATATAATAAATGGTTTCAAAAATATTAAGAGTGACATAATTTGAATTAATTAATGTGACCCAAAAATATTATATATCTATATAAAATATTGTAAAGATTTTATATCATTATATTTAAATTTCCCCTTTTCTTTATTTAATTATGATGAAATTAAATGAATAGTGTCAAAATTGACAATAATTATATTTTATCAAATTAATATATAATTAAATTATTTAAAAATAAAAAATAATTATATAAGACAATTAAGATATTATATTGTCTAAAAATCTAAAATTATCCATTTATGGTCTATTTTTATCCTTATAAGTGAAAATTGAAACTTTTTTAATCATGAAAAAGTTGTTATTGTAGTTCATATTTAAATGCTAACAAAGGTTTATTCAAAATGAAACAGTGTAAAATTACCCTAAAACATGTATAAAATATATTTTTCATGGGATTAAAACCCTATATTATCATATATTATAATAAATGTCTCTATGAAGGGTTTTTATTCAATTAATTTATTATAATTTAATTTTTTGAGAAATTCTAAATGTACCCCTCACTACTATTATAAAATAGAGCCTTCTTCCTCACTTCGTCATCTCACATTGGCCATTTTATCATAACTAAAATATATAAAAAAAATTAAAATTACCTAGACACTTTTAATATGTCATTTTAATACAAAAAAACAACCTTTGATCAATTTGGAGGATATCTACAAGAGTCATTTCAAAGACGAGTTAATCATTGTATTTGATTCCTTTCTTTTAAAATCTTCATTAACTCCTCCAAATATACAGTATTTATCATAAATTAATCAATTCAGAAAACAAATTATTATTAAATATTATAATTATTATTAAAACACCATTATACACCCTCTTTCCCTCAAATGATTAGTGAAAGTATCGCTCATGCGTATGTACAGCATACCGTATACACATAGTGATATGATCTATTTTTCATCACAAAATTTTATTGATGGGTATTTTTATGGGTTTAATGTTTATATATTATATTTATGAAATAATTATACATATATAATTTTACTATCACATATTCTTAATTATTGTCCAATCCTTTGGGAAATGATAATATCATTCGTGCGTACTTAGGCACCACCATCTCCACAAAGAGATTTGATTTTTTTTTCATTTATATTATTATTGATTGAAATGAGGTATAATTTTATTAATATTTATCGTATATATCATATTATATGATCCAAGAAACTTTAATTAATATCTATCTTTCTTTGTTTCCATCCATTGAAGAATGAAAATAATGTTCAGGTGTACATATAAATTATTGTCTCCATGAACGGTGTAATTAATTTTTCTACCACAAAAATTTATTGATGAAACTAAATATTTATATATAGAATATAAATCATACTAATTTCATGATTAATATTTTATATTTTATGTAACTAATATAAATTTACATGGATCATAACTACTAAATTTAAATACTTGTGATGAAATAAATAGTTAACACCAATAATTGATGATTTTAATAAAAACATATTGATAATAGGGGTGTTCAAATATTTTAATGGAATAATATATGATATTATATGTATATAAATCACTCTTTTATAGAATAATACTAAATTTATATTTATTATATAAGAGTTTAATGGACATTCAAATTAATGTTAACTCAGGGTAAGGGTTTTATTTCACAATCTCATGAATATTCAGGTTTGTTTACGATTTAAGTATTAACTGGGGAATATTTATCTTCCATGTCTATTTTTTCAAAAAATGTTTTAAAATTTATTATTATAAAATTATTTTTAAAAATAATGGTTATCCATTTTTTAATTAATACAAAATGGTTTTAAATGATTCATATTTTTTTGAAAGAGGCACTTTTCAACCTTTTATAATGATATAAAATGAATGTTTTTAAATTATATGGTATTAATGGAATATCATATCATAATGAATTATATTTTCATTTAAGTTTCCTTTATAAGTTTACATGTTAATTTTTTAAGTAAATTTCTTCCTTAATAATTTTAAAATTGTATATATAATTGATTTTAAAATCTAAGAGTATTTTCCACAAGAAATATTACAAGTTTTCTTTCAAATTTACTTTCCATATAATATATAACCCTTTGATGTTACTTTATATTTACTTGAGATATGAACTGGTTATACCATATTTATTCTATATATAAATTTTTTTAATATCATTTTATAATTTTTTCTAAAATCCCTTTATTTTCCATGAGTTATACTATGATGAAATTTTTATGAAATCCATTTCATTCCATGGGTTATTAAATAAATCATTTTTTAGGATCTTGTGGAAGACATCTGTATAATTTTTATTTTTTGATGGGTGGTACCTATATATCCCTCTAATTCATTGGGTAATGGTTAATGGTCTATGAGATCAAAGGTTTAACATGATATTATCCCAAGCCCCAACAAGGGTACACAAGAGGTTATAAAAAGATCAAAGTAGTTTCATTGGTGTTTATCCCAATCCTAACATGTTATTAATGTCTTGGTGGGTAGCCATAACATATGGTATTCTATCCTTATGTGTATGAAACAATATAAGTCTTATTAAAATGTTATTATCTCATGTCTCATGTTATTTTATTTCTTTATGATTCATGTCTTATGAACTACCATGATTTAGGGAATGAATCTTGTTTATGATCTCTGATATTCAAGGAACGCCTTTCAGATGCTAATCTCATACCCTTATTCTCTTTTTATTTTTTATGATTATTTATATCTCTCTTTTTTTTCTTACTGATAATCTAATATTACCCTTTATTATGTTTTATTTTCAAGGGTTTGATAAAATGTAATATGTATTATTATTCTATGACAGGTTCTAGATATAAAGAACGCAGTATGTGAAGATGTAGTTCACCTATGAACCATTTTCTTATGTGCTCATGTTTCCAAATCCAATAGACCCAGTTGATTCTAGAATTCATATTTATTTTATGTAATGAATACACATATATTAAGATTTAATTTCTATGTAAGAAATTTTTGGTTTGCTATACATCATAACATAAAATGTTATCTAGACCCTACCTTAATACTAATTGTGACATCTTGATACCCAATCACCTGGATTGAGTTCTAAACACATAATCTTTGAAAAATAAATTTTAAATGAATATAAGAAACATAATTTTAGCCAATCATAACTACAATATCAACAAACAACATTGATTCACTTACAATTACAATAAATTTAGGAATTTTGTTTTCGAAAATTCAGAAAACCCTTTTATGTTACAAAACTCATGTATTTCTCATCAAATTCATGTTTCCCCATTATCCCTATAATTTATTATTTTATAAGAAGATTGTGTCATCTCCTATAAAATTTTCCAAACTAGATAACCTTCTAGTAATATCTTATTAAATATAATTCTTAAAAAGCTATAGAAATAGAAATGGTATAAAGGGTTTATAAAACTATAATGAATTCGGTTTATTTATTAGACTTTGACTTTTTCTAAGAGAATATATGAATTTTTCAATGATTTTGAATCTATTTTTGTATGTTGTAGGACCCCAAATATAATAAGTTACTAATATTAATGTTTATCAAACCACATGCATGAATATTTTGAGAATAATTGGATTTTCCATTGATTTTGATCTCATATGGGAGATATAAGACCACAATGTTTCCAGAATGTGGGGTTAGCTTAAGATATTACATAATATTTGAATGCATCGTGCATTTAGTAGAAAGTGACTAATAGAGGGGGTATCGATTAATTTAATAATTAATTTATTTAATTTAATTTATTGAAATAAAATACTAATCCTCTCAATAAATGTGTTTTTATGGAAAATAACCTAGATTATCTGCAAAACCATTTGTGATTTGATAGGTGGAGGTAGTGTTGTTCATTATTGATAGAGTATTAGGATAAAGGATTGAAAATGAATTGGTCAAGGAGACTCATGATATAAATTGTGAACATGGTGGTACCATCATCTTCATCATTGGTAGATGTGTTCATAATTAATTATTGATCCAAAAATAGAGGTACCACAATATCTTTTTGGGATTTTCTAGCCATGTTAAAATTTACAAACATGGATTGAAATCTTATTTTATTTTCTAGTGATAATTATCTTTCACTTGAGCTTAGGTATTTATTTTATTCATTCTATCATTGATGTATCCTTGGTTTCTATGATTATAAAATAGTTCATCGAGAACAGATCATCCAATGATGTTTTGACCTTGATCATGTGATTTTTTCCAGTATTTCTTCACAATCATCATTGTTGGCCCATGGGGTTCTAGTTCAGCATTTTCAATCTAGATTTGAGCATGATTAAACCCTCTGATTCCAAGAAAATTTATTAATTATGTATGGATCAGTTTTTTTGGGATAGATTGTGGTTTTATTAGAAATTAAGGTGTTAGATAAATAGGTTAAAGGCAAGATCATGGGAATTCATCCATAAGAGAGGTGACACAATATTTCGATGTGACAGGAATAACCCAAATAGTGTTAGGGTTTTTGGATTCATCCCAGTAGGTATGGATGAAGCATGACCATCCTGATTACATAGTTCCCTAGTGTGTATCAAGGTGGAAACTATAGTTGAATAAGTATGTTCATGATTCATGAATACTTTATCAGATTCTATAATATCTATATATATAAATAATTTAGTCCAAGAACACATAACATGTTGTCTACTTAATAAGGTAGATATTGTTTTTATAAGTTAAATATCCAAAATTTTGTATGACCTATATACACTATGTTAGCCAGTTCTAGAGGTTCAACATGTACCCAAGGGTTACACAGGCACATACATTTCAAGGTAGATGGGCATATACAAAGTTTATAGTCATGAATAACTATTCATACACGACAACACACTTGGTCATGGACAGCGTACAAGGCCATGGGAATCATACATGTGAAGTGGATAATGTACATGGTAATGGGAAAATGTATATGGGAATTTGATTAAGTTTATAAGAACGGGGGAGGAAGTCCATGGCTAACCCCCAAAAAGATAAGACCCACTAGGTACCACACTTGTGTGCCAGGTAGTCCCACCTGGCCGGCCACATTTTTTATAGGATGGGACATGGAAAAATGTCTAGGTAATTTCATGCATCGTGTGACCCTATATACATGTCATGTTCTTCATCCAAAATTCATCAAATTTTATCTTCTTATTTGGGAATCAGACTTGGGACCACAAGTAGACTATCTTAAGATGATTTATACATAGAACATGAGAGTTTCCTTCATTTTGGAATCAGTTTTATGATGTGATGTTTCACTTGAAGGATACCTCCTTTAGGGACTCTAGAATGATGTAAGTGATTAGGTTTGATCATAAGAGATACATCATAGATGGGAAATACCCAATCACACCATGGAATGGGTATCACATACTATTTTCAAAGGATGGGTTGGAAACCTCCATTATACATAGAGTATGTAGTCTATATCTACATAGTGCCCCCAATTACTCATAAATAACCAATGTTGGTGAGTTCATCCTCTACTGAAGATTATACCCCCTTAAATGTGGATTATAGTGGCATGTTCTGGGATTTCCACATGGATTCGTGTGCAGTTATGCATGGTTTTGGGCATTATAGATGGACCTTTGGTGATTCAGGAAATCAAGTCATTCTTAACTATTTTTTTCAGATGCAGATACCTTCCTCTCTTTAAAGGGTTTCATTATGAGAATATATATTGGGTTTCATTTCCCTCTTACTTATGGGTTAAGATGATTTTTATATGTTTATATTTCTACATTCTTATTTATTAGGGTTTCCTTTTGGGTATTCATATACTCACACATGCATTGTCATAACCCACACATTTTGTGTATTATGTAAGGAAAAGGAAGATTCAAAGTGATATTGGTTGACCAAGATTTGGAAGATCATTGCCATACCTAGTGGTTCCCACCATGTTTAGTGGTTGGTTTTGGAGATCATGATACAATCTCTCTTCACTCTTCCTTTTTCCCATTATAGTTAGGTTGGGACAATATTTTTTTTTGTGATTTTATTTTTTCCCCATTTTCATTTATACTACACTATTATACATTGATGCTTTCCAAGAGGTTGTCTCGTGCATAGTTTAAAATATAAATGCCATGTATTTTTTTATATCTCTCAAATGTTTCATAGATCTCATTGTTTTTTTTTTGTATAGGTATATAGGCTATGGTAACCCACTTCATTATTACCTACCATGTGCTTCTCACCAATCCTCATCCTATTGGTGGTGGGATTAGAGTTTCCACACATGGCCTATCGCTAGATACCCACACCACGATGGGTTGGGTCATGATAGAGTATTATCAATGGACTTCTTTAACCCATTCGGAGATTGGATATGGACCTTTTTGTGAGGATTGGTTTAATAATAATAGGAAATGGGTTCAGAGTGTCTGGTTTTAATATTTATATCCAACGAAGCCAGTTTTATTATGGTGACCATGGTATACATACACCAGGACTCTGACTAAATTCTTTCCAAGTCAACATAATCAAACAATAGTTGTGCATGAAAAAGATACATCTATCATATATGATTGATGTTCTTGAATTCCATGTCCTTCATGAAACAGATCTCCATATAAACGCATCTATACGTGGTACAAAATGATAAAATTCAGGATGCCTCTAAAATTATTACTAGCTAGGTTACTAATACAGGATCCTAACAATGATCAGTTGAGTAATGATTCCTTAGAAAAAAGAACTAATCATGAGGTACCCCCCCCCCCCTCCAGTAGTTCAGGAATAGATTCAAATACATGTTGGAAAACTAATACCTCCAGTAAGATATGAAAATGATACTCTAAGGATTAGCATATTATTTTTGTTATATTAATATAGACTATTATGGTTTCATGATAAGATAGAGCCTCGTGTATAAAATGATTGGATCAAATAATTGACTGGTGTTTTTGGGAATCTTCATATATAGACTGATCATATGGTTACAATTATGGCTAGCCTTCCTCATGTAATTTTAGAGAACTATTTTCATTTGATCGCGAAGACTTGTTATGAGGAATCAATCACCTTCTTGGACATCCATCATTCGTCCACCAATTAGTATTATCCATTGATCATGCACTATATAATGATTCATGAGATTTGTGGGCTACATTATTGTTATATTCTAGTTTTTGACAAATATATGGGTTTATGATATCTCACATTGTACACTCACTATATGGTGTGAGATGGATACTTATGGGACCATAATTATTAGTAATTTCATCACTGATACATCTTTTCCAGCATAGTCCCCATTTGAATTCCCACTTTTTTTGGAGTTTTTGAGTGGTCTCTAGTTATGATTAGAATTCGAGTATAGGAACATTGAGGGCTAAAGTAGTAAGTGTACATCATGGGGTTGAGTCATCAACATTATCTAGTAGGAATTAGTTATTAGGGGTATCATTGTTAGATACCTCTCTATGTCTGAACTCAAATACCTAGAGAAATAGCATAGGGTTCGCATAATGGATCTAGTTCTCTTTGATAGGGTTCATGTTATTAATTTAATGGGTGAGTTCATATGGATCATGATATCCCATCCTAACATGTTTAGGAGAGTACAAAAATAGTCGATGGACCACAACAGTAGTGGAAATTACATTATCAGGGATCCCAATTGATTGTTCACAGAAACCCCTTGAAAGGTGGTGATGGTAGAGGACTAGTTGGAGCTCTAATAAGTGGAGGTACTGGTAGAGGGAATTTCTATAAACTACTCCAATCACCCCCACATGGTGATCCACACTAGGCTTAGTGGGATGAAATCAAATATATGGGTAGTTTCAGCCTATATTGGGATATATTCATGATTGTCATGAAATGTTTTCAGGTAAAACTATAAGACCCATCCTTAAACATTACATAATCATGAATTAGATGGATAATTCACATTTAAGATATTTTCAGGTTTAGAGTTTTATAGAATTAGGTCATAACATTTACATAAAAACATGAATATTACATGTAGACAATTCTACTCATTATCCATTTTTTTATAAAATAAAAACTCTTGAAAAAAAAGAGTCATGTCTAGTTCCATGTTTTAGAAAGCATGACTTTTCCTAGATCCCATCCTTGACAATTATTCATCTTTAGGTCCTATGGAATACATTTAAAAACTTGGGATGAGAAAAAAAAGCTCTGTAAGGGATATAAAATAAGGAATGAAAACATTACTCATCAATAAATACAAAACAATGAAACCATACTTTTCAATCATAACATACCTCATGAAATCATAAAATTTATGAATAACACACACAAATCATAAATCATAAAGGTATCTTGTGGAATACTTATCAAACATACATTGTAGCTATCACATCTACATAGGGAGTCACATTTTCAATACCCATCATATTATATTCCCTAAATCTCTTAGGAGAAACATTCATGTTTACCTTCGTCACGTTACCCAATGCATTGGAGATCTATCTTGGGCTCACTCGACCTAAGTTTATCACCGAACCACCCATATACATAAACAATGCCCAATAACCATAACATATTCATAACACATAACACAAGAATAAAGGAAAGATAACATTTTACATTCCAATCACAATATATCATATCAAGATATAGAAATAAACAATTCTTTATAAAACCATTTAAAACATTTAATAAAGATATTTTTGAATCAAAGTGTCCCATACCACTTTGAAGCTTTTAATTGAACTTATCATTTGAAAAAATTAATGTCCACATAAATAAATCCTTAAAAACATTTTTAAAAAATTGAAATTAATTATAATGATTTAGATGAATAAATCTTTAAAACATTTAAAATGGTATTTAAGTTAAAGAGATTTTAACAAAATGAGAGACTATTGAATACAAATAATCAAGGAATAACATTGAATCAAAACTTTATAATATCATGAGAATAAAGGGAATCAAGATATAATATGCCAAATGATAGTATATACACCATATAAGAGTTAATTAGAGAATAACAACAATGAAGTCTCAATGGAATGTAAATTGAGACGAAAACCCTTATAAAAATTGTATCCTTATATTAAGGATAAATAAATTACATAATAATGTGTGAATAATATAAATACACTCGATATGATTGGATATTCAGTGTAAATCAATCATAGGACATTCACACATGTTATTGTTATGAAAAAACCAATGACTTGTATGTTTAACTCAATTAATGGAAATTAAGTTAAAATTACTCTTATCAAGTTCATATCGATAACTTCAGAATTTATAAATGGAATTATTATGTGTATCAAAAGTATATCCACACAAAGAAGAGTGTAAATTAAAATATAAATAAATAAATAGTGATTCCACACATAATCATAACATGAAATAATTAAGAATTATAAGATTAACCCAAGGAATAAAATTGGGTTAAAAGGTCCACTTACCGATTTGTTAACTTACGAAACATAAGACCCATGAAAGAGGGATCATAAAATGAATATGTAAATAACCATAAATTGAATTATATTACACGATGAATACAATAATGGGTAGTACATACAATAAAAAATCAAATAGTGGAAAATATATCATGAATCTCATGGGAATAAAAAGTGAGATGAAAAAACCTTACCACGTTGTAATCAATCGAGTCGTATGAGCAAAAGTTAATAACCACTAAATGAATCACAGAATACCATGAATATAAATAGAATCATGATAATATATATCGAATATAAGTAAAAAATACACCACATTCAATAAATAAGAGTTGAAAAATGGAAATCTCATAGAATTAAAAGTGAGATAAGAAATCACTTACATCGTGTCCGACTTGACTCGATTGTTCTTTAATCTCCTTTAAATTGGGTAACTTCCTTTGGTTTGAACCAGAAGGGTTTCTTGAAGTTTTTTCTGCCTTAGGTAATGCTTCTAGGATGAATAGAGGGATCTTTGGAGCTTATTGGAGTAGAGGCTGAATGATCCAAAAGCTTGAGAAGTTTGAGAAATGGGTAAGAAGTGAGGGCATTTTATAAGGGAGAGGAGGGGCTCTTTAAGAATGTTTGAAAAAATTATTTTATTATAGCCTCATATACAGTTTCAAAAGGTAAAATAATCATTAAAGTCAAATTTAAGATGACTCATGGTCGAAATAAAATCATCCAATATGAATTGGACGGGTTTTTGATATTCTTTAAATATTTATAATCTTATTTATTTATATCATTTATTAATTAGGTAAATATTTCATCATTATTGTTTCATAAATAATTTAATTTATTTTTGTCCAAAAATTATAAAAAAAATACCATGATGTAGGAAATATATTTATATTTCCAAAAAATATTTATAGTCGAAAAGATAACTTATATAACTCCATGTAAAAATTGATTTACTAAAAGATATTTGTTTATTTCATTTTTGTCTATACATAAAATTAATTAATATAAGGTGTCATTATTACTCACATGTGGCTCCATGGGGTCACAAATTCGACCCAAGGATGCTCATGGTTGGCAATGTATCATCCAATAGGATTAGGACACATGTTAGGGTAATTTGATATTATTATAATATTATATTTTACCCTTATTTAATATATTTACCCTTTAATCATGGTAAATAATGTATTTACTGAAATAAATATTTAAAATGTCTAAAAATAAAAGTTACCTATTTATACAATTTCAACCTACTTGTAAAGACCCGTATCCTGACGTACATGGACCTTACATTACATTTTCAGAATACTTATTACATTACAAAAAACACACACACAAGGACCGTAATAGTTTAGTGTCTTTGGAAACTCGGACTATAATCTTCTAATCGTGGTGAAAGATCTTCAACATCTCCCATAAAGATCTTTTTTTTTTACCTAAAACCTTTCTTTATATCCTGGGGAAAAGAAAACATAAAAGGGTGAGCTCAAATGCTCAGTAAGGGTAAACAAAAGAAATATCAATCACATCATATTCATAAGAACATAACATTTTGGAAATCATAACCTGCAAAAGAGAGCATAATTTCATAACATGGGATAAATCATGGCAGTGAAATGTAATCACAATAATCATAACATAAAACATGGAACTTTTTGGCATACACACATAATCATAGAGAATCATTTCTTGTTAGTCAAGACTCATTGCCAAGACTATCTTAGTGGACAAAGTCCCTTTCTGAATCGAGTAATCCTCGTTTCAGTCCTGTTTCACTGAACCGGTATAACCTACCATTCCAGCCATGTCTATCTCATGAGATATAAAATCTTTACCCAATGCATTGGAGGGAGATATAGGTCCCACCCATCTCTTAATGAATCCTTTCTTATGTGTGCCACAAAATCATAAATCATACATCATCGCATAACCCATGTAATAAAAATGGGATTCTTGAAACATCATGACATCATAAATCAATTCATATAAGATAAAGGAATTCATAAACATAATTCCATCTCAACATAGTCAAATCAATGTAAAAATATGGATAGAAACAGAACCCTTTATTATCTTAGATGGAAAATAATTTTGATAAAACACTTGAATTGAATTCTTGAGGAAAATATCCTTTCTTCTTCAAAATCAATTTCTTTTCACAAAACATCATGCAATTTTAAAAGAAAGAGATTTTATTGAAAATAGTCATGAAATCTTTTAGAGGAAGCTTCATGAAAATAAGGCTTTATAAAACAGTAGAAATCCGTTCGTGCCGTATAAGTTAAAAAAAACATTCTTTGTACTTTTGTCGAAAAAGTCAAAATGTACCTCGTACGATAAACGACAAAAGATTCCTTTCATATCTTTTACTAAAAACTAACCAAAGGGTAAAATTGGATTTAAACCATTGTAGTTGGATGGAAATAATATTACATATTGAGGAAACATGGATGTGGATGATAAAATAAACCCCAGTAAATACTTACGAATAAACAATCTCGGATAAAAATGAGATTGTGATATTTCCCTTACCTTAGGTCCGACTTGCTTTGTAAGTGTCCGAACCTCCTGTATAATGATTTAAATCATGTTATTGACTTATTACAGAATCATATTCATTGTTATGATATCATATATGGTTCACTTATGACATTATATTACCCGTTCTTTTGTAAATTCCATGTTAAAGAAGCGTTTTGGGTAAAATCGTTTCATTTATCGTAGGTGTTTTGACTTGTTGTTCTTGACATCATTATTACTTATATCATGATTTACTTACTTCCAGAATATAAAATATGATTTATATATCATATATATTCAGTATATATATATATATAATAGGTAGATAAATAAAATGAAAAACACCGTTCATGGAGACGGTAGTCCGTACGTACGCATGAACGCTGTTTTCCTTTCCTTATTGTCTTGAAATGGAAGTAAGTAGATTACATACATATGTATATATATACATAAATCCAGTAGCTTTATAATGTCATATATTTCATTATTATTTCTTATATATACATTATAATCATTCTTAAATGGTTAACATGGAGAATGAATCTCATCGCGTCGTGGAGACGGTAGTCCATACGTACGCAAGAGCGATGATATCATTTCTATAAATATTGAATTGAATTGGAGTGGATTATACAATATATCAGAATCAATATGATGTTGTAATAACTATGTATAGTTATTCTTTACACCATTATACCCATCCATGTAAGGTGGTGGTGGAAAATAGATTACACCACGGCGTGGAGACGGTATTCCGTACGTACGCACGCGCGGTGATTTCTTTTTCCGTAGGATGGATAGATGGTGAAATAGGGTTGTTTCATACTTATAATAACATATCAGTATATGAGTGATACTGATGTTATTACTTCATAATGAAACAACCTAAGAAGAATAAGTGGAAGAAGAAATAAAGATGAAAGAATTGGTAACGGTAATTACCTCTTCTTTGAAGTGCCTCTTTGAGACCTCCTCTTAGGGCACTAAAATTGGTCTTTGAAGAAGTCCAGGACCTCTAGGATTATTCTAGGGAAGTGGAGAAGAGAAAATGGCAGGGTTTGTCCGAGCTTGAGTGCTCAATTTGGTGTGAGGAGGAGGGGGAGGAGGTGCCCTTTTATAAGGGAGGAGAGGGGCACCTTAGGAATATCTCAAAATATTATTTTATATTAAAGTCAAAATCGGTTTATAATGGTTCCAAAGGGTCTTATTTTGAAGATAAAGTTGGTATGGGTCGAAATCCTATCAACCAATAGGATTTAGACAAGTTTAGGTTATTATTTTAACCTTATCAATTAGATTTAACTCTAAGATAAATAATTTAACTTTTACCGTGTCTTTTTGTTTTCTTTCACTATATGGTTAATAAACCAACTATAACATGCCAAAAAAACCCCAAATTGTTTATTATTAATATATATATCCTTATCTAAGTTATTTGGCCGAACCTTAGATTTTTAGGAATAAAATAACAATTAGTAATATAATATTTGATTTAAAAACTATTTTGTGTCAATTTTGACACTATTTGATATATGATTTTTTTGAAAGTCATAACAGAATCATATGTTCGAACCAAGTTTATTAAATCAACACTAATATATCATAGTAACCTAGAAAATTAGTGTAATTTATAAAAAGTCTAAAATTACATTTATTTTGGTATTTATAATATCAATTATGTCAATATTTCATTAATAAGATAATTACTGCATCATCATTGTGTCATAAATAAATTAAATTATTTGATGTCTAAAAATTACAAATAAAATATCATTATGTAGGAAATCTCTTTAGCTTTCTAATGAATATTTATAGTCGAATTTATCTTATGTATAACCCCATATTAAAAATGATTTGCTTATTAAACTTTGATTTTAACTATTTTAACCCTTCTTTAAATAAATTAATAATAAATGTCCTAATCTAATCCAAGTGGGCCTAAATGGTCATATTTTATTCCTAAGTTTGTTTTTGGTCGAATTACACTTGTCCAATAGAATTAGGACATGTGTTAGGGTAATATTAATATCATATTTACCCTTAGTTACCTTATTTACTATTAACCGTGGTAAAAAAAGTAAAAAGTTACTATTCACCAAAAAATTATTTTCATCTCATTGAACCACATTTTAGTCCTTGATATTAACCGTGTCTCTCGGATTTTCGAAATTCCATTCACAGAAGTGGTAAAATTAAGTTTTATGCAAAAATTCAGTTTTTAACCTACCACTTAGTAGTTTCACTATTCATCAAAAATTGATGTTTTTCAGAACAATGCCAAAATTTCATCCCAAGCTATATTTCATATTCCGAATTCAAAAATGAAGTCTATTTTACCAAATTCATAACATAAAAGTTGCATTAATTAATTTTATAATTAAATCCCGCTGTTAAAACAAATAGCGTGTTTTTAAGAAACAATATCTATCAAAAGATTGACACTTGTTTATGTCTAGTTTAAATGTGAAACTACATCCAATGACCAACATTGTATTAAATTGTAAAAATATATTCTAAATATACTTTAAAACCACTCAAATTAATGATTTATCACTATTAATTATTTCGATTAAAAAAGTTGTTTTTAATTATAATTTAGTAATTTTCACTATTCATCAGAATATGAAAGTTATCCGAAAAGTACCAAAATTTCACCTTAGGCTAAATTCGATACTCCGAATCCAAAAATGAAGTCCATTTTGAGAGTTAAAATTTCTAAAATTTAAAAAGTGGTTATTACTATTCATAACGGCTAGTTTTAATAATATTTTAATAGCATATCATTGTTTCGTGAAACTCAGGATTACGTACCACACACGCTATCGAGGAAGGTTGCGATTGCGTGTAATGCAAGGCAAGTCAAGGATGCGTGTTGTGCAAGCTCCTTTTGGTGTGGCGTATAACACAAGACATTAGTAAAATAAGAAAGAATATTTTTCATAAAATCTCGGGCTGTTACATTCTACCCCCCTTAAAATGAATTTCGCCCTCGAAATTCGTCGGGGTTATAAATGGTTTACTATTCGAAAGTTTCTTTAATAGAAACCCACATCGTAAAAGGGAATACCAAAACTTGGCTTTAAAAACTAAAGTATGAAATGTAACGATTACCCAAATAAACTAATCACTAGGTTTCCACATAGGTGAAAATATGGATATGGAAGAGAAATCTAACCATCATGTTCTGATGGAGAGTGGTAGAGAACATGGCTATGGAAAAGCCAGTAATCACAAATCCATAGATTTGTGATGATATAAGGTACCATCTGATTCATCAGGTATAAGATCACTAGGACAACATTTTTGTTTTTCAAGATCATTTCCCTAAAGTTGAAAATTTGAATTAGAATAAATACTTACTTTATTTTGGTACAATCTCACTATTGTTCATGCCTTGAACAATTTCCACTTCATCTCTTAAATAAATGAAGTTGAATTTGTTATTCGTGAAGTGTTAGCAGATCATGTGATAGAATGACGGGTCATTCCATCTGTCTCAAACAAAAGGTTAGTAAAAATTATATGCATAAGTCGATCTATAGTGAGATTAATCATATATGGTTCCTAAAATGGACTTATACTTCATATATCATACTGCTTAATATAATAAAACTAGTTTCTACTAAACAGGGTCTTCCTGTAGGCCAGTGGTAGGCGATAAAGGCCAGTCGCACTTCGGTTGTGGGTTCGATTCCCACAGCCTTGTCCGAAGCGATGGGCTGTCGCCCGGCCTGCAGGTTGTCCTTTTTCTAAAACTACATAACTATAACATCCCATCAATAATATCAAAAATCTTCTATCCTTAAACAATACTAACTTATGTCCAACATAATCCAGTCTAATCTTTAGGCTTATACATAATACCGCAGTCCACTCTCATAATATAGTGACAACGATTACCAGAGATTTAATACCATCGTTGAACCCCATATATCATAAGATATGTTTTGTTGGTCACATTCCAAACATTCAAAGTCCTTAATTGTGTATTCTCTTGAATACCTTAGTGAAAACATGAGTGCAGTTAAAAGTTAACACTTTCCATATACCAAAATCCTCAAAATTCTATATACTCAAACCATGATATCACTTAGTCCTTATATCAATCATGAGCTCATGAATACTATTAAACATTTCATTTTATCGTCTTCATTATGCGCATATCATCTTATTTCCAAAAAATATCTCAATCACTTTGAATACCACATCAATAAATATTGCAATACTCAATGATACAACATTATTTTGGAATCCCATTACATAAACACTTAATCATTCCACCACATCGTTGTCATATTCAACATTGTCAACAGTGATCGCATGTGATTTCCCTTTGTCCTTTGCCTTCAGTGGTTGCTCATGTTGATCATCACTAACCCTTGGATTATGGCAATTATTAGCATAATGCCCCATTTCCTTGCACTTGAAGCATTGAAGTGTTGGCGGTGCGTTCTCTGCAGTGTTTGCTTTATTCACATCATTAGAAACCCTTTTTCCATTACTTCGACACTCAGCTGCTCGATGACCTTCTTTTCCACACTTAAAACATTTTCTAGTCCCTTTTAGACAATCTCCACCATGCTTCTTTCCACACTTTGTGCATAAGGAAACATTCATCTTCTTTTCACCATTATTCTGAGATTTCTCCTTGAACTCCATCTTTCGTTTCTTGTCAAAACCATGAGATGGATATGTAACACCAACTTCCATTTCTACCTTGATAGCACAACGCACAATTTCTTCATAGCTACTGAAGTCTCTTATAGCTAATTCCCTTAGAAGACTTGGTTTTAAGCCACTGAAAAATCGATCAACTTTACTTTCAGGTTGGATGATAATTCCAGAAGCATACCTTGCAAGTCTTGTAAAATTTGCTTCATAGGTACCAACAGATTCATCATCCCTTTGCTTTAGTTCAAGAAACTCTTTCTCCATCTTTGTTCGAAGAATACGAGGGAAGTACTTACTGAAAAACAAGTTCTTGAACTCGTCCCATTCCATGGACTCAATTTCATCTCTTGGCCTCGTATTCTTGATAAGATTCCACCATTGATCAGCTTCACCTTCCAAACGATATACTGCTAAGATGACTTTATCATGTTCAGAACATTGAAGAACTGAAAATATCTTTTCAGTAGTACTAATCCATTGTTCAGCAACTAATGGATCAGTAGACCCACTGAAAGAAGGTGGACGTTGCCTCATGAAGGGCTCAATAGAATATTGTTCCCTTCTCTGCTCATTTGGAAGTCCAGAATGATTCATAGCTTGTGTAAGTATAGCAATAAGATTTTGCACTCCATCTCCCATAACATTTGTTTGTTCAGGAGGGCAATCATTGCATTGTCCATTTCATTGATCAACACGGTTCCTTCGGGTTCCAGCCATCGTCTAAAACCCATAAAGAATAGTGTGAGAGGCAAAAATCATGCTAGGGAAAACAACATAATAAAGGGGGAGTACCTTCAATATCCAACATCTTAGGTTTAATTCTATGATCGTTAGCGTAATTCTATTACTATAACCTATACGTATACTTAACCTTAGAGACATCCCTAGACATACCTTAGAAATATCTCTAGGGATCTCACTAACGTTTTCGCATCCTAGTTTCCAAAGGTTGACTAAACCTTTCCTCTGATACCAACTGTAAAGACCCGTATCCTGACGTACATGGACCTTACATTACATTTGCGGAATACTTAGTACATTACAAAAAACACACACACAAGGACCGTAATAGTTTAGTGTCTTTGGAAACTCGGACTATAATCTTCTAATCGTGGTGAAAGATCTTCAACATCTCCCATAAAGATCTTTTTTTTTTTACCTAAAACCTTTCTTTATATCCTGGGGAAAAGAAAACATAAAAGGGTGAGCTCAAATGCTCAGTAAGGGTAAACAAAAGAAATATCAATCACATCATATTCATAAGAACATAACATTTTGGAAATCATAACCTGCAAAAGAGAGCATAATTTCATAACATGGGATAAATCATGGCAGTGAAATGTAATCACAATAATCATAACATAAAACATGGAACTTTGTGGCATACACACATAATCATAGAGAATCATTTCTTGTTAGTCAAGACTCATTGCCAAGACTATCTTAGTGGACAAAGTCCCTTTCTGAATCGAGTAATCCTCGTTTCAGTCCTGTTTCACTGAACCGGTATAACCTACCATTCCAGCCATGTCTATCTCATGAGATATAAAATCTTTACCCAATGCATTGGAGGGAGATATAGGTCCCACCCATCTCTTAATGAATCCTTTCTTATGTGTGCCACAAAATCATAAATCATACATCATCGCATAACCCATGTAATAAAAATGGGATTCTTGAAACATCATGACATCATAAATCAATTCATATAAGATAAAGGAATTCATAAACATAATTCCATCTCAACATAGTCAAATCAATGTAAAAATATGGATAGAAACAGAACCCTTTATTATCTTAGATGGAAAATAATTTTGATAAAACACTTGAATTGAATTCTTGAGGAAAATATCCTTTCTTCTTCAAAATCAATTTCTTTTCACAAAACATCATGCAATTTTAAAAGAAAGAGATTTTATTGAAAATAGTCATGAAATCTTTTAGAGGAATATTCATGAAAATAAGGCTTTATAAAACAGTAGAAATCCGTTCGTGCCGTATAAGTTAAAAAAAACATTCTTTGTACTTTTGTCGAAAAAGTCAAAATGTACCTCGTACGATAAACGACAAAAGATTCCTTTCATATCTTTTACTAAAAACTAACCAAAGGGTAAAATTGGATTTAAACCATTGTAGTTGGATGGAAATAATATTACATATTGAGGAAACACGGATGTGGATGATAAAATAAACCCCAGTAAATACTTACGAATAAACAATCTCGGATAAAAATGAGATTGTGATATTTCCCTTACCTTAGGTCCGACTTGCTTTGTAAGTGTCCGAACCTCCTGTATAATGATTTAAATCATGTTATTGACTTATTACAGAATCATATTCATTGTTATGATATCATATATGGTTCACTTAAGACATTATATTACCCGTTCTTTTGTAAATTCTATGTTAAAGAAGCGTTTTGGGTAAAATCGTTTCATTTATCGTAGGTGTTTTGACTTGTTGTTCTTGACATCATTATTACTTATATCATGATTTACTTACTTCCAGAATATAAAATATGATTTATATATCATATATATTCAGTATATATATATATAATAGGTAGATAAATAAAATGAAAAACACCGTTCATGGAGACGGTAGTCCGTACGTACGCATGAACGCTGTTTTCCTTTCCTTATTGTCTTGAAATGGAAGTAAGTAGATTACATACATATGTATATATATACATAAATCCAGTAGCTTTATAATGTCATATATTTCATTATTATTTCTTATATATACATTATAATCATTCTTAAATGGTTAACATGGAGAATGAATCTCATCGCGTCGTGGAGACGGTAGTCCGTACGTACGCACGAGCGATGATATCATTTCTATAAATATTGAATTGAATTGGAGTGGATTATACAATATATCAGAATCAATATGATGTTGTAATAACTATGTATAGTTATTCTTTACACCATTATACCCATCCATGTAAGGTGGTGGTGGAAAATAGATTACACCACGGCGTGGAGACGGTATTCCGTACGTACGCACGCGCGGTGATTTCTTTTTCCGTAGGATGGATAGATGGTGAAATAGGGTTGTTTCATACTTATAATAACATATCAGTATATGAGTGATACTGATGTTATTACTTCATAATGAAACAACCTAAGAAGAAGAAGTGGAAGAAGAAATAAAGATGAAAGAATTGGTAACGGTAATTACCTCTTCTTTGAAGTGCCTCTTTGAGACCTCCTCTTAGGGCACTAAAATTGGTCTTTGAAGAAGACCAGGACCTCTAGGATTATTCTAGGGAAGTGGAGAAGAGAAAATGGCAGGGTTTGGCCGAGCTTGAGTGCTCAATTTGGTGTGAGGAGGAGGGGGAGGAGGTGCCCTTTTATAAGGGAGGAGAGGGGCACCTTAGGAATATCTCAAAATATTATTTTATATTAAAGTCAAAATCGGTTTATAATGGTTCCAAAGGGTCTTATTTTGAAGATAAAGTGGGGATGGGTCGAAATCCTATCAACCAATAGGATTTAGACAAGTTTAGGTTATTATTTTAACCTTATCAATTAGATTTAACTCTAAGATAAATAATTTAACTTTTACCGTGTCTTTTTGTTTTCTTTCACTATATGGTTAATAAACCTACTATAACATGCCAAAAAAACCCCAAATTGTTTATTATTAATATATATATCCTTATCTAAGTTATTTGGCCGAACCTTAGATTTTTAGGAATAAAATAACAATTAGTAATATAATATTTGATTTAAAAACTATTTTGTGTCAATTTTGACACTATTTGATATATGATTTTTTTGAAAGTCATAACAGAATCATATGTTCGAACCAAGTTTATTAAATCAACACTAATATATCATAGTAACCTAGAAAATTAGTGGAATTTATAAAAAGTCTAAAATTACATTTATTTTGGTATTTATAATATCAATTATGTCAATATTTCATTAATAAGATAATTACTGCATCATCATTGTGTCATAAATAAATTACATTATTTGATGTCTAAAAATTACAAATAAAATATCATTATGTAGGAAATCTCTTTAGCTTTCTAATGAATATTTATAGTCGAATTTATCTTATGTATAACCCCATATTAAAAATTATTTGCTTATTAAACTTTGATTTTAACTATTTTAACCCTTCTTTAAATAAATTAATAATAAATGTCCTAATCTAATCCAAGTGGGCCTAAATGGTCATATTTTATTCCTAAGTTTGTTTTTGGTCGAATTACACTTGTCCAATAGAATTAGGACATGTGTTAGGGTAATATTAATATCATATTTACCCTTAGTTACCTTATTTACTATTAATCGTGGTAAAAAAAGTAAAAAGTTACTATTCACCAAAAAATTATTTTCATCTCATTGAACCACATTTTAGTCCTTGATATTAACCGTGTCTCTCGAATTTTCGAAATTCCATTCACAGAAGCGGTAAAATTAAGTTTTATGCAAAAATTCAGTTTTTAACCTACCACTTAGTAGTTTCACTATTCATCAAAAATTGATGTTTTTCAGAACAATGCCAAAATTTCATCCCAAGCTATATTTCATATTCCGAATTCAAAAATGAAGTCTATTTTACCAAATTCATAACATAAAAGTTGCATTAATTAATTTTATAATTAAATCCCGCTGTTAAAACAAATAGCGTGTTTTTAAGAAACAATATCTATCAAAAGATTGACACTTGTTTATGTCTAGTTTAAATGTGAAACTACATCCAATGACCAACATTGTATTAAATTGTAAAAATATATTCTAAATATACTTTAAAACCACTCAAATTAATGATTTGTCACTATTAATTATTTCGATTAAAAAAGTTGTTTTTAATTATAATTTAGTAATCTTCACTATTCATCAGAATATGAAAGTTATCCGAAAAGTACCAAAATTTCACCTTAGGCTAAATTCGATACTCCGAATCCAAAAATGAAGTCCATTTTGAGAGTTAAAATTTCTAAAATTTAAAAAGTGGTTATTACTATTCATAACGGCTAGTTTTAATAATATTTTAATAGCATATCATTGTTTCGTGAAACTCAGGATTACGTACCACACACGCTATCGAGGAAGGTTGTGATTGCGTGTAATGCAAGGCAAGTCAAGGATGCGTGTTGTGCAAGCTCCTTTTGGTGTGGCGTATAACACAAGACATTAGTAAAATAAGAAAGAATATTTTTCATAAAATCTCGGGCTGTTACATTCTACCCCCCTTAAAATGAATTTCGCCCTCGAAATTCGTCGGGGTTATAAATGGTTTACTATTCGAAAGTTTCTTTAATAGAAACCCACATCGTAAAAGGGAATACCAAAACTTGGCTTTAAAAACTAAAGTATGAAATGTAACGATTACCCAAATAAACTAATCACTAGGTTTCCACATAGGTGAAAATATGGATATGGAAGAGAAATCTAACCATCATGTTCTGATGGAGAGTGGTAGAGAACATGGCTATGGAAAAGCCAGTAATCACAAATCCATAGATTTGTGATGATATAAGGTACCATCTGATTCATCAGGTATAAGATCACTAGGACAACATTTTTGTTTTTCAAGATCATTTCCCTAAAGTTGAAAATTTGAATTAGAATAAATACTTACTTTATTTTGGTACAATCTCACTATTGTTCATGCCTTGAACAATTTCCACTTCATCTCTTAAATAAATGAAGTTGAATTTGTTATTCGTGAAGTGTTAGCAGATCATGTGATAGAATGACGGGTCATTCCATCTGTCTCAAACAAAAGGTTAGTAAAAATTATATGCATAAGTCGATCTATAGTGAGATTAATCATATATGGTTCCTAAAATGGACTTATACTTCATATATCATACTGCTTAATATAATAAAACTAGTTTCTACTAAACAGGGTCTTCCTGTAGGCCAGTGGTAGGCGATAAAGGCCAGTCGCACTTCGGTTGTGGGTTCGATTCCCACAGCCTTGTCCGAAGCGATGGGCTGTCGCCCGGCCTGCAGGTTGTCCTTTTTCTAAAACTACATTACTATAACATCCCATCAATAATATCGAAAATCTTCTATCCTTAAACAATACTAACTTATGTCCAACATAATCCAGTCTAATCTTTAGGCTTATACATAATACCGCAGTCCACTCTCATAATATAGTGACAACGATTACCAGAGATTTAATACCATCGTTGAACCCCATATATCATAAGATATGTTTTGTTGGTCACATTCCAAACATTCAAAGTCCTTAATCGTGTATTCTCTTGAATACCTTAGTGAAAACATGAGTGCAGTTAAAAGTTAACACTTTCCATATACCAAAATCCTCAAAATTCTATATACTCAAACCATGATATCACTTAGTCCTTATATCAATCATGAGCTCATGAATACTATTAAACATTTCATTTTCTCGTCTTCATTATGCGCATATCATCTTATTTCCAAAAAATATCTCAATCACTTTGAATACCACATCAATAAATATTGCAATACTCAATGATACAACATTATTTTGGAATCCCATTACATAAACACTTAATCATTCCACCACATCGTTGTCATATTCAACATTGTCCATAGTGATCGCATGTGATTTCCCTTTGTCCTTTGCCTTCAGTGGTTGCTCATGTTGATCATCACTAACCCTTGGATTAGGGCAATTATTAGCATAATGCCCCATTTCCTTGCACTTGAAGCATTGAAGTGTTGGCGGTGCGTTCTCTGCAGTGTTTTCTTTATTCACATCATTAGAAACCCTTTTTCCATTACTTCGACACTCAGCTGCTCGATGACCTTCTTTTCCACACTTAAAACATTTTCTAGTCCCTTTTAGACAATCTCCACCATGCTTCTTTCCACACTTTGTGCATAAGGAAACATTCATCTTCTTTTCACCATTATTCTGAGATTTCTCCTTGAACTCCATCTTTCGTTTCTTGTCAAAACCATGAGATGGATATGTAACACCAACTTCCATTTCTACCTTGATAGCACAACGCACAATTTCTTCATAGCTACTGAAGTCTCTTATAGCTAATGCCCTTAGAAGACTTGGTTTTAAGCCACTGAAAAATCGATCAACTTTACTTTCAGGTTGGATGATAATTCCAGAAGCATACCTTGCAAGTCTTGTAAAATTTGCTTCATAGGTACCAACAGATTCATCATCCCTTTGCTTTAGTTCAAGAAACTCTTTCTCCATCTTTGTTTGAAGAATACGAGGGAAGTACTTACTGAAAAACAAGTTCTTGAACTCGTCCCATTCCATGGACTCAATTTCATCTCTTGGCCTCATATTCTTGATAAGATTCCACCATTGATCAGCTTCACCTTCCAAACAATATACTGCTAAGATGACTTTATCATGTTCAGAACATTGAAGAACTGAAAATATCTTTTCAGTAGTACTAATCCATTGTTCAGCAACTAATGAATCAGTAGACCCACTGAAAGAAGGTGGACGTTGCCTCATGAAGGACTCAATAGAATATTGTTCCCTTCTCTGCTCATTTGGAAGTCCAGAATGATTCATAGCTTGTGTAAGTATAGCAATAAGATTTTGCACTCCATCTCCCATAACATTTGTTTGTTCAGGAGGGCAATCATTGCATTGTCCATTGCATTGATCAACACGGTTCCTTCGGGTTCCAGCCATCGTCTAAAACCCATAAAGAATAGTGTGAGAGGAAAAAATCATGCTAGGGAAAACAACATAATAAAGGGGGAGTACCTTCAATATCCAACATCTTAGGTTTAATTCTATGATCGTTAGCATAATTCTATTACTATAACCTATACGTATACTTAACCTTAGAGACATCCCTAGACATACCTTAGAAATATCTCTAGGGATCTCACTAACGTTTTCGCATCCTAGTTTCCAAAGGTTGACTAAACCTTTCCTCTGATACCAACTATAAAGACCCGTATCCTGACGTACATGGACCTTACATTACATTTGCGGAATACTTAGTACATTACAAAAAACACACACACAAGGACCGTAATAGTTTAGTGTCTTTGGAAACTCGGACTATAATCTTCTAATCGTGGTGAAAGATCTTCAACATCTCCCATAAAGATCTTTTTTTTTTACCTAAAACCTTTCTTTATATCCTGGGGAAAAGAAAACATAAAAGGGTGAGCTCAAATGCTCAGTAAGGGTAAACAAAAGAAATATCAATCACATCATATTCATAAGAACATAACATTTTGGAAATCATAACCTGCAAAAGAGAGCATAATTTCATAACATGGGATAAATAATGGCAGTGAAATGTAATCACAATAATCATAACATAAAACATGGAACTTTGTGGAATACACACATAATCATAGAGAATCATTTCTTGTTAGTCAAGACTCATTGCCAAGACTATCTTAGTGGACAAAGTCCCTTTCTGAATCGAGTAATCCTCGTTTCAGTCCTGTTTCACTGAACCGGTATAACCTACCATTCCAGCCATGTCTATCTCATGAGATATAAAATCTTTACCCAATGCATTGGAGGGAGATATAGGTCCCACCCATCTCTTAATGAATCCTTTCTTATGTGTGCCACAAAATCATAAATCATACATCATCGCATAACCCATGTAATAAAAATGGGATTCTTGAAACATCATGACATCATAAATCAATTCATATAAGATAAAGGTATTCATAAACATAATTCCATCTCAACATAGTCAAATCAATGTAAAAATATGGATAGAAACAGAACCCTTTATTATCTTAGATGGAAAATAATTTTGATAAAACACTTGAATTGAATTCTTGAGGAAAATATCCTTTCTTCTTCAAAATCAATTTCTTTTCACAAAACATCATGCAATTTTAAAAGAAAGAGATTTTATTGAAAATAGTCATGAAATCTTTTAGATGAAGCTTCATGAAAATAAGGCTTTATAAAACAGTAGAAATCCGTTCGTGCCGTATAAGTTAAAAAAAACATTCTTTGTACTTTTGTCGAAAAAGTCAAAATGTACCTCGTACGATAAACGACAAAAGATTCCTTTCATATCTTTTACTAAAAACTAACCAAAGGGTAAAATTGGATTTAAACCATTGTAGTTGGATGGAAATAATATTACATATTGAGGAAACATGGATGTGGATGATAAAATAAACCCCAGTAAATACTTACGAATAAACAATCTCGGATAAAAATGAGATTGTGATATTTCCCTTACCTTAGGTCCGACTTGCTTTGTAAGTGTCCGAACCTCCTGTATAATGATTTAAATCATGTTATTGACTTATTACAGAATCATATTCATTGTTATGATATCATATATGGTTCACTTATGACATTATATTACCCGTTCTTTTGTAAATTCCATGTTAAAGAAGCGTTTTGGGTAAAATCGTTTCATTTATCGTAGGTGTTTTGACTTGTTGTTCTTGACATCATTATTACTTATATCATGATTTACTTACTTCCAGAATATAAAATATGATTTATATATCATATATATTCAGTATATATATATATATAATAGGTAGATAAATAAAATGAAAAACACCGTTCATGGAGACGGTAGTCCGTACGTACGCATGAACGCTGTTTTCCTTTCCTTATTGTCTTGAAATGGAAGTAAGTAGATTACATACATATGTATATATATACATAAATCCAGTAGCTTTATAATGTCATATATTTCATTATTATTTCTTATATATACATTATAATCATTCTTAAATGGTTAACATGGAGAATGAATCTCATCGCGTCGTGGAGACGGTAGTCCGTACGTACGCACGAGCGATGATATCATTTCTATAAATATTGAATTGAATTGGAGTGGATTATACAATATATCAGAATCAATATGATGTTGTAATAACTATGTATAGTTATTCTTTACACCATTATACCCATCCATGTAAGGTGGTGGTGGAAAATAGATTACACCACGGCGTGGAGACGGTATTCCGTACGTACGCACGCGCGGTGATTTCTTTTTCCGTAGGATGGATAGATGGTGAAATAGGGTTGTTTCATACTTATAATAACATATCAGTATATTATTGATACTGATGTTATTACTTCATAATGAAACAACCTAAGAAGAAGAAGTGGAAGAAGAAATAAAGATGAAAGAATTGGTAACGGTAATTACCTCTTCTTTGAAGTGCCTCTTTGATACCTCCTCTTAGGGCACTAAAATTGGTCTTTGAAGAAGACCAGGACCTCTAGGATTATTCTAGGGAAGTGGAGAAGAGAAAATGGCAGGGTTTGGCCGAGCTTGAGTGCTCAATTTGGTGTGAGGAGGAGGGGGAGGAGGTGCCCTTTTATAAGGGAGGAGAGGGGCACCTTAGGAATATCTCAAAATATTATTTTATATTAAAGTCAAAATCGGTTTATAATGGTTCCAAAGGGTCTTATTTTGAAGATAAAGTGGGGATGGGTCGAAATCCTATCAACCAATAGGATTTAGACAAGTTTAGGTTATTATTTTAACCTTATCAATTAGATTTAACTCTAAGATAAATAATTTAACTTTTACCGTGTCTTTTTGTTTTCTTTCACTATATGGTTAATAAACCTACTATAACATGCCAAAAAAACCCCAAATTGTTTATTATTAATATATATATCCTTATCTAAGTTATTTGGCCGAACCTTAGATTTTGAGGAATAAAATAACAATTAGTAATATAATATTTGATTTAAAATCTATTTTGTGTCAATTTTGACACTATTTGATATATGATTTTTTTGAAAGTCATAACAGAATCATATGTTCGAACCAAGTTTATTAAATCAACACTAATATATCATAGTAACCTAGAAAATTAGTGGAATTTATAAAAAGTCTAAAATTACATTTATTTTGGTATTTATAATATCAATTATGTCAATATTTCATTAATAAGATAATTACTGCATCATCATTGTGTCATAAATAAATTAAATTATTTGATGTCTAAAAATTACAAATAAAATATCATTATGTAGGAAATCTCTTTATCTTTCTAATGAATATTTATAGTCGAATTTATCTTATGTATAACCCCATATTAAAAATTATTTGCTTATTAAACTTTGATTTTAACTATTTTAACCCTTCTTTAAATAAATTAATAATAAATGTCCTAATCTAATCCAAGTGGGCCTAAATGGTCATATTTTATTCCTAAGTTTGTTTTTGGTCGAATTACACTTGTCCAATAGAATTAGGACATGTGTTAGGGTAATATTAATATCATATTTACCCTTAGTTACCTTATTTACTATTAACCGTGGTAAAAAAAGTAAAAAGTTACTATTCACCAAAAAATTATTTTCATCTCATTGAACCACATTTTAGTCCTTGATATTAACCGTGTCTCTCGGATTTTCGAAATTCCATTCACAGAAGCAGTAAAATTAAGTTTTATGCAAAAATTCAGTTTTTAACCTACCACTTAGTAGTTTCACTATTCATCAAAAATTGATGTTTTTCAGAACAATGCCAAAATTTCATCCCAAGCTATATTTCATATTCCGAATTCAAAAATGAAGTCTATTTTACCAAATTCATAACATAGAAGTTGCATTAATTAATTTTATAATTAAATCCCGCTGTTAAAACAAATAGCGTGTTTTTAAGAAACAATATCTATCAAAAGATTGACACATGTTTATGTCTAGTTTAAATGTGAAACTACATCCAATGACCAACATTGTATTAAATTGTAAAAATATATTCTAAATATACTTTAAAACCACTCAAATTAATGATTTATCACTATTAATTATTTCGATTAAAAAAGTTGTTTTTAATTATAATTTAGTAATTTTCACTATTCATCAGAATATGAAAGTTATCCGAAAAGTACCAAAATTTCACCTTAGGCTAAATTCGATACTCCGAATCCAAAAATGAAGTCCATTTTGAGAGTTAAAATTTCTAAAATTTAAAAAGTGGTTATTACTATTCATAACGGCTAGTTTTAATAATATTTTAATAGCATATCATTGTTTCGTGAAACTCAGGATTACGTACCACACACGCTATCGAGGAAGGTTGCGATTGCGTGTAATGCAAGGCAAGTCAAGGATGCGTGTTGTGCAAGCTCCTTTTGGTGTGGCGTATAACACAAGACATTAGTAAAATAAGAAAGAATATTTTTCATAAAATCTCGGGCTGTTACACTACTGATTATAAATATGAAATCCATTTTTTCTAAATTCAAAACATAAAAGTGGTGGAAATTAATTTAAAATTAATTCTCGTTTCCAAAACAAAAAGCGTTTTTTTAAGAAATAATAACTATCAAATGATTGACACTTGTTTATGTCCAATTTCAAAGTGAATAAATTCTAATGTCCAAAATTAGATTAAATGGTAAAAACATATTATAATTACACTTTATAACCAATTTAAAAGATATTATAACCATATAAATAAATTAGATTAAAAGGAACTTTTGAATTAAAATACAGTATTTTCCATTATTCATTAAAATATTAACATTATCAGAAAAATACCAAAAAAAATACCCAAAGTAACTTTTGATGTCCCGGATCTAAAGAAAATTTTTATTTTTCCGAATAGAACATATAAAAATTACCAAAACTATATTTAAATAGGGATCTCAATCAAAAGGAGGTAAATCGACCATTTAAAGAATATAAGAGTATTTATGCTTACATTCATTCAAGTTTTAAGACTCTAACTTTTATTGGATAAATGTAAAAATATTCAACAAACATGAATAATCATATTTTATTTATTTCTATTCATTTCCACCAATACAACAGCTAGGAGCTAACTATCATTAAAAATAATAATATAAAATTATTAGTGTGAAACGTGAGATTTTAAAGAAACTCATTGTTGCGTATCAGGTATGCAATAGATCATAGCATCCCCTTTGAAGTAAAATTAATACTTAATCCACAAATATTACTAAATATTAAAATGTCATGTTCTCTATTTACCTCAGATGTTACATCCTTCCCCTATTTTAGAAATTTTATCCTCGCAATTTTAAAATTGGGCTCGGAAACATCATTGAAAGTCTCACATCATTAAAAGAGTCAATAAAATTGTCACTTTAAAATAGAGGTAGATAAGTAAAAAGGTTGCCCAAGAAAACAGGTACTAGGATTTTATGAAAACATGGATATAAAAGAGAAACTAACGCCCATTGATTAATAAAGAGTGATAAAGAACTTGATCATGGAAAGTTATCCACCACAATACCATAAATTTGAGGTTGGGTAAAAGTCTGATGATAAAAGAGGTCTTATAATATTTTTTCTTCAAGATCCTTTTCATAGAGTTGAGGAATATTATTAATAAAAAGACTAATATCGTAATGAAATATACTTACTCGTCATGTAGAGTGTCATCCTTTAATAAAATTCTACCACAAACTTATCTTATCTCCAAACGATAAGTATTCAAGATGACTTGTTCACATTGAAAGCACTATAATCAACTTCTAGAGATTAACATGATCCAAAAAATATGAACCATATATTTTCCTTATCTTTATACATTAAAAAATCCAAAATTGGTTAGTACATGATCAGATAATCCCTAAAAGTATAATCTTTTATAAAAAAAAAGTACTACTCTTAATCTCCAAAATTCATCCAAAAGTACCCAAAGATCAAGAAAGACCATTAAATATATAATTTTCCTTAAAATTATTTAAAATAATCCAAAATAATATTGAAACCCAAAACTCAGAAGGATTTTATAACATAGTATTCCATAGTAAATCTTAATATTTATCTCCAAATAAAATCGACCACTCTTAATGTCTCATACTATAGTGTAATTAACCAAATCAAACATTCTCTATGATAGGTTAGTCATTTCCATAAAAAAAATCCAAATCACCATATGTTCATAATAAAAACATAGATTATCCCAAAATAAAATTCCACAATTAATCATCAGAAGAAAAGATAATTATTCCTTGAATAATATTTTCATATATCAAACTTCAGGGTTACACATACTATAAAAAGTCATTAAATGTAATCCCATCATTAGAAGAGCCTTAATACTTTTAAGAATTTCACCATCCTAAAATATACCATAACTCTTGAATCCCTTATATGTTGACTTCTTACTCATTCAACATTCTTCATGATTCATTAACCATTCTTTACCAACTTATTCTGAAATACTTCTTTCCTACAAACAAAATCATGAATCATATTCTAAGATTCAATAATGCCAAAACATATGTTAAGAAATAATTCATACCTTTCATTGGTCATTTTCAGTTTCTTAATCCTTAATTGTAATGGTATTAGGTATTGGTAAACATATATTTGTACGATCCTAGTGATCCCAATCTTAAAACTTCTTCATAGGACAACTATTTTTATAATGACCATGAACATCACATTTAAAACATTCAATTGATCCCTCAGAAAGAACTTTTTTACCATTCCTAGAGTCAACTGGATGCTTCCTTTTTCCATGGAAGGTTCTTTCTTTATGACCATCACTTACACATCTATAGTATCTTCCTGTCCCTTCGAAACATTTTCATATGTGTTTTTTTCACATCCTTGACACATAGGTTTTTGAAAATACTTACCTTTATGATTATTATCTTAACTTCTGTGGGGATTTGTTTCTCGCATATACGATGCCTTATATAAATCACCAAGGTTCTGGTGGAAAATAATGACTCCAAATATTTGGTTGAGAATAACCACAAGAGTTCTAATTGCAACTCCCATTTCATCTAGTTGCTCATTCAAAAAACCATCACAGTTTTCTTCACATCCACTATTACTTTGGTGCCTTCTAGATCCAGCTATTTATTAAAAACAAAAAGGTAAGTGTGAGTATATTAGTAAAATCATCATATAATATCTTATGAGGAGGTTAGATAAAAATGTATACTTATTCATGTTATCTTAAACTCATTAACTTTATCTAAAATAACAAGATGACTCTTTCTAAAATCATGACCATTATGGTAATGTCACTTATTCTTAAAGAACACCCTAACCTCTAAATTTATCTAAACCAACCTCTAATACCAACTATAAGGACTCTTCCTTAAACATTACATAATCTTGAATTATATGGATAATTAACATTGAGGATATTTTCAGCATTAGAGTTTTAGAGGATTAGGTCATAACATTTACATAACAACATAAATATTACATGTAGAAAATTCTACTCAGTATAAATTTTTTTATAAAATAAAAACTCTTGAAAAAAATATTTATATCTCGTTCCATGTTTTAGACAGCATGTCTTTTCCTTGATCTCATCCTTGACCCTTATTCATCTTTATGTCCTGTGGAAAACATTTCAAAAACTTGGGATGAGAAAAACAAGCTCTGTAAGGGATATAAAATAAGTAATGAAAAAATTATCACATAAATAAATAAAAAACAATGAAAATATACTTTTCAATCATAACATACCTCATGAAATCTTAAGATTTATGAATAACACACAGAAATAATAAATCATAAAGGTAACTTGTGGAATCCATATGAAACTTACATTGTAGCTATGATAACTACATATAGAGTCACATTTGAAATACCCATCACAGTATATTCACTAAATATCTTAAGAGAAATATTCATGTTTACCTTTGTCACGTTATCCAATGAATTGGAGAGCTATCTTGGGCTCACATGCCCTAGGTTTATCACGGAACCACCCGTATACGTAAAAAATTCCCAATAACCATAACATATTCAAAACAGATAACAGAATAATAAAGGAAAGATAACATTTC
This sequence comes from Viscum album, assembly GCA_963277665.1. Classification (NCBI taxonomy): domain Eukaryota; kingdom Viridiplantae; phylum Streptophyta; class Magnoliopsida; order Santalales; family Viscaceae; genus Viscum; species Viscum album. Next base: position 1,114,822,441 of record OY728147.1, read on the forward strand.
ACATTCCAATCACAATATATCGAATTAAAATATTGAAATAAACAAGGCTTTATAAAACCATCTAAACCATTTAATAAAGATATTTTTGAATCAAAGTGTCCCATACCACTTTGAATATTTTAAATGAATTTATCATTTGAAAACATTAATGTCTACATAAATAAATCCTTAAAACCATTTTTAAAACATAGACATTATTGATAATGATTTAGATTAATAAATCTTTAAAACATTTAAAATGATATTTTAGTTAAATATATTTTAACAAAATGAGAGACTCTCAAATACAAATAATCGAGGAATAACATTAAATAAAAACATTATAATATCATGAGAATAAATGGATTAATTATATAATATGAAAAAGGATAGTATATACACTATATAAGAGAGAATTGGTGCATGAAAATAATGAAGTCTCAATAGAATGTAAATTGAGATGAAATCCCTTATAAAAATAGTTTTCTTAGATTAAGTATAAATAAATTACATAATAATGTGTGAATAATATAAATATACTAAATTTGATTAGATATTAACTGTAAATCAATCATAGTACATTCACTCATGTTCTATTTATGAAAAAATCGATGACTTGGATGTTTAACTCAATGAATGTAAATTGAGTTAAAATTACTCTTATCAAGTTCATATCGATGACTTGAGAATTTATCAATGGAGTGATTATGTGTATCAAAATTATATCCACACAAAGGGGAGTGGAAGTTAAAACATAAATAATTAAATAGTGATTCCACACATAATCGTAGCATGACATAATTAAGAATTAGAAGATTAACACAAGGAATAGAAATTGGGTTAAAATGTTCCCTTACCAATTTGGAAACTTACAAAACATACAACCCATGAAGGAAGGATTATAAAATTAATATGTAAATACCCATAAATTAAAGTTTATTACAAAATGAATATAATCATGGGTAGTAAATACACTAAAAAATGAAATAGTGGAAAATATAGCATGAATCTCATGGGAATAAAAATTGAGATGAAAAAACCTTACAACATTGTAATCAACCGAGTTGTATGAGCAAAAGTTAATAACCACCAAATAAATCACAGAATACCATGAATATAAATTTAATCATGATAATATATATCAAATTTTAGTACAAAATACACCACATGAAATAAATAAGTATTGAGAAATGTTAATCTCATGGAATTAAAAGTGAGATAAGAAATCACTTACATTGTGTCCGACTTGACTCGATCGTTCATTATTCTCCTTTAAATTAGGTAACTCCATTTGGTTTGAACCAAAATGGTTTCTTGATGTGTTTTCTGCCTAAGTTAAGGCCTCTATAATGATGAGACGAATCTTGGTATCTTATTGAAGAATAGTTTTCATGAGCCAAAGGCTTGAGAAGCGTGAGAAATGTGTAGGAAGTGAGGGATTTTAAAAGGGAGAGGAGGGGCTCTTTAGGAAAGTGTGAAACAATTATTTTATTATAACCGCATATTTACTTTCAAAAGGTCAAATAATCATTAAATTCAATGTTAAGATGACTCATGGCCGAAATAAAATCATCCAATAAAAATTGGACACGTTTTGGATATAGTTTTAATATTTATAATCTTATTTATTAAAATCATTTATTAATGAGGTAAATATTGCATCATTATTGTGTCATAAATAATTTAATTTATTTGATGTTCGAAAATTATAAAAAAATACCATGATGTAGGAAATCGTTTTATAATTCCAAATAATATTTATAGTTGAAATGATAACTTATATAACCCCATGTAAAAATTTATTTATTAAATGATATTTGTTTATGTCATTTTTGTCTTTACTTTAAATTAATTAATATAAACTGTCATTATTACTCCCATTTGGCCCATGGGGTCCCATATTCAACCCAAACATTCCCATGGTCAGAAATGTGTCAGAAAATAGGATTATGACACATTTTAGGGTAATTTAATATTATTAAAATTTTATATTTTACCCTTATTTAATATAATTACCCTTTAATCATGGTAAATAAAATATTTACTGAAGTAAATATTAAAAATGTATAACAATAAAAGTTACCTATTTACACAATTTGAACCAACTTATTCCAAATATGGAATCCATTTTTCTAAATTCAAAACACATAATTTGAAGAAATTAATTTAAAATTAATTCCCACTGTCAAAACAAAAAGCGTGTTTTTGAGAAATAATAACTATCAAAAGATTGACACTTGTTTATGTCAAATTTCAAAGTGGAAATAATTCCAATGTCCAAAATTAAATTTACGGGTAAAAATATATTCTAATTATACTTTAGAACCAATTAAAATAATATTATAGCCATATAAATAAATTAGATTAAAAGGAAATTTTGAATTAAAATACAGTATTTTCACTATTCATTAAAAATAAACTTTATCAGAAAAATACCAAAAACTTACCCAAAGTAAATTTTGATGTCCCGAATCTAAAGAAGAATTTTTTTTTCAAATATAACATATAAAAATGAGAAAAACTAGATTTAAATAAAGTTCTCCATCAAAATGCAATAAATCGTCCTTTTAATGAATATTAGAGTATTTATGCTTAGATTCATTCACGTTTTAAGACTCTATATTTTATTGAATAAATGTAAAAATATTTAACAAACATGTATAATCATATTGTAGTTAGTTATATTCATTCCCGCCTATACAATGTCTAGGCGCTAAGTATCATTCAAAATAATAATATTATATTATTAGTATGCAATGTAAGATTTCAAAAAAACTCATTGTTGCGTATCAGGTACGCCATCGAACATAACATACCCTTTAGAGTAAAATTAATACTTAATCAAAAAATATTAATAAATATTAAAATTTCATGTTCTTTATTTACCTGGGATGTTACAATATTATTATCTTTTAAACTCTTTATATATTTCTTATAGACATAGGAATGATTTTTTCCACTATCCACATACACCTCATGTGAGAGATAGATCTACCAGTTGATTCTTTAACCCAGTAGATATTGCTAGTCGTTCCTAGAGGGAGCGATTCTTTTATATCCCACATTTACTAGCAGTGTCAGTTGGTGCTAGGTGGGAATATATTCTTATATGACCTATTGTTCCTTTCATTTGAAACTTATGAAGTCGTATTTGGTATGAATTTGTTGTCTGCGGTGCATTACAAAATAGAGTGATGCCACATGAGATTTAGATTCCTCTATAAATATCAGATGACATTTTCCATCATGTTTGAGAGGTATATTATGGTTTAGAAATTAAGAATAATGAGAAGTAATTTGAACCCCATTACCCATTAGTTGGTGAGTTTATCCCCTAGTGCAACATGCTCTTAGGGATACTATATTTCAGTGATAGTGGAGGAAAATATGGATTTTGTTCCTAAATGTGTTCATGTACTACCTCAATAGCCTGATATAGAATTATATATTTACATGAACTATATAAAATACATTGATATATTCTATAGCATATCGAACTAACCCAACCAAAGTCTAAGAGCTAAGGGAAATGTTTGACGACCTTCAAGAGAAAGGTTTTATTATACCCAATGTCTCTACAAGGGTAGATCTAGTGTTTTTCATGAAAAAGGTGGGTTGAATTTTGATGATTTTTTTATTATCAACTCTTAAATAAAGTTATGATGATGTAAAAGTACCCCTTTTGAGAATTTACAACCACTTTGATCAATTGAATGGAGTGATTTAGTTCACTAAGATCGATCCAAGGTTCAGCTACTGTGAGTTTCATATTATTTCTTTTAGTGTGACTTATTCCCATAATATTTTTATATATCTTGTATACTAAATACAAAATCCATACTTGGACCAATATATATATATATATATATATTCATTGATGGAATACTTATTTACACTACATCCTAAGAGGTGCATATGGAGTAATTAAAGATAGTCCTAGAATTACTCAGTGAGAACTGTATTTATGTTAATATACTCAAGTATTAGTTTTATATCATTGAGGTTCACTTTATGGAAAATTTCATCTTTGAATGTGGGTTTGATATGGATCTGGTTAAGATTAATGTAGTTCTTTCTTCATAAACACACATGAGTGTTTCAAAGGGATTGAATTTTCTAATTTCGGGGGGGGGGGGTACTACCAGAGGATATTAATTTAATTTTGTAATGTAGAATCACATTTTTATACCATGAAATAGAATTTTATGTGATTTCCCTAGATAGAGTAGTGTTAAAATACTTTTATGAGTATAATCTGAGGTTGACCAGTTCTCTTATTTTGAGGCTACTGGATGAGGGAATTGAGTAAGTGGTTTTCTGTGATGCATTTAAAGTGTGGATCAGTTTTATGTTGATACATAGTAAATTATTGATATATTATGTGTCAAATTAATTAATACCTCATATGTAGAATTATGTGACCCTTGGAAAAGGGTCAGGAGCGGTATTCTTCACCTAATTGATGTGGATGAATAATCTTCTGGATGAATTTATTTTTGATTACTAAGTCCATCAGAGTCTCATGTACATATTAACATAGATAGATCTAAACAAAAGTTATAAGTTTTGATTTGGTTAATTTTATTAATGTTTCCTTGAGATCTTCTATACTCCATGTATAGAAAACATGGTGGTAGATTTCATTATAAATAAGTTCCATTATCACTTTGTGATAGAGGAATCAGAGAAGTTTCCTTCATTGCAGCTGACCATAGTAGAGAATAGGGCTGGACATTTTTATTATTCAAATGTGGAGACTCCACAAATTCTTCAGTGTGTGAGAGAGATTCAATTGGACGACTTATACTATGTGATTATATGTGATCTGATAACTTCAACATTGAACTGGATGAATTTCATAATGAATAGAAGCATGTCTCCCTTTTATGGGTGGTATACAATGCTTCTGATCAAATTACTTCAAGAGGAGTTGATGTTGTTTCATACATCTCCATTTATTTTAAATATCTATTTTTACAATATGCACTATGACCTTCAGTGAATATTTTTTTGGGCTGGATTGAGGCAGAGAGTGGTCGAGTTTTTCAATCAGCGTATGAAATTTTATCAATTGATGGTCATACATTATGTTTTGGTAGGTTTAACATGGCCCATTGATAAACCAATGTGCATGTGTAATTGAATTTAAATTTCTTTTATAATGGGTCTTATGTAAGGTACTGCACCTGGATGCCACTCAATAGTTCTCTGAGCCAGGTTGGTCACATGGTTGCAAGCATATCTCCCCAGATACCATAGGCTGCCGACTAGCAGTGAGGCCCTGGTACTATTAGTGGGGATACTATTCTCTCATCATAAAACTATAACAAATCAAAATATAAATAACATAAAATTAGTGAAACCTGACATAGTACACAACAAAATAATAAATAAACAAGTCATAAATATTTATATAATCCATATGATCCTTACATAAAATGATGATGATACATGTCTCTAAAAATCATCTAAAATAGATACATTATAGTACATTACAATACATATATCCTAAATTCCAAAAATACGAAAAATTTATATCTTCAAATAGCATTATGATCCTAAACACAATCCCATGATCCCATACTCCTAAGCATGGTTCAAAATTGAACCTCGATCTAGGGGTGTTTTCTTGAGTCCCTACCTCCATTCAAATTTTCTGTTCAGGTACCTTGTAACGCCCCGACCCCATCTACCCAGAGTCAGTGCATTACTTCGTAACATTGGCATGATCACAAAAGATCAAGTCTCGAAAGACCAATTAGTTTAGTAGCCTTGGAAACACTATATACATTCATAAGTATTTCATTACATCAAAAAGTAAACAAACTATAATAACATGGTCTTCATAGTCCACACTCATATCCCTTTCTGACTACCCCTGCAGGTCATTCATAAAATACTTCTTCACATCCTGGAAAAATATTAAAACATTGAAAGGGGTGAGCTCAGATGCTCAGTAAGGATAACAATATTGCGGAAGCTTTCATAAATAAACATTAACATTTAAGGCATTGTATAACTAAAACAAAATCCTTTTTAAACTTTAAATTCAGCATAATATGGAAAAAATAAAATTAAATAATGCCATTTACTTACTCACATGGATATTCTACTAGTCGAATAATCACATGCAATATCAATAACCACTTTCATAATGAGGGAATGTATAATGCCAGACATTCTGAAACATTTTGTCAAGGCCTCGGCCAAGACGTCTAAAATGATTAAGGCCTTGTCCAAAACCATAAATCAAATTGGGAAAGGGCCTCGGCCAATTCCACGTCTAGTTGTCTCATGAGACCTACCGATGCATCGAGGAGCTATAGCGGGCTCCACCCGTCACTTATTAAGTCCAATACATTCCTCATATGAATAGGTTTAAACATATCATAAACCATAACATAATCATATCACATAAAACATGCATAAAAGAAACATAAAATTTACACATTTCAATCACAAGATATCAATACAACACATTGATATAATAAAAATGCTTTCAAAAACATTTTCAATACCAAAATAAAAGAAAGTTAAAACTTTGAATTTATTTTTCATTAAAAAAATGATGTCTTGTAAAGGAAGCCGAAACTCAAATAATGGTCACGGCGGCGGAGAAGTCTTTGTCGCCTCATAAGTATGGAAAGAAAAACATTCCCTTTTGTCGTTTAGAAAAACGCTTCGTATAAAAAATATTCCTTTTGAATAAACGTAAAATTCAAAGGGGTTTATACACTGTATAAAAGAAAGTTGTGTATAAAACCAAATATGCCTCAATGAAAGGAGATTGAGATGAAGTCCTTAGAAAGATCATTTTTAAAATAAAATAGATCTATTATGTGTATTCACTATAGGTACACATAAAGAATATAAAATAAGTCATAATAATATCCTAACATAATTTGAAAGTAGGAGATTAACCCAAAGAATGGAAGTTGGGTTAAGAAATTCCCTTACCTCGTGTCTGACTTGACTCAACCGTTCTTTAACATCCTGAATAATAAACTAGAGTTAATATATACCTTATTAAGAACCATTTTTAATTTCATTATCCTTTTTATATCACTTATTACAATGTTATGAACATTATGTAATTATTTAAGTTAATAACGGTCGTTTTGTCGATCTTTGGTACTTGAGTCAACAATAAACTTCTTATAATTACAAGTTGTTTATGTGGTAGAATATCCATTATCTCCAGAATTATATTCATGATTTAGATGTCATATATATCATATATATCCATTATATACATTCATTTATAATATTACGTAACATTTAGAGGTAAGAAATGAAATGCACCGTTCATGGAGACGGTAAGCCGTACGTACGCATGAACGCTACTTTCAGTTCTATTTCGTATTTAATGAAATTAAATAATAATGATATAAATGTATAATATAATTCCAGTATAATATAGTGTATAATACCATTTACTCCATCCTTTATACATCCAACATATGGAATTAACGATTCAAATCACTTTGAGGGGGCGGTAGTCCGCACTTCCTAAAATGAAATTATCGCGTTTACCCATAATGGAAATCATAAAGTATGCCATAAATGAGAAATACAGAAGCATAAGTAAAACATAAACATATTATATATCATATATAATTATAGTGACATCTTAATGTCCAACTTTTAAGGTGTTATATGAGTGTTGAACAATCATCGTTTCGTGAGGCAGAAATTCGCCATCCACAGAAACCGTATGTTCTTTAACCATTAGATGTAGCTGTGTGTAAGTGTAGCTCTAATACTTCTTATAACAACATCCTAGTATATTGAGGATACTGTTGTTGTTACAAAAGAAATGAATAAAAAGAGTTTAGGGGTTGGAGAAGAAAAATAAAACAAAACAACATTAGAGAAGACATTACCTCAAAATCGGGTAACTCTTTTTGATTTGAGCCAAAGGCTTCCTTGGGAAGAGTTCTGCCCAAATTGAGGCTTCTAGAAGTAAGAGGGGAAAGTTGGGAGAGTATTTGGGCAGAGTTTGTCCGAGTAAAATGGCTTGAAAGTGTGAATGAGGTGGTAGATGTGGGGGCCTTTTATAAGAGGAGAGGAGGGGCACTCTTGGAAAGTAAGGAAATTTTACTTTATTATACAATGCTTTTCGGATTCTAAAGGTCCCAAACTTATATAATTAGTGGATAAGGTGATAAGGGTTCGAAATATCCTCATCCAATAGGTTTTGGACATGTTTAGGTCTTAGATATTACATTATCTTTCCATTTTATTTAAATCATTAAATAATGAGGTCATCGCTGCATCATCATGATGTCATAAATAATTTAATTTATTTAATGTCTAAAAATAAAAAAAAATACTATGATGTAGGAAATATTTTTAGATTTCTAATTAATATTTATAGTCAAAATTTGGACTTGTGTAACCCCACTTAAAAACTTTTTAATAAAACAACTCATGTTTGTGTCAATTTAATTTTAACATTAAATAAATATATATTAATGTCATTTTCCAACCAAAGTGGCTCCATGGGGTCCCCAAGTTTACCCATGGGTTTTCTTGGTCGGCCATGACTCATCCAATAGGAGTAGGACAAGTGTCAAGCTCATCTCAGATTATTAAAACATTATTTGTACCTTAAACTACACTAATTACCTCTAATCGCGATTAAGAACTTAAAAGTTACTATTCACCAAAAAATTATTTTAATCTCATTGAACCAAATTTTACTTCTTAATGACAACCATGTATGTTGGATTTTTGAAAATCAAATCACAGAAGTGGTAATATTTCATTTAAACAAAAAATCAGTTATTTAACTACCACTTAGTGGTTTCACTATTCATCAAAAATTGAAGTTTTTTAGAATAATGCCAAAATTTCACCCTAAGCAATAATTGATATTCCGAATTCAAAAATGATGTCTATTTTACAAAATTCCAAAAATATAAGTTGCATTAATTAATTTTATAATTAATTCCCACTGTCACAAAAAATAGCGTGTTTTTAAGAAACAATTTATATCAAAAGATTGGCAATTGTTTATGTCCAATTTCAATGTTAAATTAATTCTAATGACCACCATTGGATAAAATGGTAAAAATATATTCTAATTATACTTTAAAACCACTAAATAGTATAATTTATCACTATAAATTATTTTGATTAAAAAAGTTGTTTTTAAGTAATTTTCACTATTCATCAAAAATTGGAAGTTCTCAGAAAATTACAAAAAACTCAACTTTGGATAATTTCGATATTACGAATACAAAAATGAAGTCCATTTTGAAATATAAAATTTCTATAATTTTAAAAAGTGGTTATTAATATTCATAACAGCTACTTTGATTAGTCGCGGTGTTTTAGAACTCGAAGTTGCGTACAATGCAAGCTATTGAATTATTGAATGAGAAGCGTATCGTAGAAGCTCGGGGTGTTACATTCTCCCCTCCTTCAATAAATTGCGTCCTCGCAATTTGAAATTTTTCTTTGAAAATAAAAGGTTGAAAAGAGAAAATACCTTTGAGGAAAACCCACATCGGAAATAAGATTAATAAAATTTAGCCTTAATAAAAGGGAAAGGGAAATGAAAAAGTCACCACCCAATTATGATCTTGATTAGGAGAACATTGGTGGCAATTAGATACATATAATTGGAGGAAAAAAGTAAATATTTTTAGGGAGTGATTGAGGTCATCAATCACAATCAACTGTCAAATTGAGGGCCTCAAAGCCTTCAATCTATGTTGATTTAAAATATCATCAGTTCAACAAGACATAAGGTATTAGGATAACACATTTTTTTGTTCTAATATCCCTTTACTAAAGTTTAAGAATTAATTCATTCATTGAATAAGAGATAGGTATATATATATTTATGCTTGACAATTAGAGTTTCAACCTTCAACTCATCTTTCACTCAAAAAGATAATAGAACTCAAAAATATTATACTTATCCTAATTGTATAAGGTTCCAAATGTTAACACATACCATTTAGATTAGTAAAATTATATTGTAATAACCAGGGACTTCCTGTAGGCTAGTGGTAGGAAATAAAAGGCATGTCGTACTATGATTGTGGGTTCGATTCCTGCAGCTTTGTCCGACGCGACGGGTTATGCCCCACCCTGCAGGTTATCCTTTTCTTAAAACTATAGTATTATAATATTCCAAAAATAATCTTAATAAATTTTTTTAAACTTAAACAATACTATCCAAATATCATATTAATCCACTCCAACCTTTATATTTATCCAAAATACCTCTGTCCAGACTTTCTCTAAAAGGTCTCTTAATTCCAAAATCAATTTATCAGATTCCCCAAACAAAGTAATGTTTCTCTTATTGTCACATAATAAAAATATAATTACCTTCATCATATTAAAACCTTACTGAAATCAACAAGTACTGCAGTACAATCCTTATATATATATCACATTATTCTAATAACCAGAATATAATCCATGAGTCCAAAAGCACCAATACATTAGTTATTATGCTTCAACTGTAGTAACAGCATAAGATTGTCCTTGATCCCTTGGCCTTTTCTGAGGTAAGTTTCCCTGACGCTTAATACATTCATTTGCATGATGACCCATTTCTCTACAATTGTAGCATTCAAATTTGATAGCCTCTTTCTTTCCCTTGCAATCACGAGCCTGGTGACCCTTTTCTCCACATTTATAACAAACTCCCATTCCTTTTAGGCAAGTACCAGGGTGATTCTTCCCACAATTATCACAAAATGGAAAATCCTTCTTTCCCTTTTTCCCTTTATCTGTCTCTTTTTCCACTGTTCTCTTCTTCTCTTGCTTTACTTTGTTGTCATAAGACTTAGAGAATTCCTTTTCTGTCTTGATAGCACACGAGACAATATCTTCGTATGATGAGAAGGATTGTGATACTAAAGCTCTACGGAGAAATGGTTTTAACCCATCAAAGAAACGATTAATCTTACCTCTTGGGTTATGTATATAATCTGTAGCATACCTCTCCAACCTTGTAAAGTTGGCCTCTTACTTTGCAACATTATCATCCTCCTTTTGTCTCAAACTCAGAAATTGTCTTTCCATATCTGCTCGATGGTCATGAGGAAAGTATTTTTCTAAGAAAAGCTCTTTGAACTCCCTCCATTCCATATTCGATACGTCATCATCTTCCTTTGTATTTTGAATCAATGACCACCATTGATCGGCATCTCCAGTGATGCGGTAAACTGCCATGATAACCTTCTCCCTTTCGCTACTCCCCAAGGCATGGAATATTTTCTCTAAAGAGTTTATCCATTGCTCAGCTACTAACAGATTTTTACCCTCATTAAATGTTGGTGGTTGTTGCCTCATGAAGCGGTCTAACATTGATCCTCCACGTTGCGGATCAGGGTGCTCCATACGAGTAAGGTTATTATTCATAACTTGAGTGAGTTGTCCCAGTATGGTAATAAGTTGATCAGCACCAGTTGTATCTCCAGATCCACAATAATTATCTTGAGCAGGAGGGAAATCCCTACACGGAGTGCGTGCATTGATACGGTTTCCATTCCTTCCACTAGGCTCCATTTCTAAACAATGGCATAAACTAGATTAGTTTATGAATCAAAATACATAATTCCATACTTGTAAAATACTTAACATAAATTGAACTATTTATGGATATAATCCATAATCATAAAAAGGTTTTATTTTAGGAAGTATATACTCATAACCATTCATAGTGGTTTGTAAAGAAAATGGGAATTATACTAAGCATATCCCCCGGGAGTGTCGTAACCAAGAGTGCAGCAAGGCCCGTTGTCGTGCACCAGTTCCCGTTCAAGTCTAGCTCAAAGCGGTGTTTTCAGGTTTTACCCCTAGGTACGTCTGTGCCAGAGCCGCCTCTACCTGCTCATATCCAGACAGGGATGTATTGCTCGGAAAACTCACAAAATCTCTACAATAACAAAGTTCTAGGAAGTTCTTCTATAATAATCCTCAAAGTCTATCTTTGGGCTATGTTCTCTAATCAGAGTTTATCTAAATCTAGCTTCCAAGGTTAGTACTAAACTGCCTCTGATACCAACTATAACACCCCGACCCCAACTACCCAGAGTCGGTGCATTACTTCGTAACATTGGCATGATCACAAAAGATCAAGTCTCGAAAGACCGATTAGTTTTGTAGCCTTGGAAACACTAGATACATTCATAAGTCTTTCATTACATCAAAAAGTAATCAAACTACAATAACATGGTCTTCATAGTCCACACTCATATCCCTTTCTGACTACCCCTGCAGGTCATTCATAAAATACTTCTTCACATCCAGGAAAAATATTAAAACATAGAAAGGGGTGAGCTCAGATGCTCAGTAAGGATAACAATATTGCGGAAGCTTTCATAAATAAACATTAACATTTAAGGCAATGTATAACTAAAACAAAAGCCTTTTTAAACTTGAACTTCAGCATAATATGGCAAAAATAAAATTAAATAATGCCATTTACTTACTCACATGGATATTCTACTAGTCGAATAATCACATGCAATATCAATAACCACTTTCATAATGAGGGAATGTATAATGCCAGACATTCTGAAACATTTTGTCAAGGCCTCGGCCAAGACGTCTAAAATGATTAAGGCCTCGGCCAAAACCATAAATCCAATTGGGAAAGGGCCTCGGCCAATTCCACGTCTAGTTGTCTCATGAGACCTACCGATGCATCGAGGAGCTATAGCGGGCTCCACCCGTAACTTATTAAGTCCAATACATTCCTCATATGAATAGGTTTAAACATATCATAAACCATAACATAATTGTACCACATAAAACATGCATAAAGGAAACATAACATTTCCACATTTCAATCACAAGATATCAATACAACACATTGATATAATAAAAACGCTTTCAAAACCATTTTCAATACCAAAATAAAAGAAAGTTAAAACTTTGTATTTATTTTTCATTAAAAAAATGATGGCTTGTAAAGGAAGCCGAAACTCAAATAATGGTCATGGCGGCAGAGAAGTCGTTGTCACCGCATAAGTACAGAAAGAAAAACATTCCCTTTTTTCGTTTAGCAAAACGCTTCGTATAAAAAAGATTCCTTTTAAATAAACGTAAAATTCAAAGGGGTTTATACACCGTATAAAAGAAAGTTGTGTATAAAACCAAATATGCCTCAATGAAAGGAGATTGAGACGAAGTCCTTAAAAAGATCATTTTTAAAATAAAATATATCTATTATGTGCATTCACTATAGGTACACATAAAGAATACAAAATAATACATAATAATATCATGACATAATTTGAAAGTAGGAGATTAACCCAAAGAATGGAAGTTGGGTTAAGAAATTCCCTTACCTCGTGTCTGACTTGACTCAACCGTTATTTAACCTCATGAATAATAAACTAGAGTTAATATATACCTTATTAAGAACCATTTTTAATTTCATTATCCTTTTTATATCACTTATTACAATGTTATGAACATTATGTAATTATTTAAGTTAATAACGGTCGTTTTGTCGATCTTTGGTACTTGAGTCAACAATAAACTTCTTATAATTACAATTTGTTTATGTGGTAGCATATCCATTATCTCCAGAATTATATTCATGATTTATATGTAATATATATCATATATATCCAGTATATACATTCATTTATAATATTACGTAACATTTAGAGGTAAGAAATGAAATGCACCGTTCATGGAGACGGTAAGCCGTACGTACACATGAACGCTACTTTCATTTCTATTTCGTAATTAATGGAATGAAATCATAATGATATAAATGTATAATATAATTCCAGTATAATATAGTGTATAATACCATTTACTCCATCCTTTATACATCCCACATATGGCATTAACGATTCAAATCACTTTGAGGGGGCGGTAGTCCGCACTTCCTAAAATGAAATTATCGCGTTTACCCATAATGGAAATCATAAATTATGCCATAAATGAGAAATAAAAAATCATAAGTAAAACATAAACATATTATATATCATATATAAATATATTGACATCTTAATGGCCACCTTTTAAGGTGTTATATGAGTGTTGAACAATCATCATTTCGTGAGGCAGAAATTCGTCATCCACAAAAACCGTATGTTCTTTAACCATTAGATGTAGGTGTGTGTAAGTGTAGCTCAAATACTTCTTATAAAAACATCCTAGTATATTGAGTATACTTTTTTTGTTACAAAATAAATGAATAAAAAGAGTTTAGGGGGTTGGAGAAGAAAAATAAAACAAAACAACATTAGAGAAGACATTACCTCAAAATCGGGTAACTCTTTTTGATTTGAGCCAAAGGCATCCTTGGGAAGAGTTTTGCCCAAAGTGATGCTTCTAGTAGTAAGAGGGGGAAGTTGGGAGAGTATTTGGGCAGATTTTGGCCGATCCAAATGGCTTGAAAGTGTGAATGAGGTGGTAGAGGTGGGGGCCTTTTATAAGAGGAGAGGAGGGGCACTCTTGGAAAGTAAGGAAATTTTACATTATTATAAAATGATTTTCGGATTCTAAAGGTCCCAAACTTATATAATTAGAGGCTAAGGTGATAAGGGTTTGAAATCTCCTCATCTAATAGGTTTTTTACATGTGTAGGTCTTAGATATTACATTATCTTTCCATTTTATTTAAATCGTTAAATAATGAGGTCATCGCTGCATCATCATTATGTCATAAATAATTTAATTTATTTAATGTCTAAAAATTAAACAAAAAATACTATGATGTATTAAATCTTTTTATCTTTCTAATTAATATTTATTGTCAAAAATTGGACTTGTGTAACCCCACTTAAAAACTGTTTTGGTAAAACAACTCATGTTTGTGTCAATTTAATTTTAACATTAAATAAATATATATTATTGTCGTTTTCCAACCAAAGTGGATCCATGGGGTCCCCAAGTTGACCCATGGGTTTTCTTGGTCGGACATGACTCATCCAATAGTATTAGGACAAGTTTCAAGCTCATCTCACATTATTAAAACATTATTTTTACCTTAAACTACACTAATTACCTATAATCGCGATTAAGAGCTTAAAAGTTACTATTCACCAAAAAATTATTTTAATCTCATTGAACCGCATTTTACTTCTTAATGACAACCATGTATGTAGTATTTTTGAAAATCAAATCATAGAAGTGGTAATATTTCATTTAAACGAAAAATCAGTTATTTAACTACCACTTAGTGGTTTCACTATTCATCAAAAATTGAAGTTTTTCAGAACTATGCCAAAATTTCACCCTAAGATATAATTGATATTCCGAATTCAAAAATGATGTCTATTTTAAAAAATTCCAAACATATAAGTTTCATTAATTAATTTTATAATTAATTCCCGATGTCACAACAAATAGCGTGTTTTTAAGAAACAATTTATATCAAAAGATTGGCAATTGTTTATGTCCAATTTCAATGTTAAATTAATTCTAATGACCACCATTGGATAAAATGGTAAAAATATATTCTAATTATAATTTAAAACCACTAAATAGTATAATTTATCACTATAAATTATTTTTATTAAAAAAGTTGTTTTTAAGTAATTTTCATTATTCATAAAAAATTGGAAGTTCTCAGAAAATTACAAAAAATTCCACTTTGGATAATTTCGATATTACGAATACAAAAATGAAGTCCATTTTGAAATATAAAATTTATATAATTTTAAAAAGTGGTTATTACTATTCATAATGGCTACTTTGATTAGTCGCGGTGTTTTAAAACTCGAAGTTGCGTACAATGCAAGCTATTGCATTATTGAATGAGAAGCGTATCGTGGAAGCTTGGGGTGTTACATACCCAAATACATCCTGAATACGGTTTGATATACAATACCAGTTGGTTACCACCCAAAGATGTATGCAAGTCCTAGTTTTGAAATATTACAGGATAAAAAGTAATAATGTAAAAAAGGGTAATAAATTTGAAGTAATGTTACCATGGTAGAGCTGAAATAAGAATGTAGTACCGAAATTACATATCAAGGCTCCATGTGAAACAATTTTCCAGCTCCTAACAAGAAAAATGTAATAGAAATATGTGTAAACAACATGTACTCATCGTGCATCATCACATATTTATTCAACCATGTACATTACATATAGTTAATATTCAGAGTAACCATGTTCGATACCCTCAACCAAGAATACCATATTTCCCACAACTATGTCATATAATCAAAATGTCACAAAACCATGGTCATTCTGTATAATGATGTTTCAGACAATGGTGGTTCTATTCCAATTCGTAGTAGACCAAGACATCCCCATAAAGACCTTTGAGCATCATGATGGAAACATAGTTAGGCACTAGTTGGAGTCCTAGGAGCATGTCATTCTGAACATTTCCTACATTAGTCCAAGTAAGATTGTTCCAAGGGGTAGCGAGTCCCATGTCAACCCATGGAATCAATACCTAAGGATCATAGTCTCTCCATGGCGTCCACTACTACATTCCATATCCATGGTGAAGAATTCAATTCATCTATAGAATCAATCGCCATTTTATATCGTTTATCATTTAAATTGTTTTTCAATTTCATACCATATGATTATACACACTCGTAAAACCATTTATATTAAAATAAGAACAATGATTATACCCACCCATTTAAAATATTTTACATTTAAAGGACACTAATGAACATAACCACTTAGTTGAAAAAACTAGTTACAACACATCATATAATATTTATCAATGAGTATCACATTGAAAGGGAAGAAGTATATCTCCTAAGAGAGAAATACAATTTTTATTTAATTGTAATTAATCTTTATCTATCTTGAAAATCCATAAAACATATCCCATGGATGGTTTAATAAGGTAAAAAAAAGATGAATTCACATGGAATTCCCCATGGGTGGAATCGGGTTGGGAAACAACCACCAATACATTTCAAAGGTACCTAAGGTAATCCCTATGCGGTCTAATTTCATATAATTTAATTTATCATTTCGAATTTGGGGTCATGATAGAATGTATTTATATTAGTAAAATTAAAATTAGGTATATAAAGAAACAAAACAAACAAGAAAAGTATGGATCAATTATAGTTACATGGTAGTAGAGTTCACATCCAAGAAACTCTTAATTTGACTCAGATAGGAAGAAAAACGAAGAATTGATGAAGAACCTAGAGTTAGGTCATAGTAGATTTCACAGAAATAGTGCATGTTTTGTCCAAAACAATAATTAATGGATAAAAATGAATTGATAACTCACCGATGAAGATGCAACGAGACATTTTTCGCTTGAATCGAAGATCATACGGAGGAGTTATGACAAATCTAAGTGTAAACACAAAGGGGAGCTCCCCAAATGATGGTTTGTTTGTGGGGGACAGTAAAATTTTTAATTTTTAGTTAAAAAAATCTCATTTGATTGATTATTATAAAATATACCCATATTAAATCGTAACACCCCAAGATTTCATTGTATGTTATCTCATTAAAGTAATTCAATAGCTTGCGCTACACGCAACACCGAGTTAGAGCGCACCACAACTTACCAAACCAGCCATTCAGAAAGAAGTTATGAATATAATTAACATAATTTGAATATTATATACTATATATAATTTAAACATCCATATTATGTGTTTCTTAGACATAATATAAGAACAAATTCATTTTTTCAAATAAAAGAAGTATTTTTCAAAAATTCTATTTTATGGCCTTTTAATGGTGATTAATTTTTAAAACCAATATTTGAAACTTTTATATATTCAATTTAATTAAATTAAATTCTTCTTTATAATAAGACATAAAAATTTAGTTTGAATAAATTTTTCGTACTTTTCTGATAACTTTCATATTTTGACGAATAGTGAAAAATACTATGTTTTAATTGAAAACAACTTTTTTAATCGAAATAATTTTTTATGGTAAAATATGAATTTTAATGGTTTTTAAATGTAATTAATTATATTTTTATCATTTAATATAATTTATATCATTATAATTAATTCTACATTTAAATTTGACATAAAAAATGTCAACCTTTTGATAGTTTTTACTTTTTAAAAACCCTCTTTTTGGTTTTGAAAATGGAAATTAATTTTAAATTAATAAATTAAACTTATATATTTTTAATTTGGTAAAATAGACTTCATTTTTGAATTCAGAATATCAAAATTAGCTTAGGGTGAATTTTTTGTATTTTTCTGAAAACATTCAATTTTTGGTGAATAGTGACAAACACTGCGTTATTATTTAAAACAGACTTTTTATTTAAATAATAATTTATTTTAGTTAAATTTATTTTAATTAAAAATAGTTATATAATACCTATATAATTTCAATGTAATTCATTGGGGTCATTTTATAATAAAATTCAATATATATAATTTTATTGAACTTTTTAACCTCTTTTACCCACCTTCTAGGCACGTTAGCAAATATGCATAAAACATAATTTTACCGCTTCTGTTCATTGAATTTCAAAAATATGAGAGACACAATTGAAATCAGTAATAAAAATATGATTCCATAAGATGAAAATAATTTTTTTGAATAGTAAATTTTGACTTTTATTTACCACGGTTAAAAGTAAATAGGGTAATTGAAGGTAAAAATGATATTATAATTACCCTAAAACATGTCCTAATTATAGTTAGTGTAATTAGATAAAAAACAAAATTATGAGTAAAATATGATCCTTTAGGTCCCCTTGGTATATATTGAGACATTTATTATTATTTTATTTAAACAATAGTTAAAAGTGTTAAATTAAATGTTTATTAACTAAACCATTTCTAATATTGGGTTATACATAAGATAAATTCGACTATAAATATTCATTAGAAAGATAAAAAGTTTTCCTACATAATATTATTTTAATTATAATTTTTATAGATTATATAATTAAATTTATTTATGACATAATGATGATGCAGTAATTAACATCTTAATGAAATATTAAAATAGTTTATATAAAAAATATTAAAATAAATAGAATTTAGAATTTTTTATGTCATATAAAAATTTTCTATATTAATATTACATGTTTGGGTTGATTAGATAAATTTGGTTCCAAGTGATAAGGTTGTTATGACTTTCACAAAAGTAAAATACCAAATGGTGTCAAAATTGACATAAATTAGTTTTTAAATAAAATACTATATTATTGGTTGATATAATATTCCCAAGAATCTATGGTTCAGGAAAAGTTCTTAAATAATATTTTATATTTCATTAATGATCCACTTTTGGTTCTCTTGTATGTTTATAGTAGTTTTAGCAACCATATATTGTAAAAATACAAGAGGACACAGTAAAAGTTAAACTATTTAACTAAGAGTTAAATCTAAATGATAAGATTATGATGGTCACCTAAACCTATCTAAAACCTATTGGTTGAGTTTATTTAGACCCATAACCACATAATTCTCGAAATAAAATAATTTTTAGCCATTATAAATCGAATATGATTGTATAATAAATTATTCTTTTAATCTTTTCCTAATGAGACCCTCACCCCTCTTATAAAAGGGCACATCCCCTTCCCTCAAAATCACACATCCAAAGCCTTTTGGATCGGAAAAAACCAGAAAAAATATCCTCCCAAAATCCACCAAATAAACCTAGAGTCTTTACATTGATCATAAATTGAACCTATATAGCCCTTTTGATCAACTCTAAAGGAAACCCCTGAAGAAGAGGTAATAATTTCACCACCCTCTTTCACATTTTTTCTTATCCAAATTCATCTTTATTTATTGTTTCCATACCAAAATAATAACTCCAGTACCTCCTACATACTATAATGTTATTATAAATTTGTTCCCACCATATTATTTATTCTATCCACCCTATAAATTACAAATTCACCATACGTGGGTATGTACAGCTTACTGTCTCCACGTCGTGGTGTAGTTTGTTATTCAAACACTTCATTATTTGGATGGGTATTATAATGAGTTTAACATGTGTAAATAATAAATAAATCATGTTAATGATTATTTATATATTATATACTATCCAATTAAATACGATTTCACCATCAATATAATGATATTTCCGCTTGTGCGTACATACAGATTATTATCTCCCCGGCGCAATGATATTCATTCCCATGTTCACCATTCAATGATGATTATAAAAATATATATTATTAATAAGTATGTAATTTTTGACATAATAATTATACTGTATATATATATATATATGTACTTACATATATCTAATTCATTTACTTCCGAACAATACGACATGAAAACGGAACCACGTTTATGCGTACGTGTGACCTACCGTCTCCATAAACGGTGCCTTCCATTTCATATATATATCTATTATAAATATTAATATTCTAAATATATATGATATATAAATCATGTTTTATATTCTTAATGTATTTAAATCATGATCTAAATGATACGATCAAGAAAAACAAGTTAAAAATGTACGATAAAGAAAGCGATTGTTACCCAAAATGGTAATTTAACATGAAAATCATAATTAAATGTGTAGTATAAAGTCATAAATGAATCATTAATGATATAATGATTATTAATATGGTTATAGTATAATTTAATAACATACTATAGTCATTATACATGTGGTTAAACATACCCTCGACCAAAGAAAAGTGTAAGGTAAGGGTTAATTCCACAATATCTTTATTATCCAAGGTTGTTTTTGCGTAAGTATCTACTAGGACCTCTTTATCATCCAGATCTGTGATTCATAAAAATATTTTAAAAAGGAATATTTTATGGTTTTATAGAAGGGACTCTTTAACAAGATCATCATTTTAAATGGTTTAAATATTTATTCTTCTAAATTATTCTCATTAATGTCCATGTTTTTAAAATTGTTTTTATGGATTTATTTATATGAGAATTAATGTTTTTAAAATGTTAATTCCTTTAAAAAGTTTAAAAGTGGTATGGAACACTTTTATTCAAAAATTTCTTTAAATTTCTTCCTATCTAAATTGTTTTACTTTTAAATGATTTCATGAAAAAGGGATATTTCTCTTAATGATTTTTACTAATCATTTTCAACAATGTCAACATCCTTTACGGGATATTATTCTTGATCAAAGTTGATTTATTATGATACAAATCTACCATATATTATTGATTTTTTTGTGATATTTTTGATTGTGGATGTGTTATTTTTATACCATGAATGGTTTATGGATAAAGTATTTACATTTCGTATGCTAGTTTTAATACGAATGTTTAGGTTTTGTTTAAGACTTTTCATTTGAGGATTGCATTGGGAATAGTAAGTGATGGGTGGATCCCACTATATCCTTTCAATGCATCGGTAGGTCTCATGAGGCAAACTGGTGACTTGGCACAAGGCCTTGAAAAAACATATTTTTAGTTTTGGAACGAGGCATTGACTGTGTGGTTTTGTTGTCCAGCATTATTCATTACAACATTATGAAATTAGAAATTGATATTACATGTGATTATTCTACTAGTAGAATATGCATGTGAATAAGTAAATGGAAATATTTGATTTATCATTGTCATATTATGCTGAATTTTATGTTTAAAAGTCTTTTGTTTTAGTTTTATACATTGCCTTAAATTTTTATGTTTATTTATGAAAGTTTTCAATATATTGTTATCATTACTGAGCATATGAGCTCACCCATTTCTATGTTTTATTATTCCCAGGATGCGAAGAAGTATATTATGACTGACATATAGGGATCATATCTGGGATATGAATGTGGTTAATGGAGACAATGTTTTTGTTGTTTTTTATTTTATAATGTAATGTAACATTCATGTATGTAATCTATTTTCCAAAACTGATAAACTGGTCGGTCCTACGGGACTTGATTCTTTGTAATCGTTCCAATGTACTAAAATATTTCACCGACGCTGGGTAACTGGAGTTGGGGCATTTCAGTTGGTATAATAGGAAGTTTAGAAATAACCTTGGAAACTATATTAAGAAAAAAATATGATTAGAGAGCATTACCCTAAGATAGTCTTTGAGGATTAGAATATAAGAACATCCTAGAATTTTGGTAATTAAGAGATTTTGTGATTTTTCCAAGCAACATATCCCTGTCTGAATATGACTAGGTAGAGGCCGCTCTAACACAGATGTACCTAGGAGTGAAAACTCTGACAAGAAGTTTTGGGCTTGACCTGGGGTATCCTAGTACATGGAAAAGGGCCTTGAAGAACTCTTGGTTAGGACACTCCTGGGGGATATGCTTAATATAATTCACATTTTTTTACAAGTCGTTATGAAAGATTTAAGAGTAAATAATTCCTCAAAGGGAACATTTTTTTTATGATTATATATTATATGCATAATCTTTTCAATTAAATTTAGGTATTTTACCTATTTGGAATTAGGCATTGTGATTCATAAAACTAACCTATTTTATACCATTGTTTAGAAATGGTTCCCAGTAGATGGAATTATAACTCCATCAATACGGATGATCCAAAGAGTAAGAAGGGTCATAAATTTTATGGTATTAAGCCAACATTTAGAATGTAAATAGTCTCCCATGCATTATCATCATATGATGAAATTGTATCATGTGTTAATAAGATATGTAAAGAATTTTCTGAGTCCTATGGATTTGAAGGGAAGCCCGAGAAGAAAAGGTTGGTAGAGAAAAATATGGATAAAGGTAATAACGGAAAGAAGGATTTTCCCATATGTGATAACTGTGGAAAGAATCACCTTGGTAAATGTTTTAAGGGAATGTGATTTTGTTAAGTGTGTAGAAAAAGGAAAGGGAGTACATGATTGCAAGGGTTAGAAAATGGTTTCAAATTTACAATGCTTCATCTGCAAGGATTTGGGACACTACGCAAATCAATGTCCAAATCATCACAGTGTACCATAAATGATTTTGTTGGATAATAAGTTATGGTATTACCACAGATGAAGAGTAATTACTAGTGTTATTATGTTAATATTAAATAATTATGTCATTTGAGTATTGAATCAACAATGTATTGGTCATAATAATTTTGGAGTATATGAGGATTGTACTACAGTACTATTTCATTAAGTATTTGAGATTGTGTGGTACCAAGAAAAGTGACTCAATAGCAAGTTAAATTTTTTGGAAAATACATGGTTGAAGGAAAGGTAAAACATTAATATGGTCCTGATAATGAGGTATTTATTTTTGAATGAGAGATTATTGATTTGGATAAATTATATTGGATATTATTTACATCCTTAAAGCTGATTAATGGTTTGTTTATTCCATCATGGTTGGTGTTTCAAACTTTTTGAATATATGGAGTATATCTAGTATTCTATAATCAATAATGGAGAATTAATGTAATAAATATTGACTTATATTAATTTAGGGTGTTACTATGTTTTAAAAGAAGACATGATGAAGGTATTCAAATGTTATTACATGGAAAAAAAGTTTTCATTGTCTTTACAATCCTTATAAATTTGTGGACTTTCAGTTTGGACAAAAGTATTTTGGATAAGACTAAAGGTTGGAATAAATTAAGTTTGACATTGGATATTATTGATAAGGTTAAATCATTTCTTAATATTATTTTTGGATTGTTATGAAAAGGACAACCCATAGGTCGGGCGATAACCTGTCACGTACAGCAAGGTCGCGAGACTTGAAACTGCAACCGATGAGAAACAAGGGTAATCACCTACCACTGGATAATGTGATGTCCTAGTTTGTATAATGTAGTTTTTTTAAATAGTCTATAAAATAAATTATAAATTCATTATTTTTGGAACCCTATACGATTAGGATAAAAAGAATATTTTTGAGAGAAAGATGAGTTAGTGGTAGAATTAGTTGATAGATAAAACTTTAATTGTCAAGTATATATATTTTTTCCTCTTAATATATCAATAAATTAATTTTTAATCATTTGGGAAGGGATCTTGAAACCAAAAATGTGTTATCCTAATACCTTATGTTTTTTTGAACTGGTGATATTTTAAATCATCGTAGATTGATGGCTTTGAGGCCCTCAAATTTACACTTGTTTGTGATTGATGACCTCAATAACTCCATGTAAATATTTACATTTTCCCTCCAATTATGTGTCTCTAATTTCCACTAACTTTATCCCAATCAAGATCATAATTTGGTGGTGAATTTTTCATTCACTTTCCCTCTTATTAAGACTAAATTTTATTAACCCAATTTCTTGTGTGGGTTTTCCACAAAGGTATTTTTTTATTTTTTTCCATTTATTTTTGAAGAACAATTTAAAATTGTGAGGGAACAATTTATTAAATGTGGGGAGAATGTAACACCCCAATATTTCATTGTAAGTTATATCATTAAAGTAATTCAATAGCTTGCGTTACACACAACACCGAGTTCGAGCGCGCCACAACTTACCAAACCTGCCATTCAAAAAGCGGTTATGAATAGTATTAACTGAATTTTGAATCTTATATAATCTATATAATTTTAACATCCATTTTATGTGTTTCTTAGACATTATATAAGAACAAATTCATCTTTTCAGATAAAAGAAGTATTTTTTTAAAAACACAATTTTATCACCTTTTAATGGAGAACCCTTTCTAAAACAAATATTTTAAACTTTTATATATTCAATTTAATGAAATTAAATTCTTCTTTATAAGCGAGGCATAAAAATTTAGTTTGGATGAATTTTTGGTACTTTTCTAATAACTTTCATATTTTGAAAAATAGTGAAAAATACTCTGTTTTAATTGAAAACAACTTTTTTAATCGAAAAAATTTATTGTATTAAATTATGAATCTGAATGGTTTTGAAGAATAATTAGATTATATTTATATAATTTAATAAAATTTAGGTCATTATAAGAGAATTCACATTTATATTTGACATAAACACATGTCAATCTTTTGATATTTTTTACTTTTAAAAAACCCACCTTTTGGTTTTGACAACAGGAATTAATTTTAAATTAAAAAATGAAACTTCTATGTTTTTAATTTGGTTAAATATACTTCATTTTTTAATTATTAATATCAAAATTATATTAGGGTGAATTTTTTTTATTTTTCTGAAAAGATTCTATTTTTGATTAATAGTGAAAAAACACTGCGTATTATTTAAAACTGAATTTTTATTTAAATAATTATTTATTTTATTTAAATTTATTTTAAGTAAAAATATATATATATAATACCTATATAAGCTCAATTTAATTTATTTCAGTCATTTTATAATAAAATCAGATGTATAAAATTGTATTGAACTTTTTAACCTCTTGTACCCACCTCTTAGGCACATTAGAAAATTTGCATAAAACTTAATTTTACTACTTCTATGAGTTGAATTTAAAAAATCCGAGAGACACGATTGAAATCAGTAATTAAAATTTAATTCAATAAGATGAAATTTTTTTGGTGAATAGAAACTTTTGACTTTTATTTACCATGCTCAAAAGTAAATATGGTAATTAAAGTTAAAAATGATATTATAATTACCCTATCACATTACCTAATTATATTGGATATGTTTAATTAGACCAAAAATAGCCTTAAGAATAAAATATTACCCATTAGTTCCACTTGTATTAGATTAGGACATTTATTATTATTTTATTTAAAGAAGAGTTGAAAGTGTTAAATTCAATGTTTATTAACTAAACCATTCTTAATATAGTGTTAAACATAAGATAAATTAAACTATAAATATTCATTATAAAGATAAAAATATTTATTACATAATGGTATTCTATTTATATTTTTTAAAGATTAAATAATTAAATTTATTTATGACACAATGATGATGTAGTAATTACCTTCTTAATGAAATATTAAGATAGTTTATATTATAAATATAAAACTAAATAGTATTTAAAATTTTTTATTCCATCCACGAATTTTATAGGTTAATATGACATGTTAGAGTATATTAGATAAATTTTTTTCAAAGTTATAATGTTTTTATTATTTTCAAAAAAACAAAATACTAAATAGTGTCAAAATTGACATAAATTAGTTTTTAAAACAAATACTATATTATTGGTTGAAACAATATTCCCAAAAATCTAAGGTTATGAGAAAAATATTAAATAATATTATATATTTCATTAAGGAACCACTTTTGGTTCTCTTGTTATTTTATAGTATGTTTATTAACCATGTAGTGTAAGAATACTGGAAGACACGGTAAAAGATAAACTATTTAACTAAGAGTTAAATCCAATACATAAGGTCAAAATGGTAACTTAAACTTGTATAAAACCTATTGGTTAAGAGGATTTATTACCATAACCACATAATTCTGGAAATAAATTCATTTTGGGATATTATAAACCAAATATTATTGTATAATAAATAAATATTTTAATCTTTTCCTAAAATGACCCTCACCCCTCCTATAAAATTGTACTTCCCCATCTCTCAAAATCACACCTCCAAAGCAATTTGGCTCAGCCAAACCCGTCCCAAATATCCTCTAAACATCCCTAAAATAAACCTAGAGTCATTAATTTGATCATAAATCCAACTTAAGGAGCCCTTTTGATCAACTCAATAGGAAACACTCAAAGAAGAGGTAATAATTTTACCACCCTCTTCCAAGTTTTTTTTTTCTTACACTTTCTCTTTATTTGTTGTTTCCATACCAAAATAATAAATCAAGTACCTCCTAAATACTGAGATGTTATTATAAATATGGTATAACCATATTCGTTATTATATGCATCCTATAAATGAAAAAGTCGTCATGCGTGTGTAGGTACGGTTTACCGTCTCCACGTTGTGGTGTAGTTTGTTATTCAAACACTTAATTTTTTGATGGGTATAATAATGAGTATAAATGATGTAAATAATAAGTATAACATTTTAATGATTCTTTATTCATTATATAACATCCATTTACATACTATTTATCAATCAATATCATGATATTTTCACTCGTCTGTACGTACGGATTAGCGTCTCCACGACGTGATGAGATTCATTCTCACGTTCACCATTCAACGGTGATTATGAAAATATATATTATTAATATGTATGTAATATATTACCTAATAATTATATTGGGGATATATATGTGTGTGTGTGTGTGTGTACTTACATATATCTTATTCACTTACTTCCGTTCAATACGACAGGAAAACTGAAACAGCGTTTATACGTATGTACGACCTACCGTCTCCTTAAATGGTTCCTTCAATTTCATATATATATATATATATAGTATAAATATTTATATTCAAAATATATATGATATATAAATCAAGGTTTATATTCTGTATGTATTTAAATCTTTATCTAAATGATAGGATCAATAATAAAAAGTTAAAACGTGTACGATAAAGAAAGTGATTATTTCCCAAAATTTTCATTTAACATGGAAATCATTATTAAATGGGTAGTATAAAGTCATAAATGAATCATGTATGATATAATAAATATTAATATGGTTCTGGTATAATTTAATAACCTACTATAGTCATTATACAGAAGGTTATACGTACCCTCGACCAAAGTAATGTGCAAGGTAAGGGTTAATCCAACAATCTCTTTATTATTCGAGGTTGTTTTTATGTAAGTATCTACTGTGAACTCTTTATCATCCACATCTTTGTTTCATAAAAATATTTTTAAAAGGAATATTTTAATGTTTTATATAAAGTATTCTTTAAATAGATCATCATTTTAAATGGTTTAAATATTTATTCTTCTAAATCATTCTCACTAATGTCCATGTTTTCAAAATGGGTTTTAGGGATTTATTTATATGGGCATGATTGTTTTTAAAATTTCAATTCCTTTCAAATGTTTCAAATTGGTATGGGAAAATTTTATTCAAAAATTTATTTAAATGTATTCCTTTCTAAATTGTGTTACTTTTAAATGATTTCATGAAAAAGGGATATTTTTCTCAAAGATTTTTTCTGATCATTTTCAATTATGTCAAAATCCTTTAAGGGTTATTATTTTTTATTGTGGTTTATTTATTATGATACAAATATTCCATACCATATTGAAGGTTTTGTGTTATTTTTGATTTTGGATGTGTTATTTTTATACCATTCATGGTTTATGGATAAATTATTTACATTTCTTATGCTAATTTTAATACGAATGTTTATGTTAGGTATAAACCTTTTCATATGAGGAATGTATTGGACTTAGTAAGTGACAGGTGGAACCCACTATAGCTCCTTGATGTATCGGTAGGTCTCATGAGAAAAACTAGTTTCTTGGAACAATACCTTTACAAAACCTTATTTGTAGTCTTGGCATTAGGCCTTGACTATGTGGTTATGATGTCCGGCATTATGAGTTCCATCAATATAAAATTATCTACTGATATTACATGTGATTATTGGACTAGTAGAATATCTATGTGAATAAGTAAATGGAATTATTTGATTTATCATTTCCATATTATGCTGAAGTTTATGTTTAAAAGGATTTTGTTTTTGTTTTTTAAATTTCCTTAAATGTTTATGCTTTTTTATGAAATTTTATTCTATATTTTTATCCTTACTAAGAATCTGAGCTCACCCCTTTCTATGTTTTATATTTCCCAGGATGAAAAGAAATTTATTATGACTGAATTGTAGGGATAGTCTAAGGTATATGAATTTGGTCAATAGAGACAATGTTTTTGTTGTTTTTCATTTTATAATGTAATTTAACGTTCA
This sequence comes from Viscum album, assembly GCA_963277665.1. Lineage (NCBI taxonomy): Eukaryota > Viridiplantae > Streptophyta > Magnoliopsida > Santalales > Viscaceae > Viscum > Viscum album. The sequence continues at coordinate 1,114,850,991 of OY728147.1, forward strand.
TGTATGTAATCTATTTTCCAAGATTTCTAAACAGATCTGTCCTTCTGGACATGATTCCTTGTAATCATGCCAATGTATTAAAATAATACACCGACTTTGGGTAACTGGGGTCGGGGCATTTCAAAATGGTTCACATAGTTAGTTGTAGGAGAGGGGAACCCACATGGATACCACACATGTTTTCACTAACCATGCTAAAACTATGAAAATTTGATTGTAAAATTGCATACATTCTCACATGGTCTTGTACCCCAAGTCACACGGTTTGGCCCAACCATGTGACCTCCTTATTCTCTATGTCCCTTACTCGCATAGTTTATCAAACCATACAGCGTTCCCCACATGGTTTATACTAAAAATGAACCTTGCCATTTTGAATATAAATGATGGGTTTTGGGCTCCGAACAATCCCTATACACCTCTGATACCTCCATAACCTCAAAGGGAATTCATATTTGGCCGCCTTTAATCATTCACACTAAAACAATAAGGGATATTAACCTCATAAAAACCCAAGGTTCTTACAATATTTACCCAATAAATCATATTTTCCTTGAATCTCACTCTCAAGGGGTGTCAAGATTCTTGTGAGAAAAACTCTGGAAACTAAGCATGTACTAATGCCTCCCTCCCCAAAGTCTCTTCCATAAAATAGTCGTTCTAACAAAACAACCATACTAAAGGAACTATCTAGACTATGGAAACCATCATGATCAAATCAATTATATGGAAATGATTCTTTTTAATGGATGTATCTGCCTATAACTCAACCTCGTCATGATGAAAAGCATGAGACTAGTCAGAATGATAATTTCCCAACTGGGATATGTGGAAGAAATAAATCTTGGGTTTGTACCTATAAGGTAACTTCAACAAAAAGACAATTAACCCAACTCTATCCAGAATCATAAATGAACCAACATATATTCATGAAAGCTTACATTGTCTCATGATATGTCTACCTCCCATCCTCTGTGAAACCAATAAATAGACATATTCCCAGACCATGAACTATTGAGATCATTTGTTGTTATAAACCTAACATTTCTATTGAGACTGTGTAGTATCCATACATTTTTGAATTAGCTAGTCCTTCTCAAAAGTATCCTACATGAGACGTCGTCCCAGTTAAGATACCTCACCTTCCTCTAACCAGCATGGGGGGAGGATCCGAATGGCCTACATTACAGTCCTTGATAAGTTTCTATCTGTATAGTCACCTAATATCTATTATTATAGGTGAAATCAACCAATGGAATAAGAATCTCACCAAGATCAACTAAAATCTAGGACACATTCTCACAGCATGTCCTTGACCACCTATATTGTATGATCTGACTAACCTTCATTATTAGGGTGGTATGTTGTGTGCATAATCACAATTATACCAAGTTCCATCTATAAAATCTACCTGAAATGAGACATAAACCATGAATCCCTATCAGATTTGATAGTTTACAAGACCCCTTGAATACATAATATCTCACTGATATAGAACATCCTATGATAATTCACACTGGAGATCTCCTTGATCAGAAGTAAATAAGCAACCTACATTAGCCTATCAATAAAAACCAACATAGAATTTTTACCTCAAGGAGATGAGCTAAAACTATTCCCAAAATCTTGTGTTACATCATTACATTCCCACTAGGTAATAGGTAAATGCGGTAAAAGTCTGGATGGTCGCTAATGTTCTACATTCACCTATTGACAGGTGGAATACATCATAAAAAACTAGATACCTCTCTTTTCATACCCATTATCCATTACAGAAGGCGCAATTCAGGGTATGTCTTCATGACACCGGTATGAGCTACCTAAGGTGAGTAATGAATCTCCTACTTTAACACTACACATATGTCCACTATAATGAAAATTATAAAATGGATATATAGGATATCATCCTCACCTACGGTCCGACCGGGAGATGGGTACACACATTTGAAACTCTCCCATTGCACCAGGCCCTCTGAATATCATATATACCTCATCATTACTCTATAAAAAAGGGTATGTTTCACATATAAGAATGATAAAAATGTCTAAACCTAACTATCATATACCACTAGAGTGAATCTAAATGAACAAATCCAGAAGATGCCACTTTCTACTGGCCAACTGATCTTCTTGTATCTGATTCCTCTGGATCAGTGCATAAGCCACTTTATTACCATTACCAGGCATGTAGACAAGCCCAATGTCAAAATACTATAGGTACTCCACTCAAATATTTTTCCTCAACTTCATGTATCACTTTATAATTATATACGTGAGTTTCTGTGGTATGTGTACACCACAAAATACGCTCCAAGTAAATTGTGTCCCCAAGAGAACAAAACATGAACAACTGCAGCTATTTCGAGATCGTTCATTGAGTAGTTCCTCTCATGTGGCCTCGGCTATCGAGGATCATATTCCATGAATATATTCCCATGCATATACACTACTTTAAGTCTGATATCTGATGTTTCATAGTAAATATTGTAGCCCCTACCCTTCTCTAACAGTATTAGGCCCATTTCTAAAGTTAACATCCCTTTAATATCTTTAAAGGTTGTGTCATAGGAATATAACCATACAAAAATTTTCACCCTTTTTAGTAAATACCATACATGGAACTACTATGAGTGAGAATTACAATAATATACATCTTTAGTAACCAACCATCCCTAAGAAACTCTTTACCTCAATAATGTTCTTGGTTTTTTCTCTAAGAAACCCCATCTCTAACATTATCCGGGTTAACTGATACTCTTGTCTCTAAGATTATATGACTTAATAAGTGCTTATATTACATAAATATGTGGCACTTTGTGAGAGTATCATATAAATAATTCTCTCACATTTCATCCAAAACAATATAATGATTTTTGGAATGTTTTGTCAATTGTGAGAATACACCAAGACTTCATCCATGTAATCCAGCACAAGTGAGTCCAGATAAGGATGAAAGACTTTATTCATCAATTCCATGAAAACTGTTGGTTCATTTGTGAGACCGAACTATATTCCCAGATACTCATATAGACCATACCTTTTACAAAATGTTGTAGGAGGTATGTCAGTAGGTTTAACAAGTACCTGGTAATATTTGATCCTCAAAATCATCTTTGTGAACACTTACACTCCAATAAGCTGATTAAAATGTTTATCTAACCGTGTAAAAGGATTTCAGTTATTAACCATCATATGTTTAAACTTCTGATAATATATGAATAGCCTAGGAGTACCATCAACCTTTTAAAAAAAGTATTTTAGAACCCCATGTAGTAGTACTTGGTCAAATAAAACCCTTTCCATCCAAATCCTCATGATTCTTCTAGGGTTACTATAAATCCATCATAGCCATCCTGTTTGGTGAAATAAATACTAATGCATCTCATTACACTAGCTTAATAGATAAATCCACCTCTATCACAGGAGATCGAACAAAAAATTCTTCCACGAATACATCCCTAAAATGATAACATGGTAGAGAAAATACAATCTGATGTGCTTCTAGATCATCAATAGAGAATCTAACAATATGTTCTATAATTCCGCATATCCCATGATGTTTTGGGCCATCTTGGAATTCCTAGACATCCCATTTACCCTTGTGAGTATAAACTGTTCCCTTTTGTGGATGTGAATGTCACCCTCTAGAGATATAATTCAATGTATAATCAACATGATTATAATTAGTCCATCCTAAGTATAGTGTCAAACACAATATTCTCACGAGAATAACGATTTGGGAAGAAGTGACACCTGCTAACCTCAAATTGAGAACTCACTTCACATGAATACATCATCCATTATAATTCCCAATAGAGTTACTATGTGACATCTTGATCTTGGAAATCTCTCTACAGTGTCCTGAGCCTCATTGGTCACGAGGCCTCAAGCACAACTCCCCAAACACCAGAGGCTTCTGACTAACAGTATGTTCCTAGGTGTATCTTTGGGGAGACTATTCCCTCGTCACCATAGTATAACATATTATAATATCAATAAAATACAAGTTCTAGATATAGATACAACATGTACAAATCTGATAAATAAAAAAGAAAGTGTTATATATATATATATTCCAAAAGTGTCTCATTAAAATGATGATGATACATGTCTCTAAAAAAGTATCCAAAATAGGTACAAAATAGTATAATTAAATAATTGTATAAAAAATTCCAAAAATACCAAAAAACATTATCTCACCTTAGAATTTCAAGCATCTTCTTGATCCCTTTCTCCCCTCTGCCTAAGAATGTAACAAAATTAAACCTCAAAATGTGGGTGCTTTCCCTGGTCCCAACCTTCATCCAAATAGTTTGTTTGAGTACCCATGGATGATTGTAAAAGGTCATGAGATACAATCCCAGTAAGTAACCAACCAAAGCTCAATACTTGTCCGGGATGTGAAAAATAACAAGAAAAAATGTGTGCAGATAAAAGGTTATTAATATGACATAATATTCCCATGGAATAAATCTAACAAACAAGTGGTACCAAAATATCCTCTCATTGATCCTTGTGAAACAAGTTTCAAGCTCTTGACAAGGGAGCTATAATAGAAATAGTAGCAACCAACATGGCCTCATCATACATCCATACATTTTAATTCAACCACATACTTTTAGTATAGTGATGTTTTAGACTATGAAGGGCCAGATCCAATGGGTAGAAGACCAATGTGTCCTCGTTGACTCCCAGGATAATCTCAATGGAAACATGGTTAGGCAATGGTTCGAGTCCCAGGAGCATTTCATAACGAACATATTCTATGTGAGTCCAATAATGTCGAATCCATGGGGTATAAAGGCCGAAGGAATCCCATAGAATCAAGAGCCTAGGAGTATACTATATCCAATTAATCCACTATAGTGTTCAATTTCCATGGATTAACATCCAAGGAATCTTGTTAATTAACCACCATTTCATACAATTTATTAGTTCCTACCATTTTCCATTTCATACCATATGATTCAAACCACTCATATAACCATTTACATCCAAATAAAAACAATCATTACACCCACTCATTTATTACATTTCAAATTTAATTCCAACCAATGAGTATACCCACTCATTTACTAAAACCTATTAGAATTCAATATATAATAGTTACCATCATGTATCACTTTGAAAGGGAGGTATTACATATCCTAATAAAAATATACAATTCCATTTATTTATTATTATACTTCCTCTAACATGGAAACCAAGTAAATAAATACTTTATATGGTTTAACAAAGAAAACTTGGTCACTTTATATGGAACACTCTGTGGGTTTCCCTAGGTGTAAAAATAACCACCAATACATTCCAAATAAACCTATGTTCGTCCTTAACTAGTTCAATTTCATCTAATTCAATTCATCCATTAATATACGGGGACACACCAGAATGCCCGTCGGGTGGAAAAATGGAAGCTCGGTCAATAAAGCACCAAAACGACAAGAAAATTATACATTACCCATCTTATCTCTATAGTAGAGTGTTCTTCCAATATCATATATTGATTCAAATTATTTTATAAGAAAATAGAATAATATAAAATGAAACTAAAAATAGGAAAATTGAGTTTGGACCTAAATAGCACAACTTTTATCGAAATGAATAAAGAATAGAGAAAAATGAATAGAGTAATCACATACATGGATCTGAAAAAATGAGAGGTGATGGAATATACGATCATACCGATAGTCAGTAGAAATTATGAGAATAGACAACAAAGATGGATCTCAAAGGAGAGGTGCTACTATGTGTTTTATGAATAGGAAAAATAGATTTAGGATTAATTATTTAGTAAGTAAAAGATGTTAATTTTACCAAAAATATCTAGGTAATACAGTTTTGGTGCATGGTTTGAAAAATTGTGTGAAATGATACCCAAATAGCTATTGGTAAGGGGAACCCATACAGTTTCCTCACCTAATTTGACTAACCGCATGAAAACTATGCCAAAATACACTATCAAAATTCCATACATGGTTACATAGTCGTGCATCCCAAATCACACAGTTTTGTTTAACCATGCGGCCTTTAACTCTCCACTTTGTAGCCTCTCATAATTTTATCTATCCATCTGGAATTCCCCACTTGATTTGAACTAAACATGCACCGTGAATGTATCAATCCAAAATATTTTGTTCCAATCATTGAACAATCCACATACACCCCTTGATACATCTATGACATCAATGTAAATTCACATTTGGCCAAAATTATACATTCAAATAGAAAAAAAGGATATGTACCTCATAAAAACCCCATGGTCTACAATCTTATCCCCTTAAAGTAATGATTCCCTGAATTTCTCGCTCAAGTGTGGTCAAGAATCATCTGATTTCAACTCTTTCCACTGAGCACGTACATAGCCTCATGATCCCAAGTCCCATCTTATAATTGGTCGTACATCCATAGAACCCATACTAGAGGAATTTACCAGCCTCATATAACCTTCATGCTCATATCAATGAAAATAATATGATTCTCTACAATGGTCATGTATTCTAGTAGCTCGGCCTCCTCATTATGAAATTCATGCGACAGATTTGAGTTATAGAGGTGAAATTGAAAAAGAAGGAAGAATTTGTGGATGCCTTAGTACCTCATAGGTTACTGCAACTGATCGGCTGCCAGCCCAAATCTACTCGAATCTTGAACATCCCGACATATTATGGTGAAATTTTTTCAAGTCTCTTGATCCATCTATGTTCTTGCATCAATGGAATATTTAAAAAGACCATATCCCAAACCTCAATCTCTAGGGGTCATATATGGTGATCAGCATAATCATTCTATCATGATTGTGCAGTAACCATTCATTTCTAAATCTATTGTACCTGATCAAAATTCACCTACATGAGACGAGGTCCCAATAAAGCTGCCTCACCTCCTCTAACAATCATAGTGTCTATCGATGTGGCCTTCTATATAATGACTCATAAAGTTCTATCTATATATTTCAATAATATATATTATTGTAGGTGATCTTATCTTTTAGTATATTCCTCTCCCAAGAGACCCCAAAATCCATGATGCAGGCTCCATGCATGTCCTCAAGAACCTTTATCCTACGCACTGACTGGCCACAAGTATGAGGGTGGTATGGTGTGTTGAGAAGAAAATGTGTACTTATCCCCCTCTATATCTCTTCCATAAATGAGATGTAAACCAGGAATCCCTATTTGAAATGATAGTGTGTGGGACCCTATGATGTTGTACCATCTCACAGTTATAAAACCTCTAAATATCATCCACACTGGTGGTCTCCTTGATTAATAAGAAAAGAGAAACCTTCATGAGCCTATCAATAACAACCCAAAAAGAATCATTACCTCAAGGTGACCTTAGTAAACTAGTCATGAAATCTATCATGAAATCATCCCATATCCACTATGTAATAGGTAACTACTATAAAAAAATTTCTGGTCACTGATGTTTCACCTTCACCTATTGGCAGATGAAACACCGCATAACAAAACTAGCTACCTCTCCTTTCGTACAAGGACACCAGTACTGACAGAAAAAGTCACAGTACATCTTTGTGACACTGATATTAACTACCCAAGATGAGGAATGAATCTCCCAAATTAAATCCTTGATTATTTTCACCAGAACCAAGATGTTTCCATGGATACATAGGATCTCTTCCTCACATATGGTCCACATAGGAGCTAGTTTCTCAACTGCTACAATATCTCATTGGACTAGGCCCACTAATTCATATAGATTCCTCATCCTCACTCTATCCATCAGTGTAGAGGTCACATATTAGTATAATGAAAAGGTATAACCCTATCATTTATGCACCTCCAAGTGCATATCATTGAACAAATTGATTAGCTTCCACTCACTACCTGCCTACTAAATTTCTAGTATCTGAGCCTTCCTGCTTAGTGCATTATCCATTTCATTAACATTACCAGTAATGTAAGAAGTCTCAATATCAAAATACTATAGGTACTCTACCCACCTTCACTACCTTAGATTTAGGTAACATTTTTTAAATATGAACATGATGATTTTGTGCTCCATGTACACCACAAGACACTCCCCTAGTAAATAGTGTATCCAACAGAAAAAAAACATTTTCAACTATTGTTAATTCTAGATCATCTGTTAAGGAAATTACTCTTGTCCAGAATCAGTTATGGAGACCAATATTTCATGACTCCATCTTCCTGTATAAGAAAAACTCCTAGACCAATACCTAATGCATTGTAGTAAGCATTGTATCTTCTGTCTAAATCTCAAAAAATCAGTATCATTCTTGATGTCAATCTCCCTTTAAACTCATGAAAGGTTGTCTTGCAATAATCCTACCATATAAACCTCACACACTTCTTATTCATTCCCTTAAATGGTTTTTCCATGAGAGTGTAGTACTTTATGAAACCCATATACTAACCATGAATATCTATGAAACTCCATGCCTCAAGTAAGTTCTTGGTACGTTTTGAGGAAAACATGGCTCTCATATTCAATGGGTCAACTCATATTCTTATCTCTAAGATTATGTGATCCACAAAGTGAATTAGATCGATCTAGAAGTTTCACATTGTTTTAAAAGTGTATACATTATTTTCAATTAGTGTATCTAAAATGATATCAATATGAATGAAATGTTTGTGTCGATTGTGAAAATACACCAAGATACCATCCATTAAAACCACCAAAAATGAGTCCAGATAAGGATAGAAGACTAGGTTCATCAATTCCATGAAAACTGATGGTGCATTCATGATATTGAAAATCATAAACAATTACACTTATAGAATATACATACTAAAAAAGTTGCACGAGGTTTTTATGTAGGTCAAATACATACATGGTGATATCTAGACCTCAAATCAATTTTTGAAAACAACCAAGCTTCTTGAATCTGATCAAACAGGTCATCTATCCATGGAAAGGGATACTAGTTCATAACTGTTAGCTACTTCAACATTTTTTAATCCACATATAGCTTAAGGATACCATATTTTTTCTAATCAATAAGTACTGGCCAAACCAGACAGAGAAGTAGTGGTTCGAATAAACCCATTTGCCTCCAAATCTTTTAACTGCCTTTTGAGATCCTAGACCTATGTCGTAGTCATACAATAAATAGAAATGGATACAGGTGTAGCTCTAGGAAATAGCTTGAAGGATTAATAATTCTCTCTATAAGGAGGTAAACCAAGAAATTCTTCTAGGAACACATCCCTAGAACCATAACAACTGGTGAATGTTTTTCTATGTAATACCTATTCTTCTAGATAAAAACTAGAAAACTAGGATTTCATTCATCCCAACCTACAATTTTGTGGTCCCTCTCGACTCTCTTTGACATCCCATTAAACATTTTAAGTACAAATTACACTCTATGGTGATGTAAAGGTCACCCTATAGTTATATCAGTAAATATAAACTTGATAATCTACTCTTCAGTCCATCCTGAGTATGACATCAAACCCATTCATCTTGAGGAAATAAATATTCTAGAAGAAGTGAAACCCACCAACCTCAAGGGGATACTCCCTACATAATTTTTGATCCTCCATTATAATTCCCAAAAGAGATTATAGAATCATAACACTCTCATAAGACAATATAACAAGCCCAAGGCTTTTCACCACATGTGCAGATAGAAAACTATGTGATGAAACTATATCAAAAAATATAAGATGCAATAATATATGATAAAAATATCATACATCTCACTAGGGATGGTCTGAAACCCTAATCCTTGGTTGTATTCTATAAATAAAATATCATGCATGAACCATGGCTCTGTGACATGACATTACTACCTAGATTTGTCCCACATTGATGTCTTTGTGTAACTAGTGTCTAGATTCCTTGGCATGGACTGCCACTACATTAGCCTTTACCATAGATAATAACCCATCTTCCTGCCTAACAAAAATATGATAAACCCACTCTAGGACCTAGTGCTGAAGATGAACCATACCAATCATAGTTATAGGAAATGTCCTATATAATCATTACACAAGGAACATATTATGTAATCTAAACAAATGAATTGTTCATGGTAAATCTAATTATTCATGATTTCCCACCTACCGCACTGATTACAGAACATAGAGATACTAGTACACATATCTTGATGGCTACTCATCTCATGAGAATCCTCAAAAGGGATCTTACATCCACTTAAAAGAGAACTACTGGTTTGGGAAACAACACTGACCTTCTCTACAAACCCTTCTTCACTCGGGTTCTACTCTGTAGTCAATTCCTGATTCAAAATTTTTTTAATAGAGGTCAATCTAAAAATATTGACGTCATATCTAATAGATTATAGAAGACCTTCCTTAAAAATTCTCACTCTCGATAGATCATTATTATGGTCTATTGGTGAAAAAAAATTGCAACTCCGTAAAGTGTGTTGAGTACTCCATAATCATCATAAATCCCAAATCTAGATGTCTGAACTCTATATCCTAATATTTTCATAGAGTCTCAAGTTAAATAGTAATAAAACCTAGTTTGGAAGTCTTCCCAAACTATATCTCACAGCCTTTCAACTTGCTTCAAATCATCCCACTAATGCATTCCTACTCCACATATCATGTGTGTTGTGAGCTTCACTCTCTTCTCAAGAGGTGTCTCCAGATGATCAAAGATTTAAGGTTTAGTATAATTCCACAAATTAGTAACTTTTGGACCTCCATTCACTAAAAACAAGATAGGATTTTGGTGCTAGAACACACTCATCATCTCATCCTTAGAAAAAGAAGGTTGTGGTGCTTCATAAAAAAATTTCAAGAAGCGATTGAATCCCTTATGAAACTATGCATCAAAACCACTCTCTGAAATAAAACAAAATTAAAAATATGGAACTAAAGGTGGAACCATTGGTATCCTAAGGTCCACTTCCTCTATAGAGTGTTTATTTACTCCCTTCGGGTGTACGACTGGAGGCCATCATGGTGGCTTGCCTCTATAATTCCAAACATGCACCTCATAAAAGAACAATATCTAATATCAAATATTAGAAATGTTATATAGGTAAAAACCCTTCAAAAAACTTAATACCCCACAACCTACATCTAAATTCAAGCCTATAAAATGAATAGTCATGAACACCACTACAAACACAACCTCTTGGCCACTCAAAATTTGGGCCTAGGACGAGTCTTTGTTTATCATTTTAGTTTTATCACATGAATTCTTATTCATTTCATTATATATTACAATTAATTTTAAAGTGTCTAACTAATGGTTCAATACATTCTAACCTATAAGGGTCCATATGCCTCATAAGTCAAAATCTTGTGCCCAAATAATTCACACCAGATCGTATTCACATTAAATGATCGAATCAAAAGGTGAGTCACATTTTGGTCCTTAAGGGGAAATACATCTTATGTACTAAAATATTTCATCACTTATCTATCCACAGCACAAAATTTATCACTATTGTAGGAACATTTATCATATCATCTATCACAATAGTATAAAATAGGTAATGCATCCTAAATGGTATGGCATAATTTATGGAATGTGTTTTCTAGAAGGTACTTAAAATGATTCATGAGATGGAATACCCTCATTTAATAGGGTTTAAATAGAAATTGAACCCATAAACATTTCATAAATATCATAAAAATTTAATTGCATCACCCAACAATGGAATCAAACCAAATATAATAGACCAATTTAGAAAATAATAATTTCATTTTATAAAATTTGCATTTTGCCTATACATGGGGTAGAAACTCCCAGGAACAGCTCATTACCAAATTTCTATTCCATCATATCCATTTTCTATTAATGGTAAATAGTAAAGAAGATAAGAAAATAAACCTCTAATACAACTTTATAACATCTTGAACCTAGAGATCACTCAGTAGTACCCCGAGCCTGGTTGGTCAGTCCTCAAGTACATCTCCCCAAATGATGAAGGCTTCTGACTAGCAACAGTTTCCTAGGTGTGTCGGTGGGGAAACAATTCCCCCATCGCACACAATGGAATATCAATAACATTCAAGTTGTGAAGGCAGATACAACAATCAGACAACAAAAAAATAAAAAATATAGTAATATATATATATATACTAGATGTGTATCATATATTATGATGATGATACATTTCTCTACAAAGTATCCAAAACTGGTACATAATAGTACAGTACAATAAAAGTTCCAAAATTCCAAAAATACTAAAAATTTATATCTGTAAATAGAATCACAAACATAAGATCAATCTCATTCTCCTATAAGACTATTAATGGAACAAAATCAACAATAAAACTATAGATACTTTGCATGATCCCAATATGTATCCAAATTGTCTATTCAGGTACCCAATAGTGGCCTGAACTCGGTGGGAGATATAATCCCAATAGGTAATCACTGAATGATTTATACATGTCTAGGTTGTGAAATATAAAAATTCAAAATGTGTGCAGGTAAAAATGTAAGAAATTTGATGTAAATTTCCAATGGAACTACAGTAATAAGTATGTGGTACCAAAATAGCCTCTCTATGATCTCTATGAAAAAATTTCATGCTGGTAACAAGGAAAATATTTTGGAAACTATAATTACAGACATTGACTCCCTGTACATCCATAACTATTAAGTAAATTCATACCATTATATATAGTGAACTGTCAGACCACTAAGGTCTAGATGTAAGGTGTATAATTCCAAGGAATCTACATCGAGTCCTAGGAGAATCTTGACAAAAACATGGTTAGGAACTTGTTGGAGTCCAAGGATAATTTTTTATAGAATATCTCCACATGAGTCTAAGAATGCCACATCCATGGGGTAGCAAGGACCTAAATATTCCACAAATTCATGTCCTAAGTATCATACTCTATCCAAGGTGTCTTCATCCTTCTTCAGGATCCAAGGAACAACATCTAATGCATCATTAGAATAAATCACCATTTCATTTCATTTATCATTTCAAAGAATTTTTCATTTCATAACATATCAATCTACCCAATCATATAACCATTCAAATACTTATGAAAACAATGAGTATATCCAATCATTTCCTATGTTTCACATTTAATGGAAACCAATTAGTATACCCACTCATTTAAAAATACAATTTACAATCCAACATATAATAGTTATCAACATGTATCACTTTTCAAGTGAGGAAGTAAATCTCCCATAAAAGAAATACATTTCCATTTAATTGTAATTAGTCATACTCTATCTTGGAATTCATGATAACACATACCATGGTTGGTTTAGAAGGAAAAAAACAAGGTTAATTCACATAAGGGTGATTTTCATAGGTTCACATGATCATTTACTGAAGTCTGGGATCGTTACCCATTGATTGTAATAATTTTTTCCAAGGGTATTCCATTAGACATCATAATTTTAGACCACCCTAGCTTTGGTTAGTTTTGGAGATCTTTCCCTTTATACTTATATTATAATAAATTAAAGTCAATTTTCACTCAGTCATATGGAATTCCCCATGGGTGGCCTCACATGGGGAGACAACCACCAATACATTCCAATGTAACATAAAAGAATACATAATAGGTCAAATTTCATCTAATTCAATTTTTCATTTCATATTTTGGGCTTCTATGAAAATTCTCTTGAGTAGAACGATGAAAGCTAGATCTATAATGCACAAAAAACCAATAGGAAAAGTATAAATTCTTGCTATAGCCTATTGGTAGGTTTATCATCTAGAAGATGCTCTTGATTTGACACATATTAGAAGAAAATTAATGAACAGCAAACAGCCTGAAAATATTCCAAACGTGCTTCTACAAAAAGAGCATATTTGATATCCAAAAAAATATAGAAAAACTAAAAAGGAATCTAGTACTCAATGATACAGATCCAACAAGATGATCAGTTCTTTAATCATAGATTGTAAGGAGATATAGTATAAATTCATAGAGTGTTTGACCAACATGGTTTTCAAAAGGGAGAGGATTCTATTCGAATGTTTAATGGGAAAATATATTTATGTTTAAACATTTATTAATATAAAAATCATCGTTTTACCAAAAATATATATTTTACATGGTTTAGGCACACGGTTTTACAAACCATGCCCCAACCATATATTTTTAGCTATAGGGAAGGATCACCCACATGGTTTCCTTGCATGGTTTGACTAACTCTGACAAAACCATGCCAAAATGCACTATCAAAATTGCATACAAGGTAGTATGGTCATGTGCCCCAAATCACGAGGTTTGGTCTTACTGATTGGAATGTAACTATCCACTTCCTAGCCACACAAAAGTTTATTTAATTGTGAAACCATCCTCACATGGTATGAACTAACCATACACTATGAATTTTTAACCACAAATCTTAGGTTCCTGGATCTGAACAAGCCCCCAAAACGCATGATACCTACATGACCTCAAAAGGTAATTCAAATTAGGACACATTTGATCATAAAAATAGAAAATATGGGATATTTACCTCATAAAAAATCTCGGGTTCTTACATTCTAGCATCATAACACTATTAGAAGATAGTATAATAAGCCTAAGGATTTTCACCACAGGTGAAGATATGAAACTGTGTGATGCACCAATTTCAAAAATATTAGATGAAATATTATAGGCTTCTAAGATCATACCTCCTAGCATAGATGGTCTGGCACACTATTCTTCAAGTGTAGACTATAAAGAATAGGTTGGTGATAAACCACATACATATGACACAACCTCACTCCACAGTGTAGGCCCACTCTAATGTCAAAGTGCAAGTTATGCCTGACTGCCTCAACCATGGCCACCATTAGATTGTCCTGAATGAATAGTACTTATCCTTAATTATTCATGGTGCATAATTGAGAAAACTTCTTCGAAAAATGATTCTAGAGATAAACCCGATCACTCACAATTGGAGGTACGATCCTTCAGACACATTGCACGTGGCCCATCCTGACACTAGCTCGATGCTCGACTAGGTCTTTCTTGTAGTGATTCTTCATGTGGCATAATCTACCATACTGATGATAGAAAACCGATCTATTAGTAATCAATTCCTTACTAGAAATATACTCTATGGATGCCTCAAAATTTCACTTCCAACCAGAACACGCTGGATCACTAGGTCATGAGACTGCATTTCCATACTCTACTCCCCCATCTTCCCTCTAGTTTTTGTCTATAATTTTCTCATGATTCATAATTTCCATGATAGAGGAAAATCTAGAAATGTTTACCATATATATGACATCATTTAAGATACCTTTCATGAAGATTCTTACTCTCAATAAATCATCAATAAGATAAGTCATCACTAACACTGCAACACATTAAAGAACTTTGATTACTCCATAACCCTCATAACTCCCTTCTCTAGACACAAAAACTCACTCACATGTTCAACATATATAGTCTTAGAGTGTAAATAGTCATAGAACCTGGTTTGGAAATCATCCCAAACCATATCTCAAAGCATGTCAACCTGAATCAGAACATCCAACCAAAACATTACTCTTCCACTTAGCATATGAGTCATGATCATCCCTCTCTTCTTAAGATGTCTCTTTATATTATAAAAAATTTAATGTGTACGCTCAAACAACATCTTAACATCATGGGGACCACTATCCATAAAAAATATGGGAGGGTGTTGTTGTGGAGCACACATTCCAGCTCAGCCATAGACAAGGTAGGTTGTTGTGCTCCCTGAAAATTCTGTATAAAGAGATAATCCCCCATGGAACATAGCATCAACACTTGTGTCTAGAATAATAGCATGTGTCATAGTTGGAACTAATGACGTTCCACTAGTAGCCTACAGACCACTACCTCTAGATCATTGTTCCCACCTCCCTCCTAGTGTATGACTTGAGTCTGTCATGGTGGCATGCCTCTAC
Source organism: Viscum album (assembly GCA_963277665.1). NCBI lineage: Eukaryota > Viridiplantae > Streptophyta > Magnoliopsida > Santalales > Viscaceae > Viscum > Viscum album. Next base: position 1,114,866,817 of record OY728147.1, read on the forward strand.
AATTCCAATCACATGCCTCAGAAAATAATGCAAATAAATATCACATCAAAAAATCATAAAATAGTTCAAAACCCTCTAAAAAAGGTCATACCCCACAACCTACTCATAAATTGAGGACGGTAAAAGGGACAATCACAAAAAGCACTAGAAACATTGTATCATTCCCACTCAAAATCCACTCCTAGATAGAGTCTATGATCATCATTTAATTTTTTTCCACCTGAATTAATATTCATTTCATGATATAAAATAATTAATTTGAGTTTTTTTAACTAAATATTCACCAAATTTCATCCCATAAGGGGCCATACACCTCATGAATCAAAATGTGGAACCCATATAATTCTCACCATATCGCATTCACTTTAAATTATTTAATCTAAAGGTTCATCACTGTCCATTAAATAAGGTCCCATACTCCTTATGAACAAAAATATGGCATCAATTCTTTATCCCCTAAAAAATATATCACAACAACATGTACATCTATCTATGAACCTCTCATAAAATCATGAAACTACTAAATCATCCTAAATGACATGAAATAATGCATGGCATGTTATTTCTAGAAAGTTCCTATAATGATACATGAAATGGAATACCCTCATATCATAAGTATTAAACAAAAATAGACCCATAAAAATATCAATAATAACATCACAATTTATGTGCATCACCCAAGAATGAAATAAAATCAACTGTAATTTCCAAAATCTAGAAAAAACAATTCATTCAAGGAAATTTTTATTTTTCCTATACATGTGGTAGAAACACTCAAGCATAGCTCATTACCAAATTCATATTCCTTCCTACCTGTTTCTATTAAAATAAATCCAGAAAAGAAACCTCTGATACCACATCATAATGTACTAAACCTAGATGCCACTCAACAGTTCCCCAAGACCAGCTAGTCACATGGCCTCAAGTGCATCTACCCAAATTCCAGAGGCTATTGACAAGAAATGAGGTCCTAGGTGTGTCAATGGGGACATCATTCCCTCATCACCAATGTCTAACAGAATGGAATTTCAATATCATACAAGTAGAAGAGGTAGATACAGCAAGAAAAAAAATATAAAAAACAATATTAGAATATATATATATATATATATATATATAATATAGAAGTATCTCATTTAAAATGATGGTGATAAATGTCTCCAAAAATTCTCTAAAATAGGTAAATAACAGTACAATACAATACATGTATCCAAAATAAAAAAAACCTAAAAATTTCTATCTCCAAAGAGAATCATAATCCATGGATTGATCCCATGCTCCCCATATCCTATTCATGTCATAAAAAACAACCCTCAAAATGTGGGATCTTTCCTTAGTCCCTACTGCCATCCAAATTTCCTATTCAAGTACCTAACAACCGCTTGAACAAGGTGTGAGATATAATCCTAGTAGGTAACCACCCAAACATTTATAAAATTTTTGGTTGTGCAACATAACAATATAAAAATTTTATTGGTAAATATGTATGAAATATAATGTAATGTCCCCGTGGAATAGCTATAATAAGAATGTCGTACCAAAATAGCCTCTCAAGTCTCCCTACGAAACAAGTATGAAGCTCGTATCAAGGTAGTTATAATAGAAACAGGAGTAACCAACATGGAATTTAAATACATCTATACATATTAAGTCAAAAACAACCTTTCAATTTAGTGAATTTTAATTGTAACCATGGTTGATCTCTTTAACCAAGCATACCATATTTCCCACGGCCCTGACATATAATAAAAATGTCACAAAACCAAGATCATGCCACATAATGATGTGTTGTCTCATGAAAGGCTAGATCTAAGGTGTAGAAAACCATGTCATGCACATCAAATCCTAGGAGAATATCTATGGAAACTTGATTAGGAAATATTTAGAGGCCTATGATTGTCTCATACTGAACATGTCATACGTGAGTCTAATCAATTCAGATTCATGGGGTACAAAGGCCCAAAGAATACCATGGAATCCACACCTAAGGTGAATAATCTATACAAGGAGTCCACTACTTCATTCAAGATCCTAGTAAATCAAATATCATTTCATACCATTTATCATTTCACACCATTTTCCATTTCATAAAATATGATTCCATATACACATATAACCATTTATATCCATATGTAAACAATGATTATACCCACCAAATTACCAAATTTTAAATTTAAATGTATCCAATGAGTATACCTACTCATTTAAAAATAAATAATTACAATTAAACCTATAATTTTCAGAAAATGTATCACTTTTTAAAGGGATACATTTATCTCATAATAAAGAAATCAAATTCCATTTAATTATAATTAATCTTCCTCCAACTATTAAAGAATGAGAACACATCCCATGGATGGTTTAACATGGAAAAAACAATGTTAGTTCCCATCGCTGGACCATGGGTGGCCTTGGGTGGGGAAACAACCACCAATAAATTCTAAAAGAGGCTAAGGTAATCTGTAATAGTTAGAACTTCATGTAATTCAATTTTTTGTTTCAAATTCAGGTTCGAGCTGGAATGTCAAACTAGAAGCACAATAAATGCTAGTTATAAAAAACACAAAAACCAATAAGAAAATTATAGATTACCTAATGTATCTTGGTAGTATAGTTCTCATATTATATCGAATCCTAATTCGAATCAGATCATGAGATAAATAAAAAATAGTTGAAGAACCAAAAATTAGGGAAAATTAGATTTCACCTAAATATCATATCGAATATCCACATGAACAATAAACAACTGAAAAAATTGAGAAGTCGCCATTGTGAATCCAACGAGAATTTTAGTGCTTGAATCAGAGATCAGATAGAGGATTTAACTCATACATGAGAGTATTCACCAAGGGGAGATCTCTGAATTATGGTCTTTTGTGAGGTAGATTAAAAGTGTTAATTTAGTTTAAAATATAATTTACTTTTACTTAAAATTAAAAAATATGCCCAAATTAAATGGGTCCCATGGGTTGATCACATGGTTTGACAAACTGTGCATCAACCATCAATAGTTAACTGTAGTAGAAGGGAACACATATGTTTACCTCACACAGTTTGGAGAATTCTATGGAATCCATGAAAAAAACCAATGTCAAAATTAGAGACATTCTCGCACTGTTGTGCACCTCAATTCACATGGTTTGGACCAACTGAGTGGCCACCCCATAAACTCTACCAAATCCGCGCATAGTTTATTAAAACATTCAGCGTGTTCCATTAGGATTGAACTAACCATGAATCAATCCATTTTCACCCTAAAATCTAGGTTTTGGGATTTGGACAAGTCCTAAACACCTTCAATACCTTCATGACCACAAAGTGAGTTCACATTAGGCCACTATTAAACATTCACACTAAATGACATGGGATATTTACCATATTAGATAACATGGGTTCATGCAGCTTCCATGGATAGAAAGAGGATATGACACTATATATGTTATTTTTTGATTGACATACCATGTTGGAACTCATTATTTCCACTAGTTATTAGAGCTCAGTTGAGATTTTTGGGGAAGTTTAATATAAAGGAGATCATCTAGATTTATTGACTACCCATGAACATCATCTCTTTTTGGGATGTTCAGTTCATATCATTGTTATTATAGGTGTACAATTGGATTTTATGTCCTATTTATAGGTGATCATAGTGTTTCACTCCAAGACAAGTGTACAAACATGGAAAACTATCTCAGGGGTTGAGGATATGATGTGAGCCATTGTGTTTGAAATTGGACAATGATGTGTGGATCACCATCCATTGGTGTATTTCTATTATAATGATAGATATCACTCTATTATCATTATTCAACTTTCCAATACCCTATATTAGAAAACCTTCCAATCAACATTATGCTCGATTGAGATTGGTGGGTCATCGCTTTTTATGCTCGAAATGGTGCAGGATATGAGAGAGAAGGATTGGGTGATCTACATGTGAATAATGAAAACCCATATAAGATTAAAAACATATGTCTATAGACATCATTTTCCATTGGAGTTTTAGAAGTGAGACAATGTTTTCTTGATTTTTTCACACAATGATTATTATATAGGATTGTTTGGGGAATAATTCTATCTTCAACATTCATCGGGTTTTTATGAACCTTAAGAGGGTTGGAGAGGTTGCTTACTGTTTATCCTATGACCCATTATTGGACCAAGTGTATGAAATCTTCCATTTCTCATAGATCAGGAGATTCATGCATGACCCAATGTATGTTATTTACTAAGGATAGCTTGACATCGAGGATGGGTCCACCTATGGTGAGTAACTAGTGGAAATTGAGGATTGAAAAACTATATTAAAAAAGGCTATACTAATGGTCTGGAACCATTAGCACAACCCCCCCCCCCCCAAACCATTAGTGTAGCCTATATGAATGGTTTGGGTGACCATTGGATGATTTTCCATCAGAATAAACCTATACCAACTATTGTGAAAAACTGTTGGTATTGAATACCTACACCAAAATTCCTCATACCGTTGTTATAGGTAATTTTTATGGTAATAAATATAACATTGTTTTATTCAAACTATTGGTATACGTAATTTCTATGGAGTTTCCTATACCCACAATTTATTAAACCCATAAGTATAGGTACTATATAGAAATAATATGGCATTGGGTAATGGTCCCACAACATCCTTTTAATAGTAAAATGAATTACTTATATCCTAAAACATATTATATATTTATATATATATATAATTAAAAATAAAATTATTTATTAATATTATTATTATGAATAATTAATTCTACCACCGATGCCAACATTTTTTCAAAATAGTTAGTATAGGTGTGCAGGAAAATGATTTATATGGACGGTTTGTTCCAACCATTTATATGTGTCCCATATTGAAAAATAATCTATTGTGGGGTATTGATCCCACACCATCCAACTTATATTCCCACAACATTACCATTATCCTACAACATCATATAAGTTTGTATATATAAATATAAATACACATATGTATAAAAAATTAAATTGAATTATTTATTAATAATAATATTATTATTCCTAAGTAAAGAAACCAACTATACCTATAGTTTAACCAAACCATTGGTATTGTTGTCCAAGAAAATTTCTATTTCAACGGTTTGGTCAAACTGTTGGTATATGTCCTATATTAAAAACATATAGCACTGGTTATTGGTCACGCAACCTCCCTCTTATAATCCAATAAATTTATCCCTATAATATGATATATTATGGGTTAATATATACATATACATATATATATATATATCATTAAAATAATTAAATTGAATTATTTATTGATATTATGATTATTATTCATAAATAATAGAACAACCTAAACCAACAATTTGGTAAAACTATTGGTATAGTTGTCCAAAAAATATACCTATACCAACAATTTGTCCAAACTATTGGTAAATGGGTAAATATATATAACTATGCCAATTTTTTCCCATACCATTGGAATATGCTTCCATTAAAATTACCCATACCAAAAGTTTAATCCAAAAATTGGTATAAGTGGCCATATACATTACTATAAAAATGGTTCTTCAAACCATTTGGATAAAACCAATGGTATTTCTTATATTTCTAATTGTGAAAATATAGGGAAATGTTTGAATGAAGTATCCCTTTGGTTTGAGTGCATTGGAATCATGGGAGATTAGAGAAGATATCTTGGGAGAACAATATTTATATGTGGACTCAGCTTCCCATCCTTTTTATATATATTGTTTTTTTGGGTGAAAATCCATGAGTTAGGGGAGAATGTAATGTGTTTGGTTTTTTCTTAGTCCTCTTAATATTTATATAAATATGTATGGATTTTTCAGGGTGTTGACACTGTTTTTGGGTGTCACAAGACCTCAAAATTAATATATTAAAATAGAAATATATATAAAAGAACTCATGTGAATATTTTTAGAAAAAAAAATTACCTTTAATTGGGACCCTAATTGGTAAATATAATAATATGGTTGATTCTGGAACATAGGGTTCATCGTAGGCAAGATATAATGTTTTTTGGTGTTAGGATTTTGGTTAAAGGAGGCCATTGGAAGTTTTGATAAGTAATTAAATAATTTATTTGTTTAATTTAATTAACTGATATAAAAATAGAATCCTCACTATAATTTCTATGTTATAGAAAATATATGTGTTTAACCTCATAACCCAGAAGATTATAGGGGAGGAGGATGCATTATTCTTTGTTGTTAGAGGATCAAGATATAGGATCTATAATGAAAAAATCTAGGTGAATCATGAAATTGACATACAACACAGTGGTATTATAAATTTTATTAGAAGAGAACACATTCTTCACCAATTATAGATCAAAACACGAGGTGGGACTTGTTATCCCTTTTATTTTCTTCCCTCGTTAAAATTGACCTATATGGATTTAAATCAACTTTTTTCAGAATTCATTGTTCTTAGAAAGAGACCATGTATTTATTATATTTCATGATTCAATTATTTTACCATGATTTGTAATAATATATAATTTTTTTTACACAAATAATTTTCCAATTATGATCTCACATTGTTCATTTAATTTTCACCCATAAATATTCTCGTTCATCAATGCTGTCCCATAGGGTTGTGTTTCAATATTATTGGGAAATATTAGAGCATGATTGAACCACTAGATTCATATTGGATCCATGCATTACGTATGGGTTCGGGTTTTGTGGATGGATTATAGCGGAATATAAGATTTAGGTTCTAGATACATGGGCTGGAGGATAGATTTTGGATCGTCATCCATGATATTAGTGACAAGATGGAATGGTGTGACAAGGGTAAACTGTATAGGATTTGGGTGGCTATAATCTTGCCAACAAATATGGATGATGCATTTTCATCCCTAGATCCTAATTTCATAGGTTGAATTGAGGTGTATATAGTAGTGGTGAAAGAATTAGTGATACATATTAAGGCTTCCTTAGATTCTAGTTAATCTCAATATACACGGTGTATAGTCTAAGTACACATTCTATATAGTTCCTGGAATATGGTGTCAATGGATTCTGTAAAATTTAAATAGCATACACAATGTATGTCCTGTAAATATCATGTAGCCTAGTACTAGATTATAACATTATATTACTTTTTTTCAGTTACTCCTCAATGCTTCTTTTGATCATACTTAGTTTGGGTTCGCCTTAGGTTGTTCTGGGATAAATTTGGATGTTTTTGAAACCCTATGGTTTCTACATGGTTGGTTCATGGTAAGGGAAAACATTCATTTTGGATTATAAAATTGTATTCCATTTAATTTTTCACTAGATAGGGCACATGATTTATCCAACATTGGGTCGAGATAATCCAAACCATGAAACCTCAAATAGTGAGGGTTTCTGTGGTCTCTGCATATTTTATAAAACTGTTCTCTATCTTAGGAGGCACTATACACCCCCATAATGGGGAAACATGATTTGGGAACATGTTTTTTCAAACCATGTGTCCCTCTCTAGTAAAATGTTCATGTGGACTTTTTTCATTCCTAAAATTCTCTTAAAAATTATTGGTCCCATGGTTTAAGTGTATGACCTACCCACTCAATAGTATTATCATTTCAATGGTTAATAAGTATCCCTATATTAAATTTTCTTCTTCTTTGGAATCCCCCATTATTGGTGTTGTGCATTATAATTCTCTGATTTAATGTTAGGTGGACCTATAATTATTTTCCTTACAATTCAATCCATTAACATATTGATTGAATTGAAATGAGTTTTAAATTGATTAATAAAAATGGAATGGTGACGATATGGTTCTTGATGTAAAAGGGTTATTGTAATTGATAAAAAACAAATTTTTAATTTAATCAAATTATGGGGTGGATTTATGAATGATGATGTCTATATTTTGAAATCATTTTGATTAAATGATTTGATTTTTTTTTTGAAAATGTTTGAAAACTAAAAGGAATTTGAAATGAAATAAAATGATCAAAACCTATGATTTGGTTATGAAATGGAATGTAATGTAGTGAATTGAAATTGGAAAAACATATTATAAATTTTAATAAAATTATTTATTTTCAATTTTATTGTTTATTGAAGCAGAATTTTTCATAGGTAGGTACTGGTAACTATGAAAAGATCATTATGAACTTATATTCTTATAAATGTATTGATGATGAAAACTATTACTAAATAAACTTCATCATGACTACTCATAATGGGGTTCCCTATTAGGTTTTATACTTCCCATGATGTGTTACCCTATTGGGGTGTATTTGTGTGTGCGCACCAGACTAGAGTCATGATAACTATAAGATGTGTGAGGATCATATTACTAGATAAAAAGACTCACAATAAAACATTTTCACATGTTTTTTTATTTTCTATGATATACTAAACTTTAGATACATGATAATAATTTATAGAACTATTTTATTCATTACAAATGATATATATATACTGTTTTATATAAAATATTCACTTAAACCTATTTGATTTTTTTTGGATATATCATCCATCTTTTTGGAATGAAAGAATTTTTTATTTAAAATGCCCAAATATAATTTTCTGCCTTATTTTGTTTAAATTTGTATCATATGTGGTTTATTATTTATGGAATTTATTATAGATTTCTTTGTGAAACCCTACTAGGATTTATACATCACTCTCGACCTATTCCATTAGGTGTTCTTAAATTTTTTTATTCTAGGTACGAGCAAAGGAAAAGTGAAACTTTTGGTTGTAGACATTCATGACCCTTTGGACCGTAAAGAAGGATTATGATTCCTTTGGGACGATTGAGTTTTATTTTATTAGTTACTAAGTACATTGATGATGTACATCATTGTTTTTTGTTTTAACAATTTGTTTTTTGGTACATTATATCTTTAGAGAATTGAGCATGCTAACAATTAATCTTTTTAACTTCAACTAATTGTAGAAAATTAACTCTTTATTTGATCATGTATGATGTCAGGTGATATTTTCCAATCCATAGTAATAAGGAACGTCCTTCAAGATATGTTATTGTTGTCTCAAGTATTAGTGTGTCGGGGTTTCTATGCTGGTTCATCACAAAGTCATATTAAAAGAAGTTTAATCGTCTTTCCTTCATGTTTGTATGGGGTATGGAATTTCCCTTCATGGCATAGAATGTTGATATGAGTTACAACCCTAAGTGTAAGGTTCCTTAAGTAATCATGGGTAGTTTTAAAAAAGACATATTGATGAATAATTAATTCCTAATATAGTATTTTCAATCATTTTGATTTTTATAGGATGAAATCCAAATATTGTTATCTTGTCTGAAGGGGAAGATTTTCACATTTCTCAAGTATGAGTTGTGGATCTATGTTTCATTTTTGTTGTCTTAAATATTGTTGGTTGATGTAGTGCAGCATCATGAATCTGGGAAGACAAATGAGTAGGCCCCAGGAAGAAACTACAAGTGAACCACGATGATTGGCTCCTCCCATGGACTATAACCTTGTTGATATTATTGTGTGTGTTGTACAAGATCTATTATAGGGATCTGAATCCATTATCATTTCATTATACAGTTGTTGACCCTCATTGGGATGAATATAGGAATCATTCTTAGGAGTTCCTTCATGTAAATTTACCAGGTTTCAAAGGATCTAATGATCCCGAAGAGGATATGAATTTGTCGAGAATGATTGATTTTATATTTGACTTATTTAAAATGCCTAATTCAATTAAGGTGGAATGTTCCACCATCCTGTTATAGGGACATTGAAAAAGATGATTGGATTTTATGGTTATATAGAAGAAGAAAAATAGATTAGAGTGGAAGTACTTCAGTGTTCTTTTCAATGATCACTTCTATCTAAAGACTACAGTTCTAGCTAAGTCAATGTAGTTTTTCAAACATAAAATGATGAATAGGAAAATGATAGAGTATCTAAACTGCTTTAATGAGATTTTTTAGTTTTTACCTAAGATTGTATCAAGTTAGAATGTGAATACTCAGTGGTTTGAGAAGGGCCATCAACATAATATTCATTCTAAAATGTTATTACTAAATTTCACTTTGTATTCTGATATTCTGGATATATAATTGATGGTGTGGACTGAAATATATGGTATGTATGGGTTGATTTGATTATTTATTCTCCCATTGTTGGTTCTATGAGTTCCCTTAAATGGAAGTGAAAGTGTTATGAGTATCATCATGGTTCTTGAATGTAGTCGTTCTCTAAAAATCCTACAGTACCTAGTAGATACCCTTTGACTTTGTTCATGTGTGTCCAGGTTGGGAATTTGGGATATTCATGCACTAAGGATCTAAAAATCTATAGCTCATGTGGTCACTGGAGACACCTTCAAAAATCATTCCATTTATTTTATGATCTATGTAATGGTATGTTCTCTTCATCACCTAAATGTTATTTGTTGAAATCATATACATTAATATCTAAGGAGTTTCATCTACATGAATTGGAAATGAATCTCCCCCATGTAGTGGGAGAGTCTCTAGAGGAAGATGATGTAGGTCCAGTGACTGTGAGAGGTACCATCACAGTAGCACCATGTTTAGTGATTTTCTTATATGATAATAGTGAATGCCATTTATTTTTATTGGCTCAGATTATGTACCAACTAAATCTTCTTATGGATACTTTTTCCTTATGTTTTGGATTCTACTACACCTCTTATAATGAAGATATATCATGGTTTCTGCTATCCTTCTTACATCTACCCTTGATTAGAGATCGAGCGTACCTAAAATATTATGGTTCTTGATATTAAACATGTTGTTGTAATATTCATAATGGATTGGATAATTTTTTAAATAAGGCCCAAATTTACTATTGTCTTTGATGATATGTTGTTACCATGCCCAATGGAGTGTTCCATATTTTTCAGAGTGAATGGGGCTTAAGGTCAAGTAGAGTCATACATTATTATCAATGTTGGGGAATGTAATATTATTAGCTTCTTTTTATCTATAGTTTGAATCATTGAGTGATGAACTCCCCCAAATTTTCATCATGTTTTTTTTATGTTTCCATATAATTTCTTTTTTTTCCTTATGTAATAAAGTTATGGTTTTCTATTGATAATGTTGGGTAATTAGCAAGTTTCAATTACATATTACCTCATGGATCCTGATAAAATGATAAATTTTAAGACTATGTTTTATGGTCTATAAGAGAAAAGTTTTATAAGCTCAACTATCTTTCCTTAGGTGACTCATGTTTCTTTGTAATGAAAGATGATGGAACAGTTCAACTATGTGTTGATTATTTGGAATTCAATTGAGTTACAATAAATAAAAAGTATATTTTTTCATGGATTAATAACATATTTGACTATTTTAAATGGGGATAATTATTCATCAAATATTGATATTTGATCGGATTATCTCTTGTTCCAAATTGAAGAATTATACTTTCAAAAAATCACTTTCTAGAGTAGGTATGTAAATTATGAGTGTCTTTTCATGACATTTGGTCTAACCAATTTTAATGTAGTATTTCTATATTTTAGGAACACGGTTTACCTTGAGTATCATTATACATTATTTTTTGTGTTTTTTAATGAAAATTTGGTTTATTCTTACTCCAAGTATTTTCATGTGTGTCACCTAAGAGCAGGTTTAGAGACATTGAGAAATCACTAACATTGTACAAAGATATAAAAATTTTATATATGGATTCAGAAGTTAATTTCATAGTTTACGTGGTCTCAGAACATGGAGTATTTTCTGTTCCTAATATGGATATTGTTTTTATGACCTGGTAACAACAAGGAAATATTTTTGATATTCATATATTCTTAGGTTTAACAGTGTATTACCATATTTTTGGAATGTATTTTTCAAATTTGGCTTATCCATTGACAAATTTCACTCAAAATAGATGGATGTTTTTGTGGAATGATAAATTAATTTTAATTTTATCGAGTGGTGATGTATTTCTACTTCGTTATATTTTTTACTCATCCAAAGGTTGGGTAGGTCTACACGGTCTTTTTTGAAACATCAAGATTGGGTTTGGTTTTTTTTCTCATACAGGGTGATCACGTCATCACCTATAGCTCTACACAGTTTAGGATACATGAGAATAATTATCCAACATGTGATATATAACACGTAGTTTGGATTCATGCTCTTAAGAGTTAGAGGGATTACCTTATTAAAAAATTGTATACCATGTATTCTGACTAAAATGTATTGAGTTGTATATTCTCTCAATAATATTTGAACATTCAATAAAGGAATTAGGTGGATCACCTTTTTTTTAATTTGACATTTCCTACCACTCAGGGAAGGGGAATGTCAATATAAATTCATTGATTAGGAATAATATTACCCAATCCATGAGGGAATCATCAGAAGTGTCAAACTTGAGGGATCATTTTTCATAATTTCATTTAGGATTCAGAGAGGAGGAAGCCAAGGTTGTCTTGGAAATTATTCAGTAGGCATACACTCTTCTTGATAGTATTTTCTAAGAGAAGTAATATGAAGATATATTCCATTAGATTAGGAACTCTATTAATGGTCGGGAGAGATTTTTTAGTGGTCATCTTATATAGAGAGTATCCAATGTTTTTGGAATTGGTATGTTGTAATTTTTTTGTGAGAGAATATATGATGAAGAATTTCCATAACACCTAGTTATCGGTGCACCCAGGTACCCAAATATGTTATATAAAATGTTATGAAGATTATGGTGGCATGGTATGTGGCATGAAATCACTGAATTGGTTTTGAATTATTATACTTGTCATCAGGTTAAGGCTGAGAACCCCAAGACTTTCAGGTATACTTCACCCACATCTATTCTTGACATGGAAGTGTGATGAGATCTATATGGACATTGTGGTTGGTTTACTACATATCCCTGAAAATAATAATTTGATATGGGTTTTGATCGATTGGATAACTAAATAGACTAACATTATACTCATTCATGATAAATGAAAATTTGAAGTGTTGGGAAGTCTTTATATGAATGATATTTTTTATTTTCATATAGTTCCATATGCTATAGTATATAATATATATCTTCATTTTACCTATTATTTTCATAAAGGCTTTCAAAAAGTAATGGGATCTCTAGTTCATTTGAGTACAACATACCATCAGTAGTCGGATGGCCAAACAATGCAGGGTATACAGAATCTTGAGGACATGCTTCGTGCATACACCATAGATTCTAGTGGATCTTTGGATGACCACATAGGACTAGTTGAGTTTTATTATAACAATAGTTACCAATATATTATTAGAAAGGAACATTTTTAAGACATTTAAATCATCATTGTCTTTGTAAGAGACTGTTGAGACTTTATTTGACGGGTCATGTTAGGTCTAAGATATGACAGTGATGATCTAGTTTATTTGTCTAATAATGTGGATGGAATAGAGCATGTATTTATCATATGGTGATCATAATCAATGAATTTTTACGTTCTCTATTGGTGACTGGGTGTTCTTTAGAGTATCACCTCGGTTGGGTCACTTGTGGTTTCGGAGGTAATGGAAGATTTCTCCCCAGTTTGTGGGGCCATTTGAGGTTGTTGAGTTGGTGGGGAAAGTGGATTACCATTTACCACCTCCACCACAATTGATGTCAACACATAATTTGTTTTATATATCACAGATTCAGAAGTATAATTCTTGCCCATCTCATGTATTGAGAAACTACGATCTTGATGTAGATCCAAATTTATACGTGACATAGAATCAAATCCGGATTATTGATTTTGAGAAAAAGGTGCTTTCTGTGAGTAAAATATTTTTATTCCATGTTATATAGGAGTATGGTTTTGGTTCTCATGAGTCAAGGGGAGAGGGAGTCACTAATGAGATATTAGTGGCCTCATCTCATTGTGATGGAAAATTCATGACAATATAATTAGGAATAAATAGTTTTTAATGTGGGGAGGTAGTAACATTCTGCTACATGTTTTCAAGTACTCCATGACCCATGTTTTTATTTTTAATTTTTTAGGGATTTTATTGAGTTGTTTTAGGATAAATTTTTAAAATTTTGGAATCCCTATGGGATATAAACTATTGAAACATGGTTAGAGAAAACCATGTAGTTAGGCCTATAAAACTATGAAACCATTGATGGTTCTCTGTTAGGGAATATAGTATTTCCAAACCATGTCACCAGACCCTCCCAAAAATTTTACCTCATATAGTTATTTCATTCATGGTTATTGCACGGTTTTACAATATGTGTGCCCACATGGGAGAAACTATTCATCATATTTTGGGGGTGCCCAGTTAGGATGAATTATTTATATTACCATGTTCCCCTCTACAAGAAAACATAAATTCAGATTTTTAATCCTGAAAATTATTTTAGAAATTCTAGTTCTCTTATTTTATGTGATTATCATACCCACCCGGCCCTATTACGATTTATCTGGGTGAGAAGGCTCTCTATATGAAATTTTGGAACCTCCAACATTATCCATTGGAAATCAAAGTAATGGTGGATGATTGGAACCCTCTACATTAAGTGGATATTCTATAATTTAATATCTCTAATCCCTACATAAATTGACCTTTACAATTATTTATCATCACTTATTAAATAGATCTAAACTCTATTTGATTGGATTGTGATTATAGTTTTGGTTTCTATTTCTCATTCTCTATCAGTATTCATTAGCATTCCCCATTATGGGTGTTGTTTGTTCTTATTCTTGGATTTAAATGTTGGTGGTTTAATAATTATTTTCCCTAAAATGGAAACTTTGACATTCTAGATTAATATTAATTCAGTTTTTAATTTGATTTGAAAGGGGTATGGAAATTGAAAAAAAACTCAATTTCACTAAATTAAAAATTTTGGGGTTGATTTTTGAAAATGGATGGCTTTATTATAAAAAAGTTTTGACTAAATTATTTGATGTTGGTTTTAAAAAAATGGATGAAATTGAAATGTGAATTTAAATGGGACTAAAGGATGAAAACCTATAATTTATTTTCGAAATTGAAAATTAAATTTGTAAATAGAAATTGTTAAACTGTATTTTAAAATGTTTTAAAATTATTTATATCCAATTTGATTGATTTTTGAAGCACATTTTAGCCTGATTAGTTAGTGTTAACTAGGAAAATGAAACATGTACCATGCCTCCCTAGAAATTTATTGATGATTAAAATTGTTACTAAAACAACTTCTTCATGTATTCCTATAATAAGATATCCTATTGGGGTATAGACTACTTTTAATGGGTTCTCTTATTAGGGTTTATTTGTTCATGAACATCTAACTAGATCTATGATCACTATGATATATCTGAGGATCCTATTACATGACAACATACTTACCATTGGGATTTTGTAGATTGTGTATTTATGTCTATCTGTTGATAAACTTGATATGCATTCCAATGATTTATGGAACTATTTTATTAGTACCCTATAATTTATAAATATATTTTTCTATAAAATTTTCACTTAAGACTTTTTGAAGATGGTTTCGATATATCATCCTTATTTTTGAAATGAAAGTATGTTTTATTTCAAATAATCAAATGCAATTCCATTCCTTGTATATTTGTAATTAATATAATATCTTGTTTATTGTTTTTTTCATTGATTATGGAATATTTGGTGGAACCCAACTTGAATTTATTTCTCACAACCAAACTTTTCCTTCCCGAATTTATATATTTTCTTATACTTAGTCTGAGTAAAGGAAAATCACTATATAGAGGTGGAGGATGTTCAAGATCCTTTGAACCATGGAATGAAATTTTGATTCATTTGGGATTATTGAGTTTTATCTTGTCAGTTACAGAGTACATTGATGATATACTATGTTGGTTTTTGTTATACCTATTTGGATTTTGGTAAGTACTATATTTATAGTGTTGAACATAAGGAATTGTAATATTTTTATCTTATTTTGTTTGGGGAAAATTTATTCCTTCTATTATCTTGTATAATTCTAGGTGCCAGTCTCCAACTTATGGTGATCGGGAACACCATTTGGGTTATGCGAGTACTAGCATGGGTATCTGGGTATAAAGTTATCTGTTCTGGTTCGTGACATGGTTTCTCGGTGATTAACCCTTGGTTAAATGGGAATAGACAAAACCAGGAACATGGTCCTGACCAGTCTACATGATCATGGATATGTACCCAAGAATAACCATGTACATGTACACGGACAATGTATATGGGAACATTTAGTGTAAATATCTTTGGTCCAAAGTACATGATCATTAGATCAAGTATACAAAAGTAGTTTTAAGTACACAAGCATAAGTCATAAGGACACTGGAAAAGCATGGGCATCTAAGACCCACCATATTTTATAATTACACATTGTATAGTCCCACATGTCCATCCAAGATGCATATATACGATGAAACACCCATGTATCAAGGAAAGGTCAGACATTGTGTGACCCTATATACACATTGTGTACATTCCTCACGAATTTTCACCTTGGGTATCTCCATATTCAAGACTCAGATTTAGGCCTTCAACTATCATACCATAAGAATCTCCCTATATTAAATGATATTTTCATTTTTGTTCTGAAATAATGGATTTTACATGAGGTGTCACAACTGGGTGATTCCTTCAATGATGCTTGGATGATGGTAGTCATCAGTTTTGATCATTATAGATAAATTGGGGTTGGAAACCTTCTATCTCACCAAGGGAGAGGTTCCCCATAATATTTACAAAGTTATAGTTAGAAACCCCCTATAATACATAAGGAATTATTCATTTATCTTTGGAGTGTCACCCTCCCCCAACATATTAGATCATCTGTGAGGATTTGGTCCTCCACTAGATATTTTTCCCCTCAGTTATAGATTATAATAGTGATATTATTATCGTCCACAATAATTATTCTATATTCAAAAATGGTGCTATGAGGAAAAGATGGACCTTTAAAGTTATAGGTTGAATCATCATTCATAGATAGTCTCTCGAGATGGGTATCCCCTTTTTCTTTATCTTGGATTCCTTTATGAATATATATATATATATATATATGATTTTGTTTCCATAATTATTATCGGTTGACTTGACTATCATTTCTTTATATTTATGAAATCTTGTTTTTTGGGTGACCCACTGGGTATGTATATACTCACCCCTACACAAGATTCTCTCACACATGTTGTGTCCTATATAGATGAAATTAAAATTTTTTGTGATAATGGTGGACTGGGTTTTGAAAGAGCAGAGTTGTACCTAGTAAATTTGACCATGTTTGGTGGTTGAACTAGGACATAATGACTAAGGATCTCTTTGATCTCCATTTTTCGTTTTTTTGGGTATTTCCGTTCTGATTAGGCATTTGTTTTTCCCATTTTTTATACAACACAGTTATATGATTATTATTTCCTAGATATTTTTTCATGCATGGTTTATACTCAAGATGTATATTATTTGTTTTATTTCTATGAACTTTTTCATGGATATTGTTTTTTGTGTATATATAGGTAATTAAACTAAGGCCTACCATTTCAATAATTTCCATTGGATTCTTATCTCCATCCCATATCTAGTTAAAGGTGGGATTGGGGTTATTACACTTTGGTTACAATTATCCATGAAGGTACAAATTGGTAAGGAAATGAGAAACATCCTAGGAAAAGTGATACATAAAAGGGTAAATGTTAATACCCTAATAAACAAGGTGAACCTTTGTTTCCAGGATCCAAAGTCATAAAATCTCCATTGATGAGTGGGATTGTCCTAGAGTAGTGTCAGGATGGGTGACCTCCTGGGTGGTTCCCTAAGTTGTGTTTGAGTGAGTAAAAAAACACTAAAGTAATATGTATTGTCTTGTTGGGAAAATAATTAGTTTCATATGTGAGATCAGTGGGTAATAGTATGTGGTTTTATAGGAAGGAGACATGGTATTAATTGGGTATCATTAGGTAAAATGGCTATGTTGATAGAAAGTAGAGGTATTTTTATGAAAAATTGTATATTTTTTATTACCTAGAAATATTTTTAGGGAAATTTTATAGGTTTTAGGTTTGGGGTTCTCAATGTGGGTGTTGTTCTTAAATGGTGGGGATTGTAATGTCTCTATAACAGTTAGACATAAAATTAAAAATGTTATTACCCATGTAAATAAGGTTCACCATTATTTTTAGAATAATTACAAATTAAAAATTCATAGTTATTTAAGCATAACATGGAATTATGTTAGGATGGATTTCCACTGGCGTAGTTCCTCAAGGTGTGAGTGAGTGAGGAAAAACCAAAATAAAAGAAAATGTGTTATAATGTGTATAATTTCATTAGTTTAATTACTAACCCCAATGGGTAATAGAATTTTTTGTGATATGAAGGAAACCAAGATATTACAAGATACCCAAGTGGTTAAATTACTATACTCGTGGCCTTTTCAGGTCATGTCATGAAAAGGTGAGCTCTGATGCATAATAAGGGTAGAAATGGGAAATAAAAATTGATAATCATATGTAAGAATAATATTAAAATATTGGTAAAATATAAGGACCATAACTTCTGAAATTTATATATATATATATAGGTTCCACTATGTTATTATGTTAACACTCTGTTTTAATCATTTTCTTTGACAAAGATCACTACTAAGACTATCATATTAGTCAAACTATCATACTATATCAGGTTCACTCCCAATTCTAGTTTAAATATTTTATTAAGACATAAATCATTTTCCAATGAATTTTGGTGAAATATAATTATGATAACACCTAAAAATAAGGAAACACATATATATAATTGTTCCAAAATATCATAAAAATATTCATATTTTCATCATAGTGTGAATTAGTCATGGGAAATAAATGAATTTCATGCAAAAATTCATAAAAAATAATCATCATAAGCCATATAAAGAAATAAAGTTCTTGGTATCATAATATTATATCCCTAATAAAACATAACATTTCATATAGAATTTTTACATCAATGAAAAATAAATTTATAAAATTATTTAAAATAATCAATAAAATTCAAGAGAAAAAATCCCTCTTCTTTTGGTAACATTTTAAAACATAAATTCCCAAAATTATAGGAATATGATTTTCTTTATAAAAACATTGAAACTATTAGTTAAATAATATTGATAAAAATTACCTAATGGTGGGAAAATACACTCATGTTATATATGTTAAACTGAAAATATTCTTTTGACACTTTTCTAAAACATAAAAAGTTAATTGTATGGAAAAAATTTCAAAATATTCCTTTTAGTAAATTCTAATTACATTAAAATAGGGTATAAAATAACATTACAAAAAATTATTTATAGATAAAAACTTTTATAAAATTATTTTGATGAAAATTAATATTAATGATAAATACTCTCATCCCATGCAGATGAAATAGAGAATTATTTTTATAAAAAAAATCTTTATTAATTTTAAGAACCATATAGATGAACTTGAATATAAAACATGTAAAATTTAATAATAAAAATAGGATATGAAAAAATATTCAATTTAAGAGATACATGATATATAATTACTTCAAAGTATATTTAAGGAGAAAAATCATTATTAACAATAATATTGAAACATTAATCCATTACCACTTACTAATTTTTGAATCATAAACCCATTGAAAGAAATATGTTTAAATTTTTCTTTGAACATAATGAATATGAACCGATTCAAAATATAATATATCAAATTCGTAGTATATACAACATATAAACAAAAATATATTCATAACATGAAACATGTATTGGTGAAAAAAATTAAGATAATGAACCCTTACCTCAAATCCTAACATTCTTTGTACACCCACATAATATCCTCTTCCCCAAGTATCCTCCTTTTGATTGAAATTAACAAAATTTAGAAAATAGAAATTTGATAATATTGTGGTTTTGGTAACATTTTTTGGGAATATTAGATAGTGATTTGGGTATAATTTTGTCATAAAATTGGACTTGTTTTTTGTTTTATAAGGTTGAAGTGATTATATTTTATAGTAAAAAATTATTTTTAAAAAAAAATAAATATTTAAATGTCATGTATATTTTTTGAAATATATATATTGGTTCATAAATTAAATATTAATTATAGGATCAATAAGTTAAAATAATATTGATAAAATATAGGACCTTCAAGATTTTCAAATTATATACAAATAATTTTTAATCATTAAGTATCATTTAAATTAATTTTCATGAATATTTACATATTTTGACATTAGTGGAATCAAGATAAAAATGAAATTTTAATATAAATACTATCAATATTTCCAATAATTTATAATTATCTATTAAATTAATGTAACACCATAATTCAACCAAAATATATTACTTTAGGGGTTTAAAAAAATATTTACTGAATTTTCTACTTCGTGGACAAGTAGTGTGTTAGCATTGTATATGATTTTAAGAGAATTTTTTACACCTAAAAATTAAAAATAAATTACTATCATAAAAATTAGTTATTCATATTCGTATATAAATATTATTTTCATTCATAAGTTCTTTTTATACCTTTGAAATCTTATTCAAAATATTATAAAAAATATAGTGTCATTTATTATGTATCCATTATTTAAAATAATATAATGGCATTAATAAATGTAAAGTGGAACCAAATTGACATATATTTTTATTATATGATTATTATAGGGGAAATAAACTCTAAAAATAATATAAATTAATATTTTTTATAACTTTTAGACATTCAACATCATTATTTATCCTCATTCATTCCATTTTACCATTTATTATGGTGATTAATTATTACCATGGTATCTATTCATTATGAATAAAAAATTATATTTTCCTTATTAAAAAAATTGAAAATAAAATTAAAAATATGGGATTAATTTTATAAAATTATGTTTTTTATAATTTTTATAATTACTTTTAATATTGGTTTTCAAAACACAATGAAAACAAGTGTTTTGAAAAATGCATGTTTTGAGCATAAATTTTATTTTACACTAAAGTTATAAATATTATTGATTTTTTTTCAAATATAATACATAATAATTAAAGAGGGAAATTTTAAATGTCATTTCATTCATCCCAATACTAATGTATCCTTTTGAAAATACAATAAAATACGATGATCCAAAAATAGTGTTTTATTAGAATAAACTATGAATTTAAATCAAAAAATTAAAGAAATTATTTATAAATTAAAAATAATATCTCTAAATGATTTATGTTACTCCTTAAACAAATATTTTGTACAGAAAATGGTTTTATAACTTTTTAATTCAATATAAGACCATGATGATGTCATAAAAGTAATGGTATTTGAAAAATTGGTATTTTCAATATTCACCCAAAAATAAAATTCTTTATAAAAATTAAAAAAACATACCATAATAATAATTCATAATGATAAATAAAAAATTAATGTTAATTCTATCGAATTAAAATTATAAAATTCATATTTTTTAAAAAAAGTGAAAAATGAAAAAAAAAATATCATAAAAGCCAGCTTTTATAGAGAAATGGCCCTTATAAACATTAATAGTTTCAATCATCATTGGGTTTTATTCTTGTCATTAAAACATGTTTTGTTGTTTTCTAGTCACTTATTAATAAATTTTATTATGGAAAATATTTAAACAAAAATTTCATAATGTGATTTCTTTTATTAATACCTGAAAAACAAATTTCCAGGCTATAACAGTCAATATAAAATAATAATATTTTGATAATATATAATAGTTAATTTCATTTAGGCTTCCATGTTTACCACACTATCTAAAATAGTATTTATATAAAATAAAATAAATTTTAAATCATTGGGTTTTACAACATTATTATGTATCTCCACGTCATTCCTTTGGTCTTACTTAATATTATTTATAATGGATGCTTGAGCAGTTATTTGATCAAGGTAGGATAGTGTTCCATCCTTCATGATCCCCATGAAAATCCTTTATATTTATAAGAATTTAATATCCTTATAAATCCCCATAATGGACAAGGTATTAGGATATTTTCATTAAATATAATATTCTTCTTTATTTACTACCTTGAGATGGTAGAGGATTGACCAATCATAATATTTCATCGACTCTAACCATTTTTTTGTTCATATTGAGATACATCTCTATGAATATATACTTGAGGATAATATGATCCATATATATTTCATACTTCTCTATATAGATAAAAGTTCACCAAATCATAAATATGAAGGGTATTACAGCTAAATCCATATGGATATTTTTTGTCATTAACCTTCATTTATCAATAATTATAGGCTATCACTTTATCTTTTTAATGATCAAACAAACCAAGAGCTTCTTTGAAACATCACTATAGATAAAAAACCCCTTCACCAAAGGTTGGTAGTGTGTGTGAAGGTTCTTTTATTATCATCTCCTTTGAATCCTTGATACTCTCTTCATATTCATCAATCCAAAAAAAAATTATTCCCTCATGAGTTATCTTAGTTAGAAATTTTATAACCATGATAATGTTCAACTAAATATCTGATAATACCATAAAATTTTAACGAAACTCTATTCTAATAATATTATTTTTTTCTAGGATATCTATCAACCACCATTATCATTGATGGTTCCACATATATCCCTATGTTTCTGATAGCAATCACCAAGAATGTCACTTTCACCTTCCAAAACTCATAGAAACTATAATTTGGATATAATTAATCCCTTATCAATATTATCAAAAAATTATTTAAATTATCATAATATTCCTCCTTTAATTTTCAATATTTGAAAATATCATTTATAAATACTACCACAATTTTTTCAAGGTAATGACTAAACACATTAAACATTAAGACCATGAAAATTGTTGGAGAATTAGCGAGTCCAAATGGAATCACTATGAAATCATGATTCCTTTACCTATTATGAAATACATACTTAGTAATATCCTCCTTTATTTATTTTAATTGATGATATTTTAACTAGAGGTGAACTTTAGTTTTTTATTGAGCTACATGTAGCTAGATGAATATGTCATCATTATGTGGTAGGTGATGCTTGTTCTTAATTTTTTTCTCATTCAGTTCATGATAATCAATAAATAGATTCCTCATCCCTTCATTATTTTTAAAAATATGATTAATGATCCCTATAGTTAAGGATATGGTTGTATGAAACCCTTTTCCATATTCACAGGTAGTTGTTTCTTTGGTTATTTTAGTTCAATGATTGTTTTTCTATAGGGTGTCATGGATATCAAACAAACTCCATGTATAAGTTCAATTGAGAACTCAGCCACAAGGATAAGAGGAAGACCAATGAACTCTTTATGGAATACATTAATGTATTCCTTTCAGTGGGAATGTACTCCAGATTGATCCTATCCTTTTTTCTAAATCTTATGATCTATATATGATTTCTCATGAGTCAATAATTTCATTGCTTAATAATAATATTAAAAAGGATATTCTCTTTCATTCTTACACTAATATAGAATCAAATGATGATTTGGGACATCGGGAGGGTTTTCATTATCATGAAAGTTAATTTTATTTCTCTATATATGGACAACCAATCCTTTCCCGATATAACATATAATTGCACAATAGGGAGTATGACATTGTTTGATGGAAGTTTCAGTCGAGAAATATTGACTAGGGAGGAGATATATGATCAAGGTGAAATAATTTTCTTGTTTTTTACTTTTTACATATAAATCAACATCCATGTTATGATGTAGAGATTTATTTGTTCCACTAAACATTAATAATATGAAATAATTCATAAAATCAAAATCAAGTAGTAAATTATTTATTCTTTAATAAATAACTAGCATAATATCCACCCCTTCTTTATTAAGATCCTCCTTAGCAGTAGTGATATAATTATTATATCCTTTTATTATTATCCTAGTATTTTGTTTTCATTGGTTATATTTTATCACCCTTATCTTAGGGAACATGTTTTAATAATGTCTTTGTTATAAGTAGTTGAAAAATTAGACCATATGATGATGATTTTTCAAAACATTGTTTTATTCCATTGCATTTATGGGATTTTTTTATCCCCTATGAGAATTTATTAGTATGATTTTATTCACATTTAAACTTAAAATAATTCTTTATCCTCTTATTTTAGTTCCTAATATTCTTTCTCCCACACATATGGCATCTTGGTTGTTGGATTTACCTGCCACCGTTAGAATTATCCCATGATCCTCCTATGTTAAAATATATTTTTTTCTTTATATATATATTTTCCCACATGACCAATGATAATCATAAATATCTATCTCAAATTTAATCTCACATCATAAAAATTACTCATATCTATGAAAGTATTGAATTTCAAAATATTTCAAAAGATTTAGCTTTGACCCACTGAAAAATTGATCAACTAAGCATTCATGGTAAATGAAAAACCCATAGGTGTATCATGGAATCCTAGTAAATGTCACTTAATAATACACATTATATTAATCCTCCCATTTATTTATTCAAGTGATATCTATATCAATTTTATTTAATGTAGTGAGAAGAAAATATTTATTAAAAAATATTTTCTTGAATCTATCTCACTCAATGGATTTGATGTCTTGTGTGGCATAGTATTCTTGATCAATTGATTAGATTTTACCTATATTATATAAAAAAAATTCTATTTAAATTTCATATAGAATTTATGGAAAATAAATATCATCTTACGGAAATTAATCAATAGTTATCTGATTAATGAATCTGAAGATCCAAAAAAATGGAGGCCTTCTCAAATAAAAGACTCAATTGTAACATATTATCTTTTAGAAAATTGATTTCATTAGACATGATTAAAGTTGTTATTCAAAACATTAGTAGGAAATTAAAGTATCATTGTAAAGCTTTTGACTCCTTATCTGATAATATTTGGAATTTTTATAGGATAATCGGCACGTTTCTCATCACATGTGGTGTTGACATGATTCCTTATAAATCAATCAATTTTCTGAAATAAATGAATGTTTGGGGTAATAAATATTATATTAATTATTTTTAAAAGGGTAAAACTATGATCTTAACTAGGATAAATCATAAATTATATATATACCCTAAATTATAACATTATAGTTTAAAATCCAACTATTCCATGGTAACGTTTCTTCTAAGTTATCTAGTTATATATTATGCCATAAAATTCCATAAAAAATCCTTGATATGGGTTTGTATGTATGATTTGAATTATATAAATCATAACCATATGTGGCTTAAAACCAAGTGTGTTTATAGGAATCTTCTTCACGTAGTAGGTGAATATCATGTTAATACCTAATAATAATTTTTTTATGTTATTAACACTAAGTGCATTTATGTTTGAGGTTATATGGAAAATAAATTAATGACTTTAGTAATGTAATGTGTATACAAACTGGATAAAAATAAGTGGTTAATGAGATATAATGGAAGTATCTCATTGATATAAAATCATTTCAATAGAATAGGAATTATTATAAATTTATTTAAAAATATTTTTTTGAAAATAATAATTCTTTCCATAAATGAATTACTTAAATGTGATAGAAGAGTATGAGAAATATTTAACTTATATATTTATTATAACACCCAAAGTTTTTCTAAAAATAAATATAAATGCATGGAACTTTGTTTTAATAATATATTTATAACTATCCTTTAAACATAACTTTTCCACTTCTATGTTTTGAATTTCAAGAAATTGTCATCTACAATTATGTTCAGTAAGTTATTTGGATTACTATAAAACCAAAATGTTTTTTTGTGAATAGTAACATGTCCTTATGAATATTAATATGACACTAATTAATAGTAAATTTTATTATTATTTTATTTTATTAAGGCTTTAAGATAATAACATCTTGGTCAATTTTTTATCATGATATAGAAGTAGTTATAGAATTAGAATCGATAGTTTTTGAATTAAGTATTATTTTATTAAAAAATTAAATTAATAATATATAGAAAATTATTTTTAAAAATTATACTTAATTTTGTAATTCTACACGTCAAAAAATGGTTAGGGAAAATTTTTGGGATTTTTCTGAAATTCCTGATTTTTCGATGAATAGTGAAATACAATAAATTATCATATAGTCAAATTATCAGTAAAATACACTATTTATGACATCATAAGTGATTCATGATCACATGGTTAAAACTCACATTCTATTATTACTATTTTAGTTCACATGAACTATGACTATTCATAATCTTGGGCAAAAATATTATAATAATGATTAAAATAATGAAAAATACACCCTCTCATCCACTATAAATACCACCCTCACTCCCCTCTTCTTCCCACACCTCTCAATCCTTGAAACATACCTATGTTATGCTAAATACTCCTCCAAATTATCTTCCCCACGTCTTGGAGCTGATGGTATCACCAAAAGACCAAAACCAAAGCCCTTAAGAAGGATCTCAAGGAGAAGAGATCAAGAGGTAAACATCCTCTTTTATTTTATTTCTTTTCATTCGTTTTATGTTATTTTCTACCTTTCCCTTTTTTTATGTTGGGATATTTCATTAAATATCCCCCCTTACTATCCATATTATGTATGAGTGATGATATATCCCCTTTATCTCATCAAACTTTTTTTATGAAATTTTAAGAGATGTTGTTATGCTGCTGAATTTTCGTGAGGAATTTCTCAATTTTTATTTTATTTCAAGATTCCTTCTTCTTCTTTCCTCACCTCCTATTATCCAAGAGTAATGAAAGATACCAAATCATCTATATTCTATATTTTCTCATGTTCATGTAAAATTCATCATCATTCCTCTGCTCCTCTCCCACTTATTCAAGTAATTAAAAACATTGTCCATGATGTGTCGAATAACCGACATCATTGACGATGTGATTTAATTTTTATATAAATCCTTCAATTATGGTCATGAAACCATTTTTATAGTTGAAATAGATTATAATATATGTATTATGTCTCATAAATGTTTTTTTAATTCTTCTTTACACATGGTTTTAATTTATAAATCAAAATGAGGTTGTTATTATCAAAGAACCACTAAAATGATCTAAACGAACACCATTAATGTTTTAACTTATGAATCCTCGTAATTTAAGAATTAAAAATGATAAATGGTATAATTTATGTTATTGTATATTTTTAAATACAACTCCATTCCAATTCTTCAGTTTCACTTCCAATTGACAAGAACATCTATCATGAACCAATCGTGGAAATCATGTAAAGAACTCACCCAAAAACAGTGCAAGGAGAAAAATACTGACAATTAAAGGGTGAAATGATGTTATAAAATGATCATATTAGATTTTATAAAAATTATCTTGTTTATTTAAAATGTTAATAACACTCTTTTAACTATTATATTGGAATTTTAAACAAGTTTTTAGTAAGACAAGCCTATGGTAAAGGAATTCTTAACCCGATTTCCATTTTTTGGGTTAACCTTATTCTTCATTATTTATGTGGTATTTAAATTTTTTGGGTGATGAATTATGATTATAATATGTTTAATTATTTATATTTATAAATTATATACATATTACATCCACTATATTAAGTCTCATTTCAATTATATGATATTTATAAGGGACTTTTCTTTTAAAATCCTCTTTTAAAATTCTGTTTTACAAAATTCAAAAGCATTGTTTTTATGATAATATACATTTTGTGTGATTATGTTTTGGATATTGGCCATTGTTTATGTTTAAGGGTGGAAACTATATTTTCCTCCAATGCATTGGGTATGTGTAAGTTGTAGGTCAGTCGTATGGTTACTCCATGTGTAACTACGATGGTTACCCAAATTGTAAGGTAGTCCTGAGGGTTACAAATTATAAGGTAGCAGTGAGGGTTAAAATATTATGTAAGTAGTTCCCCATGGTAACTTTATGATTATATTTATGTTCTCATGTTTTGTGTGGGTATTGTGTAAATTACATGATACACATAGTAAGTATATATGGGTGACAAGAATGTCTTTTGAAAATGTTTTCATATGTTACAAGTATTCATGGATGAATGTGCTCTTTCCTTATTTTTCATCACTTACTGAGATTTTGTGATCATACCAAGTTTTTAAATGATTTTCATAGTTTATTTGATGTGTAAGAAAAATAAATAATCCTTTTTAAATGTTGAATAATTTTCAATGAGTCATGTTTATGTTTTAATGTTTTATATTTTGAAAAAAATGGAAACTGTTTTTTATGGTATCCAGTTTGTAACAATGTGTAATGTTATGAATGTATTATGTCCCAATTATATAAAGCAATAAACTTTAAAATATCCACAATGTTATAGGAAGTGTTTTCTTGACTAAATTCAAGATTATGCATAATAAGTCCAGGTCCTTATAGTTGGTATCATATGATGGTTTAGATATCTTTAGGGGTTACGATGATGTTAAAAGAATAACATAAATGATTTTTACTCTATGATTAATTTGAAATGTTTTAGAATATAAATATTACCATGTTGCTTCATCTAAGATATGTTTGTTTATAATGGTTTTCCGTATAAGGAACAGGGATGCTGAAGAGGAGAGGCACTGATAGAATGACATCCTTCCGGATCTACAGACCGAAATGGTAGGGATTGGAACCAAGCAGTTTGTGACTGCAATGGCTCAGCAAACGCATACAATAAATGGTGGTGGAATTGATACAATAGAACAAATAGAGTTACCACAATGGAACATGACAGTAGTGGAACATTTTATGAGACAACACCCTCCTGCTTTCAGTGGATCTTCTGGTCCAGTAGTAGCTTTAAGATGGATCAAATCCCTTGAAAAGATATTTGATGTTATGGGATGTTCAGAAAATCAAAAGATAGTTCTTTCCATTTATCATTTTGAAGAGGAATCTGATCAGTGGAGGAAAATGGTAAGGAATATAAGTGTTGGAGAATATTTTTAGGACATAGAGTGGGATGAATTTAAAAGCTTTTTCCTTGAAAAATATTTTCCTAAAGTGGTGAGACATAGGATGGAGAAGAAATTCCTTGAATTGAAGCAAAAGTAGGAGTATTCAGTGGCTATGTATGAAGAAAACTTCTTCTGATTGGTGAGGAATGTTCCAAATATTATTCTGGTTCATGATAGAAAAATCAACCGCTTTTGCTCAGGACTGAAGCCAATGTATCGAAGGGCATTTTCCTCCCGTGAATTTAAAAGTTATGAGAAACTTGTCTGATGTGCTAAGAGGGTAGAGATGGAGTTTTCTTTTGATCATGTTCATTTTTTCAACAAGGAGAAGAATAGGTCTAGATGGCAATCAATGAGTAATAATCAACCAAAGATATCTGATGGTAAGAAAATCCAATTTCTAGTTTGTGAAAAGTGTGGCAAGCAACACCCTAGGAAATGTCTTAGAAAACTATGAAGTGTTCTAAATGTGGTAAGATTGGACATATGTCCCGAGATTACAATGAAAATGATCCAATGACTAATATTGATAAAAAAAATTGTAAAGTGTTTTAAATGTGGTGAGATGGTTCATTATGAAAATGTCTGCTAAGAGAGATCTGAATGATGAAAAGAAGCTAGACTACAAGCAGAAAGGTGTAGTGAGATCCTTTGCGACCACGTCAGTAGAAATCGGGCCATCCAATGAAGTTGTATTAGTTACTTTGTTTCTTTACTCAGATTTTTCTAAAGTTTTTTTTGATATGAGGTCTACACATTCTTTCATCTCTGAGAATTTTTTTGGAAATATCACCTCATAAAATGAAGCCAAAACTTGTTCATAAAACAACAGGGGGAAATATTATAGCAAAGAGGAATTATAAGAATATTTATATTGTGGTCTGTGGAAAGACTTTACCTATGAACCTTGTTGTTTTACCCTTAGTTGAGTTTTATGTGATTCTGGGAATGGATTGGATTTCTATTTATCATGCTAAGATTGACTGTAGAGATAAAGAGGTTGTTTTTCAGAAAGAGTTTCAGTTTTTATATAATAAATAAACCATACAATTGATAACATATCAGGAAGCTGAGAAACTATTGAAAGATAGAAATGAAAGTTATCTTACTCATATTGTTGAAAACAAGGGAACTGTTCAGATTAATGATTTCCAGTGTTAAATTAATACCTTGATGTTTTTATGATGAGTTACCCGGTGTCATACCTGATCAAGAAGTCAAATTCACAATTGACTTAGTTCCTGATGCAAATCCAATTTCAAAACCCATATATCTTATGGCTCAAATAAAAATTCTTGAATTGAAAAATCTGTTGCAGGATTTTCTTGAAAATGGCTACATTCATCCTAGCACATCACCATAGGGTTCTTCTCTTTTTTTTGTTAAAAATAAAGATGGTTACATGAGACTTTTCATTAATTATAGATATTTGAATAATGTCACTATTAAAAATAAGTATCATTTGCCTCATATCGATGACTTGTTTGATCAGTTCTAGGAAGCTCAGTACTTTTCCAAGATTTACATGAGATCTGGTTACCAACTGCTGAAGGTAAAGAAGGATGAAATCCCAAAAACAGCCATTCGTACTGGATATGGTCATTGTGAATTTTTTTGTTATACCCTTTTGGTTAACTAATGAAGTTGTTGTATTCATGAATCTTATGAATAGAGTATTTTACGAGTTCTTAGATAGCATTCTAGTTGTATTTATTGATGACATTCTGGTATTTTTTAAAAATAAATAGGATCATGAAAAACATCTAAGGGTTGTTTTACAAACCTTAAAAGAAAAGAAACTGTATAGAAAATTTAGCAAGCGTGAATTTTGGTTGCAACAGATTTACTTTCTTGGGAACATTGTGAGTAAGGATGGAATAACTGTTGATCCTTCCAAAACAAAGGTGGTTGATAAATGGAAAAGACTCAAAAATGATACATATATTCGTAGTTTTATTGGGTTATTAGGTTATTACTGATGGTTTGTTAAGATATTTGAACAGTTATCTAGCCCGATAACTAAGGTAACACCGAAAGAGGTTAAATTTTTTTGGACATAAGAATGTGATTTTTGTTTTCAGGAACTGAAGAAGAGATTGGTGAATTCTCTGGTTTTGGCCTTACCTTCTCGGAAAGGTGAGTTTTTCATCTACAGTGATTCTTCTTTGAAGGGACTTGGTTGTGTTTTGATGCATAATGATCAGGTAATTTCTTATGCTTTAAGACAACTTAAACCTCATGAGCTAAATTATCCCACAATTGATTTGGAATTGGCCGCAATGGTTTTTAATTTAAAATTTTAGAGGCATCTTTTATACGAATCCAAATGTCAAATATATACTAACCATACAAGTATGAAGTATATATTCAATCATAAGGAATTAAACATTAGGTAGAGAAGATGTCTCGAACTGATAAAGGATTATGATTTCACAATCAATTACCATCCCGGAGAAGCAAACAAACTAGCAGATTACTTGAGTCGGAAACATCATGCATCATTAACCATGATACGTTTGGAACATGATCCCTTGATTAATGATTTGATGAATTTTGGATTAAAATTTTATGGTGAAAGAAATACCTCTGTTTTGTTTCAGGTTTCAGTGCAAACGTAGTTGTCAGATAGAATTAAGAGAGGGAATAAGGAAGACCGTGAGCTACAGAAAAAGGAAGAATTGGTTATAATGGGTAAGTTTCAAGAATTTATCCTTGATAAATATTGTGTTTTATGATTTGGGAAAAGGTTGTGCATGCCTAGTGATTCTCAGTTGAAGAATTATTTGTTGTGTGAAGCTCATAGTTTTCCATTTTCGGTTCATCCTGGCAGTACTAAGATGTATAGAGTCCTTCGGGAGTATTATTGGTGGGATGGAATGAGAAAAGATATTTATGATTTTACCATAAAATGTTTGACATGTCAACAGGTTAAAGAAGAGAAGCAGTTACCGATGGGGATGCTTCAACATTTTCCAGTGCTATAGTGGAAATGGGAGAATGTATCTGTGGACATTGTTGTGGGACTACCAAAGAAATCTCGAGGTAACAATGAAATTTAGTTTATTATTGATCGGCTGACAAAATCATCACATTTTCTTTCTATTCGAGATACAATGTATTTGGATAAAATTTCTCAATTGTACCGCAAAGATACTATCCGGTTACATGGAGTTCCTATTTCCATTGTATCTGATCAGGATCTCAGGTTCACATCTAACTTTTGGAAGGGACTTCAAAAGTCATTGGGAATAGAGTTAAATTTTAGTACATCTTTTCATCCTTAATCGGATGAGTAGTAAAAACGAACGATTCAGACTTTTTTGGATATGCTTTGAGCTTGTTCAATGGACAATCAGAGAAGTTGGGATCAGAATCTTTCTTTAGTTGAGTTTTATTATAATAACATTTTTCATTCCAGTATTAAGATGGCACCTTTTCAGGCTTTGTACGGTAAGCAGTGTCAGACTCCATCATTTTGGTATGAATTCGGTGAACAAAAGTTGATGGGGCTAGAATTAGTAGAAGAAGTTGCTGAGAAAGTGTAGATGATCCAGCAACACATGAGGACAGCTCAGAGTAGGCAGAAAATTTATGCAAATAACAGAAGGAAAGAATTCCCCTTCGAGGTAGGTGACTATGTTTTTCTTAAAATTTCTCCTTGTAAAAGTGTGATGTGTTTTGGTAAGAAAGGAAAGCTAAGTATGTGCTTCATCGGTCCTTTTGAAATCTTGGAAATTTTTGGACCAGTTGCATACCAAGTAGCTCTGCCTCCATGTTTGTATCGGGTACACAATGTTTTTCATGTTTCAATGTTGAGAAAGTATGTGCCAGATTCATCACATGTCTTGAGCCTAGAAGTAGTTCAGCTTGAATAGAACCTTTCTTGTGAAGAGAAACCAGTTCATATTCTTGATCGAAGGGAACATATATTGCGGAATACGGTAATACACCAGGTAAAGGTTTTGTGGAGAAACCAAATTGTAGAAGAAGAAACATGGGAGTCTAAAAATTATATGAGGGAAAAGTACCCTCAGTTGTTTAATAAGTAAATAAAATTGCATGGTCGCAATTTCCAAAAGTTGGGGAAAATGTAACACCCCTATTTTTTCTAAAAATAAATAGAAATGAATAGAACTTTGATTTAAGTAGATATTTATAACTAGCCTTTAAACATAATTTTTCCACTTCAATGTTTTTAATTTCTAGAAACTATCATCTACAATTGTGTTCAGTAAGTTATTTTGAGTCCGATGAAATCAAATTGTTTTTTTGTGAATAGTAACATACCCTTATGAAATATGAATAGTAATATGACCATAATGAATAGTAAATTTTATTATTATTTTATTTTCTTAAGGATTTAAGATAATAACTGTAACACCCGAGATTTTTATGAGTAATATTTTGTTTTTATATATCATCAAAGGAATCTTTCACTACACACTTGCTTGACTTACTTTACACGCAATCGCGACCTTCCTCGATAGCTTGTGTTGTACGCAATACCGAGTTTTACTAAACAACGATATATTATTATAATATTGTTATGAACTAGCCGTTATGAATAGTGTTAACTAAATTTTGAATTTTATAACATTATTATTCATCTTACACATTTCTAGAACATGTTATAAGAACAAAATAATTTTTTCGGGTAAAATAAGTATTTTTTTCAAAAAATGCAGTTTTGCCGCATTTTGATGGCGCACCCACATTAAATCTAGTTTTTGACATGTTTATATGTTCAATTTGACAAAATAAAATTCTTCATTTGAATCAGGATATAAAAATTTACATTAGATAAAGTTTTGATATTTTTCCGATAACTTTCATATTTTAATGAATAGTAAAAACACGCTATATTTTAATTAAAAACAACTTTTTTCATCATAATATCTTATGTGGTTAAATTATAATATTGAATGGTTTTAAAGTATAAATAGAATATATTTTTACCATTTAATATAATTTATGTCATTAGCATTGATTTTACCTTGAATTCGTAGGTTAAATCAATTCAATCTTTTGCAATGTTTTAAAGAAAAACCAGTTTTCTTTCGACAATGGGATTAATTTTAATTTAATTTCTGCATCTTTTGTGTATTGAATTTGGAAAAATGGATTAAATATTTGGAATCATTGGGTCCGAATTATGTTAATAAGCTACTTTTTATTTTTGGGAATTATGAATAGTAATTATGGTAAATTTTATTTACCATAGTTAAAGGTAAATCGGGTAATTAAGGGTAAATATAATATTTTAAAATTACCCTAACAAAGGTCAAAATCCTATTGGATGACTAAAAATCGACCCATATCACCTAAGGGTCGGATTAGATTCATTTAATTAAATTTTTTCAATGAAAATAATTTAATTATTATTAAAACCAAAGAATGTGACAACATGTCACTTTCTTAAATTATATAAGTATAATAATTTTAATCTAGTGATAAACTTCATGAAACTTCAAACATGAATAGTCTCCAGAAATATAATACAATTATCTAAATCATAGGAATTTATTTAGAATTTTTAGGGATTAAATAATTATCATTTATTATGATACAAAGATGATGCAGTAATTATCTTATTAATGAAATATTGACATAATTGATGTTATAAATACCCAAATAAATGTAATTTGAGACTTTTTATGAATTACACTAATTTCCTAGGTTACTATGATATATTAGTGTTGATGTAATCAACTTGGTTCGAACATATAATTCTTTTATGACTTTCACAAAAATCATATATCAAATAGTGTCAAAATTGACACAAAATAGTTTTTAAATCAAATATTATATTACTAATTGTTATTTTATTCCTAAAAATCTAAGGTTCGTCCACATGACTTAGATAAGGATATATATATTAATAATAAACAATTTGGGGTTCGTTTGACATGTTATAGTAAGTGTATTAACCATATAGTGAAAGAAAACAAAAAGACACGGTAAAAGTTAAATTATTTAACTTAGAGTTAAATCTAATTGATAAGGTTAAAATAATATCCTAAACTTGTCTAAATCCTATTGGTTGATAGTATTTCGACCCATACCCACTTTAGATTCTAAATAAGACCCTTTGGAACCATTATAAACCGATTTTGACTTTAATATAAAATAATATTTTGAGATATTCCTAAGGTGCCCCTCTCCTCCCTTATAAAAGGGCACCTCCTCCCCCTCCTCCTCACACCAATTTGAGCACTCAAGCTCATCCAACCCCTGCCATTTTCTCCTCTAAACTTCCCTAGAATAATCCTAGAGGTCCTTGTCTTATTCAAAGACCAATCTTAGTTCCCTAAGTGGAGGATTCAAAGAAGCGTTCCAAAGTAGAGGTAATATCCATTACCGATCTTTTCAATTTCTTTCTTCTTCAACTTCTTCTTCTTTAGTTGTTTCATGATAAAGTAATAACATCAGTATTACTTACATACTGATATGTTATTATAAATATGAAACAACCCTAATTCACCTTCTATCCATCCTATGGAAAAATGAAATCACCGCGCGTGCGTACGTACGGAATACCGTCTCCGCGCCGTGGTGTAATCTATTTTCCACCATCACCTTACAAGGATGGTTATAATGGTGTAATGAGTAACTATTTATGATTATTATAAATTAATATTGATGCTGAAATAATATATATATACTCCAATACAATTCCACGATCATAGTAACGATATCTTCACTCGTGCGTACGTACGGAATATCGTCTCCACGATGTGATGCGACTCGTTCTACATGATCATAATTACATAGTAATTATATAAATGAATTGAATGAATAAATATGATATATTTTACACTAATACCATTCTGGATATAAGGTATCTATAACCTTAAAAGAAGAATAAGAATTTATTCGGCAAAACACGCATAAGAACAAAAGGCAATAAAGACCCGAGTAACAAGTAACAATGAAATATTACTAACAAGAAGCTAAGAATATGAACATATATGATATCATATCAATATTTATGATTCTGGAATAAGTCAATAACATTATTTAAACCATTATACAGGAGCTTTGGACACGTACAAAGCAAATCGGACCTAAGGTAAGGGAAATATCACAATCTCATTTTTATCCGAGATTGTTTATTCGTAAGTATTTATTGGGGTGTATTTTATCATCCAAATCCATGTTCCATCAATATTTAATATTGTTTCCATCCAATTACACTAGTTTAAATCCAATTTTACCCTTCGGTGAGTTTTTAGTAAATAATATGAAAGTAATCTTTTGTCGTTTTTTTTTCGTACGAGGTACTTTTTGACTTTTCCGACAAAAGTACGAAGAATGTTTTTTTTAACTTATACGGAATGAATGGATTTCTCAAAAATTATTTCCAAGAAGCATCATTTACAAGTATTCAAGTTTATTTTTAATCAACTTCTTTTAGTTTAAAATTGTATGACATGTTAAGAAAGGCAAAGTGTTTTTGAAGTAGAAAGGATATTTTCCTCAAGAATGGAGTTCAAGTATTTTATCAAAATTATTTTCCATCTAAGATAATAAAAGGGTTCTGTTTTTATCCCTATTATTACATGGATTTGATTATGTTGTGATGGAAATATTTTTATTAATTCCTTTATCTTATATGAATTGTTTTATGATGTCATATTGTTTAAGAATCCCATTTTTATTACATGGGTTACGCTATGATGTATGGTTTATGATTATGTGGCACACATAAGAAAGGATTCATTATAAGATGGGTGGGACCTATATCTCCCTCCAATGAATTGGGTAAAGATTTTATATCTCATGAGATAGACATGGCTGGAACAGTAGGTTATACCGGTTCAGTGAAACAGGACTGGAACGAGGGTGACTCGGTTCAGAAAGGGACTTTGTCCACTAAGATAGTCTTGGCAATGAGTCATGACTAACAAGAAATGATTTTCCATGATTATGTGTGCATTCCACAAAGTTTCAAGTTTCATGTTATGATTATGGGGATCTCATTTTCACTTCTATGATTTATTCCATGTTAATATATTATGATCTCTTTTGTAGGATATGATTTTCAAAAAGATATGATATGATTTTTATTTCCATTATTTGCCCTTGCTGAGAATTTGAGCTCACCCTTTTATGTTTTCTTTTCCCCAGGTTAGGAAGATGGATATTAAGTAGAATATGCTAAAGGGACCCTAGATATGATGAAATAAATAGGAGACACTGTAGAAGATTTATGAACCAGTTGTTTTTGTTTCCCAGTTTCTAAAGACACTATACCTATACGGTCCTTTGTGGTTTTGTCATATGTTGTATTAAGTGTGCTTCAATTTTGAAGTATTAACAATGTATGTAAAGTATGGTTCGTTATAGTTGGTATCAGAGGAAAGGTATAGTCAACCTTTGGAAACTAGGATGTGAAAGCCTTAGTAAGAACCCTAAGGATAAGTCTAAGCATAGAACACAATCTTAGTGTTTTAGAAATGGCCATGAATACCCTAGGATAAGACCTTAAGTGTGAAATTTTATTCTTGATTATGTGGTTTTCCTATTATAATTAGTGTTGCTCAAACTATTCTTCTTGGTTTTAGTCAATGGCTAGAACCCGAAGGAACCGTGTTAATGCGGAATGCGATGGGCAATGCAATGATTGTCCCCCTGAGCAACCAAACGATATGGGAGCTGGAATGAAAAATCTTGTAGCCATGCTCACACAACTTTCTCAAGCTATGAATCATGCAGGACTTCCAAACAAGCAAAGGAAGGAGCAAAATTCTGTTGAATCCTTCATGAGGCAGCGTCCGCCTTCTTTCAGTGGGTCTACTGATCCATTAGTTGCTGAACAATGGATTAGTACTACTGAAAAGATATTTTCAGTTCTTCAATGTTCTGAACATGATAAAGTCATCCTAACAGTGTATCGTTTGGAAGGAGATGTTGATCAATGGTGTAATATTATTAAGAATACGAGGAAAAGGGATGAAATTGAGTCTATGGAATGGGACGAGTTCAAGAACTTATTTTTCAATAAGTACTTCCCTCGTATTCTCCGAACAAAGATAGAGAAAGAGTTTCTTTAACTGAAGCAGAGGGATGATGAATCTATTGGTACCTATGAAGCAAATTTTACAAGACTTGCAAGGTACGCTTCTGGTATTATTATCCAACCTGAGAGTAAGATCGATCGATTCTTTAGTGGCTTAAAACCAAGTCTTCGAAGGGCGTTAGCCATAAGGGACTTCAATAGCTACGAGGAAATCGTTCGATGTTCTCTCAAAGTCGAGATGGAGATTGGAGTAACCCATCAGTCACATGGGTTTGATAAGAAGAGGAAGATGGAATTAAAAGGAAAATCTAAAGAGCACACTGAAAAGAATATGAGCTTTCCCTTATGCTCAAAGTGTGGAAAGAAACATGGAGGTAGTTTTCTTAAAGGGACAAGTAAATGTTTCAAATGTGGAAAGGAAGGTCATCGGGCATTTGAATGCCGCGATAATGGGAAGAAGATGTCTAATGATGCAAAAAAAGGAAGGGATACACAGAATGAACCTACTACACTTCAATGTTTCAAGTGCAAGGAGATGGGGAATTATGCCAATCAATGCCCAAATCCAAGGGTTGATGATGATGGTCGACGTCAACAAAATCTTAAGGCTAAAGACAAAGGAAAGTCACATGCAATTTCTATCAGCGATGTGGAGTACGATAACGAAGTGGTGAAAGGTACACTTATCATCCACTCTAAAGTAGCAAATGTTTTATTTGATTCTAGATCCACCCACTCTTTTATTTCTGAAAAATTTTCTAAGGGTATCACCGTATTACCTCAACAATTAGATGTTGAGTTAGCTGTGACAACACCTAATGGCACAACAGTCGCATCAAAAGTTTATAATTCTTCTCCGATCGAAGTTTGTGGGAAAGTGCTTCCTGCAAATCTTGTGATCCTTCCTTTAGTGGAATTTGATGTGATTCTTGGCATGGATTGGCTTTCTCTACATGGATCTCATATCAATTGCCAAAGAAGGGAAGTCACATTTCATATTCCAGATCAATCTACGATCGTCTATCGATGCAAGGATGAATATAACCTTCCAGTGGAAATTACTTCCATCTTATGGGTCTTGATACCACTAAATGAAGGTTATTTATCTCAAATGGTTGGTGAGAAACTTATGATTAAGAATATTCCCATCGTACGGGAGTTTGATGATGTCTTTCCGGAGGAATTACCAGGTCTTCCACCAAATCGTGAAGTTGATTTTTCAATAGAACTCGTACCGGGTGCTTTGCCTATTTCAAAGACACCTTATAGAATGGCCCCAATTGAGTTGCAGGAATTGAAGAAACAACTCCAAGAGAATCATTATAAGGGATTCATATTCCCTAGTGCGTCACCTTGGGGAGCACCTGTTTTATTTGTTAAGAAGAAAGATGGATCAATGAGACTCTGCATTGATTATCGAGAACTTAACAAGATCACTATCAAGAACAAATATCCTCTCCCATGCATTGATGACTTATTTGACCAACTACGCGGAGCTCAATACTTTTCCAAGATTGATCTTCGTTCAGGGTATCATCAATTAAGGGTCAAAAGGGAGGATATACCAAAGACGGATTTCCGTACAAGGTATGGACACTATGAATTTATAGTGATGCCATTTGGTCTTACTAATTCCCCTGCTATCTTCATGGATATAATGAATAGAGTCTTTAGAGACTATCTTGATCAATTTTTGGTAGTCTTTATAGACGATATTCTTGTCTATTCAAAGAGAAAGGAAGAGCATGAAGATCACTTGAGAATTATATTAAAGACCCTGAGAAAGGAGAAGCTTTATGCCAAATTTACCAAGTGTGAATTTTGGCTTCAAAAGGTTGAATTTTTGGGTCACATAATCTCAAAAGAGGGGATATCTGTGGATCCAGAAAAAACAGAGGTTATCGAAAGATGGTCAAGACCAACAACAGTAACTGAGATCCGAAGTTTTCTTGGTTTGGCTGGATATTATCGACGTTTTGTAAAGGATTTTTCACGATTATCTAATCCACTCACCAAGTTGACTCGGAAAGGAGTTAAGTTTGTTTGGACAGAGGAATGTGAAGAGAATTTCAAGGAGTTGAAAAGAAGGTTATCCAGTGCACCTGTGCTC
Source organism: Viscum album (assembly GCA_963277665.1). Taxonomy (NCBI): domain Eukaryota; kingdom Viridiplantae; phylum Streptophyta; class Magnoliopsida; order Santalales; family Viscaceae; genus Viscum; species Viscum album. Next base: position 1,114,906,721 of record OY728147.1, read on the forward strand.
ACACTGCCTTGTAGTGGAGAAAGGTTTGTGATCTACAGTGATGCATCCAAGAAGGGATTGGGGTGTGATCTTATGCAAAATGATATGGTGATAGCTTATGCCTCACGACAGTTGAAAATCCATGAGAAAAATTACCCAACTCATGATTTGGAGTTGGTTGCGGTAATCTTTGCATTAAAGATTTGGAGGCATTACCTTTATGGTGAAAGGTGTGATATTTATACTGATCATAAAATTTTAAAGTATATTTTCACACAAAAGGAGTTGAATATGCATCAAAGAAGATGGTTGGAGCTGATTAAGGATTACAACTGCTCAATCCATTACCACCCTGGGAAAGCAAACAAGGTGGCAGATGCATTAAGTCGATAAGACCATGCTAGTTTATCCATGATGAGGATCAAAAAGGATCCAATATTTATGGATTTACAAAGGATGGATCTTGGAATTATAATGGAAGGGGAAAATCTTATCTTTCTCAAATGAATGTTCAACCATCTATACATGTGAAGATTAAAGAGGCACAGAAAGAAGATGTTGAGTTACAAAAGAAGGTGAGAAATGTTCCTGAATTCAACCTTGATTGTGATGGGATAATAAAGTTCAGGAATCGGGTTTGTGTTCCTCCCATCCCCGAATTAAAGAAGGAGCTGCTGGATGAGGCTCATAGTTCATCATTCTCTATTCATCCTGGAAGCACGAAGATGTATAGGGACCTGAAAGAGTACTTCTGGTGGGATGGCATGAAAAGAGATGTTGCTGAATATGTCTCTCGATGCTTGGTTTGTCAACAAGTTAAAGCTGAGAGACAAAAGTCTAAGGTGATGTTACAACCATTACCCATACCCGAATGGAAATGGGAAAACATCACTATGGACTTTGTCACAGGACTTCCTAAAACATCCAAAGGCAACAATGCTATTTGGGTCATAGTTGATCGTCTTACAAAGTCTGCACACTTCATTGCTATTAGAGAGGATTTCTCTCTAGATCAGCTTGCCAGGATATATGTAAAGGAAGTGGTAAGATTTCATGGAGTACCACTTTATATTATATCTGATCGGGATCTGAGATTTACCTCGAAGTTCTGGCGAAGTCTTCAGTATACTCTGGATACAGAGTTGAGTTTCAGCACTGATTATCATCCCCAGACAGATGGTCAGTCTAAAAGAAAAATTCAAACCCTAGAAGATATGTTGAGATCTTACTCTATGGATTCCAAAGGAGGTTGGGATCAACACCTACCTTTGGTGGAATTTTCTTATAATAATAGCTTTCACTCCAGTATTCAGATGGCTCCTTATGAAGCTCTCTATGGAAAGAAATGCAGGACTCCAACTTTCTGGGATGAAGTTGGGGAAAGAAAGCTATTAGGACCTGATCTCATTGATGAAATGGCAGAAAATGTTAGATCTATTCAACAACATATAAGAGCATCTCAGAGTCGACAGAAAAGTTATGCCGACAACCGAAGAAAAGACCTAGAGTTTGAAGTGGGAGATAAAGTGTTCTTACGAATATCTCCCTGGAAGAGGGTTATGAGATTTGGAAAGAAGGGGAAGTTGAGCCCTAGATATATCGGTCCTTTCGAAATACTGGATCGTGTTGGAAAGGTAGCTTACCGATTGGCGCTTCCACCGAATATCTCTCAATTTCACGATGTGTTCCATGTATCTCTCCTGAGAAAGTACATACCAGATCCTTCACATGTACTTAGCTCAGAAGTTGTACCGCTGGAGCAAGATCTTTCTTATGAAGAATAGCCGATAGAGATTATGGATCATAGCGAAAAAGTCTTACGAAACAAGACCACTCGCTTGGTGAAAGTTTTATGGAGGAACCACCAATTAGAAGAAGCTACATGGGAGCTTGAGGATATGATGAGGGAGAAGTATCCTCATCTGTTTGTTACAAAGTGACGAATTTCGAGGGCGAAATTCTTTTTAAGGGGGGTAGAATGTAACACCCGAGATTTTTATGAGTAATATTTTGTTTTTATATATCATCAAAGGAATCTTTCACTACACACTTGCTTGACTTACTTTACACGCAATTGCGACCTTCCTCGATAGCTTGTGTTGTACGCAATACCGAGTTTTACTAAACAACGATATATTATTATAATATTGTTATGAACTAGCCGTTATGAATAGTGTTAACTAAATTTTGAATTTTATAACATTATTATTCATCTTACACATTTCTAGAACATGTTATAAGAACAAAATAATTTTTTTGGGTAAAATAAGTATTTTTTTCAAAAAATGCAGTTTTGCCGCCTTTTGATGGCGCACCCACATTAAATCTAGTTTTTGACATGTTTATATGTTCAATTTGACAAAATAAAATTCTTCATTTGAATCAGGATATAAAAATTTACATTAGATAAAGTTTTGATATTTTTCCGATAACTTTCATATTTTAATGAATAGTAAAAACACGCTATATTTTAATTAAAAACAACTTTTTTCATCATAATATATTATGTGGTTAAATTATAATATTGAATGGTTTTAAAGTATAAATATAATATATTTTTACCATTTAATATAATGTATGTCATTAGCATTGATTTTACCTTGAATTCGTAGGTTAAATCAATTCAATCTTTTGCAATGTTTTAAAGAAAAACCCGTTTTCTTTCGACAACGGGATTAATTTTAATTTAATTTCTGCATCTTTTGTGTATTGAATTTGGAAAATTGATTACATATTTGGAATCAGTGGGTCCAAATTATGTTAATAAGCTACTTTTTATTTTTGGGAATTATGAATAGTAATTATGGTAAATTTTATTTACCATAGTTAAAGGTAAATCGGGTAATTAAGGGTAAATATAATATTTTAAAATTACCCTAACAAATGTCAAAATCCTATTGGATGACTAAAAGTCGACCCATATCACCTAATGGTAGGATTAGATTCATTTAATTAAATTTTTTCAATGAAAATAATTTAATTATTATTAAAACCAAAGAATGTGACAACATGTCACTTTCTTAAATTATATAAGTATAATAATTTTAATCTAGTGATAAAATTCATGAAACTTCAAACTTGAATAGTATCCAGAAAGCTAATACAATTATATAAATCATATGAATTTATTTATAATTTTTATGGATTAAATAAATATCATTTATTATGATACAAAAATGATGCAGTAATTATCTTATTAATGAAATATTGACATAATTGATGTTATAAATACCCAAATAAATGTAATATGAGACTTTTTATGAATTAAACTAATTTTCTAGGTTACTATGATATATTATTGTTTATTTAATCAACTTGGTTCGAACATATAATTCTGTTATGACTTTCACAAAAATCATATATCAAATAGTGTCAAAATTGACACAAAATAGTTTTTAAATCAAATATTATATTACTAATTGTTATTTTATTCCTAAAAATCTAAGGTTCGGCCAAATGACTTATATAAGGATATATATATTAATAATAAACAATTTGGGGTTCGTTTGACATGTTATAGTAAGTGTATTAACCATATAGTGAAAGAAAACAAAAAGACACGGTAAAAGTTAAATTATTTAACTTAGAGTTAAATCTAATTGATAAGGTCAAAATAATATCCTAAACTTGTCTAAATCCTATTGGTTGATATTATTTAGACCCATCCCCACTTTAGCTTCGAAATAAGACCCTTTGGAACCATTATAAACCGATTTTGACTTTAATATAAAATAATATTTTGAGATATTCCTAAGGTGCCCCTCTCCTCCCTTATAAAAGGGAACCTCCTCCCCCTCCTCCTCACACCAATTTGAGCACTCAAGATCGGCCAACCCCTTCCATTTTCTCCTCTCCACTTCCCTAGAATAATCCTAGAGGTCCTGGTCTTCTTCAAAGACCAATCTTAGTTCCCTAAGTGGAGGATTCAAAGAAGCGTTCCAAAGAAGAGGTAATATCCATTACCGATCTTTTCAATTTCTTTCTTCTTCAACTTCTTCTTCTTTAGTTGTTTCATGATAAAGTAATAACATCAGTATTAATTACATACTGATATGTTATTATAAATATGAAACAACCCTAATTCACCTTCTATCCATCCTATGGAAAAATGAAATCACTGCGCGTGCGTACGTACGGAATACCGTCTCCACGCCGTGGTGTAATCTATTTTCCACCATCACCTTAAAAGGATGGTTATAATGGTGTAATGAGTAACTATTTATGATTATTATAAATTAATATTGATACTGAAATAATATATATATACTCCAATACAATTCCACGATCATAGGAACGATATCTTCATTCGTGCTTACGTACGGAATACCGTCTCCACGATGTGATGCGACTCGTTCTACATGATCATAATTACATAGTAATTATATAAATGAATTGAATGAATAAATATGATATATGTTACACTAATACCATTCTGTATATAAGGTATCTATAACCTTAAAAGAAGAATAATAATTTATTCGGCAAAACACGCATAATAACAAAAGGCAATAAAGACCCGAGTAACAAGTAACAATGAAATATTACTAACAAGAAGATAAGAATATGAACATATATGATATCATATAAATATGTATGATTCTGGAATAAGTCAATAACATTATTTAAACCATTATACAGGAGATTCGGACACGTACAAAGCAAATCGGACCTAAGGTAAGGGAAATATCACAATCTCATTTTTATCCGAGACTGTTTATTCGTAAGTATTTATTGGGGTGTATTTTATCATCCAAATCCATGTTCCATCAATATGTAATATTGTTTCCATCCACTTACACTAGTTTAAATCCAATTTTACCCTTCAGTGGGTTTTTAGTAAAGAATATGAAAGGAATCTTTTGTTTTTTTTTCGTACGAGGTACTTTTTGACTTTTCCGACAAAAGTACGAAGAATTTTTTTTTTAACTTATACGGCATGAATGGATTTCTAAAACATTATTTCCAAGAAGCTTAATTTACAAGTATTCAAGTTTATTTTTAATGAACTTCTTTTATTTTAAAATTGTATGACATGTTAAGAAAGGAAAAGTGTTTTTGAAGTAGAAAGGATATTTTCCTCAAGAATGGAGTTCGAGTATTTTATCAAAATTATTTTCCATCTAAGATAATAAAAGGGTTCTGTTTTTATCCCTATTATTACATGGATTTGATTATGTTGTGATGGAAATATTTTTATGAATTCCTTTATCTTATATGAATTGTTTTATGATGTCATGTTGTTTAAGAATCCCATTTTTATTACATGGGTTACGCTATGATGTATGGTTTATGATTATGTGGCACACATAAGAAAGGATTCATTATAAGATGGGTGGGACCTATATCTCCCTCCAATGCATTGGGTAAAGATTTTATATCTCATGAGATAGACATGGATGGAACGGTAGGTTATAACGGTTCAGTGAAACAGGACTGGAACGAGGGTGACTCGGTTCAGAAAGGGACTTTGTCCACTAAGATAGTCTTGGCAATGAGTCATGACTAACAAGAAATGATTTTCCATGATTATTTGTGCATGCCACAAAGTTTCAAGTTTCATGTTATGATTATGGGGATCTCATTTTCACTTCTATGATTTATTCCATGTTAAGATATTATGATCTCTTTTGCAGGATATGATTTTCAAAAAGATATGATATGATTTTTATTTCCATTATTTGCCCTTGCTGAGCATTTGAGCTCACCCTTTTATGTTTTCTTTTCCCCAGGTCAGGAAGATGGATATTAAGTAGAATATGCTAAAGGGACCCCAGATATGATGAAATAAATGGGAGACACTGTAGAAGATTTATGAACCAGTTGTTTTTGTTTCCCAGTTTCTAAAGACACTATACCTATATGGTCCTTTGTGGTTTTGTCATATGTTGTAATAATTGTGCTTCAATTTTGAATTATTAACAATTTATGTAAAGTATGGGTCGTTATAATAACATCTTGGTTAATTTTTCATCGTGATATTAAAGTAGTTATAGAATTAGAATTGTTAATTTTTGAATTAAGTATGATTTTATTTAAAAATTAAATTAATAATATTTATAAACATATATTAAATAATTGGAATTCATTTTTAAATTCTACACATCAAAAAATGGTTAGGGTAAATTTTTGGGATTTTTCTAAAATTCATGATTTTTCAATGAATATCTGTATAATCAAATTATCAGTAAAATACACTATTTATGACATCATAAGTGATGAAAGGCCACTTTTTTCGAACTCACAGTCCATTATTTCTATTTTAGGTCACATGAACTAAGAATATTCATAATATTGGGAAAAAATATTATAATAATCATTAAAATAATGACAAATACCCCTCTCATCCACTATAAATACCACCCTCACTCCCCTCTTCATCCCACACCTCTAAACCCTTTATCAATGCCTAATTTAGAACTAATACTCCTCCCAAGGCTCTCCCCCACGTCCTAGAGCTTCTGGTCTCTCCAAAAGACCAAAACCAAAGCTCTTAAGAAGGATCTCTAGGAGAATAGATCAAGAGGTAAACATCCTCTTTTATTTTCTTTATTTTATTTCATTATATGATATTCTTTTCCTTTACATTTGGTTTATGTTGGGATATTTCATTCCATATCCCCCCATATAGTCCATATTATGTATGATTGATGAGACATCCACTTTCTCTCATCAAACTATTTTTATGAAATTTTAAGAGACATCGTTAGGCTCCCAATTTTTCGTGAGAAATTTCTCAAGTTTTCTTTTATTTCAAGATTCCTTATTCTTATTTCTTCACCTACTATTATCCAAGAGGCATGAATGCTACATAATGAGGTATATTATGGATGTTCTTATGTTCATTTAAAATTCATCATCATTCTTCTACTCCTCCCCCACTTATTCAAGGAATTAAAAACATTGTCCATGATGTGTCGAATTACCGACATTGTGGAGGATGTGATTTCATTTTTCTTTAAATATTTCATGCTTGGTCATGAAACAATTTTTATGGTTGAACCAGGTTATAATATATTTATAATTTATTATCAATGGTTCTTTAATTCTTTTGTACACATGATTTTAATTTATAAAACAAAATGTAGTCGTTATTATCAAAGAACCACTAAAATGATCTAAACGAATATCAATAATGTTTTAACTTATGAATCATCCTCATGTAAGAATTAAAAATGATAAATGGTATAATTTATGTTATTGGATATATTTAAATACTACTCCAATACAATTCTGGAGTTTCACTTCCATTCAACAAGAACATTCATCATGAACCAATCTTGGAAATCATGTAAAGAACTCACCCAAAAACAGTGCAGGGAACAAAATAATAACAATTAAAAGGTGAAATGATGTTATTAAATTATCATATTAGATCTTATAAACAAGAAAATGTTTCTGTAAAATAATAATAAAACTTTTTTAACCATTATACAATAATTTTAAACAATTTTTAAGTAAGACAAGCATGAGGTAAGGGGATTCTTAACCCGATTTCCATCTTTTGGGTTAACCTTATTCTTTATTATTTATGTGGTATTTAAAATTTTTGGGTGATGAGTTCTGATTATACTATGTTTAATTATGTATATATACAGATTATATACATATTAAATCCACTCTATTAAGTCTCACTTCAATTATATGATATTTATAAGGGACTTTTCTTTTAAAATCCTCTTTTAAAACTCTGTTTTACAAAATTCAAAATCAATGTTTTTATGATAATATTCATGTTGTATGATTATGTTTTGGATATTTTTAATTGTTTATGATGAGTTTTGGGACCTATATTTCTCTCCAATTCATTGGTTATGTGTAAGTTGTAGGTTGGTTGTATGGTTCTCCATTTGTAACTGTGATGGTTACACAAATTGTAGGGTAGCCATGAGGGTTACAAATTATAAAGTAGATGTGAGTGTTAAAATATTATGTAAGTAATGCCTCAAGATACCTTAATGATTATATTTATGTTCTAATTATTTGTGTGGATCTTTAGTAAATCTAATTTTACACAAATTAAGTATATATGGGTGACAATCATGTCTTTTGAAAATGTTTTCATACGTAACGAGTATTCATGGACTAATGTGCTCTTTCCTTATTTTTCATCCCTTACTAAGCTTTTGTGATCATCCCAAGTTTTTAAATTATTTTCATATGTTATTATATGTTTATGAAAAACAAGTAATCCATGTTAAATGTTGAAGAATTGTCATGGATTCATGTTTAAGTGTTAATGTTTTATATCTTGAAAAAAATGGAAACTGTTTTTTTATGGTATTTACTATGTAACAATGTGTAATGTTATGAATGTATTATGTCCCAATTCTCTAAATATCTAAACATTAAAAGATCCTCAATGTAATAGGAAGTGTTTTCTTTATTAAATTCAAGATTATGTATGTAATAAGGCAAATTCCTTATATTTATTATTAAAAATAGAGGGAAAATTACATGAGATCTTAGGGGAATATAAAAAAGACTAAATTGGAGAATAATATAATGAGGGATATAATAATGATCTCGATTTTTAAAGAATGGGGTGGAGAGGTTGGTATTTAATGAAAAATTAGGTGAATTTTTTATTATTCATCAAATATAGCCTTTGGAAATCCTGGTTTTGGAAAACAAATTTTCCATGGGATTCCCATTGTTTTGATTGATGGTTTACAATAATAAGGAGGTGGTTTTTTTTAAATTTTTTATTTTTAGAATGAAACAACATTATTTTTAATCTTATTTATCTATGGGAACATAATTGTTCCACAAAATATTGTTTTTAAAAACCTTAGTTTTCATTATATAATTTTAAAAAGTATTCATAGTTTTGGGTATGAATTTTAATTTATTAAAATACATTATATTAATAAAACAATTTCATGGATTCACTAACATTAATTATTAAATCATTATTACATATTTATAGATTCGTAAAATTTACTAAATACGCGAAATTGTATTTGTAACTAGTCACTAAAAATAATTTATTTTAAAAAATTCTAAAAAATTTACACTTAACTAATTTCCACATATTGAGTGAAATTATAATGCTTATTTTTTTAAAATAAATTCCTAGGTATGATAAATTTTTATTTAAGTAAATTTTTTATATTTTCTATGTAATACTGTTTGGAAAGGGAAACATGTTATTTATTCAATTTATGGAATTTAAAATTTTATAATATGATATGTATTGATTCATAAATTCTATATGGACATATAATGAAATATTTAAAATATAATTAAAATAATTTTGAATTTTCTTTTATGTTGGAATTTTACAATTATATTGGCTCTTATTAGTGTTAAAATGATCATATAATGGTCACATTGCAACAAAAATGTAACTGTTGGATCCAAAAGGTTACATTTACCTTCATACCCTATGTATACTTCACCTTTATCATACCTATCCATTTACAAATTCACTTAAAATGTCTCTACTCTTAGAATTATAGTGTATATCATATTCATAAGAAATATCTTTCATTCTACTAAGGAGTGATAATCATGGTATAATTTTGGCCTCATGAGTCTTCCTTAGTGTCTTCACTTTTATTTAGTGTTTATATCTTTAAAATATTATTTACTATTATTTATAATTTTATTTGATGATGTGTAATGGCCCTATGAAATTGAATACTCTTTCTTTATTCTTAAATTATTAAAAAAAATATTTATTCTGAAACATGAATTTTTTAATAATAGAAGGTCTTTTAAGGTTGCTATGGGAATGGGTTCGTATTTCTAATCCAACAAATGAGAGGTATTATATCAATATTCTGAAAATAGAATCATATTATCATATCTTAGAAGTAATGGGAGTGTATGACCATATGCCTTCCCATATCTTCGAAATCATCTAGCTTATTCTCTCTGCATCTAATGATAACCGTTAAAATATTTTGGTGGAAACTATATGGTGGGATAGACATCACCTAAAACTGTAGTTACTTATCTTAGTGAAACAGAATTAAATATTTATGAAGTCACACATAAATTAACTACATTTTAACTATTGATAATTAAAATTCAATATTTCCCCATTGAGAAAGGTTATAAATTATTTATAAAATTTTAGGAAACTTATTGAAATAAATAGTTGAATATTGGTTTGCTTTTGGATAGAAATGATACAAATTGTAGTATCTAATGATGTAGATTCTCAATATACAAGAGGGGGGTGAATTGTATGCTTTAGAAAATTCCTTTGGAACTTTTAAATATGTTAATATTTAACAAAGTTAAACAAGGTAAATTCACAAAACCTCTTATTTATACAAACTTGCTTGATTCTGGAAATATGGTTCCAGAAATAAAACATAAGAAAAGCTTACAAAGACAAAGATTCTACCATAAAGCGTATAGAATCTTACAAATCAGAGTACAAGTACAAGAATGTATAAAACAGTTATACTTTCCTCAACACCAAAATTCAGGAAAAAACTTGAAACAATATAAGTAACAAGTAGTAAATATTTCAACCCAAAGAGAAGGGTATCCAAAAAACTTGGATAAAGGTCCCTTGATTTATACATTCAATAAATTATGTCTTACCCACACTAGGGTAATCCCTCGATACAAATATCGGAGTCTATCTTGCTATCCCCGCAAGACCTAGAACTTCAAGGTAGTCGGCACCTCTATCTTCTTATCCTCAGAAGCCCTTGAATGTACTCAGCAAAATTCGGAGTTGCACGAAGCAATTCTGAACAAGATGTTCAGTATGCACAAAGCATGAGATTCTCTCTATAGATATCACTTTAGCAGTATGTAATCTCTATAGTTTAAGAACAGTGGTGAGCTCTTTCAAATGAGTTTCTATTTATAGGCTCATCTTCAACCGTCGTCTCCCTCCTCCAATGGTCATATTTTTCTTTGAAAATCTAAGGGACCTATACATGTGTCACTCAAACAAAGGTCGGTTAGTAACTGAATGCACAACATCATTTTATAACCAAAACATGAGTGACAAAAAATATGGTTACTTAACTAAATTCATTTTTCAAAATGTAAGGAAATAAAAGTTTGGAGTCTAAATAAAAACTATTTGGTGTCTATAATACATGAATATTATAAGTCTGTTTTCATAAAGAATTTGGAACCTGAATTTTATAGAATTAAAGATTCTGAATTTCAAGTAAATTTGAAGTCTGAATTCATAAGAAATCGAAGTCTAAACATTTTAATGTTCGGAGTCTTAATTCATAAGAATTCGGAGTCTGAACATAGAAATATAGGAGTTTGAATTCATAAGAATTCAGTATCTGAACTTAGAAAGTTCAGAGTTTTAATTCATAATAATTCGGCGTCTGAACATATAAAGTTTGAATTCTTAATTCATAAGAATTCAGAGTTTGAACTCTGAAAGTTCGAAGTCTGAATTCAGAGAATTCGGAACCTCAATTCGGATCCTAAAAACATAATTCTCTATATCTAAGAATTTATAAGATTTCTATGTTTTAGTTACAAATATGTATTTTATACTTAGACATAATATGAACAATGAAAAACATGGTAAGGATAAATTTTCCTTGGGGAAGGAAAATTTCCCTTATCCAGTAAAACATAATTTTCCTTATGATAAGGTGTTTGTGATTTTCAAAACAAGAAGGAATGGAAAATTCATAAGGAAGCATTATTGACTCAACAATATCCCCCTTTTTGGAAATCACAAAAATCCTTACAAAAAAGAATATAAGGACTTAGAAAATATTTTACTGGTCTTTGAAAGTAAAATTTATCTCACTTATCACATTGGAAAATATGAATACGACTAACTCCCCCTTAGGTTTTGGACACACTAAGGATCGTATTCTAGATTTCTGGATTGAGACTTAGAATTTTATTACATACGAAAATCTTCTTGGATAAGAACTCTCCCTTAGATGAAATCCCCCTTAGGGAAATTTATTCTTTCCTTAGTATTCTTTTTTACTTTCTACCCCTTTTTTATTTTCAAAAATGATTAAAGGGAAAGGAAAAGAAAATATGGTACCTGAAATATTAGTTCTATACAACCAAAAATATAAAGAGCAACCAAAAATTTCATTATGATTGTAAAAATTTGTTCAAGGAAGGAATAAAAAAAGATGGGAATTGAACAAGATTATCCTTCCTTTTATTCAGAATCAACTTCTTCACAATAATTTTTAGCTTCGTATGTTCTTTGTGATCTTCCACTGTTCATTTGAGAAGATGATCCTGATCTTCTATCTTCTTTTATAATACTTTAAGTCTTTCTTCCCGAGCATTAAGAACCTATGCCTGGGCCTTCAAGGCTATTTCCTGCTTAGAAATCTTATGTTATATCTCAATCATGAGATTCCTTTCACATTTCCATCTTTGATCAACTGAATACAGCTTCCCACTCAGATATTTTACATCATGTATCCGAGAATTCTATCCAGATTTATCTTTTCCTCAAGACTATTTGTGATATTATTGATCTTCACATCTTCGTTGTCGAATGAATTATTGACACATTCTTGAAAATCATAAAGAATTCTCATGTCTTCTATAGTTTTACTTGATCAACTGGTCATTTTCATGCAAGATCTTTTGTGAGCTTCATAGTTTATGAAAAAAATTGAAATCAGCCTCAAGCTTAACACACTTATCCATCACTATGGATACTAAATCTGATTTCTGATTCAAGGTGTGTTGAAGCATTTGGCATATGGATTCTATACTGGGAAATATTGGGATAGTTCTAAAAAGCTTCTTCAAGGACTGAACTATGAAATCATGTCCAAGGGAGGATGATTCTGAATCTGAAACTTTACTTTGTGAGGGCTCTTTCACTATTTCAACTTCCTTCCTCTGAGATGATCCACCAACTTCTTTCTTCTTCACAACAGATTTACTATGTGTATCAACAACCACCTGTTTTCCCTTATCAACCTTAAAAATGGGTTCCTCTTGGTTAGGATATTCGTGCTCAATATCAAATAGCTAAATGATTTTTTCTTCATCTATCTCTTCCTTTTCTGCTCCTGCCTCAACATCCTCTGGATGAATGAAATATCTATTGATTATTTCTTCATCAGATGGTTTTTCAACTTCATCTTCACCCTTGTCTTCATCCTTCCCAGGAGTAAAAAACTTTTAAGATTCATCTTGAGAGGTTCGGATTGAAAGATTCTCAAATGGACTTTCCTTCTCATGAAAATCATCTACTTTCTTAATAAGATCATCAGTTTCCTCACTGGATTCTTCTTCTTCTACTTCTTCAACTTTTTCTACTTATTCTACTTGGACTTTTTCCGGAGTCACATATTTCGTTCCTTGTGTCTCTAGTAAAGCTTTTACTAAGAAGGATTGCGGTACCAATATATTTTAGGAAGCTATCTGAGAAGACTTCAGAAGATATTTCACAATCTCTCCTTTAGTCATCTTTTTCTTATGTTTCTTTTCTTTTTCTTTATTTTAAAGCTCATCAGCAGTCTTTTCTTTTAAGGTTTTTGCTTCAATAGGATCCAAACCAAAGCTAGGCTCCCATGCTTTCTTTTTCTCCTTGTCTTCCCTCCATTTTCCAACTACCTCATCTGGATATGGTTTTTTCTTCTTAGGATTTGGTGGTGCGGATTGGGTTTCCTTAGCCTCTGGGGAATTTTCTTTCTCTTTTACTTCCTTCAGCATCCTCTTCCTTCTATCCCTTTTAGAAGGTTCACCCACCTCCTATTCCATCAATATGGATTCTACCCCTTATTTTGGAAAGTCATATAATTATTCAGACTCTCTGTAAAAACAAACATTCATTCTTCTGAGGATTTCATCACTCAAAAACATAACCTTACAATTCCTTGAGATTGATTTGCAAGGGATCTTGAAAGATTCTAAACACCGAACAATCATTTTTGAGAGAATGGTTGGATACATGATGATCTAAGCCTTCAAGTTTCCATTCTTTATATTCTCAATTGTAATCAAATTATGCTTAACCAGGTTAATCTTTCTTAGATTCACTAAGAAATATAGGATATACATGTCACTTATTTCAAAGTATCATTGTCCCCTTTTCTCAGAATGATAAATCCTTGAACCCACAGTTCAAGAATCTGATAATTTGTAGATAGGTGAACAATATTCAGAGTCTTTACATCTGGAATACCATGGAAATCCATAGCCTGTTCCTTAACAAAGCTTCCTTGAGCATCCGATAGCTTATGAGAACCAAACTCAACTTCACCTTCATATGGGATTCCAACCAAACTTACAGCCTTGGTATATGTAAGTGAATAAGTATTCACATAGCAGTTAAAATAAAACTTTTCTCTTCCCTCTTCCTTGAAGAATGTTACTTACTCATAAAATTATATTAACAGTTCTGGATATACCAAATCTTGAGCTCCTGGTTTCGATGTGCAAGCACTCCCCCATCCATTCAACTTGATGTTCTTTGAGATGATAAAATCATACTTAGAAAAGAAATTTGGATGTACCAACATTTCTCTGTAAATATTCCATTCAGAAATCATCTTGATAGTTGACATGTTTTTCTAGGAAGATACTTTGACAGACATTCGGAGTTGAGGAAACCTTAAAAATCTGGAATGGGAATATGTATGAGGTCAGGGATTTAGTACGCACAAGCATTAATTTCGATATGGGACAGTCATTGGGGGTCCCTTATATAGGCGTTTGAGGTGAAGATTCAACATCCATACTCAATCCAATGGTTGAAAAATCTTTAGATCAGATCTGACGGTTGAGATGATAGCCGGAATGAAATTTTGATCGAATCTTATCTTTTGAGGTTTTTTTAAGAAAGAAATTCGGATTTAAGAAAAAAAATAATACGAAAATTTAAAAACAAATGAAAATACCAACAAGTAACGGATGATTACGAAAATTTAATAAAGGAAACATACCTTTTAGATTTCTAGGATGATTATACATATTGAGGAAAATTCTTCTTGAAGAACATTAGATTCTGAAAATATTGATTACAAAAAATCTAACTATGAAAATTTTCTAAAAAAACTATGAATAATTTCCATTACAAAAATTTTAAACTGAAAAAATAAATCATTATGAAAAAAAATTTAAGTATGAAAATATTCAGTACGAAAATATTTATTATGAAAATCTAAGTATGAAAATCTTCATTAAGAAAATTTTGAAAAAAATCATTACAAAAATTTAGAACATCTTTATTATGAAAATTTAGAAAATCTTCATTACAAAAATTTAGAAAATCTTCATTACGAAAATATAAGAAATCTTCGTTACAAAAATTTAGAAAATTTTCATTACAAAAATTTAAAAATCTAACAGAAAAATTTACTCCCCCTATGAAAAGGAGTTAGTTACTATAAGGAGATAGGTTTCAACAAGAAGTTAACATTGAATATTACCTTGCTGTTATCATTACTAACTTATATTTAATGTATTCAAATCTATCGGATGGAAAAGATTTTGTGAAAATATCAGCAAGTTGATCTTGCATTATGATAAATTGAATAATGATATCTCCCTTTTGTGTGTTCTCCCTAAGAATGTGATGCCTAATATTAATGTGTTTTATATGAGAGTTATGTGTAGGGTTTTTACTTAAAGCAATGGTACTAGTATTATCACATAAAATTTTTGTTTCGGTAAAACTTATACTATAGTCTGGGAGTGTGTGTTGCATGCACAACACTTGAGCACAACAACATCCAGCTGCTACATATTCAGCTTCAGTAATGGAAAGTGCTAATAAGTTTTGATTTTTTGCATGACCAATAAACTAATGAATATCTTAAGAAATTACAAGTTCCGGATGTACTTTTCCTATCCATTCTACATCCACCAATGTAAGCATCCAAAAATATTTTTAAAACAAAATCATTTCCATAAGTGTAAAAATTCCTAGATCCATGGTTTCCTTTAAGTAGTGAAACATCCTTTTCACTGCCTTTAAATGAGATTCCTTAGGAGTGGATTGATATCTTGCACATAAGCATACTGAAAACATTATGTCTGGATGACTAGATGTCAAGTAAAGTAGACTTCCTATCATACCTCTAAAAGATGTTTTATCTACAGTTTTCCCAACTTCATCAAGATCAAGTGAATTTGAGGTACCAATGGGAGTACTTATACTCTTAGTGTTATCATATCCATACTTTTTAAGAATATATTTAATATACTTATGTTGGGATATATATATTCTTTCTGGTTTTTGAGAAATTTGAAAACCAAGAAAAAATGTTAACTCACCCATCATACTCATTTCAAACTCATATTTCATTAGATCAGCAAAGGAATCAGTTAATTATTGCTGAGTTGAACCAAATATAATGTCATCAACATAAATTTGAACAATAAAAACATTTTTATTATCTTTATTTATAAAAAGTTTTGGATTAGAATTTCCCTTAACATAATTATTTTGAAGAAAAAATCCTATAAGTCTATCATACTAAGATCGAGGGGCTTGCTAATGTCCATACAAAGATTTGGTAAGTTTATAAACATGTTTAGGATATTTTGAATCTTCAAAACCAAGAGGTTGTTCAACAAAAACTTCCTCTTGTACAAAACCATTAAGGAAAGCACATTTAACATCCATTTGAAAATGTTTGAAATTGAATAATGCTGCAAAGGCATGTAGAATACGAATGGATTCAATTCTAGCTACTGATGCATAGGTTTCTTCATAGTTTATTCCTTCTTGTTGATTATAGTCTTTAGAAACCAATGTATCTTTATTTATTAATCTGATTCCATTTTCATCACACTTATTTATGAAGAACCATTTTACTCCAATAGCATAAGTTTTCTTAGGTCTTTCAACTAAGGTCCAAATTTTATTCCTTTCGAATTCATTTAGCTCATCTTGGATAGATCTTATTTAATCATCATCACTCAAAGCATCATCAGTGATTTTTTGTTTTAATTGGGAAAGGAATGAAAGATGTTATACTTCATTTCTTAAGGAACTTCTAGTCCTTATAGGTTGATTCACATCACCAATGATACTATCACTTGAATGATCTTTTAGAAACAACTGATTTGGGTTTTGTAAACCATGTTCATCAACATAGGGTAGGAATTCTTCTAGGGTAAATGATTTAGAAATATTTTCTTGAACATTTTTTTATCAGAAGGATATTCTAACAAAATTTGACAATTAGTTTTTGAAAACACATTCGAAGATGTAGTTTGAGATTGTTTAAAAACAAAATGATTAGTTTCATCAAATTTGACATGTACTATTTCTTCAATAGTACATGTATTTTTATTGAAAACTCTATAAGCCTTAGAAGTTGTAGAGTAACCTATGAAAATTCCTTCATCATATTTTGGTTAGAATTTGTGTAGATTATCTTTAGTATTCAAAATTAATACCTTGCAACCAAAAACCTTGTAGTAGAAAAGTCTAGATTTTCTACCATTCTGTAACTCATAGAGTTTTATTATGAAAAGGTCTAATCAAAACTCGATTTATAGTATAACAAGAAGTACTTAAATCTTCATCCAAAAAATGTTTGGCTACCGAATACTCACTCAATGTGGTTCTTGTTATCTCTTGAAGAATTTTGTTTCTTCTTTCAACAACACCATTATGTTGAGGTGTTCTGGGTGGTGAGATGTTATGAGTATTGCCTTTTTCACTACAAAAGGATTCAGAATCAGAATTTTGAAATTCTCCTCTATTATCGATATGAATAGTTATCAAAGAAAGGTTTTTCTCATTTTTAACTTGGTCTCTAAAACTTTTAAAATAAGAAAAATTTTGAGATTTTTTTTTTAGAAAATAGACCCACGTAAATCTAGTGTATTCATCAACTAAGACAAATACATAATATTTGCCTCCAATGCTTCCATTTTGTGTTAGACCAAAAATATCCATATGCACTAACTGTAATGCATCAGTGGTTGAGGCTTCACCAACTGATTTAAAACTTGATTTATGTTTCTTTCCATATTGACAAAGATCACAAACTTTTGAAGAATCAAATTTAAGATCTGGTGGATCCTTAACTAGTCTTTTTATAGAGATTTTTCATAGGTTCCTAAGTTTACATTGTCCTAACCTTCTATGCCACAACCAATAATGGTCTTCCATTTCACAAAGGCAAGGTAAATCTGGGATTCTAAGGTCTTCTATGTTTAATGTGTAAAAATTCTCTTTCCTATTGGCAGAAAGAATAAACACTTCCTTGGAATTGTGTACTGAAAACTTATCATTCCTAAAATTCACAAGGTAGACTTCATCATATAATTGACTTATGCTAATAAGGTTGTGTTTAAGACCTTTAACAAATAAAACATTTGAAATCAATGTTTTTTCACGAAGAACAAGGTTACCTATACCAATAATTTTTCCCTTAGAATTATCTCTGAATGTTACTTTTCATCCTTTCATCTTGATAAAATTTTCAAAGAAGTTTTTGTTACCAATAATATTCCGGGAACATCCACTATCCATGTACCATGTATTGTTGTTGGTATTATCTTTACTTTCCAGAAAATATAAGTGTTAGACTTTCGGAACCCAAACTTTTGTGGATCCAGAAACTTCAGAAAGAAAAATCTTAGGTATCAACATTTTATTTGAAAAATATGCTTTATGAAAACCTAAAGACTATGTTTTTTTTAAGGAACAATTTTTTTTCCCAATGCCCACCACACTGACTCTTAGTGTAGAGTGGAGAACATTGAGGAACAAAATAATTGTTACTAAAAATCAGTTTTGAACTAGTATAACCAAAATCAGAATTATTAATTTGAGGTCTAATTTGGGAATACATCTTATCAAAAGTTTCCTTACCTAAGGTAAAGTTTTACAAACACTTCCTCAAGGAAAATATTTCTAACATCAGTCTAATAACTACATTTTTGTCTTCCAAAACATTTTTTTTAGCACTAGAGTTTGGATCGAAAACATTTTTCTTAGAAATCACTTTTTCTATATCCTTATAATGTTTATCCTTCTCATAATTTACTTCCTCAAGGTTTTTTGAAATACTTTCAAAATAAAGGGTTTTCTTATCATGATCTTTAAAAATATCTGATATTTCATTAGTAAGAATAGAAAGCCTTGAATTTTCCTTATGAATATTTTTCTTAACATTATAATTTTCATTCTCAAGAAGCTTAAAAAACCTAGAAACTTATTCATAGGTAGGTAATGTATTATCTTCCTCAAAAGTAGATTCTTAATCTGAAGATTTATAATATTTACTATCACTATAGTTAGCATTCAAGGATAAATTGGTTATGGATTCATCATTGTGTACCTTTTTCATTAAAAAATGATTTTCATTAGGTATCATAGCAAGTAAACCAAGATTCTTCTATACAGAAGATTCGTAATATGAGGATTCATCAGAAGAGTCTCCACCATTGTAACTCTAGGTGTCATTAGCTTTCAAGACTAGCTTAGCTTTTGTCACACCCCAACCCAACGCTTTATTTTATTTTAATTATTTTGGGTCTTGATTTTAAGATATGGTTTGAACCGGTTCTATTTTATATAAATTGGGATCTTATAAGGGTGCGCGACCGTGTGTAGTGCCCAACTTTAATAAGATAAAGTTTTATGATTTAATTTATTATTACACAGCCGCACGACTTTTCACATGATCATGCGTGCATCTATGTGCGGTGTCTGGGTGAATAATTAATTCAATTATTTTTCACCTGGTTTTTTTATTACTTTAGATTTATTATTAGTGTTATTGTTATTTAAGTTAATGGTTCAATTAAGTTATTAATATTATTATTATTATGATTGTTTCAGTTAATATTTTAATTAGTTTTCAAATATTAAATTTTGGTTATAATTGAAAAATTATCAACTTATTATTAACATCCTTTTTTTATTTATATTCCCAGTTTTATTTATTTATTTTTTATTTCAAAGTAGTTTATGATTCTTTTAATTCCCATTTTATTTTTTCCCATTAATTTTATTTTCTTTATTTTCATTTGTTTCCATTATTTTTTTTCTCTTATTATTTTTCTTTTCTTGTTTTTCCTTCTTTTCCCCTTTCCTTCTCTTGGCCCGTCGTGCTACACATGACCCCTATAACCCTAAATTAACATTGAGCTGGTCTCCTCTCCCCTGTTCCGCGCTGCCCAAATCCAAAGAACCTCTTCACAGCCTATCCTCCCTCATTCCCTATGACATCGCAACTTACCAGCACCTCTCCCCCCTTCCGGTCTGGCCAGCCTCCCTCCAGCGTGCTCCTCTCCTTCGACCGAAGCTTCGGCTCGACGACCGCCCCTCCCCTTTCTTTCCCTTCTGGCACGACTCTCCTTGTCACGGAGGTCCCTCTGGACTCCTCCCTCGTACTGCATCTCTCTCGATTGAACCACCCAGCGCCATCCTCCTTTGACGCATCAAAACCCACGTGCGCACCTCCCCTTGCTCAGCCGGACCACCCTCACATCTTCCATCCGGCGCGGCCTCCTACGGCGCACCAGACCACTACCTCTCTTCCCTTCCGACTGAATTTCTTTTGGTGCACCGCATCCTCAGCAGCCCTCGTAAACTCGGACCAGCATTTTTCACCCTCACCATAGGTGTGTTACCCTTCAATTGGATGTTTCTTATATTTTTAAGGTTGATAGGTTAGGGTTTTATGTTGAAATTGGTTCAATTTCGGTGTAATTGGTTCTTTGTTTTGATGTTAGATTTTATTTGAGTTGATTGCGGAGAATTCGGTGCGCAATTGGAGCATTGCTTTGATATTTGGGATTCCTGTCACCGAGTTAGGTGGTTCCATGTGTTATTATTAATTGATGAATTAATTTTAATTTTAATTAAATCATATTATTATTTAAATAATTTTTTGGTGTAAAGTTAGTTTTTAGAGAATGAGGAATTGATTCACACATTTAATTTTATGGCATGTGTATATGTTATAGAGTCCACTTTTTGTAAAAACTCATGTTAATTCATTTATTTTTATTTGTTCTAGAAATTGAGGAATTAATTTGTTAAATAGTGAAAATTATTTATTGAAATTCATAAGAAAATTTTCAAATTGTTTGAATAATTCAATTGGTGTATGGAGAATACTCTAGTGTGCGCTGGTTTTCAATGAGTATCATTTGAGTGTATTTTTTTGGAAAAACATTATTGCGCAAATTGGAGATGTTCTATTAAGTTTGTAATCGGTTTATTAAATTGTCTAGGTGGTGCGAAAATAGTTTTAAGAGTGTTTATTATGCGTTGGGTTTTTGAATTGGTATGTTTATAAGAGATATGGTTCATTATTTATAAAATTACACTTTGGGTCATCATGTAGTGTTTTATTAAATCATGTGGTTGGTTTATTAAAAAGTTGAAAGGGTTGTGAATTGCGTTTTAAAAATGTGTTGGTGTGCGTTGATCATAAAAGATATATATATATATATATATATATATATATATATATATATATGGTGGGTTTTGTGCGGAAGGTCTTGTGTTACCCATTGGACATTGTTTCTCTAAATTTTTCAAAGAGTTTATTAAATGGTGTGAAATTTGCTTGGAAAATGTTTTATTGTGCGTATTTTTTCGAAATGGTATTTGTGTATGTGATTTGTGGTTTGTTCAACTATTAGTCTCTTTAAACTTTCATATGGTTTCTTTAAATTGGGCAAGTGAGGCAGATTTAATTTGAGAGATTTTTAGTGTACAAATTATTATTATTATTATTATTTTAAAATAGTTTTTTCATGTTCAAGCATGATGCTGGGTAGAGGTAGCGCATAATTTGTTTTGTTTATTAATTTTTGGCATGTGACATGAACTCTGAACTACTTGAGCACAAACGAGAAGCCTGGGTACTAGGTGGGCAGACTAAGACTAGTGTGCTTGTGATACGGAAGTGGCATCGGCCCGGTTTCACTTAGCTGGATTTGATGACTACAACACTAACTAAACTTTTGGATGATGTTTGGAGACCACTAGGTTATGGATGTGTTTCCCTACTAGTGGCTCGTGCACGAGAACATATATTGTTGTGTTTCTGTACCATTGTTCACCGAGACGCGATGTTCTAGGGTCCCACTTCTCTCTAGTATCTTTCGGGCCTCTCCCATGTATTGTGATCCTCTTTTGCTCTGCGCTCACCGTCGGCAAATGGTGTGATGTTGGGGTTACCAAGAAAGTGTGTATGTGCATGTGTTAATTTAAACTGTTTTCCATTTAGAGTAGTTTTCCCTTAAAAACTGTTTTCATTAAAATTCTTTAAGCACTTAGTTATTTTTATTCTGTTAAATTGAAAATGTATTTTTCTTTTAATAATTATGTGTGGAACCTTTTCTCAGTGGAATCCTACTGGTATTTTAGCTCACACCCTACATATACCCTTGGGTTTATGTAGATTCTTTTTCTTTTTCATTCCAGGGTGAGGCATCATGCACAGCATTGGTGGTTCGTGTTGTCAGCAGCGTCCTCATGTTGGTTTGGGGAATATAGCTTGAGGTTGTTGCACCTCATGGTGCTTGGAGGTTTGAGTTAGTTTTTTTAGTTTTTTTCCTTTGTTGCCATCCCTTTTGGTTTTTTAGTCCAAGTTGTAAACTTTAAATCTGAACTTGGTGTAAGGGTCAGTTTGGTTATTTGTTCTTAGTTTTAAATTATTTAGCTTGATTTTCGTTTTATAGTTATTTATTCAGGTAAATCATTCCCAAGTTTCATTTTTGATACCCAGGCACTTGTGCCAGCCCGTGGGGATCAAGAACGCCCCTCGGGCCTTGTCGAAGACTGGGTCGGGTGCCAGGTCGGATGGCGACCCAGCCAGGTTCGTGACAAAATGGTATCAGAGGGAGGGTTTGTTCTTGTTACTTGGGGTGTCAGGTAGATGGGAGATAGGATAGTCGGTACTCGAGTGGTAGGTGTGTGGAGAGCATCGCGAACTCTTACTCGTTCCAATCCTTGAGCAACCAGGGGTAGTTCAGGATTTAGGTTTTGGCTTTTCTTTGTGTGCAAAGGGATAACAGTAGGAGTAAATTGGTACTGCGCACAGTCGCACATGGAGTAGTGACCCATGTGATGCCCGACAATACATTTCGATGCTCCTAGTGGTTGGTGCTTGCCTAGGGCATGGTCGGCTAAACCATGTAGCCTGGTTAGACATGACCACTAGTCCTCCACCCAGGTGGTTTAATGTTTGTGGTGTCTTGCTTCAGTTTTGGGATTAGAACAAAAATTTTTACCTTTAAAAAGGGAAGCGGACTTTGGTGCTGCTCTTATTTTATTTTGGGTGTGCGGTTGGCATGATATTTGGGGTGTATTTCTCTTGGACCTTGTTTTTGGAAATTTGGAATTTGATTCATTGAAAATTGAATTCCTAAAATAATGTCTTGGTTTATCTGAAATTGAAGTGGGTTGTATTAGAAATGGAAAGCATTCTAGAAATTTTCATTGAATTTTTGAAATGGTTTTGGAAAAAAAAGTATTTTTGGATAATGATAAAGTTTTATTCTTCAAAGCAGAAGGACCTTGCTTTGTCTAGTGGTATTCTTATGGATTCTCACGTGGGAACATGGAAGTGATTAATGGATAGTTGGTGTATTGTGTGGATGGGTGCCTGGGTGGCACGGAAATGGAAATCTATGAGGCATCCAAAAATATCAGTGGGGAGTGACTGATTTTAAAAGTTGCATCTTGTTTCCAGAAAAGTGGGTTTTTCTCAAAAATGGGTTTTTTTGCTTAAATGGTTTTGGAATTGGAAATGGTTTTGAGTACAAAGTGAAAGCAATGGGTTCAAAAGTGTTATTGGGTTTTATTGTATTGTGCTTGTTTTTTCAAGCAGGTGTTTTTATTTAAGGATGAATTGATGTTTAAAATTGATATTGTTTGGTTTGTGTTCGATATATGGATGTTTGATTTGTGATTTGTTTGGATTTTTGGAAGGTTGTTTTGTGTTTCTTTTTTGGGATATGCCCCCTCGAAATGTCCCATGGGTTTCTAGCAATTCTTTCAGTTCTTGGCTTAGCCCAAACTCCCAATGGAGTGGTGGAGTTGGGTTCTGCTCGGTGGTGTCGATTGTTTGTAGACGTCGAGGTTAGTTTGATATCGTTGAATGATTTGTAGAAGTTTTAAGTGTCCAGTTTTCAAGGAACTCCAAAAGTTTTGTGGTTGTAAGTTGTCCTGAGTGTGTCTGGAGGAGCGATACTACACCAACAAACGGTAATCTTTCTATTTTCATTGCAAATGGGAATGTTGTGAGCAATCCACAAGACTAACCACATTCCGCGGTTGTACCTAAGGAAGTGAAGGTGATAGAAATTTGTGGATCTCATAGGTTATCAATAAATCAATAGGTGGATATGGAGGTTCATTAACCTTTCTGATGAGTTGGTTTCATGTTCTCCAGAGGTTGTGTAGAAAAATCAGCTTAAAGCTCATAATAGTTGTTGGTCTCGTTCATATTATGTTAAGTGCATGGTTCCTCATCTGATGAAGAGTGTGAACTAAAGGGACTTGTTCTTGGAATGCCCCTCTCGTCAGTTTGTGTCGCATGTTTGACAGACCGCTCAATATCCTACCTCTAGTGTGGTCATTCGGACACCCTAAGTTGTTCGCTGCAATTATTAGTTTGTATGTTGATGGAGTGTCCGCTTGGGGGACGAGGAGTAGTATGCAGGTTGATTTTCCAGTAGAGGATTTTCTAGTCAGAGATGGTCGGATTATGACTGTGAGGCTGTAGATGCTTTAGTCATCAGGGCCCCAGCCCTAGGTCTCGGGGTGAAGCTTGCACGCAGTCAAAACTCATTGGACGTGGGATGAGCTTAATCCGACTTAAGTTCGCAGTGATGGTATGGGGAAAGAATGAATTTCCTTATTGCATTACCCTCTCTGAAGGCTTCAATCTTGTTTTGAGGGGCATGGATCCCTTGTCTACATGTCGTGGTCTTATTTTATGGCAGTTCCTCTTGGGCCTTAAAGAGGTTTGGAAAATCGCATTCTTGTAAAGCTAGTGGGTGTGCTCCGTGAACCTCATTTTGGTCTTAGATTCTCATGTCTTGTGGAATTGTCATGCACCAGCCTGATTCGCCTCCTGGTTAGGGGTTTCTACTATCAAAGTTATCTCATGTGGCAGAGTGTTGTCCACTGTAGGAATAATCAGTGCAGGTTGGCCCGTGTGGTGGGTTTGCGATAAAGGGCTCAATTAGTATTGCTTAAAGTAAACTGGGAATGCCCGCATGGGTTTCGTGGTGTTAAGAAATTTTAAAATGGTGGGGAGACCCAGTGCGGGTCTCGTCGGCGTTTCCTCATGTGTTGGTTCGGTTTAACTTAGGGATCTTGGAGGGTCAAGAAAGTGATAAAGGTTTGACTGGGCTTGTGATTCATTTTGGTTTGGAGAACCAATGTTGGAAAAAAAAATACTAATATGGTGGGTAGACCACCATTTGATGAAATTGTGGGAAATTTTTTTTTTCAAAGTGCACTTGGCAGAGTAGCCCCTTACTTCTGCTCCGCCCGACCTCGGCCATGATAATTGGTTAGCTTGAGTAGTGGGTCACTTGACGAGTGTTATTGAAGATCTCGAAAGGCCCCAGTGATTCCTAAGTCTGGTGTCGGGGTGTTCCATGTTGTAGTTATTCCTGGGGTGAATCCCTTGTTGCTGGTTGTTTTTCTTAGTAATTCTAGTTTTGAGATATTTGGAGTTTCAGGTCATGGGTGTTTTGAAAGCCTGATCTTCGGGTGATTGAGTTTTGTTTTAGGTATCTTTGCGGTATTTCTTGGAATATTGTGTTGACCAAATTTTTTGGGACTTTTTTGGGGTAGAAAGTGTCATGGTGGGGAAAATTGTCACACCCCGACCCAACGCTTTATTTTATTTTAATTATTTTGGGTCTTGCTTTTGAGAAGCGGTCGGAACCGGTTCTATTTTAAAGAAATTGGGATCTTATATGGGTGTGTGACCATGTGTAGTGCCCAACTTTAATAAGATAAAGTTTTATGATTTAATTTATTATTACACGGATGCATGATTTTGCTCGCGATCATGCGCGCATCTGTGCGCGGCGTCCAAGTGAATAATTAATGCAATTATTTTTCACCTGGTTTTTTTATTATTTTAGATTTATTATTAGTGTTATTATTATTTAATTTAATGTTTCAATTAAGTTATTAATATTATTATTATTATTATTGTTTCAGTTAATATTTTAATTAGTTTGCAAATATTAAATTATGGTTATATTTGAAAAATTATCAACTTATTATTAACATCCTTGTTTTTATTTATATTTCCAGATTTATTTATTTATTTATTATTTCAAAGAAGTTTATGATTCTTTTAATTCCCATTTTATTTTTTCCCATTTATTTTAATTTCTTTATTTTCATTTGTTTCCATTATTTTTTTCTCTTATTATTTTCCATTTCTTATTTTTTCGTCTTTTCCCCTTAACTTCCCTTGGCCCGTCATGCTACACAGGACCCCTCTAACCCTAAATCAACGTTGAGCTGGTCGCCACTCCCCTGGTCTGTGCTGCCCAAACCCATAGCACCACTTCACGGTCAGTGCTCCCTCATTCCCTAAAACGTCGCAACTTACCAGCACCTCTCCCCCCTTCCGGTCTGGCTAGCCTTTCTCCGGTGTGCTCCTCACCTTCGGCAGAAGCTCCAGCCCGATGACCGCCCCTCCCCTTTATTTCCCTTCTGGAACATCTCTCCTTGTCACGGAGGTCCCGTCAGTCTCCTCCCTCGCACTGCCTCTCTCCTGGTTAAACCACCCTGCACCATCCTCCTTCAGCGCATAAAAACCCCCGCGCGCACCTCCCCTAGCTCTGTCGGACTACCCTCACATCTTCCCTCCAGTGCGGCCTCCTACAACGCACCGGACCACTGCTACTCCTCCCTTCCGACTGAATTTCTTTTGGTGCACCACATCCTCAGTAGCCCCCGTAAACTCAGACCAACATTCCGTGCTCTCTCCATCAGTGTGTTCCCCTTATATTGGATGTTTATTATATTTTTAAGGTTTATAGGTTAGGGTTTTAGGTTGAATTTGTTTCAATTTCGGTGTAATTGGTTCTTTGTTTTGATGTTAGAGTTTATTTGAGTTGATTGCGGTGAATTCGGTGCGCAATTAGAGCATTGCTTTGATATTTTGTGTTCCCATCACTGATGTAGGTGGTTCCATGTGTTGTTATTAATTGATGAACTAATTTTCATGTTAATTAAATCATATTATTATTTAAATTATTTTTTGGTGAAAAGTTAGTTTTTAGCGAATGAGGAATTGATTCGCACATTTAATTTTATGGCATGTGTATATGTTATAGAGTCCACTTTTTGTGAAAACTCATGTTAAGTCATTTATTTTTATTTCTTTTAGTAATTGAGGAATTAATTTGTTAAATAGTGAAAATTATTTATTTAACTACATAAGCAATTTGTAAAATTGTATGAATAATTCAATTGGTGTGTAGAGAATATTCTAGTGTGTGCTGGTTTTCAATGAGAATCATTTGAGTGTATTTTTGTGGTAAAACATTGTTGCGCACATTGGAGATGTTCTATTAAGTTTTTAATCGGTTTATTAAATTTTCTAAGTGGTGTGAAAATAGTATTAAGAGTGTTTATTATGCATTGGTTTTTTGAAGTGTTATGTTTATATGATATATGGTGCATTTTTTATAAAAGTCCACTTTGGGTCATCATGTATTGTTTTATTAAATCGCGTGGTTGGTTTATTAAAAAGGTGAAAGGGTTGCGAATTGCGTTTTAAAAATATTTTAGTGTGAGATGATCATAAAATATATATATATATATATATATATATATATGGTGGGTTTTGTGCTCAAGGTCCTGTGTTACCCATTGGACATAGTTTTTCTAAAATTTTCATAGAGTTTGTTGGACGGTGTGAAACGTGCTTGGAAAATGTTTTAGTGTGCATCTTTTTCCGAAATGGTATTTGTGTATGTGATTTGTGGTTTGTTCAACTATTATTCTCTTTAAACTTGCATATGGTTTTTTAAATTGGGCAAGTGAGGCAGACTTAGTTTGAGATATTTTTAGTGTAAAATTTATTATTATTATTATTATTTTTAAATGGTTTTTACATGTTGAAACGTGATGTTGGGTAGAGGTAGCGCATAATTTGTTTTGTTTATTTATGTTTGGAATGTGACATGAACTCTGAACTACTTGAGCACAAACGGGAAGCATGGGTACTAGGTGGGAGGACTAGGACTAGTGTGCTAGTTATACGGAAGTGGCATCAGCCCAGTTTCACATAGAAGGATTTGATGACTACAACATTAACTAAACTTTTGGATGATGTTTGGAGACCAATAGGTTATGGATTTGTTTCCCTACTAGTGTCTCGTGCACGAGAACGTATATTGTTGTGTTTCTCTACCATTGTTCACCGAGACGCGATGTTCTAGGGTCCCACTTCTCTCTAGTATCTTTATGCCCTCTCCCATGTATTGTGCTCTTATTTTCCTTTGCGCTCACCGTCGGCACATGGTGTGACGTTGGGGTTACCAGGAAAGTGTGTGTGTGTGTGTGTGTTAATTTAAATTGTTTTCTATTTAGATTAGCTTTCCCTTAAAAATTGTTTTCATTAAAATTATTTAATCACTTAGTTATTTTTATTCCGTTAAATTGAAAATGTATTTTTCTTTTAATTATTATGCGTGAAACCTTTTATCAGTGGCATCCTATTGGGATTTTATATCACACCCTACATACACCCTTGGGTGTATGTAGATTCTGTTTCTTCTGCATTCCAGGTTGAGGCATCGTGCACAGCATTGGTGGTTTGCATTGTCAGCAGCGTCCTCATGTTGGTTTGGTGAATATAGCTTGAGGTTGTTGCACCTCACGGTGCATGGAGGTTTGAGTTAGTGTTTTTAGTTTTTATTCCTTTGTTTCCATCCCTTTTGGGTTTTTAGTCCAAGTTGTAAACTTTAAATCTGAACTTTGTGTGAGGGTCTGTTTGGTTATCTATTCTTATTTTAAAATTATTTAGCTTGCTGTTTGTTTTATACTTATTTATTTGGTAAAATCATTCCCTAGTTTCATTTTTGATACAATGGAACTTGTTCCAGCCCGTGGGGATCGGGAATGACCCTCGGGCCTTGTCGCGGACCGGGTCGAGCGTCGGGTCAGATGGCGACCTGGCCTGGTTCGTGACAAAATGGTATCAGAGGGAGGGTTTGTTCTTATTACTTGGGGTGTCATGTAGATCGGAGATAGGATTGTTGGCACTCAAGTGGTAGGTGTGGGGAGAGCGTCGTGAACTCTTACTTGTTCCAATCCTTGAGCAACCAAGGGTAGTTCGGGATTTAAGTTTTGGCTTGGCTCTGTGTGGATGGGGATGACAGTAGGAGTAAACTGGTACTGCGCGCGGTCTTACTTAGAGTAGAGACCCATGTGATGCTTGAGAGTATGGTTCGACACTCCTAGTGGTTGGTGCATTCCTAGGGCACGGTCTGCTAAACCATGTAGTCGGGTTAGACACGACCACTATTCCTCCGCCCAGGTGCTTTAATGTTTGTGGTGTCTTGCTTCAGTTTTGGGATTGGCGCGAAATTGGTTTCCTTTAATTAGGTAAGCGGACTATGGTGCTGCTCTTATTTTATTTTGGGTGTATAAATGGCATGATATTTGGGGTGTATTTCTCTTGGACCTTGTTTTTTGAAATTTGGCGTTTGATTTGATGATAATTTAATTCCTAAAATAACGTCTTGGTTTATCTGAAATTGAAGTGGGTTGTTTTAGAAATTGAAATCATTCTGGAAATTTGCCTTGAATTTTTGAAATGGTTTTGGAAAAAAAAAGTATTTTTGGATAATGATAAAGTTTTATTCTTCAAAGAGGAAGAATCTTGCTTTTTCTAGTGGTATTCCTATGGATGCTCGCGTGGGAACGTGGAAGTGATTAATGGATAGTTGGTTTATTGTGTGGATGGGTGCCTGGGTGGCATGGAAATGGAAATCTGCGATTCATCCAAGAATATCAGTGGTGAGTGATTTATTTTAAAAGCTACATCTTGTTTCCAAAAAAGTGGGTTTTTCTCAAAAAGGGTTTTTTGTGCTTAAATGGTTTTGGAATTGGAAATGGTTTTGAGTCCAAAGTGAAAGAGATGGGTTGAAAAGATTTGTTGGGTTTTATTGTATTGTGCTTGGTTTTTCAAGCGGGTGTTTTTATTTAAGGATAAATTGATGTTTTAAATTGATATTGTTTGATTTGTGTCTGATATATGGATGTTTGATTTGTGATGTGTTTGGATTTTTGGAAGGTTGTTTTGTGTTTCTTGTTTTGGATATGCCCCCAAGAAATGTCCCATGGATTTCCAGCAAGTCTTTCAGTTCTTGGCTCAGCCCAGACTCCCAGTGGAGTGGTGGAGTTGGGTTCTGCTCGGTGGTGTCAATTTTTCATAGACGTCGAGGTCAGTTTGATATCGTTGAATGCTTTGGAGAAGTTTTAAGTGTCCAGTTTTTTAGGAAGTACAAAAGTTATGTGGGTGTAAGTTCTCTCGAGTGTGTCTCGAGAAGCGAGACTACACCAGCAAACGGTAATCTTTCCATTTTCATTACAAATGGTAATGTTGTGAGCGATCCTCAAGACTAACCACATTCCACGGTTTTACCTAAGGAAGTGAAGGCAAGAGAAATTGGTAGATCTCATAGGTCCTCAGTCAATCAATTGGCGGAGATTGAGGTGTGTTAACCTTTCTTATGAGCTGGTTTCATGTTCTCCAGAGGTTGTGTGGAACAATCATCTTAAAGCTCATAATAGTTGTTGGTCTTGTCCATATTGTGGTAAGTGCAGGTTCCTCTTTTGATGAAGAGTGTGAACCAAAGGGACTTGTTCTTGGAATGCCCCTCTCATTAGTTTGTGTCGTTCGTTTGACAGACCGCTCAATCTTCTACCTCTAGTTTGGTCAGTCAGACACCCTAAGTCATTCGCTGCAATTATTAGTTGGTATGTTGACGGAGTGTCCGCTTGGGGGATGATGAGTAGTATTCAGGTTGCTTTTCCAGCAGAGGATGTTCCAGTCAGAGATGGTCGGATTATTACTGCGAGGTTGTAGATGCTTCAGACATCAGTGCCCCAGCCATAGGTCTCAGGGTGAAGCTTGTGCGTAGTCAAAACACGTCGGACGTGGGATGAGCTTGATCCGACTTATGTTCGCAGTGATGGGATGGGGAAAGAGTGAATTTCCTTATTGCGGTACCCTCTCTAAAGGCGTTATTCTTGTTGTAAGGGGCATGGAGCCCTTGTTTACTTGTCGTGGTCTTATTTTATGGGAGTTCCTCTTGGGCCTTAAAGAGGTTCGGAAAATCCGTATTCTTGTAAAGCTAGTGGGTGTGCTCTGTGAACCTTCTTGTGGTCGGAGATGATCATGTCTTGTGGAATTTTCGTGCGCCTGTCTGGTTCACCTTCTGGTTAGGAGTTTCTGCTATCAAATCTATCTCATGTGGCGGTGTGTTTTCCACTGTAGGAATAATCAGTGTAGGTCAGCCCGTGTGTTGGGTTCACGATAAAGGGTTCAGTCTGTATTGCTTAAATTAAACTAGGAATGCCCGCATGGGTTTCGTGGTGTTAGGAAATTTTAAAATGGTGGGGAGACCCAGTGTGGGTCTCGTCGGCGTCTCCTCCTGTGTTGGTTCGGTTTAACTTAGGGATCTTGTAGGGTCAAGAAAGTGATAAAGGTTTGAATGGGATTGTGATTCCTTTTGGTTTGGAGAACCAATGTTGGACAAAAAAAATCTTATATGATTGGGAGACCACCATATGATGAACTTGTGGAAAAAATTTGTTTTCAATGTGTTCCTGGAAGAGCAGCCGCTTACTTATGATCTGCCTGTCCTCAACCATGCTAATTGGTT
The DNA here is from genome assembly GCA_963277665.1 of Viscum album. Classification (NCBI taxonomy): domain Eukaryota; kingdom Viridiplantae; phylum Streptophyta; class Magnoliopsida; order Santalales; family Viscaceae; genus Viscum; species Viscum album. The sequence goes on from OY728147.1 coordinate 1,114,938,491, forward strand.
AGCTTGAGTAGTGGGTCACTTGACGAGCATTCATGAAGATCTCGAGCGGCCCCAGTGATTCCTAAGTCTAGTGTCGGGGTGTTCCATGTTGTAGTTCTGTTTGGGGTGAATCCCTTGTTGCTGGTTGTTTTTCTTAGTAATTCTAGTTTTGAGATATTTAGAGTTTCAGGTCATGGGTGTTTTGAAAGCCTGATCTTCGGGTGATTGAGATTTTTTTTAGGTATCTTCGCGGCCTTTCTTGGAATCTTGTGTTGACCAAATATTTTGGGACTTTCTAGGGGCATAAAGTTTCATGGTGGTGAGAATTGTCACACCCCAACCCAACGCTTTATTTTATTTTAATTGTTTTGGGTCTTGCTTTTGATATGCGGTTTGAACCGGTTCTATTTTAAAGAAATTGGGATCTTATATGGGTGTGCGACCATGTGTAGTGCCCAACTTTAATAAGATAAAGTTTTATGATTTAATTTCTTATTACACGGCAGCACGATTGTGCCCGTGATCATGCATGCATCTGTGTAGGGCGTCCAGGTGAATAATTAATGCAATTATTTTGCACATGGTTTTTTTATTACTTTATATTTATTATTAGTGTTATTATTATTTAAGTTAATGTTTCAATTATGTTATTATTATTATTATTATGAGTGTTTCAGTTAATATTTTAATTAGTTTTCAAATATTAAATTGTGGTTATAATTGAAAAATTATCAACTTATTATTAACATCCTTGTTTTTATTTATATTGCCAGTTTTATTTATTTATTTATTATTTCAATGAAGTTTATGATTCTTTTAATTCCGATTTTATTTTTTCCAATTATTTTTATTTACATTATTTTCATTTGTTTCCATTCTTTTTTTCTCTTATTATTTTCCATTTCTTGTTTTCCCGTCTTTTCCCCTTAACTTCCCTTGGCCCGTCGCGCTACACAGGACCCCCCTAACCCTAAATCGACGCTGATCTGATTGCCTCTCCCCTGGTCCACACTACCCAAACCCATATCACCTCTTCACAGCTAGGGCTCCCTCATTCCCTACGACGTCGCAGCTTACCAACACCTCTCCCCCCTTTCGGTCTGGCCAGCCTCCCTCTGGCATGCTCCTCACCTTCGACCGAAGCTCTGGCCTGACGACCACCTCACCCTTTTCTTTCCCTTTAGGCATGTCTCTCCATGTCGCGGAGGTCCCGTCGGTCTCCTCCCTCGCGCTGGCTCTCTCCCGGATGAACCACCCTGTGTCATCATCCTTCAGCGCATCAAAACCCCCGTGTGCGCCTCCCCTTTATCAGTCGTACCACCCTCATATCTTCCCTCCAGTGCGGCCTCCTCTGGCGCACCGGACCACTGCCTCTCCTTTCTTCTGACTGAATTTCTTTTGGTGCACCGCATCCTCGGCAGCCCCCGTAAACTTGGACCCGCATTCCACTCCCTCGCCATAGGTACGTTCCCCTTAAATTGGATGTTTCTTATATTTTTAGGGTTGATAGGTTAGGGTTTTATGTTTCAATTGGTTCAATTTCGGTGTAATTGGTTCGTTGTTTTGATGTTAGAATTTATTTGAGTTGATTGCGGAAAATTCAGTGCACAATTAGAGCATTGCTTTGATATTTGGGGTTCCCGTCACCGAGGTAGGTGGTTCCATGTGTTGTTATTAATTGATGAAATAATTTTCATGTTAATTAAATCAGATTATTATTTAAATTATTTGTTTGGTGCAAAGTTAGTTTTTAGCGAATGAGGAATTGATTCTCGCATTTAATTTTATGGCATGTGTATATGTTATAAAGACCACTTTTTGTGAAAACTCATGTTAAGTAATTTTTTTTAGAAATTGAGGAATTAATTTGTTAAATAGTGAAAATTATTTATTGAACTTCATAAGTGATTTGTAAAATTGTTTGAATAATGTGATTGGTGTGTGGAGAATATTCTAATGTGCGCTGGTTTTCAATGAGAATCATTTGAGTGTATTTTTGTGGTAAAACATTGTTGCGCACGTTGGAGATGTTCTATTAAGTTTGTAATCGGTTAATTAAATTGTCTAAGTGGTGCGAAAATAGTTTTAAGAGTGTTTATTATGCGTTGGGTTCTTGAAGTGGTATGTTTATTTGAGATATGGTTCATTTTTTATGAAAATCCACTTTGGGTCATCATGTAGTGTTTTATTAAATCGCGTGGTTGGTATATTAAAAAGGTGAAAGGGTTACGAATTGTGTTTTAAAAATGTTTCGGTGTGTGTTGATCATAAAAGATATATATATATATATATATATATATATATATATATATATATATATATATATTTGGTAGGTTTTTTGTGCAAGGTCTAGTGTTACCCATTGGACATTGTTTTTCTAAAATTTTCATAGAGTTTGTTGGACGGTGTGAAACGTGCTTGGAAAATGTTTTAGTGTGCATATTTTTCCGAAATGGTATTTTTGTATGTGATTTGTGGTTTGTTCAACTATTAGTCTCTTTAAACTTGCATATGGTTTCTTTAAATTGGGCAAGTGAGGCAGACTTAGTTTGAGATATTTTTAGTGTACAAATTATTATTATTATTATTATTATTTTTAAATGGTTTTTTCATGTTGAAACGTGATGCTGGTTAGAGGCAGCGCATAATATTTTTTTTTTATGTATGGCATGTGACATGAACTCTGAACTACTTGAGCACAAACGGGAAGCATGGGTACTAGGTGGGTGGACTAGGACTAGTGTTCTAGTGATATGGAAGTGGCATCGGCCCGGTTTCACTTAGCTGGTTTTGACGACTACAACACTAACTAAACTTTTGGATGATGTTTGGAGACCACTATGTTATGGATGTGTTTCCCTACTAGTGGCTCATGCATGAGAATGTATATTGTTGTGTTTCTATACCATTGTTCACTGAGACGTGATATTATAGGGTCCCACTTCTCACTAGTATCTTTAGGGAATCTCCCATGTATTGTGCTCCTCTTTTGCTCTGCGCTCACCATCGTCACATAGTGTGATATTGGGGTTACCAAGAAAGTGTGTGTGTGTGTGTGTGTGTGTGTTAATTTAAACTGTTTTCCATTTAGAGTAGTTTTCCCTTAAAAACTATTTTCATTAAAATTCATTAATCACTTAGTTATTTTTATTCCGTTAAATTGAAAATGTATTTGTCTTTTAATAATTATGTGTGGAACCTTTTCTCAGGGTCATCCTACTGGGATTTTAGCTCACACCCTATATACACCCTTTAGTGTATATAGATTATGTTTCTTCTGCATTCCAGGTTGAGGAATCATGCACAACATTGGTGGTCCGCGTTGTCAGCATCATCCTCATGTTGGTTTGGTGAATGTAACTTGAGGTTGTTGCACCTCATGGTGCTTGGAGGTTTACTTTAGTGTTTTTAATTTTTTTTCCTTTGTTGTCATTACTTTTGGGTTTTTAGTCCATGTTGTAAGAATTACATCTAAACTTGGTGTAAGGGTCTGTTTGGTTATCTATTCTTTGTTTTAAAGTATTTAGCTTGCTGTTTGTTTTGTACTTATTTATTTGGGTAAATCCTTCCCAAGTTTTATTTTTGATACCTGGGCACTTGTGCTAGCCTGTGGGGATCGAGAACACCCCTCGGGCCTTTCCACGGACCAGGTCGGGCGCCGGGTCAGATGGCGACCTAGCCTGGTTCGTGACAACTTTATCTTTGTAGTAGTTCTTTCTATTACTTTCATAATGATTTTCCTTTCTATATTTTCTCTTAAGAATAAGACAATCAGTTCTTATATGTCTAGCTCTTTTTCATTCATAACAAGTGACTTCAGAGCCTTTCTTATATTTTCTTTATTTCTTCTTATATTTATAATGAAAGTCTTTCTTCTCAACTATCTTTTTCATCCTTCGAGAAAGATTAGTTAGTTTGTTCTCAGAATTCTCACTTCCACTAGATTTGGATTGTATAAAAACCTTCATTGATTTAGATCTAGTAACTCTCTCAAGAGTCTTGAATTTCATATGATTTGAAGTATTTTTGTAAAAGCAACACTTCCATTTCCATTCTTCTTAACATTGTCAGCATCTCTCTTCATTCTAGTCTCATGTTGAAGAAGAGTCCCAAAAAGTTCATCAAGAGTGATCTGTGTAACTTTCCTATTCTCATCTATAGTTGTTCTCTTGGATTCCCACTCATTAGGCACGATGTTTATAATCTTGTTTACAAGTGCCCCATCATCCAAACCTTTTTCACCCATGGATTGTATGATGTTAATAATAGTCATAAATCTCTGTTGTACCTTAAATATATTTTCTCTATAAGGAAATCAAAAACCATGGTACTCAGCCCTAAGCATAGCTCTTCTAGTTTCAATAACTTTGGAAGTACCAAAATGTGTAACTTCAAGCTTCTTCCAAACACAATTTTTGGCTTCACAAGAATAAATATGGATATATGTATTCCTGGTCATGGATCACAATAAAGTATTGCATACCATGTAGTTTAGTTGATATTTAGACTTCTCTTGATTAGTATAATTTCTGACTTCCTTATCCAGAATCTTGTAATCTCTAGTATGCATAACAAATTTTTCCACTCCAGTGTTAATAAAAAAAGTCTTCATACGATCTCTCCAATATTTTTAATCATTCCCATAAAAAATAAGTGGCCTAGTAGGATTTAAATTGTCTATGGAACCAAAATTTATTCCTGCCATCTTAGAGAAAATCTTTCCACACAAACTTGTTAGTATCAAAAGGTTGTAAACAAGGATAAAAATATCCTAAGAAAGGAAAATACAGAATAATGAAAAACTTAAGCAAGAAAACTTATATGTGAATATATATATTTCAGATACTTCCTATGATACTAATTATTGGATCAAAATGATACTGATTATAGTATTTAATGTTCTAGATTCTCAATATACATGAGGGTGGGGTGAATTGTATACTCTAAAAAATTCATTTGGAACTTTTAAAGATGGTAATGTTTAATAAAGTTAAACAAGGTAAATTCACAAAACCTCTTAGTTCTAAAAACTAGCTTGATTCTTGAAATATGGTTCTAGAAATGAAACTTAAGAAAAAATTACAGTGATAACGATTCTACCTTAAAGTGTATAAAATCTCATAAATCAGAGTACAAGTACAAGAAAGTATAAAACAGTTATACTTTCCTCAACAACCACAATGCAGTGGAAAACTTGAAACAATATAAGTAACAAGTAGTAAATCTTTTAACCCAAAGAGAAGGGTATCCAACAACCTTGGATAAAGTTACCTTGATTTTTACTTTCAAGAAAGTCTGTCTTATCCCCACCGAGGTAAACCCTCAATACAAATATCAGAGTATGTCTTGCTATCCCCGCAAGCCCTCGAACTTCAAGTTAAATGGAACCTCTGTCTTCCTATCCTCAGAAGCCCTTGAATGTACTCAGCAACATTCGGAGTCGCACGAAGCAATTCTGAACGAGATTTTCAGTACGCACAAATCATGAGAGTCTCTCTCTAGAAATCACTTCAGCAGCATGTAATCTCTATAGTTGTAGAACAATGGGGATCTCATTCAAATGAGATGTTATTTATAGGCACATCTTCAATGGTCGGCTCCCTCCTCAAATGGTCATATTTTTCCCTGAATATCAGAGGGACCTATACATGTATAACTCAAACAATGGTTGGTTAGTAACTGAATGAACAACATCATTTTATAACCCAAACATGAGTAAGAAAAAATATGGTTACTTAACCAAATTCATTTTTTGGAATTTAAGGAAATAAAAGTTTGGATTCTAACCAAAAACCATTATGTGTCTATAATACATGAATATTCGGATTTTATTTTCTTAAATAATTCGGAGCCTGAATTATATAGAATTCTGGAGTCTTAATTTCAAGGAAATTTGGTGTCTGAATTCATAAGATTTTGGATTCTGAACTTTAGAAAGTTCAGAGTCTGAATTCATAAGAATTCGAAGTCTGAACTTAGAAATTTCAGAGTTTGAATTCATAATAATTCGGTTTCTGAACATAAAAAGTTCATATTTTGAATTTATAAGAATTCAGAGTCTGAACTTTGAAATTTTGGAGTCTTAATTCATAATAATTATGATTCTGAACTCTGAAATATTGGAGTCTGAATTTAGAGAATTTGGAACCTGAATTCGGATCCTAAAAATAGAATGCTCTATATAAATGTATTTATAAGATTTTGATGTTTTAGTTACAAATCTAAATTTTATACTTAGACATAATATGAACAATGAAAAACATGGTAAGGAAAATTTTTCCTTAGGGAAGGAAAGTTTTCCTTATCCGGTAAAACATAATTTTCCTTAAGATAAGGTGTTTGTGATTTTCAAAACCATAAGGAATGGAATATTCATAAGGAATCCTTATTAACTCAACAGAATTCAATATTTTCCCATTGAGAAAGGGTATAAATTATTTATAAAATTTTAGGAAGCTTATTGAAATCAATGGTTGAATATTGGTTTGCTTTTGGAATGAATGATATTAACATACCAAGTAATCTAAATCCATGTTCAATGTCATAGCTATGAAAAATTAATTTTATTTCTTTTATATGTATTTGAAATCAAACTCTTGTAAGAATCCTAACGTAGTACTCACTCTGTACAATATATAAATAGTTTCCCCTCTCATTTACTTGGTTTAATTTGTAGGTTTGTTGTTAAAACATTTTTTATACATACATAAGCCTAATATGTGAATTTGTTATGCAACGGTAGGGATATAAAGATGAGGTATTTATAATTGAATTCCTTTCGCTAATATCATTTGACTTTCATGAGTGAGGAGGGTAATATTAAAATGAATATTAAAAAATAAACAACCCATCATTGAATTCAATCACACATAGATCATTATACTAAATACATATCCCATTATTTATGTTACATGGAACAGAAGGATTACCCCTTCATTATTTCCTTGAGGGAATATTGAAAATAAATACTACCAAAGGTAGTAGTACTCTAGCATTAGAAATAATTTCAGGTTGATTCTTTATGTCATCCATTGAGGATCAATGTTATAGGTCACTATATAGTAGAAACCTACACCAATTAATGGGAAATAACCTTAAATTTTAATTCTCATAATACTATCAATTTAAAAAAATATCACTCTCATGTACTTTTTTCACTATGAATTTTTCAATTAGCTATTGGACATCATCTTCCATTTCTAGTGATAGTTTGTTAGGTTCCCAATATGTTTTTTGAACGCTCTAAATCATTGGAGGTAGGTGCTAACCATGCAAAGGATTTATTTTAAAATATCACTTAGGATTCTACAATATCACATGTAAAATTGCTTTGATTTTGGGTTTTTGAAATTGAAGTTACAATACAATATTTTTTGGATAAAACCATTTCGGTATATTCCTTTGAATTTTGTGCATGCCCATGAAAGGACTATGATGTATCATACTATTCATGGACATAAGTTGGTTTTTTCCTCCATTTTAATGCCACTACCATTTTTTCACCCTATGTCATAGGGAGAACCCTGTTGTGTTTATATATCCTTCTTACATGGCATATGAAAAACTATAATATAGATTATAAACCATAGAACAACCCATTATTCCATTAAAATTTGATTTATTACATTATATGGACCTCTACATCATAGTGAAGACCGTATTCTATAGAGATTCTTCTTATTTGTATTACCACAACCATCGATGGTGTTGTGGTGATCTACTACTTTATAGCCTCATTTATCTCAACTCTATCCATAGCACAACTGATTCATCCACGTGATACTTCTCCTCATTTATTTTGAACTACAGAGGACCACAACACCACCCTTCTACTATTGGTTAGCTCATTATATTCAATATCAGTTCAATGGTGTAGCAGCGAGGCCATAAAAAATATCATCATCATCAGTTTAGGATCCCTATGTCACAACATTATAAAGCCATGGATATAACATAGTGAATCTCAAATAACAAGTGGAGATATACCCTCTCATTCATTTTTCATGGATAACCATGTTGAAACGATGGGGGATTGTGGTGAAACATGAGTGATGAATATTTCCAAGGGAGATGACATATGAACCTTCTCAGGATGATGCCTTTTTAGGATGTTCATTGTACCCAAAACACATATGCATCACATGTTGACCCTTTAGTTGGTCACCCACTAATATTTAATTAAAAAACTTCTTAAAGTATCCTATTAAGATAGATGGGTACCAAGGAATCCTAGACACAAGAATTTTCCACCATGTTCTAGTGATTCATTTTTTCCACCCACTATTGGAAAATGAGGCATTTCTAACGGTTCACAACTGTTGGGAAAGGTTGCAGAACCATTGGGAATATCTATCTCAATGGTTCTGCAAACCGTGGGGAAGTAAGCCGTTGGGAAAAGTTTTCCCAACGGTTTACAAAGAACCGTTGGGATAGGGTAGAAAAATCAACCTATCCCAACGGTTTACATTAACAGTTGGCATATGTTTTCCCAACGGTTTTAAGTAAACCATTGGGAAAACCCAACAAAATCTCTAGATTTCCCCAAAGGTTCACTCAAAACTGTTGGGAAAAATCCAACTATACATCTTTTTCCAACAGTTTGAAACTGTTGGGAAAGAGTTTATACCAACGGTTCCATCTGAACCATTGGTATAAACCTCCTTAGAAGACTATGCCAACGGTTTCAAACCGTTGGCATAGATTATGCTGTGAAAATTGCACAACAGCCTGTAATTTCCATAGCAACACAGGGGAGGAGCAGGGTCTCCATTCACCTGTGATTCTTCAATCCCTCTCCTTTACCTACAATAATCAACTAACATATACATATACAGAACAAATTCATATACATTTTGAAGTTCCCAGTCAGGATCCAAGTATCACTGAGAGGGAGAGGGGGTGAATCAGTGATATCTTTTTCTTTTTAAGTTTCCCCTTTTTGAAACAACCTTCGCCTCCTGTTAAAGAGTGTCTTCCCTGATGAACACACACAACCACAGGAACACAAGATTTACAAGGTTCACTACTCAACAAGAGTAGCTACATCCTTGGTATGGTACGGAAACAATCCAGTACCACACAATCCACTAGAAAACAATCCTTTGATGTGGAATACAACGAGTAGGATATACCTTTACACTCGTGTAGCACTTTGAAAACAATCGAATAGTGTGTGTGCTCCCTCTTAGCACAAATAGGGTAACACAATGTTTTAGTGCTTCTTTACAATTGAAAAGATGTATTCTCTGAAGTACAAATCTTCACTTTCTTACCCAGAAGCCGGTAAGAACTCTCTTACGAACTACTGAATACGTGCGAAGACCCAAAATATTTTGCACAACATTTAGGGTGTCTTGCGCGCAATTCAAATGGCTTGCACGTAAAAACCCCTTTTGGTGCGAAAAACGTTTTCGCGCAACTTTCCTTTTGCGCGCAACTTTTTCTCCTTTCGCACAACTTCTCAATTTTTTGCGCAGCTATCCTCTTTTCATGCAAACTTCTTTCTTTTCACGCAGCTCACTTAGCGTATAATTTAAGTGCACCAGAGCTCGGGATTTCTTCTAAGTGTCGAGCATACATAACTGATAAGGGTTTGCCTCATATTTATAGGCATTTTTGACCCCGTGCGAAAAACACTAATCCGTGCGTAAAACCTCATCCATGCGCGTAAAAACTTTTTTATGCAACTTCATATTTCGCGCCATACTTCAATATTTTGTGCACCTCATGCCTTTTCCATTTTTCATCCTTCTAAGAATGAAGCACCAATTGCGCGCAAAATTCCACACCGCATTCCATATTGCGCGCAAACCCAATCTTTCCCGCGACATAATATTTCGCGCACTGCTCCAATATTTCGCGCATTTCATGCCTTTGCCAATTTTCGAGCTTCTGATCTTGAACCACCTTTTGCGTGAAAAACATCATTCCTCTATTTCGCACATCCCGCAGATTTTTCGTGCAACCCGCTACTATTTCGCGCATCCCGTAGATTTTTCGCGCAACCTGCTACTATTTCACGCACCACTTTATTTTTTCGCGCAACCTTCCTAATTTCCACGCACTCCATTCCTTTGTCATTTTTCAATGTTCTGACCTTGAATAATTCCTTGCGCATATAAACCATCTTCACTCTTGTGTGCAACATCCATTTCCAAGCACATTTATTCATCTCCCGATTTTCTGGCCCTAAAATTTGGCAAACACTGGAAAACGGCGCCACCTTAAACTATTCTTTTCTGTCGTCCCCAGATTGTCTATTGCTTTTTCATTTTGTCTCTTTACTGCTCCACATAACCATTCTTTTTCTCTCATCATGAATCCCACTATCGTGATATTTATCTTTTGATAGATCAGCTTAAGCATCGTCATAGTTGCAATGGGAACTGAAACTTCCCTATCTCCCAGCAGCATCATTCCTTCCAATCAAAACTTTATATGATTGGCATCATCATTTCTCCCCCTTTCCTTCATAAGGCTCGCATCACAAGTTCTCCCAACTCATGATATGTGTGAAATACATACCAGCAAAGCATCATCTGATTTATGATCCTTCTACAAAGTGAATTGATTTATCTTCTTTGACAACAAAATACAACACTCTGCAAAAGATAACTCTTCAAACATTCTTCTCCATTCAACTTGGTCCCAACACATTTAACATATAATACATCCTGAAACTATACACATTCCGAATTAAATCATAATTCATAACGTAATTATAAAGATACATAATTTAGAATTCATTTAGAATTCATTTTAAAATTCATTTAGAATTCATTTAGAATTCATTTTAAAATTCATTTAGAATTCAATTTCAAATTTAGATGACATTTATATGTGAAATTTGGAATTCAATTCATATTTTGATCGGTTTTTCGTATACAGGTGTTTTTACTATATATGATATCCATTTTAAAAAAAATACATGCACTTGGAGTAGTACTGGTCACACCATGCCTCGTATTGAGGCATGATTGACTAGTGCACGTCACACATGACCCATTGATCATTTTCCTAAAGTATCAACATATTCTGAAAGGGTTTCGTTGGTTTTCCGTATGCCAGTTATTATCACTTAAAATGTGGTTCATTTAAAAAAAATGACATTTTTGAGTGATCCCCACCACACCACGACTCGGATTGAGGCGGGGATGACTCATAAACGTCAAAAATAACCCATGTTTAAACAGAATCTAAATTCGTTTGGTCAGTGTTTCGTATGTCAGTTGTTGTTTTCACTTAAAATGCTTTCCATTTCAAATAAAAGTGATCCACTTTAAGTTGTGGCGGCCACACCGAGGCTCAGATTGAGGCGCGGTTGACTCTTACACATCACAAATGACCCATGGATATTTTTCCTAAAGTGTCAACACAATCCGAATGTTTTTGGTCGGTTTTCCGTATGTCAGTTGTTCTTTTCACTTAAAATGAAGTCCATTTTAAACTATAGAGAGACACTTAGAGTGATCTCAACCACACCGCGACTCGGATTGAGGTGGGGTTGACTCTTACACATCAAAAATGACCCACATATCTTTTTCCTAAAGTTACAATGGAATACTAATGCGTTTGGTCGGTTTTTAGTATGTCAGTTTTTGTTTTCACTTAAAATGTTTTCCAATTCAAAGAAAAGTGAGTCACTTTGAGTTGTCCCGGCCACACCAAGGCTCGGATTGAGGCGCGGTTGACTCTTAAACATCAAAAATGAACCATGGATTGTTTTCCTAAAGTTTCAACAGAATCCAAATGCATTTTTTGGGGTTTCAGTATGTCAGTTGTTGTTTTCACTTAAAACGTTTTCCATTTCAAAGAAAAGTGAGTCAATTTGAGTCGTGGAAGCCACACTGAGGATTGGATTGAGGCGTGGTTGACTCGTACACGTCAAAAATGACCCATGTATCCTTTTCCTTAAGTATCAATAGAATCCGAATTTGTTTGGTCAGTTTTTCGTATGTCAGTTGTTCTTTTCACTTAAAATGAAGTCCATTTTAAACTATAGAGAGACACTTCGAGTGGTTACAGATACACCGCTCCTCGGATTGAGGTGGGGTTGACTCGTACACATCACATATGACTCATGAATTGTTTTCCTAATGTTTCAATGGAATAAGAATGCAGTTGGTCAGTTTTCTGTATGTCAGTTTTTGTTTTCACTAAAAATGATGTCCTTTTGAAACAAAAGAGATACACTTTGAGTGGTTACAGCCTCACCGCACCTTGGATTGAGGTAGTGTTGACTCATACATGTCACATATGACCCATGGATCGTTTTCCTAAAGTTTTAACCAATTCCGAATGTGTTTGGTCATTTTTCCGTATGCGAGTTGTTCTTTTCATTTAAAATAATGTATATTTTAAACAAAAGAGATACACTATGAGTGGTGTCAGCCACACCGCACCTCATATTGAGGAGGGGTTGACTTTTACACATCACATATGACTCATGTATCTTTGTGCTAAAGTATCAACACAATCATAATCCGTTTGGTTGGTTTTCCGTATGTACTTAAAATGTTTTCCATTTTTAACAAAAGAGAGACACTTAGAGTGATCCCAGCCACACCACGACTCAGATTGAGGCAGGGTTGACTCGTAAACATCACAAATGACCCATGTATAGTTGTCCTAAAGTTTCAATGGAAACCTAATCCGTTTTGTTGGGTTTCAGTATGTCAGTTATTGTTTTCACTTAAAATGTTTTCCATTTCAAAGAAAAGTGAGTCACTTTGAGATGTGGTGGCCTCACCGAGGCTCGTATTGAGGTGTGGTTGACTCATACACATCAAAAATGACCCATGGATCCTTTTCCTAAAGTATCAACAGAATCCGAATGCGTTTGGTCGATTTTCCATATGTCAGTTGTTCTTTTCACTTAAAATGAAGTCCCTTTTAAACTAAAGAGAGACACTTTGAGTGGTTTCGGACACACCGCACCTCAGATTGAGCTGGGGTTGACTCGTACACGTCACATATGACTCATGAATTGTTTTCATAATGTTTCAATGGAATCTGAATGCATTTGGTCAGTTTTCTGTATGTCAGTTGTTGTTTTCACTAAAAATTATGTCCTTTTGAAACAAAAGAGAGACACTTCGAGTGGTTCCGACCACACTATGCCTCAAATTGAGGTGGGGTTGACTTGTACACATCAAAAATGACCCATGGATCATTTTCATAAATTTTTAATGGAATCTGAATGTGTTTTGTTGGGTTTTAGTATGTCAGTTGTTGTTTTCACTTAAAATGTTTTCCATTTCAATGAAAAGTTAGTCACTTTGAGACGTGGAAGCCACACTAAGGCTCATATTGAGGCTCGGTTGACTCGTACACGTCACAAATGACCCATGGATCCTTTTACTAAAGTATCAATAGATTCTGAATGTGTTTGGTTGGTTTGTCGTATGTTAGTTGTTCTTTTCACTTAAAATGAAGTCCATTTTAAACTATAGAGAGACACTTCGAGTGGTTCCGGCCACACCGCACCTTGTATTGAGGTGGGGTTGACTCGTACACATCACATATGACTCATTATTATTTTTCCTAACATTTCAACAGAATATGAATGCATATGGTCGGTTTTTCGTATGTCAGTTGTTGTTTTAACTAAAAATTGTGTCCTTTTGAAACAAAAGAGAGACACTTCGAGTGGTTCCGGCCATACCGCGCCTCGGATTGAGGTGGGGTTGACTCGTACACGTCACATATGACCCATGAATCATTTAATAAAGTTTCCATAGAATCTGAAGGTTTTTGGTAGGTTTCTCGTATGTCAGTTGTTGATTTCACTTACAATTTAGTCCATTTTGAACAAAAGAGAGACAGTTTGAGTGGTCCTAGCCACACTGCAGCTCGGATTGAGGCAGGGTTGACTACCTCAAATATGATCCATGGATCATTTTCCTAAAGTTTAAATAGAATAATTAGGCATTTGGGCGGTTTCCAGTATGTCAGTTGTTGTTTTCACTTAAAATTAAGTCCATTTTAAACAAAACATAGGCACTTTGAGTGGTGTTGGCCACACCGGGCCTCGGATTGAGGCAAGGTTGACTCGTACACATCACATATGAGTCATGGATCATTTTCCTAAATTTTCAACACAATCATAATCCGTTTGATCGGTTTGGAGTATGTACGTAAAATATTGTCCATTTGGAACAAAAGAGATGCAGTTTGGGTGGTCCCGGCCACACCGCACCTCAGATTGAGGAAGGGTTGACTCTTAGATGTCACATATGACCCTTCTATCATTTTACTAAAGTTTCAATAGAATCCGAAGGCGTTTGGTCAGTTTCCTGTATGACAGTTGTTGATTTCACTTACAATTTAGTCCATTTTGAACAAAAGAGAGACAGTTTGAGTGGTCCCAGACACACCGCGGCTCGGATTGAGGTGGGGTTGACTCGTACACATCACATATGACCCATGGATATTTTTACTAAAGTTTCAACAGAATCCTAAGGAATTTGGTCAGTTTTTCATATGTCAGTTGTTGTTTTCACTTAAAATTAAGTCCATTTTAAACAAAAGAGAGGCACTTTGATTGGTGTCGGCCACAATGGGCCTCGGATTGAGGCGGGGTTGACTCGTACATGTCACACATATCTCTGATTATGGGGACTCCTAATATCATTGAGATGTCTTAAAGGCAGATTCCAACCTCCCCATGGACTAAGTGGAACGTGTTGGTATTTGTGCTCCATCGACTCAGGAGCTGCGTGGAAGGTGAATTAGTTTGATGGGTGTAAGTTTGGATTACGTAGACAGATTCATACAGCCCCATGGTTCACAGTTCCACTTGGAACCCCTCGCAGATTTGGCGAACCGATAAGGGCCACCCCCAATCTAACTTAAATGCACGTTTGGCCTAAAGATCTCAATCTGATGACCAACCATGTTGTTTATTTACCATGGAATTGCACGGAATTCTCTGATGACAATGATTTACTACATCCTGTTAATGTTTCATTCTCTTCAGGGACACATGAATGTGATTCATCATAGACCCAAGAGACTTGTCCTTTAGTTTAAGTTGTCCCCTATGTGAGATCCTAGCTCAAGGGATGATACTAGATATTTTCCAGGCCGCAGGATGGTTGTCATGAGAAGGTGCTGGGATTGATGTATCAAATAATAGGCCAAAACCATAATAAGGTTGGATATTGTAAAATGTGTATTAACTCTGAGTCTCAGTATGAAGATTGGATAAGGATTGATGCAAGAGAGTAATGTGAAATTCTTCCCTAGTGAAGATGGTCATATCTTTTTGTCGTTGATCGACAGTTGAAAGGGGAGCAATGAAAGGACAAGCAGTAGCTCATAGAGGAACAATGTTTTATTCTTATATTGGGAAACCATACCGACATTTAGTCTAAATGATAATATTCTGGAAAAGTCCAAATATTTTGCAAAGGCTCCACAAAGGTAATTCATATTATTCCCAACATACATACCCTAGAGTTCGTTCACGATACCCATATTATGTGAACCAGTTGTACGTCGAAGAGGACTGCAACATCCTAGCCCGTAGACCGACGGCCAACAGACTTTGTACCAAGATCATATGCGGGTTATCATAATTTGGGACTTAACTGAAGTTTGAAATAAAAATTTCTATGTTTGAAGGATAATTCATGTCTCCAGACAACTTAACCGCATAGAATTTTCCTTACACAACCCTATGTCACTTACATTTTAATGTTTCTAGAGTTTATATCATGGCTAGGAAGTTAGTTCGCAGATGGGGGAAATCACGGATGAGGATTATTTCATGGATGTCGAAGCTGGTTCATGGATAAAGCATTTCGCAAAAGAAGCTGTATCCAGAGGTGGTTTACGGAAGCTGGGAACGAGAGGTCTTTTTCACCGAAGGACCTGGTAAAAGACAAGTTGCGTGGACCCCTTTATATAGGTGTGGTCCCCCATGAGGTCCATCTCTCTATTGTAAACCGCTCTAGTTTCTGGACCACTTTACATCAGAATAGGCTCCTCTTCATTTCAATTAGACCCCATTCCGATGGGGGGAATTTTTAGGGTCCTACAAAAATCCACAGAAGGGAAGGAATATACTCCCTTAAAATCAGTGGAAGAATCTACCCGATCTTCATCAATATTTGGGAAAAATATGAAGAATGTTCAGAAGAAATGGTAAAAGACCTAACCAGTCATCATACCAGTTCGGAAAACTACAACACCTACAAATGTTGTCATTCATGAAACGGAGGCAGAGCTCCAATGCAGAAGCAAACCAAATGGCTGGCGAAGTGAGGTTAGATTGGTCTATAGTCGCGAACCGCGCCTGCCACAAACAAGGTGGAACCCCCCCCCCCCCACGTGCACCACGTCATTTGTGAAATGGAGGCGGAACCTTGCGTGACCGCAAACCACCCCCATGACCATGTTGGTTCGTAGGGAGGTGCTTTCAATATACCCCGCAAACCTTGGGTTGACTAAGTCATATGTATTAAAGGTTTTCTATCATGAGCCTCCACCAAAGGTGACACATGACCATAGATACAAACCTTTCTCCCTAAATAAAAAGATGTCCAGGGGGAGAAGAAAGGGATCGACTCATTGAGGATTGGATTCTTGGTGATCAGTTATTTGAAAAAAGGAATCAGACTTTTGAAGAAGGAAGATGCTTTCAGGATCTTAGGATTTCATGCACAGTTAAGTTCTGATTCGCAAACCAGAAACATGTATAAACTAGGGATGAATTGGTAAGAACTAAAGAATTCATAAGTAAATTAGTAAACTGCAAACATAAAATTGGTAAACCATGAACCACTTTCCCTACGCAGATGCACTCCCAGCGAACCATGGATCATATGCCCCTTCTTCGATCTAGCGCGCCGCGTAGCACCCCCCTACATGGGCGAAGACCTGACCGGCATTGCCCCCAGCTACCGCCGCTCAAGTGGACTCCAGTACCATATACCAATTTGGTACTCTGACCAAACCCAAAGTCGCGTACCCCTCTGGTACGCGGGATTCCTCTCAGTTCGTGTACCACACTGGTATGCAGATGGCCTCTCAATCCGCGTAGCACCTACCTATGCAAAGGGCCCCACTCCTCAGATGGACATGGGGACTGCCAAGGCATTAGGTGTTTCCATCCCCTGAGTCTGATGAGGCCCTTCTAATTCAATACAACCCTCCAGAATCCCTTCAGTAGTGTATCCATTGGCACGAGGCAATGTCCTCTCCCAAAGACACTGGATTGACATGATGAAGCCTTCAGGCACATGAGCGTGCCCTCCTGAGTTCACAAACCCATGGTAGGAAGAGGAAAAGGGGTTACCCCATCACTTGAATGGACATCTATGTTGGGCGGAAAAGAAAAGGAAGTGATGGCAAGAGGGGGGGTGAATTTCCTTTTAAAAATTGATTAACAAAATAAAAATCAAAGTGAAAGTGCAGCGGAAATAAAGAAGGAAAAACACAAAACTTGATAACGGAGTTCGGCTTAAAACCCAAGCCTACGTCTCCGCTCCCAACTCAACCGTTAAGAGATTTACTACCGCTTGCTTTTTAATGGTTTTAGCAAGAAACCCACTATACTTTAAGGTTAGTCTAGAACCTATTACAGCTTGCTTTTGATGGTTATGCAAGAACCCACTTGCTTTCAATGGTTGAGCAAGAACCCACTAGCCTTCTTACAGGTGAAGGCTAGCTCACCTATGTCTCAAGCCTTTTGAAAGGTAAGGCTTGACCAACCTCTTCACACCTTGAAGGTGGTGTGAGAACCCAAATTAAAGGGAGATGAGAGAAATAGGGGTTTGTAGTCACAAACCCAAATTGATGATCAAAATAAATAAAACAATGAAAAACCGTAATGGGAGAAGCCTTGGGCGCTAATGGATTGATGGAGCTGATGAAGGGCTCTCCCAAGCTTCTATGGTGGTGCTCCTTGGATGTGGAATTGAGTTGGAGCAAGTTGATGTTCCTTGAAGGAATCCGCCGGAGGTTCGCCAAATGATCGAAAATGTGTTCGTTGGCTTCACAAAAGTTCTGACTTAGTTCCGAGTCTTCATAGTCCTTTATTTATAGAGGGGGAACCCTCATATGGTCTTTGGAGGTCTTCGGAGCCATTGGAAAAGGCTTCGGAGCCGTTGGGAGGCAAGTGGACCAGCCTGGTCAAAGGCCCAACGGCTAGTTTGACTGGGCTCACCGGCTGACCGGTACAGAGCCACCGGTTGGCCGGTGCTTGCAAAATGGAAGAGGGCTCGGGCTCAGGCTCCACCGGCTGGCCGGTGAGGTGGCCACCGGTTGGCCGGTGCTGAGGCAGTAGCAAACACTATGCTGGCTGGGTGCCACCGGCTGGCCGGTGCTGAGGCACCGGTTGGCCGGTGGTCTGGATAGAGGGATGTCTTCTGTCCAGGCCTCCATCGGCTGGCCGGTGCTCTTCCACCGGTTGGCCGGTGGACTGATTTTCAGTCCACTTTGGCTTCTTACTTTCTTGGCCCAATTCCTTGGCCACCTGAAATCATGCCTATCAACAAAAACACTTAAAACAATATTAGATAAATAAGAGAGTGATTGTGATCATGAAAATTAAACCACGAGGGGTTCGAGAGGTACAACAATCTCCCCCTATTTTGATGATCACAATCACCAAAACAAGCAATGTAAAATACTAAAATGAGAGGCATGCTTTAAAAGATTTTTCCCCCAATCAACCAAGAATTTCTCCCCCTTTGTGATTATCAAAATAGCACGGGGCATAAAACTTGATTGAGGGAATCGGTTGAAAAACAAGATAGAGATTTTTAAACCAATTGAAATTTTTGAAATTTGAATTGAAAGTTTTGAATTGAAAATTTTGAATTGAGAATTGAAAATTGAAACAACAGTTTGAATTGAAAGTTTTGAAATAAAAAATTGAATAACAGTTTGAATTGAAAGTTTTGAAATGAAAATTTTGAATTGAGAATTTTGAAATTAAAACAAAAATGCTTAAACAAACCTAACTCCCCCTAAATAAAAACAACAAATCACCGGGGAGAGGTTTTTGAAATCGAGACAAATTTTGGTCCGGTGAGACTCGCTAGAAGGGATTTTTCAATCCATACTTGTCTAGTGGCGAGTTTTCTACTATAAAATTCATCATTGAAGAAAATAGTTTTGGGCCTACCATACCGGGCATTTTTGCAATTGCACTCATAGATTAAGTGCCCGGGTTTTTTACAATAATTACAAAATTTAAATTGGGAGCTCCCCCTTACAAAAACAGTTGGAGCATGGGAAGAGGAAGCTTGCTTGGAATAGCCAAGCCCTTCAGTGGTTCTAGATATGCGTTGGGAACCTAGAAAATTGTTCAAATTTTGTTCACCTTGGGTGAACTTGGCTAGAGTCTCCCTTAAATCTTTGATAGTTGATTCCATGGAATCAACATTGGGAAGGTTTTGGATTTTGAGGGTCAACTCTTCCTTCTCTTTGAGAAGTTGTTCTTTTTTGGAAGAGAGTTTTTTGAAATTCTTTTTTAAAGCAACAAATTTGGAAGAAAGTTCGTGAAAACCTTCCTCCAATTGATCTCTAGCATATTAGAGATCCTCATATGAAAGATGATTAAAAGAATTTGAAGAACAAGAGGAAGAGGAGTCGGAAGAGGTTACCTCATGAAATGCCATTAGGCATTTGTTACTGTTCTCACTTGAGGAGGAGGAGGAGGATGAGGAGCTATCACTCCATGTGGCCTTGAAAGCCTTCTTCTTCTCCTTTTTCTTGGCCTTTTTGTTTAGTGGGCAATCGGGCTTGTAATGTCCTTTCTTGCCACACCCATAGCATGTTACCTCGGGCTCGGATTTTTCGTCGTGTTTTTCCTTTCGAGCCTTGAGGGATTTCTTCTTCTTGTGCTTCTTCATGAATTTGTGCATTTTGCGGGCAAGGTTCTCCATTTCGGAATCGCCGCTTGAGGAGGAAGACGATGAGGAGGATGAGCTTTCTTCTTGTTGAACTTTGAAGGCGATGTTCTTTGGAGTTTTGATCGGTTTGCCTTCTTTTTCAGCTTGCCTCCTCATGGTGATCTCATAGGTCATTAGGGATCCGATGAGCTCTTCTACCGGCATGTTCTTGATGTCCTTTGCTTCTTGGATTGTCGTCACTTTTGGTGCCCATGTGCTTGGTAGGATCCAAAGGATCTTCTTGACCATTGTTTCTGCAGAAACATCATCACCAAGGGACTTTCTCCCATTGCAAACATCAGTAAAACGTGTAAACATTTCAGTAATAGATTCGGATGGATGCATGGTAAAAGACTCAAAATCTTGACGGTACATGTCCAATCGAGTATCCTTGACTTTGTTGGTCCCCTCATGGGTAACCTCCAAAAGTTTCCAGATTTCATGTGAGGAGGTGCATGTGGAAACTCGATTGAACTCATTACGATCAAGGCCGCAATGTAGAGCGTTCATGGCTTTGCCATCAAGCTCGAAATTTTTAATATCGTCTTGAGTCCATTTGGATTCATCGGGAGAGGAGAGAGAATAACCATGCATGAAAATTTTATAAATGGGATAACCTATACTTCTAAGAAAAGTAGTCATGCGGGTTTTCCAATAATTATAGTCGGTTCCATCAAAGAATGGAGCACGACCCAAAGAATAGCCTTCGGGGGCGAAAGAAGTGGAAGCCATCACAAATGGATCTTGAATTTGAAACCGGTGAAGGTATTACTCAAATTTTGCCTTTGATACCAATTGTTGGGCGGAAAAGAAAAGGAAGTGATGGCAAGATGGGGGGTGAATTGCCTTTTAAAAATTGATTAACAAAATAAAAATCAAAGTGAAAGTGCAGCGGAAATAAAGAAGGCAAAACACAAAACTTGATAACGGAGTTCGGCTTAAAACCCAAGCCTACGTCTCTGCTCCCAACTCAACCGTTGAGAGATTTACTACCGCTTGATTTTTAATGGTTTTAGCAAGAAACCCACTAGACTTTAAGGTTAGTCTAGAACCTATTACAGCTTGCTTTTGATGGTTATGCAAGAACCCACTTGCTTTCAATGGTTGAGCAAGAACCCACTAGCCTTCTTACAGGTGAAGGCTAGCTCACCTATGTCTCAAGCCTTTTGAAAGGTAAGGCTTGACCAACCTCTTCACACCTTGAAGGTGGTGTGAGAACCCAAATGAAAGGGAGATGAGAGAAAGAGGGGTTTGTAGTCACAAACCCAAATTGATGATCAAAATAAATAAAACAATGAAAAACCGTAATGGGAGAAGCCTTGGGCGCCAATGGATTGATGGAGCTGATGAAGGGCTCTCCCAAGCTTCTATGGTGGTGCTCCTTGGATGTGGAATTGAGTTGGAGCAAGTTGAGGTTCCTTGAAGGAATCCGCCGGAGGTTCGCCAAATGATCGAAAATGTGTTCGTTGGCTTCAAAAAAGTTCCGACTTAGTTTCGGGGCTTCCTAGTCCTTTATTTATAGAGGGGGAACCCTCATATGGCCTTTGGAGGTCTTCGGAGCCGTTGGAAAAGGCTTCGGAGCCGTTGGGAGGCAAGTGGACCAGCCTGGTCAAAGGCCCAACGGCTAGTTTGACTGGGCTCACCGGCTGACCGGTACAGAGCCACCGGTTGGCCGGTGCTTGCAAAATGGAAGAGGGCTCGGGCTCAGGCTCCACCAGCTAGCCGGTGAGGTGGCCACCGGTTGGCCGGTGCTGAGGCAGTAGCAAACACTGTGCTGGCTGGGTGCCACCGGCTGGCCGGTGCTGAGGCACCGGTTGGCCGGTGGTCTGGATAGAGGGATGCCTTCTGTCCAGGCCTCCATCGGCTGGCCGGTGCTCTTCCACCGGTTGGTCGGTGGACTGATTTTCAGTCCACTTTGGCTTCTTGCTTTCTTGGCCCAATTCCTTGGCCACCTGAAATCATGCCTATCAACAAAAACACTTAAAACAATATTAGATAAATAAGAGAGTGATTGTGATCATGAAAATTAAACCACGAGGGGTTCGAGAGGTACAACAATCTAGAGCATTACTGGGTTCACATACCCATGGCAGTGCAGAGTCTGAGCTCAAGAGACCCTTTTCTGCCTCTCGACTCTTCAGGATTGAGGGATCCCCCTTCTTTTTCATTCAATGAGCACCAGTGGGGAGCACTTCTCCGCTCCTTTGAAGAGAGTGACAGGGAATCCCTCTTAGATTAATCCTCACACCCTCCTCTCTGGATGACAATAGCCTTTCCAATTTCATCCGGGAAGGTTCATTGTTCTGTGCCCTTTACCACCGTACCACAGCCTCAACCAACATGACTTCTACATTCGTCCCCTCCTCAACACTAGGGGGAATGAATATCTTGAATTTTCATCCCTCCCCTTCCATTGTCGTCTTCCTTATATTCCCTTAGTATGGAAAAAGTTTACGGCTTGCCGGGGACCAAGGAGGTAGGGTGGGGGGGCTATTCGGGGGGTTGTCCGGGGGGTGTCTGAGGGGCTGTCTGGGGACCAAGGAGGGAGGGTGGGGGTCTGTTCGGGGGCTATCTGTGGGTGTACGGGGGGCTATCCGGGGACCAAGGAGGAGGGTGGGGGGGCTGTCCGGGGGCTGTCTGTGGGCTGTCTGGTGGGTGTTCGGGGTCTAGGGAGGAGGGTGGGGGTCTATCCGGGGGGTGTCTGGGGGCTGTTCGGGGACCAAGGAGGAGGGTGGGGGGTTGTCCGGGGGGTTGTCCAGGGACCAAGGAGGGTGGGGGCTGTCCGGGGGGCTGTTCGGGGGGTTTCTGAACATTAGTACAGTCATCTTAGGAATCCAATTAACACTCATAAATAACCATGCTTCTATAAACAACATAGAGTGTATGAGTTTCCTCTCTCATCTCAACAATATCATTACACATTCTTACCATGATGTGAATCATGTGGAATATGGATGATATTTACACAAAATTCCCAAAAATACCAATATTTCTAAGAATTGAAAATTTATAGATGATATTAACACATAAATCATTTTGAATCAAATTTGATTCAATGTCAAAGCCCAACACACACCAAATCAAACAGAAAAAAAAGTCATACACACCCAAATAAAAACAGAAAACCAAAACAGTAGATGCAAAACATTAAAATGATAATATCACTTATAGATTAGAAGTGTAAAACTAAGAAATGTAACAAAAACAGAAAACAGAAAACAAATCAGATATCATTTAGGAAAAATCAAAACAGAAACCAAGAATAATAGATGTAGAACATAAAAACTAAGGTAAGCCTTATAGATTTGGAGTGTAGAACTAAAAAATTGATTGATTGAAGATGGTGGAAGAAGTTCTTCAACCTGGGTAAAGAGAGACCTTCCTGAGAGATTGGAATTAGGGTTGCATTCGCACGGGAAGGGAAAGAATTGGGGCTGTTGTATATTGGGGAAAACATTCCCAACGGTTCTTAAAAACCGTTGGGAAAATGTCTTCTTTACCAACAGTTTTGAAACTATTGGTATACATCCTTCTAAGAGGACATTTACCAACAGTTTTAAAAAACCATTGGTATACATGCTTCCAAGGTGACAATTCCCAACGGTTTTGTGTAACCGTTGGGAAAAGAGTGGCCTTTCCCAACGGTTTTGGTAAACCATTGGGAAAGCATTGTTTAAAATCCAATACACCAACGGTTTACTCAAACCGTTGGTGTATCCTTCCTATACCAACGGTTTTGTATAACCGTTGGTTTGTAAGTGTTGGGAAAACTCCCATTTCCAGTAGTGACCCTCACATGGATTGGATCCCCATGCATCGGTATACTAATGTTCCCATGTCAGCTTCATTCCCTAGCTATACTCCTCTACCACATATCCATATCTCTCCATGGATGTATTGGATAATTTTTTTTATGGGATACTAAGTGGATTTCTATCTATGGGTTGAGGACCCATCATGCTTTCCCATTTTTAAACCAGTAACATAGGAAAATAATTAGAGAACCGCAACAGTTTAAAACAAGTGTTTTCTTTATTTTCATTTATTTTTAAACAATATAATCCCAATATAATAAATACTCTTTAATTATAGTTAATAATAAAAATGGGTATTATAAATTAAGATAACTAAATTTAACAATTTAATATTCTATCCAAATTTATAAAAACTAGGCAATCAAATCCCGTGAACATAGACCATGATTATCCTCCTCCATAAATCTCCACTATAAATTAAATTAGAAATCCTTTTTATACAAATATTAAAAATTAAAAATTTAGGAACCCAAAAAATAATCAATGGGGGAATGAAATTTCAAGTGACACATAAGAAAAATAAATCTAACTCTCAACTAGACACAACGTAAATGATTTTTTCCAGTAAAATTTTATAGAGATTTTCCTATATTCCATTCAATCCTCTTAATTTATAATCAATAACATTCCAATCATGATCTATATCACTATTTTTTATTCTCAAATCACTAATGATAAGATAAATATAGTTTTTCATCATACCTTTAGTACATAATCAAAACTTATAGAATGATGATGACCTACATTGTGCACTTAGTACCAAAAAATCACTAAAATCATGTGGAATTTAAAAAATTATGATCAAATGACTTTGTGGTTAGAGTAGGGTAGATAATTGATAAAGAAAACAAATAATCTCAAAAATAATGTCTAGATTTTATTACTCAATGTGATAATCCAAGTGAATACAAAGACATTCCCCTCTTAGAAATGAAATCTTCTCCATATCACCAATATCAAAGTTAGGCTATTAATAGTGAAATCACAATGAATGAGTTACCCTTATAAATATAATTTTTATCTTTTTTTAGTTTCTTAAAAATTATGATATGAGAAATCTCACATTCATCACTATACCAAAATTGAAAAAAACAATTTTTCATGTGATGTTTATTTCTCACACTACATAACTCAACCCACATTTTTTATATTATTTTTTTTATTAAAGTTTTAATCAATAAATAAAATAAAAAATTACATTAACCTTATATAAAATTAAATTAAATAACAAAATACTTTCCCTTTATTAAAAATATCCATTTTCCATGAACAATATTTCCCCCACACATGAACTTTGAAAATCATGAAAAACATTAGAGTAAAGGTAGGAGTTCAAAAAATTTCATGAAATGTGACTTATTCCTATCAATGGTTATTAATGGACACTAAGGGTAAAATTTGGATTAATTTAAGCTATGTATAAATGATAGTGGAAACATAAAAAATTTCCATAATCATATTTTCAGTGAATTTAACATAATAATAATTAAAAATATAACCTGAGGTAGTGGCACTCGGACATCAGTAACAACATCATGTTCACTCTATGTATTCCTCTTAGTATTCCATGTACAATTCTTTACATAGAAGTAGACTCCACCAATTTATTGTAAATATCATTCAATTTAGATTCTCCTTATTCTCACTATTTAAAAATGTCTCTATATATTTTGTATTTTTTCTCTTTGAATTTATCAACAACCTATGTGAAATACTCATCTATTTCAGATGAGGGTTTATTTGAGTAACCCTCATTTTGTGGTATACTCTAAATATATTTAGGTAGGTGTTAAAAATACACATGATTCACATTAAAATATCCATTTTCATATTTATTTATCATGTGTAAAATCCCTAATATGTCAATTGTTTGAAATAAGTAGTGATAATGAACAACAATGTGGATGAAACCCTTTTAACACAATAATTAAATTTTTGAGCATGTCCATACAAGGAATTCACTCTACTGTATAGTCCACAAACTCAAGAATATTATACCACCATATTCATGAACCTTCTTATTTTGTGCACTCATATGATTATGCTAGAACCCAGCGATATAGCCATTTCCATTATGAAATAATTTTATAAGTATAGGGTGTAGTGCATAAACAACAACACATCCTCCTTTTCCTTCTAAAAACATTGTTTTCACATTTTTTGAAACATTACATCTCAGTAGATACATTATTCTATAGAACCTATTCTTTATGGTATTATCTCAACTAACCATGGTGTAGTGGTGATCTATTATTTCGTTTTCCTCGTTTTTCTTAACTTAGTAAACTACACTATAGTTTCAATAAATTTTTAGCTTCATATACCCCATTTAAAACTATAGGGGACTATGACAGAGCCCTTAAACTATAAAATAAATCATTATCTTCAATATCTAGATAATAAGGTAATGAAATTGTAGTAAGTCCATGGAACAATTCCATCTTCATTAGTTTAGGATCTCAATGTCACAACATCACATATCTGTGGTTGTGGCACATTGAAGCTAAAATATCATGTGACGATTCAAGCTATAATTATTATTCCATAGAGGACCATGGTGGAGATGTGGTGTATTGAATGATGGATCTGATGAAGATTTATTGTGAGGTAGATGATGTGTGAGCTCACCCAAGACAACTGAACTTCGATAAGTGAATTGCTCCTAAAAAATATACACATCCCACAAAAATCCTTCGACTGATTAAACTCCACTATTTATATAAAATTATTTTCAATGAATCTCACTAGCAAAAAAATGTGGATTTTTTTTTATTTACCTTTCAAAATTTTCATCCAAATATATAGAGTAACAATAAATGTATATGATTTACTAGAATACTGGTATTATCAATTTTTTAAAAAAAGACATTAATTAAATAAAAAATCAATATTTATACATAAATATTAGGTCATCATCATCCATATTCATACTCCTTCCACCATGGAAACAACTCATTAATTTATCCCAGTGGAAACTAAGGAGTGGGATCGTATTCCTACTCCCATTCAATATGATGGATGGAATATCATATTAAATAATAATGAACTATATCAAGATCATAACCCTATTTTGACTGAAGGTCCCTAGCATAACCTTGTTGACACATCAAGTAACTTCAATTCCCTTAGAACCTTATAGTAACTCACTAATATATTTAGAAATCCACTTATAAGTATACCTATGTTATTTCATATCTACATTCCAAGGGAGGTTGTCTATAAATCCCAATAGTAACCATGTTGTGGACCCATAATGTAGCCTTTAATAAAAAAATCTCATTGGCATATTCTGGTGGCGTGAAAAGAGAAGACTCATATTCCTACCTATCCTATAGAAATATATCTATATATTACAATTGAAAATGGGATTCACCTAGTAGGGATCCCATCAATTATGATTTTTTACATAGTTCATGATCTTATCCACCCGATATAGAGTTTATAATAATAAATATAAATAAGTTAAACACACAACCCTAGATCAGGATCATACCCCTACCTTGATAAATATTTCTATTTTTGAGAAAATTTAACATATCTTCCTAGTGGATGTATAATATGATAGCTCATCAATATAATGATAAGTATATTATAATCATTGAGTTTTTCCATGTGGAAATACGGTCAACAATTATAAAGGTCTTCCCTATAGAAACATGACGTTCGAACATAGAAATATTTCTCATAGAGTTAGTTAAGAGAATCCCCCTCATGGTAAGAAGATGAATCGATAATACATTACCCCCATTTTTTGACAAATCATATATTGCTAACGACAAAGGTCCTCCATAATGATTCCAAATATTACACCATGAAGGTCCTCCCCAATTCATATATTATAGAGGTTCTCCCTATAGGCAGACATTGATATGGAATGGAATTCCTCCCAATTATGCCAAATATGAAAATATCCATGTATTTCCTTCCTAGGGAATTTACTATCAAGTCATTATCTTAAAGGATATCTCATTTTGAAAAGAACTTCCTCCCTTTTTCAAAGCCTCTATTAAAACATACTCATATCGAGAGGCACTCAAGAGAATGAGATAGGCTACATCAAGAACTCAATTCTTAACTACTGATATCTCTTCTTAGGTAAAGGATATCCCACGATAGAGGTTATCATTTTTCCACCATAAAATCTCATACCCTTGGTATGATATAATGGATTTGATATTACCAAGTTTTCTTAATAACCCAGTTGGGAAATTACCACTATAGTTGGGTAAAGTGTAATAATATATATCAAAATATAGATTGAAAGTTATTTTTATGAGGAAGAAACTATATAATCATCATATTCCTATTATTTTATCTCCCATAGATACCTATGAGGTTTTAATTCTAGTGAAATTAAATGGGGAATGAATAATCTTCCTTATAATGAGTTTGTTGATAAACCACCACCACATCAAGAAAAAAACATTTGTCCTATGGGGAGTATTCCAACACTTAAATGTGAAAATAGAACTCTATCTCCAAGTTGAATTTACTTTCCTTTTATTCACAAGATAACCAATGTTTGGAAGGTAGTGAGATAATCTCTAATATGCATGACTCACCACATATAATAGATTTTTCTAGTTGATTTTTTATTTTCTATAAAATGTACGCAATATAGGTTGGGATGAATATGAGTTAATTCATTTTACCCCACTATATTGTCAGTAGAGTCCACTAACACAGATGATATCATATTTTATCACCTCAAGAAATTTCTAAGTTATGAGTTCTATATATTATAGCATTATTATTTAGAATAATAATTTTATACACATAACCAAGAAATACATTAATTTATGAGAACAAGCTATTGACTATAACTAACACGAGGATGTTATGAAAGCCAAAAATTCACCCCATTATAGGAAAAAATCCCTCAACTACAAATAAACCCTCAAAGGAATGTTTCACACATAAGTAATGCATGCCAAATCCCACCAATGATCAAACCAAATAACCCAAATTTAATAATGAAGATATGATAATCACTAAAATAGTTATATAAGACCATCCAAAGACCACAAGTATATAGTCATTATTAATTCCCCTCAGGTAATGTCATTATTATGAATATTGGGATCATTTTCACTAGAAACCCCTCAAATTTTCTCCATCTACATCACTCATCCTTCTTATTTGGAACATTTTTAGTGAAGACTATTGAGGAATGTCATAGTGTAACCATTTTCAAATTACATCCAATATAACATCAGGAAGAGAAGAAAAATCTTTTTAAGGGACATAAAACAATGTGATTCACCAAAAAGTTAGTTTTTATGAAATATAATGATCTATAACATGATAAATATTTATATGGTTAAAAATAACCTTATCCATATATTGAGTTACTTTTTTCAAATTTTTTCATTCATCAGTATATTGTAACTGCATCATCAATATAGATAACTCAAATTTTGACACTAGGGTAGAATATTGTGATGATAAATCCTTCCTCTAAAATATTGTTCAAAAATAAACACTTGATTAATGTAAGAATATTCAATAGTATAAGATGAATCAAAACCTAATAGATCATATAATTGTTAATTTTTCACTTTATTGGAATTTTTTATCCAAATAAAATGAGAATATTTTTTCCATATACCACCCCACACCTAAATAAATTCAATCTCCCACCCCCATGGAAAACATGGCTCGGTGTGAAGATGAGTTAATGTAAATGATATACATTAACTTATAATTACTCAAGATTAATATACATGTTTATTAAAATTCTCAAATTGATTTATATATTTCCCCTTCCAATTAAAATCCAATAATACATAACTTCATAACCAATTTGAAAATAATATAACCACTTATATTGATTTTGGAAAAAGAAAAAAGTGTTTCTAAACATGATATCCTGATATTAAAATTAGTTTCCTCCAATAGGGAAGCAATCTAACCACATCAAGAATGTTTTCTTATATAAGATAATATTTAATATCAACACAAGACAAGAGAGACTCTGCTATATAAATCTTCTCCCACTTACTCTACTTTACCTCATTCCTAGAGGTAATTCACTCTAGAAATCCACATCTCTATTTCTCTATGTATTCTAGAATAGAATACATGAAAGGTCGAAAATAAAAAGTGAATATGGAGGGAAAAATTTATCCTAAGAGGGTGTATGCAACTCTACCTCTAGCCAAATTTTTCAATCCATCATTCTCAGTCTTCAAAAACACTGGTGCCAATGAAAAACACCATACAATTTTTTTTCACAAAGTGGACCAATGATGGAAACACTATAATTGAAAGAATTAGCCAGTATTATGTGTTTCATATAGAATATATATGGTAAAATATTTTTCTTTCATAGAAACCTATAGACTGGGACTGTTATATTTTCTAAACACCTTTAGTTGAAATTTCTATGTCAATTCATCTCCACACTAATGAAAAATAAAATCAGTAAACTCTCAATTTATATGAAGTGTGAGAAAGATATGGTATAAAATTTTATTTAGTGATGGAAAATAATGACCTACTCATTGAATTTAAAACTCTTATAGAAATAGTTTCTAGTGATATTAATAGAAAGTATTTATTATGAGTTGTATAAAATGTTGATCAATTTTAAATGCCTTGGGGAGTTCTGTGATTTTAGAGTAGTCATGTAATTTTTTGAGGATGATATCTAATTATCATAGAAAAAGTGTCAACTAGTGTTTGAATATCATATAAATAGGTATAGTAATGTAGAAATTAAAGTGGTTATTCTTCAGCTATAACTAACGCTATATTTGACACCTAAAACATTGAAATATCACATTGTGGCTCCCCTAGAATGATAGAAACAGGTGTATCATCCCCGATAAAAAAAAGATCAAAGGAATCCACTATTCAATTTTTGGGGAATAAACTTCAATTTTTATAAAAATAACAAGTCCCTAGGTACTTCATTATTTCCATTAAAAATTATATATTCATATTTCTCGAAGAAAACAAGAAAAATGAGATCATTATAAATGTGTTTCCTAGTTATTTACCTCACCATAAAATACTGTAGATCGAATTCCAAGAGTTTTTGTCTTTATATACATCTTATAGAAGATGGTAAATTTTGTTAAATTAAAATTTGGAAAACCATCAACGTGGGAGACTTATGTCTCTACAATACCACTAGAAGAGGAAGGGGAATTTCAACATGTTTTGATAAATAATAATCATGGGTTTTAATGAAATTTAACCAATATTTCAATCAATAGGGCACATGTTATCCTTAGGGTAAAACTGAATCAACCATTTACAACCATAAATTCTATTGAAATAGATAAATTAGCTTCTTCAACATCATAGTTTCTTAAAATATTATCTTCTATGTGTTGTTATAAGTCATGGAAAAATAATTACTCATTGGAATAAGAACTCAGTATAACACCCAAAAAATTCTATAATCTTCATGACTCCTACCCTCCATCAATGGTAGGATAATAACCATACCATAAATGAGAATATGGGAACCACCCCCACCAAATGGAATCCTAATTAGATAAAGAATCGCAATATTATTCTTTCAATGGTATCTAGTTAAAATACCCTATCTCTGATGAAGAAGTTACATATTAACATGAGTTACCAACCCATAACCAGGGAGAATAAAGAAGATGTCACTAGGTCCAAGGATTATTACGAAAAATAGGTCTAAAAGGATTTAGTGTTTAAAAATTATTCCCTTTAATCCATATATGTTATAGA
Organism: Viscum album; assembly: GCA_963277665.1. Taxonomy (NCBI): domain Eukaryota; kingdom Viridiplantae; phylum Streptophyta; class Magnoliopsida; order Santalales; family Viscaceae; genus Viscum; species Viscum album. Next base: position 1,114,969,896 of record OY728147.1, read on the forward strand.
TATTTATATAAAATCTCTTTATTGGGAATAAAAAAGGCATTAATCTACACTTATATCATCTATGGATTTATCAAGTCCAATTATATTGGAATAATAACAAGATAATATATACATTTACATCTAGAATGTGTTATAGATTATTGGAGAAATCTATTCAGTGGACACAAAAGGGGCATGAATCTACTCTTAAATCATCTAGTCTTATCTCTAGTAAAATTATATTGGAATAATAACTATATAATGTACAATTTTACATCTAGAATCATAATATATAATGTATATCTCATCCCATCACAAGTTCCATATTAATATTCCCAAATTTTGTTCATGATATGGAATCTGGGGAATAAGATGCGTCAGCATCTAAGAATTAAACAATAGAGAAACCTCATGATAAGAAGCATAGATTCTTAGTACAAAAATCTGAAATCCTAAAATACATTTCTATAATTTCATTTTAGCCATCAGTCATAGATTCCCTTTAACTTTTAAAGGAGGTTGGGGAAGCACTTATTGAGGCCATTTTACGAAATAAAGAATTTAAAGTCTAGTTACAATCAATTAAGATGTATCGGGATAAATATGACCTTTTTGAAAATCTTATGATCATCTACATCATAGAAAAAGATCAAGATGTCACTATATATGAGTCCATAAGCCTTTTTATATTTATGAAAATGTAGATGAATTAAACCTCTATAAGTCACTTATTGATAATGGCATATGAATCAACACCATGCTAGTCGAGACCCTCTGATTCTTAGGATATATTAAGTTAAACATGAATCACAATGATCATACAATCCAATGGTATTACCAAATTGATAAAAAAAACCCTTATCCAAATTCAACTCAGAGCATAGTAAAATTAAATTATCTCTAATTATAAATTAATGGTTTTCTACCATAATACATATTTCAATACTCTATTGGGGTGTCAGTATGTTTATTTTCACATTTTAGTGACCTGACCATACCATAAGTGACCCAAGTATCAAATTAATGGAAAAAATTAGAGTGTTTAATGGTTTAATTCCCCCCATAGAGTCTTGTATTTATATTTAAAAGATTTTTTATTCTACCAAAGATATGTAATGTAGAATGTGATAGATAAAACCACCCATGTCACTACACCGAATTGTTTGGATATAGAACATATCAACCTATTGAATGAACTCGATGAAAACTATTTCATTACCTTTAATATGATTAAGGATATTTGTTTAGGTTGAAGAAATCATCAGGTCTTGTATATCCCCCTTTTACTTGTGATATCATTTAAGTTGAATGAGCCTCTCCAGGTTAAAGAGGATAATAGTTGTAGTGAGTAAAACATTTCCTAGGAGAAAAATGCTCCCTCGTCATCTTTGGGATCTATTGATACCCGTTAATTTTAATTTTCATTATCAATATATTATTATTTATCATCGATAGGATTACATAATCCCCCATATCATCCATATAATCTCATAACATCAACTTATCATAGACATCTAATTAATTTAAGTATTATAGATACAAAATACCAAAACACCCCTGTTATCGATTCAATTGAATTATCACCCTTAGGATCTAGAGATATCCCCACACCATTAATGTGAGATAATTATCTACCCATTTCATCTCCATGACTTCCCCTTTTTCTCCCACTTTAAGTGACATGAAGGTGTAGGAAGTGGGAAAAGATATCATAGATACCCCTCCAACATTTAAGGAAGTCACATGTACCACTATTGATGAACTCATACATGTGAATATAGTATAAAGGAGGAACCATTAAAAAAATTTATTAGTATCTCAATTCCATTAAAATATTGAGATCATATATCTCAATCATGAAGTTGCAACATGATATATACTCATATAATTAGATGAAGATTCCCAGAATGGACCCAAATGTCAAAAATTTTCATTTAGGTCTACTATAGTATCATCATGTTTTTTTTCTAGTATAAGTTAGAATGAATATAGCATATGTATAAAATATAGAAGCTAAAATTGACAAAAAAAACAATGAAATCTTCAGTCATGGGGTTTATTTCTTAATGTGGCCAGATAAGATTGTCCAATCAAGAAGAAGAAAATAAGTCTAGATATTTTCATTGAATTAACATATATCAACTATAACTTCCTAAATTATGCTTTCCAATTCCCAATTATAGAACTACATATCAACAAAAGTCCAATTTACAATACATCCCTTACATGGATGGGTATTCCTCTTACAACCAAAACAAGATGTACTATGAGGATAAAAAGACAACAACTTTTAAGGAACCCCAAGGGATATATTTCTATTTATTAACTTTCATTGTCTTGAATAATGATGGTGTTATATACCAATGTTACATCATCATATCTTATTTCCCATTAAGATTATAATCATGTAATTATATATTTTAGACCTCATTAAAAAGTATCATCATTGTTTTTATCACCATGATGATCCTTAAATAATATTAAATAGTTTTTAGGAACAAGGCTTGAATGTGAACCCCTTGAATTTTTTTTCATGATAACATCAGAAACATTCAATGGATTTATGGTACAACAACATGGAATTAAAGTACACAATGATACTACTAATGAAACAATTAGCATTACACCTCTAAAAAACCACAAATATTTGTTTGGGATTTAGGTACATCATTCAAATATGAGAAATACCATAGCCAAATGTTTGGTAAAGTGATTAAACATCGTGAAGTCGATTGAGAAGGAAGCCTCCTATTATTGTTATGGTGATTTTAAGGAATCATTCAGGGATCACATGAAGTATATAATACCCTCATTAGTATTTATGGAATTGGTAGAAAGAAAAAACTAATACTATATGTGGAATCAATAGATGGATCACTTAGTTCCCCTATGTAACATCCTGACTCAACCCATTGGGTCCAAGTAGGAATAATACGCGACTTCGTGTGTACCTCATTATACCCAAACGCTTTCTGACTAGAAGTGACGGTCTCTAGTGGAGACATGCGGAGACTGTACCCTCAGTATCATGTCATGGTATCCATAATCCATAATAAGAAACAAAATAAATAATCACAGTAAACTGGTGGAAAAATAAATATGGCATATATGTTGTATAAAAAATTGGCTCCCAAAGTGGTGAGAAAAACCAAAGTATAAGAAGTAGGTAAATAAAAGAAAAGTAAATAAACAACCATCCACAAGGTACTACAGTGCCTATTTTGTTCTACCCAACCTCTATGCTCCACATGCTCAGTCATCTACAACATAATCTTTTCTCTTCACCAGATCCCTCATGAAATATACAAGTGAATAAAAATTCCCTAGTAGGGTGTGAGTAAAATACTCATTAGGACACCACCAATGCATACGTAACCAACTCTTATTAGGTATACAAGTGTATTACATAGTTAAATAAATACCTATAAATAATAATAACACACAATCTAAAACTAAGTGGCTATGTTCTAACCTAGTCACCCAAAAACCCCACTTGTACTTACTTTGGTTCCATGCCGAAAATATAATATATGTCAAAAAAATATCCAAAACCAGCCACACGTCTATTAGTGAGCCACTTGTAATCCATAAGACAATGAGTGAAAACAACATAACCAGAATCCACAAGGCATTGGATAATACTCAAAATCCACAATGAATCGAGTATCTGTAACCTACGCATAATCAATAAGTCATTGGGTAACACTCTTAATCCACAGGGAAACAAGTTAAAACCATCTAATCAGAATCCAAAATTCATTAACTAGATTCTTGGTTACAAGTTTATCTAGTCATGTTGTTGTTATCCCTACACATCATGTGCACACCGCACAAGGAGTAATCATACCACGACGACCACCTGTCAAGTATACACATACCAATACTTCGAAACAAAACATGAAAATTTATTGCATAATAAAAAATATAGAACACCTCATGAGAATCATATAATCATAATATTCATAAACATGTGAATCAAACATAATCATGGAATCATGATATAAAATAAATCTCATGGAGAAAAAACATACTATACTATAGGATAAACACACACCCACATGTGATCACAAGCATATCATGATATAAAGTAAATCAATACATAAATTAAATAAAAAACATGTTTAAAAAATATCGGATGAATATATGGAACTTCGTACATAGAAGTCATAATCAATGGTAAAAAGGATAAACCACCATGTGGGGTTCGATATACATATTCACAATCATATTATCGTAATTATCATCTCATCAATGGTTGAAATTTTTTTAGGGTTCTGAGAACCAAATCCAATTATTTTATTGCAAAAAGAAATAAAATATCTCTTGTGATAATTCATTCTCTCACTTGGGTGATTTCTCATAAATCATCCAATAATAAGTATGTTTTGACTATTCATCACATATTATCCTTTTATAATAATATTTTGATAATTTCTCATAAATTAACATTTATAATTCTTTTTTTATAATTTAATAAATAATAACCATTTAAAATTATATTTTGTTAATTTAATAAAAATTATCATTTTGTAAATATCTTTTGATAATTTCCCCTAAATTATCCTCTATTAATTTTAATTTTATAACTTTTAAAAAATTATTCATTTATAATTATATTTTGATAATTTTTCATAGATTAACATTTAATAATTATAATTAGAAAATTTCTTATAAATTATTATTTAATTATTATATTTTAATAATTTCTCTAAAATTATCCTTTAATAATATCATTTGATAATTTTTTATAAATTATCCCTTTTAGTTATATTTTGGTAATCTAGAAATTGCCATTTGATAATTGTAATAATTATAATTTTACAATATAACAATTTTAATTTGATAATTTTAATAATTATGATTTAATAATAAATCAATTATCATTTAATAGTTTTAAATCATGATCCTTTTATAACTTTTATAAATATCATTTAATAATTTTAATAATAAACATTTAATAACTTATCAATTATCGTTCATTAATTTTAGATAAATATCCTTTGATAACATGTATAAATATATTCTATTGATTTTTCCTTAAAAATTATCATTTCGCAATTATATTTTGATAAATATTTTCCACAAATTTTGGTCTGATAATTTGATGCAATTATCCTTTAATATTTTATGATAATTATTTTCTATAGAATGTGTCATTGTCCTTTGAAAATTCAAATCATTTCTCATATGAATATTTTTATAAATTATCTCATCATAAATTCAATGTGATAATCCTTTGATAATTTATTTTAAAAGATCCATTTGAAATGAAAAAAAAAGATTTAGGGAATAACTTTCTCCCTTCTTAGAAAATACGATGTAGGTTATGCTCATCTATATGAATCCATTTACACTAACAACCCATTTAACAGATAAATATTGCAAAAGATATTGAATATAGAACATTTGGAAAATAATAAAAAAAATTATATTTTATTATTTATTAATTATAAAAAAAATTGAATGCATCCTCAACCAGGACATTGCGCACCAGGAAGGACTACACACATAACCTGGTTCGAGTAATGTTGATCAAGGATCTTCACCTATCACACACATGGTAGATCTGGAGTATATTAGAAATATGAAGATCAATCAACACTGAAAAAAATAAAACTTTCTAGTATTTGAACACAAAATCCAAACACACGGAATCCTAGATAAATCCATAAATATTAATCTGTAATTAAATTTCAATTTAAGTATATAGTCATTAATTCTACCCATTAAGGCATTGCAACAAAAATAGATCAAAAACGATTTGGTTCATAGGTTTTTAAAATCATCTCTTCATTTTTATATCGGTAACACAAGAATTTGGGAATGAAATGAAGAATAAAACGTGATTTTATTTAATTAATATAATTAATTATTTAATATAAATATCAAATTATTTATATTAACTAGTGACTAGACTGATCACCCACTGTGCTTAAATGTTATAGCCTACCTTAGGTAAACCCTTCATTTTGGACCTAGCGACTGTCTCAGATTTCTCATATGATGCACTATGAATGATTTATTATTTATTTATTATTTAAAAATGTATTAAATAATTAATTGAATATAAAATTGGTTATTTTCACAAGTGAGACATCATATCTTATGATTCATACAAATGTTATACCCCGCCTATGGTAAGCACCACATTCTAGACCAAACTATGGTCTAATATTTTTCGTAATAAACACCATATTGGAGATAATAAATTATTTACAGAAACAATATAATAATAAATTATTAAATAAAATATTTTTGTGAGTGAAGATTTAAAATATATGACACTTATAAATTTTAAACCCCACTCAAGATAAAAATTTCATTCTAGGCCTAACTATGACTTATATTTCACATACGATGCATTGTTTTTGAATTATAAAATTATGATGAATAAATTAAAATAACTTTTGATAATATATTTAATAATTTTATTTCATCTTTACTGAGCCTTTATGGTATCGAAATATTTCACCAACATAGTGTATGACTCCAAAAATATTGTATTGAATTTCCAATATGTTCAATGGTCATTTTCTCATACAAAAACCCTTTAACACATTTACGATGTTATTTTCTCTAATAACTCATTTTATAACACATAATAGATTTATAATTTATCAAAAATACGGTTTATTTTCATTTTAAAATTCAGGATATTACAATTCTCCCACACTATCAACTTCTCGTCCATGAGAAATATTTCTAGTGGTATTTCTCAAACAACTCAAGCCACAAAGCTAAAAAATCAAACTCACATTCCCACATTTCTTATTGGATATGTCTATGTTATCAATGAATCTGAACTAGTGGTAGTATCATTCCTCATAATTCCTTAACTCTTTAGTCTACAACCTATATCGGATCCTTTTTATAAGATGTGTTTCTCTCCAAATCAACATCCATGTGCTCAATAACATGTGCAGGGTTAGGTACGTACCTCCGAATATGTGAATAATGGAACACATCATTCATACCTTGTTAGATAGAAGGGAGGTCTAGAAGACACTCCACTACCTATATAAAGTTATTGATCTCAAAGATTCAAAAAACATGGTGATAGATTTCCCTACATACCAAGACATTTTTTCCCCAATGGAGGATTCACTCTAAAAAAACATAATCTCGCACAGAAAACTCCAAGGGTCCCATCATATGATCAGAATCTGATATTTTTCTACTAAGAGTGTTGATCAACCTATTCTATATCAGTTGTACTCTCTTGGGGGTCGCATGAACCATTCTAGGGCCAACAATTGGGGCCCCGCCTGCCTTATGTTAACAAAGCGGTTAAATATCCTCATAAAGTGCCATCTAAAATGAATCATGATTTCAATCATTGTATGAAAATTGAAATGAGGCTTCGTGATCAACACATTCTCAACCAAGGTCTAGCACACAAGGTCAAATCATATCCTCAAAAATCAGTATACTCTTTCTAGACTCTTCATTAGTCTGAGGATGGAACACCTTGCTCAATATCAACTAATTTCCTTGGGATTTTTTTAAACCCTTGTAAAAGTGTGCTGTAAAATGTGCATACCTATATAAGAGAATTATAAATGAGACTATATAAAAGTGCACAATCACTCGTACATAAATCCTTCCCAACTCATCCATTGTGTGGGTCTCTCTAATTAGTAAAATGTGAGTAGACTTTGTTAACTGATCAACAATCTGCGAGAATGCGTTACAACTCTTTGGTGTCCTAGGTAATCTCATCATGATGTCCATCATGATGTCTTCCCACTTCCACATAGGTATCGGTAGTGTTTTCAATAACCTTCTATGATGTTGTTGCATGACTGTCACCCTCTGACAGGTGAGGCATTGAGAGACAAAACCCATAGAGTAATATTGGGATCTTGTGCATTAATGTAGTGTGATCTCACCCAAGGTTTCAAAATGCTTACTTCCAAAGAATTCATCCATCCTATTACTACTCAATATCAACCATTATTAAATATAAAGTACTAATTACCTCTCAAAATCAAATTTCTTCATATACTCAAACCATTGCCTTTTCCTCAAATTCATCTCCCTCTCTGTGAAGATATAGTGATTAATCTTGTAGTATGTATGAAAATAAATCTCTTAATGAAGGGGTAGTGTCTCCAAAACTTATGAGAGGGATCCAAAATTTCTATATCCATGTCATTTGTGGTTTTATTTCTTCTCATAGGGTCTTAGATAATAAGACCCCTAGGTAACTACCTACTCTCACTACTGGAAATCGGATCTTTCCCAACACTTCTATACCAACGGTTTGTAAAAACCGTTGGTATAGGCACCCTTTCCCAACAGTTCTCCAAAACCGTTGGGAAAGGGAGCTCAAAACACCCCTTTCCCAACGGTTTGGGAGAACCGTTGGGAAAGGGGTGGGTCTTTCCCAACGGTTCCCCCAAACCGTTGGGAAAGGGAGCTCAAAACACCCCTTTCCCAACGGTTTTGGAGAACCGTTGGGAAAGACCCAACCCTTTCCCAACGGTTCTCCCAAACCATTGGGAAAGGGATCTCAAAACACCCTTTTCCCAACGGTTTGGGAGAACCATTGGGAAAGGGGTGGGTCTTTCCCAACGGTTCCCCCAAACCGTTGGGAAAGGAAGCTCAAAACACCCCTTTCCCAATGGTTTTGGAGAACCGTTGGGAAAGGGGTGGGTCTTTCCCAACGGTTCCCCCAAACCGTTGGGAAAGGGAGCTCAAAACACCCCTTTCCCAACGGTTTTGGAGAACCGTTGGGAAAGACCCAACCCTTTCCCAACGGTTTGGGAGAACCGTTGGGAAAGGGTGCCCCAAAATCCAGCGTACACCCCGACATAAAAATATGCACTATCCCAACGGTTTTGCGAACCGTTGGGATAGGTTCTTCGATTTTTTTTCCAGGTCTACTGCCCGAGAACATTATATAAATCTAAATTTTAAATAATTATTATAATATATATATATATTTATGAAATTATGTTTAAAAAAGTCATATTAGGTTAGTGGTTAAGTCGTTCTATTATAAACGAGGGGTTCAGGGATCAAATCACACCGAATGTATTTTTTTTGAAATACATATACCAACGGTTTTATAACCGTTGGAATAGATTTTCATATTACCTATGCCAATGGTTTTCAAAACTTTTGGGATAGGTCTATACCAACGGTTTTCCCAAAACCATTGGTATAGACCTATCCCAACGGCTTACTTCGCCACGGTTCTCCAAATCGTTGGTATAGGTTAGTTTTCCAGTAGTGTCTCTTTGCTTGAGCATCACTCCCAGACCAACATGTGATACATCTTAATACACAGAATAACCAATCCTAAGCTCAGGGAGTGTTAGTAGTAGAGTTTTCATAAACATTTTCTTGGGTCAAAGAAATTCTATTAACAATGGACATGCCACTAGAGTGTGAATCCTTTCGTTGTTAGTGTTGTCATAGGTGATAATAGTTAAGAGAATTCCTTGATAAACCATCTATAATATCCTACTAAACCCAAAATGTTCATAATATCAAACATGATTTTGTTATGTGTCTAAGACACTAGTTTTTATAACACATTTGGGTTTATTTATATACTGGTCTTGGACACAAAATTTCCTAATAATATAACCTCCTTATTCCAAAAGTTACATTTTGACAGCTTGGTGTAAATATTGTGTGCACGAAGTATACTAAAAACTATATATGGGTTACTAACATGTTTCTCTGTTGTCAATGAGTATATGATTATATCATCAACGTACACTATGATGAGAGATACCATGTATGAATTAAATATATTGTTTAGAAGGGCCAAGAACACTTATTATTCTTTTTTCATCCGAAACGATAATCCTAAATACTCATACATTATATATCTTCTCTAAAATGCTATATTTTAAAAATCCACCTCTCTAACTCACAACAGGTGATATCACAATCGAAGATCATTGTTTGATAACCATTCCCCCCCCCCCACAAAGATAATTGAAAATATCACCAATCCTTGGAAATTGATATTGGTTCTTCACCATCACCTAATTTAGATTCTAGTAACCAACACATAGTCACATACTATTATCTTCCTTGTTGGAAAACAATATGGATTAACACCATATTGATATACATAAATTTTTAAAACACGTTCTCTCTAAGTCATCTAGCAGAACATTGAGATCCTTCAGCTCAGTTGGCACCATATGATACTTGGTATCAAAATAGATACACTCCCAACATTATTCTATAAGAAGCTTAACATTTTAGTCCTTCAGAGTCTCTACTAACTTGAAGATTCCAAAAAATATCACAACTCATTATTCAAAATCCATAAATCCTATGATTCTATAGAAGGATGAAGAATTATTGGCTTGTAAATAGTGAAATATTTTCCCATAGTTTGGAAAAACTATACCTAGGACCAACACTATGTGAAATACTTATATTTGATGTGTCTCTACAACCTATACCACAGAGAAAGTGTGGGAGAAGTCTCAACTGCATTCTCCAAAATGTCCTTTCATAATGATGAAACTGATTCCATTGAAAAAGTATTTCATCTTTCATACATAGTATTTTCCCAAACAATTTGAAGATGAAATCATTTTAACATAAATTAAATACATTATAAAGAAACAAATTCATTGAGATACATGATAATTAGTCAATGGGATCAAAAAGGGTTTTCCAATGAGTCTATCATCAACCTAAGGTATAACCCTCCTAGCACTAACCCTTTTATCAATACATAAATGTTATCCATAACTATAATATATATACTAACACAACATCATGATCTGTTCAAATAATTAATTCCAATAAAGATATATCACATTGCATAGCAAGACAACTATATCACACAGTAGAAACTATTATAAACAGACTGTAAAAATCAGTACATTTATTTAATGAAATATTATTCCTAAAAACAAGAGGTATATATATATGGCATGGGAATCCTTGTTCCTATTCATGATTCATTAATATACACAAAATCTCAAAAATCACATATCAACATCATGTGCATCACATGATGTTATTTTATTCAACAGTAACAAAAAACAAAATTTCCCATTTAGAAAAACACAGAGGTAAACTATGCAATGTTGTCCAATAACTAACATAGTTCCCCTACCTAAGTACTAACATCATATCTATGGTCTACCATATCCAAAACCAATAAAATATTATAATCAAGTTAGTGAGAATTTATGATCTGATACCATTTGGTAACATCCCAACCTAAACTACAATGATTGTGTTGGAATACTACATGAACTCATACGCACCTCCACATATGTAAGAGGTTTTTGACTAGTAGTGTGGGTCTTGATTGGATCCATGGGGAGACTATACCCTCGGTATCATTTCATGTGATCAATAATAAACAAGAAAACCTAATAAATAATTAGAGAAAATTGCAGAAAAATAAAGATGGCATACATGTCATATATTTAAAGTGATCCTAAAGTGGTGAGAAATAATTGAGAATAATATGCAGGTAAATACAAAAAAAGTAAATAAACAACCATCTTCATTGTACTCTAGTGTCTGTCTCGGTACACCCTAGTTCCATTCTCCAACTACTCAGTCATCCACCATAGGGTCCTTAGCCTTTGCCGGATCCCTCATGAAATCTATAGGTGTATTGAAATTCCCATGTAGGGTGTGAGTACAAGACTTAGTAGCACACCACCAATGCAAATTTAACCATATGTTCTAAATTATACAAGTGTATTCTATAACAAAATAAATTTATAAGAAACATGATAAAAAAATCCAAAACTGAGTAGTTGTGTGATAACCAATCCACCACAAACACCCAGTTTTACCTACTATGACCCCTTATTAGAAATGTATTGTATGTTGATATATATCCACAACTAGACATTGGGTTGTTGGTGAGTCACCTGGAATCCACAATGAATCAATTGAAATCAACATTTTCAAAAATCTATAGGGCATCGGGTAATACTCGTAATCCACAAGGCATCGAGTATTTGTAACCTGCTCAGAATACATAAGGAGTTGGGTAAAACTCAGAATCCACAAGGAATCAGATGTTAACCATCTACTAAGAATCCACAAGGCATAGATTCAATTATAGGTTATAAGGCTATCATGTCTTGCAGTCATCACCATCACACATCTTTCACAAACCCCATAAGGAGTAATCATACCATGATGGCCACTTTTTAAGTATACACATACCAATACTCCAAAGGAAAACATAAAAATTCATGGCATGATAAGAATGATAGAACATATCATGGGAAACATATAATCATCATATACATAAACATGTAAATCAAAAATCATTATAGATTCAATATATCATATCAATCTCCTGAAAAAAAAACATATTATATTGTGGGATACACACACCAACCCTCATGAGATCACAAGTAAAAAAATGATATAAAGTAAACACATAAATTAAATAAAGAAACATGTGTAAACAATATCCCAAAATGAGAAAGAACTTCCTACCCCAAATTCATCATCATCGGGGGACGGATAAACCACCTTGTGTAGCATGATACACCTCATCGGGTCCTTATTATCAAAGTCATCAACTCATCAAAACTTGATGTTCTTCTAGGGTTCTGAGGACCAAAACCAATTTTTTTATTTCAAAAATAAATAAAATATCACATTAAATACTACATTCCCTCTCCTAGATAATTTCTCATAAATTATCCCTTTATAATTATATTTTGATAAATCTTCATGGGTATCCCTTTAAAATTATATTTTCATAAATTTTTAAAAATTGTCTTTTATAATTTTCTTCTGATAAGTTGATAAAAATATTCCATTTATGATTATTTTTTTTTATTATAATAAAAATTATCCTTTTATATTTATCATTTAAAAATCCATTAATTTTCTCATGTACAATTCTATTTTGATAATTTTTCATAAATTATCACCCTGTAATTATATTTCGATAATAATTTATCATAAAATACCAATTTATAATTTTATTTTGATAATTTATCATAAATTACCGATTAATATTTTATTTTGATAATTTATCAAAAATTACCCATTTATAATTTTATTTTGATAATTTATCTTAAATCAACCTTTTATAATTATCTTTTGATAATTTCTCATAAATTACCCTTTTAAATTGTATAAAGATAATTTAGCCAATATTGTTTGATAATTTTAATAATTATCATTTGATAATCTACCAATTAATATTTGATAATTTTAATAGTTATCATTCAAGAATCATTCCAATATCGTCTCAAAAATTTTAATTAATTATCCTTTAATAACTTGTATAATTTCCATTTGAAACATTTAACAATTATCATTTAATAATCTATCAGTTATCATTTGAGAATATCAAATAATTATCATTTAAAATTGTATAATTATATTATAATAATTATTTCTTAAAAATATCATTTAAAAATTATATTTTCTAATTTTTTTCCACAAATTATCGTTCAATAATTTGTCACAATTTTCCTTTATTATTTTTTTGATAATTTTTTTTTTTCAATAAGATGTTTCATTGTCCTTTGATAATTAAAAGCCATTATTGTTGAATATTTTTATAAATTATCTCTAGATAATTCCATTTGATTATCCTTTGATAATTAATTTTAAAATATCTAATTAAAATGAAAAAATACCTTTTAGAAATATGTTTCATCTTTCAAAACAAAAACATAATGTAGGTTCTCCTCATCGATACGAAACCAACGAAACTGGCAATGCATAAAACCGAACAATATCATAAAAGATAATGAATTTTGATTATTGGGAGAATAATAACCTATAATAATTAAATAAATAAATAAATAAAAATGGAAAATAGAACTCTTCTTCAAAATTGAAATATACCACCAGGAGGGACTCAACACACAACCTTGTTCCATGTAAAGGTGACCAAGAATAATCGCCTATTGAATGCACGGTATATCTAGAGTGTATCATACTTATCAAAATCAACCGACACTAAAAAAACTGAATTGTTTGGATATTTAACCCCAAAATCACAACACGCCTTAACCCTAATTAAAACCCCTATTTTAATCTAAAATTAAACATAAAATTCATTATTGCGTCATTAATTATAACCCATTAAGGCATTATAACTAAAAAGTATAAAACCCATGGGGGTTTAGGGGGTTTGGAAATCTTACATTGGTTTTAATGGAGGTCACACATGAATTTGGGAAGAAAATGAACAGTTAAATATAAAATTATTTAAATAATATTGTTAATTATTTAACATAAATATTAAATAAAATATTTAAACTGGAGACCTGTCTAATCACCTGCTACGCATAATTACTATACCCTACCTAGGGTAAACCCCCATTTACAGACCCAATGGTGGTCTTATATTTCTCATAAAATGTACCATTTAATATATATAAATTATTTATTTTGTAAAAAATGGATTAAATAATTAATTAAATATAAAAAGGGAAGTTTTCCTGAGAGAGACAGCCAAACATTCAATGTTTACAAATTTTATATGCCGCCTATGGTAAAAACCACATTTCTGGCCAAATAATGGTACCAAATTTTCCATACGACACACTATTTGGGAGATAACAATTTTTTCCCAAAATAATATAATAAAAAATATAAAATAAATTTTTTTCACAAGAAAGATGTTCAAATGCCCAATGCTTATAAATATTATACCCTGTCCTGGGTAAAAATTTTATTCCAGGCCTAACGATGGTCTAATATTTCTCATATGACGCATCATTTTGAATTTATTCAAATAATATTAATAAATTGTGTGTGATTAAGATAATATATTTAATAATTTTATTTTATCTTTGCTGAGGCTTTACAGGCCTCAGAATCTCACCCCAACATAGCATCCAACTCCAAAGATGTTCTATGGAATATTCTAAAGTGTTAACTGGTCTTTTTCTCTAACCCAAAGTCATTAACACATTTATTAAGTTATTTCATCTGAAAATTTAGTTTCTTCCACATAAAATAATTTTAATTTATCAAAAATATAGTTTTACTATTTTTTAAAAATCAGGATATTACACCATATAATAAAAAATAATGATGTATTGAAGGATAATGGTCTCCACTATCATAGAATAACTATTCTAGTTATTAACACTAAATATTCTGATATTGAGTGAAATTTTCATACACTAACCTTCGTAGTGTAGAAATAGAGACATTGCCTATAATAACATGTGTCTAATTAGTCTCTCGCATCAACACACTAAAAAATATTCACAATAATATGATTCTATACAAATGTTATCCTTGGTGTGTAGTCATTCTAGAGTAGTTCAATATCTAATTTTTTTCTCAGAATACAACCAAAGGTCATCCACTTCTATCTTTTATCATAGATTACCCCAACCAAAATAGCATTCTAGTGATAATAGAGTTCATGAATGAAGATTATTTCTCCTTCCATGAATCTCCATAGATATGGGAGATGTATTTTGATAAAATATCTACAATAAAGAAAGCAAATAGAAATGTAAACATTAATCACAATGGGGTTGGCCTACGGATTATTCATGCCTAGCCAGCCAAAGTAATCCTATCGTATGCATTGTTGTTATTGGAGGGTTGTATTAACAATGAGGACAATAAGAATCTTTCATTTCAATATTTCATTTTGAACAATAGATTATATTATCTTTTTTGATTAAAAAATGTCACTAAAACTGGTGATTAAGTAGATTAATAGTGAATATTTTATTAAAAAAGAGGAATTTGTACCTTTTCATGATTTTATACAAGTTTTTATTTTTGAATTACCCCCAATACAATGTTTTTTCAAATCATAAATTTATACAATACATGTTTCGATGCATTAATTAATACAACCACTTCCTTAGTTGATCTAGACTAAGATGAAATAGTAATTTGAATCCCACATTATGGAGTGGTTTCTTCATTCAACAAAAATGAAACAAAAATAAATCAATGAAATCAACGCCATACCAATCCAAGGTTACAAGATATCATTACCAACTAATACCACAGTAAAATGGATGCCCCCCATAATATATTAACTCTATAGTATAATTAATCTATTAGATCAACCAATGAATTAACGCGTTCAGTGATAGGAAGTGAATTTTATTCTCTATGATAGCAGTAATTATCAACAAGTCCACTAATAATGAGGATTTGATGGAGGTTGTGTCATATGAACTGAAGAAATAGATACCCTTTATATCAAAAAATATGTCCATTTGGGCACCTGTGGTGCTCATCAATCAGGAAGAATATATGTTTTTCCATCATTGACACAAGACTACATGAAATTTTCTACGAAGTGTCATGATTTCCAAATACATAATAATTTCATCCATCAACCGCTATATCTATTTTATAAAACCAAATATTATTCTCCATTTCACTTTTTAAATATTTTCCATCGGGCCATATCCCCTAGATATAGTAGGGTAGTTCAAATGCTTCTTTATTACCACTAAATTGTTCTTATTATAGGATGAGGTAATATCCCTAAAGGAAATTGGAACAAAGGTTCTCCTTAATTTCAAGAATTCAAATAACTTCAAAAAATTGTTTCCCTCTCAAATTATTGAAAAATAATAACACAAATTTATGTTCTTATAAATTGATAACTATATATGAGAAAAACAGGATCAGGTCTAACCAATAATCTCACTACCATGGAGTGTGAAATGGATAGATATAAGAATTAAATAAAACTCCATATAATATAATATAGAATATAGTGGATAGGGATAAGAACTACTTTCCTGATAAAATCATTCTTACCTTGTGGTATTACAACACCATAAATCATACTGATCTACAATTGATTTTGTGTTCTCTTGAACACGAAACAGAGGTTGTCTTACTTATCAAGGTCCGACTACTTTCATATTGATTCCCCATCTGCAATCAATTATATAATGATGATAAGTCCCAAATGATTATAGATTAGGTGGAATATCTCAGTTTGAAAAGTTAAATAACAATATATAATATATAATTCTATAAAAACATCATCATATGGGAATTCAATAAACAAATTCAACTTCTCATTCTTCTAATAAGAAAGTGTGCAAGCTCTTATAGATACCAATATACTTGGGAAGAAGCCTCCCAAAATCCAGACAAAATAAGATATACATTATTCCCTATATTAGGACTACAAAGATTTATCTAACTACTATATCATGACAGATAGATATTGAATCAATTTATCCATTGGATGTAAGGTTTATAAAGATGTACTTTGTATAACGCCACATTGGGTTCAACTAGAGTCTTCTTCACATTACGTTAAACTATATATCGTAGTTTCCTTCCTAAAAAATAGTATAATACAAAGTCCAATCATGAGATATATGATAGTAAACTGTACAAGAGTGAGTATTAGAATGTAACGCTCGGCCTGACTCTCCATTAAGATAGTTGTCAAACTGGTGGGTCTTGTGGCCTCTAGCATGCCTCCCCATATTCTAGAGGCTACCGACTAGTAACGATAGTCTTTGTATGTGAGATAATGGATATTATACCCTAATATCATAGTTTTACAACGGTGTATCAAGAATAAATAATAGAAAGCAGTTCAAGGAGTAGTAAATTAATGATAGAGTAACAGAAGAATAATATAAATTGAATACAAAATATGTCCATTGCCCAGATACAATGGATGCATTCATGTATTGATGATGATACATAACTAAATTTTTTTTCATACATTAGTAAAAAAAATATGTAGTACAATAAAATAATGAGGAAAAGAAATGGAAATAAAATCCCCAATGGTGTTCTCCTTGAGTATCCTGAGTTCCTGATTGGTCAGGTTTTTCTTACCCCCAGGTACATGAAAAATAGCATAGGTAATAACTCATGGTATTGTGAACATAATTTCTACTCAGGTACCCAGGTGCAATGGTGGAATGAGAAGAGTGTGATAGATAAATCCCATTAGGTTACTACCCATATTGTCTATGACTAAATATTGTTTGTGAATATAAATTAAAGTAGAGTGCGAATAATATGAATAAATAAACATTACTGAAGTAAATAAATAAACACCAGTCGGATCAGGATCTAATAGGAAACATATCCAACTCTATCTGGTTCATCTCAATATAAGAATTAGATTATTTACAATAAAAATATGATTATATTAGTAAAATATACAAATTATAGTTTCATATTACATCCACCTATATGAACCAAGTACGTGTGAACGTAAGTGGTTGTATACCTAGAATACTAGGGGGCAGCTTAAACGAGTGCAACTCACACATCCATAATTAGTCTAAATGAGACTATAAGATAATATAAAACGTTTCATTACCTACATACTAAAAATGTGTGAGATATCATGCATGACGCTTGACCTAAACTATCGTTGAAGTTGGTCAATGTTTAAAATTTATATACCTACTAACTACAGTATATGTGGAAAGTAGGGTTGAACCCACAGGTAAGGTAATTCTATCCACTATTCTTCAAAAAACCTTCTAAAACTCCAATGTTTTCTGAAGTGGAGTGAATTTTCTATTTTTCACTTTTTATACTTTTGTTAATATTCTTTATTAAGCAGTGGAGCGACAGACACTACAGATCTAGTATTTAAACCATGTAGAAGCGAGAAACATTTTAAAACAAAGGGGAACAGAGATATAAAAGCACTGATAAATGAACAATCTATTTAAATGATCGGGGGAAAATCTCCATTCTACTGGTTCTAAAAGAAATTCAATTCACATAAATGATATCGTAGAGTTCCACCATAAGAGTATGAATTACCTCCCTTGCCGGGAGTTAAGCCATACTAGCAAATCTATTCTAGAGTTCACCACTCTAAAATAAATCAACAGTGAACAGTTTGAAAGTGACAACAAGACAAACTCACTGTAAGTCATGTAGTGTTACGATTTTATTATCTTTTAAAAAAAATTATTCACAATCAATCTAGCCAAATGATTGTGAAATTTTAAAAATTAAATTCTGATTGCACAAGCAAATGGATGAACTCAGTGTTGAAATCACCGTTCAATACTGGAATAATCAAAATGATTGAGTGAAAAGAGAATTTGTAGATAACCAGTGGAACTTCAATCTATCCCAAACTAAAATGTTTATCCTAGAATCATCTCAATTATGTATACTAAAACTATTAAATTACAAAGGAGAAGAATTGAAAGAAAACAGAGGAAGAAAACTCCCTCTACTATCTTGAATTGCTACTGCTCCAGGCCCTCGGATCTCCATAGGATAGCTCTCTGAGGAGTGCTCCAAGGTTCCCTCTCGGTGCTTGCTCTGCTTAAGAATCATGCTGTCAAAAGCTGCTTGTCACTGCCACCATTTACTGACTTCAGTTCATCTTTCACTGTAGCACCGTACAGGTGCATTTTTTTGGTGACTAGCATGTCGCACAAGTTTTTCTCACGTAACTAACTCTAAATGAGTTAGATGAGTGCACCTGGACGTATAACCGTCTCTTGAATGAACCTGCATAATTAGAATAAAAAAATAAATGAAAACGGAAAGAAAAATAATTATTAGTTTTTTTAAGTTTTAATGACATATTACCTCTTAAAAGTTAAAGATAACTAATAAATAATTAAATGATAAAAAATATTAGTAATAATTAGTATTATAGTTATTAATTTATTATTTATTATTTAAATTAAATGAAGTTATTTAAAATTTTAATTAAATATTATCTATTTGGATATTTTGTTATTGTTTATTTTATTAGTAATTATTGTTATAACTTGATGAATTTTTTCGGTTATGAAATTACATAATAAATATTTTATTTTGTATATAAATTCTATTAAGATGGTAATTATTTATAAAGTTGTTTTTAGTTTCTTAATTATTATTAGAGAGTCAATGATTTCAGTTAATTGATCTTACTTCCTATTTAAATTTTATTATTAGTTGTTATTTATAATTATTTTATACTATAATTAATAATTAATGTTATTATTTGACAAGTTACATATTTTTATTAACTAAAATTATTAATGTTAATTATAATATTTATTATTTAATTAAGAACATTAAATTATATACTATCAATTAGAATAGTTTATACTAATTTAATTCTTATTAAATTTTATATAATTGATAAATTTTGTTATTAAATCAATATGCAATATTAAATGTTAATTAATTTTAATTTAATTTGAGAGTTAATCTAATTTAGTTAAATAAAGTATAACTCATGTTTAAATAAATTAGTAATTCTGTTAAATTAAAATTATTTATGTATTATTTATTTAAAATTATTAATTATTAATTTAGTTTAGTTTTTTATAATTATGTTTTTATTTATGTTTTCATTTAGTTTAGTTTTTTTTTCGAATCTTCTTCCTTCTCCCCCTAATTCAGCGCACAGAAACCCTAGGGGAGGAGGGCCTTCTTCAGCACCGCTTGACAAGGGAAGCGGCGGCCTCTTCTTCTTCTCGGCTCGAGCACCAGTCCCTGCTCGTCCTCACGCAGCACCCCCTTTGGCGGCGAACAGGTCTTAGCTCGGCACATGGTGAGGCAAAACACTCTTTCTACCTCCATCAACGGCGGCAAGGAGTTGCGGTGGCTTTAGGTTCTTCACCTCAATCACCATTGCGATGTCGATCCCGGTTAGGTTCTGAAACTCAGCGGCGGTGCATTTCTCCAACTTCAGCAACAGGCCGAAGAACCTCATCTTCTTTAGTAGCGGTGGTGGTCCTCACATTTCTACCCTTTCTTCTATGTCCGTGACAAACAGTGGATCATTCTTCAGATCTGTTGTGCATAGAAAGTCCAGGTGATAGAAGATACACAAAGATCTGAAATTAGGGGTGAAACATAGTCAATTTTAAATTTGGTTTGATGTTAGTTGAAATTGTGTTTGCGATGATGCGTGGATGTTGAGTAGTAGTGCCTGGAATGAGGATGAAAGGAAAGCAGAGAAAAAGAAAATAAATAATTATGACAGTTGGGGATAAAAAGGTCACTGGTGATAACTAAATAGAAGGGTCATTGTTAGAACAAAAATTAATAACTAACGACGACCTTCAAAAATTTAAAACGCATGAATTAAACTTAAAATTAAAACTTAAGTAAACATAATAAAAGAATGAAAATAATTAATTAAAATAAAACTAAAGACCATGAATTACATATAGGATTTTCATTAAACTTAAAACTTAAAAGTTACAATATAAATCATAAATTGACAACACTTAAATTATAAGCTGAATAATTGATAAACTAAAATGATAAAAAACATAAATTAAAATTACTATATATATTAACTACAGGGTTAAAAGTAAATGAAAAATGGTAGCATCAGTGACACAATAGGTCCCCGATGGCTCTTTCCTACCCAACCGGTATACTAAAATCCATAGAAAATGAATAAATAATTTAACTGCATACATAATACTAAATAATTAATGTTTTAAAACTCAAAATTAAATAATTAAATAAATAAATGAATACTTAATGTTAAAAGCGAACTATTTTATTTAATTTAAACTAAAATTCTTTACTTAATTAGTTATCAGGATAATTAAACATATTATTAAACATAGTAAATCAATTCTAAAAAATCTATATTAATGAATAAAACATTAAAATAATATTCTAACTTAATTAAAACACAAATAATAATGTTAAATGACTTTTTATTATTAAAGTCAAATTATAAAAGGTGAGCAGATTAAAATTAACAAATCTAATTAACAAATAATTAAATTAGAAAAGTAAAGTAATATTAAAATTATTACTTTAAAGACTAAAAATACATAATTAATTATAAAAATTGATTAATTAACAAATTTAATTATAAAAATATGAAAGTACAATTATTTACTATAAAGCACTTAACTAATTAATTAAATAATTAAAAAAAAATATGTGGCAAAACTATGTAAAAATAGAGGCACATAAAATTCCCCCACACTTAAGCATTGTTTTTCCTCAAACAATCTCATGCTTTATAATATTTAAAAAATAGATTATAGTATTTATATTCATATCAAACTGTAACATGTCCAGCACATAAAAACAGAGGACTAAAGTGTCAATAAGATTTTAGAAAATGAGTTACTCAAAGGAATCCTTTCCAATAATCAAATTCTCACTGGTAGTAAGGAAAACTATGAATCATCAAGCAATGAAGATGTCATGCCTCATATGTGATACTACTTAGCGACTAATTTCAATTAAAACTTATGTTCTAATTCCAAGAGTGACAAGAGGTAAAATATCAATGGAATTAATACCTTAATCGAGGAACTTTGTACTTTGATAGAATCTTTGGTTCCAAAAATAATTAATTTTTTTTGAATCACCTTATTGATACAAACTAAATGATTTCCAGATAAATAAATTGTCCCCTTCTTCATTTGGAGTTCATCATTCCCCTCACCTTAATGAACTCATTTTTGAACCCAGATAATTTATTTATTTCTTCCAATCCATGTATCATGTGCTAAGCACTGTGCAATGAACTTATTCAAGATGAACAGGGGGCTTAAAGTTAACTGAAATGCACCCAGTATCTAGGGTCTCAGCGACTCACCGTGGGATCCCAGATGCCCAGAATACTCCAGCTCTAAAAGATTCATATCAAAAATCATTTATATTGGCTCATTTAGGTGATTACTTTTTATAATTAAGAGATAAATGATGTCCCTAAGATCAACTCAAACTTCTAATTCCAAGGCTATAATCATAACTCCACAAGCTTGTAACTCAAATCAATTTCATAAATAGTTCCTAAACCGAATTTCCATCAAATCACTAAGTAATATCACTTAGTAATCATCCGAACTCATCAATTTCATATTCAGAGTAGTTCTTAACTACCCATCAAAGAACTGTTCAAAGGAAATACCCAATTTAGTACAGTGTAATGCTTAGAAATATAACAGAATTTTGAAAAAAATTAACCATTTTTTACAAAAAGTATTAAGTGAAATGGGAATTGATGGGCTTACATTAATGAACAATTTAGCATAGTCAAGAATTGACCCACTCCCCTACACATAAAACCCAACTTTGTCCCCAAATTTGACTTCCAAATATAAAGAAGAACAATTAAAAATTTAAAGTTCAAAATAGATTTTCAATAGATAAGATTGGTTACATGTATAAAGGGTCTCTTTGAAGTTAAAAAATATTGTTTTCCACAATGAATAACTTATTAGAAGGTTCACAAGAAAGTACATGCATTATCATTTTTGTCTAATGACAAATATTTTCAATACATCTCAAAAGTAAATGTGAAGTGTAAGTGCACTATGAATTGGGGTGAAACAAGTTTAGCAGAATTAATTCAGTTGGGAAATCAACACACAAGACAAAGTTCAAGATGAAAACCCCAACCCAAAGCAGATTCAAAAGACCAGCAGCATGTACCCCCCCCCAATTAATTTTATACAGTGAAAGATTATTTCAATATTTATCAATGAATTAAAATTTAAGCAAGAGGTACATGAAGAATTTTTCAATCAACTTAGTGACATGCAGCAAAAAAAAATAGCATGCAAGATATGCAGCAGATTTAATGCAAATATGTAGCAAAATTTCTTATACAAGCATAATTTTTAAAGAATATTTTTTTATGCCAGACAAGCAGTAGATTTTTTAATGTAGTAAAAAAAAGAAAAATTAAATAGAAAATAATTAATTGAATACATCCCTAAATAGGTTTATCGTTAGTCCTCAGCTTGAGATTTCCCCCCCTTAATGACACAACATCAACATCATTTAATCCTAAAACAGAACCGGGAGACAAAGAACAAGCAGTAATAGGTATTTCACAAAAACAGAGCACATAAGTAGTACTTTATTCATGGTTAAAAAGAAATAACATAAATACAAAAATAACCATGGGTTTCCTCCCATGTAGTGATATGTTTTAAAGTCTTCATCCAGACTTTATTTAAGATGAGTTTTCAAGAATAGTGAAGGCATCCAAGCCCTTAGGTTGTCCCTCAAAATAATGATTCACTCTCTACCCATTAACCCACATGGGTTTGTTCTCTTCACCTATAATTTCAATAGCTCCATTCTTCATCAATCTCACAATAGTGAAGGGTCCAGACCAGACCATTTGGACTCCAGCTTTCTAGGAAAGAGTTTATGTCAAGAGTTAAAGAGGAGGACCTTGTGTCCAGGATTAAATTCATTGTTTTGAATGATAGAATAATGAAATATTTTAGCCCTCTCTTTATAAAATTCTTGAATTATCATAAATCTCTCTCCCAATCTCATCCAACTCACTTAGTTTAAGTAATATCCTCTCACCAGCACTCTTAAATTCAAGGTTTAGAGTCTTAAATTACCAATAAGACTTATGTTGCAACTCTACAGGTAAATGAAAGCATTTCCCAAACAATAGCCTGTAAGGAGACATACCTATTGGGATCTTGAAAGTAGTTTTATATTCCCATAAAGATTCATCCAATTTAAGAGACCAGTCTTTCCTAGAGGTTGAAATAGGTTTCTCAAGTATTTGTTTTTGTTCCCTATTTAAAATTTCCACTTGTCCCCTAGACTGTGGATGATATAGAGTACCATTTTTTTGAACAAAACCATATTTATCCATCAAAGCATTAAATTTTTAATTCTTAAAGTGTGTTCTATTATCAGTGATAACAGCTATTGGGAATCCAAATCTAGAAAATATGTTCTTTTTTTACAATCTTAATTACAGAATTGGCTTGATTGTTGGGAAGTGTCACTACCTCAACCCATTTTGAATCATATCCAACATAAACAAGAATATACTCATTCCCATGAGTTGATGGAAATGTGTTGTACCTCTCGTTCCCCTCGCTCTTTGATTTTCATGATCACAATCACTTTCATATGTGTTTAACCTTGTTTCAAGTGTTTTTGTTAATAGGCAAAATATTGCCAAGGAAATGGGCCATGAAGCACATCAAGTGGACTGAAATTCAGTCCACCGGCCAACCGGTGTGATAGCACCGGCCAGCCGGTGGACCTGGCAGAGGCATTGCCCACTGCCAGGTTCCACCGGTCAGCCGGTGGCTCTGTCACCGGCCAGCCGGTGGAAACCTGATGCAACAGTGATGGCTACTGCCTCACCACCGGCCAGCCGGTGGCTCTGTCACCGGTCAGCCGGTGCTGCCTGGGCAGAAGGCCTTCTCAACATCCAAGGCACCGGCCAGCCGGTGGCCCTGCACCGGCCAGCCGGTAGCCCAGTCAAACTAGCCGTTGGCTTTGACCAGTCAACCCTCTTTTGGCCTCCAACGGCTCCGAGACCCTTTACAACGGCTCCGAAGACTCCCCAAGGGTTCCATGCCTATAAATAAAGGCCAAGGAAGCCCCGGACACCAACCGGATCATATACCAAGCCAACGGACATATTTTCCATCATTTGGCGTACCTCCGGCAGACTTCCTTCAAGGAACCCACCTTGCTCCAACAACTTCCACATCCAAGGAGCTCCTTCAAAGAAGCTTGGAAGCGTCCTTCAACACCATCAATCAATCAAAGGCGCCCAAGGCTTCTCCCAATTACGGTTTTTAGTGTTTTATTTATTTTGAGCTTAAAATTGGGTTTGTGCCTACAAACCCCAAACTCTTTCTTCATCCCTCTTTCTTTTGGGTTTCACATCACCATTAAGGTGTGAAGAGGTTTCTTCAAGACTTTCCTTTTAAAAGGCTTGTGTCAAAGGTGAGCTAGCCTTCACCTGTAAGAAGGCTAGTGGGTTCTTGCTCAACCATTAAAAGCAAGTGGGTTCTTGCTAAACCAATTAAAAAGCAAGCTGTAATAGGTCCTAGTGCTACCTCAAAGCCTAGTGGGTTTCTTGCTAAAACCATTGAAAAGCAAGCGGTAGGAATCTCTCAACGGTTTAGTTGGGAGCGGAGACGTAGGCCGGGTTTTGGCCGAACTCCATTAACAATTTCTTGTGTGATTGACTCTTTATTTTCCGCTGCACATACTTTGATTTCACTTTGATTTTAATTTGTTAATCATTTTTTAGAAGGCAATTCACCCCCCCTCTTTCCATCCTTCCCGTTTTTCTCCGACCAACAATTGGTATCAGAGGGAGTAATTTGAGTAATACCTTAAACGGTTTCAAATTCAAAGATCCATTGTGATGGCTTCAACTTCTTTCGCCCCCGAAGGCTTTTCTTTGGGTTGTGCTCCATTTTTTGATGGAACCGACTATAATTATTGGAAAACCCGCATGACCACTTTTTTAAGAAGCATAGGATATCCTATTTACAAAATTGTCATGCAAGGTTATACTTTGTCTACCCCCGACGAATCCAATTGGTCCCCCGCCGATATTAGAAACTTTGAGCTTGATGGCAAAGCCATGAACGCTCTACATTGCGGCCTTGACCGAAATGAGTTCAACCGAGTTTCCACTTGCACCTCATCTCATGAAATTTGGAAACTATTGGAAGTGACCCATGAGGGCACTAACAAAGTTAAGGATACTCGGTTAGACATGTATAGACAAGATTTTGAAAGCTTTTCCATGCATCCAAATGAGTCTATTTCTGAAATGTTTACACGCTTCACTGATGTTTGCAATGGTAGAAAATCTCTTGGTGATGATGTTTCAGCTGAAGCAATGGTCAAGAAGATTCTATGGGTCCTTCCGAGCTCATGGGCACCTAAGGTGACAGCTATCCAAGAAGCTAAGGATGTAAAGAACATGCCAGTCGAAGAGCTCATCGGATCCCTAATGACGTACGAGATCACGATGAGGAGGCAAGCTCAAAAGGAGGGAACACCAATCAAGACACCAAAGAACATCGCCCTCAAGGTACAAAAAGAAGTAAGCTCCTCCTCCTCCTCCTCATCTTCATCTTCTTCATCATCAAGTGGCGACTCGGAAATGGAGAATCTCGCCCGCCAAATGCACAAATTTATGAAGAAGCACAAGAAGAAGAAATCTCACAAGGCGCGAAAGCAAGAATCCACCGCAAAAGTCGAGCCCAAGGTGAAATGCTACGGGTGCGGCGAAAAGGGCCATTACAAGCCCGATTGCCCACTCAACAAAAAACGGGCCACGCAAAAGGAAAAAGGAAAGAAAAAGGTCCTCAAGGCGACATGGAGTGACACCTCATCATCCTCCTCCTCCTCCTCCTCAAGCGACCAAGGTACAAAATGCCTAATGGCAAAACATGAGGTATCATCATCCTCTTCCTCTTCTTCCTCCTCTAGTTCTTCTAATTCTTTTAATCATTTATCATATGAAGAACTCCAACATGCTAGAGACCAATTAGAAAATGGTTTTCATGAACTTTATTCTAAATTTGTTTCTTTGAAAAAGAATTTCAAAAAACTTTCCTCCGAAAAAGAACAACTTCTCAAAGAGAAGGAGGAACTCTCCCTAAAAATCCAAAATTTCCCCAATGTTGATTCTTTGGAATCAACCATTAAGGACCTTAGGGAATCCTTAGCCAAGTTCACCCAAGGTGAACAAAATTTGTCCAAACTTTTAGGTTCTCAACGAGTATCTAGAACCACCAATGGACTTGGCTACACCAATATAGCTTCCTCCTCCCATGCACCCACTGTTTTTGTAAGGGGGAGGTCTAGTTTTAAATTTTGTAATTATTGTAAGAAACCCGGGCACCTCATTTATGAGTGTGATTGCAAAAATGCCCGGTACGGTCAACCCAAATCTATTTTTTATTCGGACGAGTTTTATAGGAGAAGACCCGCCATGAAACAAATTTGGAGTGAAAAATCCCTTTTGGCGAGTCTCTCCGGGCCAAAAATAGTTTCGTTTCCCCGATGATCTTTTGTTTTATTTAGGGGGACAAATTTTCTTAAATTCAAAAATCTCTTTCGACTCATTTTTTAATTTAAATTCATTTTTGATTCAAAACTCTCAATTTCAAAAATTTCATTTGGTTTCAAATTTCAAATTTCAATTGGTTTTTGATTCAAAACATTCAATTCAAACTGTTATTCAAATTTTCATTTCAATTTCAAAAATCTCAATTGATTTTTCAATTCTCATATCTAGTTTTTCAAACTCTTTCCCTCAATCAAGTTTTATGCCCCATTCTATTTTGATAATCATAAAGGGGGAGAAATTTCTTGATTGATTGGGGGAGAAACCTTTTTGATCATGCTTTGCTTTACATTTCATTTTATTCATTAAAGCATGCCTTTAATTTAAGTTTTTACATTTTTTGTTTTGGTGATTGTGATCATCAAAATAGGGGGAGATTGTTGTACCTCTCGTTCCCCTTGCTCTTTGATTTTCATGATCACAATCACTTTCATATGTGTTTAACCTTGTTTCAAGTGTTTTTGTTAATAGGCAAAAGATTGCCAAGGAAATGGGCCATGAAGCACATCAAGTGGACTGAAATTCAGTCCACCGGCCAACCGGTGTGATAGCACCGGCCAGCCGGTGGACCTGGCAGAGGCATTGCCCACTGCCAGGTTCCACCGGTCAGCCGGTGGCTCTGTCACCGGCCAGCCGGTGGCAACCTGATGTAACAGTGATGGCTACTGCCTCACCATCGGCCAGCCGGTGGCTCTGTCACCGGTCAGCCGGTGCTGCCTGGGCAGAAGGCCTTCTCAACATCCAAGGCACCGGCCAGCCGGTGGCCCTGCACCGGCCAGCCGATAGCCCAGTCAAACTAGCCGTTGGCTTTGACTAGTCAACCCTCTTTTGGCCTCCAACGGCTCCGTTTGATCATGCTTTGCTTTACATTTCATTTTATTCATTAAAGCATGCCTTTAATTTAAGTTTTTACATTTTTTGTTTTGGTGATTGTGATCATCAAAATAGGGGGAGATTGTTGTACCTCTCGTTCTCCTCACTCTTTGATTTTCATGATCACAATCACTTTCATATGTGTTTAACCTTGTTTCAAGTGTTTTTGTTAATAGGCAAAAGATTGCCAAGGAAATGGGCCATGAAGCACATCAAGTGGACTGAAATTCAGTCCACCGGCCAACCGGTGTGATAGCACCGGCCAGCCGGTGGACCTGGCAGAGGCATTGCCCACTGCCAGGTTCCACCGGTCAGTCGGTGGCTCTGTCACCGGCCAGCCGGTGGCAACCTGATGCAACAGTGATGGCTACTGCCTCACCACCGGCCAGCCGGTGGCTCTGTCACCGGTCAGCCGGTGCTGCCTGGGCAGGAGGCCTTCTCAACATCCAAGGCACCGGCCAGCCGGTGGCCCTGCACCAGCCAGCCGGTAGCCCAGTCAAACTAGCCGTTGGCTTTGACCAGTCAACCCTCTTTTGGCCTCCAACGGCTCCGAGGCCCTTTACAACGGCTCCGAAGACTCCCCAAGGGTTCCATGCCTATAAATAAAGGCCAAGGAAGCCCCGGACACCAACCGGATCATATACCAAGCCAACGGACATATTTTCCATCATTTGGCGTACCTCCGGCGGACTTCCTTCAAGGAACCCACCTTGCTCCAACAACTTCCACATCCAAGGAGCTCCTTCAAAGAAGCTTGGAAGCGTCCTTCAACACCATCAATCAATCAAAGGCGCCCAAGGCTTCTCCCAATTACGGTTTTTAGTGTTTTATTTATTTTGAGCTTAAAATTGGGTTTGTGCCTACAAACCCCAAACTCTTTCTTTATCCCTCTTTCTTTTGGGTTTCACATCACCATTAAGGTGTGAAGAGGTTTCTTCAAGCCTTTCCTTTTAAAAGGCTTGTGTCAAAGGTGAGCTAGCCTTCACCTGTAAGAAGGCTAGTGGGTTCTTGCTCAACCATTAAAAGCAAGTGGGTTCTTGCTAAACCAATTAAAAAGCAAGCTGTAATAGGTCCTAGTGCTACCTCAAAGCCTAGTGGGTTTCTTGCTAAAACCATTGAAAAGCAAGCGGTTGGAATCTCTCAACGGTTTAGTTGGGAGCGGAGACGTAGGCCGGGTTTTGTCCGAACTCCGTTAACAATTTCTTGTGTGATTGCCTCTTTATTTTCCGCTGCACATACTTTGATTTCACTTTGATTTTAATTTGTTAATCATTTTTTAAAAGGCAATTCACCCCCCCTCTTGCCATCCTTCCCGTTTTTCTCCGACCAACAAAATGGACCCAGGAAATCTAAACCCCAGTCATCAAAAATTTTAACTTCTAGAATTCCTTTTTGGGGTAACTCCTGCTTCCAACCCACATTTCCTAGCCTCCAACATCTATCATAGCCAACCACAAAGCTCCTAGCATCCTTAAAAAGAGTAGGCCAATAAAAACTAGATTGTAGAACTTTCTGAGAAATTCTTTCACCACCATGGTGGCCTCCCCAATGTGAGGAGTGGCAACATTCTAAGACAAGAAA
Source organism: Viscum album (assembly GCA_963277665.1). Classification (NCBI taxonomy): domain Eukaryota; kingdom Viridiplantae; phylum Streptophyta; class Magnoliopsida; order Santalales; family Viscaceae; genus Viscum; species Viscum album. The sequence continues at coordinate 1,115,000,092 of OY728147.1, forward strand.
CATCTCTTCCTCAGGGACACACCTTCTAAGAATACCATCAGAACACCTTATAAACAACAAGGGATCATCCCAAAGATAGTATTTAAGTTCAGAAATGAATTTATTTATTTGGTTATTTGATAGATTTTTGGGAAAAACACATGTTGCGGGGAAGTTGTAAAAATATGCAAACCAAGAAGATTACCTAATTGACACAAAGAGAATCTTTTCATTAGGAAAGGAAGAGTTTATCCCCCTAAGATCTTTAGATTCAGACTGAGTAAGAGGAATCCTAGAAAGGTGGTCAGCAACTCAATTTTCAGCTCCTTGCTTATCCCTAATCTCTAAATCAAACTTTTGTAGAAATAGTATCCATATAATCAGCCTGGGTTTAGTTTCCTTCATAGAAATAAAGTACTTTAAATCAGAATGATCAGTGGAAATGATGACTTTTGAAACTAAAAAATATCGTCTGAACTTTTATAGAGAAAAAACAACATCTAACTGTTCTTTTTCAGTAGTGGTATAATTCTTTTGAGCTTCATCTAGTAGTATACTAGCATAATACACCACATGTAGCTTCTTATCTTTCATCTGTCTAGGGAAAGCACCTACATCCATATCACTAGCATCACACATAAGTTCAAAAGGTAATTCCCAATCAGGTGAAGTGATAATTGGTGATTTAGTGAGTTTCTCTTTAAGAAAATTAAATGATTTCAAACAGTTTTCATCAATTTTGAAAGGTACATCCTTGAACAGCAAAGAACACAAGGGCATAGTTATTTTTGAAAAATCTTTTATGAATCTCCAGTAGAAACCAGCATTCCCTAGGAAACTTCTAATACCTTTAACATTTACAGGAGGAGGCAGTTTTTTAGTAACATCAATCATAGCAGTATCAACTTCTATACCTCTCTTTGAAACATTATGACCAAGCACAATACCATCTATAACCATGAATTGACATTTTTCCCAATTAAGAAAAATGTTGGTTTCAATGCATCTTTCAAAGACTAACTCATGATTTCCAAGACAAGTATCAAAAGTACTACCCCCAATGGAAAAGTCATCCTTGAAAACTTCAATGATTCTCTCAATCATATCTGAAAAGATAGCCATCATACACCTATGAATGGTAGTTGGAGCTCAACATAACCCAAAGGGAACCCGCCTATAGGCAAATGTTCCAAAGGGGCATGTGAATGTGGTCTTTTTCTGATCCTCTAGATCAAAAGGAATCTTATTGTAACCAGAATACCCATCCAGAAAACAGAAAAACTCATTGCTAGCAAGCCTCTTAGGAATTTGATCTAAGAAGGGCATTGGAAATTGGTCCTTCATAATGGATGTATTCAACTTCCTATAATCAATAAAGACTCTCCATTTTGTGGCTTTCTTAACTTTAACTTCTTCATTTTTTCATTTTTAACTACAGTGAAACCTCACTTCTTGGGGAAAAATTGGAAAGGACTGACCCAAGCACTGTAAAAAATGGGATAAATCATTCCAGTTACCAGTAGTTTGATCACTTCCTCTCTCACTACTTCCTTTATGTTTGGATTTAATCTTCTTTGACACTCTACCATAGGCTTATGATCAGGATCCATGGGTATTTTATGCATGAAAAATGAGAGACTAGTACCCTTGATATCATATATTGTCCAGCCTAAGGAAAATTTAAACTTCTTCACAACATTGAACACTCTTTATTCATGATTTTCATTAAGTTCGGCAGAAATTATTACTGAAAATGTGGAGTTATCGCCCAAAAATGAATTTTTAAGATGGGAAGGGATTGGTTTTAGTTCAAGAGTTGGTGTTTCTACAATATAAAGTAATAATTCTAAGCCTAGGATATCCAATATCTTCAATATATTTCTTGTAGGGAGTTTTGAAAGATAAATGATTTTTAATTTCCTGCTCAGATTCAGAAGTAACAGTGCTACTATCCAAAGTGGGAAGTACACTATCCAGATTTTCCAGATCAGATTTTAACAACTTAATCAGAACAGAATGATCTAATTGTCTTATAAGTTCTCCCTCAATATCATCAATGTGTTCATAAAGGTTGTTGTTAATAGAAACACCCTCAAATTCACTCAAAAAACTCATAAGTTCAGAAACAGTGGACTCTTCCCCAGCAGAAACTAGACAGTTATCCAGTTCTGGAAAATTTTCCAGATTAAGTGTTTGAGAAAAATTTTCAATTTATAAAATAGATTCAATATGATTTTCATCTTCTAAATAAATTTATTCAACAGAGGATTGATTTTCAGATTTTTCAATATTTTCAGTTGATTTCTCATCTTCTAAGGACCCTAGCATTGAACAGTTTTCAGAAAACAATGGTCCATTACCACTTTCTATCACATTGAACTCTTCTTGTTGTTCTCCAATTTTAAAAATTAATTGACCCTTAGAAACATCAATTACATCACCTCCAGTGTCCAATAAGGGCCTACCCAAGATGATGGGAACCGCTTGATCACACTCCATATGTAAGACTAAAAGGTCTGTAGGTAAAAATAACTTCCCAACACCGACTAGAAAATCATATACCCTACCCACGAGATGAGTGAAAGATCTATTAGCTAACTGTAGTATGACTATGGTGGGTTGAAGGTCACCCAACCTCAACTGTTGAAACAGTGAGTATGGGAGCATATTAATACTATCACCTAGATCACATAAATAGTTGAGATGATCAGAATTTCCTAATGTTCAAGGTATGAAAAATATACCTGGGTATTTCAGTTTAGGTGGGATTTTGTTTTGAATTACAGCACTACACTCTTCAGTGAGGCTGTAAGTAGAAAATTCTTCCAGGGTATTTTTTTTGAAACAATTTTTTAAGAGATTTCAAATAAGTCAGGATATTAATTAAATCTTGAATAAATGGAATGTTCACCTGAAGCTTGGAAAGAAGACCAAGGAACTGAAGAATTTTATCCTTTGTGTTACTTTGTTGTTTCAACTTCTCAGGGAAAGGGATGGGTGGGAAAACAATTCATAACAATAGGTATATACCTCACCTCTTCTTCACCTTTTTCTTTTCCTTTATTCTTTTGATTTCTATATGAAGTTTCAGCTAGAGTTTCAGGTGATAAATTCAAATTCTGATCATTTTCATTACTTTTATGTGAATTTCCTTCTTGTAAACAAAGCATATTATTATTTTCAGATTGAATCATATTTTCATTTTGGGCATTTTCAGTGATTTTTTTAGCAACAGTTTGAGTATTAATCCATCTTCTAGTGACAACAGCCATAGAATTCTCCCTAGGGTTATGTTCATTGGTACTTGTAAGTCTACCTTTTCCCTAGATGAAAAATCCCTAGCAAGTTGGCCATGTTGTGTTTCCATTTTTTTCATTCTCACATCAGTTTTAGTTTTTTTAGACTCATGTTGATTTTGATGTTTGGTTAGCTGAGTCATGTATGTTTTCTCATGGGAGTTGATTCTATTCAAAATTAGATCAAGATTAGAAGACATTTGATTATCATTGTTTCCTTGTACATTTGAAGAGTCACCCCTTTATTGATTTTGAAAATTTGGTCTTGGTTGATTAGAGTAATTAGGGTCAATGGATTGTTTAATTAAGCCTTGATCTTTCCAAGAATGATTTGGATGGTTCCTATAGCCTTGATTATAATTGTTTGAAAATGGATCTCCTTTAGGAGGCGTTCTATGAAAGTATTTAACAAAGTATGAGCTTTTTTCTCCCTCCCCCTAATTCAGCGCACATAAACTCTAGGGTAGGGTGGGGCTTCTTTGGTGCTTCTTGCCAAGGGAAACATCAACCTATTCTTCCTCCCGGCTCGAGCACCAATCCCTGATCATCCTCACGTAGCACCCCCTTCGGCGGGGAGCATGTCTCAACTCAGCCTCCTCCTCCTAGAACTATGCTGAACCCTACTCCTCATTCCTACGGCGCAAACGCCTCGGCCTCAAAAGGTGGTGTGGAAAAACCCTCCTTCTACCTCCATCCGCAGCGGCAGGGAGTTGTGGCGGCTTTAGGTTCTTCACCTAAATTACCAGTGTGATGTTGATCCCGGTTCAGTTCCGAAACTCAGCGGTGGTGCGACCCCGTCACGTTGTATCTCTCCAGCTTCAACAATAGGTCGAAGAACCCTAGCTTCTTTAGTAGCGGTAGTGGTCCCCACATTGCTACCCTCTCCTCCAAGTCAGCGGCAAACAATGGCTCATCATCAAGATCTGTTGTGCATATAAAGTCCAGGTGGTGAAAGATACACAAAGATCTGAAATTAGGGGTGAAATAGAGTCAATTTTAAATTTGGTTTGATGTTGGTTGAAACTGTGTTTGTGATGATGTGTGGACGTTGAGTAGTATTGGCTGGAATGAGGATGAATGGAAAGCAGAAAAAAAGAAAAGAACTAGTCTCGGAGTGGGAATGGTGGAACCGAGCACGAGAGGGTGAGATGTAGGGGCGCAACAGTGAGGTGCAGGGGCGCACGGTCACTGTTAGTTGAAAAAAAATAATGAAGAGAAGAGCAGTGGCATGGGGGTCACCGGTAGACAAAAATAAGTGGTTACCGGTAGAGAAAAAATAAAAAGGGGACCGTTCAGAAAAAAGTCACCAGTAGACTGAATAGTCACCGTTGGGTAAAAATAAAGAAGTCATCGGTGGGCTGGGTACCTGCAGGTCACTGTTGCAGATAAAAAAAGTCTCTGGTACAAAAATTAAAGGTCACTGATAGGCTGAAATAAAAGGTCAATGATACTTTAAAATTAAGGTTACCGAAAGCACAAAATAATGCTCACCGTTGGGGATAAAAAGGTCACTTATGATAGCTAAATTGAAGGGTCACTTTTCAAACAAAAATGAATAACTAATGGTGACCTTCAATAATTAAAAACGCATGAATTAAACTTAAAATTAAAACTTAAGTAAACAAAAAAAAATTGAAAATAATCAATTAAAAGAAAACTGAACACCATGAATTCAAAACAGAATTTTTATTAAACATAAAACTTAAAAGTTACAATATAAATCATTAATTGACAACACTTAAATTATAAACTGAATAATTGATAAAGTAAATGATAAAAAACATAAATTAAAATTACTATATAAATTAATTACAGGGTTTAAAGTAAATGAAAAAGGGTAGCATTGGTGACACAATAGGTCACCAATGACCTTTTCCTACCCGACCGGTGGACTAAAATCAATAGAAAATGAATAAATAATTTAACTGCATACATAATATTAAATAATTAATGTTTTAAATTAATTAATTAAATCACTAAATGAATACATAAAATTAAAATAAAACTATTTTATTTAATTTAAACTATAATTCTTCACTTAATTAATTAGCAGGATAATTAAACATATTATTAAACATAGTTAATTAATTCTAAAAAATAAATATTAAAGAATAAAATATTAATAATAATCGTCTAAATTAATTAAAACACAAATAAGAATGTTAAATGACTTTTTATTATTAAATTCAAATTATTAATAGGAGAGCAGATTAAAATTAACAAAGCTAATTAACAAATAATTAAATTAGAAAATTAAAGTAAGATTAATATTATTAATTTAAAGACTAAAAATACATAATTACTTATAAAAATTGATTAATTAAAAAATTTAATTATAAAAATAAAAAAGTACAATTATTTAGTATAAATCACTTAAATAATTATTTAAATCATTAAAAATAAGTAAAAAGATGTGGAAAAACTGTGTAGAAATATAGCCACATCAACACTCGAGATGGCGAGTGAGCCATCATGTCATCACTCTAAACAAGGAGTGTGGAACCTCATCCATAATCCATCATAGTATCAATGGCGTGATATCTCATGAACTCATCAACTGATGTAACGACATGTGATTTTACTATATTTTCAATTCATCGCTTACCATCATTAGACATCCCATATCAAGGCATAATCATATAAAAATAATATTTACCAAACCCATGAGGCATTACCTATAATTATCTATATTTATTAATCTCGATCATGACTAAGAGAATTCCATTTTAATATTAATTCATATAATTCATTTAAGATACCCAAGATTCATGGTCATACTAAAAAATTTACTTATATTTTAATTAAACAATTTAATGCATCCATGTAAATAAATCCATCATGATAAATTTATTTAAATTAAAAACATTCCATTTAAAATACTCATTAAATGAAATCTGTCATGTTAATCCATCATATTTATTTAGGGGGAACAACCATCACAAATAAAATACATAATTTATAACATTCCCTTGAATCTATCAAAACTGGGAAAATTATTTAATAAGGCTCAAGGAAGTTATTAGAAGGTACCATGGTCAATTGGGAAATTACTTACCTGTGTAATCATGTTTATTAAGAAAGACAAGACCATAAGAAGACCTTAGTTCTCTAGTCATTAGATTTTAATAATACAACCCGTGAACATAGAAGGTAAAATGGTTTAATTTTACATTTATTGAAGCAGGTAAATCCCCTTTAGAATAACAAGAGAGGTCATGAACTAAAAATGCCTCATAACTAACATTGAAATAAATCCTACAAAAAAAATTAAAACAATGCATTATAAACTACAAACCATCGCTTTGTTATTTCAAAGATAGCTCACCTCAATTGGGGGTTTATTATAAATCAATACGTTTTTCATCAATAATTCATTTAATAAATTAAGCATTGTAATTAAATTCACCATAGTTCATTGAAAGTAACTACCAACATGGAGAATTACTAAGAATCTCAACACGACACTTAATAGGTACCTTAATCAATTTGGGAAATTTCTTACACATGTTAATTCCATTATTTGTCCAATTCGTGTACTTATAATGCACTTTAAGCATTTACTCAATTAATTTTAAAGGTACGATATAAACGAGCACACCCACGGTGTGCCCATGATCTAGGTTGATATCCTCAATTTATATAAACACAATCAATAATTGTATATAAATATATATTAATCAATTTGAATTGAATTACTAAATAAAAAAGGAATATTGAAGGGAAAGATTGGTGTGCAGTGCAATGTAAGTATTCATAAAATGATTAAAATTTATGGACAGATTTGTCTCCACCTACCATGTACCATGGTTTATCAACTCATCCAATATCAGTCTATCATTTGGTCTGTTTTTGAAGAGATCTGAGACATGGATATTCTCCAAAAAATGGGTAAAATGAGTTTTAACTTGATAACTCAATTGAGAGGATATTAAATGAATAAAAATAATAATGGAATAAATATCTTACTTATGTGGATATATAGATACCAACAACATTTGATTGGGAATTCAGAGGGGGGAGTTATCTTCTTTCCTAGGTAAAGTTTTTTGGGAGCCCAATCTACGTATGGAGGAGGTCCCATGCAGATACCAATAGTAGATGAAGAAATTAAAAGAAACTAAATGTTTCATTGAGGGAATGAAATGTAATTTTACCCAAAAAAACTATTTCACAATATTTGGCCGCATGTTTTGGTCGAACCATATGCCAACCGTGCGGTACCCATGGCCTTAGAAACCACATAGAATGGTTTATCCCAAATGGTAACCCTAACAGTGTTTCCAACCATGTGTTGAATAGTGCTTGGGTACTACCTATGTGGCACTGACCATGTAGGATAGGTTCACGGTTTTGGAAAACCATGCATTGTATGTGTATGGAACTTCCTTTCCTCTAACATAGGCTACACAATTTGTTGTTAGAGGCCCCAAAGTTTTAGGCAAACCGTGTGCCCTATGCAGACCATCCAAAGATGAAATTTCAAAGTCTCACACTCCTAAAACTCTCTTGAGCACCCGAGGAACCCTTTGGGCCTTTAACCACGTCTAAGAAACACATTGAACTATTTTAACTCTCAGAATATCATTATGAAGATCTATTTAATGAAAACCCATTCCATTGAATGCAAAAATTCAAATTCCCATGGAATTTTACCACATCTCAAAACACTGATCGTTACAACCTCTCCACCATAGAAATTATCATCCCTGATAATCCATTAAGAACCGTGAAAACATCACCTAAACTATAAGGGTCATGAAGTCTTGTTAAAAATAGTCACATTCTACTTCCAAACACCCAACACACCTCCATAATTTACTTATTCATACAAAACATAAGCCACCAAACCCGAGCTGACACTCGTTATTCAAATGAAACATGTAAACAGTGCTTACACAGGCTTGTTATTATTCAGACATAAGAATTTAATAATTTTATTAGTGATCTATCCAAAGGTACTCCTCATCTTCATCAATAACATAATAATGGGATAAATCTAGACCACAACACCTAAACAATCATAATTTCCGAATAAAACACACCCTGGTCATTTTTATGATTCTCCTTGCATGATTCTCCTTAACTGGGAAAACCCAATTGCTTCTGATGCCAAACCAGAAACCTCACCATAATGAAATGGATGAATCCTGAATGACCATACTGAAACGGTCAGGCATGCTTTCCAATATTGAAATGACAAACCTAAAACCACACCCACCTTAACCTCATAATGTTTTCAAAATTGATTCTTTTGACTATACCCATTGAGAAATAGAAAAACAGGTCAATCTACTAATAGATAACCATTGTCAAATGGAAATCTTAGATGATTGGAATCTTACAAAAAAACTGAAAAGCCTCCTCCTGAGGAATCTAGTGTTTTCCTTGAACACGTTCACCAAAGTCCATACCTGAATTCGGATGATGAACTTTAATCAATACATCATATGACTATTTAAATTATCCTAACATATCAAGAAAAAGGGTGTAAACCAGATATATCCCACTAGATTCATCGCCATTTTAAACAAATCCTCTTACCTTGACATCAAGTCTACGATAACCTCAGAATCAATGATCTTATAATGCCCCAACCTTTTAAATATAACATTATATGATTTTAAGCATAATTATACATCCGAGTACAAGACACAGATCTATTTTTTTAGTGTCTTGGAAGACTAGGTAAAAAAAACATAAAACATGGGGCTAAAAACATTTCTTTATTTAAACTTCATAATGAGCTCATAACCTCCATTGAGTCGTTCCATCTTCATAGGGTATTCTAGAAAACACATGAACAAAGGGATGAGCTGAAATGCCTAGTAAGGGAATGAACATAAGGATGCATCTTAATCACATGAGTTATGAGACATGGCATAATGATATCCAAAGCATGGAACATATAAAATCCTATCATATATGAATGAGATCATATAAACAAGGAATCATATAAATGTGTAATAATCATAAAAAATTCCTTTAGTATGGGTCAATTCTAACCACCAATCCCATTTCCCATTTTAGTTCCAGTCAAGGATAACTGCAAATCCCAATTCCCATTTTAGTACTGGTCAAGGCTACCTGCCAATCCCATTTCACATTGCCTCTCATGATACTTAACTTTACCCAAAAAATTGGGGAACTATCTATGTCCACCCATCTCATCATTTTCATGAATATTCTTTCCACAAAAATAATCATAGATAATCAACTATACATAAACATAAGGGTACCCATGGAAAGAATTGGGTACCACAATACTGACATAAAACATAACAAATGGGACTCTAATGAGAGTGTCCATGAAAAAAAGGGATTAAAACATACATAAAATTTCATAAGGTAAGATAGTCATATAACATGGTAAGTGTTGTAAAAAAAAATTGAAAACATATAATAAATGTATTTGAGAAACATTATCATTAAAACATTTTTATGGTTTTAAGGAAAATACTATAGGGACTTTAACATAGAATAGAGGATAATATTTTATATAAAAACATAATTTATCCCAGATGGTTTCCATAATAAAAATTCTGATTTTATAAATACAATAGTGGCTTAAAGTAAAGGATAGTGTGTGCTTGAAAATGGGTAAACATCCTGGAAGCTCTCTTAAAATATGTTTTCTTATCAGAATGTTATAAAGAGGGAATATTTTAAAAATAGGTATATCCCTGAAAGTGAGTGATGAAAGGGTTTTCATCGGTAAATTTTTTAAAACAAAAAATAATTTATAATATGTACATAAATAGAAAATATAACTACACTTTGATATAAATAAAGATACGACAACCCGAATGAACAAAAAGGGTTCGGGTAGAATTCGTTACGGTTTATTGGCATGGTGTTGGGTGTACCTAAGAGGGCTTGATGAGAGAGAAAATGTGTTTCTCATCACTTATAAATCATGATGGAAGTATGGGGTAGGTGCATAAATATACCCCATCATTAGAGATTACCCATTAAATGTCATAGCATAGAGGACAATTTTGACTTAAGAGTGAAATAGAGAGGATCTCTTACATTAAATCCATTAGTGTTCTACACTTGTTATTAATGACATGAATAAACAAATTATGTGTATTAATTTATAATTAAATAACATATTCTACATGTAATTGGTTTATTATAATCATTTTATGTTCATTTATAATCTCTTTGATTGGTTATGATTATCAATTTAATTGTTCGGGCTCGTTTGTTTACATGGTTTAAATAACTGGTTCGCTTATATTCATGTTTGGATAAACATGTAAGATGAAATTGGTTGTCGAGAATTGAATTTATATTCTATTATTGAACATACAGAAGATAACATGGTTTTAAATTTAATTTGGTTACTTATAGTGAAGTTGAATTATTATATAAAACCATAGTGACAACTGTATTTGTTAATCGGTGGGTTTGATTACCAAGAACATGTTTTGATTGATTCCATAATACCATTAGTATAAAAAGATTTCAGAACCAAAAATAGGATATATAAAATATATAATAATATAGTTAAACCATAACACAAATAGTTTCATGAACCGAATTAAGGATGATAATAGAAATTTATAAACTGTTGTCATTGAATGTGCTAAATTAGCACATCTCAAATGGTGCATTCATTTCTTTTAAATAAAATGCGGGGAAAGAAGAGAAGATAATTAAATATCACATTAGCATAAAAACATTCTATTACATGTATGTTACTGGAGTTATCATACTATTTGGGTGAAGGGAGGTGGGGAAAGAATCAAAAATAAAAGAACATAAAAGAAATGAAGGAATTGGAATGAGGAATTTACCTCTTGAGACTTCCTCCTTTGAGAGCCTCATAAGAGGAGAGGTTATGGTATTTTAAAGAGGATACATGATTTTGGACATGGAAGAGGATCTTGGAGAGATAATTGGGTAGAATATTATCAAGGCACAAGGCTTGAGAGTAGTGAAGAGAAGAGGGACTGAGGGGGGTTTTATAGTGGAGGAGAGGAGGCTTTTCATAATATTATAATCATTAGTTTATTATTTTCCCTCAAGACCTGAAATAGTGATGATTTCAGGACCAATAATAGTAATAAATTCATGTGACTTTTAACGGATTAAGATTACATCAGCATATCATTATTAAGGACTCAATAAGTCCATTATTTAGCATTTATCGTAAATTATCGTATTTTAATATTCATAAAAAAATCACGTATTTTAGAAAAATATAAAAAATGAACCCTAACCATTCATTGATGTGTATAATCAAAAAACAAAATCTTTTTTTCATAAATAATTTTCTAAATATGATTTTTTGATATTTAATTAAAATCATAATTTACTATCAAAAACCATTTTTAAAACATTCTTTTAATTATTCTAAAAAATAGGTATATTTTACTTTTCAACTTGAATATTATTTATATATTATCATAGGTAAGGTTACTATTCATTAGGTTAATTCACTATTCAAAAGGGTATGTTACTATTCATAAGGGTGGGTTACTATTCGCCAAAAATTATGTTTTCCTTATCGAACTCCAAATAACTTACTGATTGCAAGCACATATATCAGATTCTCAGAATTCTAAAAAAAATGACAAACATATGTTTAAAGGACACATATCACTTAATTTTTCATTATGTTTTGTTTTCATGTGATTTTACTACTTATTTATAATGAGTAATTTTTCATTTAAAAACATTGGGACATTACATTCTTCCTCCTACAAGGAATTTTTCCCTGAAATTTCATTTCACATTCTATGACAAAAATAGGTGGGGTACTTTTCCTTCATTGCTTCCTCCAGTTGCCACATTTCATCTTTGTATATATGGTTTTTCCATAGTACCTTGACCAGATGAGCAGTCTTGTTGAATAGAACTTTGTGTCTATAATCCAATATCTTCACTGGATACTTCTCATAAGAAATATCATCCTCTAATAGTACAACCTCAAATGATAGTACATGTGAAGGGTCTGGTATGTACTTCCATAAGAAGGATACATGGAAGATACCGTGTACTTTTGACATGGTAGGTGGATGTGCTTGTCGATAGGACACAACTCCAACTCGATATAGGATCTCGAAGGGTCTGATGTACCAAGGACTTAAATTACCTTTCTTTTAAAACCTCATGACCTTCTTATATGGTGATATGAATAGAAATACCATGTCTTTAACTTTAAACTCATGGTCTCATCGACAATTTGTCTATATAACTTTCCTGTCGACATTGGGATGCCATGATATGTTGCTTAATTTTATTCATCTTCTCCACCATTTCTTCGACCATTTTAGGTCCTAGAAGCTTATGCTCACCAACTTCATCCCAACACGCCATTTTTCTACACCATCTCCCATAAATGACATCATATGGTTCCATTCAGATGCTCGAGTAGAAACTATTATGGTAGGAGAATTCAATCATTGAAAGATGTTGGTCCCATCCTTCCTTGAATTCCATCGTACATGATCTCAACATGTATTCTAATGTCTAAATAGTTTGCTTAGATTAGAAATCAGTTTGAGGATGATAGGCCATACTGATGTTCATTTCAGTTCTTAGAGCATGTTAGAGACTTTTCCAGAACATCGAGGTGAATCTCAGGTCATGATCAGAGATAATAGATAGTGTTACTTCATGCATCCTTACCAATTATTTGATGTAAATTTGTTCAAGTTGATCCAATGATATGTCCTTAGGAATCATGATAAATTGATCTATCTTTATAAGATGATCCACAATGACCCGTATAACATTATTTCTTCTGTATGTCCTTGGAAGTCCAGTGATAAAGTCCATGGAAATGTTCTCCCACATCCATTCTGGTATGGATAGTGGTTGTATCATCCCCTTATACTTTTTCCCCTCATCCTTCACATTTTGACATACCAGTCACTTTGATGTATATTCAGCAATCTCCTTTTTCAAATTGTCCCACCAAAAGTTTTCTAGGATATCTCGATACATCTTTGTGCTCCCTGGGTGAATAAAGAAGGTCGAACTATGTGCATCATTCAAAATCTCATTATTTATCTTTAGAATAGATGGTATACATAATCGTGTCCCAAATCTTACAATGCATTCCTCATCAATTTTGAAATCAGAGGATTTCCAATTTTTGATAGATTCCACCATTTTCTAAATTTCCACATCTTTTCTTTGAGCATCCTGTATTTTATTCAAGAGGGATGGTTGAGCAATCATTTGAGAAATGATGGATGAGGTTATACCTTTTATAATTTGCATGTCCATCATATGAAAATCTAGGAAGATCATATCCTTTTCAATTCTCATCATTGATAAAGATTCATGATCATTTCAACTTAGAGCATCTACCACCGTGGTTACCTTACTAGGATGGTAGTGGATTGAGAAGTCATAATCATTGATGATCCTTATCCATATTCATTGTCTAATATTATTAACTTTATTTGTTAATATATATTTGTGACTTTTTTGGTCAGTATATATCTCCCACTTCTCCCCACAGAGATAATGCCACTATATTTTCAATGCAAGGATCATAGCCGCCAACTCCAGATCATGCATGGGATAGTTTTTCTCATGGATTTTCAGCATCCTTGAGGTATAGTCTATCTCTTTAACATTTTTCATTAGCACACATCCTAATCCCTTCATATAAGAATCACTATAAATAAAAAATAGTTATCCACTTGTAGGGATTGTGAGTATTGGCGTAGTGATAAGCCTATTTTTCAACTCCTTGAAACAATATTCACATTCATATGTCCAGAAAAACTTTACTCCCTTCCATGTTATCTTGGTCATTGGGTTTGAAAATCGTGAAATGTTCTTCAAAAATCGTCAATAAATTCCTAGCTAGACCCAAAAGGTTATGGATGTCCGTAACATAAGTTGGCATGGGCCACTCTTCAATTGCCTTTGTCTTGGAAGGGTCCACAGATATCCATTGGTTGGTAATAACATACCCCAAGAATGATACTTCTTCCATCCAAAACTCACTTTTATTGTACTCTGCATATAACTTCTCCCTTCGCAATGTCATTAACATGGTATTAAAATGATCCCCATGTTCCTCCTTGCTCTTGGAGTATATAAGAATATCATCAATAAATACCATCACTAATTTATCAAGGTAATATATAAAGACTATATTAATTAAATACATAAAAATTGTTAGAGCATTATTGAGTATGAAGGGATTAACTTTGAACTCATAGTGTTCACACCTTGTTCGAAAGGCAGTCTAGGGAATATATTCCTTACTCACCATTAATTGGTGATATCCAGACTGAATGTACACCATAGAGAAATTACTAGACCCATGAAGTTGATCAAACAAGTCATATATCCATTGTAGGGGATAATTATTATTTATCATGATTTTATTGAGCTCCTGATAATCAATGAAGAGGCACATTGATTCATCCTTCTTCTTGGTGAAGAGGACTGGAACACCCCACGGTTAAGCACTCGGCTATATAAAATCCTTCTACATATTATTCTGTAACTACTTCTTTAGCTCTTCCATCTCTACGGTGGCTATTTTTTAATGTGTATTTGAGATAGGCAGAGATCCAGGGATATGTTCAACTGATAACTCAACCTCTAGGTCAGGACGAAGACCAGGAAACTTTTTAAGGAATACATTAGTGTAATCCCCCGTGATGCACATGTCTTTAAGTATGATTCTCTCCTTGGTATCAATCATTTGAGCTAGATATGCTTGCTCAAAAGGTAGAAATATCCACACTTGGGATGGAGATTCAAATAAAGATTCATCTTATTCCTTAAACATGTTAAGAATTAGAGGATTCTTTGGGATGTAATGAGTGATCTCCCTTTCTCGATAGATGATGTAGTATTTTTATAAAGATTTTCAATCCGTTCCCAAGATAGAATCAAACTTCAAATGAAGTATGATAAGATTTTCTGGGAGGTTTAGTCCACAAAAATTAACTAGGGAGGAATTATACGCCATGGATGCAACAATTTCTTTATTTTTTGTTCTCACAGATAACCTTTCCTCTACATATTGAGGTGGTGTTTGAATAGTTCAAGTAAACTTTCTTGATATGAAATAATTCATAAAACTATAATCAAATAGTACGTTCACTATTCTTGAATGAATAACTAGCGTACATGTCACCACATCGTTGTCCGGCTCCACCTTAGCAGTCGTGATATCATAATCCCTTCCTTGTTGCCTTGGATGTTGTTGCTGATTGCCTCTGGCAACCCTATTCTTAGGGAAATTGTTACATAATTTCCATGCTCCTAGAATTTATAACACCACACTTCCAGATAAGTGTTACTCTGAACCTTCCTTTATTCTTCAACATTAATGGGATTTTTCATATACCTTCAGCAGATCTTTGCCAGATGACCAAACTTTCCACATTTGAAGCAATTCTTGGTTCCCTTTAGACATTTACCAGGATGCTTCTTCCCACATCTTTTACAAGGAGAAAAGTCAGTCCACTTTCCATCTAGGTATTTGTTTTAAGAACCACCCATGTTTTTCTTTATTTTCCTCTTCTTGTCACTGGGCCCACTAGACCACTGAGTGTCTCCAATCCCCATTTCAACCTTGAGGGAAAAACAAACAATATCCTCATAACTGTCGAAGTCTCGAATTTCTAATTCTTTTCATAGACTCAGCTTTAGTCCATTAAATAAATGATCCACATTGCTTTCGGTGTTCATGAGAAATCCATAGGCGTACCTTCTATGTGTTTTAATGTTTACTTCATATGACCCGATGGAATCATCTTCCTTCTTCTTGAGTTCGAGGAACTCTCTTTCCATCTTGAGATGGAGGGTTTGAGAAAAATATTTGATGAGAAACATCCTATTCAATTCCTCCCAATCCATGAAATCAATTTCCTCTTGGGAAATTGTATTTATGTTCAGTGTCCACCACTTATCATCTTCCCCATCAAAACGATAGACTTCCAGTACAACCTTCTCTTCATCCGAGAACTAGAGGAAAGATAATATATTTTCAATGGAGTTAATCCATTGTTCTGTGAGGAGGAGATCAGAAGATCCGATAAACATGTAAGGCCTTTGATGAATGAAGGATTCTACAACAACATGATCTTACCTTGGAGGTGGAGGTCATTCCGCATGATTCATGTTATTATTCATAACTCAAGCCAGCTAAGCAAGTACTATCATGATGTTTTGTGCACCCACACCCATCATATCCGACATATCATTAGGGAAATATTTACATTGCATATCACATTGGTTTTAGGAATGTGTTCTTCTATTTCTCCTATTTAACTATGAAAAATAATGTATAATTATAGGTGTTAAATACTAAGCTATTGAGCATAAAAATGAAACATTGAACCTAAAAGGATTAACTTATAAAGAATGAGTATATCCTAACTTGTGATTACATAGTTTTATATCTAGGTTACGCTCGATCTATTTCTTTACTTATATTCTTATGGTCATTTTATATCCCTTAATAATGGTTTGTACTAAGCTCGTGAAGCTACCAAAGAATATCCCTCGGAAGTTTCGTAACCAAGAGTGCATCAAGGATCGCTGTCGTGCACCAGTTTTCATTCCGTTCTAGATCAAAGTGGTGTTTTAGGGTTTTACCCCTAGATATATCTATGCCAGAGCCACCTCAACCTAATCATATCTGGACAGGGATGTATTTTTTTGATAAACCACTTACTCAATACTCACCAAAATTTATGAATTTTTTCTTATACTTAGTATCATCATTAAGGTTCATTATAAGGTGTTCTATTCATAATCTCCAAAAATAACAAGGTCATCCTATGATACCAACTATAATGACCCATGCCTTTTACATATAACATTACATGATTTTATGCATAATTATGCATCGGAGTATAATCCAAGGATCGTTAACTTTAGTGTCTTGGGAGACTAGGTACATTAAAACATAAAAGATGGGGCTAAAAAACATTTATTTATTTAATCTCTATAATTCTCTCCTATCTTCCTTTGAGCCCTTACATATGCATAGGGTATCATGGGGAACACATTAACAAAGGAATGAATTGAAAATTACAGTAAAGGAATGAACATAAGGATACATATTAAGCACATGAGTTAGGATACATGACATAATGATATTCAAAGCATGGAACATATAACATCGTATCATATAAACATGGAATCACATGAACATGGAATCATATAAATGTGGAATAATAATTAAACATGCCTTTAGTATGGGTCAAGGATAACCACCAATCCCATTTCCCATTTTAGTACCGGTCAAGGCTGACCGCCAATCCAGATTCCCATTTTAGTACGGGCCATGGCTTACTGCAAATCTCATTTCACATCGCATATCATTTTAATTAACACTAACCAATGAATTGGAGTTCTATCTGGGTGAACCCATCTCAACATTATCAGGAATATTTATTCCACATAAATAATCATATGTAATCAACCATACATAAACATAAGGTTACCCATGGAAATAATTGGGTACCATAATCATGACATAAATCATAACCAATTGGCTTACTCGGAAAGTTTCCATGAAAGAAAGGGATTAGAACATACGTGAAAGTTCATAAGGTAAAATAGGAATATAACATGGTATGTGGATTCAAACAAAAGTTACAATATATAAGAAATTTATTTGAGTAACATTAGCATTAAAACATTTTTTTACGGTTTTAAGGAAAATGCTATAGTTCCTTTAAAATAGAAGAGGAAAATATTTTATATAAAACTATAATTGAACCAAGATGGTTTTTATAATAAAAATACTAGTTTTATAAATTCAATATTTTCTTAAAATAGGTGATAGTGTGCACTTGAAATTGGGTAAAAATCGGGGAAGTTCCCTGAAAACAGGTTTTCTTATCAGAAAGTTCTAAGGAGGGAATCTATTAAAAACATGTATATCCCCTAAAGAGAGTTATGAAAGGGTTTTCAAAGATTAATTTTGTAATACTAAATAGATTTTATAATATTTACATAAAAAGATAATATAACTCCACTTTGATATAAAGAATGATAAGTAAACCCGAATAAACAAAAAGGAGGGGTAGAATTCATTGTGGTTTATTGGATTGGTGTCGGGTGTACCTAAGAGGGCTTGATGAGAGAGAAAAGTTGTTTATAATCACTTATTAATCATGAAGGCGGTATGGGGGAGGTGTTTAAACATACCCAATCATTATGGATTACACTTATAATGGCATATCATAGAGTACAATCTTGATTTTATAGTGAAATAGAGAGGATCCCTTACATTAAATTTGCTGGTGTTCTCCACTTGTAATTAAACACTTGAATAAACAAATAAGGTTTATTAGTTAATAATTCATGAAAATATTCTATAATTAATTGGTTTAGTATAATCATTTTATGTTCATTTATAACCATTTTGATTGGTTATGAGGTTCAATTTCATTGTTTGGGCGCGTTTGTTTACTTGGTTTTAATTACCAGTTTGCTTATATTCATGTTTAGATAAAAATATAAGATGAAAGTGGTAGTCCAGAATTGATGTTATATAATATTTGTAAACATTCAGGATATTACATGGTTTTAAATTTAATTTGGTTACATAGAGTGAAGTCGAATTATTATATAAAACCATAGTGACAACCGCTTTTGTTAATCAGTGGGTTTGATTACCAAGATCATGTTTTTATTTATAACTTAATTCCAGTTTTACAAAAGGATTATAAAAAAAGGATATATTACATATATAATAATCTAGTTCAACCATAACACAAATGGTTTCATGACCAGAATTAAATATGATAATAGAAATTGAAAAATTCACGTCCTTGTATGTGCTAAATTAGCACATCTCAAACGATGATTTCATTTCTTTCAAATAATAGGTGGGGAAAGGAGAGAAGATAATGAAATATCCAATTAGCCTAAAAATATTATTACATAGATATGTTATTGGAGTTATCATAATAATTGGGTGAAGGGAGGTGAGGAAATAAACAAGAAGAAAAGAACATAAAATAAATAAAGGAATTGGAAAATGGAATTTTCCACTATTGGAAATATGATTTATAGCAACAGTTTTGGGAAAAACATTGGTATAGTTCAATAATTTGGTCCTATAACAACGGTTTGGACAACACTATTGGTATAGATCACTTATATGGACCTATACCAATAGTTTTGGACAAACCATTGGTATAGGGGGGGGGGGGACCTATACCAACGATTTGGCCAAACCGTTGGTATAGGTTCACTAATTTCGACATATACCAACGGTTTGGCCCAAAACGTTGGTATAGGTCCATTTTAAAGACCCTATACCAACGGTTTTGTATGGGTCCCCCATACATGAACGGTTTGTCCAAAACCATTGGTATAGGTCCCAAAATCAAATAACCTATACCAATGGTTCTCAAAAGCATTGGTATTGGTCTATACCAATGGTTTTGGGAACCTTTGGTATAGGTACATGTAATTTTAATGGAATTTCTTACATAAAATATTAAATAAATCAAAATTTAAAATACTTATGGTAATACATATATATATTTATGAAATTTTGTTCACAAATGTAATTTAGGTTAGTGGTTAGGTCGTTCAATCACAAACGGGAGGTGCTAGGATCAAAACCAACCGGATGATTATTTTTTTAATTACATAAACCAATGGTTTATAGAACTGTTGGTATATATTTTCATATTACTTTTACGAACAATTTTCAAAACCATTGGTATAGGTTTATACCAATGGTTTACCCAAAACCATTGGTATATACTTATCTTCACGTCTTAATTGGAAACAGTTCTCCAAACCATTGGTACAACCTATACCAACGGTTTGGAGGCCTATACCAACAGTTCCAAACCGTTGGTATAGGGTATTTTTCCAGTAGTGTTCCTCTTGAGACTTACTCCTTTGAGAACCTCTTAAGGGGAGAGGTTTTTTTATTTTGACCAGGCTATGGGCTTTTGGACGCGGGGGAGGAGCTTGGGGAAAGATTTGTGCAGAATATTGGCAAGGCACAAGGATTGAGAGTAGTGAAGAGAAGAGGGAGTGAGGGTGGGGGTTATAGTGGAAGAGAGGAGGGTTTTAATAATATTATAATCATTAGTTTATGGTTTTCCCTCAAGACCAGAAATAGTAATGATTCCATGACCAAAAAAAGTAATAAATTAATGTGACTTCAAACCAGTTGTTCTAACATCAGAAAAGCATCATCAATGACTCAATAAATCCATTATCTAGCATTTATCATAAATTATTGTATTTTATTATTCATAAAAAATTCAAATATTTCAAAAAAATCACAAAAAATCACCCTAACCATTTTTGACGTGTAGAATCCAAAAATAAAATCCATTTTTTAAAAATAATTTTCTAAATATGATTATTTTAATATTTAATTAAAATCATAATTTATTATAAAAAACAAGTTTTAGAACCATCATTTACTTATTCTAAAATATAGGTATATCATACTTTCAACCTAAATATTATTAATATATCATCAATGGTAAGTTTATGATTCATTAGGGTATATCACTATTCATAATGGCATGTTACTATTCATAAGGGTAGGTTAATATTCACCAAAAAATGCATTTTTTATTTTCAGACTCCAAATAACATACTGATTGCAACAGTGTATGTCAGATTTTCGAAATTCCAAATGCAGAAGTGACAAAATTCTGTTTAGAGGTCACTTTTAACTTAGTAGTTCATTATGTTTTGTTTTCATGTGATTTTATTACATATTTATAATAAGGTAATTTCCATTGAAAAACATTTGGTTGTTATAGATCTAGAGTCCAAGGAACTAACCAAAGGTATTATATACTCCCTATTCCCATGTGAGATGTCGGTACAATGTTGGGATGTCCATATTAAAAAATTAACTGAGCCTAAAGAATCATTATCTTGGCGATCACGTCAGAATATAATTTCTCATTTCTAGGAGTCTGTCGAATGCGTTCCTATAATGGAACCCAAGTATAACTCAAGATTGATCATGTCTTGAAGAAAGACACACATCCATCATGTTACTCCGATAGAGATTAATTATCAGTACTATCATATCTTAAAGCATTATCCTGGCGTAATACTGATGCACTATTAGTGCATCAAGGATGAAATCATCATAGGGGTATAGCTTGTCACTAATCTAGAGTATACTAAGATGAGATAGAAGAGTATCAAGAATACCGACTCATCCACCACCTGTCAATTTCTTTTTAATGGAGATAAGTTTCACTTTCCGAAACACCGCAAATAAACGAACCACAATTCCTTCAATATATGAGGCATTTAGTTATCATTCAAATTTAAGATCTAAATTCTACCCACGACCAATGTAATTTCCTAAGGTTGTTGACCCATCCAACCACAAAAAATTCATGCTACCAAGAGATCACCAACACGATTCAAAACCTACAATCCACAGGGGAATTCAAAAAAAATAGATAATTTCTAAATGGACCTCTTGAGTTGTGTTCCTTCTAATTGAAACCGAATGTAATCACTGGAACCAACAAGGTGATCCCTACCTTAGAAGTGTCTTAGTTTTTGGGAGAAGATATTGACTAGCTACTCATATGTGCACCAGGTTCGAACTATCATAAACATGTGTGTGTCTCTCCACCGAGTTAGAATCACCATGTCACAACATCATATCAGTTGGAAAAAAATCTTGAATCAACATGATTGTCATGTTAAAACACCTTATCTTATTATAATGTCACCCCAATAATTAGGACAAATGTATTATTTTAATTCCCATGTCACTCTGCTATAGAGAACACTCTAGAACACACTCAACATCATAAGGCTCAATGAATCAAGTGAACTAGAATGGTTCATTAAAAAATTGAAGAGAATGATGGGTACCAAATATATCAATTCATACTAACCTGATATTTAGAGAAAAAATAGAACATCCTGGATATTACCCACAGTCTTATCATCCATATGCATTTAATTATCTGATATCCCTCACAAAGATCTGGCTTAAGTTGTTCCATTACATGAGACTATAAAATAGACAGATGACCTCTCACATCACCCATGGAAAGTGGAAGTGTTCACAAGAACGAAAAAGCATATTATTATGCCCATGGAATGTCTAACTTGACGAAACTAAGCATTACACAATGCTCATTCCCATAAAAATGGCCAGAAAAAGAATGGAAACTTCTCTGAACAATGGTTTCATTTTGAATCTAAGAGACCTACCATGGACAACATAACATGAATGGAACCAAAGGTCAGAAAGATCATATAATTTTGCAAGATATATAAACTCTAATGGTGCTACCTACCATGATCTATCCCCTTATAATGAATAAGTGTTGACCCTTTCACTAGGTCACACCAAACAGAAAGTCACTAGGTTAAGAGCCCAATATTTAGTCCATTTCCAAAAAAGAAGAAACATGCCTATGAAAAATTCTAATTTTTATATTAAAAAAAATCTCAAATAGATTTTTAATCTACCCTTATATAGGGTTTAAATAAAGGATACCGCCTAAGGTTCCATTTAAAAGAAATTAAACTGATTCTAAAAATAGAAACATTTAAAATATTGATAACTAAATACAAAGGCATACATGAATGTATTGTCAATCATTATTTTCAAACATTAAAGATTCATTGACATCCTGTCATATATATAAAATTTATCAAATAACTTACTTTTATCTTTATAATAGATAAAGAAACTAACAAGGGTTCGGTTAAGCCAATGTGGGTTTATCAAAATGCTACCCAATAGAAGTTTCATATTAATTATTGTTTCAAAACACCCATAGAGGGTTATCAAATAGGAATCATTCCCCCAACAGACCTACTTGGGTCCAATTTTGAATTTAGAATTTAATCACATGATCGCCATGCCCATGTGGTAGAGTCTTAGGCCTTTATAAAGAAAACTAGTTTCCATTCAGATTAGAATTAAACATCCATTACATTTATTTCAATTTCAAAATACTACATAGGAATATATCCTGTAATACTTATATGGGTTTCTATTCCCTAGACTATAAATTCTCATACACATAATATACTATAGTTGACTTCTTATTTTACTAAAACTAAATCCAAATCTTCTTAATACTAGAAATTTATCAACCCATAAATGTTTAAAAGTTCAATATATATATATACCATGATCATTAAAATAATTCAGTTATATGGGTGGATATCAACCAATCCATAAAGCACTCATACACATTACAAGATAGAATTTGTATCCAATTAATCTAAAATAACTCACTCAAAAATATGAACTTTAGAAACCTTTATATTTTTGTATCAGTTTCTAAACATGTATAAAGATAAAATATGGTTCAAGTATTTAGGTTACCTTTCCCCGATTATAAGGTTCTCATACACCTTATAACTGAAAATTGGTTCCCATTTAATTTCAACTAATGAATTCATCCAATGAAACCTATTATATCAAAACAAAATAGGGCATGTTATTATAATAAGTAAATACTTAAGAAAGATAATAAGTATAGAATCATGCTATGTAATCAAGATACATAGAACATAATTACCTAAACATTTTTTTAAATGTAGGCATGCTAATTAAATTAAAATAATGTAATATCACTTAGGGAACACAATGAAATTAGAAAGTAATCTATAAATGTTACTAAATGGCATGGAATATGCATGAAATGTAAATTTTTATATTCCTATAATGATGCATGTAATTATTCATCCATCCCTTACTAGGGAAAGTGTAATTAATATAAACTTCATAAATTATTAAGAAATAGAAAGTACACCAATTACTAAATGGGAAATCATAATAAACTATAATAGTAAACAACCCAAACAACTATCCCATTATTGGACACTAGGACTTTTCCTCTATGGGTGGGGTGATTAGTCTCGGACACAAATATTTACCTATCACTAAAACATTCATAATATCTTGTCTGCCAACCCATAATAGTAAGAAAAGGGAAATGAAACAACCTCTAAAACAACTTTTTAATGTTCGAGATTGACTGGACATTAAGACTGTCACTGTATCAGGGGTCACATGGCCTCAATCATTCCCCTCCATACGCTAGAGGATGAAAACTAGCATCAATGTTCTATGGAGGTGTTATGAGATAGACTATTCACTCATATCAGAGTATAAAAAAGATTTATAAAAAATAAATAACAGATAGTAGAGGAAGAAATAATAAATGAATGACAGAGTAGGGGATAATAATATAGACTCAATACAAAATATGACCAATGCCAATATACAATATATGTATGCATATCCTAATGATGATACATAACATAACTTGAATACAAAAATATGTCAAAAAGATAAAATAAAGTAAAATAATAAAGGAAAAAACAAATAAAATTCCCAAAGGAGATCTCCATGAGAATCCTGAGTTATTACTTGTTCATGTTATAATAATTCCCAAGAACAAGAAAAATAACACAAGCAATCTCCCATTGTCCAGCAAACATAAGGTCTACTCAGGTATCCCAGTGCAATGGAAGATTGATAAGGGTGTGAAATATGAATCCCATTAAGTTACCACCCATGGTGTCTATAAGTGAATATAGTCCATGAATATAATGTAAAGAAGTGTACATGTAATATGAATAAATAATCATTGTAGGAAAAAATAAATAAACAGTATTCTGGTCAGCTTCTAATAGTATACATGGACGACCCTACCCAGTTAAAGAGGTATTCTATTTGCTTTAATAATAAATGAGGCTTTGGCCCCAACCTTTTAAAAAAACATGGATGAATCTACATGCATAATCTCACTACTTGAATAATAGTATAAATAGTTACCATATGTATATAGTAATAATATATACATAGTATATTTCTATATTTAATCCACCTATATAAAACATGTATGTGCAGATGTAAGTGTCCATATACTAGGAATATTTTCTGTTGGATAGATTGGGCATAACTCAGTCATCCATAACTAGTCCAAATGAGGCAACAAGATCAAGCGGTAGGATACCATCCCTACATCCAAATATATTGTGAGACTTTATGTATTACACTTATGATGGAGTGTGAGATATCATGCCATAGCTCAAAAAAGGGTGTGTGGTGCCTCATCCCATGTCCAATATGATATCAATGGTGAGAGATGTCATGAATTTGACACCCGATGTAAGAGAACTTGATTTTCCGCCCTCCTCAATAGACCCCTTACCATCATTACACAACCAATACCAAGATTTAATCATATTAAAATAATAATAACTAGATCCGTGAGGCATTACCTCTAATTATCTACATTTAATATGACAGTTCATGACTAAGGACATCCCATTTTAATAATAATTCATATATTCCATTTAATATACAGAAGAGTCATGGTCATACCATCAAATTTACTTCCATTTCAATTAAACACTTTTAAAAATTCATGTAAATAAATATATCATTAAAAAACTACTCAAATTAATGACATGTCATTTAAAATACTTAAGGTAGGGAATCCACCAGGTCAAGCCATCACATTTATTTAAGGAAAACAACTATTATAAATAAACTATGCAATTTATAACATTCCATTAACTCTATAAAAAAATGGAGGTTTATTTAACAATTATCAAAGAGGTACTTAAAAGTTACAATGGTCAATATTGAAATTACCTATCAGGGTAATCGCATTTGTTATGTAGGCCTTGCCTCTAGGAGGTGCTTGGTTCTCTAATCATTATTTTGGTATAATAAAAGTAATTAACATAGATGGTGCAATGGTTCCTTTAACATTTATAAATAGGGTAAATTACCATTTAGATTATTAGTAGAGTCAAATAATTAGTCATTACATATAACTAACATTGTCATAAATCATATATAAAACCAATGAATTAAGAACAACACATCATAAACTACAAATTACCTCTTCGTAATTTCGAAGGCATCCCACATCAAATGTGGGGTTTTATTATAAAATCATTTCTTTTTTCATCAAAAAAATATTTAATGAATTAATAAACACAATTTAATTCACCAAATATGAATTTATAATATGTACCATCATGAAAAAAACAATAAATATGAACACAAAAGTTAGGATTTTCTTTGATATATTTGGTAAATTTAATAAATAATTAAATTACATTATTAGTCTAAGATAACAACATGAAAGGTTATTGGTCGGAGTGGATACTCAAGAGGGGGGTGAATTGAGTTCCAATTAAAATTTTCTATTAAAAACAATGTTTATTAAAACCCCCCTATTTCAAAAATAGATTAAACTGTAGTGAATTTATACAGATTATAAAGGTTCAATTAGTTTCTCAAAGATTGATTAGTTCTCAGTTAACTTAATCATATGATTAAATTAACTTTTGAAACTAACTTACTGGTTTATAATAAATATAAACACTTGCGAGTTTAACTATCAAAGTAGCTTTTAAGACAAATTATATTTCAAAGTAATAGCAGCGGAATATGAAATAAATATGTAGTATGGATATAGTATGTAGCTACAAACACAGAGAATTAACCAAGAGGTTCAGTCTCAAGCCGAGACTTAGTCCTCTAAAAAGTTTATATAAAAATGATCCACACCCTGGATCGGGGTTAACAACAGTGAACACACTGTCCAGGTCATAAGACCTCTACCACAGTTCTGCGTGGGAAAACAAACAACAACTTAGAGCTGTCCAGGTCTCACACGACCTCTACCACTATCCACAGTGGGAAATGAAGTGTAAAAAGGTTTGATGAGGATTTACAGATCCTCCAGTTAAAGTACAGGAGTCAGTGTGTGTGTTTAATACAGCAGATAACACACACTTCTCAAGATGTAAAACAAATGTATCACAGAGCAGAGATGTAGAGTTTAGAAATGGCTCTAGTGATTTCAGTGTAGCTCTAGACTCTTTTGTATTTGGTCAGAATTTATTCTGAGTCCTCTTCTCGTTTTTGTTTGAGAAGAAGAGTGTCGTATGCTTCAGGTTCAAAGGCAGTGAGATGTAGTTGATGAAGTTCTTCAATGTTCTTTTGTATGCACAGAACTCTTCTTGAGTAGGCTTGATTGTGTATGAGGTTCTGTCTTGCTTGGTTCTTCCTCTTCTTTCTTTCCTCTATATTCTTATTGTGTTCTTCCGTCCACTATCTTCTTCAGCAGAGTCTTCTTATATTTATGTCACGTGCTTCGGAAGACAGAAAAAGTTTCCTTTCCGCAGGTACGAGGTACGGTTTCCTGACATCCGACAACCTTTATTAATTAATTGACAGAGCATTAAAATATACCTAATATGACCGTTGGTTAGATAAAATAAAGATAAAGATAAAGAAATTCAAACAGTTGTTTATGACTATTGAAGAATCAAGTGATCGGTAGGTCATCAGTATTAGTGAGTAATGATCGGTGACTCAGATACATCAGCATCAGTGAGTCATTTTCATCGGTGAGTCATTTTGCATCGGTGAGTCATTTGCATCGGTGAGTCATTTTGCATCGGTGAGTCATTTTGCATCGGTGAGTCATTTTGCATCGGTGAGTCATTTTGCATCGGTGAGTCAGTTTGATCAGCATCGGTCTGTCATCTGATCGGTGAGTCAGTTTGATCAGAATCGGTCTGTCATCTGATCGGTGAGTCAGTTTGATCAGCATCGGTCTTTCATCTGATCGGTGAGTCAGTTTGATCAGCATCGGTGCTTCCGATGTCTGTTGATATTGGATCGGTGCTTCCGATGTCTGTTGATATTGGATCGGTGCTTCCGATGTCTATTGATATTGGATCGGTGCTTCCGATTTATGTTGATACCAGAAGACTTCCAAAATACTTTGTAAGTCAATAAGCATAGACAAAAACATGATAATAGATTCATTCACAGATTGTAATTAAGTTTATGAGAAATCAAACCAGATTAAGCATTAATGATATGTGATGATTTGTGATTATTAAAACATCAATCATAGACATGAAATCAACAATCTTCCTGAGGGCTCAACAATCTCCCCCTTTTTGATAATCACAAATCTTTATCATAAATAAAAACATAATGAGAATTAAACCATAAAGAAAATAAATATAAAGAGATATATAAATCTCCCGCTTAATTTAAATTTCCCATATATATTATACAGATTTCCCATATATATTATACAGATTTCCCATATATATTATACAGATTTCTCCCCCTGAGATAGATACATCTCTCATATATATATATAGATCTTTCTCCTCACCTTAGAGATATACATCTTTTCTCCCCCATATATCTCTCTTCTCCCATATATCATTCGTTTTCTTCTCCCCCTTTGGGATAATCAAAAAGGAGGGAAAACATATAAGTGAAAGTGAAAATAAAAGCAGTCAGCATAGAGTAGAGAGGAAAAAAAATTGATAAAGTACAGAATATTACAAGCATCACATTGTTCACCCTATCAAAAACAATACACAACTATTTGTTGGGATATAAAGGTGATTTGCCTTTGTCTTTGGGATCAATAGTGGGTAAGTTTTAAGGCTTGGAGGCAGGATGGACTTGGCGAATCTGAAGTGGTGGTAGGACAACTCGGGCAGGTGTAGGAGTAGGTGCCACAGAGAGTTGTTGTTGAGAAAGAGGAGCTGGTTGAGAAGCTTGCTGAGGGACTGGTCTTAACTGAGATAGAGCTTGAGCAACAGATAGCTGATTTGGAGCTACATCAGAGTCACTGAGAGGTTCAGAAGTAGGAACTACTATTGCAGTGGCCGGTGCATTCAAATAGGGCTTCAAAAGATGAATGAAGTCCTGAATGACTTCTGCCCCATACTTCATAGATTTTTCAAAATCATCTTTATTCTCCATGAACTGGGCCAAGGAAGGGGTAAAATCTTGAAACTGATGAACTTGAGTTTTGAAGGCCTGAGTGACTGGAGGTAATTTCAGATTCTCTGCCAACACCTTGAAGTTTGCAGCCATTTCATGCTTTGTATAAATCTTGGAAAAGTAATTATCAACTTTCTCTTTGATCTCTTGCAGAGCTTTCTTAGCATCTGCTGAATACACCAATGCCATCCTATGACTGTTATCACAGAGATATTTCATATTCCACAAAGATTCTAAATCAAGAATTTGTCTAACAGCAGCTAACTCATCATGCACAACTTCTCTTAGAGCTTCTAGATCACAGGTAGTGATCTTGGTTACCTTGCCTGTACTGGCTTGGCCAACTATGTGAGTTAACTCAGCTTTCAACTTCCCCAGGTCAGACTTGTTGAGATGTTCAATCAAATTTCTCAAAAATTCCATCATACCAGATATGGTTGATCGGAATTCGCTGGATAGAGATACCAAGCCGGTGTGAAGATCCTTCATAGTCTGATTCAAAAAGGCTATGTGCCTGCCAATAAGTTCACCAGTATTGGCCAGGTTTGGCTTCACAGCATTAGATACTCTTTGTGAGAAGGCTTCCAATGAATTTTCAGAAACTTGTAGAGACACTTGATTAAGAGCATTAGAAATTTCTTCTCTAATTGTGGCTCTCACAGCGGTTAGAAATTCAATCTTAAATTTATTAAGATCAGCTTGAGAGATTCCAGAACCAGGTAAATTAACATTTGTAGGATCAAC
This sequence comes from Viscum album, assembly GCA_963277665.1. Lineage (NCBI taxonomy): Eukaryota > Viridiplantae > Streptophyta > Magnoliopsida > Santalales > Viscaceae > Viscum > Viscum album. The sequence goes on from OY728147.1 coordinate 1,115,029,876, forward strand.
AGCAGCAACATACCTTGCTTCTCTTGGGAGGTTCCTCTTCACAGTTGCAGCAGATTCTGGCATTGCTTCTTATTCTTCAGAATATTCTAAGCCCAACACAGCATAACCAGGGTAGTCATCCCAAACAGCAGCACACAGGGTGTATTTTGGTTTCTCATAGCTTGCTGTTCCACTGATTTTTGGTGAATAAACCTTTCCACTGATATGTATTTCTTGTTCTGACTGAGGTGATTCTATTTGATCTTCAGAAATACCATCCACTGGTCTGTTATCACCATCAACAGCAGCCTCAGGATCATCAGCACGTCCATCATCACTCTTCTCAGAAGCTTCACTGTGATATTCGTCAGTATCAGAATCTTCTTAATCACCAAGATTGGGTTCTGATTCTGGTAGGGCTAAGGGTGGACTAGCAGGTCCAAATTCTATTCTTCTCTTGGGACTAGCAGTGTCAGGATCACTCCTATTATCAGGAGATGGCATACTTCCTTCCTCAGTCATAGTTTCTTCTTGCTCTTGGGATTTGGTGGCCTCATCCTTTCCTTCTTCTTGATCATCATCATCAGAATAAACTAGTTCCTCATCTGGTTTCAAGCCAGGGTCTCTCAAATCCTTTGGCCTCTTACCATGATCTATGGGATTGTAGGATTCATACAATTTATCTTCATCTACAACCCATCACTTTTTCCATGGATTCTAATTGATTTTCATCCTCTTGCAGATCTCTTTGTTGAGACAGAAGGTATGATCTGTTTCATCAACTTCATCATCTTCATCAATACATTCTAGATTCTTGAGCATGGTAGATATCATCTTTGAATAAAACAAGGCAGTGGCTTTCTTGGACGGTTTTACCATTCCATCTATGTGCACTATCACATATCTACACAAATTGATCTTCTCATGTGTTTTCAGAAGAAACAACAGGAAAAAATCCTGGTACTTTACAGTAGCAAAATCTCCTCTCCAAGGGAAAAGTTGGTGCTGAATAAACTGGAAAAGAAGTCTACATTCACCATCTAATTCTGAAGCTGTGATTGTCCGTGACTTCTTGTTTCCAGTCAGAAGCTCTAGAGCTAATTCGTAAGAGAAGTAATCAGATGTTGGAGGAATATTCCCAGCATAATCCTCATACCGACCTTCATGAGGTACATTCAAGCACTCAACCCACTGCTTAGATGAGAAGGATATTTTCTTTCCTTTTACCACAGACGACATCCTGGAAGCCTCCACACCATCTAAAGTGATTTCCATATTCATATAGAAATCATGTACCAGATTCGGGTTGTCTATTCGAGAGTTGTCAGAAAACCAGTCTATCCATCCTTGCGATTCAAGAACTTGCAGCAACAGTGACTTACTTGACAAAAGCCACGCAGAGCTGACTTCTCTTTGTACAGAAACAATCCGAGTTTCCAGGTTCGGATTTACTGATCGTTGAGAGGTACTAATCGACTCGCCTCGAGCACGCTTTGAAGGTACAGGGCTATCCGGTCCTTTTCTCGGTCTCTTTTGCTTAGCCATTCGAGGATTTTGGGAAGGCAGGAGTTCGAAGGTTCGAAGTAGAGGGGAAGAGAGGTTGAAAGGTTCAGCGAGAAATGAAAGGTCAAAGGTTTAGGGATGATAAATAGCCACATATCATTTATTTTATCATTTAGGGTTCCCATAAAAAGTATAAAAGAAATTTACTAATTAATTACAATATAATAAAAAAAGATCGGTATGACAGATCAGTTTCACAGATCAGTTTCACAGATCGGTTTCACAGATCAGTTTCACAGATCAGTTTCACAGATCAGTTTCACAGATCAGTTTCACAGATCAGTTTCACAGATCAGTTTCACAGATCGGTTTCACAGATCAGTTTCACAGATCGATCATACACAACTCTTGTTTAATAAATTTCATTCTTTCAGAGCATAAAGGCTTCGTGAAGATATCAGCTAATTGATGTTCAGAACTAATAAATTTTAAATAAATATCACCTTTTTGATAATGATCTCTTAGAAAGTGATGTCTGACATCAATGTGCTTAGTTCTAGAGTGAGACACAGGGTTCTTAGATATATTGATTGCACTAGTATTGTCACAGTTAATTGAAACATGTTTAAGATCAAATCCATAATCCAATAAAGTGTGTTTCATCCACAGAATTTGTGCACAGCAACTACCAGCAGCTATGTATTCTGCCTCGACAGTAGATAATGCAACTGTGTTCTATTTCTTACTACACCATGATACTAGGTATTTTCCAAGCAAATGACATGTTCCAGATGTGCTCTTCCTATCTAACTTACATCTAGCAAAGTCAGCATCTGAATAGCTAGTTTGGTTAAATGATTTTCCTTTTGGATAAAACAAACCTAAATTTATAGTATACTTAAGATACTTAAAAATCCTTTTAACAGCCAGTAAGTGTGATTCTTTAGGATTAGCTTGAAATCTAGCACACATACATACACTGAACATAATGTCTGGTTGACTACCAGTAAGATAAAGTAAGCTCCCAATCATACCTCTGTAATTGGTTTGATCCACTGGTTTCCCAGCTTCATCTGTATCCAATTTATAGGTAGTACTCATAGGTGTATCACTTTCCTTAATACTATCCAATCCAAAACGTTTTAAAAGATCCTTTGTATATTTACTTTGATTTAAAATAATTCCATTTTTAGTTTGAAAAATTTGAAAACCAAGAAAATACTTAATCTCTCCCATTAATCCCATTTCAAATTCATTTTGCATAACCTTTGAAAAATCAGTACATAAGGAATTTTTAGAAGATCCAAAAATAATATCATCAACATAGATTTGTACTATTAATACATCTTTTGAAATCCTTTTTATAAAAAGTGTGGGATCAGCTACTCCTTTTGTAAATCCTTTTGAAATAAGAAAGTTTGAAAGCCTTTCATACTAAGCTCTTGGAGCTTGTTTTAAACCATATAAAGCTTTAGAAAGTTTAAAAACATGATTTGGAAAATGAGGATTTAAAAAACCAGGTGGTTGTTCTACAAAAACATCTTCAACAATAAAACCATTTAGAAATGCACTTTTGACATCCATTTGATATAGCTTGAAATTCAGATGTGATGCATAGGCAAGTAAGATCCTAATAGCCTCTAATCTAGCTACAGGTGCAAAGGTTTCCTCATAGTCAATTCCTTCTTCTTGATTGTAACCTTGTGCAACTAGCCTAGGTTTATTTCTAATGATGTTTCCAGATTCATCAACTTTGTTTCTAAACACCCATTTTGTGCCTATGGTCAAAATGTCCTTAGATCTTTCTACTAATTTCCAGACTTTGTTTCTTTCAAATTGATTTAGTTATTCTTGCATAGCCATTACCCAAAATTCATAATTTATAGCATCATTGATATTTTTAGGTTCTAACTGTGAAAGAAAAGCTTGATGTTCAACCTGATTTCTTAGAGAAGCTCTAGTCTGTGTTCCTCTATCTAGATTTCCTACAACAGCATCTAAAGGATGGTTATTTAGAGTCCTAGATGGTCTTGAAAAGACAGGGCTAGAGATTTCAGATTCATCTACAGATTGAGGTTCAACAGAAGCAGGTTTTGGAGAATTTCCAGAGCTGGATGTTTTAACTATAGGTCCATTTTCTTTATCATTGAGATTCAAACCAGAGAGATCATATTCAAGAGATATTTTAGGTTCATGTGGATCAGTTTCATCAAATTTGATGTGAACAGATTCTTCCACACATTTGGTTCTTTTATTGAAAACTCTATAGGCTTTACTAGAGATAGAGTAACCTAGGAAAATTCCTTCATCACTCTTTGATGCAAATTTGTCAAGATTGTCTTTAGTATTGATAATGAAGACTTTGCAGCCAAAAACTTTGACGTAGTTAACCTTAGGTTTCCTATGGTTCCACAACTCATAAGGGGTCCTCTTAAGAACTGGTATGATCAAGACTCTATTAATGACATAACAAGCTGTATTTACAGCTTCAGCCCAAAAGTAAATAGGCAGTTCATATTCATTGAGCATAGTTCTAGCTATTTCTTGCAGGGTTCTATTCCTTCTCTGTACTACACCATTTTGTTGGGGTGTCCTAGGGGCAGAGAAATTGTGACTATAGCCATTGTGTGAGCAGTAAGAATCAAACTCATGATTTTCAAACTCACGACTATGATCACTTCTCAGGGTCTTAATCTTGAGTCCACTAAGATTTTCTACAGACATGGAGTATTTAACAAAGTAAGAACAAGCTTCACTTTTGTGAGCTAGAAAATATACCCAAGTATATCTAGAAAAGTCATCTACAAGAACATAGACATAGTGCTTCCCATTTAAACTAGAAACTCTAGAAGGTCCAAATAAATCCATGTGAACCAACTCGAGAGGTTGAGAAGTTGACACTTCTTTCTTTGATTTAAAAGAAACTTTATGTTGCTTTCCTTTTTGACAGGGATTACAAACTTTGTCTGCTGGAAATTCAAGTTTGGGTAAGTCTCTAACTAAGTTCTTCTTAGAAAGTTTTCTAAGTGAGTGTACATTGCAGTGTCCTAATCTTTTGTGCCAAAGCCAAGACTCTTTATGAAAAGCATTTAAACAAGGAATATCCTACTTAGCTAAAGAATCTAAATCAACAGCATAAACATTTTCATTTCTTAAAGCAGAAAATACTAAAACATTTTTAGAGTTAAAAACATTGCAAGAATCATTTTTAAATTTCACATAAAAACCATCATCACACAACTGAGAAATGATTGACAAGTTATATTTAAGTCCATCGACAAATAAAACTTCAGAAACCAAGATTGAATCAGTGTTACCAATCTGGCCTAACCCGATGATTTTTCCTTTTGAATTATCACCAAAAGTGACAAAGCCTCCATCAACTTTTACTAAGCTCTTGAAACATGAAAAGTCTCCTGACATATGTCTTGAACATCCACTGTCTAAGTACCATATCTTCTTGTGACAGCTCTTCAAGCAGGTCTCCTACAAAACAGATTTAGATGGAAGATGATTTTGGTACCCAGATCTTCTTGGGTCCAGACATGTTAGCCAATGATACTTTAGGTATCCATATTTGTCTAATGGGTCTCATATAATTTGTATAATTAACATTCTTTGAAAGATAAACCTTATTAGATCCATAACTATGAATATAACTGGTTGAGGCATATGAAGTTCCAGAATTAACTATCTTCTGTCTAGATTTAGGAATGAATCTAGTTTTGGCAACTTTTCTTTGTCCAGGTTGGCATCCTATACCAGTAGTATATCTAGGTGCAACTTGCTTTCCTAGAATTTGTGTTAGAGTATTCTTGCCATTTGTGAACTTCTCTAAGTCTTTTCTGAGTTGCTCATTAGACAATTTTAGTTCAGTATTCTCTTTAAGCAACCGAGCATTCTTTTCTACTTCTATATCCAGATCAGATTTATGCTTAACACTTAAAGCATACTGTTTCTTTAAACCTTTATATTTATCTTTAAGCTCATTATAGGTTTCTTCAAGCATATCACAATATTAAAACAGTTCAGATTTAGACATGTTATCACATTCAGAATCATCTCCAGAATAATATGAATTTAAAGCAGGAGTTTCTGATGTTACCTCAGAAGTGTTTGTCATGAAACACATGTTGGCTCGATTCCTTTCAGAGTATGAAGATTCAGCTTCACTTGTGCTGTCTTCTGAAGCACTCCAAGTAGCCTTCATGGCTTTCTTGTACTTGTTATCCTTGTATTCATACTTCTTTCTGTATTTCAGATTTGGACTGTCTGCTTTTATGTGTCCTTTTCTTTTGCATTCATAACAGACAACTTCATCTGATTTATCAGACTTCTTCCAATCCTTTTTCCAGTGTCCATTGTTATCATACTTTCCTTTGTAGTTTGACTTTCTGAAAAACTTCTTCTTCCTATATAATTTCTTAAACCTTCTAGCAATGTTAGCCATCTCAGCATCACTGTCAGAATCATTCTCACTTTTCTCACTGCTTGAACTTTCATTGATAGCTTAAGGCTTTTCCTTATCCTTATTCTTTGAGGTTGTAGTCTTGAAGGCAATAGACTTCCTTTTAGGTTCATCATCTTCTTCTTTGTTTACCTTGAGTTCTTCTTCATACATCATCAACTTACCAATTAGTTCCTTGACATGCAGTTCTCCAATGTCACACGATTCTCTAATGGAGACAGAGGTTCCTCTCCATCTTTCAGGTAGACATCTCAAAATTCTCATGATTTGTTCCTTTGCTGGAACATCCTTTCCCAGAGAAGTCATTGTGTTGACAATTTCATTGAACCTGAGATACATATCAGAAATGGGTTCATCAGGCTTCATCTTAAAATTATCATACTTAATAGTATAGGTATTCAATCTCATCTCCTTAACATTAGTTGTTCCTTCATGAGAAACAACTAAGGTATCCCAAATTTCATATGCAGTTTTACATGCAGAAATTCTATTAAATTCCTCATCTCCTAGAGCACAGTACAAGGCATTCATAGCTTTACAATTATTATTGTAAGCAGTCTTTGTAGGTTCATCCCAAGTAGATCTATCAGTAGTGGGAATTTTGTATTCAGATTCAATAGCAGTCCAAATATCAAAACTCATGCTTTCTAGATGAATTTTCATTTTAAGTTTCCACTGAGCATAGTTGTTTCCATTAAAGAAAGGTGGCCGGTTAGTAGCAGCGCCCTCAAGTCTATTATCCATGATATCAAAAAAAGAATTTTAAAGAGATAAAAATTTAGAAATAACAAAAATTTTAAGAACTTTAAAATACAACTAAAATCACAGTTGAAAAACAGAGTACTTTTAGAAAATATTTTCCAACCTCTGATACCAAATGTTGGTCGGAGTGGATACTCAAGAGGGGGGTGAATTGAGTTCCAATTAAAATTTTATGTTAAAAACAATGTTTATTAAAATCCCCCTATTTCAAAAACAGATTAAACTGTAGTGAATTTATACAGATTATAAAGGTTCAATTAGTTTCTCAAAGATTGATTAGTTCTCAGTTAACTTAATCATATGATTAAATTAACTTTTGAAACTAACTTACTGGTTTATAATAAATATAAACACTTGCGAGTTTAACTATCAAAGTAGCTTTGAAGACAAATTATATTTCAAAGTAATAGCAGCGGAATATGAAATAAATATGTAGTATGGATATAGTATGTAGCTACAAACACAGAGAATTAACCAAGAGGTTCAGTCTCAAGCCGAGACTTAGTCCTCTCAAAAGTTTATATAAAAATGATCCACACCCTGGATCAGGGTTAAAAACAGTGAACACACTGTCCAAGTCACAAGACCTCTACCACAGTTCTGCGTGGGAAAACAAACAACAACTTAGAGCTGTCCAGGTCTCACACGACCTCTACCACTATCCACAGTGGGAAATGAAGTGTAAAAAGGTTTGCTGAGGATTTACAGATCCTCCAGTGAAAGTACAGGAGTCAGTGTGTGTGTTTAATACAGCAGATAACACACACTTCTCAAGATGTAAAACAAATGTATCACAGAGCAGAGATGTAGATTTTAGAAATGGCTCTAGTGATTTCAGTGTAGCTCTAGACTCTTTTGTATTTGGTCAGAATTTATTCTGAGTCCTCTTCTCGTTTTTGTTTGAGAAGAAGAGTGTCGTATGCTTCAGGTTCAAAGGCAGTGAGATGTAGTCGATGAAGTTCTTCAATGTTCTTTTGTATGCACAAAACTCTTCTTGAGTAGGCTTGATTGTGTATGAGGTTCTGTCTTGCTTGGTTCTTCCTCTTCTTTCTTTCTTCTATATTCTTATTGTGTTCTTCCGTCCACTATCTTTTTCAGCAGAGTCTTCTTGTATTTATGTCACGTGCTTCGGAAGACAGAAAAAGTTTCCTTTCCGCAGGTACGAGGTACGGTTTCCTGACATCCGACAACCTTTATTAATTAATTGACAGAGCATTAAAATATACATAATATGACCGTTGGTTAGATAAAATAAAGATAAAGATAAAGAAATTCAAACAGTTGTTTATGACTATTGAAGAATCAAGTGATCGGTAGGTCATCAGCATTAGTGAGTAATGATCGGTGACTCAGATACATCAGCATCAGTGAGTCATTTTCATCGGTGAGTCATTTTGCATCGGTGAGTCATTTGCATCGGTGAGTCATTTTGCATCGGTGAGTCATTTTGCATCGGTGAGTCATTTTGCATCGGTGAGTCATTTTGCATCGGTGAGTCAGTTTGATCAGCATCGGTCTGTCATCTGATCGGTGAGTCAGTTTGATCAGCATCAGTCTGTCATCTGATCGGTGAGTCAGTTTGATCAGCATCGGTCTTTCATCTGATCGGCGAGTCAGTTTGATCAGCATCGGTGCTTCCGATGTCTGTTGATATTGGATCGGTGCTTCCGATGTCTGTTGATATTGGATCGGTGCTTCCGATGTCTATTGATATTGGATCGGTGCTTCCGATTTCTGTTGATACCAGAAGACTTCCAAAATACTTTGTAAGTCAATAAGCATAGACAAAAACATGATAACAGATTCATTCACAGATGGTAATTAAGTTTATGAGAAATCAAACCAGATTAAGCATTAATGATATGTGATGATTTGTGATTATTAAAACATCAATCATAGACATGAAATCAACAATCTTCCAGAGGGCTCAACAATCTCCCCCTTTTTGATAATCACAAATCTTTATCATAAATAAAAACATAATGATAATTAAACCATAAAGAAAATAAATATAAAGAGATATATAAATCTCCCGCTTAATTTAAATTTCCCATATACATTATACAGATTTCCCATATATATTATACAGATTTCCCATATATATTATACAGATTTCTCCCCCTGAGATAGATACATCTCTCATATATATATATAGATCTTTCTCGTCACCTTAGAGATATACATCTTTTCTCCCCCATATATCTCTCTTCTCCCATATATCATTCGTTTTCTTCTCCCCCTTTGGGATAATCAAAAAGGAGGGAAAACATATAAGTGAAAGTGAAAGTAAAAGCAGTCAGCATAGAGTAGAGAGGAAAAAAAATGATAAAGTACAGAATATTACAAGCATCACATTGTTCACCCTATCAAAAACAATACACAACTATTTGTTGGGATATAAAGGTGATTTGCCTTTTTCTTTGGGATCAATAGTGGGTAAGTTTGAAGGCTTGGAGGCAGGCTGGACTTGGCGAATCTAAAGTAGTGGTAGGACAACTCGGGCAGGTGTAGGAGTAGGTTCCACAGAGAGTTGTTGTTGAGAAACAGGAGCTGGTTGAGAAGCTTGCTGAGGGACTGGTCTTAACTGAGATAGAGCTTGAGCAACAGATAGCTGATTTGGAGCTACATCAGAGTCACTGAGAGGTTCAAAAGTAGGAACTACTATTGCATTGGTCGGTGCATTCAAATAGGGCTTCAAAAGATGAATGAAGTCCTGAATGACTTCTGCCCTATACTTCATAGATTTTTCAAAATCATCTTTATTCTCCATGAACTGGGCCAAGGAAGGGGTAAAATCTTGAAACTGATGAACTTGAGTTTTGAAGGCCTGAGTGACTGGAGGTAATTTCAGATTCTCTGCCAACACCTTGAAGTTTGCAGCCATTTCATGCTTTGTATAAATCTTGGAAAAGTAATTATCAACTTTCTCTTTGATCTCTTGCAGAGCTTTCTTAGCATCTGCTGAATACACCAATGCCATCCTATGACTGTTATCACAGAGCTCTTTCATCTTCCTCAAAGATTCTAAATCAAGAATTTGTCTAACAGCAGCTAACTCATCATGCACAACTTCTCTTAGAGCTTCTAGCTCACGGGTAGTGATCTTGGTTACCTCGCCTGTACTGGCTTGGCCAACTATGTGAGTTAACTCAGATTTCAACTTCCTCAGGTCAGACTTGTTGAGATGTTCAATCAAATTTCTCAAAACTTCCATCATACCAGAGATGGTTGATCAGAATTCGCTGGATAGAGATACCAAGACGGTGTGAAGATCCTTCATAGTCTGATTCAAAAAGGCTATGTGCCTGCCAATAAGTTCACCAGTATTGGCCAGGTCTGGCTTCACAGCATTAGATACTCTTTGTGAGAAGGCTTCCAATGAATTTTCAGAAACTTGTAGAGACACTTGAGTAAGAGCATTAGAAATTTCTTCTCTAACTGTGGCTCTCACAGCGGTTAGCAATTCAATCTTAAATTTATTAAGATCATCTTGAGAGATTCCAGAACCAGGTAAATTAACATTTGTAGGATCAACAGCAGGAACAGACCTTGCTTCTCTTGGGAGGTTCCTCTTCACAGCTGCAGCAGATTCTGGCATTGCTTCTCCTTCTTCAGAATATTCTAAGCCCAACACAGCATAACCAGGGTAGTCATCCCAAACAGCAGCACACAGGGTGTATTTTGGTTTCTCATAGCTTGCTGTTCCACTGATTTTTGGTGAATCAACCTTTCCACTGATATGTATTTCTTGTTCTGACTGAGGTGATTCTATTTGATCTTCAGAAATACCATCCACTGGTCTGTTATCACCATCAACAGCAGCCTCAGCATCATCAGCACGTCCATCATCACTCTTCTCAGAAGCTTCACTGTGATATTCGTCAGTATCAGAATCTTCTTCATCACCAAGAATGGGTTCTGATTCTGGTAGGGCTAAGGGTGCACTAGCAGGTCCAAATTCTATTCTTCTCTTGGGACTAGCAGTGTCAGGATCACTCCTATCATCAGGAGATGTCATACTTCCTTCCTCAGTCGCAGTTTCTTCTTGCTCTTGGGATTTGGTGGCCTCATCCTTTCCTTCTTCTTGCTCATCATCATCAGAATAAACTAGTTCCTCATCTGGTTTCAAGCCAGGGTCTCTCAAATCCTTTGGCCTCTTACCATGATCTATGGGATTGTAGGCTTCATACAATTTATCTTCATCTGCAACCCATCACTTTTTCCATGGATTCTAATTGATTTTCATCCTCTTGCAGATCTCTTTGTTGAGACAGAAGGTATGATCTGTTTCATCAACTTCATCATCTTCATCAATACATTCTAGATTCTTGAGCATGGTAGATATCATCTTTGAATAAAACAAGGCAGTGGCTTTCTTGGACGGTTTTACCATTCCAGCTATGTGCACTATCACATATCTACACAATTTGATCTTCTCATGTGTTTTCAGAAGAAACAACAGGAAAAAATCCTGGTACTTTACAGTAGCAAAATCTCCTCTCCTAGGGAAAAGTTGGTGCTGAATAAACTGGAAAAGAAGTCTACATTCACCATCTAATTCTGAAGCTGTGATTCTCCGTGACTCTCTGTTTCCAGTCAGAAGCTCTAGAGTTAATTCGTAAGAGAAGTAATCAGATGTTGGAGGAATATTCCCAGCATAATCCTTATACCGACCTTCATGAGGTACATTCAAGCACTCAGCCCACTGCTTAGATGAGAAGGATATTTTCTTTCCTTTTACCACAGACGACATCCTGGCAGCCTCCACACCATCTAAAGTGATTTCCAGATTCATATAGAAATCATGTACCAGCTTCGGGTTGTCAGAAAACCAGTCTATCCATACTTGCGATTCAAGAACTTGCAGCAACAGTGACTTACTTGACAAAAGCCACGCAGAGCTGACTTCTCTTTCTACAGAAACAATCCGAGTTTCCAGGTTCGGATTTACTGATCGTTGAGAGGTACTACTCGACTCGCCTCGAGCACGCTTTGAAGGTACAGGGCTATCCGGTCCTTTTCTCGGTCTCTTTTTCTTAGCCATTCGAGGATTTTGGGAAGGCAGGAGTTTGAAGGTTCGAAGTAGAGGGGAAGAGAGGTTGAAAGGTTCGGTGAGAAATGAAAGGTCAAAGGTTTAGGGAAGATAAATAGCCGCGTATCATTTATTTTATCATTTAGGGTTCCCATAAAAAGTATAAAAGAAATTTACTAATTAATTACAATATAATAAAAAAAGATCGGTATGACAGATCAGTTTCACAGATCAGTTTCACAGATCGGTTTCACAGATCAGTTTCACAGATCAGTTTCACAGATTAGTTTCACAGATCAGTTTCACAAATCAGTTTCACAGATCAGTTTCACAGATCAGTTTCACAGATCGGTTTCACAGACCAGTTTCACAGATCGATCATACACAACTCTTGTTTAATAAATTTCATTCTTTCAGAGCATAAAGGCTTTGTGAAGATATCAGCTAATTGATGTTCAGAACTAATAAATTTTAAATAAATATCACCTTTTTGATAATGATCTCTTAGAAAGTGATGTCTGACATCAATGTGCTTAGTTCTAGAGTGAGACACAGGGTTCTTAGATATATTGATTGCACTAGTATTGTCACAGTTAATTGAAACATGTTTAAGATCAAATCCATAATCCAATAAAGTGTGTTTCATCCACAGAATTTGTGCACAGCAACTACCAGCAGCTATGTATTCTGCCTCGACAGTAGATAATGCAACTGTGTTCTGTTTCTTACTACACCATGATACTAGGGATTTTCCAAGCAAATGACATGTTCCAGATGTGCTCTTCCTATCTAACTTACATCCAGCAAAGTCAGCATCTGAATATCTAGTTAGGTTAAATGATTTTCCTTTTGGATAAAACAAACCTAAATTTACAGTATACTTAAGATACTTAAAAATCCTTTTAACAGCCAGTAAGTGTGATTCTTTAGGATTAGCTTGAAATCTAGCACACATACATACACTGAACATAATGTCTGGTCGACTAGCAGTAAGATAAAGTAAGCTCCCAATCATACCTCTGTAATTGGTTTGATCCACTGGTTTCCCAGCTTCATCTGTATCCAATTTACAGGTAGTACTCATAGGTGTATCACTTTCCTTAATACTATCCAATCCAAAACGTTTTAAAAGATCCCTTGTATATTTACTTTGATTTAAAATAATTCCATCTTTAGTTTGAAAAATTTGAAAACCAAGAAAATACTTAATCTCTCCCATTAAGCCCATTTCAAATTCATTTTGCATAACCTTTGAAAAATCAGTACATAAGGAATTTTTAGAAGATCCAAAAATAATATCATCAACATAGATTTTTACTATTAATACATCTTTTGAAATCCTTTTTATAAAAATTGTGGGATCAGCTACTCCTTTTGTAAATCATTTTGAGATAAGAAAGTTTGAAAGCCTTTCATACCAAGCTCTTGGAGCTTGTTTTAAACTATATAAAGCTTTAGAAAGTTTAAAAACATGATTTGGAAAATGAGGATTTAAAAAACCAGGTGGTTGTTCTACAAAAACATCTTCAACAATAAAACCATTTAGAAATGCACTTTTGACATCCATTTGATATAGCTTGAAATTCAGATGTGATGCATAGGCAAGTAAGATCCTAATAGCCTCTAATCTAGCTACTGGTGCAAAGGTTTCCTCATAGTCAATTCCTTCTTCTTGATTGTAACCTTGTGCAACTAGCCTAGCTTTATTTCTAATGATGTTTCCAGATTCATCAACTTTGTTTCTAAACACCCATTTTGTGCCTATGGTCAAAATGTCCTTAGATCTTTCTACTAATTTCCAGACTTTGTTTCTTTCAAATTGATTTAGTTATTCTTGCATAGCCATTACCCAAAATTCATAATTGATAGCATCATTGATATTTTTAGGTTCTAACTGTGAAAGAAAAGATTGATGTTCAACCTGATTTCTTAGAGAAGCTCTAGTCTGTGTTCCTCTATCTATATTTCCTACAACAGCATCTAAAGGATGGTTCTTTAGAGTCCTAGATGGTCTTGAAAAGATAGGGCTAGAGATTTCAGATTCATCTACAGATTGAGGTTCAACAGAAGCAGGTTCTGGAGAATTTCCAGAGCTGGATGTTTTAACTATAGGTCCATTGTCTTTATCATTGAGATTCAAACCAGAGAGATCATCTTCAAGAAATATTTTAGGTTCATGTGGATCAGTTTCATCAAATTTGATGTGAACAGATTCTTCCACACATTTGGTTCTTTTATTGAAAACTCTATAGGCTTTACTAGAGATAGAGTAACCTAGGAAAATTCCTTCATCACTCTTGGATGCAAATTTGTCAAGATTGTCTTTAGTATTGATAATGAAGACTTTGCAGCCAAAAACTTTGACGTAGTTAACCTTAGGTTTCCTATGGTTCCACAACTCATAAGGGGTCCTCTTAAGAACTGGTCTGATCAAGACTCTATTAACGACATAACAAGCTGTATTTACAGCTTCAGCCCAAAAGTAAATAGGCAGTTCATATTCATTGAGCATAGTTCTAGCTATTTCTTACAGGGTTCTATTCCTACTCTCTACTACACCATTTTGTTGGGGTGTCCTAGGGGCAGAGAAATTGTGACTATAGCCATTGTGTGAGCAGTAAGAATCAAACTCATGATTTTCAAACTCACGACTATGATCACTTCTCAGGGTCTTAATCTTGAGTCCACTAAGATTTTCTACAGACATGGAGTATTTAACAAAGTAAGAACAAGATTCACTTTTTGTGAGCTAGAAAATATACCCAAGTATATCTAGAAAAGTCATCTACAAGAACATAGACATAGTGCTTCCCATTTAAACTAGAAACTCTAGAAGGTCCAAATAAATCCATGTGAACCAACTCGAGAGGTTGAGAAGTTGACACTTCTTTCTTTGATTTAAAAGAAACTTTATGTTGCTTTCCTTTTTGACAGGGATTACAAACTTTGTCTGCTGGAAATTCAAGTTTGGGTAAGTCTCTAACTAAGTTCTTCCTAGAAAGTTTTATAAGTGAGTGTACATTGCAGTGTCCTAATCTTTTGTGCCAAAGCCAAGACTCTTTATGAAAAGCATTTAAACAAGGAATATCCTGCTTAGCTAAAGAATCTAAATCAACAGCATAAACATTTTCATTTCTTAAAGCAGAAAATACTAAAACATTTTTAGAGTTAAAAACATTGCAAGAATCATTTTTAAATTTCACATAAAAACCATCATCACACAACTGAGAAATTATTGACAAGTTATATTTAAGTCCATCGACAAATAAAACTTCAGAAACCAAGATTGAATCAGTGTTACCAATCTGGCCTAACCCGATGATTTTTCCTTTTGAATTATCACCAAAAGTGACAAAGCCTCCATCAACTTTTACTAAGCTCTTGAAACATGAAAAGTCTCCTGACATATGTCTTGAAAATCCACTATCTAAGTAACATATCTTCTTGTGACAGCTCTTCAAGAAGGTCTCCTACAAAACATATTTAGATGGAGGATGATTTTGGTACCCAGATCTTCTTGGGTCCAGACATGTTAGCCAATGATACTTTAGGTATCCATATTTGTCTAATGGGTCTCATATAATTTGTATAATTAACATTCTTTGAAAGATAAACCTTATTAGATCCATAACTATGAATATAACTGGTTGAGGCATATGAAGTTCCAGAATTAACTATCTTCTGTCCAGATTTAGGAATGAATCTAGTTTTGGCAACTTTTCTTTGTCCAGGTTGGTATCCTATACCAGTAGTATATCTAGGTGCAACTTGCTTTCCTAGCATTTGTGTTAGAGTATTCTTGCCATTTGTGAACTTCTCTAAGTCTTTTCTGAGTTGCTCATTAGAAAATTTTAGTTCAGTATTCTCTTTAAGCAACCGAGCATTCTTTTCTACTTCTATATCCAGATCAGATTTATGCTTAACACTTAAAGCATACTGTTTCTTTAAACCTTTATATTTATCTTTAAGCTCATTATAGGTTTCTTCAAGCATATCACAATATTCAAACAGTTCAGATTTAGACATGTTATCACATTCAGAATCATCTCCAGAATAATATGAATTTAAAGAAGGAGTTTCTGATGTTACCTTAGAAGTGTTTGTCATGAAACACATGTTGGCTCGATTCCTTTCAGAGTATGAAGATTCAGCTTCACTTGTGCTGTCTTCTGAAGCACTCCAAGTAGACTTCATGGCTTTCTTGTACTTGTTATCCTTGTATTCATACTTCTTTCTGTATTTCATATTTGGACAGTCTGCTTTTATGTGTCCTTTTCTTTTGCATTCATAACAGACAACTTCATCTGATTTATCAGACTTCTTCCAATCCTTTTTCCAGTGTCCTTTGTTATCATACTTGCCTTTGTAGTTTGACTTTCTGAAAAACTTCTTCTTCCTATATAATTTCTAAAACCTTCTAGCAATGTGAGCTATCTCAGCATCACTGTCAGAATCATTCTCACTTTCCTCACTGCTTGAACTTTCATTGATAGCTTGAGGCTTTTCCTTATCCTTATTCTTTGAGGTTGTAGTCTTGAAGGCAATAGAATTCCTTTTAGGTTCATCATCTTCTTCTTTGTTTACCTTGAGTTCTTCTTCATACATCATCAACTTACCAATTAGTTCCTTGACATGCAATTCTCCAATGTCACACGATTCTCTAATGGAGACAGAGGTTCCTCTCCATCTTTTAGGTAGACATCTCAAAATTCTCATGATTTGTTCCTTTGCTGGAACATCCTTTCCCAGAGAAGTAATTGTGTTGAGAATTTCATTGAACCTGAGTTACATATCAGAAATGGGTTCATCAGGCTTCATCTTAAAATTATCATACTTAATAGTATAGGTATTCAATCTCATCTCCTTAACATTAGTTGTTCCTTCATGAGAAACAACTAAGGTATCCCAAATTTCATATGCAGTTTTACATGCAGAAATTCTATTAAATTCCTCATCTCCTAGAGCACAGTACAAGGCATTCATAGCTTTACAATTATTATTGTAAGCAGTCTTTGTAGGTTCATCCCAAGTAGATCTATCAGTAGTGGGAATTTTGTATTCAGATTCAATAGCAGTCCAAATATCAAAACTCATGCTTTCTAGATGAATTTTCATTTTAAGTTTCCACTGAGCATAGTTGTTTCCATTAAAGAAAGGTGGCCGGTTAGTAGCAGCGCCCTCAAGTCTATTATCCATGATATCAAAAAAAGAATTTTAAAGAGATAAAAATTTAGAAATAACAAAAATTTTAAGAACTTTAAAATACAACTAAAATCACAGTTGAAAAACAGAGTACTTTTAGAAAATATTTTCCAACCTCTGATACCAAATGTTGGTCGGAGTGGATACTCAAGAGGGGGGTGAATTGAGTTCCAATTAAAATTTTATGTTAAAAACAATGTTTATTAAAATCCCCCTATTTCAAAAACAGATTAAACTGTAGTGAATTTATACAGATTATAAAGGTTCAATTAGTTTCTCAAAGATTGATTAGTTCTCAGTTAACTTAATCATATGATTAAATTAACTTTTGAAACTAACTTACTGGTTTATAATAAATATAAACACTTGCGAGTTTAACTATCAAAGTAGCTTTGAAGACAAATTATATTTCAAAGTAATAGCAGCGGAATATGAAATAAATATGTAGTATGGATATAGTATGTAGCTACAAACACAGAGAATTAACCAAGAGGTTCAGTCTCAAGCCGAGACTTAGTCCTCTCAAAAGTTTATATAAAAATGATCCACACCCTGGATCAGGGTTAAAAACAGTGAACACACTGTCCAAGTCACAAGACCTCTACCACAGTTCTGCGTGGGAAAACAAACAACAACTTAGAGCTGTCCAGGTCTCACACGACCTCTACCACTATCCACAGTGGGAAATGAAGTGTAAAAAGGTTTGCTGAGGATTTACAGATCCTCCAGTGAAAGTACAGGAGTCAGTGTGTGTGTTTAATACAGCAGATAACACACACTTCTCAAGATGTAAAACAAATGTATCACAGAGCAGAGATGTAGATTTTAGAAATGGCTCTAGTGATTTCAGTGTAGCTCTAGACTCTTTTGTATTTGGTCAGAATTTATTCTGAGTCCTCTTCTCGTTTTTGTTTGAGAAGAAGAGTGTCGTATGCTTCAGGTTCAAAGGCAGTGAGATGTAGTCGATGAAGTTCTTCAATGTTCTTTTGTATGCACAAAACTCTTCTTGAGTAGGCTTGATTGTGTATGAGGTTCTGTCTTGCTTGGTTCTTCCTCTTCTTTCTTTCTTCTATATTCTTATTGTGTTCTTCCGTCCACTATCTTCTTCAGCAGAGTCTTCTTGTATTTATGTCACGTGCTTCGGAAGACAGAAAAAGTTTCCTTTCCGCAGGTACGAGGTACGGTTTCCTGACATCCGACAACCTTTATTAATTAATTGACAGAGCATTAAAATATACATAATATGACCGTTGGTTAGATAAAATAAAGATAAAGATAAAGAAATTCAAACAGTTGTTTATGACTATTGAAGAATCAAGTGATCGGTAGGTCATCAGCATTAGTGAGTAATGATCGGTGACTCAGATACATCAGCATCAGTGAGTCATTTTCATCGGTGAGTCATTTTGCATCGGTGAGTCATTTGCATCGGTGAGTCATTTTGCATCGGTGAGTCATTTTGCATCGGTGAGTCATTTTGCATCGGTGAGTCATTTTGCATCGGTGAGTCAGTTTGATCAGCATCGGTCTGTCATCTGATCGGTGAGTCAGTTTGATCAGCATCAGTCTGTCATCTGATCGGTGAGTCAGTTTGATCAGCATCGGTCTTTCATCTGATCGGCGAGTCAGTTTGATCAGCATCGGTGCTTCCGATGTCTGTTGATACCAGAAGACTTCCAAAATACTTTGTAAGTCAATAAGTATAGACAAAAACATGATAACAGATTCATTCACAGATTGTAATTAAGTTTATGAGAAATCAAACCAGATTAAGCATTAATGATATGTGATGATTTGTGATTATTAAAACATCAATCATAGACATGAAATCAACAATCTTCCGGAGGGCTCAACAAAGGTGATCCAAGTTTCTGATAAATTAATTATAAAGGTTCAAATAATCCAGAACACCCACGTGGTGAAATTGGTTGAAGCTTACATCATTAATTTAGAAAAAAATAATCAACATGTGTATATAAAGCTATGTTAACCAATTTTATATTAATAACTCAATAAAATTTTGAAACTCATAAAAGGATGACACATGGTGCAATAGAACTATTAAAAAAATTAAAAAAATTAAGTAATACCCTGTAGAACACCTACCTCAAACCATGGGCGATCTACTTATCCAATATCAAGCTCTGATTTGGTCAAGATGGGAAGATATCTAAGAAATGGAAATTATCTCAGAAAATAGATAAAATGATCATATAAATCAATAAATCAATGTATGGGAGATTAAATGAATAAAATAGGAGTAAATATCATACTGATGAGGATCTATAGAGATTGATGACGTTTGATTTAGACTTTGGATGATGGAGATATCTTCATGATTAGGTGAAGAATTTTGGGAGACCCATTTTCTCAGGGGTCATGTCTCGTGTGTATTCCAGGAGGAGTTGAAGATATAAATAAGAAACATAAAATTTAATTTCAGGGAAAATGTAATTTTACCCTTAAAATTGGGTGGAACAGTTTTACCCCATAGTTTGGCCAAACCATATGCCAACTGTGCGACACCCACTACCTAAGAAACAACCACATGTGGTTTGTCCCACATGGTTATTCTAACCATGCACCAACCATGTGATTAAAATTTATTAGGAAATTTATATGTGGAACTAATAATGTGGGGTAGGAGCATGGTTAGGGAAAACTATGTACAACATATATTGGGAACTTCTACTTTCTCACTTAGCCTACAGGGTTTGCTACTGGGGGCGCATGATTTCAGAAAAAAATGCGTACCCTGTATAGACCTTTGAGAGATGATATTATAGAGCCTGGAACCCTTGTAACATGATGGAGAACCTGATAAACCCTTTAATAGTTCAATCATGTATAAAAAATCTAATTGAAGTGATATGGTCCTTATAATTTCATTTCGAAGGAAAAAATAAAGAACAAGACATCCAATAAACACCAAAATTAAAATTCCCTTGTAATTTTATGTCGTATCAAATCAATGGTTGGTACATAGTCACATAATGTTAAACTACAGTGAAAAAAATCTTTTATGTAACACATTAAACTATATAGCCCAAGTCCAACCCATATGACTGTAAACTACACAACACATCATCCTTTATAGAAGGAATTAAACTATTTATAATATTATCCCTATCAAATTACTTAAAAAACATGAAAACTCCCATTTCACATGACTTAAAACTATATGATGATTGTTATATATCCATTACAGAAATGTACCCTCATAAAATATGATTAATAATAAATTTAGAACTTATTTATCACATCAAGCGTGACTCATATGAGAATAGAGATTCTAGTTGAATACCCTGATTAACATGTATGAGATGCATCATGTTTAAAGGTATGTAACCTACTACTGTTAATTTTTGTTTAAACTAATGGAAATGAGATTATCTATACACCACTTGTAAAATATGTTTTTATGTTATGTGATACTTTTTCTCCTAAAAAAGTACCATGTTCAAATTAGAGTTTTGTGTGTGTAATACCTTACCCAATTATTAGATAGTATAGAGATAAAATTATGTTATTATCATAACTATGAAAAGATTTATTCTCGTGACATGGGATATGTAGTGATGGATAGATTTCCTACCATAGGACAAGCTACTATTTCAATAAACATCAAAACCATCCTAGTTTATGACCTCTTCATTCATGTTTGGTCTTTCTATATTACTCTCAACAATAGGGACATATCATTATTAATTATAACTACATGTGGGTTTATTCATATTTTCATGGGATGTGAATTAATCCATTGATCTCCAGTCTTGTTCCTAGCCACCATCTCTAATAAATCTCAATCTCCTTACATAAGATCCATTTCTATGTAAGAAAAAATAATTCCTTATTTCTCTATGTTTTCCAGTTATCTCTAAGTATAGAGTTCCCCGTATCATAACATTTTTTATCATAATACATTAATCTACCAGACGTAAAAACATCACCATGGTGTTCCACTAGAAGCATGGGGATACTTGTATGTTAAAGAACACATCCTTATAATTTTATCTTTGAGTAACTATCTTTAGTGATTCATCCAACTTCCATTCATTCCTTCAACAATCCCATTAAGACTGTATTATGACCTTCAATGCACCTTCAAACTCTCAATTTGGATTAACAATGATCTTCAATATTCCTTTATTTTGTTCTTTAAAAACATGAATTGAAATATTCTAAAAATAACTAAGAATCACACAAAGATATTATAGATTTAAAAAATTGTGTTTTTATCTATTTAAAAATCATGAGTGAAAGATAGGTACAATAATATCTTATTTTTTATGATCATAACCACCTAACATACATACATAAATTAAGTGTAAATAAATTTTAATAGATATATAAATGTAATTCAAGATATTATAATTTAAGATAATCAATAAGCTTAATAGATTAAGATATTCCACCTTCTCATGGGAGAAACTATCTTCTCAAAATTTAATTAAGAAACAACTCAAAATTTGAGATTTCAAAACATTTCATCAACATTGACACAATAAAAAATTCCAAAAACTTTTTCCACATTGAAATAAAAAAACAACAAAATATTCTCCCCCATTGAGAATATTAAAAAGGAAAATAAGGCGGTCAAAAGAATATTATTAAATCATTATGATAAATACACATTATATAATATTTCCATGCAGTATAAACTCCCCATTAAAGAATACAATATTCATAAAATATAATATTATATAATAGATAAGAAAATATATTGAGATATTAGTAAAAGACTTTTGAAATTAATTATAGACATTACAATGAAGTTCACATAAAAATAATCATAAAAAAATTAGTGAGAGTGTGAATATTTTAAAAAATGATAAAATATTTAAAAAAATGATAAAGAAAATTATTTTTAAAAAAAAATGAAATGAAATTTGAAATGGAGAGTAGAAATTTTAGAAAAAATATAAGATAATAAATTTTAAAAAATATAAGAAAATTAATTTTGAAGAAGATAAGAATGTGAATTATTTTAAAATATTTTCACAAGATAATGGGAATAAATTGAATATGATTTTATGATAAATAATAAAATAAGAAATAACAAGAAATAAATATTTATAAATATAACATATCCTCCATCATGAATGAATATACGACAAAAGATAGAGGAGGGAACTAGAAAAGTGGATCAGGGATGAATTAAAATTTAACAGATCAAAAAACGTTTTTCCTTTTTAGATCTCCACATAATCTCATTAGAGATGTATTAACTAATCTCCACCACAACAAGATCATTGAAAAATAATATTATAACATAAAATGATATATCAATCATTTTATGGATTAAATGTTTTCAAAAGCCACTAAATGATATATTAGTAATGCTCAGTGGTATAGCCAAACCAAATTCAAATGAATGTTTCTTTTGGTACCCATATTTTTAATCTGGCTATGTAAGATAATAAAAACTGAGAAGGTGAAACAATTTTCGTTTTGTTAATAAATTCTAATAATGATTTCATAATCCAACCTTATTTGGTATGAGATTTTATTTTATATAATGGAGACAAAAGATGAATGTATTTTGGTATTCTATACCTATCATTTTTAAATCGAGTTTATAAATTAAATGCCTAAATTTATTACAATAATTATAAAAATTATTTAGAGAAATTCCTTCTATATAAAAATTACTTTTCAATGAACAATCAATATTATTTGAAAACCCAAAATCACGATTATTTTTTTAATATATTATAAACCAATGATCATGTTAGTATTTTATTCGCCTTATATGATTTTTGAAAGAAAATTTTCACATCCTTGATTTTAGATTTCAAAACCACCACATATAGTTGATTTTTTAATATGAAAACTAAATCAACTTTTTCTTATAAAAGAAGATATTTTTAGTTTTGAAGAGGGTCTTTTTCATTAATCACTTTTCTTATACATATTATTATGAAATTTTTATATAAAATAAACTTCATGAAATCCATTTTCATACTAATCATGATAGTAATCAAGGACATCATAATATAGGTGACTTGTAGAAGAATAAGGCAATTAAGAAGAGGTATAAAATGATAAGGGGGGTGAATCATTAGAGAACTATTCTTATTAACTTCCTTGAGATTTTCAAAGAGGCATTTTGGATTTGAGTCACTAGAGAAGGATGAATCATTCCATGTTTAAATATTAAGATCCTTCTTCCCTTGATTTTTTTTCTTTCAAAAACATTTTATTGACTTGTTATTTTGGTATCACTATAAAAAATTAGGTGTTCATATATGGGTTTTTTTACTTCGGTTTAAACCGTCACTAAATCATTCTACGACAGTTTTTGAAAACCAGTGCTAAATCGTGTGTTGACATTTTTTTACAGTAGTTTTTCAAAAACGTCATAGAATGATTTATTGGTGGTTTTTTAAAAGTAGTGGAATCATTTAAAAGTAGTTTAAACCATATATAAATCATTTCAGGGTGGTTTATTATTTTATTAATTTTTTTTATAAAAGAATTTTCCAAAAAAAATTATATTTTTAAATTTTAATATTTTATATTTTTCATAATTAATTTATTATTTATTATTTATGATTTATTATTCTCATAATTAGTTAATATATATTTTATATTATTTTTTAATTATTTTTTAAATTTTTATATTTTCGTTAATTTTTTAATTCTCATAAGTAATTTAATTTTTTTACATTGAATTTATTATTCTGCATATGCATAGGCATACATATGCCATATATAAAAAATTTGTGTTGTGTGAGATTTGGGCCCTTTACCTTTACTTATTATCCAAAAACATTACCACTAAAGTAGGCTGTTCATGTGGAGAATAAAGTGAATTTAATGCATATATATATATATATATATATATATTGATTGAAAAAATAATTATACATAAAAAATATATAAAACAATGTAATTAATAATTAATAATTAATAATGAAAAAATATTAGGTAATAAATATATTATAATTAAGTAATTATTAATATTCTATTAATGAAGTAATTATAATATTATGAGCTTAAAAATTAAAAAATAAATTAAAAAGTAATGTATCAACAATAATTAAATAATTAAATAATTAAATAATTAAAAACAAATAAATTAGATATAAATAATAAAATAATAATTACAAATTAATAAATAAGAGATAAGATGTTACTAATAAATTAATAATAAAATAACTGTAAATTAAAAATAAAATACTAAAATATTAAAATAATAATAATAATTCTGGTATACACAGTAACTGAATAAAAAATAAAAAATAAATAAATAAAAAACATATAGACAAATAAATAATTTATAAATAATAAAATAATAACAAATAAATAATAAATAATAAATAATAAACATATAAATATTTAAATACTAATTAATACATTAATAAACTAATAATAAATAAATAAATTTATATTAAATTTATAATAAATGCTAAATACTAAATAAATACTAAATAATTAATTATTAATTAATAAATAATAAATAAAAAATAAAAAAGGAAAAAATTTACTAAAAAATAAAAAAATAAAAAATAAATCATAAATAAATTATAAATTAATAATAAATTAATAATAAATAATAAATAGAAAAATATATATTAATTAAATATTAAATATTACATAAATGTTAAATAGTTGTTTGTTATTAATTTAATAATAAAAATAAATGAATAATTAATTAATAATAAATAATAAATAATAAATAATTAATGATAAACATTATATATGATATATTATATAGTTACTAATAAATAATAATTTAATAAATTATTAAATTGAACAATTATAAATGGATATAAATATCTACAAATATATATACCTATAAAAAATTCAGAAATATATATAAACAAACATTTATGTTACCTTGTAATATATAATAACAGACATATACATAATTGTATGTTAATATAAATATATATATATTAACACAAGTATATATATATATATATTTACACAAATCCGATATATATATATATATGTTTGTATATTTACAAAATGTTATAAATATACCCAAATATTCTTAAATTCATACAAATAGAAATAGAAATATATGTATATGAATATATATATAATTGAAAATCAATTACAAATAGAGGAGAAATCATAGTAATTGAAACACCATAAATTCAATAGGAATGAAAATCAATAGAATAAAATCATAACAGATATAAAAATCATTTGGAGACACTCTTAAATGAAGATAAAATCTCATCAAATATGTATGTTATTTTAATATACTTAAATTTATTAGATACTAATATTTATTTATATGTACTAAAATATAGATATAAATATATGTATGTTTATCAATACACATGAATATGTATATATTAACGTTATTTACGTATGTGTGTCTATATATATTAATATATTTTTACTTTAAATTAATTTATGAATTATATTTAATAATAATGACATATATATATAAAAATACATTTCTATATGATGTGTACACAAAATATTATCAACACACAACTATAAATTTATATCTCTAAAATCAACACACCATTATATATATATACATATATTAAAATATACACATAAATATAGATTTATTATTGACATAGATTTTTGCATGTAAACATTAATTGTATATATATATATATATTTGAAAATTAATTCATTCTAATATGGTAAATAAAATATGTTATTATTTATTTCAAATTATATTAATAAAAAATATTTTTTTCCATATGATTTATTTGTTTAAAAATACATTTCATTGTAAATATGTATTTATCCTTGTGATTTATTACCATTAAATAAAAAAAGAATATATTTAATTATTAATAAAACTAAATTGGGAAAAATGAAAAAAATTTAAAACCATAATATCAATAAGAATATAATCATTGGGAATAAATTCAGTAT
The DNA here is from genome assembly GCA_963277665.1 of Viscum album. NCBI lineage: Eukaryota > Viridiplantae > Streptophyta > Magnoliopsida > Santalales > Viscaceae > Viscum > Viscum album. The sequence continues at coordinate 1,115,055,672 of OY728147.1, forward strand.
CTACTAAAAATGGGAGAAAATATCTTCTTAAATGAAGATGAAATTCCACTGAATGTTAAATAATTATGGTAACAAGACAAAAAACATAGTTATAGTGGCCTCCAAAACCACTCTTGCCTTCAAAAAATAGCTATCATGGTCTCCCTAGGTAATTATGGTGTATAATACATCATGGACTTCGACTTGATATGTGATAGAGCCCAAACGGACACCCGAATCAAATGTTATGATCATTTTATGTTCAAGATTAATTTTATATTATTCTTGAAAAAACAATAAATTTTATTCATTTATTTATTATGAAGTATAAATCTAATGTGGTTTTAGTTCATTTTAGAAACTTCGATTTTACTAGTTCTGGAGATAAAACGGACTCCAAGATGAAAAGTTATTATCATTTGATGTCGAAGCCTGATTTTAAACTTATTGAATATTTGTTCTAATTTTCGAATTATAATTAACTGATTATTATAAATATTTATTTATTAACACATTATACTTAATTAAAATTATAAATAATAAATTATTTATGATATTAAATACTAAATAATAAATTATAATTAAATATTTTTGTTTTCAGTATTTTCAATTAATGAAGAGGAATTTTTTAGAAACATCCCCTATTAATAAAATTCTATTTTCTTGGTAAAAATAAAAATTAAAAAAATTAAAAAAACATTTAGTGGTAGTTTCTAAAACATTGGCTAAATCGGGTTTTCCTAGTAGTGTATATTATATCCCATTTTGTATTTGTAGAATGTCACCTCTGGTGTTTTAATTTTATTTTTCTTTTTGAAACGTCGACAATATTTCTTATTCATTAGAAGTGAATTCACCTTTTTGACAAGATGTTCGAGTTCACTTTCATCCTTGGTGTCACATCTAATGGGATCACCATCATGGATTGATTTAGAAATTATGTTCTTTTTAGATTCATTGGAACCCATTTCTTATTTTACTTTATTTCATTTCTGGGTAATCCCAAATATCATTTGAGATCTAATGAGTTCTTCCAATGTAATTTTATTCACATTATTATCTTCTTGGATAGACATTCCATTGTGAGCCCACTAACCAAGTAAAACTAATGCGATTTTCTTCATGATACTTTTTTTAGAAAAATCACCACTAATGTATTTTCTTCCAATGAAAATTCTAATAAATCTCCCAAACATGCTTATAATATATTCATTTGGGGGAATATAGAAACATAAAAAATTATGATGAAACATATTCAATCTATTTTCCTTTACATTATTTGTTCCAATGTGTTTGAATTATAATAATTTCCATATTGCAGGACTGGTTCCTCAATAAGATATTCAATTATGTTCTTTTTTTAGGATAACAATGTAAAAAATTCATGGATTTTTCATTAAGTTCAAATACAGTAATTTCATGAGGAGTCTATTTATTTTTTGGTTCTTTAGTAATAATATATTAATCCATAACTATTTTAAATACAGTATAACTAATGAGCTACATGGTTTCTTATCCATGATTCCATGTACAAAAATAATTTCCTATCCCTATGTAATAGATACACCTACTTTAGGTCTACTATCATTGAATTGTTTATCCATGAACCTAAATTAAAAAACATGCCCCTATGTTTTCAAGAACTACTTGTTCATTTATTCCTGTTACATTAGGATACTTTTTGATGGCCTAATCAGTCATCTTAAGAGAAATAAAAATTCACAACCCCCATATCTTCCTAGTACTTGAGGTCCACCACATTCACATCAGATCTTTTTCCAAGAATCTTACACTATGTACCTAAAAGTACTTTGTGTGTCCATCATTATATTTCCATGGGATATATAATGATACCTTTATCTTATATATTAGTCCTAACCACAAATATCAATTCATTTCATTTTCTTATAATGTTTGATCACTCTATTCTTGATGGGTTTTCCTTAATGGTTCTAGAACCGAGATACATATATTTCGCTTCACATATGAACCAGTTCTATGAAAAATATCACATATATAAAGATCATCATCATATTATATTAAACTACATAAAATTTGAGTACTTTTCACCTGATGTTAACCATACAAAGCACATGGTCTGACCTATAATTATTTAAAAATGGCAGAGTGAACCATTTCTTATAACCAGAATTTCCGATATAAGAGCCAAATACTTGAAAGTGTTCATGACATATAGGACCCAATTCATGGATAAAATTATCCTTTGTCTCTAAGAATGCCAATGTCTGGTCTCTCAATGTTTTTATTTATCTATGCACAAGAGGACTCCCCTAGATAAAATCATGAGACTTATTTTGTCTCTAATCTAATATTAAAAGATTAAACGCCCCACCATAGTATTTGATTGAGAATGATACATGTACTATCCTTTATAAGAAATTTGTGTTGCTTGATTATTAAAATTATCATACCGATAGTGACATATAGAACATTTATTTTATACTAATATATAATTTATCATCCATTTCAAGCCACATTAAACATCTTAAAATAGTCTAAACATGATTAGTTTGGGACTTGGATATTCCAATCACCTATGAAATGATTTACGTCCAAGTACCACAATTCATTTCTTAAGTGATTAAATCACTAAAAATCATTCATAGCTACCAGCATAAAGCACAATTGGCTCTATGGGAAACATATTTTTTGTAATTATTATCAATTTTTCTTTATTCATCCCTACCAACTAGAGGTATATTCATACAATGTAGAATGACTTCTAATTAGCACACTCTAATGAAATTTTTTTCTTAGAAATAGTTATTCAAATTTAAATAAACAGTAACCCTTGGAGTGCCTTTCACATATCATCATCATAATTAATTACTTTATATAATTATTTAAATTATCTAAATACAATATTTAGTGGTTTTGGTATTCCATTGTATCTTGGGTTCCATGTGGGTTATCAGATCATCCCCAAATCATTAGTCTAATAATTATGCCCTTAAACTGTGTGGACTCACCTATGGTATGATCTATACAAGAGTAGGGTTATTTATTCACCTTATATTTTTCCATTTCCCCTCTATATAATTTATTTATAATTTTCAAAAAACTCACACAACCTTAAACACTATCCCTTAATGGTCCAAATTCCATGATCATTAAGTTCAAAATTAAAAAATGATGCCAACTTATCAGGATAAAAACCCACAAAATGAGGCATGGGTAATATTAAGCTATCCACTCATTAGGCTCCATATATTATAACCTATAAAAATATAGATTTAAAATATAATATAGAATAAGGATTTTGTCCCCTATCATATATCTCAAATATAAGACATTATTTTCTTACTAGACCCCTGGACTATAAAAAAGTAAGACCAATTTCATGTGATCTCTCCTCACCCTGAATCTATGTTGAATAAATGGAATTTTAGAAAATAGGGTTATTAAACCCTTATTGAATTTCCTTTTCTCTATAACTTTGATTCATTAATTAGGATTATTGATGATCATAAACCTTCCATTGATATCAGTAATGAGTATATCTAGCTCTAACGATCACATCTATTTAGTAATGATCATTGGTGACTCTATGATTATCACTACTTACTAGGGTAACATTAATTATAATGAAAAGAGAATATATACTTTTTATTATATAAAAAAATTGGAATTAAATACATCATTTCAATGTGGTACAAGATCATTCCTTGGGTACTTATTCCAGAAAATAATTTTCTAAATTGGATACTCTATGTTTTCATTTAGGCATTTGATAAGCCATTTCATAAAGTTGATTTGAAAAAAATAAATGATATTCATGAGTGAATAAAAAATATTTTAAAAAATTTGTATTTACATCATACACTAGAATCATCAATGATCCTAAATTCATCTCCCTAAATGACATAATTAAATGGTCCAATCAATATAATATGAAACTATAAGCACCAACTACTGAGGTTTTTTATACTAAAATTTATTACATTACATATACCTTGTCTTTAATGTATAGAATAAAAACTAAATTTTGTTTTAAATTCTATATAACCTTATAAAATAGTGATTGAGGTCCTAGATCTATCAAACTAAACAATATAAACCATTCCTCAATTTTTTAGTCATCTATCACATCAAGATCTCTATTCACATTAGGATTTCTTCACTCATGTTTCCATGCAGATTGAGTAACCATTTTATAAATATTTTTAAAGATAAAATATATTATAATAATCTTTCTAGAAAACAAAAAACAAACTAATTAAATATTGGTAGAGCTATCTGGGTTGAAAACTCATAAATCAGTGGCCTAGGTAAATATAGAGTCACTCCAAGCTAGTCATAATCCCTATGTGATCTTTGAAAAAGAGTTCCTAGAAATAAAAATAAACCAATAACTATTAGGTATTTATCCATGTAGGATTCCTTAAGAATATCTATATTCCTTCCCTATAAGTCTCCCTCATAATTTGTTTATTTAAAATTTGGATGACATGAAAATATGGAATATATCTTGTGGGGTCTATAATATGAACTAAAAAAAGTCAGGCTACTTTTGATGGTCCTCATGGCCTATAAAAAGTTATATCACTCATTTTATCCCCATAAAATAGTTCATATATTTATGTATAACTTTTATTTTTTGATTCAAATGTTTATAAAAACATTTGAACATCAATTGAATTCCCCCATGTATGATCATCATCATAATGGATAAAACCATCTTCCATATCTAGATGGACAAAATCTAGTGTATGATGATATTACATATATGTATACCCATTTCTGGGAAAACACTAAAGGGGAAACCATTTACCATATATTAATATACAATGTCTAGTTTTATGATGGTGGTAAATATATTTATTCCAACCTATGAGGATGTGTGCAATAGGAAACCACCTTTCATGTATAGACTAACTTTAGTGTTATAATTATGGTAATAAACCCTATAACCATTCATGAGAAAACACCTAGTATGAAATTATCCTAACTCAACTAGTTAAATATTATTATTTTCATCATTTAATCCATTTAAATTTGTATATATATTTAATAATCTTATTAATACTCTTCTAAATCTTCATATATTATTGTAAATTATTTTTTAGAATGTACAAGAGAATAAAATAATTAACAATGATGAGAAAAATGATATTATTTCATTGTTAAAAATATGATAGGGAGATCTAAATTATGTATTCTCTCTCATATAAACAAAAAAAAATCAATTGGTTTACTATTATAGAGCATAATATATAGATTCTAAAAGATCATTCATCACTCTCATTAAATTGTTCATAGTCTGATGAAACTATGTTAGCCCTGTGGTTTATACTTACATGGAAGACTATAACATCTCTACCATTGTATTGGAAATAATCAATACCTTTTAATCTTCCATAACCATATACTTCTTTTCTTTGGGTTCCTTATCTCTGGTATCCAAATCTTGATGGAGTTAGACCAACAATTGGGGAATTTGGTACACCAAATCCCACCTCAACATGTATCAGTGTTGTTGTTCCATTGTTACTTTTTGATACTTGGATGTTTTATAAATTACATTAGTTAGGATATTTAATTTTTAGTATAGTGCTTCCCCTATTTAAATATACCATTATATCACACTCACCCACTCTTGAGTAGCAACAACCTCTGTCACTCGGTCATGGACTATGCATTATCCTTTAGTGATGAACATATATTGAAGTGTTTTTTGCTAATTGTTGATCACATTAATATGGGTATCTCAAACCATAACTGAGATATAGTTACACAACCATTATCATATATTTTATTTGAATGAGATTTATTCCATTTAATAGTCATCAATGATCATTGGAATAGGTACATAATCCAAAATACGATCACATAGACTGGGTTTAGTTTTGATAACTCCTAGGAACACTAAACAAGATCAACCTACATCCCTTGAGAATCGGTATAATAATACACCATAATTTTTTACCTTTACAATATATATAATGAAGTAGGGTTTGAGTTTTTTCATTTATAAAAGGTTATTTAGTAAACATCAGAAGTGGCCAAAAATAAAAAAAATATGGATCCTCACATATGGTTTTTATAACCATTACCTACACTACATACATAATCAATTCGTCAAAAGGCATGGTAGGTGCATCATCAAACAGAAAATGATTCATAAGACATTGAGAGTTTATATCCTTCTCATAATATTTCACTCCCTCTAATGGAATAGTAGTCATATAGGGTATATTTATCCATGGTGATCATGAAACATCGCCATAAATAGGTTCACATTAGGGTTTGACATCAGTTCTCTCAATCATAAAACAAATTTTCAAATATCAAAGTTACAAAACATTCTAAATAGATTTATTTCTCATAATATGGTTTGAGGATGAATAATATTCCACATATGGGATCTCTATAATGTTTTCCTATAACCTTCGATTCATAGGGATGATGGGATAAAAATCTGGGTTGATAGTGGAATATAAATATTTTTGGACCACCACATTCACTAAATCCCTTATTGGGCCACATTATGGACTTATAAGGTCTATAAATTCTTAGAGATATTGTATCCAAAATTCTAGAACCTATAAAATTTCATCTATTGGGGTTGTGTCTACAAGGGTGTTGGATAATACAATAATTTCTTGATTTGGATCTGACCCGCCTCAAATATCCTATATCACCACTTCCATTGAATCCCCTATCGAGAGAATAGTAATTGTATATTCTAGAGAAATTGATATTGGTAGGAATATGAAACTTAGGCCATCATCTATAAAAATTGATCAGTTATATCTAATACTTAAATATTTCTCAAAATATGAATGAATAATATGATTCATACTAATTGATTTAGAGTGAAGGTGAGTCATAAATGTTTTCACCTACTTCTATGTTTTACTGTTATTTGAGACCAAACTAAATTAGGGGTGATTATTTATTTCATCGAATGATTTATCAACACATAAAAAAATTCCAATAATTGTTCTTCTAGAGTAGGAAAATCATCCCCTGAAACTCTGACAATTGATTATACACCTTGTTCTATCATTATCCCTACATTAAAATAGTATTAAGGTAGAATTTTTAAATCATTCTATTATTAGTCCTATAAATTTTAGAGAATAAGGATACAAAAAAATTAATCATTCAATAAGTAAGAGAAAAAAAATTAAAAGGATATTTTATCTTACCAATACTATGGAAGTGTTTTCACTATCCTCTCCTTCATTGGTATTACTTGCTTGAGGCCTCAGGATTTTGAGCCCCCAATACATGATAAATATTTTTCCACTCAGTGAACTGATCGATACCTAATTTTATTATATATATATATATATTCATTTAATAAGGTTGATTTTAATTATAAATTGACTTTGGGAAATATATGGATCTAAACCTTGTTAAATTCATATGCCTCACATAGAGAAAACACCATATCACCCTTTTAGGTAAGGTTATACTCCTTGAATCCCATTCCCTCTATGAGACTGGGAATATAAAATCAGTATGGATAAGTAGTTGGTAGGGTCCCTTACTCATTGATGAATAAACCTCATGAATATTCAACCATTCCCTTAGAATTTATGAAATTGATTACTTCCATGATGTAACCCCATTTCAAGGTATACCTACCTTCACCAGTGGCTCTCCCTCTTCCTCAAATTAAATCATAGATGAACCAATAAATTGAGGTACCATGTTAACTATCTTTGAATCAAAATATGACCATATCTATGTCTCATAATAGTTTTACACTAACTTGATCACAACCTGAGTTGGTGGGAGGAAATATTGAATATATATTTGATACTGTAAGAACATTATCTAATAATAGCCTGTAACCATGAGATTAAAAACATTCCACACACAATTGGGAAAAGGAGAAACTCATCTAAAAAAAGAGAAACTAGAAATCAAATATATAAGGTTAATATCCTTTACAAAAAAATCGCTCCATATATCCTAGAAACCAAGATACCTTCCCCAAGAGATATTAGGTATTTTCTTTCCCCATTACGTCCAATCATATTATCCATGATGATTCAAGATAGTACTAGTTATGGATTGAAAACTAATTAGTTGGGGTGGTTGAAATTATCATTCATATCCCACTAGTATAGAATTAGTTGTTTGACTCCACCCATGAATTAACGGTATGTCTGGAAGTGGACCTCTAGGATTTCTTGGCCATTTATGAATTAATAACCCCCCATATTGGTTATAAACCAACCCTGGTTCACATAAAAATTCCCAACAACTCTAAATGGGGATTTCCCTCAATCGATGTTTCTAAATATGAGATGAAAATATTTCCGCACCGGTACCTCTTGGTGGATTTTATTATTAGACTGTAGTTTTACTACCATAAAAAATATACCAATAAAAACACCAATGTGGGACTCTAACACCGAGAGAATATACTGATTAATGAATATTATAATGAATGCTAACAATAAGGTTAAATGATCAATTATAGTGGTAAACTCCCAAACCCATTTATTTTAATTAAACACTTCATACATAATCCGACATGTTTTAGAAATTTCAAATATCTTATGAGTCTTGTATATTTTTTTTCCTTTTATCTTGTGGATCTTAAATTTTTTTAACAATGAACATCTCAACCCATGTTTTTAAAGTTACATTAATTTTTAGATGAATCTCTACCTCAATGGAAACCATTTTTATTTATCAAAAATTCTCTTCAAGGTGTGTATTCCTATCCACATTGTCCTATATACAAGAATAAGCGGTGAATTTGGCATATATATGCCCCACAATCGGTGAACCACTAATCTTTTTCAAATCTTAGAGTCTCATCTCCACCTATCCATGCACCCCCATGTAAAGTGTTCATTCTAAGGATCAACCAATGTATCATATCATCCATTATTTACTAGATGAAATGTGATAGGAATTGTGAGACCCATATAGTCTTTGGTAACCCCACTCCTTCCAGTTCATTCATGAATTCATCATAGATTTGGATCACCCAAAATTACTAATATAAATCCATTCCAAAGGAAAACCCATAGAGGATATCACAAATAAATGACTTCTATAATATTTTCCCAACTATGTTTTTCTACAATATGGTTGTATATTTCTGATTATCATGTTCTAAATTTTATTTTTCTATTTATGGGTTCAAGGGGGTATATTTGAAAACATGATTATCTTTATGATTAAATTTTATGATAGAATATCTCATCCATAAATATCTAGACCAAGATCTCTTTTAATAATGATTGATCAAGATGATCTATTGGTTCCTGGGGAATAGTGTAGAATGGGTACATCAATTAGTATCCAAAATCCATATATTATTAGTATATATCAATTTGCATAATATTCAAAAATTTCAGCCATAAATCATGATAGGGAATGATATTTTGGTCAATCACATTTCTATTGAATGGCCTCAATAAATTCAATTATCTCATTACTTTTTTCATTAGTGGAATATATTATTTTTTTCCAAAGTTATTTTCTATAAAAGGAAGAATATAACTAAATTTCATGGATTTTGGATGGAAAATAAATCAAATCTCAATTTTTTGCATGAAAATATGTGAATAACATAAGTTATATGTATATTATATAAGTATTATATATAAAGTTTATGTACTATATGATATGAATAATGACAATGTCATTCTGATTTTCATTAACATCACATAGTGAGTTTATGAATACATCCTTTAGAATATATGAAGTGATTTATGTGAAGGAGGCCTTCTATGTGATGTCTCTAAAAGTTAAAAATAAATTAATTCAATTATAAATCCCTTTCAAGTCATATATATCAAATAAATTTTTCCAAATAAAAATATATAGGGAGGCCTTTCTCTTAAACACCATATAAAGTTCATGTAGGCTACTTTAATATTTTAGAATTACATTCTCTTCATGCTGATAAAACATATTTTCAATTGGAATTTTTAAGTCCCTTCAATGATTCAATAATTTAAAAAACACAAGAAATAAGATAAAAGTTCAAATACATGATAATAAGTTGAGTGGAAGTCTATAAAGAAATTTCATTTTTAAAGTATCTCATGCGCTTCATGAAAAATCTCGATTCCACATTGAAGCATTGACTTATTTAGGAGTAATTTATTATGTTGCATCAGGATTGTTTAAGATGTGTTTCAATATTCATGGGGTATAATGATCATTTTCAAATCACTAATTATTTGGGACATGGGTTGGGGATCCAATCCCACTATGTATCTCCATCATAAATATAATTTTCTACATGGATCCATGATAGTGATTTCTTACCCATCATATACTCCAATCATGGACATCACTGTCACAAATGTAGCAAGAAACCTTTTCTACTCAATGTGGCTAACCATATATGAAAATATTTTATTTATTACCTTCAATAAATACCATGATCCTACCTCAAAATACACACAATAGAATGATATAAAAATCCTAAAAAAGTGGAATATCCATTTCAGATTCTCTGTGGATATCTAGATCCTTCTCTCATAGAGAAAAATCTTGGTAATAAAGGAATGAAATGAATGAATAGGAAACTGTAAAAATTTCACTTCGAAGGAACCTTTTAATATCTAATTCTTAAGGAACATTTTTTATATCCCTCTCACACAAATTATTCATGATGCTAGAGCACGAGACTCCCATATGTAAGTTTATTCTTGAGGATTTATCATTATTCTTTGTTTGGAACCTTTATATAAAACTCTTATAGACTTCATCCATGAAAGTTCAATTAGTTAAAACCATTCAAAAATCCTCTTTTAATACTCTCACTATATAGGATATATTATATATACGTTACACTTTTCAATGACTAATGTTTAAGGGCTTAAATATACTCATCCTCCTCTCATAACTTCAATTTTATGACATAACACTTGGTACTCCTTTTCCACTTCAAAAATAAATAAAATGGATATAGTATAGAAATATCTTATGTTTTAATCCTCACCTAGGACTCTTAATTGTACCAATACAAATTCAAACAATATTTATGGACTCCTTTTCCCATGGTTTAAACCCCAAAATTCTTTATCAAATCCTTTCACCAAAACTTCTAACATTCATGATCAAGAAATAATACATGTTTTAGTTCCCTCATTTGATCACTTATACCCTTGATAATATGTGTCTACCTTGTTTCCCTACAAGACCAGTAGGTTCATCATGGTAATAATGATCATATATTCCCTTGATAACATAGAATCCTCTCATGAAACTAATCATGGAATACCATATCCATCACCTTGTCGGCTTTATCAATGATTTAACTCATTGTCCACTTAATGATCCATGAGGTTCATAGAATCATTCCTATGTATATGTCTTAGCCCTATCTCCGTTTATGATTCAATCAAATTGATTTATCAATGGTGTATTTGGAGATAAAAAAGGGATGCAGGTGGCCTTCATGCCTATTTCACTCTAGAACTAGCTAATCTACATGTGTGTATGTCCCATAAAATTTCCTATAAGGTTATATAACACATTTTTCTAAACATATTTCATTGTTCATCCATAAATTTATGGGAATTATACATGCATATGGGTAGAAAATTGTTTAATCCATATACAAAAATCATTTCTTTTCATATATAATAATTTGGACTCCAATTAGAAGTGTGTCCTAACCTACACCTCATAAGAATATCATGTGTAATCCCTAATAAATAATCTGTTTTCTCCCACTTAACAAAACATACATCCATGTCACATAATATAAAACTACACAAGAATGTCCTAATCACATTATATAAAACAATATAAATATTTTCGAATCATAAGATGTAAAATTAAAAGATAATTTCCAAGTCACATGATATAAAATTGCATGTTAACATAATAGTAACATGATGTAAAACTAAAAAATAATATCCAAGAAACATGATGTAAATTTTCACAACACTTTTTTAGTCACACGATATAAAAATTCAAGAAAAATTCATCATCAAACAACATTAACTTGTACATTATGGTCCTTCAACATGACCTTAAATTAAGCAAGTTCAATTATGTGGGATTCAATTTCTGATACTTGAGATACATATTATTCCACATTGAGATTCAAATACAATGTCCCAAACCATACCTCTACATCTATATATTCCCTATAAAAACACATACATTAATGTTCTATATTCCCTATGGTAAAAAATATCCTTAAAGGGCCATATTACCTGTGAGCTATCCTGTCTTTCTAGGCCATATTCTTTACATACATTTTTTGTTCCCCTCATTGGGCCGTATTTATGATGAGTCCATATACTACTTAGTGGACCATATCCCAATGTGAGAAACCAACAAAATTTCTTATATATCAATATTCCCTGTGAAATAGGACTATCTTCCTTGGGATACACTATGTTCGAAGACAATCTTAAAAGGTATGATCATGTTTATTCCATGCACCAAACATTTATATGAACCTTTTTCATAGAAGTAGGCTCTATAGTACATTAAACCACAATGAATAGGTTATGTAAATATGACCTTAAACTTCACTTCACTTCATCATGGGTACATGACTTTAAAAGGTACATTAAACCACAATGAATAGGTTATGTAAATATGACCTTAAACTTCACTTCACTTCATCATGGGTACATGACTTTAAAAGGTTCCACCTCGGTCCTTTTAACATCACTCTAAAAGGAAAATTGTGTACCCATGAGAGATTTTTAGCTACATGGTATTCGATTCCATCTATATAGATACATAGGTTGATCCTATGATGGTTCAATCAAAATATTATAACACCCACTAACTTCCTGTATAGAAATAGATTCTGGAGTGTTGAGTTATATAGCTTCAACCTATAGCATAATCAATTATCAAAATAAAGATAAAGAACCCTTAATTATTTAATATTTTTTACTTCAAAACATGGATTCAGTGAAATAATTGAAACATGGGAACCTAATACTACATTAAGTTATTTTAAGTATTTAGTAATATGTAATAATTATATAAGATATTTTTGGAGTAGGTAATAATTCCCCCTAATAAGGTATAGATGATCCTGCCCTACCATCCTCTTGGATAATACACATTAATTCCAATGTGTCACTTGTAATGTTCACTTACAATATTCCATGGGAAAGTAGATCAATGTTGAATAAAATTTTTTGTGGCATATTGAGTTGTCTGAAAACATAGGTTAAAAATTTTAAATACTTAAAATGACTCAGTTTGATGCCTAGAACTTGAAAAAAAATTATTCCTATTAATGGAAAACATCCCATTTTAGTCATAATGGAGATGTTTTGATTTACATCATTGTGTTTTTCTATGAGATATCACCATTATCATGTTAGGGATAAATATTTGTTTTTAAAATAAATATTCATTACCCCTCATAACTAGACTTTCTCAAAATTTCACCAATGTTTAACCTAATGGCAAACACTGTGTTCTATGATCTATGGGAAGATCAAAAAAATTCCAAGGGAAATCGTCAGTCACTACTTTTTCCCACCTTGGTAAATTTTTAACATATTAAAGGAAAAATTATATGATCAAATAAACTTGTAATCTCTTTAATAAAAATCATTTAAAATAATAACAAAACCTTTCATGCGCTTCTTCCACCTTTAGAAGACATAATACATAGAGAATCTATAATAAACACTACATGAGAAAAGAACGACCTATTTTTATCATTTTAAAATATATAATTTTACATTTTCATAGAAAGTATTAGATTAACCACAATCTAAATAAACACCTCAAAAAAATAATGACCTCACATTAAAAAAAATACTTTCATAATTTATCACCTAATAATTTTCTCATTGACTTGTTTGTATCTCTATGACATGTAGTAAAACTAAAAACCATACACACAAACTCTGGAATTGTTCACTAATAAGGTTACCTCTCATGGTAGTGTTATTCGCCAAAAATTTTGGAATAAATATTGATAGTAGTTACGTTATAAATTTTATCTATCCTAATAAATATTAGCTAGAACAACAATAAATATTCTATATGAACCTCGAAAGAGACTCAAGGTAACATGATTCTTAATTTATTTTTATATCCATCATAATTTCATGACGAAGTGAACATATCAATGTCACTAGAACAAAGAATAAGGGGAAAACGTATCCAAATGTTTAAAACATATTATCCAATTAGTCCTAATCACATTTCTATACCTCAAAATCTTGACAATATATAACCCAATGCTAAAGATATCCTAGATAGCTTCTTATCATTATTCACAATAGCTATTATTGATAACATAAAGAAATGGAAATATCCTCCTCAAATAACAATGTAATTAAAATTTTTCTCATTTATGAAAAATTCATCATTATTCTAAATTGAATGGTCCTAACACAATCTGATGATTATACTCTATCATTTCCACACACTGGGATAACACCTATATGAATTTAAACTATGGAATAGCATCCTCCACTATTTTTCTAAAGTTTCCACCCAATAAAGAAAAATACAATATCAACTCATAAAACCCAAACAATTATCAATTATTTAATTTGATGAAACTAGTTAGAAAACTATTATGGAACCCAATAAAAACCACATACAAACACCACAATCTTACACTATAATTGGATGTTTTAGTCCCCAACTTTTGAGAATATGACATGTATCACCTAATAATATCTATTCATTGAAAATAATAAAATATATGTCACTAATATGGGCCTCCTTTTTAAGATAAGGAGTGTATTGAAAACCATAATCAATCAAAGATATGTGATCTCTACCTCTATAATCACAAACTATTTATATATAGACTATATGATCTTACAAATCATACATCATCTGATCATGGAATTTATAATTAAAGGAGTCAATTATTTTGTAAATATTTCAAAACATAAATATTATAACCCATAATAGGATTAAACGTCATAGAATGAAACAACCAATCTACCATGTAATAGGGAATTTAAGAGAATAATGGGCCACTTAAATTTATAACTCACACTTTGAGATTTTATCATGTAGCAGATGCCCCTAATGTAAGTCAAGAACAAACCTCAAATACCCACCATAATTTTCCACTTTCTAAGATAAAATTAGGGTATCATCAATGAATAACACTATAAATAAATCCATTGGTACCACTAATAGAAACACACGCTGTATGAAGTGATTTCTAACTACCAACTTTTATATTTTGTCCCTGTGAAATAGAATATGATGATATACAGACTTGAGATAAATTTTCAAGAACCACACCACTTATTCCCATTGTTTAAAGGGGGTCATAGTAGGACATAAAATAATTCCTCAAAAATTTATTTTAACTACTCTATCATCTCCATAATAATAATCAATCTATCAAATATTTTTTATAAAATATTGGCATGGGGTTATAATGTAAGTCGATAAAAAATAAATCATGAGGAAGGAGTCCTAAGAAGATATTCCAAATAAATACCCACTTATATATTCTCAAATATAGGAATCCAACCCATAAAATATATAGTTAATTTTTTTTGGGCCACTAGGTCAAATACTTGAGAGGGGTGAGGTAGAATTATGGTATGAGTGGTTAAAACTATTTCCCCTTCAGATCTAGTTTCATCGTGAAACAAAACACACTTCTATCTTTCTACTTTAGAAATGTATGAATAGATATGATATCATGGATAAGACACAATGATTTTACTTGGTTCACCCTCACTGGGCTACATCCAACAAGAATACAATGGCGATGTGCCTATGTAAAAAATCCTCTGAAGCTCACTGATTTCCAAAAGGTTTAGGATAGATCTTTTATTCCAAGGATCAGAACCTTTATAAATATTATGGTCTTCTTAAAAACAATTCAAATGGTCACACCTTATGTCTCTTACTTTATCTCAAATTTAGTGGGAAGGATCACCATCTTCCATTTCTTTTACTCATTGCTCTTAGAAGGGATCCACTCACATTTTATGGACTTGTAAATCCATTTAATTTCATTAAATCTGGCATCCTAAAATATACTTAAATTCTATTTTGAATTACCTTTTCACCCATAGATGATTTACACATTTCAGAAAACGTTTAGTTATCATAAATTTCTTTCACTAACTATTTTGGTGTATTTGCAGGATTCCTTGAGTCTTTTGTAAATCACCTTCCCTATTTTGGGTACTGCACTGTGGGTATGCCTAACAGGTCCCCTCTATGAAGACTATTTATTCTTCCACAAACCATCCTCATTCATGGACCACTTTTCCTCTACTTATGTGTAGTATTTATTCTCCATTTATTGTACTTTATTTATAGACTATATCCTCTTCTCTGAACCATCTCTCATTCACAGACTACCTTTACTTTTGCAGACCATCTCTCCTATGTGTATCAGGTCTTACTTCTTCACATATCGTGTCTTCCTTCTCCATGTACCTATTCCTTTTGGGGCTATATTTCCCCTAAAAAACCTTCAAAATAATTTCTTCTACTGTGAACCACTTCACCCTTCACATAATTCTCCCTCACAAACCAATTTTGGACTTAGTTAAATTCCCATAGAAATGATTTTATCAATTGGAATCTTCTCACTCTTAATGACGGGATTAATTCTTATTATATAGTAAAATGGATCCAAAAAATCTGCTAATCCACCATTTACCAAATATTGAATGTGGTATCACCGTCACCATGTAACGCTTCTCCCACGAACCATTCTACACTATGTGGTCAGTGTACTTCCTTTCATCCTTTATGGCGGCCCAAATCATCATCACGTTTTTGAGAACAACACCCATCACAACATTTAAAATCACCACCTCATTATCATGAATGACAATCCATACCACATACTGAAATACTTTCACAAAATGTTTCCTCATTCCATATATTTATATCTTTTCTTTGAACCATAATCAATTCATGAACGGTTTCCCATACGTGGTCTGCATACCATTCTTCATGGTCTGTGTACTATCTTTCGTGATTCTCATACCATTACCTCCTTTTCCAAAAAAAACTTCCTATTCTAAAACTAAATTCCCAATTTTGAGGCCTAAAAATTTGGCAATCATTGGAAAATTGTGCCCCCTTAAACCCCTTCTTCGGTAAAGACCAGCCATACTCATTTGATATCATTTGGATTTGTCATAAAACACACCCAAAACATACTGAGAGGATACCTTGAGATATTTTTTCTACCAAATTATCTAAACTAACTTAATATTTGGTTATTTAAGTTAAATATTTGAGGTTTGGACCTAATTATTACTCATTAAGGTCATACTCATTATACAATTGACACATTTTCTCGTCAACATAACACCTTACAAAAAAAATCTATCCTATAGTAAATTTTGGTTGAATATTCTATACCGAAGTCTGTTTAAAATATCCTATATTAACATGATTAAATCCCATGGAATTCCTCTCTTCCTACAAAGAATAATTTCACACTATAAAAATATGGGAATGAGAATATGATCATCACCATAATGATTTGTAATCTAAATAGATAATGCTAGTGGCTTTTTTGGATCATCCAAAATATAACTTATTGATATAGAAATAGAATAACATCTAACAGAAATAACAAAAATTATGTGTTCCACTATATTTAATAAAATGATTTTACCTCAAACCACATTTTTTGTTTCTTAATAATTTCCCACCATTACCAAAATCCTCTAAACTCTAATATATTTGTGGGTTAATTAGAATTAATCCCAACCTACATTGTGTGGATGCCTATATTGAAATTTTGAACAGATAAGAATATATCTCAGAACTAATCAAATGAATTACCTCATTTTTCTTATAAATAGTGTATCATAATAAAACAAAGTCAAACCACATAATTGAAGGGACAACATCATTTGAATTTATTCCATTATCATCATCTCAAGATAAAACTGCACCTAATAAAGACCTAAAAATACAACTTTGGTGAACTATTCATATCCTGGTTTTGAGTTAAAAATATCCACCATAGAGTCAAAAATACAATGAAAAACTACCAAATGAAAAAGTCTCTATATAAACTACAAGTTTATGATCCAAAAGAAAACATGATTTTATAACTCCAACCAACCCTCTATCACCAATTAATTAGTTTCACCTCAAAAACTATGTGTTTTTTGTCCTAAAAATTATTTATGGGGATTTATCCAACTGATATCCTCATCTATATCAATAGGTACTAACATCAACTATAAATGAGTGTTATTTCAATATAAATTGGGTAGAAAATATCCTACCTTCTCATCGTATAAATATATCCTTCAATGAGATCCCCATATTGTTTCATTGATTATTGGCTAGAAAAGGGTGATAGTCTCAACAACTAGAATGGGATCATCACAACCCAGCCTCAAAATTAAATATTGATATCTTTGGGTGGAATCCTATATTCGATAGGATGGACTTATAATTAATAAATTATATTTAGTTCATCTAATATATAAAAGTAATGAATGATTAAAAATGATCTGTATATAATGCATGTACAATCCTTGTTGTACCATGTAAAAGGTTTCTCAAGGTTTCAGGTTGATTAATAGATTATTAGTGTCTTGCTGAATGCGTACATCAACCATTTAACCCACATAGTTTTCCATGTCCTAAAAGCTTAACTAAAAACTCATCAACCCCATTTTTCTAAATAAAAAACCAATATTTAGAAGACTACAAACTGAAAACTCTAACTCAAGGATTCAAACACTTTGATGCCACTCTCTCATCGCCCGACACACCAGTACCCCACCCTGGATACTGATGACACAAGCGTGCCACCCCAACCCCACCTCTAATAGGCCAAGGGATAGTGATTGGTTACAAAGTTTATAACATATTTGGGAGTCCATGGATCTTAAAAATCTTAAATAGAAAAGAATCTCTAATAAACATTATAACCAACAACCACAAGTAATATATAAAAATAAACAATTTTATTCTAAATTTAGACATGGTTCTTAAAATATTAAGAGTAAATAAAAATAAGAAACCCAAAAATAAAAACAAATACATATTAAAGTATCACTCCTACGATATAAAAAAATCAAGGGGAAACACCTCCTTATAGTAAGGTATCATGAAACAATCTCAAAAAATAACTATCATTATTATACAATTTTGTACACCACTAAAAACTAGATATATCTACACCACATCAACCAAGGTAACCAATCAACGATGCATGTATATAGGTATAATATATATGGTTAGGTATATTGTTTTATAAGTGTTGTAATAACTATAACCTAGTTCCCCAAATGACAAGTGGTTGGGTCACCACAATACATTAGTTGTGCCTCTCGATCACCAGAGTTTTGAAGAAACATTGATGTATTAATAAAATATATGTGGGAGATAATCTTACCACATAACAATATAAATAATTCATAAGTATCATGCCTATATATGTAATTTACAATATATAATCATATAGTTAACAAGGCATATAACTATATTTAGGTGATGATTTCTATTCAAAACACACATTAAAAACTCCAAGAAAATTCTGAAAAGTGAATAAAACTAGTGTAAATAGATATATACATAATAATAGAAATAAATACTCCCTTAGTAATAAAGTTACGAGGACTCATATGCGGAATATACCATGGAGAATATTTTAGACCGTCATTCAATAGCTCAAAAATTTTCCACCTAAACATTGTATTAAAATTGAAAATAACATCTAGGATTTGAAACCTCTCCCTTACCAATATCATAGATAACATAATCTCCAATTTTCCTATAGGGGAACATCTAAGATGTGATTACAATATACCCAGTTAAAGGTCCCCAAACCACCCCTACATACTAAGTATAAACATATGATTTTACAAAAAAAATTAATTAAAGAAAAATTAGATAAAAAACAAGTAAAATTGTTGTTTAAAACATAAACATGTATAGTTTAAGAAACTCCACATACAAGGAGGATCCATACCTATTCTCATAGACTTTAGGACATTCAAGAAATCAATGTTGTGTGTGGAGGTAGGTAAATATTACAGTACTCCCCATTCCAAGGGATACATATACTAGATTTGTGGTGTGATACCATTCCCTTGGGAAAGTTTAATAGATATACTATATTTAGGGTAGTATTTCATCCCATACTATGGTAATGGTGAAATGGTTATACCA
Organism: Viscum album; assembly: GCA_963277665.1. Classification (NCBI taxonomy): domain Eukaryota; kingdom Viridiplantae; phylum Streptophyta; class Magnoliopsida; order Santalales; family Viscaceae; genus Viscum; species Viscum album. The sequence goes on from OY728147.1 coordinate 1,115,075,733, forward strand.
TGTCAAGGTGTTTCATCCCCATCCCATATATTATTATCTAAAATAAGTTGTTACTTCATTGAATCTAATATATTAACCATATGACCGTTTTACAACACTACAAAATATTAGCAATAAAATAAAATATTTTACTATCCAAAAAATCACTACTTTAATGACTACATTGTATTTCAATAAGAGAAATATATTTAACATGTTGGGGAAAATGGGTTCTCGTTCAAGAATAAAAGGCATCATCTCTTACATCCAAAATTGTTGATTCGACCCAGACTATCATGATTCAAAAATTTTGGAGAATCAATAAATTAACTACTGTGTGATTCCAAACATGATAGAAGGTCCACAAATTTTTGGTTAATTTATCTTATGTGCTCAATTCACAGATAATTTCTTATAATTCCCTTATCCTATATAAGTGGTTAGTTGGTGGTGGTCTATAGTAGGGTTGGTAGGCAGTTGTGGGGGGAAACAAGTGTATATGGAATGATGTGATGGGTTAGGTGATGATGGATTTTGTGGATGTTGGGGTGCAACATGGATGATGAAAATGTGTTTTTGGTGGATAGTGGAGGAAGAGTAATTGATGGATCACCCAATCTTGCAAGGTGGGGTTGAGGAAATGTTGGAGGGATCCAAATAGACATAGGTGGATTAGTTTTGGTATAGGAAATTGTATGGTAGGGAAAAGAATAGAAGCGGGAAAACTAGATATTTAGGCCCATGAGATAGGGATCTACCAGTATGGGTCATAATATCCATTTTTTTGGGCCATCAAGGGCCCTTGAATCCATATATATGGTATCCAGACAAATGTAATTTGTGCCAAAACAAATGTAATATAATTTGTCTTGTGGATTCTTTTTAGTTATTTTGGGGGTGGTATGATGCTTGACCCACTAGGGATCTAAGTTGTATGTGTTTATTTAAATCATTTAATTCTATCATATAGTAAAAATATATATAACATGATAGAAAACATATACATAGTAGATAAAATAATGAATTATAGTATTATGGAAAAATAAAAACATAATAGCACTAACATGATCAAAATAAAATAATAAATTAAGAAGAAATAGTAAACATGTAACACTGAAAAAATCCAAGAAATATATATTTTTAAAAAATTGATTAATTTCTTTCAATGCATTGTGTTACACGCAACATTGAGATTTAACAAACTGCTATAAACAATTACTATTATTATTTAAACCTGAATATTATAACAAAGATATTATAATATTATGTAAAAATATGAATTGAAAAAAAAATTATAAATGTTTTATATTAAGAATATTTATTTATAATTAAGTACTTAATTATTTTAATTTCTTTATATACTTCAAGACAACATGTTTTCTAAAAAAATGATTTTCATTGATTTCATTGAAACAATAATAAAAATTATTTTTTAAACATGTAGAAATTAGTTTTATGAGATTATAATTCAATTTTTGGATCAACGTGCCAAAATTATATAAGGTTGAATCTTTTATAAATTTCTAGTGATAAGAAATTTTCAAATATTTTTGGGAAATACAGATTTTTATTGAAAACCCCTTCTTCATATAATGAATTTCTAAAGATATGTGTTATTTTTAAATTTATTAAACATAAAATTAGTACACTTATAATATAATTAATCCAATTTACCTAATTATAATCAATTTAATATTAAATCATAAAATTAAAACACTCTATACTAATGAAATGTTTTCTTTTGGAAAACCACTTTTTCATTGTGTCTGCAAGTTTAATTTTAAATTAAATTCTTACACTTATAATTACTGAATTTTTTAAAATGTATTCATATTTTTAATCATTATAATTTATAATATATAATAAGGTGATCTTTTTTATCTTAATGAACAGTAAATATAGTAAAAATTAATTAATGTAGTGAAGGTTAAAACTGGTTTGTCAGGGGGTCAAACTAAAAAGATAATGTCTAAATGACCTAATAACCATTCCAAATCTACTATGATTGACATTTTTAGACCCTATATTGTATATTATAAATAAAAAAATTTAGATCTTTTTGGGAGGTTTAAAACAAGGGTATACAAATTTCTTTTCAAAAATGTCAGGTGTTTCTTCTCCCTGACATTTAAATGGGAACCACTCTCCTCTCCACTTCACATTTCCAAAACCTTTTTTTTCTAGTACCTACCCAAATCTATTCCTTACATAAATAAAAATTCATTATATTCCCTAGTATTATTTTTAATCCCTCATATTCATTATGTGTAAACCTAAATGGGCTCTCTGAATAAGTGATATAGTCCTCAACCATTAATTTTAATTTTATTTATTCTTATAAAATGTAAAAATATAATTCAATCATGATTATATAGTAAAATAATTATATGAAAAAATACTTAGATGTTATTATGTTAATTTCATGACCCAAATCTAACTTATCTTTCCTCAAATGGGAAACAAAATCATTGATCATGTGTAGGGTGGACAACCACATAGCTAACTAAAGTAATTTTTTATCCATCGCTTCCTGTAATAGATGGATATAATTATGGATTTAATGTATATATATATATATATTATATTTATGAAATAATTTTACTTTTATAATTATAATATCACACATACCATCTTACATTTCTATCCATTGAAAAATAATAACGTCACTTGTGCATAGGTGTAGACTACCACCTCTATGAAGTGATGTGATACGTTATCCATTTTTTAGAATAGATGGTTATAACGTTATATTTAATTAATATATATGATATATATGATATAATAATTAATCTTGAAAGGTAAATAATTATTTACATTTATTTATTTCGATCTATTAAGAAAATTGTAATAATGTTCATCCCTACGTACAACCTACCATATCTATGGATGGTGAAATTCATTTTCTATACCAAAATTTTATAGATTAATATATATATATATATAATGAAAATATATGATATTTATATAATTTATAACATTTTTTAGATGATATAACCATATTTAAAGTAAAACTACCTAAAATACCAAACCAATACAAACATGAAAAAACAAAGCAATTATAACCTGAAATAATGATTTTTACAAAGACAAGTTAATAAACAGGTGGTAAAAGGTTATTAGTAAATATTATATGTAATTATTTATTTATATATTTTATTTCGTTATATATATATATAATAAAAATATATTTATTATGAATGTGCTCTGACTGTGCATCAAAAAATTCAAGACTTAAGGTAATATATTTTTGTCCCAAATTTTCTTATTTGGGATAAGTGTTATATTGTGAAAAAATATTACATTATGAAGTATATATGTGGATAATTAGATATTAAATCTCATTAATTTATTAAATTTTATGATATTTAAATTTTTATTTAATATAATTATTCCATGGTATTTTTTATTCAAATGTTACTAAAGCATGTAAGTGATTTTCATCTCACTTTTATTTTTGTGGGACTCATGCATTATAAAACACTTGTTTCTTTTGTGTATTGTTTATTCTAACCATGGATGTATTTTATGTTTATTATCATTAAATTATTTTATATAAATATACCTGTTTATTTGTTTATTTCAGAGTCCTTTTGATTCCAATGCTACCAATGTGGTAAGTGTATTATGTTACACCATCATTTTTTTATGGAGGTGTTTTTTTAAAGATATAATGGAGAAATATTATGATCTATCTCTAAATAAAACCATGAATTTTATTATTCGAAATTTATTTTAGAAAATTATATATTTTTATTTAATTTTACACTATTTATGTACTCAAAAGATAAAATAAATATTTTAGTTAAAAAATGATTGTATTTCTCTATTCATTCAAAAAATAATTTTTCCATGTCCATGCTTTTTTAAAATGCTTAAAATATTGTTTTAAATATTATCCAATGATGATATAATTTTATTTTTCAAGTGTTTAAATTTTTCAAAAAATTTATTTAAATGTGTTCTTCATAGAATTTTCTAAACAATTCCCATTTGGATTTTAATTAAAATGTTGAAGGAGTTGCATTTTTATCATGTGTGACCTCAACATTATTTCTCAACGTCATGATTTCTCTGTGATTAAAATATTAAATTACAATTTTTTGGGTTAATTTAAATGAAAAATATTTATTTAGTATTTTGGATGTTTTTATATTTTGAAATAAAAATTGATTTCAAAGTCAAAAGGATATTTTCCCCAAGATATAGTCCCATTGATCATTCAAAATAATTTTACATCTAAGATGAAATCCTTTTATGTTACATAAACATTAATGCCGTTACAATCCAATGATAACATTTGTATTCCTTTTATAAAGTCTTTATGTTTATGATGAAAATATTTTAGTGAAACTTGTTCCTGTTCCAAGGTTTATGTTATGATGAAATTGTGAAATGTTTATTGAACCTGTTTCTTTTCCATGGGTAATGCTTTAATGATGTTTTTATTAAACCCATTTATTTTCATGGGTCGTGATATGATGATTGTTTTATGAACATGTGAAAAAAAATTTGGATTATTTAATGGGTGAGACCAATATCTCTCTCTAATTAATTGGGTATAAATTTAAATTTTATGATATAAACAGGGTTAGAACGGAAAGTGAACCTATTTTAGTAAGGAGGTTTTTTAAAATTATAGTATTATGAGTGAACCTAGACAACTATAATGGTGTGGGGGTGTGAAACCCTTTCACTATGATTGACTCGGAAATTATCCTTGACTAATAATAAAATGATTTTATGCTTATTTTTATACCAAAATTCCATGTCTTGTACCTATATTTTTCTCTCATGCCTATTTTTATTTGATTAACTTAAGATTAATGTCATATGAAATGCAATGATTTATATCATGAATCAATATAATGATCTTTAATATTTATGGTATAGTATTAAAATGTTATTTGCAGGTTCTTATACCATTATCTCCCTGTTTACATTTACTAAGCACCGTATCTCCCCATTTCTTATTTTTTCATTCCCTAAGGTATAAAGAATTTTTTTATTTATGCTATTCCTAATAAAGGTACTAATTATAAATAATTAATTGGGAGGTGATATTGAAATTTTAAGAACCAATTTACAATGTTTCAATTTTCCATGGGCATTAGACCTATATGTGTCTTTCACGAATCATTTGTTTATGTAATGAATATTCATATATAATGATGTGATATCTATGTATGAGAAATTTGAGACTTTATAATTGGTATTAGATCATTTTTTAGTTATCCTTTAGAAACATGGATTATAAAACATCAATGAGATCCGTAAAGTTATATATATGTATATATATATGTACATGTCTGTTGATATTTCAAATTATAAGACTAGTATCTTTCTAGGTATAATATTTTTTTGAATTTTGGTTAAGGATATAGAATTTTGTTTTCAAAAAATTACACCTAAGTCTAGATACTACAAGTGGATGTCGATATGGTATAATTATACTTAGGGGTAACAAAACCAAAAAGGGAACATTTGGATTTCACTAAATTATCACCTAGAGAAAAAATAGTAATTCATGTAAACCTGGATTGAAACTCCTTGAGGATATGTATTGTAAATTCACAAACTCTTTATGAAACATCATAAAGGATCTAAATATATGATGATCATGAATGACCTAGGATAAACCTTTGGTGTCACTGGATGAGAATAATGTGTCATTATTTATACATCCTATAGATTGTTATGTCATTTCCCACTACAATAATTGTTTCTCATACTATTTTTTTCTGGTTTTAGATAATGGATAGAGCCTCAAATATTCATGTTGGAACTGAATTTAGATGGACAATTTTGTTTTTATGAGAATCAAAATTGGAGAATTATAGGATAAAAATACATTTTTATTATTCATAATCATCTTTCACAATATATTATTATCAACATGAACATTATTTAAATTCATAATGCCTCAAATGAGAGGAATAAAGAATTTTATGAATGTTCATGTTGTAATGAATATAGAGGTAAAATGATTTTTCTTCCAACATGTAAATTAAGATGGAATAACCCCCTAGAAAAGTATCTCAAATAGAGGAGATGGAGTTTTATATGTGTTAATGAATTTCATAGGGAAATGATTTTCCAATTAATTCAATGTATTATATGTTGGGAACTTGGGAATTATCTATGTCAATTCTCTAAACTAAGGGTTTTCCCCTTGAATAATGAAGTACCTAGGTTATTTTAATCATTAATTTAAAATAATTGAAGTGTCTATGTATTAGGATTAAATAAATATATTTTAGAAGTAATTTTATCTAGGATATTTTAATTATAAGAATCATGAAACATTTAAGTATTGTGTTAATTTTGGAAGCATATATGTGTTCATGTAAATTTAACATAGAGTTACGAATATCATCATGGGTTTATGAGTTCTAGGTTGATCATAATTTATAATTATTAAGAACAATTTTGAGGTTTTAAGTTATTATATTTAATTTTATTAATAAAATTTTGGTATAAACATTATAATAATGAGGTATACTTAACCCTTTGGTTTGACATTAATTTCTATTTGAGAAAAATTATCTTTTAATATGATTAATGTTATAGATTACCTTTACGGTTTATTTGATATTTTATTTTTATATTTAGTTTTAGGGTTATTCATATTGTTTTTTGGGATATTAGAAAAATTAAAAGAAAATAATTTTTGTTAAAATATGATAACATTTCATGCCTAGTTAGGTTGCTGATCTAAAACCCACAATAATAGGTAGAAAAGGGTGAAATAACTACCACTGGCCTATGTGATGTCTTGGATAGTATGAAATTATTTTTTAAAAATTAAGTAATAGGTAAAGATTAATTTTTTTGGAACATACGTTTTATCGTTGAAATAACCATGATATTTAAAAATGATACAGTGATATTATATGAATAATGAAAATTGAAGGATTATAATTATAACTACATAATTAATGATTTGGAGTTAACTTTAGTAATATTTATTTAAATATATTATGGTATTATATTTATGCAGAAATATGTTATATATATATGGATCGTAAGAGTAAAAAGTATATATTCACACAAAAAATAGTTAAACACGTACCAAAGAATATGGTATGATGTGATTTAATAATATGATTTCTCAATACATTACCCATTAAGAAAGTGAACAAGGGATCCAATTCCTTAATTTGAAGGAATCGTGATAAATTATCTATGATCAGGGTGAAAAATGTTCTAATATTTAATTATTTTTATTGGATGGATCTGGAAATAATGAATTAAAGGGGAAAATATTATATTTCTCAAAGAAGTGGTCCACTATCAATAAAAGATATGATTGAAAAACTAAAAATGAATATATAGATTTATAGAATTAGCTGTGATATTTTTCTAATTTTAACCATGAATATAATGGAATGAAATGGTTTATGAATGTTGTATGTGTACAATTCATACCAAATTTCAAGGAGTTGTTATAATAACCTCATTGTTTTTTATTCTCTATTCATCGTAGAAGTACAAAGTTGTATAGATATTTTATGATAATATTTCTAGTGGGATAGAATGATGAGTAATACTGAATAATTTTATCATGATTCATGTTATGTCATAAATTTTGGACTGAGAGAATAAAATTCAATAGGGATGTTATGACTATTACACATTCTTTAATGGAGATGGGAAAGTATCATCTTGGATTTTTTTCGTTGGACACCCCAAAACGTATAAATGGAATAATATTTTATGGGTTTTAGTAAAATTCCTTAAAAAGTAATTACACATCATTACTATTAGAGAATATTTCCATCCAAATCATATTTCCAAGATATACATTAAGGAAATAGTAAGGTTTCATGCAGTACCATATTTTGTTGTGTCTGCCCTAGATACGAGGTTTTCCAAGAATATCTAGTAAAGTATTAAGTAAGATCCTTATATGAAATTGAGTTTCAACACTTCTAATTATCCATATACATATGGTAAACCTAAAATAACCATTCAATCCCAATTGGTTATATTTTTATCTAATTGTATGAAATTCAATGGTGGTAGGGTCAACACCTTCCTCTATACATGTTTTCAAACAATAATAGAATTCATTCATGTATTTAGATCTCGCCTTATAAATCATTTTATGGATAGTGTAATACAAATCCAACATAATTTGATAAATATTTAAAATTATATCTATTAAGATGTGAGATTAATGATGAAATGGTAGAGAAAGTTAGATCCATTTAGTATCACATCATAGATTCTCATAGTCAACAGAAAAGTAAGGATAATAATCATCTACATTATTTAGAGTTTGATGTTAGTGAGAATTTTTTTCTATAAATTTATCCATACGAGAAGGTTGTGATAATTGGGAATAAATGAATAATATTCCCAATGTATATTTTAACTTTTGAGATTCTTGGTCGACTAGGGATGGTTTCTGAATCAAAGATATATCATTTTGAGGAAAAAATTAATTTTGAGGGGGTTAGAATGTAATTCCCTGATATTAATTGAAATATTCATTTCAAATAAATGTAATTTCTGTAATGCCTTGTGTTACTAGCAAAACCTTATCTTAAAGAACCTCAATATACCATTATTTTTTATTTAAACAAGAATCTTACCACCAAACTATTAAAAATAGGAATATGAATAGAAATGAAAAAAATGAAATTTAATTATAGTGATTTAGATAAAGAAAATATACAGATAAAATGTACTTAATTTTGTTAATGTCTTTGTACACATCATGAATATTTTCTTTCTCAAAAAATGTTTCTCATTGATTTTTGTAAAAAAAAGAATAAAATTGATTTTTTTTCAACATTTGAAAAATTTATTTGATAAAATAAATTTCTTTTTTGGGGAAAAGGTTAAAAATTATATTATGGTTAATTTTTGTAGAATTTTTTGGAAATATTAATTTTTCAATGAATAGTGAAAAATATTGATTTTTATTGAACAGTGAGTTTTCATTTAATGAAATTGAAAAGGATATATTTATTTTTAAAAAATATTTAAGTTAAAATTAGTAAAGATATAATATAAATAATCCAATTTGGATCATTATAATCATTATAATGTTGAATTTTCATCTAAAACTTTCTTTACTTCTGAAAATGTTTTCTTTACAAAACTGTTTTTTTTATTTCATCGGCAGGTTTAATTTATAAATAAATTATGAAACTAATATGTATTGAATATGAAAAATTTTATTCCATTTTTAGAATACAAAAATTATAATTATATAATAATTTAAAATTAATTTCTTATCATAATTAATAGTAAAAAAATAAAAAATAATTTCCATGAATAAGTTTAAAACAGGGTTACCTAGAGTTAAACTAAAATTATAGTGGTAAAAATTAACTAAAAACATGTCTAAGCACTATTTTATATCTATATTTAATCCTTAAATAATACATTTTTTATAAAAATATATTTGGGAGCCTTTTGGTATGTGTAAAACATGGATATAAATTTTATTTTTAAAAAATACAAGTGTATCCTCTCTCCCACTTATAAAAAGGAATAACCTATCTTCTCCTATTAAAACATAGAATGAAATTTTTTTGGGAAAATATCTACCCAAAACTATTAATTATTTATATAAAAATGTCCCTGATTCATTATTTTTATTATGAATCTATCCCCTGATGTTTTTAGGTGAAAACATATTGGGGTTCTCTGAAAAAGATGACTAGTCCTTAACCATGTGTTTTCATTTTATTTATTCATCTAACTCCTTAAATTTTTATTCAAACATTCTAATATAGTACCATTATTATATTCCATATATTGATATTTTATTATTCTAATGGTGTTACCTACATCTATCTCATCATCCATCAAATAATAAGTGAAATTATCGATCATATGTATAGTGGACTACAATCTCGTGAACCGATGTAACTCGTTATCCATAACTACCTCTCATAGTTGGTGATTATGATATATTTAATGTATATATTGTATATTTATAACATATTAAAAAATTCTGATTATAATATCACATCTACCTTCTTACTTAACAGTCAATTCAAAAACAATAATGTCCCTCCTACGTACGTGTAGACTACCACATCCACAAAACGGTGTGATGTGTTATTCATTTTATTTTGAAATAGATGTTAATAAATAAAGATTTAATAAATATATATGTTATGTATGAAATGAAAATTATTATCTAAAGTGGAATTAATATTTATTTTTCTTTTTTTCCACCCGTTTAAAAAATTGAAGTAACGTTCCAGCATACGTATGGCCTACCATCACCATAAACAGTGTAATTCATTTTCTATCTCCAACTTTTACAGATTACTATAAATACATATTATATTAAAATATATAATATTTATATCATTATTAACATTATAGATAATATTGAACATTTATCATTGTAATATTATTGATAACAAAAAAATGAAAACATTCATGAAAAAAAGTAGTTATTACCTAAAAGAGTGATTTTAATATTGAAATATTAATAAAAATATCATAAAAGGTTTTATATAAATATTATATGGAATTATATATATGATTATATTTATTTAATATATTATTAATAAATCTATATTTATTATATCTAGTTTTCAAATGTGTGGGAATAAAGTTGACGATTAATGTAAGGGATTTTTGTCTCAAATTGTCTTCCTTGTGACATATGTTATGTTATGAACCTATATTCTTTTATTAGGTGTATATAAAGACCCTATAACAAGTTATTTCATCATTTTTATAATTATTATGGTATTTAATATTTAATTTTTATGTTACATTTCATGAGGATTGTTGTTCAAATATTATGAAAGAATGTAACATATTTTCATCTCACATTTATTCCTATGGGACACATACCTTTTACATCACTTGACTCTTTTATGTGGTGTATATACATCCCATGAATGTATTTTATAATTATTATCATGAAATTATAGGGTATTAAAATCTAATAATGTTTCATCCTTTCATGATTTTTATGATTCTAAAGTTACCAAAGTGGTAAGGGTATTAAGTTACAACCTCATTATTTATCGGTATTGTATTTGATTAAGTTAAAATGATGAAATATTATGATATATATCTCAATAAACTATTTAATTTTATTCTAATGTGATTATTTGTTGAAATTATATGTTTTCCATTCATTTTTTTCTCCTGATGTACTCAATATATCAACATTCTTTTTTATGAAAAACCGATTTCATTTATCTTTTTGATTGAAAATCCTTTTTCTAACATCTCTATTTTTTTAAAAAATTTAATAATTATTTTAATATTATCCATTTATTAATTAATTTAATTTTTATCCATGTTTAATTTTTAAAAATTTATTTAAAATTTCAATTCATGTATTTTTTCAAACGAGAACCTTTTGGATTTTACTAAAAATCTATGACGAATCATCATTTTAATGTATACAACATGATAGGTATTCAACAACATCATTAATAATAAGGTTTTTAATTATTAAATTACATGATTTCAATATTATTTTCAATTAAATTTTATTCATTAATATTTGGTATGTGTTTAGACTTTAATGAATTGATTTTAAAGAGAAAGGTATATTTTCCACAATAAATGTTCAAAGTGGTATTTCAAAATCTTTTTCCATCTACGATGATATACTTTTATGTTAATAAAGCATTAATTGGGATTTAATCTAATTTTAACATTTTTATTCTTTCTATAGATGTATTATTTTTTAAAATAACATTTGTTTATAAAATCACTTTTTTTATGGGTTATGTAATGATTTAATGATGAAATTTTTGTTGAAACAATTTCTTTTCTGTGGGTTATGATTTGAATAAATGTTTATGAAACCCATTTATTTTTATGTTTTTTGATTTGATTAATTTTTTATGATATATTGAACATATATATTAGGATTACATTATGTGCGGGACCAATATATTCTTCCAATTCATTGGGTAAATATTGATAACTCATGTGATAAATGTGGCTCAAATGGGGAGTGAACCCATTTCAATAAATAACATTGTCCCATATAATAGTCTTGGGAGTTATCCTTAACAACTACAATGGATTAGGGAGTTTAACCTTTCCACTATGATAGTTCTGTAAATGCTAATTGAATACTGAGGAATTGATTTTATATACTTATGTGTATTCTATAAATCCACATCTTATGCCAATATTATTCTCTCATGGATCATGATCTTGGATTACTTGTTATTAATATCATATGAACTACCAAAATTTATTTCATGAATCATGTATATGATCTTTGATATGCAAGGTACAAATTAAAAATTTTATGCACATGTTATTAAACCCTTATCCTCTTATTAGGCATATGTGATGATTGATTTATCCCTTTTTTACATTTATTGATCAACAAAACTAAATAATTCATATGTTTTCGGTCATAGGGATATGAAAAAATGTTTTAGGTATAATATTTATATAAAGGGTTATATTTTTGAAGAACTATAAGGGAGAAGATGTAGATCTCCTATGAACTGGTTCCTTATGTTTCCATGTTTCCAAAGTCATAAGACCTGTATAATTCTATCATGGATTGTTTTTTTATTTAATGAATATTAATTTGTTTATATTGGATGTCTATGTATTAAAAGTTTGGGTCTTTATAAAAGATGTATAAATTCATGGAAATCTGAACCAGCCTTTAAACTATGTGATTATTAATTAATTATTTTAATTGATTTTGAAATTTTTTTTTATTAAATACACTAAACCCTATATCTTTGTTATCTAGTACCATTAATAATATAAGGTAAGAGAAGGTTCAGTTAACAAATTAAATTTAGTAAACTACTTCAAGGACTAAAATAAGACGGTATTTGGCCAAAAAAAACTAACAACTCTAAAAATATAATTTTCATTATTTAAACTAATTCTATTTGTGTGAAGATATTTAGGTATTTAGAACCATAATAATTCTTTATTTTCATATAATATCAACTCCCATAGTATCTAATTCAAAAAGAAGCGAGGATATTTAATGAATTCTAAATTACCTAGTTTGGGGAAATAAGGGATTTAATTTTATGGTATAAATATATTAATGAATAATGTAGATTATAAGGAATTCACACCCATACCACACTGTATATGTCCTTCTTAAACTAATAAGGTTTTATTTATCAAAAAATTTAGATTAGATGTAATTGAATAAAAAAACACAGGGGATATTTATAACAGTGTTTTAATGTTTGAATGAAAATACAATCCCAATAATATATTTTATTTTGGTGTTAATTTTAGGTCGAAAAATCATATGATTATGCTATTTTTTGAAGAAAATTAGTGAAAATAGGAACTCAGTTCATGTCCCCCCTGTACACCATGGTGTAGATAGTGTTTCTCTAACTCTTCTGTTTCCACTAGGTAAATGATATAAGTCTATTAGGTACCAAGTGTTTTTTAACCCATTGATTACATAACCTTATTCTCACCTTTCCCCTATAAACTTTTAATTTTACTCATTTCATAATTAAAAAATAGTATAAATTTTAATCAATAAATTTTGGGTCTTTACAAACCCTCTATCATCATTCATCCCTTTCTTGAGATGCATTTACCGTCATTTATAGTGAATAATCCTACAAATTTATCCTTTACCTCAACTTCTTACCCCCATGTTTCATCTTTGTTATTTCCATTCTATTTTCAAACTCTAACATGAGGAATGACATTACCCCCATAACACCTTATATCACTCAATTATAATATAGATATAATTATTTACATATGATTTCATTAGCATCTAACTCAATATCATAACACTAAATCACTTGTGTCAAATTAGACACATATTCCCTCAACTAAAAATAATGGATGGTGTTATGCATGGAAATGAATAATAGAGGTAAGTTAAGATGATAATCCATCTACCGTACCTTGTATATAATTTTTTGGGTTAGAAAAAATATTTGATATAATTTTCCTTTATTACCCATCTGATTATTACTCAATATTTTGATGAAAAAAATGATGCTATGATTTCCATAATTAAGAACTAGGGGTAATCTTTGATGATTACTATAATTATTTTTGGTATTCATGAGTTAAAAACTGATTCCAAATTAATTTCACTTACATGGCCATCTTGTAAATGATATTGGGCCAATAAAATATGATTCACTTATCTCTACAAACTATAGTTGTTAAAGACACATACTTCCATATATCCCCTCATAAGGATCCATTTTAAATAACAATTTATATTTTTTATTATAAGAGAACATCATTTATACAAGGTGATCCTCCCATAATCTACCAAAGTTAAGAATATAATCACTTGACATGAATTTCAATATCTAAATAGTTATCCTAAACTGTCCAAAAGCTTGATGATGGAACTTGGTACTCAAATTCAAATGATAACCCAACACTCAATGTATAACTTTCCAAAATAAGAAAATAAACCTATGATTCCTATACAAGATTATATTTTAATATACATCATATAGATTCAAAATATCAATTACATATAGATTCATGATTTCATCCACTAAAGATGCCAATGTGATAGGAATAAATTGATCCTTATTGGTTAAATGATCCATGATTACCCACAAAATATCATTCCTTAGAGGCCCTTGTTAATTTAGTTTCAAATCACATGAAAATTGCATCCCATTAAATTTTGGAAAAGGAAGTGGTGAAAGAGTACCCACCATCCTCTGATTCCATGAATCTACCTATTTATAGGTGAAGCATCTAGAAATGAACACCATAGTATCCTTTTTCATGATGGTTCATCAGAACTTGTAGAAAAACATCATGATACAACTATATGATTCAAAGTAGAGAAAACAATAAAAAAGTTGTAATCTTTCATAAATTATTCAATTATAATTATTGGAACAAATTATATTCCATGGATATACATGACAGATAAGGAATCTCAGAACTAATCATTGATTCTATCTCAAATAATGATATAATCAGAATTAGATATCATAGAATTATGGACACACTCCATAGTAAATGATATAAGTTTCATATGGTGTATATGCATCACATATTTTTCTTTAATCACATCCATGTGGAGTCAACTAGTAGTGACATCAATTTCCATTCATCATTTTTCCTTATATATTTTATGTGGATTAAAACTTTTGCTAATAGAATCAGAAACCACATTACCTTTACCAAGAGCATATTGGATAATAAATTAAAAATAATTGATATATTATTCATAATGAAACATGTAAATATTCTCTTAACTCTAATAAAATATATATTTAAGGATCTTCTAGTTAATTAAAAATATAAAATATTCACGAAATAAATTATATCTTCAAATAGAAGAACCTTGACCATATACCTCAAACCCTTCTCCTGGATAATAAAAAAGTAAGGATATGAGATGATTTTATCCACTTTTTCAATTAATGAAAATACACATTACATTTTCTAGACCATAAAAAAATATATTTTCTTATTTAAATAAATATTTAGAGTGGTTATTTTTTAAAAAAAATCTAAATAAAGAAGATGTAGTAACCTTCCTAAAGAATGTACTATTTTAAAACATATTCGATGGATATTTCAAAGACATCACGACCTCAATAATCTTTGGAAAAAATTCTATTCCAATTTAAAAAATCAATTCATTAAGGAAAATGACTTTATATATATAAAATTATTAATTTTACTACTTTTAATTTAACTAGTCTTCTTATGAGGTCTCTATGAAAATTTAGATATGTTGACCATGCTTATTATAGGACATATAATAAACGAGGATATCATCCATAAATACTATATCAAATGAGTCTATTAATTTATAAAAGCTATTTTTCATCAATTTTATTATTATTTTTGTGGTGTTTTTTAATCAAAAAGGAATGACAAGGTAGATAAAATTCTTATATCATATTAAAAACTAAAATTATAGAATATATTGTAAACATGATATTGATGATATCCTAAATGTAGGATGATTTTTGAAAACAAATATCTTCCCTTTAATAGATCAAATTGATCACGAATTATCTGAAATTTTAGTAGTTATTAATCATTTCATGTTTTAATTTCCAATATTCCACACAAAGCTGTTGACTTCCGTCATCTTTCATTGTGAAAGGAATCGATGTGCCTAAAAGTGAATTTCTCTATCCAATAAACCCCATATCCTCAAAATATTTTGTCAATATATTTAAATCACTATATTTATTTAATTCCATATAGTATAAAGTAATTATGATAATTCTAAATTGATTTAAGTCATTAATAGTAAACTACACTTATATCTAAAGGAGAAAACATAGAAAAATTCTAAAAATCAAGATACAAATCCACCATTGAAATAAATACCTAATTATCTTTTTTGGTACTACGTAAAGGGTAAGACTATTACATTAAATATTAACTACTCCTACATTTCTATAATCTGTAACTACTCAACTAGTATGAAGTTCCAAATAGCCAGAGAGAATATATTGAATACCAGTATGCGATTAGAAACATAATCTTATATTATAATTGTCAATACATTCTCAGAACTTGTTTAGTCATCCAATTCCCATAGTAACATATATATATTTCATATTTAGGACTATAAGATAACATATATTCCTATGAAAATCCATTACAAAAGTGTAATACAAATACTTTCTTTATAGATCTTCTCTTCTCTGTAGGGGAATCAAGACTCAAATAAGAATGAAATAACTTATCTTTTAATAAAATAATGGAAATTATTTTCATAATAATAAAAAATATATAGAAACTGTATATATTAAATAAAAATATAAATTATGTGATTCTATAATAGTACATATAATAGTATAAATCCTCATTTTATTTTTATTGGTTAGTTGTTCTATGGAAAACACATTTCTTGGGCGCTCAAATGAAATCCACTATGGATGTCCATGAAAAAAATAATGTAAACAAGATAATTTTCAATAAAATCCATGTAGACATATATAGTTTGATCACTAAAATAGTGATTGATTGTAATTGGTAGAATTTTCAGCTAACTAAGCCTGTAATACATGATTCGACTAAGTTCTCTTCTAACACTACCAGATAAACTTCGTCAGAAAAACCTCTCAATATGTCTATAGTTACCATAATAATTATAGTAATTCTTATCTAAGGATTATTTCATCATTATATTTCATTTACATTCTTTGGGATAACATAAAATAAGATATATTCCTGAAATAGGTGACTAAGGAACTCTAATTCACTGGATTCCATAGTGAGTGGAACCCTTACTCACATATTCCAATAATAAATTCTAACCACTATAAAAAAATAGCATATATTATTACTAGGTATTAATCCACCCACTCATATACCTCCTTTATACCCTACCTATATGAGTGTATCCTTCTTTACTACTTTAGTGGTAGTTGGAAAATTGATGATAATTACATGATTATGCAATAAATATTTTGTGACAATATCAAAATTTCTTACTTTTAACTACTCCTATTTTAACAAATATGGATTTAATTTAAGTTAATTTATGAATTTTTTGGTGTAATCCATAATATACATTGATAATTATTGATATTAATGAAATCATTATTCTCTATTAGATGTAAGGTGTGGAAGTAACATTTCTCAATGAATAGATTATGGAAATTATTTTAAATAATACCTCAATCATTATTTATGTTTATCCTAACATCCCACCATGAGTGAGATACCCCTTACATTATTAACGTGGATAAATATATTATTTATTTTTTATGTTTATTTTTTTTATTGAATAATCTATGGATATGAGAAATATAATCTCTGTATTCTTATTTAGATGCTTTACTATATATGGTTATAGGATAATAATACTAAAAGTATAAAATAATTTCAGAGGCTATTGGTTCTATTAATGGATACCTTTTACCAAATTCATTGATCAATTAAGTGATCCCTTCTAAGATTTTAGGATCCTATGTAGATTGAGATATTAGTTCATTCTCATCCACCCCTTCCAGCAAGGTAGGCAGTGATTGTATAGGTTGAATACACTATAATGAAGTAGAAAATCCCATTATGTTCTTTCCCAATGGTTATTTAATTCAAAATGATTCACTACATTAACGTGGAAAATTATAAACCACTGTTACTATCTCCCTTATATTAATTTATTTTTCAAAAAAATATTTTTAAAACACCTTTAAAAAATCATTTATAATAGTTTTACATGATTCTAAACATAGATCAATAGTATATAGGATAATATGTAAACATAATATTCAAATATTGTTATCCAAATATATAAATAAATTTTTTAAATCATTGAATAAATTATTGATCCCCATTAACCTAATAATTGAAAATAATTATATATGAAAACACTCTATATGTATTGTTAATGCTTCAGTTAATACAAACATTCAACTAATTCCATATATAATATAAAAAATCAAATTATATCATGAAAGATGTCAGAGTACATTAAAAGTGCCTACCTATAAATTCAAAGAATAATTTATGAGACTCTAGTGCCTATATCTCACTCATGGAGGAAAATAATGAACACAAAATAATCATGAATACTCAGGATTAAACTATAATTATGTTTTCTGGGAATATTTATAGGACACTTCATGAGTGCTATTTGAAATGTTGATTCACTACTCTCAAACCTATTACCAAGATTCCATATTAGGCTCAGATTTAATTTTTTAATGACCATGACCCAATTGACTAAATGGCATCGGCCTGAGTAACTATAAAACCTTATGCATCCCTCTTGTTCACCAGTGGTTGGCATAAATTCCAGGTGAAAATGAATAGATATTTGGGTGATAGTTTCCCCCAATAAAAATTTATATAAGACATAAGTTTCGTGAATATATATGACATATCATACATGGAAGGATATGGTAAACAAGTAAGACAACTCTATGTAAAAGATGATTTTCATGAACACCACACAATATCATATCAAGGAGACTCCTCAAATGTGATTAAAATTAGGGTAAATAGTTATATTCATAGTATAATAAATAAACATTACCTTAAGAAAAAAACTAAGAATACTACATTAAAGAATCTCCCATGGATAACATCAGAGAAATCCTTTAATTGTACACTCCAAATATTCATCAATAGTCCCAAAAGGAAACAATCAATCTAAATGTACAATGAGTAACATGAATCAATGATTAGAACTCGTACCCTTACTTATTTCATGGAATATATATTCTATACACTTCCAATAGTGGAATGTTCTTCTGTGAGTATTAGATACATAGTTGGTGGTCACCACCACACCCCTATATACCAACCATAAACTCATGTGCATTCATCAACACCAATGTGCTATATTATAGGAGAAGTGGATATAAGAACAAGTATATCATTTCTTTAAAACATAGAGATGTATAGATAGAATTTTTAACTCCCTATATCAGGAGTTTCAATATATGTACTCACATACATTGTGATTTTTTATTTTTCAATGTCATGGTTGGATGTAAGGAAATCTTATAGCCTATTCCATATATAGGGATACATATACTATAGTTAATGAATTATTCCCATCCAATGGGAAAGGGTATACTAGATTCAAGGAAATATTTTATCCAAACCCATAGTAAAGGGTTAATATGTACAGAATGTCATCCTCTATGATCAAATCCCATTAGTCATTTTCTAAATCATCTTTAATCCACTAAATTGTTCACATAGAATCCATATAGACCAAATCCACAAACTAGTCATCAAGTAATAAATAAATTATTCAATTATCCCAATAATTAACACATGAATGATCACATCAAGTTACTCTAATATAACCAGAAAATAAAATATTTAAATCATCTATTTTTGGGATAAAAGATAGTCATCAAATATTTTAATTTAATCAAAATTTTTAACTGAACAAACATGATGAAATAAAATTTCATGGCCACTCAAGGAATACTCATAAACAGGTAAAAATTCATTGAAATCCATTTGATCCCTTGAACTACGATAAAAATAATTTAAGATTTTATTATATTTAAAAACATTAATTTTTGTTTCATTTATTCATCTCTATATTGTTTATAGTCAACCCCTTTAAGAGTATGAGATAAGATTTGGGATATATACTAAATTAAATGAATTACACTTCTTATAAAACATATAGAAAAGGATATGTTAGCATAATGGAAAATATATTGACCATATATAATGTTTTTTTCTATTTTGATAAATTCCTTTGATAAACATAGATTAGGAGAGAATAATATAAATTATAATTTTTTCACCCCAAATTATACTCTTATGCTATCTATATGAAAATGAGTATAATATATTTGATGAATTAAAAATATCATTGTTTAGGGATGCATGGGATTTAAGTCACAATTATAAATAAATAAATAAAAAATAATGAATATTTGGTGGAATCTAGACCCTCACCTCACTGAAGATTGGCTTCTATAACTAATCAGAGATGATTTGTACAAGAGTTTATATAATATAAATTTAAAATTAATGAAATGATAGGGGAGATAAAGGAGGGTGGTGGAATAGTTTAATGGAGAAAAAATCCCATGAAACCATTAGATTTAGGGTTTAATTTTTAGGATAAATTTTTTATTCCACACTAATTTTTTACAAATAAAAACTACAGTCCAATTGGGTACCAATTACTGTTGATACTGGTGTTATAATTCAATTATTTTTACTGGGTACTTAATAAATTCAAGTGGATTAGGTAACTCACATTTTCATTTACCTTCATCAAAAAACATTAATAGCTCATTTTTAATTAAAAAATACACTGAAAAAGTAATTTAAAAAATGAAATTTAAAAAAAATATCAACTTATAAATGTGAGGTTCATAATATGTGAGTATATAAAAACCCAATTGAATAGTCTGAAATCCTAAAAGAAATATGAAACAAAAAATAATTTCAAATTATAAGATAAACTGATGATATAATTAATGGATATGAAACTCAAGGACAATGGAATTTCCCTGACATCACAACTCAGCTCCACCAAGGATCAGATCTTCTACACAACCAAAGATATATAGAATAGTGAAATACCAAATGATTTTGTTGTAAATTCTTAGTTTTATGTCATATCTTGGAGGAAACCATGGGTAAATAAAAAATCCAAAATCACCAAATCAGAGCTCTATAATGTTATCACATCAATGGGATCCTATGACTATTGTGAAACCCATGTTTTCAAAACATAATATTATCTTATAATTATCGATGTTACTCTCTATGATCAAAGTAATGGAACCACACATTTTCATGACATTTGTGTTGGTCAAGGGGTTACTAATCACAGAAATGTATGAACCTCAACCTATCCAAATGGGGGAGGTTCCTTATATATATATATATATTCTATGTAGGACACATACCTCACCATTTAAATATGTATATTGAAAGTGAGGGTAAAAAACTCTTATAGAGGACCATTACCTTCTCATGACAAAATAGTGCCATATCAATGCATGTAGTGTGTGAAGGAACCTCACCCCATCATCAGTACAAGGTCAATGGTGTTTCAAATTCTGTAATACATGCGGAGGAACCATTACCTGATATAGATATGATTTTAATAGGGATACATATTCTAAAACCACTCAAAATATCTTTCCCATTAAATTTAATCATATTAATAATGCTAAAAAAACAAACTACCAAAAATTATAATATCCGAACATGAGAAACCCATACATTACCAGATAGGTGGTGGAATATAAACTCATGGATTTCTCTACATACACAATACAATATAAATTAGTAATGAGGGTCATCAGGTGAAAAGTGTTGAGAAAATACCCTTCCAATCAAATGACCATATACTCAATGGAAGAAATATGGAAAAGCAGCCAACATAATATATCAAAAGCACCAAAAGGAGAATATTGATAAGTTCCATTCAATGATAAATGTCAACATCTTGTAATACCCAAATGATGTACCTTACATTCCATTCTTGTTATATGATGTAAAAAGATATCTTATACGTATATAATATAAAACTATGTCCAAAATACAAAAAAGAGGGATATCCCCAAAAAAATAGTCTCCAAGACCATACAATGAGAAAATATAAATTAATTGAAACCAATGCATTCATAAATTTATGTTCCCACAATTAGAGTACCACAATAAATTATTAAAATAGATAAAAGGGGTAAAATATATTCCCAAACAAAAAATATATATTCAAACCTACTTCAATGGGGACTATGATCAAATAAGACTGCTTAGAAAACCCCTAGGCCTATCAGAATCATGATATTCCCCACCAAATCCCTATCCTCCCGGGTCCTCATAAAATAGTCCATCTTCATCATTAGACATCACACATTTGGGCAGACCCCTTGTAAGGGTGAGTATATAAATACATTTTAAGAAACCCCTAAAACACTAAACATGATGTATCAATAAAATTTGACTAATAACAATAATATATTAATCAATTTATAAAAATAAATACTAGATGTATTCATGAAGGAAAAAACCCAACTAGGCGGTCGTAGCCAACTTACATCCATATTATTCCACCAGAAGAAATTATATTTTTGGGTTAATCTACTACATGAGGCATTCCATCAATAGAGACACTCATCCAAGAGTTCATGATCATTGGTACCCATGTAATAAATCTCAATTGTCTCAAAATACACTAACATTCATACTTGGGGCATGCACATGACTATTGGGGGCCACAACGAACCAAATCTAGATCAACCTTTTAAGTAGGGGATCATATTCCAACAAATATCATCACCACTACTGATACAAAATACTATATTCAGGATTGAATTCCCAATCAAGGAGGTCACACTGATTCCACAAACCCCTTCTAGGGTATAAAAATGATATAGGATCTACACACCAGTCTCACATAAGGACACAAAAAACTCTATCTAAGACTCATCCTTCAGAGGAGATCACAATCATATGATGTGAAAATAACGATATTAAATATCCTCGGGGGATTGGGACAAGGAAAAACACCCATTAGATATTATTCTAAAATGAATAAATGAAGGTATACAAACACCCTGAAATGGGGTACACATCATGTATTATGGGTGTAACATCCCAGGTAAATAAAGAATGTGACTTTTTCATATTTATTAATTTTTTTATTAAATATTAATTTTACTTTAAAAGGGTTTCTATGTTCGATTGCATACCTTATACGCAACAACGGGTTTCTTTGAAATCTTACGTTGCACACTAAAAATATAATATTATTATTTTAAATGGTAGTAAACTTCGAGCCATTGTATATGTAGGAATGAACAAAACTAAATACAATATGATTATACCTATTTTTTAAATGTATTTATATTTAACCAATAAAAGTTAGAGGCTTAAAATGTGAATGAATCTAATTTTAAGCATAATTTGCATTAAAAGGCCGATTTATCACCTTTTAATGGAGAACCCTTTTTAAATATAGTTTTGTTCACTTTAATACATTCTATATGACCAAATAAAATCCTTCTTTAGAATGGGGTCATAAAAATTTACTGTGTAATTTTTTGGAATTGTTTCGATAAAGTTCATTTTTTAATGAATATTGAAAAATATTGTATTTTAATTCAAGTGTCTTTTAATATAACTTATTTATATGGTTAATTATATTTTTAATTGGTTTTAAAGTGAAATTAAAATATATTTTTACCATTTAATCCAATGTGGTTCATTGGAATTAATTTCATTTTGAAATTGGACATAAACCAGTATCAATCTTTTGATAGTGATTGTTTCTTAAAAACACGCTATTTGTTTTGATAACATGAATTAATTTTAAAGTTAATTAATTCCACTTATATGCTTTGAATTTGAAATAACATACATCATTTTTGAATTCGGGACATCAAATATAGCTTAAGCTGATTTTTTGGTATTTTTCTGAAAAACATCAATTTTTGATGAATAGTGAAACCACTTAGTGGTAGTTAAAAAAACCAAATTTTTCATTTAAATGAAATTTGACCACTTCTGTGAATTGAATTTAAAAAATCCAAAATACATGGTTTTCATCAAGAAGTAAAATTTGGTTCATTAAGATGAAAATAATTTTTGGTGAATAGTAACTTTTGACTATTATTTACTGCGGTTAAAGGTAAATAGGGTAATTCAAGGTTAAACAAATATTATAATAATTCCAAATTACCTTAACACTTGTCCAAAACTTATTGGTTGAGTCATTAATGACCATGGGAATCTTTGGATCGAGTTTGGGACCCCATTTAGCCACTTGGGAGTGATAATGACAATTTAGATTAATTAATATAATGTAAAGACAAAATTAACATTAACAAAAATAGTTTAGTAATTAATTCTTATATGGTGTTATATAAGTCATATTTTTTACTATAAATATTTATTGTAAAGATAAAAAGATTTCCTACAACATTGTATTTATTTATAATTTTTATACATCAAATAAATTAAATTATTTATGACATAATAATGATGCAGTATTTACCTCATTAACAAATGATTTAAATAAATAAGATCATAATGATTACAATATTGTCCAAAACATGTCCAATCCTGATTGGATTCTTTTATTTGGACAATGATTCGTCTTATCTTGATCCTTAATGATTTTTTGACCTTTTGAAACCAAATATAATTACATAATAAAATAGTATTTTCACGCTTTCCTAAAGAGCCCCTCCTATCCCTTATAAAAAGAGACCATTTCTATCCAATTACTCACACTTATCAAGCCATTTGGATCATCCAAAATCTACCCAATTAATCTCCCTAAATCCCTCCCCTCCCCTTAGAAGCATTACCTTAGGTAGAAGGCACTTCAAGAAGTCCTTTGGTTCAAACCAAAGGGAGTTACCCAAATTAAAGGTAACAATTTATCTTAATTTTTTTATTTTACTTCTCCAACCCCTAAACTCTTTTTATTCCTTTATTTTGTAACAAAACCAGTATCCTCAATATACTATGATGTTTTTTATGAGAAGGATTCGAACTACACTTACACACACCTCCATCTAATGGATGAAGAACATAATGTTTCTGTGATGACAAACTAACGCCTCATGAAATGATGATTATTCAAATATCTCCAACCGCCTCTCATGGTGGCCATTACGATGGAACTGTATTTATATATGATATATATTATGTTTATGTTTTCTTTATGCTTCTGTATTTTCCATTTATAGCACGTGTTTATGGTCTTCATAGTGGGTAAATACGATAATCTCATTTGAGGAAGCACGGACTACCGCCCCCTCAAAGTGATATGACTCATTAATGTCTTATGTGGGATGTAGAAAGGATAGAGTTAATTATATTATATATGATATTATAATAGAATTTTAATATACCTCTGTATCATTATGTTCTAATTCCATTAAAATAAGAAATAGAAATGAAAGTTGCGTTCATGCGTACGTACGACTTACCATCTCCATGAACGGTCCATTTCATTTCTTACCTCTAAATATTATGTACTATTATAAATACATGTATATACTGGATATATATGATATATATGATATCTAAATCATGAATATCATTCTGGATATAATGAAACTTTGACCAAATGGACAACATGTAATTATATGTAGTCCATTTTTTACTCAAGTACCAAATATCGACAAAACGAACATTATTAACTTAAATGATTACATAAAGTTTATAACATGGTAATAAGTGATAAAAAAGGAATAATAAACTTGAAAAAGGATCTTAAGAATGTATAAATTAACTTTATTATATTATTCAGGAGATTATAGAATGATCGAGTCAAGTCGGACACGAGGTAAGGGATCCGACCTCTCTCTTTCTTTTCAAGTACTCTCTTTTATGTCATTTATGTTATGCTCCATGTTATTATGTTGGAAGATGTTATTTTATATTAAACATACTGTAATTTTCATTTTCATATGATGAGAGAGCCCCTCTTACTCTCATCAATTCATTTTAATAATTTTTAAGTGGTGCAGTTAGGCTGTCGAATTTTTGTAAGGGATTTCTCATCTCACTTTTAATTCAGTGAGATTTTTATTATTCACCACCTATTCATTGCATGTGGTGTATTGTGTACTTAAATTTTCTATATACTATCATGATTATATTTATATTCATGGTATTCTGTGATTATTTTGGTGTTTAATAACTTTTGGTCATACGAATCGATTGAATTACAACGTGGTAAGGGGTCTTCGTCTCACTTGTTTTTATTCCCGTGAGATTCATGCTATATTTGCCACTATCTCATTTTGTTTGGTGTATGTACTGCCCATGATTTTACTATTTGTGTAATATACTTTCATTTATGAGTATTTACATATTCATTGGATGATCCTTCTTTCATGTGGCATATGTTTTGTAAGTTACCAAATCGGTAAGGGAACTCCTTAACCCAATTCCCATTCATTGGGTTGATCTTCTCTTTTTTATTTATGTCATCCTATGAATATGTGTGAATGACCTATGATTGTTTTAAAATTAATATCCACTTTTATTGGGTGTATTTATATTTTTCACACATATTTATGAGATTGATTTATCCTTAATTTATGTATACCATCTTTATAAGGTATTTCATCTCAATTTACATTTCCATTGAGACTTCGTTGTTGTTATGCACCAATTCACTATTATATGGTGTATATAATGTCCTTTGACATACTATATCATGAATCCATTTATTCTCATGATATTATAATGTTCTGATTAAATATCATTTCTCAATTATTTGTATTCAAGCATCTCTCTTTTTTTTAAAACTCTTTAACTAAAATATCATTTTAAATGTTTTAAAGATTTATTCTTATAAATATTTCTCATTAAATTCCATGTTTTAAAAATGGGTTTTAGGATTTATTTATATGAAAATTAATGTTTTCTAATGATAATTCCTTTAAAAGCATCAAATTGGTATGGGACACTTTGATTCAAAAATCTCTTTTTAAATGGTTTTTGAAAATGGTTTGATAAAGCATTGTTTACTTAAATATCTTGATTTGATATAGTGAAATGTGGAAATTTTATCTTTCCTTTATACTTGTGTTATGTGTTATGATTATGTTATGGTTATTTGAAATTTTTTACGTATACGGGTGGTTCGGTGATAATCCTAGGGTGGGTGAGCCCAAGATAGCTCTCCAATGCATTGGGTAATGTGACGGAGTTAAACATGATGTTTCTACTAAGATATTTAGGGAATATACCGTGATTAGTTTTCAAAGTGTAACTCCCTTTGTAGCTATGATAACTATATGTAAGTTTTATATGGATGCCATAATTAACCTTTATGTTTTATGATTTCTGTGTGTTATTCATAAATCTCATGATTTTATAAGGTATGTTATGATTAAAAATTATGGTTTCATTGATTTGTATTTATTGATGGGATAATGTTTTCCTTATTTTATAACCGTTAATGATCTTTTTATGCTCATCCCAAGTTTTTGAAAGGTTTTCCACTGGACCTAAAGATGAATAGGGTCAAGGATGGGATTAAGGAAAAGTCATTCTATCTAAAACATGGAACTAGACATGTTTCTTTTTAAGAGTTTTTATTTTATGAAAAAAATGGATGACGAGTAATAGTGTCTACATGTAATATTCAAGTTGTAATGTAATAGTTATGGACTAATTCTCTAAAACTCTAAACCTGAAATGATCCTCAATGTGAGTTATTCATTTAATTCAATATTATGTAATGTTTAAGACCGAGTCCTTACATTTGGTATCAGAGGTCAGTTTAGATAACTTTAGAGATTAGGTTACAATTTAAGAATAAGTGACATTACCATAATGGTCAGGATTTTAGGAAGAGTCATAGTTGTTTTTATAAAGTGAATGAGTTTAAGATAACATGAATAAGTATATCTTAGTGTTTACCCTCCTCATAAGATATTATATGATGATTTTACTAATATACTCACACTGACCTTTTTGGTTATAGTAAATGGCTGGATCTAGTAGGCACCAAAGTAACAGTGGATATAAATAAAACTATGATAGTTTTCTGAATGAGCAGCTGAATGATATGGGAGCTACAATGAGAACTATTGTGGTTACTCTCAACCAACTATCTGGAGTCATGATTGACCACATGAACCTTAGTGATTTTTATAATACATCATGTTTGCGAGAAACAAATCCCTACGGATGTTCAGGTAATAATCATAAAGGTAAGTATGTTCAAAAACCTGTGTGTTAAAGATGTGGAAAGAAACACATGGGAAATTTTTTCAAAGGGACAGAAAGATGATATTGATGTGGAAATGAAGGTCATAAATCAAGAACCTACCATGGAAAAAGGAAGCATCTAGCTGACTCTAGGAAAGGGAAAGAAGTTATTTCTGAAGGATCAATTGAATGTTTTAAATGTGGTGAGCAAGGTCATTATGCAAACACATGTCCTATGAAGAAGTTTCAGGAATGGGATCACCAATATCGTACAAATATTCGTTTACCAATACCTAATTCTATTCCAATTGAGGATGAAGAAACTGACAATGACCAATGAAATGTATGGATTATTTCTTAACATATGTTTTCCTATTATTGAAATATTAGAATATGATTAATGATTTTGTTTGTAGGAAATATGTATTTTAGAATAAGTTGGTAAATAATGGTTAATGGATCATGAAGAACGTTGAATGAGTAAGAGGTCAACATATTAGGGATTCAAGAGTTATGGTAGATTTCATGATGATGAAATGCATAAAAGTATTAAGGCTCTTTTGATGATGGGAATAAATTAGAAGACTCTTTATAGTATGTGTAACATAGAAGTTTGATATATGAAAATTTTATTCAAGGAATAATTATCTTTTTTGTGTGTTTGTAGTTATAAAGAACCATTTGGGTTTATATGATCCTTGAATTTGAGGAAATTACCGGTCAATACATTTTGGGATGCAAAACGAAAGTAATTAGATAACCTTTGTGGTTAAAATATGTTATGATTATTTTTGATGAATTTATATCTTTTGGGAATGTTATAAAATTATGTAGTTTTTGAAAAGGTACAACACGCAAACTGTGTCACCACCCGCCACGTTGGACAAAGCTGTGGGAATAGAACCCACAACCAAAGTGTGACTGGTATTTATTGCTTACCACTGGACTACATGAAGTCCTTGGTTATTATGACTAATTATTTTTAGTTATATGATCTTATGAATCAGTAATAAGTTGATTTTGGGTTATTTATGGAAATGATTAACCTATCATAGAGGATATGTGATTAGGTTAATTACTTTTCAGTATGAGACTTTACGAGTAACTGATGTTATTTGGAGATAAATGTTAAGACTTACCTTGGAATACTATGTGATTAAATCAATCAGAGATTTGGGTTTCAATATTAGTTTGGATTACTTTGAATAATTTTAAGGATAACTATTTATTTAATGGTTTTTCTTGAACTTTAGGTTCTTTTTGTTGAATTTTTGAGATTAAGAGTAGTATTTATTTTTATAAAGGATTATCCTTTTGGTGATTATCTGATCTTATACTAAAAGTTTTGGTTTTAGTTAATATATAAAGGCATGGGAAATATATACTTCATCTTTTATGGATTATGTGATTCTCTCAAAGTTGATTATAGTTCTCTTAATGAGAAAACAAGTCATCCTAAATATTCATCATTTGGAGAAAATATGAGTTTGTGTTAGAAATCTAGTAAAAGATGAATGTCTTCATGACAAGTATGTATATTTCTTTATGTTTTTTGGTTAAGCTCATAAATAAATTCCTCAAGGAAACGTAAATTTAAACAAAAACCTTGTTCGTTAAATTTTCTTACTGGGGAATCAAAGACTGTTTAACCCATCACAAGTTTGTGATTTTAGTGTGGTTATCTTTCTCATAAACATGTTTCCAATCACTCTCCATCAGAACATGACCCTTTGTTTTCTCCCCCATATCCATGTTTTCATGGAATATTAGTATGAGTTAACTCGGGTGACCATTTTACTTCTCTTTATATCTTTTAAAGTGATAGTTTTAGTGACTCTTTTTTTTTCTGATATGGGAAATTCAATACAGTTTCTGATCCCAAATTTTAAAATTGCGAGGACACAATTCCCAAAAGGGAGGAAGAATGTAACATCCCAGGTAAATAAAGAATATGAATTTTTTATATTTTTTAATTTTTTAATTAAATATTAATTTTACTTTAAAAGGGTTGCTATGTTTGATAGCGTACCCGATACCCAACAATGGGATTCTTTGAAATCTTACGTTGCACACTAATAATATAATATTACTATTTTAAATGGTAGTGAAATCCGAGCCATTGTATTGGAAGGAATGAAAAAAACTAAATACAATATTATTATACATGTTTGTTAAATGTATTTACATTTATCCAATAAAATTTAGAGGCTTAAAATGCGAATGAAGCTAATTTTAAGCATAATTTACATTAAAAGGCCGATTTATCACCTTTTAATGGAGAACCCTTTTTAAATCTAGTTTTGATCACTTTAATACATTATATATGACCAAATAAAATCCTTATTTAGAATGTGGACATCAAAATTTACTTTGTGTAAATTTTTGGAATTTTTCTGATAAAGTTCATTTTTAATGAATAGTGAAAAATATTGTATTTTAATTCAAAAGTGTATGCTAATATAATTTTTTTATATGTTTAGATTATCTTTTTAATTGGTTTTAAAGTGAAATTAAAATTTATTTTTACCATTTAATCCAATGTGGGTCATTGGAATTAATTACACTTTGAAATTAGACATAATCAAGTATCAATCTTTTGATAGTTATTGTTTCTTAAAAATACGCTATTTGTTTTGATGACGGGAAATAATTTTAAAGTTAATTAATACCACTTATATGTTTTGAATTTGGCCTAACAGACATAATTTTTGAATTCAGGATATCAAATATATCTTAGACTTAATTTTTGGTATTTTTTTGAAAAACTTCAATTTTTGATGAATAGTGAAACCACTTAGTGGTAGTTTAAAAAACCAATTTTTTCATTTAAATGAAATTTTACCACTTCTGTGTATTGAATTTAAAAAATCTTACATACATGGTTGTCATCAAAAAGTAAAATGTGGTTCATTAAGTTGAAAATAATTTTTGGTGAATAGTAACTTTTGACTTTTATTTACCGCGGTTAAAGGTAAATAGGGTAATTCAAGGATAAAAGAATATTATAATCATTACAAATTACCTTAACACTTGTCCAAACCTTATTGGTTGAGTCATTAACGACCATGGGAATCTTTGGGTCGATTTTGGGACCTTATTGAGCCACTTGGGAGTGATAATGACAATTTATATTAATTAATATAATGAAAAGACAAAATTGACATTAACAAAAATCATTTTGTAATTAATTTTTATTTGGTGTTATATAAAAAATATTTTTGACTATAAATATTAATTGGAAAGAAAAAAATATTTCCTACATCATGGTATTTTTTTTTATAATTTTTAGACATCAAATAAATTAAATTATTAATGACACAATAATGATGTAGTATTTACCTCATTAATAAATGATTTAAATAAATAAGATTATAATGATTAAAATATTATCCAAAACATGTCCAATTCTGATTGGATGATTTTATTTCGACAATGAGTCGTCTTATCTTCATCTTTAATTATTTTTTGGCCTTTTGAAAATGAATATAATTATATAATAAAATAATATTTTCACACTTTTCTGAAGAGCTCCTCCTCTCTCTTATAAAAGGAGACCATTTATATCTAATTCCTCACACCTATCAAGACATTTGGATTTCCCCAAATCGGAAAAATTAATATCATTACATCCCTCTCCTCCCTTTAGAATCCTTACCTTAGGCATACGACACTTCAAGAAGTCCTTTGGTTCAAACCAAAGGGAGTTACCCAAATTAATGGTAACAGTTTCTCTTCAATTGTTTTCTTTTATTTTACTTCTCCAACCCCTAAACTCTTTTTGTTACTTTCTTTTGTAACAAAAACAGTATCCTAAATATACTAGGATCTTGTTAAGATAATGATTCAAACTACACTAACACACACCTCCATCTAATGGATGAAGAACATAATGTTTCTGTGATGGAAAACTAACGCCTCACGAAACGATGATTGTTCAAATACCTACAACCGCCTCTCATGGTGTCCATTACGATGGAAATGTATTTATATATGATATATATTATGTTTATGTTTTCTTTATGCTTCTGTATTTTCCATTTATATCACGCCTTTATGGTTTCCATAGTGGGTAAATACGATAATTTCATTTGAGGAAGCACAGACTACCGCCCCCTCAAAGCGATGTGACTCGTTAATGCCTTATGTGGGTTGTATAAAGGATAGAGTAAATGATATTATATATGATATTATACTATAATTATAATATACCTATGTTTCATTATGTTTTAATTCCATTAAAATTATAAATAGAAATGAAATTAGCGTTCATGCGTACGTACAACTTACCGTCTCCATGAATGGTGCATTTCATTTCTTACCTCTAAATGTTATGAACTATTATAAATACATGTATATAATGGATATATATGATATATGTGATATCTAAATCATGAATATCATTCTGGATATAAAAAAACTTTGACCACATGAACAACTTGTAATTATAAGAAGTCCATTTTTGACTCAAGTACCAAATATCGAAAAAATGAACATTATTAACTTAAATTATTACATAATGTTTATAACATGGTAATAAGTGATATAAAAGTAATAATAAACTTGATAAAGGTTCTTAAGAATTTAGAAATTAACTTTATTTTATTATTCTGGAGATTAAAGAATGATCGATTCAAGTTGGACACGAGGTTAGGGATCCAACCTCTCTCTTTCTTTTCAAGTACTCTCTTTTATGTCATTTCTTTTATGCTCCATTTTCTTATATTGGAGGTTGTTATTTTATATTAGAAATACTGTAATTTTTATTTTCATATGATGAGAGATCCCCTCTTACTCTCATAAATTCATTTTAAGAATTTTTAAGTGGCGCCGTTAGGCTGCCGAATTTTTGTACGGGATTTCTCATCTCACTTATAATTCTGTGATATTTTTATTATTCAACACCTATTTATTGCATGCGGTGTATTGTCTAATGAAATTTTCTATATAATATAATGATTATCTTTATATTCATGGTATTCTGTGATTATTTTGGTGGTCAATGACTTTTGGTCATACGACTCGATTGAATTACAACGTGGTAAGGGGTCTTCATCTCACTTGTTTTTATTCCCGTGAGATTCATGCTATATTTTCCACTATCTCCTTTTGTGTGGTGTATGTACTTACCATGATTGTACTATTTGTTTAATATAATTTCATTTATGAGTATTTACATCTTCATTGGATGAACCTTCTTTCATGTGGCATATTTTTTGTAAGTTACCAAATCGATAAGGGAACTCCTTAACCCAATTCCCATTCTTTGAGTTGATATTCTCTTTTTTATTTATGTCATCCTATAAATAAGTGTGAATGAAATATGATTTTTTTAAACTTAATATCCAATTTTATTGGGTGTATTTGTATTTTTCACACATAATTATGAGATTGATTTATCCTTAATTTAAGGATACAATCTTTATAAGGGATTTCATCTCAATTTACATTTCCATTGAGACTTCATTGTTGTTATGCACCAATTCACTCTTATATGGTGTATATAATGTCCATTGACATATTATATCATTAATCCCTTTATTCTCATGATATTATTATGTTATTATTAAAAGTTATTTCTCAATTATTTGTATTCAAGCGTGTCTCTTTTTCTTAAAAACTCTTTAACTAAAATATCATTTTAAATGTTTTAAAGATTTATTCTTCTAAATATTTATCATTAATGTCCATGTTTTAAAAATGGATTTTAAGATTTATTTATATGTAAATTAATGTTTTCAAATGATAATTCCTTCAAAATATTCAAAGTTTTATGGGACACTTTGATTCAAAAATATCTTTTAAATGGTTTTTGAAAATAGTTTGATAAAGCATTGTTTACTTAAATATCATGATTTTATATAGTGGAATGTGGAAATTTTATCTTTACTTTATACTTGTGTTATGTGTTATGATTATGTTATAGTTATTGGGAATTTTTTACGTATACATGTGGTTATGTGATAAACCTAGGGCGGGTGAGCCCAAGATAGCTCTCCAATGCATTGGGTAACGTGATAGAGGTAAACGTGATATTTCACCTAGGAGATTTAGGGAATATACCGTAATGGGTATGCCAAGTGTAACTCCCTATGTAGCTATGATAGCGACAATGTAAGTTTGATATGGATGCCATAAGTAACCTTTATGATTTATTATTTGTGTGTGTTATTCATAAATCTCATGATTTCATAAGGTATGTTATGATCGAAAAGTATGGTTTCATTAATTAGTATTTATTGATGGGATAATGTTTTCCTTCCTTATTTTGTAACCCTTACTGAGATTTTTATGCCCATACTATGTTTTTGAAATGTTTTCCACAAGACTAAAAGATGAATAGGGTCAAGTATGTGATCAAAGAAAATTCATGATATCTATAACATGGAACTAGACATGTTTCTTTTTAAAAGTTTTTATTTTATGAAAAAATGGATACTCAGTAGTAGTGTCTACTTGTAATATTCAAGTTTTAATGTAATAGTTATGGCCTAATTCTCTAAAACTCTAAACCTAAAAATATCCTCAATGTGAATTATTCATTTAATTCAATATTATGTAATGTTTAAGTTCATGTCCTTATAATGGGTACATGGCGTTTACTGCAAAACCATAGTCTTACCATGTATTATTACCCCACAAGGCATGTAAATCTATAAATAAACAGTTTTTTTGAATAATACACGGTGATTAGATATATCCTAGAACATTTCCTATGTTTTATTCTTATTTCCATGTACTACTGACCATGCTTATGTACCAAATAGTGTACACCTGGTCGGGTCACTGTACCAGGCATGCCAATTCTTATTTATCCTCCAACATACATCAAAATAGACCAATCATGTGTCACAAGTTATGCGATAGGGTCACATAGTGTGTGATATTTATCTCTATATGTAAAACCCAGCACCGTAGAGGGGGAGGGGAACACATGGTGTGTTATGATGAATTATACATCATGTAAAGCATGATTTTCCAGATCCACTGATTCTTCCTCAACAAAATCTACTATATATTTAGAGCCTCCATTCTCATTGAGAATCACATATAAGGGGTCATACATACCTTTATATTTTCTATTGTCAATATATATGTTTTTATCTTCTTGTAAAAACCAATCTTTGATTCATTCATCAAAACCTCACATCAAAATTGGGATGAATAGGAACCACAAATCCATTCAATAGACAACTGATCATCCTCCATCATTTTATAACCTCAATCGTACTCTAAATCATGAACCACACCAATTTTATTGATCTATACCACCTAAAAACGTTCACACAATGATATAATATTGTGTATTCATCAAACTATGAGTTAAAAAATTTCCATTGATAAACATGTCAAGAAGCCGTGGAGAAACCCAAAATTGATAAAATTTGGGGGATGAACATTATCATTTGTTTGTTATCAATTTATTCATTTTCATATAATTGATGAATGAATAATGATAGATAAACATTTAAAAATAAATAAATCCATTAATTTAAATTTACCATCGATTTGTGATTCAATTCTTATTTATATAATTGATATATGTTTGACCAGGATTAAAGAATATAATGGGAACTCAAAATTAATAAAACCTACCTTGAGTTTTGTTTGATCTTTGAGGAAGAACATTCATGATTTTATGTTATTAGTGATATCCCTGAACTCCAATAGTGTGACAATCCTTGATCCCAATATTACCTAGTGTCATATACAATGAATGCTCTCCAATAGTCCTCTATGTCTCCAAGGATTAGTAGTTAACACTGAAATTTTTTTATAACCATATATTTATATAATATGTTTTAATCTGTGTAAAAAATTATTTATTTAATTATTTTATTTATTTGCAGTCGCGATAGATTTTTCACAAACTCTTGATGCCAAAAAATTTTATGTTGCACATAGGGTAAAACATTCATTCTAAAATCAATGATTCCCTCATGTTTTTGATTCATTCCCCCATTCAAGAGTTTTATAATTTTTCAATAAAAAATACCTTTGATTGATATTAATATATTTAATATATTTACAAATGTAATTTTGGGAACACAGAGCCTAGTAATTTCACATCCTCTTAGTACCCAGCTCTAAAAATAATCCTTTTCAAATCCAAAAGTTATACATGTAAAATCCATGTCATTGAATTCTCCCCACATTAGGTATTTTTTGTCCTAAAATGGGAAAAACTACTAAACAATATGAGGTTTTTGGTATTTCATTTGGGTTTCCTACTCTAAGGTGATATCCTGATGATTTTCATGCAACCATCAAACATGCACTAGGGGAATCAATTACCAATAATGGATCCCCTCATGATAACCCCATATCTCCACTAGGTAATCTACAATAGTAGCTTCTCCCTAAATTCCCAACTCACTATAGTCTATAACATGTGATGAGTTATATATGTATCTCCTCGACTACGACACATGGAATTCATCATGTACCCTATATAACTACAAGAGTTTATATAAGAAGTATAACACCTCACCAATTCTACAAAGTATCTAGAATGGGTCAATGAATATCAGAGATAATCTATCACCATTTAAAAATATCTATAATACCCATCTATGTGGGAACCTAGGTACCCATGGCCTCCCTCCTCAAACTCTAGAGTTCACTATCATCAGTCCACAAGAGAAATATAAAGGCTCTGTGTAGTTCTCATCCGCTCTTATATTATTTTCACTATCTTTGTAGTTCCTCACACTATCTCTAGACCACTTAGTACTGACACTCCAAGATCAATCCATCAATATGGGGATCTATAGGGTCACCCATAGAAGGCCTCATATTATGTCATACCAATGGTGAAATGGTACCTATTTTTTTACACAAACTCTAGCAACTATAGATGATCCTTCCAACTATTACCAATGTTTGTCATGAAATCTCATAGCATGTCATCCATGACCTAAAGGGGCCTCTCTATGTGGCCATAATTCTATGGTGAAATGTTGTGATCAAAAGAAACCAATTCCCAAAGGACTACTAGAATTATATCCATAATACTAGTGTGAAATGAGTTTCACGGTCAGAAAAAAACATCGAGGTAACTCCATGGATACTGACTATCTCATTATTATAGAGGCGTCCCATGATTTCTACTGATCTCTTCTCAGAAATTTCTATGAAGTGGGTCAACTTGTTGAGTCGATCTATGGTCACCCAATTAGAATCATTTCCAATTGACATATATGGTAACACCATCATGATTCCCATGGATATCGCATCACACTTTCTCTCTAGAATGTCAAGGGGTGAGCTAAACCCACAAGAAACTAGTAATCATCATTTAATTACTGTAAAGTGAGGCATCGAGAGACAAACTTTGCAACACAACTCTTCCTATGTGTCCATAAAAACATATGTCAAAGGCCTTGGTACTTATTTTCCACACCTATATATTCCACTAAAGGGGTTGTATGGAACTCCCATATCTTCACCACCCAAAATAATAATGGTACCATCATCAATCCCCTCAAAAGGATAGTGTGCTCTCCACCATAAAAAAATCTATCAAATCAACTCAAGTGGATATGTGAGTACATAGGGTCTTATAGTTGATATCTCCATGGTGATCACAACTGAAATGATGTAAATGTGGTGGGATAACAACCATTAAATGAAGTTAGGTGGCACCACCCTTATCCATTATGGACATCTGCAGTAATTTTAACTACCCTAACACCTTAGAAAACAACTGAAAGCATAGTCTTCTTATAGGATCATTTTTCACTGAATTCCCCTTACAAGGATTATAAAAAACCATGATGTCATAGTCCTAGAGAAATTTATCTTTTTCAACTATCTCAAATTATAATCCCCCTATGAGAAAATATACTTGAGACTCTTGTGGTAAGATTATATGATAAATATCTCACCCTTCAGTTAGTGTTTCCACATCCTCAGTGTGAAGACTACCACTGCTAACTCATGATAATGTGTAATGTATTTTTTTTCAGGTTGTAGCAACTAATGCGAACCATAAGAAATCACTTTCTACCTATTAATTGAAAAAAAAACAATCCCAATCA
Source organism: Viscum album (assembly GCA_963277665.1). Classification (NCBI taxonomy): domain Eukaryota; kingdom Viridiplantae; phylum Streptophyta; class Magnoliopsida; order Santalales; family Viscaceae; genus Viscum; species Viscum album. Next base: position 1,115,113,832 of record OY728147.1, read on the forward strand.
CTGATACATCACATATATCTATGTATTAAACACCCTCCTTTGTTAATCTCAATATTGGTGCACTTTTAAACCTCTTCCTCAACTCCAAAATGGAATTCTATCACCTTTACATTCACATAAATGGATACCCCTTTCAAGCCAACGCTATCTAGGGTTCTTCTACTGTTGAGAAATAAAGTACAAACCTATTATAGTTCCCTACCAACCCATTGAAAATCTTCTACATAGAAACACTATTTGGTGGATTTCAAGTAATCACTACATCAATCTTCACTTATTACACCATAAATCCAACCTATGAGATGACATGTCCAAGGAAGTGGACATATTTATTCAAGAAATAGCACTTCGAGAGAATACAATTAATGTTTTTTCAATCAAAGTCTACCAAGGATCATCTTGATGTGTCTCATGTGATCCTCCGTAGACACCAAGTACCCCAGTATAACATCTATAAATATCACTACAAATAGGTCTATGAAAGTATGAATGATATGGTTCATGTGTCCCCTAAACACAACTAGTGCATTCATCATGATGAATATCCTCACAAATTACTCATAGTCACCATAGTGACATATAAATTGCACCTTCCGTATATTCTCATCTCATACATGGAGCTACTGATAGCCTCAGCTGAGGTCTTTCTTTGAGAACTATCACTCCCATCCCAACTAATCTAAGAGTTCATGGATCCTCAGTAATGGATACTTATTATTTAAGATCACCTAATTCATGTGTATATAACTGACACATAAGCTCAGTCACTCATGTGTCTTCTTATTGAAAACCACTAGGGTTATCATAGGGGAAACACTGGGTCACAAAAATACCTTCCCTTGTAAGTCCTATAACTACACCATCAGCTCATGAAGCACTACAAGATCTATCTGATATGCTATTTTAGATATCAAGGCTATCCAAATTTTTAAGTTAATGAAAAGGTGTAGCTCATGGTTGGGAGGTAATCCTATCACATATTTATGAATGAAATTCTCATACTCTTCCACCACCACATGAAATTAAAATACCATAACATCTGTGATCCAAAAGTTATGCTATCTAACTAGCAAGTAATCAAATTAACTCTCTTATTCATGTGCCCATCCTGCTATTCTACGGTTTCCATTTCACCAATAAAAAATCCCCATCCAATCATTGCAGACACACCAAATCATAAGCCTAAAATAGTCAACATAGGAATGAATTGCGGATAGACACTACATAACAAGGATGAATTCATAAGGCCTTATTGATACTATAAAGAGGTGCCTTAAAAAATATCTCACATACAATCATAAAATCACACTATTAAAAGAAGTGTGCAATAACTGAGTCACATCCATTCAAAGTCTCCAACTACAAAGGTTGTTTTAATGGTTCAACTGAAATCTCTAGGACTAGAACCAAATATAAGGAAAGGAAGGAATGACTCTCAACAATTTCTATCATTACTATATATAAGTTAGAAAATAAATAGATCATACCCCATATCATCCACTTAGAATCGAGGTCATATGCCTCTATATCTTATTCCTAGCCTTGTCCCTAGCCAATTACTCCTTATCTTAGTGTGGACCACCTGGTTTGGTTTTTTTAATAGGTCAAACCTCTGACCTCCTCATGATGCTCTGTTGGCCACTTTGACGCATCCTCCACCCTATGGACCTCCCTGATCATATATATATGTGTATGTGTGTGTGTTTGTGTGTTTGTTTGTCTTGGTAGACCCTCAACCATATCTCAATCAACTATACGAAATGACAAACATTCCCATTCAAGATGTCCCCAACCAAAACCGGAGAAAAATCACCTCTCCCTTAGATGACTTGATCCATTATGAGATCCATGTGTCACGGATATTACATCCCATTATCATCTCCCAAATCATCTAACATGATTGGATCACTCTAACTTCCATTATCAACCTGTTGATGAGGTCTCAACTCCTTAGTACCTGTAACCATCACCCACTATATGAACCTACACTAATAGAAAGCTCTCCAAAACTAATTCCTACTCAAGTACCCCATCACATGTTGGAATTTAGAGGCATTTCATTGAATTGCTAAATTTCCATGTTTAATAGTTTTTCTAAGGTCCATGCAATGGAAAAAATATCAGAAACCATATCCATTAAGTATCATGAGAGATTAGTAAACCTCACTGAGTACTCCATCATAGTCAAACTACATTTCCACAGAAGCAGATAATATTGTATGTGCAATGATCATAATGTATCTATATAAGTCTACTCTCTAAAGAGACACTCGAATTAAAACCAATAGAGAGATATCTTTTCATGTGACAGAGCCACTAAACTCCACCATTTCCAAGAAGATCCAAAATAAATAATCAATTTGAGGATCTCTAATGTTTTTTAGGTGTCCCAAAAGAAAAAAACACAAGTAACTAAATCTAGCTAAACTTCGGCCACCTAGTTGTTTAGATCAACCCAAAACATCGGAGTCCATTTCCTCCAAAACTTTTAAAGCACACTCAGCCTGTGTAAATTCTAAACTAGTACTGATAGTGCTAGATGCTACTCAATGGGTGGTGGTGTAGCTAGTATACCACCAATTGGTTCTATCTTCTGTACAAAACATTGTATGTAAGCCCCCTCATTCGAAGGATCATCATAGTGATCACACAGTGGAATCCTATATGGATGTCTTCATGGAGGCATCATGAAATAAACAAGGTGTACCATAATCAGAGAGTATATATGTGAAGATGACTGATAGAAAACATGGAGACCAAATCCCATTTCTATATGATGAATGTACCAATGTTTTCCAAAAAACTATTTTCTACATGTACCGAGTTAAAAAGATAGTGATTTGAGTCCTTGTGTATGGATATGTCAGCTGCCACACCAACATCATATTCCATGGCTTAACATCTAAACTCAAAAATCTAAACATTTTTTCTCAAAAACAATCACATAGACTTTGGTGCTATGTTAAAACCAAATACATTTATACCACGCGGTCATGACCCGAACCACATAGGTAAGAACTACAACTACCCCAATGCAACCTCTAATATACCAGATGATAGTGACTATAAATGGGTAGTATTATCCAACACATCGGAGGCATTAACCTAATGTACCTATTCCCAGGAATACATCTCTAATCCCATTCAATACTAAAAAATAGAACAACTGAAACCAATTCCAGGATACATATATGATCCCACCAATAGAGTATCACCGTAAATTACTGGAAGAGAAAACGGGGGATAAAAACATTACCCACACAAAAACAAAATAGATTTTAACATAATCCATGGGATAAGAATAAAATCAAAAGAAAACTAAAAAAAACCTAATTTTATTAATATCGAGATATTTTGCACCCACTTCTTGTCCTCCCAGGACACCATCAAATGGGTCATTGACAACATAAGACCTGACATGTGTGATCAGCGACCATGATGAGAGAGTATAAAAATCATCATTAGGACTCCTTGACAATACTAAACATAAAGAATCGATTATATCCAGTTCAATATAATTATATAGTAATCAATTCAAAATAATAAAACCCAGTTATACAGAGGAAGGACACCATGCCACTAGGTGGTAAAAACCAACTTCTATGAACTAGATTCTGCTAGAATAAATTCTCATTCCAAGATAATCCACTCAATGATATATTCCATCATCAAATACACTCATACAAGAGGTCATGATCTTTGGGCCTCAGCCATGAATTCTCACTGGTCTTATAAGACGTTAATACTCATATATGAGATCACACCCATGACCATTAGAGGAAAACAAAAACCCAATATGGATCTACCCACTACATAAGAGATATTATTACAATAATAATATGAATCTACCTATATCAAAAGCTATATAGAGGATTAACATCCTTCTCAAGGAGGTCATGCTGATTCCACAAACCCCACCTATGGTATTAAAATTATATAGGACCACACTACAATCACATAGAGGGACTCTATAAACTCTATATGAGTCTCATCTTCTAGAGGGCATGAAAGTATTGATTTGTAGAATTAATGTCTCCTTATACCCTCAACAGAATAGAACAAGGGAAAAAATAAACCAATACTGGTATAGACTAAGGAAATGAATGGAAAACACAATAAAATTGGGTACATGACATGTACTAGTTGTACACAATATGTCCCTCCAACCCCAAGTCATATTGTTTAGTTCTTCCCAACACAAAATATAAATCTTCAAAAATACTGCTTGTAGGAATAATACACGACATGTGGAGATATCATGGAACCCTTCTTATGTTATCTAGCCATGCTCATGCACCACTGGTTGTTCCCATATACCAACCCGTGTACACGTGGTTGTGTCCGTGTACCTAGGATTCCCAGGCCCATGTATCCTATAAGATACATGTTGATCCACCGCAAACATTCCACAAGGCATGTGATAAGGTCACATAACATTTGATATTTACCTCTTATGAAAAACCTACTACTGCATGGGGGGGATACATTTCATGTAATTCATGATCATGTTTCATGTAACATGAGATTCTACCAATCCATAGGTTCATCCTCTATGTTATCCACCCCCTCACAAAATCCTCCATTATTGCAGTAGAAATTATATAATAGAGGTTGTTCAACCATTCAATCGTCAATCATTGGGATCCCTGTTCATATATACTCATAAAATACCATCATTGAGTCCTCCATAACCACTTTATGGGAAAACTAAAAAGAACAGAAACCACAAATCCATTCTTATTTGCCTCCAATCATTCTCCTTCATCATTCTTGCATGATCATCACATTGATCACAAATCTCTCTCGCAGTATCTATCGATTGCATTGATGAATGGTTGGGAAATGATCGATGTTCGGGTATTTATCAAACCATCATCCAAAGAAAGTTCCCATGATGAATATTCAAATAAGTGGGGGATAAATCCATAATCCATAAAATATGAGAATGAATACTATCCATTTTTAATCAATCACTAATTAATTTTCATTAAATTGATGAAAAAATATGGATAGATAAAAAATGAATAAAAAATAAATCCATAAATTTACATCTACCACAAATGCAAAAATGAATTCTTATTTATCAAATTAATCGATGTTAAAATTAGATTAATGAACGAGATGGATATTTACAAATCAAACACCCAACCAAGAGTTTAGATCAATCACAGATGTAAAACATTCATGTGTTTTCATCTTTGGTGAGATCCATGAACTTTAATGGTGCAATGATCCTCGATCCTAAATTGATCCAGTGTCTTCTTTTAATAATGCTCTCCAATGGTCCTCTAGGTCTCTAGGTTTAAGCGATCAACCCTAAGACATCGCTATAACTATATATTTTTAGAATATCTCAGAATATTCATTAAAATAATTAATTATTTTTATTTTATTAATTTTCATTCAGGAAAACTTTTTCAGAAATGTATGATGCTAAAAAATGTAATGTCATGCCTAAGAGAAAACCCACATTCTGAACTGAACTATGGCCTTGGATTTCTGATCTGGACCCATGTTCATCAGTTATTTCACTTTTTCAAGAAAATTACATGTGAAATATGTAAATATATTTAATATATTTTAACAATAAATTCCAGGAACACTAGGCCTCAGAATCTCACATCGTTTCAGCACCTCGCTCCAAAAATAATCAATGTTATATTAAAGATTTTTAAATGGAAAATATAAGTCATTAGATTATTCCACCAATTATATACAACACTGGTGGATAATGCACCATTAAAACCAAATTCTCATGTGGATGATAAACAAATATCATCAATCTCCTGGTTGCTGATATACAACCAATTATACCCAATGCAGTTGGAAAATGAACCATTAGAACCAACTCTTCTAGTGGATGATGAACATCCACCATTAATATCTATGTGGATTGTGAAGCAAAAACAAAAATATCATGGTATAATTTATACCATCAGTACCATAACCCAAGTGGTTGATAAATAGCTATGACTTCTCTCATAGTTGGATGGTATACCACCAACATGATTCCTCAGGTGGATGGCACACCATCATAAAAAAAACTAATTTAGATGATATAACACTATAGAAATTTCTCATTTAAAAGTACACCACTTACATAAATTTTTCAATGGATAATTTACTATTCGAACCACTATTACAAGTAGATGACATTCTACTGAAATGAAATCACAGGTGGAAAAGCTTCCACTATAAAATTTTCTTTATGAAAAATGAGGTGTCACCTACTTTATTTGGGTTTACTGGTCATAAATAACACAATATGTGTATATAAATTACCAACATTAAAACAAATAGTCATAATAGTTAATGTTTTATAAAATTTAATCAAAAAAGGATCTTGTAAATTTTTGACACTTAAAAGGGGTCTTTCTAATCATCTACAGACTCGCACCAAGGATCGTACCTAGGATAGCTTACCACAATCCAACTAAATACCCATGGAATTTCCTAACAGAGTATAATATAAGACTTTTTAGGAGGATCTTTGAGTCAAATCTCAAGTACATACACCCATCTCAATTCCAAATTCATAATTTCCCATTTAAAGTCACTTGAAAAATGGTCATTATCAACCATGGTTTCAATGGACACCACTTAAGATACATCTCACATGTCTGTCATGAATAATTTCTACTATAAGGATTGAAGGAATAAATTTAATTAATTTTTAGGGAATTCATATAAACTGGTTATTATATCATTTCATATGAAACATACAACATGAGTGAATATCAATAGGAATGTAAGGGACCACATATCTAAAAATTGGAGTTATCCCCTCAACAAACACTTGGCCACCAACACCCAAGATTTTCTGAGATGATTTAACTATCAATCACCTTTATGAGGTCCTAGATCCATCAATAATCATTTAAAATAATTCTAAATACATTATAATAAATTATAACCATTAAAACATAATTAACTCTCTGGAAAAAAATGAGTAATTTCTCATCTGATGGTATAAAAATGAAAAACCCAATCCAATGAAGTGCAGTCCACACCTGAGAATATTTCTAATTAAGGTCCTAATACTAAAAACCATCTATAAAAATAATTATTCTCAATTTCGTAAAAATACAATATAATTTAAGGTAGTAAATTATTCATAATGAAACAATGAAAACAATAATCATTTAACCTCATAAAACATACTCCAGATAAGACACATTAAAGGCCCATAATTCCAATACAATTCAACAATTATTTAGTAGAATCAGTATCAAATACCAACTCATTAACATTAATAATATTGATAGAAGTAAAGATGGAAATTTTGTAAGAAGAATTTAATATAAATCAACCTATTAAATGATTAATTCCCAAATAGACCAATTCAAGTCATCTAAAATGGAGGGGGAATTGTAGAAAGGGAGGCACTCCTCCTGACCATAAACCCAACCCAAAATAATGGGAACCCTATGGGGCATTATAGTAATAGGTTAAAATAGTGATTCTCTTCCCTACAAAAAATAGACCAAACAATAACGGGTACTCAGTGAACTTGTATTAACAACTTGATGATTCAAACTAGGGGCCTGCTCTCCTGACACCATTACTAGATACCTGATGATAGAAAAATGGGTATTAATTGATCACATATATCCACCATCATATATCATATGATCTCTGAAACCCCTTATAATCTCTATTGGAATCCTCTAACTGACATACCTCTGGAGAAACATCCTATTATCCATTTTAAACATATAAATTCAAATTAATTCTCTATATAAAATAAACAATCAAATCATCCCTAGTATTAAATTCTTCACAACCTGGACATTATATGACTCCACAAACATGAACTAGTGTGGGTCATTACAACCACACCTAAGAGTTATCAGCCCCAATACTTCTCCCTATTCATCTATCATATCTGCATCAATCTTTGAAAACATATACTTTTTCAAACATTGATTTCCCCTTAGTCTGGATCAAGTTGATACTAAACCTAAACTATTGAAACCCCTCAATCATTGAAACCTCCTTCTGTGATATATTAAAAATGTTTCCATCATCTAAGTGATGCACATTTCTTCTTATCATAGTCATTCTATATAATCAAAATTGATACAATTTTGTTGATACCCTACCACACCGAATACTTCTAAAAACCTAATAGTCCTGGAACTATGGAGTAGAATACTACTATTGAATCCATGATGATTCCTCCTTTTCAATGTAATTTGAGAATTATCAACTTATTAATTTTATACACCAGTTGTTGATTTATGTTTTTATATGGGACTATCACCTTCTTTGAAAAACGCCTTACAACCCCCATGACCTTTGGGACTAAATCCCACAAACCCATCCATGAGAATCAATTTGATTAAAAAATCTATACTACATTTCATAGGTCATCATACCTATCATGAGTACTAACATTCAAAATACATAGTCTCCCTATGAGTATATTTACCAAAAATTGTGCACAGATATTCCACGATACCATAATACAAAACTCATTTTCATTTATTTCCAAACATAACCTCATTACCTAATAATAGCAATCAATACCCTTATTTGAGGACATTCCATTTACTGAACATAATCTGGTCATTTTCTTATAAATTATAGTGAACAACCACAACCACTACAAATTCATTTTCTCTAATTAATACACACAGAACGCTTATATGTATCATACACGAACAAAGGGTAAAACCAAAATATTGTAATCATGTAATACAAACTATAAAATTTATCCACTTCATGATCAATGGTCACTATCTTGCATGAAATATTCCATTAATAGAGTCCTAATGTGTTCAATCCCTATATAGTGAATATGAAATTGTAGTTCCCTATGCAATTGCAACTCAATTTCATCGATGAACAAACACCAAAACATCTGGTCTGGATCAACTCATCAACACACAATTCTCACATTTCCACTTACAATGGTCTATGAATTCCCCGTTAATATGTTTATTATATTTCCAGATACGCACCCTTCACTATTAAGACAATTTTTATGTCCCATAAGACAACACAAAATCAATTATCCTTTATCATTCCATAAAATTATAGCATTACTTAATCCACTACAAAACTTAATGAATGAGTCCTCTCCTAGTGAATGAAGCATAACTAATCCTAAGTGAAAATATACCACAACTAATTGTACATAGGTGGATAATATATTAATATTACATAAACTTGTTGGATGGTGTAAAATTAATTCTATACACCTCAAGTGGATGATGAATTACCAGAACCCACTCTTCATGTAGATGATTCACCATAATCACATGTCTCTAGGTAAATGATAAACTATGAAATATACACACCATGGGTGGATGATGCACCACTATAATTAAATCCAATGGTAGAAGATAAACCACAATATTCAATATGATAGTGGAAAATTCACCACCAACATTAATATATGGGTAAAAGATATACCACCACTTTTCATCACTATGAGGAAAATTCAACACAATCATTAATGTCGTAGTAGATGATATTCCACTGGTACTAGCCATAAATTGGATGATACACAAATATAATTACTACCATGTGTGGATAGTATAACATTAACGTGAGTACTTATGTGTAAAATACACCACCATCACCCATTATGATGTGGATGATATACAACTAAGGTAAATTTTCAATTGGATGATGTATCACCAACATCAATTCACATGTGAAAAATGCCCCACCATTGCCACTATTCTAAGAGGATGACATACCATGAATATAACATCATAACTAGTAATGGTTCCACCATTAATTTATCCTCTTGATGAATGATTAATCACTATCTTATTTTAGGTGTATGTGCTACCAGCAAACCTGTAGAACCCTGATAATTTAATAGAACAGTATGACTAATATCATATACAACATGCAACACTGAGCATAAATTAACCAAAAAATATTATTATTAAACTATAAAAATCATAACCTTATTGTTGAATTGAAATATATTAATAGGAGTAACAACATAAAGAAATATATATATAATTTTCCTACATAACCCCAATGTATTTATTTATAATTTGTAATTAATCACTTAATTTTTTATAAAGTCATTTTATTCTTCAACATATTTTTCTTCAAAAGGATTTTAATATTTTTTTTATGAGAAAATATTTTAATTAATTTCATTTACATTTAGAAATTATATATTAAAAAAATATTTTATTGTTTAAACAAGCATATCATAACTATCTTAGGATTATATTTTGATATTTTTATGAAAATATTAACTTTCTATGAATAGTGAGTGTAAGAACCTAGATCTTCCTTTCAAGTATGTCCTTCTTTTTTCTGGAGTTTTTGAGAAAAATGGGTTTTCTAGAAATTTTTAAAGTATACGCCGTGTACTCAAAGTACACGGCCATGTGCTCCCTTGCCACTCGAAGCCGTGTGCTAGCCATGTCCGGGCCACACACACGGTGTGTAGAGGTGATGTGGCGGCCGCTTAAAGCGGAGTATGGAAAAACAGATTACACGCTGTGTACCACAGAATTACAAGCCATTTACTTTCTTTTTTTCATTAAACGCACTGGGGTCGCGCCTGACGGACAGAACACACCCCTTCTTCAGGTTCTTCGTCTGAGAGTGACCCGTACGGCTGTGATTCTTCTCAGGATTCTCAAGCTTCTGTCTGATCTCCGTTTCAGCCGCCATCGATTGCGTTGGAACCGCAGCAGTGATTTCTTCCTTCTCCAAGAGCTCTGTTTTCCAATTTTTCCTCTTTCTCAAGGTATCGTGGGTCGATCATTTTTGACGTTTTCTCAGATCCTCAACGTTCTAAGGAGAATCAATCATCGTGGTTCACGTATATCATTCTCCTAGGATCAAGGTAGGTGGTTTGTGCCTTTCTATAGGAAGTTTGTGAATATTTTGTAAAAATTCCCCCAATACCCCTGAACGGGGTATTGCGTGTTTCCTGTTTTTCCCTTCTTGTTTTCTTTCCTTGCTGATATGATTGTGTAGAGGTCATTGCTGGTGAATAGGGTAAATTTTATTATGCTCTGGATGTTTTTTCCATGCTTGTTTTTCTTGTTTGGCATTTTCTAGTTGCCATGCTTAGTTGTAGGATAGTGGAACTGTTGAACTGTTATGATTTTGTGCCTTATAATGATATCCAAGTAGTTCAAGAGGTTTACTTGTGGCGATACGTGTGCTATGAATGTTTATTTTACACAGGGCTACAAGAACCTAGTATAGTAGACCATAGGGAGAATGTATGTAAGGGTTTCTCCAGAGCGTCTTTAATTAAAATGCGAGACCACAGGGGGAACTGACGTTGATTGTTTCCTCAGAGAGTTTGTAGTTCCTCGATGTGGGCCACAAGGGGAATTGATGTTGAGTGCTTCCCCAGAGATCCTTTAACATGATACGAGACTATAGGGGGTATTGACGGTGAGTGCTTCCTCAGAGAGTCTATTCCTGAGCTGAAACAGAGGGGCGAGACTATGTGTGCTTCCCAGAGTGTTTCTAGTACTTGTATATTAAACCTTAGGGGTTAGACTGTGAGAACAACCCACATGTTACCTTTTTGTTCTACTTGATTGAGGGGTTTTTTCTTGTTTTAGATTATAATATAGAAACTGTGGATTGTTATTACTGTGTATTATCATGTTTACTGCTTACTGTTTACTACTTACTTTACATTACCTTCCATATATTCACTGACTGTTAAGCACAGATCTTTGGGTGGTTTCCTATTGGGACTTTGTCTCACACCCTGTTTGGGTCATGCTTTTGGGCCCAAACAAATTATATTATTGCAGGTATAGATAAGGGCAAGCACCCTTCAATGTCAGGTTCTTGTTTTCACTAGAGCTGGAGAGAATGGGACTAAGCCGAGGCTTGCGATGCTGAGGAGTTGCTCATCTATTTTTATTTTATACTTTGGTTTAGTACTGTATTCAACATTGTGACTTGTTTGGATGTTTTCCTATACATATGTGTATCATGCATCATTTACATATATTTCTGCTCCAGTTGTTAATTTATCATTCTTCCGCTGTTTACTCTTGTATGGATGTCTACTGCTTCCGCTGTTGTTGTTATTTGTTTTTTACTTCCACTGTGTACTCTTCCAATGAGGGAATAGTTTCCCCACTATCACACCCAAAGCCCTCGCAGCTAGTCGGCAGCCTCTGGTGTTTGGGGAAATGCACTTGAGGCCATGTGACCAACCGGGTACGGGGCACCACTGGGTAGCTTTCGGAACCGGGACATTACAAAGTGGTATCAGAGAGTTTCTCTTCTATTTATTTACTGTTTGGATCCTTTATCCAGGGATAGGACGGATTTAGTACTTGATAATAAGATGTGCCCGGGAGTAGCTAACCTGCATACATGGAAAAGCCTTACTACCTTGATTATTGTAGTTTTCTGGTTTTGAGATTATACGGTTGTTATGATTTCACCAAGAGTGATCCACATGCCTTGTGTTGTTACTGTTGTTACTATTCTGGTTCTATTTCTGTCACAACCCGATGAGATGAGGGTATGCCATTTCATGCATCATATAGGCACTTGTTAGAAATCACATGCCATGCATTCTTTCCATGCCATCTAGGGTGCATTAGCAATTTCATGTTGTTGTGATAGACTTTGTGTGGATTATGCATGCTGTTGTAATATATGCTTGATAGAATCTCTACAGTTTTATAGAAAGTTTGTTTGTTTTGTACCTTGTGTAAATGAACGCCAATTTTGGTTCTTGAGGTGTTTTGGGCCCTCTTTAATCAGAAATTGTTGAACCATTGACCTGTTTTTCCTTTTATGTGATTGTTTGGATGCCAAGCTTTGATTCGTGGGGAGTATGGGCCCTCACAGATCGGAATTGGGCACCTCTTTGCTTGTTTTTCAGTGTCTTCTGGGCTTCGGTGTAAATTCAGAGCTACTGCCCAGAAAACCCAGAATACACGGAGTGCACTTTATATATACACACTGTGTAGTTTTAAACCATGTCACTGACTGTGTGAGCAGAAACATGGGTTGTGAAAAACCTCTAGGAAGATGCCATGTAGTAGTGAGCGTGTACCCTGTTGTGTAACTAACAACACGGGTCGGGGAAGCTCGTGTCATACACGCCGTGTTTTGTATGAACACACCGTGTATCCTTGTCCTCAGTACCTGACCGTGTCATGAACCACATGTGTTGGTGTTCTCTTCTCTTATACATGCTGTGGTTGTTCAGAACACGCCGTGTAAGGGTCAGCCATTTATGTGGCCATGTTGCCAACAACACGGGTCGGGAAAATCTTCAAGTACATGGCGTGTTTGTTCGGAACACGCCATGTAGTCTCAGCCGTGTAGTCGACCATGTAACTAACAACATGGGTCATTGAAACCTTGTCTACTACACTCCATGTACATAAGGGAACACACCGTGTAGTCTCAGTTTAAGAACACCGTGTGGGTTAGCCATGCAAGGAGACACAGGCAGGGGAGTGGAGTTAAGTACATGTCGTGTAGGCTTTATACATGCCGTGTAGTCATGTTTTGTAAATCTTGAGTGTTTCTTTCTCCTGTTTCCGTTTTGTACTCCTTTGTTCTATGTCCTTGTTTTTCTAATCTAAGTTATACTTTTGTTCTTTCAGAGTCATGCCTCTGAGATGTACTTCGGTTGTTTGTCAGTTGTAAGGCAGTGATTAGATGCCAGAAATGGCTGATCAGGGACTTCTTGCTGATCCTCTAGTCGGGACAGCCTTGGAACTGACTGTTATACTAGTTGTAGGAGCTGATGCGCAGTTCAGGGAAGGCTTTATAAGGATGATGCAGTCCTTCCAGGGAGCACTTCCTCCTGCCACGTCTATGGAAGACTTGACGTGGGTTTTTCAGGAGCAGCATCCTCCCACTTTCTCGAGGGAAGGAAGACCAGAGGCTGCAGAGTCATGGCTAGAAGCCATGCTGACTATCTTCGAGCATCTGGAGACACCTCCAGAGAGGCGGGTCAAGCTCGCTACCTACATGCTCTGAGACTCTACCAAGAGGTGGTGGGACATGATCTCATAGGCGGGTCATCAGCATGTTATGGCTTGGGAGGAGTTCCAGCATGTGTTCTATGACTAATTCTATCAGGATACCCTGAGGGCTGATTGACCCCGGGAGTTCATGAGTCTAGAGTAGGGTACTCTTTCTTTCATGGAGTATTACTCTCGTTTCACCGAGCTGCAGTGTTTCACACCCCTCTGGGATGGAAGTGGGGTGTTCTTGGCAAGGAAGTTTGAGGATGGTCTCAGGCAGGAGATCCGCTCACAGGTTAATCTCTTCCAGTTGACTTACATCACTTCCATAATCAACCAGACACTGATTTCAGAGTGCAATCTGAGAGACTCTGGAGCTTCGAGCTAGAGCGGTTCTGCTTCCATAGCTAGTGTTCCTCCATTTGACAGTAGGAAGCGCAGTAGGGAGACTATGCGTAGTGATCCGAGGAGGCGAGATACATTTTCAGGTATCCAGGTAGTATGATACCAGTGTGGAAGGGTAAGGCACATGAGGTCACAGTGCCAGAGAGACCCAGTGGATTGCCGATCCTGCGGCAAGATGGGTTACCGTCAGCATTTCTGCCAGGTTTTCTCACTAGTAGCTGGTGACATGGGTTCTTCCAGGACTCATAATTCAGGAGTATCATCACTAGTTTCTCACCAGTTAGGTAACTTGAGTTCTTCGGGATGTTTGGGCCGAGGTGGAGGTCGAGGCTGTGGCATTCAGTCACCAGTCCTTCAGCACCAGTAGGGAGGATCATCTCAGAGTGGTCAGTCAGGGTCACAGGGTCGCGGGGAAGGCCAAACTTTTGTGGTAGAGAAGACCTATCAGGAGCAGGATCCCGTAACTTCTATCGTTCGAGGTACGATTTCAGTAGCCTCAGTTTTATCTTCAACCCTTTTCGATACTGGTGCTATGTATAACTTTATCTCTATTTCTATTGTGGAGATCCTTGGACTCTGTATCCTTTCTTAAGCCAACTTGTTGACACTGAACACACCTTTGGGGACAAGGATATCTAGTGTGCGTCAGTGCAGAGAGTGCCCTCTCTAGGTTGCAGGGTATCGTTTCTTATGGGATCTCTATGTCCTAGTGATGAAAGGATATGATGTCATTCTCAGAATGGACTAGTTGGTTCCCTTCCAGGCAATCGTCAACTGTTATCGCCGCATGGTGAGTTTCATCTCACCAGAGGGTGAATATTTTCTTCATAGAGGCGAATGGGATGTCCAGGCGAGTCGAGCAGGACTCGAGCATCATGGTCTAGGAAGGGTTATGGCCCATATTTCTAGTCTTTATCAGGATGATCAGGGGACTTCACAGTTGAACTTTCCACTAGTGGTGGATCGTTTCAGAGATGTCTTTCCAGAGGACTTTTTAGGTTTTCCTCTAGAGCGTGAGGTTGACTTCTCTATTGAGCTCGTGTCAGGAGTGTCACCAGTGTCCATTCCTCCCTATAGGATGGCTACACCTGAGTTTCATGAGCTCAAGAAGGAGTTGGAGGAGTTGCAGGTGAAGGGTTTCATCTAACCCAGTACTTCTCCTTGGGGTTTGCTTGTCTTGTTTGCGAATAAGGCAGATAGTACCCTTAGGATCTATGTGGATTATCGGAAGCTGATCCAGTTGACGGTCAAGAACCGATATCCCTTAACAAGGATTGATGATCTCTTCGATCTGCTTCAAGGAGCCCGTGTGTTCTCAAAGACCAATTTCAGGTATGTTTATCATCAGTTGTGTGTTAGACCATCAGATATACCTCTGACAGCCTTCAGGAGAAGGTATGGTATTTACAAGTATACGGTCATGCCGTTCGGTCTCATGAACGCGCCAATAGTTTTCATGGCATTGATGAACCTAGTGTTCCATCCTTACTTGGATTCCTTCGTCGTGGTCTTCATGGACGATATCTTGGTGTACTCTCACACACAAGACAACCATGCTACCCATCTTGATATCGTTCTGAGTACACTGAGAGAGAATAAGCTTTATTCTAAACTCTCGAAGTTCCACTTTTGGATGGACCAGATTCACTTCTTGGGTCACGTCATCTCGGAGGCAGAAGTATCTGTAGACCCATATAAAGTGAGAGATTTAGTTTCTTGGGAGCAACTGAAGAACGTCTTTGAGGTATGGAGTTTTTTAGGGTCGGATGGATACTACAGATACTTTATTCAGGACTTTTTACGCCCTGTAGCACCTTTTAAAGGTCTGACCAAGAAGGGGGAGATGTTCTTATGGTCAGTTTCTTGTGAGTCAGATTTTCAAGAGTTGAAGGGAAGGTTAACATCAGCACCGATACTAGTTTTTCCTGAGCCAGGCAAGATATATACTGTTTATTGTGATGCTTCAGGTATCGGGCTGGGCGCTGTGCTTATATAGGGAGATGGAGTCATTGTGTATGGGTCTCGGCAATTGAGGCCACACGAGAGGAACTACCCGACGCACGATCTGGAGTTGGCAGCTGTTGTTCAGGCCTTACACTGTTGGATAAACTATCTTCTGGGAGAGCACTTTGTGGTTCTCACCGACCACAATAGTCTCAAGTATATCTTCACTCAGCGTGATCTGAATCTGAGACAACGCAGGTGGGTCGAGTATCTTCAGTCTTTCGACTCCAAGATCACCTATACACCAGGAAAGGGCAACGTAGTGGAAGATGCGTTGAGCAGGAGAACTCAGATTCAAGTAGTTGAGGAGGCCAATAGAGAGTGAAAACTTATGGATCTGTTCTTTGAGATGCACTTGGAGGTGCATGACAGACAGGGATAGACTTTCATATCTTCTGTAGCTGTTACCTCTACGCTTCTTGATCGGGTACGAATGAGGCAACTATCAGACTCAGAAGGCTTAGTCCTGCGGGAGAGTGTGTCAGGAGAGGACCCTATGCCTAGATGGATAGTGGTCGAGGATGAGATCTTGTGTTTCCAGGGATGCGTATGGGTTCCAACAGACATACGTGAGGAGATGATGTGGGATTTCCATTCCCCAGTTTCGGCAGTTCATCCTAGAGTCACCAAGATGTATCAGGATCTTCATCGCCAGTATTGATGGCTAGGTATGAAGAAGGATATTGCTGGTTTCTTCTTGAGGTGTTCCACTTGTCAGTAGGTGAAGGTGGAGCATCAGAGACTAGAAGGCATTTTACAGAAGTTACCCATTTCAAAGTGGAAGGGGAATGATGTCACGATGGAATTTGTGGCTGGATTTCCGAGGTCACCTCAATGGAACGATGTTGTTTGGGTTGTCATTGATAGGCTCATGAAGGTTACCCACTTCTTAACGATCAAGGAAAACTTTAGTGTGGATGATCTAGGACAACTATACATTCAAGATATTGTACGTCTACATGGAGTTCCACACTCCATTGTTTCAGACAGGGATGTGCGCTTTACTTCTCAGTTCTGGCAGGGACTTCAGAAGGCCTTGGGTACATAGGTACTTTTGAGTACATCATACCATCCCCAGACTGATGGCCAGTCCGAGCATATGATCCAAGTGCTTGAGGATATGCTCCAAGATTGCATTCTCGAATTTGGTGGTTCTTGGGATAATCATATCCCTCTGGTGGAGTTATCCTACAACAACAGTTTTCAGGAGACTATTCAGATGGAACCTTATGAGGCTTTGTACGGTAGGCCATGCCGATCACCTTTATGCTGGCTGGAGGTAGGAGAGGAAGCTTTATTGGGACCTCGTCTTGCTTAGGAGACCTGAGAGCAGATAGAGTTGATTCGGAAGTGGATGTCTACAGCATAGTCTCGACAGAAGTCTTATGCTGATCAGTAGGGATGACCTCTGGGGTTCGAGGTCGGGAATTAGGTTTTCTTGCGTGTCGCACCGAGGTTGGGACACAAAAGGATTCAGAGACAGGGTAAGCATTCATCTCAGTACGTCGGTCCGTTTGAGGTATTGGAGAGAGTCGGGCCGGTTGCCTATCGGTTGTAGTTACCTCAGAGGTACCGGGCCATGAACAACGTCTTCCACATCTCTCAGCTCCAATGTTACTTTTCAGACCCATCTCATGTCTTTCAGCCCGAGGCGGTTGAGCTCAAATCAGATGCATCATTTTAGGAGAATCCTATCTGGATTGTTGATCGCAGTATGAAGGTTCTCCATGGGCGGTCTGTTCCTCTAGTATGGGTGCTATGGCAGTACGGATGAGTACAGGACAAGACCTTGGAGAGGGAGGCCGATGTATGATCGCAGTGGCTGGAGTTGTTTGGGATTTCTTCTTCTCCTCCTCGTTAGGGAAATTTGAGAATAAATTTCTTTAAGGGGGAAGTTTGTAAGAACCCAGATCTTCTTTTCTGGTATGTCTTTCCTTTTTCTGGAGTTTTTGAGAAAAATGGGTTTTTTTTGAAATTTTTGAAGTACAGGCCGTGTACTCCCTTGCCACTCGAAGCCGTGTGCTCACCGTGTCCGGGCCACACACACCATGTGTAGAGACGATGTGGAGCCCGCTTAAAGCGGAGTATGGAAAAACAGATTACACATTGTGTTCCCCAGAAGTATACGCCGTGTACTTTATTTTTTTCATTAAATGTACCGAGGTCGTGCCTAACTGACAGAACACACCCCTTCTTTAGGTTCTTCATCCGAGAGTGACCCGTACGACCGCGATTCTTCTCCGGATTCCTGAGATTTCGTCTGATCTCCATTTCAGCTGCCATCGATTGAATTGGAACCGCAGTAGTGATTTCTTCCCTCTCCTAGAGCTCCATTTTCCAATTTCTCCTCTTTCCAAAGGTATCATGGGTTGAGAATTTTTGAATTTTTCTCAGATCCTCAATGTTATAAAGAGAATCAATCATTGTGGTTTATGTATATCATTCTCCTAGCATCAAGGTAGGTGGTTGGTGACTTTTTGTAGGACGTCTGTGAATATTTTATGCAAATTCCACCAATACCCTTGAATGGGGTATTGCGTGTTTCATGTTTTCCCCTTGTTGTTTGCTTGCCTTGCTGATATGATTGTATAGAGGTCATTTCCGGTGAATAGGGTAAATTTTACTGTGCTCTGGAAGTTTTTCCATGCTTATTTTGCTTGTTTGGTGTTTTCTAGTTGCCATGCCTAGTTGTTGGATAGTGGAACTGTTGAACTGTTATGTTGTTGTGCCTTATAATGATAGCCAACTAGTTCATGAGTTTTACTTGGGGCGATACGTGCGCTATGCATGTTTATTTTACACAGGGCTGCGAGATCCTAATGTAGTGGACCATAGGGAGAATGGTCGTAAGGGATTCTCTAGAGTGTCTTTAATTATGATGCGAGACCACAGAGGGAATTGACATTCAATGCTTCCTCAGAGGGTATCTATTTCCTCGACGCGGGACACAGGGGGAATTGACGTTGAGTGCTTCCCCATAGAGCCTTTGGCACGATACGAGACTATAGGGGGAATTTATGGTGAGTGCTTTCTCAGAGAGTCTATTCCAGAGCTGAACCAGAGGGGCGAGACTGTGTGTGCTTCCCAGAGGGTTTCTAGTACTTGTAGGTTGAACCTTAGGGGTTAGACAGTGAGAACTACCCAGAGGTTACCTTTTTGTTCTACTTGCTTGAGTGGCTGTTTCTTGTTAAAGATTATATGCTAGAAACTGTGGATTGTTACTGTTGTGTATTATCTTGTTTACTGCTTATTATTTACTGCTTACTATACGTTACCTTCCATATATTCACTGACTGTTAGGCACAAATATTTGGGTGGTTGCCTATTGAGACTTTGTCTCACACCCTATTTGGGTCATGCTTTTGGGACCAAACAGATTATATTGTTGCAGGTATAGATAAGGGCAAGCACCCTTCAACTTCAGGTTCTTGTTTTCACTAGAGCTGGAGAACATGGGACCAAGCCAAGGCTTGCGATGCTGAGGAGTTGCTCATCTATTTTTCTTTTGTACTTTGGTTTAGTACTATATTCAGCATTGTTACTTGTTTGGCTATTTTCCTATACGTATGTGTACCATGCATCATTTACATTTATTTTTACTCTAGTTGTTTATTTATCAGTCTTCTGTTGTTTACTCTTGTATGGATGTCTACTTATTCTCCTATTGTTGTTATTTGTTTTTCTCTTCCGCTGTGTACTCTGCCAATGAGGATATAGTTTCCCCACTATCACACCCAAGGTCCTTGCTGCTAGTCGGCAGCCTCTGGCGTTCAGGGAAATGCGCTTGAGGCCACGTGACCAACCGGGTACGGGGCGCCTCTCGGTGGCTTCCGGAACCAGGACGTTACAGTGAGAAATGTGGATTTTAAAGAAAAATGTCTTTTCCATTAATTAATTTTAAAAGTAACATAGTGTCTTCAATTGATTTAAAAATTTAATTAGTTACTTTTAATTAAAATAATCCTATAAATTTCATTAGAATCAACATTATTATAATTTTTGGTATGAGAACATTTTAATACTCAATAATGCATTTTTATGGAAAAATGTATTTCTCCCTGTTGTGGGTTTATTTTAGATGTAATTTATTCCACTTATAGTAACTAGATTTTATAAATGGATTATTTATTTTTAATCTTCATTTTTAATTTTTCAATTATTTTACCTTTATTTTTTTCATAATGAATAGTACCTATGTAAATATTCATCTCCTATGTAAGTGTAAATCATGAAATTAAAGATAAAACTAATGTGATAGGACTTTGAAAATCAATCCAAAACAAATTATATTTATATTTTTCGAGTTCATTTTGAAAATAATCTTCCATTATTAAAAGATATTTAAATTTTCAATTCTTTTATTTTATAATGACATTAATATTATTTTTTTAATGAATAAATAAAAAATATCACTATCTCTATATTAATATATAATTTTTTTTCATGGGGATATAATGAGTTTCTCTTAGGTTATAAGATTTCATTGAAATATGAATGATTTTTTTTATTATGGAAATATATTTTTAATTCTTAGTGAAAAATTAGTTACATTAAGTTCTTATGAAACACGGACATGAGGCTTGTCCAATGAGTCTAAAAATAATGTAAATGGTTTTAAAAATATTAATATTTAAATAAATTGGGTTTATAATTGTATTTAAGGGTCTTTTCAGTTATATATAACATATTAGTGATTTTTTAATTTTTCTTATTCTAATTCCATTAAAATCTTGATGTATTTATTGTCAAACTATGTGGATAGTCTCAAAAATGACTTTTATGATATTTTATGTTAAATTATATTTTATTAAATGATTTATATTCTTGAAAAAATATAATTTTACAATTTAATTGGATATGGTTTATCATATCATCCATTTTCAATTTATTAGTCACTTTTTCTTTTATAGTAACTTTCCTAAACCCCTAAACTGTAAATAAACAATGTTATTACAACAATCATTAAAAGGGTAAATGGGATGGTTGAAACTAAGATATATGGGTTAAAATATCACCTAAACTTGTCTAAATTATATTTATGAGATTATTTTTACTCCTACTAATCATATCATCTAAATATATCAATTTAGATCCACTTGAACCGGAATATTAATATTACTTTAATAATTTATGTAATTACAAGGGTGCCCTTATCCTCTATTATATAAGGACACCACATATCCTCTATTATTCACACTTATTATACCACTTATCAAGAAAAATACCAATATTAATGTCTTATTAACTTATATACTTTGTAATTCTTTTTTTCATCTTAAAATAACATCTTTTGGGTCTTTAACAAGTGATCAATGAGATGTTATTCAAATAGGGGGTAATCATCTAAAAAAAGAATATTCATTATACTTATATTAAGAAATAAAAATTTAATTAACCATTAAAATATAATAATATTAGTATATCTCATATATAAAAAAATATGATAATTTAATGACCTTATTCATTTACATTTTCTGAATATGGGTAATGAATCATTGTTCATGTGAATGTGTAGATTACCACTATGAAGATATGTGTTTCTTTTTTCATTTGATAAATATATATTATATTCATAACCTAATTATTATTCTGGAAATATAATATATTACATTTTTTATTACCCTTCCACCCATTATAACATTATAGAATCTTGTGCATATGTATTAAATACCACCTCCACAAAGGGATGTGATCCATTTTTTCGCATCTTCCATTCAAGGGTTATTATAAAATTTTATATGATATGTCAAAATGATAGATATTTCATGAATAATTATTCTTGGGATCATTGACCATAGTTAACCCACCAATGTCATTTTATATTTATTAACTGAACATCCTCAAAACAAATAATGTTGACTTAACCGATTAATTAATAAAATATTTCATTAAAATATATAAAATAACTTGTTTAATGATAAATTAATAATCATTTAAAATTTATATAAAAAAGTAAATAATTATTTAATTTTTATTTTAAATTAGTCAAATTATATTTATAAAAATTATTGACTCTACGTAAGGGGTATCTTAACTTAGTTTCAATTAATTGGGTTATATTATACTTCATTAACAGTGTTATTCAAAGATTATGTGTAAATTTAACTCCAATTGGATTATTATTTTTTCAAATTGATTTTTTGGTTCTAAATTTATTATATAAATCCCATCATTTATTAATTTTAACTTTAATGATATGATCGTTGTAAGGATTATTCATCTCATTATTGTTTCTTTGAGACATGTGTGGTAATATGCACCAACATAATTTTATAAGATGTATATTCTTTCTATTGATATATTATATCACAAATAGAAGATTTATCTTGATATTTAAAGTTTCTTTTATTTTCTCTCTTTTATAGTATATTTATTCAAATGTTAAAAAATTTGAAATGGTTTTCATGGTCTCAATTTAAATTTATTGAGACTTAATTCATGTTATGCACCATGATTTATTTTTTTATTGTGTACATATTTTTCAATGAGTATGTTTTAACATACTATTTAATGGAAATTAATAATTTTAGACAATTATGTTATTTTTCTTAATTCAATTGATTTTTATCCAATAATTACCCCTTGTTGCATGTGTTTCTCTTCCAATACTTCCTTCTAAGAGATATATTTTTTTATTTGTGTACCTATATTCTTTTATTTGGTGTATACCTTTAATCTAGACATTTAATAACCTGAATTTTTTTATACTTAGGTTATTTTATGTGTCTTATTATATTTTTTCATTTAAATGGTTTTTTAAAGATTTTAATTTTTTTTAAATAGTGTTGTTTTATTGTTTTTAAGGACTTTTAACCAACATTTTCCTCTATGTTCATTATCATATTTCAATATTATTTTTTAAAAACATATATTAATTCCTAAATTTAATTTCCAGGAACATCTATCTTGTGTTAGATGTATTAAATGAAATTTTTTAGCATATTATATATGGATCACTTTTGAATATCATTGAAAATGTTTGAAACAAATAGTTATTTTTAAACATTATGACATAAACAGAGTTTCCTTCCATCAGAAACATTATCTTATTTTAATATTCCTTTGTAATGTTTTGTGGTTTCATTCAATGAAAATAGTTTTACCAATATTATATAAATTTTAAAATATATTACTATAGAAGGGTATTTTACCTTATCTAAAAATTAATTTTTGAAATGGTCATGTAATGGTATATTTATATATGTCAACATCCATTAATGATTCATATACTCTATTAGGAATATTATATTATGATGCCTTTAATATTCTATCTTTATATGAATTAAGGTAATTTTTCATTATGATATGGTCATGAAACAAGTTTTTTTATATGGTTGAATAGAGTTATAAAAAAATTAAAGTTGTTTTTAAAATTTTGATACTAAAAATATGAGCATCCTTGTGTTATAATCATTTATAGTGATTTGAAATTATTTATGATTACGGGTGACCTTGATATAGCTCATGATTATTTGTGATTGTGGTATAACTTATATGAAATTTTATCCTGATATAGCTCTCAATATAAAACGAGTAATGTTCTTTTGGTTTAATGGTAAGAATAATATAGTTAATCGGGGGTATTTCCTATGGATTTAAAGGGGTTACACTTATTTATGAGAAAAAGTGAACATGAGTGAAGAATATGATGTTTATAGATACTAATTCATTTTATATTTTCATTATATGAGTTATTAATGGATCATTCCATCAATAATGATTTTACATGGCTCAAGATTATTTTTTATTGTGATTTTTTCTACTGTTAATGCTTTAGGCTCTATCATATGTAAAATGACCTAGGTTTTCATTCTTATATTTTATTTTACATGAAATTTGAATATATAAGCATGCCCATATGCTCATATTTATCTTATCAAATATATTCATTTCTTAATGCTTATGGTTACACATACATGGAATGTGATATTAGCTTAATTATTTTCATTTCCAAGGGACATAATGACTGAGATTTTGTACAATATATTTATAATTTTTTTATGTGGGTGATTATGAAGATATAATGCGGGACAGAAAAATTGGGTATTGTTTAAAATATGTTCACATAAATACCCATATATCTTTATGTAAGAGTTTTTTAAAATTCCCTTAAATTATAAACCTAAAATGTCCTTGGGTATATAAGTGATCCAATATTTCTGTTTAATGTTTCATATTTTTGATGACTAAATTGGGTCATTTTTAATAGTATCAAAGATAGAAATTTTAAGATAATATTTTTAGTATCGAATTCGGGAGTGCTGGATCATGGTTTGTATAGTTCATTTTAGAGAAATGGTTAAGATAATTTTGGAGAATATTATGTTTTCATTTGAGGTTACCTTTAGAGTTACAGAAACCATTATGGGATTATAAGTCTATGTATGATAATAAGTTCAAAGTAATATATACCCTTTTATGTTTTATGTAATGGGGTTTTTAAGTGATTAATGGTATTTTGGGATATGTTCTATTATGTTGAAATACAAGTAACCCTTTGGTGAGTCATGTTATTTTAGATAAAGGATTATTTGGAAGAATGTTATTACACTATGTGAATGTAATCTAAATGGTATAGAAAGAATTTGAGGTCAATTTTTTATTATTAATGTTATTTCTATATAGGGTTAATTATTTTTGGAATTATTTAATTTGAACATGTGATATTATATTTTAATTTTTGTGATTAATGAATCATTTCATAAATTGAGTGTTTATTCAATTTGGGTATTATCTCACCTTTCTCTAACCTTTTTTGTTTTAGTAAATATATGAAGAATATTTTTCTATCCTCTTCTATATGTAACATCCAAGGTAAATAAATAAATATGACATTTTCATATTTATTAATATTTTTCAATTAAATATTAATTTTACATTAAAGGGGTTTCTTTGTTCGATGGGGTACCCGATACGCAACAACAGGTTTATTTGAAATCTTATGTTGCACACTAACAATATGATATTATTATTTTAAATGGTAGTTAATGCCTATCTGTTGTATTGGCGGGAATGAACAGAACCAACTAAAATATTATTATACATTTTTTTAAATGTTTTTACATTTATCCAGTAACAGTTAGAGGCTTAAAATGTGAATGAATCTAATTTTAAGTATAAAATGGTTTATTTACCACCTTTTAATGGTGAACTATCTTAAAATATAGTATTGGTCACTTTTATATGTTATATTTTACAAAATAAATTTCTTCTTCAGAATCTGGACATCAAAATTTACTTTTGGTATTTTTTTTGTATTTTTTTGATAAAAATCATTCTTTAATGAATAATAAAATATATTGTATTTTAATTCAAAACAAATTTTAATCTAATTTATTTATATGGTTAGATTATATTTTTACTTGTTTTTGAAGTGTAATTAGATTATATTTTTACCATTTAATCCAATTTTGGTCATTGGAATTAATCTCATTCAGAAATTGAACATAAACAAGTGTCAATATTTCAATAGATATTGTTTCTTAAAAACATGCTATTTGTTTTAACAATGGGAATTAATTTTAAATTAATAAATCCAACTTCTATGTTTTTAATTTTGTTAAATAGACATCATTTTATAATTCATAATTTCAAATATTTCTTAGGATGAATTTTTGGTATTTTTGTGAAAAATTTCAATTTTTGTTGAGTAGTGAAACCACTAAGCAGTAGTTAAAAAACTGTCTTTTTCATTTAAATGAAATTTTACAACTTTTTTGAATTTAATTTCAATAATCCGACATTAATCATTGTTATTATTAAGTAATATGTGGTTTAATAAGATAAAAATAATTTTTGGTGAATAGTAACTTTTGACTTTTATTTACCGCTGTTAAAGGTAAATAGTGTAATTCAAGGTAAAAAGAATATCATAATAATAAAAAATTACATTAAAACTTCTACTATCTTTATTTTATGAGTCATGGAAGACCATGGGAATCCTTGGGTCTATTTTGGGACCCCATGGAGCCACTTAAGAGTGATAATGACACTCTATTTTAATTAACTTAAAGTATAGACAAAAATGACATAAACAAATATATTTTAGTAAATTAATTTTTACATAGGGTTATATAAGTTAAATTTTAAAATATAAATATTATTTGGAAAGATAAAAATATTTCCTACATTATGGTATTTTTTTATAATTTTTAGACATCAAAGAAATTAAATTATGTATGACACAATAATGATGCAGTGTTTACCTCATTAATAAATGATTTGAATAAATAAGATTGTAAAGATTTAAATAATATCCAAAACCTGTCCAATTCCTATTGGATAAATTTATTTATACCATCATACATCTTATCTTTGACAAAAATTAGTTTTTGACATTGAGAAACCGAAAATTACAATGTAATAAAATAATATTTCCACACTTTTCTAAAGATCCCCTCCCCTCTCCTTATAAAAAGCCCTCACCTATAACCAATTATTTAAACCTATTAAGCCCCTTGGCTCACCAAAAATCTAGAAAATTAATCTCACTACATCCCTCTACTCCTTCTAGATGTCTTAACATAGGAATAAATCACTTTAACAACCCTTTGGTTCAAACCAAAGGGAGTTACCTGAATTAAAGGTAACAGTTTCTCTTAAATTATTTTGTTTTATTTTTGTTTTATTTTACTTCTCCAACCCCATAAAATATTTTTATTACTTTATTTTATAAAAAATTAGTATCATAAATATACTAGTTTGTTTTTATGAGAATTATTTGAACTACACTAACACACGCCTCCATCTAATGGGTAAAGAACATCTTGTTTCTATGGACGGCGAACTACTGCCTCACGAAATGATGATTTTTTAAATATCTCCAACTGACTATCATGGTGTCTATTATGATGGAAATATATTTATATATTATATATATTATATTTATATTTTTTCTATGCTTCTGTATTTTTCATTTATATAATACCTTTACGGTTTTCATAGTGGGTAAATAAGATAATCTCATTTGAAAAAGTGCGGACTACCGCCCCCGCAAAGTGATATGACTCATTCATGCATTATGTGGAACATATAAGGGGTAGATTTAATGAAATTATATATTATATTATACTGTAATTATAATATACTTATATATCATTAAATTTTCATTCAATTACAATATGAAATAGAAATGGAAGTATCGTTCATGCGTACGCACGACTTACTGTCTCCATGAACAATGCATTTCATTTCTTATATCCAAATGTTATGTACTATTATAAATACATGTATATACTGGATATATATAATATATATTATATCTAAATCATGAATATCATTATTCTTATAATGAACTTTTGACCAAATAAACAATTTGTAATTATAAGAAGTCCATTTTTGACTCAAGTACCAAATATCGACAAAATGACCATTATTAACTTAAATGATTACATAATGATTAAAATATAATAATAATTGATATAAAAATAAATAATAATCTTTAAAAAGGTTCTTAATCAAGTATAAATTGTCTTTATTTTATTATTTAGTTTATTAAAAAACGAATGGGCCAAGTCAGACACGAGGTAAGGGACTTCATCTCAATCTCCTTTCATTGAGGCATATATTGTTTTATACATGGATTTCTTTAATACTTTGTATAAACACCTTTGAATTTTTATTTCATTCAAAGGGAATCTTTTTCTATGAAGCGTTTTACTAAACGACAAAAAATAATGTTAATTTTTAACGTAAGTAGTGATAACGACCTTTCCACCACCACAAGTATTATTTTATCTTTGACTTCCTTAACAGGCTATAACGTTTTTAAAAGGAAAATAAATACGATTTACTTTTTTATGAATTTTGGTATTGAAAATGGTTTGGATAATGGATTTGTTATGTCAATATATTAAAGTGTTATATTGTGATTGAAATGTGTAAATGTTTTCTTTCCTTTATATTTGTTGTATGTGTTATGATTTAATAATGGTACAACTAAATTTGAGAGGTGGTTACATGATAAACCAAATGATGGGTGGTGTCGTGATAAAATAGGACATGTGGTTATGATATATCCTCCAATGCATTGGGTATGGAAGTTGGCAGTATGGCTATTTTATTTAGTGATATCTGTGGAAGTTGACGTATGGTTATTTCATTTAAGTATGTTTATGTCCCAAGATACCTTTATATTTTATGTGTTCTTTATATGGGTTTTATGGTAATATTATGGTTATAAAAGGGTAATCAATGATTTTTATTTAGTGAATATTATTTACTACTTCGTAATGGTGAAAAGTATTACTTATGATAAATTATTTGTGGTTTTATTGTTGGTTTAAAAAACTAATAGTTTTCCTTATTTGTGTATCCCTTACTATGTTTTTTATGCTCATCCCATGTTTTTGAAATGTTTTTCATATAACTTAAAGTGGAATATGGTCAAGGGTGGGATCATGGAAAAGTTATGCTGCCTAAAACGTGGAACTAGACATGAATCTTTTTTTAAGAATTTTTTTTTTGTGAAAAAATGGAAACTTGGTAGATGTGTTTATATGTAATATTAAAGTTTTTATGTATACGTTATGACCTAATTCTCTAAATCACTAAACTAGAAAAGATCCTCAATGTGAATTATTAACATAATTCAAGAATATGAAAATTTTAATGTCGGGTCCTTATAGTTGGTATCAGAGGTCGGTTTAGACAACTTTAGGATTTAGAATATTGTTAAATTAATATCCATAAATAAATTTATTATAATATTGAAATGATATAGAATTTACATAATACCATGTTACACCGCCTAAAAAAATTTTGTGTTCAGAATGGTTTTCGTAGAGGAAATAGGGATGTTGTGTTGTGAAGGCATACAGATGGAAATGACCTTCCAAATCTACATCCTAAGATGGACAGAATCATAATTGAATAGTTTTTTTTTCTAGTGGTGGTTCTGTTGGATCAAGTGATAGTTAGTGGTTGTGTTTAATGATGATATCTTGGTTTGTTAAAAAATTAAAGAGGATCATGAAATTCATTTAAGGGTTTTTTTGAAAACCTTACAAAAATGTATGGGAAATTAAACAAGTGTGAGTTTTGGTTACAATAAATTTTCTTCCTTGATCACATTGTTTAAAAAATGTCATAATTGTTGATCCTGTTAAATCGAAGGTTGTTTATAAATGGATAAAACCCACAAATATAACCGAGATACATAGTTTTCTTGTTTTGGCATGTTATTACTGGAGGTTTGTTGAGAACTTTTCATGCTTATCTAGTCCAATGACTAAGTTAACTTGAAAAGGTGTTAAGTTCATTTATACAAAAGAATGTGATGATTGTTTTTAGGAATTGAATAGAATATTTTTGAATGCTCGTGTTTTGGCATTACCTTCCAGAAATGGTGAGTTTTTTATTTATAGTGATGCATCATTAAAAGGACTTGGTTGTCTTCTTATGTATAATCATTAGGTAATTTCTTATGCTTCACGTCAGTTGAAACCTTATGAGTTAAATTACCTTACACATGATTTAAATTTAGCTTCTATTTTTTTGCATTAAAATTTTGGAGGCATCATTTATATGGAATAAAATGTGAAATAGATATTGACCATAAATGTTTGAAGTATATATTCACTCAAAAATAATTTTACATGAGACAGAGGAGATGGTTGGAATTAATCAAGGATTACGAATGCATGATTCATTACCATCTTGTAAAATAAAATATAGTGTTTGATGCTTTGATTCGAAAAAGTAATGCTTCATTAACCATGATACATTTGGAACGAGATCCCTTGTTTTTTGATTTGATGAACTTTGTCATAGAAGTTGGTGGTGCAGAAAATTACTCTGTTTTGTTTTAGGTGTCAGTGGAATCATCTCTATCATATAGAATTAAGCAATCATAGAAAGAAGACAATGAGTTATAGAAAAAGGTAGATTTGGTTCATAAGGGTAAGTTTCTTGAATTTATCATTTATAATGATTGTGTTTTTTGGTTTGGGAATAGATTATGGGTGCCTTGTGATTCACAGGTGAAGAATGAGTTGTTATGTGAAGCTCATAGTTCCCCGTTTTTAGTTCATATTGGTAGTACTAAGATGTACAAAGATCTTTGAGAGTATTACTGGTGGGATTGAATGAAAAGAGATATTATTTATTTTACTAGGTAGTGTTTGACATGTCAGCAGGTTAAAGCAGATCAACAGTTACCAAAAGGAATGATTCAGTCTTTATCGGTTCCAGAGTGGAAATGGGAAAGTATATCCATGGGCTTCATTGTGGGATTACAAAAGACATCTTGAGGTAATAATGAAATCTAGGTTATTGTTTATCGATTGACTAAATCTGCTCATTTTATTCCTATTAGAGATACGATATCTCTAGATCAACTTTATCAGTTTTATGTTAAAGAGATAGTAAGGTTGCATGGTGTTCCCTTCTTCATAATATTTTATCGTGATCCTAGGTTTACTTATAACTTTTGGAAAGGCCTTTACAAGTCATTGGGTACTGAATTAAATTTTAGTACAACTTTTCACCCACAATCAGATGGGTAGTTAGAACGAACCATCCAGACCTTGGAAGATATGTTACGTTCTTGGTCGATAGATTACCATGGATGTTTGGACCAACATATTTCTTTGGTTTAATTTTTTTATAATAACAACTTTCATTCTAGTATACAGATGGTGCCTTTTGAGGCATTATATGGAAAGCATTGTTGAACACTATCTTTTTAAGATGAAGTAGGTGAAAGGAAGATGATGGGATCAGAATTAGAAGAAGATATGGAAGAAAAAAGTTCAATTGATTAAGAAGTACATGAGAACAGCTCAGAGTAGGCAGAAAATTTATGCGGATAACTCAAAGAAGGATCTTTCTTTTGAGGTAGTTGAACATGTCTTTTTCAAATTTTTTCCATGGAAAAGTGTGATGCGTTTTAGAAAGAAGCGAATGTTGAGTCTGAGGTTCATTGGACCTTAGGAAATCCTGGAGAAAGTTGGATCAGTTGCATACATAGTGGAATTACCTCCGAGTTTGTCCTATGTAAACAATGTTTTTTAAGTTTAAATGTTGAGAAAGTAAATGCAACATCCATCTCATGTTTTAAGTCCAGAGGTAGTTTAGTTGGAAGCGAATATATCTTTTTTGGAACAACCTATCTAGATTCTTGACCGCATAGAGAAAGTGTTGCGGAATAAGGTAATTCACCAGATAAAGGGTTTTTTGAAAAACCATATGGTTGAAGAGGCAACCTGGGAATCTGAAAATTCTATGAGGGATAAATAACCATATTTATTTGAAAAGTGAATAAATTGAGAGGAAATAATTTCTAAAAGGGGGAAGGATGTAACATCCCATGTAAATAATGAAATATAACATTTTTATATTTATTAATATCTATGAATTAAATATTAATTTTACTTTAAAGGGTCTTCTATGTTTGATAGCGTACCCGATACGCAACAATGGGTTTCTTTGAAATCTTACATTGCACACTAATAATATAATATTATTATTTAAAATGGTAGTTAACGCCTAGTCTTTGTATTGAAGGAAATTAATAGAACTAACAAAAATATGATTATACATGTTTGTTAATTTTTTTTACATTTATCCAATAAAAGTTAGAGGCTTAAATTGTGAATGAATCTAATTTTCAGCATAAAATGTTTGATTTACCATCTTTTAATGGAGAACTCTCATTAAATGTAGTTTTAGAAACTTTTATATATTCTATTTGACCAAATAAAATTCTTCTTAGAACTGGGAAATCAAAATTTACTTTGGGTAAATTTTTGGTATTTTTCTGATAAAATTATTTTCTTAATGAATAGTGAAACATACTATTTTTTAATTAAAAAACGCCTTTAAATCTAATTTATTTATATGGTTATATTATCTTTTTAATTGGTTTTAAAGTTAAATTAGATTATATGTTAAATATTTAATCCAATGTTGGTCAATAGAATTAATTTCATTTTAAAATTGGACATAAAAAAGTGTCAATCTTTTGATAGATATTGTTTCATAAAAACACCCTATTGGTTTTGAAAACATAAATTAATTTTAAATTAATTAATCCAAATTCTATGTTTTGAATTTTTTAAAATAGACATCATTTTTTAATTCAGAATATCAAATACATCTTAGGATGAATATTTCGTATTTGTTCTGAAAAACTTCGATTTTTGATGAATAGTGAAACCACTAAGTAATAGCTAAAAAACTGATTTTTTCATTTAAAAGAAAATTTACCACTTATGTGAATTGAATTTCAAAAATCTGACATACATGGTTGTTATTAATAAGTAAAATTTGTTTCAATAAGATGAAAATTATTTTTAGAGAATAGTAACTTTTGACTTTTATTTACCGCGGTTACAGGTAAATAGGGTAGTTTAAGGTAAAAATAATATCATAATAATACAAAATTACCTTACCACTTGTCCTAACCTTATTGGATGAGTCATGTCCGACCATGGGAATACTTGGGTATATTTTGGGAGCCCATGGAGCCACATAAGATTGATAATGACACTCTATGTTAATTAACTTAATGTAAAGACAAAAATGAAATAAAAAATATTTTAGTAAATTAATTTTTACATAGAGTTATATAAGTTATATTTTACACTATAAATTTTATTTGGAAATCTAAAACGGTTTTCTACATTATGGTATTTTTTATAATTTTGAGACATCAAATAAATTAAATTATGTATGACAATAATGAAGCAATGTTTAACTCATTAATAAATGATTTCTATAAATTAGATTATAAAGATTAAAATAATATTCAAAACCTGTCCAATTCCTATTGGATGATTTTATTTCTACCATGAGTCATCATATGTTTGACTTTAATTATTTTTTTACCTTTAGAAACCTAAAATCAGTATGTAAAAAAAATAATATTTTCACACTTTCCTAAAGACCCCCTCCGCCCCTTATAAAAACACCTCACCTCTAACACATTCATTACACCTATAAAGCCCCTTAGAACAACCAAACTCTACCCAATTATGGTCCCTAAATACCTATTCTACTTCAAGAATCCTTACCTTAGGCAGAAGGAACATCAAAAAACTATTTTGTTTCAAACCAAAGTGAGTTACCTGAATTAAAGGCAACAGTTTCTCTGAAATTATTTTGTTTTATTTTACATATCCAACCCCATAAACTCTTTTTATTCCTTTATATTATAATAACAGTAGTATAATAAATATACTAAGTTATTTTTATTAATTGGTTTCTAACTACACTTACACACACCTCTATTGAATGGGTAAAGAACATACTTTTTATGTGGATAGTGAACTACTGCCTCAAGAAATGATGATTATTCAAATATATCCAACCGCCTCTCATGGTGGCCATTATGATGTCACTATATTTATATATGATATATATTATACTTATATTATTTCAATTCTTATGTATTTTTCATTTATATAATACCTTTATGGTTTCCATAGTGGGTAAATATGATAATTTTTTTGAGGAAGTGCAGATTACCACCCCCTCAAAGTGATATGACTCGTTCATTCCTTATATGGATAGTAAAAAGGGTAGAGTTAATGAAATTATTTATGATATTATACTATAATTATAATATATTTATTTATCATTACGTTTTCATTCTATTTCAATACAAAATAGAAATGAAAGTAGTGATCATGCGTACGTACGGCTTACAATCCCCATGAACGGTGCATTTCATTTATTATATCCAAATGTCATGTAATATTATAAATACATGTATATACTGGATATATATGATATATAAATCATGAATATCATTATTGATATAATTAACTTTTGACCACATGAACAACTTGTAATTATAAGAAGTTTATTTTTGACTCAAGTACCAAATATCAACAAAATGAAAATTATTAACTTAAATGATTACATAATGTTTATAACAAGGTAATAATTGATATAAAATCAATAATAAACTTGAAAAATGTTCTTAAACAAGTAGAAATAAAATTAGGTTTCTTATTCAGAAGATTAAATAATGACCGGGTCATATAAGACATGAGGTAAGGGACTTCGTCTCAATCTCCTTTCATTGAAACATATATTGTTTTATACACGACATTCTTTTATACATTGTATAAACACCCTTGAATTTTAATTTAATTAAAAGGGAATCTAAATCTACAAAGAGTTTAACTAAATGTCAAAAAAAGAGTGTTAATTTTTATTATAAGTGGTGACAATGGCCTTTCTGTCGCCATGAGTATTATTTGATCTTTGGATTCTTAACAAGCCATAATGTTTTTAAAATGAAAGTAAATAATATATTCTCTTTCATGTATTTTGGTATTGAAAATGGGTTTTTAATGGATTTGTTATGTCAATATATTTAAGTGATATATATTGATTGAAATGTGGAAATGTTTTTTTCCTTTATATTTTTTGAATGTGTTATGATTTTATCATGGTACTTGGACATTTGACAGGTGGTTACGTGATAAACGAAATGATGGGTGGTGCCGTGATAAATTAGGATGTGTGGTAATGTTATAACCTCGAACTCATTGGTTATGTAATTTGGTTGTATGGCTATTCAATTTAGAGATATGTGTGGAAGTCGACCATATGTTGATTCTATTTATGTATGTTTATGTCCCAAGTTACCTTTATATGTTATGTGTCTCTTATATGGGTTTTATGGTAATATTTCTATTATAAAAGGGTAATAATTTATCTTTTATTCGGTGACGAGTATTTAATGCACCATAAAGGTTAAAAATATTACTTATGATAAGTAATTCATGGTTTAATTGTTGTTTTAAAAAACTAATAGTTTTCCTTATTTGTGTATCCCTTACTAAGATTTTTATGCTCATCCAATATTTTTGAAATGTTTTTCACTATAAATGAAGTGGAATAGGGTCAAGGATGGGGTCAAGGAAAAGTCATGCTATCTAAAACATGGAACTAGACATGTATCTTTTTTTAAGAATTTATTTTCTGTTAAAAAATGGAAACTGGGTATATGTGTCCACATGTAATATTCAAGTTGTTATGTATATTTTATGACCTAATTCTATGAAGCTCTAAACCTGAAAAAATCCTTAATGTGAATTATTAACTTAATTCAAGAATATGCAATGTTTAAGGTCGGGTCCTTATAATATAACTCATGGTCATTTAATAGATGATTATAGTGATTCATGAATTAAACATCCATACTCAACATGTATAGTAAAAAATGACATAAAAGAGGAAATTTATTGAATCATGCAACCAAAGAATGAAATTTCATTTATTGATTTATAGAAAACAAAGTATGAATATTTAATTATGTTCATGATCACAATTATAAATGAATTCCTATACTCTATGAAAATGATCTTGAGAAAAATATTATCACATTTATTTCATTTCATATAAATTGATGGGATTTTGACAACCCATTGGTTTATAGTTTTTTGGCCACTTAATTTATCAAGAACATTAAGATTCTTGTGATCAAATCTCAATGCAGTTCCCAATTATTATTTGGAAATTAATTATTACTTCCATGTTCATATATTAATTTGAAACTAATTTCTCATATTTGGGAATTTTTCATTAGTAATCACCTTTATATTTCCATTTAACTATTTTCCAATGTAAGTTTTATTAACCATTTTTGTTATATGGGTTTTCAATAAAGGTAATTTAATTTCATAATCCCTTAATTAGAGAGATAAAGTTAAAATTATGAGGATTAAAGTTATTAAAGTGGGTAGAATATAATGCACTGATATTTTTAGAGAACATAATTTTCTAAGAGTATAAGACATTCCACAATGAGATTAAAAAAATAAGGAAATATAATTATTTAAATATATTAGCAATAGTTAATGTTTCTAGGGATCATTAAACCACTGATAGTGGAGGTATAATCATTGGTACTATTTAAATTTTTTTACCTTATGAGATTTAATACATAAAACTTATTAGAGTTATTTTTGTTAAAAACATGTAACAAACACACAAGATGAAAATATAGAAATTAAATAAGGGATGAAAGATTTACATGGTTTGTGATCATTGATAAAACCAATATCATTTACATGCCCCTCCATGGGTTCATGTAAATTAACTATTAGAAGTAATTGGATATATCTTTTTAGCCAATGAAAATTAGAATCATATCTCATGATAGGTTTGATTGTCCTAACATATAATGGTTTAAAAGATTTATTTCAAAATGGTGTCACAAAAATACATTAAATTTTTTAAATCTTCTCTAGAAATATTCATTCATTATTCTAGATCATTTTATTTCCTTAGCCTGGTAGATTTTCATCTAGTTTGATTCACTAAAAACATATTCTTGGTATAAAAAAGTCTATTTAATTAGAATAATCTAGTACCATAGAACATTGAAAAAATAATCTATCTAATGTATTTTAAAATAATTTTAATTAAATATATTTCTCATACTATTTATTTTATATCAATTTATTTAGAAATCATCATCCCAAAATTTATATTCCATTGAAACACACTTCTTACATAACATCAGTAGTGCTTCATATTATGCGAAAAAGGGAACCATATCAATTACTGATGTAATTTTTCACCCCTATCTGTGGTTTCCCTTATAATATAAATAGAAGGAAACCCTTTTAGTATTAATATTCCCTAAAATTCACAATTCTAAATTTCACACATATTTTTATTTCACATCGATGCTTCTTATCTCTTCTAGGAATAACATGAATATTTTTAATTTCATCATCATTTCCTTCCTTTCCCAAATTTCTTTAACCTAGTATGTTAAATAATTTTTAAAAACATAATAACTTATGTTTGATATTAACACACTTGAAGAACCAAAATCATCATCATCACATTTTTAGGGTATTTACATTGATTTCTATAAATATCCTGTAACTTAATCCAAAAAATATTTGTCTGATGTCTCCTTTAGAGAAATAATTATTCTGGTGAGTTGTTTTTTGTTGACATGGTTAGAAAAACATTTCCAAAATCCATTTTTATTATCTCTGAAACTCACATTATATTTGGATGATGTCCTTTATAAATATTTATATCTGATTGACTTGTGTTTCTTTAACAGATCATTTTTATTCTACTCAAACAATAAACATCAGTTTTAAAGGAATTTTTATGAAATAGAATTAATAATAAAACAAACTTATTTATGAATTCACAACATAAACATTTAATCATCTCAAAAAAAGACACCACTTAGTCAAACATTGGAAAATCTCTCAACCCATTTCTCTAGTCCCATCTAAAAACTACTGAAAAATATTCTGAAGATGGTTGACTACATTGGTGAAACTTCTAAAAACATCAATCTCAAGAAGAATTATTCAAATAAATTTTTTTTCTTCAACTATGATTTTTAATCCTTTATGTTTATGACATAATTGAAAATTTATTTTACAATTTTTAAAACTAATAAAACTCATCAATGAAACATCAACCGACCATATTTTTTGATGTTCAGAGTACAAAATTTCTTATTGAATGCTTGTCTAATTTTATCATTCTATTGACCCTAACAAACTATTCTTTTACAAAATAAAATTTAGTCTATCTAATTTGAAAATTTTTAATTCTATATTTCATACAACATCTCTAAAAAATATTCAGTTTGAAAATATTTTTACAAAATGTTCCTAAAACAAATAGTTTCATTACAATCTCGTTGGTAAAATTACTGACATCCTCTTCATACAAAAACTCCATCCAAAAAGTTTTTTTGTTGATCATTGTTTACCATACTCACTATAAAAACTTCTCTATTTGACCATTTTCTTTCCCTTATTTTAGACTTCTAAAAATTATGCACAAATTTCTTTTCTGGAAATAAAATTCAAGAACATCTTTATTTATTTTACATTATGGTTTTCTAGAGTATTTCTATCACACTTTACTTTACAGAAATAGTCACATGGTCACCTACATTACTATTATTAAAACAAATCCTGGAATTTTTTTCAATATTTTTTTCTTGATAATTTTTTTCTGAAAACAAAATTTTTTAAATTTTGAAAAAATAATGTTCATTTAACTTACTATCCATAAATTCATCTTGTATCATGGCTATTATTATGTTCAGATATATAATCAAACATCAATTAATCATTTTACTTATTTAAAAAGAATTTTAACATAAATCTTAATGTCATTATTCTCTATATTCTTCATAACTATACTTTTCTTAACTTTTGTTAACTCTTTTTTTCTTATTTTAAAAAAACATTCATAACAAAAAAATATTGATAGAAAATAAAAAAAACATTTTCAGAAACAATAAAAAAGGTTCTTAAATAACATATCCTATAAATTAGTGTAGTTGAATAATAGTAACTAAATTATGAAATATTTATAAAATAGGCATGCCCTGCTAAAATGGTTTTTATTACTTCATAGGATATAGAAGTAAATTTTTAGTAAACTATATTTATTCATCAAATATATATTTTCCTAAAACATGGTATTTATTTCTTTTTGTGGGTGAAAAATTTAATTAATTTCTATAAATTTTAGAAATTTTATTTGATTTAAAGGATATATTTTTTCAAATATTCATATCCAAATTACATAAGGATGATATTTTTAAATTTTTGTAAAAACATTAATTTTTTAGTGAATATTTAAAAAATAATGATTTTCTCTAAAACTGTATTTTCCATTCAGGTATTCAAAAAGTATAATTTGATTTTGAATTTATTTTAAAACATAAATTGTTCCTTTTTAATAAACACAATAAATGTAATTTTATTTACGTATTCATTTTTATTAGTTCTGGTATAAAAACATATTCATACAGAAAATGAGTTCTTTTTGGAATTTTATTTTATCATGATATGCATGTTTATTTTATTAGTTATATTTTCCACTTATAATATATGAATTTGATCTAATTAATTTAATATTTTAATATTAATTTATAAATTTTTAAAATATTATGATTATATTTATTTATGCAAGTGAATAGTAAACGAGGTAAATATTTCTCACCTATATAAAGGTAAACCAGGTGATTAATTTTAAATATATTTTCATAAGGATTTAAAAAAGAAATAAATGTGCTAAAAATTTCTATTTTATTATCTTATTTTGACCATAATCATTCGAAATTCATGTATTTTATAATTTGGTGTTATTTTCGTCGATAATGGCCTTAATTTTATTTTAATTAAAAAATAAATACAAAATTTCACCCTATTTGTTTTCAAATCAATAATATTATTTTCATAATGGTAACTCATATATATATATATTTCTTTTAAAGAATAAGTTTTTTTATTGTAGGAGTTTATTTTAATTGTTTACTGATGAAATAGTTACATTAAACCCATATACAATGCTTACACAATTCTTATGAATGTAGTTATAAAATAAAGTGAATGATTTCTAAAAACATTAAAATTAATACAAAGTTCATGAAATTTTATTAACTAAAAAAATATAAATAAAACATGTTAGTTAATATTTATGATTTTATATTCAAATTACATTACTATCTTAACTCATTGAGTTAAATCAATGTAAATAGTCAAGAAAATGACTTTACTCATATTCCATGTTAAAAAAATTATTAAAAAATTTAATGTTCAAAAAAATATCATTGTACAATTTAAGGGGATATAGCATAGTATATCAACCAATGTATATCTTATGGATAAAGTTTCATTTTATATTAAATTTCATGACCCCTAAAGAATAAAAAAACATTGTTGTCATGAAAATCCTTAAAAGGAATAATAGAGAGTTAAAACTAAACATAAGGGGTAAAAAATCACCAAAACATGTCTAAATTTTAATTTTTGAGATTATTTAGACTCATAATCATACTATCCTATAAATATATCAAATTGGATCCACTTGAACAAGACCATTAATTTTAATTTAATAATTTAATTAATTTTGAGGCTTCCCCCGCTTTACTCTTATATATGGTCACTGCCTCACCCATATTCCTCAAACTAATATAACCACTTTTCTAAAATCCTTACATTCAAATAATAGTATTAAATTCATTAAATACATTGTAATATTTTTTTTAGTTTTAAAATACCATCCCTATTATTCTTAAGGATGAGTCCAATGTAGTTTCTTAAAAGAGGTGGTAATCATCTAAACTGATCATTTTCATTTTACTTATTACTTACCTCTTCTAAAAAATTCTTATACATTCCAATATAATAAAATAAATATATAAATATTATTAAGAAGTTATTATTTTAAAGTAATATCATTATTTACCTCATTTTACATCTTATGGGTAACTCAAAACGTTGTTTGAGAATACATATAGACTACCACCTCCATGATGTGATGTGTTTCATTTTTCATCACCACCTTACAAGGTTAGTTATTATTGAGAATTTAATAGATATATTTTATATTCATGAAATAAATTTTATTATATATATATATATTATACTACTTACCTCTCTACTTATCCACCCCTTAAAAATTAATAATTTGGCTTGTGCGAATGTCTGGAATACCAACTCCATGAAGTGATGATATTAATTAATCACATACATCATTCAGGGATAATTATAAAATAATATTTCATGTATAAAAATTTTAACTATTCCATGATTTTTTTTATGTTATGGAAAAATTATCCCATTAACCATGGTAAATTGACCAAATTATTTTTCAATTATAAAGGAAATGTCGTCAAAACCCCCTACACGGACTTAAAAGATTTTTTAATTAAATATTGTAGTAATATTATTTAAATAAATTTTTTAATGATAATGTTATTAACCTATAATAGGATAAAAAATAATAAAATATTAAATATAAGTTTATTATATATGTTTTTGAGTATATGCGTAACATGTCTGGACATGAAGAAGGGGTTTCTTATCTCAATTTAAATTCATTAGGTTGTATTTCTAATTCATTAACTATATAATGCCAAAATTATGTGTAATATTACTTATTTTGGTGTTATGTTTTATTTAAACATGTTTTTTTTATCATTTTATAGTTATTTCATTTAATCACTACATTGGTTATTTCTAACATCAATTATACTATCTTTGTAAGTATTATTCATCTCAATATTGATTCTTTGAGACATGTCTTGTAATTTGAACCTAGTTACTTTTATATCATGTGTGTGATTACTATCGAGATATTATATAGTGAATTACCCATTTATAATTATATTTAATGTTCCATTGACTTTATCACTTACATTATATATTTATTCAAATGTAATAAATGTTTCAAGGGTTATCATGGTTTCAATTTCAATTCTTTGAGACCAAATTCAAGCTATGAACCCTGATTTCATTTATATGGTGTAATTATTTTCCCCCAAACGTGTTTTAACATATAATTTCCTGGGAACTATTGGTTTTAGATAGTCATTTTATTCCCATTCAATCAATTTGTTTCTTATTCATGCATTACCAAAGTTTCAATGTTTTCTCATCTCAAACATCCTTCTTTGAGGCATGTTTTTTTATTTGTGAATATATATTCATTTATATGGTGTATAAAATGAATCTTGAAATATAGTATCATGAAAAATATATATTAATTTTATTTTTTGTTTCATTTTATGTTATTTATTTAAAAGGGTTTTCTCTATTGAAATGATATAAATGGGTTTTCATTAAAAACCATTTATTAAATGGTTTTAAATACTTTTAAAAAAATCATCCTCTAGGTCCTTTATTATACATTAATAATTTTGGTTATTAAATAAAAATTATTTCTCAAGATATATTCCATTGTATTTTAACTTATTTGTAATTGTAAAAAAAGAACGTTTATTTTTTTCCATGTGGGTCACTTTTGACTATCTTTAAAAAAGTTTTACAAAATTTTATTTTTAAAAAATTATAACAGAAATGGATTTTCTCACAATCAATATTTTTGTAATATTTGAAGCTTTATTTATAAATATCCATTTTTACATCCATGTAAAAAAAATTTACTTATATTGAAGACATTTTTATAAAAAATTCCCAAAAGAAAATGTTATTTTTCTCTTATTTTAAAATAAATGTTTTAAATGTTCTTTTAAAGGTGTTTTCACCAATGAAACCATCCATTAAGGATTATTATAATTCATTGGGAATAAAATATTGTGATACCATCCATATTATTTCGTTGTATTTATTAAATTTATTTTTTAAAAATTGATTATCCTGAAATTGGTTTTATTTTCCTTGGATAAATCATGTTATAATAAAATGAACGATGTTACTAAGATATTGATGATGAAAATAGAATATTATAAGTGATATATTCATGTAAATTACTTGGAATTTATTGATTATTATGGGTGAGCCCAATATTTATCATGATAATGGGTGATGCCGATATAGATTATTCGATAGGGGATCCTGATATGGTTCATCAATGTATTAGATAATGTTCCTTTTCATTAATGTTAATAAGGTTGGTGTTAATCGAAGAGGCTTCTCTTATGGATTTAACTATCCTTCAGCTATTTTTGACATGACCTAACATGGTTGATGAAGATAATTTTTCAAGACACAAATATGTTTTCTCTATTCATTCTATTATTTTTTTAATGGTTCATTTGATCAATATTGACATGAAAAGGCTCATGATTATTGAATCTTATAAATCATTCCTTTTTAAAAAAAATTCCATGTAACCTATTTAATGATCCATGTTTTTATTCTCTTATATAATGGTCATTCACATTGAATATTTTATTACACCCTTATAATCATCTTTTTATCAATGAAGATATTCAGTTTTTAATGCCTACTTTCAACCTCAATGAGAATTTGATCTCACCCTTCTTCTTTTTCGCTTCTTGTAATTATAAAAAAATTAAGTAATATATGTCTTGATGGGTTTCATGTGGGTGATGATATACACATAATATGGAATAATAAAATATAGTTATAGTGGGATAAATTATCACTTAAATACATGTTTATTGTTATATAATAATTTTCCTGAAATCTCTTATACTTTAATCATAATTTATTAATGGGAATTTAAGTGATCTAATATTTCCATTTTATGTTTTCTGTTTTGGATGGATTCAATTAGGTCAATTTTATTGGTATAAAATCCAAATATCTATATATCTTGTTTTTTGTACTGGATGTAGGTGTGTGTGTTCGAGGCAGTTATAAACCATCACAATGTGGTCCCATCATATACCAATAAATTATAATATTGAATGGTTTATCACATATACCAATATAATAAAAAAAATTACTTGAAACCTGAAGAATCTGTATATATGGGATCTTATTATTATCCTACGGAGTGGAGGAAAACCCTATTTATTCGAGATCTAATCTAAAAAAATTAAACATGCATGAAAAACAAACAATTCCAAAAAATAAATGATACATATAATGTATGTGTTGTGGAATCCGTATCATTATTTTATGGAATATTTTTTATGATGATAATTGGATAAATAAATGTATTTTTTATTTATCAATATATGATACAATGGACAAGTGATCCACACTTTTATCATGATGATTCTCATTTGTCATGTGGGGTTCTAGTGCCTTCACTATTTTCTATGAAAAAAGATATGATGAAAAAATATTATTAAAATATTTTCACGAAAGTACTGATCATTATCACCTATTATGAATTCATGATAAAAACCCACACCAACAAAAGAACCCAAAATATATAGGCTATTACTAATTCTACTTTATGAATTAAGAATATTTTGTCCATATTAGGCATCATCAAATGCCTCCCATAAATTATGATTCATTTATGATCACATTGATCTTTTTCAATGAATGTATGAAGATAATTTATTATATTAATAATGCATTGATATAAATATCATGTCATAGAGAGGTTAAGGATTAAATTACATGTGGTTTGAATC
Organism: Viscum album; assembly: GCA_963277665.1. Classification (NCBI taxonomy): domain Eukaryota; kingdom Viridiplantae; phylum Streptophyta; class Magnoliopsida; order Santalales; family Viscaceae; genus Viscum; species Viscum album. The sequence continues at coordinate 1,115,158,001 of OY728147.1, forward strand.
ACAATCGACCAAGTTACAATGTGTGTAATATAGTTATACCCTTATGATTAAGGATGCATTGGTGCTCAATATATCCTTCAGTCATATGAATTAAATGTTTTTTTGTTAAAATAAAAATTTGTCCCATATGAAAATACATTAAAAAAATTACCACTCTTTGGTAATATATTAAAAAATAATTTTTGACAATGTTACATCGAACATGCTTAATTTTGGAATAAATGGTTTTCTGGAAAACATAAACCTTCTTTAAATTTCAATGTGGGTGACCCTATGTGACATAGTTGCATTGAAAAAAATAGGAAATCCTTATTTCATAGATTTAATAGAAGATATTCCTCTAGAAAAAAATCAATGTTACTGATGCTTCTCAGTGGTTTGGTGTGATATATGTGAAATATACTTCTAATGACTTTTCCAAGACTTGATGTATCATATATATCATATGTGAACATATATAATTTCTTTTTTATTTTACACTTAGGGAACTCTAGAAATTTAATAGTTTCAATTTCGTATAGTTATTACCATATAATATTTACTCCCAAAAAAATAGTGATTAGCTCAATGAATATATAATATTCTATTTATTTAGGGAAGGATTGGATAATATATCCCTCATTTAAGTAGTTAAACACATCATTTTTTATATAAAAAAGTATGGCCACGAATATGCTTAGTTTAATTCAATAATGTTTTATAAGTATTTACTTATCATTAAAATTGAAATATCTCATTTATGTTATTCTCCAACCATTGACATGATTAACAACATTCCCAAACACACTCATAATTAGCTACGCCTTAATGAATTTTATATGAAAATGGATCAATGTATGAAGGTTCACATTCTTGGTATCACACCAACCTCAGGTAAAAGGATTGATAATAAGTATACAGCCCTATGTATATTTATGATTCAATAGAATTCAATGAGATATAATTTGGAAGATCAATCCAAGTAATATTTCACTACTTATTACCTCATGAGTATATTCTTTGTATCTCATATACAACCTCATATAATGATTTTATAATTATTTAATTCTAATATTAACATATGACCACAACCCATCATACTCAGTGATTATCCTTGACTAGGGATAACTCAACATTTTACTTTTTAGGGTATATTATCATTCCATAGTTTATATAAAATAAATTACAGAACATAAAAATAAAAGAAAAATCATAGGTTTTCGTTTTTATAATAACATGATGTGTTATGAAATAATTATATCAATATATGAATATTCATAGACCAAGAGACTAAACATGACACTCATATCTCTACTATGAAAATGATTTCATTAATTTATCGACAACATGATCATCTATATCCACTTTATTGTTCCTTATATCACCCCTATCGAAAATATCGTATATAATATGGAGTTTTGAAAGGATATTACTTATATTTTAGTGAGACTAGGGTTCTTTATCCTAAGAAATATCTCTAATATTATTACAATAAACCTCGATTTATATCTCAATTATTGGAACTAATAAATCTTCATAAATGAAATTAATTATATAAACCAATTCATATAATAATTTTTATGCAACAATGATCTCTACCTCTATTATCGAGTCATTATGGTCACTTGTTTTGAAATATTCAAACAGATTTCTCCACTAGTTAGGTGAGACAAAAAATTCAATTAATATTTTTTATTATCTTTGTTAGAATTAAAACCAAAATTGGTGTATCGATTTACAAGGACATAATCCACTCCTATAAATATTAAATACATATCGTTAATCCTTCTCAAGTATTTAAGAATTTTCTTCTTAGTAGTTTAGTGGTTATTTCTAGGATTGGATTGGTATCAACTAGTAATGTTTAGAGCATAGGAAGAATGATGTTGTGTACATAAAATGTAATACATCATAGATCCAATGATAACCACATGGGGAATTCTACCTATACACGCTAACTCTTTATTAGGATCTTAAATCATCATAAAATGGGTTACATGTAAAAAAACCCACCTTTTTATTTTAGAAACATTTCATTACATAGTATAAAATTTAATAATGCAAAGGATATTTTGAGGTTTAGTGACTTGTAAATAAGGAAAATAAACATGAAAAAAATCATTAAATCCATGTGAAATTATCTTACATAGGTTCATCCTAATTTACATTTATTGTATCTCATTTTCTAAGGGCATAAAACAAAGTAGTGGGTGAGCCTATATCCCAGTATGGGAAATAATAAATTAATATACTTGGAATGTTACCGTGATGAATATAAACAAGGTATGATAAAACAAACACAATATGTGTAAAAATTTAATAAATATGGTTCAAAATAATTAAATGGTGAAATTATATAAAAATGATAAATTCAAAATCATATCACCAAGTTTTATCACTTGGGTGTCAAAAGTCATAATTAACAAATTTATTCTCCATTGTATCATAAATCATGTAATACCTAGAGATTAATTATTTACCCAATGAATTGTGGAGATATTAGAGAAAACCCTTCATTTTTGTTAATTCATGTGATCTCCATCAATCATAATGAATCATTTTACCAATAACTTAGGGGGAATAAAAAATGGGTTTCATATAAAATCATTTAGTACATAATTAATTAATAACATGTAAAATAATTCATTTTTACCACATGATAAGTAAGTGAGGGATCAATAAAAAAATACCAAATAAATATTTTTTCTTTACATCGAGTTGAATAACCACTAAAAATGAAGTTGTTTTAATATTCATAATATGTCAATTTCTCATGTAAAATAGAAAAACTCAAGGAATTAATTCAACCCCATGATTGTACACATCATGGATTGAGGGGAGGGAATAATGAGAGAGTATGGAGGTCTCTAAGTAATAATAAAAATTTGGTACTAATAGGAAGATCAAGCATGCATCAAAATTAAGAAAATTTGACATTAATAAGATGCACAAAAAGGTGGTACTTGAATGAAAAGAAATATGAGGAGAATTACCTAACCATGAAGATATCATTCTTAAAACTTATCAATGTAATATTGTGAACTTAAAGAAACCATGAAGGAACTATTTGGGAAGTAAAATGACCATAAATACCTGAATTATGAATTTTTACTAGAGATTAAATGGTAATATGTGGAATTTATACTTCTGGAGGTGTGGGTTTTAAAGGATCAAATGTTAAGTATTTGGAAATATAAGCTAAAAATTTAGAAGAGATGAATTTAAACTAATTATTAGGGAAATTAAAGATTGATGGAGTCTATTTGGACTCTAAAGACCTTTCAAAACCAAACAATTCCATCCATACAAAAAATTTAAAGCACACAATCCAAAAATAAATTATATTTAAAAAACCACATTTTTTGGTTCAAACAAAGTAAAGTATAAATTTATAAATTAAAATTAAAACTTATAAATTCATTTACATAATTATTTAATGAAATATTTATTTAAAAATTTTTTTATAAAAATTTTAATCATGCTGATATAATAATTATTTAAAAAATTCAAAATATTTCATAACGATTACATTTTCAATTTTCTCCAAAAAAAAGGAATCTTTGTTATAAAACTCCCAAAAAATAACCCTAAGATAATTTTTGTGTTTTGAGTCCAAATATGAAATTAATTTCATAATATTAATTATATATGTATTATAATTTTTTAATTTAAAATATAAATCCTAATTTATTAAAAAAGTTCAATCTTTTAAAAAAATAATCATTCTAACGGTTATAAAATTTATTTTTCAATTAATGGAACTGTATTATCATTTTAAAGACTATTTTATGATATTATTTTAGGAGAATCACTTTTTTTAAAACATATAAATTTATCATAGATCATAATTTCAACAATATATTTCTATAGACTCTGAATATAATATATTTTTGATTATATCATTAAATAATTTATATGATCATAGAAATGAGTTAACATAATAACGATAAACAATTATCATATTAAATACTCGAATTAATGTTAAAATAATATATTTACCTTTTATTAAACCATAATTCATACAATTCATCACTCAATTTTATTCTATCAAGGTTTCATATCATCACCATAATTTATATTGTATTACTAACTATTTGTTCCTCTATTATAGTGATATCTGTGGGTACGAAGAATTTAGGGGATCATGGTGGCTAAAAATATTAAATTTCAATTTATTTTTCCTCTATTTGTTTTCACATTTTAATATTTTGTATGATATGGGGTTTTTAGCCAGAATGTATTTTTGATAAATAATGGAATGAACTATTGTTGTTTTTGCGTATATGATCTTTATTATTTTATTTTTTCTAGTTGTATTAGTTCATAATAAAACAGGATTTGAAGAGTTTTGTGGAATCTAAATGTATTTATATATTTATCTATTTTAAAAAATAATAAAATTGATTAATATGAAATTTAACCATTATTAAATGAACAATATTTTCAAGTAATTTCATTCTTCCCCATTAAAATAATTTCATCACCAAAATTTCAACTCTTAATCTATACTGATAATTGATGGAGGTTCTTATGTTTCATTGTTTCCTCTGGTTTTCACATTCCCTATTAAGATTTATAGATCCTCCGTAGAACATTAACAGGGTTAATTATCTTGTTATCGCGAACTTCAACTCTATAGTCCCAGATCTTCACCAGTTTCTCCTCATAAGAGAGGTCATTGTACAATTGTACCACCTCCTAATTTAAAAAATATGTGGGAATAGGTATTAACTTCTTCAGTAGTGATACATGGATCACATAATGATAATTGTGACTTTTTTTTATAAATGTTAGTCGATAGGCTACTACTCTTTTCTGATCAAGGATATCAAAGGGGTCAGTTTACCTAGGACTAATATTTAATTTCTTCCAAACATTCAGGACTCTCTTCTATACAGATATTTTATAGAAAAATTTGTCTCGAACATCAAATGTCAAGTCCCAATGATTATTTTCAGACCAACTCTTCTACAAATCTAATGTTTTTTTGTGGATGAATTTTACCTTTTCATTCACCTCTTTCATAAGATCATGTCGATGTATCTTTTATTCAATAAATTTATCAAAAAATGTAGGAACATTTCATCACTTACCATAATAGGCATCATATAGCCATTTTAATAGTTGAGTGAAAATTATTTCTATATAATAACACAACTGATGAGATATGTTGATTTCATCCACCTGTAAATTTAATTAATTAGGCTCTTATCATGTCTTCAAGTGTGTGAATCATCCATTTTATTTTCCATAAGTTTGGGGGTGATGGGCCATTCTAAAATTAAATTTAGTTTTAAAATCATGTGGAAGTCATCTCTATAATTTAAAAATGATCATTGGGTTATGACCAGATTTGATTTAATTTTGTACCCCATGTATCACCATCACTTCCTTTAGATATATCTTGGTAATTTTATCCAGAGAGAAATATTATGGAATAGAGATAAAGTGGGATTTTTTGGTGAGTTGATCACCACCACCAATATCACATTTCAACAATTGGATTTCTTAGAGAGATCAGTGATGAGGTACATTGTGATTTTCTCCCATTTCTATGTGGGTATGGTAAACCTTTTCATCACCACCTTGGACTGTTTTCACTCTACATTAACATTATGATATAAAAAATAATTTTAGGTATACGTAGAAATTTCCTTCTTCATTTTTTTCCCATCATAGGTTCTTTCAAAGATCAAGGTACATCTTGGAACATGAAGGATGGATGGAGAAATATGAGCTATGTGCATTATCAAATAACTCTTTCTTTATTTCAAGTGATGAAGTCACAAAATGTATTGATCGAAAGCATAAGATTCCATCTACATACATTTGAAACTTATGAATTCTACATTCCATTACTATTTTCACCAACTTTTGAATCCCTCGATCACCCCTTTTTTGCATCCATTATCCTATCTTAGATAGATGGTTTACCAATAATTTATGCCAGGTAGGATGTATTATTTACCATTACTATTTCTAGATACATCCTTTGAATATCCATGATGATAGAGTCTTTTTAAATCCATGTCATGGATAGAGTAGTTTGTTATTTTGCACTAAGAGTTTCATCTACCTTATACACCTTTCAAGGATGGTATTGAATAGAGTATTCATTGTCCTTTATTATCTCAAATTGTCATCACTAACACATTTTGTTCTCCTTTTATATGAATATATTCTTTAAAATTTCATAGTCCTTATATATATCACATTTACTACCATTAATATATTGTATCCACATCATTAATGTAATGATAACTACATTAAACTCTAGGTCAGGTGTATGATAATTATTTTCAAGGGAAGTTAACTGTCAAGATGCATATGTGATTGCCTTGTCATTTTTCATTATTTCATATCATTTTACCTTTAATGATAAATCATTTTAAATGAAAAAACCTTCCCCATTAGAGAGTAAATCTAACACAGGTTCATTAACCAACATATTATTTAATTCATATAAAATTTTATCATGCTCCTTTATTTGGAAAAACTTAACTCCCTTATGATTTGTCTTCATTTTTTGTTTTGAAATACCTGAATATTTTTTCAAAAAAAAAATACAGTTTTCTTCTAGATCAGGGAAACTACAAATATATGTTATAGTTTAAGGATTTGGATAACCCTCCATGTTTGTTTTCTTGTTTGGATCAACTATGATACATTCATTTGTTACAATGTATCCCAATAACTAGACTTTTTGTAACAAAAACTACTATATTATGAATTTACCAACTTATTTGTCCTTTCTTTGTGTTTGTAATATAAACCTTAGATGATATTTATTCTCCTCACATCTTTTTGAATTCATAATAATAAAATTAATTAATACCATGATGAATGTATCAAGGTAGTCCATAAATAATATTCATCAAATCAATAAATATAGCAGGAGAGTTAGTCAAAACAAGGGGAATAAAAAATAAAATAATTCCCATATTTTCTTTTGATGGTTTCCTTGGGGATATCTTCTTCTATTTCCCTCAATTGATAATAAACTGAATAAAGATCAACCTTGGAAAATAACTAATCTCTTTGAATTTTTTTGAACAAATCATCAATCATTGTATGTAGGTATGTGTTATTAATTGTGATATAATTATGTTCTCTATAATAAACACATATTAACGTTTATCCATCCTTCTTAATTACAAATATAATAGTCTCTCTCCATGGATAAAAACATGGTCGAACATAAACCATCTCGAAAAGATCCAAAATTTTCTTATTTAATTCCCCTAACTCTTTATATAAAATTTTATATGGGGTTATTTATATTTTCTTTGATAAAGGTATGAGCTCAATTGAGAATAATGTCTCTTTTTATGGGGGTTTTATTAGAAAATCTATAGTAAATACATCAATGTATTTCAAAAAAAAATTATATACCCTATATTTAGTCTTTCACTTTCTTCTACTTCATCACCATATATTTACCTAAGTCTTGCAAAAGGATGAGGTTATTGGAATGTCTCGGAATATGAAATCATTATTTTGAGGAATATTAATGGTATTATCTTCATGAACACTGAAATATATTTTCATCTATAGTTCATCATGGAATTAAACATTGAAAAACAATGTATGCCTAGTGTTAATTCAAATTCCAACATTAGAATGGACACCATGTTTTTAGAGTGATTTTACTAACCAAATATAAAAATGGAATCTGTATATATCACTGATACATGAATAGTCCCTCCAGGGGGTAATAGAGGCAATTGTGCTACTAGACGTTTAGTATTTGACTTGATGTTCATTTCAAAATTTAAGGAAAAAAATAATATTTAGAATAAAAATAGAACAATTTACTTTGTAGATGTGAATGTATGATGAGTTTAACTTCTATAACATCATTTGGAGACTCAAATATAGCTTTCATAATTGAAAAAATGAACATTATACCTTGTCCTATGTTGGGGTTTATGGTAGTTTCCCTAAATTATCTTTTGATTTGGACATTGATTAGTGAAATTACCATGTTCCCCTAAATTGAATCATTGCACAAGTAATTGTGCTTGAACCATTAACATCTCTTTATTATTAGAATTTAGATTTTGAGTCTTTACACCATTAAAAGAATTTCAATATATATTTATATCTCTTATACACATGTATCATATTCCAATTTCTTGAAAAAAAATCACAAAATCCTTCTTCCAACATTTTGTCCACATTAGATGTTATAATTCCTTCTCATTGATATTCTTCCAAAAATTTTGTTCCATCCTTTTCTTCTATAAATTTTATCAATGATTCCACCAGTAATATATAAACTCCATTTCAACATTGAGATCTCATTTCACTATCTCCTATTAACTCCCAATGTATAGTATCTACAATTCTTTATGTAGATGGAGACTCAATCCACCAAAAAATGATTCAACATTCCATCAAAATCGATGAAAAATATTGAAGTGTAATGTGAAATCCTTATAATGTTCGTATCATAATTTCCCATAAATTCATTTTCTATTTACTTATACATAATTATTTACCTCTACATTTTGTTCTATAGGGTATGCAGAAAATATATAATGAAAAAGGATTTTTTATGTCTTCTTATCCCATGGAATCTGACTCATCTTTTGGGATTATGTTCTAGATCGGTGTCTATAGCTGATAATCTTATCTCACTAAGGGATATACCTCAAAATTAAATTTCCATTATTTTAAAAAAAATTAGTACAAAAAAGTATCTTTATTCTAGTATTGATCTATTTTTCTATGATTAGAAGATATGAAGTTCCACTTCAAATAGATAGGTTTTGATGCTCGACGGATTCAAATTCTATTTGATCCTTCCTTATGGAAGTTGGATTCCCCGAAATTTTATGTTTTAATTTCATGACCTGAGTTAACTAACTCATCATCATTAAGATGTTTTAAATAGAATCACCCCATTTCGGAAATATCGTCATCACATTGAATTCTTAATCTATTATTTACAAGATTCTTTCTATATGGGTCATTTTTCTATAAGGAGAAAACCTATGTGATAATTTTTTACTATTTGGAATATTTTGATAACAATTATAAAGAAAATCATGATCCCAAAATTATATAATATAATTATTCTAGGACGATACACTTCAATCTTAATTTTTTTTAAATTATCTATACATATTTCTTGATGGTTTTTAAAATAACATGTTCACCCAAATCATATCCCTAGGGAGTGTCAGATTGGGTGTTCAACATGGTTCATTTTTTATAAACCAGGAAAATATTGAGTCCATCTTAATGCACTATCGTTGGGTTATTACCCTAGGGTAAAACTTTTCTAGAGCCACATTGTCTTATTGTATCTGGACATGGATATATTTTCATGGAAACCAATTACATAATAATTCACCAAAACACCATGATTTTTTAATATATTTAGACCTATCTCTAGAGTATTTACTATTTTATAAAATTTCCAATATCTATAAATAATTAATTCATTCACTGATACCAACTATAGAGACTCACCTTTTTCATAAACATTTCATTACATAGTACACCATTTATTATTACAGATGTCCTTTCATGGTTTAGTGTTATAGAAATGTGAAAATAATACCTAAAACACCAAAACATTATTCTAATATGCTTGACTGAATTCTTCACAGTTTCATTATAAGTTACATTTATTATATCTCATATTATGTGGGCATACATCAAAGAAAAGTGTGAGAACAAAGCCTAGTAATGTAAATAAAAAAGGGAGAATAAAAAACATGTGACGATGAATAATATCAATAAGTAATGATCATATGAACATAAGGCATATCATAATAGAATAAAAATGAATTATACTATTGACATATTTCACAACATAAAAATGATTCATTCATAAGAATATCACTAAGGTTTATCACCAGGGTGTCATAATTCATAATTATAATGGTTATTCTCCAAGGTACTGTAAAACATTATATTTTTAGTGATTACTCATTTTAATGATTAATTAGACTAGTATAAAGGATTTCCTTTCATATTTATTATTTCATGTAATCCACATCCATCATAATAAATCATTTTACTAATAAACCAATAATAATAAAGGACATGTTTCAAATAAAATCCATTTGTGAAAATGTTCATAAAACATGTTCAATGTGTCATTTTTAATCCATTAAAAGGGAATGTGGGTTTAATAAATGTAAATTACTAATCAATAAGTTATACATACATCTAGATGAATACCAATGGAAAAAGAGGGGGTATATGTATTCACAATATTTGAATTTCTCATGTTAAAGAGGAAAATTCATGAAATGAATTTGGTTGTGTGTTCGTAGAGAACATCGATTAATAAGAGGGAATAATGAGAGAGTATTGAGGTACCCCATTGACAAAACACTATTTGGGACTTAAAGGGAAGATCAAAAGTGAATGTAAATAAAGAATATTTTACATTAATAAAACTCACAAAAATGAGGTACTTGAATGAAAATGAATAAGGGGAAAATGACCTTAACTTGATGATTTTCTTTCTAAATCATGAGGATGGAACCATGAAACCCTAGGGGATCTTGGAGGGATTATGTGGGAGGTAAAATGACCATAACATAATGGATTATAAATTTTGAGTGAAGATAAAAGATGAATGGGTGGTATTTATACCTAAGGAGGGGTGGGTATTAAAGAAATAAATATTGGTTATTTTGAGTAATGATTTCAAATAATATTCAGGAATCACTACTACAAAACCAGACATCAACAACAATGACCTTTATCAACACTAGAAAAATTCGCTGATAAATGTTCCCTTTATCAGCAATAAAAAAAGATCTGATAAATAAACCATTCATTAGTGATTTTCTTATTATTATTGATAAAAGGTACCCTTCATCATCATATTTTTTAGTACTGATAAAGGGAACCCTTTATCAGGGGTTTATTTTTATCACTGAAAAAGGGTCACTTTAGTAGTTCTTTATTTTTAGCACCGATAAAGGATAACCTTTTTTAGAACATTATTTATAGTACCCATAAAGGGATCCTTCATGATTGCTCATTTAACATTGATAAAGGTCTGAAATATGATGTATTTAAATAAATACAAAATAAAATTGAATTTATTGTATAAATAATAAAATTTTATCAATTAAATAATATTTGATATTAACAAATTATGTTATATAAAAATTATAAACACTAATAAAGAGTGAATATTAAATTTATTGATAAAAATAAAATAAAAACCAATAAAATTAAAATTAAAAAAAATTAAATTGAGAAAAAAATATTTAACATTTTATTAATTAAATAATTATTTATAATGTTAAAGAATAGTATATTTCAAATATACAGAGATATACGAATTTATATAAATATAATTTACATAATAAAAATTTTATGATTTTACATTAAAAAGTAATATATTTAGTGAATACTGGTTTATAATAAAATATTTATATCAATTAAAAATACTGACTAATTGCATCGAGAAATAGACATAATTGAATGTCATTTTATTTTTCAATTTAATGTATATCAAAAATGTGTTAAATTGATGTCTCGTACATATACATAATTAATGAATTTTTATATACAACACACACACACAAGTATTTACGTAATTAAAGAAATCTTATATAGGAACACATATAATATTTACATAATTAATTCAAATTCCAGTATTCATTTTCAAACTTCATTATTACATGACATAATTAATATATTATATTTTTAATCTTTAAATATTACTTATTTATAATTATTATTAACTATAGATATTATTTATTCATTTTTCATATGATTTTTTTTTATGTTTTATTTTTTATTTTTTTTATTTTTTTTAATTTTTAATTTTTTATGTTTTTGGGTATTGATTCAATTTATATCATTTATTTTATTTATATTAGTTTACAAGGTTTTAAAATTTTCAATATTTATTCATATTTATTTCAATATAAATATTCATTTTATTAATAATTCAATTTTAATTAATAAAACTTATCTAGTTACTCAATATCGTTAAAGTGTACTCATTTTAAAATTTTCAATTTTACTCATTTTTAACACACATGCACATAAGATTAAATATTCATTAATAATGTAAAAATATATTTGTAAATAAATATATATAAATAAATATATTTGATAATGTATATTTACTATATTTATACCTTTAAAATTGTATATAAATTAATATTATTTCATAAAAAAAAATATTCATATAATTATAAATAAGTAATTATATATATTTTAGTAATTATAAAATTATATTAATTTTTTTTAAATAATGAATATATTTACTATAATTACATTTATATATTCGTGATATATATATATATATATATATATATATATTTGTAAAAATATATACAATGATATATATATAATTTTTTGAAAAGTATTTATATAATTATAAATAAATAATTAATATTTATATAAATATGAAATTATGATAAATAAATTTAAATAAAGAATATAAAGAATATATTTTATAATATTCATTTATTAAATATTTATATATTTATATATTAATATATCTAAAAAATTATTTATAATTATAATTATAAATCTTTTATCATCCCTTAAGTGAAAAGCATTGATTAAAGGAATCATTATCTATGATATTTTAGTGCTGTAAAGATAGAGATTTATCAACACTAAAAAAGTGATGATAGAGATTCCTTTTATCAGTTCTTATTAAATTAGCACTAATAAAATAGATCTTTATCATTGATTTTTTGGAAGTGCTGATTAAAGTGTCTCAGACTATTTTAAGAACCCTAAACATCATAAAAAAGTTTGTGATATACAAATCTCTTTATAGATTCTACCAACGTGCAGTGCTCCTTGTTTTCGAATACAAGATATAATCTGTATTAGAATCAAGGTTCCAACTATTCCAAGGTAAAAATACAAGGCTCGAATGATTCATTGGTTGAATGAAACTAAGGATCAAATGAAATGTAGTTTTATTCCATATCTTTACTTTTCCTCAGGTATCCACAAAACATTCTCAAACTACATCCATGTATCCCAAGAACTATAGTTTCACTATCCTACAACAAAACAACCCAAACTTTTTAATTTTGTAGATATATTGACGTATTTACTTTCCCAATAACATGCGGCTCTCCATGGGAAAATTTAGTAATGTGTGACATGAAATATATCAAACCTAATGTCGGTTCACATTGTTGTGAGGAATAATAGGATCCTAATACATATATTCCATGACATATACCTCTTTTCAATCATCAAATTGGGAAATATTGTTCCAAAAGAAGATTTTGTTTCCATTGGTTTGGAATATTTTATTGAAAATCACATATGAACATCTTTTTTGTATTTTTATTTAGATATTAATGTGATAAGATTTTCTTGATTCACCTATATCCCAAATAAAATTTTTAACTCACAAATCATAGACATCACTATATTGTACCTTGTATGATCTATAAAAAATTTCATCGTTATTTTTACTATCCTCAAATATTATGTCTTTGGTATATATGAGTACCTACATCCTTTCATAAATTTTCTTCTTGATATAGAGGCTATAATCACTCTTCCTTTCTAAAATCAATGCATTCTTTAGGTATTAATCCAACATTAAATTCTATATCCCTATCGATTTTTTTATCCTATAAAAATATTTACTTAACCTTCACACTATTATCTCACTTTCATCCGTAATAAACACATCTAGTTTCTAAATGTATACTCCTCCTTTAAGAACCCAATTTAGGAACATTGATATGACATCCATTTGGTATACATTTCACTTTATTTTCACTAAAATATCGAAGAAAATTTAAATAGTTTCTCACCATGATTTGTGAGTAAATTTATCATAAATATAAACGACCTTGACCATTTAATCTTCCTAAAAAAATATCCTTTATTAATTTTGAGCCATTTTTCTATTGTCAAAGAATTTATTACAGAACACCCACTTGGATTTGATAATAATTTTGTATTCTAACCTTAGACCAATTTCCCATGTCACATTGTTATTATTTGATTCATACTCCAAAAGAATATGTTTTATCTAATTATTATCCTTATTAACATCTCCAAATGATTTAAGCTCTACTTCGGAAAAATAAGTTTTTTATAGTCTTAAGTCTTCTGAGTTTTCACCAAAACGGTCTAATCACTAATGAAATTTTATTCATTGATTTTATCCTTTCATGAATTTATTTCAGTGTAAAATGATTCTTCATTTTCCCCTACATCAATGTCTTATTTATAGTCTACTTAGTACACATGTGCTCCCCCTAGGCTACTCAAATACACATTAATGTCCTCCAATTATTCATCATTAATTTTAATTATTAACTATCTACCTATTATAATAAAAAAAATATCTATCAATTTTATCTTATACTCATAAAACATCTCGACCCACCATTTTTATAACAAAATGTAATTTTATCTTTATCTAATATGATTAGTTTTTTACTAACAAAGATCATTTTACTCTTTCAAACATAATTACCATTAACTTTTACAATTCCAAAATCAAAAAATGGTTCATGTAATTTTCCATTCAATTGTAAATATATATCCATCTTTAAAACGATAATCCACTCATTAATATTTCATAAAAATCAATTCATTTTTTCATAACACATATAATAATCACTAGGTATGTCTTACATTAATCCATATAAAAAATAATTATTTAACATTTCCATTAATATCCACCCCTAGGAATCTCTGATTACCATAATTGTAATTCTCACAAATGGGAGGCATTACCCCTTTTATATAATACAAGGGATTACAACTATCACACTTATCTGTTTCGTCTCCCAAATAGTTTTTATTTCAATTTTTTCTTGGGACTCACCCCCATATATTTTTTGTTTGTTGTAATACTCTTAAAAGTAGTCATCCAATGGATGTCTATTTATTTTATTATTTCAGTAAATATATGTTCATTTCTACAAGATATGTATAATGAGTGCCAAAAAACAAAAATAAATTACAATTGTTCGAAAGATGAGTGGATGAGGATGACATTTTTCTATAACATTCAACATTGAATGAATTCATAGGATAACACCTACCATCGTGGATAAATTATTTTAATAAATTCGATTACCCATTTTCTACAAATCATACTAAAATTCATTTAAACAATCAAATTACGGGTTTCCCTTATTATAATTATCTATAATATTCACCATTTTTAAAGAAAATCCTATATGAATTTATTTTTTATTATAAAAAATGAGTATTTGATAAACCCAATTGGATGTATATGAATCCAAAATAGATTCATCATACCCCTTCAACAAAATATTCTGAAGATAGAGTTAAAGATATTATCAGTATTTAAATAGAGCATACATATAGCCCCTCTTAAATGCCTTCCTATGTTTATGTTGCTGTTATTCAATAAAAATTATATCAGAAGAGTTGGAAGAACATTTTATTTGTCATGGAATTGATCAGAGCAAAAAATATAGACTAAACACTAGTAAAAACTGAAAATGCGCACCAGTTGGGAAGATACAACAGTCTTGTAATCGTTCGATATGAATATGAGTGTAAATAATGATGGAAATTTCATGGAAGAAATGAAAATGGAAATTTAAGATGACCTTCATGATTTTACAAAGTTGTTGGAGAAGTTAAATATCTTTTCTAAGAGACCATTGTATATCAATTATACTAAATACACTACATTGTCAACTGTATTGAAGTTATATAATTTTAAAGTTGGAAATAGATAGTGTGGCACCAGATTTATAGAACTACATGGTCTCCATAATGATATGATACTAGAAGAAAATGGAAAAAAATGTTGAACATATGACAGTAAATGAATTCTAAATTAAATGTCAATGATCCCTAAAAAAATAAATCCTTTTCAAAATGATTTAATACTGTTTATTATGGACCATGATTCACTCATAAAATTCCTTATGTGTGGCATGGATCGGTAAAACAAAAATGAATAAAGTACTTAAAAATATGTATGGTACTATCCTATCATTCCATAATTTTAAATACTATATTGATATTAGTAAACAATGATACAATTAACATATAATTCATATAAAATAAATAAAAATGGTAACCTTAATTAACAAGAATTTTATCCTTAGTTGTTGAAAATTTATTATGAGTATCCTAAATTTAGAAATTTGAAAGAAAACATTTATACTGAGTTATCTATAGATGGAATAAATCCTTTTGGTGTTAAGATTAGTACACATTATACATGGACCATAATGTTGGTAAATTATAACTTGTCTCCATGGTTATTAATGAAGTGAAAATACACTATATTTTCTCTACTTTTATTTGGACCAAATAATTCCAACAATGTTATTGATGTCTATTTGGATACATTCATCGAAGATCAGAAATTGATGTGGGATATAAGTGTTTCAATGTATTACTCTCAAAAAAGTGAAGAATCCAAATTTTTACCCTGTTATATGGGATTATATATGACTTCACTTATTTTTGAAATTTATTAAGCTATAACATTAATGTAATGTTGGGGTTTCCCATTTATGAAAAATAAAAAAAGTTAGTTCGGTTGAAATATTCCTCAAAGATTGTGATTTTATAAAATCAGAAATTTTTACCTCCATAACATAAATATCAATAATGGATTATAGAATTTTATGGGAATATTAAAAAAGGTGGAACACCAATTCCAATAACTAGAGATAAACTCTTCAATAATGTAAAATATATTACCACTATTTTTGGTAAACAATTTTCTAAAAAATCATATGAAATAATATTGGATGAAGTGATCAATTTTCTTTAAATTAATGTATTGGGGTTTTTTTAAAATTTATCTTGATGACATGAATATAAAAAAAATATTTAATAATTTTATTGGAACGTTACTAAATGTTCCTGGAAAAATAGAATATGGAATCAAGGCTAGGTTTCACATTATTGACTTGGGGATAAGAGAAGTGTTGGCATCGGTGAAGGTTAAAGGGTGTAATTTTATTCCTTGATTAGCTTACACTCTATTAATATATGAATAATTTCCATTCTCATTTTCTTTAACAGTGTAAAATTTCCATTTGGTGATTTATCAAATATAAAGAATTTCATTTCAATGACTAATTTGATTCTATAAGGTATAAAATCACACGAATTCCATTTATTGAAGCATGATTTAATTCGTATTACTTTCCATTATATTTTCCTCAAAATTTAGGGAATACATGAACCACAATTTTCATATTTTTAAAAGCTATATGGAATATAGTTATAGAGCTGACGACGTTTCCAATCATGAATATGCAGGTTTTAGTCATACTGTTAGAATTAGAGATATTCTTCCCACTATAATTCATTGATATAATGGTCCACATGGTTATTCACATGGGAAGAGAGGTTTAAAAATGTGTTAAAGTCCATTAAATATTGATGTACCCTATCTAATGTTATATGAAAATTTTGAATGGGTATGTCAAGAATCAATATTTTATAGAAGGTTGTATTATAGAACAATATATTGTTGAAGAATTTATAAAATTGTGTACTGATTACCTATTATATGTTTATATAATTAGTCTCCCAGATTCACATCGTAGTGGACACATTATGGGTGATGTTATTTCTATTAAATTTTTTGTTACAATTTCCCTGAAATAGCGAGAATATGCATTACATTATATTTTACAAAATAGTAAATATGTTTATCCATACATTGAATACTGAAAATAAATTCTTACATACTTGAATCCATCAAGGGATAAAGGATATATATCAAATAAACATCATCAAAAATTAATAGGATGGTTTAAATATAAAATTTATATGTGTTTATCAGAAAAATATGAATTCAATTGTCAAAATAATTCTATAGATAGCCATGGGGCCAAATAAAAATGCCATATCTTACACTGGTTTTGTAATCAATCGTTATATGTTATATAAAAAAGAACACAATGACTATAGTACGATGAAAAATAGTGGTTTTACACTTGTGTAGGAAGTGATGCACAAATCTATTTCTATGGATAAAAATACAATTTATACACATATTTCATAGTTTGGATTTATCAAATAGATATACGAGTTTTATTATAAAACATTTAAAGTAATGATTTTCCATTACAAATGTGTTTATAATATGAGCGCCATGAAATTTGATGAAATGGGTTTTGTGAAGGTGAATTCTAGTGTGGATGGGGAAAAAGATGAGTCATTCATAATGCAATCACAATAAATGTATATATTTTTTGTCTCAGATCTAGAAAAGAATAATTAGTCAATTTTCTTACTATTGACTCGAAAAATGTTAGGCCTGATGAAAATTTAATCCAGTATGGACCTTTTATTGGGATATCATAACAAAATCATGTTGGTCTCAATGTAGATAATGTCTTATATGATATAGGAGACCAAAAAGATGGTATTTATTTTCTAGATAGAGAAACCAAATCCATGAATCCTTTAGAAAAATAAATAGACTTCAAGGAGTAGGTAAATTTGTTGTTTAATATATTATTTTTGTCTCATAATATTATATGTTCTATACTTCATTAACATAATATAAATAATATGTTTAACTACTCATGCCGAAAATAAATTTTATACATGATGATGATTCCAATACCATAAAAGAACAAACTATAAGAAAGGAAACCCTTTTTGATGATATAAATTTTATATTAAGACAATGTTTAACTTATTTTACAAAAAAAATTATTTAATTAAAAATTTATATAATTATCATTATTCCTTGAAGATTTCAATTATTTTATAATATTTTTATCCATATTTCATACCATTAAATGCTAAAAATCCAAAAACCACTTTTTACCTAAAACCGCTTCACCCCTATAGTGTTGCATTTATCAGTTTACTTCAAGTTCCCTCTTCTACATTTATAAGAAGATCAATGAAACTACCTCTGGTCAATCACAGAGGTAATATTGTTTTTTTCATATTAAAATCATTGTGCATAGAATTAATGTATTGTTTCATATTTATGTTTAATTTATTTTTTAGTGTTACTCACATAAGAATTTTTTTCTTATATGGGTGGATTATTTTATTCTATTTGTGGTGTTTTTTCTATATTTCATGCCTTTATAAACCAAAAAAAACCACAATATTATTATAACTAAAAACCATTTCACCCCTACAATGTTAAAATTTATCACATTCTTTCATGTTCCCTACACTTCCCAATCATAGAGATAATATATATGTTTTCAAAATAAAATCACAGTACCTAGGATTAATATATTACTTCATATTTATGAATAATTTATTTATTTTTGTTATTACTAACATATGATTTTTTTCTTATACAGGTGAATTCTTATGTTCAATCATAAAACTGAGATAATGACAAAAGGAAAATTGGTCAAGAATTCATATAATCATAATGAAAACATGAATTCATACTACGTATTTAATTAATTCTGTCATTATTTTATATTCTATATATTATTTCATTTAATTATCATTTTTATCTAAAATTTATATAGTTTTTTCATAGATATTTCATGAAGTCATATTTTTGATTCAACTATCTGCAACAAGCCACAAAAGAGATAAAATGTTCCAAATTTCCAATTCTACCATGATTCCCAATGTGTTTCTTTGTCGAACTACCAACACTGCGTATTAAAACTATATTCAAAGATGAAAACACATTATAATTTTTTAAATCTATAATATTAGAGGTATCTCATGTTCCCATTGTGGTGAATTCATGTGATATAATGGGCATATGATCTTCTTCCACTCTTATTGCTTTCAACAATAGGAAGGTTTTTTTAGTTAAGAATATATATTCAATATGAAGTGTTGGTAGTTCGATAAATAAAATAAATGGAATTAATTTTAGCATCAGTAGTTTTTTGGGACATTGGGACATGTAGAAATTAGGAAGAACTCAATCCAACACACAGTTTGACCGGTATGATTCCATGTTATCCTTTTTATTTAAATTTGACATTAATTTTATTAAAAAATTCAATTGAAAAAATCAAAAGATATAAAACATATTTCGATTGTTTGGATAATTTCAAACAATGATCCTGAAGTCCTTGGGATGTGTAGAATCATAAAACCTCAATTGGTTGCATGATGTGATTGGTATGCCTCCAAGTGTGTATTTTTATTCAAAATTGACATCAATTTCAGTAAAAAGGACAACTAACCTACTCAAAACTAATAAACACATTGATATTGTTTTTATACTTTAGAAAAATGATCTATAAGTCATTAGTGATGTGTAGAATTAAAAAAAACCTCAATTTGATACACAATTTTTCCAGTAAGGCTCAATGTTTCCATTATGAGTTTATAATTGACAATTTAGTTCAAAAAGTTTCATTTATTGAAAAACTATAAAATGAACTCATAATTTCTTGATTATTTTATAAATCAATTCATAAATAATTTGTGGTGTGTTGTAATTAGTCTCAAATGAAAATGAAAAACTATGTGATTGATATGAGTTGAAGTGCGTTTTTCTAGTTTAAATAGATATTATACCAAAAAGACATGTGACAAACTAAAAACCAAGAAAATGCATTCATATTGTTTTGATACATTTGTAAAAATATGTATATGTAATTTGAGACATGTAGTAACCATCTTTACCTTAATAAATAAGCATGGTCTGACCGGTATGACTCTAAGTGAATATTTTTTTTAATTAACATAATTTTTAATAACATGGATAGTTAACCTACTAAAAATAGAGAAAAAGAATTCATATTGCTTTGATAAATTAGGAAAATGGTACATAAGTAATTTGGTATTTATAGGAATTAGCCTCACCTCAATTGGATGCATGGTGTGATTGGTATAACTCAAAGTGTCCGTTATTATTTTAAATATGACATTTTAGTTGAAAAAGTGTCAATCACGTAAAACCAATAAAAAATCCCATATTTGTTTTCTAATTTATGAAGTATATGCATAAATAATTTATGAAATGTAATAATTTATCTAACATCAATTCAACAAATTTTGTGATCAATATGAGGCAAAGTTCATGTTTCCAATTTAAGATGACATTTTATTAAAAAATACAAGTGACATACTCAAAATTGATAAAATTAAATTACATTGTTTGATACATTACTCAAAATAATATATAAGATATTTTAGATGTATTGTAATCATATAAAATTCTATCTCATTCTTGGTGGGACTGATATGGATCAATGTGTGTCTTTTTGTTTAAAATTTACATCAATTTTTGAAAAACAGACAATTAAACTACTCAAAACCAATAAAACATTCATATTGTATTGTTAATTTCTAAAAATTCTCTATGTCATTTGGGATATGTAGGAATCAACCAATTATCATTCTAACACACCGTATGGCTGGTATGACTCAAAGTGTCTGTTATTAGTTAAAAAGTATATTTTAGTTCAATAGGTGTCACTAACTAAAAACCTAGAAAAGGTTCTTGGATTTTATTTATTATTTTTGAAATTTATTAATAAATAATTTTGTATGGGTAATACTTTTTATTACGTCAAACTGATACACTATTTTATCGATGTGAGTCAAAGTGTGTGTATCCAATTTAAAATTACATTATAGTAAAATAGATAAGTGACATTCTGAAAACTGAGAAACATCATTTTAATTATTTTGATACTTTAGTAAAATTAACCATAAGTCACTTAGGATGAGTAGGAATCAGATGAACCTCAATCGGGTGCACGTTATGATAGGTACAACTCCATGTGCATCTTTTTATTTTAAATTGACATCAATTTTATTAAAAGGGAAATAGACCTTCTCGAAACCTTGATAATAATTTAAATTATTTTTATAATTTAGTAAAATGATCCTTAAGTCATTTAGGATGTGTAGGAATCATCTACACCTCAAATCTGACAGATGGTGTCACTAGTATGACTAAATGTGTCCATTATCAGTTTAAAATCAATATTCTAGTTCAAAAAAGTGTCACTCACTGAAAAATGAGAAAACACTTTCATAATATCTCTTAAATTTAGGAAATCTATTAATGTGTAATTATTTATGTGTAAGATTTGGTATCATGTAAAATGAATGGACAATGTCATCAATATCTTCCAATGTGTGTGTTTCTAGTTGAAAGTTACATTTTAGTTAAAAATAAAAGTGACATAATCAAAACTAAGAAAATTCATTCATAATTTTTTGATACACTAGGATAATGATCCATATTATATTTTAGATTTTTAGGATTCATCCTCACATCAATATGAATCATTTTGTGACCAGTATGACTCCAAGTTCACCTTTTCAATATATAAGTGTCATTTTCTTTTAAAACATGAATCACATCGCCAAAACCGAGCACACTCTTAGATTGTTTTTTGAAAATGTTATCTGCTGTTATACAATAACTTTTTTATTCATTTTTAACTTATACTTATTTATATTATTTTTCTCGATATACTTCGTGAATATAAACAATAAATGGTGTGATGTGGAAGAATCAACTGCAACTCAATCACATAAAGAGTGTTCCTAGTATGACTCAATGTTTTGTTTAAGATTATCACTATTTTTTAATATATATTTTTATATTATTTATAACAAATTTTTTTTTCTAAAACGGGTCTGTTTTTCACTCATGTAGGGGTTAGGAAAACATTAAAAGGAACATTGATGTTTTGAATATATGTAATAATTTATACTTATATAATTATATAACTAGTTGTATGAAATGTTTATAATATAGTATTTTTTATTTTATATGGGTTATAAATTTTATTTTATTCAAATTATATATTGGTTCTTGAATTTTCATATTTCATGGTGTTTTTTTTCATACGGTGTGTTGTTATAGGACATTCCACTAGTGCTACGGTGTGCTGTTATACCATATTGTATCATGCCCCTTTATCAGTGCTTGTAGAAGCACCTGTAAAGGTCTTACTTATTAAGGATAAATAAAATCATTAATAAATCTTACCCATTATTAGTGCATCTAAAATCACTGATAAATCACCCCTTTATCAGTTATTTTTTAGAGATGATAAATCACCCCTTTATCAATACTTTTTAGCACTGATAAAAGACTAGGTCTTTTAATCTTGCTCTAGTAGTCAGTGCTTCTTTAGTACTGATAGAGTCCTTCTTTATCTTGTTAAAGAAATTTTTATTATTATTGATTACTAATGAGTACATAGTTTAGTGGTATGCTCATTTCCTTTTAAAACAAAATCATACCTTCAATCCAACCCATTTATTTCACATAAACTGAAAATTAATTTTATTTCATAAATACAATTTTCTGTTAAAAAAATTAACTTTAAATTTATAAATTAAAAATAATATTAATAAATTAAATTCTATTCTTATTAAATACAATTTTAATGGAATTAAAGTTTTCATAATTTTTTAATCATGTTAATATAATAATAATTTCATAAAATCACAATGCTCATAAAGCGGCAATTTTCACTTTTTTTCTCAAATATCAAAATTGTTATAAAATTACCAAAAAAATACCCTATGATAATTATGATGTGATGAGTAGAAAAATTAACATAATTTCATTTAATTAATTCTATAATTATGATAATTGAAATTTTAAATTAATATTCTTATTTATTAAAATTTTGAAATTTTATAAAAACAAGAAATATTTTAACCATTATAAAATTTATTTTGTACTTTGTTAAAATATTTTATCATTTTATAGAGTTTACAATATTAATAATTAATTAAAATATATAATATCGTAAACATATACATTTATCATAAACCATATTTTTAAAATTATATGTATATATTCTCTAAAAGTAATATAATTCTTATTATATTATTAAATAATCCCTACGTTCACTAAAATGTATCTATGTAATAATAATATACCACTACCTTATTGACTAATTGAAATAATTTTTAAAAGTCATATTTTCCATTAAGTACACCACTATTAAATTTGACAATATCACGGTTCAATATCATTTCAAAATGAATATTTTATTACTAACTTTTTGTTTATCTATTATAGTGATGTTCATGGGTTTGAGGATTCTAGGGATCTAGGGGACCCAAATTTTAATATTGAACGTTATTTATCCTCTATACGTTTTTTTATTTTAATATTTAGTATAAAATTTGTTTTTTAGACTGAATTTAATGTTCTAAAATAATGAAATAATGTCTTTCAAAAATCTAGTATATGTTTTCTACTTCTTTAAAATTTCTGGTTATATTAGTTCATGTAAACTCATGTTGTTCTATGTTTCTTTTAAATTTTAAGTATTAATATGTGATTATATTATAAAACATAACAAAATTGTTTCAATGGTTCATGAGATCATGCGATTCATTATGGGTTACACAATTCATGAGACCTATATCAGGCCTTGTGATCATGAATCCTATTATGGTTCATGTGATTTTCATGATGTTATCCTAGTTATGTATCTATTTTGGAAATTTTTTTATCTATATAACACATGATTAATACTCTCTATAAATGGATTCCAGTTCTCATTCATCTTCCATTTTTCCTAGTTAAAGGTTTATAATTTTCTGGAATCATTATGACGACCCTCAGTATCAATTGTAATATAAAAATGAGACATTAAAGGTGATTCACCCACCTGAAAATTAAAAATATCCTCTATCTCACCGACTTATTTCTTATGTATTTATTATTATAGGTGATACATCTATTATATCACTAGATTTTAATCTCCCATATAACTAGACTTTGTCTTCTCTTGACAACGTTTAAACTATAATCTTCAAGGATAGTCAATTGGCTCTCACACTTATCCAAGTGGCATATCATATATTAGATAAATACACATAGGGTCCAATTTTTTGGGATATCAACCATAGGAAATTTTCTCATATCTATTCAACCATACTTGTCTTATATTTCAAAAATATGTGAATCATTTAAGGAATAAAGTGTGACTTGAAACCTTGAGCTAATTTTTAAGATGAATGGGCATCATTATTCTATGCTAGGAAGAGCTGCTAAGAATTCATCTTCCAGTTACACTATATTCATCTTTATGTGGTGATATGGACTTCTCATTTTTTTCATGTATCATCCTTATAAAGTTATCAAAGAGTAAATTAGTCATTCATATTCTATAACTGATCCATTACTCTCTCTCATGTTGAATTAGGGATCATCCTTCAAAATATTTATCAACTATGGGGAATACTTACACTTAGAGAGATATATGAAAAAATTATTCCTGATACAGATGTTCCGGATAATACCACAATAAATCCGACCTTAAAAAAATACATTCTAACCATTGTGATGGATATGGTAAGAAAATATGTTAATCTATTATATCTCATTTAATTTAGGTATTGGATCAATATATTTTTTTATTATAGAGGGACTTGCAGAACCATTATACATCCCCACAAATTACCTTCTTGATAGGTTTATGATATCATGAGCTCTTGTTCAGACACCCTTAAATATGGGTGGTCTTCCTCATGGTGTTATCATATGAGACTAGAGGTATCCTTGAGACTTCATAATGTAGTGTTTTTAGCTATGTTTCTAAATTTATGTATTTTCCAGTTTGGGATGTAGTCTTGTGAATTTGAGTAAGCATGTTTTTGATGACATGTTGATTTTGTATAGAGATGTTCTTCCTTAATCATTCCATGATAAATATTTATTTCCTTTATTGATTCCTTGAAAATGTTTTACAATGCAACATCCCTTAATGTAATATTTCCCTATCCAATTCTTACTTCACTTTATAGAATTTTATTTTTTATGTTAAAAATATCATAACACAACTAGAATCCATAATGATTTCTTTCATCTTAGACTATTGAATTTTATTAGGGTTGAGGTGATGTTGCAAGGTCCAAATGAGGTTATTGGAAAACTGGTCATGCATGATCATTTCTTCTTCATGACTTATCCATTATTTACTTGTCCAATTTTTATAACATTTGTAGCTCTATTGATAAGAGGTCATATTCAATCTCTCTCTTGATTGGGGTCCTTGAATCATGTGTAGATGAGATAATTATCTATGATCCATATACCCCCTATTGGTTTGATCTCAAATTTGGTTGTATTTAAAGGGTTACTCATCTTTCCCTAGTTTTTGTGAGGGGATAATGATATCAATGACTTATCTTACAATTTTGGATTATGTTGTTTCTTGAAGAATTTTTTTTAGGAATATTAATTCCATATATAATGACCCTATATTCTTATAATATGATTACACCCTTTATGGATGGGATCTTATCTAGGTGGTTTGCAAAATAAATGGTTATTTTAGGAAGACAATCTTTGTTCCTCATTAAACCACATATCTTTGAAAACAATGGTGTTGATTCAAGACTTGGGGGGAACCTCCATGTAATTTTACTCCCCATAATGGTAAAATTCCCATTAGTGGGATAGAGACTCTTAAAGAGGATCATCCTTCCAAACCAGAGACATAATATTCACATATTGGGGGAGTGACTGTTGATAATCCCTCTCTTTCTTCATCATTTTTTCAGCCAACCACTCCTCCATTTTATATACCCACCCTAGTGGATGCAGAGAACCATGTACAACGAAGGATAATATAGTTGAAAATCCATCCTCAGATCACTGAGACTCCCTTGCAGGAGTTCCATGGACATGAGGAACATCTTATCCATATCTTTTAAAATTTGGAAGTATATGTCTATAATTTTCATCCATTTTATGATATCATGAAACAAATTATCATGATTCTTCTACAATTTCTCACAAATGAGAGGGAATTTCATGGTTTTCAGGATAGGACTCCGCTGGTTGAATTAATAACAAAATCTGTAGGGTTTTTGGAATAGATACATCATATAATCTGTTATTTTTCTACCCATATGAATGACTTGAATTTGAAAATAGAAAAAATGATGATATCATAACACATTAAAATATTGATCTTTTGATGTAATCATCCTTATTGGTGACTACTCAAAAATAATCTGAGGTGTGGTACTCATTTATGATGACTCTTAGTCTATGATCTATAGTAATAAATGTGGTATGTGGAATATTATTTCTTATTAGACAATTCATTCTAGACTCTGACTGAATAGAAAAAATTATCCGATCAAATTTTATTACAGTCTTACCATAGTTTTTTTGGAATCCTTGGAGAGCTCTAGAATGTGGATATTTATTCTTCTTTTGAACATTATCCATTAATTAATCATTGTAACTTTACATGTCTTTGTCCAATATTCATTCATCCAGGATCATAATTAAATTTAACTAAAGTGATATTATATAAATCATCAAAAATTTGCATCCTTTATATTATACTTAAGTAAATCTAAATTCATAGTCTTAAATGCTTAAATAACAACACATTTTTCTTCATAATTTATTATGAATTCTTACCAATGTGAGATTTCTCACTTATGTATCTACTCTGTTTGTCCTTGGATCTCCTTGAAAAAATAATAATTTCGATAATATATATCCTAGAGAGATATCAAGATAATTTTTACCTATGTTAATATACATATCTATAATTGATTAATTTTTTTATAGGTAAAAATAATGATCCTTAAAAAAACATTTTTTATTCCCCTTTTTTATTTTTTCAATGTGTCAAATGGGGGAATCTTAATGTGTGTGGAATTGGATTTTTCCTAGGTGTGGCTATTATATTCTTTTTGACCTAACATATTGTTTGCCTTTTCCATTTCATAAATGCTAAATATTTCCTGGATCACACAAAGATCCTCTCCAATGATAAGAGACTCAACTTTTTCCCTAGGTTCTCTCTTCAGGATTTCATCAAGGTGAACAATGTGTCTCTTTTAATTGGTTGTTCTAAAATATGAAAATTGGGTTGTTTCCATGCTATTATTTTTTGAATTCTATCTCTGACCATCAAATTTTGTAGTTGTGATCTTCTATATTAATCCTTTTATTACTGGTAGTGTACACTTTGAAAAGTAAAATTATCTATTATTTTTAACCATACGAGTTAAGGTCCTATTATGTGTTGTTTAACTATATGTGATAAGGATATTAAATTTTCTATAGTTTAATTTTTTTATAGCTGGGACATTATAATAATAATATATTACTAAATACATTTTGAGAATGACCCAAAACACCATAAGTTAATGAGTTCTTCTATGGTGAGTTTGGAATTTCTATTAGAATGGGGATGACATACCATGGATGACCCAAAACACCCTAAGGTGATGAGTTTATCTATGGTTTTTTAGGGCTCATTAGGATTGGAAGTCCTTTCCTACAAGGAGGTTATGACTCTAGTTGGTAGGTTATATGTCCTTATACATGGGCCCATAGAGCTTGCATGCATAGTCAAGTAAAGGGGATCCCTACTTTTTTAGATGGTTCATGGGTGATTTAGAGAATATGTCATTAGTGTTTGGTAAAATATTAAGGATGTTTAGTTCAGAAGGATACATGGAATATGGGTTGTCTAAATTACATGTCCAAGAGATAGAATTGAGGAATATCGATGAGGCAGATATACAGAGGATAATCCAAAAAAAGCCTATGGTGTTGATTTCTTCCATAGTGTGATTGAGTCTAATGATTATTGGTGTTCCTTTCCTACAAGTAGGGGATGTGTCTAGTTGGTATTTTAGAACACCTTATGCATGGTACCATATTGAATACATGCATAGTCAATTAAAGATGGTCCCAACTCATTTAGAAGGTCCATAAATAAATTTTGAAGACTCAAATGTCGAGATGATGATGTTGGTAGTGGAATGAAATATGTCCAAGTAGGTTTATGAAATGATAGCGTAGTTTAGATTTTAGATGGGAGGTTTGGTCACTATGACATGTTGACCTGGGTCATGTTTTTTAGGCCATAAAAATTTTTGGGAATGGATTTTAACATTATTGCATTGAGAAAGAGTAAAATACATAGTTAAATAAATTCTAGGATGTTAAATCCACTGAAATAGTTTGTTATTTGGATTTTATTTCATGGTCTATGAATATATATGTTAATTGGAGGTGGGAACTTGTGGGTATAGTTTAACTATTTGTAATTCAGGAATCCCATATTCCAATAGGTTAGGAAAATAACTCTTTAATTTAATGGGGTCCTTTCTGGGATAAAAATCCAATATGAACAAGCTCTTTGCAAGAATTCAATTTTTCACTAAATCCTAATAGGGTCCTTTTTTGTTATCCACTCCATCTTAGTAGTTTTCTATGGGGAAGAACCCAAAGAAAGGGAGCCCAAGGTCCATCGGGTTCCAAGATAAGGATACCAACCCTAGGAACTGGTCGTCTATTCTCAAAATTTGCATACATAATGGTGGTTTATGGAAAAAATACTATTAAACAATGGTTTGGTCACCCTAAATAAATTTAACCTCTTTGTGAACATGTTATCATGGTGAGGAAATGTTATTAATAATTGTTATAAATTGTCTTATGCCAAGGGGTCCATTGATCAAAGCTTTTCTTTTAATAGGGCCATAAAATTACCCTTATGAATTTTATGATATAATTATTTATTCTCTAACATTCAAATAAAAATTGGAGATGAAGATATTAGTGAGTAGAGACTTTACTTTTTCTTATGCCTCCCTTTCTGGGTTTTTTCTAGATATTTTTAATGTCACATTCACTATATGTTTAGGGTATTGTGATTTGGAAAACCAAGGTCTAATGTTTAAGGTCATACATTTTTGACCAATATGCATGAAATTTTAGGTAATTATGCATGTAGACCTATGATGAATAGAATTTTACACAAGATACTATTTAGGATACCTTGAATATAGATCACCATAGAAACCCTTTGAGTAATAGATGAAACTATTGTAAATTTAGCCTCAGGTTTCTTGATTAATTAGTAATGGCATGGGAAAATCATGCTGGTTACAACCCAAAACACCCTAATGAGTTGAATTCCACCACAGTGATGTTAGGGATTATAAGGATCATAATTCCCTTATTCATATCCACATCTATCAAGGTAAAATATAGATATATTTTATCCTTTCCATAGGTTGTGAAAGGTTTGCAGAAACCCAAGGTGCAAAAGACATAAATAATGGTTTATGGGTTGAGGTTATTAATATAAGATGGGAAAACCCTATAATCTGGTCGATCAATTCTAGGATCATGAGGTCCTTTGATAAGAAATTATGATGGGTGGTTTTTAGAAAAAATTAACATCACATAGTGGGGACATAGAAGTTGGTCAATTTGACATCATGCGACTAGGAAAATTTCTTTTTAGATTAACTTCATATTGTAAATATGTAGGAGAATTATATTCTCTTATTATATTTGGGCATCCATTGGTCTCCATACGCATGTTATAAGGTAAATAATCAAGTCGTATGTAGTTATCATATAGTTCCATGTATTGGTCTATCCCATATGTAGTGGGTGAGTTTTTATTGTCATATATGTTGCGATTGTACATAGGATTGTAGATGTAAGATTTACTATGAATTATATATTAAAATAAATAAATACACATTTAGTTCTTGTATGAAAGTGACCTATTAAATTCAGACCTATGACAAGGGAAATTGAACATTTTTATCTTATGGATGGACCCATTATTGGAGATTCCAGGGTCAATATATATCCTTTCATGGAAGGAATCTTGCAACACATAGTTTTTAGATGGGATACTCTCCTTGCTGATCAAACCCATAAGAAATTGGGTGAATATTTCCATTGATTATGATGATTGGATAAATGATTGTAGATTCGGGTTTCACTATGTATCTCGTTATGGAATGAATCAAGACATGTGTAGTTATTGAACATGAAACTAACCATGCATGTATGAACCATATATAGAGGGGTTTTTTTTCTATTGATTATTTCACCAGGACATGGGATTAGAGATATTGAATTCACTATGAATACTATGATGGTAGGAATCAATCCACACATATTTCTTAAATAGGAAACTCTCCACATTGGTCAGACCCACATGTACAATAGATTTTCCCCATTTATTATTATGGTTAGGAACATGATTGGTGATATGGGCATCACTTTTTATCATATGATTGCATTAATTATTCAAAATTTAGTTATTTATTGGATTTTTGGTTGGAGAGTAACACAAAGGATATTGTTCCTCTCAGTTGAGGGTTATAGTAATGTTCAGTTTTATGCCATGAAATATTTTTCAACCATGAAAGATAATGCCATGTGGAAAGGACTTACAATTTGTCTTTTATGCTCTGGAATCCAGAACTATGTTAACCATAAAAATAACTAGTATTTCTTAATCATGTGAGGATTCCCTTACCAAAAATACTAATCCAAGGTGATCTATGCACAATATTAGAAAAATGGAATGGAAAATTATTTCTTCACCACACATATGTGATTAAAATAATGGATAGAATAACTTTTATCGTATAGTGATAGGGAAATGATATTGGACCTAGGAATATATTCTTATCACATCGTAATAATAATCAAGTAGTAAAACTTTCCTGTAACATTTTAACATTGTATGAGGGGGACGTCAACCATGCATTTTAATATCATGAAAAATGGGATTATAGTTTCTCAATAATAAAAATAAATCCTGATATCCCACAAACACTATCCAAGAGTTTGGGATATCATCTCATGGGAGGAATCCTATGTTTGTGACATAAGGATTCTTGATTTTGTTTCCCAAGGAATCATATTATTAGTATATAAGTTAAAAATTCATTTTAACATCATAAGTTGAAGAAGTTGTAGTATAGTTTAATGTATTGTGACTTGGAAGATATGGGTCATACCTTTTAATGTCATGTGACAAATATGTATTGTGAATATTAATTTCACGTGACTAAGATAATGTGGTTTCTGGTTGTTTAACATCATTTGAATTGGATCATATACACTATTCAAATAAATTATTTGATTGAGGACTTATTCCATGAATTTTTACATCATATGGTAAGTACAATAATAATAGTATAGTTTAGAGTCTTGCCATCAGGACTTATTTTTTTGTTTAACACCATGAAACAAGGACAAATAAAACTGTTTACCGTCAGGTGAACTTGATAAATTTTATATTTGAACATCAAAAAAATTGTATGATTGATACTTCATGTAATCTTGGAAAAGCTATTATTAATAAACCATTCATTCATGAGGGTGTTATTCATTCCCCATCCACTGTATCTAATGAATTATCCCTATTGTAATAGAACTTATGTGTGATGTAATTCCCTTCTCATTTGGGTTATATATTTGGAGGAATCTTCCTTGGTATCATTGGGGTTCAAAGATCCAATAGAAAATCTACTTAAAGGAACGAGAAGAGGTGAACCTCTTTATAGAAAGATTTTGTGATCTGATTTTAATGAACATCAAGTTTTTATGGTGTACTCATCATTTTCTCATATAGTAGTTCAAAATAATTCATCCCCTTTTGTCATTTATCAAAATATAATAATTAATAAAATATAGATATTCATATTAAGGGAACACAACTTATATTGGTAGCACTACATAAATTTCACAGACCAATGAATAAGGAGTTTCTTTTGTAGTAGTACCTGTGGTGGTCCGGTAGGCCCATAAATAATGAAGAATATTTTATAGAAATGAATTCTTGTCCATGTTAACCATATTTTTTATTACATTAAACATCATCTAATCTGAGGACTATATTTTTTTTTTCATTTTCCTCTACATGATAATAAGATGAATGGTTGGATTTAATGTTGTAATCTCCGTACAGTTTCTTCAAATCAATAGAACAAATGTTTCTGTATTTTTTTTCAATGTAATGTGAGGGACTATGAACATGGTGATGATATTGGACTTTATATGTTGATGATGTTATTTAACCTAACCTCCCAGAGGGGTATTTACTTATAATTTTTGGAAAATAATTCTATAGAAACATGTATATACTTCAACTTATTTTTTATCGATTGGGGATATGGCCCGACAACATCCATCCCCCATATGGAAAATGGTTGGGAATATTTAGTTGTATGAAGAAATTATTGGGTTCGATGGATGAAGTTTTCTTGAATAAGGAATGCATGAAATTTCCTATGGAATACCACACAGTCTGGTATTTTTGTTTTCCCATAGTAACCAAGACTCCTAATTTAATAAGAGTGTCTGGTACTGGACAGATGAGTAATGCAGGATCCTGCATGGGATTCCTCTCTAATGGAATCAACCACTCATTTATAAATCATATGAGTTGGATTCTATTGAATCCTCATTTTTAGAATACTTTTTCTGATTTTTCCATCTTGAATGGTAATGTTATTTGTTCGGCATCGATTTTGTTACCTGTTAGATCAATCTAATTGGAGGGCCCCATTTTAGAGGCAATAAATAATACACCCCAACCATACTAGAGTGATATTGGTTCATCACTATATAGGTTAGTGTTAATCATATATAATTCCTCTATTTCACATACGATGATTGATGAGACCATCCTTCAATTTGTGATGTGGAAAATCACTTCATCCTAATCAAGGTCCACCATAATTGTGGATGCATTGGCTGATGCATTGGAACGAGCATTTTGTAATCAAGTTACATGATGCAATGTTGGTTAGAACGGGAAATCAACCATAAATCTTCTGGAATAACCAATGATATTGGAAAGTTTTTCCTTCTTGATGTCATACTCACCACTTATTTTCATGATCACTAGCTATGAATCCCCTTTGATGTTCAGTTAGGTAGTTTTTAGCTATAGGGATTGTTTCAATCCAACAAATATCGCTTGATATTATGATTCATTATTAGTGAATCCTTCATATATTTTGAAATAGTAGGGAAAAATTTACATATTGGGAAACAAATATTATCCCTAGAACAACTGGGTTGAGCTTTGGGTTTTCTAGCCAATTTACAATAGGAAATAAAGAGGAACCATAAAAAAACTTCCTTTTTAGGAGTGTCAAGGGTATAGAAAACCTCATTGTATAGAAGATTTTCATCAACTGTATACATTTTAGGTTGGTAGGGTTCATAAGGAAATCATCTCGGACATGTCCTTTAACTACCTTACACGACACAAACTATATGTCGTGTTGTTGTAAAATAATAACCAATTCAATCAAATTATCAATCAATATATAATGGCCAAGGATGTAACTGAATAGGTCTAATTGAGAGACCAAGTGGACTTAATGATGCTATAATTAATAATTAAAAATTTCCAATGAAAATATGAGTCTAAGACAGTTCCTCTAAACATTTGAATACTAGGTCTTAGAACCTATCATCATTTAACTGAAGTAGTGGTGACCATTTTAATTCTACATATAATTTTTCTATGTGAGGAAAGCACTGAGTGATCATTCAATTGTGGCCACATATACTATTACTGTCTCTCCCCCCACTCATGGCTTCATGACCAGCAGGTGTAGCATGTACTTATTGGGATTTTAAAAAATTTCTTGAAAGTCCTCATCCATTAAGTATCTAACTCTCTTCTTCATTAACATGGTGAAGGGGAGATTTTTTATTTTTATGATAACATTGAAATGATATATGTAAGAGAGGTTCCCCTAGCCACCTCCCCCCAGTTCTTTGAGACTTTAAGGAGGTTTCATTTCATGGATTGCACTAGTCTTTTTTAGGACAAAATCCAAAAAAGGTGGCATACCACCATGTAAAAGAGTTTCCCTAACATTACATAGAAAATATAATTCATTAGATTCATCTTCAAACTGTGCTTCCACAACATTCTAAATATTTATTAATGATCTATGAGGTGATCACAACACTATAGAGATTTTATTACTAGGTCATCAACCAATTATTCTATTATTATTGTTAATAAGGGAATAAATATATGATGCATTGCATGTTGGTAAGAAGTGACATCATTATTTAATCCA
Source organism: Viscum album (assembly GCA_963277665.1). Lineage (NCBI taxonomy): Eukaryota > Viridiplantae > Streptophyta > Magnoliopsida > Santalales > Viscaceae > Viscum > Viscum album. Next base: position 1,115,192,744 of record OY728147.1, read on the forward strand.
TATAGAATGAAATGAAAGAGAAAGATCACCTAAGGTACTCTAAATGTAGTGGATTCCTTATCTTTAGGGGCTATATTTATTTTATTATACCCCGAATACCCATCCATAAAGTAAAGGTGTTCGAATCTATTAGTTTCATCAACCTCGGGATCTATTATCATAAATAGGAAATATTACATTGGTAAGTTTTGACTAAGTCCATTGAAATCGATGCATAATCTAATTTTTTCATTCTTTTTCTTTAGAGGAATGATGTTGGTTAACCATTTATGGAATTTCATTTCATGAAAAAAAATCGATAATTTTATCGAATTAAAATTATATATTAGTCTCTTGAGAGAGATGAATCCTCTAATATAGTTTCCTAAAACCCCAATTGTCATATGGAAATCCTATATGGTGTGTAGAAACATTGGGTTTCATCCAACGAATTTCTATATAATTCCATGTGAACATTTATCATTTATACTAGAGAAAAATCATACACAGATCTGAATTTTCAAGAGGCATGGAAGAACAAATAAACATAGGTCATGGGTCTTAATCTAATCTAAGATTCACCAAGATGTTCTCATCGATGGTGGTGGAGACGCCTTAATCAAATGCGGGAGGCGATTTCCTGATGTCATCCCCTTTTTCTTCCATCTATGAGTTTGTTGAGTCATTCTCAAGCATGGATGGTAATCTATGGATATATCTTTTATTATTACAATAAGAGGGGCCTTGGGAAGATATATTTTCTTCATGAAATATCTAGGTCATGGTAGAAAGATTCTACAACTGGTTATTTTCTCTTATATTGTCATCAGGGGAAGGAGGAGCTTGTATAAGTATTATTAAATATTCTACAACAATCAGGTTTTTGGGTAGCACATAATTTCAATCAAGAATACTCCATGGATTCATATGGGTGGTCTCCATGGAATTGGGGGCTGCGACCTTCCTATCATAACCCATAATTGGCAATTTCCTACACTTTTATAGAATCCTTCCTCAGCATATACAGATTAACTTTACATGAAGGGGGAAATATCAGCATGTACTATGTTAACCTTCCCATCGATTTGTTAATTCAAATAAAGATGAAATATTGAAGGTACCTCTACTTGGATATGAACCCAATGTTTTTCAGTCACGATATTGTATATTGTGTCTTGATGGATAAACATGAACTCAGTGTTTGATTTCAAATCCCTAAACTGATCCTTTAACTTTCTATTATAGATAGGTCTTTCCCACTATTATCTTACTATAGAATGCTTAACTTTATCAGAGATAAGTTCAACATTCTATGTCCATAATGTCATAGGTTATAAATCTGGATGAGTTTGATAGTGGAAATATTATCAATTAAATCCCTTTATATGTAGACATTTTCATGGTATCCTTGAACTTACAGGGGTTTGATATGTCCCTAGATAAATTTTATCTTATCCAGTTTTGTGAATGTGATGGAGGCATGGAATTATGATGGAATAGTCTGCACATAATAATACTTGACTAAAAAAATATGACTATAATACCTACAGGAACTAGAGGGATTTGATAGGTTCCCATTTATTTTTTTAATATGGAGAGCATCCATGATTGAGGGTTTGGCTGGGAAAACAACTAACTATTTAAGAATTTCATAATTTCGAACCAAAGGTTGGTGCTTTCGAAGGTAGGACTACTCCCTATTAAGTTGTTCAAGATTTGAGGTGTTTGTGGTGAACATTCTTGGTGCATGAGCAGATGTAAAATGAATGTCCTCTGCTAGTTTTGTGGGTCGTATTTTCCTTCACCTTTTTCGGGCCGATCGAAAAATAACACCCCCGCTAGTCAGTCATATAGGATAACTGGGTTTGGATGATCGTTGGAGGGATTTGATACACCTTCATGATTATGTTGGTCTTACTGGAGTTCTTTCCCCTGACTCTCAGCTATACATATGCCCCCTTTGGGTATGTAGCAAATTTATTGGGTTTGACCACACCTTCTCCATCCCCTGTATCCTCAACTCCTACTTTCTCAGCTCCATCTCCTGGGTAAGATGTGATGAACTAATACTTGAAAGCTTATTTATCATTAATGATGGGTTATGTTCAGATAAATATATAAAGAGAATCGAAAATTATCTCTTCATCCAATGACCAATATATTTGGTGGGGTGGTACTTATTCTCTAGATGTTGATGAAAAGAAATATGCAATAGTCATAGCTTCTTTGGGAGCAGGAAATGACACTTCCTCTTCAATATTTTCTTATCACTACGGGAAAAAGGACTTTTTGCGACGTACTTTTTGTGATGGGAATAAATCTCGTCACAAAAAGTCTATCCAAGAGGTTATTTGCGATGGCGGTAATGACCCGTCACAAATAAAAAATTATTTGCGACGAGATTTCATCTCCTGTCGCAAAAAGTTTGGTGTGGGTAGCGTGCCAAACCATGGCAAGGTTATTTGCGATGGTGGGATCCCACCATCGCAAATAGTGAAGTATTTGCGACGGGCCACGTCGCAAATACCCGACGGCGGTTAATAGCTTTTTGTGACGAGATGGTATCATGTTGAAAAAGGTGTGTTGGCATGGACTATTTGCGATGGGACGCGTCACAAATAACTTTTTAACCACCGACAGTGATTAATGCGGGCGTAGGTATTTGCGACGGGTCCTGTCACAAAAGATACTATTTGCAACGGGTACCCCGTCGCAAATACTCTAACCTATATATACCCCCATCAGTTTTCCCTCTCAATCCCCTCAATTCTTAGATCCTGTTTCTCTGTGAACTATGAATTTAGAGGGAAAATTTTTCTAAGTTAATTTTTTTGTTCACGAAGAAGTTGTTAAGCAGTTTACATCAATCGAAAATCAAGCTTAAAGGTATTTATGTTTTATTTAATTTATTATGTATTTCATTTTTTATGTTAATTTTTATTATTGTTGATTAGTTGTAATTAAATTAAATTTAAATTGTTCTTTAATGAGTATTTATTTGTACTAATAAATTGAAATTTTTCGTACTAATTTTTAATAATTAGTAGAAATTAATAATTATTAACAATAATTAGTAATGTATATAATTAATTTGTAGTAATTAATAATAATTGGTAATAAATAATAATAAATACTAATAATTAGTAATAATTATTAATAATTATTAAAAAATAGTAATAAATCATAATAATGAGTAATAATTAGTAATAATTATTAATAATTATTAAAAAATAGTAATAAATCGTAATAATGAGTAATAAATAGTAATAATGAGTAATAAATAGTACTAATAAGTAATAAATAGTAATAATGAGTAATAAATAGCAATAAATTGGCATAAATAGTAATAAATAATAATAATTAGTAATAAATTGTAATAATTACTTATAAATTGTATTAAATTTTAATAAATTGTAATATTTAGTAATAAATTGTAATATTTTGTAATAAATTGTAACCATTACTAATAAATTATAATAATTAATACTAATTACTATTAAATTGTAACAATTAGTAATAAATTGTAATAATTAGTAATAAACTGTAATAATTATTAATAAACTATAATAATTACTAATAAATTGTAATAATTAGTAATAATTAGTAATATTTTTAAATAAATACTAATAATTAGTAATAATTAGTAATAAATACAGATAATTGGTAATAAATACAGATAATTATTAATAATTAGTAATTATTAGTAATAATTTATAATAATTAGTAATAATTAGTAATAATTAGTAATAAATTGAATAATTAGTAATAAATTATAATAATTAGTAATAAATTTTATTAATTAGTCATAAATTATAATAATTAGTAATAAATTGTAATAATTAGTAATAAATTGTAATAAATTGTAATAAATTGTAACAATTAGTAATAAATTGTAATAATTAGTAATAAATACTAATAATTAGTAATAAATAATAATAATTAGTAATAAATGCTAATAATTAGTAATAATTACTAATAATTAGCAATAATTAAAAATAATTAGAAATAATTAGCAATAATTAGTAATACATATTAATAATTAGTAATAAATAACAATAAATGGCAATAATTAGAAATAAATAGCAATAATTAGTAATAAATAGCAGTAAATAGTAATAAATATTAATAATTAGCAATAAATAAGAATAATTAATAATTATTAGTTATAATTTAGAATAATTTGGAATAATAAATAATAAATAAGAATAATTAATAATAATTGGTAATAATTTGTAATAATTTGTAATAAAGTGTAATAATTAGTAATAAATACTAATAATTACTAATAAATACTAATAAATACCAATAATTAGCAATAGTTAGCAATAATTAGGAACAATTAGCAATAATTAGAAATAAATAACAATAATTAGCAATAATTAGGAATAATTAGCAATATTTAGTAATAATTAGAAATAATTAGTAATAATTAGAAATAATTAGCAATAATTAGTAATAAATAAAAATAATTAGTAATAAATTGAAAAAATATTAATAAATATGAATAATTAGTAATAATTAGGAATAATTAGTAATAATTAGAAATAATTAGGAATAATTAGTAATAAATAGGAATAATTACTAATAATTAGTAATAATTAGTAAAAATTATTAATAATTAGTAATAACTAGTAAAAACTAGTAATAATTAGTAATAATTTGTTATAATTAGTAATAATTAGTAATAATTAGTAATAATTAGTAATAATTAGTAATAATTAGTAATAACTAGGAATAAATAGGAATTTATTGGAACAAATATGAATAAATAGTAATAAATAGAAATAATTAGTAAAAATTAGGAATAAATAGTAATAGTTAGTAATAAATAGGAATAGTTCGGAATAAATAGTAATAGTTAGTAATAAATATGAATATTTAATAATAAATATGAATAATTAGTAATAAATAAGAATAATTAATAATAAATAGGAATAATTAGTAATAAATAGGAATAATTAGTTATAAATAGTAATAATTAGTAATAAATATTAATAATTAGTAATAATTAGTAATAATTAGTAATAAATAGTAATAGTTAGTAATAAATATGAATAATTATTAATAAATAGAAATAATTAGTAATAAATAGAAATAATTACTAATAAATAGTAATAAATAGTAATAATTAGTAATAAATAGTAATAATTAGTTAGGAATAGTTAGGAATAGTTAGAAAGAAATTTATTAAATTTTAATAAATTTTAAGAACTTGGCACAATTTCTAGTGGATTGATGACACTCCTTTTGCTCGATGCCTTTTCTCCTTTCAAATTTCACTGACTCAAAACATTATGAAAAATGTGATGCTACATAGGAATATTCAATATCGTATGCACGAGATTGGATATTCAATCATAAGATCATATTTTTTATAATGTTTTCAGGTGGTGAAAGTTAGAAGAAGACGATTCATCGACGAAAATGGGGCTCTTTTGTCCGAAGGCTCATTTACATGCATCTTTCTGACACTAAAATCACAATATAGAATTTGGTCAGAGGTACGCATATTCATTCTCGTGCATACAAGAATGAATATGCGTACATCCGACCAGATTCTTCATTGTGATTTCTCTGTGAGAAAGATTCAAGTAAATGAGCCGTCAGACAAAAGAGTAGTCGTCAATCCACTAGAACTTGTGTCTCCCTTAATAAATGGTAATTATTAAAATGTAGTAGTAATTATTTATCTTATTTTTTCAGATAGTGTTTTTATAATTTCAAATTATTCAAAAACATTGATGATTTTATATTTTGTAGAAAAATATGGAAAAAATGAAGTTGACATCATTCATTATTCGATGATCGCGCTTGGATAAATCTGTGCAGAAATACAAATGGTTCTGGTATAAATCCTATATATATTGAGAGTGTTGAAGCTTTCTTAGCATTTTCATCCTCAAAACCAGAATATATTTCAGAAGGCACAATTAAGTGTCCTTGTAAAAAATGTGCTCTGAGAACATTTGATACATTTGACACGGTTGGGGGACATCTCTTGCGGTTTGGTTTTAAAATAGATTATGTTTTTTGGTATTAACATGGTGAACGCAGTTCCAGAGAAGATACTAATAACTTGATTCCAGATCCATCATGGTTCAAAAATTCAGTACATGATGTTTCAGGTCTATCTGTTCAAAAAACTGAAACTCACGATGATATTGATTTAACTCATGAGTTGGAACTATCCAAATTTTATGAGTTGTTGAGGTCTGTTGAGGATGCATTATATCCTATTTGCAAGATAATCAAATTAGAAGCTGTTGAAAAATTTATTGCTATTAAATCAGATAATGCAATGTCAAACAACTATTTTTATCAGATATTTTCTTTGGTTAAAACACTGTTACCAGAAGGAAATGTGTTTCCTACAAATTACTATGAGAGAAAGAGGTTGGTTCATAATCTAGGAATTATTTATCAAAAGATTCATGCATGTTAAAATGATTGAATCTTATATTATGGTGAAAATGAGTCATTCGATAGTTGTCCCACATGTGGACAATCGAGGTATAAACAAGCTCAACCAAGGAAGTCTGGATCGATTCCTGTAAAACAGTTGAGATATTTCCCCCTTACACCAAGGTTGCAACATTTATTTATGTCTCATAACACAACGACAATCATTTCATGGCACAAAACCAATATTTTAACCAATAAAAGCTTGAATCATCCATTTGATGGTGATTCATGGAAACATTTTGATCGGTTGCATCCGTCTTTGTCTTTAAAAGCCTAAAATGTGCTATTGGGTCTTTACTAATGGTTTATGTCTGTTTGGTTCTTATGGTAGTTAGTATTCATGTTGCCATGTCTTTATAACTCCATACAATCTACCTCCATGGATGTTGATAAAGGATCCCTATATATTTTTGACCTTATTAATCCCAGGACATCCGGAAAAAATATTGATGTTTATTTTAAACCATTGATTGATTAGTTAAATGAATTGTGGTGTAATGGTGTTAGTACATATGATATTGTTGCAAAACAAAATTTCATATTAAAAGTTTCATTGATGTGGATGATTAGTGAATTTCCGGCTTATGGCATGTTATCTTCCTAGAGTACACATGGTCCGAAATCATGTCCTTACTGTATGAAAGACAATAATGCTTTTATGTTTGTCAATGGAAAAAAAACCTTTCTATTTTGACAGTCATCACAGATTTCTTCCAACTGATCATCCTTTTCGATGGAACAAATATAAATTCAGAAAAGGAATAATTGACAGTGATGAACCTCCAAAAATGATCTCACGTATAGAATTAAAATCAGTTTTATTTTCATTACCTCCCATCACATTTGGGCCAACAGTAAACCAACAGAAAATTCATGGATTTGGGAAAGAACATAATTGAATAAATGAAGAATTTTTTGGGATCTCCCATATTGGTCTGATTTGTTGGTACACCACATGTTGGATGTCATGAATATTTAGAAGAACTATTTTGATAATTTATTTCATACAGTTTTGGATACACCAAGTAGTACCAAAGATACTGTAAAAGCACGATTAGATCTTGCCCAAATTTTCAGGCGACCAGAACTTGAACTATTTAAAAATGTCAGATCACAGAGGTTAATGAAGCCAAAACTAGCTTATACATTGTCCGAAGGGAGTTGCATATTATTTTGTTAGTAGATTGCAAATTTGAGACTTCCAAATGGATACTCTTACAATTTGGGAAGATGTGTTAAGAATGGTTATATTACCGGATTAAAAAGTCATGATTGTGATGTTATAATGGAAAGACTTATGCTGATTGGATTCAGAAGTTTGTTGAATTCTATGATTTGGGATTTGATAACAGACATATCATATTTTTTTCGAGACATTTGTGCAGCGACAAAAGACTATGATGCGCTATGAAAACTAGAAGAAGATGTTGGTGTGATTATATGTAAACTGGAAAAAATCTTTCCACTTGCTTTCTTAAACTCAATGAGACATCTGATATTAAATTTTCCACATGAAGATAAATGTGGAGGTCCAGTACACTTTCTATGGATGTACCCATTCGAGAGATTCATTAAAAAATTGAAGAAAAAAGTACGTAACAAAGCATCAGTTGAAGGCTAAATTGCTGAAACATATTTGCAAGAGGAAATTTCTTTTTTTTGCTCTCACTATTTTGAATCTGAATATCCCTAAAAAAAACCGCATGGGACAGAACGAGGGAAATGATAATGATTAAATGCAAAATCAATTGTCAGTTTTTAATTAGACAAATCTTGTCATCAGTGGAGTTCAAGAACGATGGATTTCAAATGATGAACATCACAGAGCTCATACATATGTTCTACTCAACTGTGAAGAAACAACAAAATTTTTTCTATGAGTTCTTCTATCATTTATTCTATAATTTCTGTTACAGTATGTAAACATATTTTATTTTTAGGTTGCATGATAATCATATCAAGAAAAAACTTCCACAAATTACATCACATGCTCTTGAAAAACGCAGACAAAACAATTTCTCAATGGTTTCAAAAACTTGTAACATAAATTATTGATGGTTTAATATCAATTCAGTTTACTATTTATTATATTGATAATTGTTTTACAAATTTTCAGGTGTCTCAACATGCTGATAAAATTGATAAGTTACTCTGTATATTGAGTAACCCACCATCCAAAATTGTTAAATCTTATAATGCATATGTGGTGAATGGTTTTCGATTTCATACAAATGTATATTGGGAATCAAGAAAAAAAAATGAACAGTGGAGTTTGTTTGAGAGGATCGCATCATAGAGAAAATGAAGTTGACTTTTAAGGTATTCTGGATGAAATTATTGAGCTATGTTATCTTGGACATAATTACATAAAAATGTATAAATGTCGGTTGTTAGATACTAAGAGAGGATTGTGTGTTCATCCGACTCATGGACTCGTCGATATTTAATATAAAAGTCTTCTTGTAGTAAATGAACCATTTTTACTGGCTCAACAGGCACATCAAATTTACTACGCAATGTACTGTGCTACTTCAAGAGACCTGAGTGATTGGTGGAGCATAATAAAAATGAAATATTGGGAAACTAAATTTACTCAAACTGAATGTGTTTTGGCTGAAGTGGAAGAAATTGAAATTTTTCAAGAGACTACTCAAAATCCATATTTTTCACAAAGAAACGTGAATATCGATGATGACACCCCACAATTAATGGCCGATGGTGACGAATATGTTAATGATGTTAAAAATTAATTTGAAATGACAAGAATTGGTGAAAGTGAAACTCATGAGGATATTGATGATGATGAGGAGGATTATGAAGTCATTGACATTGTCAGATATGAAGATGATGATGAAGGTGAAAATTGACAAAGTTAAATGCTACTTATGATCATAACTAATATATATCTATATAAAATAGATATTTTTAACTATATACTAACAAAAATAATTCTCTATTTCAGATGGACTCTGATCTATTTCGTGAGTTAGTGGAGGCTGAGCTACCTTTGGATGATGGGGATGTGAGATCATCTGACCCTCAGCCTACTGGTGGTTCAGGAGGTACGCAGAGGGGCACGGTCTTGCGCGACTGATTATTCTTGACCCTATCCCTGAGCGACATCCACGTCTTGGCTTCGATCAATGCACATAGAGGTATGGTAACCTGTATATTTTAGTTATCTTTACTTAATATATTTATATATATACTATTTATTTGATTATTTATTCTTTTTCGTAGTTTTGTGCATGCATTTGTTTGACAGGGGAGTGCTATCTTGCACAATTATTTTTCTCAACCATGGATGACATGAGAACAGATTCCCATTGATGTGAAGCTCGAAATTTACAATCATTGGATGGTACGTAAATAAATAATATTTATTTTGAAATTTATTTTATTAATAACTTGATATTATAAATTATTTGTAGGTTTTATGGTATCCCATTGATGATTTCATGTGTGACGAAATCCATACAGCATGGGAGGTGGCTATGCATGAGCATTTGCGTTAGTTTTTGCACAATTTAAGAATGGCCACCATTAAGAAAGTAGGAGATATAATATTTGATGAGTCGTGTAGATCCCACCGACCAGAGTACATTTCATCTCAGGTTTGGGATGGATTATGTGCATACTTTTTGGGTGGTGGAATTTAGCGGATGTCTTCATTAGGTCGGCAGAACAGGGGGAGATATGAGGTGACGCATCGAGCTGGTAGTCGTACATTCAGTATGCATAGAGAGAATTTGGTAAGTATTTTTTTTAAATAATTTATATAAATTCAAATATAAACAGTTTATTTTATATTCATATAGGAAGTCGAGCATCCAGATATTACAGAGTACAATGTTTATCAGAGGATGTACAGTGATCCAGCCACCAGAGAGATTAGAGGTGATCACCAATGCCATATTGTGGTTAGTATTATTTTTTCAGTTTGACAATTAAATTCATATAATATTTTCACAATTTTAATTTAAAATTGGATTTGAAGGAGTCATATTAGGTTGCGATCTCTCAAAAATAGGATGAGGGTCAGGACTAGGTGACTGATCAGACCAGTGCCCACCATTTCGACGAGTCGGCATGGATGCAGGTGACCCAGTATGGCTTTGAGAAGGGCTGAGTAGTTGGTATCAACTCTCGTGTGAGTCTTGGTACTTATTATGGTACTTTTGCGATGTCGGCATACATCTCGAGAGAAGCTCGTGGAGGGGAATCATCTTCTACCTCAAAGTATCAGGAGCAGTTCCAAGATCAGAAGGACCTTATAGAGAGTTTGTAGAAGTAGAAAGAAGAGATGCATCAACAGCAGCAGTAGCAGAAGTAGCAACATGAGGAGGAGATGCGTCGAAAGCATCAGTAGCATCACGAGTAGATGGAGTACATACGTCGTCTGACTCGTAGTTTAGGGATGAAGTTTCTTCCACCATCTCCTTTAGCTCCTCCACCTACTCTAGAAGATGACACCCAGTGATTTTTTATGTTAAAAACATTTGAATTAAACATTTTTTTGTAATATGAACAATTTAATGTTTCTGTCTTTTATATCAGTGTGAATATTACATAATTTAATTTTTAATATTTTATGATTTTTTTGTGAATATTGAGAATTTTATTAATTTTTATTTTTTTTATTATTTTAATAATATTAATATTATTATTTTATTAATCATATTTTTATTAAATATATTTTTTCAGTATTATATTTTTTAATTTTTTTTCTTTTACTAGTAATAATAATAATAATAATAATAATAATATTTTATCATTTTTTTATATTTTTTTGTGAATATTGAGAATTTTAATATTTTTTATTTTTTTATTATTTTGATAATATTAAAATTACTTTTTCAATAATCATAATTTTATTAAATTTATTTTTATTAAAATTTATTTATTATTTGTGATGGGATCTGTTGCGACGGGTTCCCGTCGCATATAGCCTAATTAATTTTTTTTAAAAGTTTTTGCGATGGGATTATGGGCCCGTCATAGAAATTATTTGTGATGGGCCAATCCAAAATAGTCTATATAAATATCTTCAAAAAATTATTTGCGATGGTGCACATCGCAAAAATTATTTATGATGGGCCCATTACAAAAATGTTTATATATAGAAAGTATATAATCGGAGACTTATTTGCGACAGTGAAGTTGCCCGTCGCAAAAAATATTATTTGTGATGGGCCCATCGCAAATAATATTTTTTGCGATGACGTTTTCTGCAACGGGCTATTTGCGATGGGACCCCATTTCTAAAGCTTATTTGCGATGGGATCCCATTGTAAATAACTCGTCACAAATACCTATAATTCTAGTAGTGTATGTATGACATTTAGATATAAATTTGGGGGGTGTAATTAATTTCAACTACCTAGGTGGAAATATCATTGATGGTTTTTGAATATTTTCTCTTAGGGTTCCATGACCTCATTCAACTGTCTTTCAAGTCATCTAGTTATGAAAATTTGGTTAATGCCTAGCTGGATTCTATTTTCATCAACCCTATTCTTCTGGTTTAAAATTTTCTATACAAGCTACATGTGCTAGGGAATTCTACAACATCACCTATCCAAAATCAACCATTCATTGGAGAATGTCATTAAAGACCAAGGAATATAGAATGGTGTGACGTATCCTTCTCTAGAATGGGAAGTATTCAAGATGATTCTTTAGTTTATCCACATTTTGTTTTTTGGGACCTAGTAACTTGAGTATATTATTTTATTTGGCATTTAGAAATTAACTAGAGAACTAGTCATTTGGTAAGGAGTTCATTTTATTCATCCATTATTTGAATTTTATGAGGCCAGGATCTATTTTTTGTTCTATATAAGGGAAATTTTTTTGTTGTTTCAGCATGAGAGGAGGAACCATATTATATGGGGCCCTCATCGGTGTTTGAAAGGGAAATAATACTAGTTTGAGAGTAATGGTGTAATTTTCTTCCTTACCAATACTTCATCCCTACACCAAGGATATGGGCCAAGTTTTAAGTATGGTCCACTGAATGTCATATTCTAATTATTGAAACATTTCTATAAAATCATGGAATCCACACATATACTTCATCAATATCAAAGGTGTTTATAGCTAATCCAAAAGATTTTCAGTAAAGATTTCCTGAAGGTTCTCTTCAGAGAGAGGGATATTGAGTGACTAAGTTAAACAGTCCAATCTAGAGATGATTATAAAACCCCAATATTTTCTATGTTTTTTTAATTTCTTATGGTTTACAGTGTCATTTTATTTAGAGTGGATATGAAATTAGAAATGAATTGATGATGAATATATTCTCATCCTACAATGGAAACAATTGGAAGGATGTTATACCCAACTAAGGTTGGCCCTAATAGATTTTATACAAAAAAAATCACAGATTGGAAATTTATTACTAATCTCATGGACACAACATCAAGCCACATCATGAATTTTTTTGAGATATTATTCTGGATCTCCTACTCCATAAAAGGTTGAGAAGGTTGGATTTACCAAATTTGGTGGGGTAAAAGTGTCATCCACCATTTTGGGATATGGATTCTTTTTGGGGTTCATGAGTGTGTACTTCCTTGAAATGGCTTCTATTATAGTATCCATGGATTGAATATAATTTATATGTTTTGGAGGTATAGCTATTTGGGATACCTCTCGTATTCTTGGATTGGGAGATGCTTGATGGGGTGTCTATGATTTCATATCATACTAACTCTCAGTATATGCTAGGATTGAATGATCATCCTAGAATGGGAGGGGTTGTTGTCATAGTGTAGTAAATTCATGATCAAAAATGACATACCAATTTATATAGACGAATTACTTAGATATAGATCAATCCTACTACTTAGATTCTACTATTGTAGAATTATTAACTCTCTCCTAATTTGTGGGAGGAGGGATATTAGTTTGTGTCTAAAGATAATTCCCATGGGTAAATTTTTTCCTTGAGAATATCCTTATTGAGTTTTCTGTGATTTTGTATCTCATTACTATATTGTTCTATTCATTCCTTTGTGGAAGAGTTTTCAGCTTCTCTTGGTGGTGAGTGGGATGTTGTCACGACCCGACCCTACCCAGGCTCGAGCCGCAACTACCCTAAGCCCGCCTCCATAGGCCAGGGGCTGGCGACCAGCACCGAAGGCACAACAACTCGGGGAGGCCTTTGCCTAAGTACCTGTACACACACACACAGCACACTCAATGTAGAAGTGCAGAGTAAAAGAAAAGACAAGTAATGCAAAAGGGAAACTGCTATATATATATATACCACAAATGTGCATCGACCTCTAAGTAGTACAAAGTAAAAGATGAAAAGAAAAGGGAAAAAACATGCACCCAACCAGAAAAGGTTCCACAACCTGGAAAAAGGTAAACAAAAAGAAACAGCTGACGGGACTCCCACCTGGAACCTGGCTATGACCACTGCACATGGTCCAAGCTCCCAAGCTCCTATGCTCCACTAAAGTCACGCTCCACCTATCCGTTGTCTGCAAGGGCACACCAAGTGCGGGCAAAGCCCAATCAGGGGTGAGTATAAAAATACTCAGTAGGATACCCCGAAGGCTCGAGGGAGCAACAAAGGAGGTACTAAAGGGTGAGCAGTAGAGAGAACAGGGAAAAGTAAAGGAGTACAACCAAAAGTGAAGTAATGAGTACAGTAGAAAGTCCAGCTCAACCCAACAAGAGGAAAGAAGGTATACTCATCCAGACACAAGGAGCTAGAAATGGTGAGAATATGAACTTCCCGTCGAGACTTTTCTACCTATAGAAGGAGAGTAGACTCGTCCAACCATGAGAAGCTATACACGGAAAGCACGTGGCATACCCTGAACATCTTTGCCTCTCCTAGAAGGAGAGTAACCAAACCCAAGAAGTGGGTACTGGAATAAGGTATATACATATCCTTATGCTCAATCAAGAAGCCCGAACAACGTCTTAAGAGGATCTCCATCCCGTAGCTCAGCCCAAGAAAAGAGTAGCCAATAGTCCCAGAAAATAACACCATCAATGCCCAGCATCTCGCACGTCTTCCCCGAACTACAAGTCAAGGGCTTAAACCACCACACCTCGACACTATCCGCTTTGGGAAACACTGACTCGCCCGCACGGTTGTAGGTCATGTCACAAGGACGCGTCTCGGTGGGGTAAAAGATCCTCGTACTTGAGAGTTATGGGGGAACGTCAAACCACACCTCGTCACTGCCCCGCAGTCGAGAGGTCTGCTCAACGTCGACAGGCGACCCTCTGCCTAGCCCCGATGGAGGGTCCCTGGAAGTCAACGGGTTCCCACTACAGGGAGACCCGGAAAGTTGACGGGTTCCACACTACCCAGTCCCGTAACAGGGTAATCCACTAGAGGGAGACCCGGCTAAAGTCGGCAATGGGACCACTGCCCAGCCCAGCTGGAGGTAACCCGGCATCGAGGACCACTGCCCAGCCCAGATGGAGGTAAGCCCGGAATCAGGGACCACTGCCCAGCCCAGCTGGAGGTAAGCCCGACATTAAGGACCACTGCCCAACCCCGCTGGAGGTAAGCCCGAAACTACTCTGGCCATCCCTGCTAGATGGTAATGCTCGGTGAACACCACTGTACTGGCCATCCCTGCTGGATGGTAACCCACTGGCGAGCCCTGCTCGAAACAACCTCACCCCTGCTGGAAACAACCTCAGCCCTGCTGGAAACAACCCCAGCCCTACTGGTAACCACCTCATCCCTGCTGGAAATAACCTCAGCCCTGCTGGAAACAACCTCAGACCTGTTGGAAACAACCTCAGCCCTGCTGGAAACAACCTCAACCCTGCTGGTAACCACCTCAGCCCTGCTGGAAACAACCTCATCCCTGCTGGAAACCACCTCAGCCCTGTTGGAAACAACCTCAGCCCTGCTGGAAACAACCTCCTGGGTAGAGGATCAGTTCCCGTGTAAAGTGTTGGTCACATCGAATCCATAAAAACTCTACCAGGGAACACAGAAGAACGGGAGAAACTCCCCAGGCCTCTCAAGGCAATCACGCTCCAATCCGCTGAGTCACTGTCGAAGCGGACCGAGACAACTCATTCCAGAAAGAGGGGAAAACAACCACACCATACGAACACCCGTAGTCGAAAATGGTGTCACAGTACGGTGAAAGGGCATGGTACTGAAACCCCTCACAGCTAAAGAAACAGAGGAAACAAACCATCTCTGTCGGCCAAACCATCAAGAAGAGGACCAGGGGAAAACCACTCAACCCTGCTGGTCAAACAAAAGAGCACTAGGCTAGGGGAAACTCCACCCTGCTAGTCAAACAAATGAGCACAAAGCCAGGGGAAAACTCCACCCTGCTGGTCAAACGAACGATCATAGAGGGACCATGTATGTCGCGAGAGGTCAAAAGTACGTAAAACAGATCATGGCATGCACGTGGGTCCCACACGACGTGTGTCCCCAAGTCAACCCCAACTGAGCGCAAAAACGTCCTCAGGTATAAACAACCACATGTACCTCAAAGCATTCCCGTATAATCCCAGAGTACACCATGTTCCAGCCCAAAGGATATCGTGCACACGACACCCAACGTCAACGCGAAGGCGTGACATAACAACTCCAACCTGCCACCTCAACGGTTGAGGCACATCCAACCACATCTCTTCACTCACAAGGGAGTGCACGCGATCACACGCCAAGGGTTCTCTACAAACATGGCGAGAAGAACCACCAACAGAGCGCCTTTCACATTTCCACATTTAATAAGATCGCGCAAGAGGCTCCGCACAACCAAACAGATCACAACGTTGTAATCCTTGTGAAAAAACATGCGAGATCGACTACTTACACACATCCAATGGATATACGACAGAAAAGTCACCAACACCGCCTCACACCTGAACGACGCTTCGTGATCCCGAGCCTCGGCCTCGAAAACAATCGGGCGCATCGCACCATTGCGATCCCTTCGGGAAAACACGTCAAAAAGGCTGATCACTTGAGCGCAACAGATATCCAGAGAAAATGATGCATTTCGGTGCACCGCACACGAGCAGTGCTACGTGGGACCTGCATCCCGGTCCCGAAACACAATGAACAGATTGCACCGTTGCGATCCTCCGAAAAATTACACAAGATGGACTATTCACTTGTCCAAAATGGTCGCCCGGTGATAGAGATTGGAAATCACTGTCAACGCCCAAATGACCCTCGTGGGGCCCGCACCATCATACCAAATTAGAGCAGGCAGATTGCACCATTGCAATCCCCTCAGAAAAACTTCCAAAAACGACTGCTCGCACACCCCGAACGGACGTCCGACGAAAAAGTCGTGAAACGCTGTACACAGCTCAAAAGACGGGTTGTGGGTCCCGTGCCTCAACTTTTTCCTCAATTCTTGAAACCACCCTGGAAATCTCCGTCTCGGTGTCAGGGTCCTAATGCCACTGACGGTTCTTAAATCAGACGTCGGACACATCCGTGCCGTCCAAAACAAGATTCCTCCGAAGAACGTTAATTCACATAAAGACGTGTCGTGCCTCCGAGGCCCCTTGTTTCGAGAATTAAAAATTCCCAAAACCATCTCAAAAACTTTGTCTCGTTTCAAGGAGCGCGTCGCCGTAGACGACACGCGAATCCGACACTCGGATTGTGAGTTATGATGTTTTTAACATCATCGGACGAAGATGGGGGGGCCCTTGGCCGACCCACCCCCTCTAAGCCGGCGGTCCGCGGCTGGGTTGCCCGGACCGCCCGATCCACCGCGGCCCACGGTTCACCGCGCGGGCCGCACAACGTCAACCAGGACCGGCTCGGCCGGTCCGCATTTGATCCACGAGACCCGCGGGACGCGGGTCTCGGCCGGCTGGTCGGGGTCGCGACGACCCCGGGTCTTCGCGCGTGCCACTAACTGGCGAAGCCGGCCAGCCCGACTCCCCTCGTCGCCCGCGTACGCTGCCAAAGTGCGGCCAGACCGCCGCCTCATGCTGAGGAACTTGCCGACCACCCTGAATCCAGCCGCTGACCACCCAGGTCCGCAGCGCCGCCTGAAGCCCAAGCCGCCACCGCCTGGAGTTTCCAGAAACCGCCGAAAAACCCCCAGAACTCCCGAAATTCCCGTAATCTTTGCCGGACCGCTGCAGCCTCCTCGCAACTCAGATTTTGATTCCGAAAGAAGCGATGGAAATAATAAAATGTGTACTACACGACCATGGAATTTTCTCGAAGAGAAAACAACAAATTGACGCTAAAATTGGGGTTCAAAGGGGGGTTCGGGATTTAAAACTCAAACGAACACCACCTACCTCTTGGGCGTTTCCCGAAGCTTCACGGAGGATCCGCTACCATGCCGTCGCCTTTCCGGAGCTTCCTTGATGAAGATGGAGGAGAGGGGAGGGTTGTCGCGCCAGGGAGAACCACCAAGAGGGGGGGGGGGGGGAGTGTTTAAAAACAAAACACTTAAACTCCCACCCATAGGCCCCGTACCCGAACCCTCATCAGGGTTGAGATTAAGCCTCCCCTAGGGTAAACACCACCTACCGAGAACAACGGTGGTCTCAGAATTTTAATCCGAGACCCCACTCAAAAGTTATAAAACTGAACGTCCAAATCCACCAAATTACGAAAACGCCCTTAGGGCCATTTTTTACAGATGGTCCGTGACCGCAAAACTTATACCCCTACTAGGGTAAACGGCACACCCCGAACTCAACGATGCCCTCATTTTTCCAATCCAGGCCACCATTTAAGAGATACTAGTGTTTCACCGTTACACGAATAAATTAATTAATTAATTTATCTGTTTAACGTTCCGAAAGTGAGTGAGGGGTCCAAACATCCCGCGTCGACATACTTTATGTCGTTTCTAGGGTAAAAACCCCATTCGGGACCTATCCGTACACTCATATCTCTGATCCGGATCACCGTTTAGGAGTTATCGAATTTATTTGGCAATTCCACTGTGAATGCACTGAAAATTTAATTCCGGCCACACCGGGGCTCAGAATCACACACCGTCTGAGGGTGCTGCTATGGAATAACATCAAGAATATTCCAAAGTCTTTCACAGCAAAAACCGAGTTCTTAAATCATTCCCTCCTTCATGATTTTCATCCCCGGAAGAAAAACTAGGGAGAAACACAGGGTACTAAGCCCACACCTGGCTTTCCCATACCCAGAAGAACCCACACACAGCTCTGCGTCACCGCACACAGACCAAAGGATTTGATCTGTTCACGCAAGGTCGGTCCTTGCCGATGTCGTGCACCCACTCAAGACTTTGGGGTTAGGGAAAGGCGGTAGGGAACCTTGCTATCCATTTGCACGGTCTAAAATGGCCCGAAGGCTCTCGAGGGTAGCTCACCTCCCCGACCGAACCTCCACGTCGCACGCCGTGACTGGAATCACCGCCTGCACCTGGAACAAGGCCCGGTGATTCCCTCCTTCAGAATATCCATATAGTGAAACACCCAAGGATATCTGGTCACGCAAGATTCTACAGTCGATGTCCCACAACCAAGGCTCTCTTAGAGGCTCAAAAGGCTATGGAGTCGACACCATCAACTAAAGAAAAAGATCCAACGCCTTTTACCTTACCAACACATGGTTACACCCGACGCCCTGCGTCACCCTGGTAACACCTCAAATAAGGTGCAGTGAGGAAAGAATTTCACAGGCCGAGTCTAACAATTATACTGCAAGAAGTAGAAGATCTGTAGAGCGTACCTATTATCACCTCATGCTCTACAAGATCGTAGACATCCAAAGCTCCTGGCTGTCCGCGGTCCCAACTGTCAGCTCCCGGAGCCTATCGTGGACCACCTGATGGTGATGGGAAGACCTCGTAACATCGTCCCCCACCTCCATCTCCTCCTACTACTATGATAGAACCACCTCTCTGGGAACTAATCCGATCATGGTGCTACCTCCGTCGTGGTGGTGCACCTGCTGCCTGCCCGAAGCTCTCCGCAACTCGGGTCGGGCTATCTCGTGCTAAGTGACCTCGCCCGTCACAAGCATAACAACGAATCTCTCTGGGATGCACTGGTGCCCTCCGGCGCCACTGTAGTGTACTACCATGCCCCTGAGTCTGGTTTTCAGATATCCACTTGCGTCGAGGTTCTGTTTGCCAACACCCGCTAGCTACGACAGACATCTCTGCTCCAATGCGCCTGCTGCCACCACCAACTCTAGAACGTGACATGAAGCGCTCTGTTACCAGCACCTGTTCTAGCACCTCTACGTATGTGGAAATTCCCAAGGGTACTATGACATCACGAATCTCTCGGTGGAGACCTTGTTCAAACTTCCATGCTCAGAGGTTATCGTCATGGACCAAGTCCGTGTAAAAGCGTGCACGGTCTGCGAAACTAGTCGCGTAATCGGCCACCGTCATCCCTACCTTCTGAAACTACAGGATCTCTTGAATCCAAATGGAGCACAAGAAGGAGGGGAAAAATCCTCATGGAACAACAACTGAAAGTCTCCCCATGAAGGCGACGACTCGTCAAGAAGATGAGTCACCCGACTCCACCAATGCCAAGCTGCTACACAAAAAAGGGTGGCTGCCAAAGCCACTCTCTGATCTGTCAGCGTCTTCACAAGCCTGAAAAGGAGAACCACTGCCACAATCCAATCCTATACTGTTTGAGGGTCTTGCTCACCACTGAACCTCAGTGGTCTCTGCCGTTGGAACTCATGGAGCGCGCTCAACCTGCGCTCAAGCTACGCCTTCTCTACTAAAGTTGTATGCTGCTCAACAGGTGGGGGTGATGGTACCGGCCCACCCGGAGAAAAGGGTCTCGCATGATAGGTCCTGGACGGAGGCCTCGAAGCTCACAGGGTCGTCGTCATGAACCAAAGCTGGTATCCTGGTTGGCTGTCTTCCCGGAGACATCCTGAATATTATCAAGGAGTTCCGTGGTCAGATGAGCATATATGTATATACCAATAACAACGATGGGGAGCTGACTCAAGAAGGACAATCAAAGACTGAATCTTATGTGATGCACAATCCAATATTTCCTTGAAACAAGTGTCTCAGCATGCCGAGTCGACAAGCGGGTTATCAGAGACCTGGTGAATGGATACGTCGGCCGCCGCACTATCACTGGACTCCCTGGCCTGAGAGCTGCTCTCGAGACACATTAACACCATTGCCGTAAATACCAACCAATTCCTTTTGTTTTAGGGACGTCCGAACATCGTCCCAAGGAATAAACCACCTATGATACCACTTTGTCACAACCCGACCCTACCCGGGCTCGAGCCGCAACTACCCCAACCCCGCCTCCATAGGCCAGGGGCTGGCGACCAGCGCCGAAGGCACACCAACTCGGGGAGGCCTTTGCCTAAGTACCTGTACACACACACATGCAGCACACTAAATACAGAAGTGCAGAGTAAAAGAAATTACAATTAAAGAAAAATGGAAACTGCTATATATATATATATATATATACCACAAATGTGCATAGACCTCTAAGTAGTACAAAGTAAAAGCTGAAAATAAAAGGGACAAAACACGCGCCCAACCAGAAAAGGTGTCACAACCCGACAACAGGTAAACAAAAAGAAACAGCTGACAGTTCTCCCACCTGGAACCCGGCTACGACCACCGCATGCGGTCCAAGCTCCCAAGCTCCTATGATCCACTGAAGTCACGCTCCACCTGTCCGTCATCTACAAGGGGACACCAAGTGCGGACAAATCCCAAGCAGGGGTGAGTATAAAAATACTGAGTAGGATACCCCGAAGGCTCGAGGGAGTAGCAAAGGAGGTACCAAAGGGTGAGAAGTAGAGCAAACAGGGAAAAGTAAAGGAGTACAACCGAAAGTGAAGTAAAGAGTACAGTAGAGAGTCCAGCTCAACCCAACAAGAGGAAAGAAGGTAGTCTCGTCCAGACACATGGAGCTAAAAATGGTGAGAAGATGAACTTCTCGTCGAGTCTTCGCTACCTATAGTAGGAGAGTAGACTTGTCCAACCACGAGAAGCTAGAAACGGAAAGCACATGGTATACCCCGCGCGTCTTCGCCTCTCCTAGAAGGAGAGTAACCAGACCCAAGAAGTGGGTAGTGGAAAAAGGTATATACATATCCTTATGCTCAATCATGAAGCCCGAACAATGTCGTAAGGGGATCTCCGTCCCATAGCTCAGCCCAAGAAAAGAGTAGCCAACAGTCCCAGAAAGTAACACCATCGATGCCCAGCATCTCGCACGTCTGCCCCGAACTACAAGTCAAGGGATTAAACCACCACACCTTGAAACTATTCGCTTTGGGCGGCACTGAATCGCCCGCACGGTTTTAGGTCGCATCACAAGGATGTGTCTCGGTTGGGGAAAATCTCCTAGTACTTGAGAGTTCTAGGAGAACGTCAAACCACACCTCGTCACTGCCCCACAGTCGAGAGGTCTGATCAAAGTGGATATGCGACTCCCTGACCAGCCCCGCTGGAGGTTCCCTGGAAGTCAACGGGTTCCCACTACAGGGAGACCCGGAAAGTTGATGAGTGCCACATTGCACAGTCCCGTAACAGGGTAATCCACTAGAGGGCGACCCGGATAAAGTTGGCGATGGGACCATTTCCCAGCCCAGCTGGAGGTAACACAACATCAGGGACCACTGACTAGCCTAGCTGAAGGTAAGCCCGACATCGTGGACCACTGCCCAGCCCAGCTGGAGGTAAGCCCGGCATCGGGGACCACTGCCCAGCCCCGCTGGAGGTAAGCCCAGAACTGCTCTGGCCATCCCTGCTGGATGGTACTACTCGGTGAACATCGTTGTACTGGCCATCCCTGGTGGATGGTAACCCACTGGAGATCCTTGCTCGAAACAACCTCAGACCTACTGGAAACAATCTATGCCTTGCTGGAAACAACCTCAGCCCTGCTGGTAACCACCTCAGCCCTGCTGGAAACAACCTCAGCCCTGCTGGAAACAACCTCATCCCTGCAAGAAACAACCTCAGCCCTGCTGGAAACAACCTCAACCCTGCTGGTAACCACCTCAGACCTCCTGGAAACAACCTCAGCCTTGCTGGAAACCACCTCAGCCCTGCTGGAAACAACCTCATCCCTACTGGAAACAACCTCTTGGGTAGACGATCAGTGCCCGCGTAAAGTGTTGGTCACACCGAATCCAAAAAAACTCTACCAGGGAACACGAAAGAATGAGAGAAACTCCCCAGGCCTCTCAAGGCGATCACGTTCCAATCCGCTGAGTCACTGTCGAAGAAAACCGAGACAACTCATTCCAGAAAGTGGGGAAAACTCCCACACCATACGAACACCCTTAGTTGTAAACGGTGCTACAGTCCAATGAAAGGGCATGGTAATGAAACCCCTCACAGATGATGAAAAAGAGGAAACAAACCATCTCGGTCGGCCAAACCATCGAGAAAAGGACCAGGGAAAAACCACTCAACCCTGCTGGTCAAACAAAATAACACCAGGCCAGAAGAAACTCCACCTGCTGGTCAAACAAACGAGCACAAAGCTAGGGGAAGACTCCACCCTACTGGTCAAACAAACGAGCAAAGAGGGACCCTCTACGTCGCGAGAGGTAAAAAGTACGTAAAGAAGATCATGGAACGCACGTGGGGCCCACATGACATGTGGCCCCAAGTCAACCCCAACTGAGCGCACAAACGTCCTCAGGTACAAATAACCACATGTACCTCCAAGAGTTCCCGTATACTCCCAGAGTATACCACGTTCCAGCCCAAAGGCTATCGTGCACACGACACCCAACGTCAACGCGAAGGCATGACATAACAACTCCAACTTGCCACCTCAACGGTTGAGGCACAACCAACCACATCTCTTCACTCACATGGGAGTGCACGCGATCACACACCAAGGGTTCTCTGTAAACACGGCGAGAAGAACAGCCATCAGAGCGCCTTTCACATTTCCACATTTAATAAGATCACACAAGAGGCTCCGCACAACCAAACGGATCACACCATTGTAATCCTCATGTAAAAACATGCGAGATCGACTACTTACTCGCCTCCAACGGATATCCGACGGAAAAGTCACCAACACCGCCTAACGCATGAACGACGCCCCGTGATCCCAAGCCTCGGCCCCGAAAACAGTCGGACGCATCACACCATTGCAATCCCGTCGGGAAAACACGTCGAAAAGGATGCTCACTTGAGCACAACAGATATCCAGAGAAAAAGATGCATTCCGGCGCACCGCACACGAGCGGTGCTACGTGGGACCCGCATCCCGGTCCCGAAACACAATGAACGGATCAAACCGTTGCGATCCTCTCGAAAAAGTACACAAGATGCATTATTCACTTGTCCAAAACGGTCGCCCGGTGATAGAGATGGAAAATCACCGTCAACGCCCAAACGACCCTTGTGGGTCCCGCACCATCGTGCCAAATTAGAGCAGGTGGATTGCACCATTGCAATCCCCTTAGAAAAACATCCAGAAATGACTGCTCACATTCCCCGAACAGACGTTCGATGAAAAAGTCGTGAAACGCTGTACGCAGCTCAAAAGACGGGCCATGGGGCCCACGCCGCAACTTCGGCCTCAACACCTGAAACCACCCTGGAAAGATCCTCCTCGGTTCTAGGGTACTAAAGCCACTGATGGAGCTTAAATCGGATGTCGGACGCATCCGCGCCGTCCAAAACAAGATTCATCTGAAGAACGTCAATTCACTTAAGGACGCGTCGCGCCTCCAAGGTCCCTCGTTTCGGGAATTAAAAACTCCTAAAACCATATCAAAAACTTTTTCTCATTTCAAGGAGCGTGTCTCCACTGACAGAACGTGAATCCGACACTCAGATTGCGAGTTATGATGTTTTTAACATAATCGGACGAAGACGGGGGGGGGGGGGGGGGGGGGGGCTGGGCCGGCCCACCCCCTCCAAGCCGGCGGTCCGCGGCTGGGTTGCCCGGACCGCCCGGTCCACCGCGTCCCACGGTTCACCGCGCGGGACACACCGCGTCAACCCGGACTGGCTCAGCCGGTCCGTGTTTGATCTACGAGACCCGCGGGACGCGGGTCTCTACCGGCTGGCCGGGGTCGCGACGACCCCGGGTCTTCGCGCGTGCCGCTGACCAACGAAGCCGGCCAACCCGGCTCCCCTCGTCGCCCGCGTACGCCACCGAAGAGCGGCCAACCCGCCACCTCTTGCTGAGGAACCGGCCGACCACCCTGAAGCCAGCCACCGACCACCCATGTCTGCCGTGCCGCCTGAAGCCCGAGCCGCCGCCGCCTGGAGCTGTCGGAAACCGTCGAAAAACCCCAAGAACTCCCGAAATTCCCGTAATCTTCGCTGGACCACTGCGGCCTCCTCAAAACTCGGATTTTGATTTTGAAAGAATCAATGGAATGAATAAAA
Source organism: Viscum album (assembly GCA_963277665.1). NCBI lineage: Eukaryota > Viridiplantae > Streptophyta > Magnoliopsida > Santalales > Viscaceae > Viscum > Viscum album. Next base: position 1,115,217,523 of record OY728147.1, read on the forward strand.
TATGTACTACACGACCATGGAATTTTCTCGAAGAGAAAACAACAAATTGATGCTAAAATTGGGGTTCAAAGGGGGGTTCGGGATTTAAAACTCAAACGAACACCACCTTCCTGTTGGGCGTTGCCCGGAGCTTCACGGAGGATCCGCCGACACGCTGTCGCCTTTCCAGAGCTTCCTCTCCGGAGATGGAGGATATGGGATGGTTGCTGCGCCAGGGAGAACCACCAAGAGGGGGGGGGAGAAGTGTTTAAAAACAAAACATTTAAACTCCCGCCTGTGGGCCCCATACCCGAACCCTCAGCAGGGTCGAGGTTAAGCCTCCCCTAGGGTAAAGACCACCTCCTGAGCACAATGGCGGTCTCGGAATTTTAATCTGAGACCCCGCTCAAAAGTTATAAAACTGAACATCCAAAGCTTCCAAATTACGAAAACGCCCCTAGGGCCATTTTTCACAGACGGCTCGCGCCCGAAAAAATTATACCCCTCCTAGGGTAAACGGCACGCTCCGAACTCAACGGTGCCCTCGATTTTCCAGTTCGGTCCACTGTTTAAGAGTTTCTAGAGTTTCACCATTAAAAGAATTAATTAATTAATTAATTTATCTGTTTAACGTTCCGAAAGCGAGCGAGGGGTCCAAACACCCCGCGCTGACATACTTTATGTCGTTACTAGGGTAAAAACCCCATTCTGGACCCATCCTTACACTCGGATCTCTGATCCGGATCATCGTTTAGGAGTTATCGCATTTATTTCACGGTTCTAGTGTGAACACACTGAAAATTTAATTCCGGCCACACCGGGGCTCGGAATCGCACGCCATCTGAGGGCGCTGGTTTGGAATAACATCAAGAATATTCCAAAGTCTTTCACAGAAAAAAATGGGTTCTTACAGATGTAGCCTCACATTTCCATTTATCCATGGTGGTGTAATATCATAGTGGTAAAAATTCATATTTGGAGGTTCTAGGGTGAGTATCCTTCTCTTATTCCATGTATGTGAAGCCATAGTTGGTTCATAAAGTTCACCCTCCACTTTAGGAATGTTTTATATATTGTGTCCCTCTACATTTGTGTCTTTATCCATGTTATCTCATTTTTTATAGTGATGAAATTCACAGAGGTTCATTATGCAATGTTATTTATCTCATTACACTCAACATAATAGGTAAATTCCTTAATTCCTACTCCCCATTGAGGGTTTAATCAGGGTTATTTATCTTATCCATATATATATTGGTCCATTTTATCTTATGATCATAATTGGGTTTAATTTCCTTCACCATACATTCCTCCTATTTCGGTATGTGACTATTGAACTAAGGTAGTTCTAATTCGGTTTCCCAAATAAAACCAAGGTATTAATGGGTTTTCATATGGTGATAATAATGGATGGTATTCTAAACATCAATATTTAAATCCAAAGCTTTATAAAAATAATTACTTCGGGGATGATGATAATGATAAAAATTACCCTATCTATATAGGATGCGTATGATTTGGGGATGCTATTAGCACTTTCAGATCTTGTTGCCGAGGATTTGATGATTCAAATCAAAGATTTAATTGATCCTAATATGGAATTGAGGAGATAAATTCCCCCATTCCTATGGGTTTGGGTTGATCTAGAACAACCACTGATTTCTCTAGGACCCACCCAAGGCGTGATAAACATGGTGTAGTGATTGAGATAAAAATTTCCCCATCCCTTTGGGATGGGGATGGTTTGTAGCTACCATCGATGTTACCTAGATCTTATTAGGGTTTATGGCATGAGGGGTAGAGGTGGTGGTAAATATCCCTCCATCCATGTTTGATGGTTTTTCTTCTTTAATACTACTATAGTGGTTTCTATTGTGATCTATCTGATATGGAATAATCGTGTTAATGTATGTGATGGGTGTAATAGAATCCAATTATGGGAGTTATTCTCTATGGGAATATTTTATATTATCCATAGCATTATCTTTAATTTATGTAAGTTATTTAAAAATTTACATCAATACTAGATTATGTGTCTTTTGTCAGCCCTCTCCCTCCATTCATAATCTATTTACATATTTAAAATGATAGAATATAATTTTGTTGACCAACTGGATCATGTGTTACTTGGTCCCCTAATTTTTGTATATTTATGAAATTATAAGACACCATATCTACAGAGTTCTATAGTTATAGGGATTTGGTGAAGCTTAAAACTCCATAATTTACCCATCCTCATATATGGATACTTGAATATGCTTTGACAATCAATTTCTAAATAGTTTTCATGCAATAGAAGAAAGTGTATTGTAGATTTTCACTATGAAATTATGATTTTGGGTCCAAGGCCGTAGAGATAGTAGCTAATTCTATTTTAAAATAGAGTGTATGTATGGTTTAGAGGTGACCCTCATATCGTGGATAAGGGAGGTGTTTTTCCTTCTACTTTTTATGGGTTTCCCATATGTTTTGGTGTGGGTTAGGCATGTACTCATTCTTTATATTTTCTAGGATCTGATATATAGAAGTGGAGAGGGGCCAGAACATGGTTTAGTGATTGACACTACATAACACTCTCCAATTATCCATGTTGACCTCCTCTCAATCATATTTATATGCCTCAAGCTAGTTGGAGCATAAAGGATTCTTCTCTAGGTCATTTGTTACCCATGGTGAATTGTTGTTGATAGTTGATGGGGAACTATATATAGTTAAACCCAATGTTTTATTCAAATCTATATATGAAGGTTTCTTTGTTTTGAGTTCCTCTGTATATGGATGTGTTTGGAAAGTGAAATTATTTCCCTGTCTAAAATAGATATCCGTATTTGGAGGTTAACCATGGAATATATCATGATTATAGTCCATAAGATCTATCTTTTCACTATCATGAGGAGAACTATCAAGGTAAGGATCACCTTATAATCATTTTGAATTATATATGGCCCCTTGAGTTACTCCAAATATGCATCAAACATATTTATAGACACTAGAATTGTGTAGATCAGGGATATGAACCCCATTATATATCATGACTATAATACAAAAACCTGCGTTTTGGGGTTTAGAAAGGATATGAGCATGATAAATGATAAATACTAGAATATTTTGATAAATTTATAGTGTTTTTGGAATATTATGAAACTTTTGAGAATCTTCTGGAGTATATCGTTTTTCTTCTATATTATTTATAGGAATGTGAGCATACTAGTGGTTGGTTGTTAGACTATGGAAATTAAACCTAAATAATGTGGGGATATGAGCCTGTTTAAAATATGAACCCCCCAATTAAATATGTTTAAATACTTCTAGAATGATATTATGGATATAATACTTCTCATATAAAGACTCTAACAGATTCTAGTTTAGTTGTTCATTACTGGAATTAGTTATATGAGTATGTCCTTCCTGAACTACTGGAATATGATGAATAGCATTATTAGAAGGGATATGACCCTAATTTAAAGAAATATTAATTTTTTCCTTAAAACCCTTTTAGAGATGGGATAATATCCTATTCATGTGGTTTTGGAGTTTCTATTCAACCACTTTCGACATGAATATGAGCTCAACCTGAGGAATGTTCCAAACCAACGTTGTGATCCCCAGTTAGAACTAATATATGAGATTTAAAATTTTTCTTTAGAGTATGCCTGTAATATTTTTAGTAGGATTGGGTTCCAATGGAAAGGTATATTCCAAAACCACTTGATGAGCCCTGGTTGGAATGAGGATATGACCCTTGTCTCCTGCCTTTTCCTTTACAATAATATTCCAAAAATCCTCCTAGTTGTGAGAAAGAATGTGTTCTTGTTATAGAGTTTCAACCCATACATATCATTCATGATAATATAATGATCTATATATTGATATTATAATATTATCATTCCTCTATATCTATACTAGTGATAAAATATTCTTGTGTAGGTCATCATGTATTGACAGAATGTAGTGACACTTTATCAAAGTGTGCGTAGGAATGTAGGAAAACATATTTGTCCTTTTTATGCATTTTTATATGTTTAAAGTACATGGGATGAGTTGGGTAGAGGATGGGAGAGTTTGGAATGGTTTTGGATGAGTTTGGAGGCATTTAAAGGGCTGCACGGTTTGAGCACAGTTAGTGGAAACCGTGTGGATTCCACAGGAAACAATGCAAGGGAGGCAATAGGCTTTGCACGGCCTGCGCATGGTTTTCCAAACCGTGCGAGGAAACCATGCGGACCCTAGCTCTTGAGGCAGTATAGTGTGCACAGTTAGCGCATGGTTTTCCCAATTATGCGGGATAACTGTGCGGCCACTTAAAAAATAGGGTTATAAGTTCCGGGTTCACTCGAGATTGCCTCATTTCACTCCAATCTTCCTCCCACTCGAGCCTCACTCGATATTTTGGGTTCTAAGGGGTTAAGGGTGCTCTCTCACTCATTTTGGAAGTGTTTCAAAGGGGTTTCAAGGTGGATTGAAGGTGGTTTCTCCCGGGTAAGTCTCTCCTCTTGTTCCTCTTGTGTTTTCCTCTAGATCTACATCCATCTCTTTCATGGTTTTCTAGATCTACACTTGTTGTGTGTAGATATAGGGTTCTAGTTGCCTTTGATTTTAATATTAAGGCTTGTGGATGTTAGGGAAAGGGATCTAGAGAGGTTTCGGTGGTTCGTTCGCCGGATTTGAGGCGCGGTTGTTCGTGGGTCGATTTCTCGAGAACCCTAAAGGTAGGTGGCTTGTCTCTTGACTCCACTTGGTTAGAACTAGTGGTTCCTTGTTACAATTAATTTGGGTTTCTTGAAATTAATTGTGTTTTGATGTGACAAATTGGTGGAAAATCCGTTGGGTGATGTTTTGGGGATTTTTGGGAAAAAGAGGGTTTTGTGGTGAAATACTTTTGGTTTGGATTTTAAAATGGAGATTTTAAAATGGGATGATATGGTTTTTTTGTGAAAATGATTGATAGAAATGGTTTTCAATAAAAATTTTGTTTTATTGAAATAGGTTTTGGCATGGAAAATGGTTTTCAATAAATAGTTGATTTATTGAAGTGGATTGATATGAAATGGAATGAGATGATAGCATGATGATGTGACCTTGGTGGGTTATATGCTTGTCTTTGGCTTGTTTTGAATGTTGTGTGGATGTGGATATAATTACCACTATAAAAAGGGGATGGATAGTGGACATAAGGGCCACCATCGAGGATAAGTGGACGTGAAGTTCCGCTTGGTGTGAATGGGTGAACGGGTAGGACGGTAGCTCCACAGTTTGGTTGTATGGTTGTTTTGTTGTGCATTGCTTTACAAGATGGAATTTTTGTGCTAATGGGTAAATGTTGGAATGGTTGTGGCATGTTTGGTTGGCTTTCCCTTGGTTTCTTGGGTTTGGTGTGATGGCTTGGTAAGAGCATGGTTGGATATGGTAATAGTTGCACTTGTGATTATCTTATATAAACTGTTTTATATAAACATGATAACGGTGTTATCCAGGTGGCGTGTGTAGGGAAGTCATTTTGGTAAATCCTACTGAGTTTTAGTAATCACCCCCTACTTGGGCACGTTGGCGTCTTTGAAGATGTTGTGTATTATGATGTGGGAAAAGGCCAGGCATCACCCTCATTTAGTGGTGCATTGTGGTCCCTTGGTGGAGCTTGGAGCATGGAGTGTGACATGGAGTTGTGGTGGTGTCATGGCTTATGGTGTTTGGTTGTTTAGTTTCCATAGTGTACTCTGATGTTGTGTGGACATGTCTCGTTGTATTGGTTTTGAGTTGTGTTGTGTAACAACATGGTTTTCTTTTGGGAATTCATGGTTGGGTAATGTAATTGATATGCATCATATAGTTGTTGTTAGTGGATGGTTTGGTTGGTTTTGTTTTAAGGGAAAATCGTTCCCCAACTTGTTCTTGAAGCCCTCGGCATTTATTGTCAGCCTTTGGCGCCTTGGGAACATCTCTTAAGGCCAAGTATTCCTCACCACCTCTTCAATCCAATGAGGTAGGGGTGGGGTGTTACAAGTGGTATCAATTTTTTTGGTCCTTTGGCATTGATTCTCGAATTTGGTGTTGACATTCATTGTGGTATAATCCTTGAGTCGGGATGGTAGAAAGGCGTTGGATTTTTGGAACTTGGAATGTATAGCATAAAAGGACATAGCTAACCCTTTTATGATGATATTCAAGCTACCAGGGAGTTGGGTACATAAGTGTTTTGGAGACACTTATAGGCATTGGAAGTATCATTGTTGTGGGTGTAGCGAATGAGATGAGCATGGAATGAATGATTGAAATGACTTCCCACTAGGATGCATATTTCAATGAGGTATAATGATCAATGGGATGAAATGAGAAATGGGTTTTGTGTGAAATTGTAATGTGAATAAATTTGATATTTTGAAAATGGAATGATTTTCAAAATGGTGAACCATGGGAAATGTGAACTGGTGGAAAGACTTGTTGTGATAGTGTTGTGTAATGGGATTTGAAATGGGATTTCATGATGTCTACAGAAGTGAGACTCATGGTTGTTTGTTTTCTGTTTATAGAAATGGCACCGGGTAGGCGTCGTAGAGACCAACTAGAGGAGGCTGCTGAGAATGTGGTAGTACCTGAGCCTCAGGTGAACCAGTAGCTAGTTCAAAGCATAGTGCAAGCTTTCCAAGCTATGGAAAGTGTAAATAAAACAGATGAACCAAGGCATGTGGATCATGCGGTTCAGTTTCAAAAGCAGAATCCACCCTCTTCAGGGGTGATTCAGATCTAGAGAGGGCAAAAAAAAGGTTGAATAGAATTAACAAGATCTTCGAGTTTATGGGAACACCGGTAGAGTTAAAAGTAAAGTTGGCCACGTATATGTTGGAAGATATTGACCTTCACTGGTGGGAGTTGGTAGTCTAAGCGGGGACGGACCAGGGTATGATGTGGGATGGATTTGAGGAATTGTTTAACAAAAAATTCTACCCACATACGTTCAGAATTCACCGTATAACTGATTTTTTCAGTTTGAAGCAAGATCTTATGTCAGTGACAGTGTATGCAACTAAGTTTATAAACTTAGTTTGGTTTTCACCCAAGGTGGCGGGTAGTACTTCGTTGAAGGAAATGATCTTTGAAGTGGGGTTAAGGCAAGAAATTCATTCAAATATAGCAGTACTGTGTAAAGATGATTACACAGAGATTGTAAATAGATCCTCGATGGATGAGCGGGATCTGTTGGGTGCTCGGGGCAGGGGAAGCATGGTGGTATCCATGGGGAATAGTGGGAACTCTAAAGCTGAGTTCAAGTGAAGGAGGGACACTTATTCCCAGGGTGGGAATATGGAATATAATCTGACGACAGGATCGGTAAATCTTCCTCTGAAGCCCCATAGCAAGCCGAGATATTTTCAGTGTGGTTCTACGACCCACATCATGTGGGATTGTATGACACAACCTCGAGCATTCCATAATTGTAAGTAGATGGGGCATATGCAACATTATTTTCGGAATGCTCCAAGGTCGGGTGCGCGTGACACTCCTCAGAGATCACAGATGTCGTATACTTCGACAAGACGAGGATAGAAGCATACCCCTCATCAGCAGAGTAAAGTGGGTCATGGTGATTCTCAAAATACCACGACGCCTCAGCAGAGCAATAAAGAGAGGAGTGTGGCAAGAAAACATGTGTTTGGAGCTGAGCAGGTTGTGGTGGATGATCAGTCGGGACCATACACAGTGCGCGGTACTATTCTTTTAAATTCTACCTTGATGCAAGATCTATTTGATATGAGTGCTTCACACTCTTTTATTTCTATACATGTTGTTGATTTGTTGGGTTTAAGGGTAGAAATGATATCCTCGGTTTTGAAACTTCAAACTCCTATGGGTCAAAGAGAGTGTTGAGCCTTCTTGAGTAGATAATGTTGTATCATTGTAGGCGAGGTTGAGATAGTGTGAAATTTATCAATGCTTGAGATGGATGGGTATGATGTAATTCTATTAATGGATTGGCAGGTGGTGTTTAAGGCTCACATTGATTGTGATGTGTGAACAATGGCTTTTACGACACACTATGGCGTTAGACATCTCTTAATAGGAGAGAAGCATGAAAGGCAGGGTGCAACGGGTTTGTTGGCACCATTGGTGGGTACACTATGGTATAAATTTGTGGTTTTGACATTGGAATCGGTAGAGGGTGTTGAGCAGAGTGTTCCTCTGGCAGTGGTGGATCAGTTCATGGATGTTTTCCCTGAATAATTTTCTGGGTTACCTCCCATAAGAGAAGTGGAGTTTACAATTGATCTTTTTCCGGGGACTAGTCCTACCTCACTTCTGTCTTATCGGATGGCACCAGCTGAATTGCGAGAATTGAAACTTCTATTGGAAGAGTTAGAAAAAAAGGGTTTATCTAGCCTAGCACGTCTCCATGGGAAGCGCCAGTGTTGTTTGTGAAAAAGGCGGATGGAGCTTTGAGACTCTGTGTTGATTATCGTCGACTTAACCAAGTTACGATAAAGAATAGATACCCACTTCCACGAATCGATGATTTGTTCGACCAATTGAGGGGAGCTTAGTGGTTCTCCAAGATCGATCTGAGGTCGGGATATCATCAATTGTAGGTGAGGAAGGAGGATATTCCTAAAACAGATTTCATAAGTAGATATGGCCATTATGAATATGTGGTTATGCCCTTTGGTGTAATGAATGCACCAGCGGTGTTTATGGAATTAATGAATCAGATATTTTAGAGATATCTGGATTCATTTTTGGTAGTGTTTGTAGACGATATTCTGGTATATTCAAAGACAAGGGTGGAGCATGAGCAACACTTGGCGACAGTGCTAGGGATCTTGATGGATCATTGGTTGTATGCCAAATTGTCAAAGTGTGACTTTTGGATACAAGAAGTTCGTTTTCTTGGCCATATAATTTGTGAAAGGGGTGTTTCAGTGGATCTAGAAAAGATAGAGACTGTTGTCTCATGGAAACAGCCAAATAATGTGTTTGAGATACGAATTTTTCTTGGTCTAGCTGGGTATTATCAGTGTTTTGTTCATGATTTTTCATGTTTGGCTTCGCCAATGACATCTTTGACACGAAATAATGTTCCATTCTAGTGTAATGAACAGTTACAGAAGTGTTTCGAAGAGCTAAAGGGTCTCCTTACATCAGCACCAATGTTGGTTTTTCTAGAACCAGGGAAATGGTACGTGGTGTATTGTGATGCATCGGGATCAGGGTTGGGGTGCGTTCTCATGCAAGAGAAGCATGTGGTTTCATATGGCTCACGGTTGTTGAGGGTTCTTGAGAAGAACTACCCAACTCATGATTTGGAGTTGGAAGTAGTGGTCCATGCTTTGAAATTATGGGGTCATTATCTCTTCGGTGAGAAATTCACGGTATATACAGATCCTAAGATCTTGAAACACATTTTCTCACAAAGGGATTTGAACTTGAGGCAAACGAGATTGATGGAATATCTATAGATGTTTGATTTTGACTTTATGTACACACCAGGTAAGGGAAATTCAATGGCAGATTTATTAAGTAGGAAATCATATCCTCAGGTGGTAAAAAAGGCATCAGACTAGTGGCAGTTGATGTCAGTTATAGTTGAAATGCGGTTGGAATATGAGGACCAGGGCGATAGAGCGGTCTTCTTTCCAGTTTTGTTGATTCCTGACTTGGTTGGCCAGGTTAAAGAGGCACAAATATTTGATTCTGATTGTGTGACCATTGGGATGAGACTCAATGGTGGGGATACCATTGAGGGTTATAAACTGAATGGAGATTCAGTTTTGTGTTTTTGGAATCAGATGGTTATACCAGTTGGTTTTCAGAAGGATCTTCTTAGGGCGTTAAAACATTCTAGGTGGGATATTCATCCTAGAATTCAGAAAATGTATAAAGTGTTGAAAGAACATTTATGGTGGGCTAGTATGAAAATAAGTGTGGCTGAGTTTGTTTCGAGATGCTTGACTTGTCAGCAGGTCAAGGCAGAGCATCACATGACAACATGAATCTTGCAGTCTTTACTAATCCTTGTTTGGAAGTGGGAGAAGATAGTGATGGATTTTGTTACATGTCTCCCAAGAATGGTCATAAAGAACGATTCCATTTGGGTGTAGTGGATTGACTAACTAAGTCGACCCATTTCATCTCGATTCGTGAATCTCATACAGTGGAGGATTTGTCCAAAATCTATATCTGGGAGGTGGTAAAGAGGCATGGTGTTCTAGTTTCAATTGTATAAGAGAGAGATCTGAGGTTTATATCTCGTTTCTGGAAATCCTTGAAGCAAGACCTTGGGACACAGTTGACGATGAGTACAACGTATCACCCTCAGACGGGTGGTCAATCTGAGAGGATGATACAAACTCTGGAGGATATTTTGCTGGCTTGTGTCATGGATTTTGGTGGCTCGTGGGAGTAGAAATTGTCATTGGTTGAGTTCTCTTACAATAAGAGTTATCAGGAATCCATACAGATGGCTCCGTTTGAAGCATTGTATGGGTGGCCATGTCGTTCTCCACTATTTTGGGTGGAAATGGGTGAGTCCTCGATGGTTGGAACGAGCCTTGTCCAGGAGACGACGAAGAAGATCAAGTTGATTAGAAAGAGAATGGATATGGCTCAGAGTCGTCCGAAATCGTATTCGGATCATCGTCAACGGCCATTGTCATTCGAGGTGAGTGGTCATTGTCTCTTGAGGATCTTTCCTAGATTGGGACATTGTCGGTTTGGGAAGGAGGGAAAGTTATCTCCGAGGTATATTGGGCCTTTTGAGATTTTTGAGTGGGTTGGTGAGGTGGCTTATCATTTGTATTTTCCACCTAGGTTCAGAGTGGTGAACAATGTGTTTCATGTGTCACAATTGAAAAAGTATTAGCTAGATCATGACCATGTGATTTCATGGGATCATGTTGAACTAGAACCGGATGCTTCATTAGTGCACGTGCCTCTGCGGGTTGTGGATAGGAAAGAGAAAATATTGCATGGTAAAAGGATAAGTTTAGTTCGTATTTTGTGGAAACATGGTCAGATTTAAGAGGAGACTTGGGAGCGACAAAAAGATATGGTTGAGTAGTGGCCCAAGCTCTTTCGGCAAAGGGCGGGTTCACTACTTTCCGATGATGGAAAGTAAAATGGTGGGGAGAATGTATTACCCCCGGTTTGAGGTATGTGGCCTTTTTTATGCATTTTTATGTGTTTAAAGTGCATGGGATGAGTTCGGAAGAGGTTGGGAGAGTTTGGAATGGTTTTGGATGAGTTTGGATGCTTTTAAAGGGGTGCACGGTTTGAGAACGGTTAGTGGAAACCGTGCAGATTCCCCAGGAAACCGTGAAAGGGAGGCAGTAGGCTTCGCATGGCCTGCGCACGGTTTTCCAAACCGTGCGAGGAAACCATGAAGACCCTAGATTTCAAGGCAGTACAGTGTGCATGGTTAGCACACGGTTTTCCAAACCGTGATGGATAACCTTGCGGCCACATAAAAAATAGGGTTATAAGGTCTGGGTTCACTCAGGATTGCCTCATTTCACTCCAATCATCCTCCCACTTGAGCCTCATTCGGGATTTTGGGTTCTCAGTGGTCAAGGGTGCTCTCCCACTTGGTTTGGATGCGTTTCAATGGGGTTTCAAGGCGGCTTAAAGGTGGTTTCTCCTAGGTAAGTCTCTCCTCTTGTTCCTCTTTTGTTTTCCTCTATATCTACATCCCTCTTTTCCGTGGTTTCCTAGATCTAAACTTTTTTTGTGTAGATATAGGGGTTTGGTTTCCTTGGATGTTAATATTAATGCTTTTGGATGTTAGAGAAAGGGATCTAGAGAGGTTTTTGTGGTGCGTTCGCCAGATTTGAGGCACGGTTGTTCGTGGTTCGATTTATCGGGAACCCTAAATCTTGGTGGCTTCTCTCTCAACTCCACTTGGTTAGAACTAGTGTTTCCTTGTTAAAATTAATTTGTTTTTCTTGAAATTAATTGTGTTTTGATTTGCGAAAATGGTGGAAAATTCCTTGGGTGATGTTTTGGGGATTTTTGGGAAAAGAGGGTTTTGTGGTGAAATGCTTTTGTTGTGGATTTTAAAATGGAGATTTTAAAATGGGATTCTATGGTTGATTTGTGAAAATGATTGATGGAAATGGTTTTCAATAAGAAGGATGTTTTATTGAAATAGGGTTTGGCATGGAAAATGGTTTTCAATAAATGGGTGATTTATTGAAGTGGATTGATATGTAATGGAATGGGTTAATTGCATGATGATGTGACCTTGGGGGGTTATATGCTTAGATTTGGCTTGTTTTTAATGTTGTGTGGAAGTGGCAAGATGTACCACTATAAAAAGGGGATGGATATTGTAAGTAAGGTCCATCATCGAGGATAAGTGGATGGGAAGTGCCACTTTGTGTGAATGGGTGAACAGGTTGGACGGTAGCTCCACCGTTTGGTTGTATGGTTGTTTGTTGTGCATTTCTTTGCCTGATGGAATTGTTGTGCTCATGGGTAAATGTTGGAATGGTTGTGGCTTGTTTGGTTGGCTTTCCCTCGGTTTCTTATGTTGGGTGTGATGGCTTGGTAAGAGCATGGTTGGCTATGGTAATGGTTGAACTTGTGATTATCTTATATAAACTGTTTTATTTAAATGTTCTAATGCTTTTATCCTAGTGGCGTGTGTGGGGAAGTCATTTAGGGAATTCCTACTGAGTTTTAGTACCCACCCCCTACTTTGGAAAGTTGGTGTCTTTGAAGATGTTGTGTATTGTGACGTGGGAAAAGGTAAGGCATCACCCTCCTTTAGTGGAGCATTGTGATCCCTTGGTGGATCTTGGAGCTTGGAGCGTGGCGTGGAGCTGTGGTGGTGTTATGGCTTGTGGTGTTTGGTTGTTTAGTTTCCGCAGTGTACTCTGATGTTGTTTGGACATGTCTCGTTGTATTGGGTTTCAATTGTGTTGTAGAACATCTTGGTTGTCTTTTGGGAATTCATGGTTAGGTAATGGAATTGATATGCATCATATAGTTGCAATTAGTGGATGGTTTTGTTGGTTTTGTTTTATGGGAAAATCATTCCCCAACTTGTTATTGACGTGCTCGTCATTTATTTCCAGCCTTTGGCACCTTGTGAACATCGCTTAAGGCCAAGTAACCCTCACCGCCTCTTCAAGCCAATGAGATAGGGGCGGGCTGTTACAATCACTCTCACTTCCCAGTGTTCCATCAGAATACACTAACTGGATTCATACATGGGGATATAAATATGTTCCTCCCCCATTATTTATATAGGAATATTCATGCATACTTGATCTGAGTGAGTAGGTATATAATACATCCTATAAGCTATCATTGAAATATGTGTATGATATTTATCAGGGGAACAAGGGATATGAGCCCACTCCTTTTTATCCATATCATTATGAATCCAATGCGACATCCTAGGTAATCATGCATGGATGTCAATGGCGGTAATTTTTTTGGTGGTACCCAATGTATGTGTCTGAGGTGAACAGGTGGGATGATATTGGTTATGGTGGTTGAAAGGATACCTCTTTGGAAGCTATTGAATAAGGATGGATATGTAGTCAACTTGTTGATACACCTTCCAAAGATATGGGAGCTTATTATTTTCATGATCTAGGTTTAAGTTAATAAATTTATTTGCATTAGAGAAATGTGCCACTGGTTTAACTGCATCATTCCTTGAATGAGACAAAAATTCCAACATTAGCATCTAGAGAAATTTATGTGCAAGATTTAGGGGTCACATCCTACCATTTAGATTTTATTCCCGAACCATCATATTCCTCACTTGATGCAGAAAGTGTCAGGTGGGTGAAGTTATTTTATGACCTATAGAAGTTGAATCTGTCACAAAAGTTCCATAACATTATCTCAATGAAGACATAATCTTAGTTCAACGTGTTTTATTTGAGAGTAGTATCTACAATCATAAATTTAAAAAGGAATTAGATCAATAATTATTATATCATCACAAGTGTGAAATATGTTCAGTGATATATGCATAGGTAAAACAATTTTCCATTTTTATTCTTTGTTTATCTATTTTTATAACATTTAATTTTCACATTTAGAATGGACATATTTCATAGGATCCCTATTTATGTATGATTTCATATTGGGATTACCCATATTGTTTTCAAAGGAGACACAAAATAAAATATCTAGATGCATGTTAAATATATTGTTTTTATTTTTTACGATATTCAAATTAGGTTGTTCTTTTTTGTTTTCTTCAAAAGATAATGGATCCATTGTTTCCCCAGGGTTTATGAGACATGGATTCCCATTGCTTATATTAATTCAACTATTCATTCATTATATAATTTTAAATAGGTTATCCATATTTTTCCCCTATATTATGATTGACTATGTGGGGTTAATGGTTTCACAATCACTCACAACATGTTTCTCATTTTCGTCTTTTATAGAAATTCCGAGTAGTTCCCACATCTAAAAATAGTTACAGGATTGCTTTCAAAAGGATGGTAGTCATTTGGGGTTTTATATCCAATGGAACTCAAAAAATCACATTGGTCAAGAGTATATTATTTTGGTCTTAGCACAACCTTTTAGGGGAATTATTTCTTATTTATGGATTCTCTTATAGATTTTATATATTTTTGTGAATCTCTTCTAAATCAATATATAAGCATGGTTAACCTAACAAAATGAGTAGGTTTCGAATCCTTCTATGTTTAAAGAGAGGTTAAATTAATGGGACCATAAAAACGTATCGTATTTCCTTTATTCATTAATTTTCATTTCATAGAAATGGGTAGATTCTTATATTTTGAATCCATAAAACCATGCACTCTTCATTTTATAGTCATATAAGAAGTTGATTAGTGTTTTGAGAAATGGATTGATCCTTTTTTACATTACCTACATATCCTATTTATAGTTCAAATCTAAAACCATGTATTTCAATAAAATTTTTAAGTTAAACATCAGCTGTAATGGAAATATATGAGAGCACTTAGGAACATGTTATAGAGCTCGAGCATTTGGAAGGAATCTTATCTTTCCTATTTATAATATGAATTAGGGTTATCATAGTTTGATATTACCTTATCCTATTGATGTGTGGTGATAGATAATTAACACCAAAAAGGATTTTTTCCCTAGGGTATACCAATATGGGAGTCCATTTTGGACATATACCAAGTTGTATTCCCTTGTATGGTTGAAATCATATCATGTGACTAAATAGGGCTTACACAGATAGATTTCCCTAGATGGAATGAGTCTATGTTGATAGTGATATGATCATTGGAAATCCCTAAGACAACATGATCGAAACATAGTGTGAGAAAATGGAATAGTAGGTCATAAGACCCATTATATATGGATATGAGACTTATGCACTAGGTTGAAACTAGTTGAGGGTATGATATGAGCTAAGGCCTTTAGAAGGAATCATACACCTCCTTTTTGGATAAAATTCAGAGTCCTCATAGTTTAGTTAGTTTCAAAATATGATAATGGATGAGGATGAACAATAAACCAATAATAGAGTTTGGGTCCCATGGGTTAGGGTGTCTGAAATATGTTGGGACTTTTAATGGCGTCGATTCCCGTTTGGAGTTCAGGTCATAGGAATTCATCCTATGTATCCTATTTGGAAATGAATAATATATCTCTTAGTTCAGTTTGGGGAATTCCCAAATATTCCTACTAGACAGATCTATCAAATCTAGAGTTTTCTATCAGATTTGTTCAACACATTTGAGTGTCTATGCCTGTCATGTACAAAGCATATATCTATCATGCCCTAAGTGCCTTCTTATCAATTCATGAGTTTCTGTCTGACATGTCTGGATGATTCTGATAACAAGTCCATAGGACTATCATGTGATTTTACTAAAACATTTTAGGTTCTTTAAATGGTCAAAACAGACACATCCATGGGTGTGTCATGATCAATGATGAAATTTTAGAATATTATCTCATGATCTGATCGAAATGTCTGTAGGACTTCACATGACATAAAATAATTTTTTGTAGGAATTTGTATGACTTAGAAAACATGTCCTGGGGTTTAATGTGATTAGGGATTACATGTAAGGAGGATATAACATGATCTGGTTGACATCTATGGAGAACTTTTCAAGACACTGATGACATGTCCAAATAACATTGCATGACATGAATGTCTTGTTCGAATATATTGTGTGACTAACCTAACATGTCCATAGGACTTCACTTTAATCACCTAACATGTCCATAGGACATCACATCACCAAGATAACATGTTTGGGACCATTATCATGATCTAGTTAACATATCCTATTATTTTTGCATGATATCGATAGTTCACAAAAATTACATGATTGATTTTCAAGAAAATTAGTTCCTATTTATTAACATATCTATTTCATATTTTTTATTTCATAAATTCCACAATTTTTATAGTGAAATAGCTGGATGAGGATTCATGTTACTAGGTTGATGTGTAGATTCTCCTTTGCATAATCAAGATAGTACATCAAAATTCATTTTCATGATCAAATGGGTGATCATGTAAATAACATATTAATTCCATTTAATCCCTTAGGAAACTCCCTAGATTTTACATGCTTGAATACCCTTGATATTTACTAGATTTCCACTCTGTGAAGTTTCTCCTCATCTCTCCCAGGGGGTTCTTTATATCTTGTCCATGTCTGTATTTTGTGATGAGGGGAATAATTTATTTTCCTCTCTTCCCTAGTTATACACCTCCTTGCATGGGGGTTATATTATATATATATATATATAATTGAGTCAATGGTTGAAATATTAAATCATATAATACACATGATCCACCACAGATCATCCCTAGCATCACATGATAAATATGGATCTTTAGAATACACCATAATCTCCCTATTTATTGAACATGTATCGTATCCAAGTGATTTCACATTATCATGTCAACCTATCAAAGATACTTAGTGAAGTTAGGCTGATGTATTTATCAGGCTTCATGATATCAAGACGCTCATTAAAGAGTCTTATGTATGACCAAGAGATACTTATTTGGGGACCTTCATGATATCAGGTTGGATTTTTGAAGGTGATTCATCAGATCAATAGTGATCACATGAGGCCCACAACACCTTTGAATAAAAAACTGTGTAACATAGACCATATGAATATTCCACCACTTTTAGCATTGTTTTTTTCACGGGGATTTGAGTGTTTTTTATAAATTTGTCACCTGATATGTAACAGGCTTAGAGGATCTCATAAGGAATCCTTCAAATTATCATCCTTTCCAGTCAAGATTCCTTCACAAGAATAAGGGGAATTTTCGTAGGGGCTTCACATGATCATGAACAAATCATGTCAAGTTCATGACCCATTCTGATGGATTTATGATGGTTATGTGATCATGTATATTATTGGGGGTCACTTGATTAGATAATCTATCGGCCTACATTTATCCATGAAACCCCAATATATTTTAGAGGAAATAATATCCATTATTTGGTATTTCTTTAATTATAAAATTATCGATGACTATTTGGTAGGAATCAATTGGGTTGTTACAGTGTAACACTATTAAAGACCAAATTTTGGAGTTCTCCTTGAAAACCCACTTTAGAACCTTTCCAATGTAAATGTTGTTACTGAATCTAAATAGTCTCTTAAATTTATATCTATATATCGTTATACCTAATATATGGGTAACAACTCTAAGTATTTTCATTAAGAAGAACTTATCCAACCACATTGTTGACTAAATTACCATTATAGAAATCAATTTTGATGTAAATATGATATATAAAATAATTAAATTGAGATATTATGGAATGAAAAATCCAAATGGATGTTATATAAAAACTGGTGAAATGGATTCTTGATAATTAAAACCATGAAGTTTTTTATAACTAATTTTCACCAGACATGGTTTATAGGTTGAAATATACCAAATATGCTAGTTTTTTTAGAAAAAAAACACTTGTAAAATATAGATCACACCCATTCAAGTGAATCCTCCATATTCTAGAGTTGATTATTATACATGGATTATATTTATTTTAACATTTTTAATTATCAAAACTCTCGATCACTTCATGGTATGTGGTAGGTTAATCTAATATTAATGTTACTACATCATCATTTTCTATGAGAAATCCATATCTAATGATTTAATGATGAATCCTACCAAACCATTATGGTAATTATGTATTTTGAGATGATAATTCTTCCAAAATATTTTTGGAAATAGCTTGAAATTCACCTTAGGAAAAATTATTTTTTGTCGTTCTTGAACTTCTGCAAGTGAAATTTTCCACCCACTAACTCCTTGATTGATAAATTACTTCTCAAGGAATATAGAAAATTATGCTAAAATACATTATTTTAACTAGTATTATTGAAAATAATATCCCTTTGGAATCCTTATGATAACCAACAAATAAGAATTCCTTCTATTTAGAGTCAATATTATCATAATTAAATCATCATATAAAATCATCACATATCTAGTTATTAATGAAATAAAAAATTGGAAATTTCCTGATCTATAGTTCATATGGATTATTAATGAATTTTTTATATGGGAAATAATTTAGTAGAAATGTAGTAATTCTATGATCATAACACTTGAATGAAATAGGAAGGTCGCACTGGCTATTCTAGGATCCAACCATGTATAAAAAGGTATGATTTATCCTCTCAGACACACCATTCCATTATAGGGTTCCAAGAGGAGTGAGTTCTGAAACAATTCCATAATACATCATAAGATCAATGAATTATTGGCTTATGTATTCACCAACATTATATGATCAAAGGATATTAATACCATTTCCTAATTGATTCTATAATTCATTTTCGAATTCATTGAAATTTTCAAAATATTCCTACTTTTTTCTCATTGGAAACACATATCCACACTGACTAAATTCATTGGTAAATATAATGATGTGACTAAAATAAACACTTTATTATTTAATAATTTTCCACATAAATAACTATGTATGAGATCTAATAGTAAACTAAAACATTGACATTTTCATATAAAGGGTTATTTGTCCATTTTTATAAAAAAATTCTATAATATTCATATGATTTATAATTGAATAATTATACTAATTCATCATTATGGAGACATTGGATGTGTTTCTTATTTATATATACATGGAGAAAATAATAATAGAAGGTGAGATTACAATTACCCTCGACCTTCTTATTTTGAATGAAATAAAATATATTATCCATATCTAGAATATATAAATTGTTTATTATATTTCTAATTCCATAAAAAATATCATTATATATATATTAAACAAATATTATTCATGATATTTAATGAAAATATCTTCTTTTCTAAAAAAGATATAGAAATAAAAAAAATTACGGTGGGAACATAAATATAGTTAACTGATTCTTAGACTAATTCATCGGGTAAAATAGAATCATAAGTGAAAAAATATAATGCATAAACTTTTACTCCATTATCTATATAAATATCTACTTCACCCTTTATAGATTTTATCATATATCTAAGTTTTTGTTATCAGAAAAAATATGTGATACACACAAAGTATATAATACCCAAGAGTCCGAGTTAATGGAATTTATATATATAACATGCACTTTTAAATGAATAGAATTCTTCACTTTTAGTACACCTCTAAAACCTAGATACCATTATTTAATTATTATATAGGTTATAATTATAATAGATATTAATATTATTATCATAAATTAATCCATTAAATATAACATAGACATAACTATGGGTGTTTATTATGTATTATATATTTTCATTAAGAACTTTTAGTGAATTTAATCCAAATAAAATTGACGACCACAAATATTAAAAATACTTAGGGAGTGAAGATGCATATTTCAACATGTAATTATTATTTTTATTATTATATTCACTCAGTTATTTCGGTTGGGAACTATCACAATCATGATATTTATGATTTTTTTATTTGAGTGGGATACTCATTCTTCATACCCATCATTTGGACAAAATAAACTATATTATTATGGTATCCAACCTCTCAGGGTTCCCAACTAAGTGTTACTGAAATTAAACAACAATAGTAGGATAAAAATTACAATCTTGGAAAACATTGTTCTTATAGGACCTACACAAGAATGATTCATTATAACTAATAACTTGTTTTCTTTATTAAGGATAATAAAATGGTATCATGATTTGGTGGAACATACCACATTGGATGATGTTGGTCTTGATAATATCATATTTTTAAATAATCTCAATCATAGTATTTTTGGAGTTTACATTTTACAATTTATATATATATATACACACACATAAAGAGATTGGGGGTACAATTTCATTAAAACACACACACACACACCACACACATAGCCCTGAAGGGTAGGTCATAGCCCTATGAATAGATTATCCACCAAACCAACCACATTAATTACATTTTTTTCATGATTTGAATGCCTAGAGGTAATGAAACCCCTTACATAGCCCATAAGCCCCAAATTTTGTCACAAAGGCCCATTATGTGAATTGTATCTGGCTGCTACAATACCTATTATAGTACTGCCACCGCTACAGTACTTGCTACAGTATTCACTACTTCAATAGTTTCACCCAATGTTATAGTACCAATTCCCATTTTTTTCAACCACCACCTCTTTTATAATTACAGTGTTGCTTTCCACTAGGCCAAACCCCAACTACACCATTTTAAAAATATCATTGGCATAATATACATGATATGAATATCAAATTCATAATTTTTTCATCTTATTAAATCATAAAATTATCATGTTTTATTCTATTGTTTATACAAACTTATAAAATTATGTTTTAAAAAATTGATTCCTTCCATTAAATTAATTTTTTTACACTATATGAAAATTTAACTCTTTACACAACCCACAAGTTTGTGTTACTTACCCAAAAACAGAAGCAAGAAATATTCATAAATATTGATTATCTGCTAAAACTAGTGAATATTAATAGTTTATATTTTAATAATAAGGTGTCTCAAAATCTATATACATAAGGTTTAGTATATTTTATAAATTAAACATCATTTCTTATCATATATAAAATTCCTGATTAAAGTAAAAATTTGGACCCAATCAATCATCTATTTTTAGAATAAATTATTTTAATTATTTGAATATTATATTTTATTATATGATTTATCACTTCTTGTGGATTTTTTTTATTTTGGGATCAATGGATGAATCCTGAGGGAAGATGGATATTTTAGGAAATGAACACAAAAATTTATGGATAAAGAATAATGGATCTTAGGCCCATCAAGAAAAAGTGGGGCCTGCAATTCAAGCCCAATGAAGATGAAATTTTAACTATGGAAATAGAAAATTATGGGGATAATTTCATTAAATGGTGTACAGATCTAATTGTGAATTTTTCATAGGAGATCCATGAATCTCATGTTGAAATTTAATTAGTGTTCTATATTTGAAAGACCATAAAATCTGCCTACCATTATGAGAATAACATACAAACGACTCATCCAATTGTCATGAAATTTATATATATATTATATGAAACTTGGAAGAAGATATTTCTATTATAATACCATAAAATATTGGGCCATATTCAATGAATTATTCCCACTCCAAGAAGGTAGATGAATCTTGCACTATTTTTGGGGTCAACTTTGAAACGTCCAATTTCATTTATTGACACCCACCTTTTGACTCTATCAATTAATGGGGAGGTAATTTATTTTTGTGGGAATACATAAGGATCCAAATATTCATTGATAATGTTCTATTTGTGATGGTATTATCATATATATTTTTCATTCAATTATAAATTTTCACTTTCATTTTCTAATCGGTTCTTCAATTTTTGTTAGGCATGTTTTTCGTGCCACATAATTTTCTTAACAAAAGTTAATCTTATTTAACTTGTATATTATACATAATATCAAATTGATACTTTTGACTTATGGATATAATCTATTCAAAATATATTTTTTAAAATTCTTTACACAATAGTAGAGTGATCGTTATTTCAGTGTTTTTCTTATTCATTTTAACCCTCATAAGTAAATTTACCACTTTGATTGATAGAATAAGATGAATGGAGGGATAAAAATCTAATAGTTTTTTGTGAGGGAGTTGAAATGGGATTTATTTAATGTTATTTCATGTAATTTAATTTTTGAATCATTTAATAATTTTAATATTTCCATTTCAGAAGTCATGTTCTTCTTCATCTTCGCCAACATTAAGGAAAACACTTTTTGAGAGCTAGTATAATAAATTTTCATTGATTTATCAATAAAGTGATATTATATATGAATTGTGTATTATACTTGGAATTATATAGGGATTAAATTGGTGAATTATTTTTGAGAATTATATCATTGTTTGGATAAATATTTAATTAATGATATGAAATTTTCTATGAAAATAAATTCAACCAATCAACCCCAAGAGACAACCTAGGATCGACTCATATTAATTAATTATTCCATACAAATCAATAGTATATTAACTCCTAAATTTATATGAGTTAATTTAGTATTCTATTATCCCAATTACAATCAACCCCATATTTGGCCACTTCATAACCAATCCTCCATAAAATCTAAGTTTCTCTAGGTTGCTTCTTCAGACCATGTGTATTTGATCCCTACTTGTACTTCTATAACTAATTATACCAGTAAGGTAAATTTGTGTGAAACCAAATTTTGGAACCATTTTTAGGGACCCATGTATGTTATCATATAAACTCACATTCTATTCTCATACATTTCTCTTTTCTCACTACCATTTCTCTTCTGATTTCCCCATTCTATTTCTGTGTGTCCAAAGAATCCAAAATCCAAATTTTAATTAACTCCATTGGTGTATCTTTCACATTACCCCTTAATAAAATAATTCAAAAATCAAATGGAAAATACACATTGGTAATTCCCTTACAAAGGTAATTTCATTTATCAATCCTTAAATTAATACGCAGCACCGTGAGATATTTACAATCAATGGGTTGAAGAATGTTTAAAGTATAAATTAATAGTCCTATCAAGGATTCTTGAAGGGATCAAAACTATTGAATTAAATGATTTAAAAAATCTTATTGAGCCATATAAAAAAATTCTTGATCAATTCTATAAATAAATTTATAAAATTAATTCATATGTTTCAAATTTAAGGTTATAAATTCAAAACATTAAAACATGTCATGAACCCATATATACACTGAATATACCTTACATATCCTTATGTGAAGATTATTATATACCAAAAAAATCCCATGAATTTACTAAATAACAATCCTCTATATTTGGGATATTTGTATAATACCAAGGAATTGATCAATGGTCTTTAAATCAGGATGATTTTTTTGGGATTCACAAGGGGAAATTTGATTTCATTGATTGAATATTCTGAATATATCTCTAAGAATTATTTTTTATGAACACTGATCACTAAAAAATTAGGATAAATCACAAACATTGAGTATATACCCACTCTATACATTCAAATGGACAATTTTTGGGGATAAGTCCCATTTTTAAAAGGAACAAATTCTTTCTATATTTTTTGGAGAAGAAACTTATCTTCATTAAAGTTACCAAACATATTTATGACATTTCAATCTATAAAATATTAACATTAATGTCTTTCCTTTCCCAGTCAATTATACCTAAATAAGTTATAACCATGAACTTTAATTTTTAATTAATTCTTCTCTTAAAACCAATAAAGTATGAATTATTCCTGATTGATTTGGTAAGGCAAAAAACCCATATAAATGAACCATTTTTTATAATATATGGTTTTTTCCACTCATTGTGGAACAATGGGTTAAACATGAAAAAAATTATAAACAAAGAATCATTCCCAATCTACTATAAGTGGACAAAAATGGTGTCTATAAAATTTTTAATGTTTTAATTGGATAAGTTGGGCAGTCCACACCACGCTAATCACTTTAATCTTCGCACTTTTTGGTAGGTGACTTAACTTATTTAATATTTATTTATTTTTATGTGCATTATTTTTGTTATGGGATCTGATTCTTATTAAGATATAATGTAAATTTTTTTGTGAGATGTTAGTGTTGAAGTATTTTAGTATTTAAGAATAAAACCCAAGCCTTCTAAAGTTCAAACCCAACATTAAATCATCCCCAAGGAGTCTAAATGTTATATAAATCCAAAGTGATCAAATTCTTATTAATGGGATATAAAATTCAAACAATGCGGTTTTTTATACTATCTCAATTCAAATCACATATCCACCCTATCATAATAATTCTAATCTCTATCTTCTCTTATATTTTAAAATAGATGGATGTTTTATTATATTTTGGGGGTTGTGAAAAATTGGGAATAAAAAATTTTCTTTTATGATAAAACGTCAATTAATTAAAAAATTAAATTAATTATTCTTGAATGCATTAATGTACATTGTGAAACATTAAAACTGAATTTAATTTTTTTTAATTCTTTGATTATGATTTTAATGCATATTTATGTTCATGACAATAGTTTTTGGAAAGTGTGATTTTCTAATGTGATTTTTCGACATTAACAATTTTATCCCCTTAATAAAAATGGCACAATGTGTGTGGATTGGATTTTGGGTGTATGTTTGATTTCATGGTTACCTTTCATTATACCATAGTTTTTAAGGGAAATTTTATTTTAATTTGAGTATCCAACAAAAATATGAAAAAAATGACCGTATAGAGAATTTTTTTGTCCAAATGTGTGGAATTTGAAACATGGGGATCCTGAATCCATAGTTTTATTTCCCATATTTAGAATTTATATCTCTATTTTTAGAGCGTGTAATTGAAAAAATTTGTAGTGTTAGGCACTCAAGGATTATGACTCCATAGTTTTCAAGCCTAGAGTTGGTCTTTTCATCTATATTTTGGTTCAAAAAAACCAGGACATTAAAGAAAGGAAAAATAAAAAAATTGGATTCTTATCATAAGGTTTAATGTGATTCCCACCCAATGCTACCATTTTTACCCTTGAACAGGAAAATGTTCCCCATGCCTTTTTTGATCCACATTACATCACCATACTTGATTAAAATTGGATGAAATGTGGCAATGAATTAAAAAAAGAATTATATTAAGCATGTGATATTTTTTTGAAACTAACTTGTGAGAAATTATTTTGATGGGATTCATGATTTTTCTTCATGATGTATTTTGGTGAGTATTATACGTTAAATATTTTTTAAAAAAGAAATTCAATTTCATATTTTTGAGATAATTTTTCTCTGGACTAGAAAAACTCATGTCGGGGGGTGTGATTAGACACTATTAGAGGATAACATTATTTGATAATATTTTAATATTAAAATGTTTCAATGTACATATACATCAGTTTAAGTGAATTTTATAAATTGAGCATTGTTTCTCATAACATGTGAAATTCATGATTAAAGTGATCATTTGGTCTAAGTTAATAATATATTTTAGGAAAACATTATTTTAATTATTTTAATTATTTTAATTTTATATTTTGTGATAATATTTATGAAAATGTTTGGAATTTGTTTTTTTATAAATGAATCCGAAGGGAATAAAGGGATTTTTTCCAATGAATAACAAAATTCCTTGACAATTCATATTGGGCCTTAGGCCCATCCACAAATAGTTCCGACCAAAATTAAATCCAAATTAAGATTAAATTTTAAATTTATAAATATAAAATTTTGGTGAAAATTTCATTAAATTGTGTCTAGAGCTAATTATGATATTTTCAAAGAGATATAGGGAGCCCAATTGGAAATTTAATTTTTGGGATAGATTTAAAGGCCCTTAAAATCATCCTTCCATTTAGAGAATTAAATAAAAATTTATGATCTAATTATCATTAAATTTGTAAATATATTTTATGAACCATGTAAGAATATATTTTTATTCTATGATCATCAAATTGTTTTCCATATTCAGTGACTTATTTTGACACCAAAAAGGGGGATGAATCTAGTCCTATCTTTGGGGTTAATTTTGAAACGTCCAATTTCTTTCATTTTCACAAACCGTTTGAATATAATAATTGATTGGGAGTTAATTAATTGCTTGGGGGTCTATGTATGTATCTTAATGTGACTATATAAGGAAATGGTGGTGAAATTATTTAGCATGAATTTTTTTCTTTCTATTGTAATTTCTTGATTTCATTTTGTAATTTATTATTCAATTTCTCTCATGTAAATTTTTCATATAACATTTGTTTATTAATAAAAGTTCACATTATTCATATTTTATGTTACCCTATATGTCAAATTAATACTTTTTTTAGTGAGTGAATCTATTCACATAATCTTTTATGATATTCTTCACACAACAGTGGAGTGATAATTATTTCAATGATTTTCTTCTTTAATTACACCCTCCTAAGTCTACTTGCTGTATATATTGATAGAATAAAATTAATGGAATGATAAAATGCTAATGTTTTGGTCCTATGGATTAGAAATGTGATGGGTTGAATGCAATTTTAGATACATTAATTTTTACATCTAATCATTATTTTATGATTTTCGTTTGATGAGTTATGTTATTCTCCATCTTCACTGACTTTAATGACGAAACATTTTGAGTTCAGTACTATCCATATTCTTTGATTTATAGTTAAAATTATCCTTTAAGTTAATTGGTGATTATCCATGAAATTGTATAGGAATTAAATTGGTTAATTATTTTTATGAGTTATCTCTTTTTGGATACATTTTTAATTAATGACATGAAATTCTCTAAGAAAATAAATTCATCCAATATAACCCAAGAGAAAACCTAGGATCAATTCATCTTAATTAATTATATTCCTCAAAATATTTATGTTTTTAATGATTCAAATAATTCTAGTTACTTTAGTAATCTATTTTCTCAATTACGATCAACCTTATAGTTGGCTACATCATAGAAAATCCTCCATAAAATCTAAGAGTCTCTAGGTTTCTTCTTTGGCCCCTGTGGATTCAATCCCTTATTGTAATTTAATGAATGCTTCTACCTATAGGGTAAAATTGGGAGAAACCAAATATAAAATTTAATATTATGAAAATATATATATATATATATTTGTAACAGAATAGAGCTATATGTTATTGAAAATATCAACATGAGTAATCCCAAATTTAGAGATATCCAACCCCTTCTCCATTCCATAATAAGGCATAACCCTAAGAGATTTTGGGTAGTATGACCTCAATTTCCTATCGACATAGAGACTTTAATCAATAGATAATTAAATTAATGTCATCTCTAACACCTAATATTGAAAAAATATATTCAACAACAATTTTCAACCTCATGACTCTAAAATAATAGTGGTCATGGTAAATGAAAAAAACTAAAAAATTTGGAGTCAAACTTTATATAAATTATTGGCCTCTATTTTCTAGAAGAAAATAATCATATAAATAAAATCATACATATTATTAAAATTCTAAAAAAAATTATATACATGAAGCGTATAATATAACAAAACAGTTTAGTAAATAATTTCATAATATTTGACAAAAATATTAACATATGATATTTTTATAAGTCTTATAAAAACATATTCTATTAATCCTACAACTAATCATTTATAAAAAAAATTAAACACTTTTAAAAAAAATAAATAAACCCTTTATTTTATTTTATTTAAGAAAATAATTTCCAGCCCTTAGATAGCTCAATTTGTCATCCATCCATCCATAAGGGGAAATATATTTTCTCAAATAAAATCCATCCTAGAGTGCTAGTTGAGGTGAAATCGTGTATGGGTTGACACAAGAATTAATAGAACACGATTCTTCTTGGAAAAATTGATGGTGCAGGTGGAACCATAGACCTATTTAATAGGGAAGTAATAAAGAATTTCAATAGGAATCCTTAGTTCCACTTATGGTAATAAAAAAGAAGCCACCCAAAGTGAAGTCCATTATGTGATGCTTCTAGTAGGAATTGTTCATCCTTGTATGTGGTATATGTCATGATTCAATCACATAATTTATTATCATTTTGTTCTCAAGATTATAACAACACATTTATAATCCATGTTTATCATTAATTGGTCACAGAATATAATTTCAAGCCTATCTTGTTAATACTATAACACATGGGATATAAAAACAATGCTATGTTTTCTATGGGTCACAACATAAAAAATGTTATCAGGTAAGAATGTTGTAATTTTCACTGAAAATAAACTCATCTCTTTAATATAAATCTAATTATTTTTTGGGTTTATACATAATTATGTGATCACTTAATTCAACAGTGAAATCATCCAAAAAATGTATAAAACATGTAATTCAAAAAACATATAATGAAACTTGTTGATAAATTGAATATGATTGATCTGATACCACTAATGGATATTAGTGGATCATTCTATAATCCTGGGAAACAGAAAATAGCTGGAAATAGTCTTGATCTACGCTCTATAGAATCAAATATTTATGAAAATAAAGAATACAAAAAACAAAGAATACATGTAATGTTTGTTCGTTGACCTCCATACTTTTCATAGATAGATTATGGGTTTATGATGATTGTTGCAGAAAAAAATATAGGTTTCAAAAATCTGTAGGTGATCCATCGATCAAATGATCCACAATTTTTTCATGAGGATTATCTTGTATTGAGAGGGGTTCTCACCACATCATTATATGTGATGAATTAGGCTATGGGAAGAATATATTTTATGAATATTTTCATGAAACTAATGATCATTATCACCTATTATGTATACTAAATCAATACAACTAGAAATTAGATAAATGAAAAAATATAGGTAATTCTTGATACTCATCTATAAATGTAGAACATGTCAGGAATTTTGAGATTCATCAAATACAACCCATTAATTAAGTCATTTTGATGAGTTCATTAAAATCAATCAATAAACATGTGAAAAGTATTTAATCCATTAATGATGGATTGATGTATTATACATAAAAGATGGAGGTGTAATATATATTCACCCTTAAGATATATTGCAGATAAATTGAGTGTAATGTTGTATCAGGATTAGTCTTAAAGGTCAATTAACCCTAAAATGATTCCTTATGTCAACGGTATCAAGTGCATATGATTCTACGTGCATGTTCAACAGAAATGGGGTGGTACTCACAATCATTTAACCCACTCAGAGTTCTATTCCATAGTTATCTCACTACTATACTATTATATAATAATATTATATCGTACCAAGGGATAGCCTACGAATTATCACAAGGCTTCCAAGGTCATAAATAAAACACAAGCACCCAAATTATCTCTAAATTCATTTCTTATCATCCCAAATCACATTTAAAATTCTCATAGATGACAATGATATTAATTTGAACCACTCAAGAGACATATCATCAATTTTTTCAAGATCATTTTATACTATATTAAATGAAGAAATCTATTTAAATTATTTTTAGCTTATGCACACAAAGTGAATCTTACCTCGTTTTATAAGATATATGTTAGAAGATTAAATACCAACTAAAATTATGGAAACACCTACCAAATAATAAAATTTTCCCCTCAATAAATAATCTTTCACTAATTCCAATGATTATCCACATTAATAATGGCTATCGGTCACCTATATGAGATCATGTATCTATCAAGAATCATTTTACCTAATTATAATTATATCATAATTACTTAGCAATAATTATGTTCCCATCAATGTTAATACCACTAAGAAGGGGGATTGAATCAGTAGGGACCAATTAGAACTGTTTCTCATGAAATTAACTACTAAAACATGAAATTGTTTAGATTAATTCTACTTAATATCAAAACCTTGGTCATAAGAAAAGATAAGAAAGAAAATAATTGGCACATGATTTACATTATTCTCCACCAATATGGTTGATAACACCATTTTCATACGAAACCCCATCAGTCTGTGTAAATTAATTATAAAATGATGTGAATAAAAATGAGTCAACTCCCATTATGTTCCTACTATTACCTAATAGAAAATTATTCTGTCCCTAACTAGTTACAATATTTTTTTTATACTTTTAAAAAAATATAAGAAAATTTCGTAAAGCATGTCACAAAAAAATTTACAAAAATAATTTATACGATTTCCCTCTATCTGATATGCCTATATCATTTTCTAGTTAACCTCCATCTTGTATGACTCAAATTAGTACATCTTTATTCAATTCACTCTATCCAGTGAACATTTGTTTGATGAACCTCTATTTGATATTATTCTATTTTGTATCTCTGTTTAGAATACTTCATTATAGTGAAAGTTTTTTTAGTTCTTTATTATAGTATATATTTATTATTTAGGATGATTCTTGGTTTGTAAATAAAGTAATTATATATATCTACTATCTTTCTAGAATCTATCTTTTGTACCTTTTATTTGACACTTCTACTTACTCATTAAACATCATAAACACATTCTGTTAAAGAATAAATCACATTATATAAGGATAATTCCTCGAAAAAACCATGAGGAATATTGGCATCCCAAAATTTTAAAAATGAATATACCCACTTAGCTTATCTTTATTTGAAAACATTAAAACCTTCAATAACATTCTTAATGTTTTCTAAAATTACAGTATCAACAATTTTTATCAAACTTCTTTATATCTCAGACAGATTAATTAATATTAAAAATTCATAATTATATTTTCATGGGACTTTATAAAGTTGATTTATTATCTATGAACACATTTTCATGAAAATATAGGTCTGATGAAATGAAAATGACACCTCTATCTGATATAATTTTCTATGATATTACTTTTTCTTATTTACATTGTCTGATTCACTAGATTCGGTACAATCAGGATTTCACTTCCTAGTTTTCTTCACATAATTTGTGTATTTTATGGACTTCACATTATTTTTTTTTGAAATTATATATGATTTTAATATCTTTATCTGACCATCCTAAATCATCTTAAACATTATAAAGGTCTTGGTTCCCAGATCACATTCAGAAAGATCATAATATTAATATTTTTTCAATGAAATCATATTCTTTTATCCAATTCTCATCTATCTAGTGATCCCTCAAAAACATATCCTATCGAACTTATAAAAAAATTAATCTAATATAAATTGATCTCTAAATTTTATTTAACTACCCATATTTTTTTTAGATCATCTTAATTTTTTCTACTTTATTTCTTAGACTCATTATGATAACTTCCATAAATATTCACTCCATTCATTGTACCTCATACTTTTTTTGAAGTAACTTTGTACATTTCTATTTGGTAGACATCTAAGAATTGTTCTTCTATTGGATTTAAAAAATCTTTTTCTGAACAACCATATTCAATTACAACTTTATATAACATACTTTATTAAATAAGAACATCACATATTCATATATTTGAAATTACCATTTCTTGAAACTTTATTAAATCTATCATTTTATAGAAAGTTTTTATGAATATTTTAGGCAGTATATTTCTATTTTCCATCATATGGGAATTTTTTATTATTAGCTTAACCATCCCCACATCAGGGCTTGAACATTTTATAACATCAAATAGGTCATTTTCTATAATCTTATTTCACATACTTTATAAAAAAATATATAGAATCCTCAAAAAAATTAGCAATTAGGATGAAAGAAACATTTAAGATCATCATATAATCATATAAATTTGAATTAAAAGGAACACAAAATTTCTTATGAAAAATAGAAACTCTCTTTCACCTAAAATAAAAAAACATTAACAGACTTTATATTGATAAAAAAATTCATTACCAACTCAACCCAAAGTATCATCAATTTCCCTCATGGTATTTATTGGAAACATAATCAATAAATTTTCCCAAACTCTTATCAACTCACATCCTTTGTCATATTAGTGTCATGAAACCACACATTAAAATTTATGATTTTTTTTGAAATGTTTTTATTTCATGGTGAAAAGAAATTTTGTATCTATGATATTGATAAAATTCCCCTAAATATTTTCCTCTCTCTTATTATTATTATAAAATTATCTCAAAATTTAAAAAAGATAAAGTATATTGTTGTATTTATTATCCCCCTTTGTAAAAAAAATCAAAATGATCTTGGTGTCATCCTAAACAACTTTCATAATTCATTGGTAGGGGATTAACATGTAGTTTCAACTTTATTTCCTCAAATATTTCCCTATAAATAACTTTGGTAAAACATCATTAATTTTTTATTTTGTTGAAATAAAATCATAAAAAACCTCTTTAAATATAACATTATACTTAATGGAATGTTATTTAATATTAATTTTCATTGATATATAATGATTCATATGAGTTTTAGAAAGATCAATTGATTATTGGCTATTATAAAGAATCATCAATTGTTTCTCAAACTTTACCCTCAAATCGTCCATTTTAATTTTTATCCACATCATTTACATACATTCCTAGGTAGTGGAGGTATATTTTACTTCCACTATACTCAAAGTAATAAAATATTATTTCATAATATATAATTTGACACAACTATTTTCCAAGAAGAAGGTTTCACCTTATATTGATTTTCAATCATTGAAATCTACAACCAAATCACAATTATGAAATAGAATAAAGGTAAAAAAATTACTTCATATATATCTAGCCATAATTAGATATTCCATAAATATAATAATGTATTATATTTATTTTCATCATGTTGGATGCCTCCAGGTCACTGTGATATCCTGCACACAATGTAACAACATATGTAATGTTTTTTCTAGAAGAAAAAAATTATAGGAAGCTTCTAATAAACTTTTATATTTATTTATAATTCACACATTACCAATATTTTTCTTTAATAATGTTAATTATAATAAATATTGGTGTAGAAATATCCCTTGAATCCACCATTCCGAATTTTTTTAATAACTTTTTAGGATACATTTCTTGTGGAAAAAAGTTGAATTTTTCTTTCATTGAACATGTAATCCTAGAAAGAAATTCAACTCCCAAAGAATATAAATCTCAATGTTTATTTTTATTTATTTAGAAGTTTATTCAAAAAACTGATCCACAACACCTATAAATATTATATCGTCAACATAAACAATGAAAATCAAGGTACATATACCCATCTACTTCACATAAAATTTACTATCAAATATTCCTCTAGAAAAGATTAAATAATTCCATAAAATGTTAATTTTTTATACCAAGGAGGAGGGAAATATTTTAACCATTATAAATGCTACTTCATTTTACACACCATGGTTCCATAATTATCAAGTATAAGCCCCCTAATTTTCATTGTATAAACTTCTTCTTAAATTTTTCTATTCATCAAATCTAACATAACATCCATATGATATATTTGTAATTTTGATGACCATTAATTGAAATTAAAATTATGATAGTCCCAAGTATCACAATAAGAAAAATCTTTTCTTGAAAATATACACCTTACACATGTGAATAACCATTTCAAACATGTTTTGATTTATTTCCTGAAATTTATCCATGTTCATGGAGCTTATTTCTGAATGCCCATTTTGTTCATACAACATTATTTCGGTTGGTTGGAGAACAAGATCAATAGATTAATTTTTCTCAATTTGATATAACTCTTCATTCATCATATATAAAAATTAATTATATTAAAATAACCTTAAAATGAATTTTTTTTCACACCTATGAGGTTAAAAACATCTTATTCCCAACTCTTAGTTTCCATATTGTTTGAATAAAAGCTTCTTAATCTCTGATGATGTTATCATATTCAACTTACTCTTAGAAATATTGTGACTTTTATGATTATATTTTGGTTTTACATTAAACATTATTATACTAATATGAATCAACTTATGAAACATTATGCTCACAATCATAATTCTTATAATTAAAATCTTTGGAAGTCATCATTATATCTATTTTTGTTACACATTCATCGTCTTTAACATCTTTTGTTAACATATTCCGATTTTGAATAAAATTTTCATATATAGAATCAATGATTTTATATAGAATTTTATTATAAAATTTATATGGAATTACATTAGTTGAATATCCCGTTAAAACCCTTTCTTATTTCTTTACATAGAACATTCCAGTTTCTATATTTCTTGTCTTTAGTATTGCAGTAACCCCAAAAAAATTCAAGTTTTCACTATATTTTTTTTATTATACAACATCTCAAAGTTAGTTATTATTTATTTCATTTGAAGTAAATATCTATTATGAACATGAATAGTTGTACTTATAAATTCTTCTAGAAAAAAATTGAAATTTTACAATTAGAAATACATTTTTCATACAATTTCATCTTAACATATATTTTCCTTTTGAGTACCTCACTTTGTTGAGAAGGATAACTATTGTTGTATTAGTTTTTAATTTTTTTGTACATCATATAGGATACAAAAGATTTACTTATATACTTATTTTATCTATTTTTTCATGACATAAATATATATACACTTATTTATTTCTCAACATCTATTCTAAAAATTTTCAATAACTTTACAACCTCAAATTTGGGTTTTATAAACATTATACAGGGAAGCTGAATGAAATCATTAGAAAATGTAATAAAGTAAAAAAATATTATTCTCTTGACTAATGTATTATCATACTATATAAAGTATAGTGTATGATATATAAAGATCTAGTTTCTTGAATTTCAACATTCTTATGTCTTCCACTAATCATCTATCATTCCCAAAAAGTATTGCAAATATAATAATAAATTTTTTTAAATTCGGGTAAAATCTTTGAGTATATTCAACAGAAATTCTAATCATGACCTTCTGTAAATATTCTCATACCTTTGTTTCCAAGGCTTGTTTTTTTCTCAATGGTTAAATAATAACAATTGAAAGGATATGTAATCTACTATAAATTGTCACTGGTTTTTTTCCTTTAGAAAAAACATATTCATATTTAAACATTTTGATGATACAAGAATATTTTTTATACATAACTTCTTTACCAGCATCACAATTTTAGCTAACAGTCTATAGGTTTTTCTTAAGACCATCTACAAAAAAATACACCATTTGACTTCAGTTTCTGAGTTTCAATATTTGTTTTTCTATTTCCTATTATTTTTTAGGAACTGTCATTTATGAAATTGACTATTTTACCCTCATTTTCTTCAATATTTTTCAAAATTTTCATATGTCATATAATTTTAGAGGAGAAATGATATTTGATAATCCATGGTTTATTGCTTTTTCATGATTTTAGTGCAGTTTAAAAAATAAAATATATATCGTCAATTTTCTTCTTCCCAACTACCATTTATTTTAAAATATAGGAAATTATTCTTAGAGATATTGTCATGAATTATTCATTTCAATGAACTTGGTTTTTTATACCTTCCAAAAACAACCTTCAAACCATAAAATTTATTATCTGAGATATTTTTAACTTTAATGACTTTTATTTTCTTTCTTCTATAATCATAAAAGAGATTCAAACTTATCTTACATTATTTTCCTCTTTAATTAAACGATACTCCTAAGATAGACATTTTATTCAAAGAATTATATGTGTTGTTTATGTGTATACCACAACACTATAAATATCATATGAACATCATTATTCCACTGAAATATGGTCTTCCCAGTGATTAGTTTTTTGAGGTTCAACATATCTTTTAGAATCCTATTTCCCTTACTTTGGTGATTCATTCTCCTAGAGGTTATTTTTAACTTCAATTGATGTGATTTCATTCTCACATCCTCTTTCAACCAAAGATATCATATTTCTTATCATTAAAAATATAATGGTAAGTACAATAAGATGAACTATTGAGTTTATTTGGTGTGGATTTCACTTAATTATTTGGATGACTTCTGTCAGCTATTGGATATGTCTCATACATTACCTCTAAATCTTTGTTGAGATTATCATTCATTTTATTAGAGGTATTTTCAAATTCATTACATATTGATTTTGTCTTACATAGTTTATTTTTCGTAGTAGTAATTTTTTTCAACAAGATCTTTTTACATCATTCCATTGTCCATAATATTCATCTTGATATTTTTAATCTCTTCTATATATAAATATTCATTATTAAGAAAGTATTATATTACTTAATACTTTTTTCTCACATTACCTCTTAATAATTCACTATTATTTAATTAGTTTTTTTCTCAAAAAATTTTACATTTTCTAAGCATAGTTGTTATTCCATATAAGTTTCTTCAGTTTCATCTTATTTATTATTTGAATTATCTTCCCATATTTAAAAATTAGAAAAATGGTTCTAGACTTCTATATATTTTCATCTTTTGATGAAATATTTTTGGTAGAGTCACACTATATCCTTTTATTGAATATACTTCATTTTTTCTTTGGATTAACATTTTCTTACTCCAATTCTCTTCCAAAAAAGTTATGTTCTACTTCTTTCTCTGAGGATTTTCTTCATAATCATCCTTATATTCTCTATATTTATTCTTAGGATAGTTCATTGTAAAGTACCTAATAAACCCACAAACAAAACTCTTAAGTATAAGTTTACCTTGGTAATTACCTCCACCTTTCTAGTAATTATTTTAGAAGAGTTTCATAATTATTTCATTTACATCAGCATCATATTCCTTATATTCTAATTCACTATGGATCATTACCTTATATTCAGGTTCTTGAATTTTTAGCTTCCTTAAAGATTCAAATGATATATATTTTTTAATATTCTTATTTAATATAGCATCATTCCTCTATTCACATGTAACAAAACTTTTATGAATTTCATAATGATATAAATAATTTTTATTTATTAAAGAAGAGACTTTTGTATCAATCTTTTTTATAAATTTACTCATAAAATTATTAACAAGAGTAGAATATTATTATAAATCTTAAAATATGTTGATGTTTATAACAATTTTATTAGCTCTGGGGATGTATTCATCAGTAATTCCATCTTCTCCCATTCTAATATCTTCTAACTTGCATATCTAGATTTGAATCTTTTCTTCCCATACTTTTATATTTCCCTCAAAGATACTTTCCTATTTTTCTCAAGTTTTATTTTCTATATTAATATATATCACCATCATACAAACATTTTTTAATAAGGGTATAAGAATATAATTTTGATATTTTCCATTTACCCCATGATTTATTTTTTCAAAAAATGTCATAAGAGAATCATTTTCAATGGGTGGAAACCCAAATGTGGCTACATCAATCACCAAAAATACAATAGAAATAAGAAAGGGGATAATTCTATTTTCCATCCATGAATATTTTATCTATAAAATTTAGAAATACCACTAATATAAATTGAGTTAATATTATAGAAAAGAATAAATATAGGGATATTATAGAGGGAAACATGATAGTCGTATACCACATTATGTTCCCAATAATGTGAGGACCACCAAAAAGGGGAGGTTGAATCAATGGTGATATTTTAGTATTTATTTTCAAATAAAATTAACCCTTTTAACTTGTTATATATTTGTTCAACTCAAAATTATATCAAATACTTAATAGTATAAAATGATAAGAATTTAAATCAAGTCACAAAATAATTTCAAGGACCGCCTACAATATGGGAAACTACGCTATCTTCTGTCGACTCACATTAGTCCATGAAAATTTACTATGATATGAAGTGAATAAAAATTAACCAAATCCCATCAAGATCCTTCTGTTTACTGAAAATAAATTTTATTATATCATACTAGTCATATTCTTTATTTACACTCCCAATGTAAAAAAATTTAAAAAATTTAAAAAAACTCACAAAACATTGTCCAAAATTACTTTATCCGATTCCCCTCCTTCTAGTATAACTCCGTCTAGTATTCCTCAATCTTTATCAAGTATACCTCCATCTTGTATTACTAAAATCTGTTTATATATGTTCAATGCACTCTATATAATGCACTTCATTATGATATACCTCTACCTGATATAATTTTATTTGGTACCCTTTTCTGGTACAAATCAATCTTGTACATCAATATTGTACCTATTCTTCAACTATGATATTTATTTATTTAGAACTCAATCTCTTCATCACTTCTTTACTCAATCTAGTAACTATGTTCAATAATTTTTATTCATAAATTCCTCATAATCATGTAATATTTGCAACACATCATATTATACCATACATCCATTTATATATGTAGACTTATTTGAAAACCTATGAGAAATAACATGCTCCAAAATATTGAAATTTGGTTTTTTCTACTCAACACAGCTTCATTATAAAACCATCAAACATTCAATAAAAGTAATAAACTTCCTTAAAAAATTATTGTCAATGGTTTTATTTAAACATACATAGATCATGGATAGATAAATGGATGTTTAGGAAAAAAATTTCATCATCATGGAAAAATAATTTACAATGATTTTTTAATATTTCTCAAGTCACATTCTGTAGAATGTATATATGATTACTTAATAAAATAGTATATCCCCAAAGAATATGTTAAACCCTCCCATATCTAATCAATACGATCCAATTGACTTAGTCTTTTAGATTTTGAATTTATCCATCTAATGTTATTCACATAATTCATTTGTCATATAGACTTCACCTAGGTTTATCTAACCTGATATATCCAAGGAGATTTCATGTATCAATCCATCCCTCATGTGTAACTGAATATTTATATATTTATTGGTTCAAAAAACTAAGTCTAGTACAACTTCATAAAAATTTATGTGTGATGTCATCATATTTTTTTATCTGATTCTCATCTCTCCATTAATCCATTGGAAGTTGGTTTGTTAAAACAAACTCAAATTTTCATTCGATAAAAATTGATCTCTCTATCTAGTGTACTCCAAAATTTATTTATGTGAATGACTTCATTTGAATAGCTCGATTAATGAGACTCAGTCTAATGACTTTATTAAATCTTCTCATTATTCATTGTAATTCATAGATCCCTGTTTGATGTAACTTTACACATTTTCATCTATTAACCATCATAGAATTATTCTACTCTTAGAGTTACAATGTGACTATCTGATCAGCCTTTTACTGATTAGAACATCATTAATAATATTTTTTCAATAGGAACTTCATTAATTTATATCTTTGATTATGTAATAACTTCTATCTTTATAGAATTTTTATTTTTTTTGAAATCGTCGCAATTTTATAAATAGTATAATGGTTTCATTTACCATTATA
Source organism: Viscum album (assembly GCA_963277665.1). Taxonomy (NCBI): domain Eukaryota; kingdom Viridiplantae; phylum Streptophyta; class Magnoliopsida; order Santalales; family Viscaceae; genus Viscum; species Viscum album. The sequence goes on from OY728147.1 coordinate 1,115,256,504, forward strand.
CAAGCTTATTTTATCATTACGTACAACTTCACCACATCAGAGATCAAAAATTTTATATCCTCAAATTGATCTCTATCAATAAAAAATATATCCACCTTTTCAAAAACATATCTAAAATGATAAAAACATTTTAGTAATCTTGATGTAAAAAAATTGAGAATCATAATAGAAATAAATAATGTTTCAAAAATTTAAGAACAAATTTTCTTCTGAAAAACATCAAATATTCTAAAAATAAAACAGAAAACAAATAAAAAATGGGTATTAAGAACAAATAAAAAACTCATTAAAAAATCAAACTAGAGGATATTCAACCATCAATACTATAATTAAATCATTTTTTAAAATTGAGGAATATCTCTCTAGATGTTTTCATAATGTTGAAGCCCCATCAAATGGAGTATAGTCTATATTTGACACACCCTATGGGTCACCATCAATAAAATTCCTAACACTAAACAACAATCCATTAGTATAATTCCACATTTTATGAAAAGAAAATTATAGAAATTGATTAGTAATAATAAAATATTGAGTAACCTCATATGATCATCCTTTGAGAACTTCATCTATCCCAAACCCAATAATGAAAAATCATCATGAATCAATTCAACCATGTTGTTTTGGAATTAACATAAAATATCTAAGAACACACTATCAATATTATAGAATATGTAAATAGGGGAATACCTGAGGAAGAATATAATAAAACTCACCTAATTTGAGTATAAATCCACTCTAAAACAAATTTTGGAAACCCATGAATAAATTGGATGAACGTGATGTAAGGAAGGCCATCCTCCTAGTCTTTTGGGCTCCCCAAGTAAGGAACTAAAACGGTTATTAAAAAAGGGGGAATTATGATTCGAATCACATATAGAAAATATGAACTAACCTTCACAGTACCCGAGGTTCCTATAATGACCACCTATTGTCCACAATGAGAGGGACTGATGGATGGAACCCCCACTGGGATCCTTATTCCACCATATACGGTACTCAGTGGCCCCCTGTAGTCATAATCATGTCTCACTATATCTTCTAAACCCATGAAACATACCATGGGCCTCATATAGTAAATCTACCACATCAAAAACCTCATATAGATCATTTAAAATGCATCTAAAATGTTTTAATATTGATTTGAAACAAAAAATTAAACCAATCCTAGTTTCAAACACATAAAAACATTTTTTTATTAACTCTACAAACACAAACCAATGAAGATATTCATTAATATTCTTTAAAAAAACTTAAAACACAATCTTTATATAAGGATTATCAAAATAGATTGTTCAATTTTCTAATTATAACACTCAATTGAGGAGATGAAATAAACACCATGAAAAATAAATTATATAGTTTTTTCCTCTCATCACAAGGTGTTTGATCCATCAAAATAAGAATTCCATGTAATTCAATAGTCGATTTGTTTAGTAAGATCATAAATGGGTTTTAAATAAAGTTACATTGTGTGATTACCCTAAGAGTGACAAGAGAATGTACTATCTATCCCATGTAGTTTTACTTTTGTAGGTTGGAGTGAAGAAGACAAGAGGCTATGAATTTTACCTTAAATTCATTTTAGTAATTAATAATAATTTGGTGGAATTGATAAAATTAAATAAATGAAATAAAAATTTAAAAGTTTAAATATACATAATAATAATTAAATTAAATTATTTAATTATAATATTTAGTGAAAAAAATTGAGTTATGAGTGATATCGATTAAAATTTATGAGTTAGTACAATTGAAATAAAATAAACAATCCTGGAAAATATTATAATGATGTTCAGTGATCACCCATGAAAGTTTCCTACATCTTCAAACCTAAAGAATGTTTAGGATTTATAATCCCCTGGTTTCACCAGTACCCAAGAAAGCCATTTACAATGTAACACCAATATTTTAAGGAATAAACATAAAAACCCAATCTCTGTTTATTTTTGGTTGTTATAATAAGAAACTCACTGTACATTTAAAGCATGTTTCTAGAAACTCAATATCCATTTCTTTATAGACTATAAAAGTACCATCCTCATTATTTATGGACCAAGAAATAATCCAACCCCTTTATTAAAGGACAAAATAAGTAACAAACCCCTTACATTGAAGATAAATATTGAAAGAAAAAGAAAAAAAAAGAGACTTTATTTTGTTCAATCACTTAAGGGTACATGATCCACTATCCTATTGCAATTAATATGAGAATAAATAATAGAGATATATAGGGAGAAAAAAAATTTAAGAGATGTATAATATTCATCACATAATTAGAGAGATATCTATTTAAGGAAAAATATTATCATGATCTTGGAAACAGTGAAACATTCCCTTCCATGAACCAAAGGGGTGTACATGTAGCCTATGTGGGATTTTGGAGGGTCTTTGTAGCCTTGGGGGTTGATTCTATGAATTATGGAATGAATTATGGCACATATGACTCTCTTTAATGGACATATTTTGATATATTCATTATTAAATTAGGTAGTTGATTGAACATGGATATACATTTTATTATTTTTTGGAGCAACAATTCATCCATTGGTGCCCCACTAGGTTTCCCCTATTACCTATAGGTTAGTGGAAAAAAAACAATCTCTTTCATGATCTTCCTATGCCCTCTGATTGTTCTGGTACCTCCATGAAAGAAATTATAAAATATAAACGCTATAATAAATGAAAACAAATCATTATAGGCATAATTTAGGGATTGTGAACATTAAAACTCACCTAAGAGACCAATATGTATGAAAACTTCAATATACACAAAATTTCCTCATTCGAAACACTATATTTCAAGATTGAGGGTTATTTAATGTGTACCCTACAAATATATAACTCTCATAACTCCATATATGGAATATGATCTCTGAAAACATGTCATGTGTTTTACATAAATTTTAAACTAATTATATATTGATATTTTTATAGATCGTTTTTATGTTTCCTCCCCCTCAAGTGAAACACTATTCATTTCATCATCATGGTTGTCATTTTCCTCTAAAACACTATGATGGAAAAATCAATCTTTAATGTCAAAAATAATTTCAACCTTATCTTTATCTCCCTTTTACATTCCTAATTCAGTTAACTACACATTAGTTCATAAAAAACATGTTACAGGAATACTGATTGGTTATCAATCAGCATCTTAGTATGAGTAGTAAATATAAAACTTTTATCTCAACACAAAAAACACTCTCCTATATAGTTATAAAACCCAATGAACACTGAAAGATAGTTCTAAATTGGAATATATATGTCTATTAATCATTGATTCATATGAACTTTTTATTTTAATCATAATTATTCTTATGTGTAATATTTTTTTTCACATTTTCTAATAAAGGTAGTTCAACAACCAGTGAAGTAACTTTTTCACAAATATTCTTAAGAATTTCCATTTCAGTTGAAATAATATTCATATAGTTTTTAAATGTATTCATAGATTCTTTAAATGTTCCACATATTCCATCATGAACTCTTTAAGGATAAGCCTTTTACAACCACTCTTGTCATTTGAGTCCTTATTAATGTGCAACATCATGTTAAAATTCAATAATTTATTGTTCCTATACGATTTTATATACCATTTTAGTTGGTTTGTTCAAGTATTCAATAACTCCTTTATTAAAAATTGGGTTTTATTTTTGGTTTTCCATAATTTATTTATAGTTGTTTTCAATACCACTATTAAAAAATTTCTTCACCACCTCATCCTGGGTGTCTTTGATTAAACCATTTTTTTTATTTTTTAAATAGATTAATTCTTTTCATTTATTCATCATGATTAATTTAAATTTTATTTACATGTATTATTTATAGTGTTATTTGATGTAAAAAAAGTCCAATAATAAAATGATATAATATAATAAAATATATACTTTTCATCTTTCTTCTTGTACTTATTAGGAGTGGATTTTTCAACTCTTATTTTTGGTTGATTATATTTCATCACTTTTTTTCATTAAAGGCATAGTGTTCTTACTTTCTCATTTATATTTTTTTCATTATAAATTTATTTCACTATTGGAATATGAATAATTAATAATTGGTGAATACCTTTACTCTTCATATTTTTTATCACCTTTAAAACAATAATCATATAAATCATCAAGATAATATATTTTTTTCTATGTTAATAGTTTATTCATTTTTTATGAATTTTTCTATTGAACAATAAATATATTATTCATTTCATATCTACTCATCTAGGATCTAGGAATCATTTAGCTTCACTATCTTAGAATATTGTTCCAACATTCATTTACATTATGCTCTAATTTCTCAAAACATCAACAGTTTCCAATGAACCTTCTTTTTTCATATAGATGCTCTTAGGATCAATTTACATCCTTTCTATTTTTTAGTGGAGTCTAAAAAAATTTGGGATCTTTTAGGAGTATATTTCATTTCAACACACCCAAATCCTCATTTTATTTGATGTGGATTTATAGAATTTTTTATCCACACCAACTTTTTTAAATTTATATTTGGAACTTTTAATAGTAAAAAATACTACATTTCAAAAAAAAATTATATCTAGAGTTTGGGATACATTTATCTAATATATTTTTAAATTTTGTTTAGGGGTTGATTTTAATATATTCTTTCCATATTAATAACACCTTAGTGATAATGGATCGTCATTAATAGTTTGTGTTTTATTTTATTTCTTTTCATGTTTTTGTGAATTTAAATCTTGTTTAAGTTCTATATTTCTTTGTTTTAGCTCACTTTCAAGAAACTTCATGTGGATAGAGTTCTCAATCTCTATTAGACTCAATATTTATTCCCAGAATGTTTTGAACCTATGAAGATGATATTTGTACTATTTTTGGGATTATTTTTACATTTTTTCATGATATTATTGTTTTTTTCCTTAAACCTTCATATGAGCATAACTAAAATGTATGGATGTTTTTAATAATGTTATCAATACTTGTATTAATTCTTTAAGATGAATTTTGGTCACCTCATTCTCAAAGTTTCATATTTTCAACTTTTTCTCATCAAGGCATTTTTTTCCAGAAATGTATAACAAATTTATCCTTTGATTAACAATGTTGAGTGGGTCTAATCCACCTTATTGTTTATTTATTTTTGTTTTATTTTCTATAAACTGTTATTAGGGAAAAATTCATATAAATATGAGTTAATTTTTTATTATTATGCTAAATTTTATTTTCATAATTCGAAAGTGATGATTTCTCATAGTATTAGTAACTTATTAATAAATCAGTTTTGAATTGTTTACTATGTATTATGTTTTATTCAGATCCATGTCAAAAATTTATCACTGTATATCCCAACCTTATGGTTGTCTTTCGCAACCTTATGGTTTTCTATATGGACCTTACAACAGAATTATCATGACCATATAAGAAACATGTCTTAACCATACAACGTATTAGTCAAACCTTTTGGAGTTGAATTTATGACCTCAACTGAATTATTAATACATAATAAGATATGTATAACTTCTTGAAAATAATCGTTATTCACTGTAATGAAACTTATGAGTCTTTTATACTATGAATCTATTTATTTTTTTCTTCTTATTTATGATTACAATGATTTATTTTATTCTGAATTATTTTATATATCTAATTATATTATTTAATGTGAATTTTAATTATTTAATATATTTATTTTGTTAATTAATATTTTTTCATATATGTTTAATGTTTCATATAATGTTTTTCAAATTTACATATTATCGTTGGAACTATGTTTCAAGATTTATGGGATAACTTGATTGATTATCATGGAGGATAATTTGAAACTATATAATATTAATAAATTTCAATTAATAAATTAGGATACTCTAAAGTAGTTCATTTTCATTCCCTCAATAATTATGGGGAAAACTAATTCATTATTCTCAATAATTGTGCTAATGATTACGGTTTCTTTATGTATTATTATTTATTATTATTCAAAACATTTTAGAAAATTTTATAGTTTTTTAGAATTTATTTAATGTTAATTGAGCCTATAAAACATTTATTTTGTAAGTAGGACATAGACATGATAATAAACACCTGATGTATCTCATAGATTCACTGGATGAATTTTGGATCCAATGCAAAAAATAACATTTAGATAAATCTCAAGGATAAAATTGAACCAAAAAATATTTACTAGCTTAAATAAATAATGTAATGTATTTCTCAAGAACCAGTGTTGTTCATTAATTATTCTACATCAACTTCTAAAATATTGTTTATTAATGTCTATTATTAATTATATTTATATTCTTGTCATGTGATTAATATGGCTTCCTGCAAATATATTACATAACTTTTCATTACATTTTAAAAATAGAGGATCTTAAAAGTCAAGTGTCTTGGAAAAAAGGAACATAAAATAGGAAAAAAAACATAAAAAACTATTTTAATCCACTTTTTAGGCTTCATTATTTGTTTATCCTATGTACAATTGCTTCATCTCATAACCTGGATACATTCATCAAAGGAAAGGGTGAGCAGAAGGCCCTATAAGGAAATCAAGGGAATCCGTTTACTTATGATGTCAATAAGAACCCGATGAAAACCACAAGAAATGAGAAATAGAAAAAGAGGAATATTGTAATAAAAATAACATGAATAACAACTTGAATATGTGGCTACAAAATTTCATTTAGACACTTAGGAAAATATCATCAAGGTTCATTCCCAAGGTGTTATAAAAATATTACAATGGCTTTTCACCAAGGTATCATGAAACATGTCATCTATAGAGATTAATTATTTTCCCAAAGAATTGGAGCTATATTAGATAACACCATTAATATGTATTTATTTTCATGTGATACACATAGATCATATTCATAAATTTCATAAATAACCCATAGAGAGTAAAATAAATGGGTTTCACTTCAAAATCATGATGTTTTAAAAGTTCTTAAAATCATGATTGTTATGTCATTTATAACCCATAGAAAAGGAGTGAGGGTTATATGTATGCCAATTCCAAAATAAAATAGATAAATTTTATGTCTTGACGAATACCCTTGGAAATTAAAATATATTTTGGTATTCACATAAATAAAACAAGATAATTTCTTGAGAAAGATAGATTTTGAGATGAAAATTATGCAACATAACAGCTATACAACATGGTTTTAGGAAATATTGAAATGAGAGGGGGCAAAGAAAACCATATATAAATAGTCCATAATACAGTATAAAGATGGAATAACATATAAATAATATCATGGTATGAATATTTGAATGAAATACCACATGGAGAAGGAAACTTGAATGAAAAGAGAAGATGTGATTTCTTTTATGAAAAATTTGGCAGCCTAACGGTGTCACTTAAAATTCAGAAAAATAAGTTGATAAAAGAAAAAAGGGTCTATCGTAAATTTAACATGAAATGGATGGTAATAGGTATATATAAGAACAAACCCACGCATTATAAAAAATAAACAATAATACATAATATAAATTAATTCACGACTTAAAAGAGGAGGGTGAAAGGTTCCCATACCTTGAAAATTATATTAAAAACCTTGATGTTTGGGACCTTGGGGGATTGAGGGAACCATGGGAGGACTCCTTAGGAGGAAGTAATACCAGATATTAATTTAGGACGATTTTGGAATGAATTGAATGAGGGAATAACTTGGTATTTATAGAAAAAGTGAGGGAATATTTAATTAATTTCCAAGGGAAACCTCATCGGTGGAATTTGCAAAACCATGGGCTTTCCCATTGTATTTTACCATGGTATTGGACACTTGAGACACCTAATAACATATCTTACTATTCACAAGTCGACCAAATTTATTACATCATGATTACTTCATCGATGATGTCATTAAACACCTGAAACTCAAAACTGTATTTTTACTATTCACCAAAAATTCAATTGTTTCTGAAAAATCCCAACAATTTACCATAAAATAATATCGATTCTCTGAATTCAAAGAAGAGAACCATTTTATGAAAATAATTTTTTTAAAAAAAATTATTTAATTTTTAAATAAAATCATTATTTTTGGAAAAAAACAACTCTAAAACTATATCTTATTTTGTAACACCTTGAAAACTTAATCAAGGTCTCATAAAATTATCGTATAACCAGAAGACAATAAAGTAACAATTTATGATTAAATTTTATGAAAATAAATTTTTATTTTAAATTATTAAATTAATTATAAAATTGTAAATAAGATACTTATGACCTAAAAAAATAACAAAACTTTTACTATGATCATTTTTCACTTTTAAGATGTCTAAATTGTATTTATACATTCACCAGTGAAGTTTTTATTTTTTTCCGACTAACTATTCATTACTATTCGTAAGGGTATATTACTATTCATAATTTACTATTCACTAAAAATTAAGTTGATCTTATTACAATTTAAATTTCTTACTGATCACAATTATAGAAGACCATTTTCGAAAAATTATTTCCCATTATTAGTTATTTAATGTTTATAAAAATATTTTAAAATACAACTTTTTCCAAAATTCATCAATAATATGGAACTTCATCCTACATTTATCCAGACATTTTAAATTCACAAATTTAACATAATAAGAAATAAAAATTTTATTTATACAAAAGGATTACAAAACGTAACTAAGGTCTTGTTACATTTCCCTTTATAACACCTGCATAGGATCTAAGTGTAAGGTGTTCTATGGTGATAGAATCTTGGGGCGGCTCAGAAAACATTACCTGAGTGGTAATTTCTGTTATCTTGAACTTCTCCCTTAGGCGATTTTGTGAAAGCATAACATGTTGATTCTTCGCTTGGGATTGGCCCAGAGCAAATCCTAGGGATGCAACCTTCTTCCCAAGCTCTTATATATTGTCTTCGTACGACCCGAGTCTACTGGATAAGGCCATTACCTCTTCTTTCGGTATTAATTAACCAAGATCACTTGTATTTATAAACAATAATTATAATATTAAGAGTTTAGTTTCCAACATATATATTGACCAATGGTCATATAATAGTCGAAACCCAATGATATAACTTCATTTATTACAGGATACAGTTTTTCAAAGTATAAAATGAAATAACACACAAATTTAGAAAAAAAATATTATTCAAAATTTCGGATCCTTGCATTCTTCCACCCTTAAGAAATTTCATCCCTGAAATTTTAACTTTTATGCTCAGAAGATAAAATGCGTGGGAACTTCTGCCTCATTGTCTCCTCTGGTTCCCACAAGGCTTCTTCACATTTGTGGTTCCTTCACAACACCTTAACAAGGTGGGTAGTATTGTGGCATAGAACATTGTCTCTACAATCCAAGATCTCCAGCAGTTTTTCCCCATAAGATAGGTCATGTTCTAGTTGTACCACCTCTGAATTTAGTACATGTGAAGGGTTAGGTATGTACTTCTTCAAGATGGATACATGGAAGACATCATGAAATTGTGTTACATTTGGGGGAAGTGCAAGCCGATAGGCCACTTCTCCCAAACGATCAAGGCATTCATTAGGGACAATGTACCCAGGGCTAAGCTTCCCTTTCTTAAAAAACCTCATGACTTTCTTCTAAGGTGAAATTTGAAGAAAGAATTTTTCACCAACATCAAACTCCAAGTCCCTTCGACAGTTGTCAGCATAAAACTTTTTCCAACTCTGAGCAACCTTAATGTGTTGCGGGATGGCATGGTCCTTTTCTATCATCCCCTGCAAAAGATCAGGACCAATAAGCTTTCTCTCACCAGATTCATCCCAACAAGTAGTATTTCTACATGGATTTCCATATAGAGCTTCATTTTGTTCCATTTGATTGCTCGAGTGGAAGCTGTTGTCGTAAGAGAACTCAAATAAAGGGATATGTTGATCCCATCCACCCTAAAATTCCATTGAGCAAGTAATCGGTATGTCCTTGAGTGTTTAAATAGTCCTTTCAGATCGTCCATCATTTTGGCGGTGATAGGCCGTACTGAAATTCAATTCGATACTCAGAACATGTAGAGGACTTATCCATAATTTTGATATGATCCTTGGATCACGATCAGATACGATATAAAGTGGAACTCCATACAACCTTAACACTTCTTCACGTAAATCCTAGAATGTTGATCAAGAGAGAAATCTTCCTGAATAGAGATAACATGGGAAGTCTTTGTGATATGGTCCACAATAACCCATATCACATTGTTTCCCTTGGAAGTTCTCGAGTGACTAGTGATGAATTTCATAGTGATATTGTCCCACTTCCATGCTGATATGGGTAGTGGTTTCAATAACCCTTTTAGAATTTTTCACTCTGCCTTTACTTGATGACATACCTGGCACTTTTAAGTGTAGTCAGTAGTCTCCCTTTTCATATTATCCCACCAATAATGATCACAAAGGTCCCTATACATTTTTTTTCTTCCAGGATGTATAGAGAAAGTTGAGTTATGAGATTCAACCATCACCTCATTCTTTATTTATGTAATAGATGGAATACATAGTCTTGTATGAAATTTCAGTACACCTTACGGATCAATATTTAACATAGGAAACTTCACATCCTTCATAACCTCAAACTTCTTCTGTAACCAAGGATCTTTTTTCTGAGCTTTCTTGATCTTCCCTATTAATAACGATTAAGAAATCATTTCGGTTTGTGATGATGATGTCCCTTCACTTATAATTTCCATGTCTAGATTTACTAGGTCGTTGATCAAAGGATCTCTTTGAATCCTCATCATAGAAAGAACAACTGGGTCTTTCCTTCTTAATGGATCAGTGATAGTGTTTTCTCTTCCGGTATGATAACAAATTGAACACACATAGTCTCTGAGAAGTTCGAACCATCTCCTATGCCACATGTTCAATTCCTTTTTTGTGAAAATATACTTCAAAATTTGATGGTCTATTTATATATCACATTTCTACCCATTAAGATAGTGCCTCCATATCTTCAGAGCAAAAACGACTGAAGCCAGCTCCAGATCATGTGTAGGATAGTTCAGTTCAAGAGACATCAACTGTCGAGATTCATAAGCAATGAATTTTTAATTTTTTTTTGAGGAAGCACCCAAGGCCTTTCAGTGATTGATCGCTAAAAATAAAAAATCCTTCTCCACTTGAGGGAAGAGTTAACGTAGGTGCATTAACCAATCTCTTCTTCAGCTCTTGGAATATTTCCTCTCACTCCATTGTCCAGATTAACTTGACCCCTTTTCGATTTAACATGGTTGATGGATTAGAAAGTCGTGAAAAGTTCTTCACAATCCTCCTATAATATCACGCTAAACCAAGGAAACTATGAATCTCAGTTATTGTTGTAGGTTGAGGCTACTCCTCTACAACATTTGTCTTTGTAGAGCCAACCATGATTCCTTCATTGGTAACAATGTTCCCCAAGAAAAAAACTTGTTACATCCAGAAATCACATTTTCTAAACATTCCAAAAATCCTTTCCTTCTATATAGTTTTCAAAATACCCCTTAGATGAAACTCTTTCTCCTCACAACTTTTGGAGTATATTAGAATATCGTCAATAAAAACTACCAAAATGTTATCAAGGTAGTCCTTAAAGACTCTATTCCTCAAATCCATATAAATAGTTGGTGCATTAGTCAGTCTGAAGGGCATAACAGCATATTCATAATGCCAATATTTTGATCTGAAAGAAGTTTTTTGAATATCTTTTTTCTTCACCTTCAATTGATGATGACCAGATCGAAGATCAATCTTAGAGAAGGAGTGAGCCCCACGAAGTTGGTCAAATATGTCCTCAATTCTTGGAAGAGGGTATTTGTTTCTTCACTGTGATCCCATTTAGTTCTCTGTAATCAATGCATAGCCGCATTGATCCATCATTCTTCTTCACAAAGAGAATAGGTTCTCCCCATAGAGACACACTCGGTCATATAAACCCATTTTACAAAAGATATTGGAGTTATTTCTTTAATTATTCTAGCTCCACATTTTATATCTTATAGGGGGACTTAGATATCTAATGAGACCCAAGTACGTGTTCAATGGAGAACTCCACCTCTCATTATGGTGGAGGTATGAGTAACTCCTTAGGAAATATGTCAACGTATTCCAGGACGTTGGGGACATTTTCATTCCTCAAACTCCCATTTACTTCTTCTTCTTCACGGATAAACTTCATAAAAAATTATATAAAAGAATCTTCTAGACAAAGATCAGGTTGAGATATCTCTCCTTGGAAGATAACTGTAGGTTTTCCATTCAAGACTACTGATATTTCCTTTCTTTGGCATTGGATCTTAGCATTATACTTTGAGTGCCAGTCCATCCCTAGTATAATGTTGAATTCCAGTATGGGAATAAATACTAGATTTGTGATAAGATTGTGATCACTAATGTAAATAGTAGAGTTTCTAAACACTTATGATGCTTGGATAATCCCACCAGGAGTCTTGACTAATAAATATTCTTTTAGAAAATCGGGGGTTGATTCTAAATTCATTGCAAGCTTGGAAGAAATAAAGGAATGCGTAGAACCAGAATCAAATAAAGTACTTGCTAACTTTGAGAGAATAACAAGGGTACCTGCCACCAAATAATTTTGGGCTTCAAATTCAGCCATAGTTATTGAAAAAGAATGACCATTCTCCTTGGCCTATGATGTGGCTAATGGTGATTCCCCTCTAATGCCCTCAGATTTGGAAAGCTATTGGAAAAGTTCCCATGTTGTACACACTTATAGCATTGAATATAATGTAGGTACTACACCATTTTTCATTTTTCATTAGTGTTGGGAAGTTGTGACTTCACCTCACTATGACAATTGTGTGTGATATTGCCATCTCTTCTACACTTGTAGCATTTCCCACTACCGAGAAGGAATTTCCCTGAATGCTTCTTCCCACATTTATAACATGTGAGACATTGCACTTTCATTCCTCATATTCCCTGATCGAATATCCTCCCTATTCTTAGATACATCTATATTTTCTTGTCATTGGAATTATGAGACCATTGTGTCTCACCAAACTCTAGTTCGACTTTCATCACATTTCACATGATCTTCTAATAGATATCAAAATCTTGATTGGCTAGATTCTTCTACAGATGAGGTCTCAGCCCACCGAAGAATCTATAAACCTTACTATTTGATCCATGACAAAGCTAGAGGTGTAATGTGAAAGCCTTGTCATGTTCATATCGTAGCTTCGCATAGATTCATTATCCTTATACTTTAGCTTGAGAAACTCCTTCTCCATTCTTTTTCTCATCGATCGAGGAAAAAACTTGCTGAAGAATATCCCTCTGAACTTCTCCCACTCCATAGCTTCAACCCCCACTCTTGGCCTAGTGTTATTAATTAGTTCCCACCATAGATCAACTTCTCCCGTTATGTGATAGACAGCCAGGGTGACCTTCTCTTTCTCTGAATAGTGGGGCATTGAAAAGCTCTTTTAGATAGAGCCGATCCATTATTCAGTAATCAAAGGGTTAGTAGATGCACTGGAAGTTGGTGGTCGTTGATGCATAAAGGATTCAATAGAAAGTTGTTCCCTTCACGGTGTGATCGGTCTCTCAACAAGATTCAAGTTATTTCCCATAACTTGAATCATTTGGTTCACCATTCGCATGAAAGTTTCCATTCCAGCTTCCATCAAAGGGTCGTCAACACATGGTCCATTACGGTCACCATTTTCACAGTTCCTCCTATTGCCCACCATTTTCTAAAATAATAACACCATAGTGGGAAACTTATTTGATTTGCAAATATTTTAACAAAAAAGGATTTTATATCTTAAAACATCATGCTTTAAAAAATTATATTTCTCTATAAATCCTCCCTATTGATTCATAAAAAGCATAAGATTAACAAAACATATACCCCAGATGTGTCGTAACCAAGAGTGCAGCAAGTCCAGTTGTCATGTACCAAGACCCCACTAATAGAGAAATAGGTTTTGAAGCCTCCTAACATGGGAGATAACCTTTGACAGTTTCTATTGGTGGCCTATAGAGACTGCTAAAGGCATTCACTGGGATGTGCAAAAAAAAAACCCTTCAGCACCTCAACCCTCCCCTCGTGATTCTCGTACCCCCACCCCCACCCCCCGTGATTCCCCTACCCGTCCCCTCACCGTCGCCCATCCCCTCACCGCCCTCCACCCTCTTCCCATCCCACACCCCTTCCCCTCACCACCCTCCACCCACTCACCCGTCTCTCGTCCCCTGTCCCCTCACCGCCCTCCACTCGTCCCTCATCCCTCGTCCCCTCACCGCTCTCCACACCCTCACTGCATGTCCCCCGTCCCCTTTCCGCCCTCTTCTCTAGATCCTCATCATCCCATGTCCCCTCCCTCTTCATCCCCTCCCACGCCGCACCGCCACCTCCCATCCCCTCCATCTCCATCCCATCCCTTGCCGCACCGCCGCCGCCCGGTCCCCTCCCTCCCCGCACGGCCGCTGCCCGTCCCTCACCACTATCGCCCGTCCCCTTGCCGTTGTCACCCATCCACTCTAGCTCCCCACTATCCTCCATCCCCTCCCTCGTCATCCCACCATCACTCCACCATCTCCACCTCACCACCTCCTCCTCTAGCTCACCGCTGCCGCCGCCTCACATCCCCTCCCTCACCACACCACCTCCGGCTCCAACTCCCATCCACTGCTTCTCATCTCCCCCACAGCACCGCCTTCATCTCCCCTCCCTTCCAGATTTATAGCACAATTATGTATGCCCTAACTTCCATTTAAGAGTTTGATTTTGGGAAATTTACAGCACAAATTTGACATGCATAAAGATTATATGTATATTGTGTGTGAATAAAAAGTGTGTAAATGGAAGTTCATGTGTATACATGCTTATGTGAATTTGAAACAATTTCTCTTGATAGTGTGTGTATGAGATAATTCACATATTACTTGAGGTTTGGATGTTACATACAATGTTTGAGTCTATGTATATGTTGACTGAATTAAAATTATGTTGTGTTGTTATTTGATTTATATCATTCTAGAGTTTTATCACATGTCTCTATGTGTGTGTATCCCATGAGAAAATGTTTGAGGTTTAACCACATGTGTGTGCTTGCTTAGCCCGTGAGACACATGTTTGAGTTTGATCACATATGTATGTTTCCATACTATATGTTATTATTAAAATTATATGTTCTTCCTCTATATTATATTCCATGTTTCAATGTGACGTACTTTGTATATATTTTATATTGTGTTGTTCTATGCATGGTACCAATTTTACTGGTGTACTTATTGTGGCTCAGTAGCACTTAAGGTGGAGCATGATAAGATGATGTTTGTTCCCTGAAGATCGGATCGAGACAACAGAAGTCATGATAGATTGGTATTTTTTGTTCTGGAATTGTATATATTCGATGTCATCCTGAAGATAGATTAGATAGTTTTCCAGAAATTAGAGATTGATTGCTAGCATTGATGGTTACTCTATATTGCCTATGATGGCACAAAGGTAGTGTGAATCCAAGAGGCAGTGAGACATTATTTGTATAAATATATAGTTTCTCTGAGTTTGAGAAGACTATACATATTCTTGCGTGAAGTAATCACTATTTTATCAAAATATGATTTGGGACTCTTGAATATAGAATCATCATTAAATTTACCATAACAAATGATGATGATGACATGGGATTTCACTTAATATCCATTATCTATTCTCTTGTTTATTATTCAGAGATATAATTTGATTATTTTATCAATGGCCCACAATCAATTGGTTAGTATTTATTTTAAATATATTTGATATAAAAAATACATGTAATAAGTCTTGTGCAAATGTTTGTTACATAGATATTGTTATGGAAAAGAGTTGGATTGATCTTTCAAATTGAACGTCTAGAGAATATTTCTTTGGAATTATGCAGTTTATTGAGTTCACCAGAAGATTTGAAACTGACTATATTAGTTTTCCATGTTGAAAATGTGCTAACAGAAATCAATTCAAACGAGATACTGTGAGGGAGCACCTATTATTTAACAGATTTCTGAAAAAATTATACGAGTGGGACTCGTCATGGAGAATAATATGTTCATTTTCAAAATACAGATGCAGTTGAGATGGATGTTGATGAAATGATGAATGATCCAATGCATGAAATGCTTATTGAAACGATACGAGTGTTGGATCCTAAAGGCATTGACATCCAGAATCTTGAGACTGGTGAGATAAATCTTCACTCTAGTTAATTTAATGATTTGAGAAGGTTTTATGAATCACTTGATGATTCAAAAATAGAATTATATCATGGATATACTTCATATAATAAATTATCATTTATCGTGGAGTTGTTTCATTTGAAGACTTTGAATCAGTGGTTACACACATCATTCGACATGTTTTTGGTGTTATTGAAAAAGGTTCTTCCTATCAACGCTAAGATTATCGAGTTGTATTACCTTGCTCATAAGTTGACAGAGAACTTAGGTTTTACAAATTAGACCATAGATGCATGTGCGAATAACAATATGTTGTTTAGAAAGGAAACTTCACATTTAGATATTTGTACGTTTTCTGGTTCTTCTAGGTGGAAAGAGAACAGGGGAAATCAGACTCATCAAAGTCATATTGCGATACAGGGGAAACCAATTTCTGTAAATAAAATGAGTTACATTCACCTTAAACCGAGGTTGAAATGATTTTTTATGTCATATAAAGTTTCTAATTTAATGAAATGGCATGCAGAAAGAATTTATGAATGTGATATGTTAACCCTCCTGGTATACTCTCATGCATGGAAGGATTTTGATAAGAGACATACTGACTTTGGTAAAGATGTTTGTAATGTCTGATTGGGGTTAGCCACAGATGGTTTCAATCCATACAAGTATATGGTTGGTGAAACTCATAGAACATGGCCCGTGGTGTTGGTTTCGTATAATCTTCCTATGTTTCATTGTATGAAGAAATAATTTATATTACTTTCCACTCTTATTTATAGACCTAGAACTCTAAGGATAAGATTTATGTTTACCTTCATCCATTGATTGATCAGTTGAATGAATTTTGGGGCAATGGTGTGATGACATGTGACTGTGAAATGAATGAAAATTCCAAACTATAGGATGCTTTATTATAGACAATCAATGACAAACTAGCTTATGCGAATTTATCAGGCTGGAGTATGAAAGGGGAATTTCTTTTCCCTTGTTGCAATAAAAGTAAAAAATCTGTATGGATTAAACATTCAAAAAATGGGCATACATGGTTCACAAACATTTTCTACCCTCTTGACATAGGTTCAGAAATGATGGAGTGGCATTTTATGGTTCTGGAGAGTTCAGACCGACACCAAAGATCATGACAGGAGTTTAAATATTATCGCAGATTGGGGAAGAAAACATTCCCATGGTATATGAAATTCAGGATTTGGTGGCTCATCCATTACGTAATATTCGTGTTGCGGGTAGGCGGCGTAGTTACAATTGGAAAATATATATTTTACAGTCTTCTATATTGGAAAACTAACATGATAAGGCATAATTTGGATGTCATGAACTTTGAAAAAAATGTTTCTGGTAATATATTGTTGATGATTTTAGGTGTCAATGGAAAATCAAATGACCATGTTAATCCACATTGTGATTTGAAAGAAATGGTTTTAAGGAAAAAACTTCATTTACAGTTAGCTGAGGGAAACAAGGAATATAAACCTGCTGTATAGTATACGATGACTAAAAAGGAGAAAGAGACATTTATTTCTATTTTGAAGATGATCAAGGTGCCTGATGGTTACTCTTCTAATATTTCAATGTCTATGAATCTAACGAGCAGGACATTGCAAGGGTTAAAAAGTCATGACAATCACATATTAATTCAGAAGTTGATTCCAATCGCAATTTGTGACTGTTTATCCCCCAATATTGTTCAAGTGTTGATTGAGATGAGTAATTTTTTTGGACCGCCTTGTTTATGAAATCAACGAATGAGTTATTTAAAAAGTATGCAGGACCGAATTGTACTTACACTTTGTCACATTGAGAAACTATTTCCCCCCTCATTTTTCAATGTTATGGTTCACTTGACAGTGCACCTAACAGATGAATTATTGGTTGTTGGTCCAATGCAAATTAGGTGGATGTATCCCACTGAGCGATATTTGAGTACATTGAAATGATTTGTACGCAATAGTGCTCATCCGGAGTCATCAATAGCCAATAGTTATTTTATGGATGAGTTTACTACTTTTTTTTAAGAATATCTTATGAATGTTGAAAGAAATTAGATAATCCATCTCAGATTCATGACGGTCTAGTTGGAGAATGAACCATATTTGATATGGACAACATCGAGTGGATACAAACGCATCGATATATCTTGTTCAATACTCCATCAGTTGCACCATTAATGCAGTAAGTGTCTAATCACTTTTATTGTTTAAATTTTACATGTTTTTTTTGCATAAGTTGATCATTTAAACATCACATTATTATTTGCAGAAAACACATTAATGAGATAAAATAAGATATGTATCATTTGACTGAATATCAAATTCAACAATCTCATTATATGTCATTTCATGATTGGTTCAAGGATTTTGTAAGTATAAATTGATTTTCCTTCTGAGTGAATTATTATACTAATTTCTTTCTGCTTAAATCATTATTGAATTATAGAAATTATGTAGGTTCATAAGTTGAGGGAGTTAGGGGACCCCATACTAACTGATGAATTTATCCAACTGGCCAAGGGTCCATCTATAACGGCTCATCATTATAAAGCTATATATTCTAATGGTTTTCGATTTCGCCTTAAATATGTTGTTGAGAAACAAGCAACACAAAATAGTGGCATCGGTTGTCCATTTGTTGATACTGGTTTTTACTATAGTCAATTGATAGACATAATTGAATTTGTATACATACACGGGTTGATGTACATAATGTTAAAGTGTAATTGGGTTGATCTAGTGCATGGATGTAAAGTTGATCAATATCATTTTCCATTGGTGAATTTTAACTATATGTTATACAGAAATGAATGAGTTGATAATGAACCATTCATTTTTACATCACAAGCAGAACAAGTATTCTTCATAACTTTTCCTTCGAATCCAAGTTGGAAAGTTGTTGTGAAAATGTCACGGTGAGGAGTGTTATTATTTGAACAAGATGCACCCAAGACTATTCCCTTTGTTTCCCATCATCTTGATCAACATACCGTAGTTCAACATGAAGAAGATATTTATTGAGTCAGAGCGGCCGTTGAAGGATAAACGATTGATTTTCATATTTAATTAATGGTATAATTTTTTCCACTATTCAGTATTGAATGTACTAGGATATCATAAATTATTTAACCATTTGATAAATCCATGTAAGTTTTAATCCTCAAATTTGGAAGTTTATTCAATTATAAATATTTAGGGTGATTTCTCTTTTGGTATCTTCATGTTATTGTCGGCGTATCTTCCCATTGAGGTATTATTCATTTGGTTCTTGTGCTACTTGAATTTTAATTAATTCAAACTGAAATTTGGCTATGCATTGATTGGTTTTGTACATAATTTTATAGCTATTTTTTTTAACATTATGATTTTTTAAAATCCATTTAAAACTAATTATTCAATCACTTTTTGTTTGATTAACAACTGTACAAGTTTTATTTTCTTAAAAAAATCCAATTTATCTTTTGGACACTTTGGATAGTCCCCTTAATATTGTTTTATATGACTTCAGGCATGTTAGGAGAAGAGGTAGCAGATCCACATCATCCATCTGATCCATCTACGTCACAGGGTCAAGGTATGTTTGAATGTAATTGTGTTTATTTTTTATGTAATTGATAAACATATATATATATTTATATATTTATAACATCTATCAAATTATGTATAAAATTGATTTCAACAAGATCAGACTCGACCGCTTCTTCCTCTCGAAAGAGAGGCCCCAGTCAGGGCATTTTATCATTGAATTCTTACACGAACTTTGATGTTTCCTTTGATGAGATATTTCATCCTATGGGAATGAATACCCCTGCATTTATTCATCATCTGGGTCATATCATATGTGACCCACATAGATTTCCATTGACCACACGTGATTGGGATTCAATCCCTCATGATACATTATATCATCTTTGGAGGGAGATTTAGGTAAGAAGACCATTTTTATTTCTTCCATGTGTATAAAAAAATACAAAAATATGTGATTTTTTTATTAAATATAATAATCTAAAATTATTCCCTAATGAGATTCAGCCTGTGTGTATGAGAAAATATCATATGATGTGGAAATATTATAAAGGCAAAGTCAAGAGGGACCACTAGGTACCAAATTTGGGTGCCCCAGGCTTTCTGGAAAAATTTTCGAGAGGTCTTCTCCCTGCTCAGTGGTGTGACTTAGTTGCATATTGGTCTAATAAGGGTGTTTTGGTTTGTATATTTATTTTGGTATATATATTTTCAAGAACATGTGATTTGTTTGAAATTTGAATTAATTTAATATAGGAGGTGTCAGCACGCCATTCTGATAATCGAGCGTTGCAGGGACCACCTCATAGGCTCGGGACTCTTCATGTGTCTCAGATCCAACATGAGGTATTTATTATTCATTTTTTAATTTATTAATTAATATGGTTTTGTTTTTATATTCTATTCGTATACTGTTAAGGGAGAAAGGTGCACCGACTGATAAAATATTAGTGTGGATGAGGACTCGTGATCAAAATGATCATGAGGATGCAGTATTGATATAAAGTACTTGTACTCATTACCAATACTTACATAAATCTGTATATTAACATATATATATATATATATATATATATTTTCCATGATCAATTTGATGCTGAGTTAGAACAGATTCTAGAGGACCAACGACAACTTCCCATGCAAAGGGATGAGGTATTCCATCGCATTATTGGTCGAGACGGGAATGGATATAGTTTTACCTATGGAACATGGATTCCTCATTCTGTAGTGTCACACACTGTAGTTGTCGGTCCTGCTGTTGCTCAGATGACACAGTAGTTGTCAGATTTCGAGGCACAGCTGCGCGCTTCCGAGGAGGTAAATGCGCAATTGATCGCAGAGGTTAGAACACTGCTGGAATATGTTCATCCAGGTGATGGTGCAAGGGATCATAAGAAAAAGGTTTATAATGAATTTATTTATTTACTTTCTATTATTTTTGTGATGAAGATTTTCATAATTTTTATTTGTTGTAGGACCCTGGCCCACCGGATGGAGGTAGCAGTCATGACCTTACATGACACATCATATTCACGAGGTGTGTTTCTTTTTTTATTAGTGGGGTTGTTATTGATGTTTCAAAAGGTAAATTTATTTTTCTTAGTGATGATCAAGAAGAATTTAATGTTTTTATGAAGTACACACTTTTGGTGAGTTTTAACTTAATTGATGTGGGAGTTTTCTGGGACAATTATCCATTAGGACATTAGGCTAATTTTACATTAGGTTATTCTCCATTATGATAGTAGGCCTATTGGCCAATTAGTCATTATTCCATTATTCCATTAGGCCAATTGGCTAATCCGACCATTTGAAAAAATGTTCTTTCGGCTATTAGGTCATTGTATGTTTGTCCATTAGGCTATCTATCAATTTAGACAATTGTATAAGATACTTTTAGATTGATTGGAAATCATATCCTTAGGCCATTTTTTACAGGTGTTCATTAAGACAATTGACCATTAGTTCATTAGGGAAATTGTTCATTAGGTTGTTAGGCCATTAGGGAAATTGGCCAATTGGACTATTTTCCAATTGGATGTTAGGACGAATGTCCATTAGGCCATTATTCCATTATTTCGATTGTACAACTAGACAATAGTTCATTATTCCAATTGTACAACATATGCGGTGTGTGTGGTACGACCGAATATGTTGTTTTTAACAGTTTGGAGCGCTCTAAAAGGGTGCGTTGGGTGGTCAAAACTAGCCTAATGACCTTGGAATGTAATGAAATCATACGATAAGAACCTTGGTGTGAATTGTGAAATGGTCAGGCAGACGATACATCAATCAGAGGTGTCGTTTGACATTAGTGACCAGAAACACATTTCCGGAGTCATAAAACAACAAAATGACATGTAATGGTAAAATTTAGAGAAAACATTCACAGAATGACTTGAAATCACCCTAAAAAAATATAAATATTATTCTTGACATCTAGGAGGAGATGAAACATCAATCGGACGTGAAGTGTGCATGGTACGACCGAATATGTTGTTTTTAACAGTTTGGCGGGCTCTAAAAAGGTGTGTTGGGTAAAAAAACCAAAAGAACGAACTCAGAATAAAATAAAATCATACTACAACAACTGTGGTGTAAATTGTGAAATGTTCGGGTAGACGGTACGTCAATCGGAGGTGTTGTTTGACCGTAGTGACCGTAAACGCATTTTTGGAGTCAAAAACACCAGAAAGACGCATAACGATCAAATTCAGAGAAAAATTCCTCATAATGACTTAAAATCACACGAGAAAATAGAAATATTATTCATGACATGTTAGAGGAGAAAAAATGTCAATCAGGCATGCGGTGTGCCCGGTACGATCGAATATGTTTTGTTTTTAACAGTTTGGTGCGCTCTAAAAGGGTGTGTTGGGTGGTCAAAACCAGCTGAACGACATCAGAATGTCATGAAATCATATGACAATAACTGTGGTGTGAATTTTGAAATGTTTGGACATATGGTATGTCAATAAGAGGTTTTGTTTTACCGTAGTGACTGAAAACACATTTCCGGAGTCACAAAACACCAAAACAATGTGTAACATCAAATTCAGAGAAAACATTCTCAAAATGAAATGAAATCACCTGAAAACAATAAAAATATTATTTTTGACCTATAAGAGGAGACAACATGTCAATCAGACATGTGGTGTGCGCGGTACGACCGAAGATGTTGTTTTTAACTGTTTTTCGCGCTCTAAAAGGGTGTGTTGGGTGGTCAAAACCAACCCAATGACCTCGGAATGTCATGAAATAATACGAAAACTACCGTGGTGTGAGTTGTGAAATGGTTGAGTTAATGGTACGTCAATCGGAGGTTTTGTTTGACCACGGTGACCAGAAACGCATTTCTGGAGTCATAAAACACCAAAACGACATGTAACGGTCAAATTCAGAGAAAAAGTTCTCATAAAGACTTTAAATCCCACTAAAACAATAGAAATATTATTTTTTCATGTAAGAGGAGAGGACACGTCAATCAGACATGCAGTGTGCGCGGTACAACAAAATATGTTCTTTTTAACAGTTTGGTGCACTCTAAAAGGATGTGTTGGGTGGTCAAAACTAGCCGAATGAACCTGGAATGACATGAAATCAAACGACAACAACCGTGGTGTGAATTGTGAAATTTTCAGGTAGATTTTATGTCAATCGGAGGATTCATTTGGCCACGGTGACCGGAAACACATTTCTGGAATCATAAAACACCAAAGCGACATGTAATGATCAAATTTAGAGAAAACATCCTCAAAATTTCTATAAATCACAAAAAACAATATAAATATAATTCATGACATGTAGGAGGAGACACCACATCAATTGGACATGTGGTGTGCCCGATACGACCAAATATGTTGTTTTTAACAATTTGGTGCGCTTTAAAAGGGTGCGATGGGAGGTCAAAACCAGCCTAACTACCATGGAATGTCATGAAATCATACGAAAACAACCGTGGTGTAAATTTTGAAATGATTGAGTAGATGGTATGTCAATCGGAGGTTTCGTTTGACTGTGGTGACCGGAAACGCATTTCTGGAGTCATAAAACACCAAAATAATGTGTAATGGTCAAATTCAAAGCAAACGTTCTCATAATAACTTTAAATCACACAAAAATAATAGAAATATTATTTGTGACATGTAAGAGGAGAAAAAACCTCAATAGGACTTTCAGTGTGCACGGTACGACTGAATTTGTTGTTTTTACCAGTTTGGTGCACTCTAAAAGGGTGTGTTGGGTGGTCAAAACTAGCTAAACGAACTCAGAATGCCATTAAATCATACGAAAACAACCATGGTATGAAGACCCAAAAGAATTAATATCATTGTGATTTAATGTGTCTCTTGAGAATATTATAAAATACAATGTAGATAGAATCATATATACTAATAATAAAAAAAATTCCTTGGTATGATATTTAATAAATCAGAAATAAAATTGTCCATCTTGAAAAGACTCATTCTATGACTTTAAAATCCAATAAGTATGTTTCTAATAAAACTCAATATTTTTTAGAGGATTCTAATGAAAAAAATTCCTCCATTATATAGAAATAAGATCATTACATCAACTAATGATCTCTCATAATAAGCTTTAATGAATAATTTGCCATCTATATCTCAATGTATTAATTCTGGTAAATATGTTTCTACAAAAAGTGAAGGTTTAAATAAATATTCTATAAAAATATGAATGAGGAGTAATTTATAATACGCTTACACTATTTCTATAGTGGGATATGAAATGTGGAACTTGGTTCCACATGAAGAATACAATAGGTGGTAATGAAGACCCAAAATAATTAATCTCATTGTGCTTTAAATTCTGAAAAACATATAAAATATAAAATAATATCAAGATTTAGGGGTAAATGTTGGTGATGCAACAGATTTAGCCACTGTGCACTGGATTGATGGTACTATAACTTAAATTTTAAAGCATAAAGGATCATTATGCTAATACGGAGAAATCTAGTATATATTAAACATTCATAGAACAATGAGAATTTCTCTAAATCATATAGATTGGTTGAACTCCAAGATTCTTGTGATGTTGTAAGATGTGGGGGTTACAAAATTCATTCATGTATATTTCAAAAAGTATCAAGAGATATTGATAAGATAAGACTATAGAAGAAAGAATTTTCAACCTTGGGAATAAATTTGAAGAATGTTAAAAAACAAAATTCACCCAAAAAGTTTTAGAATAATTCATCCTTAGATGACAAGATGAATTAAAATTATATTAAAAATAATATCAAGATTATATTCAAGAATAATTCTACATATGACAAGAAATACATGAATAAATTCACTCATGTGAATACACGTGGAAACTAAAATAATGCTACCAATAACCCCAAATATATATTACAAAATTAGACAATAGATTTGGAGAGAGAAATAAAGTTGGATGAATAACAAACAAAGGATTGTGAATAAGGAAGAAACAATATTCCATATGAATAAGATGTATTTCATGATGGTTTTATAATAAATAAAAAAACTTTTTTTATAGATTTTCTGTGTGGGAGGTGCAATATGTCTTGTCACACTTCTTAATATTGTTCAAAAATAATTCCAATATAAAGATACTTCTTAAAAAGGATTAAATTTACACCAGTGGATATAAGATCATTCAAATAATTTGTGAAGAGAAATACCACACAAAAGTGAATTGAGTAAATGTTAATATCCATTCCATCTCAAGAAAAATCAGAACTAAATATTAGATATTCAAAAATGAATAAAAGAGAAAGTGGAACAAAATGATTTACAGTATAATCTTAACCTTTTCATTCACATTGAGAAGTAAGAAGACCTAGCCTATTTTGATATAATCTGTGTTTGATTATTATTTACAAGGAATTGATGATCATACATATACTCAATAGTAGAACATAGTTTTAGGATATGTTGTTATATCTACAAGCTATAGTATTTATTCCAAATTTTAGGCAAGTCACCATTATATTTTGATTTATCTGTACATATATTGAATATTATTTATTTTAAGAGATCAGAGATCAACCTTGGTGAAAAGGATCATGTTATCAAAGATGTTCAGTAAATTTCAATTTCACTGTCATGGGTTTCATCACAAAATTGATATTCACATATATTGAAACCCAGAAGAACAACTGATAAAAATATCCATCTTGATAAAGTGAATGTATTTCACCACTTCAGGTGGAGAAAACAAGAAAAATATGTTTTCATTACTAAATAACAAAAAAGATGATGACCCATCCTGGATTGATCTCATAAATTTGTATTCTAAAAATTATCCATTAATGAAGTTCATATTTGATGATGATGTGGAGTAATTAGATATTATACTACAACATATTGAAGATCTAGTTTTATCTACTATCTGTATTGAAATATCATTACATTTATTCATAAATATATTTACCATTAGGAATTTGTATTTTTTCAATGAATTTTTTATATGTATTAAATAAGAATAAAAACTTGGATGTGAATTTGTATTCCCATGGCTTTATGAGTTCCATAAATTCAAGATTAATTTTTGTATATTGAGATTAAGTTCTTAGATAATTGTTATAGATTCATTAAATGGAATGGGATGTCATGATTGGTCAATTCTCAATCTTTAAATTTTAATGATTTATTGTTATGATCTTAATGATAAAGACATGTTTCAAATCATGAAAAAAATTATACATGTTAAAGAAGAAATAAAAAATTGAAAATAATTTTATTCATGAGGAATTTGAAGATCATGAAAAGATGATTCAATTAATGGTTAAGAGGATTTATGAATTCTATGAAAATAAATAAATAATCATGCATATTTTGTGATACATTTTCCGAGGTATTTTTTTGGAAATATTTTTCCCCTTTAAAAAGAAATATGGGAAGCCCTAATACCACCAATTACTTGATTAATCTTGGATATTTTATGATACATTTACCAAGTTAAGTTTTTATTGAATCAATTTTGATCTTTCACAAAAAATATATCCAACTTAACAAGACACCAACTGCTAACACTAAAAAAATAGGGGACTGGAGGGTAATCCCTTATGGGAGCGCCTATCCAAGAAGGTATCACATTGGAATGTAAGAGGGAATTCCCATTTATAAGATCCACAAGAGAGTATAAAACTGGGGAATGTGTATAAGGCCTATAGAGAGCGCACCCTGAGGCATATTGGATGGGAAAGAAGTCAATTGGTCTGAAGCCCATGTGGTGTGTGTGTGTGTGTGTGTTTGTGTGATGATCCCCCATCACCAGCTCCTAGAGGTAGTGGTGTCAGTTTATTTATAAAGAACCAAAAAATGAAATAAACTATGACATGGGATGGTATGAAGTACAGTAATTTTAATGAATTAAAAAAAATTATGCATATAACTATGGATTCTTGATCTAAGTGATCTATTCCATCCATTGATTCCACGTAGTAAGTATTCGTAAAAAGAAGATCACCTTTTATCTCTATTGTAACTTTGGAATTCCTGACACCATTGGTTTAATGGAATGATCTTTATAAATCTATCCATATATGTAGTTACACTTTCATGAATGTGGAACTAATTAAAAAAGGTTGCAGTGGCGTCAATGGAATGAAATCCTTGAATAGTGTGTCCAAGCCTTTGGGAATTGTTTTACAGTATGATGATTCAATTATTTAGATCATGATTAAATGTAGGTTATTAATACATTATTAATAGGATCATCAAGTGATCTTGTAGTCATGCGATATTTTGATCAATATAATGAAAGGAAAAGAAATAGATCAGGATTCTTTGGTCATTTATAGTGTGAAGAAACATGGTGAGTCACAGATCATGCATACCATTCATGATGATGAACTTTTAACATTTGTGCATTCAAAATGAATAATACCATGTGAAGTAGAATGGAAGTCATGGGATTCAGGCATTTAAAATAAGAAGAATTTTATTTCATACTACCTGAAGAATAAAGTTACAAGGAACCAAAAACTATGGGTATTTAATTTGAGGTGCATGAATATAAATTCATGTAGGGTGGCATGTGGATGTTCACTATTTCCATGAGTGAATAAAATAAGAGGAAACATGACCCCTTAGTTTTTTTAATATGCATGCATATAGAGGGAGTGATCCCGGTGTTTTAATATCTGTATGACAAAGAATAAACATAATATAAAAATACCAATATTATTTGATATTCATAGCATGAAGTAGTAAATACCTACCATTCAGGTATTTATATCAAAATAAAAACAAATGTGTTACTCCAAACACATTTATATGATGGTATAAATGATGTAATTTGAAACATGTAATTAAATAAAAAAATGTCACATGCACAATTTTGTGCATAAATATGTGCATACATGTGATAATAAATGAAAAACACCATTTCACTAACTTTTGGAGATCCAAATAGAATTATGTTATAAAATAGAGAAGGATTCAAATCCTGGTAATTATTCAAGAATGTGACCATATGAACCCATTAATTTGAAGTGAAGTATCAATATAATAATTATTTAAGTTCATGAGTAAGTATAGAAAGAATGAGAAACAATATTTCTTTTGATGAAAGAATATATCTGGAAGAATTGGTGCTACTAGTATAAACAATTCCATTGAATAAATGGTGGTACCAATATATAAAAAATATACTCACTAAATAAGATTAATCATTTAATATAAAAGAATTTATGAAAATTATACACACTTGTAACAATTAAAAATAATGTAAATAATAAAATCCATGAAACAACTATAGGTTCATAAGTTCAAGGAAATGTTTTTTCCAAACCTTGTAAAAAACCATATGTGCTTTTCAGATCATTCATTTGTTTTCATAAGGGAGTAGTGTGACATGAAATAATGACATATTGTGTCCATAATCGACCAAATAGGTTAAATAAAAAAAGTAAAATTCATAAAAAGTAACCATAAAATTACACCCCCTAGTGGATCCAACCTAGACTTCTATAGAAAAGATGGGTTTGAAAGAAAATGTTTTTTGAACGAAGAGATAAAAAAGTGTTATTTTATTATATGTTCCGTGAAAATTTCTAAAGGTATCATCTTAGTATGTTTTTTTGTGTTTTTGATTGTTGAAAATCCAGATATCCATAAATTAGTGTAGTTGGTGTTTGTCGAAGCAGGTGTTTAGGTGGGCATAGTTTCCTAGATTTCTCTAAATTTTTGGGCCTCAAAATCATGAGTTTTGTTTTCGAAAAAGGTTGATTTTATCATAATGGAACACATTATGTGGATAATGAAGCACATTTCATAGAATGTGTATGGTGGTACGTAGAATGTTGAAGGGAGTCAGCCAAGGAAGGGGACCGTGAAGCATGAGATGAAGACCGCATACGGGAATGGTTTGCATCGAATGCATGCAGAATGCAGAAGGATTGAAGTATGCGGGATGGATT
This sequence comes from Viscum album, assembly GCA_963277665.1. Classification (NCBI taxonomy): domain Eukaryota; kingdom Viridiplantae; phylum Streptophyta; class Magnoliopsida; order Santalales; family Viscaceae; genus Viscum; species Viscum album. Next base: position 1,115,285,564 of record OY728147.1, read on the forward strand.
TTCATTTGTGGAAACAAGGTGGTGATTTGAGAATCCATGAAGGGTGTCATTCATAAAAACATGTTTCTGATTTGGTCCACTCAAAGAAAGAAAGGCGGTACAATGACCATGTAGGAAGGAACGACTCATGGGTGAAGCGGTACATGGTGAAGGATCTACCACATTGAAGGTTTGGTAAATATCAGATTAAAAGAATTTGTGGATATATTTGCTTATATAAGGAGTGATAATTCCATCATCAAGGGGATTTATTTTAATTAGAAAACATCTTTTCTATGGGAATTTGGCTGAGTTCAAAATAATTGATGGGGAGTTCATGAAGGGGTAAGTGGTTCGCACAGAAGCAATTTTGCTGAAAGTTTTTGTGTGAAAAACTATAGCCCACAAAAAAAGAAATACGCAGATAAGGTAGATGTGGTACATGAAGGAGTAATACCAGATATTTAGATTGAAGATGGTCTGTAGAAGTATAGGTAGTCTGTGGATGAGAAAAGATTCGTGGAATAAAGAACTCCACTAGCGGTACGAGGAAGTTGGGGTAGTACACAGAGGAAGAACACAAGTGGTCCATAAAGTAGTTTAGTTAGTGAAAGAAAAGGTAGTACACAGAAAATGAAATCCACATAGCATACTCATTACAAAGTACATGGAGGAAGTAAGGTGGTATACAGAAGAAGCTAGCTGGTTCACATAGGACTCAAGGAAGCTCAAAAAAGCTCAAAAAAGCTCAAAAATAGTTCATGAAAGAAATTTTTTGCTGACATAATAGTACGTGGAAAATTGTAATTCATCTAGTGGTAAAAAGATAAATTAAACAAAGAATCTTTCTATAGTTGATGATTCTTTATTTTATAAAAATAAAGTGACCTTCAAGTCCATAAAATGCGAGTGGATTATATCCAAGAGCAGTGAGCGAAGAGAGAGGAAGGCAATGATCCTTACCACAAGAAATGAGCTAGATGAAAAGACATAGGGAGTTAACCTTGGTAATGAATTGGTTAGACCCTAAAAAATTTAAAGGTTATGATTCTGGGATTAGAATATCTAACCTGATCCTTATTATTGTCAGTGAGCTTTAGTGGATTTGGTAAATTGTCACATCCTCACCGTATGGTTTTTTCACGTAGCCAGGTGAGGGTGAACCAAGTAAAAATTGATGTGTCCTATGCATGATTTAATTTCTATTCATATATTTCTATGAGAGAAATAGATATGTCTGTTTTGGTTAATGATGAAACAGGATCCAAAGGGGTTGGAGTTTTAATCTGTCATACCCTGATTCACCCACCCCTCTTAGGGTATTTGACCAAGTGCACCTAACGTTAAAAAAATTACCATTTGTTTTAAGTACCAAAGATAGGAAATTAGTAAAATTAATTAAAAGAATCATGAATAACCAGAGTAGAATAAAATTTAAGGGATTAACTATAAAATAATAAAATAATTTCCTTCAATGTAAAATCAAGAATAATCCATCCTGATTAAAATGATATTGAAACATAAACTTTATACTGGTCTGATAACTTTTGAATCATATGCCACAAAAAATGAATAAAATATAAATAAACATCAAATAACAAGAATATAAAGTCATTCATGATAGAAATATCAAATTTTTATTAGATACACCTCATAAATTAATATAGGTTGATAAGATGACATATATCTCAAAGACGATGATTTTCGACGAGAAATATTTACAATGATCGTAAGATTGAAGTGACAATTAATCAATAAATAGATTATATGCATCAAATTAATATCTATATAAAAAAATTAAAATAAAATAAAATATAATTAAAATTCATTACATAGGTAATCTTATATTATAAAATAAAATTAATAAGTAATTTAACCTAATGAAAAAACATTGAGTTATAAAATTCATTACCACTTGATAATTTTAATGTCAAATAACCTTGGATAAAATAATTTAAATAAAAACATAAAATCACTTAAATTAGTAAGTATACATTACATTAAACTTAAAAAAATATTATATTAAACATATAAATATGTTAGGTCCATAACATTACAATATTCCTCAATGAAAGGAAATTGAGGAAAAAATCCCTTACCTCCCATTTCAATTTAATACATTATGATTTAACTTCATGTATAATGGTTTAAGACAAGTTATTAATTTATAAAACCATATTCATATTTATAATATCATAAACTATCCTCTTATAACATCTTACCACCAATTTAGTAATAATATTTTATTATCACTATTGTTTTGGGTATAAATTACATTGTTATCTAACACATGTTTTGTCATGAAAATCACAGTTCTTGTGTTTAGGATATAGTTTCATCATATATATTATGATATTAACTTTATAAATATAATTTTTATTAATTGGATACATTTTTGAAACCATTATTAATATAATTACATGTAAAATGAATCACATCACTTCATAGAGACAATAGGTCATACGTATGCACGATCAATGATATCATTACCTTAATGTGTGAAAGGGTATGGAAATTGATTGAGTATTAATTTTAGATAATTAAAATATCATAATATGTATCATATATAATCATTATTTCAATCATTATGACTATACATGTGAGTTTGTAATGGAAAAAAATGGCATTAGTTCGGAAGACGGTAGTCTATCGTACACATGTCTGATGGCTTTGTTTACCATTAGATGGAGAATAAAATAGAAAAATATTATTCCATAAAAATTAACATATAATTATATGATAGATAATATTTTTATTATATTTTATTTTTTATCACATAATTGATGATTGTAAAAGAAGAAAGAATGAAAAAAGTTCATTGTTAAGATGATTACCTTCTCTTAGAAAAACCTCCTTTGGAACTACTCTTAAGATCATTAGGGTAATACTATTGGGAATTAATAAAGCTATATAATGTGTGTAAGTATATATGGGAGGAGTTTTTGTAGGTTTTGGTAGACCCAAATGTCTTGATATGAAAGAAAAATGATCGTAGGGGACACCCTTTTATAATTGATGAGGAGCGGTGTTTTTATTGGTACACTAAACTACTCAATAATGGGAAGTGAATATGACACCAAGTGCATTTAAAATTAATTAATAATGTATTTTAGTGAGGTTAATTTCAATAAAAACCTCAAACACCCAAAAATAAACATTTTTAAAAAAAGTTATTCACTTATCCTCTAAGATTACATTTACCATTTTATTTTTTCACCACATAAATAATTTTTTTAACCTATATAATTTATCCCAGAAAAGTAAAATAAACTGTAAAATATTAGATAATTTGAACCCATTTATTATTAATATTATATTAAATTTATAAAATAAAAATTCTATGTGTGTATAAAATTAATTTAGCACAAGTTACTGTAAGGCGCAAAAACATTGTTTTAACCTTAATCATGGTAAATATATTTTAATGTCTTTACTAATCATTATCACAACAATTTAATTTAAAATTATTATATAATGGTAATTATACTGATTTTATATTTTTAATAAACTTTATAAAATTAAATTCACATCATTTTTATAATTTAATTTTAATATAAACTAGTAAATCTTGTCGAAAAATAGCTTTTCTAAGAAATGCATTTCTCAAGTATAAGATGATGTTATATTAACTATATTAAAAGTAATAATTATTTGATATATTTAAAATAATATATTTAGATAAATATTATTTAAATATCATTTAAATATTTCCTTATTAGGGGTTATTTTAATTAATTAAAATGGAGAAACAATATGCACTTAAAAACAATTTTCAGAAAAAGGTGTTTTTATGTCTAAAAATAATCTTGTTCCAAAATTAGGAAAAAGATGATTCAAATGTAATTGATAATTTTAAATATAACAAAATAATACATTATTTACTATCACATAAAATTCAAATCATAATTTAAATTTAAAATTACTTAATTTTTTGAAAAGAAATGACAGTTTTACCAAAAGATGGATTTTTTCACTATTCACTAAAAAATCACTCTTTTAAGAAAAATATAAAAATTTCACACAAATATAATTTTAATATGATGATTTAAAAATTTAAGATCGTTTTATGAAATATTTTTTTGAAATTTTTAAAAAATAAAATATATTATTTTCTCATAAAATTATTAAAAATCATTTTTGATGAAAAGATATTTTTTAAAAATGAAATGATTTTACAAAAAAATATTTAATATTATCAATAAATTTTTAATTATTATAACCTATATATATTTCATAATATATTAAATATTATTCATACTCACCAATTAAATGGATATGTTATAATGGTCATATTTAAAAAATATATTATGTGGGTCGTTTAAGCTCGGTGTTGCATGTTGTATACACTATCGAACACAATGTTCTTATTTTAAAATTTCAGGGTGTTACATTCTTAGAAATTATTTTATTTATATATTTTTAATATATTTCCTAATAAACCTTTTCCTTTTTCTTTAATGTTTTCTCTCTTATTATTTCATATTTTATGAGAATATTATGTAGATCATCCAATGAGAGAGTTTCAGGATCTCTGCCTTTTTGGGATGATACATTAGCATCAAATATGTGGGGAAGAATTATTTGAATCTTTTTAAAAATATTTGAATCATCCAATTTCTCACTAAAACATCTTATGGTGATTAATATTTCATTAAACCTTGTAAATAAATCACCAATATATTCATGATCTAAAATTATAATATCTCTATTCCTAAATATATTGATTTTTAGCTTATATTTTTCAATTTTATAATTCTTTTATAAATATTATTTAACATGTCTTCGATTACTTTATCAATTATAAATACTTTAACCCTAAAAAAACACATTTTTATAGTAATAAAAGTAAAAAAATTATTTCTTACCCATAATTCTCTGGGTTCTTATTATCTATAGTTGTTATAAGAACACCCTCAGTATGAGGAGAAAAATAATTTTTAGAGAGTTCAATAACCTCACTGATGATGGATAATAGACGGGGTAGTTTTCTTCCCTTTGAGATATGATAGTTATTTCCATCTAAGATAGGAATATCCTAACTATTAATTCATTTCTGAAAATCCTTGTAAACCCTCCTTTTCTTCAAACTATAATAAACAGTAAAAAGGGAACATTTTATCTCATACAACTTGAAATAACCAATCCGGATCTATGTGATCACTAACAGTGGGGTGAATTAATGATCTTATTTTTATAAGTTTTCTTGATTTAAAATCAATATTCACCTCTGGTTAAAGATAATTTTAATTTTTTTTAAAAAGAACAATCACATCTATAGTAAAATAGGTATTTACAAGGTTTACTACTCAATAATAGTTGTTAGTCATTGGTATGGTTTGAAAATAATTCAATACCAAATAACCACAAGAAAACAATCCTTTATTGGTTTATTGTAAGTAATGAATACTCATCAGATTTATATAAATATAGAAATGTTCCATTTCATGAGATCCTCACACAAATAATATGATATAATAATTTTTCAACAAAAAAAGAACCATCACTAACAAGCTTCAACATTATTATTGTGTTTCTCTAACTTTCTTCATGACTACCAAATTACATATTATTTGTCCTCTTAACATTATTTTATAGTATTGGGAAAGAACTTTTGTCCTAACTTTATATTAAAATATATTTGTTGAATCACCTCTCTATACGGTAGAAGTTCATCTGGAATATTATATTCAATACAACATCTTGGACCCTTAGTTTGATCCCTCTACATGATTCCTTGTTCATCTAAAACAAACTATTATTTTACACCACCCTATCTGGTACCAATTTTTTTATTCCCTATCAATATAATACTCTTTTTCAGGAATATCTAGTTTTAATTATTCAAAATAAAATTATCACATCACTTTAGAAATAAAATTCATTGTAGCATCATTCTTCTCAGTGTACTTTCTCCCCCTTTATATAAGAAATTTATTCTCTAAACGATTAATGATTTGTGTAAAATATAAATTCAAAATTCCTACTAAAACAATGAATATCCTACTAAAAAATTTATTCATTTTACCACCTTGAAAAGTTTTAAAATTTATCATTTGATAATATTCATAGGAAACATTCATTAAAACGTAGTGTTAATGACCACTTCATCCTTCCTAAAATATTATCTAGAGTAATGATTCTTCGTTCAAGATTATGGAATTGTTGAGCCTCCAACTTATCATAATAGAAACCAATGAATTTATGAAAACTATGAAATGTTTCAAAAAAACTTCACCAGTTTCATCTTTGTTGGAACTTCTTCATCGGATAACTTCATAAGGTTATTATTTTTCTGGAATTACCTATGTTGTAGAATTTATATTTATCTATCCATAAAACCTTCATGTTTCTTCTAATTTGTTATCTTAAAGTTACTCTATCTGAAGGCTCTTCTAGGATCCTTTTTTCTGATGCTTACATAAACTCTTCATCTAGTGGACTCTATCTAAAGACCATTATCTTATGGATTTATCTAGAGACATCTATATGTTTCCTTCACTTTTAAACCTATGTATGATAGATTTTTAGTTGTTTCTTCTACCTAATAGCATTTTTAAAAACCCATTGTCTGCTCATTTTTAATCCTCAATTCAAAGAATTGAATTTTTTTTCAATGAACTCACATATGTTCATCGATATGGAATTCATATAAATTTCCAACTAATATAAAATTTTCCAATGGATCCAATATTCATTATTAGAAACTTCTTTAAGCTTCCCTTTATATGAGACTCCCATAACACTTAGCATCAACTAGTCTTACCAACTCCGTACTTCCAACACATTTATCTAGAATCATGAATACCTTTTTATAAAAGTTATGTTATGTACCTTTAATATCGGCAAAGAATTACTTAATTTCATTTAACAAAAATCTTTTTTATGATAGAAATGAAATCTATATCATAGGTACATATATACTTTTGAGATTCTTGATCACATAGAAGATGTGACATGTCGACTATAACTTCCACCAAACATGTATAAAGTACATGATGTATTCCACAAATCCCATTTAAGGAAGTACAGTCTAGATCCACCACATGTATTGAATTCATAGGTGGTATGTTATAAAATGATCTCTCTTACGAGGGGTGGTTGGAGAAGATCATGGAACATAGAGATAAAGTTCTATACAACAAGACTATTCACTTAGTCAAAGTACTACGAAGGAACCATAAATACAAAGAGGCAACATAGGAACTGGAGGAAGCGATAAACGAGAAGTACCCTAATGTATTTCCCCCTTAGTATGTAGGCTGAAATTTTGGGAGGGAAGTTTCTTACAGGGGAAGAATGTAATGACGTAGAATTTTATCATGGAAATATTCTTTTATAATAATTAATTCATATATTATGAGTATCATAAATCACATATAGATTCCAATAAAAACATTATTCTCATAAATTAATAATGAAATAAGTGTTATTTATAGAAATTAAGAAACCCATACTATTGGAATAGTAACCTGACCGTTGGAATAGTATTGTGACCATTAAGAATGGTAATCTGGCCATTATAATATTAACCTCACCTATGGAATTATAAATAAATTTTTTGTATCTTATAAATTAATATATTATATATTTATATAATTTAATAAGTAATTTTTTAAGAAAAAAGATAAATCAAGTGTTTGTGTTATTGTGAAATAAAAATGCTTATTTACAAATTTTATAATTAATATAATGATTTAAAATAAAATTTATTTTCATAAAATAGATTCATAAATTAATATTTGGTTTTCATATAATTATAAGATAATTTTATGATAACTCAATTAATTTTTCGAAGTGTTATAAAAATAGTTATAATATTAAAATTTGTATTTTTGAAATAAATGGTGATTTTAATTAAAAATTAAATTTATCATATTTAAAAAATTATTTTCATATAATGGAGTAAATATTTTAAATATACATGTAAAATAATTGTTGGGGTAATTTTTTTTAATATTTCTTAAATAGTTGAATTTCTGGTGAATAAGGGAATACGATAATTTATAGTATTTTACATTATATGTAGTAAATGAATTTTGGAGACATGGTTGAGTCATGGATGATGTTATAACCCATTATCTCAAACTCAAATACACAATATATGATATTTAGTCATAGGAATAAATGCTATTTATAGTCCTGAACCAAAAATAATAAACAAATTAATATAATGATTTAAAACACCACTCTCCTCCCACTATAAATATCACCCCTTATCCTCACACATTTTAAGATTTGTATCCTACTAATATTATCCCCAATACCTCTCTCAAAACACTTACCTACATCTTGGTCTTTTTGTTATCACCAAAAACCATTTCCAAGTTCCTTAAGGAGGTTCTTAATGAGATAATATTTGAGTGGTAAAATACTCCATCTTTCCCTTTTAATTTAGTTCCATTTCTTATCCTTTCCTCACCACCCTTATCCAAAATAGAATGATAACTCCTTGTTTCCTCTGGAATTGGGGATGACCTCACTGATTGAAGGTTCAAACATTCCAATCGGTTTCTAACATGTTTTTTCGTAGAACCAGAAACATCCAATGATTCCATATCCATTTGGACATACTTTCCAAAGGTAGGTGCTCATTAGTTGTGGACTGATGAGGCTTAGGAATTTGCATTGGTCAAGAGGATGGGAGGTCAGACTCATCACACCTTTTTAAGGGGAATTATTGTCTACTCTGGGACTCTCTTTATAGATTTATGTTATGTTCGTGAATCCTTATTACATTACCAGGTATAAAATGTTCTTTCCTTTAAATATGACAATCAATGATTGATATGAAGAACATTTAGAGAATCTTTTATATGTATTCGAGGTTCTTCATCGATAGAGAATCATCTGTATTTGTTAGAGATTCTTAGTTGATGGTATCCTTAAATACATAAAATTATCTTGGTCATTATAATGACCATTCTGGTTTTAAATCCACTCAGTGGGGAACTTGATGTTTATTGTCATTCCGGAGGAAATGGATTATTTCAGAGTTGGGATCGTACCCGCTGATGGGATACCTACGTATACTTTGTTTTGTAAAAGGAATCAGAACCAACGTAGTTCGAGTAAGGGAGTATGATTTTTATGTATGATTGATTGCTCAAAGAAAGATTTCATTATTAATTTTACACTCTAAGCTCACGTGAGTCATGCTCGGTGTGATAAACAAGAGGTATTGGTGAAACCAGACAATTGTATCATGCAATAATGTAGGGCTTATGAATGTATGACTGCCCAAATAGATTAGGATTAAGATTTACATCAAGGAAGAAATCCATGAATAGGGTCCATAAAGGTCTATGTGCTTCATGTAGATTTGGATACTCTAATCATGGGGCTTATTCTTAAGGAAGATTCCCAAGTTAAGAGGAGACTTATGATTGGGTTTTACTCCTGAGAAGGAAGCCTAGATAAAAAAGGAATTATGAATGGTTAAGAGAAATTAAGACTGGGGATTATTCCTAAGGATGAGGCACAGGTTAAAGGGATTTGAAAATTAAGGGACTTGGGGATTACTTCTAAAGAGGATTCCCATATTTGAGACTGGGGCTTATTCCTGAAAAGGAGGCCCAGGTTAAAGGAATTATGGTTTTTGGCTTACTTCTGAAGAGGATGCCCAAATTTGGGAACTATGACTAGGTCTTATTCCTGAAAAGGAGGCCCAGGTTAGAGGACGTTGGGGCTTACTCCCAAGGAGGATGCACAAATTAATGAGGACTTGGGGCTTACTCCTAAGGAAGATGCCCAAATTAATGAGGATTTGGACTTGGGCTTACTCCTGAAAAGGAGGCCCAGGTTAAGGATTCGCTCATCTTAACGGATGAGGTTGAATGAATGAACTCTCTAACTTTAGTTACAAACAGATGTGAAAATCAATAAGTTTTGAGAGATGTTCCACGGAGCCCCTTTCAAATAAGGAATTCAATCAAGAAAACAGGCCATAAATGGATTTGAAGAGTGTCTTGAAGATTGAATCTTGAATAGGATAGGTGGAATGGCATAAGAGGGGTTAAATTGGTAGGAAAGGGCACCCAAAAAGAGAGGGGCGTGCAAGTCCTGGCAGGCGCGCAGTTACTGCATGGGCGCGCAAGTATTGGTCGCTTAGGTATACCTGTGTGAAACATGGGTACTTGCATGATCCTTTACCTATAGAGTAATACTTGGACGATTCCTGACCAAAGACTTTAGAATCATCTTGAGGAACTTTTAGAAGAGTGGCGCACAAGTTTAAATGAATAGGTAAGGAGGCGTGCAAGTGTGTTCATTTCCCTTAATGGAAAAACATTTAAGCACGCAAGTGTTAGTGATTTCTAACACTTAGACCATATTACTCTTCTTTAGACCTTCCATTCTAGGTAAAGAATTACCTTAGAAGTGTTTGGAAGACTTGAGGAAGAGACTTGGGCGTTCAGAGCTCTATATCTGAATTCTGGAAAAATTCCCCCTAAAATAGGGGGCCCACATGGTCTATTTATAGGCTTCTGAAGACCCTAGGCAGTTTCAAAATAGGCCTCGTAAGTTCCTTGCACGACCATTAGGCGGTGCACAAGTGTACTTGCGCGACAGTAAGGGAACTTGCACGGTGCAAGGTCCTTTGACTTTTATTTCATTTCTTTGTCGATTTTTGATGTTTTCTTCAAAGTCTAAAACAATTTATGATAAGTAATTTCCCTTTGCATTCATTTAGACCATGTGATGAAAAGGAGCGTCAACAAAAGTCCCCCCTCAGAGTTGGATCCGGATAGAAAAGAGGTTTTGACTCTGAGGAAAAAAGAAAACCAAAGGTCTTTCTGGTTATTGGCATTTAAAGTCATGCATGTCGGATATAAAAAGAAAGGATAATGTTTAAGGTCAAAATAGATTTGACCGAATGAATTAGAATTGACTCAATTCCTTGAAAATGTATTTGAAAATATATTACCATACTCAAGTATGAGAGAAAATATGTAAACTATGACTTAAGAAAATTTGAATATGAGGAATGATATGAAAAAGAGCTAAAAAGGCATTAGAAGAAGTAGTTCCCAAGAATGAAGTTACCATTATTTAACAAACCTCTTAGGGGGTTGAATTATGTAGGGCCACCTAAGGGCATTGGATGCATAGTCAAATAAATAGAATCTTTTGGCTGACAGGTCCATTATGTAGACTAATTATGCAAGGCCGCCTAAGGGCACTTGCTGCATAGTCAGGAAAAAGAACTCTCAGAAATTTACTTTCCTACTGCTAAAAATCCAGTGAATGTTTATAGAGATTCAGAATTTCCAAATTATAGAGTTTGATGTATGGAAAGAGGTACTTGAATATGGAGAAGATATTTCCAAACAAGATTACTGATGAACTGGATGAAGGTTACTCCTACGAAGGTCTTACCCAAGCATAGGGAAGGAGAATATACACCATTGACTTGAATAATTTTAGATCATGAAAAAGGATATGGGACAAATATGTTAAGGATGGCTATTTTTGTGGATCCCTACATATCATCATTAAGACAAATAAGGACAAAAGACATTTTCCTCCCAATAATGAAGTTTCCACTATTTAACAAACCCATTAGGGGGTTGAATTATGCAGGGACACCTAAGGGAATTGGCTGCATAGTCAAATAATAGCATCTTTTGGCTGACAGGTCTGTTATGTAGACTATTTATGCAAGGCCACCTAAGGGTATGTGTTCTATGGTCAGGAAAAAGAACTCTCAGAATTTCAAGCCTTTTGTGATTATAAGTTAATAAAAGTGTTAGGAAGATCTGAAAATATTTAAGGTTAGGATTATGACACATAAATATGGGAATTTTCAAATGTATGCAGAGATACACAGATCAATTCTAACCATAATCATGTAGTGGCTGGGTCCTGAATTGAAATACTGGACTTCACTACGTATCCCATAAGGATGGGAATCAAGGCATACATATTTCTTGAAATACAGTTTAACGTCGTGTGGGACGAAAGCATGAAAGATCTTAGTTTAGGGTTATAGAGCTCGGACCATTTTCAGAAATACACAGTGTGTGTTTTCATAAGGTCTTTTCAGCCAGGGGACTGAAAGTGGAATTTGGGGTTAGGCCCAAAAGACTTGGGGATGGATTCGAGGGACACTCGAACTTTCCTATGTATCCCATAAATATGGTAATAAAGCCCATGTAGTTCTAGAAATACCCTTTGTACAGATTTGGTTCATACATGTGAAGGGGGAAAGGGGACTTTAGTGCAATGATGGATTAATCCAAGATAAAAGGTTCAGGTATTTCCATGTATGCACGCAGTTTTTTTGGAATGAAACATGATTGAAAAATCAATGTAAATAATGATTCCCTCTCAGGTGAGGGTATCAAAGAATATTGTAGTTTATTGTTGTACATGACAAAAAATGTTGTACAGTTTAACGTTATATATCAAGGAACAAAGTGAACCAATGTAAAGATATTGATTCTGGGGATGGTTTCACGAATCAACATCGTATGAGATGGAGGTGAACCCATGTAAAGAGATTGGTTTTGGGATTGAACCTTAGGAGGCTTCCTACATACCCATCCTGGAAGGAAAGGATCAAAGTCCACGTAGTTCAATTAAAGAATGAATTAATGATCAAGTTGTTCTTGGGGACAACGACCTAAAAAATGATGTTGGGACTTAGGCGTGTTTAGAGGCCCATAGAGGGTGTTAGGGTTGAAATTTTCTCTAAGCTCACGTGAGTCATACTCAGTGTGAGAAACAAGAGGTAACAACAACCTTAACGATGGACATTTTAATGTCATGTAGGACATATCAAAGAACTTTGTGTACAGTTTAACATCATGTAGTTAGGACAATGGGAACAACACAGTTTAATGTCATGTTGGACAAAAGTAATACAAATAGTTTAAGGTCATATGTATGGACCATGGATGATGCAGTTTAACATCGTTCTGGATATAAGGGACTTTTATACAGTTTAGCGTCATGTAGTTAGGACGTCACAGTTTCACGTCGTGTGGGATGAAAGTAATACAAATAGTTTAAGGTCATATGTATCGACCGTGGATGATACAGTTTAACGTCGTGCTGGACGTAAGGGACTTTTATACAATTTAGCGTCATGTAGTTAGGACGTAACAGTTTAACTTCATGTGGGAAGAAAGTAATAAAAATAGTTTAAGGTCATATGTATGGACCATGGATGATGCAGTTTAACGTCATGCTGGATGTAAGGGACTTTTATATAGTTTAGCGTCATGTAGTTAGGACGTCACAGTTTAACGTCGTGTGGGATGAAAGTAATATAAATAGTTTAAGGTCATATGTATGGATCGTGGATGATGGAGTTTAACATCGTGGTGGACGTAAGGGACTTTTATACAGTTTAGCGTCATGTAGTTAGGACGTCACAGTTTAACATCATGTGGGAAGACAGTAATACAAATAGTTTAAGGTCATACGTATGGACCGTGGATGATGTAGTTTAACGTCGTGATGGATGTATGAGACTTTTATATAGTTTAGCGTCATGTAGTTAGGATGTCACAGTTTAACGTCATGTGGGACGAAAGTAATACAAATTGTTTAAGGTCATATGTATGGACTGTGGATGATGCAGTTTAACGTCGTGCTGGTCGTAAGGGACTTTTATACAGTTTAGCGTCATGTAGTTAGGATGTCACAGTTTAACGTCGTGTGGGATGAAAGTAATAAAAATAGTTTAAGGTAATATGTATGGATCGTGGATAATGTATTTTTTGTTTATACAAAATACTTCTTAAAAAATCTAGCATTGGTTGGAGTAGTGATGAGTTCTCTATCCATTGAGATTAAAGAATAAGCTCCATTGGAATAGACCTTCTGTATTGAATAAGGTCCTTCCCATTTTGGCTCAAGCTTGGGAGGTTTCTTTCCTGGTATCATTGGAGTTCTGATAACTAATACCAATTCTCCATGAACGAATGAACGAAGACAAACTTTTTTGTTGAAAGATCATGTTATTCGATTCTGATAGACTTCCAAGTGGTGCAGCGTGCACAATCTTTTCTCATCTAATCGTTCCAATTCATCCAATCGATTTTGAGATTGTTCATCTATAGATGATTGATCAAAAATGTCTACTCTGAGCGAAGGTAATTGAACTTCAATGGGAAAGACTGCTTCCATTCCATATACCAGTGAATATGGAGTTGACTGCATTGCTGTGCGGGTGGTGGTCCGATAAGCCCATAAAGCATGAAATATTTTATCAGGCCATGAGTTCTTATCTTTATCCACCATCTTTTTTAATATATTTGATAGAGTCCTGTTGAAAGCTTCTATCTGTCCATTGGCCGTTGCATGATACCGAGACAAATAATTGGATTTGATGTTGTATTCTTGATACAACTTCTTCACCTCGGATGAAAAGATGTTGGTGCCATTGTCCGTCAATATGGTATGAGGGACACCAAATCAGGTAATGATGTTAGACTTGATGAAGCTAAAAATGATTTTAGAACTGACTTCTTTGAGAGGTACTGCCTCTGCCCATTTGGAAAATAAATCAGAAGCGGTAAGAATATACTTAAAATGCTTTGTCGTAGCTGAAGGGTAAGGTCCCACCACATCCATTCCCCATGTGGAAAATGGCCACGAGTATTCAGCTGTATGAAGCAACTCTAGAGGTTGATGAATGAAGTTGGAAAGTACTTGGCATGAATGGCACTTCTTTGTGAAATCAACAAAATATTGTATCATTGAAGGCCAAAAGTATCCAAGCCTTCGAATCTGATCATACAGTCTATGTCCAGACTGGTGGGAACCATAGACTCCTATATGCACTTATTTCATGATAGCCATTGTCTCTTCACCATCAATGCATCTGAAGAGAACTCCATAAAAACCATGCTTGTAGAGAATTTTCTCTAGTTGATCTGGGCCATCATAAAGAGTAAAGTTGACCACACGTCGCCATATTTGTTCTTTCCTGACTCTATCAGGTGGAAGTATTCCATTTTGAAGGTATTCCCTGATAGGTGCAATCCATCCCATAGTGTGACCATATGGTTCAGAGATGGGACTAATTTCATTTATTTCCTCTGTTCTGGATCGAACATAAGATGAAATTGTACGACGGTAGGGAATACTGATGGTTGTCTCGTCCCGATTTGGATCTTCCAGAGCTGTGGCTATATTAGCCAGTGCATCATCTTGGGCATTTTTTGATCTTGAGACATAAGAAAATGTCAGTTCCGAAGGAAACTCCGCCATTAACTCTATGACATAATCATATAAAGGGATTAGTTCTTCTTTTCTGATTGCATAATCCCCATTGACTTGTTTGATTACCAGGTCTGAATTACCTTTCACCTTTAAGTGATTCACTTGTGCTTGAAGCGCCAACTATAATCCGGCAATGAGAGCTTGGTATTCTGCTTAATTATTTGTACCACCTTCCCACAATAAGAAGGAATAAGGTTACACTACCTTTTCTGGAGAAATGAGTACAATCCCTAAGCCAACTTTGTTGAATTTAGGATTTTCCATTTTCCTCCCTGTTGGACTTCTGGAAGCACCATCAAAGTACATTTCCCATGTTTTAAGGCTTTCTTGAATAGAGAAAACTTCCTCATCAGGGAGTTCAATATCTGAAGATGTGTCTTCCACTGAAGGGTGTTCAGCAAGGAAATCATCTTGAGCTTGGCCCTTTATCACCTTTTGAGACACATATTGAATATCAAATTGCTGGAAGATAACTGCCCACCTTTCCAGACGTCCTGTAAGCATCGGATGACTAAGGATGAATTTGAGAAGGTTATTGCGAGACACCAATTAGACCTCATGATGTTACAGGTAGTGTATCAACTTCTGAACTGCAAAGATTAATGCTAGTCAGCACTTCTCAATACTTGAATATCAGGTTTCTGCTCCAAGCATAGTCCGACTAAGATAGTAGAGGCTGTTTTCTTTCCTAGCATTATTCTTCTGAGCAAGAAAGGCACCCAATGATCTCTCTAGAGCTATCACATAGAGGATAAGTGGTCTTCCTTCAACAGGTGGCATAAGTACCAGTGGAATCAAGAGATATTTCTTGAGAATATCGAATGATTCATGACATTCTTCAGTCCACTGGTAAATGACACCCTTCTTCATCAATTTGGTGAAGGGTAAGCTTTTGCCTACCAAATTGGCGATGAAACGCTGAATATATGCTAAATATATTTGAAGTCCTCTTAATTCATTCAAATTTCGAGGAGGTGACATACCAAGTATTGACTTGGTCTTCTCCGGATCGACTTTATTACCATGATGGCATATAACAAAGCCGAGAAATATTCCTGAGGTTACCCCAAAAGCGCATTTTAAGGGGTTCATCTTCAAATTATGTTTTCGAAGCTTGCGGAATATGAATTCAAAATCAGCCAAGTGATTAAATGTTGTTTGGATTTAAAAACCAAATCATCCACATAACATTCAACAAACTTACCTAAAAAGGGTTTGATGATATGATACATGGCACGCTGATATGTTGCACCTACATTTTTTAAGCCCAAGGGAATTACCCAATAGTAAAACACACCCTGAGGGGATCTGAAAGCTATAGATTCCTCATCTTCTAGATCCATTCAGATTTTATTATATCTGGAATATCCATCCATGAAGGAAAGTGCTTCATATACAGCTGTTTCATCAATTAGGAGTTCTGTAATCAGAACTGGAAAATCATCCTTAGGACAATGCCAATTAAGATCTCTAAAATTAATGCAAACTCTAATCTTCCCATTCTTCTTTTTCACTAGGACAATATTAGACAACCATTTGGGATATTTAACTCTGTGACAAAGTTAGCTCTGATGAGCTTATCCACTTCATCCTCAATTTTGGAAGCATAGGTTCGGTGTGTTCTTCTAGCAGCTTGTTTGAATCCTTGATGTTCTTATGGTAAACCCAAATGATGAGTAGAAACATCAGGATCAAGCCTGGGAATATTTATATAGTTCCAAGCAAATATGTCTCGATTTTTCTTTAAAATGTAAATATACATATCTTGCTCTTCAAGAGTCATAGCCACACTAATTAAAGTGGGGTGTGGATCTTCTTTTGTACCCAGATTGATTTCTCTAAGTTCATCCATAGTAGTAGAGATAACCTCTTCAAATGCTAGAGGAGTATCTCTGAGATCTTCTTCTTCTTCTTCAACATGTTTTATTTCCACTATTTCCACTTGCATAGTAGATGATGAAGCAGAATTTTCATGATCTGAAGAGATGTCAAAATTTGCACATCTTGAAGAAGAAGCTCCCATTTATGACCCGATTGATGATGAAGGGCCTTATTTGGGTAATAAAGAGGAGATGATGGATTGATAATTGACATCATCGTTTACCTCTAACATTGTTATAACTTTCCCTGGACTGATTGGCGAAGTATAGACTTGTTGGATTTCAGCAGATGAAATAAAGACGTCTCCATTTGAGAATTCATCATTGCTTTGTGGATCACGAACTTCTCCCATGTTTTCTGGCTCGATTTCCGTAATTGACATTATGGATCTTTCCATAAGAGTATTTTTATTTGGGTCCATCCTATCAATTTGACTGATAGGAAACACATAATCTTTACTCACATGTGATAATGGGTTTACTGGAATCTTTTCCAAACCATACGGAGCATTAACTTTGGTAATCTCCTTTGTTGTGGATTCCTCCTTTCCCTTCATGTGGTAGAATTCTGTCTCAATGTTTTCAGATTCACATGTCTTGAATGGGGCCTTATCACCATATAATGTCCCAACTTGACCATCGAAACAAAACTTGATACATTGATGGTATGACGATGGGATAGCCACATGCCGATGTATCCAGGGTCTTCCAAGAAAGATGTTGAAGGCTGAGTCTTGATCAACAACCATGAAATCTGAATTGGACACAAGATCTCCAAACTGAGTTCTGAGTGTAATCTCGCCCAGTGGATCTTGTTCATTTTTATCATATCCTTGTAACATCAATGTAGAAGGAGATAAATCAGATTCCGTGAGGCCCAATCGACGAAGTGTATGAATGGGCATGAGGTTGACTCCTGAACCATTATCAATGAAAACTCTTCGGATGTCTATGCCTTTGACCTTGACAGATAAGTATAAAGTTATAATATGTCCATGCATGAAATCATCATCATCTTCATCAGTAAAAGATATTACTGCATGACATTCTGTAGGATTATTCTCTACATGGTAGACTTCAGCTGCAGCAATTTCAGTCTCAAAATACTAAAGACTTGACAAAGCCTCAATGAGTGCCTCTCAAAGATCCTTTGATAAATTCAAGGCATCCATAATTGATAACTTTTCCGGTACTTGGGACAGGTGTTTCAATATATCATACTTTTGATCCAAAGGTCTGCGTTTCCCAATAGGAACATGTGGTTTAGCAGGTGCCTTGGAAGTTGATGTTTTGGAATTTGATGCATCTTTTACCGGGATAGGAGTTGGTAATACTCCTGTATTTGGAAGATTAGACCGATTAGGTCTATTTACTTGCTGAGAGAAAGAATATGGAACCTTCAACCGATCTTCCAGAATAATTGGGCTAGGGCTGAGTCTGCCTTGTGTGGAAGAACTTTCTTATTCTTGTTGAGCTCGTTGAAGGGCTCTACCATGATTTTCTACCGCATACACAGTTCTAGTAGGGTTAGAATTGGAATGTTGGCCTCTGAAAGATCCACGTCTTCTCCTGTATCCTGATCCTATGTAACTTCCTCTGATTCCTCTATTTGATATAGGGAATTCATGCTCATCAAAATCAAAACTACGACTGGCATATGGATCTGTTAATTGAATAATATTAACAGAATCAAAAATCAACTCTTCATCTGATAAAGACTCTGCCTGATTATCCTATTTAGCATGTGCCGTTTGGTGGGGCGATGGTCGTTGCTTTGAAGAAGATGGCATGAAATCTGCCAGAGTCAAAGGCAATTTAGGATTTGACATATACTCATCTTCTTCTAATTTTTTCTTTCTTTCTTTGAATCATGCTGTTTCTTTGAATATTTTTCCTCTGATGAAGAAGGTTTTTCCACTACATTTATGGAAGAAGGCACAATTGGTTTCTTCGATTGCGTTCTTAAAATGTCATGAGTTCTGTTGATCATTTTTATGACCATCCAATCATCATATTTTTGCGCATTTTTTCTTTTGACTTTTTTCCATTTGCCTTAATCCTCTGGAACTATAGTAGTAACACATGCTACATGAGCTAAAGAACCTTTTAATTTGAATTGTCCCGAGTCGACCATCTTTTGGTGGAGGTATTTGAAGACAAAACACTCCTGGATGGGATGCCCCAACATTGATGAAAGGGGAAATAATTGGGACGGTCTTCATCTCCTTCCTTGTTTGGCCTTTTGGGCCTTGGAAATTGAACCAAATTATTTACCAGAGCTGAAATGAACTAACCAGAAACATGTTCATTTCGGAAAGAGTAAAATTTTCTCTTTAGATCCTCAAATTGTTTCCGTCTTTGATCTCTTTGATCATCTTGACGCAACGACCTTTGTTGTTGGCGCTCAGGAGGTGGATCCCTTCGAGAAGATGGAGGTTTTGAAGTAGAAGCAAGTACATGTGGTTGTTTAAGCATAACTGTAGTAGTCTCTACATTACCCATTCTCTTTCTTGGAGATGATGGAATTATACGAGCCTTATCCTTAGTATTTATAAGATAATCTTCAATCTGTTGAGCGATTGAAGTACGGTCTCGAAACCCTCCTGTGTATTTCACAGGGATCGACAACGTGCGTAATTCATCATATAGATTTTCCACATAGATTGGCAACAGTTCTTCTAGAGGGAGTGCTAAGCTTAGGGAATATGTTAATCCCTTCCAGCGTGCAATGAAATCCAAGACCCTTTCATTCTACCTTTTCTTACAGTTTGTAAGATCAAAAACAGTTGTCTTTGGAAACGTTGAGATGAACTGAAGAAGGAATTTTTGGTGAAGATCTTCCCACCCGGTAATTGACCAAGATTTAAAGCTTGTATACCAAACAAAAGCTGGTCCTTGCAAGGTTTGCACAAAGCATCTGAGTTTCACTACTTCTTGCTGCTCGAGAGTTCCCATCATAGGATCGAAACAAGACACGTAATGCGTCAAATGCTGCTCAGGATCACCTGATCCATTTAAAAGAGGGAATACAGGGTTCCCAAAACTTGATGGGGGAAGGATTGAATCTACCCATTCAGGGTAATGAATCAATGGTAGTTGTCAACTTTTGAGAAACATCCGGTTGAACTTGGACTTGGGCAGGTGCAATGACTAGAGTTGGTACAGATGTGGTGGCTGGTACGACAACTGATGGTAGCACCGCCAATTGTTGTTGTACTTGACCTGTAGGATTAGAACTATGAGGGTGTAATGATAAAAGAAGATATTCTTGATCCATCTCAATAACTACAGCAAACTCCCTTGGTTGACTGGCTCTAGCACACTTAGGAAGAAGACTACCCTAAAGTAGTTTTGCATTCAACCTTCTCAATTCCTTCATTTCTTCCTCCTGTTGTGCAAATCTTTTCTCTAGTGAGAGCGATTGGCCTTCTTCAGAGGAAGGGTATGTAACTTGATTTTTTTTCCTTTCCCCGTGTTAGCTCCCTTTCGGAGAGGGGGAAGTTGGTTACTTGAAGGATTACCTAGATTCTGGGTAATCCTTTGATTTTGTGTACGCACACCTTTTTCATTTGTGTCTGTGCATACAACTTATGGATCATGAACTTCTTCATCTGAGTCCCCTGAGTGAGCCTCATGTTCTAGAGGATCAGGAAAAATAGCATTAATGACATTAATTGATGCATAACACATCATATCCATTCGATATTCATTTTTGTGATATTGTTTTCTGCCATGCCCCTGATGAGACATTACCTTTTGTTGATTTGATCCTTTAGGAACTTCTTGGAGAACCGTAATTTGGAGAGAATCTCCTGATAATTTGTCTCTTCGTTCCTCTTGAGGGTTCTTCCCCAATCGAGAGAAGATCGAGTTTCTCTGAGGGAGGGACTGAGGATTTGAAAAAGTCCCCAGTTTGGTGTAATGGGGAAGTTCTTGCTGCCTTTGCTCAACTCGTCGAATCCTATTTGTTCATTCCGAAGGTTGGGTTAAAAGAGTCCCCAATCTTCCAAGCTGGGGTGGCTCTTGACATGCTATGTATAAGACTTTCTTAAAATCTCTCCTGATCTTACGGACCTTGGTCTAGAAACTAGATGGATGTATCAATCGACATCCACTTTTATCACCCGACTCAAAAGACCGTTGGATGATTTCTGACACCTCTGTCACTTAGAGATGTGGTTGCTCCAAACGAGAGGCCTGTTCAATATTCTTGTTTGCTTGATGCAGGAGTAATTCAACAACTTATTTTCTGTATGCTTTATTTTGAGAAGAACTATTTGAGGCCTGTATTTGAGCGAGCCTTTGATTAGACACAAAGCCAATTGGTTGTGGCCGGCTATGGGCAATAACATTGCATGAAACCATTTTTGGTGGGATTTGCTGACTGGAGAGTACAGTGAAATGTAGTACTCCATGAACACCCCATCCTATGACATGAATACCAGATAGGGAATTGGAAATTAACTAGTGAAATCTTCTTAGTGCGCCAAGGCATGAACGTTGAAGGGCTCTATACTGCTTTTCATCCTTTGGATATCAAGATACTGATAGAGATGCCAAGTCAATTTGGCATTGTAACCCTTCTATTATCTTAACATGATTTTCATATTCATCATAAGATAATACTTTCTTTTTCAACTGACAAATAGTTTTCCATATGTTGAGACGAAAATCATGAATTCCATCTTTCGTAAACATCTCTGGAATGTCATACTGAGAGTCAGCTAGAGGCCAAAACATAACTGCCACTTCACCTTTCGCCAGTTCCTTTCTCATGTTCATCATTTACTCTCTATCATTCAATGAAGATTCTTCTACCAGATTTGACCAGAGCTGGTGTTTCCTTGTTGCTTCATCGGATTCAACAAGATTGGTAGATAAATCACCGATAAAACTAGAAGATTCATGACTTAGGGGTGATTCGGAGAACGAAATACACCCTGGGGTATCTTCTTGTTGAGAAAGTATTTCAACTGCTTGCGATGAAGCATCAGACGTGACTGGTTTCGCATTTGCAAGTGCCTCAAGATAAGAGGGATTTCTCAGCACTAGATTGTCCACTGGAGCATTTTCCTGGCAATGTGCATCACTACTACGGAGAGGAATTTCCCAGAAAAATTCATCATCACGGGGAGGGCCACCATGGTGGGTTACAACAAAAATGAGATCTCTTACTCCTTGGTCTTCTGGCCACATAGAGGGTTATTGTAGCTCTCATCTGAAGATGAAACTTCAAGATTGACCAAACTGTCATGAAGCAAACCTTCATGAGGAAGTGTCTGTTGAATACCTTATGAATTAATGTTCCCACTATTGGGAAATGAGGGAGTAGAATCTTGGATTCCAACAGATAATTGTCTGAGGGCTTCAAGAACTCCAGCATCGAGCAAGGCCTTATTACAGATTGGCTCTTGATCTCTTGACTTTGCTGGGTGGGTATTCTTCTTAGACGCCTTCTTAATCACCTTGGAATCCACTTGTTGACGAATGTGGCTACTCTGAGTAGGTGTATGTTCCTGATCAAAATATATGGCCATGTTAGGCTGACAATCTCTACTCAAATCAGGTGTATGTGCCTGACTTGGTTGTCCGTATGATATGGGGGAATACGCCCCACAACCCTCTTGGACTGGAACAATGGTGTGTGTCTATTCCGGAGTGAACTATTGGTCTATCACTCCACTAGTAGGGATATATTTATGTGTATTTCCCTGAGATGCTGATGAAGCTGTTATAATATCATGGCAGGCATCCAGAATATGAGCAGGGATTTTCTTCTTCTCTTTCAACATTGATAGAATATGCATGGTGACTTCAGCAGCCGGAACGGGGATATATGTCCATTTCAAGCTTGGAGTAGGTGTATGTGCCTGCTCCTGTCCTCCTTTTCCTGTCAATGAATCCTAACAGTACTCAAGTGTGGGGGTAGAGAGTTGAGTCTGCCTCCTTATTGTCACGAGAGCTTTCCGACTAACTTCTCTGAGTGCTACCAAGTGAGACTGTTGGTAGGCATGATCAATAATAGCAAGTGTATGTGCCTGCTGATTGTACTTCTCCAAACATGGTTGATGAGATCCATAATATGTAGTCAGATGAGCCTTCTAACTAGTTGATGACGTATAAACAGGTGTATGTTCCTGCCTATAGTACTCCACTGGAATTTCCTGGCAGGATTGGCATGATGCTGCCAGACAAGTCTGCTGGACAGCGGAATTAAAACAGATGGGTGTATGTGCCCACTCGTTGTTTTCCACCAAGTTAGGTTGGTGGACTTCTCCAGAGATGGCAGAGATGAGAACCTGCTCACTGTTGACCGAATTTCACCTCTGGCGATTTGTCTTGCCTACTCGGGTTCAAGGAACCTGAGCCAAACTCCTGGAGTCGATACCCTCACCCTGTTTAGGGCACACTGTCGCACGAGTCTAGCGGCGATTGTTGATGGGAGCCCTCGGGAAGGACTCCTGCTTCCTTGAATTAATTCCCTGAGGGACCTTCTCATTCACCTCCTCAGAATATGGGAGTGAATAGTCATTATGTTCTAGGGATAACGACCCGAAACGATTGGAGACGGTGGTTAGCCCCACCTTCTTCTTGATCATGGGTCATCGCTGTCCGGACGACCAGGGTGAATTGTTCACTTAGAGATCTTGTCGAGCTGCCTCTGGAGTTGGAATGGTACCGTGTTGACGGTACTCCTTAACTAGCTCATTTGATACCCAGTTTTGAAGACATTGATTAGGTGATGTCATCCTCAGAGTGGACGATGATCCAGCAGAAGTAGCAGCAGTGACATTCGCAACAGAGGTTTTCATGGCAGACATACTCACAGATGTGAACTTAATAGAATCCATTCTGGAAATGCAGAAGATCTTGGAAAAGAGTGCCTATTTGATATAACATAGATTATCAAGATAAGTTCGGCCACTATATCTTTTGGATGAGAAAATATGTCATTGATTTCTTTTTTGGCCCTCTTACTGAGTTTAAATAGGGGCCTAACAAATAAGCAAAGCATCATGTTAACTTGGTTAAGGATTCACGTCGGGTTCACCATTTTTTGTTTCCTCTGGAATTGGGGATGACCTCGTTGACTGAAGGTTCAAACATTCAAATTAGTTTATAACAGGTTTGTTCGTAGAACCAGAAACATCCAATGATTCCATATCCATTTGGACCTATATTCCAAAGGTAGGTGCTCATTAGTTGTGGACTGTTGAGGATTAGGAATTTTCATTGGTCGAGAGGATGGGAGTTTAGACTCATCACACCTTTTTGAGGGGAATTATTGTCTACTCCGAGACTCTCTTTATAGATTTAAGTTATATTCGTAAATCCTTATTACATTACCAGGTATAAAATGCGTTTTCCTTTAAATCTAACAATCAATGATTGATATGAAGAAAATTTATAGAATCTTTTATATGTATTCAAGGTTCTTCATCTATAGATAATCATCTGTATTTATTAGAGATTCTTAGTTAATGGTATCCTTAAATACATAAAAGTCTCTTATTCATTATAATGACCATACTAGTTTTAAATCCACTCATTGGGTCACTTGAAGTTTATTATCATTCCGGAGGACATGGATTATTTCAGAGTTGGGATCGTACCCGCTGATGGGCTACCTATGTATCATTTTTTTTGAAAAGGAATCAGAACCCACGTAGTTCGAGTAAGGGAGTATGGTGTTTATGCATGATTGATTGCTCAAATAAATATGTCATGATTAATTTTACACTCTAAGCTCATGCGAGTCATGCTTGGTGTGAGAAACAAGAGGTATTGGAGAAACCAGACAATTATTCCATGCAATTATGTAGGGCTTATGCATGTATGAATTCCCAAATAGATAAGGATTAATATTTACTTTAGGAAAGAAATCCATGAATAGGGTTCATAAAGGTATATGTGCTTCATGGTGATTTGGATACTCTAATCTTGGGGATTATTATTAAGGAAGATTCCCAAGTCAGGAGAAGACTTATGAATTGGTTTTTCTCCTGAGAAGGAAGCCCAGATCAAAAAGGAATTTTGACTGGTTAAGAGAAATTAAGACCGAGGCTTATTCCTAAGGAGGAGGCATAGGTTAATGGGATTTGAAAATTAAGGGACTTGGGGCTTACTCTTAAAGAGGTTGCCCATATTTGAGACTGGGGATTATTCCTGAAAAGGAGGCCCAGGTTAAATGAATTAAGGTTTGGGGCTTACTCCTGAGGAGGATGCCCAAATTTGGGGAACTATGATTGGGGCTTATTCCTGAAAAGGAGGTTCAGGTTAGAGGACTTTGGGGCTTACTTCTAAAAAGGATGCCCAAATTATTGAGGACTTGGGGCTTACTCCTAAGGAAGATGCCCAAATTAATGAGGATTTAGACTGGGGCTTACTCTTAAAAAGGAGTCCCCTGTTAAGAATTCTCTCATCTTAATGGATGAGGTTGAATGAATGAACTCTCTAACTTTAGTGACATAAATATGTGAAAGTCACTAAGTTTTGAGAGATGTTCCACGGAGCTCTTTTCAGATAAGGAGGTCAATCAAAAAAACATCCCATAAATGGATTTGAAGAGTATCTTGAAGACTGAATCTTGAATAGGAGAGGTGTAATGGCATAAGAGGGGTTAAATGGGCTGGAAATGGAACCCAAAAAGAGAGGGGAGCGCAAGTCCTTGCAGGCGCGCAGTTACTGCATTGGCGTGCAAGTATTGGTCACGCAGGTATACCTGCATGACACATGGGTACATGCGCGATCCTTTACCTATAGTTTAATACTTGGGCGATTCCTGAGAAAATACTTTAGAATCATCCTGAGGAACTTTTAGAAGAGTGTCGCGCAAGTTTAAATGAATAGGTAAGGATGCATACAAGTGTCTTCATTTCCATTAAGGGTAAAACATTTAGGCACGCAAGTGTTAGTGATTTCAAACACTTAGACCTTATTCCCCTTCTTTAGACCTTCCATTCTAGGTAAATAATTACCTTATAAGTGTTCATAATACTTGAGGAAGAGACTTGGGCGTTCAGAGCTCTATATCTGAATTCTGGAAAAAATTCCCCCTGAAATGGGGGCCCCACAGGGTCTATTTATAGGCTTCTGAAGACCCTGGGCAGTTTCAAAATAGGGCGCGCAAGTGACTTTCACGACCATTAGGCGGTGCACAAGTGTACATGCGCTGTAGTAAGGGAACTTGCGCGATGCAAGGTCCTTTGACTTTTTTTTTCATTCCATTGTCGATTTTTGATGTTTTCTTCAAAGGCTGAAATAATTTATGCTAAGTAATTTCCCTTTGCATTCGTTTAGAATTTGTGATGAAAAGGAGCGTCAACACTCCTATATCATATATATAATAGAACATTATTTCTTAATAGAATATTCATCATAAAATATATTCTCTTCTCATTTTATCTTAAAAATGAAAACATCATCTGTGATATGTCAAGTCACTGCATTCATGGACGGATTTTTTTTATTTTTTTTATTACCTCCTTAAAGGTTGGTCATAAAAACATTATAATGGTAAAACCACATATTAAAACATATATAATATTTTATTAATGTTATGAAACTAATATATATACATAATATAAGATAATAAAATAAAACTAGTTCATGATAATTGAAAAACCACCAAAATAATCTAAACATTTACCATTAATGATTATCCAAATGAATCATCCTCATATAAAAAATAAAATGATATATGATATAAATTAAATTTATAAAATTTAATTAATAATATATAATTTCACTTCATGTTAATTATTCCAATTTGACGATATCATCCATAATTATACACAAGCGAAATGACCATGAAAGAAACCCTCCTAAAATGAGGAAATTAAAATATATAACTCATTGAAATAACCCAAAATAAACTTAATATAATTATAATAAATAAAATATATGATAAATATGTTATAAATTATGTAATTAATGGATATAAATTTATTATCTTGGATATTAAGTGCATGTTTAGAACACTTTCGGACATAAGTTAAGGGATCTCTCTGAACCTTTATATTACCTTTATGTTACGCTTTCTCTCACTTTTCCCTAATGTCAATATTCTTAATTATTGAACAATTCTTAAAACTTATATTTTTATTTTCCAAAAATATGTATCTAGGTCAATTAATCCTTATTTTATGGGTAAATACATGTTTTATATGTTTCCCTGATCAAATCCTTTTGATAATCAAGCCCAATTAAAGGGAACTTCCCAATTTTTTATTCATTTTTAAGAACAATCCAGAATCTATTTTAAACCTCCATTATTTTTTTAAAATAAATAATTTTATAATGAAACATTATCTTATTTGAATTTGGGTTTTATAAAAAAAAGCCTTTGTCCACTTTAAAGTCTTTTTAAAATTTTCCTTTAAACCGCACTAAAGTGGCTCATTTCTAAAGTTTCTTGATCAAAATTTTTACATGTTTCAATTTAGTTAGACATAATTTATCATTACCTATGAATTATTTCATTATTAATGTTCATGTATTATTTAAATCCATTCTTTCATGGAAAACATTATGAAATTGCCATTTTTTCCCTTTTGACATGATTATGTTGCAAATTTCTTTCCATGGGTAACCCTTATAGTTATTCCATGTGTTTGATTCTTCAGGTGGAACACATATGCATGAACATGTTATTATGCATTCAACCAGATATTTCTCTAATTAATCGGGTAATGTTTAATCTTATTAAATTTCATATATGTGATTAGGGTGTAAACCTAATCCATTACGGTCCTTTTTCCACCATGTGATATAGTCTTAGTAGTTAGCATTGACTCATGTTTATGTCATGTTATATATTGCTTCAACATTAATATGTTTTATAGATGACTTGATACCCTTTTATACAAGTTATTATATTATTATTCATGTTCCATTACTTTTTATGTCACTATTTTATGTATTCTAACCCATGTCTTATGCTTTATTCCTACATTCATTCCTTTATTATGCCTTTTTACTCATACCTTTGTCCATTTATTCCCAAAGATATACTAGTAAGATATAAGATATCAATGTAAATTAATTTATCATTATAGATATTAAATCAAATATTATTTTATTTATGTTTCATTCTTTCTAAATATGTAACTACTCTTCCAGAGATACTAGACTTTACGGTCCAGTGTTTGTATTTGATGGGTTGTTATGTTTAAAAACATGTTATAATATGTTTGAAAATATTTGGTCACTAAAATTATTTTAAATAATATATAATATATTTATAATATAATTATGATTTTATAAGGCTGATTAATTATTTACCTTTTATTCACTCCATCCATCAAAAATTGAAAACATCACCTACGAATTCGTATTGACCACCATCTCCACGAAGTGATGTAATTCATTTTTCATCACATATTTATATAACAGGTTATAAAATTGTAAATAATGAATAAATATAATATTTATTACTTTATTAATATTTTGGATATGATGAAACCGTTACCATATTCTAATTACTAGAATCTTCGGAAAAAATCATACCTGAAAAATGGACCAGTTTTAACCAAGATGATCATTTAAAAAAGAATTGTTAACAAAATGGAAATTATAATTTATTAGGTAATTTTATATTATAAGTTATGTATGAATGTGGTTCTAGAATAGTTTTATGATAGATCAATACATATTATAAATTATTTTTTAATGTTCATGGATTAAGAAGGGATTTGAGGTAAGGGTTTATGTTACAATCTCATTTCTTTTCAAGATTGTCTATATCAAATTTACATTAACTGTAATTATATGACTTTTATCCTTTAGACCCTATATTTTCTTTTTTACTATGGTAATTTTGATTAATTTAAAGTGTTATTACATTTTCCCAGTCATTGGTATAAAAACTTATGAAGAAAATGTTTTTAATAAATTTTGACCTTATTTATGATTTTTGAGTTGGGAATATTTGTCTTTCATATCAATATTCTTAAAAATTATTTTATGGTCATTTTTACCTATACATAAAATTTCATGAAAAGTTAATTTTTTCAAATAATATTACTGTATTTATAAGTTTTTAAATTTTATCTTTTTTGAAGTTTTTCGAATAAGTCATTTTTCACTTTTTATAAGAGTGTTAAAAGAAAGTTTACTTTTAACATATATTGTATGAAAGGATTTTCCCGCACTCATGATAATTATGTAATTTAAATATCAATTTATATATTTTTTGGTTCTTTGTAAAGAAATTTTTTCCTTCATATTTTTGAAATTTTTATTTTTTAAATATACTGATATAAAATGATACTTTCCATGTATTAAAACTATTCAAATTCAATTTTTAATGTATTTTTTTATCTATGTCAATATCCTTTAAGGATTGTTATGATTTTCTAGGGATTTGATCTTTTGATACCATCCTATTTATTTATCTCTGGTTCTTATAATGATGATGTCTTAAGTATGATTCTATGAAACACTTTACATTTCCATGAGTTAATTAAGTGATGATGAAATATTTATGAAACCAATTTATTTTTTCACAAATTATAATATAAGGAAATTATTAAAGTATTTATGATCTAGTAGAATTATTATGTATGGTCTTAATTATGTGATGTGTGGGACCATAATTAAATAACCCTCAAATTCATTAGGTAAACATTGATATCTCATGAGATATCATAAGCTAGAATATGGAGTGAACCCTATTTAGTAACGAACTATGTTCACTATGATAATGCTGAGAGTGAACCTTGACTAAGGGAATGATGTAATATTGAGTGAAACCAATTCACAATGGCACTTTTTCTACTATGATAGTATTATAAATGAACCCTCACTATGGAAATAATTTTCAATTATTAGGTGTATGACCCAAGTTTATGTTTTCTTCTTGTCATATGTTCTCATGACTCATGATTGAATGATGATATTTATAAAATCCTATGAATTTTATATTTTTTTTATGAAAAATCCAAATTCTATGAATCATTAGTAATGATATTTGAAGGATTGTGTGGGAATTTTTTAAAATATGATTATATTCTCATAATATTATGATTATATTCATCTCACATATGATCATTTATTAATATCTCTTATATTTACCATTACCCCACATCTAAAATCACCCTTTCTTATGTTTCCATTTCCACAGGTTATGAGGATTGGTTTTAAGTAGGGTATTTATAAGAGAATTTCTATGTGGGAATAACTTTTTGGAATATGTTAAATATATTTCATTAAATTATTTTATTGTGTATCAAGTCTCCAAAGACACTAAACCGTTACAATTTAGGGGATGTATTATTATAACCTGTATTGAATATTCATCTATAATGGTGTAGTTTTTATTTTATTAACTATTATTCCACCTAAAAAATGTATCAATTTTACATTGGATCACCAAATATCAAATTTTATTGAAAATACAATCCACTTTCTTCTTTATTCCTGTAATTAATATCATATCTAGGTTGAGTTAAATTATATTATGAGGTGACTCCCTAGGTACTTCTATGTCATCGTAACCATTTTTATCTTTTGACGTAGATTCTTCGTCCTTAATATTGTTTAAACTAATAGAATATTTAAATGAACTTATATTAACTCTATCATAACATACTCAATAAGAATATGATCACAGACCTAAACATGGTATGAAAAAAGTGTGAACGGTTTATCTTCCATAAGGAGGATTATCTCCACTTATTTCTCTTCCAAATATTCATTAATCTACATATAATGATTCATCATCTTATATGTTTCTTGTTAATTAATTTTACTAACTATTTTAATTAGACAAATACTTATAAAATTATACTGATATTTTCATCTCATTTTTCTTCCAACTGAGTGGACCTCTCATCAATCCAATGAAAATTAATTTGTATGTACTCAAAATACTCAATCTCTATTATATTTATATTCTTTTATAAATATACACTCTCCATATTGTTCCTCTTATTTTTCTATCCTCCCGCACAACTACACAATTTTCTATATAGTTGAACAAGTAATTAAATACAATATTGACAAAGTGGTACTGTAATAAAAATTAATGATCTAAAATATATGAACTTTAAAACAATATTATTATCAATTAATTTAAATAAAATATTACATTTTATTTTTTAAGATGTTTCTTTATTTTTTTATTTTTTTGTAATTTTTTTTTGATTTTATTTCCAAAAACACAAGTAAATCAAGAAAATATCTCATAAAATTGTATAAGTTTTTTTAATGAATTATACAAATAAGTAGTGAGTAACTAGGTCAGGCCATAGGGATAAGTATAAATCACAAGTTTTCTTGGTTTATTTTAAATCGAAATAAATACAATATGTTTTATGTGAATCTATATAGGGTGTCTATCCTATATTCTAGGAAAGAATGGGTAGTTTCAAGGAGTGTCTAACGAATATTCCACCACCAAAGATCTCACCTTCATTGGAGTTTCTTCACTAAAAAGGAAAAAATGAATCAAAAAACTAACAAAAACCTATAAATATAACAATATAAATATAAAAATAAATAAAATGGAATATAAAACATAGAATTATGAAACAAAGGTATTATATACTCCACTAAATCATTGTATATTCCTCTATTTGTTATTTCTTCCCCTACAAAAAACCTCTGGTTTGGAAAATCTCTAGAACCCTAACCCATATATACTTTTTTTAGTTCAATTAATAGATAATTATACTCTTATCTATTACCGTTGGCCTTTTTATTTACTTTATCAAGAATATTAACTAAATATTACCTTCTCTAAGATTCGTACACTTGTGTTTTATAAAGCATATTTACTCCACATAAGCACTTCTAGCCACTCCATCTAGATTAAACCGATTGACATTTTTTCCCAATGATTTTTTACTAATGATAATTCTACATGGTAATTATACTGGTCCCTTACCCGATTTGTTAAAACATATCATACATGGAATAATTCTCTTTATGTATTTCCTCCATGTAGATATAAGGCAATATCTATGGATTAGTTTCATATTATTAGTCTTTCTAATTTATTCAGGACCTTCGAAGGATGTGATAATTATCATGTGATGAAATAGTGGGCATGGGGGTGGTATATGTGGAATAAAACTTCATTTTTAATGAAAATAGTGAAAAAAATATCATGCTTTATGTGATCACTTCAAGAGTAATATTGGAGTCCAGTTTCTTCCTATATATTATTAAAAAAGAAAAATAAGTTAGATGTTCTTCCATTGGAGGAAAAATTGGTATTATTACATTTTATATATATTTAATACAGGTTCTGTAAGAGGTGATGTTGGAAATGTTGGTATGACTATACATAAACCATCAAAATAGGGAATCACATTACCCCCTTTGTTATCATATAATTCTATATTGAAAATAAACGCATACAAAATTATATTTTTCTACTATTTTAAGATATAATGTGGGTTAAAATTATGTTTAATTACCTATTATAAAGTAACATGACCAAATTTTTTTTGTTTTTCCTTAATGTGTGGGCATTATTTACTCATACATGGCCTTAAAAATGTTTTATTTAGTATTGTGTGAAGTATAAGTAATGAAGGCATGGAAGACACTATCCTTTACCCATGTATATCTCTCATTAAATATTTTTTACACTATTTTATTTTCCAAAAATGATACTTGTTTCATGTTATGATTTACTTTTAAAAGGATTTTAATGGATTGGTGGAGAAAAAAGAGTTGTGTAATGTATAAAAAATTATTATAGTGCCACCAGCTAGCCGATGGTTGAGGTAGTAACCAAGTAAGGCAATAAGAAGTCCACTAGCTATCTAGTGAAATCATGGCAGTTTTGTTTTCCTATAGTAAAACCACTATCCATTAAATAGGATTCCATGTGTTTTAGGCTCTCATTTTGAAAAAACTAGCTAGTTGTTGGCCGTTGGTGCTAAGATTGGATGGGATAAGGAGGGGTTAGGTCTTATCCCCCCCCCCCCCCCCAAATAGTTATTTTACTCCTTAATCCCCCTATTTCAAACCTAATTAGGGATTAAATTTTTTTAATGGTTATATATGGATTCCTAAACTTCTCTAATCGTTTATCTTTGTTCCTTTATCCATGGTTTGATCCAAATATTTAGAATTGATTAGTTTTACTTAGGGATGAAGAGTTCCTGTTGTTTTTTCTTGTATCTTATTTTTCTAGCCATTCCATAGTTGATCTATCACTATCCATAGGGAATTGTGTTATTGCATATTGATTTTGGTGCTCAATATTTGGTTTCAGTATTCTATGATTTTTAGGTAGGTGGTTTGAAACATCTTCTTAAATGTCTAATTTTTGTCCTAGTATGTGTAACATTTGTGATAATAATAGTATACTACATTAATGACCTATATTAATTGGAATTATTATTAATTTATTGATTTATCAATCCAAGACCTTTGACAGATCTCGCCAGGTCCATTGGAGAATAATACCCAAACTTGTGTCCACCTAAGAGGTGTTCCCACCCTTGACCTTGAGTTATAATATAGAATTTATAAACCAAGGGTCCTATAATTGATTTGATAGATTGTTTTATGTATTGTATTAACTCACAAATTGATAATTTAATTGGATCACTTAGCTAGTAATTGGATAATTGGTATGGGATTAGAAAATAGTACAATGAGATAAGGGAATAATAAAATAATGAAATGTTAAATGGTAATTGGGTTTATTTGGTATGTGAATTAGAATGTTCATTATTTTTATGCATATCAATACTATCCTAAAACTGGTAATTGTAATTTTCTCATAATTGACCTATAAAGGGAAAAATTGACATATGTTTAGAAATTTGAATAGTTGAGTAAATTGAATGATTATTGGTAATTAAAATGAATTAAGAAATATGGAATATGTTAATATGGTTGGATTGTTTAGTGTTTTAGTATGATTTTTCATCCTTTACTTTGGAAAAAGGAATGTTAAACAATCCCCGACATGGGAATTTTCATATTTTTGGATGTCCTCTAATCATGTAAGTTTCCCTAGAATAGGAATTCAAACTGGTTACAATTATGTATATTTAAAACGTAGAATGTTAATCCACCTTGGTTCAATTATTAGATAAATTTTCAACATAACCTTAGTATAGGAATCCTCCAAGGCTTGGTGATGGATATGGATCAAGATATCTGGCATCATACCAAAGAAAGTATGGTTGGTCTCATATATCAACCTATAGCTCAATCATCAATGAGTTTATGATTTTTTTATCACTTACATTTTAATTAATGAATTTTTATATCAAATTTTTTGATTAGCTATTCCTTTTAATGGATTTGTTTAGACACCTTTGGTGGTATCCTATTAATTTTTACTCACACACTATTTAGGTTATCATTTGGTACCTATGAAGACTTCATGGGTGAAAGTCTTTATAAGGGAAAGGGGACCTATGGTTAATTTTTGATTCGATTGTTGGGTTTACAGATTGTAGTTGGGACCAATTATGGGATTTGTAACCAGTTTTTTAGTATTTATTTTCTTTGGAATATTTCTTTTAGATGGTTGATTGTATGAATTTTAATATGTTATTCAGTATGGAATTGCATGGTTTGAATATATTAGTTTGTTTTTACATTTTCCTATTTATCTTATAGATTTATTTATGTTAATTATTTATCATATTTTTTGATAATATTATTATTCAATAATATAAGGAATGTTCTCTCCATTATACATATTTGACTACCGCCAGTAGTTGGATGCCTCTATTATACATTGAGGAATTATTAAGGTCATTTTGTGACCCTCCTCAGACATTTGAGTGAGTAATGGGATGATGAAATTACAAATAGGTATCATAGGGTAGAAATTTTTTATTTATTTACTATTTGGGAAAGGCATACGGGATAAAGAAATGTTTTCGGGACTATTAGTGAGCTTGTGCATGGTAGTAAGAAACCCGTGTATGGGGAGAAACCCAAGATTGTAGGTGTGGTATTGATACTATTGATATTCTCTTGTTATGGTAGTGATGTTATTTCTCCTTGGGCAATGCATTGGCTATGTGATTATATAATTTTGTGAAATTTTATTCTTAGGTCCTTGAAATAAAATTTTTGTATGAATGCATCATATTTGGCATATAAGAATGTATTTAATCATAAATTATTCATACTAAGGATTTTTTTCTTTTACATCATATTTAATATCTAAATTTTTCTTAAACCAGATGACATTCTTGATAAAAATAAATAAAATTAATCAGTTCAAATATGAATAATTCAGATTTTACACTAATAAATAATGAAAAATTATATCAATGGTCACGTGTTGTATCATTTTCGTTCTATGTTTGATTATTTTATTAATCCTATGATCTGAGGAGTGTGTTTAACCTTATAAATATATTCTTCTCCACTATATTTTGGTTGATTATTAGGATAGAATTATCAAGAACACACCACATATAGAACATCTAGAACTTCCTAAAACTATAAGGAATTTTATAGAAGATCAGCTTCGTGATTGTTTCATGTGGATCATACAATACTTGGAGTGGGAAAATAATCACATCATTCCTTTAATGTTTGATCTGATGATGGAGTTTTAGTGGAATCACCCACCCATGTTCACTTGTGATAAAGGACCTCAGGAAGTGTACTTCTAGATTGAGTTAATCTATAGTATATTTTGTTACCTGGACACACATTCAGAGAGAAGGGTGAATCATTTTACCAATATGTTATAAGGACTCGACAAGAAATAGTGTGAAATCATATAAAGGGGTGGATATCGTGATTATATTATTTTTAAATTCTTTGAGGAGAATTTTTTGAGTCACTTTTATCTAGATACATTAAGGGATGAAATGGATTAGTAGTTCATGCATCTGACATAGATGATAATGCCTATAACTGAATATGTTGGTATCTTTATAGACCTATAATTTTTTCTCCCTCAAGAGTAGTAGATGGTATATTTTTGGCGAAGTAAAACCAATATGGGGTTATTTATGTAATCAAGCCACAGGTGAAGGTATTTCAATTTAAAAATTAATATAATATAATTAATCAAGCTCTTATAACTGATAAGAACACAAAAAAGGCCTTGAGTAATAGGCATATAGTCTCAATAGGATGATAAGGGAGATATTATTTATGAAACAAGGAGTTTTTCTATGATAATCTATATAAACATAATATTAAGAAAAGTAGATGTGGAAGTAGACCACTATCTCAAGACCGCAACAAGGTATAATTATATCTATGTGGAAGGTTTGGCCTCAAGTGATTGTAGTGTCCTTTCCCTATAGTTGGGTGTAAAACTTTAAATAATATGTAATACCTATAGAAGTTATATAAGAGAAATCACTATTCTAGTGCTGGAAGAGTTTCATAGTTGGAACCAAAATCTAGTAAGGACTCCACTACCACTCAACAATAGGTATCTAGAGATTCATTTGTTACATGGGATGGGGAATGGTGTGTATAACACCATGATCCCAATCTTCCAAACTTAGTGCTATAAAATAATGTGTAATTTCTTTCTAATTAATGAAACTGAACAATTTCACAACACTTTAAAAAAACGAGGAACATTTACTAGTCTAGGTTCTGGAGGGTTAGACAAAACATTACATTTATCAAAGTTGGAACAAAAATAAAAAAATTATCCACTACTCTTCTACACGTTAACACCGAAAGCGGTGACATCTATAATTAAACATTTAAGATACCTATGAAAAAATCATTTTAAAACAAAGGGTGAGCATTCAATTGCCAAATAAGGAGTTTTTAAAAACATTCATAGATCCCATTAATAATATACCGTGGTAATAAATTCAAAAACAATCAATTAGAAATACATTTTTAAAACAACTTCTACAAAAAACTATAATGCTTTGAAAAATAATTATACTTCAAAAAATATTTTAAACTAATCCAGTGATTCAGTTGAAAATATTAAGTATGCTCTTAAAACAAAACAACTGAGGCTGCTTGAAATATTGAAGTCTATATTAGGCCTACCCACTTGAGGGATGGATTCACTCTGCAATTCCCAATCATATTTATAATTTTCAAGTACCAATTTCTTTATAAAACATTTTTTTTCTTATATTAATTTAATTACATATAATTTTCACTGTATTTTTAAATTTTGGAAACACATTACTACATTTAAATACCCATTTAAACTTATATCTATATATAAGTATATTTATATATACAAAGGTGAATTTTCGTTGAAAAATACATGCATATATTGATCACCCAAAACACACATCAATTGGCATGTACGTAAACACCCATATACCCAATCATTTATTCATGACATGATTTTTTTTAAAAAGGGAATATCATTTATTAGTTAAATATTAATAAAATATCGAGGGTTTATTTTCATGATTTCATGACATACACCATTCATATAAATCAAAATCATAGTTTAGTAAATAAATAATCTATATCATGCACATAAGATTATAAATGACGAATTTTAAAATCAACATTTCATTCCTGAGTAAATTTTAAATATAAATATGTACAATAAAAATAGGAATTTAATGAAATATTCATACTTTAGTTGGTTATGCATTCAATCCATTCAATAAATTTTAAATAAGTTGATATATATATATATATATATAATTTTAAAAGTATAACCAGAAGACTTAGAAATTAAATATCCGGAATAACAAGGAAAATCATATATGTTTACTTATTCAACTACAAAAACTTGTGAGATTTTTATCTAATGAAAATACCATAAGATACTCACATGATTAAAAAAATAAAGTATAAAATACACTATTACATACATATATATAAATTATATATTCAATAAAATATTATCATGTAAATCATAAAACTTTTTTGAAATAAAATAAATCTCCCTTATGTGTATTAGATTTAATGTTAGAGATAAAACATGATATTTAAATACAATATAAGTATGTACCTACAATATTACAAAAAAAATTAAAAATAATATACATTAATTTTTAAACTAGAAATAATCCCTCACAAAAACACAATTAAACAATTTCCATCAAGAAAAATTAAAAACCAAACCAAACATACACCAAAATAATTGTAGTATTAATCCCCTTAGTAAAATTTATCAATGTTATGAAAAACATGTTGATTTTATTTTGAAGAAACCCATAAATATACATGGCAGAAATGAATAATTTGACAAAATAAAAATTAAAATCCCTTACATATACTTGAAGACACTTGGTTTATGTTGGACGAAGACTCAAACTCATTGTTTCATACTCCTTAAAAAACAAACACATAACAAAGGATACTTATATTTCCCTCTTACTCTTTCATTGGGTAGCCTAACCACCCAAATAAAGACCAGAGTACTTCCTTAAATAGAAGTTTGATCTCCCGTTGATAAATTAAAAATATTTATTTATTTATTTATAATTTTTATCTTTTATACCATCATTTGAAAAACATATAAGCAATGCAACAAAATCTCTAATACTTTCCAAGGAAACTGTTTATAAGTGTATGTTTTAAATTCACGATGTTTATAGGTTAGTTTTTTTATAATAAATTGATAGATAAGAATATCTATTGATTGAAATTTTAAAATACTTTTAAAGGAATCATCAAACCACAACCAAGAACACTTAAATTGAAAACAGGATGTAATATTGAAAAAATAAATACATTATAACTACAAAAATAATTTACTCATTTTGAGTGAAAAAAACAAAACCATGCTATGCAAGTTAAAGGAAGACAATACCAGTTTGGACAAAAAAAATATCGAAGAAAAAAGTTAATGAAACTTAAAAAATATGATACTATTGTGCAGATTTATAGAAGATTCGGTCAATAAATATTTAGATATGCATAAATTTTGACATTAGAGACAAGATGGACTAAAGATCAAACCCTAATCATGACTCGAATCACCTACAACACTTCCTCGAACTTAGATCAATATCTATTGGTCGAACCATATTATTGGCTCAACTGGTATCCTTTGAATTCGACTCCCATTAAGACAATCGAACATAATTTCAGCCTGCATCTTCTCCTTTCTTGACGATGCGCTTGTAAAGATCATGTTTCCCTTTAGCATCCCCCATCTCAAACTCAAACCATGTAACACCCCGAGATTTTATGAAAAATATTATTTTTAATTTCATTAATGCCTTGTGTTGTATGCTACGCCAAAAGGATCTTGCAAAACACACATCCCTGACTTGGCTTGCATTATATTCAAGCGCGACCTTCCATGATAGCGTGTGTTGTACGCAATACCGAGTTTTGCTAAACAACGATATGCTATTAAAATATTATTAAAACTAGCTGTTATGAATAGTAATACCCACTTTTTGAAATTTTATAAATTTTATTTTTGAAAATGGACTTCATTTTTGGATTCAAAATATCAAAATTAGCTTAGGGTGAAATTTTGGTATTTTTCTGAAAATATTCAATTTTTGATGAATAGTGAAAACACTGGGTTACTATTTAAAAACCAAATTTTTATTTAAATAATTATTTATTTTATTTATATTTATTTTAGGTCAAAATTGATACATAATACCTATATAAGTTCAATGTAATTCATTGGAGTAATTTTATAATAATTTTAGATATATAAAAATTTTATTGAACTTTTCACCGTCTTTTACCCACCTCCTAGGAGAATTTGCAAATTTACATGAAAATTAATTGTACCACTTCTGTGAGTGGAATTTCAAAAATCCGAGAGACATGGTTGATGTCAGTAAGTAAAATGTGGTTCAATGAGATGAAAATAATTTTTGTGAATAGTAACTTTTTACTTTTTTTACCACGGTTAAAAGTAAATAGGGTAATTAAGGGTAAAAATGATATTATTATTACCCTAAAACAAGTCCTAATTCTATTGGTTAAGTGTAATTAGACCAAAAACAATCTTAGGAATAAAATATGACCATTTAGGCCCACTTGGATTAGACTAGGACATTTATTATTAATTTATTCAAACAAGGGTTAAAACAGTTAAAATCAAAGATTAATAAGTAAATCATTTTTAATATAGGGTTATACATAAGATAAATTAGACTATAAATTTTAATTAGAAATATAAAAATATTTCCTACAGAATGATATTTTATTTGTAATTTTTAGACATTAAATAATTAAATTTATTTATGACACAAAGATGATGCAGTAATTATCTTATTAATGAAATATTGACATAATTGATGTTATAAATACCCAAATAAATGTAATTTGAGACTTTTTATGAATTTATCTAATTTTATAGGTTAATATGACATGTTGGTATTGATTTAATTAACTTTTTTCGAACTAATCACTCTGTTATGATTTAAAAAAATCAATTACTAAATAGTGTCAAAATTGACATAAAATAGTTTTTAAAACAAATATTATATTATTATTTGTTATTTTATTCCTAAAAATACAAGGTTCATCCAAATGACTTAGATAAGGATATATATATTAATAATAAACAACTTGGGGTTCGTTTGGCTTCTTATAGTAAGTTTATTGACCTTATAGTGTAAGAACACAAAAAGAGACGGTAAAAGTAAAATTATTTAACTTAAAGTTAAATCTAAATGATAATGTTAAAATAGTAAAATAAACTTGTCCAAATTATATTGGATGAGAGTATTTCTACCCATACCCACCTTAGATTATAATTAAATTAATTTGGAGCTATTTAAAACCGAATTTGGCTTTATAATAAAATAATATTTTTAGTTTTTCCAAAGGAGCCCCTCTCCTCCCTTATAAAAGGGCACCTCATCCCCCTCTTCCTCACACCACTTTGAGCCTTCAAGAACGGAAAACCCCTGAAAATTTCTCCTATAAACTTACCTAGAAACATCCTAGAGGTCCTGGTCTTCTTCAAAGACCAATTTTAGTGCCCTAAAATGAGGTCTCAAAGAGGCGCTTCAAAGAAGAGGTAATGTCCGTTACCAATTCTTTCAAGTTTATTTCTTCTTCCACTTCATCTTCTTTAGTTGTTTCATTATGAAGTAATAACATCAGTATCACTAATATACTGATATGTTATTATAAGTATGAAACAACCCTATTTCACCGTCTATCCATCCTACGGAAAACGAAATCACCGCGCATGCGTACGTACGGAATACCGTCTCCACACCGTGGTGTAATCTATTTTCCATCACCACATTACTTGGATGGGTATAATGGTGTAAATAATTACTATATATGATTATTTTTAAGTGATATTGATTCTGAAATAGTATACATACACTCTAATACAATTCCACGATCATGGGAACGATATCATCGCTCGTGCGTACGTACGGAATACCATCTCCACGATGTGATGTGACTCGTTCTACATGATCTTCATTGAATAATGATTATATAAATGAATTGAATGAATAAATATGATATATATATCACAATAATACCATTCTGGAAATAAGGTATCTATAACCTAAAAAGAAAAATAAGAATTTATTCGACAAAACACGCATAAGAACAAAAAGTAATAAGCACCCGAATAACAAGTAGTAATGAAATATTACTAATAATAAGCTAAGAATATGACCACATATGACATCATACAAATGGGTATTATTCTGGAATAAGTCAATAACATTATTTAAAACATTATACAGGAGGTTCAGACACTTACGAAGCAAATCGGACCAAAGGTAAGGGAA
This sequence comes from Viscum album, assembly GCA_963277665.1. Classification (NCBI taxonomy): domain Eukaryota; kingdom Viridiplantae; phylum Streptophyta; class Magnoliopsida; order Santalales; family Viscaceae; genus Viscum; species Viscum album. The sequence goes on from OY728147.1 coordinate 1,115,327,274, forward strand.
ATATCATAATCTCATTTTTATCCGAGATTGTTTATACTTAGGTATTTACTGGGGTGTATTTTATCATCAACATCCACGTTTCCTCAATATGTAATATTATTTCCATCCACCTAAAATTGTTTAAATCCATTTTTACCCTTTGGTGAGTTTTTAGTAACAGATATGAAAGGAATCTTTTGTTGTTTTTCGTACGAGGTACTTTTTGACTTTTCCGACAAAAGTACGAGAAGAATGTTTTTTTAACTTATACGACATGAATTGATTTTTAAAACATTATTTCCATGAAGCTTCCTTTACAAGTTTTCAAGTTTATTTTTAATCAACTTATTTATGTTTAGAATTGTATGACATGTTAAGAAATGAAAAGTGTTTTTGAAGTAGAAAGGATATTTTCCTCAAGAATGGAGTTCAAGTGTTTTATCAAAATTATTTTCCATCTAAGATAATAAAGGGTTATGTTTCTATCCCTATTATCAAATTGATTTTATTATGTTGTGATAGAATTATTTTTATAAATTCCTTTATCTTATATGAATTGTTTTATGATGTCACGATGTTTAAGATTCCCATTTTTATTACATGGGTTATGCAATGATGTATGATTTTTGATTTTGTGGAACACAAAAGAATCGTATCATTATGAGATGTGTGGGACCTATATCTCCCTACAATGCATTGGGTAAAGATTTTATATCTCATGAGATAGACATGGCTGGAACGGCAGGTTAAACCGGTTCAGTGAAACAGGACTGAAACGAGGAGTGAACTAGGTTCAGAAATGGACTTTCTCCACTAAGATAGTCTTGGCAATGAGTCTTGACTAATAAGAAATGATTCTCTATGATTATGTGTGTATGACACAAATTTTCATGTTTTATTTTATGATTATTGGGATTACCTTTCACTACTATGATTTATCCCATGTTATGATATTATGATATCTTTTGCAGGTTAAGATTTCCAAAATGTTATGTTCTTATAAATATGATGTGATTGATATTTCTTTTATTTACCCTTACTGAGCATTTGAGCTCAACCTTTTATGTTTTCTTTTCCACAGGATATAAAGAAAGTTTTTAGGTAAGAAAAAAGGGAAGATCTTTATGGGAGATGTTGAAGATCTTTCACCACGATTAGAAGATTATATTCCGAGTTTCCAAAGACACTAAACTATTACGGTCCTTGTGTGTGTGTTTTTGTTATGTACTAAGTATTTCACAAAAGTAATGTAATTTCCATGTACATTAAGATTCGGGTATCTACAGTTGGTATCAGAGGAAAGGTTTAGTCAACCTTTGGAAACTAGGATGCAAAAACGTTAGTGAGATCCCTAGATATATTTCTAAGGTATGTCTAGGGATGTCCCTAAGGATAAGTATACGTATAGGATATAGTCCTAGAACTATGGTAACGATGTTAGAATTTAACCTAAGATGTTAGATATTGAGGGTACTCCCGCTTTACTATGTTCTTTTCCCTAGCATGATTTTTGCCTCTCACACTATTCTTTTTGGGTTTTAGAAAATGGCTGGAAACTGGAAGATTCCCGATAATGGAGGATATGGCGGACGATGGAATGATATTATTCATGAGAAACCAAATGAAACGAGATCTGGAAGTCCAAACATCGTTATTATTCCTAATCAGCAATCTCATAATATGATCAATAATATAAACTTTGGTATATTTCCCGACTCAGATAATAAGCGAAAGATGGAGTTTCATGATGATCATAGAGGAAAGAAAGTTAAATTTCCCTCATGTAAATCATGTGGGAAGAGGCATTGGGGAGATTGTTTCAAAGGATCTGGAAGATGCATTGGGTGTGGAGAAGAAGGAAACAGAGCCAATAAGTGCAAAGGAAAAGGTTTAGTTAACACCATGGAAAAGGATAATGGTACTGCTTCGACATCAACAATGATTAGATGTTTTAAATGTGGAATGTATGGGCATTATGCAGACAAATGACCTAAGGGAAAATCTCATGAAGAGAATCAGCATGATCATATGAGTAGTATTTATGTGGATGATGATTAAGAGACTACAAATGAAATATTAGATGAAAGAAATGGTGAAGCTCAGTCAGTGGTTTAAGAATTTAGTGGAATGATTGTATGTTTATAAAGAATAATGTATGGTACTATGGAATAGAGAATCATCTAAGGATTGTTACACTATTGTTTTTCCTAAAGTATTTGAAAGTATATGTTGAATGGTACCAGTAACCATGAAAAGTGATTCATATATTTTGGAAAGCAGATGATATGTGCATAATAAAGGGATAAGAAGATAATGAGATGTTTTATTGTATTCATGAGCTCGTGATTGATATAAGGACTAAGTGATATCATGGTTTGAGTATATAGAATTTTGAGGATTTTGGTATGTGGAAGGTGTTAACTTTTAACTGCATTCATGTTTTCACTAAGGTTCAATGGGTAATCATTCTTCAAGAGAATACATGATTAAGGTATTCACATGTTTTTAATTTGACCAACAAGATATATCTTATGATATATGGGGGATAAATGATGGCATTCACGTGATTGTTATGTGAAAATTCAAGTAATCATTTTCTTTGTACTATGAGCTTGGACCAAAGTATTTTAGATAAGCCTAAATATTGGAATGGATTATGTTGGACATAAGATAGTATTGTTTAAGGATAGAATTTTTTTTTGATATTATTGATGGGATGTTATAGCAATATAGTTTTAAAAAAAGGACAACCTGTAGGACGAGAGACAACCCATCGCGTCGGACAAGGCTGTTTGAATCGAACCCACAACCGAAGTGCAACTGGCCTTTATCGCTTACCAATGGCCTACATGAAGTCCCTGGTTAGTAGAAACAAGTTTTATTTTATTACGTGGTATGATATATGAAGTAAAAGTTCATTTTTGGAATCGTATACGATTAACCTCACCATAGATTGACTTATGTATATTTGATAACTTTTGCTAACCTTTTGTTTGAAAAAGATGGAATGACCCATCATTCTATCACATGATCTGTTAACACTTCACGAATAAAAAATTCAACTTTATTTCTTTAAGAGATGAAGTGGAAATTGTTCAAAGCATGAACAACAGTGAGATTGTTCCAAAATAAAGTAATTATTTATTCTAATTCAAATTCTTCAACTTTAGGGAAATGATCTTGAAAACCAAAAATGTTGTCCTAGTGACCTTATATCCGATGAATCAGATGGTACCTTAGATCGTCACAAATTTATGGCTTTGTGATTGCTGGCTTTTCCATAGCCATGTTCTCTACCACTCTCCATCAGAACATGATGGTTAGATTTCTCTTCCATATCCATATTTTCACCTATGTGGAAACCCAGTGATTAGTTTTTTTGGGTAACCGTTACGTTTCATACTTTTGTTTTTAAAGATTGGTTTTGGTATTACTTTTTACGATGTGGGTTTCTATTAAAGAAACTGTCAAGTAGTAAACCATTTATAACCCCGACGAATTTCGAGGGCGAAATTCATTTTAAGGGGGGTAGAATGTAACACCCTGAGATTTTATGAAAAATATTCTTTTTAATTTCATTAATGTTTTGTGTTGTATGCTACACCAAAAGGAGCTTGCACAACATGCATCCCTGACTTGGGTTGCATTATATGCAAGCATGACCTTCCATGATAGCGTGTGTTGTACGCAATACCGAGTTTCTCTAAACAACGATATGCTATTAAAATATTTTTAAAACTAGCCGTTATGAATAGGAATACCCACTTTTTGAAATTTTATAAATTTTATTTTTGAAAATGGACTTCATTTTTGGATTCAAAATATCGAAATTATCCTAGGGTGAAATTTTGGTATTTTTCTGAAAACATTCAATTTTGGATGAATAGTGAAAACACTGGGTTACTATTTAAAAACCAACTTTTTATTTAAATAATTATTTATTTTATTTAAATTTATTTTATTTCAAAATTGATACATAATACCTATATAAGTTCAATGTAATTCATTGGAGTAATTTTATAATAATTTTAGATATATAAAAATTTTATTGAACTTTTCACCGTCTTTTACCCACCTCCTAGGAGAATTTGAAAATTTACATAAAACATAATTTTACCACTTCTGTGAGTGGAATTTCAAAAATCTGAGACACACGGTTGATGTCAGTAAGTAAAATGTGGTTCAATGAGATGAAAATAATTTTTTTGTGAATAATAACTTTTTACTTTTTATACCACGGTTAAAAGTAAATAGGGTAATTAAGGGTACAAATGATATTATTATTATCCTAAAACATGTCCTAATTCTATTGGATAAGTTTAATTCGATCAAAAACAACCTTAGGAATAAAATATGACCATTTAGGCCCACTTGGATTAGATTAGTACATTTATTATTAATTTATTTAAACAAGGGTTAAAATAGTTAAAATCAAAGTTTAATAAGTAAATCATTTTTAATATAGGGTTATACATAAGATAAATCAGACTATAAATATTAATAAGAAAGATAAAAAGATTTCCTACAGAATGATATTTTATTATTAATTTTTAGACGTTAAATAATTTAATTTATTTATGACACAAAGATGATGCAGTAATTATCTTAATAATGAAATATTGACATAATTGATGTTATAAATATCCAAATAAATGTAATTTGAGACTTTTTATTAATTAAAATAATTTTCTAGGTTAACATGACATGTTGGTATTTATTTAATTAAATTTTTTCGAACTAATCATTCTGTTATGATTTTCACAAAAATCAATTACTAAATAGTTTCAAAATTGTCATAAAATAGTTTTTAAAACAAATATTATATTATTAATTGTTATTTTATTCTTAAAAATATAAGGTTCGTCAAAATGACCTAGATAAAGATATATATATTAATAATAAACAACTTGGGGTTCGTTTGGCTTCTTATAGTAAGTTTATTAACCTTATAGTGTAAGAACACAAAAAGACACGGTAAAAGTAAAATTATCTAACTTAAAGTTAAATCTAAATGATAAGGTTAAAATAGTAAACTAATGTTGTCCAAATTATATGGGATAAGAGTATTTAGACCCATCACCACCTTATATTCGAAATAAATTAATTTGGAGCTATTTAAAACTGAATTTTTCTTTATAATAAAATAATATTTTTAGTTTTTCCAAAGGAGCCCCTCTCCTCCCTTATAAAAGGGCACCTCCTCCCCCCTCTTCCTCACACATATTTGAGCCTTAAATCTCAGAAAATCCCTGCCAATTTCTCCTCTAGGATTACCTAGAAACATCCTAGAGGTCCTGGTCTTCTTCAAAGACCAATTTTAGTGCCCTAAAAGGAGGTCTCAAAGAGGCGCTTAAAAGAAGAGGTAATGTCCGTTACCAATTATTTCAAGTTTATTTCTTCTTCCACCCATTCTTCTTTAGTTGTTTCATTATGAAGTAATAACATCAGTATCACTATTATACTGATATGTTATTATAAGTATGAAACAACCCTATTTCACCATCTATCCATCATACGGAAAACGAAATCACTGCGCGTGCGTACGTACGGAATACCGTCTCCACGCCGTGGTGTAATCTATTTTCCACCACCACATTACTTGGATGGGTATAATGGTGTAAATAATTACTATATATGATTATTGTAAAGTGATATTGATTCTGAAATAGTATACACACACTCCAATACAATTCCACGATCATGGGAACGATATCATCGCTCGTGCGTACGTACGGAATACCGTCTCCACGATGTGATGCGACACATTCTACATGATCTTCATTGCATAATGATTATATAAATGAATTGAATGAATAAATATGATATAAATATCACAATAATACCATTCTGGAAATGAGGTATCTATAACCTAAACAGAAAAATAAGAATTTATTCGACAAAACACGCATAAGAACAAAAAGTAATAAGCACCCGAATAACAAGTAGTAATGAAATATTACTAATAATAAGCTAAGAATATGACCATATATGATATCATAACAATGAGTATGATTATGGAATAAGTCCATAACATTATTTAAATCATTATACAGGAGGTTCAGACACTTACGAAGCAAATCGGACCTAAGGTAAGGGAAATATCACAATCTCATTTTTATCCGAGATTGTTTATACTTTGGTATTTACTAGGGTGTATTTTATCATCCACTTCCATATTTCATCAATATTTAATATTATTTCCATCCACCTACAATTGTTTAAATCCATTTTTACCCTTTGGTGAATTTTTAGTGAAAGATATGAAAGGAATCTTTTGTCGTTTTTCGTACGAGGTACTTTTTGACTTTTCCAACAAAAGTACAAGAAGAATGTTTTTTTAAATTATACAACATGAATGGATTTTTAAAACATTAATTCCATGAATCTTCATTTACAGGTTTTCAAGTTTATTTTTAATAAAATTCTTTAAGTTTAGAATTGTATGACATGTTAAGAAATGAAAAGTGTTTTTGAAGTAGAAAGGATATTTTCCTCAAGAATGGAGTTCAAGTGTTTTATCAAAATTATTTTCCATCTAAGATAATAAAGGCTTCTTTTTATATCCATATTATTACATTGCTTTGATTATGTTATGATAGAATTATTTTTATGAATTCCTTTATCTTGTATGAATTTTTTTATGATGTCACGATGTTTAAGATTCCCATTTTTATTACATGGGTTATGCAATGATGTATGATTTTTGATTTTATGGAACACATAAGAATGGTATCATTATGAGATGGGTGGGACCTATATATCCCTCCAATGCATTGGGTAAAGATTTTATATCTCATGAGATAGACATGGCTGGAACGGCAGGTTAAACCGGTTCAGTGAAACAGGACTGAAATGAGGAGTGAACTCGGTTCAGAAATGGACTTTGTCCACTAAGATAGTCTTGGAAATGAGTCTTGACTAATAATAAATGATTCTCTATGATTATGTGTGTATTCCACAAAGTTTCATGTTTTATGTTATGATTATTGAGATTACATTTCACTACTATGATTTATCCCATGTTATGATATTATGATCTCTTTTGCAGGTTAAGATTTCCAAAATGTTATGTTCTTATGAATATGATGTGATTGATATTTCTTTTGTTTACCCTTACTGAGCATTTGAGCTCACCCTTTTATGTTTTCTTTTCCCCAGGATATAAATAATGGTTTTAGGTAAGAAAAAAATGGAAGATCTTTATGGGAGATGTTGAAGATCTTTCACCATGATTAGAAGATTATATTCCGAGTTTCCAAAGACACTAAACTATTACGGTCCTTGTGTTTGTGTTTTTGTTATGTACTAAGTATTCCGCAAAAGTAATGTAATGTACATGTACGTTAAGCTTCGGGTCTCTACAAACCACCCCTATCTTTCATCGAGTTTTGAAATGAAACCCTTAAACTGAAAAAAAACACTTGTGACGCACCTTTAACCACGACACCCTTTTTTTTAACAAATTTTCATCGTTTTTGGAATCCTTTTATCATTTTTTTAATTAAACTCTTTTTTAATTTTTTTAATCGTTTCTTATTACATTTATGATATATATATATATATGAAATATGATTAAAATATATAAAAAATTATTTATAAATTAAACTAATTATAACTATATTCATTTATATAAATATATATATGATATATATATATATAACAACAATATTATATTTATTTAATGAATTAAAATTGTCACAATTTATAAATCCTCAAAATCATATAAAACACATTAAAACCTAATATTTTAATATTCATATAAATATATATATATATATTTAAAGTAATTATATTATATACTTATAACTTTATTAAACGAAATTCATAATATTAAACATCTCATAAAATGTAAATCCAATAAAAGTTTATAATTTAAAACCAATATTAACAATTTTATATATTTATATAATTTTTTTTAAATAAAATCAAATTCATTGTAGTCCATGTGTAATATTTATTATTTCATAATAAATATATTAAAATATTCTATAAAAAATAATTACTATAAAATTTATCTATAAGCATACTTATGATCAATTTAATGAAAGTACAGAATGTAAATTATTATTTTAAAATTAAATAAACATTATTAGTTTTTTTATTGAAAACAAATCTGTTTAAAAAATATATATTTTTAATAACTTCAAGTTTATAATTTTCTGGGATCTTATATTATCCCCCCTCCCTTAAAATAATTGCATCATCATAATTCATTTTTTTGGACTAAATAAAATTCTGAATTTCTATCTTCAGAATTAAAAAAAGCTAGGACCATAAAACTTATAGACTTAAAAACATCAAATCTCTAAAGTTTTCCTGACCATTCCTCTAATTCAATTATAACTCCTTGAGCCCGCTCTTCCAGACTCAGTGCTTGAAAATGATATGTAATTTTTTTCTTATAAAATAAAATAAAAAATTACACAACACTTTAAACAAATAAAGAACTTTTTCCAGCCTAGGTTTTGGAGGATTAGACAAAACATTACATTTATCAAATTTGAAACAAAAATAAAACAATTTTCCACTATGCTTCTACACGCTATCTCCAAAATCGAGGACATTTGTAAATAAACTTCAAAGATACCTATGAATAAAATTTAAAATAAAGGGTGAACATTCAGTTTCCTAGTAAAGAATTTTGATAACCTTTCATAAATCCCATAAAAAATATCCCTTCAATAATAAATTAATAAAAAATTAAATTAGAAATTCATTTGTAATCCATTTTTTACAAAATTCTATAATGCTTTGAAAAATAATTATACTCCAAAAACACTTTTAAAATAATCTAGTGATTCAGTTGAAAATATTAATCAAGCTCTTGAAAACAAAGCAACTAAGGCCACTTGATACATTGAAGGCTATCATGGGCCTACCCACTTAAGGGTTGGATTCACTCTCAAATTAACTATCTTATTTATAATATTATTGTACCAGTTTCTTTATAATTTTGTTTTCATAGCTTTATTTACTTACATATATATTTTTCTCAAGAGTTTTAAATTTTTAAAACATGTTACTATATTAAAATAAAAATTTCTACTTATATATATATACACAAATATATGTATATATACATATACAAATTTATACGTATATATACCAATGTGAATATATATAAATGTGAATTTTCATTAAAAAATAAATGCGAGTATTAATTACCAAAAAATCACATCACTTGGCTTGTACTTAAACACCCATATACCAAATCTTCAATTCATGAAATGCATTTAAAAAAGTAATATCTTTGATTAGTTAAAGATTAAAAAAAATATTTATGGTTTATTTTCATGTTTTAGTGACTTAAACCATTCATATAGATCAAAATCATAGTTCAGTAAATAAATAATCAATTTCATGCACATGAGATTATAAAGGATACATTTTTAAATCAACATTTCATTCATGAGTAAATTATAAATATAAACATGTATATGAAAACTAAAAATTTAACTCAATATTCATACTTTATTTGATTACACATTCAATCCTTTCAATAGTGGTTAAATAAAATGACATATATATATATAAAAATATGTATATATATATATAAAATTTAAAACATGTAACTAAAAGACCTAGAAATTAATGATCCTGAATAATGTGTAAAATCATATATGATTACTTATTCAACTACCAAAACTTATAAGATATATATCTAATGATAATACAATAAGATACTCACATGATTAAAAAATAAATTATAAAATATAATACTTACCTACAAGTATATAAATCATGTATGCAATAAAATATTATCACATAAATCATAAATCATGTTTGAAATAAAATAAATCTTTCTTATGTGTATTAGATTGAATGTTATAAAAAAAACATGATATTTAAAAACAATAGAAGTATGTACCTGCATGCTTACAATAAAAATTAAAAATAATATAAATTCATTTTTAAAATATAAATAATCCTTCAAAAAACATAATTAAACAATTTATCTCAAGAATAAATAAACACCAAACCAAACATACACTGAAATAATTGTTGTATTATCCCCTTACAAAAATTTATCAACGTTCTGAAAATCATAATGATTTTATTTTGAAGAAACCCATAAATAAAAATGGTAGAAACAAATAATTTGACAGAATAGAAATTAAAATCCCTTACATATACTTGAAGACTCTAGTTTGATGTTGGAATAAGACTAAAACTCATTATTTCACACTCCTCAAACAACAAACACAGAATAAAGGCTACTTCTCTTTCTCTCTTACTATTTCCTTGGGTGGCCTAGCCACCCAAATGAAGGCTCGGGTACTACCTTAAATAGAATTTTTATCATCTTTTGATAATAATAAAATATAAATTTATTTTTTTATCATTTTTATCTTTTATACTATCATTTGAGAAATAGAAAAGCAAGGCAATACAATCTCTAATACTTGACTAGAAATATCTAGCATATGTTTCCATTTTAAATTCATGATGTTTCCAGGTATGTTTTCTTATAATCAAATGATAGATAAAAATATATATCAATTAAAATTATCAATGACTTCTAAAAGAATTAAAAAACCATAACCAGATACTCCAAAATTCAAAATAGGATGGAATCATTGAAAAAAGATATACATTATCATTGCCGCATTAATTTACGCATTTAGAATGAAAAAAACAAAATAATGCTAGGAAATTTGATGGAAGAAGATACCAGTATGGACAAATGAAAAAGATGTAAGAAACAAGTTAATAAAACCTACAAAATACGATATTGTTGTGAAGATTTATAGAAGATTAAGTCATTAAATATATAGATACTCACAAATATTGACATCAAAAACAAGATAAACTAAATATCAAACCCGAACTGTGACTCGAATCCCCTACAACCCTTCCTCAAACTCAGATCAAGATCCAATATAAAACCCATCTTATTGTGCTCAATTGGCCTCTTTCATATTTAAATCCTATTAAGACAATTGAACATGGATTTGGCCTGTATCTTCCCCTTTCTTGAAGAAGCCCTTGCGGAGATCCAGTTCCCCTTCAACTTCCCCCATCTCAAAGTCGATCCAACCCTATCTTCCGCCAATGGTTGAAACAAAAACCTTAAACCCAAAAAAAAATTCATGACACACCTTCAACCATGAAGACCCCCTTTTTTTAAACAAAATTTCATCAATTTTTAATCTTTCATCATTTTTTAATTAAAATCCTTTTCATGTTTTTTAATTATTTCTTATTACATTAATGATATATAAAAGTATATATTAAATATTATTAAAATATATAATAAAATATTTATAAATTAAACTAATTATAACTGTATTTGTTTATATATATATATATATCATATATATATATAAAGATTCTATATATTTAATGAATTTAAATTATAACAATTTATAAATCCTAAAAATCTTGTAAAACACATTAAAACATAATCTTATAATATTCATATATGTATATTTAAAGTAGTTATATTATATACTTATAACTATATTAAATGAAATTCATAATATTATCCATATTATAAAATGTTATTCCAATAAAGTTTATAATTTAAAACCAATATTTACAATTTCAAATATTTATATAAATCATGTATTTAAAATAAAAACAAATTCATTATATTCAATGTGTAGTATAGATTGTTTGACAATAAATATATTAAAATAATCCATAGATAAAAAATGCAATAAAATTTATCTATAAGCACAGTTATGATCAATTTAATGAAAATATTTAATGTAAAATATTATTTTTAAAGAAAAAAATATGATTAGTTTGTTTTAATTATAAATAAATACATTTAATAAAATTATATTTTTAATAAATTCATGTTTAGAATTTTTTGTGCTATTATAGTGTGTGGTACCCGGCATAGGAGTGTCAATTTACTTAGGAAGGATAATCTCAATGGAGTCAAGATGGGGCCCTGGGAAGAGGGGTGACTCAAATACATGCTATGCAGTCTACTCCTACTAGTTTAAATATAGGAACTTCCACAATCATAGTCATGAATCTTGTGTCATAATCCCTTTATTTAATTTTTTAATAATAAATTATCTCATTACTTTATATCCACATAATTCATCAGTGTCTTGAATTTGGATATGGAAATCATGGAATTGTTTATATAGCATCCTGCCTTTTTATCACATAAACTTTCATTACATTTTATCAAACTGAGGATCATTAAGGTTTAGTGTCTTGGAAACTAGGAACTTAAAACATGAAAACATAAAACATTCTTCTTAAACATTTGAAAGGCTTCTCCTCATGTTCACCCTAGGATCATTACTGCATCTCATAACCTGGGGACATACATCAAAAGAAAGGGTGAGCAGAAGGCTCAGCAAGGGAAACAAGTGAAACATTTTACATATGAGCTTGAGATACATCAATAAAGTCATGAAAAGAACATTAAGGCATGAAAATGAAATCATGAGGCATATCATAATAAAAATAAAACTTTTTTCATAACTGGAAGATGTGGCTACATCATTTAACATAGACAATCATGAACATATCACCAAGGTCCATCCCCAAGGTGTCATTTGAAAATTACCAAGGTTATTCACCAAGGTATCGTGAAAATTGTAATCTCTAGTGGTTACATCATTACCCAATGCATTGGATCGCTATCAGGGCGCACCCTTAAATTTGCCTTTATTATCATGTGAGCCACATATATCATCATCAAACATTTAATAAATAACCCATATCGCAAAAAATAAATGGGTTTCATTTCATAATCATAACGTTTTTAAAAACTGTTTTAAAGACATGATCTTTACGTCACTTTAAAACCCACAGAAATGGAAGGTGGGTATCATGTATGTAAATCCCATATTTTAAAATAGAAAATTTTGGTATATATGTGAATAACCCTTTATAAGAAAGAGCTTTTAGTATTCGCTTAATAATATAAAAGAACTTTAGAAAAAGAGAGAGACATTTTGAGACGGAAATTCTGCAGCATAACGGCTATGTTACGAGGTTTTAGAAGACATTGAAAAGAGAGGGAAAATGGGACAAACATTCATAAATGACCCATAAAACAGTATATGGACAGAATAATAAGGATACATGATCATGGTAATAAAATTTCAAGGACATGCCATTTGAAATGAAAAACACGGAAGGAAGACAAAAATTATATTTCTCTTATGAAAGTTCGACAGCCTAACGGCGTTACCTAAACTTCAAACAAAATGATTTGAAAAGATAAAATAGGGTCTCTCATCATATGAACATAAGAGTTCAGTATGATAGATATAGAGATAATTCCCCAACATAATTAAAAAGGAACTTGAAAGACTTGACATGAAAGTGAAACTTTGAAAAGAATGAGAACGGTGAAAGAATCCCCTAAAAAAATCGGCAGCCTAACGGCGCCACTTAAAACTTCAAAATACTGAATTGAAGAGATCAAATGGGGTCTCTCATAATATGAACATAAGAGTCCAGTATGATATATATAGAGATCATACCCCAACATAACAAAAAGGAACTTGAAAGAATTGACATGAAAGTAGAACTTCAAAACGAGAAGGGTGAAGAACCACTTAAAAATTCGGCAGCCTAACGGCGCCACTTAAAACTTCAAAATACTGAATTGAAGAGATCAAATGGGTTCTCTCATAATATGAACATAAGAGTCCAGTATGATAGATATAGAGATCATACCCCAACATAACAAAAAGGAACTTGAAAAAATTGACATGAAAGTAGAACTTCAAAACGAGAAGGGTGAAGAACCACTTAAAAATTCGGCAGCCTAACGGCGCCACTTAAAACTTCGAAATACTGAATTGAAGAGTTCAAATGGGGTCTCTCATCATATGAACATAAAAGATCAGTATGATAAATTTATAGATCATACCCCAACATAACAAAAAGGAACTTGAAATACTTAAATGAAAATAGATCTTGAAAAATGAGATGGGAGAAAGAATCTGTTACAAAAATTTCGGCAGCCTAACGACGCCACTTAAAACTTCATAAAACGAAATAATGAGAGTAAGAGGGGATGTCTCATTATGTGAACATGAAAAGGGCAGTAATAGAGGTATAAAAGAACATCCTCCAACATAAGAACATGGAGCATAAAAGGAATGACATAAAAGAGATTACTTGAAATTAAAGAGAGAGGTCGGATCTCTTACCTTAAAACGTAACTCTTAAAACTCAAAGGTTGGGACCTTGAGGGCTTGGGGGTACCTTGGGAGGACTACTTGGGAGTTAAGGAGACCCGAACTTCGTTGAGGATGGTTTTGGAGTCGAAAAGATGAGAGGAGGGCTTGGTATTTATAGGGAAAGTGAGGGGGACAAGGCATTAATGGCTAAGGGACACCTCAAAAGTGGTTTTCTCAAAAGCATGGGCCCTCCCATGGTACTTCCCATAAAGTTCGGCCACATGGGGACCCCCACACAATAATTCATCCTATTTAGTCTAACATCCTTTAAAATATCTCATGACATCATCATGACATAGTTATGATGTCATTAAACATACCAAAACCCTAAAACTGTATTTTTTACTATTCACTAAAAATTCAACTTTCTCAGAAAAATCCCAAAATTTCACCTTAACCAAATATCAATGCTCTGATTTCAAAAATGAACTCCATTTTATAAAAATAATTTTCTAAATATTTTTAATTTATTTTTTTAAATAAATACACTATTCACCGAAAATTCATTATTTTTAGAAAAAACCCCAAAAATTACCTTAACATAATATCGATGCTCTGAGTTCAAAAATGAAATCCATTTTATAAAAATAATTTTCTAAATATTTTTAATTTAAATTTTAATTAAAAAACACTATTCACCCGAAAAAAACTAATACTTGAATAATAATTTATGAAACCGTTTTTTAACCATTTTATTGAATCACATTACTTAAATCAAGGTGCCTAGATTATATTAATACTTTCTTTAAGTGAGATTACTAATCCATTTGGTCACATTACTAATCCTAAGCATAAAATCACTATTAATAATTTACTATTCATCAAAAATTAAGTTGATCTTATTAGACTCTAAATTCCGTACTGAACATATTTTTAGAAGACCATTTTTTGAAAATCATTACACTTTTTTATTTATTTAAGGTTTACATAAACATTTTTAAAATATCATTTCTCTAAAATTCATCAAAAATATGCATACTATATTTATCTGGTCATTGAAAAATTCATAAACTTCATCATAAGAAGAAATTCCAATTTTTATTTAAAACAAAGGATTACACAAGGCAGTTATGGTCTCCTTACATATCCCCTTATCACACCAGCATAGGACCTAAGTGTAAGGTGTGCTAAGGTTAGAGAATCTGAGGGAGGCTCGGCCAACATCGCATGAGTAGTAATTTCTATCAGTTTGAACTTCTCGCGAAGGTGATCCCGTTCTAGCTTCACACGATGAAGTTCAGCTTGGGTTTGGTCCAGAGCAAAGCCCAGTGGTGCTACCTCCTTCCCAAGTTCTGTTAGATGGGCTTCGATCGGTCCAAGACTACTGGGTGAGGCCATCGAATCTTCTTTCTATATTAATTAACCAAGATTACTTGTATTTAGAGACAATAATCAAAACGTTTAGTTTCCAGCGGTCATATTGACCAATGGTCATATAACAGTCAAAAACCAATGATATCATTTTAATTATACACATGTTATCAAATGAAACTTTTTTGTTGAGTATAAAAATAAAATAAAAATAACACATAAAATTAGGAAACAAGATTTATTCAAAATTTCGGGTCGTTACAATCTTCCCCCCTTAAGAAATTGCGTCCTCGCAATTTTTAAAATTAGGTTTTGAAATTTCATTGAAAGTCCCACATCGGAAAAGGATTCATTAAAACTATTACTTTAAAAGAAAGAAAGTGAAGTATGAAGGTCACCCGAGTTAGCCCACACTGGGATTCCATGTAGGAAAACATGGACATGGAAGAAAAACAAAGGGTCAAGTTCTAAGGGAGAGTGAGAGAGAACATGATTAGGAGAAAGTTAACCATAAGAAAATCCCAAACTTATGATGTGTGTAAACGGTCATTGATTACCTAGTAGGAAACGTAAATCAACAACATTTTCGTTTTACATTCCTTTTCATAATTTTGAGGAATTCATTTACTACATAGAACAAAAACATAAGAAAATATACCTACCTTCATGTAGAGTTTCATCCATTAATAAGTTTCTACCAAAACTAATCTTTTCTCCCAATGATGAGCATTCAAAACTACTTGGTCTAATCAAAACACAAGAATCATCTTCTAGGGAATCACATAATCCACAAAAGATTAACTATCTATTTCTTCTATCTTTAAACATTATCCCAAAACAGAAAGGGTAAGGTAAAACAACTCTTCAAAAAAAAAAAAGAATCCCATAGGAAGGGAAACTATTTTTAAATCTTCAAAGTTCCATGGTACTACCCAAAGTTCATCATAGACCATCCCATAAATAACGGTCCTTAAAATTCCTCAAAATAAACCAAACTAAGATTGAAACCCAAATACAAGAGGGATTTGATAACATAGTCTTCCAAAATAAACTTCATTGTTCATCTCCAAACAACATCAACCACACCTAACATCTTATAACAAATGTAGCTAACCTAAACATATTTTACCCAAGATAGGTTAATCATTCCCATAAGTAACCTAAATTACTATAAGTCCACCTTAAGTTCATTGATTCTTCAAAATATAAGTCAACCTTACTCCTCAATGAAAATACCGTAGTAATCTATTTACCTCGATCATATAGGGTCCTCAAAATAGTGAACATCTTCCAAAATAATAATCATCTTTTAATCCCCTAATCATCTCTGTCGTATTAATACGGAAATCGTAGCATTTCCTATCACATTGTTTGTTGGGACATGTTCTTCCATTTCCCGCCATTAACTAAGAAAATAAACTATAAATAGGGGCTTAAATACTTATCCAATAATCATGAAAAGAAACTTAAAGCATATAAGGATAACTTGTAGTTGAAAAGTATACCCTAACTTGTGATCCCCTAGGTTCCCATCTAGGTTATCCATGATCATATATTCTTATGTGAACCTTTATTTTATTTTATCTTTATTCCTTTAACAATGGTTCATACTAATCTTATGAATTTACCAAAGCATATCCCCTGGGAGTGTCGTAACCAAGAGTGCAGCAAGGCCCGTTGTCGTGTACCAGTTCCCGTTCGAGTCTAGCTCAAAGCGGTGTTTTTAGGTTTTACCCCTATGTACATCTGTGCCAGATCCACCTCTACCTGCTCGTATCCAGACAGGGATGTATTTGCTTGGAAACCCCTTACTCAATACTCACCAAAATACTAGGAAGATTTCCTATATTTAAACTTTTCTATAGGGTTCTTCCTAGAGTTTTCATATCCTAATTTCCACAAATAACTAAACCATCCTTTGATACCAACTATAGCATCCTGCCTTTTTATCACATAAACTTTCATTACATTTTACAAAACTGAGGATCTTTAAGGTTTAGTGTCTTGGAAACTAGGAACTTAAAACATGAAAACATAAAACATTCTTCTTAAACACTTGAAAGGCTTCTCCTCATGTTAACCCTAGGCTCATTACTGCATCTCATAACCTGGGGACATACATCAAAAGAAAGGGTGAGCAGAAGGCCCAGCAAGGGAAACAAGTGAAACATTTTACATATGAGCTTGAGATACATCAATAAAGTCATGAAAAGAACTTTAAGGCATGAAAATGAAATCATGAGGCATATCATAATAAAAATAAAACTTTTTCATAACTTGAAGATGTGGCTACATCATTTAACATAGAAAATCATGAACATATCACCAAGGTCTATCCCCAAGGTGTCATTTGAAAATTACCAAGGTTATTCACCAAGGTATCGTGAAAATTGTAATCTCTAGTGCTTACATCATTACCCAATGCATTGGAGCGCTATCAGGGCGCACCCTTAAATTTGCATTTATTATCATGTGAGCCAAATATATCATCATAAAACATTTCATAAATAACCCATATAGCATAAAATAAATGGGTTTCATTTCATAATCATAACGTTTTTAAAAACTGTTTTAAAGACATGCTCTTTACATCACTTTAAAACCCACAGAAATGGAAGGTGGGTCTCATGTATGTAAATCCCATAATTTAAAATAGAAAATTTTGGTATATATGTGAATACCCATATAGAAGAAAGAGCTTTGAGTATTCGCTTAATAATATAAAAGAACTTTAGAAAAAGAGAGAGACATTTTGAGACGGAAATTCTGCAGCATAACGGCTATGTTACGAGGTTTTAGAAGACATTAAAAAGAGAGGGAAAATGGGAAAAACATTCATAAATGACCCATAAAACAGTAGATGGACAGAATAAGAAGGATACATGATCATGGTAATGAAATTTCAAGGACATTCCATTTGAAATGAAAAACACGGAAGGAAGACAAAAATTAGATTTCTCTTATGAAAGTTCGACAGCCTAACGGCGTTACTTAAACTTCAAACAAAATGATTTGAAAAGATCAAATAGGGTCTCTAATAATATGAACATAAGATTTCAGTATGATAGATATATAGATAATTCCCCAACATAATTAAAAAGGAACTTGAAAGACTTGACATGAAAGTGAAACTTTGAAAAGAATGAGAAGGGTGAAAGAATCCCCTAAAAAATTCAGCAGCCTAACGGCGCCACTTAAAACTTCAAAATACTGAATTGAAGAGATCAAATCGGGTCTCTCATCATATGAACATAAGAGTACAGTATGATAGATATAGAGATCATACCCCAACATAACAAAAAGGAACTTGAAAGAATTGACATGAAAGTAGAACTTCAAAACAAGAAGGGTGAAGAACCACTTAAAAATTCGGCAGCCTAACGGCGCCACTTAAAACTTCAAAATACTGAATTGAAAAGATCAAATGGGGTCTCTCATAATATGAACATAAGAGTCCAGTATGATAGATATAGAGATCATACCCCAACATAACAAAAAGGAACTTGAAAAAATTGACATGAAAGTAGAACTTCAAAACGAGAAGGGTGAAGAACCACTTAAAAATTCGGCAGCCTAACGGCGCCACTTAAAATTTCGAAATACTGAATTGAAGAGTTCAAATGGGGTCTCTCATAATATGAACATAAAAGATCAGTATGATAAATTTAGATATCATACCCCAACATAACAAAAAGGAACTTGAAATACTTAAATGAAAATAGATCTTGAAAAATAAGAAGGGAGAAAGAACCCGTTACAAAAATTTCGGCAGCCTAACAACGCCACTTAAAACTTCATAAAACGAAATAATGAGAGTAAGAGGGGATATCTCATTATGTGAACAAGAAAAGGGCAGTAAGAGAGGTATAAAAGAACATCCTCCAACATAAGAACATGGAGCATAAAAGGAATGACATAAAAGAGATTACTTGAAATTAAAGAGAGAGGTCGGATCTCTTACCTTAAAACGTAACTCTTAAAACTCAAAGGTTGGGACCTTGAGGGCTTGGGGGAACCTTGGGGGGACTCCTTGGGAGGTAAGGAGACCATAACTTCGTTGAGGATGGTTTTGGAGTCGAAAAGATGAGAGGAGGGCTTGGTATTTATAGGGAAAGTGAGGGGGACAAGGCATTAATGGCCAAGGGACACCTCAAAAGTGGTTTTCTCAAAAGCATGGGCCCTCCCATGGTACTTCCCATAATGTTCGGCCACATGGGGACACCCACACAATAATTCATCCTCTTTAGTCGAACATCCTTTAAAATATCTCATGACATCATCATGACATAGTTATGATGTCATTAAACATACCAAAACCCTAAAACTGTATTTTTACTATTCACTGAAAATTCAACTTTCTCAGAAAAATCCCAAAATTTCACCTTAACCAAATATCAATGCTCTGATTTAAAAAATGAACTCCATTTTATAAAAATAATTTTCTAAATATTTTTAATTTATTTTTTTAAATAAATACACTATTCACTGAAAATTCATTATTTTTAGAAAAAACCCCAAAAATTACCTTAACATAATATCGATGCTCTGAGTTCAAAAATGAAATCCATTTTATAAAAATAATTTTCTAAATATTTTTAATTTAAATTTTAATTAAAAAACACTATTCACCCGAAAAAAACTAATACTTGAATAATAATTTATGAAACCGTTTTTTAACCATTTTATTGAATCACATTACTTAAATCAAGGTGCCTAGATTATATTAATACTTTCTTTAAGTGAGATTACTAATCCATTTGGTCACATTACTAATCCTAAGCATAAAATCACTATTCATAATTTACGATTCATCAAAAATTAAGTTGATCTTATTAGACTCTAAATTCCGTACTGAACATATTTTTAGAAGACCATTTTTTGAAAATCATTACACATTTTTATTTATTTAAGGTTTATATAAACATTTTTAAAATATCATTTCTCTAAAATTCATTAAAAATATGCATACTATATTTATCTGGTCATTGAAAAATTCATAAACTTCATCATAAGAAGAAATTCCAATTTTTATTTAAAAAAAAGGATTACACAAGGCAGTTATGGTCTCCTTACATAGCCCCTTATCACACCAGCATAGGACCTAAGTGTAAGGTGTGCTAAGGTTAGAGAATCTGAGGGAGGCTCGGCCAACATCGCACGAGTAGTAATTTCTATCAGTTTGAACTTCTCGCGAAGGTGATCCCGTTCTAGCTTCACACGATGAAGTTCAGCTTGGGTTTGGTCCAGAGCAAAGCCCAGTGGTGCTACCTCCTTCCCAAGTTCTGTTAGATGGGATTCGATCGGTCCAAGACTACTGGGTGAGGCCATTGAATCTTCTTTCTATATTAATTAACCAAGATTACTTGTATTTAGAGACAATAATCAAAACGTTTAGTTTCCAGCGGTCATATTGACCAATGGTCATATAACAGTCAAAAACCAATGATATCATTTTAATTATACTCATGTTATCAAATGAAACATTTTTGTTGAGTATAAAAATAAAATAAAAATAACACATAAAATTAGGAAACAAGATTTATTCAAAATTTCGGGTCGTTACAGTTTATGACCATCAACATACCATTATAGATGTAGTAAGAGGGTATTAGGTTTTTTATAGAATTTTCTCATCATATTTGTGGTTACCATCCTTAAAGAGATGTTTTTCATAGAAATTGCAGGGTTTAATTTGATTATGGGTTTGGATTTTTAGGTTTTGTACTAGAATCATGTCAACTATTATCAGAGGAGAGTAACCTTTATACCTTCAGTATAGGGTAGCAATATCTTTCGGGGTGAATGGGATCTTCAAAATGGTCGTATGGACTAATTCACTATTGATTGGATTGTATCATAGCCTAGGTAACAATACTAGTTCTATATTATTTCAAGTTTTTATATAGTACATTTCCTTCAGTATTGGACTACTTTCAGGGATGTCTTTACTAAATAGTTCTTTAGCTTACCACCCGAGCAGAAGATCAATTTCACTATCAATTTAGGGCCAAAAGTTGAACATGTTTATATCCTACCATATAGAATTGAACCAATAGAGCTTCAGGAGTTGAAAGCGCAGTTAGAGGATCTGGAAGATAAGGAATTCAAGGGGCCTAGTACTTTACCATGGGGTTAACCTATGCTATTATCCAAGAATGCATATGGGATCTTCTGCTTATGTGTATTTTACAGGATGTTGTACTAGATGACCATCAAGAATCTATATCTTTTTCCATTCACAAATGATCACTTTGATTAGAAGAGATGCCCTTAGATATTATCCAAGAATAACTTGTGGTTAGGGTACCATCAGTTGAGGGTGAGACCATCTAATATACCACAAAATACTTTTAGAAGTAGGTATGTCATGTTTGATTTAACAATGATTCCTTTTATCCTAATGAATCCACTATTGTTATTCAGGAACATGATAAATTAGATATTCCATCCATATCTAGATTAGATTATGGTGGACTTAATCAATTAAATACTAGTGTACTCTCAATTTAAATGCGATCATGCCAAACATCTTGAAATCATCCAAAGTAAACTGAGATAAAATCACTTGTAGGCCATTATACTAAATATCATATATGGACTAATAAAGTGTACTTCTTGGTTCATGTTTTCTCAGAGGCAGAAGTTTCATTGGACCTAAATAATGCAGCATCCCTGGTATATTTGAAATTACCCAAGAACATCTTGGAGATTTGGAGTTATCAGGGTCTTGAAAGATTTTATCGATGTTTCATCTAGGACTTCTCCCATCAAGATGCATTGATGTCCAATCTAAACAAGAAAGGGTTTAAGTTTTTTTGTTCATATTATTGTGAATAATATTTTCTTTAATTAAATTTCAGGTTAACTCCCACATCGATCCTCACCATACCTTACTTGGGTAAGGAGTAAATAGTGTATTAAGACTCACTAGGAGTCGGCCTTAGTGGATTTTTTATGTGGGGGGGGGATCGAGTTATTTCTTAGGTATCTAAACTACTATGACTACTTGAGTACAATAATCCTACTCAAAATTTATATATTTTTATGGTGGTACACCCCCTAAGTTTCTAGAAACATTATCTACTGGGTGAGAGATTTATGGTTTACATTAACCACAATATCTTGAAGTGAGTCTTTTTGTAATGGCATATAAACCTCCGGGGTAGGTGATTCAATTATTTAATGTAATTTTACGTTAATCTAGACTACAACCTAGAAATTTAAATGTCACTACTAAATCATTGAGTATAAATACATGGAATTAGTTAGTTTTGGAATCTTACATTGAGTGGAGACTAATGGCACTTTTTTGGGGACTTACATCTAGATGATCAAGAGTCTTAGGGGAAGAAAACTATAACATAAACTTATATTATTCCTAAACTTCTAAATCATATAAAGTTATAATTATTATCTGATCCATAGGTTTTTTACAAAGAGATATCATATATGGTATATATCCTCCATTGAACTGGTTCATTAATATTAATGAGTTTTTTCATGCCTATGGTCACATATGGATTTGTATGGTCATACATGAGGAGATAATGAGGGAATTAAATGATTCTAAATGGAAGGTACATATTCATTTGAAAAATATGTATCTTGGTATCCATAGGAAATCGTATTTTCTAGTGATGAATAAAGATATAGTGTTATTTATGGAATGATGCTTCACCTGTGAATAGGTGAAGGCTGAGCATCAATGACCTACTAAGTTACTGAAACCATTTCCCATTATAGAATGGAAGTGGAAAGATATCACTATAAATTTCATATTATATTTACCAAGACAACTTGAGATAATGATGTAGTAAGGGTGATCAGGAATATACTAATAAAGGCATCCCACTTCTTACAAATCTGTGATACCTTGACTGTCAATGATTTGGGTAATTTTTGTATTTGGGATATATTTTGTTTTCATGGTGCTCTATATATTATTGTTTATGGTTGAGATCAACAATTTAGATCATGATTTAGGTAGATCCTTCAAAAAAATTTGATCACCATTTTATCTGAGCATATCCTATCGCTCTCAGACTAACTACTAATCTTAATGGACTATTTAGATTTAGGAGGATATGTTACAAGACTATGTTTTGGACATAAATGGTTATTTAGAGAAAAACCTAGTACTTGGTGAGTTTTATTATAATAATAGCTTCCAGGAATTGATCCAAATGGATCTATTTGAGGATTTATATAGAAGTTCATTCCATTCACATTTTTTATAGTTAGAGATGGGTGAGTCAATGCTTATTAGACATAATTGCGTGCATAAGACATATGTAAAGGTTCATTTGATAAATAATATTTTAAAAACTAAAAAAAAATTAAATAAATAATATGTATTCCATTTTAGATGACCTATATAAATTGAGGTTGGTCACCATTTTTTCCTTGGGTGTCTCTTAGTTTGTAGAAACAATGTATCTAGAAGTAGGGGAAGGTAGTGCCCATGTTTATAAATCTATTTTAGATAGTGTATAGGATTATTACAATGGTGTATCGATTAGAAATTCCATGAATGATCTATTTTATGTGTTGTAGCATTTGAGATATCACCCACATCCTTCCCATGTGACATATGTTTATGATTTTGATCTTGAATTTGATGCACCCTTTATGGAGAATCTTATTTGTATCATAAAATTTAGTAATAAAAATCTTTGGGGAAAACCATTGTTCTAGTGTGAGTGTAATGGATGCTCGGGCATGTTCAAGAGGATACCTGGGAGATGGAGTTAGATATATGGACATAGTGGACCGAATTGTTCCCTGATACCTCCCAGTGATGCATGAGACCATATCTCAAGAATGTGTTGTTATATTGTGGTTAAGTAGTAAGACCTCATCCTTTACCTATGTATCTCTCTCCATAATATTTTTTGACACTATTTTAATTTCCATAAAAAAATACATACTCTTAGTTTTTATGGGTGTTTTATAGGGTCTCAAGGTATTGGAGGAGCTAAATTAGTAGCGGAATTAGAATTTCATTATTGTAGTTGTCACACCCCAACCCATCTAATTAATTTATTTTATTATTTTATTTTGTTTTTTAAAATTATTTTCAATGTTATCGTTAAATCCCAAATGATATTTCTAACTTTCTTTAAATAAATGTGTGCTTTTGAGTTGACGTCATTCAGTGCATGGGTGGAGCACATTTTAAAAACCCTACACTTCTTTGCCTAGGTATTGGTACGATCTGCCTATCTACAAAAAAAAATTAAAATGATAAAATTTTGTAATTTATTTTGTTATTTAAAATTTTATTGTTGTTAATGATTTTATTATTATTATTAAAGTAAACTAAATATTTTTATTTCTTATATTTTTATCAGTATGATTATTAATGTTCTTATTAGTATTATTATTATAATATTTGTTTTTGTTATTATTATTGTTTTTGTTGTTGTTGTTGTTTATATAAATATTAAAATTAAAATCAATGTTAATTAAAGTTATTAGTAAGAATTATTTTAATGTTATGTTATTATTATTATTATTATTAATTTTTTCATATATTTATTATTATTAAAATTATCATTTTTATTAATAAGATATTTTGTTTTATTAATAATTATATTATTTTTATTAGATGTTTTTATTTATTTTTATTTTCTTTTGTTTGGGTTTCTTGAACCCTACTTACTCATCTCCTCATATCACACACCCTGCCCCCTCATGCGATCCCTTGGTGTGTGGCCCTTCCATCCGATGTTTTCTCTTCCTAACGGCCAGCTCTGGCATTCCACGGTGCCTCCTCCTTCTGTCCATCACCGGAGATCTGCACCCCCTCTTCCCTCTAGATGACCAGACCCGTGGCAATCCCCCCCATAGTGCTACATGTGACTCCATTGGGAAACCCCTTATCTTTTCGGACTGCCCCTGTGCGTGACCCCCCTCTTTCCGGCTAGCCCCTCCACAAGCCCCCCCCCCCCCCCCCCCCCCCCGCCCTGTTGTCAACACACCCTCCTGTAGCTGCGATCTCACCAGTGCACCTCTCTCCAGTGTCCGGCCTCCCTGTTTTCCCTTCCAAGGACGATTTTTTAATTTTTTATTTGGTAGTTACTTCTGGATTTAGGTTTTTCGATTTCCCCAAACCATAGATGTTAGGGTTTCAATATTTTTAGGGTAAATCATAAAATTGATGGTCAAATGTCGATGTTTTAGGTTTGTTTTAGCTTCCACTAGTGCATTTGAGATGCGTTTGTTTTTTGGCATCGATTTCTGGGAGTTTTGTCTTCATTTAAGGCAGGGCCCTTAGCACATAGCCTTTTAATTAAAGAAATGTTTATTTCTGTATTTTCACAGAATCATTGACAGTTAATTAATGGTCTAAGATGTTTAGAAAAAAAATTTCATGTGAATTATGTTTTTTTTGCTTATTATGAATCTTTAGTGTCTTTTTACTGAAATTATGCACACTATTTATTTAATAAATAGATTGGTTAGATTTTTTAGGTAGTTTTTAATTTTTATAAGCATGTTTTGGTCTTAGAAATGTATTTGGGATGTTTCAAATGGTGATTGAGTTTTTATCAAGTGAATTTCCCAAGTATTATTGGGGTAAAATCTAATGGTGATCTTTGAAGTGATTTTATAAGTGGCTCAAATGATTTATTAAAATAATTTTGTGTTTCTGATTATAATAGGGAGTGTGTTGAGGTTGTTTGGTTGATCATAAATGTGTTTTTAAGGAGTTTTGAGTGTTTAATGTTATGTGTTACTCTTCGAAATATTTTTATAAATTTTAAAGTGGTTTAGTAAACAAAGTAAATGGTGTGAGTTGTTTTTTGAAATCATGTAGAAGTGGTTCTTCTTCACTATTTGTTCATTTTCATTGTTTTAGTTCTGTATTTGTGTATTTTAGTTATTGTTTGTTTGTTACAACACATTTTTGAGGTAACCCTATGGTATTTAGGTCATCAACTTGTGTGTGCTTGTGCTCCTGCACAAGGTGTGTCGCATCATCGTGTCTGGACTGCGTGTCAAGGTAGGTTCTCCATTGCACTTGCCATTAAATTTATAGTTTATTAACTACTTGATATTTCATTGATTTCAAAAAATGAGGAATAGTATTAGACAATTATTTTTGGAATAATTACTTGATGTAAAATAAGATTTTTATTTTATACATGTCACATGGATTTTTTTGATGAATTGATGCACAATAGTGAAAGAATGCCTTTTTGTCCATTAAAAGTAATTAAAAGATTTCCAAGTGTGGTTCTATTTTGATGGTAAATATTTTCTTCTAATGCGTGAGAAAATGTTTTGGTCTAACTTGAGAAATGGTTTTTCTTTTAAAAGTTGAAAAAGGCCTATTTTTCACTTTGATAAAATAAATTATTTTTGAAAAGTTTATTTGTGGTGACTCAGGGGTGATCATGTTGTACACATTGATTTTGTGCATTGTTGTACGTGATGTTTTTGTATTTTAATTTGTTGATTGTTTGACATTGTTGACTCACCCCTTTTTTATTATACATATTGACATGGGAACATGGCATAATAAGTGAATCTTCTGAGAAAGATTGTTGCACTAGTTTAGAATACGCACTGGCTAGTGGCCCTTAGTACAGACTTTTGTCTGCTAGGGGATTGGGCCCCTCTGTTAGGTTAGGTAGGGAAACACCAGGAATTTGTTCGTTTTGAAATCATCAAGAGTATGCATTCCTTCAGGATGAGTTACACCTATACTACGTTCTAGATTGTTCATGATCTCCAAGGTTCGACCCATATTTTCATTAGTGCTTGTTTGAACGTGGTGGATTATTGATAGTCCTAGTTCGGTTATTGTCACCCGTGCATAACTTTTCCATTTCCCTTAGTATGTGTTGTGTGTGTGTTTGGTTTTCCTTTTATTTAACAACAAAAATTTGGATTTTAAATTGTTCATAGAAATGTTTTTTATATGTAATTCATCTTTATACTTCAGACCACATTCAAGATTTTAAATTGAAAAGGGAAATGGTCAATTATTTATTTGTGAAATGATAGTGTGTGTGGAAACCCATATCTTATATAACTTAGTTCAAATATAGAATTAGTAAATTATTTATTTAACGAAGTTCTTTGGGGATAGTTTTTTGGGCACACCTACTGAGTTTTAATACCCACTCATATAGTGTTTTCTTATTTTTAGTTTGTATTACAGGTTTTACTCGAGATTTTTAGTCAGGGGAAAGAGTTGGATGTGGTTTGGAGAGTGACACTCGAGGTCTTGAAGAGTTTTTTGTCATGGTCATGTAAGTGAGTTGTTGTTGGTTATTCTTTCTTTACCATGTCGTTTATTCACTTTGTGTTATTCTAATTTTTCTGCTGCATTATTTATTTTCATTGGGATAAATTGTTCCTTATTGCTCTATATTTATGCCCTATAATTTTTCATCATCCCGGGATGATCGGGAACTCCTCTTGGGCCTTGTCGTGGGCTGACTCAGGTGACTGGTCTAGGGTCGACCTGGGTTGGTTCATGACAAAATGCTATCAGAGCTGGTCGGCTCTTGATCTGGCCTTGTTTTTCAGAGCACCCACTGTTATTTGGGGTTGTCATGGTAGAAGGAGTAGAATTGTTAGGACTTGAGGCATACAGACAATCATGACATCATGAATCATTGCTCATTCCAAACCTCAGGTTACCATGGGATTCTTGGGTTGTTGGTGTCTTTTTGTTTCCTTTGAATTGTTTTATGTTGGGGAAATAGAATGGGAGCCAGAAAGTGACCTATGTGAGCTCTCATGGTCTATAAATCCATGTGGAGCTAGGGATGTTACCCTAGAGTTCTCATTATGATGGTGTCGTGAATGGCATATGGCCTCCAACCATATGTCCGAGTCTCCCATCGACACTAGTTTACCCTTGTCAATCATTATGGTTTTCTTTAATTCAAATAATTTTTTTGTAATGTTTTATTTTAAAAAAATTGAACAGTTGAATTTGAAATGGAAATGGCCATGTTTTGATTAAGTTCATTGTTTCCTTGTTCCTTAGTGATTTCCCCCATGATGGTTTGATGAATGCCCAAGGTGCAGCTTCGGGTGGTGTGCCCTTAGGAAATACTCCAGCCGATCAACCTATAGACTATGTTCTAGAATTCCAGAAGTTGAAACCTCCCCTATTTTATGGTAAAACAGATCCTCTTGAGGCAGAGGAGTGGTTGAGGAATATTGAGATGAACTTCAATTTCTTTGGGTTTTCTGACTCATTGAAGGTGATGTTGGCTACATTTATACATGAAGTTCCAAACAATAAATAGTGTAAGTCCATGTCTCAAATAAAACCTCGAGAAGATCTCACAAGGGATTTCTTTAAGTCTTCATTTTTTCAATAGTACTTCTCTGAGTTTATGGATCTAAGGAAGAGGTTGGAGTTGTGTTGTGTTTAGTATGGCGTTGAATCAGTACTATAATTCTATTGACTATTCTTATACCTAGTTCAGTATGAAAAATGCATTGTGGAAAATGATCACGGGAAGGCTCAACAATTCAGTTCTGGACTCCGACCTGAACTGCAGTTAAAAGTGGCAGTGCTCAACCTAACCACCTTCATAGATGTTGTGGGGTAAGCCTTTCTAGACGATGTTCAGTTAGCAGGAGGACATGAGGTGGTAAATCCTCCCCCATCCTTGAGAATAAGTGAAGAGTATTACTATAGGAATAATGGGAAGCGACCTGATTTTGGTGTCTCTAATAGAGGTATCAAGAGGACATCAGACATTCAATCATCTTCTTCACATAACAATGTTGTGATCTATCACCAGTGTGGTAAGCATGGTTACAAAAGTCTGATGTGGCCAAGTGTTCTGAAACCCTTCCACACCTATGGACATCTGGGTCACATGCAGTGATTCTTATGAGGTTTTTCAATGAAGCACGTTGAAGCGAGATCTGGCTCATCGAAGGTCACCTCCGCCCATCAGCTAGAGTAGGGCAATGTTTGGGGATCGTTTTGAGGATTTTTATTTGTATTTTTTCTTTTATGTAGTGGTTTTATATTGTATCATTTTGTGGTGTTTCTTTTCTTTCATTTGTAAGGATGGTTATTGATGAGACACTTTGTAACCTCTGTTTTATTGGATGTGTGTTTGGTAAAATTACGGTTTTTTTGTTATGTTTGGTAATTTGTGAAGCCTGAATACAAGGAAGGAGATGAATACATCATCAGTGCTCCAACCATAGGTCCCAGAGTGAAGTTGGCACGTAGTCAGGAGAACCTCAACGGTAAAAAAGGCCCTTCATTAAATATTTTTCCTTAGTGTGGCATGATTTTGTTCTTAGGAGGGTGTGACATTGTTGACATAGCGATGGTGGTAGTTTTCATGCTCTATCGGTTCAGACCCTCCCTTCTCTCCCCCCCCCCCTTCATGGTGGTGGTGGTGGGGGGGGGGGGGGGTTGGTCCATGTGGAAAGTTTTCATGTTCAGTTGACCTTGTCAGTTCTTATGGTGGGGAGACCCATAGTGGGTATTGTAGAGTTACACCTGAAGTAATTTCATGTTAGCCTGATCCTTATGGTGGGGAGTCCGTTCAGGCCTCCCCTTGTCAGAATCAGAGTTTGTATTAATGTATTATTTGGTGGTAGTTGGTCTCGTGCAAAGCCACCTAATCCTAAGTTATTCATCTTGAGTAAACATTGGGATTGCAAGTACACCCAATAGTTTTGTCAGACTAAGATTATGGGAATAAGTGTCATAGGTAGTTTAATTTTGTCTGTTCATTGGTTGAAATAGATGGTTTCAGTTCTTGTTAGTGACGGTTAAGGTGATCATGTTTTAAGGATGTGTTGTGTGTCATTGGTTTTCAGCGTCTTTTTGGATTGATCAACTAGTGGCGTTTAAACTTTTGTGGGTTACTAACACTGAAGGAGCTTCATCTTTGGCTTTAGGTCTTGTTGTGGCTTTTTGGGGGAGGAAAGAGTTATGGTGGGGAGAATTTTCATGCCCCAACCTACCTAGTTAATTTATTTTATTATTTTATTTGGTTTTATAAAAAAATAGAGGTCTGGTTTAAATCCCGAACGAGATTTCTGAGTTTTGCCAAAAAACAGTGAGCTTTTGAGTTGACATTGTTCGTTACATGGACATAGCACATTTTGGAAACCCTACGTGGCTTCACCTAGGAATCTTCACGATCCGCCCATCTTCAAAAAAAATTAAAATGAGAAACTTTTGTAATTTATTATGTTATTTAAAATTTTATTATTGTTAATGATTTTATTATTATTATTATTAAAGTGAACTGAATATTTGTATAATTTATATTTTTATCAGTATGATTATTAATTTTCTTATTAGTATTATTATTAATAAGGATTTATTATTATTGTTATTATTAATTCAATTAATAAATTATTATTATTACATTAAAAATTAAAATTAAAATTAATCTTAATTAAATTTATTATTATGAATTATTTTAATGTGATATTATTATTATTATTATTATTATGTTTTTTCCTATTTTTATTTTTATTAAAATGATCATTTTCATTAATAATATATTTTTTATTAAGAATTCTTTTATTTTTAATAGATTTGTTTTATTTTATTTTATTTTATTTTGTTAGGGTTTCTTGAACCCTTCTTCCCTATCTCCCCATAGCATGCCCCCACCCCTTGGTGTGGCCCCTTAGTGCGCTGCCCTTCCACCGAATGCCACGTCCTGCTACCGTCCAGCTCTAGTGAACCATGGTGCCTACTTCTACTGGCCAACACCGGTGATCTGTAGCCCCTCTTCAGTTCCCATGTCACCTCATTGTATTTATGGTTCCTCTTGAGTACATTGACCTAGTGAGTAGTCTTGTTGCATAGATATTTATATTTTCAATCTAAGATCTTCATTGGATGCTCCATATAAGATAGATCATTTTTCAGCTATATCACCTCTGAATATAGTTCATGTGATGGATATGGTAAGTAATTACTTAATAGGTATACAAGGAATACAACATGCACTTGAGACATGGTAGTTATGAGTTATAGATGATAGACCACAACTCTGAAATGATCAATAATATTGAAGGGTATAGGGTACTTAGGACTTATCTTCCTTTCATCTAAAATCTCATGACTCTCTACCCTGGAGATATAAGTAGGAATACCATATCTCCAACCATAAACTCAAGGTCACATAGATGATTTTCTACATAGATCTTCTATTGAAACTGGGATTCCATGATGTGCTGCTTAATGGTTTTCAGCTTTTCTATCATTTCTGAGACCATTTTAGGTCCTATTAGCTTCTGTTCATCGACATTATCAAATCATGTTGGTTTTTTGCATCTTTTCCCCTAAAAGGATTCATATAGAGCTATTTTGATGCTTGAGTAGAAATAGTTTTTGTAATAGAACTTGACTAGAGGTAGATGTTGGTATCATACCCCTTTTAAGTCCCTAGAATATGCTCTCAACATATCTTATGGTGTTTAAATAGTCATCTCAGATTGGAAATCTTTTTTATGATGATAATCTGTATTGAAGATTAGCTCAATGTTTTTAGAAAGTTAGTGATGTTTCCATAATTTGGATGTAAATATCATATCCTTATAAGATACAGTCAATAGTGGTACTCTATGAATACTTAGAACTTTTCTAATGAATATCTGTGCAAGTTCATCAAGTGAGAGGTCCTCCTGAATTATAATAAAGTGAGCAGTCTTTGTAAGATGGTCCACAACAACACATATATAATTATTTATTCTTAATATCTTTGGAATTGTAGCTAATAGTCCATGGTGGTGTTTTCCCATTTCCACATAGTTATGGGTAATAATTCCATCATCCTTTTATTCTTTTTACTCTCATCCTTCACTTGTTGACATACCAGCCACTTTGATGTTTATCCATCCATCTCTTTTATTATATTGTTCCACCAATAGTTCTCTCAGAGATCTCAATAGATATTTATTCTCCCTCAGAGAATAGAGAAGTTTGAGCTATGTGAATCATTCAAAAGAACAGTATTAATCTCTGAATTAAATGATACGTATATCTGTGAATCAAATCTTACAACTCCATCCTCATCAATTTTAAACTCTAAGGATTTCCCCTTTCTTATATCATCCACCTTTTTCTGAATTTCCACATAATTTCATTTACCATTATTTATTTTATTCATAAGGGATGTTTGAGATATTATTATTGAATGAAGAAATGATGTATCTTCCATTATAACTCATATGTCTGTCATTTTCAAGTCTAAGAAGATTGTATCCTTCTCAATTCTTCTTATTCATAATGTTTCATGATATTTTCTACATAGAGCATCTTATACTTTATTTTCATTACCATGATGGTTGTTAATTGATTAGTCATAATCCCTAATGAGATATAACCATATTTTTTTATTCATATTAATCTCATTCCTGTTAAATATATATTTATAGATTTAATGATCACTATATATCTCACACTTCTCCCCATAGAGATATTTTTTCTAGGTTTTCAATTCCAAGATGACAATCTCCAACTCCATGTCATGCGTGGGATAATATTTCTCATTGAAGTTAAACTTATTTGAGGCATAAGCTATATCTTTTTAATTTTTCATTAGCACACATACTAATCTATTCTTTGATGCATCGTTGTATACCACAAAGAGTTCCCCACTTGTTGGATGTGTATGTATTGGTGTAGTGATAATCCTCTTTTTCAACTCTTTGAATTAGTCTTCACATTCATTAGTCCAGAAAAAACTTTACTCTTTTCTATTTTAGGATGGTTATTGGGTTATACAATTGTTATAACTTCCTCAAAAATCATTGGTAATACCCAACTCAATAAAGTAAACTACTGATCTTCATTTTAAAAGTTGGTATGGTCCACTCCTCAATTGAGTTTGTTTTATAAAGGTCTATATATATTCATTTCTTGGTGATAACATGCCCCAATAATGATACTTCCTTCATCCATAACTCACATTTAGTATAATTTTCAAATATTTTCTTCCTTATTAATGTCTTTATCATAGTATTAAAACTATCCTCATGTTCCTCATTTATCGTGGTGTATATCAGAATATCATCGATAAATACTACCAAAAATTTATAGAGGTAATATATAAAGACTCTATTCATTAATTCCATGATTTTTTTGGACAATTGGTGAGTCCAATGGGAATAAAAATGAACACATAGTGTTCATACCTCATTTGAAAGGTGGTCTCCAGAATATCTTCTTTACTCTCCATCAATTAGAGATATCCCAATCGATGATCCACCTTAGAGAAATACTTGGCCCCATGTAGTTCATTGAACAAGTAATCAATCCATGGAAAATGATTATTTTTCTTTATCATGATTTTTTTGAGATCATGAAAATAAATTCACAGGTATGTTGAACTATACTTATTTTTTATGAAGAGGATTGGCACACCCCACAGTGAAGCACTCGAGAATATGAAACTCTTATCCAGATTCTATTATAACTACTTCATTAGTTCTTCCAACTCAATGTTGTACATTCTATAAGGAGCCTTAGATATTAGAAGAGGTTTAGGAATAAGTTCAATTGAGAACTCAACCACTCAATCCAGATGAAAACATGGTAATTACTTAAGGAACACATCATTGTAGTCCCTCAAAATGGGCATGTCTTTGATCATGATACTCTCATTTGTCTAAATCATTGGAGATAGATATGCTTTCTCATAAGGAAATAATATACATAGTTGAGATGATTATTATAAAAGGATAATCATCCACCTCCTTAAACTTGTACAGAATTAGAGGATGCCTTGAGATGAGAAAAGTGATCTCCCTTTCCTGATAGTTTATGTTAGATTTATATAATGATATTCAATCCATGCCCAATATAGAATCAAACTCCACCAAAGAAAGTTATATAAGATTTTTTGGGATGTATCTTCCAAAATCATTGATCAGGGATAAATTATATACTCGGGATGAAATAATTTTCCTATACATTATTGTCATTGATAATTCAACCATGAAATTTTGATGTGGTGTTTGAATAGTTCTACAAAACATTCAGGATATTAAAGAATGTGTAGAACCCAAATCAAAAAGCACATTCACTATTCTTGAATGAATTACCAGCACACAGGTCACCACGTCATTGTCGGGATCCACTTTAGAAGTAGTGATAACATATTACCTTCCTTGCTATATTAGAGGTTTTTATTGTTTATTTCTTCTAAAAATCCCTAGATTAATAAATTTTCTAGTATAATTCACATCTTCCTTGTAGTTAAATTACTTCAAAACAAGCATTGTGTTCATTTGAATATTATTTTATACTTTCTAATTAGTAGTTTCCCTCATTTCACTTCCACATTGATTATCCTAATGATCCTCTCTTCCACATTTGAAGAACCTTCTAGTTCCCCTTAAGAAATTTCCATAATGATTCTTCCAACACTTCTGACAAGTGGGATGTGGTTTTTATTTCCTCTATAATATTTTTCTATTGTACCTCCAGAATATAATTTTATCCTAAATTTATTGTCTCTAGTCCCATGAGACCACTGAGAATCACCAATATCAATCACATCTTTAATGGAATAATGAGACATCTCTTCAAAACTATCAAATCACAAAATTTATATGGATTTTCATAAACTCATCTTTAGTCTTCTAAAAGAGTGATCTACCTTGATTTCAGTGTCCATGAAAAATTCATAGGCATATCATGCATGCCTTTTGAATATTTCCTCAATTCCCCAATAGTCTCTTCTTTCTTTTGCTTCAATCTATAGAAATCCATCTCCATTTTATGAAAGAGAGTTTAGAGAAAATATTTATTGAATAATATTTTCTTGAATGATTCCCATTCCGTGGAATAAATTTCCTCCTTCAAATTAATGTTCTTCATCATTTTCTACCACTGATATTCTTCTCCATCAAAACAATAGACCGCCAGCACATCTTTATCTTCTTTTGAGCACTCAAGGACAAATAATATTTTCTTCAAGGAGTTAATATATTATTATTAAATGTTTGGATCAAAAGATGAACTAAATATGAGAGGCCTTTTTCATATAAAGTATTGGAACCCAACTTTCTCTTTCTTTGGAGAAGGAGGTCGTTCAACATTTCTCAAGTTATTATTTATAACATAAGACAATTGTTCTAGTACTGGCATTATATTTTGATCTTCCATTTCCCATCATATTTCTCATTTCACTAGTGTAATAATGACATTTGTAACACCCCAATACTTCATTGTACGTTATTTCTTCAATGTAATTCAATAACTTGCACTACACCCAACACCGATTTCAAGTGCACATCGACTTACCAAACTAGCCGTTCAAAAGCGGTTATGAATAGTATTAACTGAATTTTGAACTTTATATAATCCTTATAATTTTATAATCCATATAATGAGTTTCTTAGACATAATTTAAGAACAAATTCATTTTTTTCATATAAGAGAAGTATTTTTCAAAAAAATGCAATTTTACAGCCTTTTAATAGAGAAACATTTTAAATCCAATATTTGAAACTTTTATATATTCAATTTGACCAAATAAACTTCTTATTTATAATCGAGATGTAAAAATTTAGTTTGGATAAATGTTTTTTTCGTTTCTGATAAATTTAATATTTTTATGAATATTGAAAATTACTAAATTTTAATTAAAAACAACTTTTTTAATCGAAATAATTAATAGTGATAAATTATGAATTTTAATTTTTTGGAAGTATAATTAGATTGTATTTTTATAATTTAATAAAATTTAGTTAATTATAAGTAATTTCACATTTAAAGTTTACATAAACAAGTGTCAATCTTTTGATAGTTATTATTTCATAAAAACACACTTTTTGTTTTGACAAAGGGAATTAATTTTAAATTATTTTATCCCACTTATGTGTTTTGAATTTGAAAAAATGGATTCCATATTTGAAATTAGGACGTAATTTTTTTAAATAGGTAACTTTTATTTTTATACATTAGGAATATTTACTTTAGTAAATATTTTATTTACCGTCTTTAAAGGGGTAAATCCAGTAAATAAGATTAAAAAATAATATTATAGTAATATTAAATTACCCTATACCATGTCCTAACCCTATTGGATGATACATTTCTGACCATGGTAATCCTTGGATAGATTTGTGGATTCCATGGAGCCACTTGATAGTGATAATGACATTTTATATTAAATAATCTAAAGTAAAGACAAAAATTACAAAAGAAACTATCTTTTAGTAAAGAAATTTTTATATAAGGTTATATAATTGATCTATTAGAC
Organism: Viscum album; assembly: GCA_963277665.1. Classification (NCBI taxonomy): domain Eukaryota; kingdom Viridiplantae; phylum Streptophyta; class Magnoliopsida; order Santalales; family Viscaceae; genus Viscum; species Viscum album. Next base: position 1,115,363,956 of record OY728147.1, read on the forward strand.
TAAAAATATTCATTATAAATGTAAAAATATTTCACACCTATTGATAATTTATTTATAATTTTTAGACATAAAATAAATATATTTATATATGACAAAATAATGATGCAATATTTTATTTATTAATGAAACAATCAAATAAATGATATTATAAATACTATGATAAATATAATTTAAAAGTTTTGATGCCATAAAATTTTTTTATAGGTTCGTATAACATGTTAGGGTTTATTAAATGTATTTATTTCTAATTAATTAAGTTTTTAGTACTTTTAAAAAAATATATTATTAAATTATGTCAAAATTGACATAAAAGAGTTTTTAAAACAAATATTATATTATTAATTTGTAATATGTTATTAAAAATATAAGGATTGGAAAATGGATTAAATACTATTTTATATGTCATTAATTAACCATTTGGGGTTCTATTGTAATTTCATAGTAATTTTACTAACCATATAATATAAAAATACAAAGAGACATTGTAAATGACAAACTATTTAACTAAGAGGTAAATAAAAAATATAAGGTTAATATAGTGACCCAAACCTGAATGAAACCTATTTGTTGAGTGTTTTTCGAATCATACCCACCTTATACTTTAAATAATTCATTTTTGAGCCATTATAATCCAAAAATTAATTTATTATAAAATAATATTTCAATCTTTTCCTAAGGTGCCCCTCACCCCTCTTATAAAAGGTCACTACTCCTTCTCTCAAATTATCACCTCCAAAGCCATTTGGCTCGGCCAAAACCTACCAATAAATCCTCCCAACTATTCTAACTTTATCCTAGAGTCATTACATTGTTCAAGAAAGCCAACCTAAGGATCTATTTTGATCAAATCAAAAGGAAGATCCCGAAGAAGATGTAATGATTTCACCATCCTCTTTCAAGTTCATTTCTTCTTCCACAAACTCTTTCTTTGTTATTACCATACCAAAATAATAACTATAGTAACATACATATAATTTTATGTTATTATAAATATGGCACAACCATATTCATTATTCTATCCATCCTATGAATGATAATATCACTATGTGTGCGTATGTACAACTTTCCATCTCCACACTGTGGTGTAATTTGTTATTCAACACTATGTTATTTGGATGGATATAATGATGATTAATATGTATATAAATATTTAAAATAACAAGATAATGTCTCTATAAAATAAATATACCATCCAATTCCATACCATTAAAAATATGATATTATCGCTCGTGCGTACTTACGGATTACCATCTCCACGACATGATGAGATTCATTTCCACGTTCACCATTCATCGACAATTATAAAAATATATATTACTAATAAATATGTAACATATGACATAATAATGGTAATGGAGATATATATATATATATATATATTTATATATATGTATGTATTTATTTACTTATATATATCTTATTCACATACATCTGTTCAATACGATATGAAAGCAGAAACAACGTTTATACGTATGTATGGCCTACCGTCTCCATAAACGGTGTTTTCAATTTCATATATCTATCAATTATAAATAATGATATTCTAAATATATATAATATATAAATCAATGTATATATTCGCAATGTATTTAAATCATGATCTAAATGATATGATCAATAATAACAAGTTAAAATATGTACGGTAAAGAAAGCGATTATTATCCAAAATGTTAATTTAACATGGAAATTACTATTAATTGGGTAGTATAAAGTCATAAATGAATCATTTATAATATCATAAATATTAATATGGTTCTGGTTTAACTTAATAACATACTATGGTCTTTATACAGGAGGCTAAATGTACCCTTGACTAAAGGAAAGTACAATGTAAGGGTTAATTTCACAATCTCTTTATCAATCGAGGTTGTTTTTACGTACGTATCTATTGGGAAATATTTATTAACCATGTCCACGTTTCATAAAAGAGTTTTCAAAGGGATTCTTTTTAATGTAATTTTTTACTAAAACATCATTTTAAATGTTTTAAATATTTATTCTTCTAAATCATTCTCACTAATGTCCATGTTTTCAAAATGGGTTTTTAAGGATTTCTTTATATGGACATGAATGTTTTTAATGTTAATTTCTTTAAAAAAATTCAAAGTGGTATGGGACACTTTGATTCAAAAATGTATTTATATGTCTTTTTTCTAAATTTTGTGACTTTTAAATGTTTTTATGAAAAAGGGATATTTTTTAAAAAGAGTTTTACAAATCATTTTCATCTATATCAACATCCTTTGATGGATTTTAAACTTGTTTGAAGTTGATTTATTATGATACAAATCTTCCATATTGTATTGATGGTTTTCTGATATGTTTGACTATAGATGTGTTATTTTTATACCATTCATGGGTTATGGATAAAGTATTGACAGTTCCTATGCAAATTTTAATACGAATGTTTATGTTATGTTTAAATCATTTCATATGAGGAATGCATTGGACTTAGTAAGTGATGGGTGGAGCCCGCTATAGCTCCTTGATGCATCAGTAGGTATCATGAGAAAAACTAGTGTCATGGAATAAGGCCTTGAAAAAATATTATTTGTATTCTTGGCCCATGGCCTTGACTATGTGGTTATAATGTCTGGCATTATGCATTCCATCATTATAAAAGTGGCTATTGATATTGCATGTGGTTTTTTGACTAGTAGAATATACATGTGAATATGTAAATGGAATTATTTTATCATATCTTTTTCATATTATGCTGAATTTTATGTTTATAAGGCTTTTGTTTTGTCTTATACATTTCCTTAAATGTTTATGCTTATTTATGAAAGTTTCTGCTATATTGTTATCTTAATGGAGCATCTAAGCTCACCCTTTATATGATTTAATTTTCCAAGGATTCCAAGAAGTGTATTATGATTGATAAGCAGGGTTAAGCTAGGGTATTAATGGAATTATCAAAGGATCATTTATGTTGTGTTTTATTTTCTAATGCGTAATGCAACTTTCTCGTATGTAATATATTTTCAAAGTCTACTAAACTGATCGGTCTTTCGGGACATGATTCCTTGTATCATGCCAATGTTATGTAATAATGCACCGAATCTGGGTAACTGAGGTCATAGAATTACAGTTTGTATCAGAGTAAGTTTAGAAATAACCTTGGAAAATAGATTTATAAAAACTCTGATTAGGGAACACTACCCTAGGATAGAATTTTAGGATTAGTATAGAAGAACATATTAGAATTTTTGTACTGTAGAAATTTTGTGAGTTTTCCATGTAATACATCACTGTCTATATACGATCAGGTAGAGGTGGCTCTGGCATAGAAGTACCTAGGGGTAAAACCCGAAAACACCGCTTTGAGATAGACTTGAACGGGAACTGGTACACGACAATAGGCTTTGTTGTACTCTTGGTTATGACACTCCTAGAGGATATACATAGGATTATTCTTATTTTCATTACAAACCACTATGAATGGTTTATGAGTATATACCTCCTCAAAGAAAAGATTTTTGTGATTGTGGATTATATCCATAAACTGTTCAATTTATGTTATTTATTTAACATATTCAGAATTATGAATTGTGATTTATAAACTGATATAGTGTATGCCATTATTTAGAAATGGATCCCAGAAGAAGGAATGATAACTCTAGAAATACGTATGATCGAAAGAGTAAGAATGTTCATATCATTCTTGGAATTAAGGAAACATTTAGAAGTGAAATAGTCTCCCATGTATTCTCAACATATGAAAAAATAATATCATGTGTTAGTAATATATGAAAAGAATTCTATGAGTCATATGGATTTGAAGGGAAGCAAGAGAAGAAAAAGATGGTGGAGAGAAATACGGATAATTGGAAGAGCGGAAAGAAGGATTTTCCCATATGTGATAAATGTGGAAATAATCACCTTTGTAAATTCTTGAAGGGATTGAGAGTTTGTTATAAGTGTGGAGAAAAGCGACACCAAGTACGTCATTGCAAGGGTAAAAAAAGGTTTCAAATGTAAAATGATTCATCTGCGAGGCATTGAGACACTACACGAATCAATGTCTCAATCATAAGAGTATACCTCAAATGATGCTATTGGATAATAACCAAGTTATGATACTACCTCAGATGAAGAGGAATGACTAGTGTTCTTATGTTTTTATTATATAATTATTTTAATTGAGTGATGTATCAACAATATACTGGTTATATGAATTATAGATATAAATAAGGATTGTACTACAGTACTATTTTATTAAGGATTTGAGATTATAATGTTCTATGAAAAGTGACTTAATAGTAAGCTAAAATTTTTGGAAAATACATGGTTGAAATAATAGTAATCCTTAATATTGTCCTGATAATGAGGTAGTAATTTTGGAATAAGAGATGGTTGATTTGGATAAAATATATTGGATATTCTTGACTTACTTGGAACTGATTAATAGTTTGTTTATTTCATCATTGTTGGAATATTCAAATATTTTTCATATAAGTAATATATCTAGTATTATATGAAGGATAAGGGAGAATGAATGTAATCAGTAAGGTTTTATGGTAATTCAGGGTGTTACCATGTTTTAAAATAATACATTATGAAGGTGTTCACATGTTATTACGTGCCAAAAAGAATCTTCATTGTGTTTGACTTCCTTACCAATTTTGGACTGTGATTTTGGATATCAGCTTTTTGGATAAGTCTAAAGGTTGTAATGGATTAGGTTTGAAATTGGATACTATTGTTAAGGTTATTTTTGGATTGTTATAAAAAGTAAAACCCGCAAAACATGTGACAATTTGTCGTGTCGGACAAAACTACTGGAATCGAACCCACAACTATAGTGTGATTGGGATTTATCACCTACCAGTAGACTACATGAAGTCCCTAGATTGTATAATCTAGTTTTTTTAAAGGGTCTTATAGGTGAATTTTAAATTCATTATTTTTGGAACCCTATACGATTAGGATAAATATAATATTTTTGAATTTTTTTGGAGTGAAAGATGAGTTTGTGGTAGGAATTAGTTGAAGAATGAAACTCTACTTGTCAAGTATATATATATATATATATATATATATAATTTTTTCCCTCTTATTATATGGGAAAATTAATTCTTAAACATTAGGGAAGGGATCTTAAAACCAAATTTTTTTTATCCTAATATGTTATGTTTTGTTTAACCGATGGTATTTTAAATCATCACAGATTAAGGGATTTGAGGCCCTCAATTTTACATTTGTTTGTGATTGATGACCTCAATCACTCCCTATAAATATTTATTTCTTTCCTCAAATTATGTGTCTCTAATTTCCACCAATGTTCTCCTAATCGAGATCATAATTTGGTGGTGACCCTTTAATTTCCATTTTCCTCTTATTAAGACTAAATTTTATTAACCCAATTTCCGATGTGGGTTTTTCCACAAAGGTATTTTCTATTTTTCACCTTTTATTTTTGAAGAACAATTTAAAATTATGAGAACTAAATTTATTGAAGGAGGGGAGAATGTAACACCCAAAGATTTCATATTATGTAATTTCTTCAAAGTAATTCAATAACTTTCACTACACGCAACTTCAAGTTCAAGTGCACAACGACTTACCAAACTAACCGTTCAAAAGCGGTTACGAATATTATTAACTGAATTTGGAAATTTATATAATCCTTATAATTTTATAGTCCATAACATGAGTTTCTTAGACATAATGTAAGAACAAATTCTTTTTTTCAGATAAAAGAAGTATTTTTCAAAAAAAGAAATTTTACAGCATTTTAATAGAAAACCCTGTTTAAATACAATATTTGACACTTCTATATATTTAATTTTAAACAATAAACTTTTTATTTAGAATCAAGACATAAAAATTTAGTTTGGATAAATTTTTGGTACTTTTCTGATAACTTTCATATTTTGATGAATAATTAAAATTACTAAATTTTAATCAAAAACAACTTTTTTAATTGAAATAATTAATAATGATAAATTATGAATTTTATTGTTTTGAAAGTATAATTAGATTATATTTTTATAATTTAACATAATTTTGTTCATTATATGTAATTTCTCATTTAAATTTGACACAAACAAGTGTCAATCTTTTGATTGTTATTATTTCATAAAAACATGCTTTTTATTTTGACAACAGGAATTGATTTTAAATTAATTTCTGTCACTTATGTGTTTTGAATTTGGAAAAATGGATTCAATATTTGGAATTATGAGGTCCAAATTTTGTAAATTTGTAACTTTTTTTTACACATTAGAAATATTTACTTCAGTAAATATTTTATTTACCGTGGTTAAAAGGGTAAATCCAGTAAATAAGGTTAAAAAATAATATTATAATAATATTAAATTAGCCTAAAATGTTTCATAACCATATTGGTTGATACATTTCAGACCATGGTAATCCTTGGGTCGATTTTGGGACACCATGTATCCACTTGGGAGTGATAATGGCATTTTATATTAAATAATCTAAAGTAAAGACAAAAATAACAAAAGCAAATATCTTTTAGTAAAACAATTATTATATGAGGTTATATAATTGATCTATTCATATATAAATTTTAATTAGAATTATAAAAATATTTCCTACCTCAGGATATTTTATTTATAATTTTTAGACATAAAATACATATATTCTTATATGACACAATAATGATGCAGTATTTTCCTTATTAATGAAACAATCAAATAAATGATATTATAAATAGTAAAATAAATAAAATTGAAAGTTTTGATGCCATCCAAAAATTTTATATATTATTATTACATTTTAGGGTTCATTAAATATACTTATTTTTAAGTAAGTTAGTGGTTAGAACTTTAACAAAAATCCATTAATAAATAATGTCAAAATTTACATAAAAGTGTTTTTAAAACCAATATTATATTATTAATTAGAATTCTATTCCTAAAAATCTAAGGTTCAGAAAAAGGGATTAAATAATATTATATATGTCATTAATAAACCACTTTATGTTCTCTTGGAATTTTATTGTATTTTTATTAACAATATAATATAAAAATAAAAAGAGACATGGTAAATGTCAAACTATTTAACTAAGAGTTAAATCTAAAAGATAAGGTCAATATAGTGACCCAAACCTGTATAAAACCTATTGTTTGAGTCTGTTTCGACCCATACCCATATTATACTTTAAATAATTCATTTTAGAGCCATTATAAACCGAAATTGATTTTATAATAAAATAATATTTCAATCTTTTCTTAAGGTGCCCCTCACCCCTCTTATAAAAGGGCACTTACCCTTCTCTCAAATTCACACCTCCAAAGTCATTTGTCTCGGAGAAACCCCTCCCAAATATCCTTCCAACTGTCATACCTTCATCCTAAAGTCATTACATTGGTCATAAAGCCATCACGAGGTTCCCTTTTGATCAAATCAAAAGAATGATCCCGAAGAAGAGGTAATGATTTCACCACCCTCTTTCAGGTTCTTTTCTTCTTCCACTTACTATTTCTTTGTTATTACCATACCAAAAAAATAAATCCAGTACCTTATATATATTTTGATGTTACTATAAATATGGCACAAACATATTCACTGTTTTATCCATCCTATGAATGATAATGTCACTATGCGTGCGTACGTACGACTTACCGTCTCCAAGCCGTGGTGTAATTTGTTATTCAACACTATATTATTTGGATGGATATAATGATGAGTAATATCTATATAAATAATTAAAATGGAATTATAATTTGTCTGTAAATTAAATATACCATCCAATTCTGAGTCTTTAAGGAAATGATATTATCGCCTATGTGTATGTACGAATTACCATCTCCACAACGTGATGAGATTCATTTCCACGTTCACCATTCATCGATGATTATAAAAATATATATTACTAAAAAGTTTGTTATATATGAAATAATAATTCTAATGGAGATATATATATTTTTATATATATGTATTTTTTATGTCCATATATCTTATTCACTTACTTTCGTTCAATACGATATGAAAGCAGAAACAGCGTTTATGCGTACGTATGCCCTACCGTCTCCATAAACGGTGTTATCCATTTCATATATATACCTATTATAAATAATTATTTTCTAAATATATATTATATATAAATCACGGTTTATTTTCTCTAAGTATTTAAATCATGATCTAAATGATACAATCAAGAATAACAAGTTAAAATACGTACGATAAAGAAAGGGATTATTACCCGAAATGTTAATTTAACATGGAAAGTATTATTAAATAGGTAGTATAAAGTCATAAATTAATAATGTGTGATATCATAAATATTAATATGGTTCTGGTATAATTTTATAACATACTATGGTCTTTATAAAGGAAGTTAAATGTACCCTCGACTAAAGATAAGTACAAGTTAAGGGTTAATTTCACAATCTCTTTTTTCTCTGAGGTTGTTTTTATGTAAGTATATACTGGGATATATTTATTATACATGTCCATGTTTCATAAAATATTTTCCAAAGTGATTATTTTTAAGGTACTTTTTTTATTAAAACATCATTTTAAATATTTTAAATATTTATTCTTCTAAATCATTCTCATTAATGTCCATGTTTTCAAAATGGGTTTTAAGGATTTAGTTATATGGAAATGAATGATTTTTTAATGTTAATTCCATTAAAAAGTTTCAAAGTGGTATGGGACACTTTGATTCAAAAATTTCTTTAAATGAATTTTTTTCTAAATTGTGTGACTTTTAAATGTTTTTATGAAAAAAGGATAATTCTCAAAAAGAGTTTTACAAATCATTTTCATCTATATCAACATCCTTTGATGGATTTTAAACTTCTTTGATGTTGATTTATTATGATACAAATCTTCCATATTGTATTGAAGGTTTTGTGATATGTTTGACTGTGGATGTTTTATTTTTATTCCATTCATGGTTTATGGATAAATTATTGACATTTTGTAGTCTAGTTTTAATATTAATGTTTATGTTATGTTTAAACCTTCTCATATGAGGAATTCATTGGACTTAGTAAGTGATGGGTAGAGCCCGCTATAGCTCCTCGATGCATCGGTAGGTCTAATGAGACAAACTAATGTCATGGCACAAGGCCTTGAAAAAATATTATTTTTATTCTTGGCCCAAGGCCCTGACTATGTGGTTATAATGTCTAGAATTATGCATTCCATCATTATGAAAGTGGTTATTGATATTGAATGTGATTATATAACTTGTAGAATATCTATGTGAATAAGTAAATGGAATTATTTTATTGTATCTTTGACATATTATGCTGAAGTTTATGTTTAAAAGGATTTTTTTGGTCTTATACATTGCCTTAAATGTTTATGCTTATTTATGAAAGTTTCTGATATATTGTTATCTTTACGGATCATATGAGCTCACCCCTTTATATGTTTTAATTTCCCAGGATTCCAAGAAGTTTATTATGATTGATAAGAAGGGTTAAGCTAGGGTATTAATGGATTTATCAAAGGATCATTTATGTTATGTTTTATTTTCTAATGTGTAATGTACCTTTATTGTATGTAATATATTTTCCAAGAATGCTAAACGGATTGGTCTTTCGGGACATGATTCCTTGTATCATGCCAATGTTATATAATAATGCACTGACTCTGGGTAACTGGGGTTGGGGTGTTATAGTTGGTATCAGAGGAAGTTTAGCAATAAACTTGGAAACTAGATTTAGAAAAACACTAATTAGAGAACACTACCCTATGATAGACATTGAAAATTAGTATAGAAGAACTTCTTAGAATTTTGGTACTATATAGATTTTGTGAGTTTTCCAATTAATACATCCTTGTATAGATATGAGCAGGTAGAGGCAGCTCTGACACAAATTTACCTAGGTGTAAAACCCGAATACGCCGCTTGGAGCTAGACTAGAATGGGAACTGGTGCACGAAAACGGGTCTTTCTTAACTCTTGGTTATGAAACTCTCAGGGGATATGCTTAGGATAATTTTCATTTTCTTTTAAAACCACTATAAAAGGGATTATGAGTATATACCTCTTCAAAGAAAACAGTTTTGTGATTATGGATTATATCCATAAATTTTTCAATTTACGTTAGGTATTTTACATGTTTGGAATTATGAACTACAATTCATAAACTGACCTAGTGTATGCCATTTTTTAGAAATGGTGCCCAGTAGAAGGAATGGGATATCCATCAATACGTATGATCCAAAGAGTAATAATGGTCATATCATTCATGGTATTAAGCAAAAATTTAGAAGGGAAATAGTATCCCATGTATTCTCAATAAATGAAGAAATAATATAATTTGTTAGTAATATAAGTAAATAATTTTATGATTCCTATGTCTTTGAAGGGAAGTAAGAGAAGAAAAGGATGGTAGAGATAAAGATGGATAAAGGGAAGAGGGGAAAGAAGTATTTTCCCATATGTGATAAATGTGAAAATAATAACCTTGGTAAATGCTTGAAGGGAATGGGAGTTTTTATAAGTGTGGAGAAAAAGGACACCAAGTATGTGATTTCAAGGCTAAGAAAAAGGATTCAAATGTAAAATGCTTCATATGTAAGGCTTTGAGACACTACGCGAATCAATGTCCCAGTCATCAGAGTATACCAAAAATGATGCTATTGGATAATAATCAAGTTATCATACTACCTAAGATGAAGAGTAATGACTAGTGTTCTTACGTTGTTATTATAGAATTATTTCATTTGAGTGTTGTATAAAAAATATACTGGTTTTATGAATTATGGAGATAAATAAGTATTGTTCTGCAGTACTATTTTATTGTGGATTTGAGATTATATGGTTCTAAAAAAAGTGACTTAATAGTAAGCTATAGTTTTTGGAAAATACATGGTTGAAGGAAAGGTAATCCTTAATATTGTTCTGATAATGAGGTAGTGATTTAGGAATAAGATATGGTTGACTTGGATTAAATATATTGGATATTATTGACTTATTTGGAACTGATTAATAGTTTGTTTCTTTCATGATTGTTGAAATATTAAAAAAATTTGGATATAAGGAATATATCCAGTATTATATAAAGGATAAGGGAGCATGAATGTAATCAATAAGGTTTTATGGTAATTCAGGGTGTTACCATGTTTTCAAATAATACATGATGAAGGTGTTCACATGTTATTATGTAGAAAAAAGGATCTTCATTATGTTTAACTTATTTATAAATTTTGGACTGTGAGTTTGGATAAAAGTATTTTGGATAAGTCTAAAGGTTGGAATGGATTATGTTTTAAATTGGATACTATTGGTAAGGTTATTTTTGAGTAGTTATAAAAAGGAAAAAACGCAGACCGTGTGGCAATCTGGCGTGTCAGAAAAAGCGGTGAGAATCGAACCCAAAACCATAGTGAGATTGGGATTTATCACCTACCACTGAACTATGAGAATTATCTGGATTGTATAATCTAGTTTTTTAAAGGGTCTGATTGGTGAATTATAAATTCATTATTTTTAGAACCCTATACTATTAGGATAAATAGAATATTTTTGAAATTTTTTGGAGTGAAAGATGAGTTTGTGGTTGGAATTTGTTGAAGGATGAAACTCTACTAGTCAAGTATAAATATATATATATTTATAATTTTTTCCACTTATTCTAGGGGTAAATTAATTATTAAACTTTAGGGAATGGATCTTAAAACCAAAAATGTGTTATCCTAATACCTTATGTTTTGTTGAACCGATGGCACTTTAAATCATCATAGATTGATGGATTTGAGGCCCTCAATTTTTCATTTGTTTGTGATTTATGACCTGAATCACTCCCTATAAATATTTATTTTTTTCCTCCAATTATGTGTCTCTAATTTCCACCAATGATCACCTAATCGAGATCATAATTTGGTGGTGACCCTTTCATTTCCCCTTTCCTCTTATTTAAACTAAATTTTATTAACCCAATTTCTGATGTGGGTTTTTCCACAAAGGTATTTTCAATTTTAACCTTTTATTTTTGAAGAAAAAATTCAAATTGTTAGGACTCAACTTATTTAGTGAGGGTAGAATGTAACACACCAAGATTTCATAGTATGTTATTTCTTCAAAGTAATTCAATAACATGCACTACACGCAACACTGAGTTCAAGCGCACAATGACTTACCAAACTAGCCGTTCAAATAAGGTTATGAATAGTATTAACTAAATTTTTAAATTTATATCCTCATTATAATTTTAAAATCCATATTATGAGTTTCTTATACATAATGTAAGAACAAATTCATTTTTTCAGATAAAAGAAGTATTTTTCAAAAAATGCAATTTTAGAGCCTTTTAATAGAGAACCCTTTTTAAATCCAATATTTGACACTTTTATAAATTTTATTTGACAAAATAAACTTCTTTTTTAGAATAGTGACATAAAAATTTAGTTTGGATAAATTTTTGGTACTTTTCTGATAACTTTCATATTTATAAGAATAGTGAAAATTTGTAAATTTTAATTAATAACAACTTTTTTAATCAAAATAATTAATAGTGATAAATTATTAATTTGAATGTTTTGGAAGTATAATTAGATTATATTTTTATAATTTAATACAATGTATTTCATTATTAGTAATTTGACATTTAAATTTCAAATAAACAAGTGTCAATCTTTTGATAGATATTATTTCATAAAAACACGCTTTTTGTTTTGACAACAGGAATTAATTTTAAATTAATTTCTACCACTTATGTGTTTTGAATTTGGAAAAATGTATTCCATATTTGGAATCCGGAGGTCCAAATTGTGTAAATAGGTTTCTTTTATTTTTAGACATTATAAATATTTACTTCAATAAATATTTTATTTACCATGGTTAAAGGGGTAAATCCCATAAATAAGGTTAAAAAAATAATATTATAAAAATATTAAATTACCTTAAAACATGTCCTAACCCTATTGGATGATACATTTCCGACCATGGTTATTCTATTCCTAAAAATAGAAGGTTTTTTCCAAACGGCTTAAATACTATTATATATTTCATTAATGAACCATTTGGGGTTCTCTTTGAAGTTTATAGTAAGTTTATTAACCATATAATATACAAATACAAAGAGACATGGTAAATGTCATACTATTTAACTAACAGTTAAATCTAAAATTTAAGGTTATTATAGTGACCCAAACCTGTCTAAAACCTATTGGTTTAGTATTTTTCGACCCATCACCACCTTATCCTTTAAATAGTTCATTTTGGATCCATTAGAAACTGAAAATGGTTTTATTATAAAATAATATTTCAATATTTTCCTAAGGTGCCCTCACCCCTCTTATAAAAGGTCACTTCCACTTCTCTCAAATTCACACCTCCAAATCCATTTGGCTCATCCAAAACCTACCCAAATATCCTCCCAACTATCCTTCCGTCATCCTAGAGGCATTCCTTCAGTCATAAAGCCAACCTAAGGAGCCCTTTTGATCAAATAAAAAGGAAGAACCTGAAGAGGATGTAATGATTTCACCACCCTTTTTCAAGTTCTTTTCTTCTTCCACTTACTCTATATTTTTTTATTACCATACAAAAATAATAACTCTAGTACCTTATATATATTGTGATGTTATTATAAATATGGCACAACCATATTCATTATTCTATCCATACTATGAATGATAATGTCACCATGCATGTGTATGAATGGATTACCGTCTCCACGTGGCATTATGCATTCCATCATTATGAAAGTGGCTATTGATATTGCATGTGATTATTCGACTAGTAGAATATCCATGTGAATGAGTAAATGGAATTATTTTATCATGTCTTTTCCATATTATGCTGAAGTTTAAGTTTAAAAGCCTTTTTTGTCTTATACATTTCCTTAAATGTTTAAGAATATTTATGAATGGTTATGCTATATTTTTATCCTTACTGATCATCTGAGCTCACCACTTTCTATATTTTAATTTTCCCAGGATTCTAAATGTGTATTATGATTGATAAGAAGGGTTAATATTCGGGATTAATGGCATTCTCAAAGGACCATTTATGTTGTGTTTTATTTTCTAATGTGTAATGTGATGTTCTTATATGTAATCTATTTTCCATGAATACTAAACAGATCGGTCTTTAGGGACATGATTCCTTATATCCTGCCAATGTTTTTTAATAATGCCCTTACTCTAGGTAACTGGGGGCGGGGTGTTATAGTTGGTATAAGATGAAGTTTAGAAATAACCTTAGAAACTAGATTTAGAAAAAAAAACTCTTATTAAAGAGAACTACCCTAAGATAGACTTTGAGGATAAGTATTGAAGAACTTCTTAGAATTTTGGTACTGTCGAAATTTTGTGAGTTAAACAAGCAATACATCCCTGTCTGGATACGAGTAGGTAGAGGCAGCTTTGGCATAGATGTACCTAGGGGTAAAACCCAAAATTACCTCTTTGAGCTAGACTCGAACAGGAACTGGTGCATGAAAACAGGCCTTGCTTCACTCTTGGTTATGACACTCTCGGGGGATATGCTTAGGATAATTCTCATTTTCTTTACAAACAACTATGAAGGGTTTATGAGTATATACCTCCTCAAAGAAAACATTTTTGTGATTATGGATTATATCCGTAAACTTTTCAATTTACATTAGGTATATTACATGTTTGGAATTATGAATTTCGATTCATAAACTGACCTAGTGTATTCCATTATTTAGAAATGGTGCCCAGTAGAAGGAATGAGAACTCCAGAAATATGTATGATCCAAAGAGTAAGAAGGTTCATATAATTCATGGAATTAAGCCAATATTTAGAAGGGAAATAGTCTCCCATGTATTCTCAACATATCAATAAATAATATCATTTTTAGTAAGATAAGTAAATAATTCTATGAGTCCTATGGATTTGAAGGGAAGCAAGAGAATAAAAGGATGGTAGAGAGAAAGATGGATAAATGGAAGAGGGGAAAGAGGATTTTTCCCATATGTGATAAATGTAGAAATAATCACCTTGGTAAATTCTTGAAGGAAATGGGAGTTTTTTATAAGTGTGGAGAAAAAGTACACCAAGTATGTGTTTTCAAGGGTAAGAAAAAGGTTACAAATGTAAAATGCTTCATCTGTAAGTCGTTGAGACACTATGCGAATCTGTGTCCCAATCATTAGAGTATACCACAAATGATGTTATTGGATAATAATCAGGTTATGATACTACCTCAGATGAAGAGGAATGACTAGTGTTATTATGTTGTTATTATAAAATTATTTCATTTCAGTGTTGTATCAAAATTATACTAGTTATATGAATTATGGAGATAAATAAGGATTTTACTATAGTACTATTTTATTGAGGATTTGAGATTATATGCTTCTAATAAAAGTTACATAATAGTAAGCTACACTTTTTGGAAAATACATGGTTGAAGTAAAGTTAATCCTTAATATGGTCCTAATAACGAGGTTGTGATTTTGGAATAAGAGATGGTTGATTTGGATAAAATATATTGGATATTCTTGACTTACTTGGAACTGATTAATAGTTTATTTATTTCATCATTGTTCAAATATTCCAAAAGTTTGGATATAAGGAATATATCTAGTATTATATAAAGGATAAGGGAGAATGAGTTTAATCAATAAGGTTTTATAGTAATTCAGGGTGTTACCATGTTTTTAAATAATATATGATGAAGGTGATCACATGTTATTACATGGAAAAAAAGATCTTCATTATGTTTAACTTCCTTATAAATTTGGACTGTGAGTTTAGATAGAAGTATTTTGGATAAGTCTAAAGGTTTAAATGGATTAAGTTTAAAATTGGATACTATTGTTAAGGTTATTCTTGAATTTTTTTTAAAAGGACAACATGCTGACCGTGTGACAATCCGTCATGTCAGACAAAGCTGCGGGAATCGAACCCAAAACCATAGTGCGATTGAGATTTATCACCTACCAATGGACTATGTGAATTCCCTGGATTGTATAATCTAGTATTTTTTAAAGGGTCTGATAGGTGAATTATAAATTCATTATTTTTGGAACCCTATACTATTATGATAAATAGAATATTTAAAAAAAAAATTGGAGTAAAAGATGTGTTTGTGGTTGAATTTTTTGAAGGATGAAACTCTACTTGTCAAGTATATATATATATATAATTTTTTTTCCTCTTGTTCTATGGGTAAATTAATTCTTAAACTTTAGGTAAGGGATCATAAAACCAAAAATGTGTTATCATAATACCTTATTTTTTTTGAACCGATGGTATTTTAAATCATCATAGATTGATGGATTTGAGGCCCTCAATTTTACATTTGTTTGTTATTGGTGACCTCAATCACTCCCTATAAATATTTATGTTTTTATTCCAATTATGTGTCTCTAATTTCCACCAATTTTCTTTTAATGAAGATCATAATTTGGTGGTGACACTTTCATTTCCCTTTTCCTCTTATTAAGACTAAATTTTATTAACCAAATTTCCGATGTGGGTTTTTCCACAAAGGTATTTTCTATTTTTAACCTTTTATTTTTTAAGAACAATTTCAAATTACGAGGAAGCAATTTATTGAAGTAGGGGAGAATGTAACACCCCAAGATTTCATAGTATGTTATTTTTTCAAAATATTTCAATAACTTTCACTACATGCAACACCGAGTTCAAGCGCACAACGACTTACCAAACTAGTCGTTCAAAAGTGGTTATAAATTGTATTAACTAAATTTTTAACTTTATATAATAATTATAATTTTAGAATCCATATTATGAGTTTCTTAGAAATTATGTAAGAAAAAATTAAATTTTTTAGATAAAAGAAGTATTTTTCAAAAAATGCAATTTTACAGCGTTTTACTAGAGAACCGTTTTTAAATAAAATATTTGAAACATTTATATATTCAATTTGACAAAATAAACTTCTTCTTAAGAATATAGACATAAAATTTAGTTTGTATAAATATTTGGTACTTTTCTGATAACTTTCATATTTTGATGAATAGGGAAAATTAAGAAATTTTAATTAAAAACAATTTTTGTAATCGAAATAATTAATACTGATAAATTATAAATTTGAGTATTTTAGAAGTATAATTAGATTATATTTATATAATTTAATACAATTTAGGTCATTATAATTAATTTAACATTAAAATTTTACATAAACAAGTGTCAATCTTTGGATAGTTATTATTTCATAAAAACGCGCTTTTTGTTTTGACGATAAGAATTAATTTTAAATTAATTTCTACCACTACTGTGTTTTGAATTTATAAAAATATAAATTCCATATTTATAATCAGGAGGTCCAAATTGTGTAAATAGGAAAATTTTATTTTTAGACATTAGAAATATTTACGTCAGTAAATATTTTATTTACCACGGTTAAAGGGGTAAATCTAGTAAATAAGGTTAAAAAATAATATTATAATAATATTAAATTACCCTAATACGTGTCCTAAACCTATTGGATGATACAGGTTTTACCTTGGTCATCCTATGATCTATTTTGGGACCCCATGGAGCCAAATGGGAATGATAATGATATTTTATATTAAATAATCTAAAGTAAAGACAAAAATAACAAAAGCAAATATCTTTTAGTAAAAAATTTTTTATATGAGGTTATATAATTGATCTATTCAACTATAAATAGTAATTAAAAATATAAAAATATTTCCTACCTCAGTATATTTTACTTATAAATTTTAAAAATAAAATATATATATTTATATATGACACAATAATGATACAGTATTTTCTTCATTAATGAAAAAAATCAAATAAATGTTATTATAAATACTAAAATAAATATAATTTAAAGTTTTTATTTCATAAAAAAAAATTATAGGTGACTATTACATGTTATGTTTTATTAAATTTATTTATTTTTAAGTAATTATGTTGTAAGGACTTTAACAAAAATCCATTAGTAAATAATGTCAAAATTGACGTAAAAGAGTTTTTAAAACCAAAATTATATTATTAATTGGTATTCTATTCCTAAAAATATATGGTTCAGAAAAAGGGCTTAAATATTATTATATATTTCATTAATGAACCACTTTGGTTTCTCTTAATGTTTATAGTATGTTTATTAACCATATAATATAAAAATACAAAGAGACATGGTAAATGTCAAACTATTTAACTAAGAGTTAAATATAAAAGATAAGGTTAATATGGTGACCCAAACCTGTATAAAACCAATTGGTTGAGTGTTTTTTGACCCATACCTACCTTATATTTTAAATAATTAATTTTTGATCCATTATAAACCGAAAATGGTTTTATTATAAAATAATATTTCAATCTTTTCATAAGGTTCCCCTCACCCCTCTTATAAAAGGCACTTCCCCTTATCTAAAATTAACACCTACAAAGCCATTTGGCTCGGCCAAACCCTACCCAAATATCCTACCAACTTTTCTAACTTAATCATAGAGGAATTAACTTGGTCATAAAACCAACCTAAAGAGACCTTTTGATCAAATAAAAAGGAAGAACCCGAAGTAGAGGTAATGATTTCACCAACCTCTTTCAAGTTCTTTTCTTCTTCCACTTACTCTTTCTTTGTTATTACCATACCAAAATAATA
Source organism: Viscum album (assembly GCA_963277665.1). NCBI lineage: Eukaryota > Viridiplantae > Streptophyta > Magnoliopsida > Santalales > Viscaceae > Viscum > Viscum album. The sequence continues at coordinate 1,115,382,444 of OY728147.1, forward strand.
ACTCCAGTAAATTATATATACTTTTATTTTATTATAAATATGGCACAACCATATTAATTATTCCATCCATCCTATGAATGATAATTTCACCATGCGTGCATACGTACGGCTTACCGTCACCACGATGTGGTGTAATTTGTTAGTCAACATTATGTTATTTGGATGGATATAATGATGAGTAATATGTATATAAAAAATGAAAATAACATGATAATGTCTCTATAAAATAAATATACCATCCAATTTCACACCTTTAAGGAAATGATATTGTCGCTCGTGCGTACGTACGAATTACCGTCTCCATGGCGTGATGAGATTCATTTCCACATTCACCATTCATAGACAATTATAAAAATATATATTACTAATATGTATGAAATATATGAAATAATAATTCTAATTTATATATATATATATATGTGTATTTATGTACTTATATATATCTTATTCACTTACTTCCGTTCTATACGATATGAAAATAGAAACAACCTTTATGCGTACGTACGTCCCACCGTCTCCATAAACGGTGTTTTCTGTTTCATATATCTATCTATTATAAATAATTATATTCTAAATATATATGATATATAAATCACGTTTTATATTCTATAATTATTTAAATCATGATCTAAATGATACGATCAATAATAAAAAGTTAAAATACTTACGATAAAGAAAGCAATTATTACCCGAAATGTTAATTTTACATAGAAATTATTATTAAATGGGTTGTATAAAGTCATAAATTATTCCATTATGATATCACAAATATTAATATGGTTATGGTGTAATTCAATAACATACTATAGTCTTTATATAAGAGGTTAAACGTAGCCTCGACTAAAGGAAAGTACAAGGTAAGGGTTAATTTCACAATCTCTTTATTATCTGAGGTTGTTTTTTTGTAAGTATCTACTGGGACATATTTATTATCCATGTCCATGTTTCATAATATAGTTTTCAAAGGGATTATTTTTTAGGTACTTTTTTACTAAAACATCATTTTAAATGTTTTAAATCTTTATTCTTCTAAATCATACTCATCAATGTCCGTGTTTTCAAAATAGTTTTTAAGGATTGATTTATATGGGAATGAATGATTTTTAATGTTAATTCCTTTAAAAAGTTTCAAATTGGTATGGGACACATTGATTAAAAAATGTATTTAAATGTCTTTTTTTCTAAATTGTGTGACTTTTAAATGTTTTTATGAAAATGGGATATTTCTCACAAAGAGTTTTACAAATCATTTTCATCTCTATCAACATCCTTTGATGGATTTTAAACTTGTTTGAAGTTGATTTATTATGAGGGAAATATTCCATATTATATTGAAGGTTTTGTGATATTTTTAACTGTGGATGTGTTATTTTTATACCATTCATGGTTTATGGATAATGTATTGACAATTTTTATGCTAGTTTTATTAAAAATGTTTATGTTATGTTGAAACATTTTCGTATGAGGAATGCATTGTACTTTGTAAGTGATGGGTGGAGCCCACTATAACTCCCCAATGCATCAGTTGGTCTCATGAGACAAACTAATGTCTTGGCACTAGGCCTTGACAAAATCTTATTTGTAGTCTTGGCACATGGTCTGGACTATGTGGTTATAAAGTCTGGGATTATGCATTCCATCATTATGAATGTGGATATTGTTATTGTGTGTGATTATTCGACTAAAAGAATATCCATGTGAATAAGTAAATGACATTATTTTATTTTATCTTTTCCATATTATGCTTAAGTTTATTTTTAAGAGGATTTTGTTTTTTCTTATACATTGCCTTAAATGTTTATTATTATTTATGAATGTTTCTGCTATATTGTTATCCTTACTGAGCATCTGAGCTCACCCCTTTTTAGGTTTTAATTTTCCCAGGATTTCAGGGAGAGTATTATGATTGATAATCAGGGTTAAGATTGGGGATTAACGGAATTATCAAAGGATCATTTATGTTGTTTTTTATTTTATAATGTGTAATGTAATGTTCTTGTATGTAATATATTTTCCAAGACTAGAAAACTGATCGGTCTTTCGGGACATGTTTCCTTGTATCATGCCAATGTTATTTAATAATTCACAGACTCTGGGTAACTGGGGTTGGGGTGCTACAACATTTACTATAACATTGATTGTTATCACAGGATCTCTTATTTTCAAAAATTAACTATGAAAAATAAAGTACAAATATTGTGGATAGTATATTTATCTAGTAAGCATATAATAAGGAAACTTTTCATAAAGAAGGATAACCTTTTAAATGATAATTATATCATAACATGTGATTCCCAATGTTTCAATTGAGTTTATCAATAGTGATATAATTATCCCTGTGGTTCTTTCTAATTTTTTATAACCCTAATACCCAAAGATAACTAGATCGTGATCTAATACCAACCATAGTTATCCTAGTCTTTTACACATATTATACATGATTTTAAGAATAATTGACCAAAAAATTGGAACCAAGGATCCTAAATTCTAGTCTAACAACCCAAGATTTACATAAATGGACATTAAATTACTTTTCAGGAATACTTAATACATGACACAAACAGATTCCCAAAGACAATATTTTTTCACTGCCTTTGGATACTAGAAAACATAAATAAAAAGTTCATAAAACATCTAAATCATCTCATACTTTATCCTTCATAACTAGACCCCATTATTGACACATATTACTCAATAACCTTATTCAAATACTGGGAGAAAAGAAACATGAAAAGGGGTGAGCGAAAATGCTCAGTAAGGGAAAGAATAGAAAATATCTTACAAAACATAAACATTAGAATGTAAAAACAAGAACAAAACGTTTGAAAAAAACATACCACATTTAACATATACCAAAATTTTGAGTCCATGAAATAAATCTTGGTAGTTTATAAGGAATAATTCATAATGGAATCATAGACCATGAGAAAATAGTATTAGAATAAAACATGTAATTATGACAAACAAAAAAGAACATAATATTACTTCTATAGTATCCAAGTAATTACTGACAAGACCATCATAGTGGAAAAATTCCATTATTGAACTGGGTTTACTTGTCATTCCAGTCAAGTATTATTAAACAAGATTTACCTTTAGTTATAGCTCTATATTACTGAACCAGATTTACTTTCAATTCCATTCATGTCAATCTCATTACAAATAAATCATTTCCTAATGGATTGGAGAAAAATATAGGTCCCGCCCATCTCATAATGAAATCATTCTTGCATGTGGCACAAAAACATAAATCATTCATCGTAGCATAACCCAAGAAATAAAATGTGTTTATTAAGCATAATTATATCATAACATAAACCATATAAAATATCATTCCATCATTAAAAAAATCAAATCATAATAATAATAGGGAGAGAAACAAAACCTTATTTAAAGAGCATTGTCTTAGATTTAAAATAATTTTGATAAAACACTTGAACTTAATTCAGGAGGAGAATATTCTCTCTTCTTCAGAAAAGTTTTCATTTCTCAAAATGTTGCACAATTTTAAAAGAAAATAATTTAATTGAAAATATAAGTGAAATCATGTAATTTAATCTTCATGGAAATAATGCATTATGAAGATGTAAAAATTTATTCATGTCATATAAGTTAAAAAAACATTCTTCTCGTACAGTTGCTGAAAAAGTAAAAAAGTACCACATATGGAAAATTAAAGAAAGATTACTTTCATACCTTTTAATTAAAATTTACAAATGGGTAAAATGTACTTTAAAAAATATTAGAATAATATTAATAATATTAATTATTTTGGAAACATGGATGTGAATGATAAATATACCCCAGTATATACTTATGAATAAACAATGTCAGATAATAATGATACTATAAAATTATCTATTACTATAGGTATGATATGCATCATATGTATCTAAAAAACCTATGTAATTATTTAAATAATGTTATTGAATTATTCCAAAATAATTTTAATTTTTATGATATCATATATTATCAAATTATAATTTGTTTTTAACAACATTTCATTGTCACCTGTTATAAAGATTTTAACTGCTATATGTTCTTATGCATGTTTTGTCAAATAAGTTCAACTTACAGTTATTAGGTTATAGTTATATCCTTTAAAGAATTATATTATTATAATATATATCATATTTATTCATTCCATTCATGTATATAATCATTATTTAATTACGATAATTTGGAATGAATCACATCGCATCGTGGAGACGGTAGGTCGTACGTACGCATGAGCGATGATATCATTCACTTAATGGTTAAATGGTATATAATTGGATGGTATCATAATTATAATGTTATATTAATTATTTACATCAATTATATTCATCATTATACCCATCAAAATTATGTATTTTGGAATAAAAAATTACTTCATAGCGTGGAGACTGTAAGTCGTACGTACGCACACATGGTAGTATTGTTATTCGTACGATGGATTAAAAAATGTATAGGGTTGTCCCATAATTATAATAAAATCTCAGAATTTATAATATAATGGATTTATTAATTTAGTATTGAAACAACAATGAATAGTAATTAGAAGAAGAAAATAATTTTTAAAGAGATGATAAAATAACTACCTCTTTTTCAAGTATCTCCTTTTGATTTGCCCAAAATGTCTCCATAGGATATATTTATTCCAAAAGTGAGACCTATAGAAGGAATGGATGAATTTTGGGAGCTTAATTTAGTATAATTTGGACGAGATAAGGGTATTGATAGGTGTGAGTAAGTGGGTAGATGTTGTGGCATCTTATAAGAGGGGGAGGGGATCATTAGGAATGTCCTGAAATATTATTTTATTACAAATTTATTTCCAACCCTTAATAGTTCTAAAGTGTTATATTTATAGAATAAGATTATTATGGGTATACATAGTCTCAACCAATAGGTTTTAAAATAGTTTAGGTTACAAAATTAACCTTATCATTTATCTTTAACCATTAGTTAAATAAATTAACACTTACCATGTGTTCTTGTACTTTCATACTATATGGTTAATATACTTACTATAAAATTCCAGGAAAACATCATGTGGATAATTAATGAAATTCATAAAATTATATAATTCATTTGTATGAATAATACATTTTTATTACTATTATATTATTTAATAAAATAGTATTCATTATAAAAACACATTTATGTCAACTTTGACACTATTTAGAAGTTGATTTTTTTTAAAGTCGTAACAATTTGATCACATAGAACCAAAAGAAAAAACTCAAAGATAATATGTTATATTCATCCATAAAATTAATTTATGGATCAAAAATTCCAAATTTAATTTATTTTAATATGTATAATATCATTTGTTTGAATATTTCATTAAAAAGGTAATCATTTCATCATCATTGTGTCATAAATAAATTTATTTATATACTATCTAAAAAATAAAAATAAAATACCATTATGTAGGAAATTTTTTTATATTTATAAATTATATTTATTTTTTAATATATATTTTAAATAAACTGAATTAAAATTGTTTTAGTGAGGAAATACATTTGTATGTTATATTTCCCTTTTCTTTAAATTAAAAATTATAAAAGGTCATTATCACACCCAAGTGGCTCCATGGGGTCCCAAAGTTGACCCAAATAAGTTCATGGTCAGATATATCTCATCCAATAGTATTAGGACACATTTTAGGGTTGTTTAATATTATTATAATATTACTTTTTACACATATTTACTTGATTAACCCTTTAACTATGGTAAATAAATATAATTATTGAAGTTACTATTCATAATGTCAAAAAATAAAGGGTACAAGTTTAAAAAAATTGGATATTCTAATTAAAAATATTGAATAAATATTTATGAATTCAAATCACATAAGTTGCATTAATTAAATCTAAAATTAATTAAAATGGCCAAAATATGAATAAATGATAAAATAATAATCCAATTACACTTTAAAAACAATTAAAAAGATAATCGGTCAATAAATATAAATTTGTTGAAAAGGCAGTTTTGAATTAAAAGGATATATTTTACACTATTAATTAAAATACGAATTTCATCAGAAAAATACCAATAATTCAACCAAGTTAAATTTTGATGTACATATTCCAATTAATATGTTTATTATGTCAAATAGAATGTATTAAATTATCAAAAACTAGATTTAAAAAGGGTTCACCATCAAAAGGATGTAAAACTATGTTTTTTGAAAAATTCTTCTTTTAACTGAAAAAATGAATTTGTCCTTATACCATATCTATAAAACATATAAGATGAATTTAAAACATTACACTGAATATATTACATCTATATTTCACTAATAAAATCTTCAAAGAGTGATTTTATTATTTTATAGACTCAGTTATTTTCATTTAAATATATTTTTTAGAATGAAGTTAATATTATTCATACTTTCCATTATAATAACTAGGTTATAATATTTATTTATCACTTATACTTGGTATTGGGTTAAAATAATTATATCAAAAGAACTTGAATTTTTTTAACACAATCCATGAATAGTTTTGTATATACTATAAGATTATACGGTGTTGCGTATAGTACAAGCTAATCTTGGTGTAGCATACAACACAAGGCAACAAAGAAATTAAAAATAATCTATGTCATAAAATCTTGGAGTGTTACATTCTACCCCCCTTAAAATGAATTTCTCCCTTGAAATTTGTTATAGTTATAAAAGGTTTACTACTTGAATTTTTCTTTCATAGAAACCCACATTGTAAAATGGAATACTAAAACATCATTTTAAAAAGGAAAGTTAGAAACATAATGGTTACCCAATGTAACTCATCACTGGGTTTCCACAGAAGATAAAATAGGTTGGAAGTGAAAACTTGGATATGGAAGAAAAATATAACCATCAAGTTCTGATATATAGTGATAGAGAAAAAGATTTTGAAAAAGTTAACAACCAGAAAGCCATAAGCCTTTAGTGATTTATGGGACCATATAATTCATCAGATAAAAAGTTACTAAGATAATATTTTTATTTTTCAAGATCATTTCCCTAAAGTTGAATAATTTTTCATGAGAATAAATAATTACATGATCTTGGTAAAATATCACCTTTTTTGTGCCTTGAAAAATTTCCAATTCATATCTTATTAAAATAAATGAGATTGAACTTTTCATTCAGGAAGTGTTAGTAGATCATGTGATAGATTGATAGGCCATTAAATCTATCTCAACAAAAAGGTTAGCACATGAAATCAAATATGTATATATCCACCTATAGTAAGATAGTAAATTAATATGATAAACTTCAACCAGAATATATCTTATACTATCCCTAAATGGTTGACATCACAATCCATCCAAAAACTAAAAACATAAACATTAGAAATATGTGAATAAATAGACTTAACATTTATCTCTCATATATCATAATTTAGTTCTTGGTTTTCACATTCCAAACATGTGAATACCTTAATCATGTATTCTCTTGAAACATGGCAGTAACATGAATTACCACATAGCCTTAGTGAGAACATTCATCCTATCAAAATTAACTATTTCCACACAACAAAAATACCAAAAAATATTTATACTCAAACTATGATATCAACTTTTCCTTATATCATTCACGAGGTAATTAATATTGTCAAACATCTCATTATATCTTTATCCCTTAATTATTCACATATCAGGTACTTTTCAAAAATATTTCAATCACTATTCATGGTTACTGTTACCATATACTTATAGAAAACCACAATGGACCAATACATAGAAATTACAATATTCTATAATAATATAAAAGAGATTATACAACATTATTTTATAATCCCATTACATAAACACGTAATCATTCCACCTCTTTGTTGTCATACTCAAAATCTTCAATTGTGATTGTATGTGATTTGACTTTGTCATTGGACTTCAGAGGTTATTGACATTGATAATCATCTATAACCTTTGGTTTATGTCATTGTTTATCATAATTCCTTATTTCCTTACACTCGTAGCATTAAAGTGTGGGTGGTGTGTTCTCTATTGTCCTTTCTCTATTCACATCATTAAAAAAATCATTAATTTGGCATTAAATTGAATAATGACTATCATTTATACACTAAAAACATTTTATAGTCCCTTTAATACAATATACACCATTCCTTATTCCACACATTGAGAATAAGGAAACATTTATCTTCATTACACAATTTTTTTGAAATTTTCCCTTAAACTCCATATTTTGTTTCTTTTCAAAACCATGAGATTGATATATAACACTAACTTCCATTTATACCTTGATAGAACAACTCACAATCTCTTCATAAATACTAAATTATCATATAGATAATTCCCATTGAATACTTGGTTTTAGGCCACTATAGAATCAATCAACTTTATTTCTGATTGAATGATAAAGCCAGAAGCATACCTTGTAATTCTTATAAAATTTTCCCCATATATAGAAATGGATTTATCTTCCTTTATCTTAATATCAAGGAACTATTTTTCCATATTTTTCTTGAATAATATGAGTAATGTACTTACTGAAAAATAAGTTATTGAAATCATCTCATTCCATGTACCCAATTTCATCTCTTTGCCTTATATTCTTGATTATATTCCACCACTGATATGCTTCACTTTCTAAACAGTAAATAGAAAAAATTACATTTTTCATGTTTAAAATAGTGAATGATGGAAAATATATTTATAATGGTATGTTTCCATTATTCATAAACAAGTGAATCAAAAGACCCACTGAAAGAAGGTTGACATTGCCTCATGAAGGACTCAACAAAATGTTATTCCCTTATCTTCTCATTTGGAAGTCTACAATGATTCATATCTTGTGTAAGTATTGAAATAATATTCTTTATTTCATATCCCATAACATTTGGTTGTTTATGAGGAAAATCATGGTATTTACCATTGAATTTATCAGTAACATGGTTCCTTCTAGTTTTATCCATTGTCTAAAACCAAAAAAGAATAGTGTGAGAGAGAAAATCGTACTAATAAAATAACACAATCCAGGGGGTAAATTAAATCTCTAACATCTTAGTTTTAATCTTAAGTTATTCATGATCATTAAATTAATTCTAGGATAGTAACTTATAGTTATACTTACCCTTTAGTACATCCACAGACATACCAAACAAATATCTCTTGGGATCTCACTAAAGTTTTCACATCCTAGTTTCCAATTGTTAACTAAACATTCACTATAATACGAACCCTAAAAACCCAATCTTAACGTACATGAATATTACATTACTTTTACAAAATACTTAATACATGACACAAATATATTCTCAATGAACATATTAGTTTAGTTCCTTTTGAATCTATAAAACATAAAAAAACTGTTTCCAAAAACATCTACATCATCTCATGATTTATCCTTCATAACTAGAACCACTTTTGAAATATCTTACATAATACCCTTCCTTAAATATTGAAGGAAAAGAAAAATGAAAAGGGGTGAGATTTAATTATCAGTAATGGTAATTATGGAAAATATGTTAAAAATCATAAACATTAGAATATAAAAAACATGAACATCACTTTTGAAAAAAAACATTCCACATTTAATATATAACAAAATCTTGAGTCATGAAATTAATCTTGGTAGTTCAAAAGCCAAAAATTGTAATAAAATTATTAACCATGAGAAAATATAATTGGAATGAAGCATGGAATTGTGGAAAAAATATAATCACATAATATGATTTCCAAAGTAGCTGGGGAATTGCATCCAAGACCATTATAGTGGACAAAGTCCATTACTGAACCATGTTTACTTGTCATTCCATCCATGTATTATTGAACAAGATTTACTTATCGTTCCAACCCTATATTACTGAATTGGATTTAATTTTCATCCCATTCATTTCTATCTCATGTGATATAAATATTTACCCAATGCATTATAGGGAGATATTTGTCCCATCCATCTCATAATTAAATCATTCTTACATGTGTCCCAAAAACATAAATCATTGATCATAACCTAAACCGAGAAATAAAATGGGTTTCTTAAACATCATTCTATCATAACATAATCCATAAAAAATATCCTTACATCATTAACATAATAAAATAATATTAATAATAGGGATATAAACATAACCCTATTTAAATATCATTGTCATAGTTGGAAAATAATTTGGATGAAACACTCGAACTTAATTGTTGAGGAAAATATCATTTCTACTTCAAAAATGTTATCTTTTCTCAAAATGTTGTGCAATTTTAAAAGAAAATAATTTATTTGAAAAAAACATGAAATTTAGTAAATGAGGCTTCATGGAAATAAGGCATTATGAAGACGTAAAAATTCATTCATGTTGTATAAGATAAAAAACATTTTTCTCATACTTTTTCCAGAAAAGTCAAAAAGTACCTTATATGGAAAACAAAAATAAAGATTAATTCCATAAAATTTACAAAAATTTACCAATGGGTAAAATTCAATTTAAAAATTAGTATAATAATAGAATTAATATTATATATTTAGGAAACATGGATGTGAATGATAAATATACACCAATAAATACCTACGAACAAACAATCTTGGATAATAATGAGATTGTAAAATTTTCACTTACTATAGGTTAGATATGTATAATATGTATCTAAACCTATTTTATATTGATTTAAATAATGATATTTAATTATTACATAATCATATTAATTTTTATGATATCATATATTATCATATTATCATTTTTTTATTAGTAACATCCCATTGTCACTCGTTATTCAGATATTAAATTCTTTATGTTCTTATGCATATTCTGTCAGATAAGTTCATATTAAACTTATTAAGTTATATTTATATCATTTATAGAATGATATTAGTATAATATATATAATATTTATTCATTCCATTCATGTATATAATCATGGTTTAATAAATATCATGTAGAATGAATCGGTTTGCATCATGGAGGCGGTAAGTCGTACGTACGCACGAGTGACAATATCATTCACTTAATGGTTAAATGGTGTGGAATTGGATGTTATATTAATTATAATGACTAATTATAATGTTATATTCATTATTTAAATCTATTATAATCATTATTATACCCATCTAAATTATGTATTGTTGAATAACAAATTACACCACAGAGTGGAGATGGTATGCCGTATGTACACACGTATGGTGATATTGTTATTTTTATAATGAATAAAATGAGGTATAAGGTTGTCCCATAATTATAATGACCTATAAGAATTTATAACATAATATATTTATTACTTTAGTATGGAAACAACATAATAATACTATGTATAATAAGAAAAGAATTTTGAATAAGGTGATAAAACAATTTCCACATTCTCAAGTATCTCATTTTGATTTGCACAAAATGTAAACATAGGATGGATTTATGCACAAAGTGTGGCCTCTATGAGGAATGGAAGTGTTGGGATATTATTTGAGTAGAATTTGGATGATCCAGGTGGCTTGAGAGGTGTGAGTAAGTTGGTAGATGTGGTGGCCTTTTATAAGAGGGAGGAGGGGAACTTTAGGAATGTCTTGAAATATTATTTTATTATAAATTTATTTTTGAATTATAAGAGCTAAAATGTGATATATTTCTAGGATAATATAAGTAAGGGTATAAATAATCTTAAATAAAATGTTTTATATAAGTTTATTTCAAAAGATTTACCTAATAATTTATCTTTAACCCTTAGTTAAATAATTTAACTTGAACCTTGTCTTCTTATATTTTCATAATATATAGTCAATATAGTTAATATAAAATTCCAAGAGAAACTAAAGTGAATAATTAATGAAATTTGTAAAATTATATAATTAATTTGTGAAAATAATTGATTTATAGGACTATTATATCACTTAATAAAATAGTATTTGTTATAAAAAACTCATTTATGTCAATTTTGACACTATTTAGAAATTGATTTTTGTTAAAGTAATAAAAACCAGATTCATTCAAACCAAAAGAAATAAATCCAATATAATATTTCATATTCATCCATAAAATTAGTTTATGGAAACAAAATTTTAAAATTACATTTATTTTAATATTTATAATATCATTTATTTGAGAATTTCTTTAATAAGGTAATCATTTCATCATCATTGTGTCATAAATAAATTTATTTATTTAATGTATAAAAAATATAAATAAAATATCATGATATAGGAAATTATTTCAGAGTTATAATTAATATATATAGTCTAATATATCATTTATATAAACAAAATTAAAAAAAATTAGGAGATACATGTTTTTGTGATATTTCCCTTTTCTTTAAATTAAAAAATGTAAAAGGTCATTTTCACACCCATGTGGCTCCATGGGGTCCTAAAATAGACCCAGGTATTCAAATGGTTGTCCAAATCTCATAAAATATAATTACTACACATGTTAGGGTTGTTTTATATTATTATAATATTAGTTTTTACCCTTATTTACCTAATTAACCCTTTAACAATGGTAAATAAAAATAATTACTGAAGTTACAATTCATAATGTCCCAAAATAAAAGGTACCTATTTAAAAAATTTGTACCTTATGATTAAAAATTTGGAATAAATTTTTCCAAATTCAAAACACAGAAGTTTCATTAAATAATTTAAAATTAAATCACATTGTCAAAACCAAAAAGCAAGTTTTTAAGATGTAAAAACTGTCAAAATATTGAATTATGTTTATGTCCAATTTAAATGTAAAATTACAAACAATAACCAAAATTGTATTAAATGATAAAAATATAATAAAATTAAATTCTAAAACCAATTAAAAAGTTAATCTATCTATATAAATAAATTAGAAGAAATGGATGTTTATAATTAAATAGTAGAAGTTTTCACAATTCGTTAAAATATGAATTTAATTAGAAAAATACCAAAATTTCAACCAAGAAAACTTTTGACATCCCACTTCAAAATAAGAAGTTTATTATGTCAAATATAACATATAATATTGTCAAAAACAATATTAAAAAATGTTTCTCCATCAAAAGGTGGGGAAATTGTATTTTTTTGAAAAATACTTCTTTTATCGGAAAAAATGAATTTGTTCTTATTTCATATCTAGATAACATATAAGATGAATTTAAAACATTAAATTGAATATATTACATACATATATATATAAATAATAAAATCCATAAATAGTGATTTTACTATTTTATAGACCCACTTATATTCATTTAAATAGTTTGTTTAGAAGGAAGTTAATATTATTCATACCCATGATTATAATAACATAGTTATAATATTTAGTTATCAGTTATACATGGCCTTTCTAGAAATGAATTATATCAAAAGAACATGAAATTGTGTGTAAAAAAAGACAATAATAGTGTTGTGTATACTTTAAGCTAATACAGTGTTGCGTATAGTGAAATCTAATCTTAGTGTAGTTTATAAAACAATATATCAATGAAATTAAAAATAATATATCTCATAAAATATCATGTTGTTACATCTAGTGTGTTTGGAAAACTAGGTTTAAAATTAGAAAGCATGAAACCAAAATAAAAAATATTAAATTTCCATAATTAGATCCTAACTTCTTTTGAAATATTTCAACTAAAAAGGATAACTTGGGTAACACATGAGCAAAGGGATGAGATAAAATTCTCTATATCGGAATCAACATAGGAATAAATCAGAGCACATGAGTTAGAAGGCATAACAAAATGACATAAAAATGAATGGAACATGAATAAAAATATGAAATCATAACATATAGAACATGGGATCATTTGAACATATAAACATAGGAATTTGGAATAAATATATAACATAACATAAATATGTGTCAAGGATAACTGGCAGGGCAATATCACATGGTGGAAAAATCCCCATAATGAATTAGGTTTACTCCTTAATCTTATACATGAAGCATTATGAGACTAAAAATTACATGATGAATTGTATAACAATCTGGGTAAACCCATCATAAAATGTTCATTTATATGTGTTCCACATGAGGATTCTAACATAAGAAGTAAAAAAAGGGGTTACCCAATGAATGGAATGGGCATCATAATCATGTCATAATGAATACCCAAAGGGAATATCATAATGGTGTCCATAAAATAATGGATTTAAATCATTTTTGTAAATTAATAAGGGTAAATAAACATATATAATAATAAACTATGTCCACATTAATTTAAAACAAGTAAAAAATAGTGTTTAATAAACTATATAAATGTGCCACTTATGTACAGTTTATGGGAAAATATTAATGAAACTTTAAAAAAGAAAAAAGAATAATTGTTATTATAAAATCATAAAATAACTAAGTTATTTTTTCCTAATTAAATGTCTGATTTTATAAAAACCATGGGGCCTTAATACATATTATTTATTATACTTGAAAATGGGTAAAAAAAAAGTGAGAATATTTTTTTAATCAGGCTTGCTTATCATGATGAATTGAAAAGGTAACCTTTTTAAACATGTATTTCACTATCAAAGATGGTTGATTTTATTTAGATACATAATTTTGGAAAATATAAATAGAACATAGAATAATTATATAATAATAATTAATAAATACATTGGTTTAAGGAGATATAAATAATAAACCAAAGGAAATTTTGAGGTTCAGAGAGATCACTTACCTTTTGTCTAAATGTTTTGTCCACTTGTACTTAATGTTTTGTATAATAAAATTTTATTCATTAATAATATAATTAAAGACATTTTAAATATATATTTTATTTATTATAATTTAAATATTTTACTTTATGGCCATTTGAATGAGTTATAATTTGTAATTTAATTATTTTGACAGAATTCATTCTATGGTTTTATGGTTGGATCCCTTGGGTATAATTATGGGTGTTCTTTTCAAATGGAATAAAAATAATAGAAGTAGAATGAAATGGTATTAATAAACATTTATAATTTTAAGTTACCCCATAAATAATTATTTATAATTTTTGGATGATTCATTAGATAAAATTTAAATGAAAAAGGAATAGTTTATTTTGGTGGGTTTTAAGACCATCACAAACAAGTATTATTTTATTTCATATTATGTTTTTATTTATTAGTTTAAAACATAAAATATGATAAAATAAACATATTATAATATTTTTTACCATAAGACTGGTTTTATGACTCTTCTTTAAGGCGATAATGAAAAAATAATTCTTATTTTTTGTGATGGTGGTGAATCGACACATCATGCACAATGTTTTCATTTTTAAGTTATAAGTGAGGATAGGATATTTGATGATGGATAATCCATTTAAAATTACAATTATAGTATATTTATAGTACTATATTCACCATGTCACTTTATATAGGGGAGGGGAGGGGAGGAAACAAAGAAAAAGAAATTAAAAGAGAAAGAGAAAGGATTTTACCTCTTGAATATAATCCCCTTGGGAACATTTTTAGGGCACTTGAAATTGGTCTTTTGGTGAGACCAGAAAAAAAAGATGTGGGTAAGAGTCTTGGGATACTAATTGGGTAGAATATTATTAATAACAAAATCTTATAAGGTGTGATGAGAAGTGTTTTTGTGGGGTGGTGTTTATAGAGGGTACGGGTGTTTTTTTATTATTGTATTCATTTGTTTATTATTTTTCCTCAATACTATCAATAGTGTTGATTACAATGAATAAATACAGTGACTAGAGAATTTTACTTTTAGATAATGGGAAATTATATCATCCATGACTCAAACACGACTCAAAAATTCATGAATTAGCTTATAATGTTAAATAATGTAAATTATAGTATTTCATTATTAACCAAAAATTCAAATATTTTAGAAAAAAATAAAAAAAAATTAGCCCCAACCATTTTTCAATATGTAGATTTTAAAAATGGACTAAATTATTTGAAAATAATTTTCTAAATTTGATAAATTTAATTTTAATCAAAATATTCATTTATTCAAAAAATATTGATTTTAATATTAAAACTAATTTTATGATACTATTAAATGTTAATTAAGGTATCATAAAATTTTATTAAAATTATAATACAACAAAATTTTATCTATGAATCTAATTTAGGAAAAAAAATTAAAAAATTATATTAATTATAAAAATATAATTAACCATTTACGTTTCATAAAAATATCAACACTTAATTTATCATTTTTAAAAACATTATTTATTATTCCATGATATGAATATATCATATTTTTATTTACATGATACTTAAATTTTATTTTTACTTTCATCAGTGAGGTTACTATTCTAACAGTCATATTATTATTCCAAATGGTCACATTACTATTCCAATGGTCAGATTTCCAAAGGTCATAAGGGTTTAATGTCTGTTATAAATACCTCTTATTACATTCATCTATCACCTCAATTTTCTACCAAGTACATATATATATATACTTTCATATTTTAAATGAATATTTTACTATTAACATTACGTTTTATTTCAACTGATTTGTTTATGAGTGTGGTCATTCTAGTGGATTGAGCATATCCAAATTATCCTATTCTTATTATCTCATTTTTAATTTAGGATATAAATATAATATTTTGAATTATTATTGGTTTATTTTCAGACTAATTTATCATTCTTAATTTATAAGAATAATATTTTTTGGGTTTTCTAGGTAATGTATGTGCTTTATACTACATGAGATAATTATATGAAGGGAAATTTCATTGATAAAATTATAGGTCACTAAATGAAACCATCACTACCCATGGTCATACATACACACTCTAGGTAGATATATCAATGGTAACCCACTGGCATCCCTCTGGTGAAACTAATCAGAGGAACTCTACATGGATTCCTCAGTCTTAAACATGGTCTAGGGTCAACACCCGACACATGAGGACATAGAATCCCATGTAATCATAAATAGGGTAGCACAACATATCCTATTACTCAGTGTCTCTCCACATAGAAAAATACCATGATATGTCCCATGGCCCATGTCATTATCAATGATCACTTTGGTTTGGTCCATTCTCCCAATTGAGTCATGGTTTGTCTAAGGTTTGTACCCCTAGGCCTTGTCACAATAAATGAGAGAGGATAATTCATCCCTCCCTTTTCTCAATCAAGCATAAATGGATCAAAGTTCATAAAGGGTTCATCAAAGGCCTAAAAAACCTCAGATCACTATTCTATACTCACCTTTATCTTGGAGGCATCTTAATCCCCTATGCATGGGAACATAGGTCTCAGTTGGTTTGGTCTCACCTCTCAGGTGGTCTGGAGGCCACCTGGTATCATAGGGGTTCTGGACATAGACATCAACAGGTAAGGTATAAATCTAGATTGCTGGGGTTTTTCATGACCCATAATTCTTGACCCTTTTAGAAATTAAATTAAATTTAGTTAAAAAAATTCCACTTAATTAAATTAAACAGGAGCATCACCCTCTTGTCATACCTGATCACCCACATGCAACATAAACAAAAAAATAAGTCATAGGCATATTATGTGATAAGAATAATTTATAAACACATTTCAGATACATTTATTTAAGGTTTAATCAAACTTTTTTTGATAATACACTAGGTTTTGGTTTTTTTATAGAATATCGTAATTTAAGGCTCAATGGATGAATTAATGAAAATTAGAAGAAAAAAAAGATTAAAAAGTCGTGAAATGAGTTCACATAATCCATTCCTCATTCAAAATATTCCTATAGATCCACAATCCAACCCATGAGTTATTACATGATTTGAATCTATTACACAACATGTACACACATTACATGTTGTGAGATTTTAAAAACAGAAACACTGCTAAAAGTGAATCAAATATACGACATACATAATTTTCATGATGTGAAATGTTCAAGAACTCACCCCATCAAAGTTACAGGTTATGGATTTCACAAGACTGAATATTTTCTATAGGATATTGTGGATTTTAATTATATAATGTGAACCCTACATTAATTTTTTTCATAATTCAACGAATACTCTACTTAAAGTCATTAAATGATGTTAAGCCTTTATACATTGTGTAATTTTTGGGCCTATATATATTTCAGAATCTATACCACATATAAAGATCCTAGCATTTCATATATTTTCTCTCATTTATTATAATTTTTCTCCTATTTTTCTCTTTTAAACTAGTTTTAATTCATTCCTTTCCTTTTTTATCAAATACTTTTCATTGTTTATGGATCTATATCCATTTTTTCCTATTTCATTTTAACCTTCCTATTAGATTCCCACTTCGATACCAATCACCATTAAACTTAAAATATTGCATTATTTCATCATTGTTTCTTTATTCAAAGTATGTTTTTGACTGATTCTTACTTTTTTAAATTGTGGATTTCTTTTTTCTGAATAGTTCTATGATTATGCTAAGCATATTTCTAAAACCCTTTATTTTTAGTATCACCATCATGTTCATCTAATCCTATTAGGGTTAGGGGAAGAGAGTAGAGGTGCACTAAATCATAATGAATCTATAAATTGAAACTTGGTAACCCTATATATAGTAATTAGGATAATTTTTTTTTCTCTCATTCCATTGAAAAACTCTAACCATGGGGGTGTAATTGAAGGAACCTAACCTAAATGGAGTTTATAAGGCTATGACCATTAACTTGGGAAACATTATACCATATAAGATAATAATACTGCATCTAGGATGATAAATCTATTGAAAATAAGGTAAATTTTTAGCCTAGGTTGATCTTATTTGTTTGACCATTACTAATTGGGGACATTTTCACTACTTCGCAGCCTAATAAGTAAGTCTATCCCATGTTATAATTATTATTATCCTTCCCTAATAGCACTAAAATTGATCATGATCCCTTCTTTTTCATCTCATTTAAAACCAAGCTATGTAGTCTTTTATAAAACCCAACCTGATGAGTGAGTGTGAGGAATCCAATAATAGGGTTTGAATCGATAAGGTTCTCTACCTTCTAGAAGTTCTTGTGGGTTCAAAATTGCACTCTCACATTACTACACTATTGTAGTCAAGTGTAGTTTGGAATAGATATTTATAATCTGACAATTCCTATATTATTTAATAACATATTTTAGGTGCATCAAATTTTGGAACCATTTTTTGGGGACTATTATTTCCTAGGAATAATAGCCATTGGATCGATCCTTTAATTACCTCACACCCCATTTTTTTTCCTTTTCTCCCTTAATTTTTATCATTATTTCTTATAGATGGACTTTCATCCTACCTCTTTGATGTCTAGTGCATGAGAAAGTGTCCCCTCAATCATTCTTGGATCCGAGTTTCATAATAATTACTTCCTCTTGATCCTAATATTGATAGAATAATTCATGCACTTCGATGCTTTATAATGGATGAACGCACTGATCATGCACTACATCTCCATCCAAACCTCCAATATGTTCCCCATGAACATCTGGTATATCATCTAGCACTATGGGAGAACACTATCATTGCTTTCCTCATTCTGTCTATTAGTAGGGTTGAGACCAGCATTATGTTCCCTCTTATCTAGGAACAAACCTTAAAAATATATCATGAACTCTTCCACATGATCTAAAACATGGGGAAGTTTAGTGGGCTATAAAGTGAAGACCTCATGAGAACATATCAAATTTTTTAGAGGCTTATGATACCTTTCTCAACCAGGGTGTATCCTCTGATTCCATTAGATTACAATTATTCTCTTTATCTTTATGTGACCAAGAAAAAAAAAATTCCTAAAAATAAATCTCTCTAGTCAATAATGACTTGGAAAAATATAGACGAGAAATTATTAGACAGATATTTCCCACCTAGATAAAACTAGAAGCATACGAATGAGATTCAAAACCTTAGCCAGACAGAGAGATAATCATCTTTGGAGGTATGGGACTGATTCGATAAACTAACCTGTAAATTCCCACATCACAAAGTATATGTATAGATACAAATACAAATTTTTTATCAAGGACTCCATCTTGATAAACAAACTATAGTGTAAATCACTCTCAATGTTAGGATAATGATCAAGATGAAAGAAGTCAACATGGAACTTTTAGAAGAAGTCTCTCATAATATCAGTTTGTGGCAGAGAGATCAGAGACTGCATCTATGAGGAATACATAAATTGTAGGATATTATCCACCTCACCACCTAAGTATAACCTCTTATAAAATAATTAGAGTCATTTCAACTACCAACTACACCACCACCCCCTAAAACTCCTATTATATAGATTCACTCTTGCAATATGTGCAGAGGCCCTTACCCATTCCAAGACTATTGAAAAAATATATAGGAATCATAATCCCATGATTGTAATAACATAAACTACAATGAAAATATTAGCATTTCCAATAACCACATCAGTACCACCAATAATACTATCAATAGAGGCTAACTCAATATCCACATTAAACCACTCAGTAGTATTCTCAGCAAAGTAGTGGTCAGGAACCACAAAATAATTATGGTACACCAAGGTACCCATATCAACGTCCAAATCCTTGACCATAACAACAAATATCTCAACTACCTTTTCCACCTAGAGCTCAGTAGCAATTCCAACCCACTCCTCCTAGTCCATTAAAACAAGACCTGCCTCTACAATCTAATTTGGAATCCATACTCACCACTTTCATTCAAAAATAAAATCAGAGGATGACCACCAAATAGATGGAAATGAAAAACCCAAGGGATTAACTATAAAATATTGAGCACCAAATAACCAAATATCAAAGACCCTATTAGAACAATCATTGTGTATGTTGCCCAATAATATAGATACACAGCTAATAGAAGATGTGAACATTGGTGTTTTTAAGAGTGGGAAGGTACTATAGTTTCATATAAATTTATTAGGAGGTGGAAATATTAATGTAGAACCTAATAAATAAGTGACATTCATTAGTGGTCTCACCGAGGACTCATTAGTGATGTTGAAGGTGAGTTTATGAAAGTGACGCGTGTCAGGCTTGATGGTATAAGAGGGGTAACATGTGTAATTTTGTTTCAAATCTAAAATGGCTGGTGTGGTCCACGGGTTGGAATCAGTTTGAATTTTGAATTTCTATCTTGGGATGGTTTTGAATTATTTCTCTGAAATTGTAAGGTTTCCACTTAACCAAAAAGTGGGATATTTGAAAATACCAAAAAAAAGTGGATTTGGAGGAAGTGAAATTCATTAGTGAGGATCAAATGGAAAAATAGATGAATCTGTTCAGGAAACAAATATTGTTTCAAATTCAACTGAATTAGTTATGATACAAGGGAACCCAAAAGAGGAAGATGTTTATGTGTCACCACCATATTACAAACCACATCTCCATTTCACATAAAGAATGACTCAAGTCATTATTAAGGGGGAATATAATAATTTTCTATATATTTTTATGCAACTACACATCAACATTCCCTTCACAAAATCCATCACTCAAATTCTTTCCCATAAAAAATTTATAAACTAATTTATTTCCAATAAGAATAAAATAGAATACCTAATATTCATATACTTAAATTAATAGTAATATTTTATAGTTCATTGGAAGTTTGCACCTAATATGTGAAACCCTAGAAGTTTCTCTATTCCATGCACTATAGGAGCATTAAACTTTGGGAGAACCTTGTGTGATCATGGAATAATAATTGATACTATATCAATGAGAATATTATGAAAAAATGGATTAAAGAACTAAAGCCAACAAGAGTGGTACTAAAAATTTCACTTTGATCAGTAAAGTACCCTCAAGGACTTATGGATTTTAACTTAGTCAAAGTTGGAAAATTCATCTTTCATATGAATTTCACCATCTTAGACATGGAACAATGTAAAGAACCAAACATTTGTTAATGAAAATTCCTCTTGATCTAATTAAATGTATTATTATATATGATGGGTATATAACATATACACTTCCTTGGATTTATGTTTTTTTATTTTGAAATACCATTAAGAATTGTGACTGTTAATAATATAGTCGTTAAATAGCGATCAATTGATTAGTATAAATATAGGTCCTTAACAAATCCAATTTACTCATAAAAAGAAAGTGATGACCTCATCCTGTAGAATTTCCACATATGAAGCCCATTTATGGAAGCTCATAAAGGAGGTGGAATCACCGGGATTTACTCTTTAACAAGCCCATGCTGAGCTTCAACGCGTTAAGCTCAAGGGAAACTGCCTACAAAATAAGTGTAAGTAAATGGAGATTCTCACCTGATGAATTTTATCCAAGCAACCCCAATAGTCTATCACCATCATACACCTTACCCTTTATTCTTTTGCAGGTGTTATAAGGGGTTATAAAACTAGAACCTATTACTATGATTAAGTACATTATTTTTTTATAGAGAATATACATTCATTTTATTATTTTTTCTTTGTACATAGTTTTTAAATCAAAAATAAAAATTTTAGTCTCTTTTTATGAATTAATGGATTTTTGAATTAAATAATATTTTAATAAGAAATTTTCAGTATATTACTTTTTATTATATATAAATGACAATTTAATTTTTATGAATAAAATTGTGATTTTTATTAAGGTTTGAAACCTATTTTTGTCAAAAACCATGAATTTTTGATAAATGTCAGTTTTTATTTTAAAATTAAAAATTTACATATTTAAAAAAATATTTATATAAAATGAATATTATTCTTGGAATCGGTAAATCAAAATTATCGAACAATGAATTTTTCAAAATTTTATGTGAAAGTTGATTTTTTGGGTAAAAATTAAATACCGTTTAAATATATAATTGGTTTTATGACATAATAATGAACCAATAGTGATATAATAAAATACTATAAACATTATGCTCTCCCAATATATGTTTTACCATTAAAATAATGTTATTTTAGTTTTGTTTGATTTATTTCACAAATCTTAGTGGACCCTTCAAGACTTATAAAACATTTTAACTTTTTAAATTGATTTTTTTTCTGATTATGACTCACCTCCACATAAGAAAACCTAATATTTTTAGAAGATCATCTATTAACCTTATAAAATAATTTTTTCCACAACCATTTGAAAACAACCATGGGAAAAACCATGGTTTGGTTTGTGGTTTTGTTTAGTTTAATATGTCGTGGCCAAAACATAATTAATAAAGAATTCCCTCACTTTTCCTATATAAACCCACCCAAGCTCCCACATACTCTTCACTAAAAGACTTTGTAGTTTGACCAAACGCTTCCCTCCTCGGTCTATAATCCTAACAAGGTGTCCCAATCTCTCAATAATCCCCTGTCAAGCCACTCCTAATCCGTTGGGATCACACTTCCAAGTAAGAGATCCTCTATTTCCTTCCTTCTTCATTTATCCCCAAGTTTATTTATGTTTTTATGCCCATTTATTTTCCTTTAAAACTGTTGGGGTATGATTTATCACCTCCCCCATACTTCCCTCCTGATTTTTTAATGCTGAGAGACCTATTTATCTCCCATTAATTCCTTTCTTGTACAGTTGTTACCATGCCAAATTCTCGTAAGGGATTTCTTCCTTTCTCATTTTTGTCCAAATTTTATTATGTTATTATTCCCTTTTATTTTCAATTAAAAAGGTTGGGGCATGATTTATAACATCCTCCATACATCCCTCTATATGTTTTAATGATTAGAGACCCCATTCTCTCTCATTAATTCCTCCCTTGTACACCCGTTACCATACCGAAATTCTGTAAGGAATTTATATCTCCTCATTTACAGTCAAGCAATTATTTTGTATTATGAAACTAAAATTCAATTAATTATGTTGGTACATGTATCTATATGATCCCCTTACATTCAATTTCATGTATATATGATGAGACAACTATTTCTCTCCCATCAACCATTTTTATGAATTCTTATGTCATGTTGTTATGATGTCGAAATTGCATTGCGATTTTCCAAGACAAAGTCATTGTGTCGTGAATACCATGCCCATTTCTATATCAAGGGTATTAAACTTTATACACGTTTACTTATTGATTATAGAGTTTCATGTATTAATTTCACAGTCTTTTATCATGGAATAAATGATTATATTCAATGATTCCATGTTCAATGATCCATGTGGAACACTTATGCATGAAATGAAATTTTTAAGAAGGGTGCACCCTGATAGCTTTCTAATGAATTGGGTAAATATTTGTATCATGATACTTCATGAGACAATATATGTTAAGATAATCACGCTATATTGTGCCTTTATGTTCATGTTTCTCTTATTCTCCATTGATATTCCTATTTACTAACATATATTTTATTATTCATTTTATAACTTTTTACTCCCTTACTGAGATTTATAGCTCACCCTTTTTTATGCATTTCCTTAGGTTATCCCATGCAATGCTAATTATGAGGGAATTTAGTGGTCATGGAAGGGAAGTTTTAAATAAAAATGTTGTGTTTCCTGTTTTAAGTTGTTATGTAGTGTTCCTAATCCCCAAATACACTATACATCTTGATCTTCTATGTGGTATAAAGTGAATATTTTATGTAATAAATCATGTTTATGTGTGTAATGAAAAGTAGGGTTGTTATAGTTGGTATCAGAGGATAGGATTAGTTATTTCTTGGATTAGGTTTAGAAAACCCTAGTAAAGCCTTAGTGATAAGAATAAATATAATAAAAGCATTCCTAAATTTTGGTGAGTATTGAGTAATTGTTTTATTATGAAAATACACCCCTTTCTAGATATGAGCAAGTAGAGGTAGCTATGGCATAAATGTACCTAGGAGTGAAAACTCCAACAAGGAGTTTTGGGATGCACCCAGGGTATCGTAGTATATGACAATGGGCCTTGAAGTAGTTTTGGTTACGACGCTCCTATGGGATATGCTTTGGTAAACTCACAAGCTCAGTATAAACCATTGTTAAGGGATTAAAAAATTTCCCTAAGAATAAATGTTAGGAAGTATATAATAGATAACATATATTGAAGCCTATATGTTCATAAGTTTATGAAATAAAAGTTATTTATAAGTCATGTGTTTTTGTCCTTGGATTACCCTTTATGTGTTACCCCTAACATTCATTTTATTCCAACCAATGGTTAGTAATAGGAGGACTCGGGCTAATAACTGATGTGAAGAACAATGTGATGAATATTCTAATGATATTTACAATCTAATTGGAGTAGGAATCACAAACTTTTTAATAATACTCTCTCAGTTAACTCAAATTTTGAATAGAAACATGGTTCAAGAGGAACGTTCATCCCCCCCTAAAAAAGAACAAGTTGCAATCAAGAGCTTCATGAGAGAAAAGCCCTCCTAATTTTAATGGATCATATGATCCCTCATTCCCCAAAAAATGTATCAAATATATTGAAATGATGTTTTATATCCTTCAATGTTTTGACCAAGAGATGGATCTTCTGGCTGCATATCGTATGGAGGGTGAAGTCGGTCAATGGTGGACATTGGTAAAACATATCAAGAATGGGGAGGAGATCAAGGTGTTGGAATTGAAAGATCTCTAAAAATGTTTTTTGACAAATATTTTCCTTTCACCCACCAACTTATGATGGAAAGGGACTTCTTTTACCTCAAGAAAAAAGATAAAGAATCCTTTAGAATGTACTAGGAAAACATCACAAGGCATGCACAATACACCTCCAGCTTTGTCATTACCCCTGAATGCATGGTATTTGCTTCTTTGGTGTGTTGAAACCTAGCCTATATAAATCCCTGGATCTCTGTGACTTTGATAGCTATGATAAAATTGTATGATGTTCCCTCAAGATAAAAATTGAGAGTGGTGAATCTTAGGGTATCATGGGGATGAGAAACGTAAGGTGGAATTCAATTCTATTGTTATGATGGATAAATACAATGGTTTTAAGGAAATACGTGACCCCACTTTCCATAGGTGTGGAAAGAATCCCCCCTGAAAGTTTCCTGAAGGGGGAAAGGAAATGCTTTATGTGTGGAAGATAAGGAATCCTAGCCTTTAACTGCCGACAAAAAAACTGTGACTTTGATAAAGGAGAAGAACACTTCGCTCGACTCTTAACATGTTGTTCATTGATTCAACTACAAAGAACCAGGTCACCAGGAAAACCATTTCCCTAATAAACATGGTTTTCATAGTAAACCAACAATCTCCAAGGCCACAAGGGCAATTGTTTTACATCACTACCACCAAAGTGAACCCAGAAAATGTAGTGTTGATTGGCACTCTAATTGTTCATTCAATAATAGAAAACATACTTTTTGATTATGGTTTTATGCATTATTTTATATCACAAAAGTTTAGTAGAACAATCCCAACACCACAAAAAATCATGGAAGTAAATAGGTTGGTGAGTATGGAAAATGGTAAAATCATTAAAACCCATGAATATAACTCCTCCTCTATCACAATTTTTGGTACGAACATTCCAGTGAAAATTTTCATAATCTCTCTGGTGAAATTTGATGCAATTATAAACATGGACTGGCTATCCTTATGTTGATCCAGTATAAATTTTTGTGAGAAGGAAATCAATCTCTATATAGAGAATCGACCACTGATTCTATACAAGTTCAAGGAGGAGGGTGAATCATCTTTAGAACCATCATCTCAAGAATGAATATTACTGCCCTATGATCATGTGTATCTAGCTCAGAGGATTTATTATAAGGAAGAAACAATCCTTGAAGGCATGCCTATTATGAGGGAATTGATGAATTGATTCCCAATGAATTGCATGGTCTTCCTCCTAGAAGTGTTGTTGAATTATCAATTGACCTTATACCTAGTGAATTTCCAATATCCAAGACTTCGTATAGAATGGATATTGTGGATATTGAGGAGCTGATGAAACAACAACAACAAGAGAATATGGATAAAAGGTTTATACACCCAAGTTCTTCACTATGCGGTGCACGAGTCATATTCATCAAGAATAAGGATGGGTCTATACACCTTTGAAATTATTATTGTGAGCTCAAAAAAATCACGATAAAGAACAAGTATCCTCTGCAAAAAATTGATGATTTCTTCTGTCAGATATGTGGAACAAAATACTTCTCCAAAGTGGATTCGCAGTCAGAATATTACCAAGTAAGGGTGAAGAAGGAGGATATCCCCAAGACATCTTTTTGCACATGATATGGAAACTATGAATTCATAGTAATGCCTTTCAGACTCACTAATGCTCCAGTATTCTTCACGGACTTGATGAATAGAGTCTTTAGATATTGCATCGACATATTTGTGGTAGTATTTATAGATGATATTCTAATATATTCTAAAACCAAGGAGGGGAATTAGGAGAATCTAAAACTATACTAGAGACCTTTCAAATGGAGAATATCTATGAAAAGTACAACAAGTGTGAGTTCTGGTTAAATGAGTTCTAATTCTTGGGTCATATTATTACAAGCAATGTGATATCTATGGATTCCTCCAAGATTGATGCAATTGAGGGATGTACGAGGCCAACATCGATGACATATATCCATAGATTCCTAGGGTTAGCTGGATATTATTGCTGATTTGTGACAAATTTCACAAAATTTTCCAACCGTCTTACCAAGATAACACGTAAGGAAGTAAAGTTTTCATAGATTAATGAATTAAAAGATGTTTTCAAGGAGTTGAAAAGGAGGATTATCACTGTGCCCATACTCACACTACCTACAAGTGGAGAAATTTTTGTCATATTTAGTAATTCTTCGAATAAGGGCATGGGTTGTGTGTTGATGATAAATGAAAAATTCATTGCATATTCTTCACAGAAATTGAAAGTTCATGAGAAAAACAATCCAACACATAATTTGGAGGTGGCTGTAGTGATGATCACCTTAAAAATTTGGAAGCATTTCCTCTTTGGGGAGAAATGTGAAATATATATGGACCACTGAAGCCTCAAGTATATATTCACAAAGAAACAATTAAACATGAACCAATAAAGATGGTTATAGATGATCAAAGACTATGACTGGTCAGTCCATTACCACCCTAGGAAAGTGAACAAGGTGGCAGATGAACTACGTAGAAAGGACCCAATGATTCTATAATTAATGGGAATTGAAAAGGATCCAATATTTTTAGATTTGATAAATATGGACATGGGAATCATAACAAAGCGAACATCATCAATACATTCAAAAATTATTTCTCAACCATCTCTTTTGGAAAGGTTAAAGTATGCTAAAAAGGATGATGTTGGAATTCAAAAAAAGGTGGGAACTATCTAGAATGTTAAATCCTTGGAGTTTAATGTCAATGAAGAAGTAATTGTGAGATTTTGGGTAAAGACTATGTGGTCCATCAAATCTGGAGTTAGAGAAGAAAATTTTGGATGATGTACATAGTTCAAATTTCTCCATTCACCCAAGAAACACAAATATGTATCGAAATATCTAAAACCATTATTGGTAGGATAACATGAATAACGGTATTTGTGATTATAAATCAAAGTGCTTGGTATGTCAGCAAGTGAAGGATGAGAGGTAGAATTCTGATGGGATGATGAAACCATTACCCATACCAGCATGGAAATGGTAGAACATCACCATGTAATTTTTCATTGGACTTCTAAATACATCCAAAGGAAACAATGATATCCTTATTGTTGTGGATCTTCTTACAAAAACTACACACCTCATTGTAACTCAGGAGGATTTCTCCCTGAATCAACTGGCACATATATACATTAGAGATGTGGTAAGGCTACATGAAGTACCACTTTCTATTGTATCCGAACAAGATTCAAGATTCACCTATATGCTTTGTAAGAGTCCTCAACATTCCTTGAATACTGATCTGAACTTCAGTACGTCTTATTATCCCCAAAATAATGGCCAATCTGAGCAGACTATCCAAATACTTGAGGACATGTTGAGATCATTCTCAATGGACTTCAAAGGAGGATGGGATCAACATCTCCCTCTAATTGAGTTCTCTTACAATAACAGTTTCCACTCAAGCATCCAAATGGATCCTTATAAAGACCTATATGGTAATAGGTGAATAACACTATCATTTTGGGATGATTATGGGGAGATAAAACTCCTAGGTTAGGAAATGGTCAAAAAAATGGTGGAGAAGGTTAAGACCATCCATAAGCACATTAAAGCTGCTCAGAGTTGACAAAAGAGCTATGCTAATAATCATTAATGAGACCTAGAGTTTGATGTCGGAGACTTGGTATTCCTTCATATATCATCGTGGAAGAGAGTTATCCGATTTGGGAATAAGGTAAATCCTAGTCCAAGGTACATTATACCTTTGGAGATCCTTGATCACATTAGAGTAGTGGCCAATCGACTTGCACTCCCACGAAACCTATCTCAAGTACATGATGTATTCCATGTATCACTCTTGATAAAGTAAATACCTCACCCATCACATGTACTCAATCTAGAGGTGGTACCATTGGATAATTACCTCTCCAATGAAGAGAATCCAGTGAAGATCGTAGATTGTAGAAACAAAGTTATAAAAAATAAGACAATGTCCTACGTCATGGTGTTCTGGAGAAACCACAAGTTTGAAGAGGAAATGTGGGAATTAGAGGAATTGATGAAGCAGAGTTACCCACATCTTTTTTAGTGTGGGAAAAAGAAATTATGATCGAATTTTCTTTGAAGGGGGGAACATTGTAACGACTGAAACTTTTATTAATGAAAATTTCTCTTGGTCTAATTAACTTTCTTATTATGTAAGATGGTTATATAAAATATTCACTTACTTTGTTTTATGTTTCTCAATTTCAAAATACCATTAATAATTGTGATCTTTGATAATATATATGTTAAGTTGTGATCACATGATTTGTATAAATATAGGTCTTTAAAAATCCAATTTACATAGAAAAAGGAAGTGATAGACTCATCTAATAGAATTTGTCCATACTAATCCCATTTTTCCGAGCTCAGAAAGGATGTGGTGTCACTGTTCTTTGCTTTTGACCAATCCAAAGATGATATTTATCACGTTAAGCTTGAGCAGAACCGTATACAGAAGAAGTGGATGTTAATAGAGATTAACACTCGAGCAATATTATCTGAGCCACCCCAAGAGTATGTCACCATCACAAACCATACCCTTTAGTCTTATGCATGTGTTATAATGATTTATATAACGAGACCCTAGTATTATGATTCTGTACATTATTTTTTATAGATAATATACATTCATTTTTTTTATTGTTACTTTGTAAATATTTTTCAAAGAAAAAAAAAATTAATTTTTAGTATATTTTAATGAATAAATGGATTTTTGAATTAAATAATATTTTAGTAAAATATTTTCACTAAATTAATTTTTATTGAATATAAATGACCATATAATTATTATTAATACAATTGTTATTTTTATTAAGGTTTGAAATATATTTTTTTCAAAACCCATGAATTTTCGATAAATGTCAGTTTTTATTTTAAAATTAAAAATTAACATATTTAGAACATTATTTGGATAAAATGAATATTATATTTGGAATCAAGACGTTGAAATTATCAAATGGTGAATTTTTCATAATTTTTTGAGACAGTCAAATTTTTGGGTAAAAATTAAATACCATTTACCTATATAATGTGTTATTGACATCATAATGTGCCAATTGTGATGTAATAAAATAATATAAGCATAAATTTAGATAAATATTTGTTTTACCATTAAAATAATGTAATTTTCAGTATTATGGATTTATTTTACAAAGCATTAGTAAACCTTTCATGAATTATAAAACATTTTAACTTTTTAAATTGATTTCCTTTAGAGTGTTACTCTCCTCCACATAAGAAAGCATAATATTTTAAGAATTTTGGAAATTTCCCTTATAAAATAATTTTTTACACTTCCATTTTTCAAAAACCATTGGTTGGTTTGTGGTTTTTTTAGTTTAATATGTGGTGTCCAAAACCTCAATAATAAATAATTTCCTCCCTTTTCCTATATAAACCCACCCAAGCTCCCACTTACTCTTCACTCAAAGCCTTGGGAGCTCCACCAAACACATCCTTAATTTCTCTATAATCCTTATAAGTCACCCCAAGCTCAAAATATTCTTTTATCAAGCCCATACCAAGCCTTTGGGATCACACTTCCATGTAAGGGATCCTCACTTTCCTTCTGTCCTTATTTATGTCCAAGTATCATTATATTTTTATGCACATTTATTTTCATTTAAAATTTTTGGGGTATGATTTATCACCTCTGTCATACTTCCCACCTTATTTTTGAATAATTATAGACCTATTTATCTCTCATTAATTTCTTTCGTGTACACCCGTTACCATGCCGAATTTCTCATAAGGGATTTCTTCCTTTCTCATTTTTGTCCAAATTTCATTTTACTGTTTTTACCTTTTATTTTTAATTACAAATTTTGTGGTATGATGTATTACCTCCCCATACATCCCTATATATTTTTGAATTATGAGAGACCCCTTTCTCTCTCATTAATTCCTCTCATGTACACCGGTTAACATGCCGAAATTCTGTAAGGAATTTCTCTCTCCTAATTTACATTCAAGCAATTATTTTATATTAAGAATCTAAAATTCCATTACATATATTGGTAAATGTATTTATATGACCCCATTAATTTCCATTTCTTATAAATATAATGATACACCCCTTTATCTCTCATCAACCATTTTTATGAATTCTTATGTCACACCCTTATGCTACCCAAATTGAACTACAATTTTCCAATCCAAAGTCATTATGTTGTGAATACCATGCCCATTTCTCTATCAAGGGTATTTACCTTTATGAATATTTACTTATTTATTATAGAGTTTCATGTATTAATTCCACAATCCTTTATCGTGGAATAAATGATGAACTTTAATGATTCCATGTCGTATGATCCATGTGCACACTTATGCAGGAAATGAAATGTTTAAGAAGGGTGCACCCTGATAGCGCTCTAATGAATTGGGTAAAGTTTAGTATCATGATACATAAAGTGTAATGAGGGTTTACTCATGAAAATTTATCTAAAACTAGGGTTTACTCATTCTATATGATAAATTATCCTTGGCTTAAGCTAATACCATGTTAAGTGTTGTTGCCACATTTCCATGTTATGATAATCATGCTATATTAGGGCTTTATGTTCACATTTCTCTTATTCGCCCATGATATTCCTATTTTATAACATGTATTTTATTTTTCTTTTTATGCCTTGTTTACTCCCTTACTGGTATTTATTTCTCACCCTTTTCTTATGCATGTCCTCTAGTTATCCAATATAATGCTATGTACGAGGGAATGTAGTGGTCATGTAAAGGATGTTTTCAATAAAGATGTTTTGTTTCATGTTTTACGTCGTTATGTAATGTTCCTAATCCCCAAATACATTAGACCTATAGATCTTCTATGTTTTATCAAGTGATGTTTTATAGAAATAAATCATGTTTAAGTGTATAATAAAAATAAGTTTTGTTATAAACAAGAATAAAACATTCTGATTATTCTTGGATGAACATTTATCACCACTAGGGTTAAGGGAGACTAATATTCAATGTTTGTGATGAATAAGTTTTTTTCAACTTACTGAAGGCTACCAAGAAAAGATATCACACATTTTCCTATCAATACATCTTTATTACTAATGATAGATACTATTTTATGACCATTGAGGATGAAAAAGCGTGTTTATCCCCCAATAAAGATAAAGGAAATAACCATGAAGACATGAACTAGACTGAACGTATTAAAAGTTAAACTATCCCACCATTTATACCATTGATTATCAAACCATTGGTGTTGAAATTTAAACCTCTACTGATCACTCTAAAGTTCTCATTCATAGAGACTGAAACTTCACTAACAGTCATCATTAGATTGAAAATGACTCAAATTAAAGAAGAAAAACTCATTGAAGTCCTTCAAATTTAAAAAAATGGTCAATTTATTGGGGGATTAGATGATATCAAAGATATTAGACCCATGACATGTACCAATAATATTTTTTTTAAGATGACGCTAAACTCAAATTCCAAAAACATAGGTGAATCACTCCCCCAATGATATAGGTGTTATATAAATAAATATTAAAACTTCAAGATGTTAGAAAAATTTATTCAATATTTTAAAAACAATTGGTTAGTATTCTATAAGTTATTCCAAAGAAAGGTGGATTAAAAGTTGTTAAAAATGATGAATATGAACTGATCTCAATCTGAACCACCACTCGATGGATATTATGCGTTGACTATAGAAACTTCAATATGGTAACTCAAAAATATCATTTTTTGTTACCTTTTATGGACTAAATGCTGGAGAGACTATATGGTCATGAATTTTTCTATTTTCTGGATGAATATTTAGGATAAAATTTAATATTTTTTGATCACTAAGACTACTCTAAAACTACATTTACATGTCCTTTTAAAACCTTCACCAACTAAAGAATGTCCTTCAAAATGTTTAACACACCAAATAATTTTCAATGGTTTAGGATAAAAATCTTTCATGATATGACATATGAATTTATGGATATGTTTATAGATATTTCCTATATTTATAGAAGATCCTTGTGTTATTGAGAAATTTAGAACTTTTCATACAATTCTATGAAAAATTCCTAGTATTAAACTATGAATAGTTCCAATTTATAGTCCAAGGAGGAATATTTCACCGGCTAAAAATCTCAAAAAATTTATGGAATTTGATCTAGGGAAAATTAATTTTATTAATGATTTACCAGATCCCACAATAGAAAAATACATAAAGAGTTTTATAGGCCATGTAGGATTCTATTGCCACTTTGTACAATACTTTGTGAAACAATTCCTCCCATTAAAATACCTATTATCAAATGAAACACATTTACATTTCACTAAATAACGTTGGAGGGATTTCAACACTTTAAATAATACCATGGTGGATTCTTTATCAACCATTTAAACGAATTGGGATAAGTTATTCAAGATGACTTGTGATGCTAGTGATTTCTTTATAGGTGATGTTCTTGGATAGCAGGTTAGACACATCATATATCCCATTTATTGTGTAATTAATACACTGAATGAGGATCATGTAAATTAAAAAACCATATAAAATTAACTAATATATTTTTTTATGTGTTTTAAAAAATTTGATCATACATCATTCTTTCCAAAGTGGTGGTCTATACTGATAATGATTCACTCAAATATCTACTAATTAAAAAGGATTCCAAACTGCATTTGATATAGTGGATCCTGCTACTGTAAGAGTTTGATATAGTCATCAAGTATACCAAATATACTAAGAACATCACTGTCGATTACTGGTCTAGACTCCAACTACCCTACATTGAGGTGTCACTCAAACAATTGAGGATTAATTCCTCATGGAAACATTGTTTTTTATAAATATGCAAGCACACACATTGTTTTATGATATATAAAATTTAATTTCCATGGGATTTCTCTACCCACACATCTCTTATAAAAAAAGTAAGAAGTTTCTAGTCGATTACTCACATTAATATATAGATGATTCACATCTATTTAAACATTGTGTATAAGGTTTAATGTCACAATTCATCCTTGAAGATGGAATAAAAAGTGTGAATGACATGTGTCACACGTCATTAGCTAGGGGGAATTGGGGACCAGAACACACCATGAAAAAAATCCTTTGGTGTGGGTTATTATGGACCATGATTCATCATGATTCAAGAAACTTCACTCAAATTTGTGATCTATTTAAATGAATTGGAACCATAGGAAAAATAAATTAAATGCCCAAAAATTCTATCCTAGAATTCAAAATCTTCAACGTGAGGGGAATCAAAATTATGGTGTTTTTCCCTAATTATCATGGGAAATCCTATATTATGGTTTGTGTGGACTACATTTCCAAATGGGTAAAAGTGGAGGCCACCACCCATGACACTGCAAAAGTAGTCATAAATATTTTAAAGAAAGATATTTTTTCAAATTTGGATTCCCCTGATTGGTCATTTTTTATCAAGGAACACATTTTTTCAGTAATTATTACAAATGATTGCTCATAAAATATGGAATAAAATATAATACTAGAACTCCCGACCATATCTTAACAAGAAGAAAAATTAAACTCTCTAGTAGGGAGATTAAAAAAATTCATAAAAAGATAGTGAAGACAAGTTAAAAACACTGATGTATTAAATTAGATGACACACTTTTGGTGTATCTCATAGTGTATAAAATTCCCTTTAGCACTACTAAATTCCACCGTATGTAGGTAAAGGATTTTCACCTACCAGTGGAATTAGAGCATTTCTCTTATTGGGCCATAAAAATTGAACATGGATGCTCAAAAATATAAAGAATTATGAATTCTATAGATATATGAACTTGAAGAAATTAACAAATATGCCTTTGAAAATAATATAATTGAGAAAGAAAATATAAATAAAAGGATTGACTAATGAATCATGTGTAAAATATTCACACTAGAAGATAAATTTCTACTATTCAATTCCTTATAAAAATTATTCCCTGGGAAACTAAAATCCTGATGGTCAGGTTATTTTGAGGTAATTAATGTTTTACCCTATGGGATGACTAAAATTCAAAAAACACATTAAAGTAAATGAAAAAAAGGATTAATATTTATCAAGAACCATTCTATAAATGGTGTTTTATTAATTTCAAATTCATTTAAACCAAAGCATATCTAGCTCTCTAAGTTAAATAAATCACTAATTATTAAGAAACCCAGACTATGGCCAATCTATTAGTTTAGTATTTAGGAATGTGTAGCGTCGTTGGATTATTTTTTACAGGACCTATCCTAAAAGGGGGACAAAATACCAAATACACATCATATATTCTTTACATGATCTGTACATTTTGGGAGTATAAAACATAAAAATAAAACACATTTTATTTTCACATCATTTATTAATTACAAAATTTGAAACATCAAGGTAACTTTAAAATGATGTGAACTCAAGCTTTATATCTTACTTCATATTTATTTTTCCTATCTGATATGCATCCCACCTCCTTCACCGAACATTGCTTCCCCTTTATCCATCCCTTTCCATCAGGTCTCCCTCCACCCTCCTACTCTAATCTCCTTCCATCATTTACATCTCTTCATTATTCCTCTCATTCGTCCATGGCCGAAACCAAAAATGACAACATAGGATCATAAAAAAGTGCACACGAACTTGATGGCCCACCTCCACCTAAGAGTTATGTACCATTTCCTACTCCAATGCATATAGAGCCTTATAATTTCACCCATGCCCCATACTCTTCTTCCCTTGATGCTTCTATGGGTTCGTAGTTGACATACAATGGTTTTTAGGGAACTACCCGGTTGTACCTACATCCATGCCTTCACTTCTTAGCACCCGATAATCTAGTCAGATTGGTTCATCTATAAAAAATTCCTATCAGGCCTAGCAAGCCCCTAGACCGTACTATGATTGAGAGGACCTAGTTTCACCAGTAGGAACTTGAAATCTTCATCTTGATTCACCTCTCCACCATTCCCTAGGTTCCCAAAGAGGCCCTAAGAGATATATTCCTTGATCTTTTATCGACATTTGAGTTTTACATTACCCATTTGTCCATCATACTCATAGGCAGGCCATGTGAGCTTATCCTTAGAGATTTAGATGATGGTCTTGACATTTATTCCACTGAATTCATCACCTACCCAGTTTTCGTGACCTTTCACCTTAATCCAGATGGGGAGGATATGGTATGGTGTTGGGATTTTATCACTAAGTAACCACATAGTGTTCATAATCCACATAGTATGAAGAGTACCCAGCTGTAGGGTGCCACCCTTCGGGTCATGCATCGGGCTCTAGCCTATGCCTGGATGGTATGAGGAGATGTACATGGAATTGCTTGCCAGATTGTGGTGATCATAGTTTCTTCCCCTATGGGAAGCCCTATTGTCAACATATAATGTCAGTGTTCCATGTATTATGATGCCCATGAGTGGAGGAACAGATGTACGCTGATGTGATGTGGATTTATTAAACATCTAAATCAACACCTCAACTTATTCAACACCGCTCATCCTCAAACATAATTCAGTAAAATATAATCCATCGTTCTTTTTATGATCCATAATATGAGGATGTAGTGGAAGATTATGGGGTGCTATTGGTGGTCACCCAAGTGCATTGAGGATGCAGATGAGGCTCCAGGTCATCATAACCCATACAATGATCCTACTCACAAAGTCCTTTTTCAAACTGAATCAGTCCCCCATACCCTTGCTACCACTCCCTCTACAACCACCCAAACCTTTTCCACTGATACCACTATAGCCCCTCCCCCTTTTTCTACTACCACACTACTACGTCCATCCACTTATTCACCTACCTCACAATTTATCACTAACATATAGATGATTATCTATTTCATATTGGGGAACTATAGGTAGATATGTCATGGTCTATATATCAGTTTCACTAACACTT
This sequence comes from Viscum album, assembly GCA_963277665.1. Lineage (NCBI taxonomy): Eukaryota > Viridiplantae > Streptophyta > Magnoliopsida > Santalales > Viscaceae > Viscum > Viscum album. The sequence continues at coordinate 1,115,419,648 of OY728147.1, forward strand.
ATCACTTCACCACCACTCCCCATCAACCAATCCCTTCCTCTTCCAACCAGATCACACCTTCTAACCCCCTTATATATCTATCCCCACCCCACCTCCATCCCATACATCCTACATATTGAGTTTATTAACACTGTCACCATGCAAGAGTTACTATCAACACAGGTCAGACAGCTCAAGGGAAATGCTATTACATCTACTACTGAGGTGACTCCGATTGATACAACAACTATATTTACAACCTTAGTACATATCATCACCTCACCCACTGCATTCTCAGTCTATTACACTACCATAACCACAATATCTATTATGGTGGTCGATCCTCTAGACTATGCCTACTTTGATGAGATATATTTGGAAGATATGTTTCACACCCCTACTACTTTGAGAGGGGACATCTAAATTAGAGATCAAGGAGCATGCCCCAAATGTTGGGTATTTTCCTTGTACCCCTCCCTTGAGGTACTCTTTCTTGCATATATTTTTTTATTAATTTTATTCCATTTTCAATGATGTATCATTTATCATATATATGTGTGTGTGTGTGTGATTCTTTTTTTTCCTGTATAACTTGCTGGATTATTTTCCTTTTTTCTTATTTATTACTTTTGCCATGTCTAGATCATTTAACTCATCTATAGTCATTAACATTCATGTTAAAACAATATCTACAATCATAAATCAGATGTATCATCATCTAGTGGAAGTTGAGCTCTAGCTTTAGGTACTCTATCTCTAGATCCATCCTCAACCGGAAGAACCTCCATGATGTGAACATCAACTGCAAATTCCATATAACCTTCATACTCCACTTATTTTTTAGGTTTTTAACCCCATCAAGTATCCCTATGAGCTTGATGATACATCCACTAGTTCCTATAGGAGGCAGAGTATCTCTGAGCTAATGGATGACACTAAATGATATTTTTTTCCATCTTTCTACCAAAAAATGTCATAGTTAGCGGCTTGTGTGAGGTAACCCATATTTTTTCATTTATTTTAGTTGTGTACTTAGGACAATTTTTCCCTTTTTAGAAATTTTTTATCCTTAGGTCATCCCAAACATCTGTATAGTCCATTAATGGATCCATGTGAGCTTTTTTCCCATACGATCAACAGAGTGAACAAAACTAATTTTCTTTTAACGTATTGGTTGACCCCTATGGACTAATGGTTTATCAAGTGTAGGTATTGTGTTTCTAACAATTTTTTCATGTTGAAATTTTTTTAATACATAATCCAACATGTCTCCCCATTGCATTACATTCACTCCAGGTATCTCTCGATTCCCTACATTTAATTCATAAATTAACCTTTAATTTTTTTCTATGAAATATTTGATATTTCTCCCACATCGTATTCTAGAACATTACAGACACTATAGAATTTTTAGTGTGGGAGAGTCTTGATTGAACTTTTCTTATCGATACACTTTTATTATTTCTTTTTTTAATATCCAATGAGACATTTTTAATTTAAAAAATGATTTAAACATGAAATCTCAATAAACCCATTTAAATAAGATAAAAATCTAGGTTGGATATTGTTTAAATCCATATTTTATTCAAGTTTATATTTTTAGCATGATTGCTGAGTTGAGTACATTAATTGTAATTCTAGATTCTTTAAATATATTTTGATTGACTTATTAATGGATACAATTCCCTAAGTGATTTACAGTTACTTTATATACTCCTATTCATAATATAATTATAGACCTACACTGTTATATTATTTTTTGAACATTTTTTTTGAGAGATACTTGGGGCATGTAAACCTATTAAAACTTGCATTGAGATATTTATGAGCCTATAATTGAGAAAATACACTATTAAAATGATTGAGGCAATATTTGATGATATATTTTTCTTAATAATGAACTTTATATCATTCTTTATTTATCCTATATTTTCCATGAATATCTTTTTTATGATGAATCCATTTCATGATTAGTATTCATTCATACCCTACTCTTAGTATGATGCCTTATTGTAATTTGATTAAGTGTGTTGGATTTATCACTACTGATGGACACATGATATTGATACTAAGGAGACATGTGGTGGAAGTTTCAACAGATTAGTATTATATGGTTTATGTTTACTTTGGGAAGTCTCTTTACTTACTCAGTTCCTTTAAAAAAAGAAATATAAAAAAATGGGTTGTGTTTTCGGAAGGTCAAAAATACCATTACCAGACCGATGAATCCTATAATGAATAATATGTGTTTAGGTGATGGATGTAAGGTCTTCTCTAGACACGCATTTTGAAAAATAAATATAATATAATATAATAAAGGAATATGGTGATTTCTTTATTCTATCTTGACATATTCATGGACCCACTTTTGACCTGTTTGGAGCAAGGAACCTTTTATCTAGTATAATTTACCTCATTTCATTCTTCAAAATTATCATGAATTATGGTTTAGATATTACCCTAATCTTTGAGATTTATTTTTATCACATTACAACTTGAACTCATCCCCATATATGTTTTAACATTATTATTGAAGCCATCATAGTTATTTTTTATTTTCTTTATGAGGTGGGGATGTTAGAAGCATTACATACTTATGGTTAGGAACATGTATTTAGGCTATGTTAATAACTACAGTTTTATTCTAACTTGAGTGATGATAGAAATTTTTATGAAGAAAATTGAAAATTTGGTATCGGTTCTAAGGAATAGTTATGGAATTGTATTTAAAGAAAAAAAGATTCTGGATAATGAACTAAACTATGAGTCATGAGTGATTTTCTCTAAAAGATTTATTTAGGGGGACATACCTTTTCTGCATGCACGTAGTTTTATTTTTTGGGTTTTAATTCCCATTTCCTATTTATAATTAATTTCATTTTGAATCCCTATTGAGATTATTTTTTCTTCTGGACAAGCATGTGTTCATATATGGGGGAATTTTATCAAACATGTTTACACATTTCGGATCCATTTATTTAATTTTTAGTCATTATTTATTCAATAATTCAATAGGTTTTTTTGTTTTTTTCACAAAAAAAATATGAATTTTGGAATCAAAGGTTGAAGTGATAAAAAATGGAAAAAAACATAATTTAAATTTCATGAATGTATTTTATGACATGAATTCCTCATTCAAAGAATGCCTATAAGGACACAAGATGTCACGACCTGTCCTTAGGGCCCATGTCGTGACTACCCCAATCCCACCTTCTATAGTCCAGGGGCTGGCGACTAGCACCAAAGGCGTAATTTACTAAGATGGGAAGGAATTTCCTTTATAAAAAGTAAACACACATAAACTGAGTACACATATAGAAGAAAAACACTAAGTAGAAACTGTATACAAAAGATGTGATGGAAATAAAAAGGGGTCGGAAATACAAGCCCAACAGTAAAGTACATGGAAAAGACAAAATTGATATAACTAAAAAGACAAATATCTAGAAGAGGTCTAGAAGCTCTGTGATCGTCCACCACGAATCCTACCTAAAGGGTAGGTACAGATAGCCTCCTTAGCATTCCACGTCCATCCGTCTCTTTTGGGTACCGACTCATCGTGAGGTCCACCTCCGGGTACTATCCAGTCCTTGTACACTCTGCCTCGGTCAGCGCTATCTGTCATCTGCATCCAACACAATGAGGTGCGGGCAAAGCCCATGCAGGGGTGAGTAAAAAGATACTCAGTAGGGACCTTGAGACCCTCAAGGTCTCAAAAAATCTAACAAGTATAAACCAAAAAGTATGGATTCAAAGAATAACCCATACTTAGTTATATGCCCATGCATATATCTAAGTTATCTAGTAACCCATCTCAATCACGGGGAAACACAAAAGTCATTGACTCTGCTCAAACCAGTATTTTCATAATCAAAACCATGGCTTCTGGAGAACTCATCCTCTGTCAAGAAAAGTGGTCATGTCACGACACCGAGAATCTTATCACAAACCTTGGACTGCTGAGGTACTCCTCCTCTGTTGAGTATCGCGGGTCTGCTGCCAACTACCAGGTGCTACTCCACTGCGGGTCTGCTGCCAACTACCAGTTGCTACTCCTCTGTGGGTCTGCCACCAAATACAAGGCACTCCCCCTAATATCCTGCAGAGGTACTCCTCCTTTCGAGTACCACAGGTCTTCCGCCAACTACCAGGCCCTCCTCTGTCATGGGTCTTCCGCCAACAACCAGGCTCTCCCCACTGGGCTAGTTGAATCGGTCAAGCAATCGTCAGGTCTGTCAGCTACTAGGTCTCTACACTCTGTATGGTCGTCACTGGAAGGATTCGCTCCCCGAGCTGCTGGGAAAAAATCCAACTATCGCAAAGTCTCATGAAAAAGTTTCTCAAAGGTCCACCTCATCATAGATATCTCAACGCAATAGACGGCGCATCAATCGGATGCCCGGACTGTAAGTTATTGGCATTTCCATACCAGGGGCCTGGTTAGTTTTTATGTTCAAACCAACCTGACCATACCCCAACTATGTCCAAATCTCAATTGGGGTATTCCAAAATCACTTTCTCGCTCAATGATTTCCGTCACTGTAGACGGTTCATCGATCGGACACCCGTATCCCAAGATATGGGAGAAAAGGTGTAAATAGGCCATAGCGGGTCCGGGTCCGGTACGACTCAGTTGGACCGACCCGACCCGGCCCGAGGCTGCCCATTCCGAGGTGCAGCCTGGCCCAAAGGCACGGCCCGGCTCATGGGGGCGGCCCGGCTGGCTGGCCGTGTGGCCCGACCGGCTGGCCGCGTGCGGGCTGGTCCTATGGCCCAGTCGGCGGGCCACGTGGCCCGACTTGCCACGCCATGGGGGGGGGGGGGGGGTGACATACCCCCCGTTGTCCGTAACGGAACTGGAGCCTACCACCGATTCAGGTAACTGCGGGACCCTTTGGGTCCTGCCTGTAGCGCGCACTGGCGGCTGGCTTATTCAGCCGCTGTCCCCAGTCCACCGCGACCTAAGGCTGTGGTCCTTCTCCAGTATGGCGCGACGATGTCGGGCCCCGCCTCTCCGCCGCGACCCGCCCTGGCTGCGGCTCATCTCCACCACGCGGCGCGACGGCGTCGCGCTACCTCTTCCATAGCCCGGACTAGCAACGACCCAAATTTCATTCACACAGAACAACAGTTCTGCATCTTTCCGGTGAACTGGTGGTCTTGCGCCGCTGGTTTCTTCGCGGCTGGCCCGACGTTGGCTATCGTTCACTGCTTCCGTCATCAACAACAAACAAGATTAAAGGGGGGAGGGTCAGGCCATGTTTTATTGGTTTGAACACTCCATTTTATGTTTTTAGAAATCGACATAACATATTCCAAAATATTTTACGACGTAGAATGGAAACAAAAGAACACAAACCCCTTCCTTTCTTGTCATTGATTGTTGATGAAGTCGTGGGATGGCGGCGTCGATTTGTCGACGTCAGGAAGCATCTAGGGTAGGAGACCAAGGAAGAAGTGTCGTCGGAGTTCTTCTCAGTCGGCTCCTTCCTTTTATCTAGTTGAAGAAGGAAGAATATGTTCAACGAAGTTCTTCGCGTTCTTCGCATACTTTGCATTCTTTGTTGGAAGAATGATTCTCCATTGACAGCTTTCTCCAAGGGTTCTCAAAGCTCTACCATGTTGCCAACCAAAAATAATAGAGGAAAAGTCTATTTTTTTGGCACAACAACACAAAGAGTTGTGTTTAATTAAATGAGACAAGTAATTTAATAAATTGGTGTGGAATGGATTCAAAATTTGAAAAGGGAAGGGGGAGAGTTAGAAATAAATTAAGAGAGGGTTGGCAAAATTATGGGGGAAGTCCAAGAGTTACAATGGGTTAAAGACGGTGTGGTCCCCATGTTAAATGTCTTCCCAAGGGAAGTTATGTGTGGGTGGGCCCGACCACTATAACCTCTCATCGGAGTTTATGGTGTGGTGGACCCCACCTCCAACCTCTACTTGGAGATTTTAACTGCCAAAATAAAAATAAACCACACTTATTTTTATTTAACTTTATTCTTAAAAAAACTAAAAACTAACTTCCATTCTCGCTAGAACGCAACTACGGTGAAGGTATCACTAAGAAATTACCAACTCTGTGAGTTCAATGGTGTCGTCGTATTTCAGTTCCGACCACTTGTTCAAAAGTTATAAAATCCTGCTCGTACGTTTACTGAACGTACCTGAACAAAACTTCCGAAATTGATTCTGGGTACACCGGGCCTCATAATCAGGTTCCATCAGAAACTGTGGACTCGTAAAATTTTCTTGTATTTAAGAAAAAAAAAATCCATGGATTTTCCGAGTCTTTACATTCTCCCTACCTCAAGGCATTACGTTCCCATAAGTTACAACTCGAACTAAGGGAACAAATGAGGGTACTGAGCACGCATCTGAGCCTCCCACTCTCATGTGCTCTCTTGGAGGTTTTTGTGATGCCAACAAACGCGCACCAAAGGAATTGACTATCCACATAGGACCCTCTCTTGTCTATCCTCGATCTCCACTAGGACCTCCATAAAATTCGCTCTGTCGTCGATGTCCAGCTCTCCATGATAGATGATGTGGGATGGGTCGTGCACGTATCTCCTCAGCTGAGATACGTGTAAGACTTCGTGCACCCAGTGTAGCTGAGATGGAAGATCTAAGTGGTAATCGACCTTGCATACTCTGTTGAGGACCTGGAAAGGTCCGATGAACCATGGAGATAACTTTCTGGCTCAGCAAAATCTCTACAAACCTTATTGAGGTGAGACCCGTATAAAGATGTTGTCGCCATCCTTAAACTCCATAGGACTTTGTATCCTATTAGCATATGACTTCTGTCTATTATGTGCATTCTTCATCTGCTCCTGGATGATCTGCACCTTTTCTGTGGTAGACCGTACCATCTCTGGTCCCAATAGTGCTGACTCCGCTGGGTCTGTCGAGTATAGTGGCAATCTGCAAGGCCGACTATACAAGGCCTCAAAAGGTTCCATACCTATGGTGGAGTGATAGTTGTTGTTGTAGGAAAACTCCAAAAAAGGTAGGTGATCCTCCCAGCTAAGACCGAAGTCGAGGACACATGTATGGAGCATGTCCTCAAGGGTCTGAATGGTCCTCTCAGTCTGACCATCTGTCTGAGGAAGGAAGGCGGTGCCCAGACGTAGCTGCGTCCCAAAAGCTTCCTACAACCCCTTCCATAGCAAGGAAGTAAACTGTGTGTCACATTCAGAGAAGATAGAAGAAGTTACTCCATGTAAACGCAGAATATCCTACATGTAGAGGCATCAAAAGATCTATGCTAAGCCCTTCTCTTTGATCGGTAAGAAGTGGGCCGACTTGGTGAGTTGGTTAATGATCACCCATATCGAGTCATGAATCCGGGATGTACACGGAATAACCATCATGAAATCCATGGATATCCCATCCGACTTACACTCTGGGACCTCTAAAGTCTGAACTAGGCTTGTTGGTACCTTGTGCTCTACCTTCACTTGCTCACAAGTGAGGCACCGTGAGACAAACTCTGCTACTGCCTTCTTCATACCTGGCCACCAGTGCTGTCATTTGAGGTCCTGGTACATATTCGCCACTTTTAGATGTAAGGATAAAGTGAAAGTGTGGGAATCCCTCAACACCTCCTCCTGAAGTGAAACTGGTACCATGGTACATCCTCTAAGGAGAATGACGTGCACCCCACCTTCAGAAAATCCATCATGTGTCTGCCTTGTGGATATCTAAGCACGTGGTGTCTCGCAGTCAGCGTCCTCATGTTGTGCCTCCCTAACTCACTGAAGAAGTGGAAGAGTGACTGTAAGAGACTAAAGATAGTTTGTTCCATCCATATCCATAAAGGAAACCTGTAAGGCAGCCAGCTGCTATGTTGCCTCTCCTAGCAGCTGAATGTCAGTCCTCCTGCTAAGAGCATCTGCAACAACGTTCCCCTTCCCAGGAGTATAGACTATATCGAAGTCATATTCCTAGAAGAACTCGAGCCATATTCGCTGTCTTAGGTTCAGGTCCTTCTGAGAGAAGATATTCCTAAGACTCTTGTGATCAGAGTACACGGTAAAATGTTCTCCCATCAGATAGTGTCACCACATCTTCAAGAAGAATACCAATGCTGCTAACTCCAGGTCATGAGTAGCATAGTTCTGCTCATGCTATCTCAACTGCTGAGAACTATACACAATCACTGCTCGCTCCTACATCAGGACACACACATGTCTAGTCCCTAATGCATCGCAGTAAACTACATACCCTATTCCTTCTTCTGGAAGCCTCACGATGGGGGAACTAGTCGGCCTCTGCCTCGGCTCCTGAAAGCTCTACTGGAATCTCTCCGACCATAAGAAGGGTTTTCCCTTCTTTGTCAAGGATGATAGTGGTGCTACAACTCTGGAGAAGTCTGGAAAGAATCTCCGATAGTACCCAACAAATCCCCGGAAACTCCGTACTTCCGTCACACTCTTGGGTGGATCCCAACAAGTACTGCTTCAATCTTCGCTAGATCCACTACAACTCCAGCCTTTGATATGACATGTCCTAGGAAGTCAACCTCTCAAATCCAAAACTGGAACATTGAGATCTTACCATAATTCTCTCGGAGTGTGTCTAGTACTACCTGTAAATGGTAGGCAGGCACCTCCTTAGTAGCCGAGTAGATCATAATGTTGTCGAGGAAGACTATGACAAAGAGATCAAGGTAAGGTTGGATGATCCTGTTCCTGAGGCTCATTAACACTGCTGTAGTGTTGGTTATGCCAAAGGGCATAACGAAAAACTATTAATGGTCTTACCGACACCTGAAGCCTGTTTTCTATACATCCTCGTCTCGAACTCTGAGCTGGTGATAGCCTAATCTGAGATCCATCTTCGAGAACCATCGTGCTCCCTTTAGCTGATCAAAGAGGTCATCAATCCTTGGAAATGGGTACTTGTTCTTCACCGTAACCTGGTTCAGGAGACGGTAGTCGACGTAGAGCCTTAAACTCCCATCCACCTTCTTGGAAAATAGAATCGGGGCTGCCTAGGGAGAAACACTGGTCCGGATGAATCCCTTCCCCTCCAAGTCCTCTAGCTATACCCTCAGCTCGCAAATCTCAGCTGGAGCCATCCGATATGCTGGAGTAGATATCGGTGTCGTCCCGGGGTATAAGTCTTTGTAGAAGTCCACCTCTCTGTGAGGAGATACTCCTGAGACATCGTTACGAAAAACATCTGCGTACTGGTCCACCACTATAGGATAAGTCGGACTCTCCACATCAACTACTCCCAAGGTAAGGTAAGCCAACTGGTGAGTGATTGGATACACCCTCCTCCGAGTAAGTTCGTCTTGTGCTGCAATGGTTCCCTTCTCACCGGTCAAAGTGGACCTGGTCCCATCTGTGCAGACACACCACACTTTGCGCCTAATACAGTCGATCTGAGCATGGTCTATAGATAACCAGTCCATACCCAAGATGACATCATAGGGCCTTGATGCCGCTACGGGGAGATCCCAGCCTAAAATCTCGCCTCCTGGAGTAATCTCACACTTCTGGAACCAGTGTGTAATCATCGAGTCTTCTCCTGTAGGAGTCTCTAGCCATAAGAATCGATCCAACGGCTCCGTCAGAAACTATGAGCTCTGAATTAGTGTAGTGGTAATGAAAGAATGACTGGCACATGTGTCTATAAGAACTATAGGTAAGGTGGAATAGACACAGATCGTACCTCCAATCATATCTGGATCACCATGGTCGTATGCCTCAGCTGACTAAAGTGAATCTCTCCCCTATCCACCCACTCCCTGCGGTCGGGGTGGACCTCCTGGTGGTGTTGGCGGTAGCACCTCGTAACGTCGACCACTGCCAGCTGCTCGACCAGCTGCTCTGCCACATCTACCTATGCCCTACGGACCAACTCGATCAAACCTTTGCCTCCATATAGGAGGTCCCTCAACTGTCTGGTGATCATTAGTATGGCGAGTTCGACAGTCACGTGCCATGTGACCAAGCACGCCGCATGAGTAACACTGTCTGCTCCTAGCATGTCTGGCTCTGTCTCCACTTTGGGTGCCCCACACAACCGATCCTAAGTCATACGGTTGTCCACCTGTTGGTTTGGTCCTCTTGGACCTCTGTGACAACTATCTACTACCAGCTGTAGAAGACTACACTGTGTGTCGACTAGTAGTAGGTCTCACTACTGGTGACTATTCAGCAAGGAAACTCTCTACCAGAAGGGCTCTCTCTAACACCCCCTCCTACATTGGGATGCTGAGGGACATCATTGAGGCTCTGATCTCTCGCCTGAGTCCCAGCATGAAGGTCCGGGCCCTAAGGAATGGGTCTCGTACCATATCAGTGATGTAGCACGAGAGGTCGGTGAACCTCGCTGATTACTGAACTACTGTCATGTTTCCCTACTTCAAATGAAGTAACTCATGTATCCTCACCACATGAAGGGTGGCTGGGAAAAAATCTACCCAGAATCGGCTCTCGAGGTATGCCCAGAGTAGAATCGCCTCGTCGTGGACTGGGAACATCAGGTTCCACCATCTGCCTACTGCTTCCTGAAAGAGGATGGTAGGAAATATCACCATAAAGTCTACTGGTGTCCCTAATTGCCTAAAGACTCTCGCCACAGCCTCCACCCAATCCTCAGCTTCCTGTGGGTCCGCCTATCCCTAGAACCTGGGTGGCCTCTAGCGATAGAACTCATGTAGCATGCTCAAGCATCATGCATCATCTACTAATGGGGCTGGTGGAATCGGTGGCCCAACGGGTGGTGGTACCACTGGTGCCTCCACTGGAAAGGGGACCTGCACTGAGGCCTCATTGCTCGGCGGGCTGTCAGTGCGTACAACTCTCGGGGCTCTAACTGGTTGTCTGTAGGGAGGCATCCTAAAAGGAATAGATGTGACACGGTAAAATGATTATACCTAGTGAGCTGACCTGGTTGAGATGAATTAAAGAAAAAGTTTTAAAACATACACACAATCAGTGTTTTCATGCACTAAGTCAAAAATCAGTAGTCAGGGTCCTGCTGTACGGATACGTCGGCAACCGCACCAACACTGGACTCCCTGAACTGAAAACCACACTCAGTACCCTTAACAATATTGTTTCATAGAAAAGAAATATCAAAGTCTTATGTTCTACAGTAGAACAGACTCCTCTGATACCAATTTGTCACAACCCGTCCTCGGGGCTCGTGCCGTGACTACCCCAAGCCCACCTTCCATAGGCCAGGGGCTGGTGACTTGTACCAAAGGAGTAATTTCCTAAGCTGGGAAGGAATTTCCTTTATAAAAAGTAAACACACATAAACTGAGTACAAAACTGGAAGCAAAACCCTAAGTAGAAACAACATACAAAAGACGTGCTGGAAAGAAAAAGGGACCGGAAATACAAGCCCATCAGTAAAGTACAAGGAAAAGAAAAAACTGGTACAACTAAAAAGAAAAATATCTAGAAGGTGTCTAGAAGATCCTGGATCATCCACCACAGATCCTACCTGAAGGGTAGGTACATATAGCCTCCTCAGCGCTCCATGTTCATCTGTCTCCTCTGGGTACAGACTCGTCATGTGGTCCTCCTCCGGGTACTGTCCAGTCCTCGTACACTCTACCTCGGTCAGTGATGTCCATCATCTGCATCCAACACAATGAGGTACAGGAAAATCCCATGCAGCTGTGAGTATAAAGATACTCATTAGGGAAACGAGACCGTCTATGTCTCACAAAATCCAACAAGGATAAACCACAAATTAAGGATTCAACGAATAACCCATATTTAGGTATATGCCCATACATATACCTAAGTTATCTAGTAACCCATATCAATCATGAGAAAACAAAAAATTCATTGACTCAGCTCAAACCAAGATTTTCATTATCCAAACCATGGATGTTGGAGAACTCCTCCTCTATCAATAATAGTGGGCATGTCACGACACCGAGCCACTTCTCACTAACCTTAGACTGCTGAGGTACTCTTCCTCTATTGAGTACCACGGGTTTGCTGCCAACTACCAGGCGCTACTTCGTTGCGTGTCTACTTCCAACTACTAGGCGCTACTCTGATGTGGGTCTGCACCAAATACCAGGCATTCCTCTACCATGGGTCTTCTTCCAACTACCAGGAACTCCTCCACCATGGTTCTACCACCAACTACCAGGCCCTCCCCACTAGGCTAGTCGAATCGGTCAAGCAGTCGTCAGTTCTGTCAGCTATTAGGTCTCCGCACTTTATCTGCTCATCACTGGAAGGATTCGCTCCTTGAGCTACTAGAAAAAACTCTAACTATCAGGAAGTCTCACGAAGACATATCTGAAAGGTCTACCTTATCATAGGGATCTCAACGCAATAGACAGCGCGTCAATCGGACGATGGTCTGTAAGTTATTGGCATTTCAATTCCAAGGGCCCGACTAGTTTTTAGGTTCAAACCAACCTGACCGTATCCCAACTATTTCCAACCCTCATGTGGGGTATTCCAAAAGAGCTGTCTTGCTCTAAGATTTCCATCGTCGTAGACAGTTCATCGATCAAACACCTGTAGGCCAAGATATGGGCAAAAAGGTGTAAATAGGCCATAGCAGGTCCGGGTCCGGTACGACTGAGTCGGACCGACCCGATCCGAGGGGTGGCCCAGCCCAAATGGGAGGTCTGACCCAAGTGGGTGGCCCGACCCAAGGAGGTTGTCCAGCCCGAGGCGGCCCGGTCCGAGGCGCGGCCCGACCCAAAGGCATGGCATGACCCGTGGGTAAGGCCCGACTTGCTGGCCGTGTGGCCCAACCGGCTGGCCGTGTGCAGGTCGGCCACGTGCGGTTCGACCGCGTGGCCCGGCCTGCTGGATGCGTGCATGCTGGCCGTGTGGCCCAGCCTTCTATCAACATCATGGGGGGAACCTCCCCCCCCACACCCCCCTCCCCCCCGTTGTCTGTAATAGAATCGGCGCCGGTTCAGGTTACCGCGGGACCCTTCGGGTCCTACCTGTAGCGCGCACCGGCGGCCGGCTCAACCGGCCGCCCTCCCCTGTCTGTAGCGGACTAAGGCTGTGGTCCTTCTCGAGCATGGTGTGACGGTGCCTCATCTAGCTTCTCCGCCATGGCCCGCCCTAGCCGCGGCCCAACATTCATCTGTGCGGAACGATGATACCGCGTCTTTCTGGTGACCCGACGGTCTTGCGTCGCTGGTTTCTTCACAGCCGGCCCGATGCTGGCCGCCGTTATTCGCTTCCATCATCAGCAATAAACAAGATCAAAGGGGGGAGGGTTGGGCCGTGTTTTAGCGGTCCGAATCCTACATGTTATTTTTTAAAAAATCATCATAACATATTCCAAAATATTATACAACGTAGAATGGAAACAAAACAACAAAAACCCTACCTCACTTGTCGTTGATCCTTGACGAAGTCACGGGATGGCGGTGTCGATTCGTCGACATCGGGAAGAGTCCAGGGTAGGAGACCTAGGAAGAAGAGTCGTCAACGTTCTTCGCGGTCGGATCCTTCCTTTGATCTAGTTGATGAATGAAGAAGATGTTCGACGACGTTCATTGCGTTCTTCATGTTCTTCACGTTCATCATTGGAAGAATGATTCTCCGTTGAGAGCTTTCTCCAAAGGTTCTCCAAGCTCTACAAAGTTTCCAAACAAAAAATAATAGTGGAAAATTCTATAATTTGTTGGAACAACAACACAAAGAGTTTTGTTTAATTAAATGAGACAACTCATTTAATTAATTGGGGTGGAATGGATTCAAAATTTTAAAAGGGGAGGGGGAGAGTTAGAAATAAATGAAGAGAGGATTGCAAGAATTATGGGGGAAGTCCATGAGTTACAAGGGGTTAAAGCCCATGTGGTCCCCACATTAAATATCATCCCAAGGGAGGTTATGTGCGGGTGGGCCCCACCACAATAACCTCTCAAGGGAGGTTATGGTGTGAGGTCCCCCACCTTCAATCTCCACTTGGAGATTTTAACCACCAAAATAAAAATAAGCCACACTTATTTTTATTTAACTTTATTCTTAAAAACTCCAAAAACTAACTTTCATTCTCACTAGAATGAAACTGCGGTGAAGGTCACACTAAGCAATTACCGATGCTGTGAGTTCAACAGTGGCCTCAGATTTCCGTTCCAAGAATCGATTCCAAAGTTATAAACTCCTGACCGTACGTTTACTGAACGTACCCGAACAAAACTTCATAAATTTATTCCGGATAAACTAGGCCTTGGAATCAAGCACCTTCAAAAAATAAGGACTCATAAAATTCTCGTGTATTTATGAAACAAATTTCCACAGAATTTCCGAGTCTTTACATAGGACAACCCATCAATACTAATATGACCTGGAGTTGTTAGATGATGTGTATATACATTACATGTTCAAAATTAGAATCCAATTGAAATTAAATCAAGTACATGAAGTGAAAAATTTATACAACATGACTTTTTCTAGATCTTACCCCATTAAAGACACAGGTCATGGATTTTGAAAGATATAATATTTCTCGAAGGATATTGTGGATCTAAATTACATGATGTGAACCCAACATTCACATCATGTAAAAGTAGTTATATAATCCAATTATATACATTAAGGTACAAAAATACATTACAGATATGTAATTTTCAAGATAATATATATTTGAGAACATTATGCATGTACAACAACCCCAGACCACCATATCTTCTTTCATTCCTTATAATTTTTATCCTATTTTTCTCTTCTAAACTACTTTCAATTCATTCCTTTCATTTTTTATTAAATAATTTTGATTTGTTATTGATATGCATCAGTTCTTTTCCAATTTTTTTTCTTCTTTATGTTTTGATACTCGTTTCGATACCAATCTCTATTTGAATTCAAAACATTCAATGTTTCTTCATTATTTCTTCATTAAAAGTAATTTTTTTATTGATTATTACTTATTTAAATTGTTAATTTTTTATTTATAAATTGTTTTATTATTATTCTAATAATTTTGTATAAAAACATACTTTTGATTAACATTTTCATGCACACCTAATATTTTTAGGGTTAGAGATTAAGATTAGGGTCATGCTTAATCATAATGAATATACAAATTGAAACTTGGTAACCCGGTGGCTATTAATTTTGTTAAAAATAATTATTTTTCTCATTATTTTGTAAAAACATGACCATGGGAGTCCAAATGAAGGACCATTTCCAAATTGGAGTTAATCGGGCTATAATCATTATCCTGTGACACTTTCTACCATAGAATCTAAGTGTACTACATCTAGTTTGTTAACTTTATCTAGACTGAGGAATAGTTAGAGCCTAGGTAGATAAAATTGATTTGGCCATAACCAATTAGTGACTTTCTCACCACTTGGAAGCCTAATCCATAGGTCTATCCCATGTTAGATTTAGGACTATCATATGCCTATAGCCCTAAAATTAACATTGGTCCTATCTTTTTCATCTCTGTTCAGCCCAATATACATAGCCATTTCTTAAACCCAACTAAAGAGTGAACTTGAGAAACTAGACCCTAGGGTTTTAATCAATAAATTTTCCTTCGTGATATTAGTCCCTATGGGATCGAACCCGCACTCACACTTTACTATGCATTTGTAGTCAAGTGTAGTTTGGGATAAAAATTTGTAATTTGATCACACCCGGATGATTTAATGTTGTCTTTCAGGTTCATCAATACAAAATACAACCAAACATTCACTGATGATTTTCCATTTATTTCCATGGGACAAAAATTTATGTGAAGGCCCTTCCAATATCACTCTTGGTCAATCAAGCCTTTTCTAACATCCTTATCCCCTAACTCAAATAAAATATTCATAATTAATTAATTGTAAATATTTTAATTAATTATATAATTCAATTATAACTTTTAATAATTCCTTATAAATCACTACTTCACCACATCTCACCCTAACAAAATCCAACCACTTGTAAGAACACTATTAGACACTATGACACCATTACTAGGAAAATATCTAACACAAAATGACTAAAATACATTAATTTTAATTTATTTAAGGCCTTAAATGCATTAAAATTTTCCATAGTGAGACACCTTCTTGAAACAAAATGAGGTAAGGTGAGGAATACATCATGGGATTCCCTCTTCCTAGGCAGAGTGGAAGTCCCATCATCGATCTCGAATTCTACTATGATCTAGTTGAATAGTTATTAAAAACCTAAACTGTGTATCTCAAAATTATGATCAAGAGTGAAAAGAGTAAATAATAGATCAACATAGGGTTATACATACTTTTAATCGCTAATGGAATCTAATAAAAATATAATCTTGAATTAGATTAAATAAATTAATAAAGCGAGAGGGGAATCACCTCGCATGATGGAGGAAGGGAGGAGAAAAAGGGGGTTGTCATATTAAAATATTTGGATGGAAAATAGAAAATTTACCACTTTAAATGATTCATATAGTTTTTTCACATGGTTGGACAAGTCATGCCCCAATGGTCCACCCCACACAGTCTAAGGTAGTTATCCCACAAAGTTATTGTGTGTTGTTACACGGATTGTGGGCCAACTATGATACATGTCTTCAACTTATTGTCGACAATCAAATGGTTTTAAAGGTTCTTACACAAGGTATAAAAAATATTCAACTATTTATTCTAGGCCACATGATTAGGGTGCATTGTTTTGACTAACTTGGTGCCAACCATACACCCTAGGCTTCCTTTCCAAAAACTCAAAATTTAAGCCTCAAACCCTATGGATTCTCCCAAAACCTCTAAAACTAAGAAGTAACTTTATTCCAAGTCTAAATTGGGAATT
Organism: Viscum album; assembly: GCA_963277665.1. Taxonomy (NCBI): domain Eukaryota; kingdom Viridiplantae; phylum Streptophyta; class Magnoliopsida; order Santalales; family Viscaceae; genus Viscum; species Viscum album. The sequence continues at coordinate 1,115,436,378 of OY728147.1, forward strand.
TTTATCATTTTAAATCCTTATATCTCCATTTTAAATCCTCAATCAAAATTCAACCCATTTAGTAATTCAAAATTCAAATTCCTTCTGAATTTTTCAAATCATATGAACATGGGATTTTATATATCTTATTTAAAAATTGAATTATATTAAATGGAATCCAAATTTAGATTCAAAATGTTGAAATTAGGATATATGGGCCATATTATATTTTTGGTAAAAAAATTACTATTATAAATAATTTATAAATAAAAAAGAGGATAAAAGGGATAAATTAACATCAATTAAATTTTTTATTGATAAATATATATATAACCTATCTAGAATACATTTTTAGGTGTTTGATTCGATCCTAAAATTACCTCCAATATTTCATTTCCTAATTAACCTAACTACCATGTGATTCCATCTTTACCTATAACCTAAATAATTTTTCTAAGGAAATTTCCCTCATTTTCACCAGTAAAAAGAGCTCTCCTCCACCCCCTTCCAAAAAAATTCTATACCATTGTATTCTCTTTAATACCTACCCAAATTTCCTCTCATAATGTATACTATAATGTTAATTATCCTTTAGGAATAATAAATAGCCCTAATTACTTCATTCTATAGAATGTTATTGCATGAAGGAGTTGTTCTAAAAAATAATGGGTTATATTAACACAATTATTCTTATGTAAAAAATGATATTTCAAAAAAAATAATTTCCCACAATCATTTTATTTTTATAAAAAAATTTATGAGTTGGTTTTTATACCTAAATGAATGGTGTTATAATATTTCAATCATAAATAATTATGATAGCATAAATACTGGTACTATGACATAATAATGATGAATTAAGTATTTGTTTTATAATTCTATAATGTTTATATATATAAGTATACCCATTAACAAAATAAATTCTTTTTAATTAATAAAAATCCAAAAAAATTAACTAATCTCTATAAACCATCACTATAAATTTTATAAAATGATCATTAGAATTCAAAAATATAGAAAAATATTGCTATATAATTTTCATGGACATTATTTTGATGATTAAAAAAGGATAAAGGATCATAGACCAAAACCACCATACCTAAGCTATTATATAATAAATGAGGAAAATAAACTCTGAATATTAATTTTAATAATGAATGGATAATAAATGGATAAAAATGAATGTTATAAGATAAAATAAATATAAATATGGTTTTAATATTGATGAATAATAAACCTAAATAGATTATATATGAAGTTAGAGACTGTCTAGTCAAATAGGAATCAAATGTAGGGGGTTTTTATCCCAATTTCCTTTCTTTGTAATGGAGTTTGTATTATGAACCTATTTTCATTTATATAGTGTATATACTATCTATTTGATATATTTATCATATTTACCTCTTTATTCATGATATTTAATGGTCAATTTTAAGTTATCCATTTTATTTTACATTTCATTATTCATTACCAAAAGTTGAAGGGTGTTATGGATTCAATTTATATTTCATTATGTCGTAGTAATTCTTCTTTTAATAGGTTCTTCTATGTTTTTTATAATATAATATTTCTCCATTTTATAAGTTATTTTCTATTTTCTCAAGGTAAATTAAATTTTCATATCAAAATATTCCTCCACGATCAATATGTTACTTCATAAAATATGAAATTCTTATGAATAATTTATATCCTCTATATTGGGTATTTTTCTTTCATATAAAAATTATTTCGTTCCATAAATTTTTTATTTAATTATTTTGAAAGATAAATATGAATTCACTTTTATACCCTTCTTATTTAAGATTATCTATTTTCCAAAGGTAATTTTATAATTTCTTTTATTGATGTAGGTTTCATTAAAAATGTTTTAAAATACAAAAAGTCATATCTTCTTAGTTTTGTATATTTTCTATCTTACACTCTACATTTCTTATATTTAACATTTATTAATTTTCAGGGTTCCATTTTTGGGACTTATGTTTAAAATAATGTTTTATAAATATTCTTGTCACCTCTTGAAAATTATTTTGAAAGTGAATAATAACTTCATTTTATGAAAATGTTACAAAGGATTGAAGAAAATATTTTTTATGATTTCTCTTTAATTTTACCCTCTATCTCCAAAAATTATATCTCTTATGGAGTAATGTTCATGATAAACCTCTAAATTTCTTTCTGATAGAGTTCTCATTAGAGATCAAATTTATTTGTATGATCAAATTCTAGATGTAATTTTATATGATTCCATTTGAAAATGTTATGTAACTCATCTTATTTCCATGGGTTCTCATGAAAAGATGTATTGTTGATTTCGTGTGTCACATATATATATGGTTTATCATTATTTGATGGTTTGGTCTAAAATATTGATCAAATTAATTGTTAAAATCTATATACCACATGAGATAATGGTGTTATGTTTGGACATAATTGTGGTTAGTTATGTTCCCAACTTTATGTGTGGGCATTATTTCTGTTAGGTATTGTAACACCTCGATATTTTTTGAATTATTATTTTCTGATTAATTTAATCTTTTTGATATTTAGAAATTAAAAAAACACTAGAAATAGTTTTGTATGTTATTATTTATGTAAAATAACTAATTCATACTATCATTATACAAAACACCAAGGTAATATTGTGTTACATGCAACACTAACTCAGTGTACATTGCACACAACATTGAGTTTCTACGAAACATCATTTTATTGTTATAATTATTTAAACTAGATAGTTATAAACTATTCATTAAAATGATAAATATGGATAGTGATAACTACTTCTCAAGTATTTTTTTATCATGTTTATATATATATATAACATATTTATTATGAAAAATATAATTTTTGGTGAATAGTGAAAATTACTATATTTTATCTAAAAACTGCCTTTTCGTTTAAATAATTATTAATGTTAAATTATATTTTAAATTGGTTTATAATGTAAAAAATATTGATAATTCATATATAAATATAATTTATGTAATTTCAATCATTTATATATTAAAATTAGATATAAACACTTAATGAAATTTTGAATGTTTTTACATTATAAACTTTCTTTCTCACCACGTCTTCGGGATTAGAGTTAAACATAATTTTCACAATTATTTGATTTAAATTTTGAAAAATGGATATAATAATTTTTAATAATTGAAAGAATTTTTTAATATTAAAAACAACATAATTTTTGAGAAAAAAATATTAGTGAAAGTGATTAAAATTAATTAAGGTTATTAAGGTGAAATTAAGCTTAATAAGGGACTAAAACATAATCTTAAGGACAAATATTATAAAGTATCAGTATAGCAGAGCTACTAGCGCTAAAACCAATTGTAGGATCGAATATGAAAAATGATATGCTCAAATACAAGAGGGGGTGAATTTTATACTTTTAAAATTCTTTTGGAACATTTAAAGTTGATATAAAACTTTCTTAAAGAATGTTTCTTACCTTTAATGAAATATGTTTCTTAAGGTTAGATTTTAACTTGAAGAAAACATAAATTAAAAAAGTTAAAAAAACACACAAACCCTCTTAAGGAAACATTTTCTTAAAAAATAAAACATTAATATAAAATCTTATAGAAAAATTTCTTAAAAAAATATTCTACCTTAAAGAATATAATTTTTTTAATATAATCAGAGTAACAGAATTAGAAAGTATAATAAATCTGTAATATAAAAGTTAAAATTGAAATGGAATTAGAAACTTGTAATAGAGAACATGTAACAATAAGATTCTTTTAACCCAAAGATAAGGATATCTAATAACCTTGGTTAAAAGTTTCTTCATTTATAATTTGAAAAAAAGTATGTCTTACCTAAACCTAGGTAAGCCCTCAGTCCAAAGATTAGTATTTGTCTTGAAATCCTTGGAATCCCACAATTTAGAAGGAAATTAGAACCTCTATCTTCCAAACCCGTAATCCCACGATTAGAGTTTGCAAAAATCAAGTATGAACAAGTTCTTTATGTCTGAACAAGTTGTTCAGGACATCTACATGAATCACTTAGAGTTGTAAGAGGCAGTATCTCTATAAATCACTTCAAAAACATTGATCACTTTTCTATTCATTGTTCTTATTTTTCTCTTTCAAATGAACTCTTATTTATATTCATAACTTCCCAACAGTTGGATCCACTCCAACGGTCATATTTTCCTTAAATTTCAGAGAGACCTGGACAAGTTTCAAATAGACAAAGGTTAGTTTAAAACAAATTGTACGAAATCTTTTCATGTTTAAAAAACGATGTTATGTTTAAGATAAATGTTATGTTTTAGAAAACATAGAATCCTATTATATTGTAATGTTACATTAATCAACTCTAACATTATCAATAAAATTTATTCTTAAGAAAAATTGGATTAAGAAAATGGTGTCACTATTTTAGGGTACCGGTATCATAAAATCGGTATGACATTTTTACCGACATCAGTATCATGAAAAATAGTATCATAATAATGAAAAAAAAATCATAGATTTTCAAGTGACAGTGTTATTATAAAAATAGTATCACAGATTTAATGGTGTCACTGAATCGGTTTGACATATTCTTAAGTAAAATGAAATAGGAAATTTTTAAGTAAAACAGAATGATAAATCTATTATGAATCCAGAATGAAAAATCTGTAAGAGAAACAGAATGACAAATCTGTAAGTAAAATAGAATGAAAAATCTGTAAATAAAATGATTTGAAAAATTTATAAGTAAAACAGATTAAAAAATCTGTTATTAAAATGGATTGAAAAATATTTAAGTAAAACAGAACTTAATAAAAAGTGTTTGTAATTTACAAAACATAAAACCATAAGGAATGGAGAAATCATAAGGGAACCATATTGACTCAACAAAAATGACCTGGAAACTTTTCCCAAAGAAATATGATGAAAATAATTATACCATATCCCCTCTAGGTTATAATTTTATGGGATATTTTCATATTATCAAATGGATCTTCCCTATATAAAAAGTCAAGTAAAGAAAAAGATAAAAAAGGAACTTTACTTACCTTTAAAATTTATAAAGATTATAGATATGTAACAAACATCAAATTTTCAGTTATACATATCATTTTTAAATACAAATAGTTTATTTTTATCATAAAAATTATCATTAATTTTTAGATATGATTTAGTTACTTAAAATGCATAAGAAATGTCAATGTGGGGACTATTTAGTTAATAGTTAACTAAAATAAATGATTTTATAAATGTTAAAAGTGAATTAAATTGATTGATTTATTGTCTATAATTAATTTTTAGATAAATTATCATGTTACATAGCTATAATCTTAATATATTTTTTTAAAAAATATTTTTTTGATACTTTAAAATTAAAATTAAATAATCAATGTTAAAGTTTACATTAATGTTATTTTGTAATAAATAATATATTATTAAATGATTTAAAATTAATAAAATTTTTATATTTTTACAATTTATTTTAGGTATTAATAAATATTAAATATGGTATATTAATGGACCAATTTATCTTTAGTAATTAACAAATTTACCCATATGTTGTAAAAACATTTTTAGTGCAGTCCGGGTTTAAGTAGTGTTATTACGCAACACATGCGCTTGTTTTAAAATTAATTTCCAAAAAACATGATATTTTTTTATTATAAATTGGGTATAATATTTATAATTAAGTGTCATTATATTTTCAAAATAATCATAAATTAATTTAGTCTTAATGGTTAAGCTGTGTAGGTTATAAAACTAGTGGTTTTAAAAAATCAAAAATGATAAAATTGGGGAAACACAGAAGTTAAGAAACCAAAATATTTAAATGCATATATTTTTATATGTTGAAGGTTTTTATAGACTATTATTTCCATTTAATTAATTATTTTAGCATTTTTAGGAACATTTGGTAAGGTATACCTCTCATTAATGAATACCTTTTGGTATTTACAGGAGTGTCACTCCCCTTACACTATAGAAAGAACGACACTCTCCCCCTTACTTACACATATAAAACCATATAGTATCATCCAATATCATTAAAATACACTTCCCGACATCCCTAAATTCTTAATTTAATCCTCACTTTTGGAATCAAGCATACCAATGAATCACATTGGTGAAAACCAAAAGGAGTGACCCAAAGAAGAGGTTACATCCTCCCTCAAACTCCTTTATATTATTTTCATTATCCACCCCATAAAATATACTTATTCCATTATTATAAAAAAACAATTATACTAAATATTCTGATATTTTTTTTATGATATTGTTTTAAAGTATACTTACACACACTTCCATCTAATGTGTAATGAATATATTGTTTATGTGTACGGCGAACTACCACCTCACAGAACAATGATTATTCTTTTTTCCATTACCACATCTCATGGTGGGAATTATGATGGAAAATATATTTATATATGATATATATGATAATTATTATGCCTTTAATATTCTTAAACTCTTTTAAAATTCCTATCTTTATAAATTCTATTTTTTGTAAATACTATAATTTGGTTTGAGGAAGTGTAGACTTCCACCCCCTAAAAGCGATGTGATTCATTCACACAGTACATGAGATTTATTATGTATGTGTTTAGTGAAATTATATTATATATATATATAAATTAAATAATAATTCTAGTTTAATTAAATTATATATATATATATATGGCATTTTATTTCTTCCTTTCAATAGGTTAATAAAACGGAAACATCATTCATGCGTGCATACGACCTGCCATCTTCACAAATGGTGTATTAAATTTCATAATTCTATAGTTAATATATTATTATATTAAAAAAATACTTAATATAAATGATATTTATATCATGTTTTACATTCACTAAATCATGACATAATTATAAGGACCAAATATAAACAAACTAAGATAGATGCGAAAAACAAATTGAATATTACTCAAAGTGTAACCTTAACATGAAATTGTAAACAAGAGGGTAATATAAAGTCATAATCAATCCATATATGGTATTATATATAATAATATTTTTCTGATATTGATTTATAATAAACTTATATTTTTTATAGGTCTTTTTAATGAGTATTGTAAGAGTCAAGACTCATTATAAGGGATTTGATCTCACATTTTATTTATGTGAGATACATTCCCTATTCACCTATCACTTATATTGTGTGGTGTATATAATTAACATGAATGTATTCTATACATATTATACTTATATTTATGTTTATTAACATATCCATTTTATGATCCTTATTTTGTGGGTTTTATGTTTCAAAATTCACTAAATCTTTAAAGTAATTTTTGTCTCGATTTTTCTTCTTTGAGGCACATGCCATGTTAGGCACCAATATTTTTATATGAGGTGTATATACTACCCATAAAATGTTATATAATTAACCTACTTATTTTCATGATATTTAAGCTTAATTTAATTTTATTCATTCTATTATATTATTATTTAATGTTACCAATGTGGTAATGGTTTATTGCTACACTCTCATCATTTATCAAGATTGTTTATGATTATGCTTCCATGGATGAAATATTATGATACATATCTCAAGAAATCTCATTGATTTTATTAACCTATGGATGTGAATGTTATATCCAATCAATGGTATAATTTTTACACTCTTTGTTACTTAAGATAATTAGGAAAAAAATTATGAAAATCTTACATTATTTCTTCTTTTGTTCAGAAATTTTATGTTCTTTCAAAACCATGTTTTCTAAAAATGTTTTCAAGTACTATTCATAATTTTTCAATTTATTTTAAATAAAAAAGATTTTTAAAAAGTATTAAATAATTAATTATAAGTATTCATAGTATTTTCAAAGAAATTGGTTTCAAAACGTTTTCAATCATCTTTTATAAGTTTTCAAGGAAAATGGATTTCAAAACATTTTCAAGCTTTCTTTATATGTTTTAAATTTTTTTAAAATAAATATTTTTCTAAAAAATTAAAATTATTTTATATGATTTTAATTAAAAATGTTTTAAAAAAAATTCCACATTATTTTTTAAGTTTTTACGGTAAAAGGTTTTCAAAATTATTTCAATCCTTCTTTCTATGTTTTCAATGCATTTTTCAAATAAAATTGTTTTCTAAAGATTTTATGTTTTAAAAATAATTTTCAATGAAGAAATATTATTTTCATGCAATAATGTTTTAAAAATATCTTTCTATGTTATTTGATTCTTAGATGACACTCATTGATGTTACTCAATCCCTTCATGGAAATCATCTAAATATTCTATTCATATTTTTTCTTAAATGGTTTATGTTTTGATATAATTATTCTTATAAAGGCCTTTTATTTTACATGAGTTATATGCTTTCAAAAAATTCTTCTTTTAGTGGGTTATGATTTGATGAAATGATTATGAAACCTATCCCTTTTCCATCGGTTATGATGTGATGGAATGTTAATGATCCCCATTTCATTTAATGGGTTATGATTTTATTTTTATATAACCCATCTATTTTCATGGGTTATGATATGATGTATGTTTTATAGAAAATATTTGTATGATTTTATTATGTGATGGGTGGGACTTATAACTCCCTCCAATTCATTGGGTAATGATGATGACTCATTAATATAAATGTTATGTGTGAACCTGATTACATGTTCACAATGTTATGCATGGAACTAGTTTCATGACCATAAATTTAATCATTAACCTAATTACATGTTCAAAATGTTATTAGTGTACCTTATTATGTGTTCATAATGTTACACATAAACTAGATTACATGTTCACAACGTTATGCATGGACCTGGTTTCATGTCCATATGTTTATGGGTCAACCAGATTACATGTTCACAATATTATGAGTGAACCTTATTATGTGTTCATAATTTTTTGTGTGAACCTAATTTTATGTTCACAATGTTATGCATGGAACTGGTTGGATGTCCATAAGTTTATACATGAACCAGATTACATGTTCCCAATGTTATGCATGAACCTTGTGGCATATTCACTACATCATGTGTGGTCTTGGTTTCTTGTCCATAAGTCTACTCAAGGGCCTTATTTATTTTCCATAACATAATGTGTGAATATATTTACTATGTAATACATTGATAGGTGTGACACAATTCCATTTATTATCTCTATGTTATGATTTCATGGATTATGATCTTTATTTCCCTATGATTCATGTCTTATAAACTGAAAATCTTTATTCCACTATTCATGTTTATGGTCTTTAATAAGTGGGATATGATCTTCTAATTATCATTATCACATTATTATACCCTTATGTTCAGGATATTATTATGATTTATTTTATTTACCCTTGTTGAGCATTTGAGCTCACGCCTTTATTATGTTTCTTTTACTCATGTTATGAATAAATGGTTTTAAGTATAATTACTAATGTGGAAGATCTTTGTTGAAAAAATTAAATATATTCCACTGATCTAGATTTTTTTTGTTCCACGTTTCCAAAGGCACTAAACTCATACAGTCTTAGGAATATGTTTTTTAATGTTTTAAGTATTCTAAAAAAGTGATTTTTTTTTATATACATAAAAAATGGGTCACTATTGTTTTTATCAGAGTGAAGGTTTAGTGAACCATTTGAAACTAGGATGAGAAAATTTAGTGAGAACCCTATGTATATTTCTAAGGATTTTTTAGGAATTCCTCTAAGGATATGTATAAGAATGAGTTAACTTTTAGGAAAATATTTGGGAATTTTGGTAAAGGATAGAGTGAGTGGTATTCTAGAAATACATCCCTATCTAGATACTACAAGTGGATGTGTCTCTGGAACAAACATAAATGAAGTAATGAATCTGACAAGTTGTATCAGGCCTAACTCAATATAACCTGGTACACAATAACAGGCCTTTCTCCACACATGATTTGACACTCCAAGGGGATATTATTTATAAATTCACAAACTCTTTTCCAATCATCACAAAGGATTTGAATAGAATATGACTATGAATAACCTTTTATAAACCAAATGTTTCATTGATTAAAAATTATGGGTAATTATTTATACATCCTATAAGTAATTTTTCATGATCATGTGGTTTTCTTATATGACATGTGGTTGTCAACTTATTCATTCTGGTTTTAGTCAAGAGAAATAACTCTAAAGAACATAGATAACATTAAATCCCTTAGATGTGGAATGTATAGGTATTATTTAAATTTATTTCCAAAGTGGAAATCTCATAAAGTGAATTAGAAATCTGGAATGAGTATTGGTTATATTTTTTGTGTTAAAGAGATCACAAACGACATGTGGAAGGTATGTGATTTTCTTCATGTTTTTTACATTAAACATAGAAAGAATAATTAGATTTAGGTAGAGGAACCTTAAGACATGATTCATATTTCATAATCTAGGAAATAGTTATTAAGGAATATGTTGATGAATAATGAGTAATGGTTTAAGAATAAAGTTGGATAAATGAAGTATCTATGTTTTAGAATTGAAATATCATGTTATATGAATCATGTAATATATAATAATTTTCTGTATAAGTTTTCACTAATAATTGAAAGGGATATGTTGAATGGTGATAATTATATAGAAAGGTAATATTTTGACTAAGGGAAGGTAACACTTAATGTGATAAAGATTTTGAGAATATTGTTTTTATCTTTGATAAAGAGATGACTTATTTGGATAAAGTGAAATGTATAAAACTAATTACCCAGGATCAAATTATTGATTTTTTGAAAAAGTTTTTTATTCCATCATGGATGAATTTTACAACTTAATATATTCAAGGAATATATCCTGTAACCTTTTGAATAAGGAATCATGCATTTATTCCAAAAGTATTTATGGTAATCCATGTTATTACTATGTTTCAAGCGGATTTACAATAAGGGTCTTCACATGTTTGGAATTTTAAAACCAAGAGGTACTTATATATATATATATATATATATGGGGGTAAATGTTAAGCTGATTTCATGAAAATATTTCTAGATTTTGGATTTTCATCTTTTGGAATGGTTATAAGGTTAACCATTTATGGAAATATAGTGTTACACTTCAGATGATGTTTTTGTGATTAAATTATTATCTCACCACATGAGGATTTATTCATATTGGATAAATTTTTCTAACAACTTTTTGTTGATGATAACTAATAAAAAATGGGATGGAATATGATGGATCTCAAGATATGTTATTACTTTAGGAATGAAAATATTCACCTTCATTTTAGGAGAAAGATGTAAAGTGTGTCAAGGAATAACAAAGGGTGAGGTTTTCTTGAAATCACGCAAGTATAACTTTTTATAAAATTATTCAAATTTAGGAAAACTGTATAGAGATAAAATATTGTCCAAATACCTTGTTTTTTTAACTATCCTTATTTTAAATCATCATTGATTTGTAAATTTTAGGCTCTCAATATTTCAGTTATCATTCACATGTTTTTGATTTATAACCTCAATCACTCCCTACAAATATTTATCTTTTTCCTCCAACCCATTTTTTTCACTTTCCACCTAGGTTCTCTTATTTAGAAACCTAGTTATATGTTACTTTGGGTAACCATTATATTTCCAACTTTCCTTTTTTAAAGAAAGTTTTAGGATTAATTTCTATGATGTGGGTTTCTATGAAAGGAACTTTCAAGTATTAAATATTTGATAAACTAGATGAATTTTTATGGGGAAATTCATTTTAAGGGTGTATAATATAACATCTAGAGATTTTGTGACTTATTTTTTCAAATTAATTTAATATTTTTGATATTTAGAAATTCACACAACACTTAAAATAGTTTATTATTATTATTTATATTAAATAACTAATTCATACCTTCATTACATACTACACTAAGGTAATATTGTGCTACATGAAACACTGACTTGGAATATGTTACATGCAACACCGAGTTTCTACGTAACATTATTATATTGTTATAATTATTTAAAAAAGATATTTATAAAATAGTTGATAAAACTGTAAATATAAATAGTGATAGATACCTTTAAAATATTTTTTATAATTTTTTTATATAAATAAAACATATTTATTATGAAAAATATAATTTTTGTTAATGTCTTTGTATGTTTAAAATACTATTTTCTCAAATGAATTGCTTTTTATCTTCTTCTATAGAAAAATAAAATTTGTTTTAGATACTTTTATAAATTGGATTTAATTAATAAATTAATTTCTCAATTCATAATTTTGAAATTATCTTAGGGTAATTTTTTGGTATTTTTCTAAGAAACATTTTTTGATAAATTGTAAAAAATACTATGTTTTATTTAAAAACCACCTCTTCATTTAAATAATTTTTAATGTAAAATTATATTTTAAATTGGGTTTTAAATTAAAAATAGATCAATAATACATATATTAATCAAATTTTGTTCATTGGAAACATTTATATATTGAAATTAGTTATAATCACTTATTTAACGTTTAAACGTTTTTACTTTATAATCTTTTTTTCTCACCACATATGTGAGATTAGTGTTAAACATAATTTACCAAATTCTTTGACTTAAATTTTCAAAAATATATACGCATGTTTTTAATAAGTATTATATTTAATCTTTAATAAATCATCTTAATTTATTACCAGATAGGATTAGTGATATTGAATACAAATAATTACGGTGATTAAGGTAAAATTAAACCTAATAAGGGGATAAAACGTAATATTAAGAACAAAATGACATGTATACTTGTCTAACGTACATTGGATGAAAATAATTTTACCATATACAATCTTGGTTCTTATTTATTTGGTTATCTTTATATTATTAAATAGAATTAACCTGTATAAAAGGTTAAATAAGGGAAAAGGATAATTTTCCTTACCTTTAAAATTTATAAAACATTTAGATATCTAAAAATCATAATATTCATGGTTATACATATATTTTTGAAATATAAATAGGTTATTTTATCATAATAATTTATTATTAATTTTTAGATATGATTTTGTTTCTTAAAATGACTACGAAATGCCAATGTAGTGTTTATTTAGTTAATAATTAACTAAAATAAATGATACTATAAATATTAAAAGTGATGAAAATTGATTTAATTATTTAACCTAATTATTTTTTAGATGAATATATAATGTTAAATATCTATAAAAATAATATATTTTATATTACATCCCAGAAAAATAAATAATATTACATTTCCATATTTATTAATACTTTGGAATTAAATATTAATTTTTAAGGGGATTTTATATTCAAAGGAATACTTGACATGTAACAATCGGTTTCTCTAAAGTCTTATGTTGCACACAATGTTGAATCATACTGAAAAATAATAATATATTATTATTTAAAATGGTAGTTAACACCTAGCCATTTTATTAAGGGGAATTAATATAACTAACTAATATATAATTATACATGTTTTTTAAATGTTTTTACATTTATCTAATAAAATATAGAGCCTTAGAATGTGAATGAATCCAATTTCAAGCATAAATACTTTAATATTCTTTAAAAGGTCGATTTACCGTCTTTTAATGGAGAACCCTCTTAAAATCTAGTTTTGGTCACTATTATATGTTATATTTGACAAAATAAAATTGTTATTTAGAATTGGGACATAAAAATTTACTTTGGATAAATTTTTGGTATTATTCTGATAAAGTTCATTTTTTTATGAATAGTGAAAAATACTGTATTTTAATTCAAAACTGCTTTTAATATAATTTATTTATATGATTTGAATATCTTTTTAATTGGTTTTAAAGTGTAATTAGATTATATTTTTACCATTTAATCCAATGGTTTTCATTGGAATTAATTTCACTTTGAAATTGGATATAAACAAGTGCCAATATTTTGATAGATATTATTTCTTAAAAACACGCCTTTTATTTTGACAATGGGAATTAATTTTAAATTAATTTCTGCCACTTATCTGATTTGAATTTGAAACAATGGATTAAATATTTTGAATCAGGAGTTCCAAATTGTATAAATAGGTAACTTTAATTTTTATACATTATGAATATTTACTTTAGTAAATATTTTATTTACCATGGTTAAAGGGTAAATATGATAAATATAGGTAAAAAATATTACTATAATCATATAAAATTACCCTAAAAGGTGTCCTAATCCTATTTTTTGTCAATAATATGACCATGAGCATTCTTGGGTCGATTTTGGGACCCCATGGGGCCACATGGGAGTGATAATGACACTTTATTTTAATTAACTTAAAGTAAAGGCAAAAATGACATAAACAAATATCTTTTTGTAAATTACATTTTACATTAGGTTATATAAGTCATAATTTCGACTATAAATATTTATTTGAAATATAAAATGATTCCCTACATCATGGTATTTGTTTTATAATTTTTAGATATCAAATAAATAAAATTATTTATGACACAATAATGATGAAGTATTTACATCATTAATAAATTATTTAAATAATTAAGATTATAAATATTAAAACCATATCCAAAAGATATGCCATTCTTATTGGATGGTTTTATTTCGACCATTATTCATCTTATATTATACTTTAATTATTTTCTGACCTTTATAAACCGAATATAATTATATTATAAAATACTATTTTCATGCTTTATTAAAGATCCCCTCCTCTCCCTTATAAAAACCTTTCACTTCTAACTCATTACACACACCTCTAAAGCCCCTTGTATCATCAAAAACCTTCCCAAATAATCTCTCATGATCCCTATATTCCACTTGGAAGCCTTACCTTAGGCATAAGTCACTTCAATAAGTCCTTTTGGTTCAAACCAAAGGGAGTTACCCAAATTAAAGGTAACAGTTTCTCTTAAATTGTTTTCATTTCTTTACTTATCCAACCCATAATATATTTTTATTACTTTATTTTATTACAAAAAAAGTATCCTAAATATATTAGGATGTTGATATGAGAATTATTATAACTAAATTTACACACACCTCCATCTAATGGGTAAAGAACATACTATTTCTATGGATGGTGAACTACTGCCTCACGAAACGATGATTTTTCAAATATCTCCTACAGCCTATCATGGTGGCCATTATGACGGAACTATATTTATATATGATATATATATTATGATTATGTTTTATATATGATTCTTTATTTCTTTCATTTATATCATACTTTTATGGTTTCCATTATGGGTAAACGCGATAATTTTATTTGAGGAAGTGTGGACTACCGCCCCCTCAAAGTTATATGACTCGTTCAATCCATACATGGGATGTATAAAGGATGGATTTTAGGAAATTATATATTATATTATAATTTAATTATAATATATCTATGTATCATAATGTTTTCATTCGAATAAATAAAAAATTGAAATGAAAGTAGCGTTCATGCGTACGTACGGCTTACCGTCTCCATGAACGGTGCATTTCATTTCTGACATCTAAATTTTATGTAATATTATCAATACATATATATACTACATATATATGATATATATGATATCAAAATCATGAAATACATTCTGGAGATAATGGAATATTGACCACATGGACAACTTTTAATTTAAGGTGTTCATTTTGACTCAAGTACCAAATATCGACAAAATGACCATTATTAACTTAAATGATTGAATAATGTTTATAACATTATATTAAGTGATATAAAAGGAATAATAAACTTAAAAAATGTTCTTAATCATGTATAAATTAACTTAATTTTATTATTCAGTAAGAATAAATAACAAACAAGTCATGACGGACATGAGGTAATGGATTTCTTATCTCGCTTTCAATTCCACGGGATTTCCATTTTTCGCCACTTATTTATTGCATGTGATGTATTGGTTACTGACATTTGATATATATTTTCACTATTATCTTTATATTAATGGTATTATATGATTCATTTTATTCTTAATAACTTTTGGTCATACAACTCGATTGATTACAACGTGGTAAGGGGTTTTCATCTCACTTTTTATTCCTGTGAGATTCAGGCTACATTGCCACTATTTCCTTTTGTGTGGTTTAGGAACTTCCCATTATTTCATTCATTGTGTGATATACTTAAATTTATGGTTATTTATATCTTCATTATATGATTCTAATTTCATGAGGTGTATGTTTCTTAAGTTACCGAATCGGTAAGGGAACCTTTCACCCTCCTCTTTTTTAAAGACTTATTTTTGTTAGGTCTTTTAATTTTGAATCTTCTTATTTTGGGATATGTTCTTCTATATCCTTATTGATGTAAATTTTATGTCCATGTGATGAGATAACCTTTTCTATATCATCAATTAATTTTCAGAATTTTAAAGTGATGTCGTTAGGCTGTCAAATTTCTATAAGGGAACTTCTTCACCCAATTTCAATTATATGGGTTAAACTTCTACTTCTAGATTATGTTGTGCTATGAATATGTGTGAATAACCTATTATTATTTCACACTTAATATCCAATTTTATTGAATATATTCGTATTTGTCACGCATTTTTTTTAAATTGATTTATCTTTTATCTAAGGATACATTTTTTATAAGGGATTTCGTCTCAATTTACATTCCATTGAGACTTCATTTATGTTATGCACCAATTCACTATTATGTGGTGTATATATTGTTTTTTGGAATATTATACTAGTAATCCTTTTATTCTCATGATATTAACAATTTCTGATTAAATTTTATTCCTCAAATATTTTTTTCCATGCATCTCTCATTTTGTTAAAAATTCTTTAACTAAAATATTGTTTTAAATGTTTTGAAGATTTATTGTTATAAATATTTCACATTAATTTCCATGTTTTCAAAATGGTTTTTTGGATTTATTTATATGGGAATTAATTTTTTCAAATGTTAATTCATTTAAAATATTCAAATTGGTATGAGGCACTTTGATTCAAAAATCTCTTTATTGAATGTTTTAAATGGTTTTGAAAATTATTTGACAATGCATTGTTTATTTAAATATCTTGACTTGATATATTGTGATTGGATTGTGAAAATGTTATCTTTCCTTTATGCTTTTATTATGTGTTATTAATATGTTATGGTTATTGGGCATTGTTTACATATACGGGTGGTTGGGTGATAAACCAAGGGAGGGTGAACCCGAGATAGCTCTCCAATGCATTAGGTAAAGTGACGGAGGTAAACGTGAATGTTTCTCCTAAGAGATTTAGAGAATATACTCTGATGGGTATTCCAAATGTGACTCCCTCTATATATGTGATAGATACAATGTAAGTATTATTTGGATGCCTAATGTTACATTTATGATTCATGATTTCTATGTGGTATTCATGAATATTATGATTTCAGAAGGTATGTTATGATTGAAAATTATGGTTTCATTGATTTGTATTTAATGATGGGTTAATGTTTCCTTTCCTTATTTTATAAAACTTACTGAGCTTTTTATGCTCATTCCATGTTTTTGAAATGTTTTCCATAGGTTATAAGTAAGGTTAAGAGAAAGGAAGTATTCATGAAGATTTATATCAAGAAAATAACTCTTGTTTTATTTAAGGAGTTTTATTGTTGTGAAAAAATGGTTATAGTAGAAGTGTCTAATTTTTAATATTCGAGTTGATATGAAATAGTTATGGCCCAATTCTCTAAATATCTAAACCTGAAAAGATCTTCAATGTGAATTCTTAACATAATTCAACATTATTTAATGTTTAAGGATGGGTCCTTATAGGTGGTATCAGAGGTTGGTTTAGACAACTTTAGGGATAAAGAGTTTTCTCTAGACACATGGTTAGTACCTATATATATTATTTCATTTAAATCCTTGTTTTATAACTTTTTCAGATTAAGGAAATTCAGTTACAAATGGAAGGAGGATGATATCAAATGACATTCACATCTCTTTCTGATGACTTTCTTACAATAAATATTGCAAATTCATGTTCAGATGATTGTGAAATTTTTATAGCGTACAACTCACTTGAAAGTAGTTTTTTGAGATATCAAACACCTCCACTATACATTGTTATCATCATGGATCGTGGGTTTTATTTAAAAAAAATCCTATTTTCACATTGTTCTCATATTTTCAAGAAAGGTAAATATTATCAAGGCATTATCAAATATTTTACCTTATCACAAGATTTTGAAGCATATTATTATTTTAAAAAATGTGAAGAAGAAGGAGACCCTTGCCCAACCTATTTATATTTTCTTTTACAATATAGTCTCTCAGCACATACCTATGGTATTTTAAAAAGACCATTAATTGAATTTTTCAACTCAAATTCAGTCCGACTGTTTTATAGAAATTATGTTTTATCAAATGTTTTGAAATTATATGTCATACATGATTATTTTCCCAAAATATTTTTTATGAACACCCATATGACCCATGTTGTACAAGTTGTATTTAGATGGAGGAAGAAAATGATTTGTAAGGATCTCTAAATCATAGTTTCAATGCATGGACCTTCTACCTAAATGAACAAGATGATGATGAAACCAAATGGACACCATGATAAAGGTATTATGTTCTTTATTTTGGGGATCATTTTTTTATCATATGGTGGTGAAATAATAAAATTAAAATATATATAATACTACAAGAATTAAGATGTTGAGTTCATAATTAATTGGGATGAAAATGAGAGGTATAAAGAAACCATTGAGGTTAAACATTTTAGGGTTATTTTTTAGTTTTATTGAAAAGGAAACACGTAGACTGTGTGAAAACCCTTCACGTCGAACAAAGCTATGGGAATCGAACCCACAAAGAAAGTGCGACTGATATTTATCACCTACCACTAGACTACGTGAAGTCCCTGGTTAGTATGACTTATTCTTTTTAGTTAAATGATTTTATTGATCAAGTATAATCTGATTTGGGAACATATTTTTTATCAAATGGATATCTTTATTATAAGAAAATGATTTGGGGATTATGTGATAAAACATATTTTAGAATACTTTCTCTATTTTGGAAACATTGTATGTGTAAGAAAAATATAATATTATGGGATTACATTTGTGGAGTAATGGTTGAAATTTTATTTTCAAAGAATAACTATTTTTATTATGGATATATAGTGATTTGGGTTATTTATGGAAATGATTAACCTATCATATAGAATATGGGATTTGGTTATTTATGCTTGAGTATTAGACTTTAAGATCAGTCTATGTTTTTTGAGTTAAATGTTATGATTTACTGTGGAAGACTATGTGATTAAATCCTTCTTAGTTTTGGGTTTCAATCTTAGTTTGGATTATTTTGAATAATTTTAAGGACAATTGTGTATCTAATGATCTTTCTTGAACTTTGGGTACTTTTTGTTGAATTTTGGAGATTAAAAGTAATATTTCTTTTTATAAAGGATTACCCTTTTGGGGATTATATGATCTCATACTAACAATTTTGGTTTTAGTTGATGTCTAAAGACAAGGGAAATATATAGTTCTTTTTTTTGATTATGTTATTCTCTAGAGGATGATTCTTGTGATTTTGATGTGACCAAGTCTTTTTGAATGGTCATTATTTGGAGAAAAGATTAGTTTTTGGTAGAAACTTATTAAAGGATGAAACTCTTCTTGAAGGTAAGTATATTTCCTTATGTTCTTATTCTATGTAATAAATGAATTCCTCAAAATTATGAAAAGGAACTTAAAAAACATTTTTGGTTTACATTTACTATTGGGTAATCAAATAAAATTTAACACATCATAAGTTTGTGATTTAATGGTGGTTAACTTTCTCCTAATCATGTTTTCTATCACTCTCCATCAGAACTTGATGGTTTGTTTTCTCTTCCATATCCATGTTTTCCTACATGGAATCATAGTATGGGTTATCTCGGGTGACCTTTGTAATTATCTTTCTTTCTTTTAAAGTGATAGTTTTATTTACTCTTTTTTTGATGTTGGACTTTCGATGATGTTTCCAAGCCTGATTTTAAAATTACGAGGACGCAATTTCCAAAAGGGGGGAAGGATGTAACATCCCAGGAAAATAAAGAATATGACATTTTCATATTTATTAATATTTTAGAATTAAATATTAATTTTAAAGGTGATTTTATATTCAAGGGCATACTTGACATGCAACAATGGGTTTTTCCGAAGTCTTATGTTGCACTTGATGTTGATTCATACTGAAAAATAAGAATATATTATTATATTAAATGGTAGTTAATTCCTAGAAATTTTATTAGTGGGAATGAGTATAACTGACTAATATATAATTAAAATTTTTGGTTAAATGTTTTTACATTTATCTAATAAAAATTAAAGGCTTAAAATGTGAATGAATCCAATTTTAAGTACAAATACTCTAATATTTTTTAAAAGGTCGATTTACCGTCTTTTAATGGAGAACCCCCTCTAAATATAGTTTTGGTCACTTTTATATATTCTATTTGGAAAAATAAAATTATTATTTGGAATTGGGACATCAAAATTTACTTTGGATAAATTTTTGGTATTTTTCTACTAAAGTTCATTTTTTAATGAATAGTGAAAAATGTTGTATTTTAATTCAAAACAGCATTTTAATATAATTTATTGATATGGTTAGAATATATTTTTAATTAGTTTTAAAGTGTAATTAGATTATATTTTTACCATTTAATTCAATGGTGGTCATTGAAATTAATTTCACTTTGAAATTGGACATAACCAAGGGTCAATCTTTTGATAGATATTATTTCATAAAAACACGCATCTTATTTTGACAGCGGGAATTAATTTAAAATTAATTTCTGCCACTTCTGTAATTTGAGTTTGGAAAAATAGATTCCATATTTTAAATTAGGAGGTCCAAATTTTTTAAATAGACAACTTTAATTTTTAGACATTATGAATATTTACTTTAGTAAATATTTTATTTACCACAGTTAAAGGGTAAATATGGTAAATAAGGGTAAAAAATATTACTATAATAATATAAAATTATCCTAACAAGTGTTCCAATACTATTTGTTGATACACAGCCGACCATGATCATCCTTGAATTGATTTTGGGACCCCATGGGGCCACATGGGAGTGATAATGACACTTTTTGTTAATTAACTTAAAGTAAAGGAAAAAATGACATAAACAAATATCTTTTTGTAAATCAATTTTTATATGGGGTTATATAAGTCATATTTTATACTATAAATATTAAATGGACAGATAAAACTATTTCCCACATCATGGTATTTGTTTTATAATTTTTAGACATGAAATAAATTAAATTATTTATGACACAATAATGATGCAGTATTTACCTCATTAATAAATGATTTAAATAAATAAGATTATAAATATTAAAACAATATCTAAAACCTATAAAATTCATATTGTATGATTTTATTTCGACCATTATTCATCTTATCTTTGACTTTAATTATTTTTTGACCTTTAGAACCGAATATCATTATATAATAAAATAATATTTTCACACTTTCCAAAAGATCCCTTCCTCCCCTTTATAAAAAACCCTCATTTATAACTCATTCCTAACACATCTCAAGACACTTGTCTCATCCAAACTCTACCCAAATAATCTCTAAACATCCCTCTCTTTTACCTAGAAGTCTTACCTTAGGAATAAGTCACTTCAAGAAGTCCTTTTGGTTCAAACCAAAGGAAGTTACACGAATTAAAGGTAACAGTTTCTCTTAAATTTTTTTCTTTTATTTTACTTATCCAACCCCTAAAATCTTCTTTATTGTATAACAACACCATTATAATCAATATAATATGATTTTTTAATGATAAGGATTCAAAATACACTTACAGACACCTCTATCTAATGGGTAAAGAACATATTGTTTCTGTGGACAGTGAACTACTGCCTCACGAAACGATGATTGTTCAAATATCTCCTACCGCCTCTCATGGTGGCCATTATGATAGAACTGTATTTATATATGATATATATATATTATGCTTATGTTTTCTTTATTATTCTTTATTTTTTTCATTTATTTCATACATCTATGGTTTCCATTATGGGTAAACACGATAATTTGATTAGAGAAAGTGCGGACTACCGCCCCCTAAAAGTGATATGACTCGTTCATGCCATATGTGGGACGTATAAAGGATAGAGTTAACAAAATAATATATTTTATTATACTGTAATTATTATATAACTATGTATCACAATGTTTTCATTCCATTAAATATGATATTGAAATGAAAGTAGCGTTCATGCGTACGTACAACTTACCGTCTCCATGAATGGTGCATTTCATTTTGTACCTCTAAATGTTATGTGATATTATAAATACATATATATAATAGATATATATGATATATATGATATCTAAATCATGAATATAATTCTAGTGATAATGGAATGTTGACCACATGGACAACTTGTAATTATAATGTGTTCATTTTGACTCAAGTACCAAATATCGACAAAACGACCATCATTAACATAAATATTTGAATAATGTTTATAATTAGGTAATAAGTGATATAAAAATAATAATAAACTTTAAAAAGGTTCTTAATAAAGTATTAATTAACTTAATTTTATTATTCCTGAAGAAAAAGGAACAAACAAGTCAAGACAGACATGAGGTAAGGGATTTCTTATATCGCTTTCAATTCCGTGAGATTTCCATTGTTTGCCACTTATTTAGTTCATGTGGTGTATTGGGTACTGCCATTTGATATATATTATCATGATTATCTTTATATTCATGATATTCTATGATTAATTTGGTGTTTATTATATTTTTGTCTTACGACTTGATTGATTACAACATGATAAGGGGTTTTCATCTCACTTTTTATTGTCATGAGATTCATGATATGTTGCCACTATTTCATTTTGTGTGGTTTATGTACTGCCCAATATTGAATTCATTGTGTAATATAATTAAATTTATGGATATTTACATCTTAATTTAATGATCCATATTTCATGGTGTGTATTTTTCTTAAGTTACCAAATCGGTAAGGGAACCTTTCACCCTCCTCATTTTAGAAGACTTATTTTTGTTATGTCTTTTAATTTACATTTTATTATGTGGGTATATGTTATTATATATAATTATTACTGTAAATTTTATGTCCATGTGATGATATAACATTTTCTCTATCATCAATTCATTTTCTATATTTTAACGTGACACCGTTAGGTTGTCAAATTTCTGTAAGAGAACTTCTTCACCCAATTTCAATTATTTCGGTTAAAATTCTACTTCTTGATTAGGTCATGCTATGAATATGTGTAAATAACCTCTGATTGTTTTTCACTCAATATCCACTTATATTGAGTGTATTTTTATTTTTCACACATTATTTTGTAATTTATTTATCCATAATCTAAGGATACATTTTTTATAAGGGATTTCTTCTCAATTTACATTCCATTGAGACTTCATTGTTTTTATTCACCAATTGACTCTTATGTGTTGTATATACTGTCCTTTGGAATATTATATCATGAATCCATTTATTCTCATGATATTATAAAGTTTTTATTAAATGTTATTCCTCAAATATTTGTATTTAAGCGTCTCTCATTTTGTTAAAAATTATTTAACTAAATTATCGTTTTAAATGTTTTAAAGATTTATTCCACTAAATATTTCTCATTAATTTACATGTTTTCAAAATTGTTTTTAGGATTTATTTATATATACATTAATTGTTTCTATTGATAATTCATTTAAAAGAATCAAAGGGGTATGGGACACTTTGATTCAAAAATCCATTTATTAAATGTTCTAAATCGTTATGAAAATGATTTGATAAAACATTGTTTATTTAAATATCTTGATTTGATATATTATGATTGGAATGTTCAAATTTAATCTTTCCTTTATTTTTGGGTTATGTGTTATGAATATGTTGTGGTTATTGGGCATTGTTTATATATACATGGTGTTCCATGATAAACCTAGGGCAGGTGAGCCTGAGATATCTCTCCAATGAATTGGGTAACATGATGGAGGTAGACGTGAATATTTCTCCTAAGTGATTTCGGGAATATACTGTTATGGGTATTCCAAATGTGACTCCCTCTGTAGCTGTGATAACTATAACGTAAGTATGATATGGATGCCTCATGTTACCTTTTTAATTTATTATTACTATATGTTATTCCTAAATATTATAATTTTATAAGTTATGTTATGATTGAAAATTATGGTTTCATTGATTTGTATTTATTGATGGGTTAATGTTTTCTTTTCCTTATTTTATAAAACTTAATAAGCTTTTTATGCTCATCCCATGTCTTTGAAATTTTTTTCATAGGTTATAAGTAATGTTTAGAGAAAGGAAGTATTCGAGAATATTTATATCAATAAAAGAGCTATTGTTTTATTAAAGGAGTTTTATTGTTGTGAAAAATGATTTATAGCAAAAGTGTCTACTTTGCAATATTCAAGTTGATATGTAATAGTTATGGCCTAATTCCCTAAAAATCTAAAACTTAAAAGATCATCAATGTGAATTCTTAACATAATTCAAGATTATGTAATGTTTAATATTGGGTCCTTATATTTTAATTCAACTTTTGTTTTGAAATTTTCAAATTATAATTAAAGAAATAATGTCAAATTTGACATTAATATTATTTTATAATAAATAATATTTTATTAAATGATTTAAAATTAATGAAAATACTATATTATTCCAATTTATTTGTAAGTGTTAATAAATATTAAATATAGTCTATAAATGTACCAATGTATCTTCTATAATTAACATATGAACTCATAGGTTGTAAAAATATTTTTAGCATGCTCTAGGTTTAAGCTGTGTTTTTGTGCATCACATGCGCTTGTTTTAAAAATTATTTCCAAATCACGTGGGATTTTTTTTAAATTGGGTATAATATTTATAAATAATTTCTTCTATATTTTAAAAAAAACTCACATTATTTTTTTATTAATGGTTAAACTACATAGGTTATAAAACTAGTTTTTTTAATAAAAACCAAAATGATAAAATTGGGGAAACATAGAATTTAAGGAACATAAATATTAAAATGCCCATATTTTTGTGTGGTGTAAGTTTTTATATACCATTATTTCCCTTAAATTCATTATTTTTTCATTTTTTGAGTCAAAATAGTTAGGTTATACATCCCATTAATGAATAGATTTTGGTATTTACATGAGTTCCACTCCCCTTCCACTATAAAAAAGAAACCAATATCCCCCTTACTTACACCTCTCAAACCACTTAGGTTCAGAAAATATCTGCCAAATAAACTTTCCAACATCCATAAATTTCTAATATAATCATCCCTTAGGGAAGAAAGAAATCCAAAAAATCCATTTGGTGAAAACCAAAAGGAGTTTCCCAAAGAAGAGGTAGCATCCTCCCTCAAGCTCCTTTATATTATTTTCATTCTCCACCACCTCCAATATCCTTATTACATGATTAAACAAAAAAAGTATCATAAATAGACTAATATTTTTTTATGAACACTTACACACATTTTCATCAAATGGGTAACGAACATACTACTTATATGTACGGTGAACTATCGCCTCACGAAATGATGATTGCTCCTTCTTAATTTACCACATCTCATAGTGGGAATTATGATAGAAATTTTTTTTATATGATATATATCAAACATATTATTTTTAATCTTCTGAAATTATTTTACAATGAATATATTTATACAGTTTATTTTTTAAAATACGATAATTTTGTTTGAGGAAGTGTGTATTATCACCCCCTCAAAGCGATGTGATTCATTCACACGTTACCTAGAATGTTTTAAATATGTGTTTAGTGAATATACATTATATATATGAAACAATAATCTTGTTTTTATGATATTATATTTTTATTTTTATTTTTATTTCTTTCTTTCAATATGACAGTGTTCATGCATACGTAGGGTTTACCGTCTCAATGAAGGTTGTATTCAATTTCATGCTTTTATATTCAATAGATTATTATTATACACATATACTGAATATAGATGATATTTACACATTTTTTTAAATTATTTAAGTCATTATATAATTATAATGAAAAATATAAACAAATTAAGACATATGCGAAAAACAAAGGAAATATTACCAAAGTGTAACCTTAACATGAAATTGTTAACAAGAGGGTAATATAACATCTTAATCAAATAATATATGGTATTAGATATAATTTTATTTTTCTATGATATATTTATAATAAAATTATATTTATTATATATGAGTCTTGAATGAGTACAATAAGAGTCAACACACAAGTTATGAGATTTCATCTCACTTTTTATTTCTCTGAGATACATGCCTTATTCACCACTCACTTATTTTGTGTGGTGTATATACTGGACATGAATGTAGAATATACATATTATAATTAAAATTTTTCATATTTACTAATCCATTTTATGATCCTTCTTTCATATGGTATACGTTTAAAAAGTTACCAAATAAGTAAAGTAATTTTTATCTCAATTTACCTTCTTTTAAATACATGTCATGTTATGCACCTATATTTATATACGAGGTGTATATACTACTTTTGACATGTAATATAATGAATATAATTATTTTAATTATATTTAAGATTCATTTGATTTTATTCATTCCATTATATTATGATTCAAAGTTACTAAATTGGTAACAGTTTATTGTTACAATATCACCATTTATAGAAATTTTTTATGCTTATTCATCCATTGATGAAATATTATGATCAATATATAAATTAATCTCATTAATTTTCTCACCCAATGAATATTAATTTTATATACAAGTAATGTTACCATTTTAACACTTTTTGGCACTTAATATAATTAATAAAATGTTTTTATAAAAATCCAACTTTATTTATCCTTTCATTCGGAAATCTCTTTTTCATTCAAAATCATGTTTTCTAAAAGTTTGTTCAAGTGTTATTCATAAGTTTCAAATATATTTTCATTGAAAAATGTTTTCATAATATTTTTAAGAATTAATTATTTGTATTCAATGTATTTTAAAATAAATGGTTTTGAAATCGTTTTCAAGATTCTTTTATATTTTTTCAAGGAAAAAGGTTTTAACAACATTTTCAAGATTTCTTTATAAGATTTCAAAGTGTTCTCAAATAATTTTTTTTTTCAAACAAAATTAACCTTATATTATATTTTTACAAGGGAAAAGTTCTTAAAAATATTTTCAAGATTATTTTATAATTTTTCATGTTAAAATGTTTTAAAAATGATTTCAAGACTTCTTTTTTATGTATTAAATGCAATTTTCAAATAAAATGGTTTTATAAAGGCTTTATGTTTTCAAAATAATTTTCAAAGAATAAAGGATATTTTCCTTAGGACGTGTTTTCAAAATATTTTTACCAGTTATTTTCTATTTAATATGACACCCATTGATGTAAATAAATCCCTTCACAGAAATGATCCAAATGTTCTATCCATATTCTTTATTGAATGGTTTTTTTTATGGGATAATTAATATGATGCCAGTTTCTTTTCCATGGGACATATGATTTCTAAAACTGTTTATTTTTTCACGGGTTATTATTTGATAAAATTATTATGAAACCTATTTATTTTTCATAGGTTATGATGTGATGAAATGTTAATGATAAAAATTTCATTTCACGGGTTATGATTTGATTTTTATAGAACCCATATCTTTTCATGGGTTCTGATATAAGGAATGTTTTGTGGAACATGAATTTATGATTTCATTATGTGATGGGTGCAATACTACAAAACTAGCCTTTAACAGCACTAGCATTTATTAGTGCTAGAAAAAATGCACTGATAAAGTCAATATTTATCATCTCTAAAATAAGAGCTGATGAAGGGGAGATTTATCAGTACTAAAAAACATGCTTATAATGGGTACCCTTTATCATCAAAATTTTCTTATCACTGCTAAATGTTCACCTTAATTGGTTCTTTCTTTTAGAGCTAATAAATTATACCCTTTATCAGTGCTAATAATAAAGCGTCGATAAAGGTTATTATTTATTAGGGGTTTATTAGGGTTGCTAATGGTTCATAAAATTAAATTAAAAAAATTAATAGTTTCATTAATTAGATATTTGTTGTTAAAAATGAATAAACATATATATAAATTTTAAAAATTACTAAATATTATATATTAAATATATAGATACGTAAAATGAATAAAATTAATTAATTAAACAAATGAAAGTTTAAAAAGAGTTAATTAAGAAAAATATTAAACATTTTATAAATTAAATATTTATTTATAGAAATGAATATATTTAATATATATATATATAATAAATATTGATAAATGATATATATAAAATGTAGATTTATAAATGAATTTACAATCAAAAAAATTAGAAATGAATAAATTAAAAAATTATATAAACATTTATTAATGAAACATTTATTTATAAAAATGAGTAAGTATAATATATAAATATATATTAATTATAAATAGTAATAAATAATATGTATGAAATATAAATATATAAAATATGAATAAAAAGTTAATTAAAACTATATTAATGTCTTATTCATTTTTATTGTTGTTTGAATTTTCAATTTAATATATATCCAATATCGTGTGACAATGATTTCATGAACATATATATATATATATATAATTAATACATTTTATACACGAAAAAACACAAAAATATATTTTCACAATATATAATAACTCATACTCCAAATATTTTTTCAATTTATTAAAATTTCAATATATTTTAGAATTTCACAGTTAACTTGATACATTTAATATATTATGTTTTTAAAAAAGATAACTTTTTTATTTATTTCTAATAATATTATAGTTAGGGAATTCATTTTTAATATTTTTAATATTTTATTTTTTGAATTTGATCATCTTCTATTATTTATTTATATTTATTTACTTATTATTTTTTAGTATATTCAATATGTATTCATATTTAATTAAAGATATATATCCATATTTTTTTAATAATTTATATTTAATAAATATAACTTATCCATTTATTACATATTTTTAAAGCGCACTCATTTTGAATTATTCAATTTCATTCATTTCTAAAAGTCATGTGTATAAAATTATATATCAACTACTAATGATAAAAATATATTTTTGAAAAAATATTTATAAATAAATATATTTATAAATGAATATTTCATATATTTATAAATTTATATATTTATAAATTTATATATTTATAATTATTATAAATAAGTAATTATTTTTTATTAAATAATTATTTATATAAATATAAATACATAATTATATATATTTAATAATTATAAAATTATAATAAATTTATTCAAATAAATCATTTATCAGTGCTAAAATTTGGGCACTGATAAATATCCATATTTATTAGCCCTAAAAATCACTATTAAAAAAATTGATTAGTACTAAAATATTAGCACTGATAAATATGTTTTTATCAGTGCTTTCTGAGCGCTCATAAAGATCTCTTTTATTAGTGCTTACCAATTTAATGCTGATAAATGGATATTTGTTAGGGATTTTCTGAAAGCACTGTTAAAAGTGTTCCAAATCTATTCCAAAAAACCCTAACAGGTACTCACACATCACGACTCTAAATCTATCACAAAACTCCTCTGATGTGGGGGTGACCCCACAACAATCCATCAGACGAATTAATGATATAATTCAATGTATGTTATTTTCTACTTTTTATATATCGTTGCTTCATCTATTTGGTTCTGCATTTTTTGTTTCTACATTGTATTTAACCTTGAAGAACCCTACATCTCATCTCTTCACCGCTGCTGGATCAACTCCCTTGTGTATTTTAATGGATTGTTTATGAGAAGAATATCTGTAGTTTAACTTCCTGCAACTAGTATAATATACGTTGTGCAATTTAACTTCCTACTACTGGGAGAAATTTATGCAGTTTAATGTCATGCAACCAAGACGAGAGATGCTATGATATTTAAAATCTTTATTCTAGAATAAATTTGTGTAGCTTAACATCCTATAACCAGGATGAGATAAATTGTGTAGTTTAATGCCTTTCTGCTAAGTTGGATTTTTGTAGTTTAACATTTTGGAAATAGGAAGAGATACATTATTTAGTTTAACAACTTTCTTCTAAGATGAATTTGTGTAGGTTAACATCATGGAAGCATGATGAGAGATTATTTATGACTACTATTCAATGTATTTAAGGAGAAATATTGGATTATTGTGGGTTTTGATTTCTTACTCATCCATTGTGGCCAATGTGTATGCTTTGTTTTGTGGATCATCTTAAATTGGTTTTCCAAAATAGTTTTTGGAAAGGGGAAAATGATTTTTAGAATTTGAATTTTCTTTAAAAAAGGTTGGTTATTAAGTTTTAAAAAGTTTCCTTAGAAGAAAGTGGTTTGAAAATGAAAATGAAATAGTGTTTTTCAAGAAGAGATTTTTTTTTGTTATGAAATTTGGATTTTTATCCAGTTGTTTTGGCCTAATATGTTCCTTTCAGTTATGTTTCAGATTGATTCTGAACCTGATTTTATGATTTTTGTGTTATTGAAAATATGCCACCCATAAAGGTCCTTGATTTTTCTAGTGGGTATCTCCATATTTCTAGTTCTCCTCCGTTCCTTTCCATATTCCATTTAGATTGAGATTTGTTAGAGGTAGTGAAGTTGATTGAGAAAGTTGAGAATGTATTTAAAGTGTTTGGAACTCCCAATGCTATTAGAGTTTCTGTTGTTTTGGGTCTTCTTGACGGTCTAGCATTGGAAGATTGGGAGTTTTTTTCCCCACCGGCGATGCAAGTTGGGATGATGTGGAAATATTTTAAGTCTCTCAATGTCTGATGTTTTATAACTGAGGGGGTGAAGATGAAAAAAAAAACAAAGAGCTCATGTGTGTCTAGCAAGGTCAGCGGACGGTGATGGATTATTTTGAACACTACCAAGATATATTTTCCTTTTTTCTGGATGTGGTGTCACAAGATATGTTGAAATCTTCTATTTTCATTGGGGGTATTCATCCAGAGATCAAGGAGTGAGTACTTTTCTCTAAGGACCTCCATTTTGAGAAGTTAGTGGATGAATCATTTTTGGATGAGTTGTTTTAAGAGAATCATAAACATATTGGCTCAGTTTTTTGTCTCTCATGTTGGGGTGAAGATGTTCGAACTTCCCTCATTTTAGTTTCTTGGCTGTTCTAAGTTCATATTTAATTATAAAATTTTGATGAAATTATCCTTTCATAGTTCAAATGATTTTTTTTTTGAATTTGATCCTTTAAATGGTTATCCTTTTATGAATTTTTATCCTATTTCTATCTTTCTTGATTGGAGATGACTACTTTTATGGAAATCGCTCTTTTTTCCTTATGTACGGGTTCATTTATATTCTATAATTTGATCATTTTTGCTATTATTTATACTAATTTAGTGTTTTTAAAGAATATTGATATATATTTGTATCCATTGATAAATGAATAAAAAACATGGATTGGTTGTGAATCACTCCCAAATTTTATACCAAAACTAAGGATTCTCGTTCCACTTTACTACTGTCGGTTAACTGATGATCAGCATAGCATTTGACATGAACTTCCTAC
Organism: Viscum album; assembly: GCA_963277665.1. NCBI lineage: Eukaryota > Viridiplantae > Streptophyta > Magnoliopsida > Santalales > Viscaceae > Viscum > Viscum album. Next base: position 1,115,467,719 of record OY728147.1, read on the forward strand.
CCAGTGTCCATGTGATGCTCTCATCTCACACATTATCTCCACCATATCTATCATATTATTATTCCACATTAACTCTGCCTCCTCTTCCTACACTCATTTACTATATGCATGTCATTGCATGCATAATTCATATTTACAAGTACAAAATGAGTGTAAGAAGAGAAGGAAAGTGAATGTTGAATGGTGATATGATAGAGATGGTTTCAAGCGTGTATGGGATGAGAACATCATGGGGACACCAAAAAATAAATTCGGGATATATTCTATGTTAGGAAGTAGTTAAGAAATTGTATTGAAGTTCAAAAATAATCATATGTTTTGTTATTAGATTATATCTAGACCAAACAAACCCTTTGAAAAGATGTAAAGGTATTGTTATGATATACTTTCTCTATTTAACATAAAAAATTATATAATGAAATGTTGATTTAATTTTTATTATTCTATGCATAGTTAGTTTATTTTAGAATAATTCTATCCATGTGTTATGAATTTTTAGAAAGACCAACAACGTGGGCTCTGCTCAACCACACAGGTAATCTTGATTTTTTCATAGTAAAATCATTATCCATAGAATTAATTCATTGTTTCATATTTATGTTTAATTTGTTTTTTAGTATTAATCTGATAAGAATATTTTTCTTATATAGGTGGATTATTTTGTTCAATTTGGGTTGATATATCCAACTTTCATGCTTCTTCTCTATTAGAACATTTGCACCCCTACAGTGTTTCAATTATCACTTTCTTTCAATTTATCTCCAACGCATTTAATGGAAGAGAAACACTACTACCTCTACTAAATTACAAAGGTAATATTGATATTTTCATAATAAAATCATTTTTCATAAAATTAATGTATTATGTCATATTTATGTTTAATTTATTTAATTTTAGTATTACTCATAATAATTGTTTTCTTTTATAGGTGGATTCTTTTTTCGAGTTGATGTGGTTTTTTTGAATATTCTCATGCAGTGTAGGTAGTTCGACAAAGAATTTCAATGGAAATCCTGGTAACATTGATAGTTATGATTGTTTTTAAATATATATAATAATTTGTACTTATATAATTGTATAAACCAATGTTTGAAATGTTTATAATATACAGTTTTAATGGTATTTGTGTTGTAAATTTTATTACATTTAAATTATATATTGGGACTTGTTTTTCTCTTATATCTGGTGTGTTTGTGGTATGTTTATGGTGTTTTAGTGTGATTTTACAACACATTGTAGTATGGCCCTTTATCAGTGATTTTAAAAGTTCTAATAAAGAACACCTTTATCAGCGGCTTTAAAATCACAGATAATGGACACATTTATCAGCACTTATAAAAGTGGTGACAAAGTTAAGCTTTCTCAGTGCTTCAACAATGTTGATAAAAATTCCTTTATCACTACTTTTGTTAGCGTTGATAAATGATTCCTTTAGCATCACTAAATAAAACCACTGATAAATGGGACCTTTATCACCCCTTTTAAAAACACTAATCAAAGTTCTAGTTTTTAATGGCGCTGACATTGTCAGCGCTTTTCAAGTGCTAATAAATTCAATTTATAGTGTTATTAAATTCTAGTTTTGTAGTATTCATGGGACCTATACCTCCATCCAATGCACTGGGTAATGATAGAGGATTCATGATTATAAATTTTATGGATGAACTTGATTACATGTAAGCAATGTTATGCATGGACCTAGTTAAATATCTATATGTTTATGCATGAACCTGATTACATGTTAAAAATGTTATTAGTGAACCTTATAATATGTTCATAATATTATTATTGAACCTGATTACATGTTCACAATGTTTTTCATGGACCTGGTTTCATGTCTATGACTTTATATGTGAACATGATTACATGTTCACAATGTTATAAGGGAACCTTCTTATGTGTTAATAATGTTATGCATGAACCTAATTACCAGTTCACAATTTCACTCGTAGACCTGGTTTCGTGTCCATAATTTTATACATGAAACTAATTACATCTTCACAATGTTATTCATGAACCTTATTGCATGTTCCCAATATTATGTGTGGACCTGGTTTCATGTCCATAGGTCTATGCAAGGGCCTTATTACATGTCCTTAAATTAATGTCTGAACTTGTTTTTACTTATACATTTTCACTCTATTATACATTGATTTGTATTACAAAATTCTATTTCTTTTCCCTTTGTTATGTTTCCATGGATTATGCTCTTGATTTACTTATGATTAACATATTAGGAACTAAAAATAATTTTTCCATGACTCATGTATGTGATCTTTAATATGGAGGGTATGATCTTATAATGATCATGATCACATTTTTATACCATTATGTTCATGATATACTTATGAATTTACTTTATTTACCCTTACAGAATATTTGATCTCACCCCTATCTTATTTTTATTTTCCCTAGGTTATAAAGAAAGTTTTTCAAGTGGAATTACTAAGGGGGAATATCTTTTTCTAAAACATTTCATATCATTCACTGAGATAGAATATTTTTTCCCAAGTTTCTAAGGGCACTAAACTAATATGTTCTTTGGGTGTTTATTCTTGTAATGTTTTAATTATTCCACAAAAGTGATTTAATTTCTATGTACATTAAGACAGGGTCACTAAAACTATTCTCACAAATTTATGTGTATATATGATTTTGGATATCTATGTTTACAATGTTATGATTTATTACGATTATTTTTGTGTTAAATGTATAAATTATGCCACGTGTATCAAGATTATTGTCCCATGTTTCCACAATATTATGACATAGTATACGTTATTATTTAAGGATAATCCTTTTGAGGGTATATGTCTCTATATTAAGCTTTATGGATAATTAATACAATTTCTTGTTCTTTTTAATTAGGTATTTCTCCATTTTTTTGTTTTGTCACATTATTTCTTCTTAATCCTAACTGAATTGTCAATTTTTTCCCTTACTAAGCATTTGATCTCACTCCTTGTGTTTTTTCATTTCCTTGGGGAACTATATGGTGGAATATGAATAAGTGGAATTCATGTGTGTATAATTTTGTGGGATATGTTTAATCGATAATGTGAAACAATGCATTAATGTAGATAATCTCCAAAAAAAACTTTAATACTTTTACACTAATTGTGTTAATATATTATTCATTATTACTCATGTTGAACCATTACATTTCACAAAATGGTTTGAACTAAGAAGAACTAAGTTGATAATGATTGTGATTGACAATGCAATAATTATCCCAATGAGGTTCTAAATGGGATGGGAGATAGTGTGAAATCCTTCATAGAAATCTTATCTAAAGTTATGAGAAATAACCTAAACCATGTTGAGCTCCCAAATTCACTAAAGATGGAGAAATATGTATTCATGTCCTTCATGAATTAACTATCATCATGTTTTAGTGTATCTTCTATTCCAATATTTTTTTATTAATTAAAAAATACCATTGAAAGGTAGTTTTTCTTCAATTATTGAAACATTAAAAGGTATTTCTAATTATTTATAAATTATAATTTGACGAAAACTAATGGTGGAATTTTATCAATGAAAAAAGACAAAACAAACAAATTCACTCTTTCTAATGAGAGAAGTTTAAGAAAATATTCTTCACTAATTATTTTCCTTTAAATCCTCACCTTAAAACGAAGAGATAATTCCTTGAATTAAAGAAAAAGGAGGTTTAATTGATTGTTTTAAATAAAGAAAATCTCAAGATTCTCACAATGTATTCCTCAGGTTTTATTATTGACCGTGAAAGCAATAATGATATCTTATTTAGATGTTTAAATTCAAGTCTCTAAAAATAATTAGCTATATGAAACTTTGTTAAATATATAAAAAGATTTTGATATGCACTTAAGGTGAAGATGTAAAATGAATACACTATTTATTCACATGAATTTTGAGACAAGAAAATTAAAATTGATTTTCAAGGAAAATCAACTGATAAATCACATAGAGGTAGGAAAATTAAACTGTAATTATTCCAAAAATATTGGAGGAAACACAAAATAAATTTTAGGGAAGGAATGGGTAAATGATTTAAGTGTGGAATATTTGGATAGAAAACATGGTTTTATCAAAGATATATGATGGGTTTGGTTAATAAAATGTATAGGAATAAATTCTAACAAAAATCACCCCAACACAAAAATTCTTGAAATTTAAGTATTTGGGAATTATGCAAATCAATAACCTAATATAATGGATAAATAGGATTATAGAATTCATAAACATCCAATAACAATGAAATAAGAAAGTTCCTATGAAATTTTCCTAATAATATTGATTTATTTCTTAAAACATTGGATATTGAATTTAAATAAAAACACATGGTGGTTAGATGATTGTATTCATGGTATATAAATCTTTACTAATTGAGGTGTATTGGAAGATACTCTAAGAAATTACGATCTTCATCCCTTAGTGGAAGACAATGTCATATTGGGAATGGATTAACCCTCCTTACATGGAGCCCATATAAATTATCAAGATAGGTAAATCTCAATTATTATCTTAAGTAATCCCTGTTAAAATAATGATGAAAGTATAGTGATGAACACTATTTGGAAATATATTCCTAAATATGGGTCCTGATACCCAGTAGTGTGGGATACTTAGCTAAAATGTTTGGGAGGAACTAAACATCAAAGAAATTATAATTGTACCAGAATATATTTTTTTGTTTCCAAAAGAACTACTTAGTATTATTCTAGAATTTTAGGTTTGTTTTTCAATTGAACTCATAATGGTTTCTGTGCCAATATCAAAGAGTAATTACTAAATTTCCCCTATTGAATTATAATAATTGAAGAAGTTATTATAATCACCCATGATTTTTGTATATATTTTTCTCCTTAAATAAATATTTTCGTAGATCTTTTTTCAAATGTTACATTGAACTAAAATAAGACCATATACTATTTATATATAATAAATATGATTTTTATAATATATTCCTTGAACTAGAAGGTATAAATAGAAGTTACCAAATTATAAAATTTATAGTAGTGACATCAAGTAGTAGAATTATTCCACATGAGGTTTATTTTTTTAAGATTTTTAAAAAGGTGGAATAACTAAGTTTTTTCCTAAAACAAACTCAAGATGAACTTAAACAAGTATATCTTGAGATAATTCACTTATGTAAGAAGTTCAATCTCATGGAAATTGTTATACAATCCATGCTAACTGAATCACCAAACGATACTATAACCATTGTTTATATTACCATTATGTCAAATGTTGGGGTCCTTATATTTTTTAAGTATAATTTAATGTACCATAAATATGTATGTATTAATTTAATTAATTATAATTTTAATTATGATACATTTTAATTCATTTTAAACTTAAATAATATTATTTTCAAAATATTGGTGTATTCCATATGTGTTCTAATATTAAAATTAATTTTTATCACTTTTATGATTTGAGTTTGATAAAATTAAATTTATTTTTTTATTAATCATGTCAAAATTATCTTATGTAAATGTTTTGATATTTTCTTAAATAGTTTATTTAGGGTGAATAGTGAAAAATAATGTTATTAAAAATATTGTCACTTTTATTAAATCATCATGATATAATAATAAATTTATTTATTTTGAATCATTTTTATTAAACAATTATTTATTTAAGATATAAAATAAAAAATTTAAAAATACTAGGTTGATTTTTTAAATTGATATCCAAAATTCTATAACCTAAGTATTGTTTTATTTCAATAGAAGAACTATTTTTTTATCCTTCTCTTTATTAATGAAATTTCAAGGTCTAATTCAGATATGGATAGATTTTAAATTCCCATAACTATACTTCTTAAATCATAAACTAATAAAATCCTTGAAAAACAATACTAAACAAAATTTTGTTATAAATTAATTTTTATTCCTAAAAATACATTTATCTAAAAACTAATTTTCATTGTGTAATGTGTATTTATATAAAAAATAATTTTTACCACCATTAAAATATGATGATTTTAAATTGGTTTTCATATTTTTAATATAAAGTTTCAAATTAGGTAATATGTTCCAATTTATTTTTATCTATAAAATTAAGTTACAGTGGTAAATTTTTTTCACCATAATAAAATTTAAAATGGGTTTAAAAGTATTAAAACTAAAGGATAATGGTGCAAATTCTCAAAATATTATCCATAATCTGATTTGATGAGAATATTTACGCCTTAACCACCTTATATTAGAATTTTGAATTATTGTTTCCACTTTCACTTGAAAATGAATTTTTTTATTTTAGAGTAATGTGTATTTTCAAGAGTGATGCTCCCCTCACTTGTAAAAGGATCCATTCACCCCTTTGATTATTTACCCAATTTGAGCACTTTATCATGACCAAGATCTACCAAAATAACTTCCAAACACCATTATACAATACCTATAGGTTATTTTCACACCAAAAGTCCATACAATGAATGATTAAGTTGAGATCTAAAGGATTACATCCAAGGAAGAGTTAATTGCCTTTATCGAATTATTTCAACTTTTTTTTGTTATCCTTCTATAAATATTCTAAAAAATCATAATATAATTAAATAATTGTTATTATTGTACTTAAAAGTTATTATACTGATGGAAAAATTATTATATACCTATTTTTATCTGTTGTAAAATGAAGATGTCACTCGTGTGTATGTGTAAACTATTGCCTCCATGAATGACGTATTTCATTTTTCAACACCACTTAATGTGGATAGTGATAAAATAGGTATTGAATATGTAAATATAATATTTATTAAATAACTATGACATTATGAAGAAAAATAATTATCCACCTTCCTTCACTCCTATTCATTATAAAAGAAAATATAGGTCATGTGTACGTGTCGACTATCGCCTCCTCAGATTATATATTTCATATTTCATCAGCACCTAAAATGGATGGTTCTAGAAATGGTTTTAATGAAAATATATGACATTCATAACATGTTTAATGTTTTTTAAAGTAAATTTGGCCTTTATATTAGTAACATTAATAATAAATATTCATCAAAAAAATTAATCTCTTAGAATGGGAAAACTATCACAATTTTATTAGCTTTAATTTTTTTTAAAACATTCTGAACTAATTTTTTTTACTAAGATAATTGAAACATACCGGTTTCGGAAGCCACCTAGAGGCGCACCGTACCTGGTTGGTCACATGGCCTCAAGCGCATTTCCACAAACGCTAGAGGCTGCTGACTAGCAGTGAGGGCCTTGGGTGTGATATTGGGAAAACTATGCCCTCATTGGCAGAGTACACAACGGAAGTAATAAACATACAATATCGGAAGCAGTAAATAACCAATAATAATAAACATCAAAAGACTAAATCAACAAACTGGAGCACATATGTATATATGGAATGATGCAAAATACAACTCTAGGAAAGCATCCAAACAATTCACAATGCTGAAAACACCACGGTACCAAAACAAGTACAAAAGAAAGTAAAACAGCTCCGTAGCATCACAAGACAATGCTTGGTCTCGTGCTCTCCTACTCTAAGAAATCAAGTACCAGAAGTCGAAGGGCGCTTGTCGTTGTCTATAACTGCAACAAAATAGTATGTTTGGGCCCAAAAGCATGGCCCAAATAGGGTGTGAGATAAAATCCCAGTATGTAACCACCCGAAAATCTGTGCCTAACAGTCAGTGAGTATATGGAAGGTAAAAGTTCAATAAGCAGTAAACAGCAATAGCAAAGCAGTAGGCAGTAAATAGTTAGCAGTAAAGAAGGATGATACACAATAGTAATCAATCCACAACCAACAACAGTAGTGAAGCAAACAGCTAACAAGCAGGAAACCCTCTAGGAAGTACTCGCAGCCATCCCCCTCTGGTCCTATCTAAGAAGTACCACAACCCTATGGGCAGTGCACTTAGCCTAACCCCTCTGGATTGGTCATACGAATTAATGAGACTCTTTGAGGAAGCACACATGGCCAATTCCCCTTATAGTCTAGGGTATTCAGGGACTCTCTGAGGAATATCACGTGGTCTAACCCTCTTAGCCCCAAGGTCTAGAGACTCTCTGAGGAAGCTATCTTGGTCAATTCCTCTTATAGCCTTAGGTATACCATGGAATCTCTAAGGAAGCTCACTCTTTCAATTCCTCCTCAAGCCTAGGAAGGTTCTTAAAAGAAATCAAACAAGGTAAGACTCTCTGATGAAGCTCACTCAGTCTACCCTCCTGTAGTCTATAATATATGAAGGCACTCTGGAAAGCTCACTCGGTCCATCCCCTGTGGCCTATAATGTCTAAAACTCACTGAGGAAGCTCACTCGGTCTACCTTCTTGTAGTATATAACATCAAAGACTCTCTAGGAAGTACACTAGGTCTATCCCATATAGTTTATAGCACCGGGTTCCCTCAGCCCCGTGCCAATCAATGCATAATAATGCTATAAGGCCAAAGTACACCTACAGAGTTAATTGGATATCCAAAGTATAATTATAGATCTACTTGACTAACAATCCACATGTAAACATGCATGTAATGCAAAACACTCCATTATATAGACACAATACATGGAAACATTCATAACAGCCAAAGGATAACAAGACCCAAAGGTCATAAATAGAGAAAAGCATGGTCAAAACATCCAAGCACAACAAATTATCCTCTAACATGATTAATTTACCTCTACACAAGAATTCAAGAAAGGCAGAAAAACAACGAGGGAAAAAAGGTAAACATGCAATACCCCGTTCATGGGTATTGGTGGAATTTGCACATAAAAATCAAGGACTTTGAATGGTAAGGCACAAACCACATAACATGATCTTAGGAGATCGATATACATGAACCATGACGACCGATTCTCCCCCGAATGTCATAGATCTAAGAAAACATCCAAAACATTCAGACCACGATAACTTGAGAAGGAGGAGGAATTTGATAACAAGGCTCAAGTAGAAGGAAGAACTCACGGATGTGATTCCAACACAATCAACTGTGCTCGAATCAGAGAACAGATGGAGGAATGGTGTCTCGATGAAGATCCATGGGTTCTCGGTGCTCTCAGACGAAGAAGATAGAGAAGAAGTGCTTTTCGTCGATTAGGCATCACACCGGTCCATTTAATGAAAAAAAGTACATGGCGTGTACTTTTAGAGTAAACTACGTCTACTAGGTTTTTCCGAACTCTGCCAAAATCGACATCCACGTCACCCCTACACACCGTGTTTGTGGCCCAGACACGGCCAATACATGGCTTTGAGCGGGAAAAGAGTACATGGCGTGTACTCAAAAAGTACACGGTGTGTACTTAAAAAATTTCCAAAAACTTTATTTTTCTCAAAAACTATATAAAAATGAAATACATGCCTGAAACGAAGATCAAGGTTCTTAAAAACATCCCCCCTTAATGAAATTCATCCCCGAATTTCCCTAGCAAGGCGTAGAAGAAGAAACCCCGAACAGCTCTGGCCACTACGATCGAACCTCGGCCTCCCTCTCCCAAGTCTTTTCCTGTACTCCCCCATGCTTCCAAAGCACCCATACTAGAGCAATAGACCACCCACAGAGAACCTTCGTACTACGATCAACAATCCATATGGGATGCTCCTCAAAAGATGCATCTGCTTTGAGCTCAACCTCCTCAGGTTGGAAGACATGTGATGGGTCTGAAAAGTAACGTTGGAGCTAAGAGATGTGGAAGATGTCCTACATATCCCCGTACCTCTGAGGTAGCTGAAACCGATAGGCAACCGACCCAACTCTCCCCAAAACCTAAAATGGCCCGACGTACCGCGGTGAAAGCTTCCCCTGTCTCCTAATCCTCTTGTGTCCCAACCTCAGTGTGACACACAGGAAAACATGATCCCCAACCTTGAACTCCAAAGGTCATCTCTGATGATCAACATAAGACTTCTATCGAGACTATGTTGTAGCCATCCTCTTCCGAATCAACTCTATCTGCTCAGAGGTCTCCTGAACAAGATGAGGTCCCAGAAAAGCTGCCTCTCCTGCCTCCAACCAGTATAAGGGTGATCGGCATAGCCTACTGTACAGAGCCTCATATGGTTCCATCTAAATTGTTCACCTAAAAGTTGTTGTTGTAGGCGAACTCCACAAGAGGAATATGCTTCTCCCAAGAACCGTAAAAGTTTATAATGCAAGCTCGGAGCATATCCTCAAGCACCTGGATCGTGCGCTCGGACTGGCCATCAGTCTGGGGATGGTATGTTGTACTCAAAATTACTTGTGTACCCAAAGCCTTCTGATGTCCCTACCAGAACTGAGAGGTAAAGCACACATCCTTGTCTGAAACAATGGAGTGTGGAACTCCATGTAGACGTACAATCTCTCGGATGTACAGTCGTCCCAGATCATCAACACTAAAGGTCTCATTGATCGGCAAGAAGTGAGAAACCTTCGTAAGACTTTCGATGACAACCCAAACATCATCACTTCCCCGAGGTGAACTCGGTAACCCAGTCAAAAAATTCATCACGACATCGTTCCACTTCCCCTCGAGAATGGGTAACTGCTGCAAAAGCCCTGCTGGTCATTGAAGCTCTGCTTTCACCTGCTGACAAGTAGAACATCTCATGACAATACCAGCGACATCTTTCTTCATACCTGGCCACCAATACTGGCAGTGTAGGTCACGATACATCTTGTTGATTCCAGTATGAACCGCCCAAAATGAGGAATGAAAATCCCACTTCAGCTCCTCACGTATGTCTGCTGGCACCCATACGCGTCCCTGGAAATGCAAGATCTCGTCCTTGCCCATTGTCCATCTAGGAGGAGGGTCCTCTCCTGACACACTCTCTAACTGGACTAAGCCTTCTGAGTCTGATAGCTGCCTCATCCGAACATGATCAAGAAGTGTAGAGGTAATAGCCACAGATGAAAGGAATGTCTTTCCTTGCTGGTCACGCACCTCCAGATGCATCTCATAGAACAGAGCCATAAGCGGCCACTCACTGCTGGCCTCCTGAACTGCCTGAATCTGAGTTCTCCAACTCAAAGCATCAGCCACTGCATTGCCCTTTCCCGGTTTATAGGCGAGCTCGAAGTCAAAGGACTGAAGATACACGACCCACCTGCACTGTCTCAGATTCAGATCACGCTGAGTGAAGATATACTTGAGACTCTTGTGGTCGGTGAAAACCAGAAAGTGCTCTCCCAGAAGGTATTGTCTCCAAAATCATAAGTCATGGACAACTACTGCCAACTCTAGATCATGCGTTGGGTAGTTCCTCTTGTGTGGCCTCAACTCCCAAGACCCGTAAGCAACGACCCCATCTCCCTGCATAAGAACAGCTCCCATCCCAATACCCGAAGCATCATAGTAAATAGTGTAGCCCTTGCCCGGCTCTGGAAAGACTAGTATCAGTGCTGACTTCAACCTCCCCTTAAACACCTGAAAGGCTGACTCACAAAGATCTGACCATAAAAACTTCACCCCCTTCTTGGTTAGACCTTTCAACGGTGCTTCTAGGCACAAAAAGTCATGTATGAAATGCCGGTAGTATCCAGCCAACCCTAGAACACTATGCACCTCAAAACCGTTCTTCGGCTGTTCCCAGGAAACTACAGCTCTCACTTTCTCTAGGTCCACTGAAACTCCTGTCTTTGAGATAACAAATCCCAAGAAGTGAATATGATCCATCCAGAAGTGGCACTTAGAGAGTTTAGCAAACAACTGATACTCTCTCAGTGTACTCAGTATGATCTCAAGATGTGTGGAATGGTTATGTCGAGTGTGAGAGTACACCAATATATCATCCACAAAGACCATGACGAAGGATTCCAAATACGTATGGAACACTCGGTTCATCAGTGCCATGAAAACTGCAGGCACGTTCGTGAGACCTAACGGCATGACTGTATACTCGTATAGAGCATACCTTTTCCTGAAGGCTGTCAAAGGTATATTTGATAGTCTAACGCGCAACTGATGATAACCGGACCTCAAGTCGATCTTAGAGAACACCCGAGCTCCGTGAAGCTGATCAAAGAGGTCATAAATCCTCAGCAAGGGATATTAGTTCTTGATCGTCAACTGGTTCAGCTTACGATAATCCACACAAATCCGAAGGGTGTCATCTACCTTTTTCACAAACAGGACAGGTGAACCTCAAGGAGAAGAATTGGGTCAGATAAAAACTTTTTTCCTGCAACTCCTCTAACTGCATCTTGAGCTCCTACAATTCAGGTGTTGCCATCCTATAAGGAGGAATAGACACTGGTGCCGCTCTTGGAACAAGCTCAATTGAGAAGTCTACCTCACGCTCCGAAGGCAAACATGAAAAGTCCTCTAGAAAGACCTCCCTAAAATGATCCACCATTGGGGGAAAGTCTAACTGTGAAGTCATCTGGTCATCCAGATAAAGACTGGAAATCTGGGTTGTAACTTCCCCTAGTCAATGATGCTCTGGTCCAACTCTACCCTCCTGGACATCCCACTCGCCTCTATGAATGAAAGATCTACCCTATGGGGATACGAAACTCACCCTACGACGATAGCAATCAACGACTGCCTGGAAAAGAACCAACCTGTCCATCCAGAGGATGACGTCATAACCTGACGTATCTAAGACATAGAGGTCCCATAAGAAGGGACACCCCGTAACCTCAAGAGGTAACTCTCTGCACTGACGTACGCTAGATTTCCTTGTTCCCAACAGTGTGTCAAGAGTCAACAAGTCGGCAGACAAAACGATATAGAGCCTAAGGCTCACCACAACCACAACAGAGATAAATCTATGGGAAGAACCAATACCGAATAGATATTAAGATAAAACTGAGGCTACTAAGATCGTACCTCGAACTGTAGAAGGCCCAGGATCCTGCTACTACTCCTGATAGGTCTGCTCCATGGTGAAAGACTGGCCTGCACCACGACCCTGCACCCCTGGATGACCGCTCTGAGCTGATCCACTCTACTGTCACTAATGACCTGGTGACTGGCCACCATGGCCGTGACCTCCACCTCGGCCCGAACGGCCGGAAGAACTCCAGTTCCCAGACTAGTGGGAAACTGGTGAAGCATATCCAGAATGCGGGGTCATAGTGGAACCCCTACCACCAGTCGAAGGTGAGAAGATCTGACAAAATCACTGAAGATGGCCCATCTTACCGTAATATCGGCACTCCATCGGATCCCTCTGGCACTGAGGCCTAGTATTCCCACTCCTACCGCACTGGTAGCATACAACCTGGCTGCCAGAAGAACTATCCCGTGAACCCCAATCTTGTTGAGAAGACTCTTTGCGACGCTTAATACTGTCCGTAGTAGGAACACTAGATCTAGATGTTGAACCGCCCTAGCTCACTGCTCCAAAATCCCTCAGATTGCGCTCAGTAATCAGTGCCTAGTTGACGATGGAGGATATAGAAGTCAACAGGAAGATATTCATCTGGGAATAGATCTCCTGCCTGAGACCGTCCTCGAACTTCCTAGAAAGGAATAACTCACCACCTACTGGGATCAGTGTGAAATGCTGCAGCTCAGTGAAGTGAGACGAGTACTCCATAATAGAAAGAGTAACTTTCTACAGGCTCATAAACTCCCAGGCTCGATCGTCCCTCAGGGTCTCCAGATAGAAGTAGTCATAGAAGGTGCATCAGAACTCATCCCATGACATACCATGTCGGCGCCCTGACTGTGAGATCACCTCCCACCACCTCTTGGCGGTGTCCCAGAGCATATAAGTATTTGACTTTACCATTTTCTCTGGAGGTATCTCTGGGTTCTCGAAGATAGTCATGGTGGCCTCAAACCACGACTCTACAGCCTAGGGTCCTCCATCCCCTGAAAAAGTAGGAGGATTCTACTGCTGAAAAACCATCGTCAACTCAGACATCGACGGGGCAGGAGGCGACGCTCCCTGGAAGGTCTACAGCATCCTCGGGAAGTCCTCCCTGAACTGCATATCGGTGCCTGCGATGGGTATAACTACTGGTGCCAAGGATAGCGTAGTAGGAGGATCTGCATGAGGATCAATAGGAGGTCTCTGATCAGCCATATCTGGTGTCTGATCACCGTATGGCAACTGACATATAACCGGAGGAAATCTTGGAGGCATAGCTCTAAAAGATCAAAAGAACACCTTAGATCAGAATTAACAAGGACTGAAAACACCAGAGTAAAAAACGAAAATAGGGAAAAGAAACTATCAAGTTTTACTAAACACGACTACACGACATGTAAAAAAACTACACGGCGTGTCTTCTTTAGCCATTACCATGGGCGTGTACTCCTACCACTACTGGTTGTGTAACACCCCAACCTACACGACGTCTTGTTCCCACACATGGCGTGTACTTGAACTCTAAACCCCTTCCCGAGTCTCCTTACAAGACCAACCCACACAGTCCAAACTAACCTAAGACTACAAGGAATGTTCCCTAGGGTCACGACTTGTACAAGACACGGTCTAGACATCCCGTGTTGTTAGTTACATGGCCGTCTACACAGCTACGCTTACAAGGCGTGTTCCAAACAAACACAGCGTGTATAATAGAAGATAACACTGACCCGTGTTGTTCGTGACACGGCCAGGTACCTGGGACAAAACTACACGGCGTGTTCTTTACCAACACTGTGTGTTCTACTCGAGCTTCCCCGACCCGTGTTGTTAGTGACACGGCCAGGTACACGGCTTTAAACTACACGGTGTGCACCTACCGTACACGGCGTGTTCTTGAAGTTATTTCCACAACACCATGTTTCTGTTCACACAGTCAAGAACACACCCTAAAAACTACACGACGTGTATCCAGAAAGTACACGCCATGTATTCTGGGTTTTTCTGGGCAGTAGCTCAGAAACTGCACAGAAGCCCAGAAACACTGAAAACAAGGCAAAGAGGTGCCAAATTCCAATCCGTGAGGGCCCATACTCCCCGCGAATCAAATCTTGGCATCACTTACAGTCGTATACAAGAGAAAACAGGATCATGATCCACCAACATTCGATTCAAGAGGGCCTATAACACCTCAAGACTCAAAATTTGACATTCATTTAAGCAAAGTACAACACAATCAATTTCTATATCACAACAGCAGGGATTCTATCAAGCATCTATCACAATAGCATGCATAATATACGGAGAGTCTATCACAACAACATGAAATCGCTAATGCACCCTAGATGGCATGGCAAGAATGCATGTCATGTGATTTCTAACAAGTTCCTATATGATGCATGAAATGGCATACCCTCATCTCATTGGGTTGTGATAGAAATAGAACTGTAATATCAAAACAATAATAGCATGAAGCATGTGAATCAATCTAGGTGAAATCATATCAACCATAAAAACTCAAAACCAGAAAACTACAATGAACAAGGTAGTATGGCTTTTCTCCGTACATGGGTTACCTACTCCTGGGCACAACTTATTACCAAGTACCGAATCCGTCCTATCCCTATCTAAAGTCTCCAAATAGTAATTCAAGAGAAAAGAACCCCTCTGATACCACTTTGTATCGTCCTGATTTCGGAATCCACCCAGAGGCGCCCCGTACCCGGTTGGTCACATGGCCTCAAGCGCATTTCCCCAAACGCCAGAGGCTGCTGACTAGCAGCGAGGGCCTTGGGTGTGATAGTGGGGATACTATTCCCGCATTGGCAGAGTACATAGAGGAAGTAATAAACATGCAATAGCGGAAGTAGTAAATAACCAACAATAATAAACAGTACAAGACTAAATCAATAAACTCGATCACATATGTATATATGGAATGATGAAAAATACAACTCTAGAAAAAACATCCAAACAAGTCACAATGCTAAAAACACCACTATACCAAAACAAGTACACAAAAAAGTAAAACAGCTCCTCAGCATTGTAATCCAATGCTTGGTCCCATGCTCTCCTGCTCCAAGAAATCAAGTATCAGAAGTCGAAGGGCGCTTGCCCTTGTCTATACCTGCAACAACATAGTCTGCATGGGCCCAAAAGCATGGCCCAAATAGGGTGTGTGATAAAATCCCAGTATCCAACCACCCAATGAATTGTGCCTAAAAGTCAGTGAGTATATGGTAGGTAAAATTTCAATAAGCAGTAAACAACAACAACAAAGCAGTAGGAAGTAAACAGTAAGCAGTAAATTAGGATGATACACAATAGTAATCAATCCACAACCAACAACAGTAGTGAAGCAAACAGCTAACAAGAAGGAAAACCTCTGGGAAGTACTCACATCCATCCCCCTATGGTTCTATCCAATAATTACCACAACCCTCTGGGCAGTGCACTCAGCCTAACCCCTCTGGATTGGTCATACGAATTTATGAGACTCTCTGGGGAAGCACACTCGGTCAATTCACCTTATATTCTATGGTAGTCAGGGACTCTCTGAGGAAGATCACACAGTCTAACCCTCTTAAACCCAAGGTCTAGAGACTCTATGAGGAATCTATCTCAGTCAATTCCTCCTATATCCTCAGGTATACCACAGACTCTCTAAGGAAGCTCACTCGGTCAATTCCTCCACTAGCCTGGGAAGGTTCTTAAAAGAAATCAAACAAGGTAAGACTCTCTGAGGAAGCTCACTCAGTCTACCCTCCTGTAGTATATAATATCTGAAGGCACTCTGGGAAGCTCACTCGGTCCATCCCCTGTGGCCTATAATGTCTAAGACTCACTGAGGAAGATCACTCGGTCTATCCTTTTGTAGTCTATGAAGTCAAAGACTCTCTGGGAAGTACACTCAGTCTATCCATTATAGTATACAACACCAGGTTCCCTCAGCCCCATTCCAGTCAGTGCATAATAATTCTATAAGGCCAAAGTACACCTACAGATCTACTTGGCTATCCAAAGTATAATTATAGAGCCACTTGGCTAACAGTCCACAAGGAAACAAGCATGTAATGTAAAACACTACATTCTATAGACACAAGACATGGAAACATTCATAACGGCCAAAGGCTAACAAGAACCAAAGGTCGTAAACAAGTAAAAGCATGGGAAAAACATCCAAGAACAAAAAATTATCCTCCAACATGATTAATTTACCTCTATACAAGCATACAAGCAAGGCAGGAAAACAATGAGGGAAAAAAGGTACTCACACAATACCCCATTCATGAGTATTGGTGGAATTTGAATATAAAACTCAAGGACATTGAACAGTAAGGAAAAAACCACCTACCTAGTTCTTAGGAGATCGATATACTTGAACCACGATGACTGATTCTCCCCCGAACGTCATAGATCTGAGAAAACGTCCAAAACATTCAGACCACGCTAACTTGACAAGGAGGAGGAATTGGAAAACAAGGCTCAAGCAGAAGGAAGAACTCACCGCTTCGATTCCAACGCAATCGACCGTGCTCGAATCGGAGAACGGACGAATGAGCGGTGGCTCAACGAAGATCTGCGGGTTCCCAGCGCTCTCGGATGAAGAAGCTGGAGAAGAAGTGCTTTTCGTCGATTAGGGGAGACCCCGGTCTGTATAATGAATAAAAAGAAAGTACACAACATGCACATTTAGAGTACACGAGGTGTACTAGGTTTTTCCATACTCCACCAAAATCAGCCTCCATGTCACCCCTATACACCGTTTGTGTGGCCTGGACATGGCTAGTACGCGGATTTGAGTGGGAAAAGAGTACATGGCGTGTACTCAGAAAGTACACGACGTTTACTTCAAAAAATTTCAGAAACCTTATTTTTCTCAAAAAATCTAGAAAAAGGAAAGACATACCTGAAATGAAGATTCAGGTTCTTACAATAATGATAAATAATAAATATATATAAATTATAGAGATTATGGAACTATTTTATAACACTTTTAACCATGGTCAATAAACTAAAAAAATTGGAAAAAAATAACTGAACAACCTCATGTGGTCAACATGAGGAAAAACTCAACAATAAATAAATTAAATATGTTAAAAATAAACCCCACAATTAATATATTGGTTAAAAAGGTTATTCATAAATTATTGAGTAATTTTTTATTATTATTTATGAGGTTGTACACATATCTCAAGAAATTCTATATTTGAGGTAAAGATTTCTCATCTCAAAATTCCTTCTTTGTTACATGCCTCGAATTATGCACTTATCTTCATTTATATGGCCTGTATAATAAATTCTAAATATTTAATAATAAATATATTAATAATATTGTTTTTCTAATCTCCATTTAAAATTACTCCTTTCAAAGGGGTTTCGATTTTCAAAATCATAAGGGGTTTTATTTTAAATCATTATTTTAAAAGTTTTGAAGTATTTTACCCAACTCCTTCCTTTCGAGACCCATATTATTTATTTGTTTTCAATAATTTATTGTTTTATAATTAAATTATTTTTTAAGTCCATTTTCAACTATATTTGACTTTATTTATGATTAATTTAAAAGGAATATTTTTCACATTTTTAATACATGTTATATTTTAATTTTATGTAAATGTGTGCAAAAAATCACATTTACTTATTAATATCCTTTTCCCATCCTATTTATCCTTATTTTTTACCAATATTGATTTAAAATTATACATTTTATTAAGTAGAAAATATCATTTCCCTTATTCTATGAATTTTTAGTTTTTAAAGGTTACCAAAATAAAAGGATATTTCTTCTTGGTTTTCAATGAATATATTTAAGGATTTTATAAAATAAATTTTCAACTAGGTAAAAATACTTTAATGATTTTTATACTTCAATGGAGATATTTTATATTTAAACCATCAGTCATTTTTCTCTATATAGCTTATGATGATGATTTTTCAAATAATTTTCTATGAAACCAATTTTTTTCTTTTAGTTAAACAATATATGAGGGAATGGTGGTTAATTTTATGATATAGTGGAATATATAGGTATGGTGTATCAATAATTGATAGGTGGGGTTCAATATTTCCCTTCAATGTCCCAAAATGACCCAAATTACCCAACAATCTATAACCCAAACTAGTCCTGACATTTCCCAAAGGGTATTCCCGATCACCATGAGTTGGAAACAAGAACTTGGGCATCAATAAAAACCATTGGGGATGGTTTTTTCACAATGATCCTTTAATAAAGAGATAAAAAAATATAGAATAATTTATGTATTCCTGAAAAATATAGTAGTAGAAACGATAAAAATATTGAGATAAACAATTCCAAGGTATATAGAACAACCTAAGTAATAAAAAAATGGCTATATACCAACTCTATGTGACATAATGTTTCCTTTAGGCTCTCACACCCTACTAATTAACAAACCCATAACCACCATATGTTTCTTTTCCCTTACTTTCATCAGATAAAACAAGATAAACATTTACCCAATGGTATATGTAAGGTGTTAGTAAAATATCCCAATAGGATCCCCCAACGTTTTTCGTAAGAATACTTTATAAAACAAAATAATTTTAATCAAGTAAATTAAACCAATGAATGAGAGAAATGTGTACATGGTTCAATAAAAAACATATATAAATCACCCTTTTCAAAGTTTGTAAAACTTACCAATAAACAGGTTTTCAAAGCATTTCCATAACATTCCAATTAAGAATTTCAAAGATAATAACTAGATAATATAGTAACGTGGTATCAAAATATTCAGGTCAATGAGGATCTTTATAACATTATTTTGATTAGTAATCCGGATAGTGTGCACATTAGACATGAAAAAAATATCTATAGGTACGATTTCACTACAAAGAGTGGTTCTTTACCATAACTTTGACAACCTGATGCACACATTACCCTTTAAGAATATGTATAAATGTAAAGTGACCATCTTAGAGGAGGTATTCTTACCTCATCATCAATATCATCCAGGTTTACCACATTTGAGTCATCCTAGGGTATCCTATCTTTAACACCACAAAAAACATGCTTTAAACCCATTTCCATTTAAAAAAGGGTAGAATCCATTTTCAATACCATAATAAAAACTAACATATTTTATGAAAAACTTTTTCCATTCCTTAATCTAATTGTAAAAATCAACTTTAAAGATAAATGAATAAAGGTTCGTAAGAAATATACAAATTATAAAACCACCTTACTTGAAACACATGGAATTCTAACACTCACATAGGATCCATGATCTGATAAAAAATAAGGGTTCAAGAATAAAAGGAAGAACCCCAAGCCAAGAATTATCAAATAATAATATCCAATTCACTATTCTATAACAATTATAGATAGATAAATCATTTACCATCATTATTCTCAGAGAAAGAATAATGATAAAAAAAGATATAGACAATAAAACCCAATTCCATAATAGATCTATAATAAACCCAATTACAACATGTCACAAACCATATATCTTGAATAAATGGCCATGATCTAAGGTTATATTCAAAGAGAGAACAGTGGGTCTAGAAGAGTAATGGAGAAGGGCTAATTAAAATAACATACCATTGAAAAAATAACCCCAACACATAAAGATACATCAAAAATGATTTTCAGAATGCATGAAATATCCAAAATATCAAAGAGGATCATCCTTGGTTGAGAACTTTTTCCATTGTAAGAATAATGAGAAAAAATATATTTTTTTAGGGTCTTGAAAAGATAATTTAGAAAAATTAATATGTGTCGTGCGGTTTGGACACACTGTTTAACAAGTCATGTGCCATACATGAACCCCTATATGGTATACTAGAGAATTTGTGTGATTTATCACCGTGGTTTCAAAAACCATCCACAAAACATGTGAAATGACTCTACCTCATGTTTCATGGTTTGATGAGAAGGTAAAATTGTTTTTTCTAACCATGAACCTAATCATTGTTGTAATGACCCAATGTTTTTCAATGAAAATTTCACATCTTATATTTATGCCATAAAATAACATGAAATCACAAATAATGAACTACTTAGTGATAAGTGACCTTTAAACATAATTTTTTCACTCCTATGTAATTTTGAAAATCTGACATACACGGTTATGTTCAAGATGATTTTTGGAGTCTAATGAAACAAAAATAATTTTTGGTGACTAGTAACCTTCCCTTTTGAATATTAACCTACCCTTATGAATATTAATATGACCCTTATGAATAGTAAAAAAGAGTAACATTGCCTATGAATAATAAAATAAAATTTAGACATCTTAGAAAGTGACAATTTGTCCTTAGTAAACGATTTTTGTATTTTATAAGTCATAAATAAATAATTATAATTAATTAATTTAAAAGAATATTTATCTACCTTAAATGTATTTATAAATTATTTAATCAATTTCTAATAGTTTTTATATAATTTTATAAGACCCTACGTAATTTTTGAAAGAATAATAAACTCAGTTTTAATCTTAAAAACTGTTTTTTAAGTAAATTGTGATTTTAATTTAATATTAAATTAAAAATATTTAGAAAATTATTTTTGAAAAATGAACATAATTTTTTGATTCTACACGTCGAAAAATGGTTGGGGTAATGTTTTGGGATTTTTCTGAGATACTTGAATTTTGGTGAATAGTAAAATACATTAATTTACCATATAAATACATTTTAATTAAAACCCACTATTACTGACATCACAAGTGATGTAAGCACCCAAATCCCTAACTCACATGCCTTATTTACTATTATTGGTCATCCAAGACTCACTATTCCTTGTCTTAGGGGAAAATAATAAACTAATCAATTTTATATTAAGGAAACCCCTCTTCCCTCTACTATAAAAGCCACCCTTCACTCCCTCTTTTCCTCACACCTCTCAAGCTCCAGGACATCTTTAAAATCTTTCCAAACACCTTCCCTATCCCCTCTCCCACATCCAAAATCTTTTGGTCTCAAAAAAAGACCAAGATTAGCTTCTTTAAGGAGGATCTCAAGAGGAAGATTCTAGAGGTAATTTCTCTCCCTCTTCTCCTTTAATTTCCATTCAAGTTCAAGTTCCTTTCTTGATCTCTCCCCACCTATATTCATCCAAATTGTTTTGTAACTCTAGTATTATACATATATTGTAAATTTATGATTATAATGGGATATTATATCACCCCACCCCTTTTCCCTCTTCCTTTTATTTTATTAAAGAGAACGTTGTTCATGAGGTGTTAAATTTATCACCTTCAAAAACAACATGTTCTCTTCTTCCATTTCTACATTCAAATATGGTCATGAAACCATTTTTATGGTTGAAAAAAAATATTTTATATGTATTGTGTTCTATTTTAAGTTCTTGAAATAAACTATGGACATATTACTAAGTGAAAAGTTAAAACAAGTTCATTGTGATCCAAAAACCGCTCAAATTAACCCAAATAATCATCATTTAATTCTTATCTAATGATTCATCCACATGGATCCAATATAATTCATTGTAAAATCATTCAATATCATGTAATATCCCTAATAACATGTAATATAATTTTTGGATGTTTACCCACGATCTACCCGAACTTCATTTTAAGAATACAAGTGAACCACTCAAGAAAACCATAAGAACGAACATCCTCGAACAATGTTTTTAAGCTCTATAAGTCATCCAAAGGAACATAATATGACATAATGAAACCAGAATGAACCCTATTAATGTATAAAAGGTTCTTTAATTTCTAATTAATGAATATGATGTCATTATATAGGACATTAATGAGAAGGAGGCATTCGGGTACAAGGTAAGGGGAAATCTCGAACCCAATTTTCTTCCTTCGTGTTCTCCCTCTTTCACTCCATTTTTTTGATATGTTTACTACTCAAAGATCATTTGTTCATAATTTCCTTTACTTTTCTGGGATATACATTTTTGTCACTGGTTTTTATGTCCAACAATGTGTTTTCCAAAAGAACACTTCTTTTAAGAACGCCCCTTTTACTTCTCACTCAAAGTGAACGGTTCTTGTAACATGTATGTTATTCCCTCCTCCTTTTATGAACCCCAAGCTTATGAATGTGTTATTATGAGATTAAACCCATTCCTTTTCATGGTTTAATTATGTTTATTTATGTTATATGTTCATTTTGACAAGCATGATAAATGATAATGTTATGATGTGACGGGTGCACACGGAATTATATAGTGCAATATGAATGTTTAAATGTGACGGGTGCACCCGAAATTATATAGCGCTCCAATTCATTAGGTAAAGTGATGAATATAATGAGTAAATGTTAAATTATGTGTGAAAAAGGTGCTATCCTGGTTCACAAGTATGTGTGGTAGTTAACCACTAAGACATGATGTTTCAGTTTTATGCATTGCCACATTTCAAGTCTTTTATTTATGCTCCTCTCATGTTCATGATCTTTTTCCTATGTCATGATTATGCTCACCCCATGATATATTGTTCTTATATATCCTCTTATTGGGTTTCTAGCTCACCCCTTTTGATGTATATCTTCAGGTGGCTACATGTACTAAGGAGAGGACAAGTGCCAATAAGAATTAATAGAAGATGAAATTAAAAGAATGTTTATGTTGTATTTGTTATGTATGGTCCTAGTTTTTCCAAGACACTAAACCTTTGGATCCTTTATGTGTAATAATATTATGTTTTTTATCTTTGAAATGATGTAATAGTAATGAAATAAAATGATGGGTCGCTATAGTTGGTATCAGAGGTAAGGTTTAGTTAATTTGGGAATTAGGATTAGTGAACCCCAGAGAAAACCTCTAGTATGAGACTAAGTAAAAATATGAACACGAGAATATTTACCTAGGGATCCCATATGTTATGTTTTTGGTATAATTGTTTAAATGAATAAGTTATTCATGACTTGTTTACTTATGTTTTTTTCTAACCTTTTCTATTTTAGAAAACGGTGGGAACCAGGAGAAATCAGGCCAACAACTCATGCGAGGGCCAATGCAACGATTGCCCAAATGACATCCCCAATGATTTGGGATGTGGAGTTCAAAACATCATGGAAATTCTTACCCAATTATCTCAGGTTATGAACAATAACCATAATAATGGGGAACTTCCTCCTTCACCGAAGAGGGAGCAACTAGCTATCGAATGTTTTATGCGGCAATGACCACTGACGTTTTGTGGATATTCTGATCCACTAGTTGCGGAATAGTGGGTTAACTCCATGGAGAAGATCTTTTTTGTACATCATTGTTCTGAGATGGAGAAGGTGACTCTTGTCGTTTATCGTCTAGATGGAGAAGCCGATCAATGGTGGTCTTTGATTAATAACACCAAGCCAAGGGAGGAAATTGAAGATATGGAATGTGAAGACTTTAAGATAATGTTTCTTAATAAGTACTTCCCACAAACTTTTCGCACGAAGATGGAGAGAGAATTCATATAGCTCAAGTAAAAAGAAGGAGAATATGTCACAACCTATGAAGCGAATTTCACAAGGATTTCAAGGTATGATTTGGGTTTTGTTATCAACAATGATAGCAAAATTGATAGATTATTTAGTGGATTAAAACCACACCTTCGAAAGGATCTCTCAATTCGAGACTTTGGGAGTTATGAAGAAGTTGTTCGTTGTGCTCTCAAAGTGGAGATGGAGTTTGGATAATGGTCTCATGGATATGGTGATAAGAAAAGAAATATTGAGTTTCACTCTGGTGGATCTAATGATAAAGGCGGGAAGAAAAATCAATGACCCACATGTCAAAAATGTGGGAAGTTGCAAAATGGGAACTACCTCAAAGGGACGGGGAAATTATTTAAGTGTGGGAAAGAAGGAAACCATGCCCAAGAGTGTCTAAAAGACACGAAAAGGAAGAATAATGTACCTGGTGAAAGGGGAGAACCAATCATGGTTTAATGCTACAACTGTAGGGAGATAGGGCACTATGAAAACCGGTGCACTAAACCTTGAGCTCTAGAGGGTAATCAGCATCAGCAGCCACCAAAGCCAAAGAAACAAGGGAAGGCTTATGCCATCACTACTGAAAAGGTGGAGCATGATAATGAAGTTGTAAAAGGTATACTTCCTCTCCACTCAATAATGGAAAAAGTATTATTTGATTCTGGTTCTACGCATTCTTTTATATCATGAAAGTTTTCTAGAACTATAGAATCAAAGCCCCGAAACCTTGAAGTAGAGATATCTGTAAAAACACCAAGCAGTGCAATCATTACAACCCAAGTATTTGACTCTTCTCATGTTGGCGTATGTGGGAATATTCTTCCGGAAAATCTCGTAATACTTCCCTTGGTGGAATTCGACGATATAATGGGAATGGACTGGCTCTCATTATATAGAGCACATATCAACTGTTGGGAAAAGTAAATATATTTCCATATTCCAAAACATCCCATGCTCCTCTAAAAATTCAAGTAAGATCATGAATCTCCTTTGAAAAATACTTCAATGGTATGGGTGTTTATTCCCTATGAAGAAGCATACGTCGCCCAAATGGTTGAGTCGAAGAAAACTTCCAACCTTGAGGAAATTTCCATTGTGAGGGAATATGACGATGTATTTCCCAAATAGTTACCTGGAATTCCCCCAGATCGTGAGGTAGAGTTCTCAATTGAACTCATACCCGGAGCTATTCCTATCTCGAAATGTCCCTATAGGATGGATCCTATCGAATTGGAGGAGTTAAAGAAGCATCTGCAAGAGAATCTGGAAAAAGGGTTCATACGACCTAGTGCATCACCTTAGGGTGCGCCAATGCTCTTTGTGAAGAAGAAGGATGGAACAATGTGGTTGTGTATCGATTATCGGGAACTCAACAAGATCATCATAATGAACAAGTATCCTATCCCAAGGATTGATGACTTTTTCGATCAGTTAAGAGGAGCTAAATAATTCTCAAAGGTGGATCTTCGTTCTGGATATCATCAGGTAAAGGTGAAGAAGGAAGATATTCAGAAGACTGCCTTCCGTACCAGGTATGGCCCCTATAAGTTTTTGTTGATGCCCTTTGGACTTACTAATTCCCCTGAAATCTTCATGGATTTCATGAATACAGTCTTTATACATTACCTCGACAAATTTGTGGTAGTGTTTTTTGATGATATTATCATCTACTCCAAGAGCAAGGAGGAACATCAAGAACATCTAAGACTTGTGTTGGCGACATTAAGAAATGAGAAGTTGTACGCCATGTTCAGTAAGTGTGACTTTTGGATGAATCAAGTCACGTTCTTGGGACATGTGATCACAAGTGTGGGAATTTCTGGGGACCCTACAAAGACAAAGGTGATTGAGGAATGGCCCAGGCCCTCTAGTGTCACAAAAATCCGTATTTTTCTTGGATTAGCTAGGTACTACCGACGTTTTGTGAGAAACTTCTCATGATTTTAAAGCCCGCTAAATAAGTTAACAAGGAAAGGGGTAAAGTATGTCTGGACAGAAGAATGTGAGGGAAGCTTCAAAGAGCTAAAGAGAAGGCTAATCACTGCACCTGTACTCACACTACCAAAAAATGGAGAAAGTTTTGTGATATACAGGAATGCTTCAAAGAAAGGCTTGGGTTGTGTACTCATGCTAAATGATAATGTGATAGCCTACGCCTCACGACAGTTGAAGATACATGAGCAGAACTACCCGATGCATGATCTAGAGATGGCAGCCGTGATTTTTTCCTTGAAAATTTGGTGGCACTACCTTTATGGTGAGAAGTTTGACATATACACCGACCACGAGAGCCTAAAGTATATATTAACACAAAAGGATCTCAACATGCATCAAATGAGATGGTTATAGATAATCAATGATTATGATTGCTCTATTCACTATCATCTTGGAAAGTCAAACAAGGTAGCTGGTGCTCTAAGCAGTTAAGAACCTACTACTCTATCCATGTTGCGGATTGAGAAAGACCCAATCTTCTTGGATATACAAAGGATGGATTTGGAAATCATAAGGGCAGGGGATACATCCTAACTTTCCAAAATGATTTTGCAACCATCCATCCAGGAGAATATTAAGGAAGCACAAAGGGATGATGTGGAGATACAAAAGAGGGTGAATACAGTAAAGGAAGGACAGCTGCAAGAGTTACATATCGACGATGATGGTGTTATTTGGTTTGGAACATGACTTTGTGTGCCTTCATCACCCAGGATAAAGAATGATCTATTGGATAATGCATATAGCTCAAATTTCTCTATCCATCCAAGGAGTACCAAGACGTATCGTGATCTCCGAGAACACTTCTGGTGGGATAACATGAAGAAGGAGATTGCGGAATATATATCAAGGTGCTTGGTATGTCAGCAAGTTAAAGCTGAGCGGAAAAAGTCCAAAGGTATGATGCAGTCATTGCCTATACCCATGTGGAAATGGGAAAATGTTACTATGGACTTTGTCATGGGTCTCCCAAATACATCAAAGGTAAATAATGCGATATGGGTTGTGGTTGACCGACTCACCAAGACTGTCCATTTTATCGCTATTCAAGAAGATCTATCGATTGATAAACTTACAAGGATATATGTGAAGGAAGTGGTGAGACTTCACGGTGTTCCACTCTCAATTGTCTCTAACCGTGATCCAAGGTTCACATATAAATTCTGGAGGAGCCTTCAACGTGCTTTGAGTACTGAATTAAATTTCAGCACTACCTATCACCCCCAAACCGATGGCCAATCTGAAAGGACTATTTAGACGCTTGAAGATATGATAAGAGCATACTCTCTTGAATTAAAAGGTGGTTGGGATCAACATCTCCCATTGGTTGAGTTCTCATACAACAATAGCTTCCACTCGAGTATTCAGATGGCTCCATATGAAGCTCTTTACGGGAAGCAGTGTAGAACTCTAACCTGTTGGGATGAAGTTGGAGAAAGAAAGATGCTTGGACCTGATCTTTTTCAAGAGATGATAGATAAGGTTCAAGTCATCCATAAACACATCAAAGTTGCTCAATGTCAGAAAAAGAGCTATACTGAAAACCATCAAAGGGACTTGGAGTTCGACGTTGGACACAAAGTCTTCCTTCGAATATCTCCATGGAAGAGATTCATGCGATTTGGGAAGAAAGGGAAGCTAAGCCCAAGGTATATTGGACCCTTTTAGATCCTTGACCGCATAAGAGTTGTGGCTTATCGTATTTCACTTCCACAGAATATGGATCAAGTTCATGATGTGTTTCTTGTATCACTACTGAGGATGTACATACCAAACCCCTCACATGTACTAAACTTAGAGGTGGTACAGTTGGAAGATGATCTCTCCTATGGGGAGCAGACAATAACGATTCTGGACCGAAGTGATAAGGTTCTACGCAACAAGACAACCCATCTTGTCAATGTGTTGTGGAGGAACCATAAGTTTGAGGAAGCAACTTGGGAACCAGAAGAGGAAATCAAGGAGAAGTACCTTCACCTGTTTGTGTAAAGTGAAATTTCGGGGGTGAAATTTCTTAAGGGTGGAAGAATGTAATGACCCAAAGTTTTTCAATGAAAATTTCCCATCTTATATTTATGTCATAAAATAACATTAATTCACAAATAATTAACTACTTAGTGATAAGTGACCTTTAAACATAATTTTTTCACTCCTATGTTTGGAATTTTGAAAATCCGACACACATGGTTGTGTTCAAGATGATTTTTGGAGTCTAATGAAACAAAAATAATTTTTGTTGAATAGTAACATACCCTTTTGAATAGTAACCTACTCTTATGAATAGTAACATGAACCTTATCAATAGTAAATAGGAGTAACATTACCTATGAATAATAAAATAAAATTTATACATCTTATAAAGTGACAATTTTACCTTAGTAAACGTTCTTGGTATTTTATAATTCATAAATAATTAATTATAGTTAATTAATTTAAAAGAATATTTATCTCCTTTAAATGCATTTATAAATTGTTGAATCAATTTCTAATAGTTTTTATATAATTTTATAATACCCTACGTAATTTTTGAAAGAACAATAAAATCACTTTTAATCTTAAAAATGCTTTTTATGTAAATTGTGATTTTAATTAAATATTAAATCAATAATAATTGGAAAATTATTTTTGAAAAATGGAAATCATTTTTGGATTCTACACGTCGAAAAATGGTTGGGGTAATGTTTTGGGATTTTTCTGAGATACTTGAATTTTTGGTGAATAGTAAAATACATTAATTTACCATATAAATACATTTTAATTAAAACCCACTATTCCTGACATCACAAGTGATGTAAGCACCCAAATCCCAAACTCACATGCCTTATTTACTATTATTGGTCATCCAAGAATCTCTCTTCCTTGTCTTAGTGGAAAATAATAAACTAATCAATTTTATATTAAGGAAACCCCTCTCCCCTCTACTATAAAAGCCACCCTTCACTCCCTCTTTTCCTCACACCTCTCAAGCTCCAAGCCTTCTCTAAAATCTGACCAAACACCTTCCCTAGCCCCTCCCCCACGTTTAAAATCATTTGGTCTCATCAAAAGACCAATACTAGCTTCTTTAAGGAGGATCTCAAGAGGAAGATTCTAGAGGTAATTTCTCTCCCTCTTCTCCTTTAATTTCCTTTCAAGTCCAAGTTCTTTTCTTGATCTCTCCCCACATATATTCATACAAATTGTTTTTTAACTCTATTATTATACATATAATTTAATTTTATGATTCTAATGTGATATTATATCACCCCACCCCCTTTCCCTCTTCCTTTTATTTTATTAAAGAGAACGTTGTTCCTGAGGTGTCAAATTTATCACCTTCAAAAATGACATGTTCTCTTCTCCCATTTCAACCTTCAAATCTGGTCATGAAACTATTTTTATGGGTGAAACCGAATATTTATATGTATTATGTTCTATTTTAAGTTATGTAAATAACCTATGGCCATATTACTAAGTGAAAAGTTAAAACAAGTTCACTGTGATCAAAAAACCGCTCAAATTAACCCAAATAATCATCATTTAATTCTTATCTAATGATTCATCCACATGGATCTAATATGATTCATTATAAAATCATTAAAGTTCCTGTAATATCACTAATAACATTTAATATCATTTCTGTATGTTTACCCATGATCTACCTGAACTTCAATTTAAGAATACAAGTGAACCACTCCAGAAAACCTTAAAAACGAACATCCTCGAACAATGTTTTTAAGCTCTATAAGTCATACAAAGGAACATAATATGGCATAATGAAACCCGAATTAACCCTATTAATGTATAAAAGGTTCTGGAATTTCTAATTAATAAATATGATGTCATTATACATTATATTAAAGAGAAGGAGGCATTCGGGTACAAGGTAAGGGGAAATCTCAAACCGAATTTTCTTCCTTCGGGTTCTCCCTCTTTCACTCCATTTTTTTGATATGATTACTACTCAATGATCATTTTTTCACAATTTCCTTTAATTTTATTTGATATACATGTTTGTTAGTGGTTTTTATGTCCAACAACGTTTTTTCCAAAAGAACTCTTCTTTTAAGAACGCCCCTTTTACTTCTCACTCAAAGTGAACGGTTCTTATAACATGTATGTTATTCCCTCCTACTTTTGGGAACCCCAAACTTATGAATGTGTTATTATGATATGAAACCCATTACTTTTCATGGGTTAATTATGTTTATTTATGTTATATTTTCATTGTGTCAAGCATGATAAATGATAATGTTATGATGTGACGGGTGTGCCTGGAATTATATAGCGCAATATGAATGTTTAAATGTGATGGGTGCGCCCGAAATTATATAGAACTCCAATTAATTGGGTAAAGTGATGAATATCATGATTAAATGTGAAATTATGTGTGAAAAAGATGATAGATTGGTTCACATGTATGTGTGGTAGTTAACCGCTAAGACATGATGTTTCATTTTTATGCATTGCCACATTTCAAGTCTTTTATTTATGCGCCTCTCATGTTCATGATCTTTTTTACTATGTCATGATTATGCTCACCCCATGCTATATTTTTCTTATCTATCCTTTTAATGGGCTTCTAACTCACCCCTTTTGATGTATATCCTCATTTGGATACATGTACTATGGAGAGTACAAGTGCCAATAAGAAGTAATAGAAGATGAAATTAAATGAATGTTTATGTTGTATTTGTTATGTATGGTCCTAGTTTTCCCAAGACACTAAACCTTTGGATCCTCTATGTGTAATACTTTTATGTTTTTTATCTTTGAAATTATGTAATAGTAATGAAATAAAAGTACGGGTCGCTATAATTGTCCCCCATATGAAACCCCAAAACATGGTGCATGATTTCCTAAGTGGAACCACATGTTTTTCCTAACTTTTCAGTAACCATGCACATACCCATAAAAAAATAAACCCCCCTCTCCCATCCAAAGTCACCCAAAATAACCTAAGGGAATACCCAAATGAAATATGGTTAAAATGAAGTAAATTAAGTACCTAAAAACAAACCATGCATGTGAAAATTCCCCCCACCATATTTTTTTCTGTCCCCAGAAAGATAAGTTGAAGGAGGGAGACCCTAAAAAGATGAGGCCACTTCTCTATCATTAAATACTCACACTATCAAGTATCATAATAATAATTGGAATGCTTCTATATAAATCAAACAAAAGGTATAGAATTCCCATATAGAACCTTCACTTTATAATCAAAATCTTAATTAAGTTTCTCAGTCACAAACATACTAGGATCTTTGTCAATGTATTCCCATTTCAAAACATGAGATGAATTTGGAGGATACTTCTTGAGTTGATACACATGGAATATGTTTTAAATAAAAGACAACTGTAGTGGTAAATTTAAGTGATATTCCACTTTTACCAACTATTAAATGGCCTCAACTGGTCTCAAAAACCTAAGATTAAGCTTTCATTTCTTTATGATTCATCACTGACCATATCGGGGCGAAACATTCAGGGAACCCTAACCACTAAGTGAAAACTCTAACGGATGATGTAATTGATCTACATAAAAAATCATCATTTATACATCATTAAATGTTGAAAAACCAACTAAAACTTCATCAATGTCCCATAAATACAGCCAAATAAGTTTCTCCAACCTCAAACCAACAGAGAGGAGAGATACAAGGATAACCATAAAAACATCAAAAGGTGCCATTTTAATGGATGAATGATAACTATTATAATAAAAAAAATTCTACTATCCTTAAATATTTATATTGGGATCATTTATGTTTAAGGAACAGGCACAAAGCCAATATTTCATAATCTAATAAGATCTTTCTATCTAACTATCCATAAGGGGATGATATACTAAGCTCAACATCATAGGAGTTCTAATGGAATCCTAGAGATCCTTTTAAAATAGTGAGTAAAAATGAGGGTCCCTATTTGAGAAAATGTCCATAGGAATTCCACTCATCCTCATGATCTCATACACATTGAGTTTCCCAAGTCTTCAACTTTAGTGGTGTTAGAAATCGGTATAAAATGATTCAATTTTTTTAAGCGATATATCACCACACAAATGGAATTATTACCTTGGGGAGTTCAAAGTAAACCAATAAATAAATTCATCTAAATTTCATTCCACATATATGTTGGTGTTGGTAGAGGCTGAAAAAAAACCGAATGGCTTATGATGCTCATTCTTGATCTATTGAAATATATACCATTTAAATTCAAAGTCAGTAATGTCTCATTTCATACTAGGTACCCAAAACAGATTTCTTATGTAATAAAACATATTTTTGGTTACAGGGAGAACTATAAGGACCTGACCTTAAACATTACATAATCATGAATTAAATGGATAATTCACATTGAATATCTTTTTAGGTTTAGATTTTTAGATAATTAGGACATAAAATTTGCATAACAACATGAATATTACATGTAGACAATTATACTCTGTATCAGTTTCTTTCATAAAATAAAAACTATTAAACAAAGAGTCATGTCTAGTTCCATGTTTTAGACAACATGACTTTTTATTGATCCCATCCTTAACCCATATTCATCTTTAAGTCTTGTGGAAAAAATTTCAAAAACTTGGGATCAGCATAAAAATCTCAGTAAGGGATATAAAATAAATAATGAAAAAATTACCCATAAATAAATACAAAACAATGAAACCATACTTTTCAATCATAACATACCTCATGAAATCATAATATTTATGAATAACACACAGAAGTCATAAATCATAAAGGTAAATTGTGGAATCCATATCAAACTTACAATTTAGCTATCACAGTTACATAGGGAGTCACACTTGGAATACTCATCACATTATATTCCCTAAATCTCTTAGGATAAATACTCATGTTTACCTCTGTCACGTTACCTAATGCATTGGAGAGCTGTCTCGGGCTCACCCGCCCTAGGTTTATCACAGAACCCCCAGTATACATAAACAATTCCCAATAACCATAACATATCCATAACACATAACACATTCATAACGGAAATATAAAATTTCACATTCCAATCACAATATATCAAATCAAGATATTGAAATAAACAATGCTTTATAAAACTATTTAAAACATTTAATAAAGAGATTTTTGAATCAAAGTGTCCCATACCACTTTGAAGCTTTTAAATGAATTTATCATTTGAAAACATTAATTTCCACACAAATAAATCTTTAAAACCATTTTTAAAATCATGTACATTAATCATAAAGATTTAGATGAATAAATCTTTAAAACATTTAAAATTATATTTTATTAAGAGATATTTTAACAAAATGAGAGACTCAGAAATACAAATAATTGAGGAATAACATTGAATCAATATTTTGTAATATCATGAGAATAAAGGGATTCATGATATAATATGGAAAAGGACAGTATATACACCATATAAGATTTAATTGGTGCATAACAACAATTAAGTCTCAATGGAATGTAAATTGAGATGAAATCCCTTATAGAAACTATATCCTTATATTAAGGATAAATAAATTACATAATAATGTGTGGATAATATAAATACACTCAATATTATTGGATATTCAGTGTAAATAAATAAGAGGACATTCACAAATGTTCTTTGTATGACAAAACCAATGACTTGGATGTTTAACTCAATGAATGAAAATTGATTTAAAGTTACTCTTATCAAGTTCATATCGATGACTTGAGAATTTATCAGTGGAGTGATTATGTGTATAAAAAGTATATCCACACAAAGGGGAGTGGAAATTAAAACATAAATAAATAAATAGTGATTCTACACATAATCATATCATGACATAATTAATAATTAGAAGATTAACCCAAGGAATATAAATTTGGTTAAAAGGTTCCCTTACCGATTTGGTAACTTACTAAACATACAACCCATGAAAGAAAGATCATAAAATTAATATGTAAATACCAATAAATTGAATTATATTACAAAATGAATACAATAATGGGTATTACATACACTACACAAAAGGAAATAGTGGAAAATATAGCATGAATCTCATGGGAATAAAAAGTGAGAAGAAAACCCCTTACCACATTGTAATCAATCGAGTCGTATGACCAAAAGTTAATAACCACCAAATTAATCACATACTAACATGAATATAAAGAGAATAATGATAATATATATAAATCAAATGGCATTACACAATACACAACATGCAATAAATAAGTGGCAAACAATGGAAATCTCACGAAATTAAAAGTGACATAAGAAATCACTTACATCGTGTCCGACTTGACTCGGTCATTATTTAATATCCTGGATAATAAAATAAAGTTAATTTATAATTGATTAAGAAAATTTTTCAAGTTTATTATTCCTTTTATATCACTTATTACCATGTTATAAACATTATGTAATCATTTAAGTTATTAACGGTTGTTTCGTCAATATTTGGTACTTGAGTAAAAATGAACAACTTATAATTACATGTTGTCCATGTCGTCAACAATCCATTATCTCCAGAATGATATTCATGATATATATATCATATAAATCATATATATATATATTATATATATGTATTTATAAAAGTACATATCTTTTGGAGATAAGAAATGAAATGCACCGTTCATGGGGACTGTAAGTCGTACCTACGCATGAACACTACTTTCATTTGTATTTCATACTTTAATGGAATTAAAACATAATTATAAATAGGTATATTAAAATTACCGTATAATATCATATATAATATCATTAACTCCATATTTTATACATCCCACATAAGGCATTAACGAGTCATATCACTTTGAGGGCGGCGGTAGTCTGCACTACCTAAAATAAAATTATCGCATTTACCCATTATGGAAACCATAACGTTATTCTATAAAAAAAATACAGAATCACAATAAAAAATAAACATAATATATATCATATATAAATATAGTTCCATCATAATGGCCATAAAGAGAGGTGTTAGGAGTTAATTTAACAATCACCATTTCGTGAGATATTAGTTTGTCATCCACAGAAACATTTTGTTCTTTACCCATTAGATGGAGGTGTGTATGTGTAGTTAGAATCCTTCTCATAAAAACATCATAGTATATTGAGGACACTATTAAGATTATAAAATAAAGGAATAAAAAAATATTGGGTTGGAGAAGTAAAATAAAACAAAAGAACTTAAGAGAAGACGTTACCTTTAAATCAGGTAACTCCCTTTGGTTTGAACCAAAAAGGTTTCTTGAGGTTTTTTCTGCCCATGTTAAGGCTTCTAGGATGAAGATATGGATCATGGGAGCTTACATTAGTAGATTTTTCACGAGAAAAATGCTTGAGAAGTGTGAGAAAAGGGTAGGAAGTGAGGGATTTTTATAAGGGAGAGGAGGGGCTCTTTAGGAAACTATTAAACTATTTTATTATAACCTCATCTTTGGTTTAAAAAGGTCAACTAATCATTAAAATCAAATTTAAGATGAATCATGGTCAAAATAAAATCATCCAATAATATTTGGACAGGTTTTGGATATTATTTTTGATATTTGTGATCTTATTTATTTTAATCACTTATTAATGAGATAAATATTGCATCATTATTATGTCATAAATAATTTAATTTATTTAATGTCCAAAATTTACAAAAAAACACTATTATGTAGGAAATATTTTTATCTTTCTAAATAATATTTATAGTTGAAAATATAACTTATATAACCCCATTTAAAAATTGATTTACTAAAAGATATTTGTTTTTGTTATTTTTGTCTTTACATTAAATTAATTAATATAAAGTGTCATTATTACTCCCATGTAGCTCCGTGGGGTCCCAAATTCGAACCAAGGATGACCATGGTCAGAAATGTATCATCCAATAGGATTAGGACACATGTTAGGGTAATTTAATATTATTATAATATTATATTTTAACCTTATTTACTATATTTACCCTTTAATCAGGGTAAAAAAAATATTTACTAAAGTAAATATTTAAAATGTCTAAAAATAAAATTTTCCTATTTACACAATTTTGACCTACTTATTAAAAGTATGGAATACATTTTTCTAAATTCAAAACACTGAAGAGGCAGAAATTAATTTAAAATTAATTCCCGATGTCAAAATAAAAAGTGTGTTTTTAAGAAATAATAACTTTCAAAAGATTAAAACTTTTTTATGTCCAATTTCAAAGTGAAATTAATTACAATGTACAAAATTGAATTAATTGGTAAAAATATATTCTAATTACACTTTATAACCAATTAAAAATATATTCTAACCATATAAAAAAATTATATTAAAAGGAAATTTTGAATTAAAATACAATATTTTTCACAATTCATTAAAAAATGAACTTTATCATAAAAATACTAAATATTTACCCAAAGTAAATTTTTGAGGTCCCGAATCTAAATAAGAATTTTATTTTGTCAAATATAACATATAAAAATGAAAAAAAAAACTAGATTTAAAGAGGGTTCCCCATCAAAAGGTGGTAAATCAACCTTTTAAAAAATATTGGAGTATTTATGATTAGATTCATTTACGTTTTAAGCCTATAAATTTTATTGGATAAATGTAAAAATATTAAAAAAAACATTTATAATCATATTGGAGTTAGTTCTATTCATTCCCTCTAATGCAACGGCTAGGTGCTAACTATCTTTAAAAATAATAATATTTTATTATTAGTGTACGTTGTATGATTTCAAAGAAACTCATTGTTGCGTATCAGGTACGCCATCAAACATAGAATACCCTTTAGAGTTAAATTAATAATTAATCCAAAAATAATAATAAATATTAAAATTTCATGTTCTTTATTTACCTGGGAAGTTACATCCTTCCCCCTTTTGGAAATTGTGTCCTCGCAATTTTAAAATTGGGCTCAGAAACATCATTTTAAGTACCACGTCGTAAAAAGAGTCAACAAAAGTATCACTTTATATTAAAGGTAGAGAAGTACAAAGGTTAACCAAGAAAACAGATACTGGGATTCCATGAAAACATGGATATGGAAGTGAAACTAACTCTCACAGATTAATAAAGAGTGATAGAGAACTTGATCACGGAAATTTAACCACCACAATACCAGAAATTTGTTGTTGGCTAAAAGTATAACGATAAAAGAGGGATTATAACATTTTTTGCTTCAATATACTTTTCATAGAGTTGAAGAATTTTATTAATAACAAGACTAATATTGTAATAAAATATACATACTCATCATGTAGAGTGTCTTCCTTTAATAAAATTCTACAACAAAATCATCTTTACTCCAAATGGTAAGTATTCAAGATGACTTCATCACATTGAAAGTAGTATAATCAACTTCTATAGAATAAAATGATCCAAAAAATATGAACCATATATTTTTCTTATCTTTATACATTAACCACAACCAAAATAGGTTAGTACGTGACTAGATAATCCCCAAAAGGATAATCTTTTATAAAAAGAAGTACTACTCTTAATCTCCAAAATTCAACAAAAAGTACCCAAAGTTCAAGAAATACCATTCAATATAAAATTGTCCTTAATATTATTTAAAATAATACAAAATAATATTGAAATACAAAACACAGAAGGATTTTATCACATAGTCTTCCATAGTAAATCTTAACATGTATCTCCAAATAAAATCAACTACTCTTAATGTCTCGTACTGAAGTGTAATTAACCAAATCACATATTCTCTATGATAGGTTAATCATTTCCATAACAACCCAAATCACCATATGTCCATAATAAAAACATAGATTATCCCAAAATAAAATTTCACCATTACTCATAAGAAGAAAAGATAATTAATCCTTGAATAACATTTTCATATATCAAAATTTTGGGATACACATACTATAAAAAGTATTCCAATGTAATTCCATCATAAAAAGAGGCTTAATAATTTTAAGCATTTCACCATCCTAAAACCTACCATAACTATTAAATCCCTTAGATTTCGACTTCTTACTCATTCAATGTTTTTAATGATTCATTAACCATTCTTTACCAACTTATTCTGAAATACTTCTTTCCTACAAAAAAATCATGAATCATATTCTATGATTCAATAATGTCAAAAAATATGTTAAGAAATAATCTATACCTTTCATTGGTCATTGTTAGTTTCTTCATCCTCAATTATAATGGAATTAGGTATTGTTCAACATATATTTATATGATCCTGCTGATCCCATTCCTGAAACTTCTTCATAGGACAACTGTTTGCAAAATGACCATGTAAACCACATTTAAAACATTCAATTGATCCCTTATAAAGAAATTTTTTTACTTTTCTAGAGTAAACTACATGCTTCCTTTTTCCATGGTAGGTTCTTGCTTTATGACCTTAACTTCCACATCTATAGCATCTTTTTTTCCCATTGAAACATTTTCCTATGTGTTTCTTTCCACATCCCTGACACATAGGTTTTTGAACATACATACCTTTATGATTATTATCTGAACATCCATGGGTATTTGTTTCTCACATATATGATTCCTTAAAAAAATCACCAAGTTTTAGGTGGTAAGTCATGACTCTAGATAGTTGGTTAATAATAACCACAAGATTTCTAATTGCATCTTCCATTTAATTCAGTTTCTCATTCAAAAAACCATCACAGTTTTCTTCATATCCACTGTTACTTTGGTTCCTACTAGATCCAGCCATTTACTAAAACCAAAAAGGTAAGTGTGAGTATATCAGTAAAATCATCATATAATATCTTATAAGGAGGGTAGGTAAAAATATATACGTATTCATGTTATATTAAACTCATTCACTTTATCTAAAATAATTATGGATCTTTATAAAATCCAAACCATTGTGGTAATGTCACTTATGTTTAAAGAACACCCTTACATCTAAAGTTATCTAAACTTCCCTCTGATACCAACTATAAGGACTCAGCCTTAAACATTACATAATCTTGAATTAAATAGATAATTCATATTGAGGATCTTTTTAGGTTTATAGTTTTAGAGAATTAGGTCCTAACATTTACATACCAACATAAATATTACATGTAGACAATTCTTCTCTGTATCCATTTTTTCATAAAATAAAAACTTTTGAAAAAAAGAGTCATGTCTAGTTCCATGTTTTAGACAGCATGACTTTTCCTTGATCCCACCCTTGACCCATATTTATCTTTAAGTCTGGTGGAAAACATTTCAAAAACTTGGGATGAGCATAAAAAACTGAGTAAGGGATATAAAATAAGGAATGAAAACATTAGCCCATCAATAAATACAAAACAATGAAATCATACTTTTCAATGATAACATACCTCATGAAATCATAAGATTTATGAATAACACACAGAAATCATAAATCATAAAGGTAACTTGTGGAATCCATATCAAATTTACATTGTAGTTATCACTGCTACATAGGGAGTCACATTTGGAATACCCATCACAGTATATTCCCTAAATATCTTAGGATAAACATTCACGTTTACCTCCTTCACGTTACCCAATGAATTAGAGAGCTATCTCGGGCTCACCCGCCCTAGGTTTATCACAGAACCACCCGTATACATAAACAATGCCCAATAACCATAAAAAATTCATAACAAATAACACAAGCATAAAGGAAAGATAACATTTCACATTCCAATCACAATATATCAAATCATGATATTGAAATAACCAATGCTTTATAAAACCATTTAAAACATATAATAAAGTGATTATTGAATCAAAGTGTCTCATACCACTTTAAAGCTTTAAAATGAATTTATCATTTGAAAACATTAATGTTCACATACATAAATCCTTAAAACCATTTTTAAAACATGGACATTAATGATAATGATTTAGATGAATAAATCTTTAAAACATTTAAAATTATATTTTAGTTAAAGAGATTTTAACAAAATAAGAGACTATTAAATACAAATAATTGAGTAATAACATTGAATCAAAACTTTATAATATCACGAGAATAAAGGGATTGATGGTATAATATAACAAAGTACAGTATATATGCCGTATAAGAGTGAATTGGTCCATAACAACAATGAAGTCTCGATGGAATGTAAATTAAGATGAAATCCCTTATAAAAACTGTATCCTTTGATTAAGGATAAATAAATTACATAATAATGTGTGAATAATATAAATACACTCAATATGATTGGATATTCATTGTAAATAAATCATAGGAAATTCACACATGTTCTTTTTTTGACAAAACTAATGACTTGGATGTTTAACTCAATGAATGGTAATTGAGTTAAAATTTATCTTATCAAGTTCATATCGATGACTTGAGAATTTATCAATGGAGTGATTATGTATATCAAAAGTTTATACACACAAAGGGGATTGTAAATTACAAAATAAATAAATAAATAGTGATTCCACACATAATCATAGCATGACATAATTAAGAATTAGAAGATTAACCCAAGGAATAGAAATTGGGTTAAAAGGTTCCCTTACCGATTTGGTAACTTACGAAACATACAACCAATGAAATAAGGAACATAAAATTAATATGTAAATACCCTTATATTAAATTATATTAAAAAATTAATACAATCAAGGGTAGTAAATACACTACACAAAAGGAAAAAGTGGCAAATATAGCATGAATCTCACGAGAATAAAAAGTGAGATGAAAACCCTTTACCACGTTGTAATCAATCGAGTCGTATGACCAAAAGTTAATAACCACCAAATTATTCACATAATACCATGAATATAAATATAATCATGATAATATATATATATATATATATATATATATATATCAAATGGAAGTAAACAATACACCACATGCAATAAATAAGTGGCGAACAATGGAAATCTCAAAAAACTAAAAGTGAGATAAGAAAT
Organism: Viscum album; assembly: GCA_963277665.1. Lineage (NCBI taxonomy): Eukaryota > Viridiplantae > Streptophyta > Magnoliopsida > Santalales > Viscaceae > Viscum > Viscum album. The sequence goes on from OY728147.1 coordinate 1,115,508,689, forward strand.
CACCTACATCATGTACGACTTGACTCGATTGTTATTTAATATCCTGAATAATAAACTAAAGTTAATTTATACTTTCTTAATAACCTATTTCAATTTTATTATTCCTTTTGTATCACTTATTACCATGTTATAAACATTATGTAATCATTTAAGTTATTAACGGTTGTTTCATCGATATTTGGTACTTGAGTAAAAATGAACACCTTATAATTACAAGTTGTCCTTGTCATCAACAATCCATTATCTACATGATGATATTCATGATTTAGATGTCATAAAAATCATATATATTCCATATATATATGTATTTATAACAGTACATAACATTTGAAGATAAGGAATGAAATGCACCGTTCATGGAGATGGTAAGCCGTACGTACGCATGAACGCTACTTTCATTTCTATTTCATACTTTAATGGAATTAAAACATAATGATACATAGTTATATCACAATTACAGTATAATATCATATATAATATCATTAAATCCATCCTTTATACATCCCACATAAGGAATTAATGAGTCATATCACTTTGAGGGGGCGGTAGTCTGCACATCCTAAAATGAAATTATCGCGTTTAACCATTATAGAAACCATAAAGGTTTTCTATAAATAAAATATAAAGAAGCATAAATAAAATATAAACATAATATATATCATATATAAATATTTTTCCATCATAATTTCCACCATGAGAGGCGGTAGGAGTTAATTGAACAATCATCCTTTCGTGAGACGTTAGTTTTCCATCCATAGAAACATTATGTTCTTTACCCATTATATGGAGGTGTGTGTAAGTGTAGTTCAAATACTTATCATAAAAACATCCTTGTAAATTTAGGATACTGTTGTGGTTATAAAATAAAGTAATAAAAAGAGTTTAGCGGGTTTGAGAAGTAATATAATATAAAAGAACTTAAGAGAATATGTTACCTTTAAATTGGCTAACTCCCTTTGATTTGAACCAAAATGGTTTATTGAAGTATTTTCTACCTAAATTAAGGATACTAGAATGAGAAGAGGGATCTTGGGAGCTTATTGGAGAAAAGTTTTCACGATCCAAAGGCTTGAGAAGTGTGAGAAATGGGTAGGAAGTGAGGGCTCTTTATAAGGGAGAGGAGGGGCTCTTTAGGAAAGTTTGAAACAATTATTTTATTATAACCTCATATTCAGTTTCAAAAGGTCAAATAATAGTTAATGTAAAATTTAAGATGACTCATGGTCGAAATAAAATCATCAAATAATAATTGAATAGGTGTTGGATATTTTTTAATATTTATAATCTTATTTATTTAAATCATTTATTAATAAGGTAAATATTTCATAATTATTGTGTCATAAATAATTTAATTTATTTGATGTAAAAAAATTATAAAAAAATACCATGATGTATCAAATATTTTTATCCTTCAAAATAATATTTATAGTCTAAAAGATAACATATATAACCCAATTTAAAAATTGACTTACTAAAAGATATTTGTTTATGTCATTTTTGTCTTACTTTAAATTAATTAATATAAAGTGTCATTGTTACACCCATATGGCTACATGGGGTCCCAAATTAGACCCATGGATGCCCATGGTTGGAAATTTATCATCTAATAGGATTATTACACAAGTTAGGTTAATTTAATATTATTATAATATTATATTTTACCCTTATTTGCTATATTTACCCTTTAATCATGGTAAATAAAATATTTTCTAAAGTGAATATTTAAAATATATAAAAATAAAAGTTACCTATTTACACAATTTGAACCTAATGATTCCAAATATGGAATCCATTTTTCTAAATTCAAAACACAGTAGTGGTAGAAATTAATTTCAAAGTAATTCCCTGTTGTCAAAAGAAAAAGAATGTTTTTAAGCAATAATAACTATCAAAAGATTGACACTTGTTTATGTCCAATTTCAAAGTAAAATTAATTACAATGTCCAACATTGGATTAATTGGTAAAAATATATTCTAATTACACTTTAGAACTAATTAAAAAGATATTCTAACCTTATAAATAAATTAGATTAAAATTTACATTTGATTTAAATTATAGTATTTTTCACTATTCATTAAAAATAAACTTTATCATAAAAATACCAAAAATTTTCCCAAAGTAAATTTTGATATCCTAAATATAATGAATAATTTTTATTTTGTCATATATAACATTTAAAAATTACCAAAACTAGATTTAAAGATGGTTCTCCATCAAAAGGTGGCAAATCGACCTTTTAAAGAATATTAGAGTATTTATACTTAGATTCATTCATGTTTTAAGACTCTACCATTTATTGGATAAATGTAAAAATATTCAACAAACATGTATAATAATATTTTAGTTAGTTCTATTAATTCCCACCAATACAACGGCTAGGTTCTAACTATCATTAAAAATAATAATATTATATTATTAGTGTGCAACGTAAGATTTCAAAAAACCCATTGTTGCGTATCGGGTACACTATCGAACATAGCATCCCCTTTAGAGTAAAATTAATACTTAATCCACAAATATTAATAAATATTAAAATGTCATGTTGTTTATTTACATGGTATGTTACATGGACATTCCAAAAGGAATGATTAAAATATCTCAACATGACCATTCTTACAGATAAAGAGAGAACATAATATCCCCTAAATAAAATGATACTGTCTGAAAAGAGAGACCACTCATCAGTGGTCTCCCCACCATATAAAGGATCCCTAATACACCATAACTCATCATCTTATTGTTTATCTTGATTAATCAACTTGATTATATAATATTTCAAAAGAAAACTTTCCAAAACAAAACCAGACTACTCTTATTTAACTCCCAAGTGAATCTGAGAAAAAATCCAATAAATATATATTCATCCTTAACTCCCCTATTCCTTGAATAGGTAACTTCATACTAAATGAATCAGTTAAAAATTTACCCTTTCTGGAGGTTTAGGAAATGCTGATGTTGAACGATTATAGGTATTCAACCAAACATTTAAACCATATGCTTTTTGTTGAGAAAATAAGTACCCCATACATTCATGTTCAAATTAAATGGTAAATATTTCTCAAAAAAGAGAGTGATGAAAATTTTTGAGTAAATACAAAAACCTTTAAAGTTTAAAATCATTAGTGGTATAATTACACTAATGACTTAAAGGTTAAAATGATCCATAAGCCACTTTAGGATTTCCCTATACAAGAACATAGTCTCAAGTTAGACCTAAAATATCATAAAAAACCACATAGCTCTTAACAGAATTTGGTAAAATCATAATTGGTGAGAAGTTAAATCACCATTCTAATTAATTTATTGATTAATAACACTTTTAATCCCACAATAAATCACCTCCCTTCTTTGTGAGACTAATAAAATGAGATGCAATGTTCACGAAAACATTTGTGAATCACTGATAATATCCTTCCAAACCAATGATGCTTCGATTCTCAAAGACATTTTATAGTTCTTAACAAGAAATGATATCCATAAACTTCTTAGTATCAACTGAGATAAATTTTTTTGAGAACACATGTCCCAAAAACTAAACTTCTTGGATCCATAATTATAACGTTGATAATTTAGTATAAAGATGGTGATCCCTTAAAATACCCAAAACAAGCCTCAAGTGACAAACATGGTCTTATTTGGTCATAAAGTAAAAAAAATATGTAATATATTAACACTAAAAAATAAATTTAAATATACTAGTGGAAAATATAGTTCACCAATTTTATAATCATAGTAGGAGTGTTGGTTAGGATAAATGGCATCACAAGGTACTCAATGTGAGCATACCTTCACTAAAAGGTGGTATTTGGAATATCCAACTCCTTAATTATAATTTAGTGATAACCAGATTAATGATACATTTTATAAAACCAATTTAATCTTTTAAAAAAGTCTAATAAATCATAAATTCATAGAAAATGATACTTTATCATGATTGTTTCTTAATTGATCTTCTGATAATTACTGCATGAGTAAAGGGTTCCATCAATATTTTTAGAAAAAAATAAACACTTACAAAGGTGACACGTTTTGGAATATAAATTCCTTAGATATCAAATCATAAAACTAAAATTTCATATCTTTAATCTTATTCTGAGACATATGGTAAGATGAAATTGATATCATCTTAGTTCCAAATATTCATTCAATCGAGAAATCCATCACCCACTATTTATGTAAACCTGATATGTAATTTAGAAACACCTTAGGAAACACAATGAATAAAAAATTAATTACTCCACTAGTATATTATTTTACCCATTAAAATATTTAAAAATATAACAACTTACTAAGATCTGTAATATATAGTCCCACCTAACTAGACCTTGACTCTCATTATCCCTAAAACATATTGGAGCTCCCATCGAAAATAGTGAATAACATTGGATAATGATAAAAATTGATCTAATAGTTTGAGTGATCAAAAAATATATTCTAATAATCACCTAAAAGGGTTCCAATTTTATAACAAATAAATACCAAATCATCTATGTGTAACACACAAAGAACGAGAATAACATGTAATAAATACTCTTCTCTTTCTTCTATCCTAAAATAATTTTTAATTCTGTAATGAATACAATTAGTTTTTTGGATGTTTTAGAAGATCCACCATAAAATTTTATATAAATGAGTGAGAGTAACCTTTAAAAAATAATTCATTCACTAAAGTATAATTAATAGAAATGGTACCTTTCAATGTCACAAGACCCGCATCAACATTCATAGAAGACTCATCCACTTCATGTAACTACATTATTTTGGATGCATGTAGTTGGAACTCTATAGTCTTTAAAGAATATGACTACACTGTATATCCTATAGGTTCTGAAAATTCTATAACAACATGAGGAAAATATAGTGCCCAAAAAAATTCTTCAAGAAACCATGACTTCCGCACGAGTTGGAAAACTTTAGAGGTATGGGGAAAAATCAATTCATGTGTCCTATCTAGCCACATTAGTAACATATCAATCCCTTATCCACTGATAATGGTAAAGAAATATACATCTGAGAAGACCCTCAATCTTTTCTTACAAAAAAACTCACTCTTCTACTTTTTTCCCTTTTAATTACTATTAGAGCTTCCACTAGAGGAAAAAGAAAATTTGTTCAATCCATCCTTTCCCACCAGATCAAGCTTATCCATCAATTATTTATCCACTACCTTAGAATAGGTGGTTATATTTAACATAAATCCCTAAGACCATTTATCATATCAAATACACTTCTAAAACCACTGATCTTTTATCCTATCATTAGATACAACCTTAAGATAAAATTTACTGAGCTTGTAAAAATAATTTGTATAATCAATCACTGACTGATTCACTTAATCGAGTTTGATAAAATCCATGTATTTTTCCATGGTCATATATTTTGGGTATAATTTCTTAAAAAAATGGACTTGAAGTATTATTAATCCAAGACCTCATGCTCTTTATCTAAGAAACCCAAGTTCCACCTCCTTCTAATTGTGCATTAAATCTTCAATATGGAACACTTAAATTATACTGAGTCAAGAGTATCCGTGAATTCAAAAATCCTCTCAATGTTTCCCAACCAATCCTATATCGTTTAAGAAAAATTCATCCCATTGAATTATGGTGATTTTATAAATTAAATTAATGGTATTAATTTTTATCCTCATCCCTTTGAGTATTCGCCTCTCTATCCTGAACATGGTGTCGGTATTACACTTGGTGCATATCTTAAACCATGTGCACCTCTACATTAATCAAATTCTGATTAACTTTAGGATTTTCCTTTCATGGTTTTTTAGATTAACCCTCTTGAGGAATATATTGAATTCTTCTAGGGGAATTATATTACACATCCTCAAGAAAAGAGACTAGAAAATAAAATCCAGTAATTAATTCCATTTTAGAATAATGTAAGTCAACTATATTTATCAAGAGACATACAAGAAAGAAACACTATGATTAAAACACTCTAAATCACAAAAAAAATTCCTAACCATTGATGGTGGCTTAAGGATCTTCATGATGAGATATGGATATGAACTCACTCACAATCAACCCCTTAAGTCCCCATATTCTTATCTCTAATCTACCAAGACATCTAGAAATTCACACTGATAATAGAAAAAAAGAAACCAAACTATGATACTAAATTTTCACAAACCAACAAATATTACCCAGTAATCCATAACCCAACTTGTCATTACATGGCCTGAAGGGTGTTCCTAATCATCATGAGTTGCATACAAGTTCGTGGGAATCAAAAAAAACATTTTGGAATAATTTTTCCACAATGTACCTATAACAAGGATATGAAAATATATTGAATAATGTTAGTATTTCAAAAAATGGAAGTAGTAGAAATGATACAAATGTGAGACAAAACAAGTTCTAAGGTATATAAAATAACAAATGTATTCAAAAAAATTTAATTCCCAACTCCATGAGATATGAAGTCATCTCAAGAGTCATACACACTTCTAATAAAAAACCTACCACCACCCTATGGAACATTTTCCTTAACTATATTAGATAAAACAATATATAAATACAACTAAAGTTGTATTCAGGATTTGAGAAAAATATCTTAGTAATATCCCACAAAGGGTTTTTTAACGAGACATTATAAAATAAACCAATTATGAATAAGTAAATAAAATCAAGGAATGGGATAAAATTCTACATAGTATGATCCAAAACATTGAAAAATCTCTTTTTTCATAATTTGTAAAACATACCAAAAAACAGTTTCTCAAATCAATTCAATAACATTTAAATCAATAATTTTAAATATAATCACTAGAGAAAGAAATACCATGGTTTAAAAAGCTCAAGTTCAATGAGGATCTGTGTAGCATTATTATAATTAGTACGCTACCTAGTGTACACATTACCCTAGAAGAAAAGGTCTAAGGGGTAACTGTCCACTCCTGAGAGTGTCTCCTCTCTACAAATTAAGAAATATTTTTCATACGTTACCCTAAAAGAACATGTCTAGGGTAAATAGTACATCCCTAAGGATAACTTCCAACATCATCATCAATAAAATTTAGTTTGACCACATTTGAGTTATTCAGGGGAATCTAATCTTCCAAACCACACCAAAAAAGTTTTAAAAACGTTTCCATTAATAATTATAAGGTTATAATCCATTTTAAAAACCATAATTGAAACCACAATATTTTGTCAAAGATTTTTTCATGTATTTAACCAATTTTAGAAATAAAATTCCATTATTAAGAAATAATGGTTTACAAGAGAAATACAAATTATGAAACCACCTACATTGAAACACTTGGAATTATGACATTCACATGGGATCCACAATCCAAGAGAAACTGGGGGTTCAATTAAACAAGGAAGAACCCTAAGCTAGGAATTCTCGAATAAGAATCTCTAATTCAGCATTTCTAGAATAACAGGAGAGAGGGAAATAACATACAATAATTACTCTTTAAGAATTCATAACAATCAATAAATATATTGAAAACTAAATATAATTACAAGATAACTCTATAAGAAACTAAATTATATCAAGCCACAAATCATAGATCTATCATCAATTGGTTTGATTTAATGTTCTGTTTAGAGATAGAATAGTGAATCTAGAAGAAAAATGAAGAATTACTAAGAAAGGTAACATGACTTTGAATAACTATAACAAATTCCTAATGATTTGTTGGAAATGATAGTTTCATGGAAAGTAATCTCCAAAACCTCTAATAGGATCCCCATGATTAAGATATTATTTCATAGGAGGAATAATGATCCCAAATGGATTTGTTTCATGTTTTGAAAATAAACTTCATAAAAATTAATATGTGTCGCATGTTTTTGCGACATGGTTTAACAAATTGTGTGCCAAACATGAACCCCTTGGTAGTCTACTGGATTGGTTGCACAATTTGTCTTCATGGTTTGAAAAATTATGTTCCAACCTTGTGAAATGCCTCTTCCTCATATTACATGGTTTAAGGATAAGTTCACATGGATTTCACTAACTGTGCACCTAATCTTAATCCCTCCTCTAGAACCCAAAAACAAAGTGCATGGTTTCTAGAGAGGAACCTTGTGGATTTTCCTAACCATGTTCCAATAGTGGATAGGTCTTAAAACTCAAAAAAAAAACTCTAAAATTCACTCAAATATACCTGAGATAATATCCAAATGAAACATGGTAAAAAAATTCAAATTGAAAACTATAACTTAAAACTAGGATGTGATATCCAATTCATTCGTTAAGATTATTTTGTCTTATGAGATTATTATCCTTATGCATGGAAAATTTTGTTATCTCCACAACTTGATGTGTGGGGATTAGTTTTATATTCATAAATTGAAGTATGGACATTTTAGTTATGTTCCAAAATTTATGCATAGACTTGGTTGAAGTTAAACAACCCACAATTTTATGGTATCCTATTATTATTTTTATGTTTCACTCTACTGTTATGATTCCATTCCATTATATATGTTTTATTCATCCATTATGGTTCTTTTATGATTCTATGATCTTAGTATGTAATGATTATATCTAGTGATTCAAATATCCTTTTAATCTATTTATTCTCCCATGATCATGTTATCTCACAATCTTATGATCTAATTCTTTATTACTCATTTATAATTTTTCCCTTACTGTGGTTTTTATCTCTCTCTTACTTTTATTTTCCACATCCCTAGGAAAAGATATGTTAGACTATGTCTAGAATAAATATTTATGTATAAATTTTTGTGATAGTTATTGAATAATTAATGTGTAATACTTTGTTTATGTAGTTAATCTATAAATACACTGAACCTTTATATTTTAGGATTGTGATATTATTTTTGAGATGTAATGTTTAAATTATGAAAATTAATTATAATATATACATGTTTATCTTGGGCCTCCTAATTGGAATCAGAGTAGTGTTTAAATATTTTTTTGGATTAGGTTAAAAGGTATAATAGAACCCAACATGAAGAAAACTAAGTTGAACCAAAATTTATCTTGGTTGAATGAAAACTATCATAGTCTAAGAGTAAGGTTTCTTGGAGTAAGTCATTAATTGGATGGACTATTCAAATATATATAGTTTTTCACTCTGCATATTATAAGATGTTATTGTTTATTACTCATGTTAGCCTATTTTGGTTTTATTAAAAGGTTGGAACTGTGAGAAAATGATTTAACAATGAGTATTAAGGAAAATGAGGTTATTTTCCACTTGATCATCCATATGGTATGGGATATGGAGTACACAACTTTTTATAAATTCTCACTCAACAATCTCAAGAAATTAATAACAACATGAATTATTTTGAGCACCCAATCTCACTATGGTATGAGAAACTTTTCATAGAGTCTTTCATGTGGAAACATCCACCTTCCTTCATTTTTTCATCCAATCCCCTATTTTTTAATGGTTTGATCAATGTGGAGGAAAATTTATTATCCATTCTCCAATTCTCTTACCATGAGAATGTTGTTTTATCCATATATCACTTTAAATTTGAGGCTAAATAGTGCTGTAAAATTATTAAGAATATTGATCAAAATGAAAAATGTTGACTCTATAGAATGGGCGGATTTTAGGATAATATTCTTCACAAAATCTTTTCCATAAATTATTCACATGAAAATGGATTGTGATTTCCTAGAGCCTTAACAAAATGAGGATGAATCCATTTGATACTATGAATAATTTTTTTTAGTCTCTTAATGTATGACTTTGGTTTTATTATTGAAACTGAATGTAAGATATAATAATTATTTAGTGGATTAAAATCAAGTATTAAAAATTCATTGGCTATAAGAGACTTTAGTAGCTATGAAAAAAATTGATGTGCACTTAAGGTAAAAATGGATGTAGGAGACTCTTATTCTCTTGGTTCTAGTGACATGAAAATGGAGAGAGAGATTTATAGAAACTTGAATAATAAATAACATGGAGAGAATAACTTTTAACTACATACATGAAAAAAATTTGGGAGGGATCACTCAAGAAATTTCTTAAAAGGAACAAGGAAATGATTTTGAGTTTAGAAGGACTGGCCACCATACTCATAGTTTTCATAAATTGATAAAAACAAATTGGTCAGTGTAATGGATGATAAGAAGCTACCCACTAATTCACCACCCACACTTCAATTAATTTAATAAAAGGAGTTTCTGAATTATGAAAACCAATTTTCCATTATAAAGGGATAATGGGGATGATAGGTAGAAGCAACCTCTTAGACTAAGGGAACAAAAAGGGTATATCATATCAATACTTCTCAAGTGGATCATGAAATCAAAGGTGTCAAAGGTACACATAATCTCCAAACCAAAATTTAAATGTATTATTTGATTATGGTTCAAATCATTTTATCATATCATGTATGTTTTTTAAGAATATTGACTTGCCATCATAAGATTTGGATATTGAATTATCGATAAAAACAATTAGAGGTGGATTTATTTCATCTAAAGTATATAACTCATCTCTGTTAAATGATTATGTGAATATAATTCCAATAGATCTAGTTCTTTTTCCATTTTTGGAGTTTTATATGATACTAGAAATGGATTAGATCTACCAATATAGATATCATATCAATTATTGGGATAATAAAGTCTTTTTTTATAACTCGAATTATCCCATTGTCAGATATCAATGTTAGGATGATTATAAACTCCCTTGGGAAAAAATTCTATAATATGGGTCATTATACCCAATAAAGAGGGACTCATGACTCAAATGGTTGTAAATGAGCTCAACATTTGAGATATGGAAATTGTATGGAAGTATGTCCATGTATTACCAAAGTAAATTTATAGTCCTCCTCTATAACATGAGGTTGAGTTTTTAATTAAACTCTTACCAAGATTTATGCCCATATTGAATACCCCTTATAGAATAGACCCAATTGAGCTGCAGTAATTTAAAAAGAAAATCTAGGAAAATCTTGAAAAGTTGTTCATATTCCCATGTTATTTAATTTGGGGGTGCACAAGTCCTCTTTTTAAATGAATATTTATAATCATTATCATTAATTTAATAAAATAAAAGTTAAGAATAAGTATCATATACCCCTTATTGAGGATTTTTTGGTCACCTAAAATGGGATAAATACTTTTCAAAGCTATATATTTGATCTAGGTACCATAAATTAAAGATAAATAATGAATATATGTCTGATACATTTTTCAACTTAGGGTATAAAAATTATGACTTCATTATAATTATTTTTAGAGTTAGAAATTCCACTATAATATTCATGAATTTTATTAACATAGTTTTTGTAGATTATCTTGACAGATTTTTAGTATTATATATTGGTGATATTCTTATATATAATAAAAGTAATATCGTGAATATTATTTAAGGATTGTGTTAAAAATGTTATTAAAGGAAAAATTATATACTAAGATTAGAAAGTGTAAATTTTGGCCACAAAAAAAATATCTTTTTTCAGACATGTGATTATATGAAATGGTATATATATAAATATTTATAAAACATAGATGATTTATAAGTATTATAGACTAACCACTATAAAAAATATTCATATCTTTCCAATTTTATCAAGATACTATCAATGCTTTGTCATAAATTTCTCATGATTTCCGATTCTTTTAACCATGTTATCATGGAAAGGGGTGTGTTTTATCAAAATAGTTTAATTTGAATAAATATTTAAGGATCTCAAGGAGTAGTTCTAAATACATAGGTACTTACACTATCCTATACTTTTTAAGGGTATATCATATATAGTTATTCTTCAAATAAGGGCTTACGTGTGTCATTTTGACAAATAAAAAGATAATTACATATACTTCAAGTTAACTAAATACCAATGAGAAAAATTTTGCAATACATGATCTATATCTTATAGTAGTCATATTTTCATTAATGATTTTTTGATATTATCTATGTAGGGAAAATTTTGATATATATATTGATCATAAGAGTTTAAATAACATATTTACATAGATATATTTAAACATGCACCAATGGTGATGGTTGTAATTGATAAAAGATTGTGATTTCTCAATACACTACAATGGAGGAAAAGAAAATACGGTGGCTGACACTCATGGTACAAATGATCACATTTCCATATCCATGATGAGGATTAGAAGACACCCAGTACATGTAAATATTCAAAGGATGTACATGGAATTCATAGAGGCAGGGATGAAATACTATGTTTACCCATTAAATTTTCAACCATCCATCTATGTAAAGACAAAGGATATTAATAAAGATGATAATTACTATAAAATAATTTTATAAGAATTTTGATGTTTGGATTTAATGATGGTGGGGTTATAAGATTAAAAAATGAATTTGGGTCCCTTCAACACTGGAATTGAAGAAGGATCCTCTAGATGATTTATATAGATCATCCATCTTTATTCAGCTAAGAATCATAAATATTCATTGATATCATAAGAAACACTTGTAGTGGGACAAAATTATATTGGAGATGATAGAGTATATATCTCTTTGTCTATTATGCCAATAAATAATGTTTGAACATCAAAAATCTAACAGGATGATAAAACTATTTCTTATACCAGTACAGAAATTGGAAGATTTCACCATGGATTTTTTATCTTCCTTCCTAAGAATTTAAAATTGAAAATTTCCATCTAGGTAATGGTGTATTGACTTATGAATTTGGTATAATTAATTTCTATTTGGGTGGATTTATCACTTGGTCAACTTGTAATGTTATAAATAAAGGTAGTAGTAAGGCTACATGGAGTACCACTTTCCATTGTTTCTAATTGATATTCAAGGTTCACCTCAAAATTTTATAGGATTATTGAATTTCTAGTAGATACAGAGCTAAGTTGTAGTATGGAATATCATCCTCAAATTGATGATCAATCTAAAAGGACCATTCAGACATTGGATGATATACAAAGATCTTGATCTATATATTTTTAAAAAAAATTGGTATCAAAAAATTTCATCGATAGAATTATCATATAATAATAGTTTCTAATATAACATCCAAATTGAACAACATGAGGCTCTATATTGGAAGATATTTGGAACTCTGAAATTTTAGGATGAAGTTGGTGAAAGATGCTTTTATGACTTCCTCTTGTCTATGAAATGATGGAGAATGTTTGAACCATTTAATGGTGCATGGAAGCAAAACAAGTTTGAAAAAAAAACTATATTAATAACAATAAAAAAGATTTATATTTTGAAGTTTGTAATAGATAATTCCATCATATATCTCCTTGGAAAATGTTATGAGGTTCAGAAATAATTGAAATTTGATCCCAAAAAACATCAGACCCTTTGAAATTATTGATCGTATCGATATGGTAGCTTATTAATTAGTGATTCCAACAAAAATATCTTAGGGGAATGATGTGTTCCATGTATCACTTTTGGTAAAATACATAGCAAATCCTTCATATTTATTAAACTAAGAAGTTTTGAAATTGTAAAATGATCTCTTTTATGAATAGAAATCAAGGGAGATTTTTTATTAAAGGGATTATGTTTTTTAGAAAAATACCACTAACCTGGTACAATATTTCTATCAAAATAATAAGTTTGAGGAATATACATGAGAACATTAGGATTTAATTTGACAAAAGTACCCTCACTTTTTTTATCTGGGTATGGATATTTTGAGGATGTAATTTCTTTTTAGCGGGTAAAAGTTTTTATCCTATTATATTATTATATATTTTTCACCTTAAATTCATATTTTCAAATAGATTGTTTCATACGAAACAATGAACTAAAAATAAACTATATACTTTTTATAAAGATTAAATATAACTATTGTAATATATTAATTAAATTGGTGAGTATAAATAAAAGTAACTGTAATATGAAATTTATAAAAATGTAATCGAATGGTATCGATATTTCATTTGAGTCTCATTTATTTATTATTAGAAAGGAGTCCGAATAACTAGGTTTTTCCCTATATCGATCCCAATATAAAACTTAGTAATTATAGTTAAGATAAATTACATGTTCGAGAAGTTAAATATTTTGAAAATCACGATGTGATCCATGATATTTAGATCACCTTCGGCAAATGCAATCAATGCTTATCTTATCGTTATATCTTACGCGGATTTCTTGAGGTATTTTTTAAATATAATTTAAGATACAATAAACATGAAATTATTAATTTAATTAATTATGATTATCCTTATTATTCATTTTCATTAATTTTATTCTTAAAAAATATTTTTTTTTCTAAACATTAGTTTATGATTTATCTGTTTATATGTTAAAATTAATTTTTATCACTTTTCTTATTTTAATTTCACAAAATAAAATTCATTTTTTGTATTAATAATTTCAAAATTATCTTAGAGTGAAATATTGGTATTTTTCTGAAATAGATGATTTTGGGTGAATAGTGAAAAATATAGTTTTTTAAAATAATTTTACATTTATGAAATCATCAATATATAATAATGACCTTAATTTTTCAAAATGTTTTTAGTAGAAAAAATATATATTTAAGAAGTAAATAAATCATTTAAAAAATTATTTTTAATTTTGAAACCTATGTTTGACATTTTAAAACCAAAGTGATGTATTATTCTAATAAAAGAACTATTTTTATCCTTTTGTTATTTAATTTTTTAGAAGGTTACATTTAGTTTTGGATTTATTTTAATGTAACATAACATTCCATTTTTATCATAAATATAGAGTCCAATTTTACACATTGCATAAATAGTACAATAATCACATGATTTAAAAAATATATCTCACAATAGTCACATAATCGAAGGACTAAAAGGTTTGGTGTCTTAGAAAGTAGTTACATAAACATATTATTTTTTAACAATTACAAACATTTTTCCATTATTTTTATCCTCTACAACCTTTCCTAGACATATCACATGATGTGATTATCTTCATAACATAGGTAATTTAAAGATAATAAATGGGTGATATAAAATTCCGAGTAAGGGAAAAGTCAAATAAAAAAGTATTAGTTCTTAACAAAGAAGCTGAATATTAGGAAAACATAAATATTATAATAAGATATCATATTACCATGTATAATAATCAAAAAAACATGATAGATACATATAAGATCATAAAAATATCATTAAGTATTCATAAAAGATATATCATTACTAAAAACACATATCAATAATCACAAAACATCTAAACATGAGAAAAAAGTGTGGAATACATTAAAAATAAAGAATTATCATTAAAACCTATCATTTCCTGGAAAATAAATTTATATTATAAAATTTGGAAAAACTTAATAAAAATATGATAAGTATACATAGCTTAATTAACAATAAAATGTTGCAAAACCATAATCATAGGATAAATTATACGAGAAAACTCATTATGACCATGCTTATGTGAACAAATCGATTATATACACACTTGAAAATTTAAGTAAACCCCTCATGCCCACACCTGTGTAAATAAACGCTTTATATCCATGATTTATTATTTCATTAGATATTGTCTTAAACCAATGATTTATAGGTTAATATTGGATCCCACCCATCATCATTCATAAATATGTGTGACAATTAAGATCAGTCGTCATCAAAACATAAATACCCTGTGGAAAAAATAATGGGTTTCTTAAATTTATCACATAGCATGAACATAAGAAATCTTAGGATTTAAAAATATCATTATATAAAAGGGTTTATAACATTATAACATATAAAATATCACTTTATTATAGATATATCATTTAAATAAAATGAGTTCTAAATCATGAAAATTGTTTTTTTAAAAAAAATTTATTCTTCACTCTAAAAGTCATAATTACAAGTCCCTTTTCAAAAAAATCCTTTTTTAACAGAAATGTAAAGAACACCTTAAATGAAATTGATCTTGGTTAAAAAAATATTTTTTACCCAAAAATAACTAAATTAAATAAACCAAAATGTGAATTCATGAAAAAAATGACGTTCAATGAGAAATTTCTTAACTCAAAATGAAATAATTTCAATTACTAAGTACCTTACCTTTACCCTATATTTTCATATAATGCTTTAACCTCATGTAGCATAAATTTAAAATTAGTAATTAATTTCTTTATAAAATTATTATTAAATATTTATATTATAAATATTGTTTATAGTAGTTTTATATAAATAAAACATATTTATTATGAAAAATATAATTTTCTGTAAAGTCTTTATATGTTTAAAATACTATTTTCTAAAATGAATTGTTTTTTTCATTCTGTGAAAAAAAAATTAGTTTTATATACCTTTAAAAATTGAATTTAATTAATAAATTCATTTCCTAATTCATAATTTTTGAATTATATTAGGGTAAATTTTGGATATTTTACTAAAAACTTCATTTTTTGACAAATAGTAAAAAATAATGTATTTTAGTTAAAAGTTTCCTCTTCATTTCAATAATTATTAATGTTAAATTTTATTTTAAATTGGGTTTTAAAGTCATAATAGATCAATAATACATATATTAATCCAATTTTGGTTATTGGAAACATTTAAATTTTGAAATTAGATATAAACACTTATTGAAATTTTGAAAGTTTTTTCTTTATAAACTCGCTTTCTCACCACATATGTGGGATTAGTGTTAAACTTAATTTTCAAAATTTAGTGATTTATATTTTAAAAAATGGAAATAAATTTTAGTAATAATTATAATATTTTTTCTCTAATAATATCATCTTATTTTTTGATGAGAAATTATAAGTGAAATTTATTAAAATTAATTATGGTGATTAAAGTGAAATAAAACTTAATAAGGGACTAAAACTTAATATTAAGGACAAAGTGACATGTACACTTGTCTAAAGTACATGGGATACCAATGATTTTACCATACCCCCTATTGATTATAATTTTATTGGTTATTTTGATATTATTAAAGGAATTGACCTGTATAAAAGGTTAAGTAAGGAAAAAAATAAAAAGAGAACTTTCCTTACCTTTAAAATTTATAAAACTTTTAGATATTTAAAAAACATAATATTCTCAGTTATACATATATTTTTTAAATATAAATGGGTTATTTTTATTATAATAATTTATTATTAATTTTCAAATTTGATTTTGTTACTTAAAATTCTTAAGAAATGTCAAATTAGTGTTTATTTAGTTAATAATTAACTAAATTAATGATACTAAAAATATTAAAAGTGAAGTAAATTGATTGAATTATTTTATCTAATTATTTTTTAGATAAATATATCATGTTGAATATATATAATCATAATATATTTTAATTCTAATTTTTTATATATTTTAAATTTTAAATTAAATAAATAATGTCAAAATTGACATTAATGTTATTTTACAATAAATAATATTTTATTAAATTATTTAAAATTAATGATAAAAATATATTATTCCAAATGATTTTTAAGTTTTAATAAATATTAAATATTTTTGGTTAATGTACCAATTTATCTTTTATAATTAATATATGGACCCATATATTGTAAAAAAAATTAGCAATGTTTGGGTTTATGTTTTGTTTTTACACGTCACATACGATTGTTTTATAAATAATTTCCAAAACACATGAGATTTTTTATTTTTAAGATTGGGTATAATATTTATAATTAATTACCTCTATATTTTTCAAACAAACTCAGTTAAATTTAGTCTTAATGGTTAAACGATATAGGTTATAAAACTTGTGTTTTTAATAAAAACCAAAATGATAAAATTGGGAAAACATAGAAGTTAAGGATCTAAATTTTTAAAATGCACATGTTTTTGTGTGTTATAGGTTTTTATAGACCTTTATTCCCCTTAAATACATTATTTTTTCATTTTTGAGTCAAAATAGTTAAGTTATACCTCCCATTAATGAATAGCTTTTGGTATTACAACAGTGCCACTCTCCTTCCACTATAAAAAAGAAAGAAATATCCCCCTTACTTGCACATATAAAACCACTTAGGTTAGGAAAGTGTCTACCAAATACACTTCCCAATATCCCTAAATTTCTATTATAATCATCCCTTTAAGAAGAAAACAATCCAAGGAATCTCTTTGGTGAAAACCAAAAGGAGTTACCCAAAGAAGAGGTAGCATCCTCCCTCAAGCACCTTTATTTTATTTTCATTATCCACCCCCTCCAATATCATTAATTCTTGATTATAAAAAAACACCAGTATGATAAATATACTAATATTTTTTATGGTATGTTTTTACCAAAAATTACACTTTCAACTAATGGGTAACAAACGTATTGCTTATGTGTACAGCGAACTACCGCCTCACGAAACGATGATTACTCTTTTTTACTATACAACATCTCATGGTGGGAATTAGGATAGAAATTTCATTTATATATGATATATATGATACGTAATATTTCTTTAATCTTATGAAATTATTTGACAATGGATATATTTATACACTCAATTTTTTTAAATATGATAATTTCTTTTGAGGAAATGTGTACTACTACCCCCTCAAAGCGATGTGATTCATTCACAAACTATATGGAATTTATTAAGTATGTTTTTAGAGAACTTATGTGATATATACAAAATAGTAATTCTATTTTAATGATATTATACGCATATATTTAATTCTATTTATATCTTTCAATATGACAATAAAATGGAAATACCATTCATACCTATATACGGCCTACCGTCTCCATGAAGGGTGTATTTCATATCATGATTATATATTAAATAGATTATTATAATACAAATATACTAAATATAAATGATATTATTATCATGTTTTACATTATCTAAGTAATGATATAATTATAAGGAAAAAATATAAACAATTTAAGGAATATGAAAAAAAACAAAGAAAATATTACCCAAAGTGTAACCTTAACATGAAATTATTAACAAGAGGGTATTATAAAGTCATAATCCGATAATATATGGTATTAGGTATAATAATTTTTTTATATTATAAATTTATAATAAAATCATATTTATTATATATGAGGTTTTAATGAGTACAATAAGAGTCAACATACAAGTTAAGAGATGTCATCTCACTTTTTATTTTTGTGAGACACATACCTTATTCACTGCTGAATTATTTTTTGTGGTGTATATAATGAACATTAATGTATTATATACATATTATAATTAAAATTATGGGTATTAACACATCTATTTTATGATCCATCTATTATAGGGTTTAAGTTTAAAAAGTTACCAAATCGGTAAAGTACATTTTTTTCTCAATTTACCTTCTTTTAGATACATGTCATGTTATGCACCAATATTTTTATATGAGGTGTATATACTACCTTTGACATGTTATATAATGAATCTAATTATTTTAATGAATTTTAATTTTCATTTAATGTTATTCATTCCATTATATTATGATTCAAAGTTACCAAAGTGGTAACGGTTCATTGCAACAATATCATAATTTATCCAGATTGTTTATGATTATGCTTCCATTGATGAAATATTATGATCCATATCTCAATTAATCTCATGAATTTTCTTAACATATGAATATTAATTTTATATAAAATTAATGTTAATATTTTTATACTTTTTGGTATATAATATAATTAATAAAATGTTTTAATGAAAATATAACATTATTTATCCTTTCATTCGGAAATCTGTTTTCTTTCAAAATCATGTTTTCTAAAAATGTGTTCAAGTATTATTCATAATTTTTCAATATATTTTAAATAAAAAAGATTTTCACAAGATTTTAAAGAATTCATTATATATATTCAATGTCTTTTGAAATAAATGGGTTTAAAAACGTTTTGAATATTCTTTTATAAGTTTTCAAGGAAAATGGTTTCCGAAACATTTTCAAGATTTCATTATAGGGTTTTACTATTCTCAAGGAAATGATTTTAAAAAAAACTTATATTATATGTTTTTAATAATTTTTTTTAAAAAAAGTCTATATTTTTTAGGAGTTTTAATGTGAAAATGTTTTCAAAATGATTTCAATCCTTATTTTTAAGTTTTCTATGAAATTTTCAAAGAAAAATATTTTACAAAGGCTTTATGATTTAAAAATACTTTTCAAAGAATAAAGGATATTTTCCTCAAGAGATTTTTTCAAAATATTTTTCCATGTTATTTTCCATAAAATATGATACTTTTTAATGTTACTCAAACCCTTCTAGGAAATGATCCAAATATTCTATTCATATTCTTTCATTAATGGTATATGTTTTGATGGGATAATTCATGTGATGACTGTTTCTTTTCCATGGGTCATATGCTTTCAAAACCCTATTCTTTTCACAGGTTAATATTTGAGGAAATTATTATGAAAACTATCTATTTTTCATAAGTTATGAGTTGATGAAATGTTAATGATTCCAATTTCATTTCATGGGTTATGATTTTATGTTTATAGAACCCATCTCTTATCATGGGTTATGATATGAAGAATGTTTTGTGGAATATGAATTTATGATTTCATTATGTGATGGGTGCACTACTACAAACTGTTTTTCAGTGTCAGGATTTTTCATTGCTAGAAAAATGCAATGATACAATCCATCTTTATCAGCGCTAAAATAAGCACCGATAAAGGGGGGCTTCATGAGTGCTAAAAATATGCTTATAATGGGTATCCTTTATCTGCAAAAAAATTTAACAATGATAAATGTTCACCTTAATCGGTAATTTATTTTAGCACTAATAAAATCTACCCTTTATCAGCACTAATAATGAAGCATTCATAAAGTTTACCATTTATTAGCGCTTTATTATCACTATTGAAGATTTAGAAAATAAGATTTAAAAAAATAACAATTTCATTAATTAAATAATTATTGTTAAAATGAATAAAAATATATATAAATTTTAAAAATTATTAAATAGTATATATTTAATATATATATATATATATATATAATGAATAAAATAAAATAATTAAAAAAATAAAATTTTAATATGAGTAAATTAAGAAAAATATTAATCATTTTATTAATTAAATATATATTTATAGAAATACATATTTTTAATATATATATATATTATAAAAATTAAAAAATAGTATAAATTAAATGTAAATATATAAATGAATATATAATCACGCAAAAAATTAATAAATTAATAAATTAAAAAAATTATTTAAAAATTTATTAATGAAACATTTATTAATAAAAATGAGTAAGTATAATGTATATATATATATATATATATTATTAGTACAAAATAATATATATGAAATATAAATATATATAAAATGAATAAAATTTTAATTAAAAACATTTTAATGTCGTATTCATTTTTAATATTGTTTGATTTTTCAATTTAACATATATCAAATATTGTGTGACATTGATTTCATGTACATATATGTGTGTGTGTGTGTGTGTAATTAATGCAGTTTATATGTGAACACACACATAAATTTATTTACGCAATATATAGTAACAGAAACACCTAATATTTATGCAATTTATTCAAATTTCAATATATTTTATAATTTCATCGTTTACATGATACATTTAATATATTATGTTTTTAAAGTGTCAATTTTATTTATTTATTTATAATACTATTATAGTTTGGGAATTCATTTTTAATATTTTTTTATTTTTTATTTTATTTTGGAATTTGATCATCTTTAATTATTTATTTTTATTTATTTATTTACTATGTTTTAGTATTTTAAATATGTATTCATATTTAATTAAATATTTATATATATACCCATATTTTTTTAATAATTTATAGTCAATTAATAAAACTTGTCCATTTTTTCAAAAAATTTAAAGTGAACTCATTTTGAATTATTTAATTTCATTCATTTCTAAAATTCATGTATTTAAGATTATATATCCACTAATAATGTTAAATATATTTTTTTGAATAAATATTTATAAATAAATATATTTATAAATAAATATTTAATATTTTTATAAATTTATATATTAATAATTATTATAAAGAAAAAATTATTCTTTATTAAAAAAGTATTTATATAATTATAAATGAATAATTATATATATCTAATAATAATAAATTTATAATAAATTTAGTTAAATAAATCATTTATCAATGCTAAAATTTTAGCGCTGATAAAGATCCTTATTCATCAGTGCTAAAAAGCACTGTTAATAATAATTTTTATCAGCACTAAAATTTTAGCGCTGATAAATATGTTTTTATCAGTTCTTTATTAGCACTCATAATGATCTCTTTTATCAGTGCTTACCAATTCAACACTGATAAATTGATCTTTTTTAGTGCTTTTCTGAAATAACTTTTAAAAGTGTTCCCAATCTATTTAAAAACCCCTGACCAGTACTCACTCATCACAATTCTAAATCTCTCACAGAACTCATCTATAATGGGTGCGAGTTTACTACGATCCATTAGAAAAATCAAAGATAGAATCCAATGTATATTATTTTCTTCTTTTCCTATATTGTTTCTTGATCTTTTTGGTTTTGCGTTTTGTGTTTTTGCGATGTATTTAACCTTGATGAACCCTAAATATCATCTCTTCACCGATGATGGCTCAAATCCTTTGTGAATTTTAATGGTTTGTTTAAAAGATGAATATCTATAGTTTAACTTCATGAAACCAGCATAAGATAAATTGCACAATTTTACTTCTTACTACTGGGATAAATTTATGCAGTTTAATTTCATGCCACCAAGAAGAGAGATGTTGTTAAGTTTAACATTTCTCTTTTAGAATTAATTTTTGTAGTTTAACAACCTATAACTATGATGAGATACATTGTATAGTTTAACGCCTTGCTGCCAAGATGAATTTGTATAGTTTAACATCATGAAAATAGGATGAGAGACATTATGCAGTTTAACGTCTTTCTTCTAGGATAAATTTGTGAAGTTTAACATCATGGAAGCATTAATAGAGATGATTGATGACCAGTATTCAATGTATTTAATGAGAAATTTGGTATTGTTGTAGGTTTTGACTTCTTACTCATCTATTGTGGCTAATGTGCATGCTCTGTTTTGTGGGTCATCTTGGCTTGGTTTTATGAAATGGTTTTTGGAAAGGGGAAAATGATTTCTGGAATTTGATTTTCTATAAAAAAAATGTAGGTTATTGTGTTTTAAAAAGTTTCCTTAGAAAAAGTTGGATTGAAATTGAAATTAAAATAGTGTTTTTTAAAAAGAGAATTTTTTGTTATGAAATTTGGCTTGTGAGTGAGTTGTTTTGTCTTGAGATATTCCTTTCGATTATATTTATGATTGATTCTGAACCAGATTTTATAATTTTTGCGTTATTGAGAATATGACATCCAGAAAGGACCCTTGTAACATCTCGGGCAAATAAAGAATATGACACTCTCATATTTATCAATATTTGTGAATAAAATGTTAATATTACTTTAAAGGGAATGATATGATCGATGGCGTACCCAATACACAACAACGATTTTCTTTGAAATCTTACGTTGCACACTAATAATAAAATAATATTATTTTAAATGGTAGTTAATGCCTAGCCATTGTAATGGCGATAATGAATAGAACTAACTACAAATTGATTATATATATTTGTTAAATATTTTTACTTTTATCCAATAAATGTTAGATGCTTAAAATACGAATGAATCCAATTTTAAGCGTAAATATTCTAATATACTTTAAAAGGTCGATTAACCACCTTTTTATGGAGAACCCTTTTTAAATCCACTTTTTGACAATTTTATATGTTATATTCGATAAAATAAAATCCTTATTTAGAATCGGGACATCAAAATTTACTTTATGTATGTTTTTGGTATTTTTCCAATAAAGTTCATTTTTTAATGAATAGTGAATGATGTTGTATTTTAATTCAAAACCTCCTTTTAATCTAATTTATTTATATAGTTGGATTATCTTTTTAATTGATTTTAAAGTGTACTTAGAATATATTTTTACCATTTAATCTAATGGTGGACATTGGAATTAATTTCAATTTGAAATTGGACATAAACAAGTGTCAATATTTTGATATATATTGTTTCTTAAAAACACGCTATTTGTTTTGACAGTGGGAATTAATTATTAAATTAACTAATCAAACTTATATGTTTTGAATTTAGTAAAATAAGCATCATTTTTTAATTCGGAATATCAATTATTAAAAGGACCCGACCTTAAAACATTACATAATATTGAATTAAATGGATAATTCACATTGAGGATCTTATCAGGTTTAGAGTTTTAGATAATTAGGACATAACTATTACATAACACTGGAATATTACAAGTAGACACTACTACTTAGTATCCATTTTTTGATAAAATAAACTCTTAAAAAGAAACGTGGCTAGTCCCATGTTTTAGATAACATGATTTTTCTTTGATCACATCCTTGACCCTATTCATCTTTAAGTCCTGTGGAAAACATTCCAAAAACATGTGATGAGCATAAAAAGATCAATAAGGGTTATAAAATAATAAAGGAAAACATTATCCCATCAATAAATACAAATCAATGAAACCATACTTTTTAATCATAACATACCTTATGAAATCATGAGATTTATGAATAATACAAACAAATCATAAATCATAAAGGTTACTTATGGCATCCATATCAAACTTACATTGTAGCTATCACACCTATATAGGTAGTTACACTTGGAATACCCATCATGGTATATTCCCTAAATCTCTTAGGAGAAACATCATGTTTACCTCCGTCACGTTACCAAATGCATTGGAGAGCTATCTCTGGCTCACCCTCCCTAGGATTATCACGGAACCACCCATATACGTAAACAATGCCCAATAACCATAACATAATCATAACATATGAAACATGTATAAAGAAAATATAACATTTCCACATTCCAATATATCAAATCAAGATATTGAAATAAAAATTGTTTTGTCAAATCATTTTCAAAACCATTTAAAAAGAGATTTTTGAATCAAAGTGTCCCATACCACATTGAATCTTTTAAATGAATTATCGTTTGAAAATATAAATTTCCATATAAATAAATCCTAAAACCCATTTTGAAAACATGTACATTAATGAGAAATATTTAGAAGAATAAATCTTTAAAACATTTAAAATGATCTTTTAGTTAAAAGGGTTTTTAATAAAAAGGAGAGATGAATACAAATAATTGAGGAATAACATTTAATAAAAACATTATAATATCATGATAATAAATTTATTTATGATATATTATTCCAAAGGATATTATATACACCACATAGGAGTGAATTGGTGCATAATAACAATGAAGTCTCAATGGAAATGTAAATTGAGATGAAATCCCTTATAAAGATGGTATCCTTAAATTAAGGATAGATCAATCACATAGTTATGTGTGAAAAATATAAATACGCCCAATATAAGTGTATATTAAGTGTAAAAAAATAATAGGGAATTCACATATATTCATAGGATGACATGTTCAAGAAGTACAAGTTGAACCCAAAGAATCAAAATTGGGTTAAGAAGTTCCCTTGTAAAAATTCGACAGCCTAACAGTGTCATTTTAAAATTCAAAAAATGATTTGATGAGACAAAAATGATATCTCATCTCTTGTAAAAAAAGGATACATCAATAAGGATATAGAAGAACATATCCCAACATAACATTATTTAAGTTAAAAGATATAACAAAAAGAAGCCTTTTAAAAAGAGGAGGGTCAATGGTTCCCTTACCGATTTGGTAACTTACAAAACATACGCCACATGAAAGAAGGATCATACAATGAAGATGTAAATACTCATAAATGAAATTATATTACATAAAAATTACAATAATGGGTAGTACATACACCACACAAAAGGAAATATTGGAAAATATAGCAAGAATCTCACGTGCATAAAAAGTGAGATGAAACCCTTTATCATGTTGTAATCAACTGAGTCATATGACCAAAAGTTAATAACCACCAAATGATTCATAGAATAACATGAATATAAAAAGAATCATGATAATATATATAAAATTTCAGTACACAATACACCACATTCAATAAAATAGTGGTGAACAATGGAAATCTCACAGAATTGAAAGTGACATAAGAAAATCCCATACAAAAATTCAGCAGCCTAACGACGCCACTTAAAAATTCATAAAATGAATTTATGAGAGTAAGAGGGGGTATCTCATCATATGAAAATACAAATTACAGTATGGTGAATATAAAATAACAGCCTTGAACATAAGAACATTGAGCATAAAAGAAATGACATAAAAGATAGTACTTGAAAAGAAAGAGAGAGGTCAGATCCCTTACTTCGTGTCCGACTTGACTCGATCGTTCTTTAATCTCCTGAATAATAAACTAAAGTTAATTTATACTTTCTTAATAACCTATTCAGGTTTATTATTACTTTTATATCACTTATTACAATGTTATAAACATTATTTAATCATTTAAGTTAATAATGTTTGTTTTGTCAATATTTGGTACTTGAGTCAAAAATGGATTTCTTATAATTACAAGGTGTTCATGTGGTCAAAGGTTCATTATATAAAAAATAATATTCATGATTTATATATCATATATATCATATATATATCCAGTATATACATGTATTTATAATAGTACATAACATTTAGTTGTAAGAAATGAAATTCAACGTTCATAGAGACGGTAAGTCGTACGTACGCATGAACGCAACATTCATTTTTATTTAATATTTTAATGGAATTAAAACATATTGATACATAGGTATATTATAATTCCAGTATAATATCATATATAATATCATTAACTCTATCCTTTATACATCCCACATAAGGCATTAACGAGTCACATCACTTTGAGGGGGCGGTAGTCTTTGCTTCCTCAAATGAGATTATCGTATTTACCCACTATGGAAACCATAAAGGCGTGTTAAAAATGGAATATAGAAAAGAATAAAGAATACATAAACCTAATATATATCGTATATAAATATAGTTCCATCGTAATGGCCACCATGAGAGGCGGTTGGAGATATTTGAACAATCATCGTTTCGTGAGGTGTTAGTTTTCCATCCACAGAAACATTATGTTCTTCATCCATTAGATGGAGGTGTGTGTAAGTATAGTTAGAATACTTCTCATAACAACATCCTAGTATATTTAGGATAATTTTGTTGTTACAAAAGAATTAAATAAAAAGATTTTAGGGGTTGGAGAAGTAAAATAAAAGAAAACAATTTAAGAGAAACCTTTACCTTTAATTTGGGTAACTCCCTTTGGTTTTGAACCAAAGGACTTCTTGAAGTGCCTTTTTCCTAAGGTAAGGCTTATAAAGAGAGGATATGGATGTAGGGAGATTAATTGAGAAGAGTTTTGACGAGACAAATGGTTTGAGAGGTGTGAGGAATTGGATAGAAATATTCACCTTTTATAAGGGAGAGTAGGGCTCTTTAGGAAAGTGTGAAAATATTATTTTATAATATAATTATATTCGGTTTCTAATGGTCCGAAAATCATTATATTCCAAGATAAGATGAGTCATGGTTGAAATAAAATAATCCAATAATTATTGTACATGTTTTGGAAAATATTTTAATCATTATAATCTTATTTATTTAAATCGTTTATTAATGAGGTAAATACTACATCATTATTGTGTCATATATAATTTAATTTATTTGATGTCTAAAAATTATAAAACAAATACCATGATATAGGAAATATTTTTATCTTTCCAAATAATATTTATAGTCAAAAACAATACTTATATAACACCATATAAAAATTAATTTCTAAAATATTGTTTTGTTAATATAAATTTTGTCTTTACATTATATTAATTAATCTAAATTGTAATTATCACTCCCAAGTGGCTCAATGGGGTCCCAAAATCGAGCCAAAGATGCCCAAGGTCGTTAATGACTCAACCAATAAGGTTTGGAAAAGTGATAAGGTAATATTGAATTATTATTGTATTCTTTTAATCTTAAAATTACCCTATTTAACTTTAACCAAGGTAAATAATAGTCAAAAGTTACTATTCACCAAAAATTATTTTCATCTTAATAAACCACATTTTACTTCTTTATAACAACCATGTATATCGGATTTTTGAAATTCAATTCACAGAAGTGGTAAAATTTCATTTAAATGATAAAGTCGGTTTTTTTTACTAACACTAAGTGATTTCACTATTCATCAAAAATTGATGTTTTCCAGAAAAATACCAAAAATTCAGCCCAAGCTATATTTGATATTACAAATTCAAAAATGATTTCTATTTTACCAAATTCATAACATAAAAGTGTAATTATTTAATTTTAAAATTAATTCCCGTTGTTAAAACAAATAGCGTGTTTTTAAGAAACAATAACTATCAAAAGATTGACACTTGTTTATGTCCAATTTCAAAGTGAAATTAATTACAATGACCAAAATACGATTAAATAGTAAAAATGTATTCTAATTACACTTTAAAACCAATTAAAAAGATAATATAACCATATAAATAAATTAGATTAAAACTTAGTTTGGAATTAAAATACAATGTTTACATTATTCCTAAAAAATGATCTTTTTCGAAAAAATTCCAAAAATTTACACAAGGTAAATTTTGATGTCCCATTTCTAAAAAAAGATTTTATTTAGTCATATAGAATGTATTAAAGTGACCAAAACTATATTTAATGAGGGTTCACCATTAAAAGGTGGTAAATCGACCTTTTAATGTAAATAATGCTTAAAATTATATTCATTCCCATTTTAAGCCTCTAACATTTATTGGATAAATGTAATTACATTTAACAAACATGTATAATCATATTGTATTTAGTATTGATCATTATTTCCAATACAACGGCTAGGAGCTGACTACCAACTAAAATAATAATATTATATTATTAGTGTGCAACGTAAGATTTCAAAAAACCCCATTGTTGTGTATCGGGTACACTATCGAAGATAGAAACCCTATTAAAGTAAAATTAATATTTAATTAAAAAATTAATAAATATGAAAAATTCATATTCTTTATTTACCTAGGATGTTACATCCTTCCCCCCTTTTGGGAATTGTGTCCTCACAATTTTAAAATTTGGGCTCAGAAACATTATTGAAAGTCCCATATCGGAAAAAAGAGTCAGTAAAACTATCACTTTAAAAGAAATAAAGAGAAGTAAAATGGTCACTAGAGTTAACCCATACAAATATTCCATGAAAACATGTATATGGAGGAGAAAACAAAGGCTCAAGTTCTTATGGAGAGTGTTAGGAAACGTGTTTAGGAGAAAGTCAACCACCAGAAAATCACAATCTTGTGATGGGTTAAACAGTCTTTGATTTCCCAGTTTGAAAAGTTAACAGACAAGGTTTTTGTTTTAAATTACTTTTCATTGAAGAATTTATTTAGTAGATTAACTAAAAACATAAGGAAACACAATTAATTTTCATGTAGTCTTTTATCCTTCACTAGATTTCTAATACAAACTCATATTCCCTCCATATGATGAGTATTCAGGATGACTTGTTTACATTAAAAGCGCTATTATAAAATTTGAGAGAATAAAATAATCCAAAAAAGATGAACTATATATTTCCCTTGTATTTAGATATTAACTAAAACCAAAACGTTTATTATAAGATCAGATAATCCCCAAAAATGATAAAATTTTACATAAAGAGAAACTACTCTTAATCTCCAAAATTCAACAAAAGAACCAAAGGTTCATGAAAGACCATTAAATAAACAATTATCCTAAAAAATCTTCAAAGTAATCCAAACTAACATTAAAACCAAAATCTCTGAAGGATTTAATCACATAGTCTTCCAAGGTAAATCTTAACATTTATCTCCAAATAAAATTAGTTACTCGTAAATTCTCATACTAAAAAGTAATTAACCTAATCACATATCCTCCATGATAGGTTAATCATTTTCATAGATAACCCAAAATCAACTTATTCCTGATTCATAAGATCATATAACTAAAAATAATTAGTTATACTAACCAGGGACATCACGTAGTCCAGTGTTAGGTGATAAATACTAGTCGCACTTTGGTTGTGGGTTCGATTCCCACAGCTTTGTCCGACGCGATAGGTTGTCACACGGTTTGCGTGTTGTCCCTTTTCAAAAACTACATAATTTTATAACATTCCCAAAAGAGATAAATTCATCAAAAATAACCATGACATATTTTAACCACAAAGGTTATCTAATAACTTTCGTTTTGCGTCCCAATATATATTAACAGCTAATTGCCTCAAATTCAAGAATCATATAATCCCAAATGGTTATTTATAACTATAAACACAAAAAAAGATAATTATTCCTTGAATAAAATTTTCATATATCAACTTCAGGGTTACAAATAATATAAATATTCTTCTAATGTAATCCCATCATCAAAAGAGCCTTAATACTTTTCAGCAATTCACTATCCTGAAATCTACCATAACTATTGAATCCCTTATATGTTGACCTCTTACTTATTAAACGTTCTTCATGTTCCATTAACCATTATTTACCAACTAATTAGGAAATAATTCTTTCCTACAAAAAAAATCATGAATAATATCCTAAGATTTCAATAATAGGAAAAAATATGTTAAGAAATAATCCATACCTTTCATTGGTCATTTTCAGTTTCTTCATCCTTAATCGGAATGGAATTAGGTATTGGTAAATGAATATTTATACAATCCTGGTGATCCCATTCCCGAAACTTGTTTATAGGACATGTTTTTACATGATGACCATGCTCACCACATTTAAAACATTTAATTTATCCTTCAGAAATAACTTCTTTCCCTTTCCTAGATTCAACTAGATGATTCATTCTTCCATGGAAGGTTCTTGATTTATGACCTTCATTTCCACATCTACAACATCTTTCTGTCCCTTTGAAACATTTTCCTATGTGTTTCTTTCCACATCTTTGACACATAGGTTTTTGAACATACATTCCTTTATGATTATTACCTGAACATCCGTAGGGATTTGTTTCTCGCATATATGATGTCTTATAAAAATAACTAAGTTTCAGGTGGTAAATCATGACTCCAAATAGTTGGTTGAGAATAACCACAAGAGTTATCATTGCAGATCCCATATGATTTAGCTGATCGTTCAGAAAACTGCCATAGTTTTCTTCACATCCACTGTTACTTTGGTGCATGCTAGATCCAGCCATTTACTATAACCAAAAAGGTCAATGTGAGTATATTAGTAAAATCATCATATAATATCTTATGAGGAGGTTAAACACTAAGATATACATATTCATGTTATCTTAAACTCATTCACTTTATAAAAATAACTATGACTCTTTATAAAATCAAAACCATTATGGTAATGTCACTTATGCTTAAATTTTACCCTAACCTCTAATGTTATCTAAACTGACCTCTGATACCAACTATAAGGACCTGACCTTATAACATTACATAATATTGAATTAAATGGATAATTCACATTGAATATCTTTTCAGGTTTAGATTTTTAGAGAATTAGGCCATAACTATTACATAACACTTGAATATTACAAGTAGACACTACTACTTAGTATCCTCTTTTTAATAAAATAAAAACTCTTAAAAAGAAACATGTATAGTTCCATGTTTTAGATAACATGAATTTTCCATGATTTCATCCTTGAACCTATTCACCTTTAAGTCCTGGGAAAAAAATTTCAAAAACTTGGTATGAACATAAAAATCTCAGTAAGGGTTATAAAATAAGGAAGGAAAACATTATCCCATCAATAAATACAAATCAATGAAACCATACTTTTGAATCATAACATACCTTATGAAATCATGAGATTTATGAATAACACACACAAATCATAAATCATAAAGGTTACTTATGGAATCCATATCAAACTTACATTCTAGCTATCACAGATACATAGGGAGTTACACTTGGAATACCCATCATGGTATATTCCCTAAATCTCTTAAGAGAAGCATCACATTTACCTCCGTCACGTTACCCAATGCATTAGAGAGCTATCTCGGGCTCACCCGCTCTAGGTTTATCACAGAACCACTCGTATACGTAAACAATGCCCAATAACCATAACATAATCATAACATATGACATATGTATAAAGAAAAGATAACATTTCCATATTCCAATATATCAAATCAAGATATTAAAATAAACAATGTTTTATCAAATCATTTTTAAAACCATTTAAAAAGAGATTTTTGAATCCAAGTGTCCCATACCACTTTGAATCTTTTAAATTAATTATCATTTGAAAACATTAATGTCTATATAAATAAATCCTAAAACCCATTTTAAAAACATGGACATTAATGAGAAATATTTGGAAGAATAAACCTTAAAAACATTTAAAAGGATCTTTTAGTTAAAGAGTTTTTTTAACAAAATGGAGAGACTCTTGAATACAAATAATTAAGGAATAAAATTTATTAAAAACTTTATAATATCATGAGGATAAATGTATTCATGATATATTATGACAAAGGACAGTATATACACCACATAAGAGTGAATTGGTTCATAACAACAATGAAGTCTCAATGGAAATGTAAATTGAGATGAAATTCCTTATAAAGATGGTATCCTTAAATTAAGGATAAATCAATCACATAATTATGTGTGAAAAATATAAATACACCAAATATAAGTGGATATTAAGTTTAAAACAATCATATTTAATTCACACATATTCATAGGATGACATGTTCAAGAAGTACAAGTTGAACCCAAAGAATCGAAATTGGGTTAAGAAGTTTCCTTGTTAAAATTCGATAGCCTAACAGCATCACTTTAAAATTCAGAAAATGTGTTGATGAGACAAAAAGAGTATCTCATCACTTGGAAATAAAGTTTACATCAATAAGTATATATAAGAACATATCGCAACATAATAATATGTAATTTAAAAGACATAACAAAAATAATCCTTTTAAAAAGAGGTGGGTGAATGGTTCCCTTACCGATTTGGTAACTTACAAAACATACGCCAAATGAAAGAATAATCATACAATGAAGATTTAAATATTCGTAAATTAAAGTATATTACATAAAGATTACAATCATGGGAAGTACATACACCACACAAAAGGAAATATTGGAAAATATAGCATGAATCTCAAGGGAATAAAAAGTGAGATGAAACCCTTTACCACGTTGTAATCAACTGAGTCATATGACCAAAAGTTAATAACCACCAAATGATTCAAAAAATTACATGAATATAAAGAGAATCATGATAATATATATCAAATGTAAGTAAAAAATACAACACATTAAATAATTTAGTGCCGAACAATGGAAATCTCACGGAATTGAAAGTGAGATAAAAAAATCCCTTACAAAAATTCGGTAGCCTAACGGCGCCACTTAAAAATTATTAAAATGAATAAATTAGAGTAAGAGGGGGTCTCTAATCATATGAAAATAAAAATTACAGTATGGTGAATATAAAATAACATCCTTGAACATAATAACATGGATCATAAAAGAAATGACATAAAAGAGAGTACTTGAAAATAAAGAGAGAGGTCGGATCCCTTACCTCGTGTCTGACTTGACTCGATCGTTCTTTAATCTCCTGAATAATAAAATAAAGTTAATTTATACTTTATTTCTAAACTTTTTTAAGTTTATTATTCCTTTTATATAACTTATTACAAAGTTATAAACATTATGTAATCATTTAAGTTAATAATGTTCATTTTTCGATATTTGGTACTTTAGTCAAAAAATGGACTTCTTATAATTACATGTTGTTCATGTGGTCAAAGGTTCATTATATCGAGAATAATATTCATAATTTAGATATCATATATATAATATATATCCAGTATATACATGTATTTATAATAGTACATAACATTTAGATTTAAGAAATGAAATGCACTGTTCATGGAGACGGTAAGCCGTACGTACGCATGAACGCTACATTAATTTCTATTTATTATTTTAATGGAATTAAAACATAATGAAACATAGGTATATTATAATTCCAGTAAAATATCATATATAATATCATTAACTCTATCTTTTATACATCCCACATAAGGCATTAAGGAGTCACATCACTTTGAGGGGGCGGTAGTCTGCGCTTCCTCAAATGAGATTATTGTATTTACCCACTATGGAAACCCTAAAGGCATCCTATAAATGAAAAATATAGAAGAAAAAAAGAATAAATAAACATAATATATATCATATATAAATAAATTTCCATCGTAATGGCCACCATGAGAGGCAGTTATAGATATATGAACAATCATCGTTTCATGAGGTGTTAGTTTTCCATCCACAAAAACATTATGTTCCTCATCCATTAGATGGAGGTGTGTGTAGTTTAGTTCGAATAATTATCCTAAAAACATCCTAGTATATTTAGGATACTATAGTGTTACAAAATAAAGGAATAATAAGTGTTTAGGGGTTGGATATGTAAAATAAAAGAAAACAATTTAAGAGAAACTGTTACCTTTAATTTGGGTAACTCCCTTTGGTTTTGAACCAAATGAATTATTGAAGTGCCTTATGCCTAAGGTAAGGATTCTAAGGGGAGTAGGGGGATGTATTGATCTTAATTGGTTAGATTTTGGATGAGCCAAATTTCTTGAGAGGTGTGAGGAATTGGATAAAAATGGTCTCTTTTTATAAGGGAGAGGAGGGGCTCTTTATGAAAGTGTGAAAACATTATTTTATAATATAATTTTATTTGGTTTCTAATGGTCCAAAAATAATTATAGTAGAAGATAATATGAGTCATGGTTGAAATAAAATCATCTAATTATAATTGGACCTGTTTTGGATAATATGTTAATCATTATAATCTTATTTATTTAAATCGTTTATTAATGTTGTAAATACTCATCATTATTGTGTCATAGATAATTTAATTTATTTGATGTCTAAACATTATAAAATAAAATACCATGATATAGAAAATATTTTTATCTTTCCAAATAATATTTATAGTCTAAAATAGGACTTATATTAAACCATATAAAAATTAATTACTAAAAGAGTTTTTGTTAATGTCAATTTTGTCTTTACATTATATTAATTAATTTTAATTTTCATTATCACTCCCATGTGGCTTAATGGGGTCCCAAAATCATCCCAAATATCCCAAGGTCGTTAATGACTCAAAAAATAAGTTTTGGACAAGTGTTAAGGTAATTTTGAATTATTATAGTATTCTTTTAACCTTTAATTACCCTATTTACCTTTAACCGCGGTAAATAAAAGTCAAAAGTTACTATTCAGAAAAAATTATTTTCATCTAAATGAACCACATTTTACTTCTTGATAACAACCATGTATGTCGGATTTTTGAAATTCAATTCACAGAAGTGGTAAAATTTCATTTAAATGAAAAATTTCGTTTTTTACCTACTACCAAGTGGTTTCACTATTCATTAAAAAATGATGTTTTTGAGAAAAATACAAAAAATTCAGCCTAAGATCTATTTGATATTAAAAATTAAAAAATGATTTCTATTTTACCAAATTCAAAACATAAAAGTGTCATTAATTAATTTTAAAATTAATTCTTGTCGTTAAAACAAATAGCGTGCTTTTAAGAAACAATAACTATCAAAAGATTGACACTTTTTTATGTCCAATTTCAAAGTGAAATTAATTTCAATGACCAACATTGGATTAAATGGTAAAAATATATTCTAATTACCCTTTAAACCCAATTGAAAAGATAATCTCACCATATAAATAAATTAGGTTAAAACATAGTTTTGAATTAAAATACAATATTTACACTATTCATAAAAAATGAACTTTTTCGGAAAAATTCCAAAAATTTACGCAAAGTATATTTTGATGTCCCCATTCTAAAGAAGGATTTTATTTAGTCATATAGAATGTATTAAAGTGACCATAAATATATTTAAAGAGGGTTCTCCATTAAAAGGAGGTAAATCAACCTTTTAATTTAAATTATGCTTAAAAATATATTCATTCCCATTTTAAGCCTCTAACATTTATTGGATAAATGTAATTAAATTTAACAAACATGTATAATCATATTGTATTTAGTTTTGTTGATTCCTTCCAATACAATGGATAAGAGTTGATTACCAATTAAAATAATAATATTATATTATTAGTGTGCAACGTAAGATTTCAAAGAAACTCGTTATTGCGTATCGGGTACGCTAACGAACATAGCAACCCTTTAAAAGTAAAATTAATATTTAATTAAAAAATTAATAAATATGAAAAAGTCATATTCTTTATTTATCTGGGATGTTATGATTATATATTAGGATGAATTTTTGGTATTTTTCTGAAAAACTTCAATTTTTGATGAATAGTGAATCCACTAAGTGGTAGTTAAAAAACTGATTTTTCATTTAAATGAAATTTCACCGCATCTATGAATTGAATTTTAAATATCTTACATACATGGTTATCATTATTAATTAAAATTTGGTTCAATGGGATGAAAATAAATTTTTGTTGAATAGTAACTTTTGAGTTTTATTAATCGTGATTAGAGATAATTAGTGTAATTCAAGGTAAAAATAATGTTTTAATAATATGAAATTACCTTGACACATGTCCTACCCTTATTTTATGAGTCATGTACGACCAAGAAAATCCATGGGTCAACTTGGGGGCCCCATAGAGCCACTTGGATAATAAAATGACATTAATAACGTTTTATTTAAATTTAAAATAAAAATGTTACAAACATGTATTTTTTTACAAAAACAATTTTTAATTGGGGTTATATAAGTTATAATTTTTACTAGAAATATTAATTAGAAAGATAAAAATATTTCCTACATCATGGTAATTTTTTTTATAATTTTTAGAAATTAAATAAATAAATTTATTTATAACACCATGATGATGCAACGATTACCTCATTAATGAACGTTTTGAATAAAATGAAAAGATAAGGTAAAATATAAGAAATACACATGTCTAAAACCTATTATATGGGTGGATTTAGAACCCTTATAACCTTATCCTTGAAATATATCATTTTGGGACCTTTAAAATCCGAAAATCATTTCATAATAAAGTAACATTTCATGACCTTCCAAGAGTGCCCCTCCTCCCTCTTATAAAAGGCCCCCACCTCTACTCCCTTACCCACACCTATCAAGCCATTGGATCATACAAAAACAGATCCTATTGTCTCTAAAAATCCCTCTATTCATCCAAGAAGTCTTACCGTAGGTATAAATCTCTTCAAGAAACCCTTTTGGTTCAAACAAAGGGGAGTTACCCGATTCAAAGGTAATGTCTTATCTTATGTTCTTTTGTTTTATTTTGCTTCTCCAACCCCCTAAACTCTTTTTATTTTTTTATTTTGTAACAAAAAAAGTATCTTAAATATACTATGATGTTTTTATGATAATTATTTGAGCTACACTAACACACACCTCTATCTAATGGTTAAAGAACATACTGTTTCTATGGATGGAGGATTACTGCCTCACGAAACGATGATTGTTCAATTATCTACTACCACCTCTCATGGTGTCAATTATTATGTCACTATATTTTATATATGATATATATGGTATTTATTTTTTCTATATTCTTCTATATTTTATATTTAAAACATATCTTTATGCTTTTCATGTTGTGTAAATGCGATAATTTCATATGAGGAAGTGTGGACTACCGCCCCTCAAGTGATGTAACTCGTTCATTCAATACATGGAATGTATAATGAATTAAATTAATGAACTTATGTGACCTATATAACATATATATTATAACTTAATTATAATATATATATATATATCTTTTATTTAGTTTTAATTCCATTAATATGAAAAAGAAATGAAAGTAGCGTTCATGCGTACGTACGGCCTACCGTCTCCATGAACAGTGCATTTCATTTTCTATCTCCAAAAGTTATGGAATAGTATAAAATGAATTCATACTTGATATATAGGATATTTAAATCATTAATAATTTTTTGGATATTATGTACTTATAACTACATGGAAAATTCTTTTCAAAAAAGTTCATTTTTGACTCATGTATTGAACATCGACAAAAACGTCTGATATGAACTCTCATAATTAACTAATTATTATAACATTATAATATGTGATATTTATTGAATAATAAAATGTAATGGAGGTCCTTAAGAATCTATAAATTGACCAAAGTTAATTATTTAAGAATATAAATAAACGAACAAGACAATTCGGAGTTGAGGTAAGGGATTCGACCTCTCTCTTTCTTTTCAAGTACTCTCTTTTATGTAATTTCTTTTATGCTCCATGTTATTATGTCAGAGGATGTTCTTTTATATTCACCATACTTTAATTTTTGTTATCATATTATGAGATACCCCCTCTTACTCTCATCAATTCATTTTAAGAATTTTTAAGTGGCGTCGTTAGGCTGTCGATTTTTTGTAAGGGATTTATTATCTCACTTTTAATTCCGTGATATTTCCACTGGTCACCACTTATTTATGGAATGTGGTGTATTGTGTACTTCCAATTGATATATTTTATAATTATTCTATTTATATTAATTTTGTTATGAAATTCATTTGGTGGTTATTATCTTTTTTTCATACGGCTCGATTGATTACAATGAGGTAAGGGAATTTTATCTCACTTTTTATTCCCGTGAGATTTATGAAAATTTTGCCACAATTTCCTTTTGTGTGGTGTATTTACTACCCATGATTTTATTATTTGTGTAATATACCTTAATTTATGGTTATTTACATCTTCATTGTATGATCCTTCTTTCATGGGGTGTACGTTTCGAAAGTTACCCAAATCGGTAAGGGAACCTTTCTCCCTCCCATTTTTAAAAGACTTCTTTTTGTTAGGTCTTTTAATTTAAATCTTTTTATGTTGGTATATGTTCTTATATATCCTTATTACTGTAAATTCTATGTCCAAGTGATGATATACCCTTTTAATCTCTCATCGATTCATCTTCTGAATTTTAAATTGACGTCGTTAGGCTATCGAATTTCTGTAAGGGAACTTCTTAACCCAATTTCAATTATGTGGGTTAAAACTATACTTCTTGATTATGTCGTACTATTAATATGTTTGGATGAACTCTGATTGTTTTACACTTAATATCCTCTTATATTGGGTGTATTTATATTTTTCACAAATAATTGTGTAATTGAATTATCCTTAATCTAAGGATACCGACTTTGTAAGGGACTTCATCTCAATCTCCTTTCATTGAGGTATATTTTGTTCTAATACAAGAATTTATTTTATACTCTGTATAAAACACCTTTGAATTTTCATTTCATTCAAAGGGAATCTTTTTATATGAAGCTTTTTACTAAATGACAAAAAGGAATGTTTCTTTTAACATATGCAGTGAAAATGACATTTTCCACCGCTGTGAGTATTATTTGATCTTTGGATTACTCAACAAGCCGTAATGTTTTTAAAAGTAAATAAATACCATATAATCTTTTATGTATTTTGGTATTGAAAATGGTTTTCATAATTTATTTTTTATGTCAATATATTTAAGTGATATATTGTGATTGTAATGTGGAAATGTTTTCTTTCCTTTATAATTGTTTTATGTGTTATGATTTTATAATGGTAGTTGGACATTTGACGGGTGGTTACATGATAAACCAAATGAAGGGTGGTGCCTTGAATACCATGAAGATGCATTGGGTATGAAATTTGGTCGTATGGCTATTCCATTTAGTGATATGTGTGGAAGTTGACCGTATGGTTATTCCATTTAAGTATGTTTATGTCCCAAGTTACCTTTATATGTTATGTGTTATTTATATGGGTTTTATGGTAATATTTTGGTTACAAAAGGGTAAGTAATGATATTTTATTCCGTGAAGAGTATTTACTACTTCATAAAGGTGAAAGGTACTACTTATGATAAATTATTCATGATTTACTTATTGTTTTGAAAAAACTAAAAGTTTTCCTTCTTTGTGTATCCTTTACTAGGCTTTTTATGCTCATCCCAAGTTA
Organism: Viscum album; assembly: GCA_963277665.1. Lineage (NCBI taxonomy): Eukaryota > Viridiplantae > Streptophyta > Magnoliopsida > Santalales > Viscaceae > Viscum > Viscum album. The sequence goes on from OY728147.1 coordinate 1,115,548,460, forward strand.
TTGAAATGTTTTCTATAGGACTTAAAGATGAATAGGGTCAAGGATGGGATCAAGGAGAGAAATTATATCTAAAACATGGAACTAGACATGTTTCTTTTTAAGAGTTTTTATTTTATGGAAACTTAGTAGAAGTGTCTACTTTGTAATTTTTTGAGATGTAATAGTTATGTCCTAATTCTCTAAAACTATAAACCTGAAAAGATCCTCTATGTGAATTATTCATTTAATTCATGATTATATAATGTTTTAAGGTAGGATCCTTATAGTTGGTATCAAATGTTGGTTTAGATAACTTTAGAGGTTAGGGTATTCCATAAGCACAAGTGACATTATAATAATGGTTAGGATTTCTGAAAGAGTCATATTTATAGATAAAGTGAATGAGTTTAAGATAACATGAATAATTATATCTTAGTATTTACCCTCCTCATAAGATATTATATGATGACTATAATGGTATACTCACACTGACCTTTTTGGTTTTAGTAAATGGTTGGATCTAGTAGGCACCAAAGTAATAGTGGATTAAAGAAAACTGTGATGGTTTTCTGAAAGAACAACTGAATGATATGGGAGCTGCAATGAGAACTCTTGTGGTTATTCTCAACCAACTATTAGGAGTCATGATTAACCATTTGAAACTTTTTGAGTTCTCTAATGCATCATGTACGAGAGAACCAACTTGATGTGGAAGTTTAGGTAATAATTATAAAGGTAACCATTAGGGTTTATATGATCCTTACTTTTGAGGTAATTATGGGTTACTATTTGTTATGATGGAAAATGGAAGGCAAGAGATAAACATGAGGTTAATTATGTTATGGTTATTTTTGAAGATTTTATCTCTTTTTGTGGAATGGTTTAAGAATTATATAGTTTTTGGACAAAGGACGACACGCAGACCGTGTCACAACCCATCACGTCGGACGAAGCTGCAGGAATCGAACCCACAACCAAAGTGCGACTGGCATTTATCACCGACGACTTGACTACGTGAAGTCCCTGGTTAGTATGAATAATTATTTTTAGTTATAGGATCTTACGAATCAGGAATAAGTTTATTTTTGGTTATCTATGGAAATTATTAACCTATCATGGAAGATATGTGATTAGGTTAGTTACTTTTCAGTGTGAGACTTTAAGAGTAACTGATGTTATTTGGAGATAAATGTTAATATTTACCTTGAAAGACTATGTGATTAAATACTTCAGAGATTTGGGTTTCAATCATAGTTTGGTTTATTTTTGAATAATTTTAAGGGAAATTGTTTATTGAAAGGTCTTTGTTGAACATTGGGTTGTTTGAAAAATTTTGAAGATTAAGAGTAGTTTTTATTTTTGTAAAATATTATCTTTTTTTGGGATTATCTGAGCTTATACTAACAATTTTGGTTCTGGTTAAGGTATATATACATGGGAAATATATAGTTCCCTTTTTTTGAATAGGTGATTTGCTAGAAGTTGATTATAACGCTTTTATGTGATGAAAGTCATCCTAAATAATCACCTTTTAGAGAAAATATTGGTTTGTGTAAGAAATCTAGTAAGAGATGAAAGTCTATGAGACAAGAAAGTATGTTTACTTATGTTTTAGTTAAGCTCATAAATAAATTCCTCAATAAAAATTAACTTAAAAACTTTTGTATGTTAACTTTTCCTACTGGGGAATCAAATATCGTTTAACCCATCACAAGCTTGTGATTTTCTGGTGGTTAACTTTCTTTTAGACATATTTTCCCCTCACTCTCCATCAGAACTTAATGGTTTGTTTTCTCCTCTATATCCATGTTTTCATGGAATCCTAGTATCTGTTGTCTCGGGTGACCTTTTTACTTTTCTTTATTTCTTTTAAAGTGATAGTTTAATTTACTCATTTTACGATGTGGGGCTTTCAATGATGTTTTCGAGCCCAATTTTAAAATTGTGAGGATGCAATTCCCAAAAGGGTTAAAGGATGTAACATCCCGGGTAAATAAATAATATGAAACTCTCATATTTATAAATATTTTTGAATAAAATTTTAATATTACATTAAAGGTAATGCTATGTTCAATGGCGTACCCAATAGGCAACAATGTGTTTTTTTGAAATCTTACGTTGCACACAAATAATAAAATAATATTATTTTAAATGGTAGTTAATGCCTAGCCGTTGTAATGGAGAGAATGAATAGAACTAACTACAAAATCATTATATATGATTGCAAAATATTTTTACTTTTATCCAAGAAATTTTAGAGGCTTAAAATGTGAATGAATCCAATTTTAAGCATAAATATTCTAATATTCTTTAAAAGGTCGATTAACCGCCTCTTGATGAAGAACCCTTTTTAAATCCACTTTTTTACAATTTTAGATGTTATATTTGACACAATAAAATCCTTCTTTATAATCGGGACATCAAAATTTACTTTCTGTATGTTTTTGGTGTTTTTCCGATAAAGTTCATTTTTTAATGAATAGTGAATGATGTTGTATTTTAATTCAAAACCACCTTTTAATCTAATTTATTTATATGGTTATATTATCTTTTAAATTGGTTTTAAAGTATAATTATAATATATTTTTACTATTTAATCCAATGGTGGACATTGTAATTAATTTCACTTTGTAATTGGAAATAAACAAGTGTCAATATTTTGATATATATTGTTTCTTAAAAACCCGCTATTTGTTTTGACAATGGGAATTAATTATTAAATTAATGAATGCAACTTATATGTTGTGAATTTTTTAAAATAGACATTATTTTTGAATTCGGAATATCAATTATAGCTTAGGGTGAATTTTTGGTATTTTTTTGAAAAACTTCAATTTTTGATGAATAGTGAAACCACTAAGTAGTAGTTAAAAAACAGATTTTTCGTTTAAATGAAATTTTACCACATCTATGAATTGAATTTTAAAAATAATACATACGTGGTTTTCATTATTAAGTAAAATTTGGTTCAATGGAATGAAAATAATTTTTGGTGAATAGTTACTTTTGAGTTTTATTAAACGCGATTAGAGGTAATTAGAGTAATTTAAGGTAAAAATAATGTTTTAAAAATATGAAATTACCTTGATGCATGTCCTACCCTTATTGGATGATTCATGTACAACCAAAACAATCCATGGGTCCACGTGGGGACCCCATGGATCCACTTGGGTAAGAAAATGACATTAAGAATTTTTTATTTAAAGTTAAAATAAAAATATCACAAACATGTATTGTTTTACAAAAACAATTTTTACTTGGGGTTATATAAGTTATCATATTGACTATAAATTTTAATTATAAATATAAAAATATTTCATACATCATGGTAATTTTATTATAATTTTTACACATTAAATAAATAAATTTATTTATGACACCATGATGATGCAGTGATTACCTCATTAATGAACGATTTAAATTAAATGGAAAGATAAGGTAAATATTAAGACATAAACTCGTCTAAAACTTATTGGATGAGTGTATTTAAAACCCTTATCACCTTATCCTCAAAATATATAATTTTTAGACCTTTAAAATCTGAAAATCATTTCATAATAGAGTAACATTTCATGACCTTCCAAGAGTGCCCCTCCTCCCACTTATAAAAGGCCCCCACCTCTACTCCCTTACCCACACCTCCCAAGCCCTTGGATCATCCAACCCCTGCACTTATTGTCTCTCCAAATCCCTATCTTAATCCTAGAATCCTTACCGTAGGCGTAAATCTCTTCAAGAAACCCTTTTGGTTCAATCCACAGGGAGTTACCCGATTTAAAGGTAATGTCTTCTCTTATGTTCTTTTGTTTTATTTTGCTTCTCCAACCCCATAAAATCTTTTTATTCCTTTATTTTGTAACAAAAAAAGTATCTTAAATATAATAATATGTTTTAATGAGAATTATTCAAGCTACACTTACACACACCTCCATTTAATGGTTAAAGAACATATTGTTTCTGTGGATGGCGGATTACTACCTCACGAAACGATGTTTGTTCAATTTTATCCTACCGCCTCTCATGGTGGACATTATGATGTCACTATATTTTATATATGATATATATGGTATTTATGTTTTCTATATTCTTCTTTATTTTATATTTAAAACATACCTTTATGCTTTCCATGTTGTACAAATGCGATAATTTCATACGAGGAAGTGTAGACTACCGCCCCCTCAAGTGATGTGACTCATTCATGCAATACGTGGAATGTATAAAGAATGAAATTAATGAACTTATGTGACCTATATAACATATATATTATACTAGAATTATAATATATATATCTCTGATTTAGTTTTAACTCCATTAATATGACAACGAAATGAAAGTAGCGTTCATGCGTATGTACGACCTACCGTCTCCATGAATGGTGCATTTAATTTTCTATCTCCAAATGATATGGAATAGTATAAAATGAATTTATACTAGATATATAGGATATTTAAATCATTAATACTATTCTGGGGATTATGTACTTATAACTACATGGATAATTCTTTTCAAACATGTTCATTTTTGACTAATGTACCGAAGATCGACAAAAACGTCTAATATGAACTCTCATAATATATATAATTATTATCAAATTATAATATGTGATATGAATTGAATAATAAACTTTAAATGAGGTCCTTAAGTAATTATAAATTGACGAAGTTTATTATTTAGAAATATAAAGAAACGAACAAGACAAGTCGGACTTGAGGTAAGGGATCTGACCCCTCTCTTTCTTTTCAAGTACTCTCTTTTATGTCATATCTTTTATTCTCCAAGTTCTTATGTTGGAGGATGTTATTTTATATTAACCATAATGTAATTCTTATTCTCATATGATGAGATACCCCATCTTACTCTCATCAACTCATTTTAATAATTTTTAAGTGGCGTCATTCGGTTGCCGAATTTTCATAAGGTATTTCTTATCTCACTTTTAATTCCGTGAGATTTCTATTTGTCAGAACTTATTTATAGAATGTGGTGTATTGTGTACTTAAAATTGATATATATTATCATTTTTCTATTTATATTCTTGTTTTTATGAAATTAATTTGGTGGTTATTATCTATTGGTCATACGACTCGATTGATTACAATGAGGTAAGGGGATTTTATCTCACTTTTTATTCCCGTGAGATTCATGATATATTTGCCACTATTTCCTTTGGTGTGGTGTATGTACTAATGCTTATTGTATTATTTGTCTAATATACCATAATTTATGGGTATTTACATCTTTATTTAATGATCTTTCTTTCATGGGGTGTACGTTTCGAATGTTACCCAAATCGGTAAGGGAACCATTCACCCTCCTATTTTTAAAAGACTTATTTTTGTTAGGTCTTTTAATTTACATATTCTTATGTTGGGATATGTTCTTATATATCCTTATGGCTGTAAATGTTATTCCAAGTAATGATATACCCTTTTTATCTCTCATCGACTCATTTTCTAAATTTTAACGTGAGGTCATTAGGCTGTCGAATTTCTGTAAGGGAACTTCTTAACCCAATTTCAATTCTTTGGGTTAAACCTCTACTTATTGATTATGTCGTACTATGAATATCTGTGGATGAACTCTAATTGTTTTACACTTAATATCCTCTTATATTGGGTGTATTTATATTTTTCACACATAATTATGTAATAGATTTATCCTTAATCTACAGATACAGACATTGTAAGGGACTTCATCTCAATCTCCTTTCATTGAGGCATATTTTGTTATAATGCAATACTTTATTTTATACGCTGTATAAAACACCTTTTAATTTTCATTTCATTCAAAGGGAATCTGTTTCTATGAAGTGTTTTACTAAACGACAAAAAGGAATGTTTCTTTTAACTTACGCGGTGACAATGACCTTTTCCGCCACCGTGAGTATTATTTGATCTTTGGCATCCTCAACAAGCCGTAATGTTTTTAAAAATAAATAAATACCCTATAATAATTTATGTATTTCTGGTATTTAAAATGGTTTTCATAATGGATTTGTTATGTCAATATATTTAAGTGATATATTGTGATTGAAATGTGGAAATGTTTTATTTACTTTATAATTGTTTTATGTGTTATGAATTTATAATGGTACTTAGACATTTGATGGGTGGTTACGTGATAAACCAAATTACGGGTGGTGCTGTGAATACTTGGAAGGGTGGTTACGTTATAACCTCCAATGCATTGGGTATGGAAGTCGGCCGTATGGCTATTCCATTTAGTGATATGTGTGGAAGTTGACCGTATGGTTATTCCATTTAAGTATGTTTATGTCCCAAGTTACCTTTATATGTTATGTGTTATTTATATGGGTTTCATGGCAATATTTTGGTTACAAAAGGGTAAGTAATGATCTTTTATTCGGTGAATAGTATTTAATACTTCATAAAGGTGAAAGGTATTACTTATGATAAATTATTAATGATTTACTTATTGTTTTGAAAAAACTAACAGTTTTCTTTCTTTGTGTATCCTTTACTAGGATTTTTAGCTCATCCAAAGTATTTGAAATGTTTTCCACAGGACTTAAAGATGAATAGGTTCAATGATGGGATCAAGGAAAGACATGATATCTAAAACATGGAATTAGACATGTTTCTTTTTAAGAGTTTTTATTTTTTGGAAACTTATTAGAAGTGTCTACTTTGTAATCTTTTGAGATGTAATAGTTATGTCCTATTTATCTAAAAATATAAACCTGAAAAGATCATCTATTTGAATTATTAATTTAATTCATGATTATGTAATGTTTTAAGGTCGGGTCCTTTTATCCCTATTTTTTCTAGTGGGTCTCTCCCTATTTCTAGTTTTCATTAGTTTCTTATCATCTTCCATGGAAATAGAGGTTCATTAGAGGTGGTGAGGTGTCTTGACGAAGTTGAGAATGTCATCAGAGTGTTTGGAACTCCCAAATTTGTTAGTTTTCTTGTTGGTTTGGGTCTGCTTGAGGGTCTAGTTTTGGAAGAATGGGATTTTTTTCCCCACCAATAATGTACGTTGGGATGATGTTGGAAGATTTTAAGTCCCTCTTTGTCTGATGGTTTATACCTAAGGGGTGAAGATGAAAAAAAGGAAGATCTCATGTGTGTCCAGCATGGTCAGTGAATGGTGAAGGATTATGTTAAGCACTTCAAAGAGCTGTTTTACTTTTTATGAATGTGGTGTCACAAGATCTATTGAAATATTATATTTTCATTGGGGGTCTTTATATAGAGATCAAGGAGTGAGTTCACTTCTCCAAGGATCTATATTTTTAGAAGTTATTGGAGGAATCATTTTTGGACGAGTTTTTGTGAAATAAGTATAAACACATTGCCTCAATTTTTTTCCCTCATGTGGCATGAATATGTACTAATTTTTCTCATTTTTGTTTTATGGCTATTGTAAGTTCATCTTTCATTATAATATTTTGATGAAATTATCCTTTCGTAGTTCAAATGGTTCTGTTTATTTTAATGTGAACTATTAAATGGTTATCCTTTCGTGAATTAGTTCTCCTATTTGTATCTTTCTTGTTTGGAGATGACTATTTTTATGGAAATTTCTCTTTATGTATTGTGTGTAGGATCATTTATATTCTGTATTTTGATCATTTATGCTGTTATTTCTACTCATGTAGTGTGTTGAAATAATGTTTGGGTATATTTTCTCCACTGATCAATGAAGATAAAACATGGATTGGTTGTGAATCACTCCCAAATTTAATAACAAAACTAAGGATTCTATGTGCACTTCACTAATTTTGGTTAACTACTACTTAGAATAGAATCTGACAAGAAATTCCTACCAAGAGTCCTTGTGATGCTCTCATCTCACACACACTCACCACCATATCTATCATATCACTATTCAGAATTCACTTTTCCTCTACTTCTTTCACTTATTTACTATATTCATGTCGTTGCATGCATCATTCATCATTACAACTACTAAATGAGTACAAGAAGAGAAGAAAAAATAAATGTTGAATGGTGATATGATAGAGATGTTGGTAGCTATGTGTGGGATGAGAACATCATGGTGATGCTAGATATGAAGTTCGGGACAGTTTCTTTGCTAAGTGGTAATTAACAAATAGTATTGAAGTGCACAGAGAATCCTATGTTTTGTTATAAGCTTATATCTAGACCAAAGAAACTCTTGGAAAGATATAAAGGTAATGTTATGATATACTTTCTCTATTTTACCTAAAAATTATATAAAGAAATGTTGATTTAATTTTCATTATTCCATTAATAGTTAGTTTATTTTTTCAGATTTCTATCCATGTTTCAAGAATTTGCAGGAAGAGAAACAATATGGTGTCTGCTCAATCACATAGTTAATCTTGATATTTTCATAGTAAAATCATTGTCCATAAAATTAATGCATTGTTTCATATTTATGTTTAATATATTTTCTTATTACCTATGTAATATTTTTTTCATATACAAGTACATTATTTTGTTAAATTTGGGGTGCTCTTTCCAACATTCGTGCTTCATCTCCATTTGAACATCTTCACCCCTACAGTGTTTCATTTATCACTTTCATTCATTTTCTCTCCATTGCATTTTCGGTAAGAGAAACGCCTCTACCTCTTCTCAATTACAATGGTAATATTGATATTTTCATAGAAAATCATTGTACATATAATTAATTTATGTTTTCATATTTATGTTTAATTTATTTCTTTTTTAGTATTACTCATAACAATTATTTTCTTATATAGGTGATTTTTTTTGAGTTGATGTGGTTTTTTTGATGCTGCTCATGCAGTGTTGGTAGTTTGACGAAGAATTTCAATGGAAATCATGGTAATATTGACATGTTGGATTATTTTTAAATATATTTATTAATGTTTACTTATTTAATTCTATAAACCAATGTTTCAAATGTGTATAATATACTATTTTTTCTGGTGTTTTTTTGTTAATTTCATTTCATTTAAATTTTATATTCGTACTTGTTTTTGTTTATATCTGGTGTGTTTATGGTGTGTTTATGGTTTTGTGGTGTGTTTTTAAAACGCGCTCCTATATGGACCTTTATCAGTGCTTTTAAAAGTTCTAATAAAGAACAAATTTGTTAGATCTTTTAAAAGCACTGATAAAGGACACATTTATATGTGCTTATAAAAGTGGTGATAAAGGTATACTTTTTTAGTGCATCTATAGCACTGATAAAAATTATTTTATCAATTATTTTTCTATCACCAATAAAGGATTACTTTAGCAGCACTAAATAAAAGCACTTATAAATGGGACCATTATCACCTATTTTAAAAGTTCTGATAAAAGTCATGGGATTTAAACATCGCCCGCATTGTCAATACTTTTCTAGTACTGATATAGTCAATTTATAGCACTATTAAATTCCATTTTTGTAGTAGTGGTGGGACTTATACCTCCCTCCAATTAATTGGGTTATGATGGATGATTCATGGGTATAAAGTTTATGGATAAAATTGATTACATGTTTGAAATGTTATTCATGGACCTAGTTGATTTTCCATAAGTTTATACATTAACCTAATTACAAGTTAACAATGCTATGATTGAACCTTATTATGTGTTTATAATATTATTATTGAAATTGATTACATGTTCAAAATGTTTTCCATGGACTTGGTTCCATGTCTATGAATTTATATGTGAACCTAATTATATGTTCACATTGATATGAGGGAATCCTTTTTATGTGTTCATAATATTATGCATGAACCTGATTACAAGTTCACAATGTCATTCATAGACCTGGTTTTATTTCCCTCTATTTATCCATGAACTAGATTACATGTTCACAATGTTATGCATGAACCTAATTTCAAGGTCACAATATTATGTGTGGACCTGGTTGCATGTCCATAGGTCTATACAAGGGCCTTATTTCATGTCCTTAAATTAATGTGTGAACCTATTTCTACTTAAACATTTTCATTATTTTAAACATTTATACGTATTCCAAAATTCCATTTCTTTTCCCTAAGTTATGTTTCAATGGAATATGCTCTTTATTTATATATGATTCATGTATTATGAACGAAAAATAATTATTCCATGATTCATGTATGTGATATTTGATATGCAGGGTATGATATTTTAATGTTCATGATATTATTTTGCATTTATTTTATTTACCCTTTCTGAATATTTAATCTCACCCCTTTCTTATGTTTCTTTTCCCTAGTTTATGATAAAATGTTTTTAAGTGTAATTACTAAGGGGGAATATCTTTTTGGGAAAAATTAAATATCTTTCACTGAGATATAATATTTCTGTCCCATGTTTTCATAGGCACTAAACTAATATAGTCTTTGGGAGTTCATTCTTGTAATGTTTTAATTATTCCACAAAAGTGATGTAATTTCAAGGTACATTAAGATGGGTTCACTACAGTTATTCTCACAAATTTATGGTTATACATGATTTTAGTTAGCTATGTTTACAATGTTATGATTTATTATGATTATATTTGTGCCAAATGGATAAATTATGCCCCATGTATCATGATTATTGTCCCATGTTTCCACAATATTATGAAATAGTATATGTTATTATTTTATGATAATTCTTTTGAGGTTATATGTCCTTATATTAAACCTTATGGATAATTATTATGATTCCATGTTCTTTTTAATTAGGTATTTCTCCCATGTTCACGTTTTCTCACATGATTTCTTCTTAATCCTCAATGAATCTTTGATTTTTTCCCTTACTATGAATTTGAGCTCACTCCTTGGGTTTTTTCATTTCCTTAGGGAACTATATAGTGGAATATCTATAATTGGAATTCATGTGTGGATAATTTTGTGGGAATTGTTGAATAAATAATGTGAAACAATTCATTTATATAGATAATATCCAAAAAAACATAAAACTTTTACACTAATTATCTTAAGATATTATTTTTATTACTCATGTTGAACATTTAAGTTTTAAAAAATGGTTGGAACCAAGGAGATCTAATTTTATAATGATTGTGATTGACAATGTAATGATTATCCCAATGAGCTTTTAAATGAGATGGGAGATGTTATAAAATCCTTCATAGAAATCCAATCTAAGGTTATGAGTAATAACCTAAACCGTGTTGAGCTCCCAAATTCACTAAATATGGAAAAATATTTTTTTATTCTTCATGAATTAACCACCAACATGTTTTAGTGTATCTTCTGATCTAATATTTTTTTATTAATTGAAAAACACGATTCAAAGGTATTTTTTCTTCAATTATTGAAACATGAAAATTTATTATTGGTTGTTTATAAATTGTAATATGAATAAAAATAATGTTTTACTTTTATTAAGGACATTTTACAAAACAAACAAATTGACTCTATGTAATGAGAGGAGTTTCAGAAAATATTCTTCAATAACTATTTTCCCTTAACTTATCACCTTAAAATTGAGAGATAATTCCTTGAATTAAGGGAAAACAAGGATAAATTGATTGGTTTACATAAAGAAAATTTCAATATTCTTACAAGGTATTCCTCAAGTTTTAATATTAACCTTGAAATCAAGAATGATTACTTATTTAGTAGTTTAAATACAAGTCTCTAAAACTAATTATCTATATGAAACATTGTTAAATATGTAGAAATTGTATGATGTGCACTTATAGTGAAAATGTAAACTAAATAATATAATTATTCACATGGATTTGTAGAGAATAAAAGTAAAATTGAGTTTCATGTAAACTCAAGTGAAAAATCACATAGATTAATGAAAATTAAACATTCTACATTCAAAAAATATAGGTGGAAACACCAAATAAATTTCATGAGAGGAATGGGTAAACGATTTAAGTGTGGAATGGTTGGACAAATAACACATGATTATCAAAGAGAGATGAGGGGTTTGGTTAATTAAATGAATGGGAATAAATTCTAACCTAATGCGCCACCAACACAAGAAACATAAAATATAAGTATTTGGGAATTATTCTAATCAATGACCCAATATATAAGATAAAAAGGATAATAGACATAAAAAACATCCAATAACAACAGAACAAGGAAGTGCCTATGGAATTTTTCTAATAATATTGATTTATTGCATCATACATTTGATAATGAATGTTCAATAAAAACACCTAGTTATTTGATGATTGTATTCACGATATATCACTCTTTACTAATTGATGTGTATGGGAAGATACTGCAAGAAAATCAGGATATTCATCCCTTGGTGTAATACGATGTGATATTGGGAATGGATTAACTCTTCTTACATAGAGCTCATATAAATTATCAACATGGGTAAATATCATTTCATATCTCAAGTAATAACATGTTAAAATAATTATGAAAGTTTGGTTATGAATACTATTTTGAAATATATTCCTTAATATGGGTCTTGATACCCAATAGTCAGGGATACGTAGCTCAAATGGTTGGGAGGAACTCAACATCAATGAAATTCAGATTATACGGGAATATATTTTTGTGTTTCCTAAAGAACTACTTTGTATTCTTATAGAATGTGAGGTTTATTTTTCAATTAAACTCATAATGGTTTCTATGAAAATATCAAAGATTCATTACTGAATTTACCCCATTGAATTAGAATAATTTAAGAAGTAGTTATAATCTCACATGATTTTAGTATATATTTTTCTCCTTAGATAAATATCTTTGAAGAGATTTTTTCATATGTAACATTGAACTAAAATGAAACCATGTACGTCTTATATATAGAAAATATTATTTTTATAATATATTCCCTGAATTAGTAGGTATAAATAGAAGTTACAGAATTATAAAATTTATAGTAGTGACATCAAGTAATAGATTTATTCAACACGAGTTTCATTTTTTCATTATTATAAATGAGGTGGAATAACTAAGGTTTAACCAAGAAAAAACTCAATATGAACTTCAAAAAGTACATCTTGAGATAAATCACTTATGAAATAAGTTCAATATCATTGAAATTGTTATGAAATACATGCTAATTTAATCACCAAACGAGACTACAACCATTGCTTATATTACAATTATATCAAATGTAGAGGTCCTTATCTTTTTTTAAGTAGAATTTAATATACCATAAATATGTAAGTATTAATTTATGTAATTATATTTTTTATTATTAATAATTTTGATTCATTTTATACTTAAAGAATATTTTTTTTCAAAAAATTGGTTTCTACATTAAGTGTTTATATATTAAAATTATTTTCAACACTTTTATGATTTGAATTTAATAAATTAAATTTTTTTGTATTAATCGTGTTGAAATTGTCTTATGTAAAAGTTTTGATATTTTTTTGAAATGGATTATTTGGGGTGAATAGTGAAAAAATAATGTTAATACAAATATTGTCACTTTCATGAAATCATCATGATATAATAATGAATTCAATGCTTAAGAAGATTTTTTAATCAAAAAACTATTTATTTAAGATGTAATATAAATAATTTAAAAATACTAGGTTGAATTTATAAATTGATATCCAAAATTCTAGAACCTAAGTATTGTTTTATTTCAATATAAAAACTATTATTTATCTTTCTCTTTATTAAAGAAATTGTAATGCTTAATCCAGATATAGATATATTTTAAAGTTCCATATCTACACTTATTTAATCATAAACCAATAAATTCCATGAGAAACAATACTAAACAAAATTTTTGGTATAAATTCATTTTTATTCTTAAAAATACATTAATCTAAAAAATAATTTCATTTTGTAATGTGTATTTTTATAAAACATAATTTTTACCATCATTAAAATATGATGTTTTTAAATTGGTTTTCATATTTTGAATAAAAAGTTTCAAATTAGGTAATAAGTTCCATTTTTTTATCTATAAAATTAAGTTACATCAGAAAATGTTTTTCACCATAATTAAAGTTAAATTGGTTTAAAAGTATTAAAACTAAAGGATAAGGCCACAAATATCACAAAATATTATCCATAATATGATTTTATGAAAATATTTAGACCTTAATCACCTTATATTAAAATTTTGAATTAATTTTTTCCACCTTCACTCAAAAATGAATTTTTGTATTTTAGAGTTATGTGTATTTTCAAGAGTGATGCTCCCCTTACTTGTAAAATGATCCCTTAAACCCCTCTATTATCTACCCACATTGAGAACTTTATCATGACCAATACTACCAAAATAACATTAAAACACCATTATACAATACTTAGAGGTTATATTCAACCCAAAAGACAAAACAGTGAAGGATTAAGTTGAGATCTAAAGGATTACATCCAAGGAAGAGTTAATTGCCTTTATTTAATTATTTCATGTCTTTTTATTCGTTAACCTTCTATAAATATTCTAAAAAATCATAATATAATTAAATAATTGTCATTATTATAATTGAATGTTATTATACTGATGAAAAATTAATTATATACCTTCTTTTTATCTGTTGTAAAATGAAAATTCCACTCTTGTGTGCGTTTACTGCCTCCATGAATGACGTATTTCATTTTTCATCACCACTTTATATGGATATTCATAAAATATTTATTTAACAAATAAATATGATATTTATGAAAAAACTGTGATTTTATGAAGGAAAACAATTTTCTACCATCCTTCACTCTTATTCATTAAAAATAATGTAGGTTATGTGTATGTGTAGACTACCGCCTCCACGGATGATATATTACATATTTCATCACCGCCTAAAATGGATGCTTATAGAAATGGTTTTAATGAATAGATACGATATTAATAATATGTTTAAGGTTTTTTAAAGTAAATTTTTTCATTATATTAGTAACATTAATAATAAATATTAATCATAAAATTTAATATCTCAAAATGAGCATACTATGACCATTTTCTTAATTTGATTTGTTTTAACACATTCTGAAATAAAAATTGTGTATTAATATAATGATAAAGAATAAATATATCTAAAATTATAGAGATTTTGGAACTATTTCATAACACTTTTACCATGTTCAATAAACTAAAACAATTTTTGAAAAAATAGCTAAACAACCTCATGCGGTCAACATAAGAAAAAAATCAACAATAAATAAAGAAAATATGTTAAAAAATGAACCCCAAAAATAAAATATTGGTGAAAAGGTTATTCAAAAATTATTGAGAAATATTTTTATTATTCATGAGGTTGTACACATATCTCAAACAATTCAATATTTGAGGTAATGATTTCTCATCTCAAATTTCATTCTTTGAAACATGTCTTGAATTATACACCTATATTCATTTTTATGGTGTGTATAATAAATTTTACATAGTAAATCATAAATATATTAATAATCATGGTATTATAATCTCCTTTTAGAATTATTTCTTTCAAAGGATTTTTTATTTTAAAAGTCATAAGGGGTTTTATTTTAAATCATTGTTTTAAAGGTTTTGAAGTATTTTACCCAACTCCTTCTCTTCCACCCCCATATTATTTATTTGTTTTCAAGAATGTATTTATTTTTAATTAAATTATTATCTAAGGTCATTTTAAACTATATCTGACTTTACTTATGATTAATTTAAAAAGGATTCTTTTTAACCATTTTAATATATTTTATTTTTTACTTTTATATAAAGGTGTGGAAAAAATCACGTTTACATCTTAATAGGGTTTTTCCATCCTATTAATCATTATTTTTTACCAATATTTATTTAATAGTATACGTGGTAAGAAAATTTCATTTCTATTATTCTAGATATTTTTATTTTTTAAAAGGTTACCAAAAGAATGGATTTTTCTTCTTGGTTTTCAAAAAAATATATTTATGCATTTTATAAAATAATTTTTCAACTAGTTAAAAAAAATTAATGATTTTTATGTTTCAATAGAGATATTCTATATTGAAACCATCCATATTTTTTCTCTATATAGCTTATGATGATGATTTTTAAAAGAAATTTCCATGAAACCTATTTATTTTCTTTTAGTTAAACAATATATTAGGGAATGATGGATAATCTTATGATCTTGTGGAATATATAAGTATGCGATATCAATAATTGATTGATGGGGTCCTATATTTCCCTAAAATTTCATGAATTGACCTAAATTACCTAACTATCTATAACACAATCTAGTCCTGACATGACCCTAAGGGCATTCCCGATCGCCCTGAGTTGGAGAGAAGCGCTTGGGCATCAAGAACAACCATTGGGGATGGTTTTTCCACAAAGACATTGTAATAAAGAGAAAAAAATAGAATAATTTATGTATTCCAGAAAAACATAGTAGTATAAAAGATATAAACATTGAGAAAAACAAGTGAAAAGGTATATAGAATAACCAAAGTAAACAAAACATGGCTAAATCCCAACTCTATGTCATATAAAGTTGCCTTCAGGATCTCACACCCTACTAATGAACAAACCCATCACCACAATATAGTTATTTTCCCTTACTTTCATCATATAAAACAAGATACACATACACCCATCTAGTGTGAACATTACCCATGATAAAAAGTTCTAGGGGTAAGATTTTACTACCAAGATTAGTTCCTTACAACAACATAGGCAACATAATGTACACATTACCATATAAGAACATGTGTAGAGGGAATGTGATCATCCAAGAGGATGGATTCCTACCTCATCATCAACTGCATTCAGGTTTACCACATTAGAGTCATCCTATGGTATCTTATCTTTAACACCACACAAAACATGCTTTAAAACAATTTCCATTAAAAAAATCCAAGGGTAAAATCCATTTTTAAGACTATAATAAAAACCAACATTTTTTATGAAAAACTTTTTCCATGCCTTAATCTAATTTTAAAAATCAAATTTAATTATAATGTAAGAAAATTTCATAAGGGAAATCCAAATTATGAAACCACGTTTCTGTTTTTTTTAAAGGTTGGGGCCGAAGCATCATTTTTTATTAATAAAGCAAAGCAAAGACCTCTTTTTAACTGGGTAGAGGGAGACCCATTACATAGCCCGAAGGCCCAGTGGGCTAGTAACCCATTACATAGCCCGTAGGCCCAAATTTTTGCCCAAATTCCTATTCTGTGAATAGTAACCCGGCTGCTACAGTATCGCCGCCGCTACAGTGCCCTGCTGCCGCTACAGTTCCCGCCGATCAACAGTACCGCCGCTGCTACAGTACCGCTACAGTAAACTGCACCCAATGGGTTTTGAACTCCCATTTTTCATGAAACCTCCTTTCTTTAAACACTTGGAATTCTGATAATTATATAGGATCTATATTCCAATATAAAGTAAGGGTTCAAGAATAAAAGGAAAAATACTAAGCCAATAATTATCAAAAAAGAATATCTAATTCACTATTTCTATAACAATGATAAAGAGATAAATCATTTACCATAATTATTCTTGAAGAAAGAACAATGATCAAAAAAGATATGGACAAAACCCCAATTCTATAATAGATCTATAAAAAACTCAATTAGATCATGTCACAAACCATATATCTTGAATTAATGGCCTTGATATAAGATAATATTCAAGTATAGAATAGTTTTTCTAGAATATTAATGGATAAGGACTAATAAAAGAACATACCTTGGAAAACAAGACCCAACACCTAAAGATCCATCAAAAATGATTTTCAGAATTCATGAAATATCCAAAATATCAAAGAGGATAATCCTGGGTTGAGAACATATTACATTGGAATAATAATGAGCAAAAATATATTTTTTTATGTTCTTGAAAAAAAATTAAAAAATTAATCCAAATCGTGTGGTTTGGAAACATAGTTTAACAAATCATGTGTCAACCATGCACCCCTATAGGGATACTAGAGAAGTTTTATGATTTATCCCCATGGTTTCAAAAACCATATAGAAACCATGTGAAATGAATCTAACTCATGTTTTATGGTTTGAAGAGAAGGTGAAATGGTTTTACCAAACCATGAACCTGACCACTTTCCCTTTTATGGAACCCCAAAATATGGTGTGTGATTTCCTAGGAGAAACCACATGTTTTCCCTAACTATTCAGTAACCATGCACAAGCCCATAAAAATATAAACCCCCCTCCACCCACCCAAAGTCACCCAAAATATCCTAAGGGAAGACCCAAATTAAATATGGTTAAAATGAAGTAAATTAAGTACCTAAAAACAAAACAGGGATGTGATAATACATCCCACTATATTGTTTTCTATCCCCATAAAGATAAGTTGATGAAGGGAGACCCCAAAAAGATGAGGACACTTCTCTATCATTAAAGTATCCCACTCCCAAGTATCATAATAATTTGAAACATGATTCAATATAACTCAATCAAAAGGTATATACTTCCCAAATAGAACCTTCACTTGATAATCAATTTCCTAAAGAAGTTTTTCAATGACAAACATACCAGGATCTATGTCAATGTATTACCATTTCAAAACACGACATGAATTTGGAAGATACTTCTTGAGTTGATACACATGGAATATGTTATTTATAAAAGACAGTTATGGTGGTAAATCTAAGTGATATTTTACCTTTCATAGCTATTAAATGGCCTCAAATGGTCTCACAAACCTAAGATCAAGATTCTATTTCTTTATGGGTCATCACTGACTAAATCGAGGTGAAACATTCAAGAAACCCTAACCACAAAGTGAAAACTTTAAATAACGATGGAATTGATCCACAAATAATTTTTTCATCTGTGATCCATTAGTAAATATTGAATAACCAACTAAAATATCATTGATGTCACCAAAACCAAACTTGGTCCAACCAAGTAAGTTTCTCTAACCTGAAACCAACAGATAGGAGATATACAAGGATAACCATAAAAACAAAAAATGGTACTGTTTTGATGGATGAATGATAACTGTTATTATAATAAAATTATACTATCCTCAAATATTTATCCTTGGATCCTTTTGTGATCAATATTTAGGCACAATGCATATATTTCATAATCTAATTAGATCTTTCTATCTAACCATCCATCTAGGGATCCTATAATATGATCAACCTCACCTGAGTACCAATGGAATCTAGAAGACCCTTACAAAATAGTGAGGTATAATGAGGGTCCCTATCTAAGAAAATGTCCATAATAATTCCATGCATCCTCATGATCTCATAAAAATATAACATTCTCAAGTCTTCAATTTTAGTGGTGTCACAAATTGGTATGAAATGAGTAAATTTTTTTAATCGATCTATCAGCACCCAGATAGGATTCTTACCTTGGGGAGTTCAATGTAAACCAATAAATAAATCCTTTTAATTTTTATTCCACATCCAAGTTGGTTTTGGGAGACTCATAAAAAAATAGAAAGGCTTATGTTGGTCAGTCTTAATCTATATGCATGTATACCATGGATATTCAAAGTCGGTTATGTATTATTTCATACTACGTCCCCAAAACAGATTTCTTATATAATAAAACATAATTTTTTTCCAGGGTGTAAATTCAAAAAGGAATGATGAAAATATCTCAACAAGATCATTTGTATAGATAAAGGGTGAACATGATATCCCCTACATAAAATGACATCATTTAAAAAGAGATACCACTCATCAATGGTATCCCCACAATATAAAGAATCCCTAATACTCTATAACTCATCATATTATTTTTTATCTTAAATAATCACCTTTATGATATAATATTTCAGAAGAAAACTTTCTAAAACAAAACAAGACTACTGTTATCTGACTCCCAAGTGAATCTGAGGAAAAAGTCCCAAAAATTACTATTTATCCTTTAACTCCCCTATTCCTTCAATAGGTCACTTCATCCTAAGTGCATCAGTAATAAATTTATCTTTTCTTGGAGTTTAGTCAAGGTTGAAGTCGAATTACTATAGTAATTCAACCAAATATTTATACCATAGTAATTTTTTTTAAAAAAATATCTACCTCCAAATTTCATGTTCAGATTAACTGGTAAATATTTCCACAAAAAGAGAGTGATTCCAAGTATTGAGGGCATAAAAAACCCTAAATGTTTCAAATCTGGGCTGAGATAATTCCACTATTGACTTCAGGGTTAAAATGATCCATAAGCAACTTCAGGATTTCCCTACAAAATAACATGGTCCCAAGATAAACCTAAAGCATCATAATAAACCACATATCCCTAAATAGACTTTGGTAAAATCATAATTGGTGATAATTGCAATCAATTTATTAATTAATTTATGAATTTATAACACTTTTAATCCAACAATAAATTACCTCGCTTCTTGGTGAGAGTAGTAAAATGATATGAAATCTTTAAGAAATCTTTTATGAATCACTGATAATATCCTTCCAAACCCATTAAGCTTCAAATCTAAAATACATTTTATGGTTCTTAACATGACATGATATCCATACACTTCTTAGTATCAACTGAGATACCATTTTTTGAGATCACATGTCCCAAAAACTGGACATCTTGGATCCAAAATTATAACATAGATAATTTATTATAAGGATTGTGATCCCTTGAAATTCCCAAAACAAGCCTCAAGTGAAACACATGGTATTATTTGGTCTAAAAGTAAAAAATTTGTAATCTATTAACACCACAAAAAAAGTTTAAACATACTGTTGGAAAATCTAGTACACTGATTTTATAAATATAGTAGAAGTGTTGGTTAGGATAAATGGCATCACAAGGGACTCTATATAAGCATACCTTCTCCAAAAGGAGGTATTTTGAATATCCAATTCCTTTATTCTAATTTAGGGACAACCAGATCAAATATAAATTTTATAAAACCAATTTCACCATTTCAAACAGTTGAATAAATCATAAATTCATGGAAAATTATACTTTCTCTTGATCATTTCTCAATTGATCTTCCAATAATTGATGCATGAGCGAAGAGTTTCATCAATATTTTATAAAAAAATGATCAATTCCCAAGGTGACATACTTTTGAATATAAATTATTTGGATATCAAATCATAAAACTAAATTTTCATATCTTTTATCTTATTCAGATACCTATGGTAAGACAACATTGATATGGGATGAGTTTCAAACATTAATTCCATCAAGAAATACACCTCCCACTCTTTAAGTAAACATGAGAAGTAATTTGGAAACAGCTCAGGAAACCCAATGACTACCAAATGAATTCATCCACTCTTAGATTATTTTACCCATTAAAATATTGAAAAATACATCAACTTACTAGTTTCTATAAGATATAGTCCCACCTAACTAGGCCTTGTATCACATTCTCCCTAAAACATATGGGAGATCCTGTTGAAAATATTAAAGAACATTAGAGGATGATAATAATTGTTCTAAGCCTTGTGAGTGATCAACCAATCTATCCTGATAATCACATTAAAGGGTTAAAAGTTGATAACAAAGAAATAAAAAACTATCTATGTGTCTGACACAAAGAAAGAGAATAGGGGACAATAAATACCTTTCTCTTTCTTCTATCCTAGAGGAATTTTTAATTCTATAATGAATGGAATGAGTTTTTTTGGAAGTTTTAGAAGATATACCATACAATTTTATATAAATTATTGAGAGTAACCTTTATAAAATAATAAAATCACTAAAGTAGAATTAATTGAAATGGTACCTCTCAATGTTACAAGACCCACATCATCTTTCATACAAGGCTCTTCCACTGCATGTAACTACTTTATTCTGGAGGTCTATAGTTGGAACTCTATAGTCATTAAAACATATAACTACACTATACATACTATAGGAGATGAAGATGATATACCAACATGAGAAAAATATAGTTCCCAAAATAATTCTCCAAGAAACCATGACTCCCACATGAGTTTCAAACCTTTAGAGGTATGGGGAAAATTACTTCATTTGTCCTATCTGGCCACATTTGTAACATGTCAAGCCATTATCCACTAATAACGGTAATGAAAGATACCTCTGATAAGACCCTCCATTTATTACTAATAAAACTCATTCTTCTTCTTATTTACCTTATAAGGACTACTAGGGATTCCACTAGAGGAAAAAGAATTTTTTCCAATCCTTCCTTACCCTCCAGATCAAACTCATACATCAATGATTTATCCACCACCATAGCATAGGTGGTAACATTTAACATAAATACCTAATACCAATTATCAGATCAAATACACTTCTAAAATCGTTGATCTTTAATTTTCTCATTATATATAACCTCATGAAAAAATAGACTGAGCTTGTGAAAATGATTAGATTACTCAATCACTAACTGATTCACTTAATCTAGTTTGATAAAATCCATGGATTTTTCCATGGTAATATATTTTGGGTATAATTCCATAGAAAAATGGACTTGAAGTATTTCCAATCCTATACCTCATGCTCTTTACCCATGAAAACCAAGTCCCGCCACCTTCTAATTGTACCTTAATGCTTGAATATGTAACACTTCAATTTGAATGAGTCAAGAGTATCCATGAATTCAAAAATCCATTCAGGGTTTCCCAACAAATCCTATGCCTCTTGAGGATAATTTATTCCTTTTAAGGATGGTGGTTTTATAATTGAAATTAATGGTATTTATTTCTATCCTCTCCCGTTTGAGTTTTCTACTCTCTATCCGGAACATGGGGTATGTGTTATACTTGGTCCATATCTTGAACCATGTGCACCACTATATTAATCATATTCTGATTAAATATTGTATTTTACTATCATGGTTTTTTAGAATCACCCTCTTGAGTAATATATGAAAGTCTTATAGGGGCATTATACTACACATCCATAAGAAAAGAGACACAAAAAAATAAAATCCAGGAATTAATTAGATTTTAGAATAATGTAAGTTAACTATATTTAACAAGAGACATAAAAAATAAGGACTATGATTAAAATAATCCAAATTAAAAAAAACAAAATCTCTTAACCACCTATGGTAGCTTAAGGCTCTTCATGATGAGATATGGATAGGAACTCACTCACAACCTACCCTTTAAGTCCCCATAGTCCTATCTCTAATCAACCAAGACATCTCAAAATTCACACTTATAATGGAGACAATTAAACAAACATATGATACTATTTTTTCACAAACAAACCAAGATTACCCATCAATACATAACCCAAACTGGTCTTTACATGGCCTGAACAGTGTTCCTAATCCTAATAGGTTGTATACAAGTTCGTGGGCATCAAGAACAATATTTTGGAATGATTTTTCCAAAAAGTACATATAAAAAGGATATAAAAATATATTTAATAATGTTAGTATTTTAAAAAAATGGAAGTAGTATAAATGATTCAAATGTGAGACAAAACAAGTTCTAGGTTATATAAAATAAAAAAATTATTCAAAAAACATCTAAGTCTCAACTCCATGTGATATGAATTCACCTCCAGAGTCCTACACACTTCTAATAAAAAAACCTACCACCACCCTATGGCACATTTCCCTTACCAATACTAGATAAAACAATATATAAATATACCCAAAGGTGTATGCATGGTGTGAGAAAAATATCTTAGTAAGAACCCACAAAGGGTTTCATAATAAGACTTTATAAAATAAACCAATTATGACCAATTAAATAAAATCAAGGCATGAGATAAAATTCTACATATTTTGAACCAAAACATTGACAAATCACCTTTTTCATAATTTTTAAAACTTACCAATAATCTTGTTCTCAAATCATTTCCATAACATTCCAATCAGTAATTTCAAAGATAACCGCTATAGAAAACAAGATCATGGTATCAAAATATCTAGGTAAATGAGGATCTTTGTATCTTTATTATGATTATTAGTCTACCTAGTGTACACATTACCCTATAAGAATAGGTCTAAGGGGTAAGGGTCAACTCCTGAGAATGTCTCCTTTCCAAAAATTAAGCAATATTTTTCACACATTACCCTAAAAAACAATTTTAGGGGAAATAGTTCATCTTTAAGTATAACTTCCAACATTATCATCAATTAAATTTAGGTTAACCAAATTAGAGTAATTTAGGGGAATATAATCTTCAAAACCACACAAAACAGGTTTTAAAAAAATTCCCATTTATAATTTCAAGGGGATAATCCATTTTCAAAACCATAATCAAAGCCACTATATTTTATCAAAGATTTTTTCATGAATTTAACAAATTTTAGAAATAAAATTAAAAGAGTAATAAATAATGATTTACAATAGAAATACAAATTAAAAAACCACCTACCTTGAAACACTGGTAATTATGACACTCACATAGGACCTACAATCCATGAGAAACGGAGGGTTTAGTAAGACAAGGAAGAACCCTAATCCAAGAATACTCAAATAAAAATCTCTAATTCACCATTTCTAGAATAAAAAGAGAGAGGGAAATCAATTACCATAATTATTCTTGAGAAACACATAAAAATAAATAAATATATTGAAAACTAAATCTAATTGAAAGACCTATCTATAAGAAAATTAATTATATCAAGTCACAAACCTCAAATCTAGCATAAATAGGTCTTATAAAAGGTTTTGTTTAGAGATAAAATAGTGAATATAGAAGAACAATGAATAATGACTAAGAAAGAAAATATAAATTTGAATAAATATATCAAACACCTAATGATCTATTAGAAATGATTGTTTCAAGGAAATAAATCTCAATAACCTCTAAGAGGATCCCCCTTGATTGAGATCTTATTCCACAGGAAGAATAATGATCCAAAATGGATTTCTTTTTCATGTCCTGAACTGAAACTTCATAAAAATTAATATGTGTCACATGTTTTGGACACATGGTTTAATAAACTATGTTAAAAACATGAACCCATTAATAGGCTACTGGATTGGTTTCACAAGTTGGCTACATGCTTTGAAAAGTTTTGTTCCCACTATGTGAAATTCCTATGCATCATATTACATTGTTTAAGGATAAGGTCACATGGATTTCACTAACTGTACACCTAATCTTGATCCCTCCTATAGAACCCAAAAACATAGTTACTGGTTTAAAAAGAGTAACCTAGTGGATTTTCAAAACCATGTCCCAATAGTGGATATGCCATAATAACTCAAAAAAACTCCAAAATTCACCAAAAATTACCTGATATAATATCCAAATAAACCATGGTAAAAACAAGGAAAGTGATAACCTAAAAGTAAAACTGGGATGTGATATCCAATTCATTTGTTAAGATTATTATGTCTTATGAAATTATTATTCTTGTGTATGGAAAATTTTGTTATCTTCACAACTTGATGTGTGGGAATTATTTTTATGTTCAGTAATTTATACATGTACATTGTGGTTATGTTCACAAATTTATGCATAGACTTGGTTTCAGTTAACCTACCCACAAATTTATGGTTTTATATTTTTATTTTTATGTTTCACTCTACTACTATGATTCTATTCCATGATATATGTTTTATTCTTCCATTATGGTCCTTTTATTATTCTTTGATTTCAGGATGTAATGATTATATCTGGTGATTCAATTATCATTTTAATCAGTTTATTTTCCCATGATCATGTTATCTCACAAGCTTATGATATAATCCTTTATTACTAATTGATAAGTTTTCCCTTACTGGGGTTTTGAGATCTCTCCTCCTTTTATTTTCCATATCCCTAGGAAAGGATATGTAGGACTATGTGTAGAATAAATATTTATGTATAAATTTTTGTGAGAGATGATGAAGAACTAATGTTTAATACATTTTTTATGTCGCTAATATCCAAATACACTAAACCTTTGTATTTTGGAATTCTAAGATTATTTATGAGTTTTAATGTTTAAATTATGAAAATGAACAAGAATATATACATGTTTATCTTGGGAATCCTTAGTTGGAATTAGAGTAGGGTTTAGATATTTTTGGGATAATGTTAAAAGGTATAATAGAACCCAACTTGAAGCAAACTAGGTTGAACAAAAAGTTATCTTGGTTGAACAAAAAATATCATAGTTTAAAATAAGGTTTCTTGGATTAAGATATTCATAATATGGACTATTCAAATTTATATAGTTTTTCACTCTGATTATTATAATATATTATTGTTTATTACTCATGTTAGCCTATTTTGGTTTTAGTAAAAGGATAAAACATTGAGAAAAAGAGTTCACAATGAGTATGAAAGACAATGAGGTTGTTTTCCACATTAGAATCCATATGGGATTGGAGATGGAGTACACAAAGTTTGAGAAATGCTCACTCAACTATCTAAAGAAATTAAAAATAACATGAATTATTTTATTCAACCAATTTTACTAAGGTATGAGCAAATTTTCATATAGTCATTGATGTGGAAACATCCACCTTCCTTCATTTTTTCTTCCATTCATCAAATTTTCAATTATTGGATCAATGTGACTGAAAATATATTCTCTATTCACTAGTGCTCATACCATGATATGGTTTTTTTATCCATATATAACTTTGGAATTTGAGGATAATTAGTGATATAAAATTATTATTAATATAGTAAAAAATAAAAAAAAATACTCTATGGAATGGGAGGATTTCAGGAAAATATTCTTTACTAAATATTTTCCATGAACTCTTCAAATAAAAATGGATTATGATTTCCTAGAGCCAAAACAAGAGGAGGATGAATCCATTGGATACTATAAATAAATTTTTTTGAGTCTCTCAATGTATGACTTCGGTTTTATTATTGAAATTTAATGTAATATCTAATAATTATTTAGGGGATTAAAATCAAGTATTCAAAATGAATTGTATATAAGATACTTTGGTAGTTATGACAAAATTGTTTAATGTTCACTTAAGGTGGAAATAGAAGTTGGAGACTCTTATTTTGATGGGTCTAGTGACAAGAAAATGGAGTTATAGATTTATGGACAATTGAATAATAAATTACATGGAGAGAAAATCTTTTAACTACATACGTGCAAAAAAATTGGGAGGAATCACTCAGGAAATTTCATGAAAGTAATAATGGAATGATTCATGTTTGGAAGGACTGGACAACATACTAATAATTTTCATAACTAGATAAAAATTTGGTTAGTTTAATGGAGGAAAAAAAGATACCCACTAATGCACCACCAACACTTCAATTAATTAATTACTAGGAGTTTGGGAATTATGAAAACCAATGGACCAATACAAGGGATGATGGGGATGATAGGTTGTAGCAACCTCTTAGACCAAGGGAACAAGGAAGAGCATATTCTACCAATACTTCTCAAGTGGATCATGACATCAAATTAGAAAAATGTACACATAATCTCCACTCCAAAAAATGAATGTCTTATTTTATTATGGTTCAACTCATTTTATCATATAATGCATGTTTTTTAAGAATATTGACTCACCATCATAAGATTTGGATATTAAATTATCGATAAAAACAATTGGAGGTGAATTTATTACATCTAAAGTAGGTAAATATTCTCCAATAAATGTTCATAGGAAGATAATTCCTATATATCTAGTTATTTTTCTCTTAGTGGAGTTTTATAAGATATTATAAATGGATTGGCTCTACCAATATAGATATCATATCAATTATTGGGAAAATGAAGTCTTTTTTTATATCCCAAATTATCCCATTATAGTATATCAATGTAAGGATGATTATGAACTCACTTTGGAATAAAATTCTATAATATGGGTCATGATACCCAATAAAAAGTGATTATTGACTCAAATGGTTGGAAATGAGATCAACATTGGGGACATGGACATTTTATGGGAGTATGTCAATATATTCCAAAAATAAATTCATAGGATTCATCTATAACATGAGGTTGAGTTATTAATTAAACTCATATCAATATTTATGACCATATTGAATACTCTTTATAGAATGGACCCAATTGAGTTGTAGTAATTTAAAAAGAAAATCTAGGAAAATCTTGATAATGGATTCATATGCCCAAGTTATTCACTATGGGGTGCATGAGTCCAATTTTTAAAGAATATTTTCATTCATTGTCGTGAATTTAATAATATAGTAGTTAAGAATTATTATCATATACCCTATATTGATGATTTGTTTGGTCAACTTAAATGGGATAAATACTAATCAAAGGTATTTCATTGATCTAGAGACTATAAATTTGGGGTAATTAATGAATATATGTCTGATTAATATTTCTAAACATGGTATAGAAATTATGAATTTGTTATAATTTCTTTTGGACATAGAAATTCCTCCATAATTTTCTTGAATTTGATTAATAGAGTTTTTTTAGATTATCTCCACAAATTTTTAGTAGAATTTATTTATGATATTATTATATATTATAAGAGTAATTGAGAGCATGAATATTATTTAAGGATTGTGTTAAGGATCTTATGAAAGGATAAATTGTATGCTATGTTTAAAAAGTCTGAATTTTGGCAACAAAAAATATCTTTTTCAGACATATGATTATATGAAATGGTATATATATTGATCCTTAGAAAACAGAGATGATTAAAAAGTGTTGTAGACTAACCACTATGAAAAATATTCATATATTTATTGTTTTATCTGGATACTATCAATGCTTTGTGATAAATTTCTCATGACTTCCAATTCTTCTAACCATATTAGCATGGAAAAGAGTGTGTTTTCTCTAGACAGTTTAATTTGAATAAATATTTAAGCATCATAAGAAGTGGTTTTCAATATAGAGGTACTTACATTATCTTATACTGTGTAAGGGTATATCATATATAGTGATTCTTAAAATAAGGGATTATGTGTTTCTTTTTAATAAATAAAAATATAATTACTTATATCTCAAGTTAACTAAATACCTAAGAGAAAAACTTCCCAATACATGATCAATATCATATTGCAGTAATATTTTCTTTAAAAATTTTGTGTGTAATGTCCCAGACCTCTCTGGTCCTTTCCATTGTGAAAATCTAATGTTTGAGTGTTCCGGGAGGTCATGGTGACTTTTCTGTGAACAGTTCCTATGGTAGACCATTGTGAACAGTGAAATGGTAACCTTAGGTGAACATTTCCAAGAGTAGACCATTGTGAACAGTGCAATGGTGACTTTTTATGAACAGTTCCAACGGTAGACTGTTGTGAATAGTGCAATGGTAACCTTAGGTGAATAGTTCCAATGGTATCCCATTGTGAATAGTGAAACGGTAACCTTAGGTGATCAATTCAAATGGTAGACCTTTGTGAACAGTGCAATGGTGATCTTCTATGAACAGTTCCAATGGTAGACCGTTGTGAATAGTGCAACGGTATCCTTAGGTGAACAGTGCAATGGTAACCTTAGGTGAATAGTGTCAACATTATCCTTCCGTGAACAGTGCAACGGTAACCTTAGTTGAACAGTGCAACAGTAACCTTAGGTGAACAGTGTCAACATTAACCTTCTTTGAACAGTGCTATGGTAACCTTAGGTGAACAATGTTTCCAGAATGGTGAGGTTCATGAATAGTGCAATCATAACCTTAGGTGAACAGTGTTTCCAAAACGTTGAGGTTCATGAACAGTTTTTCCAACTTCCAACTATTTCGCCCCTTTAACGTTTCCTTTAACATAAAATGAATTTAAAGCCTTGTTTTAATGACTCTAAGGCCGATTCAAAGGCCATAACACCTACATTAATTATTCATATGGCTCGGGATGTTTTTACTTGGTCAAACCACGTGGTTTAATGCGATATGCTTTCAATGGGAAATAAAGTGTATCTTAAACCATCGCTTCATTAAATCTTCAAAAGGGACAAGATATCTTCCTCCCCTTTTCTCTCGTGTGAGATGCTCGAACCTTTCCTTCCTTCCCGTAGGAATCATGAGATCAATCTTTTCCTCGTGGATTGGTTTCCCCTTCAAGTTCTTCCTGTTGTATGTGCACCCCATTCTTTGGTGCAAGCAGAAAGGGTCGATCCTTCATCGAATTAAGGTATGTTTTATCATCATTCTTTTTGGGATCATCTTCTCCCGTTTCTACTTTCTATATTATAGAATGTGATATCTATGATTATAATGTAGTTTTCTTGGATTTTGGTTGGTGTGGTCGTACTGTGGCATCCTTGGGTGGATGTAGTTTTTGCAAGAGGAGGTGATTGTGAACTGTTGTAGTATACAAAACGTAAAAACCCATTTAAGGTATGGGATTCGTTTCTTCTCTCTTATTTCACATGAAACTATATCTTTAGCATGTTTTATCCAACTGGATGGTAATGGAATTGACATAATAAATATTTGAACCAGATAAAAAAATTGATATCGATCGTATTTGTTTTTCTAGATAGTGTAATATCTATTCTTGCTTTGTTTTTCTATTTGTTATTGATGGAAATTAGTAATGAACTTAAATACCAATTAATTGATAATTGTTCGGTTAAAAGATAAAGAGGAATATAAATGAATCTGGTTCTCCTTGTTGTAAATTTATGTTAATAAAATTGGTGCAGTAAGCATGTTTTATTATTTTTGATATCTTACTGATTAGGTTTCCCAAATTTGGAACCTATGAATAATAAATCGGTTAATTCTAGATGGATTAAAGAATTGATTGTTTGATAATTCCTTGAATGGTTCTGATTTACCCTCTTTATTGTTAAAGGTCCAAGATCCTAATTGTTAAGATATTTTTTTCCTACTGCTTGTGTTGTGATGTGATCCTGGATGGTTGTTGTGGTATGTGGGGGCATGGAGACCTTTGGTTGTGGCAGAAGATGATGCCTAGAGTGTTGAGATGCATCGGTTTATGCATGTGGGTGTCGGGGAGGACACCAGGGATGATGGAACATGATGAATGTGATTGTTGGATGCTTTATCATTCTTATTGGTTGATTATCTCCTTTACTTTTCTGCACTTCTCAAGGCAGCTGGTCTTGTTTATCCTTCTTCCGAAAGAGGCGAAGCCACGCGGGGTATGCCATGTGCTTTCTATGTTTATCTTCTCAAGGTAGCATGGGTATACGCTATTGTTATAGTTGGAAAAGACTTGATGGGTAGTACATCTCCTCACCGTTTTGAGCCCCCTTGTGTTTAGTAGCATATAATGTTTTCCTAGAATGCATGGGAATATGGGAAAGTAATTCTGTAATGAATAATTTAATAAATGATGTAAACCCTTGGGGTTGGAGTTTTTGGAACATAATGATGAGGTTGTAATTTTAAAGGGATAGTGGACTTTGGGTTTGATGCTAACGCAGTTTAACGTGGAATTGTAAATGGTTAATTAATGTTTAAAGAATTAATTAACGTAATGTGGAACTGATAAAAATGGAATTAAGTAATCTATTAAATTTATTTAAATGGTTGTGTGCTTATAGGATACCTAGTCTTAGAAGTAGTAGCTCAGAGTCTGAGAGATGTTAGCTGCAGTTGAGTCTAAGATTAGGTTATGCCAAGAGTGTGGTTGTGAGATATAGTATATCGTGTAATTTTTGTGTTTTTATACGCTAATACACCCTGTAAGTAAGGGAAACTGACACCCTAGGGATTCTGAGCCATGGGAGGGTGTTTCCCCCAACATTCCAGTGGGAGGATAAATGTATGACTACCCCCTTTGGCCCCACACTCTTCTCTTGGTAGTTACTTGTGCTGGTAGGCACATCAGTTAGTTTTCCCCATATATGTGTATAGAGGGCTGTAATGGCTTGTGGTTATTCACACACATATATTCTGGATATTGTTTCTCATGGACTACTATAGGTGTAACATGTATAGGCTGTGTTGGCTTGAGGATCCTTACTCAGTTTATGGGCTGTAATGGCTTGAGGTGTAATACCCGACGTATGATACACGTTATGTGGGCTGTGGTGGCTCATAGAAACTACCTGGTTAATTTTCTTATGTAGATTTGGTGGTTTTGTTGCATGAGGTGCATGTTGTGGTGCTTCGCTCAGGTGTCTGCGAGCAAGCCTTTTTGGAGAGAGATTCTTAGGACGTGCGGCGTTGGTGCAAAGAGGAAAACCAGGGAAGAAGTAGTAGTGGGGTACCCTTGATATTCTTTATTATATTATATACTCTTGTATGCGTTACATGGTGAGAGTATCCACGGTGAGGTTGGGAACATAGTATAACTTTTTAGGTGACGCGTTAGTTTTACTTGTTTTTCACTGTGCTTTATCATGCCTTCTTTACTTTTGAACGAGAGGCTTCAGGGAGGATCCTACTGAGTATACTATTATACTCACCCTATGTATTTATAAACTATTTTTCAGGTCACTTGGAGCAGGATGAAGATCAAGCAGGTTGCTACTAGATTGCGATTGCAGGAGCTATTCAGTTTTGTGGTTGCTGCTGTTTTACTTCGTTTTTGGGTACTTGTAGTTTTTTCCCTTCTGGTTGTAGTGGTTTTGCATGAAATTTCATATGTTCACTTTTGTTTTATTTCATCTTACTAGTTGAGTTGGAGTTGGTTGGTTTCTATCTTATCTCTCTCTTCCGCATGTGTTCTCTTTGATGGTAATGTCTCCCATCTATTTGTTTTCTATACCCTCAGTGCTAGTCACCGACCTGAGGCCTACTGGAGGTGGGACTCGGGGTTCATTATCTCTCTTCTCACATTTCCGGCCCTAGAGGGGTACACATTGGGGGGATGGTCTCGTGACAAAGTGGTATCATAGGTCTGATTGAGGGATAGGATGGAGATTGGTGTTAGGCACAAGAGAGGTTGCATGGGTTGGTAGGGAAACAATGTCATTCATGTTTATAAAGTGATGTAAACACTAGAGACCGGCTGAGACATAGGCGTTTAGTCCCCCCTATGCTCTGATGTACGAACCTTTAAGTTTACAATGGCTACTTAACGAGATGATACTAGTTGTAGGGTAGAGACCTAGGAATGGATCATGCATCATTCTTCTTTGTGTGTGTGCTTGAATGGGTAGACGTTGGTATAGGATAACCTAAAATGAATAAAAGAAAACAACTAATTAATGATGAGTCTTCCATATTCCAGGTTTAAGGGACCTAACTGATTGTTATTTTATAGGTATGGATTTAGGTCAACGTCCTCATTAGGATCGCATGGAAGATGTCCAGTAGGCTGTTTCAACAAATCGCCACAGGGTAGAGTTTGACGACGATGACACTTGGAGAAAGTCACTCCGAAAGTTTCAGCACTAGAGTTTGCAGAAGTATGAGGCCTCCATTTCAGATGCAGTCATGTAAGATTGGCTAGGGGAGGTCGAGATCATCTTCAGTTTGATCCATGCTTGGAAAGAGCACTGGGTGTCCTTGGTTGTGACGATGATTTGTGGTTCATTGAGGAAGTGGTGGTCCTTATTACTCGGGGATCGCGAGGAGTCAACAATCTCATGGGAGGAGTTCTTAGACAAGTTTAGAGCCATGTTTCTTTCTTTGACTGTGAAGGTGTCCAGTCACCAGGAACTTCTTACCCTTTGATAGGTGAGCTCCAACGTGCGAGAGTTTGGAATCTATTTCATGAACCTTTTACGATATGATTCGGACATATTGCCAGATGAGGAGGCCAGGGTGAGGCATTTTGAAGAGGCTTTGCATCCAAAGATCTAGCGCCAAGTCACCCCATTTATGTTGAAGACATATCTTGAGTTGCTCGCAAGGGTAGAGGTTATCAAGAGGAATTTTTCCAAAATCAGATCATCACGATTGTGGAATCGTCATGATTCCTCACGAAGTAGAGTTGTGGTCTAGGGTTCCCAGTTTTCAGGGCAGAAGAGTTTCCATTCAGCTGGGGGTAGGTCCCAACCCTTCTCATCTCGTTTCCCTAGAGGCATTAACTCTCAGGCCTATTCCAAGGGATTAGGCGCTTGTTTTTTTTTCGTGGTTATGTTAATCATCAGTAGGAGTGCCCAACCTTTTAGAGCAGTCATCATGCACCAGGTGCAACGCTCCAAGTTCCTCTGTTGAGGCAGTTCCAGCCGAGGCATCAATAGCCAGTTGCACTAGCTTTAGTTCAGCAGAGGGTAGATGGGGCAGGTAGAGAACAGCCCCGTGATTCTCCCAATCCTCATAGAGTAAAGCGCGGTCATGTTAGTGGTTGGAATCAGGGTTAGAGAATCCATGGAGGAGGTTGAGGTGAGATTCATTCTCTAGCGTTGCCAGCTCCAGGCGAGCCAGACGTCGTTAGAGGTACCCTTCACTTTTTATCTACCTTTGTGTATGACTTGTTTGATTCTGAAGCTACTCGCTCCTTCATATCACCAACCTGTTTCCATGCTTTGGGACTTGAGGTAGAGAGTCTTCCAGTGCCCTTGGTGTTGACTACACAGGCTGGAGGTTGAGCTAACTTGTTTGAAGTATGTAGAGACTGTGAACTAGTGTTGGGGAAACACCACTCTTAGAGAGATTTCCTATGTTTAGGAATACAACCATATGATGTCATCCTCGGCATGGATTGGTTGTATTTAGTGCAGGCTATCGTGGATTTCTTTAAGGAGAAGGTCATATTCATTGGTGAGGATAGAGATCTGGTGGTGTTTGTTGGTGAGAGAGATCCTAAAATGGGCCATAGGTGCATTCCATCCATATCATCAATGATGGATGATATTATTTTGAGTTCTTCAGTGGTTTTGCAATTGGAGTTTCCTAGGGTCGTAGAAGAGTACCCTGATGTCTTTCCAGAAGGGGTTGTAGAATTACCCCCTCAACGAGAGATCGAGTTAGGGATTGAACTTCAACTAGGAGAATAATTTATCTCTTTGTCTCTATATAGGATAGACTCTTATGAGTTATGAGAGTTACTTATATACCCTAATGGTCTGTTATAGTACAGTTTTGTTCAGTCGAGTGTGTTACTGTGGGGTGCACCAGTTTTGTTCATGAAGAAGGCTGACGGCATTTTGCAGTTCTGTGTCGATTATCATCGCTTAAACAAAGTGAAAATAAAGATTTTCTACCCTCTTCCATAGATTTATGAATTATTCTATCTACTAAAGTGTGAAAGTTGATTCTCAAATATCGACTTGCGGTCAGGATTTCATCAAATGCATGTAAAGGATGAGGATATCCCAAAGATTGATTTCCGTTATCATCATGAGCATTATGAGTTCGTTATAATATCATTCAGTATGATGAATTATCTAGCTTTTTTCATGGGATTGATGAATGCTGTGTTCTGTGAGTTCCCGGAAAAGTTCCTGGTGGTTTTCACTGACGACATCCTTGTGTACTCCACATCTGAGGAGGAGCATGAAGAGCATCTACATGCCGTTTTGAGAGTTCTTCATCAACAACAGCTATTTGAGAAGTCGTCGAAGTGTGAGTTTTGGGCTCAAGAAGTCTATTTCTTGGGGCATGTTGTATCCCAATAGAGAGTAGCTATGGATCCATCAAAGATAGAAGCTGTTGTGTCTTGGGCAGCCCCTAAGATAGTGTTGGAGGTGCGAAGTTTCCTTGGTCTCGCAGAATACTATAAGAGGTTGATAGAAAATTTCTCACGAGTTGTGACTCCTCTGATAGCTTTGACCCAGAAGGATTAGGAATTCATATGGACTGATCAGGGTCAAGCATCTTTTGAGTATCTAATAGAGAAGTTAGTAAGTGCTTCAGTTCTTTGGAATCCAGCTGAGAGAGTTCAGTTTGATGTTTTCTGCGATGCTTCGCATCAGGGGTTAGGTTGTGTTCTCATACAGCAGAGGCCAGTTGTTTCTTATGGGTCTCGATAGTTGCATCCCCATGAACATAAATATTCCACCCATGATCTTGAGTTGTCAGTCGTGGTGTTTACTCTGAGGTTGTGGAGACACTACCTCATTGGTGAGCGATTTTTGGTTTTCACCGATCATAAGAGTTTGAGGTATATTTTCTCCCAGCGTGAATTGAAATTACGATAGCATCGGTGGATGGAGTTGTTACAGGAATATGACATTAAAATATCATATACAACTATAAAGGGGAATATTGTAACTGATGCGCTGAGTCAAAAGTCACGTAGTGATGCTGTGTGTGAATTTGGTGATTCCTGGAGAGTAATGGAAGAATTTCCAGCATTACATCTTGATATTAGAGAATTTGTGGGTAGAGTTTGTCTTCTACAGATGATGGTACAATCATCCCTGATGCAGAAGGTTGAAGAATCTCAGTTGGGGATCTATAGGTGGAGGTTTAGAGAGACCGATCTATTTTTGACGAGGCCCCTGATGGTTGGTCAGAGGATGAACTACACTGAGTGTTGTATCATGGAAGGCTTTTTGTTCCTTTGATGATGTGTGATATGGTTCTGAGAGAGTTCCATAGTTGAACATTAGTTGTGCATCCTGGTATGAAAAAGATGCACCGAGACTTGAGGGGCCAGTTTTGGTGGCCTGGGTTGAAGCATGCGGTTGCGGAGTTTGTGTCTTGATGTTTGGTCTGCCATAAGGTGAAGGTCGAACACCATGTTTCTGGTGGTCTTTTCTAGTCATTCGATGTTCCTCAGTGGAAGTTGGAGGAAATATCAATGGACTTTGTTCTTTTTTTACCTCAAGATCAGGGAGGTAATGATGTTATTTGGGTGATAGTAGATCGTTTAACAAAATCGTCCCACTTTATAGTAATCAAAGAGTCAAACTCAGTGGAAGTTTTTTTAAGGCACTATCTAGAGGAGGTGGTGAGACTTCATGGTGTCCCATGGATGATAATTTCTGATCCAGATCCCCATTTTACCTCCAGGGTATGGATAGGTCTCCAAAATGCTTTCGGTTCTCAACTATGCCTTAACACTTCCTTTCATCCTCAAATGAATTGTTAGACAGAGCGAACCATCCAAACTATTGAAGACATGTTATGCTCTTTTGTTATTGATTTTGGAGGTTCATGGATGAGGAAATTACCCTTGGTGGAGTTCTCTTAAAATAATAGTTTTCACTCCACCATTGGTATGGCGCCATTTTAATCCTTGTATGACCAACCTTTCTGTTCTCTGTTGTGCTGGACTGGGGTCGGAGAGTCATCAATTCTCGTACCAGAACTAGTGCATAATACAACAGAGATAGTTCAGGTGATTCGTGAGAGGATAAAGACAACATAATATCGTCTTAAATTATATGATGATCAAATGAGGAGACCCTTATAGTTTAATGTTGGGAATCATGTGTTTCTGAAGGTAACTCCCCGTCATGGGCAGCAAATATTTGGTTATGGGAGTAAGCTTTCTCCCCACTTTTTTTAGGCCTTTCGAGGTGTTAGCTCATATTGGAGTTATGGAGTATCGAGTATCACTTCCCCCATAGATGAGTCGGATACATGATGTTATCCATGTATCACAGCTCTGTTGTTATCTTCAGGATGACTCTCACATCATCGATTGGGGAGAGATCGATGTTGATGATGATGAAACCTTTGAGGAGCGACCTGTGGAGATCCAAGACTAGAAGTAGAAGGTGTTGTGTGGGTGTTCTATCCCATTGGTTCGTGTCTTGTGGTGACACGGCGACATGGAGGAGAGAACCTGGGAATGTGAGTCACAGATACGTGCTCAGTTCCCAGAGTTGTTTGATGTTTAACTCTTTTCCGGTAACGATGTCCCCTTTATGGTTAAACCTTTCATGTTTATAATATGAATTTATTTTGTTGCTTCTTGTGCCTTTTTCTCTTTCGAGAGGTATCTCGATGGGTGGTCGTTCGGACCCCGTTTAGTTTTTCCTTTAGGTGGGTTTTGAATTCTTGAGGATGGGAATGTTTTGAGAGGTATTTTATGTAATGTCTCAGACCTCTCTGGTCTTTTCCTTTGGGAAAATCTGGTGTTTGAGTGTTTTGGGAGGTCATGGTGACTTATATATGAACTGTTCCAATGGTAGACCATTGTGAACAGTGAAAATGTAACCTTAGGTGAACAGTTCCAACGGTAGACCATTGTGAGCAGTGCAACGGTGACCTTCTGTGAACAGTTCCAATGGTAGACCGTTGCGAATAGTGAAACAGTAACCTTAGGTGAACAGTTCAAATGGTTGATAGTTGTGAACAGTGAAATGGTAACCTTAGGTGAACAGTTCTAATGGTACACTGTTGTGAATAGTGCAACGATGACCATTTGTGAATAGTTTCAATGGTATACCGTTGTGAATAGTGAAACGGAAACCATAGGTGAACAGTGTGAACATTAACCTTCAGTGAACAGTGTAATGGTTACCTTAGGTGAAAAGTGCAATGGTAACCTTAGGTGAACAATGTTTCTAGAATATTAAGGTTCCTATGGTGAGGTTCATGAATAGTGTTTCCAGAATAGTGAGGTTCCAACAGTGAGTTTCATCAACAGTGTTTCTAGAACAGTGAGGTTCCAATGGTGTGGTTCATAAACAGTGTTTCCAGCTTCCAATAGTTTTGACCCTTTAACGTTTCCTTTGACATAAAATGCATTTAAATCCTTGTTTTAACGAATCTAAGGCCGATACAAAGGCCATAAATCCTATATTAATTATTCCTATGGATCGGGATGTTTTCACTTGCTCAAACTGCGTGGTTTAATGCGATCAAATCTTAATGGAAAGTCAAGTCTATCTTAAACCATCGCTCTGTTAAATCTTCTAAAGGGACAGGATATCTTCCTCCCTTATTCTTCCTCCTTGTTCTCTGGTGTGAGACGCTCAAACCTTTCCTTCCTTCCCATAGGAATCCTGAGATCAAAATTTTCCCCATGGATTGGTTTCCCCTTGATGTTCTTCCTTCTACATGTGCACCCCCTACTTTCGTTCAACCCGAAAGGGTCGATCCTTCATCGAGTTAAGGTATGTTTTATCATCATTCTTTTGGGGATCATCTTCTCCCGTTTCTCATTTCGAAATTATTTCATGTGATCTCCATGCTTCTAATGGAGTTTTATTGGTTTTTGGTTAGTGTGGTTGTACCGTGGCAACCTCGAGTGGATTTAGTTGTCGTGAGTGGAGGCGATCTTGTACTTTTGTGGTATAAATAATGTCAAGAATAGTTTGAGGAAGGGTATTTGTTGCCTATCTCTTCTTTTATGTGAAACTGTATCATTATGTTTTATCCTACTAGATGATAATCGATTTTACATAATAAATATTTGAACTGGATAAATAAATTAATATCGATCATATGTTATTGCCTCTTGTTTTTATAGATAGTGTGATATATATTCTTGCTTAGTTTAGTTGTTCGTTCTTGATGGAAATTATTAATGAAACTAAACATCAATTAATTGATAATTTTTTGGTTAAAATATAAAGAGGCATGTAAATGAATCTGGTTCTCCTTGTTGTAATTTGATGTTAATCGACTTGGCATAGTAAGAATGTTTAATTATTTTTGATAGATTACTAATTAGGTTTCTTGAATTTGGAACCTATGAATAATAAATCAGTTAATTCAAGATTGATTAAAGAAATGATTATTTGATAATTTCGTGAAGGGTTCTGAATTACCCTCTTGATTGTTAAAGATCCAAGATCCCAATTGTTAAGATGTTTGTTTTCTTACTGCTTGTGTTGTGATGTGAGCTTGGATGGATGTTGTGGTATGTGGGGGAATATAGACCTTTGGTTGTGGCAGAAAATGATGCCTAGAGTGGCGAGATGCATCGGTTTATTCATGTGGGTGTCGAGGAGGACACCAGGGATGATGGAACAGTATGGATGTGATTGTTGGATGCTTGCTCATTCATATTGGTTGATTATCTACTTTACTTTTCCCCACTGATCAAGGCAGTTGGTCTTGCTTACCCTTCTTCTGAAATAGGCGAAGTCGCGCTTGGTATGCCACGTGCTTTCCATGTTTAGATTCTCAAGGGAGGATGGGTCTACGCTCTTGCTATAGGTGGAAAAGACACGTCAGGTAGTATATCTACTCACCGTGTTGAGCCCCCTTGTGTTTAGTAGCATAAAATGTTTTTTTAGAATTCTTGGGAATATGGGAAACTAATTCTATAATGAATAATTGAATAAATTATGTTAACCCTTGGGGTTGGAGTTACTGGAACATAATGATGTGGTTGTAATTTTAAAGGGATAGTGGACTTTGGGTGTAATGCTAACAAAATTTAATGTGGAACTATAAATGCTTAATTAATGCTTAAAGAATTAATTAACATAAAGTGGAACTGATAAAAAGGGAATGAAGTAATATATTAAATCTCTTTAAATGGTTATGTGGTTATAGGTTACCTAGTCTTAGAAGTAGCTGCCTAGAGTCCGAGAGATGTTAGCCACAGTTGAGTCTAAGACTAGTTTATGCCCATAATGTGGTTGTGATATATATTATATCCTGTAATTTCTGTGTTTCTATACGCTAATAAACCCTTTCAGTAAGGGAAACGGACACCCTATGGATTATGAGCCTTGGGGGGTGTTTTCCCCAACAATCCGGTGGGAGGATGAATGGATGACTACCCCCTTTGGCCCTGCACTCTTCTCTTGGTAGTTACTTGTGTTGGTAGGCACAACAATTAGTTTTCCCCATATATGTTTGTAGAGGGCTGTAATGGCTTGTGGTTATTCACACACATATATTCTATATAGAGTTTTCCATGGACTACTATAGGTGTAACATGTATAGGTTGTGATGCCTTGGGGATCCTTACTCGGTGTATGGGATGTAATGGCTTGAGGTATAATACCCGATGTATGATACATATTATGCGGGCTGTGGTGGCTCCCAGAAAATACTAGGTTACATTGCTTATGTGTATGTGGTGGTTTTTTGGAAGAGGTGAATGTTGTAGTACTTCCCTTAGGTGTCTATGGGAAAGCCTTTTTGGAGGGAGATGTTTAGGACATGCGATATTGGGGCGAAGAGGCAAACCAGTGGGGAAGTAGTAGTGGGGTACCCTTGATATTCTTTATTATATTATATACTCTTTGATATATTACATGGTGAGAGTATACATGGTGAGGTTGGAAACATAGTATACCTTTTTTAGGTGATGAGTTAGTTTCACTTGTTGTTCATTGTTCTTTAGCATTCTTTCTTTACTTTTACACGAGAGGATTCGGGGAGGATCCTACTGAGTATACTGTTATACTCACCCTATGTATATATAAATTTTTTTTCAGGTCACTTGGAGTAGGTTGAAGATCAAGCTGGTTGCTACTATCTTGCATTTGCAGGAGCTGTTCTGGCTTGTGGTTGCTGCTATTTTACTTCCTTTTTGGGTACTTGCAGTTTTTTTCCTTCTAGTTGTAGTGGTTTTTCATGACATTTCATATGTGTACATGGTTTTTCTTTAATCTTACTGGTTTAGTTGTAGTTTTTTGGTGTCTATCTAATATCTCTCTTTTGTATGTGTTCTCTTAGAGGGTAATGCCTCCCATCTGTGTGTTTTCTATACCCTATGTTCTAGTCGCCAACCCGGGGCCTACTGGAGGCGGGACTCAGGGGTCATTATCTCCCTTCTCACGTTGTCAGCCCAAGAGGGGTACACTTTGTGGGGAGGGGGTTGTGACATTGTGAAATTATCTATGTAGGGTAAAGTGTGTTATACATATTGATTATAAGAGTTTAAAGAACATATTCCCAATGAAATATTTATTCATGAACTAGTGGAGATGGTTGTAATTGATCAATGATTGTGATTTCTCAATAAAGTACCATCTAGGAAAATACAATAAGGTGGTTAACACTCTTAGTATAAAGGATCACATTACCATATCCATGATGAGGATTAGAAGACACCCAGTACTCATGAATATTCAAAGGATGTACATGGAATTCATAGAGTTAGGGATGAAATCCTATGTCTACCCATTAAATTATCAATCATCCATCTATGTAAAGATAAAGGATATTATAAAAATGATAATTACTACAAAATAATATTACAAGTATTCTGAAGTTCAGATTTAATGATGGTGGGGTTATAAGATTAAAAAAATGAAATTGTGTCCCTTAAAAACTGGAATTGAAGAAGGAGATTCTAGATGATTTATATAGATCATCCATCTCTATTCAGCTAAAAATCATAAAGATTTATAGATATCATAAGAAAAAATTGTAGTGGGACAACAGGAAATTGGAGATCATAGAGTATGTATCTCTATTTCTATTATGCCAATTAGTAAGGTTTGAACATCCAAAATCCAACAGGATGATAGAACTATTTCCTATACCGGTACAAAAATGGGAAGATGTCACTATGCATTTTTTATCATTATTCCTAAGAATCCAAAAGTGAAAATTTCCATCTAAGTAATGGTGGATTGACTTATGAATTCGGTACACTTCATTGCTATTTGGGTAGATTTCTCACTTGATCAACTTATTAAGTTGTAAATAAAGGCAGTAGTAAGGCTACATAGAGTACAACTTTCTAGTGTTTCTAATTGATATCCAAGGATCACCCCAAAATTTTAGAGGATTCTTGAACAGACTACAAATACAGAGATAATTTTTAGTATGACATATCATCCTCAAACTGATGACTAATCTAAAAGGACCATTCCGGCGTTGGAGGATATACTAAGATCTTGATCTATAGATTTTAAAAGAATATGGGATCAACATCATCCATTGATAGAATTATCATTTAATAATATTTTCCACTATAATATTGAAATTAAACAACATGAGGATACATATTTGAAGATATTTTGAACTTTGAAATTTTAGGATGAATTTGGTGAAAGTTAGCTTTTATGACTTCATCTTGTCTAAGAAATGATGGAGAAGGTTCAAACCATTCATTGGTGCATGGAAGCAGAACAAATTTGAAAAATTTCTATACTAATAATCGTTAAAGAGATTTTAGATTTTGAAGTTGGTAATGGGGTATTCCATCATATATCTCCTTGGAAGAGGTTATGAGGTTCAAAAATAATTGAAAGTTGATCCTAAGATACATCTATCCCATTAAGATTATTATTCGTTTTGAGATGGTATTTCACCACTTGGTGATTCCACCAAACCTATCTTAGGTACATGATGTGTTCCATGTATCGCATTTTGTAAACTACATACCAGATCTTTCATACTTTATAATAAAAGATGTTTTGAAATTGTAAAATTGTATCTTTTATGAGTAGAAATCAGGGGAGATTTTTTATTAAAGGGATTATGTTTTATAGAAAAATACCACTCAACTGGCAAAATATTTCTATCATAATCATAATTTTACGGAATATAAATCAGAATATTAGGATGTAATGTGACAATAGTACCCACACTTTTTTTATCTAAGTATGGATATTTTGAGGATGGAATAATTTTTAAGGGGGTAAAATTTATTATCCCACCATATTAAAATATATTTTTCACCTTAAATAAATATTTTGAAAAATATTGTTTCATGCGAAACAATGAACTAAAGAGAAACTATACAATTTTTATAATTATTAAATATTACTATTTTAATAAATATATTAAATTGGTGAGTATAAATAAAAGTAACTGCATTATGAAAGTTATAAAAATGGAATCAAATGGTAGCAGTATTTCATACAAGTCTCATTTCTTCAAGCTTATAAGGGAGGTCGAATCACTTGGGTTTCCCCTAGATCAATCCCTATAACACCCCGAGATTGTATGAGAAATATTATTTTTAATTTCTTTGATGTCTTGTGTTGTACTCTACACCAAGATTGGCTTGCGCTATACGCAACATTGTATTATCTTTCAACATACGAAAACACTATTTTGGGCTTGTGTTGCACGCCAGAGCAACATTCCTCGATAGCGTGTGTAGTATGCAATATCGGGTTTCACTAAACAATGATATATTGTTATAATATTATTATGGACTAGCTATTATGAATAGTATTAACTAAATTTTTAATGTTATAACATTATTATTCATCTTACACATTTTTCTAGAACATCGTGTGAGAACAAAATAAATTTTTCGAGTAAAATAATTATTTTTCAAAAAATGCAGTTTTGCCGCCTTTTGATGGTGCACTCACTGTAAATCTAGTTTTTTAAATGTTTATAAGTTCAATTTAACAAAATAAAATTCTTCTTTGGAATCAGGATAT
Organism: Viscum album; assembly: GCA_963277665.1. Classification (NCBI taxonomy): domain Eukaryota; kingdom Viridiplantae; phylum Streptophyta; class Magnoliopsida; order Santalales; family Viscaceae; genus Viscum; species Viscum album. The sequence goes on from OY728147.1 coordinate 1,115,592,070, forward strand.
AAAAATTTAATTTGGATAATTTTTTCATATCATTCTGATAACTTTCACTTTTTGATGAATAGTAAAAAATACTCTAAATTTTAATTAAAACAACTTTTTCCATCGTAATAATTTATATGGTTAAATTATAATATTGAATGGATTTAAAGTATAAATAGAATATATTTTTACCATTTAATATAATTTATGTCATTATCATTTATTTTACATTGAATCCATAGGTAAAATCATTTCAATCTTCGGCAATGTTTTAACTTTTAAAATCGGTTTTCTTAACGGGATTAATTTTAAAATAATTACTGCAACTTCTGTGTTTTGAATTTTGAAAAATGGTTTTCATATTTGAATTCAGTGGTTCCAAATTATGATAATAGGTTACTTTCATTTTTTTATATTATGAATAGTAACTATGGTAATTTTTATTTACTCCAGTTAAAGGTAAATTGGGTAATTAATGGTAAAAATAAGATTATAAATTTACCCTAACACCTGAAAAAATTCTATTGGATGACTAAAAGTCGACACATATCACCTAAGGGTCGGAATAGATTAGTTTTATGGACTTTTGACCATGAAAATAATTTAAATATTATTAAAACCAAAGAAAGTGACAACATGTCACTCTCTTAAATCTTATAAGTATAATAATTTTAATTTAGTGATAAACTTCATCAAACTTAAAACATTAATACTATACAGAAATATAATAAAAATATATACATAATTTGAATTTATTTATAATTTTTAAGGATTAAATAATTATCATTAAAGGTGACACAATAGCGATGTTGAAATTATTTTATTGATTGAAATATCAAATAAATGGTTTTTAAAATAATAAAATAAATATTATATGAACTATTTAATGTGCTCCACTAATTTTATAGATATATATGACATATTATGAATCTATGAAAGCTTTTAGTTTGAACATATCTTCTATGAGGATTTTATTTAAATTCAAATAAATCAATTGTGTCAAAATTGACACTATTGTTATTTTATAAAAATAACATAATATAAATTTTTTTAAAAATCAAAAAAATGTGTAACAATTATAAATAAAAATTTATATGGTCTAAAATTTCACATATTATCCAATTATTGACAATTAACAACACATAAGTAATTATTTATACTAATTTAAAATTTAGAATCTTATAACCACAAATAAACTTTAATAGATTAAATAGGGATAAATCAAGTTGATAATGTTTAAAATAAATTACCAAAATGTCTAAATTTTATTTTTTGATGAGATTAAAACCCTATATCATCTAATATTATAATTTTAGTCATTTTTGAGGTTTTTAAGTGGGGTTTGATTTATAACAAATTAATATTTTTGAGGTTTCCAAAGGTGCCCCTCTCTTCCCTTATAAAAGGGCACCTCCTCCCTCTCCTCTTCACAACACTTTGAGCCTTAAAGATCGTCCATCCCCTGACCATTTTTCTTCTCCACTTCCCTAGAAACATTCTATAGGTTCTTTTCTTCTCAAAAGACCAACTCTAGTGCCTTAAGAGGAAGATTAAAATAGGTGTGTCAAAGAAGAGGTAATCTCTTCTACCGATTATTTCAACTTTCTTTCAACTTAAACTTCTTCTTATTTAGTTTTTTCTTTATAAAGTAATAACATAAGTATCACTAATATACTGATATGTTATTATAAATATTAAAAAACCCCATTTCACCTTATATTCATCCTACTAAAAACTAAATCACCGCGCGTGTGCACGTATGGAATATCGTCTCCACACTGTGGTGTGATTTGTTTTTCCACCACCACCATACTTGGATGGGTATAATGGTGTAAATAATAACTATATATGGTTATTATAACATCATAATGATTCTAAGATATCATATAATCCACTCTGATTCCATTTAATAATTATGGTAATGATATCTTCGCTCATGTGTACGTATGGATTACAGTCTCCACGACGCGATGAGATTCATTCTCCATGTTAACCATCCAAGAATGATTATAAAGTATATATAATGATTAATAATTAAATATATTACATAATTAAGCTACTTGATTTATTTATATATATATATATAGGTTATCTACTTACTTCCATTCAAGTCAATAAGGAAAGGAAAACAGCGTTCATGCGTACGTACGACCTACCGTCTCCATGAACAGTGTATTTCATTTCATTCATATATTTATTAAATATATATATACTGAATATATATGATATATAAATCATTATTTACATTCTTGATGTAAGTAAATCATTATATAAGTAATAATAATATCAAGAACAACAAGTCCAAACATGTATGATAAATAAAATGATTTTACACAAAACGCTGCTTTAACATGGAATTTACAAAAGAACGGGTAATATAAAGTCATAAGTGAACCATATATGATATCATAACAATGAATATTATTCTGTAATAAGTAAATGACATTATTTAGATCATTATACAGGAGTTTTGGATACGTACGAAGCATATCGGACCTAAGGTAAGGGATAATTATTTCAATCTCGTTCTTATCCGAGATTGTTTATTCGTAAGTATTTACTAGGGTTATATTTACCATCCATGTCCCTATTTTCTAAAAATGGTTTCATGTATCTTTAAATTCCTTTTTAACCATTTTTTACTTTTACTACATGGTATGTAAGTAATTTTTCTTTTGTTTACCATAAGATGTATTTTTTGACTTTTCTGGAAAAAGTACGAGAATAATGTTTTTTTAACTTATACGACATGAATAGATTTTTATGGTTTTATAATGCCTTATTTTCATGAAGCTTACTCTAAGACATTTCATAAATATTTTCAAAATAATCCTTTCATTTTAAAATTTCATGGAATTTTGTGAAAAGAAAATGATTTTGAAGAAGAAAGGATATTTTCATCAAGAATTGATTTCAAGTGTTTTATCAAAACAATTTTCCATCTAAGATGACATTATTTCATCTGTGTATGTTTCAAGTATAACGTCTCTATGATTTACATGGATTCACTTTTCTTATGATGAAATAATATCCATTTTTTTAATATGAATTATGTCATGATGTAATGATGTTTATGAAACCCATTTTATTCTTTGGGTTAGGATGAATGCTTTATGTTTATGTTGTGGCACATTTTAGAATGATTTCATTATGAGATGGGTGGGACTTATATCTCCCTTCAATTAATTGGTTAAATATTTATATCTCATGAGATAGACATGGTTGGAATGGTAACATAATCTGGTTCAGTGTTACAGGACTGGAACGAGGAGTGAACTCGATTCAGAACGAGACTTTGTCCCCTAAGATGGTCTTGGCAACAATGCCTTGGCTACTATGGAAATCATATCATGTGCTTAATGGTTTTCCACAATTACATATTTTCTTCCCATGCTATTTTATCATGATTGATGTTCCATTATGATATATTCCTTACGTAATTCCAAGATATATGTATTTGCTCAAGATTTTAATGTTTAGATTTTGTGTTCATATTTTTTGCATTCAAATGTTTATGGATTGTTTTATGTTCTCTTTGTTTACCCTTACTGAGCATTTGAGCTCACCCTTTTTATGTTTTCTTTTTCACAGGATATAAAGAAAGGTTTTAGGTAATAAAACAAAATGGGAAGATCTTTATGGGATATGTTGAAGATCTTTCCCCATGATTAGAAGATTATGATCCAAGTTTCCAAAGACACTAAACTATTACGGTCCTTTGGTGTCTGTTTTTTCTATGTATTAAGTGTTCCACAAAAGTAATGTAATGTCTATGTACGTCAATATTTGGGTATCTACTGTTGGTATCAGAGGAAAGGTTTAGTTAACCTTTGGGAACTAGGATGCGAAAAATTTAGTGAGATCCCTAGAGATATTTCTAAGGTATGCCTAGTGATGTCCCTAAGGTTTAGTATAACTATAGGTTACAGTCCTAAAATTATGATGACGATCATGAATAACCTAGGGTGAACCTAAGTTGTCAAGTATTAAAGAATGTGTGATATGTTACACATCCCATAAGTGAATTTTTATGATTATGTGGTTCCTCGTTATTTTAACTATTTCTTACAACATGGTTTTTGGTTTTAGTCAATAGAGGGAACCAGAAGGAATTGTGCCAACATTGAGTCCAATGAAAAAAAAATTGATTATGGGCAACGGAATTTCATAATTCCTAGAAATAAATATATTGTGATTATGTTGAATCAATCATCGCGATATATGATTAACAAGGTGAACTTTAGTGGTATTCGTAATTCATCAAATAAGAGGAAGATGGACGTTTATGCATGTTCTCATGGTGAGGAGCATAAAGAAAGGAAGATTGAGATTTCTAAATAAGGGAAGAATAACCTTGAGGAATACCTCAAATGGAGGGGAAGATTTTATCTATGTGGGGAAAAGGGTTATAGAGTGACAGACTGCTATGGAGTTCAATGTCTTATCTATGGAGAACATGGACATTACCCAACTCAATGGCTTGACCTAAGAGGTTACTTCTAAATTGAGTAAGGACCAATTCCATGCCAATAATTAAAGAGGATGGACTTCAGGTCTTATGTATTGGAATTTAAGAATAATGTTGTTAAGGTACTTTTATGGTATATTGAAATATCTATGTATTGGTCCATTGTGGTTTTCTATAAGAATATTGTACCGGTAACCATGAAAAGTGATTGAAACATTTTTGGAAAGCAGATGAAATGATCATAATGAAGGTATAAGGAGAAAATAATATGTATGATAGTATTCATGAGCTCATGACTAATATAAGGAAAAAGTGATATCATGGTTTGAGTATATCGAAATTTTGGGATTTTGGTATATGGAAAGAGTTAACTTTTGACAGCATTCATGATTTCACTAAGGTTCTACGGTAATTCATGTTTCAAGAGAATACATGATTAAGGTATTCAAATGTTTGGAATATGATCAACATGATATATCATATGATATATGGGGGATAAATGATGGTATTCACGTTCTTGTAATGTGACCTTTCAAGTAATTATTTTCTTTATACTATGGTATTGGACAGATGTATTTTGGATAAGCCTAAATATTGGAATTAATTATGTTAGACATCAGATAGTATTGTTTAAGGCTAGAACTTTTTTTCGATATTATTTATGGAATGTTATAATAGTGTAGTTTTAGAAAAATGACAACCCGCAAGACAGACGACAACCTGTCGCGTCAGACAAGATTGCAGGAATCAAACCCACAACCGAAGTGTGACAGGCCTTTATTGCCTACCAATGGCCTACAATAAGTCCTTGTTTAGTAGAAATGAGTTTTGTTTTATTAAGTGGTATGATATATAAAGTATAAGTCCATTTTTTGAATCATATACGATTAACCTCACTATAGATGGACTTATGTATATTTGATAACTTTTGCTAACCTTATGTTTGAGATAGATGGAATGACCTATCATTCTATCACATGATCTGATAACACTTCATGGAAGACAAATTCAACTTCATTTCTTTAAGATATGAAGTGTAAATCTTTCAAGGCACAAACAACAGTTAAACTGTACCAAAATCAAGTAAGTATTTCTTCTAATTCAAATTTTTCAACTTGAGGGAAATGATATTGAAAACCAAAAATGTTGCCCTAATAATATTATATCTAATGAATCATATGGTACCTTATATCATCACAAATTTATGGATTTGTGATTGTTGGTTTTTTCATAGCCATGTTCTCTACCACTCTCCATCAGAACTTGATGGTTGGATTTCTCTTCCATATCCATATTTTCACATATGTTCTCATATGTTGAAACCCAGGGATAAGTTAATTTGGTTAACCATTATGTTTCATACATTAGTTTTTAAAATTATGTTTTAGTATTCCTTTTTACGATGTGGGTTTCTATGAAATAAACTTTCAAGTAGTAAACAATTTATAACCCCGATGAATTTTGAGGGCGAAATTCATTTTAAGAGGGGTAGAATGTAACACCCTGAGATTTTATGAGAAATATTCTTTTTCATTTCTTTGATGTCTTGTGTTGTACGCTACACCAATATTTTATTGCACTATACGCAACACTATATTATCTTGCAGTATACACAAACACTATTCTGGGCTTGTGTTGCACGCTAGAGCAATATTCCTCGATAGTGTATGTAGTACGCAATACCGGGTTTCACTAAAAAACGATATATTGTTATAATATTATAATAGACTAGAAATTATGAAAAGTATTAACTACATTTTTAATGTTATAACATTATTATTAATCTTACACATTTTTCTAGAACATCGTGTGAGAACAAAATAAATTTTTCGAGTAAAATAAGTATTTTTCAAAAAATCCAGATTTGTTGCCTTTTAATGGCACGCTCACTTTAAATATAGTTTTTGACATTTTTATAAGTTAAATTTAACAAAATAAAATTCTTCTTTTGAATCATGATATAAAAATTTACTTTGGATAAATTTTTCATATCATTCTGATAATTTTCACATTTTGATGAATAGTAAAAATACGCTAAATTTTAATTAAAAACAACTTTTTTATCATAATAATTTATATGGTTAAATTATAATATTGAATGGTTTTATAGTATAAATATAATATATTTTTACCATTTAATATAATTTATGTCATTATCATTGATTTTACATTGAATTCATAGGTAAATTAATTTCAATCTTTGGCAATGTTTTAACTTTTAAAACCTGTTTTCTTAACAACAGGATTAATTTTAAATTAATTACTGCAACTTCTGTGTTTTGAATTTTGAAAAATCGATTTCATATTTGAATTCAGTGGGTCCAAAATATTATAATATTTTACTTTTATTTTTTTTGATATTATTAATAGTAACTACGGTAATTTTTATTTACTTCAGTTAAAGTTAAATCAGGTAATTAAGGGTAAAACTAAGATTATAAAATTACCCTAACACCTACCAAAATTCTATTGGATGACTAAACGTCGACCCATATCATCTAATGGTCGGAATAGATTAATTTTATGGACTTTTGACAATGAAAATAATTTAATTATTATTAAAACCAAAGAAAGTGACAACATGTCACTCTCTTAAATCTTATAAGTATAATAATTTTAATTTAGTGATAAAATTCATGAAACATAAAAAATGAATAGTCTCTAGAAATATAATAAAATTATATACATCATGTGAATTTATTTATAATTTTTAGGGATTAAGTAATTATCATTAAAGATGACACAATAGTGATTTTGAAATTATTTTAATGATTGAAATATCAAATAAATGTTTTAAAAATATTAAAATAAATATTATATGAACTATTTAATGTTCTACACTAATTTTATAGATAAATATGACATGTTATTAATTTATTAAATCTTTTATTTTGAACATATATTCTGTGAATATTTTATTTAAATTCAAATAAATTAATAGTGTCGAAAATGACACTATTGTTATTTTATAAAAATAACATAATATAAAATTAATTATGAATCACAAAAATATGTAAAACTTATAAATTAAAATTTATATGGTATAAAATTTCAAAAATTATCCAATTATGGACAATTAAAAACACATAAGTAATTATTTATAACAATTTAAAATTTAGAATCTTATTACCACAAATAACATTTAATAGATTAAATAAGGATAAATCAAGTTGATGATGATTAAAATAAATTCCAAACATGTCTAAATTTTATTGGTTGATGATATTACAACCATATCTCATATAAGCTTTGGATTTGAGTCATTTTTGAGATTTTAATGTGGGGTTAGATTTATAATAAATTAATATTTTTGAGGTTTCCAAAGGTGCCCCTCTCCTCCCTTGTAAAAGGGAACCTCATCCCTATCCTATTCACAACACTTTGAGCCTTAAAGCCCGCCCAAACCCTACCCATTTCTATTCTACACTTTTCTAGAAACATTCTATAAGTTCTGGTCTTCTCAAAAGACCAACTCTAGTGCCTTAAGAGGAATCTTAAAAGAGGTGCGTCAAAGAAGAGGTAATCTCTTCTATCATTCATTCAAGCTTCTTTCATCTTCAACTTCTTCTTCTTTAGTTTTTTTATTATAAAGTAATAACATAAGTATCAATAATATACTTATATGTTATTATATATATAAAACAATCTCATTTAACCTTCTATCCATCCTATGGAAAACGAAATCACCGCACGTGTGTACGTACGGAATACTGTCTCCACACCGTGGTGTAATCTGTTTTCCCACCACCACCTTACTTGGATGGGTATAATGGTGTAAAGAATAACTATATATGGTTATTATAACATCATACTGATTATAATATATTATATCATCCACTCCAATTCCATTAAATAATTATGGGAACAATATCATCGCCCGTGCATACGTACGGATTACCGCCTCCATGACGCGATGAGATTCATTCTCCATGTTAACCATTCAAGAATGATTATAAAGTATATATAATGAATAATAATGAAATATATGACATAATTAAGCTATTTTATTTATGTATATATATATATATGTTTCATCTACTTAATTCCATTCAAGTCAATAAGGAAAGGAAAACAGCGTTCATGCGTACGTACGGCCTACCGTCTCCATGAACGGTGTATTTCATTTCATTCATCTATCTATTATATATATATATATACTGAATATATATGATATATAAATAATTATTTACATTCTGTATGTAATTAAATCATGATATAATTAATAATAATATCAAAAACAATAAGTCCAAACACGTACGATAAATAAAATGATTTTATCCAAAACGCTGCTTTAACATGGAATTTACAAAAGAACGGGTAATATAAAGTCTTAAGTGAACCATATATGATATCATAACAATGAATATGATTCTGTAATAAGTAAATGACATTATTTAAATCATTATACAGGAGGTTCGGATACGTATGAAGCATATCGGACCTAAGGTAAGAGATAATTATTTCAATCTCGTTCTTATCCGAGATTGTTTATTCATAAGTATTTAATGGGGTTATATTTATCATCCATTTCCCTATTTTATAAAAAGTTTTAATGTATATTTAAATTAATTTTTACCCATTTCTGAATTTTACTACATGGTATGTAATGAATCTTTCTTTTGTTTACCATACAAGGTGCTTTTTGACTTTTTCGGAAAAAGTACGAGAATAATGTTTTTGTAACTTATACGGCACGAACGGATTTTTATGGTTTTATAATGCCTTATTTTAATGAATCTTACTCTACAATATTTCATGAATATTTTCAACAAAATCTTTTTCTTTTAAAATTTCATGGCATTTTGTGAAAATAAAATGATTTTGGAGAAGAAAGGATATTTTCATCAAGAATTCATTTCAATTGTTTTATCAAAACCATTTTCCATCTAAGATTACATTATTTTTTATGTGTATGTTTCAATTATAACATCTCTATGATTTACATGGTTTCAATTTTCTTATGATGAAATGATATCCATTTGTTTTATATGGATTATGTTATGATGGAATGATGTTTATGAAACCCATTTTATTCTTTGGGTTATGATGAATGATTTATGTTTATGTTGTGGCACACGTAAGAATGATTTCATTATGAGATGGGTGGGACCTATACCTCCCTACAATTCATTGGATAATGATTTATATCTCATGATATAGACATGTCTAGAATGGTAAGTTAATCTGGTTCAGTGTTACAGTACTGAAACGAGGAGTGAACTCAATTCAGAAAGGGACTTTGTCCACTAAGACGGTCTTGGCAGCAATGTCTTGGCTACTATGGAAATAAAATCATGTGCTTAATGGTTTTCCACAATTAAATGTTTTCTTCCCATGCTATTTTATCGTGATTTATGTTCCATTATGATATATTCCTTACGTACTTCCAAGATATATGTCTTTTCTGAAGATTTTGATGTTTAGATTTTATGTTCAAGTTTTTGCATTCAAATGTTTATGGATTGTTTTATGTTTTCTATGTTTACCCTTACTAAGTATTTAAGCTCACTTTTTTTATATTTTCTTTTCCCCAGGATATAAAGAAAGGTTTTAGGTAAAAAAACAAAAGTGGAAGATCATTATGGGAGATGTTGAAGATCTTTCACCATGATTAGAAGATTATGTTCCAAATTTCCAAATACACTAAACTATTATGGTACTTTTGTGTTTGTTTTTGTTATGTATTAAGTATTCTACAAAAGTAATGTAATGTATATGTACGTAAAACTTTGGGTCTCTACAATCCCAAGATAAAATTTAGTAATTATTGATTAAGAGAAATCACATGTGGGAGAAGTTAAAGCTTGTGTAAATCACTATGTGATCCATCATATTTGGATCACCTTCTGAAAATGAAACCAATAATTATCATACTGTTATATCTTATGTGAATTTCTTGAGGTATTTTTTAAATAGAATTTAAGATATAATAAACATGAAATTATTTATTTAATTAATTATTATTATCATTATTATTAATTTTCATTCATTTTATTCTTAAAATATTTTTTTTCTAAACATTAGTTTATGCATTATCTGTTCATAGGTTAAAATTAAATTTTATCAATTTAGAATTTTAATTTCATAAAATTAAATTCATTTTTGTATTAATAATGTCAAAATAATCTTAGATATAAATTTTGGTATTTTTTTGAAATAATTGATTTTTGATGTATAGTAAAAAATATAGTTTTTGCAAATATTGTCACTTTTATGAAATTATCATGATATAATAATGAATTTAATTTTTCAAAAAAAATTAGTATAAAAAATATATATTTATGAAGTAAAATAAATCATTCAACAAAATAGGTTTAATTTAGAAACCTTTGTTTGACATTTTAAAACCAATGTGATGTATTATTGTAATAAAAGAATTATTCTATATCATTTTTTATTTAAGTATTTATAAGGTTACATTTAGTTTTAGATTAATTTTAATGTAACAAAACATTCCTTTTCTATCATAAATATAGAGTTTACTTTTAATAATTAAATAAATAGTACAACAATCTCAAGATTTAAATAATATGTCTCAATATAATCATATAATCCTTGGACTAAAAGTTTTTGTGTCTTGGAAAATAGTTACATAAACATATTAATTTATAACACATAAAAACATTTTTCCATTAGTTTTTCCCTCTAGAGACTTTCCTATCCATATCACATGATGCGATCATATTCATAACCTAGGTAATGGAAACATAATAAAGGGGTGATCTAAAATTATCAGTAAGGAGAAATACATATCAAAAAGTATTAGTTCATAATAATGAGTTTTAATATGAGTAAAACATAAATATCATAATAAGAGATCATAATACCATGTATACTAATCAAAAAACATGATAGATAAATATAAAATCATAAAAACATCATTAAGTATTCATAAAAGATATAGCATGGATCAAAACACATATCAATAATCATAAAACATCTGGCCATGATAAAAAAGTGTGGAATACTTTAAAAGTAGGGAATTTTCATTAAAACCTATCATTTCATGGAAAATAAATTTATCTTTTAAAAGATGGACTAGCATAATAAAAACATGGGAAGTATCCATAACATAATAAACATGAAAATGTTGCACAAACATAATCATAGGATAACCTGTGTGTGAAAACTCATTATGACCATGCTTATGCGAATAAATCAATAATGTCCACACCTGAAAATGTAAGTAAACCCCTCATTCCCACACATGTGTAAACAAACCCATTATATCTATGCTTTATAGTATCATGAGATACTATCTTAAACCAATTATTTTTAGGTTAATATATGACCCCACCCATCATAATTCATAAATATGTGTGCCACATAAAATCAATCATCATCAAAACATCAATAACGCATGGAAAAAAGGAATGGGTTTCTTAAACTTATCACATAATGTAAACTTAAGAAATCATAGGATATCAAAATATAATTTTATAAAAGGTTTCATAACATTATAACATTTAAAATATCACTTCATTATAGATATATCATTTGAATAAAATGTGTACCAAATCATGAAAGTAGTTTTTAAAAAAAAATTATTCATCATTGTAAAATTCATAATTATGAGTCCCTTTTCAAAAAATCTTATTTGTTTTTAAGAGAAATGTAAATAACACAATAAATTAAGTTGATCTTGGTTAAAAAACTATTTTTTACCCAAAAATAATTAAATTAAATAAATAAAAATGTAAATTATTTTAAAAATGATGTTCAATAAGAAATTTCATAACTTAAAAGAAAGTAATTTTAGTTACCAAGTCCCTTACCTTTACCCTTGATTTTCATATAATAATTTAACCTCATGTAGCATAAATATAAAAATTTTAATTAATTACTTTATAAAATTATTGTTAAATATTTCTATTCAAAATCTTCATTAAAATAAATTCTTTTTAGCTATTATATTTTTGTAATCTCTTTTCAACATTGGGTGTTAATAATATTAACATTTTGAACTAGGTTCATAAAAGCTATGTTGACATTCATTTTTATACAGAATGTCATCATTTAAAATCCATTAAAGGTTCTTTAATTTATGTTTTATAAATACTTAAAATGATATAAGTCTATTACATGGGTATTTTAGTCATGTTCCATGAAAATAAAAATGGTAAAGAACTAGTTTTGGGATATTTACCGATATTGATGGATTACCTTATAACAATCATTAAATTTTGGGTTATAAAAAAGAAATATATTAATGAAATGTATTAATTTTAAATATAATATATACTTATAAAATATAATCTAAAACTACCCATTTTTTATGAGAAATAAAAACAGAACATGTTTATTCGTGGAGATGGTAGTCTGCACAACACACGATTCACGTTTTCATTTTTCTTAATAGAAAATGGGAGGGTGATTAATTATATTCATATTATATAATAACATAAAAATATAATAATTATTCTTATTTACCATTTTAATATGGTAAAATTAAATTTTAGGAAGTTTAAATGCGTATAAATAAATAAAAAATAAAGAGAGGTTTAAAAACTTACACCTCACTTCTTGGATTATCACCTTTGTGAAGGGGATTAAACCTTTTAGAGGTGGTATTTTGAGATGATAAGAACCTAATTAAGGTGTATAATAGTGTTTATAAGAGTTTTTTTCTCTTTGGGGTCAAAATTTTTGGTTTTTTGATTGACGATAATGAGTATATGGATTCCCTTTTTACAAGTGAAAAGGAGTGATATTTTTATAAATACTCCAAAATATTCAATAATAGTAAGTCACTATCAAGATAAGTTCCTAAAAAATTAATATATAATGGATTATATGGAATATTAGGTGGATGAAAACCTCTAACATTAAAAAAATAAACATTTTTTCAACATGCTAGTCCCTTTTCCTCTAAGGTTAATCACTTTTACTATTTTAGATATTTTCACATTAACTAATTTTTACCAAGTTAAACTATCCTTTAATCCTAAAAATGAAGTGATACTTATTATATAATTTGGAGATAGTAATTATAAATATTAAATAAAATTTATCAAAAAAATCCTATTTATTTGGAAAATAAATTCTAACAAAAATTCATCTGACCAGGAGAAAACCATTTTTTTGAAAAAAAAATATTTTTAAGAAAAAAGATTTATGATTACATCAGAATTATCAATTAAATAGATTAAATTTAATTTAAAATAATTAATATTATTAAAATATTATTTACTTTATAATAAAATAAATAAATTTATTTATTTAATCATTTTATAATTAATTAACCACAACTGTCAAAAAAAATCATTAAAATGAAACAAAAAAAATCAAAATATTGAACGTGGATTTATAATTTTAACATAGTATTTTAAAAAAATTTACAATTTATAATATATAATTTTATATGAAAGAAGTTTTCAAAAAAATTTAATGTATTTATATAATAAAATAAATTCATAAAAGTGATGACATTAATAAAATTGATATTTTCAATATTCACATAAAAATTAATCACTTTAAAAATTCAAAAAAAATGTTATTAAGATAATATGATCATAATAAATCCAAAAATAATGTTATGTTTTCATATTCAAATCCTAAAATTTATAAATAAAATAATAAAATTTCATGAAAGTTTATTTTCATAAAAAATCTTTTCTTTCATATTAACTATTCTTTTAAAATAAGTATTAATCATAAATATATCAAACATGAAAAATAAACAATTAATAGAATATATTTTTAGCATAAGAAAATATTTTTTAGTTTCTTTTTTATGCTAAGTTCTTCAATATTTAATGTGAATTTTATTTTATTTTGTTTTTTTCTTTTTAAATATATTTATTTATATATATTTCAAAATTCTGTTTCTACTATTTGTACTTTATAATTTGTGGATACCTTATAATGTTCTATATTATTTTTGTTTTGGTGTTTTGTGTGGATCAAGTCATCAAACATTGTATTTAATTAAGGATTGAAAACTTTTGTTGTTACATTCGACCCCCTAAAGTAAAATCTTCCCTGAAATTTAATTACATGGAAGAAAACAAGTGGGTGTATTTTTATCTCATCACATTTTTTGGCTCCCGCATATCCTCCTCAAACTTATAATTGCACATTAGAACATTAATCGTATGAGTGATATTTTTCTATATCACCTTATCTCTTTGATCTAGAATCTATACTGGTTGTTCCTCAGAAGAGATATCTTGTTCCATTTGTAAAACTTTCAATCTTAGCACATATAAAGGGTATAGTATGTACTTTATCAAAAAAAAATGTGGAACACATTTTCTACTTTATAGAGGTATGGAGGGAGCACTCAACGATAGGTTACAACCCCAACATGATCAATGATCTCAAAGGGACCATTGTGTTTAGGGATTATCTTCTATTCTCAAATATCATAACTTGCATCATTGGATATGTTCTAAGGAACACCTTATCACTAAATTCTAACTCTATATCTCATTGATGATTATTTGTATAAATTTTATGTTATCTTTATACTACATTCTTAAATTTATGAATGGTTTAAACCTTATCTGTAATTTCTTGGACAAGTTCAGGACCTATAAGATTCCTCTCTCTAACTTCATCCCAATATGTTGGAGTCGTGAATATCTTCCTATACATATCCTCATATAGTGTCATGTGAATGCTAGAATGAAAATTTTTTTATTAGATTTAGTTTTCTATGACCAACTAATTTTAATTTGATTACATTTATATTCAATTATTTTCATATTAATAACAAATTATCACATATTCTTTATTGTTCTACATGAATTTAATGTAATAATATTTTAGTTTATCTTTCACATTAATAAAGTCATATCATTTATCTACTATGATGAGAACAATGAAGTGCTATGATTATATTATTAAGTATGGTTATATGGTTAGATTACTAACTATGATGGTATATAAAGAATATGACTATTATATGTGAGTAATCATAAGTGGTTGAAGTTTCTTCTCATGAAGTTCACACTTTTAAATATCCAGGATGGTATATTATGATAATAGACCTTCCAATATGAATTTTGTGTATTTTATTATCATCGGATTTTCTTATCTACGAGTGTGTATAATAGTCCTTAAACATTAATATTATCATTGATATGTGTAACGAATCACACGTTAATATTTAATAATTAAAACTATCACACCATATGTTGGACTGATATAGGGTATATTGGTTGAGTCATGAATTACATGTTATTAATGGATAAGTCGAGGAAGGATTTTTCCCTTCCATTTTTATGAAAACTTATATATTGACGCTTTTAGTGGAATACAATCATCGCATTAAATTTCATGGCCATGATGAAATGATGTGTTTATTTTATATGGTCAAAGAAAGATGTATTGAGCACATAGTTTGATGACATGGATGTGAAACCTTCTTGATGAGATATTGAGAAAAAGAGATTATATCACATAGTGAGTGTTCATATGTGGTTGTCATTGTTGCAACATTACATTATTTCTCTTGGGTGTCTTGAACTGTTTATAGACTATAATCATGCACATTAGGTGAATATTCATGATGAAAAGGTGAAATAATCCTAGAGGATCGCACACTAAGTGTTTCCATTAATATCGATTAAATTCTATTTTAATTTAATTAATTGAATAAATATAATTCTTAAGACCAAAGAATAATTTTATTCATATATTATTGATTACAAAGATTTATTAATGAATAAAATATTTAATATACTCATTTGGGATTTCAATATATTCTAGAGGATTTCAAATGGACTAGACCTAGGTCTGATGAAAAATATTAATTAACTATCTGGTTAAATGATATTTGTTATTATGCAAGTTAGAAAACATTCCATAAAATGTTGTTGTAATTATTATTTTTATTATTATTATTATTATTATTATTGAAATGGGGGTAAATAAATATTATTATATTATTTAAGGTCTGACATATAATTTAATAATATTTTAACATAAACCCTAACTCTATAAATAGATGGTTATGTCTATTGTGTAGGGTTAATCAAGATATTGAGAATCATTATACACAATGGATTTCTCTCTCAAATTCCTCTTTATCTCTCCATCTCAACAATGAGAAACACAAGAGAGATTCCTTCATGGTTTAAGTATGAGCAATAGACAAGAACAATACAAGATAATTGATTCACCACACTAGCACCTAGAAATCTATTGGTATTTCTCATAGATCAAAGGAACATTTTTGGATCACCTCTAGAGGGATTATAAACATCAATCCTTATAGTGAAATGAAGGTAATAAAAAAGTGTCTTTGAAATATTTGCATCATTATTGAAGAAAGTATCCTAATATAAGGTAATCATTTCATACAAATCTAAATAAATTAATTATAAATTTAATTTTCAAGATCATTGATTGGGCTTTTGGGAAACCCTAAATTAAAAGAAATTTCAAATTTTCACCCACCATAGGTGCTTCTATTGTGCCCAAAACCAACATGTAGTATTAAAGGGGTTATGTTTTAAATTTATAATTATTTATTTAATTGTTTATCATTATTCATAATCATGGTTGAATCATTCATTTCATATTAATTTTTATTGAATCTGATTCAAATTAACAATCTTTGACATATTAATCATCTTCATTCAAGTGTTTCATTTTCTTAAATTTCTAAGAACAGATGAAGAACAATCCGAGATGTCATCAGAAAGTGCCAAATTATTGGCCAGTAATACTGGGTTACATGTTGTGTAGCCTAAGTACATTTCATGTATCCAATTACACAATATTTGTATGTGTCTCAAGATAAAAGTAATTTAAAATAGTAACTACATGGGGTGTTGTTATTTCACACCACATATAGACCAGGCTAGTCTGGAACATGAGTTTTTTGATTACATGGCATGTCATCCACATCCTATAGTCTTAATGGGTTAGAATTAAAATTCAAACAATATGTGTGATTATTATACATGGTAAAAACACATGATACTAACAACCTAGAGAATTAATTTTATATATGATGTGTATCCAGTGTACACTGCATGAATTTCATCATTTCCCACACCCAAAACTCATGTTGATACATTTGAAAAGTAATGTGGACACATAGAATAAGTGATATAGGTAATGTAGCTGGTTTATTCACATTGGCTAGTCTCAACCTATGAACACACTGAGTTTATCAGTAGTTTTTTCAGACACATCACAAGAGTGATACATAGCATATATTTGGATTGTACATTTCATGAAGTCTAGCCAAGGTACATGACTAAAGCCCCATACATGTAACCTGAGTACACAGAAACCATGCTACATGGAGTTTATCTTGTAAATAAACATCAAGCATCATCCCAATAAATTATAAAATTAAAAAACATTAAATTGAAAATTTTCGTTATTAAAGCCTTGTTTTATTTATTGACATACCTAGTGTGCTTGAAAATTTAGTAATAGTTTTAAATAATATTAAATGATTAATTAATGTATTGTAATAAATCTATGATCATGGGTTTTTAAATTTATTTTCCTTGAATTCTGTAATTATGTGTATCCCCATATGAATTCATATGGTCATTAAGATGAAACATAATGAATTAATTAATTAATACAAGCATGTTTATCTTAATAACAAATAATGAATAGAAATAAATGTTAAACAGCCTAATTTTTTGTTTACGTAAAATGTATGACCATTAATGATCTTTTCCAAGACCTTTGTATATTATATTGGGTGTTTTATTCTAATTTATTTCATGGGTTTGCAATTATTTAATATTTAATTAATTTTTATGTCTTTTGAGCCATCCCTCCCTCTATTATATGGGACCTGTGTGTCCATGGTTATTTATTTAATCCCTATTAACCAATCCTTTGGTTACCCTCATGTATGTTTGATTTATAAATATACATAATAAATGGAGTATCCCAGGGAACTTGGAGGAAGTTCAAGAAAAATTATACGGATGTCAGCTAGGTGATACACAGGTAGACAAGTGGAATGTTGTAACTCATTCCAAGACTGGCATAAGGATTAATTATCCTAGGTCAAAGTTATATTTATTTTTAACTAAATAAATAAAACATTATATATGTTCATGATCTGGTCACTTATTATTTATTTATTTCTATCTTATGCATTATTAATTGTATAGATGAAAGAATGTTATCACATAAACAAATGAATTAATACGTAAAGATGGAATTTAAATAAATGGATTGTGAATAAATGTTTCATCTAACATGGTTAATTAATTAATTAAAATCAAATTAATATTAACAAAACATGTAAAGTATTAAACAACATAATATTTATGAATAAAAAATAAAATCCTTCTACTAAATATTAAGTCAAATTTATTATTCCATTACTTGAATAGGAATGAAAACAATAAAACTAAGTGTTTGACCACCCCTTTTTTGGGACACATGCTTTTATAAGAGAGGTTATTATGAAGGTTTTGGTTCAACATAATCATTTTACATCAATAGGAGATTCCCTTTCTCAACTTGGTATAATTTGGAGGCAATTATTAATGAAATTCAAATCAGGATTTCTAGATTAGGGAGTCCGCTCAACATATCGAGGAGTTGAAATCCCATAGTTGTAAAAGAATTTCCTAAATAAATACCTTAAAATATCTTGAAAACCCCTTATTGTTGTCATGAGAAGGGGAATATAGATCCTTTCTTGTTGAATGTTCAAGAAACTTTACATTCCAAGTTTAATGGTAGGGGATATTGAGACTTCATAAAATAGAGTGAAACATAATAAACTTAATTTTATTATTTATCACATAAGTTTTAATCAACAAAGGTACTAATAATATATATTTTTATAATTTTATAAATTGTAAATTTTATCATCCATAGAATCCTTATGATCTGTGTTAGATAAATACCATCTCTCACCTATCACTAACTTCAGGGAGTGGTTCAAACTCCTTCGGGTTGTGTTTCACCGTGAATAGAAATATTATGTGCTAAAATCCACAATGCCTAATTCAACTTACAAGGAGGAAAGTGATGAATATTTACTTTTCTATGAAAAACATATAAACCATGTGGTCAATTTTCAATGTTTGATGTTATCATCTATGTCTAGTTAACTCATGAAGTCTCATGAAAACATGGATGCATATATCATGTTTTAGCATATATTTGGTTTATACTATGATATAGATAGAAAATAATGGTTTGAGATATATAAGGCTCTTTTTTAGGGAAATATTATATAGGTTTCTCGAACTGGGCCTTATTTAGTCAAGATCATTGGTTACAGTAAGTGTCTAGAGGTTCTAGGTTTTAAACTCCCTGAAGAACTAGGCATCGATATCATTCTTGAATCACTCCCTTGAATCTTTTCAATATTTTTTGTAAATTTTAAAATGAACAACAAAGATAAGTCTCTCATATACCTTCTTAATCATCTTCACTAATTAGATAATGAGGTGAAGTGTAAAAATACTTTTGTTCTTTTTGTGAACAAACAGAAAGGGGAAGCAAAGGGCACTAAGAACAACGCTTCTTCGTGCCCATCTAAGAAGATAAAGATCAAGGGTAAAACAATGGATTGTTATACTATTTGATTCGCATATGGAAAGATGGGCCACTGGAATAAAAATTTCACCCATCCTAAGAAGTATGTGGAATATTCAGGTGTGTTTTTCATCAGGTGCAATTTATCAATTTCTAAAAATTAGGTATTTGATAAAGCTTATGGTGCTTACATAAGTATTGAAATATAGGAACCAAGTTTATTCATAAATATTGATCGAGGTAAGGTAGATCTATGAGCATCCAATGAATCTAAATAGTCTATTGTTGCTATCTTAAACTATCATCTCACATTTCCAAATAGAACAACCTAAATTTTGAAAGGTTTTTATTAAGTTTCATCCATTACCAAAAACATTTTATATATGTCCATGCTTGATACATATGGATTTATTTTCTAATTTGTAAAAAAAATGTTTCTTATTTTATAAATATAATAATTTTATGGTATGGAATATTTAAATAACGGTATTTATGTGTTGTACTACCCAAACCAAGTAATGGGAATCAATAACCAAACAACTTCACATGACTCCTAACACACCCAAAAATATCATCACTAGATAGGCCATGTAAATGAATTTTTTTTACTAAATTTCACCAAGAATGATATTTATATTTTTTTAACTAAAATGAATTGGTGTATGTCATGAATGTTTACAAGGTAAAGTAATGAAATCTCCATTTAGTGGGAAAATTAAAATGTCCAAATTTATTCTTTAATTAGTTTATAAAAATGTGTGTGGACTATTTCCTATTGATTAAAGGAGTGGTAACCATACTTCCTAACTTTTATTAATGATTTTATTGGATATGTCTATATTTAATTAATGAGGTATAAGTTGTATGCTTTTGATAAATTTAAATAATTTAAGAATGAGTAAGAATACCAGCTTGGAATGATGATTAAGATACACCACTCAGACCATGGTTGATAATATCTAAATCAATACTTCATTGATTACTTATAGAATTTTATGATTCTATATCAATTCAATCCTCCTTATACATCTCTATTTAATGGTGTAAGTGTAAGTAGGAACTGCACCCTATCAGACATGGAGATGATGAGTCATGGGATTCTTCGATTATCCTTTTAGGAATACACATTACAAAAAATAACAAATATACTAAAATAAGTACCAACTAAATTGATAAATGGTATTCCATAAAAACTATATATTGAAATAAAATCCATGTTATCAAAATTACATGGGTGGGGTAATGAAGAGTTTTTTTTAGGCCTCATCTGGTAACAAACTTGCACCTCGAGGCACAATGTTTACCTTTATTGGTTACCGTAATGAAATAAGAGGATATTACCTATAAGACCCTTCAGAAAAAAAGATTATAGTGTAAAAACATGATATATTCATTAATAGATAGAGAATTTATAAAATATTTAGTGTGATAAAGATAGAATTTGATAAATTTGAGGCTCAAGGTACATAAGAGTTAGAAGAGGAATAGATTCCACAAATCCCTCTGGAAGAAAAAGTTGTTCTAGAGACACAAGTACTGTATAGGATTATAAGAGTGGTTATAGAACCATAATGGTATGTTTTTTTAGTTACTAATGATGGTGAATTGTTATAATTCTATAATAATGATCCTTTAACCTATAGGGAAGTATTATCTTTAAAATATATTTTCAAGTGTAAAGAAACCATGAATTCTGAAATGAATTCTGTATACCAAAAAAAATATGGATTTTGGTAGATCCTATAGTAGAAATAAATATTCTTGGTTGAAAATGGGTATTAAATAAGAAACTAGACATGGAAGGGAAAGTCAATATTTTTAAGGCGCGACTGGTTGAAAAGGGGTTTAAAAAACACTAATGCCATGATTATGAAGTATCATTTTCACCAATTACAATGCTAAAATCCATAAGAATTTTACATTCCATTGTGGCCTTCAAGGACTATGAGATTTATAAAATGGAGGACAAAATAATCTTACTTAATGTGAACCTTTATGAATTTGTCTATATGGGAAAAATGAAGGTTTTGTGGCTCTAAAAGATTCGAAAAAAAATATGCAAGTTGAAAAGATTGATTTACATATTAAAGATAGAATCCAGGTCATGGAACATTCATTTTGATGAATCTATAATATCATTTTATTTCATAACAAATAAATTTGATTCGTGTTTCTATAAGAAAATTAGTGGGAGTATGGTCATTTTTTTAATTATATATGTTAATGACATATTACTTACTGCAAATGAAATACCAAAATTATAGTTTGTTAAATCTTAGTTGAATAAATTATTCCCCATAAATGACTTAGGTGAGGTATAATATATTCTTGGGATCAATATCCAATATGATATATTAAGATGTTTCTCAATCAAACTCAAGTTAAATATACTGAAAATATACTAAATATATTAGGTGTAGAACAATCCAAGAGGGGATTGTTTCCAGTGTCAGATGGAATTCATCTTTCTAAGAAAATGTGACCTCAAAAACATGAGGTATGAAATAGAATGGCTAGGATTTTATAAATGTTAGTGATTGGGTCAGGCATGTATGTTATTCTATGTACTAGACTAGATTTCACCTACGCATTAAGTTCAGTAGTAAGATATCAAGATGGACCAAGTGACCACAATTAGATGGCAGTCTAGACTATCCTTAAATACATAATGGGTACTAAGGATATGATCTTGGTATATGGAAGAGATGGGAAACTAGTCATTATAGGATATATATATTCTATATTCTAAATATATCAAGACAATATTGAATCACAAATGGGATATATATTCACTTTAAGTGGAGGTATTATGACCTAGAAGGGGTCAAAGTAGGTTATATTTTTAGATTATATAATAAAGTATGAGTATATTATGGATTCTGAGGAAGCTAAAGATGATGTTAGAATATGAAAATTCACTCAATAGTTTGATGTGGTACCTATCCATAGAGATCATATCACACTCTATTGTGATAATACTATAGTTATGGCTCTTGCAAAGGAGCTCAGGCCATAATAGCGGAAAAAGCACAAACTTCAAAATTATCATCACATGAGGAATTTTTATCTTAGAGGTTAGGTTACAGTAAGTATTATTTTTATATAATACAACATGGAAGACCCCTTGATTAAATCTTTAACTCAGAAGAAACATGATTTTCATGTGAGGTCTAGCGGACTTATAGTCATAAGAATTTGGCTATATTCTAAATGGGATTTTTTTAGAGTTGGTGTCATAGGACCAACTATTTGTACTTGGATTATGTATAAATTCAATTATTTAAATATTAATAACAACATATTACATATTTTTAATTATTCTAAATTACTTTAATGTAATAATGTCCTAGGTTATCTGGTGCTTTGATAAGGTCGTAGCAGTTCCCCACTATGATGTGAACCTTTAAGTTCTATGATGATATTATTAACTATAATTATATAGTTGGATAATGTTCTATGATGGGACACATAGAACGTGAAAATTAGGTGTGATTACTCATAGTTGTATGATTCTTCTTCTCATCATGTTCATACTTGGTAATCTCTAAGATGGAGATTATGAGAACATGGTCTCCACTATAAATTCAGTGTATTTTGGTGTCATTGGATATTCCAATCTTTGAGAATGTGTAATGGTCCTTAGATTTTAAGATTATCATTGATATGTTTCATGACTCAAGAACTTAGATTTACTGATGAAAATATTCATGTCATATATTGGCCATAAGTAGGTTACATTTGGTGCATTATGAATGACATGTTATTGCGGGATGAGTCAAGAAAGGATTTTTCCCTTCCATATTTATGGAAGCTTATATATCATCCCTTTGATTTGAATATAACTGTGTTATTAAATTCTATATCTATAGTGAAATGACATGTTTATTTTAGATAGTCAAAGAAAAAATTATTGAGCACATAGGTTGATAAAACAGATGTGCATCCTACTTTATTAGATATTAAGAAAAATGGATTATATTGCATTGTCAGTGTCCATATGTGGTTATTTTCATTGAAAAAATAATTTATTTATCTTGAGTTCTTTAACCCAATTCTAAAAATTAATCTTTAAAATTATGAAATTCCACATAATTCCAACAAAAAATAATCCTATAGAGTCACACAATATGTTTTTCCATTAATATAAATTAAATTATATTTGAATTTAATTAATGAAATAAATATTATTCTCAAGAGAAAGGAATAATTTTATTCACATATTATTGATCAAAAATATTTAATATATTTATTTGGGTGTTTAATAAATTCTAGAGTAGTTTTAATGGACTAAGACCATATTTGGTGGAAATATTATTTTATAAGCTGGATAAATAATATTTTTTATTGAATAAGTTATTACATACGATAAAATAATAATAATTTTATTATTTTTATTTTTATTTGGTTTATTAAATATTACTATATTATTTAATGTTTGATATGAAATTAAATAATATTTTGACCACAAATTTGTCTCTATAAATAGATGGTTATGTCTATTGTGTATGGTTAATCCTGATGTATAGAAAAATTTCAAAAAATAGACTTCTTTATCAAATTTCTCATTCTATTTCCCTCTAAAGAACAAGAAACACTAGTGATATTTCTTCTAGATCAAAGTATGAGAGATAAACACAAACAATGAATGATAATTGATTTACTGCACTGGCACCAGAAAATAGATTGGTGTTTCTCATAGATCAAAGGAGAACATGTGGATCACTACTAAATTTATTCTATACTTTAATCCTTATAATGAAATGAAGGTAATCTGAAATGGTTTTCAGAATATCAACATCATTATCAAAAAATGGATCATATGACAAGGTAATAATTTCATCCAGATCTAAATAAATTATTTATAAATTTAATATGAAAATCATATATTGGGGTTTTAAGAAACTCTAAATTAAAATAAATTTCAATTTAACACCCACCATAGGTTATTTTACTATGCCCAGAACCAACACTTTTATTATATGATATATCTATTAAGGGGAGGTTTTGATCCAAAAATCCTTGAAAACCCATAAAACAAGATCCCATTATATCCTCTAGAGTTTAAATTTTCCCCTCAGATTGACCATCTATCTAAGGATGATATACAGTTCTCAAGCTCATCTATGTTCCTAAATCTTTTAGAACACTTCCCCAGAACCTCAAGGTAAACCTTGGATCCTGACCAAATATAATTTATAGTGATACTTGATACTACATAACCACTTCCCGTATGTATATCTTGGAAAGTCATTCAATGAAGAAATATTCTTTAATATAAATAAAATTCATTAATTTTTTATAGTGATCAACTTCAAAAAAATAGAATTATGGTCTTTAGACATTTTTTGGAGTCTTATGATGTAGTACATGGTGATGTTTTATCATTTCCAAACTTGTATAGGTAATGGTAGAAACCTAAAATTTTACATTTTTAATTATTCCTTAACATTCTGACATACCAACCATTAATATATGTACTCTGAAATATCTCTCTTTATATTATCCCACTATATGTTTTGTTTTAGATATTTATAAATCTACATACTTCTTGTATGTATAGAAAATAATGAGCTATGTGCACCATCCAAAAGTTCCTTCATCAATTCTAGAAATGATGGGACACATATTAAAGTTCCAAAACATATCACTCCATTTTATCAAATTTGAACTAGAAAATATTTACTACCTTTTTATGGATATACATCATATTTCTGGGATTTTTTTATCATTACATGAATGGATGGTTTATTAGTTGGTTTGGAAATAAATGATTTATCTCACCCTATAATGACATCAAGATTTGTTCTCGGTAAATCCATGACTATTAGGTATTTTTAAATCCTAATCATGGATAGAGTAGCATGATCGTTCCTGGTCAAAGAATTATCCATATTATTTTCCTTCCCTGAGTGGTTATTTATTGATAAATCATAATATTTTATCAACTCCAACCATATCATTTTTCACATATTCAATTCCTTCTATGTGAATATATATTTCAAACTCTTGTGATCAGTGTATATATCAATGTGACATCCTGTTATTGTTCTTAGGTATTCTTAATCCCCTATTCAAGTTATTTTATTTTGGTTTTGTTTAAGGATGATTCGGGTGAAATTTTCAAATTTTTAATGTTTTTCTGTTATGCACGGTTGGCACACAGTTTTCTCAAACCATGTGCCCTCTCAGTGGAAACCTTGAAAACCCAAATAGTGGGGTTTTGCATGGCTAGTTCACTATTTAGAAAACCATTCACCAACCTGCGAGAAACTATGAAACCCCATTAACATGGGTGCACGGTTAGGGTGTATGGTTTGTATACCCATGTGGCCCTACCTAGAAAACTATACTTACGGAATTTTTTAATCCAAAAATTATTTTCTAAAATATTGAAACCCTTTTTTTAGTTTTCCGATGGGCCGATATGACCCCGTATAATTTTCTTCTTCCTTTTAGTCTCCCAATAGTTTATTATTTACCCTCTAAACCCCTCTTGAAAAAAATACAATCAAGGTTACTGGAGTTCATCCTCTTCCCAGTAATATTTCTTTTCTCATTCTCTTTATCTCGCTCTATCCTCTTTCATCCCAAGGGTTTTATAGATCTTCATATAGATTGAAGGATATAATCCTTGATACTTCATATCCTAAATCTAAGTTTGATTAATGGATCCTTATTTCTAATGTTCTTCATTGGATTTTCTCGATTAGGGTTTTTTATTTCAAGATATGGTGATCCTGTGGTAGGTGGATCCGTTATGATGGAAAACTTTTATTAGCCCTAAATTTCATGATTTAAATTTAATTTTTTATTTAAATGTAATTTCTTTAAATTGTATTATTAAAATATAAAATTCCATTGAATTGAGGATTTGAAGTTGGATTGGTAGTGAAATTGGAAAAAAAATCAATTCCATTAAACTGGGGTGTGCTATAAAATTGCATGGAAATTGTTTAAATTAAATTTTTGGAATTAAATTGGGTAATTTGAATTGTGAAATTGATTTGATAAAATTTATTTCAAATTGGTATTTGAGAAAATGTCTTAAAATGGTTTTGATAGAAACATAGTGGTTTTATCTTGGAAAAACATTATTTGATTAATACCTCATGTGTTATTTTTTAAATGTAAATTGGTATATTTGAAATGAATGAATGGTATAAATTTTATTTAAATAGATTTAAAATAAATTTCCTATCACTGATTGTTATTATAGAACATAAAAGCATAGGTAGTTAGTGAGTTATTGGTATATCAATATTTTGACACTTTACAACTAGAAAAAAAAACCTAGTGTAGTAGGTCACATCCCTAATGGGATGGTGTTCAGTCATATTTGGCCAGTGTCAAAGGGACATGTGTATACACATATTTTCTTGATTTACATTTAATTGTGTGAGGATCCCATAGCCTGGAACAATTGTACCCTATAGAAAATGTCCATTTTTTCATTTGTTTATATTTTTAATATATATCATTATTTGTTGTAATCTATTTTACGGATACCTTCTAAATTTATATAAAAAAATTTTATATAAAATTTTTATTAATCCAATTGTTTAAAGTATTTCAATTATTTGAAATGAAAATCATGATTTGTTTTGAACTATTATTCTGAACTGTTATTCCTATTTATTTAAAATTGAAATGTTTATTTGGTTAATTAAATGTTGGAATCATAATATGAAATCCTTGGTGAGACCATATTTTGATTTTAGCTCACACCCTTCCTTTTCCTTGATGATTTTGTAGATTATCTTCTTCCAGGTTTGAGAAATGGTAAGGTTCCACTTAGAGGTGGTAGTAAGTGTTGATCCTTAGGCTTGGAGAGTTGTTTTTGCTGGGAATTGGGTGTTTATTATATTTTATGGTACATTATATTTACACTTTGGGTTGTTTAAGCATGTTTTACTTTTATTTATGTTATTCCTATAGAGTTCTCTTATATTAATACAGACTTTTTTATATTTATTTTATTGTGTTTATGGAAAACTTGTTCCCACTTTCATATTTTATGTATTCAGGTTCTAGTCTCCAACCCATTGGGATTGGGAAATCCCTTAGAGCTATGTCAAGACTGGCTTGGTTATCAGGTTACTAGGGTATTTGGATTGGTGCATTGAAAATTTTATTCAAATTTTTTGGTTTTTCATCTTTCCTTCATGTTAGTATGAAGTTGTTTAATCTTTTCGGGGCTTAGAAGGTAGTTGCGATTGACTGACTATCCATCTCTCTCTGAAATGCGCCTAAAGTCACTAGGGGTGGTTTTGGTAATGACTTATTGTGGATTTTCTCTATTATTTTCCATGATTTTGATTTGGATAGGATCAAATCCAAATCTATTTTTATTATCCATTAGGATTAATTTCCCATGTTGTTCTATTTGAGAGTTAATCTGATGTGTTCAGTAATGTATGTTGATGTTGTGTAGAATGATACCTCTAAGAATACATCTGAATCGAACCCAGTAGGATTCTACTAATGAGACATAGTGAGAAAAACCTCTCATGGACCTAAGTCTAGTTGAGTTGATTGTGTGTATTTCCCAATCCCAATGACAGGCACCACCACTAGTTCTCATTCAAGCTTCATCTATAGAACCTCAAAGGGATGTTTTCTAGAATCATTCTTGGGTGTTACATCACCAGAAACCACTATATTTCAATAGATAAAATTATCCTAGGAGGCTGATGAATGGTCCAGTAGGATTAAGAATTTGTTTTAGTTCTTTGAGACACCTGATAAAATAATGTTGAAGTGTGACACCTTCATGCTGGAGGGACCAAGTAGGAGATGGTGGGACATGATTGTGACTATGAAGAAGCATGATGTATTAGAGTTGAAATACACCAAATATCATTTCACTAACTATTTCAATCTATTTTTTAGTGTTTTTTCTAAGGCTATTGAGTTTTTCAAACTTTAGCAGGATGATAAGACCGTGATGGAGTATGCAAATAATTTTGTTAAACTGGTGCATTTTTCACCTAAGATGGTATCAAATGTAAATATGGATACTAAATGTATCAAGTTGTTAATTTGATCATATATTCTTTCCTAGGTTTTCTTGATGAATTTGACTTCTTATTTTGATGTTCTATATAGATAATTTATGGTTTAAATGGACTAAGCTAGTAATTCAAGGTTGAAGGGAGTTTCCTTTTCTCTTAGTGGTAGTGTGAATTCCACTAAAGGTAAGAGAAATCACGAGTATTCTCATGGTGTATCCCAATATCATGGTTTTTCTAGACCTCTTAAAGTTCCTATAAGAGGCCCTTTTAGTTGTTACCAGTGTGTAAATTTGGGTCATTTAAAAAGGGTTTACACTAAGGCACCCCAGGTATGAGGTTTATGTAGGAACTCAGGTCACTTGAATAAGTTATTACATGTATTTTACACTCTACATAGTAGAATAGAATCATCAATGCCTTATGAAACTATGGTTCAATCAGATTCTTCCTAATTAATGGGTTTCCACCCACAAGCATCTGGAATAAAGCTTCTTCACACAGTGGAAGAGTCTCCAGAGGAAGTGGATATAGGTCCAGTGACTCTGAGAGGTACCATAACTATAGCTTCATATTTAGTGACTAATTTATTTTATATGGATTAATATAATTTTTTCAACCCATTTTTTCAATCTATTTAATCTTCTTATGGATATTTTATCTAATGATATGGACATTACTACACCCCTTATAACAAAGAGAGAACATGGTCTTCATAGTCCCACTTGGGCTTTATCATTGTCATATGTTGAGATTTCTTGGTTATTTTCTATTTCTCAACATGAAACCCCTTGACATCGTATTCAAGATGGATTGGCTCATTACCAATAAAATGAGGGTTGATTGTTACTTTAAATGGGTCTCCTTTACCACACCCTATGGAGTTTTTTATATCTTTCAAGGAGAATGGGACTCGAGGTTAAGTGGAGTTAAACCTTATTATTTATTATTGGGGAAAGTAATATCTAGGTTTTGTTTTGATATAGAGTGGTATCTTTGAGTAGTGATCTTCATCCAATTTTCGTTGATTTTCTTGACATCTTCCATTTTGACTTCTCTAGGATTCCACTGGTAATGGGGTAGATTTTTCTATCGATTTAGTGCCTAGTACCCAACCAGTGTATGTTCCTTCTTACCATATGGCATCCACTAAAGTGAAATTTTTGAATACCCAGTTGGATGATATTATAGAGAGTGACTTTATACGCTTGAGTTTTACCTTGGGTGGTGTCGACTCTCTTTGCTAGGAAGGTTGATGGGCCACTTCAACTTTGTGTGGATTACCAAAAAATAAATCAAGTTATTGTAAATAAAAAGTATATTTTTCTAAATATTGATGATATATTTTATGATATTAAAGTATAAAAGTATTTCTCTAATATTTAACTTTGATCTGGATATCATTAGTTGAGAATAAAATAATCTGACATTAAAAAAACTACCTTTAAAAATAGTTATGTTTATTATTAGTATATTTCCTTTCCTTTTGCCTAATAAATGGTCCAATAGTCATTATGGATTTGATGAGAAGTATTTTCCATGATTAACTTGATAATTTTGTAGTATTCAATATGGATGACATCCTCATTTACTTTAATTCTAAGGAGGATCATGTGCATCATCTAAGAGTTGTCCTAGAATTGTTGATAAATCACCAACATTATGAAAAGCATTCAACATGTGATTTATAGTTTCAAAAGGTGAATTTATTAGAAAACATGGTATTTCAGTTGATCCTGAAAAGGTGAAATATTTTATGAGATGGGAACATCCATGAAATGTTTTTTAGATTTAGAGATTCTTGGGTTTGGTGGGGTATTATCGTCGGTTCATAAAGGTCTTCCCAAATTTGTCTTCATCAATGATGAATCTAACTCAGAAGGGAGTAAATTTTGTTCAATATGAGAAATTCTAGAGTTATTTTGTTGAGATGAAACATATTTTTACTATTATGTCAGTGTTGACTCTTCCAAAGACTGAGTAGGGTATGTGTCTTTTTGTGATGCATTGGGTTCAGGTTTGGGTTTCATTTTTATGAAAAGTGGTCATGTTGTTGCATATGGAACTCAACAGATTACGAAACATGAGATGAATTATCCAACACATGACCTTGAACTTGTATTTTTGATGCATGCACATAATATTTGGTGGAACTAACTTTTCGCAAAAAGGTTTACCTTGTTTTATGACCACAATAGATTGAGTTATAACTTCTTAAAAAAATATCTAAATATCTTCCAGATGTGTTAGATAGAATACATGAAATCT
The DNA here is from genome assembly GCA_963277665.1 of Viscum album. Taxonomy (NCBI): domain Eukaryota; kingdom Viridiplantae; phylum Streptophyta; class Magnoliopsida; order Santalales; family Viscaceae; genus Viscum; species Viscum album. The sequence goes on from OY728147.1 coordinate 1,115,623,270, forward strand.
TTTGACTTCGACATCGCATATACCCTAGGGAAATGGAATGTCATTATAGATACCTTTTTAAGGAAAATTTCGACCCATACCATGAAAGAATCATTAGAAGAGTGTAACTTTATGGATCATTTTCAGAGTTACATATTAGAGTCCAAGAATCAGGGTTCGAGGTTTCCTTGGCTAATTTTTAGCTGACATCCTCTCTTCTTGAGTTGACACTTTAGGAAAAATAGATTTATGATGAGCTTCTTAGCATTAGATTCCCTTTTTATGGTGGGGAGACCTTATATGACTAGTCATTCTCTACTGATGGATTTCTATGCTGTTGGAATCGATTTTTTGTGTCATTAAAAGAAAAGATAGTTATTATGGGGGATTTACGTAATTCACAGTGGGAAATGTACCTAGGAACCGTGAATATTTTATAGGAAATGTAGCATAGATTCTAGTGTCCAAGTATGAGATAGTGAAATGTTTATTTTGTTTCTCATTGTTATACATGCCAATAGAACAAGGATGAGCAGTAGAACCTTCGGGATTTCTTCAGCCACTTCCATTATTGACTTGGAAGTAGGATGAAATATCAATGGACTTTGTGGTTGGGTTTCCAGATACACAAAGAAAGAATAATGTGATGTGGGTTTTGATCGATAGGATGACCAAGTTAGCTCACTTTATACCCATTCAGGATACAACCAAAGTTAATGACTTTGGAAATATCTATATGAAATATATTGTTCATTTTATTGGAGTTCCTTATGTTATATTTTATAACAAGGATCCTCATATTACTTCTCTCTTTTGAAGAGGCCTTCAGGAGACACTGGTATCTTAGGTTTTTTTGAGCACGGCATACCATCCACAGTTAGATGTCCAGACAGAAAGATCTATACAGATTCTAAATGATTTGGTCTGAACCTATATTATTGACTTTAGTGGGGCTTGGTATGATAATATGGGGATGTTTGAGTTTTCTTATAATAATAGTTACCAATATGTGATCATAATGGCTCCTTTTGATTCCTTATATGTCAAACATTATAGATCTTTGTTCTATTGTTCATATACGAGTGACAGTTCCTTGGTTGGACCAAACTTGGTTCAAGAGACAATTTAAAATATTCAATTGATTTATTAGATAATGTTGAAGACATAGAGCCGGTATAAGTCTAATGTTAATCATTGTTGCTGACTATTGCAAATTTTAGTTGGTGATCATCTTTTTTGAAATTTTCACCTCAGTTAGGACATCGATGACTTAGGAGGAAAGGAAAACATGATCCCTTTTTTGTGGGGACTTTTGAGTTTTTTGAGTGGTAAGGGAAGGTTATTTACCATTTATCACTTCCACCGTAGCTGACATCGATACATAATGTGATCCATGTATCTAAGCTGTGAAAGTAACTTTTTAATCCATCTCATGTTCTGAGATGGAGTGAGCTTGATGTGGAACCTAATTTATCGATGAACAAATATCCAATCAAGATAGTTTATTATAAAACCATGGTGATTCGTGGGAGGATGATACCTTTTGTTTGAGTGCTATGGTAGCATGGTATTGATTCTCATGATATGTGGGAGAGGGAGGCACCGATGAGAGAGTAGTTCTCTCATCTTTTTGACATGGAATATTCTTTGTAAAAATTATGGGAATATAAAGTTTATATGGTGGGAAGGTTGTAACACTTTGTTACCATTTTTAGGTATTTATACACCCCTATGTTTATCATTCATTGTTTGGGTTTCATTTAAGGTTAATTCAGGTGAAAGTTTAAAAAATTTGAAAGTTTATAGGCTGTTTACAGTTGACGCACGGTTTTTCCAAACTGTGCACCCTCTTAGTGGAAACTGTGAAAACTCAAACAATTTTATTTTTTAATAATAGAGCACAATTTAAAAAAATGTGCTCCCACCTTGTAGAAACTATAAAAACCCATTAATAGGGGATCATACATAGGGTGTACGGTTTTTATAATTGTGCGGCCTACCCAAAAAACTGTGTGTATGATATTTTTTAATCCAAAAATTATTTTCTAAAATCTTGAAACCCTTTTTTAGGTTTCAAATGGGTTGATATGAACCCATTCTAGTTTCTTACTCCTTATAGGCTCCCAATATGTTATTTTTTTACCCTACACCCCTCTTTAATTTAATCAAATCTAGGATAATGGCATACGATCTTTTACCAATAAGATTCCTCTTCACATTCTCTTTATCCACTCTTTCATATTTCCTTCCTAGGGTTTTGTAGATCTCCATATTGATTGGAGGATGTAATATATACTATTTTAGATCTTGGATCTATGTTAGATTCTTATATCCTCATTACTGATGTTTTTCATTGGATTTTTCATATTAGGGATTTGTGTATCAAGATTAAATCAACCCAGTTTATGTGGTTCTCTTATGATGACCAATTTCTATTAACCCTAAATTTTGTGATTTAAATTAAATTGTTTCATTTAAATGTAATTAATTTCAATGTATTTATTAAAAAACTCAGTTCCATTTAATTGGGTATTTGAAATTAGATTTGGAATGAAATTGGGAAGCCCCCCCCCCAAATCCATTGAATTGGGATGTGTTGTGAAATTGGATGGAAATTGTTTAAATTTAATTGTGGAATTTTAGTTTTGAATTTTATTTGATGAAATTCATTTCAAATTGGTATTTTAGAAAATGTATTAAAATCGTTTTGATATAAATCAAGTGGTTTTATCTTCGAAAAAGGAATAATTTTATTAAAAACCCATGTATTGGTTTTCAAATGGAAATTAGAATATTTGAAATGGAATAATTTGATGAATTTATTTTAAATAGTTTTAAAATAAATATCTCATCATAGATTGTTTTTGTATCACATAAAATCCAATGAAGTTAGTTAGTTATAGGGATAAAACTCTTTATAAACTTTATAACTGAAACAAAACCATGTGTAGTAAGTCACATCCATTATGGGATAGCGATGATTCATCTTTTTCCAATGTCAATGGGATGTGTGTATACACATATTCCCATGATTCACCTTCGAGTGTGTGAGGATCCCTTAGCCTATAACTATCATGCCTCTTGGAAGATGACCATGTTGCTAATTTTTTTATATTTGAAATATATTCCACTATTTGTTGTAACCTTTTTTACACATTCCATCTAAATCTATATAATATATTTATTAATCCATTTTCTTAAATTATTTTCATCATTTTAAATTTAAATCATGATTTGTTTTAAAATTTGTTTTCAAACATCCATACCTATTGATCTAAAATTTAATGATTTATTTGGTTAATTAAATATTATAATATTATCATGGAATAATTGGTTAGACCATACTATGATTTTAGCTTAAACCCTACCTGTGACTTCAAGTTTTTATAGATTATATTTAGGATTGAGCAAGGGTAAGGAGCCACATGGAGGTGGTTGTAGCTTTTGATCCATGGTCTTGGATGTCATGACTTGTAATAGAGGGGCCATTATCATGACTACCCCCAATCATTCCAATGATAATCTAGGGTGTGGTGACTAGCATTGAGTAGGAATCTCCTAAAATGGTAGGCATTAGAATAAATTACCTATACACATTCATGCATATCCAAGACACACAATGATGAAATGTAAAAAACTTAAATAATTCATGAATACAACTAAGATCCCACAACCAGATAACCATAAGAAGTAAAGAAAAAGTAAACATGGCCAAATGTAATCCCACCACGAAGATTCTGTATCACAAGTCCAACTGAAATAGTAAAGAGTCTAGCTTGCTTTAAGGTAGACAGATAAGTCAAAGGTATGCTCCCGGTAAACACCTCAGTATGGAAATCTCTAACCATGATCCACCCACTCTCTGTCCTCCAAAGACATCATCAAAATGGTCATCACCTGTACAATACATGACACGTTCAGGAAAATCCCTTATAGAGGTGAGTATAAAAAAACTTAGTAGGGAACCCCAAAAACACTAAACATGAAGCTCCAAGTATATTCAGCTCAATACAAGATATAATAATCAATGTAAAATAGAAATGGAAAAAAGATATATATAATCAGAAGGTCCACCACTCTATCAAGTAGTCATAAACAATTTCCAGTCACATGATTCTGCTCAAAGCACTCTCGTTCCAAGAAATCACATTCTATGATCCATTATATCATAGTATATACTCAAAAAATTGGTCTAGATCATTTTTTCCCTTCCCAAATAAAGTGCATTGGTCTAATAATACTATCATACATAGAGAGGGATCATGCCCGGAACTGCTGGGGGACCCCATGAACCAAATTTGGAAAAACCCTCTATATTGGGGATCATATACCAATGATTCCAAAAACATTACCTATGTGTGGCACTACATGGTTGATCAACACCCTACTTAGAGTGGACACGCTGATTCTACAAACTTTAACTAGGGATGAAAGAGTATGACACTCCATTCTCATGGAGGGACACTACAGCTCTATCTGAGACTCAACCATTAGAGGGGATTTCAATCTAGTGATGTGGATTTAATACTGCATTATACCCTTAAAGAAAGGACCAAGGGAACACACTCAACCTATACTATTCCAAACTAGGAAAACAAAGATCCTTAAGAACTCTTGATGGGAGTACACAGTATATACCAGGGGTACACAGTGTGTCCATTTATCCCAATTCATGACTGTGTTGAAGAGACTCACACAGTATGTAGTCTCCATATACAAGGCATGTAGAATTAGTAAACGGTGTGTAGAGACACATGGTATCCTACCCATGTTGTCTGGATGTGACAGTGTACCAAAGCTGTGTCTATGTACTGGTCTATGTATGATAATATTCTTTTATGCGGGAGTACACGGCATCTATGTGCCCATATACTTTACTCGTGTCTATGTACTTCTGACATACATGTTGAGTCAACCGGGAGGGGACACACACCATGTGATCATCATCTTCCTCCTAAAACCATATTCAATGCTGAAGGGACCCCTCATTCCATGAAATGATGTATTACATGATGTCTGTTATGGGATTTTTCAGAATCCTAGATCTATGGTTGTGCACCTCCTCTTTTTCTCCAACCTTCAGCTTTCGGCCATGCCTTTCAATAAAACTCCAGATGTTGGTTTTCATAAGCCTTTCCATCACTAAGCAATTCATTTCATCATCAGATCAAATTTTAAATAAGATCAAAAAATCATTGTTTTCTTTGTTCCAAAGAATGTTCAAGAACACAATTTTAGGAATTGTTCATTGGTTGATTCATTGCTGCAACTACCATCATACCATTATTGCATTGGTTTGATCCCATATCTGCGATTTCAAATCTTTGTTCCAAGAAATGGGTGTGAAATGATCAATGGATCAGGAATATTTTAACCCTAATCCAATGAAGAAATCCAATGGTGAAATTCATAATTGGGGGAGAAAATCATAATCAATCAAGAGAAAATAACCTTAATCAATTTTTGTGTTGATCTTGGTTCATTTCCGTTATAATGGTAAATGAATCCATAAACAAATTAAATCAAATAATTTCTCCTAATAAAATCCTCGCAAAATAAATCCCATCATACATTGTGGGGAATCCATGAATCAATCTATTCGTCAATTTATTCACATTATTCAAAGATATTACAAATGGGGAATTAAACAATTGAAACACACATCCAACCACTATTTGGATCAGTCACTGATGAAGAATGAATCTATGTTGCATTTGTTGGATAGATCCTTCAAAATATATGTGTTTTGATTAACGATCCACTATCTGTCATCATTCATTAAGAAATATTCTCTATATATCTATCCAAAGACTCTCTAGAGGATTCCAAGGTTATGTGTCTAACCTTGAAATTCTAACAAAATAATATATTTTATGATTTTTAATCTGTTGTGTCAGCATAAATGAATGGAAATAATTTATTTAAATTGTTTTATTCATTTTATGCCCACAATGGTTTTTTCACAAATGACCTATTCTGACCAATGTTAGGTCATTCATAGTGTAAAACCTATATTCTAGAATCAACGGTGCCCTTGGATTTTTGATCTAGAAAACTAATTATAAGTTATTCCAGATTTTCAGTAAAACCATGTGCATGTTCAATTTAATATTTTAATATATTTCAAACATTTATTTTGGAAACATATAGCCTTATAATAATACACCATCTTTGTTCCTAGCTACAAAAATAATCCATATAATATTTAAAAATAATACAAAAAAATAAAGATGTTACATTCTCCCAACCTTGGGGCTTTATATCCCCAAATATCTAAAGAAAAGGATACTCAAAAAGATGTGGGTACTAATCACAAATCTGAGTCTCCCTCTCCCATGTTCTCTCCTAGATATTCTCATTCTACCACCAGACATGCATTAAAGGAATGGATCAAAAATGAATGATCCTCTCTTGTTGATCCTTGATCTCTATTGGGTACTCAACAAAAGACACTCCATCCATGATGTCTAGCTCTCCTTAGTCGATAACATGTGATAATTCATGAATGTATCTCCTCAACTACAAAACATTGAAGGTATTATATACCATGTCTAACTATAGTGGTAGAGCTAAGCAGTATTCCAACTCAACAACTTTATGCAATATCTGAGAAGGTCCAATGAACCTTTGAGATAACTTGCCAACTCATCCAAATCTTTGTAATCCACATCAAGGTGAAACTCATAGTAACACGTGGTCTTCTTCCTAGAACACAAAATACCCTCATTGAAAGTTATAATAAGACTTATGATGGCTTTTGTAGTCTTCATATACTTCTGGATGATCTGCACCTTATATGTAGTATCTTGCACCAACTCCAGACCCATGAGTACCGACTCAAGTATAACTGGGTCCCAAAATATGCTTATTATCCCTTCCACAACTGGGATGTAAAGTTCTTATTGTGAACATAAAAAATTGTCGATATAATACCATGGAGTCGAACTATCTCTGAAACATAGAGGTGTCTCAATCTCTCTACTGAACTCTGCTCTTGGATATCTAAGAAGTGGGCCGACATTGTGAGTCAGTTAGAGATCACCCAGATAGAATCATGTCTCTTAGATTTATGTGGTAATCCCATCACAAATACTATAGATATCTTATCCCAATTCCATTTTTTAACCTCAATGGTTTGATCCAAACTCTTTGGAACTTGGTGCTCAGCCTTCACTTATTGAAAAGTAAGGCATTGGGAGACAAACTCTACAACTCCTTTCTTCATCCCTAGCCACCAAAATTGGTATCGGAGGTCATGGTATATATTTTCCACGCCTAGATATACCACCAAAGCTGACATATAAAACTACCTCATAACCTCCTCCCACAATGTCACTAATACCATCTTGTGTTCTTTCAAAAGAATGACATGATCCCCACCTTTAGAAAAATCTATCATGATCATACCCTATGGATATATGAGAACATTGTGTATCACAACCAATATCCCCAACTTGTGCAAACCTGACTTATTGTAAAATATGAAGGGTAGCAACCATCAACTAGAGGTAAGTTTCTCTATCTCTATACACAAAGGATAACTTCAACAAGGCCAACAACTCTGGTTCCTTGTTCAGAAAATGCAAACTAGATCTCATTCTGAGAGCATCATCTAACATGTTCCTCTTTCTATAAGTATAGAAAATCACAAAGTCATAGTTCTAGAGGAACTCTAACAATCACCACTGTCTCAAGATAATATTCTTATGGGAGAATATATACTTGAAACACTTTTGGTCATAGTGCATGATAAATCTCTCACCCATCAAGTAGGGTTACCACATCTTCAATGCGAAAACAAATGCTGCTAACTCAAGGTTATGGGTCATGTAGTTCTACTCATGTGGTCCCAATAAGAATGAACCATAGGCAATAACTTATTTCTTCTACATTGGAACACAACCAATCCTGGTCTCTAATGCATCGTAGAACACTATGCACTCAACTCCCTCCCCTGATAACCTTAAGATGAGAGCGTTCATCAACCTATGTCTCATCTTCAGAAAGCACTGTTGGCACTTTTCTATCCACATGAAACTCTAACCCTTTTGATTTGAATCTATCATGGGTGTTGATAGCTTAGAAAAATTAGGTTTTAATCTTCGATAATATCCTATCAACCCAAGGAATATTTGAACCTCTATCACGCTCTTATGTTGCTCCCATGCTAAACTACCTTGACCTTTGTTAGGTATACTAATACCGCATCCACTAAGATAATGTTTCCTAAAAGGTGGACCAAATTAATTTTGACCTACCACTTTGATATATTTTTGTAAATAAAGTTCTCTCAGAGTACACCTAGAACTATCCTTAAGTGTCTCATGTGCTCCTCCTCAAATGATGAGTACACGAGGATATCATCAATGAAGGCCACCATGGACCAGCCTAGTTACGGTTGAAGGATCCTATTCAAGAGTCCCATTAACACTGTTCGGGAATTCCTCATACCAAAGGGAATCACCTAGTACTCATAGTGACCATATCAACATTAAAATTCCATATTTAGTATATCCTCATCCCATACTTGCAACTGGTGATAGCCTGATCAGAGGTAAACCTTTGAGAACCATTATTAGCCTCTCAACTGATCAATGAGGTCATCAATCCTTGGTAGTGGATAATTGTTCTTCACAGTCCCCTAGTTCAAGAACTAATAGTGTATATATAACTTCAAGCTCTCATCTTATTTATTTTAAAAAAAACTTGGGATTCCCATAGTGAAACACCAAGTCTCATGAATTCCTTCATCTACAAGTCACCAAGACGCATCCTTTTCTCATGAAGCTCTGAAGGATCCATTCGATATTTTGGTGAAGATATTAATGCCATATTGGGGTGTTGGTCAACGTAGAATTCTTTATCTTAGTAGGAAGGTAAATCTAGAACATCTTCAAGAATGACATCCTCATACTCTTCCACCACTCCATGAAACTAAGGAATCATAGTATCCATTGTACTAAGGGTCGGGCTAGCTAACTGATAAGTAATTAGTTTCACCCTATTATGTGTGAGTCAATCCTATGCTTCCTAGATTTCCTTTTCACCGAAAAAGTAAAACATTGTTTCGTCACTACAAAAGCACTAAACACTTTTCCTAAATAAGTCAATATGATCATGAACTATGGATAACTAGCCCATACCAAGAATGATGTCATAAGGCCTCAGTGCTGCTACCAAGAGTTCCCAACAAAAACTCTCACCTCCATGTTTCATGTCACACTGTTGGCACCCATGTGGGATCTTTGATTCTACTCTAGTATGAGTATCCTAGCATAATAATTGAGTCAATGGTTCAACCAGAATCTTCTAGTCTCGAATAATATTCGTGGAAACAAAAGAATGAGTAGAACCAATGTCTATAAATACTATATTTAAGGTAAAAAGATGCATATTGTACCTCATATTATCCCTAGAGCCTCAGTTTCATAGGCCTCCATTGACTACGTCTATCCTCATCCCTACTCACCAGCTTACTGAGCCTAGTGTGTACCATATGGGGGTGTTAGTTGTAATAGTTCGAACCTCCAAACACCCCAGATGCCCTATCGGCTCCTCTTTCACATATTCCTCCCTAGAGATCACCCTTCTCCTACCTTTATCTTTATATCAATAGTCCCTCAACCATCACTCAATCATCTATATGATGAGTCATGAAATATCATGCCATATGTTCTTGACTATCGCAAGAGAAACACTACATATCCCATGGCTGATTGGAGCCACCCTGATAGCCCTGCACCGCTGACCCTTAGTCCTAGAATTTCCTCCTGAAGTATCTGGAATGCTTGGATCCCTACCATTATAGCTGGATACCTTCATCCAAGGTCTTAGATACTGAGTTCTCACTATTATCTCCCATTACTGGTGTCAACTCTGCCAAAAAAAATCTATGAACAGTGCTTGCTCAAGTACCCCAGCATAGGTTGAAACATTAAAGGATACCATTGACGCCCTGATGTCCTGAAACAATCCATACTAGAATGTCTAATCCCTAAATAACTAGTACCATAAAATAACCTATGAGTAGAACAGTGATCAGAAAACTTCATTGAAAACTCCCCCATAGTCATACTTCCCTATTACAGATGCAGAAGCTCATGTATGTGTATCAATCACAACGTGACCCGATAGAACTCCACTCTAAAGAGACTCTAAAAGTTTGTCTAGGAGAAGGTTGTCTCATAATCTTACTAATTCAACAAGATCCACCATCTCCCCACATATCCCTAAATAAGACTTGCTGTAAGGACTTCCATCTAATCAGAGGGTGTCCTCACAAGGTAGAAAATGCGAGAGACTTCCATTAGCCAATCCTCAACCTCTTATAGGTCTAGTTCACCATAAAACCTTGGATTTCAGTGCCTCTAAAACTAATGAAACATAATAAACCTACGTGAATCCTCATATAGTAGTTATATTACTAGATACTTCTAAATAGGTGGTGGTATATCTAGTAAACCACCCAAAGGTTCTATCTTCAGTACAAGCCCATGTACGGAAGCCTAATAACTAGGTCAATCATCCTTGTGATCATGTGATGGAATCTTGGGTAGCTGTATACATATAAGAATCCTAAAATAAAAAAAATATGTACCATGTTCAATTGAGTATATCTAGGGAGCTTACTCAAGAAGGACATGGAAAACACCATCATTCATATATGATGCATGTACCATTGTTTTCCCTACAACTATTGTTCTAATACTGAGTCAAAAAGTATGTGATCAAGTCCTGGTTTGTGGATATGTTGGCCACTAAACCAACATTGGAGTCCCTAGCTTGAAATATGAACTCAAAAAACATAACACTATTTCCCCAAACCAATATCCTAGACTCCTGGTCCTAAATTATAATCTACTATCATTGATATCACTCTATCACAACTCATCCTAGAGAGGACCATTCCATGGCTACCCCAAGAATTCCTCTGATAAGCCAAGGGATGGTGACTAGAACTGATTCAGCATATCCCACAAATGGGAGGTGTTATCCTAATGTACATATACACACGCATGCATCTCCAAGACACACAATACTAAAATGTAAAACAACTAAAATAATTCATGCGTAAAACTACAATACCAAAACTAGAGTATGATAGGATGTAAAGGAAAATTAAATAGGGGTAAAAACAAGCCCACCGTAAAGTGTTAGTATCACAAGTCCAACTAAAATAGTAAAGATCCCAACCTGCTTTTAAGGGTGAGGATGAAGTCAAAGGCATGCTCCCCATAAACACCTCGATCTAGAAAGCTCTAGCTATGCTCTACCTACTCCCTATTCTCTTAGGACATCATCAAATGGTTCGTCATCTGCACAATACACAACACGTGTGGGGAAATCCTGGGTAGGGGTAAGTATAACAATACTTAGTAGGACACCCCAAAAACACTAAACATGAAGCACCATGTGTGGTCATATAAATTCATGATATAACAATCTATGTATAACAAAAATGTAAAAACCCCAGATATACTCAAGAGAGACACCACACCATTATGCAGTCATAACCAACTACTAGATACAGGAATCTACTCAAAGAATACCCATTCTGGGAGATCCCACTCCATGATCCATGTTATTATCAAAGACACACGATGAAGAGGTCTAGCTCATTTTGGGCCTCCCCAAAGGGAACACATTAGTCTAATGAGACTATGATACATATATAAGGGGTCATGCCCAGGACCATTGGGGGATACCATAAATCCAATCTAGATCAAAGCACTATATAGGGGATTGTATGCCAAGGATTCTACAAACCCTATTGATGTGGACCACTATATTGTGGATCGACACCTTACTTTGGGAGTTCACGCTGATTCCAGAAACTCTAACTAAAAATGATAGAGGATGGTACCCCAATCTCATGGAGGGACACTACACCTCTATTTGAGACTTATCCTTTTGAGGGGATCACAATCTAGTTATGTGAATTTAATTTTGCATTGTTCCCTCAAAGAAAGGAACAAGGGAATTCACTCATCCTATCTAGTCCAAACAAGAAAAACAAAGATCCTCAAGTACTCTTGATGGGAATACATGAAGTTTCCTAGGGGGTACATGGTCTATCCAACTATCCCAAGTATTTCCCGTATGGAAGAATGTTAGATGTTATGTAATATTTATATAAAGAGCATGTAGAGTTTGTATACAACATGCAGATACATGCAGTATCCTACCCATGTTGCATGGTCATGTCTGTGTAGTGAAGTTGTCTCTGTTTACCAGTTTTTGTATTCCAACCCATATCTATGTGGGATTACATAGAGTTTCCATGGTCATGTACTCCAACCCATGTATATATACTTATGGATTAATTCAACTAAGAGGGTTCACACTTCATGTGATAGGATTCACACACCGTGTGATCATCATCTTCCTCCCAAAACCCTTTCTTCAACTGAAGGATCCCCCCACGCCATGTAATCCGGAATTTAATTCTATGTGTTATGGAATTTTCTAGAATCCTAGATATGTAGTTTTGTTCCTCCTTCGCAACTCTTGACTTTGGTTTCCAACCATTCCTCACTGTAAATATTGATATTTGAGGTCAACCAAACCTTTCTATTACAAAGAAACACATTTTGTCCCTAAATCCACTCACAAATCAAATAAAAATGTTGATCTATGTTTTGCGTAGAAGAGTGATGAATAATGTGATTTTGTGAATATTTCAACATTTTATTTGCATAAAAAACCACCATCACAACTCCTTATCATCGTTCTGATCTCATATCTATGATATCATATTGTTGTTCCATGAAATGGGTGCACAATGATCGATTGATCATGAATAGTCAAACCCCAGTCCAATGTAGAATGTCCATGGAGAATCATGGAATAACTGGGAAAAAGAACAATCAATCAAGAGGAATGAACCTCGATCAATTTTTTTATTGATCCTGGTTTCTTTTCTATTATAATGGTAAATGAATCCATCAGAAAATTAAATAAAATAATTTCTCTCGATAAAATACCTACAAAATAAATCTCATCCCAAAATATGCATGATCTATGAATTAATCCATTCATTGATTGATTCACATTCTTCATAGAGATTAAGGAAAGGGAATTAAAAAATTGAAACACATTCCCTGCATCAATTTTGATCGATCGCTGATGAATAATGAAGTTGTTTTGTGTTCGTTGGAGGTATCCATCAAAATCGATGTGTTTCATTCATTGATCTACGATCAGTCGTCGTTTATCAGGAAGGATTCACCAGATCTCTCTCCAAATATGCTCGAATGGATACTAGGTTTATATGGATAACATTGGGATTATGATATAAAATCTATTTCAATATTTCCAATCTGTTGTGTCAATAAAAATTAATGATAATAATTTCTTTAAATTATTTTTATTCATTTTATACCCACGATTAGTTTTTCACACACAACCCACACCATCCAATGTTAGCCCATTCCTAGGGTAAATCCACCATTTTAAATTCAATGGTGAACCCATATATCTGATTCAAGCACTCATTTAGATGTTATTACACTTTTTCATGCTAACTATACACGCGTGCTATTTAATATTTTAATATATATTAAAATTTTATTCTGGGAACACCGGGCCACAGAAACGCATTCCATCTCAATGCCTGGTCTCCAAAATAATCTATATAATATTTAAAAATAATACATGGAAAATATGAGATGTTAAATTGGAGAGTTATGTTTGCTAGGACAGGGGTGGTTATTCTATTTTTTAATACATTTTTTCACTCTTTTGTTTCTTTAAGCACATTTGACTTCTAGTATAGTTCTCCCAATTGAGTTTTCTTGTATGCATAATGACTTTTTTATCTTTCATTTATTATGATTGTGGAAAATTAAATCCCACAATCATATTGAATGATGTCAGGTGCTAATCACCAATACTTGGGCATCGGGAATTCCCTCCAGCCTATGTCAGGAATGAATCAATTATCAGGTTACCTGGGTGTCCAGGTTGGTTTGTGAAAATCACAGTTTTCTCTATAGAGATAATATCACCAAATATTCAATAAAAAGATCACTAATTCCAACCCTAAATCATTTTTGGGTAATTTTTCTCATGATTATTTAATTGACATGACCCATAAAAAATTACCTTTCCATTCTGCATGAGGATGTAACCCAAAATAATTTTTAAAGCATCATTATATATTAAATACACTTACCCACTATAGGGTAATATAAGTATAATAGTAGTGTACAACCTCTTCTTTAGTTCCTTAAAACATTCATAACATAACTCTATATAAAAAAACTTCACTCCCTTATATGTCAACGTAGGTGGTGGATTATATATCCATGAGAAATTTCTCACAAAGCATTAATAATATCATTCTAACCCAAGAAAACTATAAATCTCAATTACAGTGATTGATTTATGACATTTCACAATAACTTCCATCTTTTATGGATCTAATGATATTCCCTTACTTATGATTACATGACCTAAAAATGACACCTTTTGTAGCTAGAATTTACATTTACCAAATTTTTCATACAAATTCTCCTTTCTCAAGATATTTAGAACAATTCTAAAATGATATTCATGCTTTTCTTTGATATTTGAATATATACAATAATATACTCTATAAATTCAACCACAAATTAATCATGTTATTCTCTAAATATTTTATTCATTATATCCATGAAGATAAAAGGGGAATTGGTAAGTCCAAACTACCTCACTATAAACTCATAGTGTTCATACCTTGTACAGAAATTCATCTTATATATATTCTCACTTTTAACCCTTAACTGGTTGTATCAAAATTAAAGCTCAATCTGTCATAAGTATTGATATCCTTGTATTTTATTTAATAGATAATTTATTCGGTGTAAAGGATACTTTTTTATTGTGATTTTATTAAGATATCTATAATCAATTCGAAGATGCATTGATCTATCCTTATTTTTTATAAAAAGGATTAGTTAATTCCATAGTAAATCACTAGGGCATATAAAACCCTTTTCCAAATTTTTATATAGTTTATTAATTAAATTATTTAATTTAATGGGTGTTATTCTATACAAACTACTTGAGATAGACATGGATCCATGTATGAGCTTGATTGAAAACTCAACCCCATGCTCTGAGGGAATAATACTCAACTCATTTAAAAATACATCAGTACATTCCCATAAAATAGGCATGTTATCAATGTTTAATTTCTCTCTAATAATTTGAACCAAGTGTCCCTTCTTATTGGGTACCGTAACCTGTATTATTTTATTTTATTCTATAGGGATTTCATAATCATCTTATCATTGATATGTGATAATATAATGATTTAAAATATTAAATGAGACTTCTTTATATCAATAGTTAATATGTGATTTATGTAGGTAAATCTAATCCATACCCAATATTATTTCAAATTTAACTAAAGGAATAATAATTAGTTTCATAAGATATATCCTCCTATAAATCTCAATCGGAGAAAATTTGTAAATCTTAGACATGGCTATTGTTCCATTGATGGTTTTCCTTGATAATTAAATATCCATTTATTGAAGTGGGGAATCCAAATTCTTAGAAACCATATTCGATATAAAATAATGTGATAAACCATAATCAAAAGAGGTATTCATAGATCTATAAGAGATATTATGTCTTCCTATCATTACATCAATATCATTGTTTAACGTAGTTATAATGATCCTGAATTATATCCTTTATGCCCTTGGTTTGGGATGTTTTTAGGGCCTATTTTCTCCAATGTATTGAAATTTGGGACATTTATTTTCAAAATTTATAAACTCATTTTACTTGAAGCATTATAGTGTCGATGGATCATTAGCAGAGAATTTCTTCTCTTCAGTTGTGTAAATCAACCCCTTATCCTTGATTTGAAAATTTTGGACCAAGTTTTATACTTTACCATGCATAAAACACTTCTCTGATTTTTTTATTATAATTACTCAAGTGCTTGCACTCATTTTTATTGCATGAAGAAAATTGGCCTTTCTTCCCACCATGTGTCTTATCATTGATACTTACATGATACTCCACTTTCCTCTCCTTTTCCCTAGAATATTGAAAGAAACTAGTTTCTATATCAACTTTAATATCACATCTAAAAATCCCTTCATATATTTTAAAGTGTCTTATGTCTAACACCCTTTAAATACTCAACATTATGCCAGTAAAAAGAGATTGATTTTACTCTCAGTATTATAGATAAAACTATAGGCTTGCCTCACAAGTCATGGGAAATTTTTTTATATAACCCAATAGACTCATCCTCTTTTTTCTTCAATTACAATAATTCATACATCATTATTTTATAAATATTTTGTGGAAAATGTTTAGTGAAAAATATCTTCTAGAACTATTCCTATTTCATATAGTCTATATCTTTTCATTCTATTGTGTTTTTTATGAGACTCAACCACTGATCAGTATCACCTTATAAATGATATATATACAAAACAACCTTCTCATGGTCTGATCACTATAGAATATAAAATATCTTTTCTATTCATTTACCCACAACACAACAACCGGTATATTAGGACCACAAAAAATCGGGGTATGTTACCCCATTAATGACTTGATAGCGAGTTTCTCCCCCCTTCATGAATTTGGGAGCTCAACATGTTTTGGGTAGTTTACCACAACTTGAAATAGTTTGGTGATAATTTTTGTGATATATTTCATTCCATCCAGAATATCATTAGGTTGATCAGTGGGATAATCTCTACATTATCCATTTCACCCATTACTAACTTGGTTATTTTGGGTTCCCACCATTACCTTGACTAAAGGAAAAAATGGGAATGGGTATATTTTAATTATTGGCTGTACATAAAGGGAATCTATAAACTTATAAGAATCGTCTCATAACTGAGGTGAATATATTGGCCTATGAACCTATAAATTTAAATCTAGGTTATAAATGATTGGATTTATAATAAAACTAGTTATATATATTCAAAAATTTTAAATGGTTTCTAGATATAATGGGATTAACCAAATATTATCTTACAAGTGTTTCAAACTAGGTTTTCAATAAGAGATCATTAACTATGCACTAGAATGATGTTCAAGGTATACTTGACCAACTATTTTCATGTTTTTTTACCCCTATACGCATCTTTACCAAAACCACATCCACTTGTAGAATGAAAAAACTTAGGTATTTTTAGGAAAACCACATAATTTATACTTTAATAAAACATCAATATGTTATATTAAACTTATCCTTAGTGTTTTTTCTAATACTCTCTAAACTAATATCCCAAAAATATCTAAATTAATCTCCAAAATAACTAAACCCGACTCTGATACCAATAATATAAAAACATGATAATCTTAACATAAATTTTATATTAATGTCATGATTTAAATAATACATTGCACAAAAGTAACACAATAAAATGACCAAAAAGGATTATTGTCATAGAAATTAGTTACATAAACATCTTATTTTATAACACTTGAAAACATTTTTCCATTATTGTGCTCCACTAGCCCCATTACAAGACATCTAACATAATTTATTCATCTTCATAACCTGGGGAATGGAAATAGAAAAAATGGTTGAGGTAAAATGATTAATGGAAAAGAAATATCATAAATTATTAGTTCATAAGAATGAATTAAAATGTGATAAAAACATAAATATATTAATAAGATATCATAAGACCATTTATAGTAATAAAAAAATAATGGATCCACACAATATCATAAAAATATAATTAATGATCATAAAATATATGACATGTCTCAAAACGCATATCAATAATCATAAAAAAAATTTATCACTAAATAAATGTTTGGTATACTTTATAATCAAAGCATGATCATGAAAACATAGTATTTCCTAGAAAAGAAATGAATGTTATATAATTTTTCATAAAATTATAACAACTTGGGAATATGTCATAACTTTATAAACATGAAAATTTGGAATAACAATAATCATAGGAAAACATGTTTGTGAAAACTCATTATTCCCACCCATTTTTGAACAAACTCTTTATGTCCATGCCTAAAAATATGAGCAAACCCATCATGCCCATACTTGTGTGAGAAAACCCATTATATCCATGCCAGAATATCTCATGATATATTAGCTTAAAATAATTTATTTTAGGATGATATATGTACCCACCCATCATCATTCATACATATGTGTGCTTCCAAAAATCAATTATCATCCTAACTTAAATAACCCACAAAAAAGAATGGGTTTCTTAAGCTTATCACATAAAATGAACTTAAGAAATAAAAAGATATAAAATTATTATTATATAAAGGGGTTTAAAACATAATAACATATAAAACATCACTTCATGAGAGATATATCATTTTAAGATAATGGGAACCAAATCATGAAAATATTTTTTTTTAGATTTTTGTATTCATCGTTTTAAAGGTCATAATTAAAAGTCACTTTTCAAAAAGTCTCCATTTTTAAGAGAAATAAAAAAACACTTAAATAAAATAAATTTTTTGTTTAAAATAATTTTATTTTTATAAATAAAGATATAAAATCAATAAAAATGGAATTCCTTCTGAAAATGATGTTCAGTGAGAAATTGTGCAACTCAAAGAAAGGATTTTGAGTCACCAGGTCTCTTACCAATAGCCTTGATTTACATGGAATCATTTAACCTCATATATCAAAAATATAAAAAATATTAATCATTTAATAAACATATTCTTATATATTCCAATTTATAATCTTCATTGATAATAATTCTCTTCATTTATTATATTGTTGTAATCTCTTTTTATCATCACGCGTTAGTAATCTTAATCGTTTTGAACTAGGGTCATAAAAGTAGTGTTGGTATTCATTTTTCTCCAAAATATCAATATATAAACACTATTAAAGGTTATTTAATTTATGTTTTATAAATACTTATAATTTTATTATTATATTACATGTGATTGTTAGTCACGTTTCACGAAAACAAATATGGTGAAGAACTAGTTTTTTGTTCTTTACGGATATCGATGGATTTCCTTAAAAAAACCATTGATTTATGTGTTATTAAAAAAGAAAAATATTTATGGAGTATATTAATGATAAATTTAATATATAATTATAAAATATAAAATAAAACCATCCATATTTGGAAATGAAAGAAAAAAAGCACGGTTATTCATGGAGGTGGTAGTCCTCACAACGAAAAATTCACATTTTTATTTTTCTTAATGGAAAAGGGTAGGGTGATTAATGATTGTAAAATTATTATAATAACATACTAGTATAATAGTGATAATTATTTTATAATTTTAATAATGTGAACTAAGATTTTATTAAGAATAAAATCATATATAGGAATAGAAAAAGAAAGAGACATTTAGGAACTTGTAACTCGCTTATTTTATTATCACCTTTATAAATTGGATAAAAAATTTTATGGGTGGTATTTTGAGAAGAAAATAACCTAATTTATGTGGATAAGAGTTTTTAGATGATTTCTGGGTCAATTTTGGTCCAAAAATAGTCTTAGGAGTGATGGGAAGTGAGGATACGGTTGCTCCTTTATAAATGAAAAGGAGTTTTATTTTTTGTAAATACTCAAAACTATTCAATAATGGTAAATAAATATCAAGTAAAGTGCCTGAAATTTTGATAAATAATATATTGGAGTAAATATATGGTCTATAAAAACCTCCAAAATTAAAAAATAAACATTTTATTCCCTTTACCTTTAAGGTTACTCACTTTTACCATTATAATTTTTAACATAGTAACTAGTTTTTACCAAGCTTATTGACCCTTTAAGAATAAAAAAAATGAGTCTTATTAGATAATTTAGACCTGATGATTATAAATATTAAATAAAATTTATAAAATAAAAATCCTTTTATATGGAAAATTAATTCTAATACAAATGCATGTAATGCATAAAAAAATTTAAGTTTCTTTTTAAGTAAAAAGATTTAAGATTAGAGTATTTTATTAGTTCCATTGATTGAAATAAATTTAAAATAATTAATATTGTGAAATTATTATTTATTTAATGATAAATGAAATAAATAACTTCTTTTAATAATATTATAATTAATTAAACAAAACATTCAAAAAATATATTTCATTGAAACGCTACATAAATTTTCAAAATGTTGATAATAGTTTTATAATTTTAACATATGATTTATTATAATTTATAATATATATAATTTTATATAAACTAATTTTTCATAAACATTCAATTTATTCATATAATAAAGTAAATTCATTAAAATTACAATATTAATAAAATCTTTATTTTCACAATTCACTTGAAAATTAGTCACATTATAAAATCCTAAAAAATATTCTTAAACTAATATGATCATGATAAATTAAAAAATGAAGTTAATTTTTTAAAATTTACATCCTAAATTTTATAAACTTAACATTAAAAAAATATAAAATATCATGAAAATTGATTTTTATAAGAAATCATTTCTTTGTATATTAACTATTCTATAAAAATTATGGTTACCCGTAAATATATAAAATGTGAAAAATAACTATTTTATAATATAAAATTTAAGAATAAGAAAATATTTTATTATTTTATTATCTCTACTAATTGTATATATACTCAAATTTAATTTTATTTTATTTTTTTATAAATATATTTCATAATTATATTACTACTATTTACACCTTATAATTTATGGTTACCTTATCATGGTCTATTTTGGTTTTATTTCGATGTTTTGTGTGGATAAACTCCCCAAACACAACATTAAATTAAGGAATAAAAACTTATTCCATTGTAATAGTCAAATGAATGTCATGAGATTCAATATTATACATGGTTTTGTTGAAAATTCAATTTTATGCTTAAAATGGAATTATCTAAAAACTGTTTTTCATTGCATTTTACATATTTATATTAAAATTAATTTTTACCACTTATAAAAATTGAATCTTGAAAAATTATTTTCATATTTTAAATTATAAGTTTCAAATTATCTAAAAAATTTAATTTTGTTTTTAGTAATAAATTTATGTTACTATGGTAAAATTTTGTCACCATGATAAAAGCTAAAATTGGCTAAAAATAGTAAAACTAAAGGATAACGCCAAAAATATCTAAAAACTTATCTCTAATTGGATTTTATGAGTTTCTTTATACCTCCCTCACCTTATCTTAAAATTTAGGTTTATTTGGTTACCCTTTCACTAGAAAATGACTTTATTTTATTTTAAAGTTAAGATTATTTAAAAGAGTGTCACTCCCCTCACTTATAAAAGGATCCCTTCACCCCCTCTCTTATTCACCTAGTTTGAGAACCTAATATTGACCAATTTATTCCCAAATAACTTACTAGTACCCTTATACAAGATCTATAAGTTTCTATATCACTAAAATACCTACCTAATAGGGCTTAAGGGGAGATCCAAATGAGGATATCCAAGGAAGAGGTAATTTCCTTAACCAAATTATTTAAAGTTTTTTTATTCCTTAAACTCCGCCAAATCCTCTATAACCATAACAATATAATGAAATAAATATCATTATTATAATTAAATGTTATTATTTTGATATAATTATCATTTTATACCTTCTTTCCATCTATAGGAAAATGGAAACGGTATGCGTATGTATATGCAAACTATCACCTCCATGAATAACGTATTTCATTTTTCATCATCACCTTATATAAAGAGTTGTAAAATATGTATTTAAATACTAAATATTAAATTTATTAACTAATTTTTAATCTTTAAAGAGAAACCATTATCTACGTTCCTTCCAGTCTATTCATTAGAAAATAAAAATGTCTCATGTGTGTACATACGGACTACCGCCTCCACAAATGACGTACTTCATTTTCCATACACACCTAACATTGATGGTTATAAAAATGAATTTCACGAATAAATATAATATTTATAACATGATTAAGGTTATTTAAATTTAATTTTATATTATATTATTAACATTATCAATAAATAGTAATCATAAAATTTAACCACTTAAAAAGAGCATACTTAGATAATTTTTTAAATTTGAATTTATTTTGAAAACATTATGAACTAAAAAACTACTAATGGAATGATAAATAAAAATTTATCTAAAATTATGGAGATGATTAAACTATTTAATAACACCTTTAACCATGTTCAAAATACCAAAGTAGTTTTTGGAAATATTTACAGAACAACATCAACTGGTCAATTTAAGAAAAAACTTTAAAATAAATTAATGACATGTGATAATAAATGAAACTTAACAAAAAAATATATTTGAAAAATGTTATTATTTAAGAAAATTAATTTTATTATCCAGGGGATTAAAAACACACCCCATGAATGTTGGGATTTGAGGTAAAGATTTTCCATATCAAATTTCATTCTTTGAGAAACGTTTTAAATTATGAACCTATATTCATTTATATGGTGTATATAATGTATATTTGAAAAATTAAATCACTAAAATCTTTATACTCATGGTATTTTAGGATTATACTCAATTTATTTCTTTCAAAGGGGTTTTATTTTAAAATTCATAAGTTGTTTTATTTTATATCATTATTTTAATGTCCTTGAAGTATTTTACCCAATTTTTTCTCTTCGATGTACATATTATTTATTTTGTTTTAATAATTTTCTTCGATATACTTCAATGATTGTTTAAGTAAATTTTAACTATCTTATAATTTATTTATAATGATTTAAAAAGTATTATTGTTTACATTTTTCAGATGGGTTGATTTTTAAATTATTATAATGGTTGAAAAGAATTTTTTTTACATTAATGTTTTTTTAACATTTACCACTTGATCTCCTTTTAATATCTTCATGAAAATTATTATTTATCAATAATACTTTATAAATAAACAAATAAATAAAATATTATTTCCATTTTTTGGTGAATTTTTAGTTTTTTAAAGGTTACCAAAATAAAAGATCATTTCTTCGTATTTTTCAAATAATATTTAAAATTAATTTATAAAATTATTTTTCATCTATGAAAAAATACATAATGATTTGTATAATTCACTGTAGTTTTGATATATTGATATCATTAACCTTCATTCTCTGGATGGATTATGATGATGATGGTTTGAGAAAATTTTCATGAAACCCATTTCTTTTCCTTAGGTTAATAAAGATATGAATGAATTTTTAATGCTCTTATGATATTTTTTAATATATAAGTATGATTTATAAGTAAGTGATGGGTGTGTTCCTATATCTATAATTAATTTTTTATGATTTTTATGTCTCATGAGGTAATTATTTCTATTCATGGACATTGTTGTTATGTTAACAACTTTATGTGTGGGAATTGTTGTTATGTTCACATCTTGATGTGTAGATATTTTTGTTATGTTCACAACATTATGCATGGAATTGGTTTATGTTTACTATTCCACAATGTTTTGGTTTCCTATGCTTATTTTTATTCCACACTCTTATTTTATTAGTCCCTATCATGACATATGTTTTACGCTTCCATTATGGTCCTTTAATGACCCTATGATCTCATTCCATGATGATTATCTCTTATGAATAAATAATAATTTTAATAGTATATTTATCTCATTCTCATGTTATCTCATAGGCTTATGATATAACCCTTTAGGACTCATTGAAAAGTTTTCACTTACTAGGTGTTTTCTCCCACTCCTTTTGTTTTCCACCTTCTGAGGAAATGATATACATAAATGTGTGTAAAATAAATATTTGTATAGAAATTTTTATAGGGGATGTTGAAGCATTAATATGTAATAAGTTTTTTATATCAATAATCTTCAAAGAAACTAAAACATTTTTCTTCATGGATTGTGAGATTATTTTAATTATGAAAATGATGTAAAATATCTGCATATTTAGCTTAGGTCTCCCCTAAAGCTACAAGAGAATCTAAAAATGGGTTTTATATACCCAAGTTCTTCACCATGGGGTGAAAAAGTAATCTTTATTAAGAAACAGGATGGGGAAATGCATATTTTCATTCATTATCATGAACATAATAATATCACTATCAATAAAAAGTATCATATGTGTCATATTGATGGAACTTTTGATCAAAATAGAGAGAATAAAAACTTCTTGAAAGTGTGTCTTTGATCTATATACCATTAATTAAGGGTAAAGAAAGAATATATTCCAAATATAGTGTTATTTGTATGATATAGACACTAGGAATTCATAACGATTCCATTTTAAAAAATCCCACGTATCTCCATGGATGTCATGAATAGAGTCCTTAGAGATTACATCGATCAATTTTTGGAAATTTTTATAGATGATATTATCATATATTACAAGAGGAATGAATATAATGAATATCATTTTAGTATTTTTCTAAATTCCTTTAGAAGTGATAAATTTTATTTGAAACATATAAAGTTTGAGTTTTAGAAATAAAAAAATTATCATTTTTGGGTCATGTAATCACAAGATAAGGTATATCTATAGATTATTAAATGGAATATGTGATTTAATAGTGTATTATTGTAACATATAAAATAGATATATTTAGTTTTATTATATTAGATGGATACAAATGATTCTTTGTGAGAAATTCATTATTATCAAATACACTCACTATATTGACATGTAAGTTCCTTAGGAGCGGTGAATGTGAAGACATCTTCAAGGGTCCTGAGAATAATTTGGTCACTACACATGTACTAACACTAACCTACAATGGAAGAGGGTTCATGATATATATAAATTCAAAAAATAAAGGATTGGGATGTGTCTTGATGAAAAAATAAAAAATTATAGCTTATGTATCATGTCAATTAAATGTGCATGAGAAAAATTATTTGATACATGATCTGGAGCTAGTAGTAGTAATTTTTACATTTAAAAAATAGTTTCATTATCTTTATGGTGAAATTTTTGATATGTAAAGTGATAATAAGATATTTAAGTATATTTTCACATGTAGGGAGTTTAATATGAACCAAAGGTTATGGTTGGAGTTTATCAAAGAATCTAACATCCCAATACATTACCACCATGGGAAGGAAAATAAGGTGTTTAATGATCTATATAGAAAGGATCATTCTACCATATCCTTTATCAATATTAAAAGGGACTAAATCCTTATGGATATTTAAAGTATATATATGGAAATCGTAAAGGAAGAGATTAAATACTCCCTTTATAAAATAATTTCATGTTTGTCTATCCATGTGAAGATCATAGATTCCAATAAGAATGATATAGACCTATAGATGAAGGTACAAATTTTCCCAGAATTAATCTTTAATAGAGATAAGGTAATAATATTAGGAAACTGGATATGTATATCATTCATACCAAATATGAAAATATATCTTTTGATGATGCACTTTGCTCATCCTTCTCTATTTTCTTAGAAATAAAAATGATGTATATAGATCATAAGAATCACTTCTTATGGGAAAAATGAATAGGTATATTGTTTTTTATATATACTGATGCTTTGTATGACAAAAATTAAAGGTTAAATATCAAAAATATAAGGTGACGATGAAATAATTACTTATACCATTATGGAAATGGGGGAACATAGGCATTTATTTCATCATTATTAGTCCTTATTCCTCTAAAGGAAACAATTTCATCAGGGTAGTGGCAGATAGAATTATAATGTTGTATAATTTCATTCATATTTGAGAGTATTTATCTCTCGATCAGGTTGAGAAAATATAAATAAAGTAAGTTTTAATGGTTTGCTTAGTATCAGTTTAGATTATATTTAATCATGACCCAGGGTTCACGTAAAAGTTCTAAATAAGTATCCAACACACCTTGGATATATATCTCAAATTTAGTACAACATATCATCTTCAAAACACTGGTGAATTTGAAAAGACCATTCAAAATTTGGAAGATATGTTAAGATATTTATCAATAGAATTAAAATTAATTTGGGGTACATATTTCTTCAATTTAGTTATCATATTAAAATAGTTTCCACACTAGTATCCAAATGGAACCATATAAGGATATATATGGGAAGACATGTAGAAGTCCATTATACTGGGATGAAGTTGGACAGTGTGGGCTATTGGGACCTGATGTTGTTTAAGAAATTATGGAGAAGGTCCAAACCATTTCAGCAATATGTCAAAGAAGCATAAAGTTGAAAAAAGAGTTTTGTTTATAGTCATCAATGAGATCTAGAGTTTGAAGTTGATGATAAATTACTCTATCAAATATCTTATAGAAATCGGTTTAGAATATTTAGGAAGAAAGGAAATTTAATCCTTAGATATATCAGTCAAATAAGGATTATTGATCATTGTGGGATTATAGCTTATGACTTAGTGATTCCACAAAACCACTCATGGGTTCATGATATGCTCTATGTTTCACCTTCGAGGAAGTATATATAGATCCATCACAAGTATTGAACTCATAATCTATAAAAATGGAATATGATCTCTCTTTTGAGGAATAACCCACAGATATATTTTATCATAGAGATAAAGTGTTTTGAAACAGGACCACTTGACTTATTTAAGTTCTCTATAGGAATCATGATTTTGAGTAAGAAATTTAAGAACTTAAAAATGTAATGATAAAAAAGTAATCTAATTTTTTCATTATAGAAAAAAAATCATGGTATAAATTATTTTTAAGAGTTGTATAATATAATAGCCTATGATTTTAATATGTATTCCCCTTTAAATAAATCATGTGTGTTTGATGGATTATGATACATGAAACAGTAAACTAAAATGAATAATGATTTATTTCATTATGGTAGAATATTACAGTATAAAATGAAATACATTTTAAGATAACTAAATAACTCATAATTAGTAAAATTACTAAAGGGATAAAACTATAAGAAAAATAAATCTATTACAAGGTTAAAATTATAATCATCATGATCTATCAAAAATATTATACTAATAATGATAAATATATAAGTAATGAAACAATTTAGAAATATGATAAATATATTTAAAATTAAATTAGAGAATAATATAAATGATTTTAGAGATGTATGTAAGGTGATAGATAGAAATAAAATATGACCGTTATATATATGGTCATTTGGTATATATGGTCATTAGATATATGGTCATCTGATATATAGTAAATGGATATAAATTTATCAAATATGTTCATTAAATTTTAAAAATTATTATTAATAAATTAAAAAATATATAATTTTAATATAATAAATACTTCTGGAATGAAATAAAAAGATAATAATTTATAAAAATATTTTATTATATATTATGTATTAGTATTCTTTACATATTATTATTATTATTAAGTAATGATTGTATGTGTCTATAAAATTAATATAAATATTAGGATACCAATGGATTAATCAAATTTAATGGTTATAATATAAATAAATAATACTAATGGGATGTGATTAAAATCATTTAATATTAAAACAGGATATTTTTCAATGAATTTTTTTCTATGTTTTTTTAATTTTTATCTTAATAAATAAAATTGACCAATTTTAAAGGATTATTATAATTAAATTTAATTTTTATATCTATAAAAAACATATTAAAATTCACTTAATTATTAATATATATATATATATATATATAATGATATTAAAAACACTTAATGTTTAAAATGGTTAGTTTTCTATAAAAACAATTTTCACTATATATTTTATATTTTCATTTAAAAGTTAATTTTATCATATTCATAAATTGAATTATATTAAATGGAGTAAAAAATATTATTTAGAACATAAAAATTAGGTAAAATGAGCCATATTTTATTTTTTAAAACTAATAATTACCATTATTAATAATTAATATAATAAAAATAGGTTAAAGGGGTAAATTATAATGGAAAAAAATTTATTGATAAAATATATATAAGAATAGAATGTAAGAGATTTTTTTATATATTCAGTCCTACAATTCCAAACAACATTTTCTTATCTAACTCTCATCTAATTATATCGTTACCCTTCACCTAACTCAAGTTTCCAGGGAAATGTCCCACATTTTCACCTATAAAAGGGTCTCTCCAACACCTTTTTCAAGCCACTTATATAATGAAATTTTCTCTATAATTCCTAAAAAAATTATCCCTCATAAATTCCCACACTATTATTGGTATCCTTCGATCATAATAAGGATTCTTAATTCCTTCATTTTGTAGGAAGATGTTGTGACAATGAGAGATTTCATCAAAGAAATGATATCTTCAGACCTTTAATTTAATTTATCATATCCATTATTCCTAAATCTAATTCACCAGTATAATTAAGTCTTTTTAAATCCATTATTATTCAATAAAAATGATATTAAAACTAAATAAATTCATACTCTTACTCATTCTCTCATTATAACATGTTGTTGTTTGGGTCGGTTTTACCACCTACATGAATGTTGTTATAATGGTTCCATCATTAATGATTAATATAACTTAAATACTGGTAATATTATTAAATAATTATTTGTTTAATATGTTTTTATAATTATATAATGGTAGTATATATAATTATGTTCATAAATAAAATCAATTATTTTTATAGAATCGATAATCACATAAAATAAGATGTTTTAACTAATCCTTATAAACCATCATAATAACATCCATAAATTTAATATTAGTCTTATTAAATTTATAAAACACACCAATATAATCTCAAGGGATATTCTATAAGTTATTAAAAGAAGATCAAGGATCGTGGACAAAAACCGTCATACTGAAGAAAGCATTGAACAAACAGGACAATTAACACACTGATAATCATTTTAACAAAGAATGATTAATAAATAATTGATAATGAATATTGAAAAGTAAAATAAATAAAAAATTATGTTTTTATATATATTAATAATAAACTTAAATTTATTATACAAGAGGTTAGAGAATTTACAACCATGCAGGAATCCAAGGTAAGGGTTTTTTATCTCAATTTCCCTTCTTTGAGATATGTTTCATATTATGAACCAATTTTAGTTTATATGGTATATATACATCTTATTTAATATATTTTATCTTATTTAACTCTTTATTAATGTTATTTAAAGTTCACTTTTTATTTATCGATTTTTTATTGCCTTATTCGTTACCAAAGTCATAAGGGTATTGTTGACTCAATTTCCATTTCATTGGGCCATAATATTTCATCCTTGACTATGTTATTATAATTTTTTTATATTTTTAATTTTTATATTTCATATGTTATTTTATCTTTTATCTAGTTAAATATAATTTTTCATGTCAAAATTTTATTTTTTGATCAATCTCTTGCTTCATAAATATATAATGTTCTTAAGAATAGTTTGCATCCTCTACAATAGGTATTTATCTTCCACATCCATATTCTTTCATTACACTAATGTTTTATTTTTTTATTTTGAGATATAAATATTTATTCACTTATATAACCTAATTATTTATTTTTATCTATTTTCCAAAAGGAAATTTATAATTATTTTTATCATTGTGGGTTTCTTTAAAATTGTTTTAAAATATTAAAAAGGAATTTCTTCCTATTTTGTATATTTTGTATATTTTGTATCTTCCACTATATATTTCATCTATTAAACATTTTTTTATTTTATAGGTTTCATTATTGGGAAATATTTTTAAAATAATTAAGTCCTCTTTTCACCTCTTAAAAAAATTAAAGTGACTTATAAATTTGTTTTTGTGAAGATATTAAAAAGGATTTAAGGAAATTATTTTTATGATTTCTCTCATATTTTCCTCTATATATCAAAATTATATATCTCCTTTGTATTAGATTATATATTTATATTTTTTGTGAGATTTTATTTTTAGTATCAATCGATATAATTCTTGGTGAAATTTAATGCCATTACATTTAGAAAATGTTATGTAACCCATCTTTTTTCTGTGGGTTTTCATGATTAGATGCATGGTTGATTTCATGTGGCACACATATGTATGATTTATCATTATGTGGTGGTTGAGTCTAATATAGACCTCCAATGCATTGAAAAAACATTTATATTTCATTAAATTATGATATTATGTATCACTAATACAAAATAAGCCTTTAACAATGCTAAAATTGGCCTTTATCAGTGATAGAGAAGTGTTGACTACCGAAGTGAGATTAAAAGGTCAAGGATTTTACCAGGAGTAAAGAAAAATTGATAAAGGGTTCCTTTATCATCATTGATAAAGGGGGATTTATCAGCACTTTTAAAAACACTGATTAATGGAACCTTTATCAAGATTTGTAAAAAAAATAGATAAATGTACCATTGATCATCACTTTTAAAAGCACTAATAAAAAACACCTTTATAAGCACTTTTAAAAGTGATGATAAAGGGTTATACTACAGTGTTCTATAACTCCACACTATAGATCTAGTGTAGTGTGCTATAACGGCACACCATATCATAAGAAACACCGCAATATATCAAAAAATCAATTACCAATATAGAATTTAGATGAAATTAAATTTAAAAAACAACTACTATAATAAAAACTATATTAATGAAATTTAAAGAGTTTATATCCTAGGTTTTCTTCCTATGGTTTCTATCCTATGGTATTTATCCTTAGCTACCTCACCTTGATATGACCTAGAATTACATCACTACTCTACATATTGGATTTAAAAATATGATTAAACAATGGTTTTGGACCTTGCGGTCTCGTAGTCGTAGAGTCCCCCTTTTAGGGTTTCATCCCTGGATTTCATTAGTTTTTCTTATTCTGGTTCCTTTAGGATTTCATCCATGGATATTTTCTTTCTTCCTTGGCCTTATTCTTATTTGTGTTTTATTCCTAGTATCCTCCTATTTCAGTTTATTTTAGGGCTACAACCCATGTTTCATCTTATATTTTGGTTTTCTTCCACGATGAAGGTTCATGCTCTAGGACGGTGGTTTCATTTGCTGGTGTTGGTCGTTAGTGGTGAGAAGATGAGATACTAGAGATGGTATGATGATGATGATGGGCTTCGGCTTTCTTGTGGGATATTTGAATAGTGACAATGATAGTGGAGGCAGATCGGAGTCAGAGATGATGTTTGGTGTGGGTGGAGAACATTGAAGAAGTGGCTGATGGTGATGACTCAATATTGATGATGGAGATAGTGATGGAATGATGTGATAGCAATGTTTATGGAGATAAGATAAGGTATAAATTTATATAATTGTAGCGATATCTCATGCAGTGGGTTTCTATAATAGAGATGGTGATGGATGGCAATAGGCAGTGACAGGGTGTGTGAAATGGGATGGAGTGTGGCTCGATATTGGTGATGATTTCCTTTTGAAATTTGAAATTTGAAATTTGGAAAAATTTATTAGGTGTATTTCTTTGGTTTTTACAGTGGGCAGGATATGAATTACCTAGAAATATTCATATCTGGTTGGATTTATGTGGGGTTAAAACTTTTCCTTTAAAAGTTTCATTTAAAAATATAAAAAATTTGGATTGTGGTAACGACAATTTAAGCATTGGTTTATAAAATTACATAAGTAAAAGTTATTAAAAATATCCAAAAACATTAATATTAATTTTTATTTTTATCATAGCCTCGAATCATATTATTGATGAAGAAACCATCACTTATCAAGAAAAATAATGCACCATTATAAGAAAAAAATTCCTATATCAGTAATAATATAAAGAAAAAAATTCAGTAAGTGACACTTTTTGAATAAAATATTGATTTTAAATTAATAAAAGACACTTTGAGTCATATGGGGAACATAGTGTATCTAATTGATGTGTTTATGATTCCAACATGTACTAAGTGACATATGGATCTTTTTTCTAAAGTATCAAAATAATCCAAATGTTTTTCTTGGTTTTGAGTAGGCCAATTGTCATTTTCATGAAAATTGATGTCCTATCTGAATGGACCAAAGGCCTTATTTTTTATTGATTTTTGTTAACCTTAATTTTTAAGGGATTAGGGGGAACTCTTAAAAGGCCCACAGGCTTAGATATTACATTTCCTGTTGTCTTGGAGACATTACAAGACCGATAGGTCTTAAAAAAATCATATAAACTATGACTACATGAACCCCCCCCCCCCAATCTGTAACGTGATCAACTCTCCACCTTTGGATGGGAGTTTGGATAGCTGTCCTGTATAGAGATGTGCAGGCCCAATACCGATGGAAATTCCAACCCTCTCATTATTTAAAATCTATTAGCCCTATTGTGGTGAATGTGCCCTGCTCTTGAATCCTCCTCTCGAGCTGTTTCCTTGGAGAATCTGTCTAAGCATCTACATATCAGGTGGCCCTAAAGGCCTGGAGGTGGCCGAAAATCCTTACCAACTCGAAGTATTGGGTTGCTTGAAGGCCTTAAGGACTCCAATCCCAAACTGGTAGCCCAAGGTGAATAGTTCTATCTATTACAGTACAAACACAGTGCTGCTAAAATTCCTGCTATAGTCCTGCTATAGTAACCCAGATTTATGCCTATTCCTGGTTTCGAACCTGGGTCTCATGGATGCACTTAGTGAGACCTAACCAACTAGGTTGAGTCTCATAATTGTTTTATCGTTCATTGAATTGAGGTGTGACTGATTCCAACATGTCTCAAATGACTTATGGAACATTTTCCTAAAGTATCAAAATAATAATAATGTGTTTTCTCTATTTTGAGTATGTGAGTTGTCTTTTTTATTAAATATAATTTAAAACTGGAAAAATGCACTTTGAATCATACCAGTTACATCATGTATCAATTTTATGTGAGATAAATTATTACATGTCAAAAATGATTTATGATTCATTTTCCTAAATTATCAACACAATCCAAGTGTGTTTTCTTTATTTTTAGTGAGTGACACTTTTTAATCTAAAATATTGATTTTAAACTGATAATGGACACTTTGAGGCATATTAGAAACATAATTTATCATATTGGGGTGTGGATGATTCCTACACCTTAAAAATGACTTTAGGATAATTTTACTAATGTATCAAAATAATATGAATGTGTTTTCTCAATTTTGAGTAAGTCATTAGTCCTTTTTACTAAAATTGATGTTTAATTTAAATAAAAAGACACACTGGGGGTCATACCAATTACACTGTGCATTATATTAAGGTAAGGCGGATTCCTAAATGAAAAAAATGAATTATGGATCTTCTTCATAAATTATCAAAATAACTTGAATGTGTTTTCTCAATTTTGAGTACGTCACTTGTATTTTTTACTAAAACATTATTTTAAACTGGAAACACACACTTTGACTCATACTAGTCACATCATGTGTAATTTTTTATGTGAGAATAGTTCTTACATGTCACAAATGATTTATGAATATTTTTTATAAATTATGAAGACAATCTGAGCCTGCATTCTTGTTTTTCAGAGAGTGGAACTTTTTGAACTAAAATATTGATTTTAAACTAATAACATACACTTTGAGTCAAACTAAGAAAATGGTGTACTATATTGATGGTAAAATAATTTATGTACATAAAAAATGATTATGGATCATTTTCCTAAAGTATAAAAAAACCAAAATGTATTTTCTTGGTTTTCAATAGGCCAATTATCTTTTTTTACTAAAATTGATGTTACTTTTAAATAAAAAGACACACTTTGAGTTATATCGGTCACAATGTGCATTGTATTGAGCTAAAGCTGATTCCTAAACATAGAAAATTACTTATGGATGATTTTAATAAATTATAAAAAACAATACAAATTTTTTTCTCATTTTTGAGTATTTCAACTTTCTTTTTTACGGAAATATCATTTTAAACTGGAAACACACACTTTGACTTATATTGGTCACATCATGTGTCAGTTTGACATCAAACTGATTCCTACATGTCAAAAATAATTTATGAATAATTTTACTTAATTATCAAGGAAATATTATTGTGTTTTCTTGGTTTGTAGTGAGTGACACTTTTTGAACTAAAATGTTGATTTTATACTGATAACGTACACTTTGAGTCATACCGAAAACATCATGTATCAGATTGAGGTGTGGCTGATTCCTACATGTCATAAATAAATTATGGGTCATTTTTCTAATGTATAAAGCTAATATGAATGTTATTTTTCATTTTTGATTAGTTTAATTATCTCTTTCACTAAAACTAATGTCAATTTTAAATAAAAATATGCACTTGGAGTCATACTAGTTACACTATATGTCAGACTGAGGTGAGGCTGATTTCAACCTATCTTAAATGACATGTAGATCATTTTAAAAATTTATAAAAACAATACAAATGAATTTTTTAATTTTGGAGTACGTCACTTTCATTTTTTACTAAAATGTCATTTTAAATTGGAAACACGTTCTTTGGTTCATAGTGATTACATTGTGTGTAAGTTTGACATAATACCAACTCTTACTTGTCAAAAAGATTTATGAATTATTTTACTAAATTATAAAGACAATCCAATTTTATTTTATTGGTTTTCTATGAGAGATGATTTTTGAACTAAAATGTTGATTTTAAACTAATAACTGACACTTTGAGTCATACATGGGCACATCATGTATCAGATTGAGGTGAAAATGATTACTACACATCAAGAATGAATTATGGGTTATTGTCTTAAAGTGTAAAAAAATATAAATATTTTTTCCTAGTTTTGAGTATGTTAGTTTTCTTTTTTACAAAAATTAATGTCAATTTTAAATAAAAAGAATAATTTTGATTCATATCGGTCACACCATGTGTCAGATTTAAATTTGGTTGATTCCTATATGTCCTAAAGTTTTAAAAAAATCCTAAATAAAATGTTACCATGATTTACATTAGATTTATTTTTAGAACTAAAAAAAGACATATTGACCCAATGTTTTTAGCTGAAACCCCTTTCTTAGCTAAGAACATTGAATCAATATATAGTGTTGTAGTTAAATAGAGAAGGAAAATGGAAAGCATGGTAGCATTGTTAGAATATGACATTTTGTCTCTTTTGAGGATTGTTGAAGATAGATGAAAAAAAATATAACTTCCCAAATGATCTATTAAAAAACTAAATAGGTATTAGATAAAATGATAAGGAAATTAAATTAAAAAAATAGATAAAATTATGAAAAAACTAATTAAATAAAAAGTATGAATTCACTATTTTATGATTATTGTATACATTCTTGACGCATTTCTTTGTTATCTTTATCTCAGTTATAGGATCGAAGTATAATATATCATGAGCGTGAGAATCTTTGAACCAACCACTCTAACATAAAAAAAATAATCCGTTTGAATAAGAAAATAATTATTATATGAGTAATAATAAAAATTAATAAATTAAACATAAATATGAAAGAATTTATTAATTATATGGACAATGATTTTACAATGATAGAATTAAGATTACCTTTCTGATTGATAAAAGGCAGCATCATTTCTCTTTATACAAAGTCATTGGAGATAACATGAAGTAAATTGATAAATTAAAACATTTTAGGGGTGAAAAGGTTTTGAGAAAGAAGAATTATGTGGATGTTTTTGTGGAGAAAGGCATGAAAGATGGACAGAAAACACCAACTTGAACAAAAGAATCCACCTATATAAGAAAACAATTATTATGTGAGAGATACTAAAAAGAAATAAATTAAACATAAATATGAAACAATACATTAATTCTATGGACAATGACTTTATTGTTAAAACAAAAAAATTACCTCTGTGATTGAGAAGAAACAACATTTTTTATCTTCCTACAAAGGTGGTGGTGGAAACTTGATGGAAAGTGATAAAATATAACACTGTAGGGGTGAAAATATTTTTAGGGAGAAGAAGTCTATTTATGTTTTGGTTTAAAAATGCATTAAATATGTACATACCACCCAAACTCGAACAAAATAATCAACCTATATAATAAAAAAATTGTGCAATTAATACTCAAAATAAATAAATTAAACATAAATATGAAACAATTAATTAACTATATAGATAGTGGTATTACTATAAAAACATCAAGATTACCTCTATGATTGAGCAAATGCAGTGATGTTTCTCTTCCTTCTAAGGTAGTGGAGGGAACATGAAATAATGTGATAAATTACAACACTATAGGAGTGAAAAGGTTTTGATGGAGAAGAATTATGTGGAAGTTTTGGTTCATGAAGGTGTGAAATACGGACATAAATATTTTAAAATAAAATAACTCTATAAGGAATAATAAAAATTATATAACAATTTAATTATATAATTTTTCGGTAAAATAGAGAAAGTATATCATAACATTACTTTTACATCATCCCAAAGAGTTTTCTTCATTATAGTTTGTTCTTCCAGGGGATTGGTAACATAATAATGTGTGGAAAACATTGTCTGCATGTGTATTAAGACATTTAGTTTATATGATGTTAATGAAGTAGAGAACATATAATTATATTAGGAAAGAAATAGTATATTAAGAAACACATTTACCATCTCATTGAACTCTTATTTATTTTTTAAAGGTTTTTATGGATTTGGTTCCTCTATTGAGACTCCAAATCCCCTATTTCTGGTCCCCTCTAACATACAATACATTATCTAGATTGGGATCGACATGAATTTACTATGATCTCTCAATGAAAGGCTCATCCTTGATTGAATTTTCATATGACATGACATGTTTTTTAGTCTCTAATAGGACAATTGACCAATTATTATTTTCTGGATATGAGACATAAAATAATTTCACTTCTTGTTATTCCATTATGAAAAGATTTTATTTTTCCCCCTCCAAGCTAAAATTCACCGTCACAAATCCCATTTCATAAACTTTCACTATACTCATATTTTCAATCCATTTTTAATGGAAATTATCAATTGAAATGGTGTATAATATAACGTTTATATCTATTCAATAACGAAAAAATATGACATATTTTCATAAATTAGATTTATATCCTTGGAACCAAATATGTGCATCACTTCTTCTACAAGAATAACACCACTATTTTCCATCATAATAATTCAACATTTTATTTTGTATAAAAAATATAACCATTGATTACAAAAACATTATAAGATCTTAAATTTTCATTTGTTCCCCTAATTATCCATTTAATTTGTTTGGAAATTGAATTTAGATTTTCACATAAATCCTTATCAATTTGATATCAGAATGATCCTATAAACTATTGATTATGTTTATTTGATATCCATCCTTCAGTCCTTAATGGATTCAAATCTATAATAATTTCTTTATGTTATTCAATGTAGGGATAAACATATTAAATATTATTTAAAATGTAAAGGTGGTCTTGATCCCATTCTATCAAGGTAATTATAACACCATCTCCTCTAAAAATACCTTCTTCCGTAAGGCGTCCTTTGTGATAAGAATTTTGGAGATAGATACTATCAATATATGATAGGTAATCGGTACGTAATTCAATAGCTTATTAAAAAATAGATCATTCAATAATAAATATTTCTAGATGACTTGAATTCTTTACATACCCTTTCAAAATCTTAATATACCATTCAATGGCGTACATCCATCTATAATGGACAGGACCACATAGTTGAACTTCTATAACCAAGTGAACCATCAGGTGGACTATTATATTAAATAATGATGGTGGTAAAAACATATCTAATTCACATAATATGACTACAACATCCTTACTCATGATTAGAAACTTCATTGGGTCTATAACTTTAATGTATATGGCTTTAAAAATTAAGTAGAGTCTGGTTAATTTATTCCAAACATATTGAGGCAAAATGAAATGAAAATAAACAAGTATAAAATCTTGCATTAGAACATTATAGTTGTGTGATTTTAGTCCTTGTAACTTCAAATTAGTCATTAACAAGATATTATTGATATTTTATTAATAAACTTGTGTGACTTTTATTCTATTAAGGAAAAGTAAAAAATTTATATTTTTTCTATCCACACGGTGTAATCTGCTAGAGGAATAAAATTCTGCTCTTTACCCTTCACCGGTGCCAACTATTACCTTATCTCCATGTCAATCATGTATAACCTAGACTTGATTCCATATTTTTATTTTCTAGAAACTTTTATAAACATTCTAATAACACAATCAAATACATTTTTTTCTACATTCATGACATCAATAAAATATATGACATACAAATAATTCCAATATGAAAATTAAAATAAAATTGGTCTCTTAAACCAACCTGATTTTTTAAGGTTTTTTTAAAATGTTTTACCAAAAATAGTTTGAATATATTTTACTTTATTGAACAATTGATCACCTGTTATTGGATATAGTGTTTTACCATGTTTGATATTCCCTTCTAATGTTGTCATCTTGTATCAGTATTTATTTCATCAAGGTAAAAAACATTGATGTCTCAAAAACATAGTATTTGAGGAATGTTTCAACCAAAATGAGTGTGTGTGTTTTTCACAGATGGGGTACCCCCAACATTCCTTTAATTCTATATAAAAATAAATTTCCATAAGAAGAGAAGTAATTTATCATCCCATAAAACATGGCCCCCTCTGTGAATTCTTCACTTTTATGAGCATCATACATTGTAACACATATATCACACATCAATTTCAGATATTTTATAAATGGATTCCAATATAAGTAAATATCATTATCAGGTTTATTTGGTTTATAGATAATAATAGACAACAAAACTTTTTTACACTTCATGCATAACTATAATGGAAAGCTATAATTTACCAATATGACAGGCCATGTACTATGAGTAATACATTTTACACCAAAAATATTATTCCATCTATAGATAACACAAGATGAAAGTTTCTCATCTCATTTCCA
Source organism: Viscum album (assembly GCA_963277665.1). Taxonomy (NCBI): domain Eukaryota; kingdom Viridiplantae; phylum Streptophyta; class Magnoliopsida; order Santalales; family Viscaceae; genus Viscum; species Viscum album. Next base: position 1,115,661,844 of record OY728147.1, read on the forward strand.
AATTCTAGATAATCGTAATAAATTTTTTTCCACTATGTATAATCTACAAGATAATGTAGGTTCACATCTTTAATTATTGTATCTACATGCCATGTCAATTGTGTCGTAGTTTTCTAACATCTATATTGTCTTCTAAACCATGTAATGATAGGAAAGTACCATACATATTTTTAAGGACTTGATTTGTTTTCCTTGTATCAATTTTCGCCAAACTTAGTATATTTTATGATTGATTCATGGTCCTTGAAAAAAAAATATGAAATCAATTGAACAATCATGTATTTTTTAAATATCATTCCCATTGAATGTAGCATTCTTTTAGCATCATATGTTCGACATGGTAGTTCATTTTCTTCTAGTATAATATCATTTAGGAGACCATGTAGTTTTGTAAAGTCATTTTCACTTCATCCTCTTCCAGCTTTCAAATTATATAACTTCAATACAGCTAATAATTTTTTGTATTTAGTAAAACCGATATACAATGGTCTCTTATCATAACTCTTTAACTTCTCAACCAACTTTGTACAATCAAAAAGGTCATCTTCATTTTCCATTATCATTTTTTCGAAGTAATCTCCATCATCATTTACACCGTTACTCATTTCAAATGATCCATAAGTTGTAGTATTATCCCAATCGATGTACACTGTAATGTCCCGGTTCCGGGTGCCGTCCAAAGGGGCCCCGTACCTGGTTGGACACATGGCCTCAAGTGAATTTCCCTAAATTCTAGAGGCTTCCAACTAGAAGTAAGGTCATTGGGTGTGATAGTGGGGAAAATATTACCTCATTGGAAGAGTATACACAATGGAATAACAAATAATAACAATAGCAGAAGCAGTAATACCAACAAAATAAGTTAACAGCATAAGACTGATAGTAATATAACAACTATAGAATATATAAATTTTACATGTCACATGTGTCCAGAAAATCAGCTAAACAAGTCACAATGTTGGAAATAAAATACTGAAACCAAGGTATAGAAATGCATTAAACTCCACCAGCATTGTAAGCCTCAGCCTGGACTCATGATTTCCACTCCAATAGCAATCAAGTACTTGATGAAGAAGGGTTCTTTCCTTTATCTATACTTGCAACCATATAATATATTTCGGTCCAAAAGAATGACCCAAAAAGGGTGTGAGACGAATCCTAGTAGAAAATCACCAAAATATATGTACCTAACTTTCAGTGAATATATATAGTAGGCAATATAAAAAATATAGTTGCAAACTAGGAAGTACTCAAAATTAAAAAATCACATAGTTTCAATTACATTAATTTAAATTTTTCAATTATACAAACCATTGGATAAATTAATCTCAGGATCTAGCCTAGGATCTATATCCCCCTGAGTAATAGTAACAATAGAAGTATCAAAATACCATCTAACCTATCATATAAGACTGATTCCAAGATTGTGATTTTTCTTTGAAACTCATCACATTTATTCAATCATTCATAAACAACCCTTTGGGAAAGATCTCATGGTCTAACCCCTTTGGTATAACATAACACTAACCATTTAAAAACGACCACCTAGGCTACTCTCATGGTCAATATCTCTGGGTCAATATGAAATCAATATATTATAAACAACCTTTGATTATCTCTCACAGTCAATGCCCCCTGGGTCAACATAGCATAAAATAATCATAAACGACATCTTGGGTAGATTTCATGGTCAATACCCCTGGGTCAAAGACTACACTAAGTCTCTCATGGTCCAACGTAACAAACATGGAAACCCCCATAGTTTTTCTGGTCCAAGGCTCTCACAGTCTATTTGAAGATTGGCGCACACATCATAATAAGGTAACACATGTAATCTATAACTACTACATGCCTAAAATTTAATAGAATAACACATGAAATAAAAATAATCAATCGAAATCCATCCTAAAAAACGTAAGGCATGGAAACAAGGTACCCTTCATAGGCAACCTAGGCCAAACATCTATAAACAGTCAAACTAGGGAAACACACCCATGGGGTGTCCCATAAAGAAGGAATATAATATTATGCATAAGAAATCACCCTTTATCAATAAAACAAACCATATTAGGTATTAAACATGGTCAAATTTAAAAATATACAATACCCAAAACATGGTTATTCGACACTTTAGGCATATATAGTCCAAACACAATTGAAAAAAGGCACAAACCACCTACCTTGATATCATATGATCAATACTCTTGAACTTTCTCCCTTGAATCGGCCTATAACAATGTAGATCTAAAAAAAGGGTAAAAAGAATCAACCCTTGATAACTCGTGAGAGATGAGAAATCAGGAAGAGACACTATAGGGGAAGAGATAACTCACCAGTGGGAATCCAACTCAACTGGAGGTGTCTCAATCGGAGCTCGGATGAAGAACTAGTAGGAGCTCAAAGCTCTTCAGGGTTTTTTCACTCTCTTGTATGAAACACAGGGAGAATAATGTTGTTCTGGATGTGAGATGTGACCCCAGACCTATTTATCAAATAAAAAAGAAAATTACACAGCATGTTCATTTAATGTACATGCTGGGTACTATCCTCAATTGTCCCCCGCTTTAGTCAGTCTTCCAAGTCACCTACATAGCCATTTAGTTGACCGTTACACAGCTATTACGCGGCTAAATATGGAAACTGGGTACATGGAGTGTAATCAAAAGAACATAGCATGTACTTAGAGAATTTATATTTCTTAATTTTTCATCAAAAAGAGAACGAAATAAAGATCCATACCTGAAAAAGAAGATCTGGGATTTTAAAAACTTCCCCCCTTAAATAAATTCTCCCCTGAGTTTCCCTTCCAAGGGTGGTGAAGAAGAAGATTTAGACAACTCTAGCCACTAGGATCATACGTCGGCCTCCCACTCCTAAGTCTTATACTGTACTCGCTCGTACTTCCATAGAACCCATTCCAGAGGAAGAAACCTACCATATAGAACCTTCATACTACGATCCACAATCTGAATAGAGTGCTCCTCTAAAAATGTATCCACCTCCAACTCAACCTCCTCGGGTTGGAAAACATGATATGTGTCTGAAAAGTAACGATGTATCTAAGAAACATGAAATATTTCATACATAGCCCAGTACCTCTGAGGTAACTAAAATTGATAGGCAACTGGCCTGACTCTCCCCAAAACCTTAAATGGTCCAACGTATCTTGGTGAAAGATTCCCCTATCTCCTAATCCTATTGTGTCCAACCTCGGTGTGACACGTAAGAAATATTGATCTCTGACCTCGAACTCTTGAGGTCATCTCCGTCGATTAGAATAATATTTTTTCCAAGATTGTGCTATATCCATCCTCTTTCAAATCAACTCCACCTACACAGTGGTCTCCTGGACAAGACGAGGTCCCAGTATAGCTTCCTCTCCTACCTCCAGCCTACATAGGGGTGATCGAAATGGAGTATCCTACAATGCCTCATATGGTGTCATATGAATTGTCACATGAAAACTATTATTTTAGGAAACCACCATTAGGGCTATGTGTCTCTCCCAAGATCCCCTAAAAACTAGGATGCATGCTCGAATAATTTCCTCTAAAACCTGAATCATACGCTCAGACTGGCCATCTGTCTGGGGATGGTATGTTTTACTCAGAAGTACTTATGTACCCAAATCCCTATTTAGTCCTTCCTAGACATGAGAATTAAACTGGGATTCCCTGTCTAAAATGATAGAGTGCATAACCCCATGAAAGTGTACAATATCTCGGATGTACAAACTTCCAAGATCATAAAAACTGAAGGGTTCTTTAATTGGTAAGAAGTGTGAATCCATTTTGAGTATGTCGATAATATCCCAAACCACATCACTCCCTCAACGAGACCTCGGAAAAGTCATCATGAAATCCATTGTGACATCATTCCACTTAGACTCGGGAATGGGTAACTACTGTAAAATCCCTGCTGGCCACTGATGCTCTGCCTTCACCTACTGATAGGTGGAACATCTCAAAACAAAAACATCTACATCTCTCTTCATACATGGCCACCAAAAATAACGGTGTAGATCTCAATACATCTTTGTAACACCAGGATGAACTACCCAAATTAACGAATGAAAAACTCACAATAACTCCTTGCGTATATCTACTGACACCCATACAAGCCCATGGAAATGCAAAACCTCATCCTAGACTATGGTTCATCTAGGAGTAAGGTCCTCTCCTAACACACTCTCCCTTAAGACTAGGCCTTCGGAATTTGAGAGCTTCCTCTTTCACACTCGGTCCAGTGGAGTATATGTAACAACTATAGAAGAAAGAAATATATTTCTTTGTATTCCGTGCACTTCCAAATGCATCTCATAAAATAGATACATAAGCTACCACTCACTACGGGCCTCTTGAATTAACTGTTTCTGAGTCCTCTTGTTCAACACATCATCCATTGTGTTGCCTTTCACAAGCGTGTAGGAAAGAACAAAGTCAAAATACTAAAGGTACTCGACCCACCTTCGATGTCTCAAATTCAGATTACACTGAGTAAATATATACTTGAGTCTTTTTTGGTTAGTGTATACCACAAAATTCTCTCTAAAAAGATAATGTCTCCAACAGTGTAAAGCATGAACTACTATAGATAACTCAAGATTGGGTGTTGGGTAGTTCCTCTCATGTGGCATCAACTACTAAGACCTTTACACAATGACCCCATCCACTTACATAAGCACTGCTCTCATCCTGATACCTGGTGCATCATAGTAAATGGTGTAATTCTTGTCAGGTTTTGGGAAAATCAGTATCGATGCTGAATTCAATCTCCCTTTCAGCTCCTGAACGGCTGTATCGCAGGAATATGTCCACAAGTACTTTGCACCCTTTTTATTCAGGCTCATCTGTGGTGAAGATAAGTGTGAAAAGTCATGTATGAAGCATCTGTAGTAACCATCTGGCCCTATAAATCTCTTTACCTCAAATAAGTTCTTTGGATTCTCTTAGGAAACTACTTATCTCACTTTATTTGGGTCTACTGATACTTATTTCTCTGAGATATCATGACCCAAGAAGTGAATCTGGTCCATCCAAAAGTGGAATTTTGAGAGATTATAATATAACTGATTCTCTCTCAGTGTACTTAAAACAATCTGAATATGGGTGGCATGTTCATTTCGGGTGTGAGAGTACACTGAGATATCATCCAAGAAGACTACCACGAAAGAATCCATGTTAGGATGGAACACTCGATTCATGAGATCCATGAAAACTATTTGCACATTCTTGAGACCGAACGACATAAAAAAATACTCATATAGACCATACCTACTTTTAAAGGATTTAAGAGGTATATATGATGGTCTAATGTGCAACTAATGATAACTGGATCCCAGGTTAATCTTAGAGAACACCCGGGTCCCATGAAGTAGATCAAAGATATCATTAATACTAGTAACGGGATATAGGTTCTTGACTATCAACTAGATTAGATTCTGATAATCCACAAAAATTCTAAGGGTATTTCCCTCCTTCTTCTCAAAAAAGGACATAAAAACCCCAAGGAGAAGTACTGGGTCGGATGAAACTTGTTTCCTGCAACTCTTATTACTGCTTCTTAAGATCACGAAACTCTGTTTTATCCATCCTATAAGAAGGAATGGACACTGGTGCCACTCATGGAATAGGGTAAATATAGAAATATACCTCTCTCTTAGAAGGTAAACCTAAAAAGTCCACTTGAAAAACATCTCTAAAATGTTCCACCACAGGAGGAAATTCCATCTGTGAAGTCCCTTGGTCATCCGGATATAAACTATCAATCTAATATATAATTCCTCTCAACCCATGATGCTCGGGTCCAGCTCAGCTCTCCTAGAAATCCCATTCACCCTTGTGTAGAAAAGATCCACCCTCTAGTGATGTGAAACTCACCCTACAATGATAGCAGTCAACAAAGGCCTGAAAGGAGACCAACTAGTCCATTCTGAGAATGACATTGAATTCTTTCATATCTAAGACATAGAGTTCCTAGGAGAAGTGACACCCACCAACCTCAAGAGGTCACTCCTTGCACGGATGTGCACTAGTTGTCATAATCCCCAACTAAGTGTCTAGGATTATAATATCCTCATAAGTAAAGATACAAATCCTAAGGATCTTTATAATTGCAACAAATATAAAACAATGGGAATCCCCTATATAAAAAATAATAGAAGCTAAAAATGAGGAAACTAGAATCATAACTCTAACTATAGAGGGCATGGGATCCTGCTCTTATTGGGTCTTCTCCACTATAAAATTCCGTCTTGTACCACAGCCCTGCAACCCTTCCTGACTACCCAGAGATGATCCAACATGCTGTCATTGAAATCTTGTCATCTGGATACCCCATCCATGACCACCTCCTCAGCTTTAACGGACTAAAGAACTTCATTTTACTGTCTAAGGAGAAACAAGTGATTCTAATCTTGAATTTGGAGTCTTAATAGATCCCCTCTCACTATCTGCTGGTGAGAAAAATCGAGAAAAACACAGAAGATGGCTCGTCTTGCTTAAATATTGGCACTCATCTGGGTCTCTCGGGCACTGAGGCTCATGTTCCCACTCTTCCCACACTAGTATCACCTCACATGGATACCTATAGATACATCCCTTCTACTAGAATCATTGTGTGAAGTCTCCCTGTGGTGCTTCCTATTTTCAAACGAAGGAGTGAAGCCCTAGATGTTGAACCGCCCTAGATCGTAGCTCCCAACTTCTTCATATTGTGATTGGTAAATATCACTTAGTTCACTATATCCATCACTGAAGTCAGCCTAAAAACATTAAAATGTGATCAGATGTCATACCTAAGACCATCCTAAAATCACCTAGCCAAAGATAACTCGTCACCTCCTGAAACAGGTGCAAAGTGATGAAGCTCTGTAAAATGAGAAGAGTAATCCAATACTAAAAAAGTACCCTGGTCCAAATTCATAAACTCCTAGGCTTGGTCGTCCCTCAATGTATCGGGGTAAAAGTAGTCATAGAAGGTCCTCCAAAACACTTCCCAATCCATATCCTATTGATGTCCTTCCTGTGAGACAGCATCCCACAATATATTGGCAGAATCACATAGAATATACATTGTGAGTTTCACCCTCCTCTTCAGAAGAGTCTCGAGATTCTCAGAGATAGATATCATGACCTCCAACCATGACTCAAAAGCCTGTGGTCCTCCATCCCCTAAAAAATTGGGAGGATTCTACTTCTAGAACACCCTCATAAACTCTTCTATAGTCGTAGAAGGATGGGGTGCTCCCTAGAAATTCTGCATCATCCTCATAAATCATTCACAGAACATTGCATCAGCACCTGTGTCTTGTATAACAGCTGGTTCCAAGATAGGAATGAAGGGAGGATCCACTGGTAGTCCTTGATCTACCATTTCCAGTGTCTGATCATCACCCTGTACTTGGCATACAACTAGAGTATGTCTTGGTGGCATGCCCCTTCATGGTCAAGAGAACACCTCATTTAAAGGTTATCAATGACAGAAACATAAAATAGCATGAGTGTAACTGGAGAAATAAAGCATTTAGGATTTACAAAATAGGGTTACATAGTGTGTATAAACTCTACATGGTGTGTTCTCTTAAGATTTTAACCTGGATTGTTTCTCTGCCAATCTTGGTTATGTAACAACCTTATACACAACATGTTCTTCCTGACACATGGTGTGTACTTGAATTTCCCCTCCTTCCCATGTACTTATACACCGATAAAACAATATGTTTCTCTCTCGTGTAACACTACACGGTTTGTTCACCCCTGACATGGTGTGTACCACATAAGTCTTATCTACCTGTGTCGTTGGTCACACAGTTGGATACATGGTTGATAACTACATGGCGTGTATAAATGAGACACAATGTGTAAAACCTATGTTCCATCCACCCGTTCTGTTGGTCACACGTCTGGATACACGGTTCTCCACAACAAGGCATGTACAATCTAGACACAGTGTGTTCTACAAAAATTTTCCAAACCCCATGTATTTTTCCACACATTCAGTCACACGGTCAGGCACTACTAATTTTTTGCATATAGTACATGATGTTTACTTAAGAAAATTTATTTCTTCCGAAATAGAAGAACACATGGAATGTGTTCATAACATCACACACCGTGCCATCTGTCTTTCTAGAAAGTAAGCCTCTAAACCCTTAAAAATGTAAAATATTTCCAGGTCATGAAAAATTCTGACTCGTGGAAGTCCATACTCCCCACTAATCAATGTTTGGAATCTGTCTTCACATCATTACTTGAAAAAATTCAATTAAAGTTCAGACATGATCCACCAAATTCTGATTCAAGAGGGGCCATAACACCTCAGAGACAAAAGTTTGGCATCCATCCAAATGAAACTTTACATATTCCAATAACCTATCAAAATATCAGGTATTCTATAACGACATCTATCATAACATCATGCATATCTAGCACAATGTCTATCACAACAACATGAAATTAGTAATGCACCCTAAATGGCATGACAAGAATGCATGACATGTGATCCCTAGAAGGTGCCTATATGATGTATGAGATGGAATACCCTCATCTCATTAGGTCATAACAAAAATATAACCACAATGATATCAATAATAATATCACAAAATAAGTGAGTCACCCAATTGTGAAACCAAATCAACTGTAATAATTGAAAAACCCAAAAAATTGCAATATTCGAAGAAAATTGTCTTTTCCATGTACATGGGTTAGCTACTCCAAAGCATAGCTTATTACTAACTAACTATTCCTTCTTATCCCTATTTATAGACTCCAAATAGTAAGGCAATGAAGAAAAGAACTCCTCTTATACCACTTTTTAACATCCTGGTTTTGGGTGCCGCTAAAAGGTACCTCGTACCCTTTTGGCCACATGGCCTCAAGCGAATTTCCCTAAGCACCAGAGGATACCGACTAACAGCGAGGGTCTTGGGTGTGATAGTGGGAAAACTATGCCCTCATTGGCAGAGTATACATAGTGGAATAACAAATAGTAACAATAGTGAAAGCAGTAATACCAAAAAAAGAAGTAAACAGCAGAAGATGGATAGTAAAATAACAATTTAAGCATGTATAAATGATGGATGTCACATGTGTCTAGGAAAGTATCCAAAAAAGTCATAATGAAGGAAATATAATACTAAAACCAAAGTATAGAAAATAGTAAACTCCAACAGTATCACAAGCCTCATCTTGGTCCAATGCTCTCCAACTCCAACAACAATCAAGTACCTAATGAAGAAGGGCGCTTTCCCTTAACTATACCTACAACCATATAATCTGTTTGGGTCCAAAAGAATGACCCAAATAGGTTTTGAGAAGAATACCAGTAGGAAACCACCAAAATATCTCTGCCTAACTATTAGTGAACATATATAGTAGGAAATATGAAAAATGAAGCAATAAAATAGGAAGTACTCAAAAGCAAACAATCCTACAGTTTCAATTACATTCATTTACATTTTTCAATTATTCAAACCATTGGATAAAGTAATATTAGGATCTATCCTATTCTCTATATACCCCTGAGTAATAGTAACAACAGAAGTCTTAGAAAACCATCTAACCAATCAAGTAAGACTAAGTACAAGCTTGTGCTTTGGCTTGGAAACTCGTCATATTCATTAAATCATTCATAAACAACCCTCTGGAAAATATCTCATAGTCTAATGCCTTTGGTTTAACATAGCTCTGATCATTTACAAATGACCACCTAGACAGCTCTCACGGTCAATACCCCTGAGTCAACATGGAATTAATAAATTATAAACGACCTTCAGGTAGCCCTCACGGTCAATACCCCTTGGGTCAACATAGAATAAAATAATAATAAATGAACTCTTGGGTAGCTCTAATGGTCAATACCCCAAGGTCAATGCCTACACCAAGTCTCTCATGGTCTATTTTAATAAACATGGAAACTCCCACAGTTTTCCAAGTCTAAGGCTCTCACGGTCCATTGGAAGATTAGAACTCACATCATTACAAGGAAACACATGTAATATATAACTACTACATGGATAACATTCCCAAGTATAACACATGAAATTCATAAAATCAATCAAACTCCATCCTAAACAACTCAAGGCATAGAAAAAAGGTATTCCTCATAGGAAATGTAGGCCATAGGGCCAAAAACAATCATATTAGGAAAATTCACCCCTAGGGTTCCTCATAAATAAGAAATCTAATATTTTGAAAAATCAATCACACTTTCGCAATCAAAAAAACCATATTAGGTATTAAACCTGGTAAATTCCAAAATACGCAATACCCCAATCATGGGTATTCGTCACTTTAAGCATATATAGTCCAATGACAATTGACGAAAGGCACAAACAACCTACCTTGATGTCTTACAATCGACAATCTTAAACATAATCCCTTGAATTGTCCTAGAATGACGTAGATCTGTAAAAAGGGTAAAAACGATCAACCCTTAAAAATTCAAGAGAGATGTGAATCTGAAATAGAGGCTCAAGGGAAAGAGATAAATCACCTATGAGAATCCAATGCAACCTACAACGTCTCAATTGGGTCTCAAATTGAGAACCAGGAGGAGATCAAAGTTCTTTGTTGTTTTTTCACTCTCTTGTTTGAAACATGGGGAGAAGAAGGGTGTTCTATATGTGAGATGCGACTGTGCGCTGACTTCTTAAATTAAAAAGAAAAGTATACAACGTGTTCATTTAATGTACATGTTGTGTACTAGCCTCAATTGGCCCCCACTTTAGGCAGTCTACCGGGTAACCTACATAGCCATGTACTCAGCCGTTACATGACCAGTACATAGCTAAACGCGGAAACTGGGTACATAGAATGTACTCAAAATTACATGACGTGTACTTAAAAAATTTACATTTCTTCCTTTTTCTACAAAAATAGACTGAAATAAAGACCCATACCTAAAAATAAGATCTAGGTTCTTATATACACATTAATTTTTTACCCATTTTAGTCCTAAATTTATTGATATGATCTATTATGTGACAAATCAAATGTTTTTCCCACTCTTCTGGACAAATTTTACTTGAATAACAACAATGTAAATATGGGAAAAGGATTTGAGAAGGGTTGTATACATGCTCTATTGCAAACTTGATGAAATATTTAACTCCATATTCATAATATTTTGTCAAATGATTAGTGTGTATCCATTTTTTATTCATATTCATCCTATTGGGTTCATAAAATATTAATTTTTTATAATACATAAATAAATAAACATTAGATATTCATTATCAAAGGTTAATGTTATTAATAATTCTAATAAAGGAAACCCAACATTTGATTTATTAAAATTATTTCAAAATGATTTGAAGAAAATAGGTAATTAAATTTAAGAAAAGAATTACTCCACCATAGTAGGTGTTCTCCTATGAATTAGTTAAAAGGTGAAAGTTATACACAACTTTCATCCTCATCAACTCATCTCTTGAACATTTATCATGTATTATTTTGACACACATCCTCTATATCTTATGGATATGAACCTATGTTGCATGAAATACTCTAAGAAGTATCCATAAATGAGATTAATACTTATTATATTAGTACAAGAAACATAAAAGAGATGGGGATGAGTCTCAGGAAACAAATTTCAATAATAATAATTCAGGATATGAAGCTTATGAGGATGGCATTTGTACTATGTTTTGTTCTTTAAAATGGGTAATGTCTCCCATTTGTGATAATTACACCATTGGAACTAGTTATTAATGTGTGTCCTTTGAATGTGATATTTTTGGTGCATAAACATTCTTTTATATGATTCAAGGGGTCTTAGTGGGTACATGTTATGATATATGAATCTTTGGGCCTCTATGAATTCAATATTTAAAGGAGAAATCCCACTTTTAATATTTTCAATCCTCTAACTAAGGCTAGTCCTACCTCAATTAAAATGAGCAATAAATTCTTTCCTAAATCCCCTAAACAAATGAAAATATAATATAGGCAATTAATGAGTAATAAAATCTCATTCAATAAACTATAATATATACAAATGTATTAAAGAATCATTTTAATAAATAAAGAGTTGCCTCATAAACATGGATGGTAATCAGAGATTCCTTGGGGTGAAACCAATACATTTAGAACTAATATGATGAATACCTAAAAATAAATTCTAATAATTATTCCAATATATATATAATTTGATAACCTCCATTCCATTTTTTGGAACAAGTGATATAACAAGCTAAGGAATTATTACATTTAATATAAATGGTATATCATATATTTGAAAACATATAAAATTTATAATTAAATTAAAATTTGATAAGTAATGGAAAAAATAATTTTAGGAAAATAATATACCTAATAATGATAAAGGTTTTAAATATCTCATAATTCTTAGCTGGTAAATTGAATCAAGAATTACGTCTTGGCGTGTTGAAAAAAGAATTGTTTTCAAGGAGACGAATAGTAGTGTTTATAATAAAATTTCATTTTCATGCTCATTATGGGTTATATGTTGATTTTGGGAACTAAGTATAAAATTTTATTCATAATGAGATAAATAATAGTAATTATGGAAGATGGGACATAATCCCATCTAGTTTCCAATGGTCAGTCCATGCATGACTAGCCTCCAATACCTATTCTCTAATGTGAACATCTTCATAACCCTTCAGATATATGAAAGACAATCATTAATGGTAATATTCTACTTGATATTTGTATGGAATTAATCAATTAAACCCAAGTATGAGTTCTAAAAAATCATTTCAATCATAAAGAATTCTGAGAGAACATAGAGATATCGAAAACCTGGAATTTTTTTGAGCCTTCAATTTTTTTTACCCTTGAATTGTTCAAGCCTTGGATTTGATCCTTGGAATTGTTTTAACCATGATTTTTTCCTTGATTCGAGATTCGATTCATCAAGGAGGAGCACTGGTAGAGGGTGGCTTCTGCATAAAGCTTCAAATATCGCGAAGAGTTCGTGACTAGTTAGTATTTTTTAAATAAATCATGACACTTTTATCAGGGATTCCAAAAAAATTGCTGATAAAGATCTCTTTTATCAGTGCTAAATTAATTAGCACTGATAAAATTTATCTTTATCAATGCTAATGTTTTAGAGCCAATAAAGGTGGATTTTATCAGTTTTTTTAGCACAAATAATATTTTATCTTTATCAGTGCTAAAAAAGAGCTGATAAAGATGTCTTTTATCTGTGGTAATTAATTTAGCACGAATAAAGGATTTATAATTATAATTATAAATAAAAAATGTAAATATATTTTTATAATTATATATATTTTGAATATATATATATATATTGTAAATATATTCTCTATTTAAATAAGTTTATTATAATTTTTATAACTATTTAAATATATATAATTATTCATTTATAATTATATAAATAGTCTAAAAAACATAATTTATTTATTTATAATTTTAAATATATAAATATATAAATATAGTAAATATACATTTATAAATATATTTATTTATAAATATTTTTTTACAAATATATTTTTAACATTATTAATGAACATTTAATCTTAAGTGCATACATATTAAAATGAGTGAAATAAAATAATTAAAAATGAATACACTTTAATAATATTTAAAAATGGATAAGTTTTATTAATTAAATATAAAATATTTAAAAAATATGGATATATGTTGAAATATAGATGAATGTATATTGAAAATATTAAAAAATAGTAAATATATATATATAATAAATAATAGAAATTGATTAAATTCCCAAAAAAATAAATAAATAAGACATATTAGAAATGGATCAGTACCAAACTGTAATAAAATTAAAAATAAAGAATTTTTTTTACCAAACTTAAAGACATGGTATATTAAATGCATCATGTTATAATGAAATTCTAAAATGAATAATAAATTTGAATAAATTACATAAATATTAGGTGTTGGGTTTTTCTATATAAGATTTTGTTAATTACATAAATATTTGTGTGTGGGCATTTTATATAAAAATAAATTAATTGTCTATATGTGAAATAAATATAACTCATGTTTTATCTATTTTAAATTGATAAATCAAACAACATTCAATTATGTTCATTACTCGATGCAATTAGTCAGTATTTTTAATTCATATTATTTTTTAATTATAAACCATTATTCACTAAATATATGACTATTTAATATAAAGTATAAATATATTTTATAATATAAATATTATTTATATAAATTCATATATATATATATATATATTTAATATATATTATTTATTAATATTATCAATAATTCTTTAATTAATAAATTTTTTAATGTTTTTATCAATTTACTTATTTTATTTTTTTATTTTTTTAGTTTTCATTTTACATGTATCTATATATTTAATATATACTATTTATCAATATTTATAATTTATATATAGTATAATCAATTTATTTATTTTTATCAATAATTATTTAATTAATAAAAAATTTAGTATTTTTTTAATAAACGCATTTTTATGTTTATTTTTATTTTTATTTAACTATTTCATTTTATTCAGACCGTTATTGGTGCTAAAAAATCACTGATAAAGGATCTATTTATGAATGATCAAAATAAAGTGTTGATAGAGGGTACCCTTTATCAGGGCTAAAAATAAAGCACTGATAAAGGATCTATTTATCAATGAACAAAATAAAGTGTTGATAGAGGGTACCCTTTATCAAGGCAAAAAATAAATCACTGATAAAGGTCACCCTTTATCAATGCTAGAAAAAACGCTAATAAAAGGTACCCTTTATCAATGCTTATTTTAGCACTGATAAAGGTAACTTTTATCAGTGCATTTTGTTAATGCTGATAAAGGTTAGTGATGTTAAAGACCTATTTTATAGTAGTGTATGGTCATGATTGTGATTATCTATACTCACAACTTTATGTGTTACCATGATTACGATTAGCTATGTGTGGACGTGATTGTGGTTTGTGATGTGCACAAGGATATTATATTCTATTATTGTGTTTATTATAAATTTCCAATTCATTCCCCATGGATCATGATTATTTTCCAATGTTTCCACTTTCTTATTCCATGTTATGTATTATACTTTCATGATGATACTTTTGAGGTTATATGTCCTTTTATCCTACCTTGTGGACAACTCTTATGATTTGATGTTCTTTTTTATCTAGTATTTCTCTCCCATGTTCATGTTGTACAACATTATTATGATCTAATCATCTATGTATTATTGATATTATTTTCCCTTACTGATTATTTGAGCTCACTCCTTATTACTTCCCATTTCCCAAAGAAACTATATGTAGGAATATTTCTCGAAGGAAATCTTGTGTATAAAATTTTGTGAGATATGTTAAAGCAATAATTTGTAATAATACATCTATCTAGCTAATATATGAAGACATAAAACCTTTGTAATTTGGTATTGTTTGTCTATTTTTGAGATGTAATGTTTAAATTATGGAAATGATGTAAAATATATGCATGTTATTCTCAAATCATCTCAACTAATAAATGGAAAGTAATAACCAAAAAAGGTAGATTGTTAAAGTATACAACAAATTTTCACAACATCAGAGAAAAGGAACATTAAAATATGTTATCAATAAAAATGAATCATCTTAAAATTTTCATTCAATGAAAAATCAACTTCCCAAAATTCACTAGAAACAAAACATTATATTTCTATAAATAATGCGTGTATGAGAATGCATTTCAACTGAAATATTTATCCATGTTAGTAGTCACATATAACCAACTGAAGAAAAAAACATATTGGTTTTCCCCATCATCCAACATCATCCCACAATGAGATGACCACTTAAATTAAACTTTTAAAATTAATTTCTCAAAATAAAAGGTAATGATACGTATATTATATAATCGAATATTTCTAAACCTCGACTACTAAATTTAAACCTCATTCAAGTCAATATCAACTTCATTCTATGTTAAACATATCATAATATATGGATAACTAATATCCTCACATTAGATGGTATCCAATTATAATATAATATAGAATAAATGGAAAAATAAATCAACCCTCAACTACTAGGGCATCGTCACTAGTACTTAAAAGTTAAAAGACACAAGCATTACAATAACATTTATCACTCATATCCTAGAGTCCAAAGGATGACTTAATGACCCTAATGAAACTCATTACTCAACACTATTCACTAGAAATAATGAAAAAATATAACTAATATAATTACACATAACATCTTATAAACTATTTAATCATTAAAATTCAAAATGTATAATCAAAATATTTAGAACATCATTGTCTTAGAGTGTGACACTTACTCGATACTTACTCATAAAGTTTTATAATTCTTCAATGAAAAAAAGAGTATCATTATCCTCAACTTTTATAGGAAACCACATTTTATTTCATTATAAGAATATTTAAACCTTCCAAAACTCATCATTAAAATATTTCAAATAATTTATAACACAAATCAACAATCAATAGAGATCAACGTAATCTCGCAATCTTAATTTATTGAAAAATTTTAGACCAAACATAACTATATAATATATTATGATAATTTATCCTACTATTTTATTAAACATAACACTAATTGTAATTCCATAACATTACAAAAATTATTCAAGATCAAATATGATTACTTTTAAAATGTTACTTAAAATATTCACCCTCTCTTATAGATCTCACTTCAATGGAAAGTTCTATGAAGGATAAGAAATATCATACACTTTTTTAATGGAACCAATAAACAAATCTTGATAGTAAAATGGGTAAGTGATCTATTTAACCAATATTTATTTAAGTAAAATTTACAAAATATCTTTATTCCATAAATATATGATTAACAAAAAATTATGGAAAATAACCTTGACTATTTCAACACTACTTTTATATCTCACATAAAAACTACTCATTGCATGGTATATTAATCAAGTTAATAAAAATATTTACTCAAACTTTGTTAAAATATATTAATTCATGATTTAACTCATTGTAAAATCCCATTATACCTATTTTTTAACCAATTTAGTTTTTCTTATCATCATATGATAATAACTCAAGGTTGTCAATATATTTACATAATGAAATGGATGATTTC
Organism: Viscum album; assembly: GCA_963277665.1. NCBI lineage: Eukaryota > Viridiplantae > Streptophyta > Magnoliopsida > Santalales > Viscaceae > Viscum > Viscum album. The sequence goes on from OY728147.1 coordinate 1,115,678,886, forward strand.
TCCATTATTTTCATAATCATTAATCTTTACTGTTTAAGGTGATTATATCAATTTATTCAACATTCACCTTAAATAAAAATATCAACCTCATCATCATATAAAATTTTCATCACACTATTATCAAATTCCCATGGATACACTGCTATTTCATCCACTCTATCCCCACACAAAATAAAATAATATTATCTTTGGTCAGTTAGTATTTCATCAATTACCAAAATATGTCTTCATTAAGTAATTATAACTTTACTATGAAAGATATAATAAATTATATTTCATATATGAAAAGTATAAATCTACCTCCTTTAACCATTGTACAAAATAATTAACAATTTCTTGGGGACCTTTACTAACAGAATTAAGTGGATGGTTCTGTATATGCATAGATCACCATGATTGGTCTATTACAAACCTTAAAATTATATATTAAAAATCAAAGATACACTAATTTGATTAATATAAACCCAAATTACAACAACCTAAATCAACCATTACTTTATCCCAATGGACTTAATATTAAAATACAATAAAAAAGAAGCTATTAATCTAACTCGATATTTGTTTAGAATAAGATCCTAGGTCTTGGACTCTAATGTTACAATCAAGTTAAAAATTATTGACATAAAAAATTTAATACATTAATCATACCAACATTGTGGCACCATGATATTTTATGAAATATTTTTTTATTAAATTTAATTCCATAGATGGTTTTCACTACGCAAAACACTGAGTTCTAACTGTCATGACCCGTCCCCCGAGGCCCATGCCGTGACTACCCTAAGCCCACCTTCCATAGGCCAGGGGTGGGTGACTAGCACCAAAGGCGTAATCCCTGAAAATAGGAAGGCATTGCATTTTAACCTATAAACGCACAGAATAGAGCATACAGCTGGATAAAAAACACTAGGTAAACAGTATAAAAAAAAGAGTGCTGAAAAGTAAAAGGGGCTGGAAATACAATCCCAACTATAATGTACAAGGAACTGGAAGTACAAGTACAACTGAAGAAAGTAAAAACAGTTGTTGGGTCCTCCTCCAGGATTCCTACCTAAAGGGTAGGTACAGATAGCCTCATCAGCACCCCATGTCTGTCAGTATCCTCCATGTACGGACTCGTCATAAGGTCCACATCTGGGTATCATCCAGTCCTGGTACTCATAGCCTCAATTAGTACTATCTGTCATCTGCATCCAACACAACAAGGTGCGGGAATATCCCATGTAGGGTGAGTATAAAGATACTCAGTATGGACCCCGAGACCCTCAAGGTCTCACAAATCCACCAAGGATAAACCACAAAGTAAGGAATCAACAGATAACCCTACTTAGGTATATTCCCATACATATACCTAAGTTATTAAGTAATTCGTCTCAAACATGAGGAAAACACAAAAGTACTGACTCAGCTCAACCAGAATTTTATTTTAGGGGCAGTATCAAGTAACATACCCAACACATTATCGAAACCTTGGCTGCTGGATAACTCCTCCTCTATCTAGTACAGCGGACATTTCGTGACACCAAGAGCACTTCCCAATAACCTTGGACTGCTGAGGTACTCCTCCTGTTGAGTACCATGGGTCTGCTGCATCACACAGAGGCGCTCCCCACCGTGGGTCTACCGCCACAACCAGGCACTCCCCCTCATAGCATGCTGAGGTACTCCTCCTGTCGAGTACTGTGGGTCTTCCGCCACAACAAGGAGCTCCTCCATCAGGGTTCTGCTGCCACAACCAGACTCTCCTTACTGGGCTAGTAGAGTTACTCTGAGTCAAATGGTCAGTAGTCATGAGGTTTTATCCAGCTACTAGGTCTTCGTACTCTGCTCACTTGTCTCCAAGAGGTTCTGCTCCACAAGCTATTGGTCGATACTCCAACTGTCACGAAGTCCCACGAAGAAGTATCTCAATGGTCCGCCATGTCATAGGGGTCTCAACGCAATAGACGGTGCATCAATCAGACGCTCGGTCCGTGAGTTATTAGCCTTTTAGTCACGGGGGCCTGGTGGGATTTGTGCACAATCTGACCTAACCATTTATCAACTATACCCCAAACTCTAGTGGGGTATACTCAAAGGTACCTTCATGCTCCAAGATTACCAGCACCACTGACGGTTCTTCAAACAGATGTATGGTGCCAAAGATATGGCCAAAAGAAAGTAAAGCATTGTAGTGGGCCTGGGTTCAGTCCGACCCGGTCAGACCGACCGGCCCGACCCATTGGGTAGGCCAGCCCGTTACGTTTGGCCCGACCTGATGGGCCTCGCCTAGCTAGCCGCGAGGGTGCTGACAGGTCACAAGGGCGTGGACCGGCTGCAGGTCGGTGCAAGGGCGATTCGGCCCGGAGGGTGCCGCGATGGGGGCAGCTCGGCCCGGAGTGTGCCTTGAGGGCGGTTCGGCCCAGAGGGAACCGTGAGGGGGAAGCTCGGGACAGAGGGGACCACAAGGGTGGTTCTCCCCGAAGGGCCCTGCGAGGGGGTGCAGATATGGGCAGCTCAGGAGTTCAGTAGGCTGGTTCATCTAACGACAACACGTGGAGCTCGGGGCGCGCGGACGACGGAGCTGCGGGGCATGCAGATAGCAGAGCCGCGAGGTGCATGGGGCCTACATAGGCTGTGGGTGGCTTGGCTGGGGGCAGCCGTGAGGGTGTGGTGGTGCCTTGGAGTGATGTTTTGCATCGTTTCCTTTGTCGCAGTCGGCGGTGGTGCGAGCCGCCATTCTTGTGCTCCTCTACGTAGGTTTTCATCCTTCTCCATCACAAAGAACACCAAATTAGATTCTCGGATGGGTCGGGCCATGTTAGATTGGCCCGCACCCTCCGTGTTTATAGTGGTAGCAAGCAGATCTACTTTAATCATGATCCTATAATGAGGATAATAATTGAAAAGATTCAAGAATTTGATAATAACCCCCTACCTTGTTTGGTGTTCATCGACATTGGCACGAGATGGTGGAAGTTGATTTGTTGTAGACGAATATGTCCTACATCAAAGGTGGTTCTGAGGAAGAAGTTATTAGTCTAGGTCATTCTTTTTAGTCGAAGGAATTCTTCGTCGGCATTCCTCGTCGGCGTTCTTCGTCAGTGGAGCGTTCTTTGTTGGGAGCTTTCTCCCAAGTTCCTCCTCTCCCCAATCCTCCTTTTCTAACCAAATGAAATGGAAGCCAAAGATAATAGATAAAAATATCTTATTAATTCGTTGGCACCAATTTCAAATTGTCCTAATTAAACACCTAGTTGGAAAGATTAATTAGGGTGGATTGGTAGAATTAAATTAAGGGAGGTGGTGCCACCATTAATGGTAGAGGAGGTCAAAAGGCTCTCCCTCATTTATGATAGATTTAAAAGGTTTTCCTCTCCCACCATTATTAGGGGGGTCAAGTGGTCCTTACTCCCAAATTCAAATTGGGAGGTTTTGAATTCTCGGGTGGTCCCCACCACAATTAATCATGAAGAGGAGGTTTAGGCCTTAGGTGGTCCCCACCACCATAACCTCTCATGGGAGGATAAGGTGTGGTGGTCCCCACCTAAAACATCCACATGGGTGGTTATAAAAGATAAAATAAAATAAAACATGGGTTTATTTTATTTTATTATTTCCACGAAAAACCCAAAAATTAACTTTCACCCTCGACCAACTGTCGTTGAGATGAAAGTCTTCTTAAGAGAATACCGGCGCAGCGAGTTCAATTGTGCCCTTGCATTTCAATTCCGAGCACCGGTTAAAAAGTTATAAAAACCTGCTTGAACATTCACTGAACGTACCAGAACAAAACTTCAAAAATTGATTCTAGGCACACTGGGCCTCAGAATAACGCGTCGTCAATTTTTGCAGACTTGTAAAATTCCCATTTAATTAAAAAAATTACATGGAAATTCTGGGTCTTTAAATTCTCCTCACCTCTGGGTTGTACATCCCCGTAATCTACAACTCATACTAAGGGAACAAGTGGGGGTACTGAGCACGCATATGAGCCTCCCGCTCCCATGTGCTCTCCTGGAGGTTCCTGTGCTGCCAGAGAATGTGCACCAGAGGTATCGACTATCCATGAAGGACCCACTCTTGTCGATCCTCAATATCTACTGGAACCTCCGTAAAATTCACTCATCGTCGACGTCTAGCTCGCCATGGTCGATGATGTGAGAAGGTTCATGCACGTATCTCCTAAACTGGGATACGTGGAAGACGTCATGCACCGAGTGGAACTGAGGTTGAAGAGCTAAGCGGTATTCCACCTCACCAACTCTGCTGAGGACCTGAAAAGGTATGATGAATCTCGGAGATAAATTTTTGCCTCTGCCAAATCTCCATAGACCTCGTCGAGCTAAGACCCATAGAAAGAAATTGTCACCATCCTCAAACTCCATAGGTCTCCATCTCCTGTCGTCATACGACTTCTACCAACTTTGTGTAGTCTTCATCTACTCTTGGATGACCTTCACCTTCTCTGTGATGGCCCGTACCATCTCTGGTCCCACTAGTACTGACTCCCCTGGGTCAGTCCAGCACAAGGGTGATCTGCAAGGTTGCCTGTATAATGCCTCGAATGGTTACATCCCAATGGTATAGTGATAGATTTTGTTGTATACAAAGTTTACCAAAGGCAAGTGATCCTTCCAACTATGATCGAAGTCGAAGACACAAGCACGCAGCATGTCCTCAAGGGTCTGAATGGTCTGCTAAGTCTGACCATCCATCTAAGTATGGAAGGCGGTGATCAAACAAAGTTGTATCCTGAAATCCTCCTGCAACCCCGTCCGTAGCTGGGAAGTAAAACGTGTATCATGATTGGAGACAATCATTGTGGGTACTCCATGTAGTCGCACAATCTTCTTCACATAGAGGAGTCCCAAGATCTCTACTGAACCCTTCTCTCTAATCGGTAGGAAGTGGGCCGACATGGTGAGTCGGTCGACGATCACCCAAATCGAGTCATGTCCCCTAGATGTAAATGGATGTCCTATCAGGAAGTCCATGTATATCACATCCCACTTCCACTCTAGGACCTCTAAAGGCTGAACCAGCCTGTTGGTACCTGATGCTCCGCCTTCACTTGCTGATAAGTGAGGCATCGAGAGACAAACTCTACGATTGCTTCCTTCATTCCCAGCCACCAGTGCTATCGTCGGAGGTCCTGGTACATCTTTGCCTCTCTTACATGTACTTCTAGAGGGGATGTGTGGAGTTCCCTCAACACTTCCTCCCGAAGTGACATAGGTACCATAGTATGTCCTCTGAAGAGGACGACATGCTCCCCGCCTTCATAAAATCCATTAGTTTCTTGTCCTCTGGATACCTGAGTAAATCGTGTCTCGCAGTCAATGTCCCCACGTTGCACCTCCCTAACTCGCTGAAGAAGTGGGGGAGTGACTATAAGAGACTGAAGGAAAAAATCTCCATATCTATCCACAAAGGATATCTGCAAAGCGGCCAGCTTCTCTGTCACCTTGCCTAGCAGCTGTATACTAGATCTCCTGCTGAGTTCATCTACAACAATGTTTCCCTTCCTAAGAGTATAGACTATCTCGAAGTCACAGACATGGATCAACTCAAACCAACGTTATTGTCTCAGTTTCACGTCCTTCTAAGAGAAGATATACCAGAGACTCTTGTGATCAGATTACATGTTAAAACGCTCGCCCATAAGATAGTGTCGCCACATCTTCAAGGTGAATACCACTACTGCTAACTCTAGTTCATGGGTAGCGTAGCTCTTCTCATGTTGTCTCAGCTGTCGTAAACCATATGTGATCACTTCCCGTTCCTAAATCAAGACACATCTGAGTCCAGTCCCTGATGTGACTCAGTAAACTACGTACCCTTTTCCTTCTTCTAGAAGCCTCAAGATGGGGGCACTAGTCAACCTCTGCCTTAGCTCCTGAAAACTCCGCAGGAATTTATCCGACCAAATGAAGGGTTGGATATTATTTGTCAAAAATGATAGTGGTGCATCAACTCTAGAGAAATCTGGCACAAATCTCTGGTAGCATCCAGCCAAACCCAGGAAACTCCATACTTCCGTCACACTTTTGGGTGGCTCCCAAGAAAGTACCGCCTCAATCTTTGCTGGATCCACTACAACTCCAGCCTCTGAGATGACATGTCCTAGAAAGTGAACCTCTCAGATCCAGAACTGGAACTTTGAGAGCTTACCATAAATCTGGTGCTCTTGGAGTGTGTCCAGTACTACCTGCAAATGATAGGCATGCTCCTCCTCAGTAGCTGAGTAGATCAGAATTTCATTAATGAAGACTATGACAAAGAGATCAAGGTATGGCTGAAAGATCCTATTCATGAGTCCCATGAACATTTCTAGAGCGTTGGTTACAATGAATGGCATAACCAAGAACTCGTAATGTCCATACCGACACCTAAAGGCCGTCTTCTGCACATCCTCATCTCATACTATGAGCAGGTGATAGCTTGATCTGAGGTATATCTTCGAGAACCACCATGCTCCCTTCAACTGATCAAAGAGGTCGTCAATCCTCGGGAGTGGGTACTTTTTCTTCACAGTCACCTTGTCTAGGCACAGATAGTCAACATGAAGCCTCAATCTCCCATTCACCTTCTTGGAAAACAGAATCGGGGCTACCGAGGGAGAAACGTTGGGCCAGATGAATCCCTTCCCCTACAAGTCCTCTAGCTGTACCCGCAGCTCACAAAGCTCCGCGAGAGCCATCTGATATGTTGGTGTAGATATCGGTGTCATCCCGGGGTACAAGTCAATGTAAAAGTCCACCTATCTGTGTGGAGGTAGACCTAGGACATCATCAGGGAAGATATCAGTATACTAGTACACCACTACAGGATAGCATAGACTCCCCACATCGATCACTCCTAGGGTAAGGAAAGCCAAATGATGAGTGATCGGTTGCACTCTCCTCCGAGTAAGTCCATTCTGCGCTGAAAAGGCTACCTTCTCATCGGTGAAGGTAAACTTGGTTCCATCCATGCAGACACACCAAACTTTTCACCTAATACAGTCAATTTGAGCATGGACTATAGATAACCAGTCCATACCCAAGATGACATCATAAGGCCTCAACGCCGCTACTAAGAGATCCTAGTTGAAGCTATTTCCGCCTAGAGTGAGCTCACACAGCAAGAACCAATGAATAATCATATAATCCACTATCGTAGGAGTCTCTAGCTATAAGTATTGAGCCAACAGCTCCGTCGGAATCTTTGAGCTCCAAACAAGGGCAGTGGCAATGAAATAATGACTGACACCTATTTCTATAAGTACTGCAGCTAAGGTTGGGTAGATAAATACCATACCTCGTATCATCTCCGGAGCGCCATGATCATAAGCCTCCACTACCTGAAGCTGAGCTCTCCGCTGTCCACCTGTTCTCTGCGGTCGGGGTGGACCTCCAGATGGTGGTGGCGGTAACACCTCGAATCAACACCCGCCACCAGCTGCATAACCATCTCCTCTGCCACGTCCGCCTGGGTGGTCCTTATACCATCTAATGATCATCCGAATGGTGGTTTGGGCAGTCACGAGCCATGTGACACTTCCTGTTGCATGCGTAACATTGCCTGCTCCTAGCATGTCTGTCTCTGCTTCGGGTGCCCCACACAACCGATCCTGAGTCATGTGGTCGTCCACTGGTAGGTCTGGTACTCTTGTACCTCTACTACATCTTCCTGATTTCAGCTATAGAAGACTCCGTTATGTGTCAACTGGTGGTGGATCTCACTGCTGGAGACTGCTTAGCAAGGAAACTCTCCACTAGGAGGGCTCTCTATAGCACCCATGCCTGCATCGGGATGTCGAGTGAGATCACTGAAGCTCTGATCTCCCACATAAGTCCCTGCTGAAAGGTTTGTTCCATGAAGAATATGTCATGAACCATATCGGTGGAGTAGCGTGAGAGGTCAGTGAACGTAGCTGAGTACTAAGCTACTGTCATGCGGCCCTACTGCAGAGGAATTAGGTCCTAAATGTGTGATGTGTGAAGAGTCACTAGGACAAACTCTACCAGAAACAGGCTCTCGAAGTCTATCCATAGAATCGTCATCTCATCGTGAACCTAGAGCATCAAGCTCCACCATCTGCTCTCTAATGCCTGTAGAAGGTTGGTAGCAAGTATCACCGTGAGGTCTGCTGGTGTCCCTACCAGTCTAAAGACTCTCACTACAGCCTCCATCCAATCCTCAAATGCCCGTGGGTCCATCTCTCCCCGGAACCTAGGTGGCCTATGGTGCTGGAACTCGTGCAACGCGCTAAAGCAGCGTTCACCATCTATGGTTGGGGCTGGTGGCATCGGTGGCCCAACGGGGAGTGGTACCGCTCATGCCTCCGCTGGTGCCTCTACTAGAAAAAGTCCCTACACCAACTCTTCGTCCCTCGGTGGACTAGCAGTGCGTACAACTCTCGGAACCCTAGTGGGCTACCTACGTCGAGGAATCCTGAAAAGAAACAGGTGTGCTACGATAAAAATTTATACCTGGTGAGTTGACATGGTGAGCTGAATTAAAGAAAACTTTTAAAAACACACACGCAATCATTTTTTTCGTGCACTGAGTCGGAAATAAGAAGTCAGGGTCCTCGTGTATGGATACATTGGCCGCCGCACCAACATTGGACTCCTTGAACTGAAAACTGCACTCACTACACTTAACACTATTTCTTCACAGAAAATAAAGATTATAGTCTTAAGTTCTATGATAGGACCGACTCCTTTGATACCAATTTTTCACAACCCATCCCCTAGGGCTCGTGCTGTGACTACCCCAAGCCCACCTTCCATAGGCCAGGGTCTGGCGACTAGCACCAAATGCATAATCCCTAAAACTAGGAAGGCATTACCTTTATAACCTATAAATGCACACAACAGAGCACACATTTTGATACAAAACACTAGGTAAACGGTACAAAAAAAGAGTACTGAAATGTAAAATGGGCCGGAAATACAAGCCCAACCATAAAGTACAAGGAACTGGAAGTACAAGTACAACTAAAGAAAGGAAAAAACAATTTTTGGGTCATCCTCCGGGATTCCTACCTGAAGCGTAGGTACAGATAGCCTTCTCATCACCCAACATCTGTCAGTCTCCTCCATGTACCGACTCATCATAAGGTCCACCTCCGGGTACCATCTAGTCCTGGTACTCTCAGCCTTAATCAGCGTTGTCTGTCATCTGCTTCCAACACAACACGGTGTAGGCATAGCCTATGCATGGGTGAGTATAACGATAATCAGTAGGGACCTCGAGACCCTCAAGGTCTCACAAATCCACCTAGTATAAACCACAAAGTAAGGAATCAATAGATAACCCTACTAAGGTATATTCCCATACATATACCTAAGTTATTAAGTAATTTTTCTCAAACATAAGAAAAACACAAAAGTACTAACTCAGATCTACCAGGATTTTATTCTAGGGGTAGTATCAAGTAACATACCCAACACATTATCGAAACCTCGACTGCTGGAGAACTCCTCCTCTATCGAGTACAGTGGGCCTGTTGCGACACCAAACGTGCTTCCCACTAACCTTGGACTGCTGAGGTACTCCTCCTGTCAAGTACCATGGGTCTACTGTGTCCCAAAAAGGCACTCCCCACCATGGGTCTTCCACCAAAACCAGGCGCTCCCCCATGTAGCCTACTGAGGTACTCCTCATGTCGAGTACCGTGGGTCTGCCGCCACAACCAGGTGCTCCTCCATCGCGGGTCTTCCACCACAACCAGGCCCTCTCCACTGGGCAAGTGGAGTCACTCCGAGTCAAACAGTCAGTAGTCATCCAGTCTCAGCCAACTACTAGGTCTTTGGACTCTACTTGCTCATCTCTGGGAGGTTTCTCTATACAATTTGCGGGCTAATACTTCAACTATCACGAAGTCCCACGAAAAAGTATCTCAAAGGTCTGCCATGTCATTGGGGTCTCAACACAACAGACAATGCGTCAATCGTATGCCCGGTCTATGAGTTATTAGCCTTTTAATCCTGGGGGCCCGGTTGGATTTGTGCACAATCCAACCTGACCATTTTTCATCTATACCCCAAACTCTAATGGGGTATACTCAATGGGACCATCATTCTCCAAGATTACCAGTTCTGCTAATGGTTCGTTAAACAGATGTTCGGTGCCAAAGATATGGCCAAAATAAAGTAAAGGGTCGTAGTTGGCCCGGGTTCAGTACGACCCGGTCAGACCAACTTGGCCCGACCCAGTCTGGGCCGACCCAGTTCGGGTCAACCTAGCCCGACCCATTGGGTCTGGACCGGCCCGGCCCGCTGGGCCCCGCCTAGCTAGTCGCGAGGGTGCGGACTTGTCGCGAGGGTGCGGACCTGTCGAGAGAGCGCGGACTGAACTTGGGTTGGCACAAGGGTGGTTCGGCCCAGAGGGCAGTGTGAGGGGGGCGGTTTGGCCCGGAGGGCGCTGCGAGGTGGTGCATCTCGAGGCGGCTTGGAAGGCTGGTGGGCTGGTTCGGCCAACGGTGGAGCGGAGTGCGTGGGGGGCATGGACGACAGAGCCATGGGGTGCGCAGGGTGCACGGGGCGCGCATAGGATGCAGGTGGCTTGGCCGGCGGTTTCCGAAAGGGCGCAACAGGGCGGTGGTTCCACGGAGCGGTGCCATGCGTCGTTGCCTTTGTCGCAGTCGGTGGTGGTTTCGGCCTCCGTGGTTGTGCTTCTCCACATAGGTGGTCGTCCTTATCCATCATGAAGAACAACAAAGGAGATCAGCAGAAGGGTCGGGCCATGTTAGTTTAGCCCGCACCCTCTGTGTTTAGAGTGGTAGCGAGAAACTCTACTTTAATCGTGAACCAAGAATGAGGATAATAATCAAAAAAATTCAGGAATTTGATAATACGCTCCCCCCTATTGTTCGTTGTTCGTCAACGTTGGCGCGAGAAGGCGGACTTTGATTCGTTGTAGACGAACACGCCCTACGTCGAAGGATGTTTTGAGGAAGAAGGTAGTAGTCGAGGTCGTTATTTGTAGTCGAAGGCGTTTCACATCGGTGTTCTCTGTTGGGAGCTTTCTCCCAAGTTCCTCCTCTCTCCAATCCTCCTTTTCCAACCAAATGAAATGGTATCCAAATATAATAGATAAAAATATCTTATTAAGTTGTTGGAACCAATTTCAAATTAGCCTAATTAAACACCTAGGTTGGAAAGATTAATTAGGGTGGATTGGAAGAATTAAATTAAGGGAGGTGGTGGCACCATTTAATGGTAGAGGAGGTTAAGAGGTTCTCCCTCATTTATGAGGGCATTGAGAGGTTTTCCTCTCCCACCATTATTAGGTGGGTCTGGTGGTCCCCGCTCCCAAATTCAAATTGGGAGGTTTTGAATTCTCGGTTGGTCCCCCCCAAAATTAATCATGAAGCGGAGGTTTAGGCCTCAGGTGGTCCCCACCACCATAACCTATCCTGGGATGTTAAATTATGGTGGTCCCCACCTACAACTTCCACATGGGTGGTTTTAATAGATAAAATAAAATGAAACATGGGTTTATTTTATTTTATTATTTCCATGAAAACCCCAAAAACTAACATTCAGCCTCGACCGATTGTCGTTAAGGTAAAAGTCAACTTAAGTGAATACTGGCACTGCGAGTTCAACGGTTCCCTCATATTTCAATTCCGAGCACCAGTTCAAAAGTTATAAAAACCCACTCTAACTTTCACTGAACGTACCCGAACAAAACTTCATAAATTGATTCTGGGCACACCGGGCATCAAAATCACGCGCCGTCAGTTTTCACAGACTTGTAAAATTCCCATTTAATTAAAACATTACTTGGAAATTCCATATCTTTACACTAAAAAACCACAATATAATACTTATATTATTATTTAACATGGTTGTTTTGACATAGTTATTAAACATTATGGTATAAATAGGAATAAAAATATTAAATATTAATTATAATGTTTTCGTATAAAGAAAAAATATTGATAAAAAAGTGCTGAATTTTTTTTAAAGTCTTTATATGTTTTGAAAATACTATTTTCTCACAAAATGATTCTATTACTTTTTTTGAAAAAATAATAAACATAATTTTTGAAACTTTTAAAAATTTGATTTTAAAAAATTTAATTTATTTTTTGAATAAACATGTCAAAATTATCTTAGGGTGAATTTTTTGGATATTTCTAAAAAGATTAGTTTTATATGAATAGTGTAAAATGCTGGTTTTTATTGAAAACTACCTTTTCATTTAAAGAATTTGAAAGGTTAGATTTTGTTTTAAAATTATTTTAAAATAAAATTTAGTTCAATTATTTTATAATTAATCTAATATATTTAATTTTAATCAATTTCATATTTAATTTTGATGTGAAAACTTTTTTAACCTTTTGAAACTTTTCTCATTGGGAAACAGATTTTTCTTCACATCTATAGGTTTAATTTAAAATATAATTTTTCTGATTTTATGCATTTAATTTAAAAAAAAATTATTAAATATTTTTAATTATCATAATTAATATTATATAATAAGGATAACTTAATTTTTTACCATAATGAATTGTAAAAATAATAAAAAATAATTATCATGGTTAAGGTAAAAATGGGTTTAATGAGAGGTTAAACTAAATAAATAAGGGTTAAAAAAGACCCAAAATTTTTATGATTCCTATTTTATATTCATATTTAGACCTAATGTATTTTTAGGTTCTAAAATTTCTCTTTTTTGTTCCTTTTATCATGAGAAAAATGTGGGTGTAATTCTTTCTTTTCAAAAATTATAAGTGTGTCCTATCTCCCACTTATAAAAGTCCACACCCTCTCCTCTCATTTCCACACATCAAAAATCCTTATTTTTTATAAAATACCTTCCCAAATCACTTCATTAAATCCCTTAACTCATAATATAATAATTATGTGTCATAAATCCATACTATGAAGTTTTTATTTGTAAACTAAAATAAGTTTTTTAAAGAAGAGGTAACGTCCTTAACCGAGCATTTTATTTTATTTATTCCTCCAACTCCTTAAAAATTTATTAAAACATGATGATATAATAATTTTGTTATATTACCTATAATATTATTTTTTTATGTTATTTTAAATACCTACAACCCTCTCCTCCTCCCTCATATGGGAAACCAAACCATTGATCATGTGTACGGTGGACTACCACCTCACGAACGGATGAAATTCATTTTCCATCATCGCTTCTCATGGTTGGATTTAATTATGTATATAATGTTTATATATTATATTTATAATATTATAATACTTATATAATTATAATATCATATATACCATATTACTTTCCATTCTATGGAGAATATGATAACGTTGTTCATGTGTACGGTGGACTACCACCTCGCAAAGCGATGTGATTAGTTTTTCAGTAACGCTTTGCATGAAAGGTAATAAGGACAAAGTTAATAAATATATGAGATATATATAACATAAAAATTATTATATAAAGGTAATATATAATTTACCTTTCTTTCTTTTCATCTTTTAAAAGATAGAAACAATGTTCTTGCATACGTGTGGCTTACCGCCTCTATGAAAATTGTGTTTTATTTTATATATATAACTTTTATGGATTAATATAAATACATATATACTTAAGAGATATTAAATTTATATGATGGATAAAATTATGGAGAATATAGTGACCTGGGATTAACATACATGGATATTGCATCATTTTAGATTAATATTCAACACATCACAAAAGTACATGATCAAGGAATGTAATAGTTTAGTGTATTTGGAGACCGGGTACACAATATTATAACTTGGTAAAAGAGCTTAAACATATCCCATAAATATATTCCCCTTAATTAATATTCAAAAACATACCCTGTTTAAATCCTTCCTTCATAACCTGGGGGAAGGAATCATAAGAAAGGTTGAGCTAACATGCTCAATAAGGGTAAACGAAGACGATACATAAGAATGGCATGAGAATAATGGTATGATAAGAGGATAATAACATTTTAAAACCATACCATACATATCAAAGATCATAAAATTGTATCATGGAATAAATATTGGCATTTAATAAGACATGAATAAAAAGATAATAAAATAACATGTTCCATGTGAGAATAACAAAGGCATAAGACATAGATTTGTGGTGGACACACAAGAATAGAAAATTGTATGTCAAGGATAGCCACCAATACATTCATAACATTTTGGGATTGGGTTGACCAGTCATGTTCCTACTTTAGGATTGGGCTGACTACTCGTGCACCCTCTTTTACGGACTTGGGTTGACCCCTCGTGTACCCTCCATTATAGGCTTGGGAAGACCGCCCATTTACCCTCCTTTAAAATCTTGGTTTGAACACCTATATACCCTCTAAGATTGTAGATCATTTATATTTACCCAATTCATTGTAGAGAGATATAGTTCCCACCCATCACATAATGAAATCATACTTATGTGTTCCACAAGATAATAAACCATTCATCATATCATGGATTATAAAAAGACATGGGTTTCATAAACATTATATAAAAACCCATGAAATTAAGTGGGTATCATAGAAATTTCGTAATATCATAACCTATGGAAAATAGATAGGTTTAATAATCATTTGACCATAGAATAACCCATAAAGGTATTTTTTTCATAAAAACCTATGGAAAATAAATGAGTTTAATAAATAACTTGTCATGTTAAAAATAAAACATTAAAATAAGAAACAATAATGGTTTACTTGGATAATATCCATTTTAAATTATAAACTATATCAAAGTATTTCGTCTTAGAGGAATAAGAGTTTTGAAATATCACATGGATCATTTATTATGGAAACTAACCATTCCTTAAAAATAATTTTTTTAAGAAAGAAAACATTTCCAAAATCATTTTTGTTGAATTTTTTTTGAATAATTATGAAGTAATCTATAAAACCCGTTTAAACATTTATTTATAAAAATATCATTTCTATTTTGAAAAAATTATTTTTAAAATATAATACATTTTGAAAACCTTTTTTTTAAATAACCTTGATAACTTATAAAGTAAGATTTGAATATCATTTAAAAAACTATTTAAAACAAAAAAAAATATTATATGATAATAACCCTAATTTTTCATTTAAAAATATTTCTTTGAAACATTTTTTTAAAAAACATTGTTTTTTGAATAAAACAGATTTCTTACCAAAGAGAGAAATAAAGTCATATTTGCATAAAAATATTTTATCAATTATCTTAATTACCAATGAGTAGAAAAAATTGTACCATTACTTCAAGATATCATTAATAACCATAGGATAATAAAATTAATATGAAATTTTTATATATAAATCGTAAAATTTCATCAATGGAACCATAATCATAAACAATCCTAATAGATGGTGAGATTATATCAATAAACTCTTGCCACTTTGTTAAATTTGAATCATAATCCCCATGAAATAATAACGTTAAATGGATCTTAAAATATCATTAAAATAAGTATATTCATGATATAACATGTCAAAGGGGCATTATATACACCTCATAAAATAATATAGCTGCATAACATAACATGTGGTGAAAGAGAGATCCTAAAATGGATATTTAAATAACAGAAAATTTTTGTATTATAATAATAAAATAAATTCATGGTAAGTATATACACCACATAGAAGAAATAGATGGTGAATATATCATGTGTCTTACAGTAGTAAAAAAGTGAGATTGAAATCCCTTACTATTTGAGTACCTTTTGAATCATAATTCCCATAAAATAAGGTCATAAATGGAAAAATTAGTTATAATTAAATGATGTATATTCAATATATATCATATGAGAGGAAATTATATACAACACATGTAAATACCCGGAGTCTCCATGGATTTTTTTTTCATAAATACATGGTAATTTTTCGAGTCCGTGAAATCTGACGACGCGCGATTCTGGGGCCCGGAGTGCCCAGAATGATCCATTGAAGTTTTGTAAAGTTTAAATTAACGTGCGTAAGCAATTTTCCTGAAAAAGTGGAATAACTCTTAAAAAGTTACTTGGATCAGAAATATGAGGCCCTTGTTGCACTCAGTATAGTGATTTTACCCTAGGCGTGACTTAAGTTTAGTCGGCGCATGCCTCCTGTAAGAACACCCGAAAATGGCATAACCGTAAATAAAATAATTAAATAAAGTTATTTTATTTTTCAAATGATTATAATTCACAAACGGTAACTCAGATTAAAAATCCGAGACCACCACTAAACTTGTGAGGGTAGGTTTTCTTTAAGCAGATACTAACATGGGTCGGTGAGGGCCACCAGAGAAAGTAAGATTTTGGCCACAAATAAAATAATTAAGGGTCAATTATTTTATTGTAAAATTCATAAATTTTAAAAGGTAACTCGAATTGGAAATCCAAAGATACTGTTGGGTTTTTTGGGGCGTGATTCACCTAGTCAAATCCTAACCTCGACCGGCACGGGTTGAGGGTGACTGTTAATAATTATCCGAACTTCTTTTCGTGTACCTTCAGTAAACGTGCGAGCGGTGTTTTATATCTTTCGAACCAGTGCTCGGAATTGAAATTTGGGGGAACCTTTGAACTCGCAGTGTCGGTGATTTCTTAGTGAGACCTTCACCGCAGTTGTGTTTTTCCGTGAATGAAAGTTAGTTTTTGGGGTTTTTAAATTAAATTAAATAAAAAATAAGGTATGCTTATTTTTTATTTTTTGGTGGTTAAAACCTCCCAGTGGAGGTTAGAGGTGGGGCCCTCCCACACATAACCTCCCTTGGGAGGATATTATTTAGTGGGGCCCACCTGAAGTTTAAAAATCTCTTGCAATCAAATTGGTGGGGCCCACACAAACTTTAAACCCCCAATTAAGTGGAGATCCTCTTCACCTTCCCCCACCATTTAAGATCCAACTCCACCCAATTAACTAAGTGAAATAACTTAATTAATTTGAATCCTTTTGAATTCTTTCCAAACATTAAAATAATAGATAGTCTATTATTTTTGGGTTGGAAACATTCTTTTGGTGGAAATTTGAGAGAGGAGGGCTTGGAGAAACTTTGGAGAGATTCATCCTTCCAATGAAGAACGCCCCTCTCCAACGAAGAACGACGGACTTCTCTCTCTCCATCTTCAATCGGGACAAGAAGAGGAAACACCTTCTTCCTTGAAGAATTCCAACGTCGTCTTTGACTTCGTCACCTCTGAATGCTCGTCCGCCAACGAAGAGTACCCTTATTCCTTTTACAACATCGACGGAATGACTTCCGCCTTTCCAAGAGTTCGTCAAAAATCGTCGGCAGTCGAGGTAGGGGGATTTGAGTTGTTTTATGTATGAGTTTTATTTCCATTCATCGTCGTTCAAATGATGGTTGAGATATGCTGATTGTTATCAATATAACATGGATGGCTCGGACTGCACAAACACGGTCCCACCCTCCCCTTGGTTTGTTCTCATTTGATGGGACGGAGGCAGAGTAACGGCGGCCGGCCTCGGGTTTTCCGTGAAGAAACCGATGGTGCAAGGTCGTCGAGTCTCCAAGAGGGCGCGACACCGTCGTGCCATGCGGAAGGAGAGTCATGGAAACGATGTGCCGCAGCAAGGGTGGTCCTCCGCGGAGGGGAAAGGCGTCGTCGCGTAGCACCGTGGCATGGAGCATCTGGCCTCTCAGGCCAGCCGAGAGGTGCGGGACCCTGTCGGGTCCCGTGTGTGCTACACTGGCGCCACCTGGTGCCGGTTCGGTACCACCCAAATGGTTCAACCATTTGGGTGCCAGGGGGCGCGCGTCTCCCCCCTTGGGCGTGGCTAGGGCATGCCACCGGGATGCCTTTTTTCGGGCCACCTTCGGCTGAGCCACCCTTGGGTCGGGCCGCCCTCATCCAAGCTGATTTCTCAGACCAGATCGGACCCACAGACTAGGTCAGACCAGACCCGAACCTGATATGGCCAGTTTACACCTTTTTTCCCATATCCTAGGCTATGGGAGTCTGATCGACGAACTGTCTGCGACGACGAAGATATTAGAGCGAGACGGTTCTTTTGGAATACCCCACTTGAGGTTTGTAAAATTTTGGGGTATGGTCAGGTTGGTTTGAACCTAAAATCCAACCGGTCCCCTGGGACGGAAATGCCAATAACTCACAGACCAGGCGTCCGATTGGAGATCCGTCTATTGAATTATGACCCCTATGACTAGGCGGTCCTTTGAGATACTTCTACCCAGGACTTCGTGATCGTTGGAGTTTGAATAGTAGCTTGTGGAGCGGATCCCTCTAGAGGTGAGCAGACAGTGTACGGAGACCTAGTAGCTGGCAGTGAGGCAGAGGTTGGAGACAGAACATACGGAGGTTAGTACCGAGCGATCCTGTGTGGGTCAGATCCTATGTGGGTCAGCTCTCAGCGATCCTGTGTGGGTCAGTGCATACCGATCTTGTGTGGGTCATATCCTGTGTGGGTCAGCGCTCAGTGATCCTGTGTGGGTCGGTGAATACCGATCCTGTGTGGGTCAGATCCTGTGTGAGTCAGTGCTCAGCAATCCTGTGTGGGTCAGCGCATATTGATCCTGTGTGGGTCAGATTTTGTGTGGCTCATTATGGGGGTTAGTACCTATCGATCCTGTGTGGGTCAGACTCCGTATGGTCAGAAGTAGTGCCTCTTGTCAGAATAAGATGATCTAGCTACGCAACTAATCATATGCACTTCTATGCTACACTAAAAATCCTGGTTTGAGCTGAGTCAATGACCTTTGTGTTTTTTTTTATGATTGAGATGAGTTACTCTATAACTTAGGTATATGTATGGGCATATAACTAAGTAATGGTTGTCCGTTTATTCGTACTTTTTAGTTTATCATTGTTGGATTTTGTGAGACCTTGGGGGTCTAGGGGTCCCTATTGAATATCTTTATACTCACCCCTACACGGGCTATGCCCACACCTTGTTGCGTTGGATGCAGACGACGGACAGCGCTGACGGAGGCCAAGAGCACCAAGATAGGATGGTACCCGGAGGTGGACCTTACGATGATTCGATACACAGGAGATTCTGATGGACGTGGAGTGCTGAGGTGGCCATATGTACCTACCCTTCAGGTAGGAACCCCAGAGGATGATCCAGGAGCTACTCTTTACCTTTCAGGTATTTGTCCCTTTTTCAGTTGTACCTATACTTTACTGTTGGGCTTGTATTTATGGCCCCTTTTTACTTTCCAGCACTTCTTCTGTATATAGTATTGCTTAGTGTTTTACTTCCTGTTGCATTCTATGATGTGTGTGTTTCAATTTATAAAGTAAATTCCTTCCCAGTTTAGGGATTTACCCCTTTGGTGCTAGTCGCCAGCTCCTGGCCTATGGAAGACGGGCTTGGGGTAGTCACGATATGGGCTCTGGGGGATGGGTCGTGACAAATTGGTATCAGATAGAGGTTCTACCACAGAACATAGAACTCTGATATTTATTTTCTGTGAAGAAATTATGTTAAGGTAACTGAGTGTGGTTTTCAGTTCAATGAGTCCGGTGTTGGTACGGTAGCCGACGTATCCATACACCAGGACCCTACCTTCTGATTTTCGACTCAGTGCATGAAAACACTGATTGTGTATGTGTTTTAAAAAGTTTTCTTTATGTCATCTCAACCAGTTCAGCTCACCAGGTATAAACTTTTGACTTTGGCACACCTTTTCCTTATCAGGATGACTCCACACATATAGCTAGTTAGGGTTCCCGAGATAGTGCTCGATGACGGCCCACCGAGCGACGAGGCTTCGGTGCAGATCCCTCTTTCTATGTTGGCACCTTTGGGTGGTGTACCAGCAGCACCACCACCCATTGGGAAGTAGATTCCACCTTCCACATTGAAGGACGTTTCACACCGACTGAGCGCGTTGCACAAGTTCCAGTGGCAGAGGCCTCCGAGGTTCTGAGGCGAGACAGATTCCCAGGTAGCAGAGGACTGGATGGAGGTGATTTCTAGAGTTTTCTTCCTATTTGAGACACCAGTAGAGCATATATTGATCTTATCTACTAGTATTTTTCAATTAGTGACCATGAGGAGGGTCTCTTTAGTGATGAGGCCTCAGTACGTGGACCATTACCTGAGATAGTACCTCCGGGTAGTGTGTCAGCTATATCACTGCTTGTTGGTCAGCAGTTGCAGCCCGAAGTACCGGTAGAGGACATTTGTAGGCTTAGTGCCTTACACATGTTTCAGCATCAGATACCCCTCAGGTTCTGAGACAAGCATGACTAATAGGTGGCTGAGGACTAGTTTGAGGAGGTGGCTGAGAGTTCCCTAGAACTTCTACAGCTTCATCAGGACGACTTGTCGGTAGCTGAGTATTCATCAAGGCATACTGATCTTTCCAAGTACCTGATGAATATGGTACAATCAGTTCTTCATGGATCAAACATCCGAACGAGGTGTGATTAAAGGACATCCGAGCCAGCACAATTCCTCTACGCATTTCTACTTTTGTTAGGATGCTAGAGAGAACCTTTGTGGATTGAATGTTCTCTGGCTGATCGGATACTACCATTGAATGTTAGCAGTGGGAAAGTAGGAAACTGGTGCCAGTCTTAGAGACTTGGGAATTCAAGAAGTTTCTAGAAGAGGATGTGAAATGGATAGATAAATCTGCAGGGTAGCAGACATGGAAGTAGAGCTAGGACAGCAGCATGAGGTGGTGTGCATTTCGACATGTTACAACCAATTGCCTTTGTTGTCCCCACCAGGCTCAGGGGGCTGGAGGGAAAGGAAGAGAGTAGTTGAACGTAGTGAAGGAGTGTGACCCAAGGGCTCTAAGAACGATTCTAGGTTTGGTCTGTGTCTACTACTAGTTGTCGTATCAATAGACATAGGTATTAATCATTCCTTCCTTCCACGAATCTTGTCCCAGACCTAGAGTTTCCAGTTTAACCGTTGACTTGAACCTCACGTATAAAGATACCTGTGGGAGGATACTCGATAATCACACTTACGTTGATGGTGTGATCTAACCCTCAAGGTGAGAGTTTCAGTTGGAACCTCTTGGTGGCAGCGTCGAGTCCGTATGACGTTAGTTTGGGTATAGCCTTGGAAATCACAGTTCATACATAGATTGACTGTATTAGGAAAAAAGGTTGTGGTTTATGTGCAGCGTTGGAATATGTATTCCTTGGTTAGCGAAAAAGGAAACCCAAGCAGCACATGATAAACTCATTCATAGGAAGGTGCAGCTGATCACTCGTGAGTCAGCCAGCCTCGCCCTCGTGGCAGTAGAAGTTTTGAGTTTTTAGTTCCCAAAAAGAGTGTCTAGAGTTCCTCCGGGACTATGAATTTGGGATATTATATAATCCAAGGAATGGGGAACATGGTAGCAGGCACACTCAAAAGGAGGTCTGGCCTGCAACTGCTAAGTGAGGCGGCGGGGTAGCTAGCTGCTTTATAGATATCCTTTGCGGATAGAGATAGAGCAACCTTTCTTCAGCCTCTTATAGTCACTCCCCCACTTCTTCAGCGAGTTAGGGAGGTGCAACGTGGGGATGCTGATTGTGAAACACGACGAGCTCATATATCCATAGGATATGCACCTGATGGATTTTCTGAAGGTATGGAGCACGTTATTCTATTCAGAAGACATACTATGGTACCTGTAGCACTTCAGGAGGAAGTGTTGAGGGAGTTCCACACTTCCCCTCTAGCGTTACATCCATAAGTGGAGAATATGTACCAGGACCTTCAATGACAGCACTGGTGGCTAGGTATGAAGAAGGTAGTAGAGAATTTTGTCTCTTGATGCCTCACTTGTTAGCAAGTGAAGGTGGACCACCAAGTACCAGTAGGATTGGTTCAACCTTTAGAAGTCCCAGAGTGGAAGTGGGATGAGATATCCATGGACTATGTGATAGGTCTTCCACATACATCCAAGAGTCACAACTCGATTTGGGTGATCATCGATCGACTCACCAAGCCTGTCCACTTTCTGCCAATCAAAGAGCAGGACTCAGTAGAGAGCTTAGGACGCCTCTATGTGTAGGAGATTGTCTGTTTTCATGGAGTACCTTATTCTATTATCTTTGACCGTGACGCACGGTTTACTTCCTAGCTATGAAAGGGGTTGCAGGAGGCTTTCAGAATGCAGCTTCGTTTGAGCACCTCTTTCCATCCTCAAACGGATGGTCAGACTGAGTGGACCATTCAGACCCTTGAGGACATGCTCCGCGCATGTGTCCTCAACTTTGGTCATAGTTGGGAGGACCACTTACCTTTGGTTGATTTCTCCTACAACAACAGCTACCAATCCACCATCAGTATGACACACTTTGAGGCCTTGTATGGTCAACCTTGCAGATCACCACTGTGCTAGAAAGACCCAGGGGAGTCATCACTAGTGGGACTAGAGATGGTACGGGATACCACGGAGAAGGTTCAGATCATCCAGGAGTGGATGAAGACTGCACAGAGCAGGCAGAAGTCATATGATGATAAGAGACGGAGACCTCTTGAGTTTGAGGATGGCAACCACGTCTTCCTACGGGTCTCACCATGACGAGGCCTACAGATATTTTACCTAGTCGTAAAGTTATCTCTGTGATTCATCGGACCTTTCCAGATTCTCAAAAGAGTAGGCGAGGTGGCTTACCGCTTAGCTCTTCTACCTTAGTTGCACTGGTTGCATGACGTCTTCCACGTATCTCAGCTGAGGAGATACGTGCACGACCCTTCCCACATCATCGACCATGGAGAGATGGACATCAATGATGGGTCAACTTTCACAGAGGTTCCAATATAGATTGAGGATCGACAGGAGCGGCTCCTACGTGGACGGTCGATACCTCTAGTGCATGTTCACTAGCAGCACGAAAACCTCCAGGAGAGCACATGGGAGCGGGAGGCTCAGATGCATGCTCAGTACCCCCTTTTGTGTCCTTAGTTTGAGTTATAGATTACGGGGACACAAATCCCTGAGGTGGGGAGAATGTAAAGACCTTGAATTTTTGTTAAGCTAAAATTAACGCGCGTAAGTAGTTTTCCTAAAAAAGTGGCATAAATCTTAAATGGTTACTCGGATCAGAAATCGGAGGCCACTGTTGCACTCAGGATGGAAGGTTTACTCTAGGTGTGACTTAATTTTAGTCAGCGCCGGCCTCCTATGAGAAAATCTGAAAATGTAATAACCGTAAAGAAAATAATTAAATAAATTTATTTTATTTTTCAAATGCTTATAACTCACAAATGATAACTCAAATTAAAAATAAGAGACCACCGCTGAACTCATGAGGTTAGGTTTTCTTTAATTAGATACTAACATGGTTTGGTGAGGGCCACCAGAGAAAGTTAGGTTTTGGCCGCAAATAAAATAATTAAGTGTCAATTATTTTATTATAAAATTCATAACCTTTAAACAGTAACTCGGATTAAAAATCCAAGGATACTGTTGGGTTCGTTGGGTCATGATTCACCTAGTCAGAGCCTAACCTCGACTGGCGCGGTTCGAGGGTTACTGTTAATAATTTTCCGAAATTTTTTCGGTTACGTTTAGTAAACATGCGAGCGGTGTTTTATATCTTTCGAACCGGTGCTCGGAATTTAAATCTGAGGTCACTGTTGAACTCGTAGAATCGGTGATTTATTAGTGAGACCTTCACCGCAGTTGCATTCTAATGTAAATGGAAGTTAGTGTTTGGGGTTTTTAAATTAAATTAAATAAAAAATAAGGTGTAATTATTTTTTTTGTTGGTGGTTAAAACCTCCAAGTGGAGGTTAGATGTGGGGCCCACACACACATAACCTCCCTTGGGAGGATATTATTAATTGGGTCCCTCTCGAAGTTTAAACATCTCTTGCAATCAAAGAGGCGGGGCCCACGCAAGCTTTAAACCCCCTTAAATCCCCAATTAAGTGGAGAGCCTCTTCACCTTCCCCCACCATTTAATGAGCCAACTCCGGGTTTTTAATTAAGTGAAATAACTTAATTAATTTGAATCCTTTTAAATTCTTAACAACCATTAAAATAATAGATAGTCTATTATTTTTGGGTTGGCAACATTTTTTTGGTGAAACTTTGAGGGAGGAGGGCTTGGAGAAACTTTGGAGAACTTCATCCTTCCAACGAAGAATGCCCCTCTCCAACGAAGAATGACAAACATCTCTCTCTCCCTCTTCAACCGAGATAAGAAAAGGAAACACCGCCATCCTTGAAGAATGTTGAAGTCATCTTCGACTTCGTCACCTCCGAACACTCGTCCTCCAATGATGAGTACCCTTCTTCCTTTTTCAACATTGACGGAACGACGTCCGCCTTTTCGCGACTTTGTCAACGATCGTCGGCGATCGAGGTAGGTGGATTTGAGTATTTTTATGTATGAGTTTTATTTCCATTCTTTTTTGTTCAAATGATGGTTGAGATATTCCAATTGTTATCAACATAACATGGAGGGCTCAGACCACACAAACACAGCCAGACCCTCCCCCTGATTTGTTATCATTTTATGCGACAGAGGCAGAGCAACGACGGACGACATCGGGCTGACCGCGAAGAAACCGGTGGTGCAAGGCCGTCGGGTCACCAAGAGGGTGTGGCATCACCATGCTGCGCAGAAGGAGATTTGTGGCCACGATGGGCCATTGCAGAGGCGTGCGGCGTCGTTGCGCCGCGCCGAGGCCAGTAGATGGTCGCAGTCAGGGCGGGTTGTGGCGGAGGGGTGCGGCACCGTTGCGCTGTTCTGTGGCGCGGAGCGGCGGGACGCACGGGCCATCCGGGAGGTGCGGGACCCCATGGTGTCTCGTTTATCCTGGACCGGCACCCCATGGCGCCAGTTCGGTACCACCTGAATGGTTCAACTGTTCGGGTGCCAGGGGGCGCGCGTCTCCCCCCTTGGGCACGGCTAGGGCAGGCCGCCTGGCCGCCTTCGGTCGGGCCTCCTTCATCCAGGCCTCCCTCGGGCTGGACTACCCTCAGGCCAGGCCCCTTTCTCAGATCGGATCGGACCTGCAGACTGGGTCAGACCAGACCCGGACCCGCTATGGCCAGTTTACACATTTTTCCCATATCTTGGGCTACGGAAGTCTGATCAATGAACTGTATATGGCGATGGAGAGATTAGAGAGAGGCGGTTCTTTTGGGAATAACCCACTAGAGGTTTGGACATAGTTGGTGTGTGTTCAGGTTGGTTTGAACCTAAAATCCGACCGGGCCCCCGGGACGTAAATCCCAATAACTCACAGATCGGGCGTCCGATTGACGCGCCGTCTATTGCCTTGTAAACCCTATGATGAGGTGTTCTTTTGAGATACTTATACTTGGGACTTCTTGATAGTTGGATTTCGACTAGTATCTCATGGATCAGATCCTTCCAGAGGTGAACATATAGTTTACAGAGACCTAGTAGCTAGCAGTGAGGCGGAGGTTGGACACAGAACATGCGGAGGTTAGTACTGAGCGATCTTATGTGGGTCAGATCCAGTGTGGTTCAGCGCTCAGTGATCCTGTGTGGGTCAGCGCATACCGATCATGTGTGGGTCAGATCCTATGTGGGTCATCACTCAGCGATCCTATGTGGGTCAGCGCATACCGATCTTATGTGGGTCAGATCCTGTGTGGGTCAGCGCTCAGCGATCCTGTATGGGTCAGTGCATACCGATCCTGTGTAGGAAAGATCCTAAGTGGGTCAGCGCTCAGTGATCCTGTGTGGGTCAGTGCATACCGATCTTGTGTGGGTCAGATCCTATGTGAGTCATTTCGGAGGTTAGTACCTATCGATCATGTGTGGGTCAAACTCTGTATGGTAAGAAGCAGTGCCTCTTGTCGGAATAAGATGATCTAGCTACGCGACTAATCATCTCCACTTCTATGCTACACTAAACATCCTGGTCTCAGTTGATTCAATGACCTTTTTGTTTTCCTCATGATTGAGATAGGTTACTAGATAACTTCAGTATATGTATGGGAATATACCTAAGTAATGGTTGTCTGTTGATTCGTACTTTGTGGTTTATCCTTGTTGGATTTTGTGACACCTTGAGGGTCTCGGGGTCCCTACGGAGTATCTTTATACTCAACCCTTCATGGGCTATGACCATACCTCATTGTATTGTATGCAGACAACGAACAACGCTGACGGAGGCAGAGAGCTCCAGGACTGGATGGTACCTGAAGTTGGACCTTACGACGAGTTGGTACACAGGGGAGTCTGACGGACGTGGAGTACTGAGGTGGCCATTTGTACCTACCCTTCATGTAGGAACCCTGGAGGATGATCCAGGAGCTTCTATTTACCTTTCCCCTTTTGTCCCTTTTTCAGTTGTACCTGTACTTTACTGTTGGGCTTGTATTTCCAGCCCCTTTTTACTTCCCATCACTTTTTCTGTATACAGTATTTCTTAGTGTTTTACTTCATGTTGTGTTCTCTGGTGTGTGTGTGTGTGTTTCAGTTTATAAAGGCAATGCATTCCTAGTTTAGGTATTTACACCTTTGGTGCTAGTTGCCAGCCCCTGGCCTATGGAAGGAGAGCATGGGCTAGTCATGATACGGGCCCTGGGGGACGGGTCATGACACCACACAAAATAAAAAATTAGTTAATATGGCATAAGTCTCTCAGAAATAAAAGTGAGACTAGAAATCCCCTTACTTCAATTCTTGACTCTCACCGTACTCATTCATATATCCTATATAAGAAATAAGATTTTATTATAGATATTTAATATAACCATATTCATATATATAATACCATTTATTATTTACTTATGTCTTTATATTACTCTTTTATTAATAATTTCATGTTAAAACTATGTTTTGAGTAAGATTTGTTTTTCATACATGTTTTGACTTGTTATTTTTTACCTCTTAATTTTATAATTAATTAATCATCTTCAGAATGTAAACCATGATATAAATATCATATATATTCATTATATATTTATTTATATCAATCCATAAAAAAATGGTGATAGAAAATAAAATACATCGTTCATGTAGATGGTAGGTCGTACATAGCCATGAATATTGTTTCTATTTTCTTTTCATATTTAAAGAAAGAAAAGTAAATGATGTATTTTTATATATTCATATTTATTTCAAATATATCACATATTTTTAATAAAAACATCCTTAATAAATTCCTTATAAAGTGTGAAAAATCACATTGCTTTGCAAAGTGGTAGTCCTACGTACCCACGAATGATGTTATCGTATTCCCATAACATGAAAAACATCATGTTATGTGTTATATAACAATTAAATAATCATAATAACATCATAAATTACATATATATCATATATAAACTATAAATACATCATTATTCATAATCTATAAAGGTGGTAATGTAAGAATGAACGATATCAGTTCGTAAGGCGGTAGTCCGCCATTCACGTGAATGATGATTATGTATCCCATTTGATGGAGGTGTGTAAAGTTGTAGGTAGTACCCTTAACATAACAATATCTCAATATATTTAAGATATTGAGGTTATTGTATTATAATCATATAAAAAATTTAATGGTTTCGAGGAATAAAGAAAAAAAATGTTTGTTGATGAATGTTTCCTCTTCTACGGGTATCTCCTTTTAATTTTCACCAAAGGACATATTTGGTTGTATTTTTTCCTAAAATAAAAATTATAGGATAAAATAATGTATTTTGGTTATATATATTTACATTTATTGGTAGAGAAAAATGGATTTATAGGTGTGAATATAGGGAGAGGGTGGTAGCCTTTTATTAGGGAGTTGAGTGGAAAACTTGTAAATTTTTTAAAGAGTGAATTCCACCACATTATTTCCATGTAAAGTCGATTAAATAATGTAAAAAAATTAAATCCTATAAGCAATAAGGTTAAAATATTTCCCTAAAATTGGTTTTGGGAAAAGTTTTTTTGTCATTTGGCCTCTTAAGTTTAGATTTTAGTCCCTTGTTAAACTCATTTTTTTATTAATCACTATAATTAAGTTTAACTGCATTCACTAATCGCACAGGTCAAAAATTAAGTTGGAATTATTATAAATAATAAATTATTCTGATTAAAAATATGGAATCCATTTTTCCAAATTCAATCTATAGATGTGGAATAAATAATTTAAAATAAGTCCTACGAATGGGATGAGAAAGCATGTTTTTAAGGGAAAATGTTAAAAAGTTTACATAGTTTTTTCTCTAAATTCAATATAAAAAATCTCACAACAACCTAAATTGGATAAATATATTTATAATTGATCTTTTTTTTTATTTAAAATCAATTAAAAAATAATTTAACATTATAAATTATTAAGATGTAAAGGTTGTTTTCAACTAATATCTAGTATTTTTCTTTATTCATTGAAAATGATACTTCATAGAAAAACACAAAAAATAAAACCTAAGATTATTTTTATTTTATTATTTAAAAATTGAAGTTTATTTTATAAAATATAATTTATAAAAGTGTAAAAAAATAGTTCTAAAATAATTGCGCCATTAAAAGGCTATAAAACTATCTCTTAGAAAAATTCATCTTTTTTGCATAAAATTGGATTTATTCTTATCTCTTATCTATAAAATTCATATGATGGATTTTAAATAATTTATTGAACATATAATATATATATTTAATTAAAATATTTTATAAAAAGTGGTTGTTTTAGTTTAATGAGATAAAACAAATGTGGGCCTAGTAAAATAGGTTTTTTGAAAAGTAATTTATTTATTTCCAAATAGTTATTACATTAATTTATAATTAATTGGTTACAAAATAATTAATTTTTTAAACATTAATAAACCATATTTTTATAATTTAGTTAATACTTTTCATACCCTCCATAATAATGGCTATGAGATAACTATATTAATATTTTAATAATATGTCACATTATGTTTAAAATTAGTGTTGCGTGTAACATAGGCTAAGATCATTGTTCCATGTAATGAAATCCAAACATAGTGTTATGTGTAAATAAATACAAACTTGGTGTTATGTGTAGTTAAATATTAACTTGGATTTGTTTGTAAATCAATCTTAACATTATGTAGTGTGCAGTACAATCCATCAATGAATTTTAATTTATTTAAAAACAAAAAATCATAAAAACTTAGGGGGGTACATTATACCCCCCTTAAAACGAATTTCTCCCTCCAAATTCATCTGGTTTATCATAGTTATAATACTATGAAGTTCCTTTCATAGAAACTTACATCATAAAAAGGAATACTAAAACTTCATTTAAAAAGGTGATGTTGGATACATAATGGTTACCCAATGTAAATCATAACTAGACATCCACATAAGAGAAAATAAGTGGGAAGTGAATATTTTGATACAGAATAAAAGCATAAATAATTATAGAAAGTGATAGAGATCTATGATAATAAGAAAGTGGGTGATCCTGAAAAAATTTACAATCACAAAACCATAAATATGTAAGGATTTAAGGGATCATTTGATTCATCGAAAATGAAGAATGTAGGATAACATTTTTGTTCCAAGATCCCTTTCCAAAACATGAATATTTTTTATAATAATATATACTAAACTGATTTCATTATATTTTATATAAACAATATCACACTTTGGTTGTGCATTGATAAATTTACAATACATCTTTTAGTCTATGAAATGAAGCTGTATTTTTTATCCCTAAATCACTAATGGATCATATGATCCATAGATAAAAGGATAATTCATTTCTTCTATCTTTAGTTATCATAAAAAAATGGTTAGCACATGTTATCCAATATTACTAAATATTCATATGATCAAGTAATACTTTAATCTCTCAAACATAATTCAATGTTCAATATAAACCATTTCCTATATGGTTAGCCTTATGAACCTTTTAAAAGATTAAAATCTAAAACTTGAGAAAATGGGTGACTAAATTTCACAAAATCAACTTGAAATTAATCCCACATACATAATAAAGTATCTATTAATTTCCACATACCCAACAAGTGAATACCTTCATCATGTATTCCCTTAAAACATAGTAATAACCTAAATTACCATATAACCTTAATAAAAAAAATTCTTCCTCATTCCTTGAATAAAACTAAAAATTATTTAATATATTTTATATATTTAATAATTTCATAAACTTTATCAATTATAACATAAACTACTTTTTCAAAAAAATCCATTATTAGTTCTAAGGCCATTGATATTATGAAATTTCCTTCACCCAAATCCATCATCTCTTTATCTAGAAAAAACACTATTTTCTCATAATTTAGAACATATTAAGTGGTAGATTTCCATTATAAAAATACCACCTTTCCATTAAATAACTTTTCTAGACCATAAACTTAATTCAAAATATTAATTCAAGTACTTAACAAAAACTTAACTGAATAATCTTTATATAATTCATAATCCTTGAATCCAAATACATAAATACTTCAATCATCCCACTTCCTTCCCAAACCATTAACTAGAATTCATCATATTATTCCTTAATAACCATTTAATAAAATATGAAATAAAAAACATGTCTTAACATTCATCAAACTCGATTTAATCATTCTTATAAAAAATATTATTAGAATAATAAATTCCTTTTATATGTTGCTTGTGGTCTCTTCATCATCAGCAGCAAAATCATTACTCATAAAACATTTCTAATTTATTTCATGATATTTCCCCCTAAGACATTTATTTTCATAATTCTTATACCTTACACACTTAAAGTATTCAATTTTTGAAAAAAAAAATTAGTGATATCAATATTCACATCCATTTCATTAACTAGAATCTTTATTTTTCCTCAGAAATTACTTACTCTATGGCCTAATTCACCACAAATAATACATATTATCATTCCTTTTAAACATTAACTTGAGTTATTCTTCCAAAATTATTGAAAAATAGTAAAATTAATCTTTATTCCTCCATGGTTACCATCACCCAATCTCATGGAAAATTTTTTCCTTATCTTATTTAGTGATTCTAAGAGTTGGTTATGGTATATGTTTTTAATCATGTTCCAGGAAAACTTATTTTGAATAATAAAAACATCATTTAATACAATAATCATACCATTAGGCTACTCATTAGAAAATCATATATCAAATTCAACGTTAACCTAGTTTCTTTTAGTTCCTTCTATTGACTAAAACCAAAAAAACATAGTGTTAGAAACACTAATCATAGTGGGAAACCAAATAATCATGAAAAATCACTTATAAGATATATAAATAATGAATAATTATTTATAATATAACACCTTAGGTTCACCCTAGTTAGTTCATAGTCATTTTCTATTTAAATCATTCATAATGGTTCATAAAGTGTTTGTGAATTTCCAAAGCATATCCCCTGGGAGTGTCAAACTAGGTGTGAAACAAGGCCCATCTTCATCCACCAGTTCTTACTCAAGTATAGATCAATATAGTGTTTTTAGGGTTGTTAACCTAATGTGAATTTGTTTCATATCCACATCCACTTGTTGTATCCATACAAGGATGTAATTTCTTGGAAAATACTCTCTAAGTCCATACAAAAATCCTAGGACATTTTTCAAAAATTTGACTCATCCTTTTACTTATCATTAGATACATCCCTAGATATATACTTATAAATATCCCTAGGTATCGCACCAAATTTTTCATATCCTAGTTTCCAATGGTTAACTAGACCTTTACTTTGAAACCAACTATAGTGATCCAAGATTAACATACATGGATATTAAAATCATTTTATATGAATATTCAGTACATTAAAAAAGTACATGCCTGAGTGATATAATTGTTTTGTGTCTTTGGAGACTTGGTACACAATATTTAAACTTGGTGAAATATATTCAACATATCCCAAAAATATCTTCCCCTTCAATACTCTTCACAGACATACCCAATATAAAACCTTTTTCATAACACGAGGGAAGGAAACATAAGAAAGGGTGATCTCAAATGCTCAGTAAGGGTAGAAAATTAAGAAATAAAATAATTACATGATCATAAGTGTATGATAAAATTATAATAACATTATAAAACCATACCCTACATATCAAAGATCCTAAATTTGAATCATAGAATAAAAATTAGTATTTCATGAGACATAGATCATAAGATAATCAAAGAACATGTTCCATGGGATCATAACATAATAATAAGACATAGATTTATGGTATATACACAAGAATGAAAATTATTATTTCAAGTATATCCACCAAAAAATTCATAACATGTTAGTCTTGGGTAGACCACCCGCGTACCCTTCTTTAGAGGCTTAGGCTAACCACTCGTGTACCCTCTATTACAAGCTTGGGATGACCACCCATGTACCCTATTTTATAGTCTTGGGATGACCACCAATATACCCTCTAAGCTCATAGATAATTCATTTTTACATAATTAATTAGAGTTAGATATAGGTCCCACTCGACACATAATGAAATCATATATACATGTGCCAGAAGATAATTAATCATTCATCATATTATGACCCATAAAAATATATGGGTTTTATAAACATCATATCATAAGCCATAAAATCAAATGGGTATTATAATAATTTTATCATATCATAACCAATGTAAAAGATATAGTTTTCATAATCATTTCATCTTAGAATAACCCGTGAAAGGAAGAGGGTTTCATAAGAGTTTTATTATGGTATAACCCATGGAAAAGAAATGGGTTTCATAAACAAATTGTCTTAATAAAAATAAACCATTCAAAGAAGGAATAATAATTTTATCCTTTAATCATAACCCAATTAAATAATAAAATATATAAAAAGATTTCATCTTATATAGAGAAGGATTTTGAAAGATCACTTGGAGAATTTCTTAAGGAAAATAACCTTTCTTTAATAATAATTTCTTAATACATATAACATTTCCAAAATCCTTTTCTTTAAAAACCACTTTGAAAACTTATTAAGTAATATTTAAAAATCATTTAAAAAATTTCTTGATGAAAATGTCTCTTCTTCTTTGAAAAATTAATTTTAAAACATAAAACCTTTTTGAAAACCTTTTTATTTGAAAATAACCTTTAAAACTTATAAAAGAATATTTGAAACCCATTTTAAACACTTTTTAAAACATTAAAAAAAATTAAAATTATTTTTTATTTAAAATAACCATAAAATGTTATTTTTAAACACTTTTGAAAACATTTTTTTAGAAAACATGGTTTTTTGAATAAAACAGATTCCTGATCAAAGAGATATATCAAGTCGGATTTTCATAAAATATATTTTATTAATTATATTAAGTAATAAAGATTAGAAAAATGGTACCATTACTTTAAAATATACTTAATAACTATATTAGAATAATATTTATGAGAATTATTAAAATTTTAAACATAAAATTTCATAAATTGAAGCATAATCATAAACAATCAAGATAGACGATTTGACTGTAGTAATAAACTCTTACCATATTGGTAACATTGAATCGTAATACTAATGAAATAATAACATCACATGAATCTTAAAATATAAATTAAATAATTATATTTATTATATAACATTTTCAAGGGGTATTATAAACAACTCTAAAAAGAATATAGGTGCATAACATAACATGTATCTCAAAGAGAGAAAATTGAGACAAAATTACCCTACCGATTTGGAAACTTTTGAACCATAAAACCCCTAAAAGAGAGATACTAAAATAGATATCTAAAAATAAATAAATTTTAGAATAATAATCATAAAATATATTCATGGATGTTATATACACCGTATAGAATAAATAGGTGGGGATGTAGCTTGTGTCTTACAAAAGTAAAAAGTGATACGGAAACTTCTTACTATTTGAGTAGCTTTTGAATCATAATTCCAATGAAATAATAAAATAAATAAAAACATTAATTGTAATTAAATTAGTTATATCCATAATATATCATATCATAGGGAATTATATATACTACACAAAGTAAATGAGTGATGAATATGGAATAAGTCTCTTAGAAATAAAAGTGAGACTAGAAGTCCCCAAACCTTTAGTCTTGACTCTCATTGTACTCATTTAAAACTCATATATAATAAATATAAGCTTATTATATATATAAAAAAATAATATCTATTTATATATAATATCATTTATTATTTAATTATGAATTTATATTACTCATTTATTAATAATTCCATGTTAAAGTTATGTTTTGGGTAATAACCTTTTTGTATTTCATACATATTTTGACTAGTTATTTATTGTTCCTATTACTTAGATCGTGATTTAATAATATTTAGAATGTAAAAAATGATATAAATTATATATATATTCATTATATATGTATTTATATTAATCCATAAATTTTGGTGATATAAAATTAAATACATTGTTCATGGATATGGTATTATTATTTATGCATGAACGTTGTTTCCATTTTATTATCGTATTTAAAGAAAGAAACTTAAATGATATATATATATATATTAATTTAAGTACCATATTTATGTCATATATATCACATATTTTTATTAAAACTAACCTTAATACATTTCATGTAAAGGGTGAATGAATCACATCGCTTCATGAGGCAGTAGTCTGCCGCACACACAAATGATGTTATCATATTCCCGAAAAATGGAAAGCATAAAGGAATGTGTTATATAAAAATTAAAAAAGATTAATAAAATCTTAAATAACTTATATATCACATATAAACTATAAATACATCATTATTTACATCCTTAAAATGTGGTAATTGAAGAATGAACAACAATGGTTTGTGAGGCGTTAGTCTATCGTACACACATATGATGATTGAGTATCCCATTTGATGGAAGTATGTGATTTTTTATGTATTAACCCTAAGATAATAACATATAATTATATTTAATATAATTAGGTTATTATATAAGAATTATATAAAAGTAATTTAATGTTTCAGAGGAATACATAGAATAAAAACTTTCATTGATGAATATTACCTCTTCTCTGGGTATCTTCTTTTGGTTTTCACTAAAGGACTTCATTGGTTTCCTTTATGAAAAAATTAAGGATTATAGGATTAAAGGATGGAATTTCTTAAGATATTTTTATAGTTATTGGTTAGTAAAAATTTATTTAGAGTTTTTCATATCAGGGGTGACAGAGTGTCCTTTTATATGGGAGGTGAGTGGAAAACTTGTAAATTTTTGAAAGAGTGAATTCCACCCATGTTTTATCCATGTAATGTGGTTAAAATAATTAAACAAAAGTACATAATATATTTTATAAGGTTTAAATTTTTCCATAAAATGTTTTTTGGTCCATTGTCTAGGTCATTTGTACCCTTAAGTTTAAATATTAGTCCCTTGGTAAACTTCTTTTTCTCTTAATCACTGTAATTAATTTTAATTTTATTTCATAATTAATTTAATAAAAAATTATGTTGGAATTATTATAAATTATAGATTATTATTTTTCCAAATATGGAATCCATTTTTCTAAATTAAATCCTCATAAGTGGCCAAAAATAATATAAAATTAATTATACAGACATGACAAGAAAGCGGGTTTTTAAAGTGAAAATGGTCAAAAGTTTACTAAGTTTTTATATCTACATTCAATATAAAAAATTTTAAAACGACTTAAATTGTATTAATATACATATAATTTATCTATTTTTACTTTTAAACAAATTATAAATTATTTATTTGAAAAGGTAGTTTTCAATTAAAATTTAGTATTTTTCGTTATTCATCAAAAAATGAAACTTCTCAAAAAAAATACCAAAACATCACCCAAAGATAATTTTGAAATTACTATTTAAAAAATAAAGATAATTTTATTAAATAAAATTTATAAAATTTTCAAAAAATAGTTTTAAAATAAGCATGTTATTAAAAGGTAGTAAAAACTACCTTTTAAAAAATACATCTTTTATGTGTAAAATTAGATTTATTTTTATCTTTTGACTATCAAACACAAAAGATGAATGTTAAATATTATATTGAATATATAATATATATTTCATTAAAATAATTCATCAAAAGTGTTTTTTTTATTTTATTGAAATAAAATGTGTTTGTTCATAGAAAAATAGTTTTCTAAAAAAGAAATTTCTTTATTTTCAAATAGTTCTTACATTAATCTATAATTAAATGGTTACAAAGAATTAATTTTATAAACATGTGTAAACCAAATTTTCATAATTTAGTTAATTCTTTTCATACCCAACATTATAATTGATAGGTATTAAATAACTAATATTTTAATAATATGTCATGTTTCATTTGAACTTAGTGTTTCGTATAATATAAGATAAACTCAATGTTTCATTTAATGAAATCCAAAAATAGTGTTGCATGTAATTCAAGATAAATCCATTTTTACATGTAGTTCATGCTTAACTTGGTGTAGCATGCAATTAAATCTACCAATGAATTTTAATTTATTCAAAAAATTATAGTTCAAAAAAAACTCAGGGTGTTATAGATATGATGTAACCATGATCAAATTAAGAGGATCAAAAATACCAAACCCAAACATACACACACAAAAATATGTTATCACCCGAAATTTTATTTTAACAAGGAATTATTGATAAATAAGTAATAATAAGTCATAAGTAAATCATTTATGGTATGATACATATGAGTATTATTTTATGAAATATTTATAATAAATTTACATTTATTATACATGAGGTTTTAATGTGTATGAATTAAGATGATACTTAAGTTAAGGGATTTATATCACAAATTTCTTTCTCTGATACATAATATATGTTATACACTTATCTTTTTATGAATTATATATATCTCCCTTTGACTTGTTATATTATGAATATCCTTATTTTAATTATATTTAAAGTTTTATTTGTTGTCAATATTTAATGGTAATTAGGATTCAAAAGATACCGAATTGGTAAAAAATTTATTATAATCATGTCATTTATCAAGATTGTTTATGATTATGTTTCTGATGAAGAAATATTATGATATATATCTCATGAAACTCAGGAATTTTTTTATACTATGTTTATTTTATGAGAATACATATTTAATTTTATTTTATTCTCTTTATGTACTCGATATTTCATAATAGTTTTTTTAATGAAAAATCATCTTTATTTCTTTCTATGGTCGAAGATTATTTTTCTTCTATACCCATTTTTTCAAAAAAAATAAAATATATTTTTTAAAAATCATCTAAGAATGTTTAAATTCATTTATAACCTTGTTTTAATATTCAAAAAATTGATTATAAAGAATTTTCATTTCATTTTATGAATGAGTTTCTTTTTAATTTTATCAAAAATGTGAAGGGAGTCATTTTTTAAAGTGTATGTCGTGAATAAAATTTTCCACACTCATGGGCACTAAATTTTTTAAATACTCCATTACATGTTTCTAAGATTATTTTCAAGTAAATTTTTTTTATATTTAGGATTTTTTTTATATTTTAAAGAAGTGTTTTCAAAATGGAAAGGATGTTTTCCTCAATAATGTTTTAATGATTTTTTTTATGGAATTACTATTCATTAATAATAATAACATTTGGTTTTGCTTATGTATTACTAGTGATATTATCTAGTTGTACTATTCTTATTAATTCTCAATATGGTTTATGATTATGGTGAATAGATGTTTTTGAAACCCATTTCATTTCCATGGGTTATGTTATTGTGAACTATATATGAAAACCATTTATTTTCCATGGGTTACATTATGATAAAAATTATATGAAACTCATTTCATTTCCATGGGTTATTATATGATGTAATGCTTATGAAACCCACTTAATTTTATGGGTTTTGATATTATGAATGTTTTATAAAATTCTGATACACATTTGTATGATTTTTATATATGATGGTTGGGACCTATATCCCTCTCAATTTTCTTAGGTAAATATTGAAATTTCATGAGATAAACAGAACTAGAATGGGGAGTGAAACCAGTTCATTAAGTAATATTTCAACTATGATATTATTCGGAGTAAACCTTGACTACTACGATGGTTTGGGTAGTGAACACATTCTACTATGATAGGCTTCATAGTGATTCTTGACTACTATCGAAATGATTTTCTATGCTTATATGTATGACACAATTCCATGTCATATGAAATTTTTATGCTCCCATGGATCTTTTTCTTTGATTCCCTTATGATTCATGTCTTATAGACTATCAATATTAATTCAAAGACCCAATATTTCGATATTTTATAGGAAGGTTATGGTTTTTAAATGTTATACTCATGTTCTCGTACCCTTATTCTCATGTTATGTTTACATATCTCCCTTGTTTACCCTTACAAAGCATCTGAGCTCACCCTTTATTATATTTCTTTTACCTAGGTTTTGAAGTAATGTGTTATGTATGATTTCTCTAATAAGGTTGGCAGTAATGAATAAGTTATTAAGATATTATGTAGTTCACTTATAAACTAGTTTTTTTATGTTTCCATGTTTCCAAAGGAATTAAACATTTATGATTATCATGAATTTGTTTTTGTAATGTAATGAATTTTCGTAAAAAAATAGTAATATTTATATATGAAAATCCTGGGTCATTAAATTTGGTAGAAAAGGATAGGTTTAGTTACCCTTTGGAAACTATGATAAGAAAACTTTAGTGAAATCCATTAGCATATGTTTAAGTATAGGGTAACATCCTAAAGTTTAGGTAAGGAATAGGTTATGTGGTTTACCTATAAATACATCCATTCCTAGAGACTACTAGTGGGCGTGGTTCTAGGATAAATATACCTTGGTTTAAAAACTCCAAAAAAATCACATTGGACCTTACTTTATAGTTACAAATTACATGAAAATAGGTTTTACTACGCACCTGGTTTAACACTCCTATGGGATATGATTTGGTTAATTTACATTTTATTTATGAACCATAATGAAGAATTTAAATAGATTTTTACCATTAATAACCTATTTTTAACCTTAGGTGTCTAGGATTTAAAATAATGTGTCTTTATTTATAAATCCAATAAATGATTGTTCAAAACTATGTGTTTTCCCACTTTGATTATTGTTAGTCACACTATGCTTTTTTTCTTTGGTAGATGGATGGAACCAGAAGGAAGTGTTTTAATGATAAATTAAATGGACAATGAAATGATTTTCCTTTGGAGAAACAAATTTTATGGGATATGGAATGAAATATCTCATCACTATGATTACATAACTTTCTCAAGCTATAAATAATGTTAAACTTCAAAACGATCAAGGGAGGGAACAAAAAAATTTTAGTACTTCATGTTGAAACATACACAATAATTTAGTGGTTTCACTAATATGATAGTTTTTGAGTAGTGGATCAGTTCCAATAAAAAGATATGTTTTATTCTCCAGTGTTTAGAAAATTAAAAAATTCATTTTGGCAGTCTATCATTTTGAAAGATAAGTAAATCAATGGTGGACTCTCATTAAGAATACAAGGGAACAAGATAAAATTGAATCCATGGAGTGGGATGAGTTTAAGGGATTATTTTTCAATAATTTCTTACCTTGAATTATTCATAAAAAAAATTAATAGGAATTACTTGATCTAAGGTATAAGGATGATGAATTCCTTTTTACCTATGAGTAAAATTTTACAAAAAATGAAAGGTGTGCTTCTGGAATTATCATCTTTTCTGAAAGTAAGGTTGATCAATATTCAGTATACTAAAATCAAGTCCTCGAATGGTGTTATATGTAATATAATTTGGCAGATATGAATAAATTTCTCTATTTTCTATCAATGTGGAAATATAAATTAAAGTTACCCATCAATCACATGGATTTGATATGAAAATAAATGTGGAGTTTGAGGGAAGAACTAAGAACCCTGAAGATTAGAAGATGAGTTTTCCTTCATCCTATAAGTGTGATAAGAAACATGGAGGAAACTATCTTAAGGGGACTGGTAAATGTTTTAAGTGTGTAATGTAAGTTCATTCGGAAATCAAATGAAAAGGTTATATGAAGAATTTAACTAATGATGGGAATATAGATAAAGTTTCACAGAATGAACCACCCACACTCTAGTGTTTCAAATGCATGGGGTATGGGAACTATGATAACCAATACCCAAATTTAGAGTTTTATGAAGATGATCAATGTCAGAAACCTCTTAAGTAGAGGGATAAGGGTAAATCTCATGTGATCACGATTTCTGCTGATATTTGTTATAACTATGTTGGAGAAGGTACACTTGCCATCCACTCTATAAATTCGAATGTCTTATCTGACTCTATATCTACCCATTAATTTATATCTAAATAATTTTACAAGGTCATCAAGATTCCACCCACATGATTAGATGTATAATTAGTAGGGAAAACCCTTGATGGTTTGATGGTTTTATCTCCTGTATATGATTCCTCTCTTATTAATGTTTTTGGGAATATACTTCCTGAAAATCTTGTAACTCTTCCTCTAGTTGAATTTGATGTTATCTTAGGTATGGATTGGATTTATCTACATAAATATCACATCAATTTTTGGGGAAGTTAAGTCATGTTTGATATTCTAAACTGACCTATAATCTTATATCCATGAAAAAATAAATATGATCTTTCAATATAAATCACATCCATTGTATGCATTTTGATTCTTATTAAAAAGGGGTATTTATCTCAGATGTTTGGGGAGAAACTAAACATTGATTATATTCTTATTGTGTGGGATATTTTTATGTCTTCAAAAAATATTTTCATAGTCTTAAACTGAATCATGAAGTTTATTTTCTAATAGAACTCGTGCCTTGTTCCACACTTATTTCAAAGACTCCCTATAGAATAGACTTGATTGAGTTGTAGGAATTAAAGAAGCAACTCTAATAGAATATTAATAAGGGATTAATTCATCCAAGTGAATAAAGTTGGGTGAAAATGTTATCTTTTTCAAGAATATATATGGAATTAAGTGAATTTGTATTTATTATTGGGAGATGAACCAGATCACAGTCAAGAACAAGTATCCCTTAACCTGTATTGATGACTTATTTCATCAACTATGTGGAGATCAATACTTTTCTAAGATTGACCTTCATTCTGGATATCATCAATTGAGGTTAAATAAAGAGGATATACTCAAGAAATTATATTATACATGGTATGCACACTATGAGTATGTAGTGATGCCATTTGGTCTTAATGATTCCTCGTCTATCTTCATGGATTTAATGAACAGAGTTTTTAGATATTTTCGGGATAAATGTTTAATAGTCTTTATATATGATATTATTATCTATTCAGAGGGAAATTAATATCTTAAAGACCAATTTAGGATTTTACTAAAGAAACTGATAAGAAGAAGTTGTATTCAAAATTTACAAAGTGTGAATTTTGGATACAAAAGATTTTATTTTTGGGAACATAATCTTAAGTGAGTGTATATTAGTGGGTCCAT
Source organism: Viscum album (assembly GCA_963277665.1). NCBI lineage: Eukaryota > Viridiplantae > Streptophyta > Magnoliopsida > Santalales > Viscaceae > Viscum > Viscum album. Next base: position 1,115,720,030 of record OY728147.1, read on the forward strand.
CAAAGAAAAAGGCTATTAAATATTGGACCAGACCATCCAAAGTTTTCATGGTTCAGATGTATATTATCGAAGGTTTGTGGAGAATATCTTATGATTATGAAATCCACTCACTAAGTTAACTCGAAAGGGATCCAAGTTCCTTTGGATAGATTAATATGAGAAAAATTTTAAGGAACTGAAGATAAGATTAGTCATAGCACATGTTCTTACATTACCTAATAGTGGAAAATGGTTTCTAATATTTATTGATGCATCCAAGAAGATATTGGGATGGATTATTATACAAAATTACATGGTTATAGATTATACCTCATGAAAATTAAAGGTTTAAGAGAAAATTTACCCAATTCATCATTTGGAGTTAGCTGAGGTATTTTTTTGCATTAAACATATAGAGGCATTATATTCAGGGTGAAAATTTTGATATATATAATGATAAAAATATTTAAATTATATTTTCATATAAAAGGAGTTGAACATGAACTAAAGGAGATGTTTAGTGATGATTAAATATTATAACTCCTTAATACATTACCACCCTGGGAAAAAGAGCTAGGTGGATGATGCTTTGCGTTGAAGGTATAATACTTGATTATCCATGATTATTATCATAGAAGATCCAATATTTATAGATTTTCAATGGATGGATCTAGAAATCCTGAAGGAAGGGGATAAATATTATCTTTCTAAAATAAATTTTCAACCATATATCAAAGTTAAGATTAAAGAGTCATAGAAGGACGATATAAAGCTATAAAAGAAGGTGATAAATGTTCCTAAGTTTAAGCTTGATTGTAAAGGAATGATATGGATCTGTAACTATGTATGTGTTCCAACCATACATGATTTGAAGAATGGGTTATTATAGGAGTCTCATTGATCTTCACTCTCTATTCATCTTAAAAGTTTGAATATGTATAGATATTTGAAAGAGTATTTCTGGTGGGATGTCATAAAGAGAGATATCATGATGTTTGTATACTAATTCTTAGTATATAAATAAGTTAAGGATTAGAGACAAAATTATTAAGGGATTTTACATTTATTACTGATACTATAATGAAAATGGGAATACATCACTAGGGATTTTATCATCAGACTCCCCAAAATTTCTAAAGGGTATAATACTATATGGGTTATAGTTGATCACCATATAAAGTCAGCACACTTCATCACTATAAAATAATATTTTCTATTTTGATCAACTTACCAAGATATACATTAAGAAAGTAGTAAGTCTTCATGGAGTACCATATACCATTTTATTAGATCAAGATCCAAGGTTTACCTTAAAGTTTTGGTGAAGCCTTCAGTAATCAACTGATATTGAGTTGAATTTTAGAACTATATAAGATCCTTGGAAGGATATTCAGTTTGAGAGAAAAATTAAAACCCTATAGGAAATTTTGAGATTTTTTTTTTAAATTTCAAAGGTGTATGGTATCAACAAATTCCTCTAGTTGAGTTTTCATAAAATAATAGCTTTCACATGAGTATTCAGATGGCTCCTTATAAATCCCTCTATGGAAAGAAGTGTAAAGATTAAATATACTACAATAATGTTGGATAAAGAAAGATATTGGGACCTGAGATATCTAAAGAAATCATAGAGAAGGTTAGATCCATTCAAAAACTCGTAAGGGAGGCAAAAATTTAACAAAATAGTTTTGTTGATAATCATCAGTGTGATGTGAAATTTGAATTTGGTACTATGTTGTTTATATGAATTTCTACATGGAAGAAGGTTATGAGATTTGGGAAGAAACTAAGCCCTAGGTATATCTGTCACTTTGAAATTCTTCATCTTATCAAGATGGTATCCTATCGGTTGGTGCTTCCACCAAACCTCTCTCAAGTCAAAGATGTGTTCAATATATCTCTTATAAGGAAGTACATACTAGACCCTTCACATATACTAAACTCAAAATTCATACCAATGGATCATAATATTTCTTATATGGAACAACCAGTGGAGATTATGGATCAGAAATAGAAAGTTCTATGAAATAATACCACTCACCTAATCAAAGTTTTATGAAGAAACCAACAATTTGAGGAAGCTATGTGGGAACCCAAGGATATAATGAGAAATACAAATCCTAATTTTTTTTGTACCAAAGTTAAATAATTTCAATGGTGAAATCCATTTTAAGTGATGTATAATTTAACACCCTGATATTTTATGAAATATTTGTTTCAATTAAATTTAATTTCTTTAACATTTTGGGTTCCACTCAACACTGAGTTAAAATGAACCACAATATACAATTTATATTATAATTTAACATGGTGGTTATTTCCTAGTTCATAAACGTGGTGGTGTGAATAGGAATAAACACATATTAAATATTAAGTATAATTGTTTTATATAAAGAAACATATTGATAAAAATGTACTTAATTTTTGGTAAAGTGTTTATATGTTTTGAAAATAATATTTTCTCATAAAAAATGATTTTATTGCTGTTTTGAACAAATAATAAAACTAATATTTTAAAATTTTACAAAAATTTATTTTAAAAAATTAAATTTATTTTTGAATCAACTTAAATAATTTATATTACGATGAATTTGTGTTATTTTTTTGAAAAAAAATATTTTTTTGAGGAATAGTGAAAAACACTGGTTCTATTATTTTTTTTTCATTTAAAGAATTTATAATGATAAATTTTGCTTTAGAATTGTATTAAAAGTAAAATTAGTTAAATTATATTATAATTAAAACAATATAGTTCGTTTTAATTAATTTTAAATTGAATTTTAATATAAAAACTTTTCTAAACTTTTATCTTTGGAAAACCACATTTCCATCGCATCTACGGGTTCAATTTTAAATTAAATTTGTCCAATTATGTGAAGGGAATTTGGAAAAATTAATTCCATATTTTGAATCATCATAATTAATATTATTTAATAATTTAAAGATAATTTTTAACTATAATGAATATTAAAAAAAATAAAAAATTAATTATCGTGATTAAGGTAAAAACAAGTTTAATGGGGGTCAAACTAAAAAGAAAAGGGTTTAAAATGGTGAAAAAACGTACAATTATTATTTTGGGGTCATATTTTGACCGTATATATTCTGATTTTATTAATTTATTCATTATTAAGCAATTTTTCATCAGAAATAGTTGTATGGAATTCTTTCTTTTCAAATATTCCAAGTGTGTCATCTCCCCAACTTATTGAAGGTCACCCCGTAAATCTTATTTTCACAATTCCAAAACCCATTGGTTTAGAAATTAACTTCCCAAAAAACTTCCTTAATTCCATTACCAAATTCTATAATCCTTTATTTGGTCATAAATCTATCTTAGGAAGGATTTTGGTGTAAACCAAAAGAAGTTGTCTAAAGAATAGGTAATGTCCTTAAACAAAAGTTTTATTTAATTTATTCCTCCACACCATTAATATAATATTAAACCATTTCTATATAATAAACTCATTATTTTACATACATAGAGACATTTATTTCTAAATTAATTACCTAAAACCATATCTTCCTCCCTCAAATGGGAAACAAAACCATTCATCGTGTGTACAGCGGACTACCGCCTCGCGAACTGATGAAATTTTTCTTCCATAACTTCTTTTCACTATTGGATTTAATGATGTATATAATGTTTATATATTATCTCTATTATATAATAATAATTATTTAATTAAAATATCATATATACCTTCTTACTTTTTATTCCATAGAGAATACGATAATGTTGTTCCTGTGTACGGCGGACTACCACCACACAAAGCGATGTGATTCTTTTTTCACTAAAGATCTACATGGAACATAATAAGAATAAATTAAATGAATTTATGTGATATATAAGACATAAAAATTATTTTTTTTATAGGTAATATATTATTTACCTTTATTTTATATCATTCTTTAAAATATGAAAATAGTGTTTATGCGTACATACGGCTTACCATATCCATGAACAATGTATTTCATTTTATATCTATAAATTTTATGGATTACTATAAATACATATATAGTGAATATATATAATACTTATATCATGTTTAAAATTATATATATTATTTAACCATGATCAAAGTAAAATGATCAAAAATACCAAACTAAAACATACAAGAAAAATGAAACAGTTATTACCTAAAATGTAATTTCAAAAAAGAAATATTGAAAAATAGATAATAAAAAGTAATAAGTAAATAATATATGGTAAGATAAATATGATAATTTATTTTTAATATATTTATAATAAAATGATATTTATTATATTGGAGTTTCGTACGTGTAAGAAGGAATTTGAGACTTGAGGTAAGGGTTTTTTGTCTCAAACTTTCTTCTTTAGGACTTATGATATGTTATGCACCTATATTCTTGTATAAGTTTTATTTAATAACCTTTAAAATGTTAAATAATTAATATCCCTATTTTAATTATATTTAAAGTTTCATTTTATATAAATATTTAATGGTGATTATGATTCAAAATATACCAAAATGTTAAATATTTTTTTGTTAAAACCTCATCTTTTATTGGGATTATTTATGATTATGTTTTCTATGATGAAATATTATGATAAATATCTCATGAAACTCTAGAATTTTATTCTACTATGTTTATTTCATGAGAATATATGTTTTACCTTCATTTCCCCCTCTTTATGTACACAAAAGTTCAAAATGATGTTTAAATTAAAATCATCTCTTTCTCTCTTTGGTTGAAAATGATTTGTCTTTCATATCCATGTTTTCATAAAAATTTCTTAAATATGTATTTTAAAAATCAATAAATATTTTTTAAAATCATTTTTACCCTTGTTTAACTTTTCACAAAAAAAATTAAAGGAATCTTCTTATCATTTTTTGGAATGAATTGCTTTTGACTTTTATTAAAAATGTTAAAGGATTATTTGTTTTAAGTGTACGAAATGAATGGAATTTTCCGTCATCATGAAAACTCAATGTTTTCCATTACAAGTTTCCAATATTATTTTCGAATAATTATTTTTCTTTAATATTTGGGATGTTTTTTTATTTTGAAAAATTGTTTTCAAAATAGAAAGGATATTTTCCTCAAGAATGTTTTAATAGTTTTTTATGGAATTTATATTCATCAATGACCAAAAATATTGGTGTTTATTATGTTTTACTGGGTATATGATCCAGTTGTACCATCATTATTATTTATCATGATGTTTTATTATTAATTTGAATATATTTTTATGAAACACATTTATTTTTCATGGGTTATGTTATGATGAACTGTATATGAAACCCATTTATTTTATATGTATTTTTTTTATGATAATATATTTATAAAACCCATTTATTTTAAACTATTTGTGTTAAGATGTAATGTTTATGAAACGCACTTATTTTCATGGTTTCTAATATGATGAATGTTTTTTGATACTATAGCACACATTTTTATAATTTTCATTATGTTATGGGTGGGACCTATATCTTCCTCCAATGCATTGGGTAAAGATTGAAACCTCATGAGATAAACAGAGCTATAATGGGGAGTGAACTGAGTTTAGTAATAGACATTTTCCAGTACGATAGTATTGGTAGTTAACCTTGAATACTAAGATGGTTTGGGGAGTGAAATAATTCCACTATGATTGACATGGAAATGATCCTTGGATACTATGGAATTTATTTTTATATACTTATGTGTTTGTCATAATTCCATGTATCATGCCATTTTTATGCTATCATGGGTCATTTTCTTTGATTCCCTTATGATTCATGTCTTATGAACTAATAATATTTATTCCATGACCCATGATTATGATATTTTATATGTAAGGTATGGATTTCAAATGTTATTTTCATGTTATTATACACATTTCCTCATGGTATGTTTATGTATCTCTTTTTTTACCCTTATTGAGCATCCAATATCACCCTTTATTATATTTGTTTTCCCCAGGTTATGATGAAATATATTATGTATAATTTTTATAAGAAAGACTCTAGTGATGAAGAACTTAGTGGTAGAAGATTTAGTTCAACTATGAACTAATTATTTATGTTTCCAAGTTTCCAGGTTTCTAGAGGAATTATACCTTTATAATTCTCATGTGTTTGTTTGTGTAATGTAATGAATGTTCATTAAAAAAGACGTAATATATATGTATGAAAAGGATGGGTACTTACAATGTAACGCCCCGACCCCAGCTACCCAGAGTCAGTGCATTACTTCGTAACATTGGCATGATCACAAAAGATCAAGTCTCGAAAGACCGATTAGTTTAGTAGCCTTGGAAACACTAGATACATTCATAAGTCTTACATTACATCATAAAGTGAAAAACTAAAATCAAAGTCTTCATAGTCCACACTCATATCCTCTTCTGACTATCCCTGCAGGTCATTCATAAAATACTTCTTCACATCCTGGAAAATATTAAAACATTGAAAGGGGTGAGCTCAGATGCTCAGTAAGGATGACAATATTGCGGAAGCTTTCATAAATAAACATATAAATTTAAGGCAATGTATAACTAAAACAAAAGCCTTTTAAACATGAACTTCAACATAATATGGCGAAAGTAAAATGAGATAATGCCATTCACTTCTTCACATGGATATTCTACTGGTCGAATAATCACATGCGATATCAATAACCACTTTCATAATGAGGGAATGTATAATGCCGGACATTCTGAAACATTTTGTCAAGGCCTCGGCCAAGACATCTAAAATGATTAAGGCCTCGGCCAAAACCATAAATCAAATTGGGAAAGGGCCTCGGCCAATTCCACGTCTAGTTGTCTCATGAGACCTACTGATGCATCGAGGAGCTATAGCGGGCTCCACCCGTCACTTATTAAGTCCAATACATTCCTCATATGAATAGGTTTAAACATATCATAAACCATAACATAATCGTATCAAATAAAACATGCATAAAAGAAATATAACATTTCCACATTTCAATCACAAGATATCAATACAACACATTGATATAATAAAAACTCTTTCAAAACCATTTTCAATACCAAAATAAAAGAAAGTTAAAACTTTGTATTTATTTTTCATTAAAAAAATGATGGCTTGTAGAGGAAGCCGAAACTCAAATAATGGTCACGGCGGCGGAGAAGTCGTTGTCGCCGCATAAGTACGGAAATAAAAACATTCCCTTTTGTCGTTTAGCAAAACGCTTCGTATAAAAAAGATTCCTTTTGAATAAACGTAAAAGTTAAAGGGGTTTATACACCGTATAAAAGAAAGTTGTGTATAAAACCAAATATGCCTCAATGAAAGGAGATTGAGACGAAGTCCTTAAAAAGATAATTTTTAAAATAAAGTGTATAAAACCAAATATGCCTCAATGAAAGGAGATTGAGACGAAGTCCTTAAAAAGATCATTTTTAAAATAAAATAGATCTATTATGTGTATTAAATATAAGTACACATAAAGAAAGTACAAATACAAGATAGGACATAATAATATCAGGAAATAATTTGAAAGTAGGAGATTAACCCCGAGATTGGAAATTGGGTTAAGAAATTCCCTTACCTTGTGTCTGAATTGACTCAACCATTCTTTAACCTCCTAAATAATAAACTAGAGTTAATATATACCTTATTAAGAACAATTTTCAATTTCATTATCCTTATTATATCACTTATTACAATGATATGAACATTATGTAATTATTTAAGTTAATAACGGTCGTTTTGTCGATCTTTGGTACTTGAGTCAACAATAAACTTCTTATAATTACAAGTTGTTTATGTGGTCGAATATCCATTATCTCCAGAATTATATTCATGATTTAGATATCATATATATCATATATACAGTATATACATTCATTCATAATGTCACGTAACATTTAGAGGTAAGAAATGAAATGCACCGTTCATGGAGACGGTAAGCCGTACGTACGCATGAATGCTACTTTCATTTCAATTTCATATTTAATGGAACGAAATCATAATGATATAAATGTATAATATAATTCCAGTATAATATAGTGTATAATACCATTTACTCCATCCTTTATACATCCCACATATGGCATTAACGATTCGAATCACTTTGAGGGGGCGGTAGTCCGCACTTCCTAAAATGAAATTATCGCGTTTTACCCATAATGGAAATCATAAAGTATGCCATAAATGAGAAATACAGAAGCATAAGTAAAACATAAACATATTATATATCATATATAAAAATAGTGACATCTTAATGTCCACCTTTGAAGGTGTTATATGAGTGTTGAACAATCATCGTTTCGTGAGGCAGAAATTCGCCATCCACAGAAACCGTATGTTCTTTAACCATTAGATGTAGGTGTGTGAAAGTGTAGCTCGGATCCATCTTATAACAACATCCTAGTATATTTATGATACTGGTGTTGTTACAAAAGAAATGAATAAAAAGAGTTTAGGGGGTTGGATAAGAAAAACAAAACAAAACAACATTAGAGAAGACATTACCTAAAAATTGGGTAACTCTTTTTGATTTGAGCCAAAGGCTTCCTTGGGAAGAGTTCTGCCCAAAGTGAGGCTTCTAGGAGTAAGAGAGGGATTTTGGGAGAGTATTTGGGCAGAGTTTGGCCGATTCAAATGGCTTTACGGTGTGAATAAGGTGGGAGAGGTGGGGGCCTTTTATAAGTGGAGAGGAGGGGCTCTTTTGGAAAGATTGAAATGTTACATTATTACACAATGTTTTTCGGATTCTAAAGGTCCCACAATTATATAATTCGTGTCTAAGGTGATAAGGGTTCTAAATATACCCATCCAATAGTCTTTTTACAAGTGTAAGCCTTGGAGTTTACATTATCTTTTCATTTTATTAAAATCGTTAAATAATGAGGTCATCACTGCATCATAATGATGTCATAAATAATTTAATTTATTTAATATCTAAAAAATATAAAAAAAAATACTATGATGTAGGAAATCGTTTTAGATTTCTAATGAATATTTATAGTCCAAATTTGGACTTGTGTAACCCCACTTAAAAACTGTTTTAGTAAAACAACTCATGTTTGTGTCAATTTAATTTTAACATTAAATAAATATATATTAATGTCATTTTCCAACTAAAGTGGCTCCATGGGGTCCCCAAGTTGACCCATGGGTTGTCATGGTCGGACATGACTCATCCAATAGTAGTAGGACAAGTGTCATGCTCATCTCATATTATTAAAACATTGTTTTTACCTTAAACTACACTAATTACCTCTAATCGCGATTAAGAACTTAAAAGTTACTATTCACCAAAAAATTATTTTAATCTCATTGAACCACATTTTACTTCTTAATGACAACCATATATGTCGGATTTTTGAAAATCAAATCACAGAAGTGGTAATATTTCATTTAAACGAAAAATCAGTTATTTAACTACCACTTAGTGGTTTCACTATTCATCAAAAATTGAAGTTTTTCAGAACAATGCAAAAATTTCACCCTAAGCTATAATTGATATTCCGAATTCAAAAATGATGTCTATTTTAAAAAATTCCAATCATATAAGTTGCATTAATTAATTTTATAATTAATTCCCGCTGTCACAACAAATAGCGTGTTTTTAAGAAACAATTTATATCAAAAGATTGACAATTGTTTATGTCCAATTTTAATGTTAAATTAATTATAATGACCACCATTGGATAAAATAGTAAAAATATATTCTAATTATACTTTAAAACCACTAAATAGTATAATTTATCACTATAAATTATTTTGATTAAAAAAGTTGTTTTTAAGTAATTTTCCCTATTCATAAAAAATTAGAAGTTCTCAGAAAAATACCAAAAATTCAACATAGGCTAATTTCGATACTACGAATACAAAAATGAAGTCCATTTTGAAATATAAAATTTCTATAATTTTAAAAAGTGGTTATTACTATTCATAACGGCTACTTTGATTAGTCGCGGTGTTTTAGAACTCGAACTTGCGTACAATGCAAGCTATTGCATTATTGAATGAGAAGCGTATCGTGGAAGCTCGGGGTGTTACATTCTCCCCTCCTTCAATAAATTGCATCCTCGCAATTTGAAATTTTTCTTTATAAATAAAAGGTTGAAAATAGAAAATACATTTGTGGAAAACCCACATCGAAAATAAGGTTATTAAATATATAGCATTAAAAGAAAGCAAGATAAGTACAAAGGTCACCCGATATAGCCCATTCTAGGATTCTATGAAAATATGGATATAGAGGAGAAACAAACCATCAAGGTCTGATGGAGAGTTATAGAAAACAGGACTAGGAGAAAGTTTAACTACAAGAAAATCACAAACTTGTGATTGGTTAAACGGTCATTGAATCCCCAATTGGAAAATTTAACCGACAAAATTTTTGTTTTAAGTTACCTTTTATAATGTTGAGGAATTTATTTAGGAGATTTACTAAGAATGTAAGGGAATATACATACTTGTTATGTATACTTTCATTCGTTAATAAATTTTTACCACAAACCCAACTTTTACTCCAAATGGTAACGGAACTCAAAAATATTCTATTTATCCTAATTGTATAAGGTTCCAAATGTTAACACATACCATTTAGATTAGTAAAACTATTTTGTAATAACCAGGGACTTCCTGTAGGCTAGTGGTAGGAAATAAAGGCTTGTCGCACTATGGTTGTAGGTTCGATTCCTGCAGCTTTGTCCAACGCGACGGGTTATTCCCCACCCTGCAGGTTGTACTTTTCCTAAAACTATAGTATTATAATATTCCAAAAATAAACTTCAGAAATGATTTAAACTTAAACAATATTATCCATGGTTCAACTTAATCCATTCCAACCTTAATAGTTATCCAAAATACCTCCGTCCAGACTTTCTCTAAAAGGTCTCTAAATTCCAAAATCAATTGTAACATCAGATTCCCCAAACAGAGAAAATTTTCTCTTATTGTCACATACTAAAAATATGATTACCTTAATCATATTAAAACCTTACTGAAATCAAAAAGTACTGCAGTACAATCCATATATATATATCACATTATTCTTATAACCAGAATATAATCCTTGAGTCCAAAAGCACCAATACATTAATTATTCCGCTTCAACTGTAGTCACAGCATAAGATTGGCCTTGATCCCTTGGCCTTTTCTGAGGTAAGTTTCCTTGACGCTTAGGACATTCATTTGCATAATGCCCCATTTCTCTACAATTGTAGCATTCAACTTTGATATCCTCTTTCTTTCCCTTGCAATCACGAGCCTGGTGACACTTTTCTCCACATTTATAACAAACTCCCATTCCTTTTAGGCAAGTACCAGGGTGATTCTTCCCACAATTATCACATAATGGAAAATCATTCTTTCCCTTTTTCCCTTTATCTGTCTCTTGTTCCACCGTTCTCTTCTTCTCTTGCTTTACTTTGTTGTCATAAGACTTAGAGAATTCCTTTTCTGTCTTGATAGCACACGAGACAATATCTTCGTATGATGAGAAGGATTTTGATACTAAAGCTCGACGGAGAAATGGTTTTAACCCATCAAAGAAACGATCAATCTTACTTCTTGGGTTACGTATATAATCGGAAGCATGCCTCGCTAACCTTGTAAAGTTAGCCTCATACTTTGCGACATTCTCATCCTCCTTCTGCCTCAGACTCAGAAATTGCCTTTCCACATCTGCTCGATGGTCACGAGGAAAGTATTTTTCTAAGAAAAGATCTTTAAACTCCCTCCATTCCATATTCGATACGTCATCATCTTCCTTTGTGTTTTGAATCAGCGACCACCACTGATCGACATCTTCAGTGAGGCGGTAAACTGCCATGACAACCTTCTCCCTTTCACTACTCCCCAAGGCATGGAATATTTTCTCTAAGGAATTTATCCATTGCTCAGCTACTGTAGGATTTGTACTCCCATTGAAGGTTGGTGGTTGTTGCCTCATGAATCGATCTAACATTGATCCTCCACGCTGTGGATCAGGGTGCTCCATACGGGTAAGGTTATTATTCATAACCTGAGTAAGTTGTCCCAGTATGGTGATTAGCTGATCGGCACCAGTTGCATCACCAGCCCCACTATAATTATCTTGAGCAGGAGGGAAATCCCTACATGGAGTGCGTGCATTGATACGGTTTCCATTCCTTCCACTAGGCGCCATTTCTAAACAATGGAATAAACTAGATTAGTTTATGAAATAAAATACATAATCCCATACTTATAAAACACTTAACATAAATTGAACTATTTATGGATATAATCCATAATCATAAAAATGTTTTCTTTCAGGAAGTATATACTCATAAACCCTTCATAATGATTTGTAAAGAAAATGAGAGTTATCCTAAGCATATCCCCCGGGAGTGTCGTAACCAAGGGTGCAGCAAGGCCCGTTGTCGTGCACTAGTTCCCGTTCGAGTCTAGCTCAAAGTGGTGTTTTCGGGTTTTACCCCTAGGTACATCTGTGCCAGAGCCGCCTCTACCTGCTCGTATCCAGACAGGGATGTATTGCTCGGAAAACTCACAAAATCTCTCCAATACCAAAATTTTTAGGAAGTTCTTCTATACTAATCCTCAAATTTCATCTTAGGTCTATGTGCTCTAATCAGAGTTTGTCTAAATATAGCTTCCAAGGTTAGTACTAAACTTCCTCTGATACCAACTGTAACGCCCTGACCCCAGCTACCCAGATTCGGTGCATTACTTCGTAACATTGGCATGATCACAAAAGATCAAGTCTCGAAAGACCGATTAGTTTAGTAGCCTTGGAAACACTAGATACATTCATAAGTCTTACATTACATCATAAAGTGAAAAACTAAAATCAAAGTCTTCATAGTCCACACTCATATCCTCTTCTGACTATCCCTGCAGGTCATTCATAAAATACTTCTTCACATCCTGGAAAATATTAAAACATTGAAAGGGGTGAGCTCAGATGCTCAGTAAGGATGACAATATTGCGGAAGCTTTAATAAATAAACATAGAAATTTAAGGCAATGTATAACTAAAACAAAAGCCTTTTAAACATGAACTTCAACATAATATGGCGAAAGTAAAATGAGATAATGCCGTTCACTTCTTCACATGGATATTCTACTGGTCGAATAATCACATGCGATATCAATAACCACTTTCATAATGAGGGAATGTATAATGCCAGACATTCTGAAACATTTTGTCAAGGCCTCGGCCAAGATGTCTAAAATGATTAAGGCCTCGGCCAAAACCATAAATCAAATTCGGAAAGGGCCTCGGCCAATTCCACGTCTAGTTGTCTCATGAGACCTACCGATGCATCGAGGAGCTATAGTGGGCTCCACCCGTCACTTATTAAGTCCAATACATTCCTCATATGAATAGGTTTAAACATATCATAAACCATAACATAATAGTATCAAATAAAACATGCATAAAGTAAATATAACATTTCCACATTTCAATCACAAGATATCAATACAACAAATTGATATAATAAAAACTCTTTCAAAACCATTTTCAATACCAAAATAAAAGAAAGTTAAAACTTTGTATTTATTTTTCATTTAAAAAAATGATGGCTTTTAGAGGAAGCCGAAACTCAAATAATGGTCACGGCGGCGGAGAAGTCGTTGTCGCCGCATAAGTACGGAAAGAAAAACATTCCCTTTTGTCGTTTAGCAAAACGCTTCGTATAAAAAAGATTCCTTTTGAATAAACATAAAAGTCAAAGGGGTTTATACACCGTATAAAATAAAGTTGTGTATAAAACCAAATATGCCTCAATGAAAGGAGATTGAGACGAAGTCCTTAAAAAGATAATTTTTAAAATAAAGTGAATAAAACCAAATATGCCTCAATGAAAGGAGATTGAGACGAAGTCCTTAAAAAGATCATTTTTAAAATAAAATAGATCTATTATGTGTATTAAATATAAGTACACATAAAGAAAGTACAAATACAAGATAGGACATAATAATATCAGGAAATAATTTGAAAGTAGGAGATTAACCCAGAGATTGGAAATTGGGTTAATAAATTCCCTTACCTCGTGTCTGACTTGACTCAACCATTCTTTAACCTCCTGAATAATAAACTAGAGTTAATATATACCTTATTAAGAACCATTTTCAATTTCATTATCCTTATTATACCACTTATTACAATGATATGAACATTATGTAATTATTTAAGTTAATAACAGTCGTTTTGTTGATCTTTGGTACTTGAGTCAACAATAAACTTCTTATAATTAAAAGTTGTTTATGTGGTCGAATATCCATTATATCTAGAATTATATTCATGATTTAGATATCATATATATCATATATACAGTATATACATTCATTCATAATGTCACGTAACATTTAGAGGTAAGAAATGAAATGCACCGTTCATGGAGACGGTAAGCCGTACGTACGCATGAACGCTACTTTCATTTCAATTTCATATTTAATGGAACGAAATCATAATGATATAAATGTATAATATAATTCCAGTATAATATAGTGTATAATACCATTTACTCCATCCTTTATACATCCCACATATGGCATTAACGATTCAAATCACTTTGAGGGGGCGGTAGTCCGCACTTCCTAAAATGAAATTATCGCGTTTTACACATAATGGAAATCATAAAGTATGCCATAAATGAGAAATACAGAAGCATAAGTAAAACATAAACATATTATATATCATATATAAAAATAGTGACATCTTAATGGCCACCTTTGAAGGTGTTATATGAGTGTTGAAGAATCATCGTTTCGTGAGGCAGAAATTCGCCATCCACAGAAACCGTATGTTCTTTAACCATTAGATGTAGGTGTGTGAAAGTGTAGCTCGAATCCATCTTATAAAAACATCATAGTATATTTATTATACTGGTGTTTTTACAAAAGAAATGAATAAAAAGAGTTTAGGGGGTTGGATAAGAAAAACAAAACAAAACAACATTAGAGAAGACATTACCTAAAAATTGGGTAACTCTTTTTGATTTGAGCCAAATGCTTCCTTGGGAAGAGTTCTGCCCAAAGTGAGGCTTCTAGGAGTAATATAGGGATGTTGGGAGATTATTTGGGCAGAGGTTGGCCGAGCCAAATGGCTTGAAGGTGTGAATAAGTTGGTAGAGGTGGGGGCCTTTTATAAGTGGAGAGGAGGGGCTCTTTTGGAATGATTGAAATGTTACATTATTACACAATGTTTTTCGGATTCTAAAGGTCCCACAATTATATAATTAGTGGATAAGGTGATAAGGGTTCTAAATCTACCCATCCAATAGTCTGTGTACAAGTGTAAGCCTTGTATTTTACATTATCTTTTCATTTTATTAAAATCGTTAAATAATGAGGTCATCACTGCATCATAATGATGTCATAAATAATTTAATTTATTTAATATTTAAAAAATATACAAAAAATACTATGATGTAGGAAATCTTTTTAGCTTTCTAATGAATATTTATAGTCAAAATTTGGACTTGTTTAACCCCACTTAAAAACTGTTTTAGTAAAACAACTCATGTTTGTGTCAATTTAATTTTAACATTATATAAATATATATTAATGTCATTTTCCAACTAAAGTGGCTCCATGGGGTCCCCAAGTTGACCCATGGGTTGTAATGGTCGGCCATGACTCATCCAATAGGAGTAGGACAAGTGTCATTCTCATATCATATTATTAAAACATTGTTTTTACCTTAAACTACACTAATTACCTCTAATCGCGATTAAGAACTTAAAAGTTACTATTCACCAAAAAATTATTTTAATATCATTGAACCACATTTTACTTATTAATGACAACCATGTATGTCGTATTTTTGAAAATCAAATCACAGAAGTGGTAATATTTCATTTAAACGAAAAATCAGTTATTTAACTACCACTTAGTGGTTTCACTATTCATCAAAAATTGAAGTTTTTCAGAACAATGCAAAAATTTCACCCTAAGCTATAATTGATATTCCGAATTCAAAAATGATTTCTATTTTACAAAATTCCAATCATATAAGTTGCATTAATTAATTTTATAATTAATTCCCGCTGTCACAACAAATAGCGTGTTTTTAAGAAACAATTTATATCAAAAGATTGACAATTGTTTATGTCCAATTTTAATGTTAAATTAATTCTAATGACCACCATTGGATAAAATAGTAAAAATATATTCTAATTATACTTTAAAACCACTAAATAGTATAATTTATCACTATAAATTATTTTGATTAAAAAAGTTTTTTTTAAGTAATTTTCACTATTCATAAAAAATTAGAAGTTCTCAGAAAAATACCAAAAATTCAACATAGGCTAATTTCGATACTACGAATACAAAAATGAAGTCCATTTTGAAATATAAAATTTCTATAATTTTAAAAAGTGGTTATTACTATTCATAACGGCTACTTTGATTAGTCGCGGTGTTTTAGAACTCGAACTTGCGTACAATGCAAGCTATTGCATTATTGAATGAGAAGCGTATCGTGGAAGCTCGGGGTGTTACATACAAACTTATTAATTATTCCACTTTCAATGAAAATCCCAATGAAATTATCATGTTTAGATACCTCATTATAACTTCATATGGAAGACAAATATGTAAAAATATAATTAAAATAATTTCATGAAAAGTTTTTAACCATAGAGATAAGTCTTGAGGAGGATTATCCCTTATTTTCTAATTTAATTTAAACATTTTCCTTGTGATATATTTTCAATAACTACAAAATCCAATATCATAATATAGGAAATAAATAAATAATAATCATTTCAATACACTTCATGTGGTGTACGCTCATTTGTAACTCTAGTGCATCTCTAAAATATTTTATTATGTTTCACCTTCTTTTTAGGAATTAGAAGGGTCAATGGATTCACTATCACCCATAGGTTTATCATAGATAGTGAAACCTTTTTCCCCTATTTTCAAATTTTCACTACTTTATTATAAAGGTATTTTATAGTGCAAAAAATTTATTTTGGTAATGTAATTTGTTTAATTTATACTAATTGATTTGATCCATCATATATAGAGTTATCGGAAGCATATTCTACTTCAATGTCGCCACCTCACTCACTCAAAATGTGCATGTCATAAAGTCTACTTCAATGTAATTATCCTAAAATAAAATCATTATTTATCAATACGTGGCATATTAATTTTTTAATAACTTCAATATTTCTTAGATTACAATCACATTCCATATAAAATTTTGGAAGTAAACACCATCAGTAAGAAATAAATCAAATAATCTTATTACAATAAGGTGACTATATTGATTATTGATGGTGAATATATTTTGAATCATTTAATGATAATTGATAAATTGTTTCAAATGTTCTATACTGAAAATTCAAGTAATTTTGGGTTAAATGAGGAAGAGTACAATAAGATTCAATGGGTAGATAATCACTTTTTCCATATCTTATCGCCCAACATATATTAAATTACTTCTAAGAAACTAGAGTCATTTCATTATATTACAATCAAAGGAAATTGTTTTATATTAATAGGATATTGTTAAAGTATATTGGTGAAATTTCTATATATTTTTGGTTAGATAAACTGAATAAGAAGCACAAAATCTATAATGAATGTGAAGTACTTTATGAGACCACTGAATCCTAGGAAGTTTCCCTCAACTGAAGACACTTCTTTGGAGGTTAGTAGACTAATGTAACAGACTTAGAGGTGTTTGGTATATTTATTCCCATTAATTAGCTAAAAATGATGAGGTACAAGACATATAAAATGATAAAAATCATCAACTACTATGCTAAAATAGAGGTTTTAGTGGTGGACTTACCAAAAATGATGAAATATATTAATTTCTAGTAATTTATCTTAGAATTAATATATATTATTTTTAGGTATTCTCAATAATATGAAGATTATTTTTATAATTAATTAAACAAATAAATTTTTTTATTTAATAAATTCTCATAAACATATATATAATTATCAAGTAAATCATTTGATCGAGTCCCATTTAGTTGAATTCCATAGTATGTCATCAAGATAATTAAATAACCCACATAACAATGAAAATTTAAAATAATATATCTAAGAGGACCAATTTTGGATATACTCAATGCTAAGAGGGGGTGAATCAGTGTTGTGAACCTTTCACTAATTGTTTATTTTATCCATTTTACCTCTTAAACCAATTAGGATTTTGATTCTCCAATTCTTTTTTTTTATTGCATGAAATTATATTAAAGTAGTAAAGGATAGCACATGGTTTTTTTAAAAGGTTTACTACCCAATAATATTAGTTAGTTCTTTTCCTTTATTTTGATGACAAGTACTTGTATTCTTCACTATAATGATATATCAAGGTATAGTAGTGTGTCTAGAAGACAATCTCAATCTAGTGTGGGTCCCTACACTTTATGAGGGGGGATATAAACAATCATATTGCTTGGACTGGTGATGACCTAGTCCAACTTATATCTCCTTTTTGTTCTTTATGAAACCTACAAAGAAAGTATTTACTATCTCTATTAATGTTGTTTGTAACAAAAATAATGTATTCCACGATATGATACTTCTTTTGAATGTCATGATGTTTCTTTGTTCTTCCACTTACTTCTTCTTCACTTTTTTTATTTCATAACATAATGAAATAAATTCTTCTTATTATTTGTAGTATCAAACTACAATATAATATTTATTCTTCTTAAACATATAGTCACAATAATATGAATATTTTGTGTACTGATAATCTCATAATTCTTCTTCAACCTAATTGATAACCCCATCTTTTTTTCTATCTAGTCAAACCTCTCTTCTTCCTTCTAATATACTAAATTTCTAGACTTAATAGAATTAAAAATCACTTTTTTGATTATTTAATTAATGAAATGTTAGCTCAATATCTTCATAATTACTTCTTTTATCTTTATTCATCAGTCATAATAATATGAATGTGTAGTACTTTGACCTAAAATGATAATCAAGTAAATATAGATTGGCCACTCTCCTATAATTCTTGTAATTTTTAACACTCAATAATATATAGTAGTGTGATAGTGTCTTATATCTTTCTTTGATAAAAAATTTCAACAGTTGAGTATGGTATCAATTTTTTCTTAGTGAAAATGAATATTTTTCAACCACTAATTACACTACACTAAACATATCAAATCATTTTATGCGTGAATTTGAATCATATATGGGATTATCACCAAAACCCCATGTGAACCTAATGCTTTTATTGTATTATCATTATACCTTATTATGTTCATGGTTAATTTTTTAATTAACATTTTATCATTATAATTAATGCACACTCTATGTGACAATGTATGAAATTTCTCAGTTCTATTTGTTTTACAAACCGCTTCCCGAATGTTCATGTAAGAAATGAAAATACCTTCTTCTTCACATAAGTTCAAGTATCAAAACCATTTTATTTTTTGTAGTTATTCTTGAGGCCTTAATAATGTGTTATATGTTTTCAATAAATCCTCATGTAAATAGCCCTCCTGTTATATTCACACAGACCAAATGGGTGCCTAATATAATGCCCATGTTCTTTATCCACAATAAAATATCTTACTTTTTTTATATTCATGAAAAAAAAACTTTGAAAAAAAAACTTCTTCTCCTAAGAAAGTATGCTTTGTGAAAGGTCATTCCTCTTTGTGTAACTAAGTACATTATATACCTTCTTTTTGTAACACAGTGTGATAGAAATAAACTAACACTTACTCACAAAATTTTTCTTTATGAAACACTGTGAGTTTGTGTTAAAAAAAGTTGAGTGTCCTTGTATATTCTTCTTCACACAAATTAGTGTGTGGTTTTCCCCTACTTTTATAAGTAGAGAGGGTAATGGAATAGTTATTTTTCAAGTTAAAGAAGTGTAAATATTCTTTTTTTTATGAAAAAAAGTGCTCTCAGATGAAACATGAGCAGCATCAGCATCTTCAACCTTGGGTACTTTGATATTTCTAATTTAGGTCTTTGCCTTGCAGTACCTTTAAATAACCACAATTTATATCACATTGAGGCTCTTAAAATCATGTTGCATCATGTTTTTAATATCTCTAAGTATCACTGGATCTAGGAAATATCTTATACTGGGAAATAAGGTGTTTCTCCTTTCACGATGAACTACTCATGTGCATGTGAAAATAGTCACATTCTTCTATCTCATCTCCATGCACCCACACTACCTCAAATATTCCACTATAATCATAATTTTTATCTTAGAAGTGGACTCATATTTTTAGTCTATATATTCCTGAAAATAATAGCATACATGAATATAAATCTATTGAATAAGATCAATCATAATCATTTTGATCACCTAGCATAATGCTTAGTGAACATATAGATCATTAGTTATAGAGGACCTCATTTGTCTTACTATTGAGTAGTTCTTCCTTGAGGGAGGAAGAATATGACTATGTAGAGGATTGGTGATAATCATATTTCTTCATATTAAACATACATAATATATTTATATGTTTTAAACACATATGAACAATATAATGCATGATCCCATCCCAGATCAAACTTTCATTCAGCTAGGGTGGGCTTAATAATACTTTACATGCCACCAAATTCTTGAGAAGGAACTGGGGTCAGTACCAGAATACCCCATTCACACACTCCATACTTGGGATAAACCTCACCTTCACTATCCCACCTCAGAAACATTTTACACTCCATGTCAGAGTTATACTACACCTTCCTCTAGTTCCTCCAAGAACTCCCTATGGGAATTTAACTCTTCTCTACTACCATCATGGATAGATGAGGGTTGAACCTTCCCACCTAAGTAATTGTTGTGGGGTCCACTTAGATAGAAAGGTGGTTGGACTAATTTTTTAATAAAGGAAAATCACAACTTATCCAATCCAACTAAATTAAATGTCATATGATTTATAATTATCACCACCAAATACCTTCACTTATGCACAAACCATCATGAAAAATAACATTTTTTATGGGATTTTTATTTTCATTATCTTTAATAAATTATCCTTCATGAAAATTAATATTTAAATTCTCTTAAAATAAATTCCTCATGAAATAAAGAAATATTTCATGACCTTATTTGATGTATTATTCTATTTTTTGGAATATAAGTCATTAATAACTCTTCAACATCAACTCCTGAAACAAATAACTATTTTCATTCTCTAAAACTTCTCTTCATCCAAAAATTTATGGGACATAAATTATATTCATTGTTATAGACAATTTACTTTCTCCACACACCCTGAGAACAAATCCTTGAACTTTAAGTATAGATCAATAATCATACGAATTGTAAACTCAATTTTTTCAAAATATATTCTTTAAGAAAATAACATTTGAGTGAATTTTTCTTTATCAATTTTTCTAAGAAAAACACACTTTGTTATTAATCTTTGATATCTTGGGAACTTCATCAAATTCTTATTTTAAATATTCTTAAACATATTTACATCAATGAAATATTTCTATTTCACTGACCAAAATTAAAAACCGATAACAACCATTTAATAAAAATAAAACTCATACAAAAAGTGGTATCTTCATTCTCCCCATTTTATTTGTTGGAAATGCCTTAAATTTTCATTCAAAATAAATATGTGAATATGTGAATCTCTCCCCTTTACTTTACAAAAATGTTATTTCACATTCCCTAACTCTTATTTAAAAGAAATAAAAAGTTAGTGGGAAAAGGTTATCAGTACATACATAAGAAATTTTTTATAAATCATTTCACTATAGCTCTAGATGAACCATTATCAAGGTATAAAATAACAATATCTGATTTAGAAAACAAAGTTTTCCTTTACCAAATGATCAATATACCACAGGAAATGAGAAATAATATACTTATCATTAAGGTTTGTCTATTTTTTTATATAGTATGAAGATACTAAATGATATATGTAACTTTTTTAAGAACAATAAAACTGAAACTTCTGCACTCACTTCAACAAACAGATAAAAACATTCAAGTGAAATAAGAAAGATAAGTGAGTTTGTAGAACTTTCACATTTCTTTTTTAATTTATTAATTAAATTACTCCAAATTTATATTAATTTTATTATTTTTATAACCAAGGATGAGATATTAATAAAAAAAATTCCTTTTTTGATTATATGATCTTTAATCAATTTCTATAATAATCATATTTGATATCAATTGAGATAATTATTCTGGAAGAAACATAAAAATTATTCATTAGTCTCCACTTCTAGGTAAACACTTATCAATATCTTCTTAATGGTGGATATCTTAAAGAATGTATTTCAAGATGTTCCAATATAGATAGTACACAATAATGGATCTTCAACTAGGGATTTCCCATATTTTATAACTTCTAAAACTTCACTAAGAATTACATTCTTAAATACTTGTTTTTTAGGATACTAGATATAATATAAATCCAAGATTTTATCTTCTTTATATTTTTTTCTAGGATATAAAAATATAGTATTTAGATTCATAAAATATGATTCTCTATCATGTTTATAATTAAATACCAATTGGGGAGTCATTTAAAGAATATGAATTCTTCAATTTTGATATCAAAAATTGAAAACACTCATTGATGCTTGTTCTCTCCCCATAAGAACATGCTTTAACTTCAATTCCATGAACTATAATGACAAATAAAATACAAAAATATTAAGTTAATAATATGGATCTTACTTTCTTCATCAATGTGAACAATATGTTTGAGATGGTTTTCTCAAACAAGTTGCTCTATTTCATTTACTCTTCACACTTGCACATTTGATATTTGATTATGATTAAGGCTATGTGGATCTTATAAATAATTAATATTTTGTGAATAATATTTCTTATTATAAACATTAATTTTTTATGTATTATTAATCCTCTTAAATACTTCTAATAACAATTGAAAACCCTTCTGTAAAATGTCTAGGTTTGTCACATCTCTCACACAGAACTTCTTTAACATAAGAGTTTTCTTTTATTAATAGTATATCATGTACTTTGTATTCATCAATCATGTAACAAACCAGACTTTACATACATATACATTACATCATTTTTTTATAATACTTAATACATTAAAAAAATAAACTCCCAAAGACCATGTTAGTTTAGTGACTTTAGAAACATAGAAATGTAAACGTTGCTACATGAGTGGGATGTAGTATCTCGCACTAGCTTCTTCAATACTAGAACCCCTCTTAGACATATCATACCTATAAATATCTGAATAACCTAGGAAAGGAAACATAAAAATTGGGTGAGCATAGATTCTCAGTAAGGTCAAACAAGGGATATTTGTAAGCATAAAGGTATGAGAACATGATCATAACAATAGAATATTGTAAATTTAATATAATAAACATGAATCATGATATAAAGGTTAGAAGTTAATAAGGCATTAATCATAATGAAATAAATAGTATAAACCATGAAATAATAAGAAAGGAGTAATACATGGAATTTTGGCATACACATAAATATGTAATATCATTCCCTATAAGTCAAGATGCATAGATAGATCTTATCGGGGCACTTCATGAGGACTAAAAATATTGGGTGGAATGCACCATCATCCCTAGTTTCAGTCCTTTCCCTTTAAGGGTTTAGGTTTCCCCATCTTTCTATAAGGGATTGGGTTTCCCCATCTTCCCATAGTGTATTGGTTTTCCCCATATTCCCATAGTGGATTGGGTTTCTCCATCTTACATATTCATGATGACTACACCTGTAGGGCGGGACACACCACCATCCCCAGTTGTAGTATTTTCCTTGAAAGGGATTGGGTTTCCCCATATTCCATATTTATGATAACTACACCTATTCGGCAGGACACACTATAATCCACATTCTCAATCCTTTCCTTGTAAGGGATCAGGTTTCCCCATCTTTCCATAGTGTATCAAGCTCATTGACTTGATTCCCATATTTACCTAATGAGATATAAATATTTACCTAATGCATTACATAGATATATAGGTCTCACCCATATCATAATAAAATCATTCATACATGTGCCATAATATAATAAAACTTTCATCATATCATAACCCTTTAAAGGATATGGGTTTCAAAAAAATCATATTATAACCCATGAAATGAAATAGGGGAAACAAACATGTAATCATCTCTTAACATATGGAAAATATCAGTTTCGTAATCATTTAATCATGAAATGACCCATGAAAATAATAGGGTTTCCTAATCCTAAAACCCAAGGAATATGAATGGGATTCATAAACATATAACCAATGAAAAATAAAAGGTTTCATAAATATCATTCCATTGAAACATAAACCATTCAGAGAAAGAATATGAATGGAACCTTTAGATAATTACACCAAAAAGAATGATTAATACTATTGGATGTAATCTTAATTGAAAAATAATTTTTAAATATCCTTTTAAAAAAAATTCTTCAAAAAAAATATCCTTTTTTCTTTAAAAAAATGGTTTTAAAAAATAATGGATTTTTAAAAACCATTTTCTTTCGAAATAATTTAAAAACATATAAAGAAGGATTCAAAATAATTTTAAAAAAAATTCCCTTTAAAACTTATAAAATATGCTTGAAAACATTTTAGAAACATTTTTCTTTGAACATACTTTGAAAACATAGAAATAAGTCTTGAAATAATTATGAAAAACTCTTCCCTTGGAAACTTATAAAAGAATCTTAAAATCATTTTGAAATCATTTTTCATTGAAAATAATTTGAAAACTTATAAAATAAGCTTAAAAATTATTTAAATCCTTTTCTTTGAAAACATCCTTTTGAAAACTTATAACGTAAGCTTTTGAAAATAATTGAAAATAATTTTTAAACATAAAACATTTTTGAAAACCATATTCATTGAAAACCTCTTTAAAATAATGAATTTCAAGAATATTAGGAAAAATAATTCCCTAAAAAATAACTTTTATTCTTATAAAATAATATTCAAGGTAATGATGGTCATGATGGTAGGTAAATCCGTACATGTCGACCATTCCTTTTGCACCGTAAAAATATTAGAAAAGTGCCTCAACCAGAAAAAGATAAAGAGATTCCCTTTTAACAACCATTTTTGTATAAAAAGGTAAAACATGGGAAAACTATCTTTAAATATCATATAATAATATTAGAATATTTTTTGGAAACTTTTTTTAGAAAAACATGGTTTTGAAAGAACTTGGATTTTCAATCGAAGAGAGCTGTAAAATCAAACTTTCTTGGTCATCTTATGTTCCAAAGAGTGAAAAAAAGTACCATTCATTTTTTATAAAATTAATTAATATAGGGTAAGAAAACTATTGATATTTATTGAGATATTTATTATAATATTTCATCAATTGGAGGATGATCATAAATAATATTGATAAATGGTGAGACTGTAGCTATAACCTTTTACCAATTTGGTAACTTTGAATCAAAATAAAATGGAAATAATAACATTAAATTAGTATTAAAATATCATAAAAATAATTATATTCATGATATAACATGTTAAAGGTAGTGTATACACCTCATAGAAAAATATAGGTGTATAACATGGCTTATGTCTTGATGAAGGTAAATTGAGACAAAATTACTTTACTGATTTGGTAACTTTAGAAACATATAACCCATGAAATAGAGGTCTTAAAATGGATGTGTAAATATCCATAAATTTAATTATAATAATAATATAATATATTCATGGTAATTATATACATTCCACAAAATAAATGAGTGGTGAATAAGACATAAATCTCACAAAAATTAAAGTGAGACTTGAAATCCCCTTACCTTATGTCTTGACACTCTTCATACACATACGAACCTCATTTTTAATAAATATAACTTTATTATAAATCTTTTAAATAACCATATTATTATATTTAATACCATACATGGTTTTATTATGACTTTATATTACCCTCTTATTAACAATTCTAAGATAGTAGGTCATACGTGCACATGAAGTTAAATGACATATATGAATATATATATATATATATATATAGTATCATTACATTAGAATTATTATGTGATATATATAATATAATTTCACTAAACCCATCCTTAATACATTTCATGTAGTGTGTGAACGAATCACATCACTTTAAGGAAGCGGTAGTCTACACTTCCCCAAACGAAATTATCGTATTTACACAAAATGGAAAGTATGAAGGTATGTATTATATAATAATTACAGAAACACAAATACATAGTATTTATCATATATATAAATAATATAAGAATATATTTTCCATCATAATTCCCAACCATGGTATGTTTTAAAGAAAAAATGAACAACGTCGTTTCGTGAGGCGGTAGTTCGTCGTACAAAAAAATGGTAAGTTTATTACCCATTAGATGGAAGTGTGTATAAGTGTAGATAAAAATATTATAATAAAACAATATAAGCATATTTATTATACATAGTATATTATTTATTCATTTAATAAGAATAATTGACATAGTGGATAAAGGAAATAAAGGAAGGGAGCTTTAGTAAGGATGTTACCTCTTCTTTGGGTAACTCCTTTTGGTTGGAACCAAAGGGATTACTTGGTTGGATTTATGGCCATAGGGAGGATTCAAGGAGTAAGGGAGGTATTTTTGAAGTTTAATTTTGTATATATTGTCTGAAATTAAATATTTTTAGAGGTGTGAATAAAGGGGAGAGGTGATGGCCTTTTAAAGGGGAGAGGGGGGACACAATAGACATTTTTTTAAAACAAGTTAGGTGTGCCCACATTTTTACCTAAATAAATTAATAAAAAACTAACCAAAACTCAATAAAGTAAGGTTTATGGAAGAAATATGGTCATAAAATGGATTTCAAAAAAGTTTATAGGTAATTTGGGCTTTTAATTTTAAGGTTTAGTATTTTGTTAAGCGTAATTTTACCTTAATCATTGTAATTAAATTTAATCACTTTCACTAATCTTTTTGGTCAAAAGTAAAATTGATATTATTTGAATATAAATATTATACTTATTAAAACTATTTATATTCATGTTTCATAATTCAATTCATAGGATCATTAAAATTAAGTTTAATGCTAATTTTTCAAACGTGTCGAGTTAGTAGGTTTTTAATATGGGAATGTTCAAAATTTTATTAAGATTTTATATCTATATTAAACATAAAAAAGATTCCAATGAACTAAATTAGATTAATATATCTATATTTTATCTCTATTTACTTTAAAACAAACTTTAAATATAATTTAACTATATAAATAAATTAGATGAATAGTCATTATTGAATTTAAATTCAATATTTTAATTATTCACCTAAAAATAATGTTTCTCAGAAAAATACCAAAAATTCACCCTAAGATAATTTTAAAATTATGAATTCAAAAATTATATTAATTTTATAAAATTAAATTTCTAAAATTTTTTAAAATTAATTTTATTATTGTACATGAAATGACATAAAAAATTAGTTTTTTTGAGAAAATAGTATTTCCAAACATGTAGACTTTACTAAAAATTATATGTTTCATTATCATTATGTTTAATTTATATAAAAACATTATAAATAATATCTAAAAAGTGGATATTAATATTAATATTATTATTTTTAATAGTTATGTTATAAATATATCATTTAATTAATTATAATAAAAAATAATGTTTTGTAGAAACTCAGTATTTTGTGTAATGCGATCCAAGTCAGTGTTGCATACAAAGCAAGCCAATTCGGTATTGCATGTAGTGAAAACTTATCTTGGGGTATATTATAATCAAATCTTAAAATTATGTAACATAGAAAAAAAAGAATAACTTTGTGATTTCATATAACACAAGTTATACTCAATGTTGCGTGAAATGAAAAATTTCAAAAAAATTAAATTAATTTACAAAAAAAATATTTCATTAAAAATCAGGGTGTTATATTATACCCCCCCCCCTTTAAAATGAATTTATAACTTGAAATTAATCAATGTTATAAATGGTTTAATACTTTTAAGTTCTTTTAATAGACACCCACATCATAAAAAAGAACACAAAAAATTCCTTTAAAAAGGGAAAGTTGGAACCATAAAGATTACCCAAAGTAACTCATAGACGGGTTTCCACATAAGAGAATGTAGGTTGAAAGCGAATACATGTACATGGAAGAGAAATATAATTATCAAGTCCTAGAGGAGAGTGATATAAAACTTGTTCTAGATAAATTTTACAATCACAAAGACATAAATCCTTAATGATCTAAGGGAACATTTGATTCATTAGAATAGATGATCCTATGATAACCTTTTCAGTTTCAAGATCCTTTCCCTAGAGTTGAATAATTTTCATGAGAATTTATACTTACTTTATTTCATTCCTTTCATAAGTAAAATATCACCCTTTGGTTTTATCATGATGAATTCCAACTTCACCTCTTTCTCCAAAAAGGAAGTTTAATTTTTCATTCCCAAAGCACTAGTAGATCATGAGAACCAGGATAATTCTTCCCATTTCTCCTCAGTTACCATAAATAGAAAGTTTCTAGAGAAATTTATCCCTTAAAAGTGTTTTTTATAATAAACAAAGTAATTTTTAGTTAATTAGTTAACATTATAAACCTTATAAAAGATGAAAATTTAATGCTTATAAATAAGGTCATGAAATCAGCTAAAAATTGAACCACTGTATATCAAAATTAGCTATTGTTTGTCACATTATAATCATTTGAATACCCTCATAATATATTATTGACAAATGGTAATAAACTAAATTTCCATAAATCCTATTTGAAAACATTCATTCTTACTTATTCCAAAGATTACTGGATATATATTCTTTAATCCAAAAATGTTTTGACCTTAATCAATGATATCATAAACAAATTGTCAACAATTATTTAATTAGTTCCAAGGTAATCAGTACTGTCTAATTTACATATTTATATCCAAAATATCTTTATCTAAACAAAATCATTTTAACATAAGGAATATATAAAGGTTTATCTTACCTTAGTCAATGTATCACCTTTTCATTAAATCACTTCCCCAATCCATCAGAAATGTTCAATATAATCTTTTAAATCTTGAGTAAAAAATATAAATTGGACAATCCTTGAATATTTAACCATTCATATAACATAATTCTTTAATATAAATACATAAAAACTTTGATTATTCCACTTCACACATAATCCATAATTATTCTAGCTCATTCTATTACTTAATACCTCTTTCCCTTCACATTCCATCTATATTCTCATCATCATCATTCATATAACCATTACTCGTACCACCTTTCTGATTTTATTTAGAATCTTTCCACTTTAGAAATTGATTTTCATAATGAACATTCATTCCACAAGTAAATAATTTAAACTTTGATGATATATTAGGGAGGAAAATATTTTTATCTATTTATTGACCAAACCCTTAATTTTTTCCATTGCAATTACTTACTTTGTGTCTTTATTTTTCACCATCAAAACAACTTATTATTCCTCTAAGACATTCACTTGGGTGATTCTTTCTACATTCTGGACACAAAGGGAACTGAATCTTATTTCCTCCATGGACTCCATTACCAAAAATCTCAGAGAACTCATTCCTTCTCTTCCTTGTTGAGTCTGAGAGTTGGTTAAGGTACATGTTGTTAATCATGTTCTGTGAAACCTGATTAGGCATGGTCACAACATCCTTCACTCCTATGACCATCCCACTTGACTTATCATTAGAAATTTTTCCTTCAGATTCAATTTTAACATGTTTTCTCCTATTTAATTGCATTAATTAAAAAAAAGAAATCATTTAATAACAAATAATTATCATATCAAAGAACTACATATTCAAGAAAAAAACACATATAGGATATCTAAATTATGACTCCTTTCTTAATCTATGACACCTTAGGTTTATCCTAGGTTATTCATATCCAAATTATTTTTAAATACATAATTATGGATCATTAAGAGTTTCTAAATTACCAAATCATATCCTTAGGGATTTTCAAACCAATTGTGCAGTAAGGCCCATTTTCGTGTACTAGGATATGCTCAAGTATGGCCCAAAGAACCTTTTCAAATTTATTAATACTTGGTACATCTTTTCCAAAACCATGTACAATTGTATTATCCAGAAAAATTAGTATTTCTATGAAGCCACTCACTCTATTCTTTACCAAAATTCTAAGAAATTTTCCTAAATGTTAACTCATCCTTATACATATCCTTAGAGACATAAATATATATATCCTTAGAAATATTCCTAGAGATATCACTAATGTTTTCTCATCCTATTTTCCAAAGGTTGAAAAAACCTTTTCTCTCATTTAAACTATAACAACCCAGTATTAACATACATAGACATTACATCAATTTTTAGGAATGCTTAATACATTACAGAAATAGACACCCAAAGATCGTGTTAGTTTAGTGCCTTTGGAAACATGTAAATGTAAGCATGGGTACATCAGTGATATAAATTACCTCCCACTAGGATCTCCAACACTAGCACCCCCATTTGACATATCATACCTAAAATATATCTTCTTAACTTGGGGAAAGAAAAATAAAAATGGGTGAGATCAGATGCTCAGTAAGGATAAACAAGGGAGATATGTAAGCATAAAAATGACCACAAGGTTATAAGAACATAATCATAACATTAGAATATCATACTCTGCATATCATAAAAATTAATTATGGCATAATAGTTAGCATTTCATAAGGCATGGATCATAATGAAATCTATATCATAATCCATGAAATCATAACAAAGGAGTAAGACATGGAATTTTTTCATACACATAAATATGTAATATCATTCACTAAAAGTAAAAATTCATTTCTAGAACTTATCAGGGAACTTAATGGGGACTAAACATACTATGCATGACACACCACCATCCCCAATAATAGTCCTTCACATGTAAGGGATTAGGTTTCCCAATCCTTCCATAGTGGATTAGGTTTCCCCATCTTCTCATAGTGGATTAGGTTTCTCCATCTTCCCATAGTGGATCGGGTTTCCCCATATTCCATATTTATGATGACTACACCTACTAGGTGGGACACACCACCATACCCATTTGTAGTCCTTTTCTTATAAGGGATCAATTTTCCCCATCTTCCATCTTAATGATTTATACACCTATTGGTGGCACACACCAGCATCCTCAGTTGCAATCCTTTCCTTGTAAGGGTTCACTTTTCCCCATATTTATATAGTGGATCCATCATGTCACTTAATTCTCATCCTTATATCATGACATATAAATTATTACCCAATTAATTAGAGGGAGATATTGGTCCCACACATCTCATAATAAAATTATTCATACATGTGCCACAATATTATAGAACTTTTATCATATCATGACCTATATAAAGATATGGGTTTCATAAACATCCTATCATAACCCATGAAATGAAATGGGTTTCATAAACATGTAATCATATATTAACCTATGGAAAAAATATAGGTTCCATAATCAATTCATCATAGAATAACCCAATAAAATAATCAGGTTTTATAATCATAAAACCCATGGAAGAGGAATGAGTTTCAAAAACATATAAACCATGAAAAATAAATGGGTTTCATAAACATCATGTCATCAAAACATTAACCATTAAGAGAAATAATATTAATAGAACCTTTAGATCATTTATGATAATGGAATGAGTAACACCAATGGAAGATATCTTAAATGGAAAATAATTTTTAAGGATCCTTTTAAAAACTTTTCTTGAGGAAAATAACCTTTATTCTTTAAAATTTTGATTTTAAAACATAAAACCTCTTTTAGAACCATTTACATTGAAAATAATTTTAAAAAATATAAGGAAGGATTGAAATCATTTAGAAACCCTTTTACTATGAAAATTTATAAAATAATCTCTAAAAAAATTTAAAACCTTTTTCTTTGAAAATACTTTGAAAACATTTGTAATAAGGCTTGAAATTATTTCGGAAACAAATGCCTACAAAACTTATAAAAAAAGACTGAAAACATTTTGAAATCCTTTTTCTTTAAAAATACCTTTAAAAATTATAAAGTAAGATTCAAAATAATTTAAATCCTTTTCTTCGATAACAACATTTTTAAAACTTATAATGGATGTTTTTAAAATCATTTAAAATGATTTTTAAATACAAATTATTATTGAAAACGTTATTCATTGAAAACCAATTTAAAACAATGAATTTTCAGAATATTAGGGAAAAATCCTTAAAAAACTAATTTTTATTCTTGTAAAATAATATTCAAGTTAATGATGGTCATGATGGCAGGTAAATTTGTAAATGCTGATCATTCATTTTGTACCATAAAAAGTTTAGAAAATTGCCTCAACCAGAAAATGACAAGAATATTCCTTTTTAAAATACTTTTTGTTTAAAAAGGTAAAACATGGGTAAAAATGACTTTTAAATATCATAGGATAATAGTAATATATTTTTGGAATCTTTGTTTTTAGAAAACATGGTTTTTGAGGAATAAATATTTCTGACCTAATAGAGAGCTAAAGTCAAACTTTCCTAAAAACACTTTCTTGATCATCATATATACAAAATAATAGAATAATGGTACCATTGATTCAATATAGAATTAATAAATTTAAAGAAATAAAACTCATGAGATTTATTGATATATAGATCATAATATTTTCTCAATGTGAGCATGAACATAAATAATCTCAATAAACAGTGAGATTGTAGCTAAAAGCCATTACCAATTTAGTAACTATTAATCGTAAAAAAATGGAAATAATAAAATTAAATTATTATTAATATATCATAAAAATAATTAGATTCGTGATATAACATTAAAAAGGTAATATACACACCTTATGGAAAAATATAGGTGTATAACATGGCTTGTATCTCAAAGAAGGAAAATTGAGAAAAAATTACTTTACCGATTTGGTAACTTTTAAAGCATAAACCCCATAAAATGGAGATATTAAAATGGATTCATAAATACCCATATATTTAAGGATAATAATCATATAATATTTTTATCTGAATTATATACACCACATAAAATAAATTAGTAGTGAATAATACATAAATCTCATAGGAATAAAAGTGGGACTAAAAATCTTCTTACCTTATGTCTTGACTCTCTTAATACTCATACAAAACTCAAATATAATTAATATAATTTTATTATAAATATTTAATATAACCATATTATTATATATAATACCATATATGGTTTTATTATGACTTTATATTACCCATATTTTGTCAATTCCAAGTTAAGGTTTCACTTCAGATAATATCTGCTTTGTTTTTCTCAAGTGTCTTAATCTGTTATATTTTTTGTTCTCATACTTATATGATGATTTATAAAATATAAAAAATGATATAAATATCATTTATATTAATTATATATTTATTTATAATAATCTATAGAATATATAAATAATAAATGGAATACATTTTTCATGGAGATGGTAGGTCGTATGTACGCATGAACGTTGTTTATATTTTTCTTTGTAATATCAAAAGAATAAAAGTAAATGAAATATATATGTATTTGTGTGTACATATATATGTATTATCAATATTTTAGAATAATTATTTCATATATATTATATAATTTCACTAAACCATACATTTCATGTAGTGTGTGAATGAATCACATCACTTTGAGGAGGCAATAGTCCACACTTTTCCAACTGAAATTATCATATTTACCCAAAATTGAAAGCATGAAGTAATTTTTTATATAATAATTAAAGAAGAATAAATACATCATATATATAATATATATCATATGAAAATGTATTTTATATCATAATTCCCATCCATGAGAGGTGGACAAGGAAAAATGAACAATATCGTTCTATGAGGTTGTAGTTCATCGTACATAAGAACAGTAAGTTAATTACCCATTAGATTGAAGTGTGTGTAAGTGTAGGTCTAACCCTTATCCTAAAAACATATACGTATATTTATGATACTGATTATATTATTTATTCATGGAATAAAAAGAATTTAGGTAGTGTAGAAATAAAATAATGGAAAGGATCTTGAGAAAGGATGTTACCTCTTCTTTGGATGACTCCTTCTGGTTGGCATCAAAGGGCTTCCTTGGTTGGATTTCTACCCAAAGGGAGGCTTCAAGGAGGAAAAGAGGTATTTTGGTAAGTTAATTGTGCATATATTGGCCTAAATTAATTTTTTTTATAGTTTTTAAGAAAGGGTATAGGTGGTTTCGTTTTATAGGGGAGGGAGGGGACACACTTGGTAATTTTGAAAACAAGTAATGTTCACCCATGCTTTTACCTAAAAAATAAAACAAATCAAGGTTTTTGGATTAAATATTTCTATACAATTGGTGTTTTACAAGTGTATAGGTCAATTGGCCCCTTAATTTTATGGTTTAGTCCCTTATTTAGCATAATTTTACCTTAATGGTTGTAATTAATTTTAATCACTTTCACTAATCTTTTTATTCAAAAATTAAGTTGAAATTATTAGACTTTAAATATTATACTGATTAAAATTGTGTTTGTATATTTTTTAAAATTCAATTCATTGGAGTTGAAAATTTGAGTATAATGTTAATCTAGTAGACATAGTGAGGAAGTGTGTTTTTAATGTGAGAATATTCAAAATTTCATTAAGCTTTTATATCGAAATTTAACATAAAAATTATTTCAATAAAATAAATTGGAAAATTGATCTATTTTTACTTTAAAACAAACTTTAAATATAATTTATCTATATAAATAAATTATAAAAAAGAAATTTTGAATTAAAATTTTGTATTTTTCATTATGCATCCAAAAATGAATTTTCTGATAAATATTCCAAAATTTCACCCTAAGCTAATTTGAAATTTCTGAATTCAAAAATTGTTTTTATTTTATCAAATTAAATTTATAAAAAAAATTAAAATTATTTTTATTAGTTTTTATAGGACATAAAAAGAAGTTATTTGGATTAAATAGTATTTCCAAACATATAAAGACTACCAAAAATTATATGTTTTATCATCATTATTTTTTATTTACAAAAAACCATTGTAAATAATATTTAAAAAGTGTCTATTAATATTCATATTATTATGTTTAAAAACTTTGTTTTAAATATATTTTTTAATTAATTATAAAAAAATGGTATTTTGTAGAAACTTGGTGTTGCGTGTAACGCAATCAAAGTTAGTGTCGCATATAACGCAAGACAATTCAGTGTTTCATATAGAGAAAACTCATCTTGGGGTATTATATAATGAAATATTAACATGTTGTATCATAAACAATAATAATAATTTGGTGTTTATATATAACACAAGCTATACTCAGTGTTGAATGAAATGTAAAATATCAAAAAGATTAAATTAATTCGAAAAAATATATTTCACAAAAACATGAGGTGTTACATTCTACCCCCCTTAAAATAAATTTAACCATCAAAATTCATATAGGTTATCAATGGTGTTTAATACCTTTAAGTTCCTTTAATAGACACCCATATCGTAAAAATGAACACTAAAATGTCCTTTAAAAAGGGAAAGTTGGAACCAAAATAGTTACCCAAAGTAACTCATAGTTGGGTTTCCAAATAGGACAACATAGTTAGAAAGTGAAAATATAGACATGGAAGATAAATCTAAATATAAATTTATTGTAACACTCTGATATTTTATGATATATATTATTTTTAATTTCTTGTATGTCTTGTGTTATACACTACACCAAGATTAGCATGCGCTATACGCAACATCGTATTAGCTTGCAGTATATGCAACACTATTCTTGGCTTGTGTTACACACACTTTTTAAGTTCTATTGATATAATTCATTTCACGTAACACTAAGTATAGATTTTTTTCAATGTATAAAATAAATATGTTTGGATTATGTTATACGCAATACCATAGTAATCATTCCCTAAATGTAAAACTGACTTGGCTTGCATTATACACAAGAGTGGCCTTTCTCGATAGCTTGCATTGTACACAATACTGAGTTTCACTAAAAATGATATATTATTAAAATATTATTATTTAATTGGATATAAACTAGATTTTATGAATATTATTACCTAAATTTTTCATTTTATATAACATTAACATTCATCTTATTTATTTTCTATAACATGATATAAGAACAAATTCAATTTTTCAGATAAAAGAAATATTTTTCAAAAAATGTATTTTTTCCACCTTTTAATGGCGCAACCATTTCAAATATAGTTTTTAACACTTTAGTATATTATATTTGAAAGAAAATAAACATCTTATTTGAAATCAGGAGATAAAAATTTACTTTGGTTGAATTTTTGGTATTTTTTAGATAAAATTCATACTTTAATTAATAGTAAAAAATACTACATTTTAATTCGAAGCATCCTATTCATAAAATTAATTTATATAGTAAGATTATATTTTTAATTTTTTTTAAAGTTTAATTGGATTATTTTTTTTATCATTTATTCAAATTTTGGTCATTAGAAGTAATTTCACATTTAAATTGGACATAAACACATGAAAATCTTTTGATATGTTTTTACTTCTTAAAAACCCACTTTTTGGTTTTGGACAGTGGGAATTAATTTTAAATTAATTTCTGCAAATTATGTGTTTTGAATTATGAAAAATGGATTAAATATTTTGAATCAGTGGGATAAAATTATGTTAATATTTTACTTTTTTTTGATATTATGAATAGTAACTACAGTGATTTTATTTCCATAGCTAAAGGTAAATCAGGTAAATTATGATAACTAACAATATGATAAAGATAATAAAATTACCCTAAAACCATCCAAAATCCTATTATATTAATTTAAGTCAATAAATATCACTTATGGGTCGTAATATATTCATTTAATGGACTTTTATCCATGAAAGTGATGTAATTATAATTAAAACAAAAGAAGGTGACAACATGTCATTCTCAAATACCTTATAAGTATAATAGTTTTAATATAGTTGTAAACATAGTAAAACTTAAAAAATAAACAGTCTAAAGAAATATAATGAAATTATCTACATTATTTTAATTTATTTATAATTTTTAAAGATTAAATAATTATCATTAATGATGACACAATAGTGATGTAGAAATTATTTTATTGATAGAAATATCAAATAAATGGTTTTAAAAATGTTAAAATAGATATCATATGAAATAATTAATGTTTTCCACGAATTTTATAGGTGACTATGACATGTTATGAGTGTATTAAAGTTTTGTTTTTGAATTTATCGTCTTTTTGGATTTTATTTAAAGTCAAATAAATGAATAGTCTCAACATTGACACTATTGATATTTTATAAAAATGTCATATTATTAAATTATTTAAAAATCACAAAAATATATAAAAATTACAAAATGATAATTATATGGTATAAAATTTCATAAACTATCCAATTATTGACAATTTACAACACATAAATAAATATTTATAACCATTTAATATTTATAATATTATTACCACAAATAAAATTAAATAGATTAAATAAGGATAAATCAAAATGATAAGGTTTACAATAAAATCAAGATATATCTAAATTTTATTGGTTGAGATTATTTGGACCCATACTCATCTTATATTCAAAATAAATTAGTTTGGGAGCATTATAAAATGAAAATGAATTTATAATAAATTAATACTTCAAGACGTTCCAAAGGTGTCCCTCCCCTCTCTTATAAAAGGGCACCTCTCATTCTCTTTTAATCACACCTACAAATACCTTTGGCTCCATAAAACCCTACCCAAATCACCACCCAACTTCTATCACTTAATTCTAGAGGTCACCCTTTGGGCAGAAATCCATCTCAAGGAGTCCATGTTTTTCATACCAAAAAGAGATACCCAGAAAAGAGGTAATTATTTTATCACCTCTTTCAAAATTCTTCTCTTCTTATACTTACTCTTCTAAGGTTTTTCCCATACTAAAGTAATAAATATTGTATATTATACATGATTATATGTTATTATAATTATTGGAAAACCTTATACCTCCTTTTATCTATCCTACATATAATAATATCACCATGCGTGCGTGCATACAACTTTCTGTCTCCACATCGTAGTGTAATTTGTTATTCAAAAATAATTAATTTGGACATGTATAATTATGAGTATAATGGATTTAAATAATGAATATAATATTATAATTATTATTTATAATTAATATACCATCAAATTCTATACCATTTAACCATCAAGTGGATGATATCGTCGTTTGTGTGTACGTACGGCTTACCGTCTCCACGCCGCGATGAGATTCATTCTCCACGCTAACCATTCAAGAATGACTATAAATTATATACAATAAATAAGAATTAAATATATGACATAATAATTCTACTAGATTTATACATATATGTGTGTGTGTGTGTGTGTCATTTACTTACTTTCATTCAATTCAATATGGAAACTGAAACAGTGTTCATGCGTATGTACAGCATACCATCTCCATAAATGTTGTATTACATTTCATTTATATATCTATTATATATATTTATATATTGAATATTTATGATATATAAATCATTTGTTATATTCTTGAAGTAATTA
This sequence comes from Viscum album, assembly GCA_963277665.1. Taxonomy (NCBI): domain Eukaryota; kingdom Viridiplantae; phylum Streptophyta; class Magnoliopsida; order Santalales; family Viscaceae; genus Viscum; species Viscum album. Next base: position 1,115,758,363 of record OY728147.1, read on the forward strand.
AATCATTATATAAGTAATAATATCAATAATAACTAGTCAAAACATATATGATAAATAAAACTATTATTACCCAAAACGTTGCTTTAACATGGAATTGATAAATGAACAGGTAATATAAAGTCTTATAAGAATCATATATGATATCATAAATATTATTATGGTCCTATTATAAGTTAATAGTATGTTTAAACCCACTATAAAAGAGTTTTGGATACATACGAAGGATATCGGACCTAAGGTAGGTGTAATTTCACAATATCATTGTTTTATGAGATTGTTTATACGTATATAATGGGGTATATTTATCATCCATTTACATGTTTCCTAAATATATAATATTATTTATATTATTATACTATTTTTTATTTTCAATCTTACCCATTATTTTATTTTTTTTAAACGGTATGGAAGTAATATTTCTTTCGTTTTTCATATGAGGTACTTTTTGACTTTTCTGGAAAGAGTACGAGAAGAATGTATTTTTTTAACTTATTCAGCATGAACGGATTTCTACATACTCACAACGCCTAATTTACATGAAGATTCCTATACACAGTTTCTATTTTATTTTCAACTAAATTATTTTCTTTTAAAATTTCTCATCATTTTGAGAAAAGAAAACTTTTTCGAAGAATAAATGATATTGTCCTCATGAATTAAGTTCAAGCGCTTTATAAAAATTATTTTCCATATAAGATGACATAGGGTTTTCTTTATATCCCTATTCTTAATTTTATTTTATTTTGTTAATTATGGAGTTATTTTTATGAAATTAATTTATTTTATATAGATTATGTTATGATGTAATGATGTTTAAAAACTCATTTTATTTCATGGGTTATGCTATGATGAATGATTTATGTTTTTGTGGAATATGTAAGAATTATTTTATTATGAGATGGGTGGGACCTATATCTCCCTCAAATGAATTGGGTAATTATTTATATATAATGAGATAAACATGAATCAAACATGAAGTAAATATAGTTTGATAATACAGGGTTGGAACAGAAAGTAAACCCAGTTCAGTAAAGGATTTTTTCCACTATGATAGTCTTAGCAGAAATGCCTTGGCTACTATGAAAATCATATTATGTGCTTATTGTTTTCCATAATTCAATGTTTTATTCTAATTATATTTTATCATGTTAAATGTTCCTTTATGATCTATTCCTTACATATTTCCAAGATTTATTTCATGACTCATTATTTTTATATTTAAACATTATTTTCATGTTTTTACATTCTTATGTTTATGGTTTGTTTTATGTTCTCAATGTTTACCCTTATTAATCATTTGAGCTCTCCATTTTTATGTTTTATTTTCCCTAGGATATAAATAAAAGTTTTAGGTAGGAAAAAAATAGGGTAAGATATTTATGGGAGATGTTGAAGATCTTTTACCAAGTTAAAATATTATGCTTCAAGTTTCCAAAGACACTAAACTAATATGGTCTTTGAGAGTTTCTTTGTGTCATGTATTAAGTATTCCACAAAATTAATTTAATATATATGTATGTCAAGATTGGGTCTCTATATTTATGTAGTATATTGATATATAATATAGTCAAAATAAAGTTAATAGTCACAAATCCCTAAATCTACAATGATCTAAGGGACAATTTGATTTATTGGAAAATAAGGTACTTGGATAACCCTTTTGGTTTCAATATCCTTTCCCTATAGTTGAATAATTTTCATGAGAAGTTATCATTACCTGATTTCATTACCTTTCATAAGTAAAATATCACCCTTTGTTCATGTCTTGACAAATTTTCACTTCACCAATTTGTCCAAAAAGGAAGGTAAATTTTTCTTTCCAGAAGCACAAACAGATCATGATATCCAGGATAATTCATCACATCTCTCTTCTATTACCATCAACAAAAGTTATTATAGTATATTATCCAATATTAAAAAATCATCATGTGGTGAGATAATACTTTAATATCACTAGATTCATATGAATTCTAACTTAAAAATTTTATAAATGGTAAAACTTATAACCCTTCTAAAATATTAAAATCCAATAATTTATAAATAAGGTCATGAAATCATGTTAACATTGATCTGCCATATATCACAAGGTATCTCTTGGTTGTCACATTCTAAATATGTGAATACCCTCATAGTATATTCTTGAAAAATGTTAATAATCTGAATTACCATAGATCCTCTTTGAAAACATGAATTCTTATTTATTATAAATATTATTGTATATACTCCTTAAATCCAAAAATGTTCTAATCTTAATCAATAATAGAATAATACACTTGTCAAGAAGTCCTTAATTAGTTACAAGGTAACCAGTACTATCTAATTTACTTATTCATATCCAAAATATCTATATCCAAATAACATTATCTAAATATAAGGATAATATTAAGGGTTATCTTCCCTTAGTAAAAATATCAATTTTTCATTAAATAACGTCTCCATTCCATCGTAAAAATTCATAATAATATTGTAAATCCTTAGTGAAAAACATAAACTAGATGGTTATTATATATTTCACCATTCATATAACATAATTATTCAATATAAATACATAAAGACATTTATTATTACACTTCATACATAAGCCATAAGAATCCCACCTCATCTTATTACTTAATACCTCTTTCCTTTCACATTTCATCTGTAGTATCATCATAATCATCCATATAACCATTACTCCTACCACCTTGCTGATTTTCTTCAATATCCTTCCACTTAAGACATCTATTTTCAAAATGACCATTCATTATAAACCTAAATCATTTAACCTTTGATGATGTATTATGAAGGCCAATATTCTCATCCATTTCATTAACTGAACCCTTCATCTTTTCTTTTCAGTTGCTTTTTTTTGTGTCCTTATTTTCCATAGTCAAAACAACTTCTTATTCTTCTCATACATTCACTTGGGTGATTCTTTCCACATTCTTGACACAAATGGAACTGAATATTATTTATTCCATATTCTCCATTACATGAAATCTCAGAAAACTCATTCCTAATCTTCGTTGGTGAGTTTGAGAGTTGGTTAAGATACATGTTGTTAATCATGTTCCATGAAAACTGACTAGGCATGATCACAACATCCTTCACTCCAGCGACTATCCCACTTGAATTCTCATCATAAAATTGTCTATAACATTCAATGTTAACTCATTTCCTCCTAGTTCTTACCATTGACTAAAACCAAAAAAACATTGGGTAAGAAACAATTATCATAGTGAGGAACAACTTAATCATGAAAACCCACTTATAGAATGTCTAAATTATATCACCTTGCATAATCTATGACACCTTAGGTTTATCCTAAGTTATCCATATCCAACATATTTTTAAATCCTTAATTATGGTTCATGAAGATATTTTAGAATTACCAAATTATATCCACCAAGAGTTTCAAACTAGGTGTGAAGTAAGGCAGGTTGTTGTGTACTAGGTTATGCTCAAGTAGGCCTGACACACTTTATCGGAGTTATTATGTAACACCCTAAGATTTTATAAAAAATATTTTTTTTAATTTCATTGATGTATTGTGTTTTACGCTACACCAAAAGGATCTTACACTACATGCATCCCTAACTTGTCTTGCATTACATGAAATCACGACCTTCCACGATAGCGTGCGTTGTACGCAATATCGAGTTTCACTAAACAACGATATGTTATTAAAATATTATATAAACTAGCTGTTATGAATTGTAATACCAACTTTTTGAAATTTTATTTTTTAAAATGGACTTCATTTTTGGATTTGGAATATCAAAATTAGCCTCGGGTGAATTTTTGGTATTTTTCTGAAAACTTTCAATTTTTGATGAATAGTAAAAACACTGGGTTACTATTTAAAAACCCACTTTTTATATAAATAATTATTTATTTTATTTAAATTTATTTCAGGTCAAAATTGATACATAATACCTATATAAGTTCAATGTAATTCATTAGAGTCATTTTATAATAATTTTAGACATATAAAACTTTTATTGAACTTTTCAACGTCTTTTACCCACCTCCTAGGAGAGTTTGAAAATTTACATAAAACTTAATTTTACCGCTTTTGTGAGTGGAATTTCAAAAATCCAAGAGACACGGTTAATACCAAGGAGTAAAATGCGGTTCAATAAGATAAAAAAAAATTTGGTGAATAGTAACTTTTTACTTTTATTTACCACGGTTAAAAGTAAATAGGGTAATTAAGAGTAAAAATGATATTATTATTACCCTAACACATGTCCTAATTCTATTGGATAAGTTTTATTCGACAAAAAACAACCTTAGGAATAAAATTTTACCCTTTAGGTCCACTTGGATTAGATTAGGACATTTATTATTATTTTATTTAAAGAATAATTAAAATAGTTAAAATCAAAGTTTAATAACTAAAACTTTTTTAATATAGAGTTATACATGAGATAAATTCGACTATAAATATTAATTAGAAATCTAAAAATATTTCCTAAATATTGGTATTTTATTTTTAATTTTTAGACATTAAATAATTTAATTTATTTATGACACAATAATGATGTAGTAATTACCTTATTAATGAAATATTAACATAATTGATGTTATAAATACCCAAATAAATGTAATTTTAGACTTTTTATGAATTCCACTAATTTTTTAGGATAATATTAAATTTTAGTATTTATTTAATTAACTTTTTTTAACTAATCATGCTGTTATGATTTTTACAAAAATCAAGTACAAAATATTGTCAAAAATTAACATAAAATAGTTTTTAAAACAAATATTATATTATTAATTGTTATTTTATTTATAAAAATCTAAAGTTCATCAAAATGACTTAGATATAGATATATAAATTAATAATTAACCACTTGGGGTTTTTTTGTCTTTTTATAGTAACTTTACTAACCATATAGTGTAAGAAAACAAAAAGACACGATAAAAGTTAAATTATTTAACATAGAGTTAACTGTAAATGATAAGGAAAAATTAGTAACTAAACTTTTCTAAAACCTATTGGTTGAGAGTATTTCGACCCATCCCCACCTTATCTTCGAAATAAATCAATTTGGAGCTATTAAAAACCGAATATAACTTTATTATAAAATAGTATTTTATGTTTTCCTAAGGTGCCCCTCTCCTCCCTTATAAAAATGGCACCCCTTACCTCTTCTCTTCAAACCATTTTGATCCTTGAAGCTTGGAAAACCCCTTCAAATTAATTTTATAATCCTCTCTAGTTATATCATAGAGGTTCTGGTCTTCTCAAAAGAAAACCTCTAGTGCTCTAAGAAGAAGTTTAAAGGAGGTGCGTCGAAGAAGAGGTAATCTACTCTAACGATTCTTTCATGTTTCTTTCTTCTTCAACTTCTTCTTCTTTAGTTGTTTCATTATAAATTAATAACATCAGTATTACTTATATACTGATATGTTATTATAAATATGAAACAAACTCATTTAACCTTCTATCCATCCTATGGAAAACGAGATCAACGCGCGTGTGTACGTACGGAATACTGCCTCCACGCCGTGGTGTAATATGTTTTTCCACCACCACCTTACTTAGATGGGTATAATGGTTTAAATAATAACTATATATGATTATTATAACATCATATTGATTCTATGATATTATATCATCCACTCCAATTCCATTCAATAAATATGGGAATGATATCATTGCTCGTGCGTACGTACGGATTACCGTCTCCACGACCTGATGAGATTCATTTTCCATGTTAACAATTCAAGAATGATTATAAAGTATATATAATAAGTAATAATTAAATATATTAAATAATAATTCCACTATATTTATTTATATATATATATGTATGTCATCTACTTAATTTCATTCAAGTCAATAAGGAAAGGAAACAGCGTTCATGCGTACGTACGGCCTACCGTCTCCATGAACGGTGTATTTCATTTCATTCATCTATCTATTATATATATATATACTAAATATATATGATATATAAATCATGATTTAAATTTTGGAAGTAATTAAATCATTATATAAGTAATAATAATATCAAGAACAACAAATCGACACACGTATGATAAATGAAACGATTTTACCCAAAACGCTGCTTTGACATGGAATTTATAAAAGAACGGGTATTATAAAGTCATAATTGAACCATATATGATATCATAACAATGAATATGATTCTGTAATAAGTCAACAACATTATTTAAATCATTATACAGGAGGTCCGGATACATACGAAGCATATCAGACATAAGGTAAGGGATAATTTTGTAATCTCATTTTTATCCAAGATTGCTTATTCGTAAGTATTTACTAGGGTTATATTTTTAATCTATGTCCATAAAAATGTTTTCATAAAGTGTTTAATATTCTTCCATGTATGTTTAAAGTAATTTTTACCCATCTTGACTTTTACTTTGTGTTATGGAAGGAATCTTGCTTTTGTTTACCATATGTAGTACTTTTTGACTTTTCAGTTAAAAGTACAAAGAGAATGTTTTCTTTAACTTATACGGCATGAACGGATTTTTACGGTTTTATAACACCTTATTTTCGTGATGATTAATCTAAAATATTTCATGACTATTTTAAAAAAAAATCTTTTTCTTTTAAAATTGCATGGAATTTTTAGAAAAGAAAGTGATTTTGAAGAAGAAAGGATATTTTCCTCAAGAATTCATTTCAAGTGTTTTATCAAAACCATTTTTCATCTAAAATGACATTATTTCATATGTGTATGTTTCAAGTATAATGTCTCTATGATTTACATGGTTTCAATTTTCTTATGATGAAATATCCATTTGTTTTATATGGATTATGTGATGATGGGATGATGTTTATGAAACCCATTTTATTCTTTGGGTTATGATGAATGTTTTAAGTTTATTTTGTGGCACAAGTAAGAATGATTTCATTATGAGATGGTTGGGACCTATATATCCCTCCAATGCATTGGGTAAATATTTATATCTCATGATATAGACATGGCCGGAATGGTAAGTTGATCTGGTTCAGTGATATAGGACTGGAATGAGGAGTGAACTCGATTCAGAAAGGGACTTTGTCCACTAAGATGGTCTTGGCAGCAATGCCTTGGCTACTATGGAAGTCATATCATGTGCTTAATTGTTTTCCACAATTACATGTTTTATTACCATGGTATTTTATCATTATTCATGTTCCCTTATGATATATGCCTTACATACTTCCAAGATTCATGTCTTTGCTCAAGATTTTGATATTTAGATTTTACGTTCAAGTTTTTACATTCAAATGTTTATGGATTGTTTTATGTTCTCTATGTTTACCCTTACTGGGCATTTGAGCTCACCCTTTTTTTATGTTTTCTTTTACCCATGATTTATAGGAAGGTTTTAGGTAAAAAAATAAAATGGGAAGATATTTATGGGAGATGTTGAAGATCTTTCACCAAGATTAGAAGATTATATTCTGAGTTTCCAAAGACACTAAACTATTACGGTCCTTTAGTGTCTGTTTTTGTTATGTATTAAGTATTCTGCAAAAGTAATGTAATGTCCATATACTTCAAGATTTTGGTATATAAATTTGGTATCAAAGGAAAGGTTTACCTATCCTTTGGAAACTAGGATGCGAAAACTTTAGTGAGATACCTAGAGATATTTATAAGGTATGTCTAGGGATGTCACTAAGGTTTAGTAAAACTATAGGTTAGAGTCCTAGAGTTATGTTGACGATCATGAATAACCTGGGTGAACCTAAGGTGTCATGGATTAAAAAATATGTGATAAGTTAGACACCCCATAAGTTAATTTTAATGATTATGTGGTTCCTCGTTATTTTATCTATTTCTTACACTATGGTTTCTGGTTTTAGTCAATGGAGGGAATGAGAAGGAATTCAATTAACGTTGATTCCGATGGAAAAATTGGTGACTGTGATCAACAAAATTGTGTAATACCTAATGAGAAAGATATTGTGATTATGCTGAATCAGTCATCACGGTATATGATTAACAAGTTGAACTTTGGTGGTGTTCCTAAGTCATCAAATAAGAGGAAGATGGAATTTTATGCATGTTATCATGGTGAGGAGCATAGAGAAAGGAAGATTGAGATTTCTAAATAAGGGAAGAAGAACCTTGAGGAATACCTCAAACGGAGGGGAAGATGTTATCTGTGTGGAGAAAAGGTTCATAGAGTGACAGACTGTTATGGAGTTCAATGTCTTATTTGTGGAGAACATGGGCATTACCCAACTCGATGCCCTGACCTAAGAGGTTACTTCTAAATCAAGGAAGGACTTATTCCATGATAATCATTGAAGAGGATGGATTGAAGTGTTTATGTATTTTTATTCAAGAATAATGATGTTGAGGTACTTTTAGGGTATATTGGAATATTTTTGTATAAGTCTATTGTGGTTTTCAATAATTTTATGGTACCGGTAACCATGAAAAGTGATTCAAATATTTTGGAAAGCAGATTATATGAGCATAATGAATGGATAAGGAGAAAATAATATGTTTGATAGTATTCATGTGCTCATGATTTATATAAGGACTAAGTTATATCATGGTTTGAGTATATAGAATTTTTGGGATTTTGGTATGTGGAAAGTGTTAACTTTTAACTACATTCATGTTTTCACTAAGGTTCAATGGGTATTCATTTTTCAAGAGAATACATGATTAAAGCCTTTGAAAGTTTGGAATGTGACCAACAAGACATATCTTATGATATATGGGGATAAATGATGGTATTCACATGCTTGTTATATGACCTCTCTGGTAATCTTTTTCACTATAATATGAGATTGGACAGAAGTATTTTGGATAAGCCTAAAGATTGGAATTGATTATGTTGAACATAAGTTAGTATTGCTTAAGGCTAGAAATTTTTTCGATATTATTGATGGAATTTTATAATAATGTAGTTTTAGAAAAAGGAAAACGTTCAGGATGGGCGACAACCCGTCGCGTCGGACAAGGTTGCGGGAATCAAACCCACAACTGAAGTGCGATAGGCCTTTATCGCCCACCACTAGCCTATAGGAAGTCCCTGGTTAGTAGAAACTAGTTTTATTATATTAAGCGGTATGATAGATGAAGTATAAGTCCATTTTTGGAATCATATATGATTAACCTCACCATATATGGACTTATGTATATTTGATAACTTTTTCTAACCTTTTGTTTGATACATATGGAATGACCCATCATTCTGTCACATGATTTTCTAACACCTCACGAATGAAAAATTCAACTTCCTTTCTTTAAGAGATGAAGTGGAAATTTTTCAAGGCACAAACAACGGTGAGATTACACCGAAATAAAGCAAGTATTTCTTTTAATTGAAATTCTTCAACTTTAGGGAAATGATCTTTAAAACCAAAAATGTTGTCCTAGTGCCCTTATATCCGATGAATCAGATGGTAGCTTAGATCATCACAAATTTATGGATTTTTGATTGTTGGGCTTTTCATAGCCATGTTCTCTACCACTCTCCATCAGAACATGATGGTTAGATTTCTCTTCCATATCCATATTTTCACCTATGTTCTCCTATGTGGAAACCCAGTGATTAGTTAATTTGGCTAACCGTTACGTTTCATAATTTAGTTTTTAAAGATAATTTTTTGTATTCCTTTTTACGATGTGGGTTTATATTAAAGAAACTTTTGAGTAGTAAACCATTTATAACCCCGACGGATTTCGAGGGAGAAATTCATTTTAAGGGGTGTAGAATGTAAAACCCTGAGATTTTATGAAAAATATTCTTTTTAATTTCATTGATGTATTGTGTTTTACGCTACACCAAAAGGATCTTTCACTACACGCATCCCTGACTTGGATTGCATTACACGCAATCGCGACCTTCCACGATAGCGTGTGTTGTACGCAATATCGAGTTTCACTAAACAACGATATGTTATTAAAATATTATATAAACTAGTAATTATGAATAGTAATACCCACTTTTTGAAATTTTATTTTTCAAAATGGACTTCATTTTTGGATTTGGAATATCAAAATTAGCCTAGGGTGAATTTTTGGTATTTTTCTGAAAACTTTCAATTTTTGATGAATAGTGAAAACACTGGGTTACTATTTAAAAACCAACTTTTTATATAAATAATTATTTATTATATTTAAATTCATTTTAGGTAAAAATTGATAAATAATACCTATATAAGTTCAATGTAATTAATTGGATTCATTTTATAATAATTTTAGACATATAAAAATTTTATTGAACTTTTCACCGTCTTTTACCCACCTCCTGTGAGAGTTTTAAAATTTACATAAAACTTAATTTTACTGCTTCTATGAGTTTAATTTCTAAAATCTGAGAGACACGATTAATATCAAGGAGTAAAATGTGGTTCAATAAGATCAAAATAAATTTTGGTGAATAATAACTTTTTACTTTTATTTACCACGGTTAAAAGTAAATAGGGTAATTAAGGGTAAAAATGATATTATTATTACCCTAACACATGTCCTGATTCTATTGGATAAGTTTAATTCGACCAAAAACAACCTTAGGAATAAAATATTACCCTTTTTATCCACTTGGATTAGATTAGAAAATTTATTATTATTTTATTTATAGAAGAATTAAAATAGTTAAGATCAAAGTTTAATAACTAAAACATTTTTAATATAGGGTTATACATAAGATAAATTCGAATATAAATATTAATTAGAAATATAAAAATCATTCATACATAATGGTATATTATTTATAATTTTTAGACATTAAATAATTTAATTTATTTATGACACAATGATGATGTAGTAATTACCTTATTAATGAAATATTAACATAATTGATGTTATAAATACCCAAATAAATGTAATTTTAGACTTTTTATGAATTAAAATAATTTTTTAGGTTAATATGACATTTTAGTATTGATTTAACTAACTTTTTTTTAACTAATAATGCTGTTATGATTTTCACAAAAATCATGTACCAAATAGTGTCAAAATTGACATAAATAGTTTTTAAAACAAATATTATATTATTAATTGTTATTTTATTCCTAAAAATCTAAGTTTCATCCAAATGACTTATATAAAGATATATATATATATTAATAATGAACCACTTGGGGTTCGTTTTACTTGTTATAGTAAGTTTATTAACCATATAGTGTAATAAAACAAAAAGACACGGTAAAAGTAAAATTATTTAACATAGAGTTAAATCTAAATGATAAGGATAAAATAGTAACCTAAACTTGTCTAAAACTTATTGGTTTAGAGGATTTAGAACCATTCCCACCTTATCTTAGAAATAAAATTAATTTGGAGCTATTAAAAACCGAATATGACTTTATTATAAAATAATATTTTATGTTTTCCTAAGGTGCCCCTCTCCTCCCTTATAAAAAGGGCACCCCTTCCCTCTTCTCTTCACACCCTTTTGAGTCTTGAAGCTCGGAAAAACCTAGAAAATTATTTTTTTCAACCTTTCTATTTATATCATAGAGGTTATGGTCTTCTCAAAAGACCATCTCTAGTGCCCTAAGAAGAATTTTAAAAGAGGTGCGTCGAAGAAGAGGTAATATCTTCTAACGATTCTTTCAAGTTTCTTTCTTATTCAACTTATTCTTATTTAGTTGTTTCATTATAAAGTAATAACATAAGTATTACTTATATACTTATATTTTATTATAAATATGAAACAATACCATTTCACTTTCTATCCATCCAACGAAAAACGAAATCACCGCGCGTGCGTACGTACGGAATACCGTCTCCACGCCGTGGTGTAATCTGTTTTTCCACCACCACCTTACTTGGATGGGTATAATGGTGTAAAGAATAACTATATATGATTATTATAACATAATACTAATTCTATGATATTATATCATCCACTATAATTCTATTCAATAAATATTGGAACGATATCATCGCTCGTGCGTACGTACGGATTACCGTCTCCACGATGCGATGAGATTCATTTTCCATGTTAACAATTCAAGAATGATTATAAAGTATATATAATAATTAATAATGAAATATATTACATAATAATGCTACTGGATTTATGTATATATATATTTATGTCATCTAATTAATTCCATTCAAGTCAATAAGGAAAGGAAAACAGTGTTCATGCGTACGTACGGCCTACCGTCTTCATGAACGGTGTATTTTATTTAATTTATCTATCTATTATATATATATATATATATACTAAATATATATGATATATAAATCATGATTTAAATTCTGGAAGTAATTAAATCATGATATAAGTAATAATAATATCAACAACAACAAATCGAAACATGTACGATAAATGAAACGATTTTACCCAAAACGGTGCTTTAACATGGAATTTATAAAATAACGGGTATTATAAAGTTATAATTGAACCATCTATGATATCATAACAATGAATATGATTCTTTAATAAGTCAATAACATTATTTAAATCATTATACAGGAGGTCCGGATTCATACGAAGCATATCGGACATAAGGTAAGGGGTAATTTTGCAATCTCATTTGTATCTGAGATTTCTTATTCGTAAGTATTTACTGGGGTTATATTTTTAATCCATGTCCATAAAAATGTTTTCATAAAGTGTTTAATATTCTTCCATATATGTTTAAATTCATTTTTACCCATCTTGACTTTTACTTTGTGTTATGGAAGGAATCTTGCTTTTGTTTACCATACGTAGTAATTTTTGACTTTTCCGTTAAAAGTACAAAGAGAATGTTTTATTTAACTTATACGGAATGAATGGATTTTTACGGTTTTATAACGCCTTATTTTCATGAATCTTAATCTAAATAATTTCATGACTATTTTCAAAAAAAATCCTTTTCTTTTAAAATTGCATGGTATTTTCAGAAAAGAAAATGATTTTGAAGAAGAAAGGATATTTTCCTCAAGAATTCATTTCAAGTGTTTTATCAAAACCATTTTCCATATATGATGACATTATTTCATATGTGTATATTTCAAGGATAATGTATCTATGATTTACATGGTTTCAGTTTTCTTATGATGAAATATCCATTTGTTTTATATGGATTATGTGATGATGGGATGATGTTTATGAAACCCATTTTATTCTTTGGGTTATGATGAATGTTTTAAGTTTATTTTGTGGCACAAGTAAGAATGATTTCATTATTAGATGGGTGGGACCTATATATCCCTCCAATGCATTGGGTAAAGATTTATATCTCATGAGGTAGACATGGCTGGAATGGTAAGTTAATCTGGTTCAGTGATACAGGACTTGAATGAGGAGTGAACTCAATTCAGAAAGGGACTTTGTCTGCTAAGATGGTCTTGGCAGCAATGTCTTGGCTACTATGGAAGTCATATCATGTGCTTAATGGTTTTCCACAATTACATGTTTTATTCCCATGCTATTTTATCATGATTGATTTTCCCTTATGATATATGCCTTACGTACTTCCAAGATTCATGTATTTTCTCAAGATTTTGATGTTTAGATTTTATGTTCAATTTTTTGCATTCAAATGTTTATGGATTATTTTATTTTCTCTATGTTTACCCTTACTGGGAATTTGAGCTCACCCTTTTTTTTATGTTTTTTTCCCAGGATTTAATGAAAGGTTTTAGGCAAGAAAATAAAAGGGGAAGATCTTTATGGGAGATGTTGAAGATCTTTCACCATGATTAGAAGATTATATTTCGAGTTTCCAAAGACACTAAACTATTACGGTCCTTTGGTGTATATTTTTGTTATGTATTAAGTATTCCGCATAAGTAATGTAATATCCATGTACGTCAAGCTTTGGGTCTCTACATATTACTCATAGGTACATCCATAACAAAACCATGTGCACTTTTAGTATCCAAACATGGATGTATTTCTAGTAAACCACTCACTATATCCTTTACCAAAATTTCAGGAAGTTTACCTTAACATTAACTCATCCTTATACATATCCCTAGATACATCTCTAGACATATCCTTAGAAATATACCAAGAGATCTCACTAAACAGTACTCATACTAATTTCCAAATGTTGACTAAACCTTTTCTCTAATTCCAAATATAACAACCCATTAATAACATACATATACATTACATCGTTTTTTCATAATATGTAATAAATTACAAAAACAGATTCCCAAAGATTGTGTTAGTTTAGTGCCTTTGGAAAAATGAAAATATAAATGCTAGTACATGAGCGAGCTATATTATCTCCCAATACATTCTCCAAGACTATTACCCCTCTTAGATATACCATACTCAAAATATATCTTCATAACCAGGGGAAGTAAACATAAAAAGGGGTGAGATAAGATGCTCAGTAAGGGTAAATGAGGGAGATATGTAATCATAAACATGAGCATAAGGGTATGAGAACATGATCATAACATTAGAAGATCGTACCCTTCATATCATAAACATGAATCATGGTATAAAGGTTATCAGTTCATAAGACATGAATCATAATTAAATCAAGATAATAATCCATGAAATAATAACAAAGGAGTAAGGCATAAAATTTTGAAATACACATAAATATGCAATATCATTACCTATAATTCAATACACACTGCTTGAACTTATCAAGGCGCTTTATGGGGACTACACCTACTAGTTCAGACACACCACCATCCCCAGTTTTATTACTCTTCCTACATGGGATCGGGTTTCCCCATATTCCCATAGTTGATTGGGTTTCCTAATCTTCACATAGCGGATAGGGTTTTCCCATATTCCATCTTCATGATGACTACACCAACTGGGCGGTACACACCATGTCACAAACCATATCTGGCCTCAATCAAAACCGGTGTAACACCCCAAGATTTTATAAGATATATTCTTTTTAATTTCATTCATATCTTCTGTTGTATGCTACACAAATATTATCTTGTGTTATACGCAACACCGTATTAGCTTGCAGTGTACACAACACTAATCTTGGATTGTGTTACACCCAATTTCAAGTTCGTTTTATAGAAGTTATTTTACGCAACATTGAGTGTATATATATATATATATATATTCAATGTATAAATTAAATATGGTTGGATTCTATTATACAAAACCACAAATGAATCTTTCACTACACACAAACCTGACTTGGATATCATTACATGCAATCACGACCTTCCATGATAACGTGTGTTGTATGTAATACAGAGTTTCACTAAACAACGATATGTTATTAAAATATTTTATAAACCAGCCATTATGAATAGTAATATCCACTTTTTGAAATTTTATTTTTCATAATGGACTTCATTTTTGGATTTGTAATATCAAAATTAGCCTAGGGTGAATTTTTGATATTTTTCGGAAAACATGCAATTTTTGATGAATAGTGAAAACACTACGTTACTATTTAAAAACCAAATTTTTATTTAAATAATTATTTATTTTATTTAAATTTATTTTAGGTAAAAATTGATACATAATACCTATATAAGTTCAATGTAATTCATTGGAGTCATTTTATAATAATTTTAGATATATAAAAATTTTATAGAACTTTTCACCGTCTTTTACCCACCTCCTAGGAGAATTTGAAAATTTACATAAAAATTAATTTTACCGCTTCTGTGAGTGGAATTTCAAAAATCCAAGACACACGGTAAATATCAAGGAGTAAAATGTGGTTCAATAAGATAAAAATATTTTTTTGTGAATAGTAACTTTTTACTTTTATTTACCACGGTTAAAAGTAAATAGGGTAATTAAGGGTAAAAATGATATTATTATTACCCTAACACATGTCCTAATTGTATTGGATAAGTGTTATTTGACCAAAAACAACATTAGGAATAAAATATTACCCTTTAGGTCCACTTGGATTAGATTAGGACACTTATTATTATTTTATTTAAAAAAGAGTTAAAATAGTAAAAATCAAAGTTTAATAAATAAAACATTTTTAATAAAGGGTTATACATAAGATAAATTCGACTATAAATATTCATTAGAAATATAAAAATTTTTCCTACATAATGGTTTTTTATTTATAATTTTTAGACATTAAATAATTTAATTTATTTATGACACAATGGTGATGCAGTAATTACTTGAATAATGAAATATTAAAATAATTGATGTTATAAATACACAAATAAATGTAATTTGAGACTTTTTATAAATTAAACTAATTTTATAGGTTAATATGATATGTTAGTATTGATTCAATTAAAATTTTTTGAACTAATCATGTTTTTATGATTTTCACAAAAATCAATTACCAAATAGTATCAAAATTGACATAAAATCGTTTTGAAAAAAACTAATATATTATTAATTGTTATTATATTTATAAAAATCTAAGTTTCAGACAAATAACTTATATAAGGTTATATATATTAATAATGAACCACTTGGGGTTCTTTTGTCTTGTTATAGTAAGTTTATTAACCATATAGTGTAAGAAAACAAGAAGACGCGGTAAAAGTTAAATTATTTAACTTAGTGTTAAATCTAAATGATGAGGTTAAAATAGTAACCTAAACATGTCTAAAACCTATTTTTGAGATTATGTCTACCCATCCCCACTTTATCTTTGAAATAAATTAATTTGGAGCTATTATAAACCGAATATTACTTAATTATAAAATAATATTTTAAGTTTTTCCAAAGGTGCCCCTCTCCTCTCTTATAAAAAGGGCACCCCTTCCCTCTTCTATCCACACCCTTTTGGGCCTTGAATCTTGGACAAACCCTGCCAATTACTCTTCTAAACCTCTCTAGTTACATCATAGAGGTTTTTATCTTCTCAAAGGACCAACTCTAGTGCCTTAAGAAGAAGTTTAAATGAGGTGCGTCGAGGAAGAGGTAATCTCTTCTACCGACTCTTTCAAGTTTCTTTCTTCTTCTACTTCCTCTTCATTAGTTGTTTCATTATAATGTAATAACATAAGTATTACTTATATACTTATATGTTATTATAAATAAGAAACAACCCTATTTCACCTTCTATCCATCCTACGGAAAACGAAATCACCGCGCGTGCGTACGTATGGAATACCGTCTCCACGCCGTGGTGTAATCAGTTTTTCCACCACCACCTTACTTGGATGGGTATAATGGTGTAAAGAATAACTATATATAATTATTATAAAATCATACTGATTCTATGATATTATATCATCCACTCCAATACCATTTAATAAATATGGCAACGACATCATCACTCGTGCGTACGTACGGATTACCGTCTCCACGACGCGATGAGATTCATTTTCCATGTTAAAAATTCAAGAATTATTATAAAGTATATATAATGAGTAATAATGAAATATATTATATAATAATTCTACTGGATTTATGTCTATATATATATATATTTTTCATCTACTTAATTTCATTCAATTCAATAAGGAAACGAAAAACAGCGTTCATGCGTACTTACGGACTACCGTCTCCATGAACGGTATATTTCTTTCCATTTATCGATCTATTATATATATGTATATTCTGAATATATATTATATATAAATAATGTTTTATATTCTTTATTTAATTAATTAATCATGATCTAAGTAATCATATTAATAATTACAAGTTAAAACACGGACGATAAATGAAACGATTTTACCCAAAACGCTGCTTTAACATGGAATTGACAAATGAACGGATAATATAAAGTCGTAAGTGAATCATATATGATATAATAAATATTATTATGGTTATGTTACAAGTTAATAATATGTTTAAACCCACTATACAGGAGTCTTGGAACCATACAGAAGAAATTGGACATAAGGTAAGGGATAATTATTCCAATCTCATTCTTATCTGAGATTGTTTATTCGTAAGTATTTACTGGGGTTATGTTTATTATCCATGTCCATATGTTCTCAAAATGTTTTCATAAAATGTTAAATTTTTTTCCATATATTTTTAAATACATTTTTACCCTATTTTTACTTTTACCACATCATATGGAAGGAATCTTTCTTTTGTTTACCATATGAGGTACTTTTTGACTTTTCCGAAAAAAGTACAAGGAGAATGTTTTTTTGACTTATACGGCATGAATGGATTTTTATGGTTTCATAACGCCTAATTTCCATGAATCTTCCTCTACAAGTTTTCATGGTTATTTTCAATAAAATCATTTTCTTTTAAAATTTTGTGTCATTTTGTGAAAAGAAAATGATTTTGAAGAAGAAAGGATATTTTCCTCAAGAATTCATTTCATATGTTTTATCAAAACTATTTTCCATCTAAGATGACATTATTTATAATATTTATGTTTCAAGTATAATGTATCTATTATTTACATGGTTTGATTTTTATTATGATGAAATGATATCCATTTGTTTTATATGGATTATGTGATGATGGGATGATGTTTATGAAACCCATTTTATTCTTTGGGTAATGAGGAATTATTTATGTTTATTTTGTGGTACAAGTAAGAATTATTTCATTATGAGATGGGTGGGACTTGTATCTCCCTCCAATGCATTGGGTAAAGATTTATATCTCATGAGATAGACATGGCTAGAACGGTAAGTTAATCTGGTTCAGTGATATAGGACTGGAATGAAGAGTGAACTCGATTCAGAAAGGGACTTTGTCCACTAAGATGGTCTTGGCAGCAATGCCTTAGATACTATAGAAATCATATCATGTGCTTAATGGTTGCCACAATTACATGTTTTATTCCCATTATATTTTATCATGATTGATGTTCCTTTATTATATATTCCTTATGTACTTCCAAGATTTATTTCTTTGCTCAAGATTTTGATGTTTATATTTTATGTTCAAGTTTAGGCAATCAAATGTTTATGGATTGTTTTATGTTTTCTATGTTTACCCTTACTAAGCATTTGAACTCACACTTTATATGTTTTCTTTCCCCCAGGATATAAATAAAGGTTTTAGGAAAGAAAACCAAAAGTGGAAGATCTTTATGGGAGATGTTGAAGATCTTTCACCCTGATTATAAGATTACATTCTGAGTTTCCAAATACATTAAACTAATACGGTTTTTGGGTGTCTGTTTTTTTCATGTATTAAGTATTCCACAAAAGTAATTTAATTTCCATGTACGTCAAGCTTTGGGTCTCTACAATTAGTATTAGAGCGAAGGTTTAGTTAACCTTTTGAAACTAGGATGTGAAAACTTTAGTGAAATCCCTAGAGATATTTCTAAGGTATGTCTATAGATGTCCCTAAGGATAAGTATATGTATAGGTTATAGTCCTAGAATTATGGTAACGATCATAGAATTTAACCTAAGATGTTAGATATTGATGGTACTCCCCCTTTATTATGTTGTTTTCCCTAACATGATTTTTACCTCTCACACTATTCTTTTTGGGTTTTAGAAAATGGATGAAAACAAGAAGATTCACGATAATGGAGGATATGATGGACAATGGAATGATATTATTCATGATAAACCAAATGAAATGGGATTTGGAAGTCCAAACATCGTTGTTATGCCTAATTAGCAATCTCATAATATGATCAATAATCTCAACTTTGGTAAGTTTCCTGACTCATCTAATAAGAGAAAGATTGAGTTTCATGATGATCATAGAGGAACGAAAGTTCAATTTCTTTCATGTAAATCATGTGGGAAGAGGCATCAAGGAGAATGTTTCAAAAAAACTGGAAGATGCTTTGGGTGCGGAAAAGAAGGACACAAATCAAGTAAGTGCAAAGGAAAAGGTTCAGTTAACACCATGGAGATGGATAATGGTATTGCTACGACATCAATAATGATTAGATGTTTTAAATGTGGAATATATGGGCATTATGAAAACCAATTCCCTAAGGGAAAATCTCATGAAGATAACCAGCATGGTTATATGGCTAGTATTTATGTGGATGATGATGAGGAGACTAAAAATGATATATGAGATTAAAGAAGTGTTGAAGCTTGGTCAATGGTTTAAGAAGGTAGTGGAATGATTGTATGTTTATCAAGAGTTATGTTGTATAGGTAATTTAATGGTACTATGGAATAAAGAAACATCTAAGGATTTTTACACTGAAGTATTTGAAAGTATATGTTGAATGGTACTGGTAACCATGAAAGGTTATTCAGATATTTTTGGAAAGAAGATGATATGCACATAATGAAGGGATAAAGAGAAAATGAAATTTTGATAGTATTCATGAGCTCATGACTGATAGAAGGACAAAGTGATGTCATGGTTTGAGTATATAGAAATTTTTGGATTTTGGTATGTGGAATGAGTTAAATTTTGATAGCATTCATGTTTTCTCTAAGGTTCTATGGTAATTCATGTTTCAAAAGAATACATGATTAAGGTATTCTCATGTTTGGAATATAACCAACAAGATATATCTTATGATATATGGAGATAAATGATGGTATTCACATGCTTGGTATATGACCTATCTAGTAATCATTTTCTTTATACTATGAGATGGGGCAGATGTATTTTGGATAAGCCTAAAGATTGGAATGGATTATGTTGGACATAAGATAGTATTATTTAAGGATAGAACTTCTTTTTTGATATTATTTTTTGAATATTATAATAGTATAGTTTTAGAAAAAAGATAACCCATAGGACGAGCGACAACCCATCGCGTTGGACAAGGCTGTGGGAATCGAACCCACGACTGAAGTACGACAGGCCTTTATTGCATACCACTGGCCTACAGGAAGTCCCTGGTTATTAGAAACTAGTTTTATTTTATTAATCACTATGATAGATGAAGTATAAGTCCATTTTAGCAACCATATATGACTAATCTCAAGATAGATGGACTTATGTATATTTAAAAAATTGTGCTAAAATTTATGTGATAGAAACAAATGGAATAACCTATCATTCTATCACATGATCTGCTAACACTTCACGAATGACATATTCAACTTCATTTCTTTAAGATATGAAGTGGATATTTCTCAAATCAAGAACAATGGTATGATTGTACCAAAATCAAGTAAGTACTTATTTTAATTCAAATATTCTTCAACATTTGGGAAATGATCTTGAAAACAAAAAATGTTTTCCCAGTGCCCTCATATCTAATAAATCAGATGGTACCTTAGATTATCACAAATTTAGGGCTTTGTGATTGTTGGATTTTTTATATCCATGTACTCTACCACTCTCCATCAAAACTGGACGGTTATATTTCTCTTCCATATCCATATTTTCACCTATGTTCTCCTATGTAGAAACCCATGTATAAGTTAATTTGGGTAACTGTTACGTTTCATACATTAGTTGTTAAAATTAATCTTTTGTATTCCTTTTTACGATGTGGGTTTCTATTAAAGAAACGTTCAAGTAGTAAACGATTTATAACGCCAACGAATTTCGAGGGAGAAATTCATTTTAAGGGGGGTAGAATGTAACACCCTGAGATTTTATAAGATATATTATTTTTAATTTCATTCATATATTTTGTTGTATGTTACACCAATATTATCTTGCATTATACTCAACACCGTATTATCTTGCAGTATACACAACACTAATCTTGGATCTTATTACACACAATTTCAAGTTCGTTTTATAGAAGTTATTTTACGCAACATTGTGTGTATATATATTTATATATATATTCAATGTATAAATGAAATATGGTTGGATTCTATTATACACAACAACAAATGAATATTTCACTACACACAACTCTGACTTGGCTTTCATTACACACAATCACGACCTTCCACGATAACGTGTGTTGTACGCAATACCAAGTTTCACTAAACAATGATATGTTATTAAAATATTATATAAACTAGCTGTTATGAATAGTAATACCCACTTTTTGAAATTTTATTTTTCAAAATGGACTTCATTTTTGGATTCGGAATATCGAAATTAGCCTAGGGTGAATTTTTGGTATTTTTCTGAAAACGTTCAATTTTTGATGAATAGTGAAAACATTGGGTTACTATTAAAAAACAAACTTCTTATTTAACTAATTATTTGTTTTATTTAAATTTATTTTAGGTAAAAATTGATACATAATACCTATATAAGTTCAATGTAATTCATTAGAGTAATTTTATAATAAATTTAGATATATAAAAATCTTATAAAACTTTTCACCGTCTTTTACCCACCTCCTAGGAGAATTTGAAAATTTACATAAAACATAATTGTACCGCTTTTATAAGTGGACTTTCGAAAATCTGAGAGACATGGTAATATCAAGGAGTAAAATGTGGTTCAATAAGATAAAAATATTTTTGGTGAATAGTAACTTTTTACTTTTATTTACCATGGTTAAAAGTAAATAGGGTAATTAAGGGTAAAAATGATATTATTATTACCCTAACACATGTCCTAATTGTATTGGATAAGTTTAATTCGACCAAAAACAACCTTAGAAATAAAATATTACCCTTTAGGTCCACTTGGATTAGATTAGGACACTTATTATTATTTTATTTAAAAAAGAGTTAAAATAGTAAAAATCAAAGTTTAATAACTAAAACATTTTTAATATAGGGTTATACATAATAAAAATTCGACTATAAATATTCATTAGAAATCTAAAAATATTTCCTACATAATGGTATTTTATTTATAATTTTTAGACATAAAGTAATTTAATTTATTTATGACACAATGGTGATGCAGTAATTACCTAAATAATGAAATATTAAAATAATTGATATTATAAATACCCCAATAAATGTAATTTGAGACTTTTTATGAATTACAATAATTTCATAGGTTAATATGACATGTTATTATTGATTAAATTAACCTTTTTAGAGCTAATCATGTTTTTATGATTTTCACAAAAATCAATTACCAAATAGTGTCAAAATTGACATAAAATAGTTTTTAAAATAAATATTATATTATTAATTATTATTTTATTAATAAAAATATAAGGTTCATCCAAATGACTTATATAAGGTTATATATATTAATAATGAACCACTTGGGTTTTTTTTGGCTTTTTATAGTAAGTTTATTAACCATATAGTGTAAGAAAACAAGAAGACGCGGTAAAAGTTAAATTATTTAACTTAGTGTTAAATATAAATGATAATGTTAAAATAGTAAACTAAACTTGTCTAAAACCTATTGGTTCAGAGGATTTAGACCCATACCCACTTTAGCTTCGAAATAAATCAA
Source organism: Viscum album (assembly GCA_963277665.1). Taxonomy (NCBI): domain Eukaryota; kingdom Viridiplantae; phylum Streptophyta; class Magnoliopsida; order Santalales; family Viscaceae; genus Viscum; species Viscum album. Next base: position 1,115,781,384 of record OY728147.1, read on the forward strand.
TTTGGAACTATTATAAACCGAATATTACTTTATTATAAAATAATATTTTAAGTTTTTCCAAAGATGCCCCTCTCCTCCCTTATAAAAAGGGCACCCCTTCCCTCTTCTCTTCACAACATTTTGAGCCTTGAAGCTCGGAAAAACCCTGAAAATTCCTCTTCTAAAACTCTCTAGTTACATCATAGAGGTTCTGGTCTTCTCAAAGGACCAACTCTAGTTCCCTAAGAATAAGTTTAAAGGAGGTGCGTCGAGGAAGAGGTAATCTCTTATACTGACTCTTTCAAGTTTCTTTATTCTTATAATTCCTCTTCCTTAGTTGTTTAATTATAAAGTAGTAATATTAGTATTACTTATATACTGATATGTTGTTATAAATATGAAACAACCCTATTTCACCTTCTATCTGTCCTATAGAAAACGAAATCATTGCGCGTGCGTACGTACGGAATACCGTCTCCACACCGTGGTGTAATCATCTTTTCCACCACCACCTTACTTGGATGGGTATAATGGTGTAAATAATAAATATATATAATTAATATAACATCATACTGATTCTATGATATTATATCATCCACTTCAATACCATTCAATAAATATGGGAACGATATCATCGCTCGTGCGTACGTACGGATTACTGTCTCCACGACGCGATGAGATTCATTTTCAATGTTAACAATTCAAGAATGATTATAAAGTATATATAATAAGTAATCATGAAATATATGACATAATAATTCTACTGTATTTATGTATATATATATGTATGTCATGTACTTAATTCCATTCAATTCAATAAGGAAACGAAAAACAGCATTCATGTGTACGTACGGCCTACCGTCTCCATAAACGGTGTATTTCTTTCCATTTATCGATTTATTATATATATGTATATTATGAATATATATTATATATAAATCATGTTTTATATTCTGGAACTAAGTAATCATGATCTAAGTAATCATTATACAATTACAAGTCAAAACACGGACGATAAATGAAACGAATTTACCCAAAACACTGCTTTTACATGGAATTGACAAATGAACGTATAATATAAAGTTGTAAGTGAATCATATATGATATCATAAATATTATTATGGTTCTGTTACAAGTTAATAATATGTTTAAACCCACTATACAAGAGTCTCAGACACATACAGAAGAAATTTTACATAAGGTAAGGGATAATTATTCCAATCTCATTCTTATCCGAGATTGTTTATTCGTAAGTATTTACTGGGGTTAATTATGTTTATTATCCTTGACCATATGTTTTCAAAAAAATTTCATAAAATGTTAACTTTTTACCATGTATTTTTAAATACATTTTTACCCTCTTTTTACTTTTACCACATCGTATGGAAGGAATCTTTCTTTTTTTACCATACGAGGTACTTTTTTCTTTTCCAACAAAAGTACGGGGAGAATGTTTTTTTAACTTATACAGCATGAAAATATTTTTACGGTTTCATAACGCCTAATTTTTACGAAGCTTCCTCTACAAATTTTCATGGTTATTTTCAATAAAATCCTTTTCTTTTAAAATTGTGTGGCATTTTGTGAAAAGAAAATGATTTTGAAGAATAAAGGATATTTTCCTAAAGAATTCATTTCAGGTGTTTTATCAAAACTGTTTCCCATCTAAGATGACGTTATTTAGAATATTTATGTTTCAATTATAATGTATCTATTATTTACATGGTGTGATTTTTATTATGATGAAATTATATCCATTTGTTTTATATGGATTATGTGATGATGGGATGATGTTTATGAAACCCATTTTATTGTTTGGGTTATGAGGAATGATTTATGTTTATTTTGTGGCACAAGTAAGAATGATTTCATTATGAGATGGTTAGGACCTATATCTCCCTCCAATTCATTGGATAAAGATTTAAATCTCATGAGATAGACATGGCTGGAATGGTAAGTTAATCTGGTTCAGTGATACAGGACTGGAACGAGGAGTGAACTCGATTCAGAAAGGGACTTTGTCCACTAAGATGGTCTGGGAAGCAATGCCTTGGCTACTATGGAAATCATATCATGTGCTTAATGGTTTCCACAATTACATGTTTTATTCCCATACTATTGTATCATGATTTATGTTCCTTTATGATATATTCGTTACGTACTTCCAAGATTTATGTCTTTGCTCAAGATTTTGATGTTTAGATTTTATGTTCAAGTTTTTGCATTCAAATGTTTATGGATTGTTTTATGTTTTCTATGTTTACCCTTACTGAGCATTTGAGCTCACCCTTTATATGTGTTCTTTTCCCCAGGATATAAAGAATGTTTTTTGGTAAGAAAACCAAAATGGGAAGATCTTTATGGGAGATGTTGAAGATCTTTCACCATGATTTTTATATTACGTTCCGAGTTTCCAAAGACACTAAACTAATACGCTCTTTGGGTGTCTGTTTTTGTCATGTATTAATTATTCCACTGAATTAATGTAATGTACATGTATGTCAAGATTTTGGTCTCTACAAACAGCACCAAACTTAACCCGTGGCAAGGCCCAAAGGGAATTCCCTATCCTCACGGGCTAGCACGAGTGCCCGGGTACCATTTATTTTTGTTTGGGAATGATTCACCAAATATGGAACATAAAACATAAAAAACATTCGATAAATTGAATATGAAAAGTTCATACCAAACAAAGTTTATACGAAATCCATAACCGAATAAATAAGTTCAAACACAATATAAGAGGCCCAAAGACACAAAGAAACATTAAAAAAATATCCCCAAGGAATCAACACGACAAAGGATCATCACCCATAAGCTGTCTCCACAACTCCACACCAAGGATGGGAACTGACACCTGAACCGCCATCACCCAAAGCCTCTCCATCACCTATTCCCAACAATACCATGTCTACTTACACCCAAGGGGTGTAAGTAGGGTGTGAGCCTAATCCCAATATGGTACCACCAAGATATTCCATAGGGTAAGTAATACACGATAAAAATCATGCCATTTTTGAAAACCAATAAGCGGTGAAAATAAATTATAAAGAATGAAACTTTTAACTGTAAATAGTTTTCAAAGTTAATTTTCCATTAAAGATAAAATATCAATAAAACATGTAAGATAATTTATTTTCCAGAAAAAACAACATATTCCGAATATAAATACAAAATATGCAGTGATCACTAATCTTGGGAACACCCCTAGGAACTAGGTAGTCTCGGGCCCCATGTACCTCGTACCTCAGTGTAAAGTAACCATAGAAAAATATGTTCTCATGAATGATCCACTAGTAGAGAACATACCCATAACCTAGTGGTCCCCCATAATCATCAATATAGTTTAGTTAGAGTTTTTTTATCCATTTTCTCATTGAAACAAAGACAAAACCCATCTTGTTCACTAGTTGTACTAGTACACATCCTCCCTCCTAGGTACCCAGGCTCCCCCCATTGTTCTCAAATCATTATCTCATGATGAAAAAAGTCATTATCACATAAACACATCAGTTATGGTCATAATCAATTCAAAACATTATCTACCATGCTTTTCACCACTTAAACTACACAATAAAACCTTTAGGATTTCAATAAAACAGCTTCACAAATTTTAACAATGTCTTTCACACAAAATCCCTTAAAAACACCACTTTGAACACCATGTGCATACCAATATTCATCCAAATAGAATTTTAAGCACTCAAATAACTTCCCTACACACATTACAAGATTTATAAAAAACCCATTTGCATAACATAAAACAAACTTGTAAAACACCCTACTCAAAACAAAATTGGTACCCAATTTACCATAATCCCTTTTAAAATCCCATTTTGAACACCATGGAATACCCATACTCATTATAGCATAATTTTCAGCACCCAAATAATTTCCATAAACCTGTTACATGATTTAGAAAACAAACCCAAATGGGAATAACATGAAATAAACATGAAAACTCCCAATTTAGCACAAAAATGGTACCAAAAATCATTTTCTTGACAAACATCACCAAAACCATATTTTGCTTCAAGGATAATAAATAATAAGTGTTATAAAAGCATAAATTTAGCAACGATAACTCATATATAATTGATTACACATGGAATCTCCAACCACAATAATGAAAACCCTTGAATATTTGTGCAAAAATCCAATCGCACCACCGCCGCACCTCAAGGAAGGTAGAACAAGACTAAAACTAGAATATTGGACCCAAAAAAGGATCAAATCCTAAGATCTAAACCCTACCTTTTGGAAACAAAAAACCTTAAGAAAGAATAAATAAACCCTAAGGAAATGAGATAAAATAAATATATAATCACTTACTTGAAAAGAACTTGAATTTTTTCCATCAAAATACCAATCAAAAATGAGTTCCCAAGAGGGTTTGGGAAGCTTGGGAGGCTACCATGGTTGAAATGGTCGAATGGGGGAAGAAAGGGGCGAGTTTGGTTAAATCCCGGGAGGGAAAAGTTGAAATTTCAAAAAAAATTAATGAACCAGACAAGGTTGTACGGTTTGCTTGCACGATTTAGAAAAAAGTGCACCCAAACCGTGCGCCCCCTTATGTCCACTCAAAAAGTGCCAAACTCCTTCAAATTTAGGGGAGTCCAAAGGGGAAACCTAGGGGGAAATATAGTCCATGGATAGGGGAAATAATACCCAAAAGAAAACTACATTTTCACCCCAAGACTCATCCAACTCAAGGTTATAAACCACCCCAACAACTTAACCCACAAGGGGTGCCACTAGGAGTGTCACAAATCCAACTCCAAAACATCAAAACCTCACACCACCCATTTAAAAAAGGAGGAGGAAAATCACCATACAATTCCCCCAAGACTAATTTCATAGCTCAAGAACACAAGAGACACCAAAAATTTAAACCCAAGACACCTAGAAACGGAGAGAAGGCTATGAACCGAAATAGGATTTGAAACAAAGCATGGAATTAAAATTACGTGTGTGACAATTCTACCCACCATAAGAGTTTATGCCCTTGTAAATCCACAACAAAACCATATGTAAATACAAATATCAAATGGTAGAACAAGAAGGACTCCCTTTCCACTTTTTTCACCCACCTCCAAAAGGCCAAACACCTCCAGTTGATCAAACAAAGGAAGAGAATACTCTAACCAACCAAAACTTACCCAACTTACCTGAAAAAATCCAACATATTTAAAATAATCCCCCAAAAAACTCCTTAAACACCACAAGATTATGCTCCATCATTCCACCTGGAACAAACAACAAACTCAAACAATGCTACCATAACCTCACTTAAACAAAACCATTGGGCGTGATCCAATCCCACGTTTACCCAAGTAAGAAATTGGTGGATAGATAGATTCGAACGAGACTACCTACTACCAAGAAAAAACAAGAAAAAAACTGAGTCACTATTATGGGGTGACCCAAACAGACTTCCCACCACAATGGAAAATTTAATTTCTGAGACAAAATATGGAAAATAACAGGGGAGGCCCGAACATACTCCCTGGTACAAGGGGTAGACTAACATTAGACTTTTTTTAAGAGAACTTATTTGAGACCCATGATGGGTCTTGTAGTACCCATGGTTTCTGGTATGTAACTCTTTCTTGATGCTTTTCATGGTTTTAAAGTTAAGTGTGTTGAATGGGAGAGTCGGAAGAACTTGGAATGATGTTTTGAGGAAAAGGGGAAGTCACACAGTCGGTGCACGGTTTGTCTAACCGTGCGGCCAAACTGTGCGCAGTGGGTCTTGAAGGCACTTTCTTCCGCACGGTCAGCGCATGGTTTGTCAAACCGTATGGCCAAACCGGGCGAGAAGGGTGGACGAGGCAGTATCCAATGCACGGTTAGCACACAGTTTGTCAAACCATGCGGACTAACCATGCAGTCACTTAAAATTAGATCCTTAAATTGTGGACATAACTCGTTTTACCTCTAATTACCTTGTTTAAACCTTCTAGGTGGCCCTAACTTGGGATTACTCTCCCTTGAAGGTTGGAGGACTTCTCCCAAGCATTCCGGAGGTGATCTTAAGTCTTCTCTTTGGCGAATCGAATCCGGATTATTAAGGTATGTGATCGTTCTTGATCGGTTTCTTAGATCTACATAGATATACTTCTCCTCTTCTCTTGTTTTCATAGATCTACGCCTGTTATGGGTAGATCTAAGGGTTTGGATGCCAATTATGACAAGATTTGGTCTTGGTTGTGTTAGTAGAATAGATCTAAGGAGAGTTTTTGAGTTTTGACCCAGTGTTCTTGAGTGTTCTTCGTTCGTGGCTTGGTTTCGCCCAATTTGTTGAGGTAGGTGGCTTCACTCTCAATTCCTCTTTCTTAGAACTTGATTTCTTAGTTAAAATTGATTTATTTTCTTGGTTTTTATTGTGAGATTGTGTTGAAAACATGTTATAAATATTATATAGTGATGATTTATGGGTTTTAATGAAATTGTGGAAATTGAAAGAATGGTTGTGCAAAGTGTTTTGGTTTCTTGATTTTAAAATGGTGATTTTAAAAATATGGATTTTCTATATTTGGAAAAAAATTTCTAGGAAAAAGGGGTTTTCAATAAAAGGGTTATGCTTTATTGAAAGGTTTTGAAAACACTTGGTTCTGGTCATGGATTTCATGGGTTGTGGTGTGTGTTCATATGCATTGGGATGGATAAGGGTGAGAAGTACCCCCATCAAAAGGTTGGGATAGATAAGGGATAGAAGTCCCCAAATCAGTAGGTTGGGATGGATAATGTCGTGAAGTACCCCCCATCAAGTTATTTCACTAAGTGACGACTTAGTGGAAGGATAACTCACCACTCGTGAGTATAGGGAGGTCCATGTTACATTCATGGTTAGTTGTGTGGATTTTCGGAATGGAATGAATGTGCCAAAATGGAAATGTGAATTTGATTGGAAATCTTGGTTGGTTTCTTTTCTTGAGAAAGATGGTTTTGTTGGAAAAATGGCTTGGACATGGAACTTGTTATATTGTGAACTGTTTTTGGAATTGTTTTATATAAATTGTTTTATATAAATGTGATAACATGTTTTATCCTAGAGGCATGGGTTGGGAAGTCATCGGGGAAAACCTACTGAGTTTCATTACTCACCCCTTACTTTGGCACGTTTTTGCTTTTGGATATTTCATATACCGAGACGTTGGAAAAGGTAAAGTGTCACATGTTTAGAGCACCGATTCATGGTACTTGGGATGGTTCTTGATGTTGGAGCTTGGATCTTGTAGAGCATGGAGTTGGGTTGTTGTCTTGTAGTCTTTGAGTTGTCTTTCCACTGTTTACTCTGATGTTTAGTGTTGGTTTTCGCGGTGGTACTTTTGGTTGGTTTTTGATAAAATTAATGGTTGAGTTTTTTTGGTTTTAAATCATGCATCATATAGTGGTTGCTTGGAGATGTTTATCTAGTTGCTCTATTTGTTGGTTGTTTTCAGTTAAAGATTAAATTGTCCCCCAAGTATTTTGAAACCCTCCGGCATTTATTTCCAGCCTTTGGCGCCTTGGGGATGTTGCTTAAGGCATAGTAATTACTCGTTGATCTCTCAAGCCAATGATAATTTGCGGGTCATTACAAATGGTATCAGCTTGTTCGGTCCTTTCCTAACAAGTGGTCATCGATGTTCTTGGTCCTGGAGTTGAAATTCCTTCTTGTATATTCCTTGTGTGATCATCTTAGACAGGAGTAGGATTGTCGGAACTTGAAATGTATAGCATAAAAGGACGTAGCTAACCCTTTTATGTTGAACTTCAAGTTACCAGGGTGTTGGGTACATAAATGTTTTCGATAAACTTCTAGAATGTTGAAAATCTCATTGTCATGGGTTTATCCAAAGAGATGAGCATGACATGCATTATAGGAATGACTTCCCACTAAGATGACATATCTCATTGAGAAGAATGATTTATGATTTTGGGAAAGGTGAATTTTTTTTGAAAAATGCATAAATTGATTTTTAAATGAAAGATTTTGAAAAGTGGATATTTAGTATATTTTGAAAATGGGTGGATTTTCATAAAGTATGTGGGATGTTTTAAAAAATGGTTAAACATGTGGAAAAGATTGATGGATGGAAAACAATGATGTGATAGTTGATGTGATAGAAATTAAAATGCTAAGCCTTCAGTTTCTAGGAAGTGAGACTAACAGCGTGCGTTGTTTGTATAGAAAATGGCACCCGTTAGGCGTCGTAGAAACCAACCTGAAGAAGCTGCAGAGAATGTGGTTGCACCTAAACCACATGTGAACCAAGATCTGGTTCAAAGTATCATTCAAGCGTTCCAGGATGTGGACACAGAGAATCAGAAGGATGAGTCAAGGCAAGTAGACCATTCCGTCCAGTTCTAGAAGCAGAATCCACCCATCTTTCGGGGTGATTCTAAACCAGAAAGGGTGGAGGCGTGGCTGAGTAGGATGAATCGTATCTTCGATTTCATCGGAACACCAGCAGAACTGAAAGTAAAGTTGGTGATGTACATGCTGGAGGATCTTTCACTATAGTGGTGGGAGCTAGTGGTGCATGCTAAGTTGGATCAAGGCCTAGGCTGGGAGGAATTTGAGGAGTTGTTCAATAAACAATTCTTTCCTCACACGTTCAAGATCCAGAGGAAAATGGACTTTTTCATCCTGAAGTAAGAGAATCTCTCTATCCCGAAATATGAGGCTTAATTCATGAATTTAGTGCGCTTTGCACTGGAAGTTGCTACAAGTGCGTCATTGAAGGCACGCATCTTTGAATCAGGGTTGTGACAGTAGATTCGCTCGAAGATAGTTGTGCTCTGTATTACGGATTATATAGAGATGGTGAGCAGAGTAATGGTTGATGAACGTGATATCTCAGGATCGATAGGAGGAGGCATGATGATACCCATGGGAATGGGTGGGAACTCCAATGCTGGGAACAAGCGGAAGAGGGACACCTACTTCCAAGTTGAGAGTGCGAATCAGAACTAGACGGTGGGATCAGTCAACCTTCTTCCACGACCCCAGAGTAAAGTAGGTTTCTTTCAATGTGGTTTGACTGATCACATGAAACGAGAATGTACAGCACCACCGAGATCATGCCACAATTGCAAGCAGATGGGGAATCTTCAGAGATATTGTCGGAGTACTCCATGGTTAGGTGTCTGTGACACTTATCAAGTGTCACAAGCATCTTATGCTTCGACAGGGCGAGGATAGCAAAATTAGTCTCACCAACAGAACAGATCTAGTTATGGTGATTCCAGGAATACCATGACCCCTCAACCAGAGAAATCTCAGTAAGGCAACAAGGAAAGCAGCACAACGATGAAGTAATTGTATGGAGCTGAGCAGATGATGGTCGATGATCAGTTTGGACCATCTATGGTGAGAGGTACGATTCTTTTGAATTCTACCCTCATGTAAGTGTTGTTTGATACTGGTGCATCACACTCCTTAAGTACTTCTCGTGTTGTTGACTTGATATGTTTAAAACTAGAAATGATGCCTTCTGTGTTGAAATTGAAAACTCCTCTTGGTGAAAGAGAATGTCAAGCCTTACTGTGTCGAGCATGTGCTATAACTATTGATGGATCTGATTTGGAATGGGACTTCTCCATGTTGGATATTGATGTCTATGATGTAATCTTGAGTATGGATTGGTTAGAAAGGTTTAAGTCTCACATCGACTGTTATAAGAGAATGGTTAGTTTCACGACTGAGGACGACATCAACCATCTCTTTAGAGGAGAAAGGATTGTAAAGAAATGTGAAAAGATCTTGTTGGCACCAATGGTGGGAATGATTTCTTACCAATTAGCAGCGTTAACTTTGGCATCATTGGAAGAGATCGCGAAAAATAGTTTTCCAGCTATGGTGGATCAATTTCATGTTGTTTTTCCTGAAAAATCCTCAGGTTTACCACCTGTAAGAGAAGTGGATTTTACGATTGATCTCCTTCCATGGACCAGTCCTATCTCACTTACATCTTATAGGACGACACCAACAGAGTTACAGGAATTGAAAGAGCAATTAGAGGATCTGGAAAGAAAGGGTTTCATTCGTCCAAGTGTGTCTCCGTGGGTAGCACCAGTTTTGTTTGTAAAGATAGCAGATAGAACTTTGAGTCTATGTGTGGATTATCATAAAATTAACCAAGTTACGATAAAGAATAGATATCCACTTCCACGCATTGATGACCTATTTGATCAATTGAGGGGAGCTCATTGGTTCTCTATTATTGACTTGCAGTCAGGATTTCACCAGTTGTGAGTTCTGAAGGAGGATATTCCGAAGATATCCTTCAAAAGAAGATATGGACACTACGAATATGTAGTCATGCCTTTTGGTAATACGGATGCACCAGCAGTCTTTATGGAATTGATGAATCAGATATCTCAACGATATCTGTATTCTTTTTTTGTGGTGTTTGTGGATGATATATTGGTGTATTAAAAAACAAGGGCTGAGCATGAGAAACACTTGACGATAGTGTTGGAAATCTTGAGATACCATCAGTTGTATGACAAATTATCAAAGTGCGATTTTTGGATACAATAGGTACGTTTTTTGGGCCATGTTGTTTCTGAGAAAGGTGTTTCAGTGGATCCAGAAAAGATAGAAGTTGTTCTTTCTTGGCAACCTCCGAAGAATGTTTTGTAAATAAGAAGTTTTCTTGTTCTAGCTGGTTATTACCGATGCTTTGTCTGTGACTTCTCATGGCTAGCTTCGCCTATGACAGCATTTAAAAAGAAGAACAGTACATTTCAATGGACTGAATAATGTCAGAGATATTTTCAAGAGTTGAAAGTTCACCTTACATCAGCACCCATCTTGATTTTTCCAAAATCAGGACAGGGGTATGTGGTGTATTGTGATGCTTCGGGCACAGGTTTGGGTTGTGTTCTCATGGAAGGAGACCATGTGGTTGCTTATGGCTCAAGGCAGTTGAGAGTGCATGAGAAAAATTACCCAACACATGATTTGGAGTTCTCTGTAGTCATACATTCTTTGAAAACATGGAGACATTATCTCTTTGGTGAGAAATTTACTATGTTTACGGATCACAAAATCTTGAAACACATTTTCTTGCAGCGAGATTTGAATCTGAGGCAGAGGATATGGATGGAGTATCTTCAAATGTTCGACTTGACTTAATGTATACACCAGGTAAGGGCAATTCGGTGGCTGCCGCATTAAGCAGGAAGTCGTATGCTCAGTTGGAAAAGGAAGCTTCAGATGAGTGGCAGTTGATGTCGGTCCTAGTCAACATGCGTATAGAATGTGAAGACCGAACCGATGTTGCGGTTTTCATTCCAGTTGCGCTTGTTCCTGATTTGGTGGATATAGTAAAGGACGCCCAGGCATCCGATGTAGATTGTGCTATAATGAGTTCATAACTCAATGGTGGGGAGACCATTGAGGGATGGAAGCTGGATGGGAGTTCAGTTTTATGGATTTGATATCGGATGGTTGTACCTTTAGCTACTCAGGAACAACTCCTTCATGCTTACCACCATTCAATATGGGTTGTATATCCGGGTACACATAATATGTATAAGGCGTTGAAGGCACAATTTTGGTGGAGCAACATGAAGCGGAAGGTAGCTGAATTTCTTTCAAGGTGTTTAAATTGTCAGCAAGTTAATGCATAACATTAATGGACAACTGGTATGATACAATATTTACCTATCCCAGTGTGGAAATGGGATCAGATAGCAATAGATTTTGTTATAGGTCTTCCATGAACGGTCCGGAAACACGATGTCATTTGGGTGATAGTGGATCGTCTAACCAAGTCGGCCCATTTCATCCCAATTCGTGAAACTCATACGGTGGAAGATCTTTCAAAAATCTATATCCAGGAAGTGGTAAAGAGACATGGTGTAACAGTGTCTATCATCTTAGATAGAGATCCGAGGTTCACCTCTCATTTCTGTAAATCTTTACAACAAGCCCTTGGGACTCAGTTGACTATGAGCACGGTGTATCATCCTCAAACGGATGGGAAATCTGAGAGGATGATATAGATGTTGGAAGACATGTTGTGGGATTGTGTAATGGATTTTGGAGGCTCATGGGAGGATAATATACCCTTAGTGGAGTTCTCATACAATAACAGTTATCAGGCCACGATACAAATGGCTCCGTTTGAAGCATTGTATGGGCATCCTTATCATTCTCCACTTTGTTGGGTGGAAACAGGTGAGACTTCACTAGTTGAGTCGATCCTTTTCCAAGAAATAATGGAGAATATCCAGTTGATTAGAAATAGGATGGAGATGGCTCAGAGTCATCAGAAATATTATGCGGATCATCGCCGAAGATTGTTGTCGTTTGCGGTGAGTGATCATGTCTTTTTGAAAATCTCTCCAAGGCTTGGAAAACGTCATTTTGGGAAGCAGGGAAAATTATATCCTCGATATATAGGCCCTTTTGAGATACTGGAATGGGTTGGAAAGGTGGCATATCGTTTGTCATTACCACCATGGTTCAGTGCAATGCATAATGTGTTCCATGTATCTCAGTTAAAGAAGTATCAACCCGATCCTGACCATGTGATCAGATGGGATCACGTTGACCTAGATCCGGATTCTTCGTTGATATATATCTCGGGACGGATAGTGGATAGTCAAGAGAAAGTCTTGCATGGAAAAATAATCAGTCTAGTGTGGGTTTTATGGCAGGATGGTCAGATTCAGGAAGAGACTTGGGAATGCGAGAAAGAAATGAAAGAGCAGTGGCCAGAACTCTTTCAGGCAAGCGATTGTTTTCTAGTTTTTGGGGATGTAAAGGCCAATGGTGGGTAGAATGTAGTACCCCTAGTTTCTGGTATGTAACCCTTTCTTGATGATTTTCATGGTTTAATAGTTAAGGGTGTTGAATGGGAGAGTCGAGAGAACTTGGAATGATGTTTTGAGGCAAAAGGGAAGTCGCACGGTCGGCGCACGGTTTGTCTAACTGTGCTGCCAAACAGTGCGCAGTGGGTCTTGGAGGCAGTGGATTCCACATAGTCGACACACGGTTTGTCTAACCGTGCATCCAAACTGTGCAAGAAGGGTGGTCGAGGCAGTAGCCAACGCACAGTTAGCGCATGGTTTGTCAAATTGTGTGGACTAACCGTGCAGTCACTTAAAATTAGATCCTTAAATTATGGATCTAACTTGTTTTTTTCCTAATTACCTTGTTTAAACCTCCTAAGCGGCCCTAACTCGGGATTACTCTCCCTTAAAGGTTGGAAGACTTCTCCCAAGTGTTCTGGAGGTGTTCTGAAGGCTTCTCTTGGCGAATCGAAGCTGGATTCTAAAGGTATGTGATCGTTCTTGATCGGTTTCTTAGATCTACTTAGATCTACTTCTCCTCTTCTCTCGTTTTCTTAGATATATGCCTGTTATGGGTAGATCTAAGGGTTTGGATTCCAAATATGACAATATTTGGTCTTGGTCGTGTTAGGATAAGAGATATAAGGAGAGTTTTTGGAGTTTTGACCCGATGTTCTTTAGCATTCTTCGTTTGTGGCTTGGTTTCGCCCAATTTTTTGAGGTAGGTGGCTTCACTCTCGATTCCTCTTTCTTATAACTTGAAGGATTAGTTCAAATTGATATATTTTTTTGGTTTTGATTGTGAAATTGTGGTGCAAAACATGTTATAAATCTTCTTTAGTGATGATTTATGGGTTTTAATGAAATTTTGGAAATTGAAAGAATGGTTGTGAAAAGTGTTTTGGTTTCTTTATTTTAAAATGGGGATTTTAAAAATATGTATTTGTAGGATTTGAAAAATGGTTTGCAGGAAAAAGGGGTTTTCAATAAAAGGGTGATGCTTTATTGAAAGGTTTTGAACACACTTGGTTCTGGGCATGGATTTCATGGGTTGTTGTGTGTGTCCATATGCATTGGGATGGATAAGGGCAAGAAGTACCCCCATCAAAAGGTTGGGATGAATAAGGGAGATAAGTCCCCCCATCAATAGGTTGGGACAGATAAGGTCGTGAAGTACCCCCGTCAAGGTAGTTCACTAAGTGACAACTTAGTGGAAGGATAACTCACCAATCACGAGTATAGGCAGGTCCAAGCTGCATGCATGGTTGGTTGTATGGATTGGTGAAATGGAATGAATGTGAAAAAATGGAAATGTGAATTTGATTGGAAATCTTTCTTGGTTGATTTTCTTGAGAAAGATGGTTTTGTTGGAAAAAATTGCTTGGACATGGAACTTGTTATATTGTGAACTGTTTTTTGAATTGTTTTATATAAATTGTTTTATATAAATGTGCTAACATGTCTTATCCTCGAGGCATGGGTTGGGAATTCATCAGGGAAAACCTACTGAGTTTCATTACTCACCCCCTACTTTGGCATGTTGGTGCTTTTGCAGATGTCATATATCGGGATGTTGGAAAAGGTAAAGTGTCACATGTTTAGAGCACAGCTTCATGATACTTGGGTTGGTTTGTGATGTTGGAGCTTGGAGCTTGTGGAGCATGGAGTTGGGTTGTTGTCTTGTAGTCTTTGAGTTGGCATTCCGCTGTTTACTCTGATGTTTAGTGTTGGTTTTCATTGTGGTAATTTTGGTTGGTTTTTGATAAAATTAATGGTTGAGTTGTTTTGGTTTTAAATCATGCATCATATAGTGGTTGCTTGGTTATGTTTATCTAGTTGCTCTGTTTGTTGGTTGTTTTTAGTTAAAGGGTAAATAGTCCCCCAAGTATTTTTAAACCCTTCGGAATTTATTGCCAGCCTTTGGCACCTTGGGGATGTCGCTTAAGGCCTAGTAATGACTTGTTGAGCTCTCAATCCAGTGATAATTGGTGGGTCATTACAGGTCTCCCCATCATAAGAACCAACCATATTAACTAACCAGCATCGGACGACATGAAAAGACCTCGAAATTTAAAGAGTTGGCATGGTCATACGGTTTGTCTACATAGTTTGGGCAACTGTACGCTAACTGTGCAGAACATTCTGTCCAAAGGGTTTTCTTTTCACAACCACATGGGCTGAGGCACACAGACGTGTGGAGACAATGCGGTAGCTACTATAACTTATCATATGGTTTCCTAGGTTGGCGCACTATGACTACTAATTGTGCGCATACTATGCACCTCAATATTCCTAGCCTAAATTTCAATCTTTTCTCCAAAAACTTGAAGGAAATCAAAGGGGGAAAGTATAAACACATGCTATAACATGGAAACAAGGTTCTCTCACCTCTACCACTAAATAGGAACAAATGAAAAAATATGATGACATCGGAGGTTTAAACTATTCCCATATTTTATACTGAGTATAGGACCTTGAAAAAATGTTTGAATGACTTAGGTATTTCCCCTGACTACCCACCATCTTCTCTCTGGGACCTACGGTTGGAGCTCAAAATATTTAAGCATCTTCAGCCTTGTAGTTAGGCTCTTGATACCCCTGAACAGAACTCCTTCTTCCAATGCCACAAACAACTACAATGTGATCTCATATGGTCTCAATGTGACATGACACACTTCAAACCCACTTTATCCCAACCCATCATATTACCGACACAAGGCTTAGAGGATACACACATGTCACCCCTTGTTTCTTCATATGGGAAAAAATAGAAATAAAGGACACATAGAAACAAATTTCTCAAGAAAATAGGATTTTGGAATTCCCTAAAGGGAGAAACACATCCAAAAAATTAGAGACTCTCATAAGATTTCACAACCTTTACCCTTACAGTAAAACACACACACGACATTGAAAGGAGTCGCCGAACATGACCATTGTGGATAATAAAAAACACTAGGAGAGGGACCTTATGCCAAGTCCCAAACAGTACATGATTCTAGAAATCGACCATAATAGCCAATCTTGGCCATACATTCCACACAGGTGGCCTAACATGAAATATTTCTTCAATCAGATTGACAAAAGACCCAAAGGCCCTTTAAGACATCATTCTACACTGACAACCCTGAACTATATTCACCTTCGATGACTCAAGAAACATAATAAAATAAGTTCTATTTCAACCTCCCACAACCACTCTCCCTATATAAGGGGATCTACATAGTCGAAAAATAATAGGGGTAAACTCAATCTCCAAATCTCAAGAAGAATATCCTTAGGTTGATCAACTGGAGGATCATCCAACAATGAATCTCCATGGGCCACACATGAATCATGCATTAGATATTTATGGTGGAGTACCCTAGCCAACAATAAAACCCAAGGACCCAACCAATCTGGTCATTTGGTCACAACATACCAAAAACCTGAATCAAACACATGAGGAGAGCCACTACATTGGCCTCCCAAACTTTTCCTCAAAAGAGACCAACTACTAATGATTAACTCCAACTTATTGATGAAACACCAACCCAAAATATCATTTAAACAAAAATGGTTTCTTTAACTCAAAACATTCCACAATAACAATCCTGAAAACACATAAACCACACCTCCCAACCACACATTATTAAAACACAACACTTTCCTTCAAAATAATTCTTTAAAAAACAATGTTGGTGGGTTGTGCATTTACCGATGGTATCACATGAGCCTCACACATGAATGGTTACATGACACACTAGGGAAACACCTCATATCCATCCATATTCCCATATAGACCCATTAATGTGGTCACCCTTGAGAGCACCAAAGACCAAAACCAAACCCTTCCTCTTTTCAAAATCAAAACTTGTCTAACCATGCTTTCCCTTTCTCAAAACCACTAATCATAAAATAAAAAACCAATTTAAATCTTATAAACCAATTTATAGAAGCACCCATAATTCAGTAATAACTCACTTTTATGCCTTACAAAACCCTTTTAAATCATTTCAACCCATTTCAAAACACTTCTAATTTCATGAAAAACACCATTTCATAAATCTTCATTTAATTAAGAAATCAACTCTTCTCATTTCAAAACAGGGTTCAAAATTTTAATTAAACTTTTCAAATGATCAGTACTTACCAAATAAAAATCCATCTTCAACCCCCAAACATAAATTATAGAACACTTAATTCAATTCAAAACACTTTTCCATGGTTTAGAAAATTCTACTGGAAACACATTTCCAAAACCCCCTTTTACACAATTCATACTTTCAAAAGAGGTGTAAATACATAATTTACCCTTTTGAAATAATTATAAAATTTAATTTATACACATTAAGAAATAAAACCATTTTCACTTTACTATAAAATCATTTCACAAAAATTCACACTCCTTAAAGTCAAGTCATTTTTTCTTTGAAAACAAAGTTTCCATGATTCCCAAACAAGGATACACAAGATAATATGAAAGGAAACTAGTTTAGGTGGGTGACTTAGACATATGTTTGGAGTCCATACACAAATCAATTCACCATCACATAGCTTGTTATAGGGAAATATCCCCGACTCTGCATGGCTTTCCAGGCCCTGAGATCTCACTAATACCATTATCCCAACTCTCTTTTCATTTTCCCTGATCATCATCAAACCAAGAAAACCAAAGAACTCAGATAAATCCCAAATTTCCATGGAGACTTGAATAAAATTATGAGGTGTGATAGCCAGGAACACTACCCATGACCAAAATTTAAAGTCCCGATAATCCTATCTCTAGACTATCTGGACTCTTCCCCAAATAACATGACCCAAGGGGCGAACATGTTCTGATACCATTTTGTCACGAACCAGATCTGGACACCATCAAAACGGACTCCAAACCTAGCCTGTGACAAGCCCCTAAGGGCATTCCATATCCCCATAGGCTGGAACAAGTTCCCAGGTATCATTTATTTTTGTTTGGGAACAATTTACTTGAATATGGATACATAAAACATAAAAAACATTTGATAAATTGAATCTGAAAAATTCATACCAAACAAGGTTTATACAAAATCCAGAACTAAATACATAAGTTTAAACACAATAAAAGAGGTCCAAATACATTGAGAAACATAATAAAAGCATCCCCAAGTACTTATCATGACAAGGGGTCATCACCCACAAACCGTCTCCACAACTCTGCACCAAGGATGGGAACTAACACTTGAACTGCCATCACCCAAAGCCTCTCCATCACCTGTGCCCAACAAGACCAAGTCTACTTACACCCAAGGGGTGTAAGTAGGGTTTTATTTTAATCCCAATAGGATACCACCAATATAGTACATATGTTAAGAAATACATGATAAAAATAATTCCATTTTTTAAACCTAAGAAGTGGTGGAAATAATTTCTGAAAAATGAAACTTTTAAATGTAAACAGTTTTCAAAGGGAATTTTACATGAAAGATCACATATCAATAAAACATGTAAGCTAATATATTTTCCAGAAAAATAACCATATTCCAAATATAAACACACAATATTCAATGAGCACCGATCTTAGGAACACCCCTGGGCACTAGGTAGTCTAGGGCCCCATGTACCTTGTACATTGGTGTAAAGTAACCATAGAAAAATCTATTCTCGGGCACAATCCACTAGTAGGGAACACACGCATAACCTATTGGTCCCCCATAATCATAAATAAAGTTTATTTAGAGTTTTTATTGTCCATTTTCTCAGTGAAACAGGGAAAAAACCCATCTGTTTTACTAGTCGTACTAGTACACATCCTTCCTCCAGGGTACCCGGGATTCCCCTATTGTGCTCAAATTGTTATCTCATGATGCCAAAATCCATTATCACATAAACACATAATTTATGGTCATAATCAGTTAAAAAATTATCTACCATTATTTTCACTACTTAAACCTCACAATATGACCTTTAGTATTTCAGTAAAACAACTTCACAAATTTTAACAATGTCTTTCACACCAAATCCCTTAAAACCCAACTTTGAACACCATGTGCATACCAATATTCATCAAAACCTAATTTTCAACACCAAAATAAATTTCCTACACCCATTACATGATTTATAAAACAACCCCGTTTTCATAACATAAAATAAACTTGTAAAACATCCAATTCAACACAAAATTGGTACCCAATTTACCATAATCCCTTTTAAAATCCCATTTTGAACACCATTGAATAACCATACTCATTATAACATAATTTATAGCACCAAAAAAATTTCCATAAAACCATTAAATGATTTAGAAAACAAACCTAAATGGTCACAACGTGAAATAAACATGAAAAACACCCAATTTAGCACACAATTGGTACCAAAATTCATTTTCATAACCAAAAACACCAAAACTAGATTTTTCATCAAGGATAATAAATAATAAGTGTTATAAAAACATAAATTCATCAATTATAACTCATCTAGAATTGATTACCCATGGAATAACCTACCATAATAATTAAATCCCTTGAATCGTTGTGCGAAAATCCAATTGCACCATCGCCGCACCTCAAGGAAGGTATAACAAACATAAAACCAGAAGATTGGACAAAAAAACAAGTATCAAACCCTAGGATTGAAACCCTACCTTTTGGAAACATGTAACCTTAAGAAAGAAGAAATAAATCCTAAGTAAAGTAGATAAAACAAAGATATAATCACTTACTTGAAAATAACTTGAAGTTTCCCCATAAAAATATTACTCAAAAATGAGTTCCCAAGAAGGTTTGGGAAGCTTGGAAGGCTTCCATGGCTGAAATGATCGAATGGAGTAAGAAAGGGGCGATTTTGGTTAAATCCTGGGAGGAAAAACTTGGAATTTCAAAATGTTTTTAATGACCTAGACAAGGCTGCACGGTTTACTTGCATGGTTTAGAAAATTGTGTTCCCAAACCATGAATCCCCTTCTATCCACTCAAAAAGTATCTGAATTCCTTCAAATTTTGGGAGGTCTAAGGGGGAAAATAGTGTTAAATATAGTCCATTTATATGTGGAAATAATACCCAAAATAAAACAACCTTTTCACCCCAAGACTCATCCAACTCAAGGGTATAAACCACCCCAATAATTTACCCCAGAAGGGGTGCCACTAGGAGTGTCACAAATCCAACTCCAAAACATCACAACCTCACACTAACCCTTTGACAAAGTAATAGGACAAGTACCATAAAATACCCCCAAGACTAAGTTCATATCTTAAGAAAACATGAGACACCAAAAATTTAAACCCAAAACACCCAGAAACCGAGAGAAGGCTAAGAACCTAAATAGGATTTGAAACAAAGCATGGAATTGAAATTCTGGGTGTGAAACACCACCATCCCCAATCATAGTTATTTCCTTTTAAGGGATCATGTTTCCCCATATTTCATCTTCATTATTACTAATCCTATTTAGAATAACACACCACCATCCACAGTTGCAGTCCTTTCGTTGTAAGGCATTGGGTTTCCCTATCTTCCCATAGTGGATCAAGGCCATCGACTTGATTCTCATCATTATCACATAGGATATAAATATTTACATAAATAATTTGATGGAGATATAGGTCCCACCCATCTCATTATAAAAATATTCACACATGTTCCACAAGATAATAAAACATTCATCACATAAAGACCCATAAAAAGATATGGGTTTTATAAACAACATATCATAACCCATGAAATGAAACGGGTGTCATAAACATGTAATTATATATTAAACAATGTAAAAGATACATGCTTTATAATCATTTCATCACAACATAACCCATGAAAATAATTGGGTTCTATAAGCATAAAACTCATGGAATAGGAATGGTTTTCATAGACATATAACTTGTGAAAGAGAAATAAGTTTCATAAAAATCATGCCATCAAAACATAAACTATTCAGAGAAAGTATGTGAATGGAAAATTTGGATCATTTCTTATAAAGGCATGAGTAACACCACTGGATGTCATATTATATAGAAAATAATTTAGAAATATACTTTTAAAAACTTTTCTTGAGGAAAATTTCATTTCTTCTTTAAAAAATGATTTTAAAACATAAAGCCTTTTCTAAAACTATTTTCTTCTAAAATAATTTGAAAGCATATAAATAAGGATTTAAATAATTCAAAAAAAAATTCCCTTGAAAACATATTAAAAAATCTTGAAAACATTTATAAAAACTTTTTATTTGAAAATTATTTGAATTCATAATTAATGCTTGAAATCATTTTTGAACACTTTTCCCTTGAAATTTTTTAAAATAATTATCAATGGTTTTAGAAATCATCTTTATTTGTAAATACTTTGAAAATTTGTAAAATAATCTTAATAATCATTGAAATAATTTTCTTTGAAAACAACCATTTAAAATCTTATAAAGAAAGTTTAAAAAATCATTTAAAATAATTTCTTAACATAAAACATTTCTAAAAAGATTTTTCATTGAAACCAACTTTAAAAAATCATAATATTGGAAAACGAATTGCATGAAAAATAACTTTGTACTTTTTTAAAATAAGCTTTAAGGGAATTATGGTCATAAAATCGGGTAAATCTATAAATTTCGAACATTCCTTTTGCACTGTAAAAAGTTTAGAAAAGTACCTTGACTGAAAAATGAAAAAAAAAATATTCCTTTTTAAAAAACCATATGTTTCAAAAGGTAAAAAATGGGTGAAATGACTTTTAAATATCATATGATAAAATTAGAATATTTTTGGAAACTTTTTTAGAAAACATGGTTTTAAAGGAACACATATTTTTTACCAAAGAGTAAGGTAAAGTCAGACTTTCTTAAAAATAATTTCTTGATCATGTTATGTACTAAAGAGTAGAAAAATGGTACCATTACTTTTATATAACTTGAATAAAAATAGATTAAGAAAATTCATTATATTTGTTGATATATTGATCCAAATATTTCATCAATGGGTGCATATCCTAAATAAATCTCTATGAATAGTGAGATTATATCTATAAATCATTACCAATTTAGTAACTTTGAATTATAATAATATAAAAGGAATAAAATTAAATAAAGCTTAAAATATCATAAAAAGAAGTAGATTCATGATATAATATTTCAAAGGTAGTATATACACATCATGGAAAAATATAGGTGTATAACATGGCTTGTGTCTTAAAGAAGGAAAATTGAGACAAAATTACTTTACCGGTTTGGTAACTTTTGAAACATAAACCCCATGAAAGATATATCTTAAAATAGATGTTTAAATAAACATAAATTTAAGTATAATATTCATATAATATATTCATGGGAATTATATATACCACACAAAATAAATGAGTGATGAATAAGATATAAATCTCACAGAAATAAAAGTGAGATTAGAAATCCCCTTACTATATGTATTGAATCTCTTTATACTCATAAAAAAATCATATATAATAAATATAAGTTTATTATAAATATATTATAGAAAAAAATTATTATATATAATACCATATATTATTTTATTGTGAATTTATATTACCCACTTATTTACAAATCCAAGTTAAGGTTTCGCTTTGGGTAATATCCACTTTATTTTTCGCATGTGTCTTAATTTGTTATATTTTTTATCTTA
This sequence comes from Viscum album, assembly GCA_963277665.1. Lineage (NCBI taxonomy): Eukaryota > Viridiplantae > Streptophyta > Magnoliopsida > Santalales > Viscaceae > Viscum > Viscum album. Next base: position 1,115,803,730 of record OY728147.1, read on the forward strand.
ATACTTATATAATGATTTAAAGAATGTAAAACATGATATAAATATAATTTATATTCAGTATATATGTATTTATAATAATCTCTAGAATATATAAATACTAAATGGAATACACCATTCATGCAGATGGTGGGTGGTACGTACTCATGAACGTTATTTCCATTTTTCATTATAATATTGATAGAAAGAATGTAAATGACATATATGTGAATATATATATAGTATCATTAAATTATAATTATAATTTCATATATATATTATATGTTCATTGAACCTTCCCTTAATACATTACATGTAGTGTGTGAACGAATCACATCACTTTGAGGAGGCAGTAGTCCACACTTCCCCAAACGAAATTATTATATTTACAAAAAATGGAAAGCATGAAGGTATGTGTTATATAATAATTAAATAATGATAAATGAATCATATATATCATATATTTTATATAAAAATATATTTTTTATCATAATTCTTAACCATGAGAGGTGGTAAATGAAAAATGAACAACATCGTTTCATGAGGCAGTAGTTCATCGTACACAATAATTGTAAGTTCATTACCCATTAGATAGAAGTGTGTTTAAGTATATGTAAAATACTTATCTTAAAAATATATAATTATATTTATTATACTGATTATATTATTTATTTATATAATAAGAATAATTGAGGTTGTAGAAAAATAAAATAAGGGAAAGGATCTTGAGGAAGGATGTTAACTCTTCTTTGGGTAACTCCTTTTGGACTGCACCAAAGGGCATCCTCGGTTGGATTACATACCAAAGGTAATATTAAAGGAATAAATTAGGGATGTTTTTAAGTTAATTGGGAATATATTTACCTAAATTTAGTGGTTTTAGAGGTGTGAATAATGGGAGAGGTGGTGGCCTTTTATAGGGAAGGGAGGGGTACACTTAGCATTTTTTTAAACAAGTTTGGTGTACCCATGTTTTTGCATAACCAAATTCATAAACAAAAATCAATAAAACTCAATAATGGAAGTTTTATGGCCTATATATATCCAAAAAAATATGTTTTGTACAATTTAATAGGTCATTTGGTCCCTTAAGTTTAAGGTTTAGTCCCTTGTTAAGCATAATTTTACCTTAATCGCTATAATTAATATTAATCATTTTCACTAATATTTTTAGTCAAAAATTAAGTTTATATTTTTAGAATATAAATATTATACTAATTAAAATCGTGTATGTATATTTTTTTAAATTAAATTCATATAAGCATCAAAATTAGGTTTAATTCTAATCTCACAGATGTGCCTAAGAAGTGGGTTTTTAATGTGAGAATGTTCAAAAAGTTCATTAAGATTTTATATCTAAATTCAACATAAAAATGATTCCAATTACCTAAATTGGATTAAGAGATGTATAATTGATCTATTTTTTAATTTGAAACAAACTTTAAATAAAATATAAATATATAAATAAATTAGATGAAAAGTAGTTTTGAATTAAAATTCATTATTTTTCACTATTCACCAAAAAATAAAATTTCTCAGAAAAATCGAAAAAATTAACCCTAATATAATTTCAAAATTATTAATTATAAAATGATTTTTATTTTATCAAATTAAATTTTTAAGTGTCTAAAATTAATTTTATTATTGTTCATATAAGGATATAAAAAATCATTTGAGAAAAGAGTATTTCCAAACATATAAAGACTTTACCAAATATTATATGTTTTATCATCATTCTATTTTATTTATATAAAAAATTATAAATAATATTATAAAAATATGTATTAATGTTCATATAATTATTTTTAATGAATATTTTATAACTATATCATTTAATTAATTATAATAATAAAATGTTGTTTCATTGAAACTCATTATTGCGTGTAACACAAGCTAAGTCAATGTTGCATATAACGCAAGCCAATTTTGTGTTTTATGTAGTGAAAGAAAATATCTTGGGTTATCATATAATAAAATATTACCATGGTTTTTTATAAAAAAAATAACTTGGTGTTTTCATAAAACACAAGTTATAATCAGTGTTTCATGAAATGAAAAATATCAAAAAGATTAAATTAATTCAAAAAATATATTTTACACAAACTCAGGGTGTCACAATATGGAATATTTTATTTCCCTTTTTCACTATCCTTGACTTTTACTTTTTCCATTTTATTTATTCTCTCCAAATCTTCAGTCCATATTACTAACATATCATTATGAATATTGGCGGAATATTTGTATTTTCCATATAGAATCTTCTAAGTGAAATCTTTTGTATTAGTTCTTTTATAGGATTAACTTTTCTTTAGGTTATTTGATTTAGAGTCCAATTTTTTCTCATCATTCAACTTTGATACCTTCTTAGGAAAATTTTTGTTTGTAATATTTCATATCTCTCCAAGGATTCTTTTTTATTCTTATCCAACTTATGTGGTCTTCTTTTCTCATCAACTTTGGATACATTTCAAGATGAACATACACCATTCTTATTACCAATACCATTGCATACATCATGAATATTTTCAATCTTTCCATATATTTTTGTTGTATAAATATTTTCTAAACCACTATATGTTTCTTCTTCTTCTTTGGTTTTCTCCCCCTTGACATGGTACTTTATTTTTCTTTATCATTTAAAATATTATACCAATAATCTAGTGCACAATTCTTGAACCTATTACAACACCAACATTGGCCCACAAACCTTGATATTTAGATTCCTTATATATGATATTTTTTGTTTTTTATCATATATTGTTGGAATATTCATGGGTAACCATATTTCACACTCTATTTACTATCCACCCTAGTCATAGTGTTAGGCTTATCATCATATTTATTCATCCATACATATTCTGGTTTTGTTTTCCAACCTATAATTTTTGTGGAAACCAGTTTAGAAACATTAATAAAATATGGTACGGATGGAACCTATTTCTTCATAGTTTCTTGAGATTGATTATTGTATGATTTCATGATATTATTATCAAATATTATAGGTATTTTAATATTAGAATCCTCCATTAAGCATTGAGTAGTGGAATTAACTTTCTCTTTATTTTGTGAAGTATAAATATGTGTCTTCCCAAGATTGTACAACTAAACTTACAATTCTAGACATTTCATATTGAGTATGATTTTATGCTCTTCAATCATAATCAACTTCTCTTCAAAATACTCTTTTATTATTTAAGTATATTATTTAAGTAGTTTAACTTTGTTTTGTATCAGATAGTCAATATCTTTGACCTTCTTGAATTTTTATTCCAATTGTAAATCCTTGACATCAATGTTGTTTTTCATTTTCTCTTTAAGTTCATGGATCTTTTCTTCCAGGACCACTTTCTCATAAACTTCATTAAGCCATTTTACAACACTTATTTCAAGATCCCTCATTGTTTCTTCAAAGGATTCAACCTATCTGGAGATCTTTAAACATTACCAAAATTTTCCTTGTAGATAATTCTCCAAATAATCAGCTTCCTGTTCTAGCTGGGTGATTTCCTCTTACATAGACTGAAAGACTCCATAAATAAGAGAGACTATTTTTTGGGAATTCAATGAAGAATATCTCTTAATCAACCAACTAATATTTATTAATAAATTGTAGATCGATCATCATCCCCACTTATGAAAGGATCTTCATCTTGATGAAAATTTTGAAAGAAACTAAAACATACCTCATGATCACTTGAGGTAAGATGGTTTTATATCTTCTTATTAGAAAATTAGGCATCATACTCTATAATTTCCAATACTAATATTTCTATACTATTGAAAATAAATATAGATATAGATACTTCCTCTTATTTAGGTAAGAGGTAATTCTTCTTTAGCTTTCCTTTCTCTTTCGTTCTATTTTTCATCATGGTATTAGTAGAAATAGAAGTCTAATTAGATATAATGGAATCTTAAAAAAACTACACTTCATTTTTAATAAAGGAATGAAACTCAAATATTCCTAATATAATAGATGAAATATGGAGAATCCAATATAGGTGAACCTTGGCTCTGATACCACTTGATAAGAACACTTTGGTATATTCTAAACACTATGAGGGGTTCGAATAAGTGTTGGGAATTTTTTTCACCAATTATAAATATATCCCCATTACCTTTTAGATTTATTAGGATCTTTATTATCCTATTATATTTTTCTTATCACTTGAAAGTATTTGAAAATAGTAAAGTATATCATGTGATTTTTTTACAAGTTTCATTGCCCGATAAAAGTATTTAGTCATTACCATATATAGTAATGACTAGTACATGGATTCTTCACTGTAATGAGATATGGAGATATAGTGGTGTGGCTAGAAAAAATTCATTATCCAGTGTGGGTCCCTACACTTTAGGAGGGAGGAATGGAAACAATCGTATTCTCTGGATTGGTGATGATTTGGTCCAACTTGCCACTCCATGATATTTATTCATACCACCTATTAAGATAGTATTCACCTCCATTTTAAAGGTACTTTGTAATTTCAATAAATTCTTCCACTAGATAATAATTTTGTTGAATGTCATAGTGTAATTTATTTTTTTACACTTACTTTTTATTCACTTTGTTACTTACACAGTAGTTGGTAAGCAACTCTTCTTCTTATTTACAGTAAGAGACTAAAAGATTCTTTTTCTTCTTCTTCTGACTCCAGTCACAATAATATGAATATATTTTGGATTGATAATCACATAATTATTCTTAAACTTAAATGATAATCATGCATCTATTTGGTGTCTGGTCAAACATCTCTTCTTCCTTCCAATACACTAAATGTATGGACTTTCTAGAATCACAAACCTCATTTTTGATTATTGAATAAATGAAATATCATCTCATCATCATCATAGTTACTTATTCTATATTTATTCAATATTTAGAATAATATGAATGTGTAGTACACTGAATATAATAGAACTATTTTTTGACCCAAATGATAATCAACTAAATATAGATTATCCACTCTCTTGTTCTTCTTGTTATCTTTGACACTTAATAATATGCAGTAGTGTAATAGTGTCTTATCTATTTCTCCAATACATAATATCAAAAACTGGGTGTTGTGTCAATTTTTTCTTAGTAAAGCTAAATATTTCACAACCACTAATTACACTGCACTAAACATCTCACATCATTTTATGCATGTATTTTAATCGTGCATGGGATTATCACTAAAACCCCAACTGAACCCAATTCCTTTATTTTATTATCAATAAATTTTTTTATATTCATGATTCATGCATTAATTTTCATTTTCTCACAACCATGATCTCATACTTTATGTGATAGTTTGTGAAATATCTTGGTTTTTTTTCCTACAAACTATTTCCCATAAGATCATTTAAGAAATGCAACTAACTTCTTCTTCTCATAAGTTAGAGCACAAAAACCCACTATATTATTTGTATTTATTATCAATGCATTAATAATATGTTATATTTTTTCCAAAAAAACTCACACAAAACACTCTCCAATTATCTTCATGCAAACTAAATGGGTGCTCGATATAATGTTCATGTTCTTATTGCAAGTGAAATTTCTTCTTTCTATTATCTTCATGAAAATAAAACTGCATGAAAAAACTTCTTCTGAAATGAAAGTGTGCTTCATGAAAGTCTATTCCTCTTCATGTAACTAAGTACACAATATAACTTCTTCACATAACACATTGTTATAGAATTAAACCAACACTGGATCATGAAAATTTTCTTCATGAAACCTTGTGAGTGTGTGTTAACACAAATCGAGTGTCCAAAGATATTATTCTTTATTCAAATCATTTCATATTTATACCCTTCTTCATGAATCCATGCGGCTCATGGTGTAGTTCTTAATCACATTATAGAAATATGAAGATGATCTATTTTTATGAAAAAAAAGATCTCTCATATAAAACATGAGCAGAAATAACATCTTCATCCTTGGGTGATTTGGTATTTATAGATAAGGTCTCAACCATTTACCACCTTAAAATCCCCAATTTTTATTTCATTTCATGTCTCTAAAAAACATTTCATATCATGTTTTTAATATATTTTAATATCACTGAATCTCTCAAATATCTTAAGCTCAGAAATAAGTCATGTTTCCTTTCACGATGAACTCCTCATGTAAGTGAGAAAATAATCACATTCTTCTCCCTCCAATCCATGCTCCTATGTTGCATAAAATATTCCACTAAAATATTAATTTTTATCACATAATTGGATTCATATTTTGAGCCATTATGTGCAATAAAATAATACCATTAATGTGTATCAATCCATAGAAAATGAATGATTATACTCATTTTTTTCACCTGGCATGATGCTTGGTGCACAACAAGTTATTGTGGACATAATACATATTATTATTGTGTGGTGTTTCATGGAGAGAGGAAAATGATGACTATGTATAGGCTTGGTGATAATTGGATCACTTCAAATAGAATAGACATAATATATATATATGTTTTAAACATTGATGATCAATGTGTTGTACAATCCTATCCCATATCGAACTTTCATTAGGTATAGGTTCACTTAATAATACTCATCTTTCCACTAAGTTCTCAAGATAGCACCAGGGTCTACACCCAGATACACCTTCACAAATTCTCTATATGGGATGTGCCTCACTCTTATTCTCCCACTCAGGCACCACCATACACTCCATGTGGGAGCTATGATCCACCTTCCTTTAGTTCCACCAATCACTCCATGTGGGCATTCAACTCTCCTCTACCACCACCATCTATGGCTAAGGGTTGACCCTACCCACCTAAGTAGTGGTTGTCGGTTTCACTTAAATGGATAGGTGGTTGTCTTACTTTTTAATAAATTCCAAATATAAATTATTCAATCCAAATAAATTCCATTCCATATGCCATATAAGTATCACCGCTAAATACCTTCACTTATCCACAAACCATCATGAAAATGACATTCATCATGGGATCCTTCTTTTCATGATCTTCACTAAATTCTTATTTATGAAAATTAATATTTTTATTCTCTTAAAATAAACTCCTCGTGAAATAAATAAATATTTCATGTCCTCATTTGATTTTTTCTTCTCTTTTTGGAATATAAGTTCCAAATAACTATTCAATATAAAATCCCCAAACAAATAACTATTTTCATGGTATTTAACTTCTCTTATTCCAGAAATGGATGGGAAATCAATCATCTTTATTGTTTTAGATAATTTTCTTTCTCCACACACCATGAAAAAAAGTCCTCAAACATTAAGACCAATTAAAAAATATTCATACTTATAAACTAAAAGTCTTCAAAATATATTGCTTAAGAAAACAAGACTTGAGTACATTATTATTCATCCATTTATCCAATAAACATTCACTTTGTTATAAATATTGGATATCTTGGAAATTTCATAAAATTATTTCTTGGTATATTCTTCAACATATTTTCATCAATTTAATATTTCTATTTCGTTGAACAACATTGACATCCAATAAAAACCATTGGAAAAAAATACAACTCATACACAATGTGGGATCTTTAACATCATCTCACCAACATAATTTGTTAGATTATTCATAAAGACTTGAACATATTCAATGGTTACAAGTGTGGGTTACCCATACTATAATACCTAAATATTAAACATATCATTATTGACCATAGGTTCCACTTTAATAGATATAAACTTAGTGTCTCCAACTCTTGACTATAGATAGAATTACTTGATATTTATAATATCATATTTTAAGAAATTTAAATTTTCAATCATTATATATCATGTATAATAGATAAATACAAAATATATTTAAGAATCTATTTATCTACCCATAATCAATTCAATACTATCATGTAAATATATTTCTAATTGATTTCCTACCCAAAAACTCTCTAAATGTTCATATCTGAAATCATAAAAGATTTATATTAAAACATATCTCCTATGATATGTTAAGGAAATCAAGTGGAAAGCACTAAGAGGGGACAAGGATTAGTGTGATCAAAAACTTTTTCAACTAAACACATAATACTCCAATGTTAGAAAATGAATAGAACCATTAACTAATAAATTGAGAAATTATGATGATAGATATTCAAAAAAATAGAATAGAAAAATAAATATAAGAAATTTTTTACAAGACTCATTAAATTTTTTATCAGGTGGATAATAAATAGTGTGGTGGTTATTATCCCACATCACAATTCTTATTTTATTTTCAATAAAGAGAAGTGTATGGATAAAAAATATGGTTCTTAAATTCTTATTGTATGTAAATATAATTACAAAGAAAAAGATCAAAAATGAGTTTAAAAACCTAAAGTAATATTTTTTTCATCCTCTTTGAGTGCCTCCAATCAATGAATATTGTGTGCACCATATTATTCACCTAAGAAGCATCCATTTTATCTATAGAAGACTCATAAGAAATTGAATGCAACTATCTCAAAGTTTTTCTCACCTTTCACCAAGAACAACATCACATAAATATAGATCCTTCCAAATCATCACATGGTGATTTGTACTATAGAACCATTTCAACCAAAAAATGGTAGTTTTGAAAACCATAGTGAGAATATCAAGAATCCTTTTTTTGGGGTCCTAGACAAGTGGTAAAGGATCCCCCAAAACAATTCATAAACTAGGGTTAAAACCCTAGTAGCCCCAAATTCGGGGAAATTTTCATATGACACCATAGTGCAAGGGAAGCGGCCATTGTGTAGTGAAGCAACAATATAATAGGATAGATGACTATGACATAGATAATGGCTAGTGGTAGGTGTTGAATAAGTGAAACTAAGCATATCACTGAGCATGTAGATGCCAAGAAGAGTATTATGGAATGCTTCTTGAGTAATTTAGGATGGTGCAGGATCCCACAATGTAGTAATGCCATCCAAAATATAAGAGAGTGTTTTAGGTGTGATGTTTATGGAGTAGAAACATGGCTTAGATTCATACATCATGATGTTGCGAGATATGATATAGTGATAGGGTAAAATTCCATGTATTCACCCTTCAAGCCATTAGGACTTTAAGTTACTATAAGGGTTCCCTCTCAGCCCAATTAAAAAGAGTATTATATAAAAAATCAAACAAAAAAGGAATTTTAAGGAATAATAATCTTTAGATATATCTATGAATAAAACCATAATGGTAAATGTGTCCCACCATGACTTGTTTTTTTTCCATTTCTCCCTTAATATTTCATGGATACTTAACTATGACTATTCACTTCCATTCCATGTAGAAATCACCAAAACCACAACATAGTTTTTTTAATGTGGAAACCAATGAAGTTTGAAAATTACTTGAACTTCCTTGTAAAACATGAAAATATTACACTATCATTTTTCCCTATACCATGACATAGTATATAAAACCATGACTTTGTATTTATTTATTGATCATAGGGAATAATAACTTGATGAAATCCATAGTCAAATCCTCAGTATATATTGGACAATGAAACCCGTTTTTTTATGAAACTATGACATGGTAGTAAAAACCATGATAAGTTTTTATTTATTATGGTTATGGGAGAATAAAAACTTTCATTATCTAAGAACTAATCTAAAACCATGGGAGTTTTAAACAAAATCCTTCACAAGACTTTTTATTATAAACATAATTTATGATGTTTTCTATTTTCTAGCATAACATAGGTTAATATTTCTCAATATTATTTCATTATTTTAAAACCACTTCATATAAAATTGATCTCTGATCAATCCATGATCATGATCAAAATAAATAAAACACAAAATCATATTCAAATCTCATAAATCAAAAACTCAAGAAACTAGTAATTGAACACTCCCAATGTGGGAGTTATTTAAACACCACATTACTGAATAGACCAATGTTTGTGAATGTTATCCATCTCTCAATGTAAATAAAAATACTATGTTGACCAATTCTCATTGAAAGCTTCAAAAAAATACCCCATTTTCATTTCACTTCATAAGGTAACATTAACTAACCCTCTCTATGTTACCTGATTATGTCGCAACCACTAATGTATAATGTAACATCCCAATATCTAAAAACATGACCCACAATCTTGAAGATTATATATTTATCTTCTTGGTAAGAAATATTTATCTAAGACATCAAAGATCAATCTGTTAACATATGATGTAGATATTGAGGGATATTTTATAAATATCCCCCATGCATTGTACCCCAAAATTTAATCAAAACAGATATATGAATTAAATCATGAACCATACTTAAATGATTCATTTTTTCCTACTTTAAACATAATTTTTATTATAAAAAAGATCCACCTTCATGAGTTGTCTATGATAGTCTTTCGTAGTATTATGTTGACTTCCCATAGACTTTGTAAGAACTATATTATGAATAAATGAACTAAATTCCCTTAGTAAAAACAATCTTATGTTATCCCAATAAACATCACATGTTCTTAACTCTAAAATATTACCAAATGCTTTGATAACAATCAATCACATCTAGAAATATTGATAAGTGAACTCCTCAGACCAACTTAGAATAGGTCAGGGGATTGCGATCATTGTTGAGGTGTACACTCAAATATAATGTGAGGCGTTACCTCTGAACATAAAATGACACTTGATACACATAAAATCATTTACCATTATATAAATCAATAACAAAAAAATCAATATACCACATGCATATATAATAATTATCTTCATAATACAACATAAAATAATTAAATATATGTATATAAAAGTAATATAGCTCAAAATTATGTAAGGAAATGTATGAAAAAAACCACTATATTAATCCCAATGAAAACTCTAAGAACATCTATTATATCACCTATAAATATTAAACACCCAAGTCCTTTCACTATATTCACATCATTATCCATATGAGTACAAGAGTGGAAAATGAACAAGTGTTTATATAGGGGTAGAAATAACAGTCAGTATAATCACCACAAGTAGTGTGTAAGATTAATATACAATTGAAATGAGTGTGGTGGGTTATAGATTTAAAATTTAATTTAAATCTAGATACCCAGATCTAAAGAACTATGTTCATATGTAATTTTTTTATTAAATATTAAAATATAACAATAACCTCAAGTAATTTTATTGATATTTGATTAACTCCCAATGTAATTATAATCATTTCTTAAGAATAAAAACATGAATCCATTTGATGATATCCAAAAACTCTCTATAAAGATCAGGATGGTAGTTTTGATACAACAGGTTCTAGAAAAAAGAATTTATATCACTTTTATGTCCTTATATCAATCATAAAAGAATTTATCTAATTTTATCTAGTTATTGATGGGATTAGAGAAAGAGTGTTGTCAATTATATTCCAATAATAGAATGAGGATTATAGAATATAAACCTAGTAAACCCCCTTAAATTACATAATGTATCTAGTTTTTAAAATTTAGGTTATAATAAAAAGGTTCCTCCATTTTCTCTATTAATAAAATGAACCCTATATCATTGAAAAATATTTTAAATTTATCATTATATAATAATATTAATTATTTAACTAATAAATAAATAACTTTAGTTTCAATTAAATATTTATTTAATTATTAATTATTAAATATATAATTGTTTATTTAAGTTATAATAGATAAATCTAATGTAATAATTAATCCTATTAAATATTTACAAATATGTTAACCATTGAAATGGTTTGATCTCTATCCCATAAGAAAAAATAAAACTTATTTCTCAACTCAAAAAACTTGTGAATATTTATATGAAAAATAAAAAACTAAATACCTTGATTTTTGATCAAGAATAACTTGGTATTGAATTATGGTCAACAAAACTTGGATATACATCAATCCTTAAACTAATATTGGTTCTATTATAATATATAATATTTGACTGAATCTGATAAGAGTTTAGTTACACTTAGTTTATAACCCTATAGATTTCTTTTCTAGTCGAATCGATTCCAACTGACAAACCACACGAAGTATCTCAAAACACATTATGGACCATAGAGATAAAGATATGATTCATAGAAATGATAACCTTTCCATTAATACAAACTATGTAATCAAATCATTTTAAATCAGATGTCTCATTAAAAAGTTATGAATACATTTTTCTTCATCCCTTAATATTTGATATATCTTTCTTCAATTTATCAAGATGTACATTAATATGATTTTCATTTCCATGGTATTTAGTTGAGAACTTTTATCTTAATAAAAGTGATAAATATATGTTCTTACAAAACCTATAAATAAAAAAAACCTTTTTGATCATTAATTTAATGTCATACCACTCATGATTCAGCAAATGTAAGCTAATTTTCCAAGAGTATATATATTAAAGTTTTTATCATGAATATAATTATATTATTCATGATATACATTACTAGTGATGTCAAGTATAAGGACAATTTTATATTCTCATGAATAGAAACCTAAAATGTAAAATAGTATGTGGAATTATTACTGGTATGTATGTCCTTATAGTCTATTCTCTTAGATATCATTATGTTTGAACTTCATGATAAGAAGTCTTATTTCTTATGATCCTAAAACATGTTATATTTATACATCATCCATATTAAGTAGGACTAATTCATCTATACTATATGACATAATTTTAATAATTTTAACATTTCATACCTAGGTTCTTATTATAATGGCATCTGCTACAATTTATTGATGGGGTTAATATTTTATGGAAATTATTGTATAAGGTATATATAAATGTTAATAATATATAATAAGAATAAAACATTCATTTTTTAAACTAAATACATGTGTTTTGGTAATGAAAATTACAAAATAAAAGCTATTTCTAGGAAACCAACCCTAAAAGACTCCAACTTACAATAGATGCAACTTCTAATTGTGACAGTGTAATGAATTTAATCATTATAGGTTGTAAAATTTAGAGTGAATTTTAATTTTTGGTCTATAAAATGAGTCATGTTGGGAATCAAGTGTTGAATTGTAATTTTGGGGGTATGAATTCCTCAAAGAAATTTTTTTGGACAAGGATCGAGGATCGATTAGTGATTTTTGTGTTTGAGATAATGTTGGAGTGGGTTTAGGGTAACTGAATTTTTGTTATAGATGGTCTATCACACTATGAACTCTATATTCATTTCATGATAGACTTACATAATGAGGAATTAGGGCATGTAGTGTGTAGGTCACACCATAATATGGGTGGTTGTTTCTTATAATCTCAGGATTCTCCTAGGTGAGGTATGTCACTATGCAGCCCGTATGGGTCACACCGTGATGGTGTTAGGCAAGGGGATGACCCCTCATCCTAGGTTGGTCACACCATAACCCTTAGGTCTCACACCATGACCTAATCATGTGAAATATCACTATAGTAAGAACCACATGGTCACTCCATGAATGACCTCTAACCCTATTTTTTTAACAAGTTTTTACTAGTCATTTACCAATCATCCCCTTTATGATTTACATTGAGAGTAGTGAATGGGGAGGTTATTTTTTCTATATCCACCACCTATTTTCCTTATTTCGATTCACCCATGGAGATGGGTTATTTTTTATGCTTCCAGGATAGTTTTAGGTTATTTATTCCCTCTGGTTCCCCTAGTTTTTATTTAACCTTCATAGACACTAATTCAGTGAAATTTAGGCTAGGTTTTTGTCAATTATTATATCATATAATGGTAGAATTGTTCTTATTTGATGGTATTTTTTTCTTGACATGGCTAGAAGACATCCTAAATGGATGAACGCATGAGGTCCCATGCGGCTTCGATGATGCAGAGTTTCCTGGTGAGTTTCTTTATGATTATTCCTTTTCTGTTAAATTAGATAATTGATTATAAATTATTATAATTAATTTTTTTTGATGTGTGGTTTGTGATAAAATTTCAATTGTTGATATGAAATTGGATGAGTCAAGAATACGATTGGACAAGGATTTGTAAAGCATATTAGGGTAGGTAAATACATTTTTAAGGTGGTTAGTAACTTTAATATAAAAACATATGCTTGATTATACATGAGTGTGCATGAATTCATGTTCAAATGGGACCGGATAAAGGGTTTTGGGATTGAGAGAACCCTAGATAAATAGAGGGGTAACAATGAGCCTTCTCGAGTTAGAAAAAGTTCACCCTTTCACTTTGGGTAATTAGGATCACCCAGTGACTATATATCCAAGGGTTGAAGGTGTGTTTTTAGTTTAAAAGAATCCCTAGGTGGGTCTAGGGATGTAATATGAGTTATAGGTATCCTAGGTTGGTTACCTAGGTCTAGTTGAGTAGGAACAAGGGTCTTTAGCCTTGGGGTGATAGGTGAGATGGTTATATGTCTCATGTCTAGTAAAGAGAACCCTATTGATGGTGGATTGGGAATTTGTGTATGTTATGAGTGGGATGATTCCTTCAAGACTATATGTAGTGTGATAAAGAGGGGTTTCCTCTAAGTGATGGGTTTCAGGGATCCCTTAAGAGATATGTGAGATGGACCCTAGTGAGGATCATGGGAATTTTTTAAAGGAATTAGAATTTAAATGAAAAGGTATTTATATTGAGTTTACTAGGAAGGTATCTAGTTAGAGGGGCTAAATGGGAAGGTGTATTTGATGAGGTTTTTATTGGACTCTTAAGGATTGGGTTAGAAAGATCATGTGAGCTAGGAGAACACCATGGTATGTTCAATACAAATTAGTGTTAGTGAGTAGAGACTAAGTGGGGTTTAAGAGACCAAGTAGATGCCCTAACAGGTGAGATAAGATAGTCAATGGGTTTAATGTGATAGAATTTTATGACCAGGATATTCTAGAGTGTTGGTCATATGAGTCTATATGGATGCTAAGGTTCGATTTGGGGTGTGGGGCTAGGTTCTGAGTGATTGTTACTCTAAGATAATGATCTTGTGGGATGGTTTTTATTTCCTTTTTTTATTGAATGCATGTGTAGGATTGTGTGATGTAGTATGTTGAATGATTTATTCTTATATAGAAGTGGGGATGGATTGGACCTTAATGTGGAGTCACTCTTATAATAGGAGTAGGGTTGGGATCTAATCAGTGCTCTAATTATTATATGAGAAGGGGGTTGAGATATATTTATTATGCCCACTCTTATAAATAGAATGAGGTTTGAGACCTAATTAGTGTGTCTATCCCTATGAAAAGAAATAGTTTGGGAACTTTATGTGATCCCACTCTTGTAAGAGTATGAGGGTTGAAATATAATTGGTGTACCCACTCCTATGATATAAGGAGGTTTGTGTACATTCATTTTGCCCAAACATATAATAGAAGGGGGTTAGGATCTATTTAGTACACCTACTCCTATAAGAGGATAAGGGTTGGGTAATTAAAATGTGCCTCTACCTAATAAGGGAATGGGATGGGATCTATATAGTGCACTCTTCCCTATGAGGTGTTGGGTTGGGATTTGTACAGTGCACTCTACACTGAGTCTTTGGGTATAGGTTGGGTTATATGTCATGAAGCAATTGTATTCTATAATGGTTTAAGTAGGTATGCTCAAGTGTCATGGTAGTCCGGTTAGCACATGATGACCTGACATGTATTCATGTAGTGGTGGCATGAAGTAGATTATGACATAGGATGAAGTAGGTATTATCAAGTTCCATGGTGTCCTAGTTATCACACGATGATAAAAAATTCATGTTTATTTTTCCATCATTTACTGTTCTTATGCATACACACATATATATGATGTTTTTTATTAGGTACATGGGGTGAGACCCTACTGATATGTATTTCTCACACCCTACATGGGAACTCTGGTGCACATATAGACCTTATGTCTAATTTATAAGTCCAAAAACAAATCTAGGGGATTCGGTTGGGGTATCTCGATTGGGTATTGGATATTGGTATTTAGGTGAGTCTCAAGGATTATAGTATATCCCCTATTATATATTTTTTCTTTTATTTGTTTCTTATATGTGATCATCCCAGGGGGTGATCGGTTGATATATGACTATATGATTTTATTTTTTATTTTTTATAGAATGATTCTTATTTATTTATCTTGTATACTCCAACATTTATTATTTATGATTTTTAGTCATTTACATTGGGAATTCCTAGATACTAGGGTTGAAATATTTTTTTTCTTAGTTTTTAATGTGACAATCAAGATATTTATTCAAGTGTGGTATATTTACTAGAGATTGTTATTTTTCTAGTTTAACTCTTGGACTATAGTGGAAAGAGGAATCTTTGTGAATAATTATTGACATGTAGGATTAAAATTACATGTGTTTTCTTAATTTTAATTAATTTCTACAGATGATAGAGGTTCAGATATTCAATGTGTCAATAAAAACTTATATGGTGTTTTCTTATATAAATTGTTTGTGAAATTTTACTCAGTTGGATTGTAATTTCCATTAACGAGTAGTTTTACAATAGTGGTTCATGTGGATCTTAAGGTGAGACATTATATAGTTTTTTAAATAAAATCCATATATTAAAGGTGATGTGTAGAGACCCTTGATAGTTTGGTGTAGGAATTTGATGCCTTAGAGATGATTTGAGGATGAGAATAAATTTACTCAAGGATATGGATACCCATAATTGAGTGGAGGAAAATAATATATAAATTATTTAGTTTCATAATATTTGAAGTGATCAGAATGATTTTTTTATTGAGTTTGGGTTGATTAAGAAAGGTCATTTTGATGTTTATCCCTATTGATTTTGGGATGATCTTTCAAGTGGTGTAATCTAAGAATAGGTTAACACTTTTAGTTTTGGAATAATGATCAAGTAGCAGGTGATCATGTGGTTATACTTTGCATGATTAAGATACCTAGGGTTCCTTGGGAAGAAATAATAGAGGATTTATTTTAGATAGATGATATTGATATGCGAGAGGAGCATGGTTGGTGGTTTATGTGTGTGGGACTAAGTTCAGTGGGATA
The DNA here is from genome assembly GCA_963277665.1 of Viscum album. Taxonomy (NCBI): domain Eukaryota; kingdom Viridiplantae; phylum Streptophyta; class Magnoliopsida; order Santalales; family Viscaceae; genus Viscum; species Viscum album. Next base: position 1,115,820,556 of record OY728147.1, read on the forward strand.
CTACTCATGGAAACATGATTCAAGTGGGGTAATCAGGTTGTATGGGAGCATAAACCCATTTTGATATATTGGGATTAAGATATATGGTGGGTAAAATCCCATGAGAGGTTTCTTGAGGAGTTTCACTCTACCTCATGTGAGGAGAGTGGGGGTTGGCATAACATTTTTGGGAAAAATCCTCAATGTGTGAGGAAAAGTGAATCTACTTTAACATGGTTCCCATTGAATTATAGATCAGTTATTGGTCATGTATGGGTTGATAACTAGTGTGATTGTTGAGATGTGTATAGGTGTGGTGTACCAATGTTTAGGTTTAGTATGTGAGGTATTTTCTATGTAATGGATGATGATATCATGGATGGATTAGAGTACGACAGTATGATCGATCCATGGTAGTCGTTGACATGGGTTGTCATATATGGGTGAGCATGGATTGGGAGGATAATTATGCGTGTGATGTTGGAATATTTTGGAAATTTAACTTAAGGAGTGGTTTAAAGAAATATTAATTATGGGGAGTGTACCATTAGTTGTTGGTGGGTAAGACCCTCGTTTTAGGTGAAATTTGGGTGAGCATTGAGGATTTTGTTCTTGGTAAACTAGGATTTGGTAGTGATTGATAATTTAAATGAGTGGTTATATATGATTAGGATGTACATTTCTAGTCATTAAATGTGGTAATTGATGAATTATAGGATAAAGAGATCATGTGTTTATTTTAGCAAGGAAATGATAAAGATACTCCTATGGTGGAGAGAATATTATTAGTCATGGGTGTATGACCCTCAAGTTGGTAAGGTTGTAGATGTGGTGATATTTTTTTTACACAATCGATATAGAATTGGGATTTTGGTATGTAAAAAATATCTTATTTCATATGGTTCATTTGAGAACAAAAAATTTGGGATTCTAATGTGGTGTTATATGGGATCTATATATTGGCATCAGGCTTGAGATGGAGTTGACATGATCTAGGAGTGATCCAAATTAGTGGTGTGTCAATGCTTATATGGTAATTATGAAGATTAGTTTTTTTATAAGAATACAACCATATAAGTACACTAAGTTTCAGGTTTGAACTTCCCTATGGATATTTCAATGAATTTGTAATGCCTCTAGGAGTTAAAGCAATGTGATTGGGTGATATAATAGAGTGTTAGTGGGTGTGGCTAGGAATTTTTTGAAGAGGTCAGTCATAGGAGGAGTAAATATGTTTTTCATTAAATTAGGTTATTTGAGGTATAAATAGAATTTGGAATTCCAATGTACCACTTTAATTTCATCTTTGGTAGGAAATTCTTATGGTGGAGAGCATTATGGTTCAGAAATAGCCTTAGTGATTAGAGACCTATAATGGGAAGAAACATAATCCTAAGTATTAATAATTTTATAACTCTTTGGTGTATCAGGATATATGGGTATAGTTTAGCATTTTCTCATTGTACAGTGATGGTGATGAGTGGGTAGTTTGTATTTTTATGAATAGTGTGGTCTAATGTTTAGAGTTGTGCAGCAAAATATCATTTGGTGTTTCAGAGTAGAGCATGGTAGGTTAATGGTGGAATGATGTTTTATGTGGGTTGGGAGTTATGTTATAGGATCATTACAACTTCTCAAGGATTTTAAGTGCTATGGTGGAGAGTTTTTAATGTCCAGTGTCATTACAGGTCATGAAATTCATAGAAAATTTTAATTTTGGTCTCATAGCAGAGGATGTGTTGAGTTCTATGACTTAGATTAAAGTTATAATGGTTATAACAACTTTAGGGGATGTTTTTTGATGTGTCTCAAGTCCCAATAAGTGCTTTTAGTGGTCATTATAATTTTTTAGTAGGTTCAAGGTGACCCCATTTTCTATTTTTTTCTATAGACGACCAGTCACACTATGACCCCTATAGCTTCATCATGACATCTCTTTATGTGGATGCATCACATCTTGTAGCATAGAGGATACACCATGAAAGTGGATTTCATACTTGAGAGGCATATAAATCATATGGGTAAGGTGTTCCGCACTAGGACTCATATAGATCTCATCATGATGGTGATAGGAAAGGGATGGACCCTCTATCTTTGGTGTTTGGGCCATGACCTATCTAAGAGAAATAGAATTGTGTCACAGCCCTCATAGTTGTGTCATTATCAACTTGAAACCCTATTTTTTAATAAGGGTGTCCTAGTAATTTATCATTCATTCCCTTCACAATTTATTTTAAGAGAGTTTCATGGAAAGGGATATTTTTATCAAACTACTACCAAAACCTATGGTTTCCTCCATTTTTTATCCTTAATATTAATTAATTTTTTATGATTTAGATTAGGGTTTAATTTATTATTCTACCATATAATGGTGGAATAATCCATATTTGATGAGTCTTTTTCTTAGTATGGATGAGTACATCCTCTATGGATGAATACACAAGGTCCCATGTGTTTTTGGTGATGCAGTATTTCCCATTGAGTTATTTAGAAATTATTTTTATTTGAATTAAATAGGAAAATTAATTATAAATTGTTATAATTAATTAATTTTGATTTTCAACATGATATAGGGGCTACAGTGTTGATAAGAGCTTAGATGAGGTAGGGTTAGGGTTGGATAAGGATGCACGGAGCACCATGGGGATGGTAACTCCCTTTTTGAAGTAATTGGACACCTTAATTCAAACCATTTATTTATTTATGCATTATTTTTCAAGCCTATATGTTATCATGGGACTGATTAAAGGGTTTATGGATTTATAGTGCCTTAGAGAAAGATATAGGGTGGCAATGAGCCTCCTCAAGTCGGAACAAGTGAAAATTTTTTCTTTGGGTAACTGGGATCACCTGGAAACTTTCTATCAAAGGGGAAAAGGTTCTGGTTGAATTAGAAATAAGTCTTACATAGGTCTTGAGATGTGCTATGAGTTTTAGGTATCCTAGGTTGGTTCCCTAGGTCTAGTTTATTAGGCATGAGAGGCTTGAACCTTGGGATGATATGTGAGAATATTGTATGTCTCAATCTTAGTTAAGAGTATAATTTTGATGGTGTGTTTGGAATTTGTGTATACTATGAGTTGTATGATTCCTATACATGGTGTGACATAGAGTAGTTTCCTCTAAGTGATGGGTTTGAGATATCTCATAAGGGATAAGTAAGATGAATCCCAATGAGTGTCATGGGAATTTTCTATATAACATGGAATATAGATGAAAATGTATATAGAGAGAGTTTCTTGTGACATTATTAGGTTATAGGGATTGAGTGTGATGTGGGATTTTGTGATTTTTGGATCAGACTTTAGAGGATCATGTCAGAAAGATCCTACGAGATAAGAGAACTCCATGGGGTGTTGGATACATCTTAGTGATAGAGATAATATATTGAGTGGGTCTTATGAACTAAGTGGATGACCTAAAGGGTGAGATGAGATGAATGATAGGTTTAGAGTGATAGGCTTGTGTGACTAAGATGGTCTAAGGAGATGGGCATGTTAGGCCAAATGGGTTCTAAGGTGATCTATTAGACATGGGGATATGTTTCAAGTGAATGATTCCTTGGGAAGAGATGGTGAACTTATGGGATGTGATATGTCCCTTGATTTTTATTTCATGTTTCTGATCAGTTGTGTGATTTCAGATGTTAACAGAAAGATTCACCTATGTAATAGTGGGTAGACCAGACCTTATAGTGCACCCACTCTTGTTTGATGAGGGTTGGGATCTAATTAGTGTTCCCACTCCTATAAGAGGAGGAGGGTTGGGATCTATTTTGTGTGCCCACTCTTGTAAAAATAATAGTTGCAATATCTATTTGGTTCACACACTCTCATAAAGAGGAGGATGGTTGTGATCTAATATATTCACCCATTTCTATGAGAGGAGGAGTGTTGGATAATTTTAGTGCTCCCATGCTTGCAAGATGAGGGTTGATATCTAAATAGTGATCCCACTCCTATTAGGAGATGGGGGTTGGGTAATTTCAGTTTTCCTACTCCTATAAAAGTATGAGGGTTGGGTATTTTCAGTATGTCCACTTTCATGAGAGAATGAGTGTCAGTATCTATTCATTACACCCATTCCTATTAGAGGAATAGGGTTGAGTACTTTTAGTTCACCCTTATGTGATGAGGGAATGGACTAGGGTCTATGTAGTGCACTCTTATCTACAGGGAGTCAATTTGGGATCTATACAATACCCCATTCCATGATTATTTAGGTAAATATTACACCATATGGAATGAAGTGACTGGATTATAGCAATGGTTAATGCTAGTATAGCTTAGTGTTTTGGTGTCTAGGTCAGCACACAATGACCCTAGGTGTATTGATATGGTTGTGGTACAAGGTGGATTCTAGCATAGGTCAAATCAAGTATAGTCAAATTTCATTGTGTCTTAGTTAGCACATGACAACCCAACATCCATGTTTATTTATTTGTTTCATTTTCTTTCCTCATTTATACACAATAATATGATGGAATATATTGGGTAACTTGGTTATACCCTACTAAGATGTATTTCCCACACCCTACATGAGAAATTTGGTATGTGTGAATACCTTATGTATTATTTACAATTAAAATAATAATATTTATAGTGGATTAGGTAGAGGAATCAAGATAGGGTATTACATATTGAGATTTAGGAAAGGCATGGGGATAGAAGTAGAGCCTCTTTTGTATTCTGTTTCATTTTTTTATTTTGTATATATTATTGGCCCGGTAGGTAATTAGTTGATGTCTAACTCTATACTTACACATTAAATTTTTTATAGTATGATTCTTGTTTAATACTCATAAATTATTTAATGTTTATTATGGATTATTTTTTGTTATTTTCACTAGTTATTTACATTGATTTTAGGTAATAGTCTCCCCAATGTATGGTTTAGGTCATTACCACTAGTCTCCAGACTCTAGAATATGGGGAGGTGCGCTTGAGGTTATGCAGTGCCTCTAACTAGGACACTAATAAATGGTCTTAGTTCAAGGAATCAAACACTTTTCATCTCTCAAAGTATATCCATGACTCCTCTGAGTTAGGACTTTAATTAATGGTTTTTACACAATTCCCTATATGGATACAGTTATAATTGTGACTTCATATCTCTAAATCCCCTCAAGAGATGATCCTTATGATATATATTATTTTTCTACTAATGTATTCTAGGATCTATGAAAAACCCTAATCTTGTAGTGTTATCACATAACACTATGATGTGATATATACTATTATTTTCTAAAATAATATTTGAGAAAAAAAAATTTGTATTTTAAATTATTGTAAAGATACCTTAGAATCCAAAATATACTCAGACATTAAATAACTAAAAACCATAAGAATTTATGATATTGTATTACTCATTATCCATAATTGTGATATCGAATAATATTTATGTGTTTGGAGACTAATATTTATATATCCATTTTCAACCAACTCCTTATTTTCCCTATATTATTTGAAAATGTCATTTTTACTCTTAAGGATAGTTTTAATTACTATAAATTATTATTCTCATAGAATTTGATTTAAAATTAGTGAGAAATATGATATATATGATAAATATAATTTCTAAATCATAAATAAATCTATTTATTATATATTTATCAACCTATGTCATAAAACACATATTTTAGAATGATTTATACCATGTGACATAGGAAACAATCCTTTGTTGGATTGTTCCATCTTATATTTTTCAATACCTTATCATTGTATATGCTTTGATTAATATAAATATTAATCTATAAATATTTATCAACAAAACATAGGTTTCTTATTTAATATATTCATGTTGAATAATTTATCTAACCAAGTCTTAATAAACTAAAGATGGTTATTTTTTCTATATATCACTAGGAAAACTATGCCACTCCCACTAACCTATTATAGGAATGTGAATCACTTTCATTTTTAATTGAAAAAAAATATATTATGAACTCATAAAAATTAACATTACATGATCAGGATGCTTCGTTAAATTTATAAATAGACCTATGAAACTTTTATACATTATGGGATTTCTTGGGTTTCATAAACCCTTTTAGTTATGTCATATAGATATATTCTAGAAGTTCCCTTTTAGAAATGTGATTTTAAAATCAATCTTACAAAACTAATATTAATATTATGTGGTTATAGATTTTAAAATTTTAACCAGTTAAAGGTTTTATCATAGTCTACACTTTGACTCTTCATAAAACCTTTATCATTCGTTATTTCTTTACAATACACGTCCAGCCATTATGAAATTTATTTATTACCTGTACGATGGGGGTATTTCATTATTAATAAATAACATTTCATCTTTCTTGATGATAAAAAACATTATATCCCTAGTTATCTAGTTTCCTAACACAACAAATGTATCTCTAAAACAATTATGTTTACATATTCATGTAAATCTAGTTCACCTTCCATTTTTTCACTTCTTCAACATCTTAAGCCTTGACTTAATCTAAGTATATCTTTCTCCTACTATATCTATTGGAGATTCACTATATTTATAAAAAATATATTCCATCTACATACTATTATCTTTATATATATCATATTAGATACGTAGTTTCCTTTTTTACTTTAGGATAATTTAAAAAAATAAAATTTGTGTCTCTTGATGCAAGTTTGTTTCTATGTTAGCCTTAACAAACACTTCACATCCCTATACAAAATTATGTGATAGGATGGAATTATTACCATAAAATACATATGCTATCATTTTTTCTCCTTGATAGAAACACTTAATTAAATGTTTATGTTATTATTTTTAATTCATATTCATAAAATTATTTTGGATGAATTTTTGTGACTCATCGTTGATCTAACCATAGGAGTTGGGATATCATCCCATTTTATTTAATATAATCAATATTGTTTATATTAATATATTCTCTAAATTGATATAATTAGGGTTCTTTATAATCTTACCAAGAAAATTCTCTTTACCGCATTAAAATTATTTAAATTTCTTAAATAAATCATATTTGATCCTCACCAAGTAAACATATGCATATATACTATTATTATCAATAAAAGTGATGAAATATAAGAATTTATCCATATATACTTTCTAAAATGGCCAACATATTCCTTTGTGAACTAATTCTATAATTTTTAGACTTATTCACCTTTATTACTTAAAGTTTCCTCAATCTATTAACTTTGTAAATAAGTATAACAATTATCCAAGGCTTTTAACTAAATATTACAAATACCCTTCTTGATATATCTTAGTTACGAAGATTTTTGTTTACATGAACAAGAATTAAAATCCACTTTAGGGTGTTATATGAGTCATATAGTTGGGTATTAATCATTTATTAACATTATATGATTCATTGATTTCAATTTATATATATATAAACCATTATTAAGATGTTTCATTCCATAAACTAAAACTAGTTGTGTATAAACTTGACAAAATAATTTTTTATTAATATTGTGCACATAATAATAGTTATTGTTTCTGATTCATTCATTGGGTCCACAACATCATCCTTCCTCTTGGCGGCGATGTGATGCTTCTCCATTTCCCTATATTCCCACTTTCCAAAGGTGGATGGATTTCATCACTTTCATTGGTGATTTCTGATCCTTGATTGAAATGAGATGATGGGATATCGGTTCCTCCTTCTATTTCCTCCTTGGATATCATTTCCTAGTCTATGTATCTCTTATATAATAAGGAGTGTTTTTGTAACTCATTCTTGATACCATCTCGAGATGGATGCTGGTTAATTACACTACTTCTATCTCGAGAGGGAAGAAACCTTCAGTTTGGGTGAGTAGTCATGTTAGGTATATCTGGGAATGTCTGGACATAAGGTATATTAGGGACTTGAAAAGTATTCCAATTTTGGATGGAATCTCTTGTATGGGTAATCTTAGGCATGGAACCCAAGGCATCTCGTGTTGACCATGAGGTAATTTATTCCATGGGTGTAAGTATTCTGAGGATTTTTATCTCATGAATCCCATGTTTATTGCATGGGTTAGAGATTCTAGATATGGGCACATGTTTAACATCTTACAGGGATAGATCATAAAATCCTATTGAGACAGATCGGGTCATAGTATTAACATCTTGTCGATATGTATTAGAACATCCTATTGAGATCGATTAGGTTACAGACTTAACAAATTTTGGATATTATCATCTTATTGAGATAGATCGAGTGGTTAAGTGTGCCCCTAGGGGGGGAAGGATTTCACACTTAGATTTGATGGTCAGGATTAAACCTCATGGAGGCATCCTACATACCCTTCTTGAGATATAGGGATCAAAACCCACATAGTTCAATGTCATATTTTAAGTTCATGTGAAAGGACTTATCCATGTAATTTAGAATCATGCGATAAAGATGCTCGTGTTGTGGAATGAGTGTCGATGAGGGATAGTGTTGGGATTATGCGTGGACTTTTCCTGATGTAAGAATATCACTCTTGGGGATATGGTGTTGTGATTACACATGGAATATCACCATGGAAAGGGTTTCATAAAACCCAGAGAGGGTAAAATGTGGGACCTATACAAGAAAGCTAAATGTTTCTGGTGTCTCATCCCCTACAAGGGAAGGATGGTTTGGGGCTTATGAATGGAAGCTACCCTGGTGTTTTGGTTTCATCCCTGGTGTTAGGGTTTCATCACATAGAGGTAGGGGATGTGTTATCCCATGATTTTCATACATGGGTAATCCTATGTTCATCATGCTGGGTAAGGCTATAGTTCTACATCATGTTTTGAGGATTTTTTCCATTCATTTTAATGTTGTATGACTGGGATATGGAGTTGGGAAGTTTTATGTCTCGTATCTCATATTTGGATATGGATCTCACCTCTAGGGGGACTGTGTTGGCGTAGGAATAGATTCATCATAAGTAATTCCCACCAAGACAGTTGCTCTGTTTCCCTTGAAGATGTCACCTCTACGTCTTATGTGACCACCAATCATGCGCCTATGGGTGGGACAGGGATTTGGCACTGCCATGGAGGAGTGGGAATCAAAAGGCCCAATGTTATGGTACCTATTCTTAAGATAATTTGTAATTATGGTAACTATGATTAATATCAACAAGTAGAGTAATATATTCACTTGAAGCATAGGTAACATTGGGTATGGGACCATAAATTTATTGTGCACAAATTTTTTTGTGTTTCATGTAAAAGTTGTGCAGTCAAGGGGCTCTAGAATAAGGAAAACACATGGATTCTAAGGGCATAGTTATGAAAAATATTGTGATTTTCACATAGATCAAGGTTTCACTAAGGTAGGTTATCTTTCACAAACCCGACCAGCCTTGGTAGGTGTTACTCAAGGATCACTCAACCATAGGCTAAGTCATGATTGGGCCCATATTAGATCTTTCACACTAGTTATCTACCTTTGATGGTCCATTATCTTTGGTGTTTCACACTGTCATAGAATATATGGGTTTTATTGAACATGATCATTGCTTCACCTCTAAGAGATCCTTCCCCATGGTGGGGGTTGAGGTTCTATTTATAGAAAAAAACTTTGTCTCAGATCACACAACGTCATTGGATGTGGAACTTGGTTGTGCGCTTCTCCATCCTTTTCCATTGGAGCTGGATTATGCAACCTCCATGGTCCAACGTTTTCTTTCTCACACAACTAGATGGTTTCATAATGGGTTGTTCTCAATTATTTACTTTTTTGTGAACCAGTCATGGGTTTATAGGGATCAAACACGCAACATGTGGGGTTGGTTGTCACCCTTCATGTCCAAATTTCTAGTTGCACAAATTTTATTATTTGGTGAAAATACCTTTTTTGTATTCATAGACCATGGGAATTATTTTGACCTTAGGGGAATCCAAAAAACATTGTTTCACCTTTAGCTGGTAAGTCCTTTGGGCATGCAACCACATCTATGTACGCATCCTTTGAATTGTTTTCACAACCTGATCCTTGGCCCCTGAATGTTCTTTCAGGGTGAGTCACATATTTTGTTCTTCCAAAACTATTTATTTCTAGTGGAAGAAAAATTTTATGTGCCAAAAATACCCCCCCCCCTTGGAATTAGAGCTGACAAGGGACCAAAATTTCAAGTTCCAAGGGAAACCCCAAAGAGAGTGGTTGACTTTTGTGTGTTTACACAACTCTCACGTCAGGCAACACCACTCTATTTTTCACTTTTCGCAAGACATTGGGCATATTATATACATCGGGATAGGGGGGCCTTGTATATTACTTTGAATTCCTCACAAAATAATCCTTCTCTCATGCATGGAACTCATCCTTTGTGAAAAATACTAAGGCTTGTCCATGATTTTCCCGTAACTCTTCATTTCTCTAAACTAATTCTGTTCTCCAACAAAACTTTTACACGCACCTATCAAAAGATACACAATGTGGGACTTATTTATAATCAAATCCTACATTTTCATGAAACATCCTCATAACCTATATATTTTCATGAAACGTATAGCCAAGAAAACCAAGCTGAGATCGATACTATTGCTACTTCTTGGAGGGATGAGATGGTGGGGATCCCAGAAATTACATGGACCAGGAGGGCTACTTCTGAAAACTATATTCTCTTGGGATTGATGACTAGAGACCATAGAAATTATCTACTAAGTAACCATCTGTCATTGTAATACTTTGGGTAGATGGAAGAGGTGGTTATCCCCGCCATTAAAGTAAACATGTTGCGTTTATGGTTCAGTCATCATGACAAGATCTCCTATTAGAATATCACAATTCCAGGTCACCCTAATCGAGATCATGATGAAACTATCATCTATATGTTGAGTGGACATACAAGGATGGTCACTAGGGAGAAACTTGAGAATGAGGAGTTCTCGAATAACTATGTTATCATCTTTCAGAGCAGCATTCAAGATAATGGTAAGGCTTGGTAAAAACTAGGATGGGGGAAAAATTACCGATAAGTGGGTCTAGGCATACTGGGTATGCTCCACCTGTTAGGATTTAAAAGATTAACTACACCATATCATATTATATGAATATTTTTGGACATTCTAGTTCCATGAGTACTGTCAACATGAACTATTTCTAGAGCTCCTCAACCATTAGTCCCCAAACAACAACACCTTACCCTCCATTAAGAGGACGTGAGTATTAGCCTTTGGGACTTTCATTGAATTTATAGAATCTCATTAATGTGATTTTATTATGATGGGTTCCTCCCAGCACCAAATTCTTGGAAAGATATGTAGAATACCCCTCTCGTGGAACAAAAACATTTGGAGGCACTGAATAATTTCCCCCATTTCACTGGGACATCTCATTCAACACATGGTTGGGGTGTTCTTGAATAAGGATATGACCTTTAAAGTATCAGGGAAACCAAAATAGTGTCTATAGGTTTATTAAAGGAGGGAGGTGGGATTATACTAGATGTTTTTGGAGGGGGGATAGTACGAGCAGTGGGGTTGTTTCATGGTAGAGGGATGCCAGATGATAGTCTGCTACATCACATTCTTGGCCACCTTCCCCAGTGGCTATTTATTACCTCTCAAAGATGAATTCTTTGTCCTGAGCCTAGGGATTCTTGATATTGAGGTGATAATAGCATTCATAAGCCGGCTAAATTTAGGGGTACTAGTGTTGTCCTGGATTAACAGTTAGTTGGGCCATGTGGTGACGGGGAGTATGCCTAGAAGAATCTTTGGTATATTCTAATTCTTATATAGATGGGTCACAACACACTACAGAGGCTACAAATTTCTGAATGTAATCACTCTTCCAAATGTTGGTATGTATTCTTCACTGCTTAAATTTTTTGGGGTTCGGATAGTGGCACTCAATGGAGTCAGGGTCATGGTTGGAATTAGAAACTTCATAAACTTCAAATTCCACTCATTTTTTATATCATTTTTTGAGATGTTGGACAACATGGAGAGGATTCTAGAGTATAAGGAGAACATGCATACCTCCTAAGGTGGAGTATTTGTGGCCATGATAGAAGGAAACACCTATTACAAGTCATATACTCCGTCTCATATTTCTCTCCAGTTCAGATACATCCAACAATTGATGAAGAGAGTCTACGTGGGTGTCTTTAAGGAAATTAATCCATATATACTTCATCATCTATGATAGATATTCATGGTATAAGGCATGGGGGAGGTCATCATGCTACAACTGACCAATTTCAATGTCAGCCTCTCATAAATATACACTGGAAATTGGGTAGCGATATAATAGGAAGTAATCCCATTTCATTGTGAGAGGGTTAATGTGTCAATAACAAAGGTGAAAGAGCATCATGGTGGAAGTTGGTTTACTCTTATATGGGTTGGAAAACCATCAGGGGCTTTACCTATGGTTTCATTGGGGGTACTGTAAGGCATAGTTCCACCCCCTCCTCCTAGAGGCGATGACCTCCCTCAGAAGCGGTGATGGGAGAAGGTAGAGGGATCTCGATCTGGGATAAGCAGATCTAGGGAGGCCCCCAGAAAGAATCCTTGGTACCTATTGGATTTGACTACTGATTCTTCCTTCCCCTCACTCTGGGGGGCTTGGGGGATGTTTAGGATGACCCTGATAGTGAAGCAACTATGGAGGAAATTGACCTGCTAAGGGATTGATCTTTTAGAGGTGGGGATCACTAGGATCACTTCCAAGGTGCACTTTCATGTGATTTTTACATATCTGGAGTCCATGGATTCCTTCTCATGCCAATGGGGGACACCCAATATTCCTTCTATCCCTTCCCCCATCTTTTGTTCAAAGGATATATCTAGGATTTTCCTTTTGCAATATCAAGATAGGTATGAATAGGGGGTCCCTATCAGAGGGTATGAGGGTGCTCCATCGGGTACTAGTGAGCATGACTCCAAATTTCTACCCTAGTATTCTGCAATAGTAGGTCCTTCTGAGGGAATTAGAGTGGCGGTATCAAAATCTCTAGTCCTTCCTGTCATATATGGGGGGCCACGCTCTAGCATCCCAATGAATACATATGTTTCCGATGAGGAAACCCACCTAGGGTGAATAATCATTGAGATTAATATGCCTTTGGGAAATATTTAATCTCAATCATCCTAGATTTATTTTCAAACATTCATGGATCTCTTATGTTTAATTCATAAACATGTTTTTTCTGTTCTCATGCAGTTCCCACCCAACTATTGTTAGGGGGTCCGGTACCAGCCATTGAAGTGCTGACTGGTGTTGAGGGGTATCCTATTTTGGAACTTCATATCAAGGTTTTGGGACCATTCTCTTCCCAAATTCTCACCCTCTATAAGTATTTCACCCTTACATGATCTATGTTTACCTAACATGTCACCATTTATCAAACTGATAAACATTGTTTTGTTTCAATCAGTGCTCGAGAGGGTGTTCTCACAACAAGAATTTATGACTAGGGGATCTGGGGAACCTCCATAAATCATCATTCTAACTCTTGGGGAATTAGCCATCCAAGATGCCCAATCCATGAGGTGATTCCATTGGAGGGTTAAAGCTCAAGGCTGCCAAAGGTGGTGTTTCTGATGAAGGGTCAGATAAAGATAGTTTTCCTATATAAATAGATCCTAACCCAACTAAGAGGATCCTAGAGAAGGACCCTTCATTTTTTTCCATAATTCCTTCCAAAAATATGATCCCATGACACTTAAGGATCTGGAATAATTTGAGTCTAATATTACTAAAGATAACTGCATCATCTAGAGATGTTCTTGGAGGAGAATATGACACTTCATCACACACACATTCTGAATCCATACCTGGTGATCTAGATGGTGTCTATTTTCCATCGGCTACTCAAACTAGGCATTTTATGGGTGGATTCTCACACTCCATATGCTGGTTTTTTATTTCTTTTCTGATTGGGTGCTTGTATAAATTCAACAATTTTACACCGCCTATCACAAAGAGAAATATGATGGTACCGAGAATATCCAGGAGGCCAATCAAAAAATTAAACATCTATAGGAGTATGTAAAAGAGAATATGACCTTAATAAATTCCCAAGAAGATATCATTAGTCAATTGAAGGCTTATATGGTAGTGTTTGAGGATCTAGTACAAGAGGTAGTATCTTAGATAGTTGAGCACCAAGCTGAGTAGGACCAAGTGTGGATATAGGATGGTGATCTTCACCTGGAATTGAAGAGGAGTGGGAAGATATTGTTAGGATACAACAAGTCCTCAAGTCCACACACTAGGGGATATATGTTATGGATCACTCAACCTTTGGGGAAGAGCCTTAGAGGAATTGTTTTATAAAAGAGAAGCTTCATCATCTAGATGACCCTCATGGACTCAAGTTGATTTGTTTTAAAATTTTCATAGGCATGGACATGTTTCTTTTTAAAACTTAATTTCCTCACTTAAATCACACTAATGAGACAACAAATTACCAATATCTAATCCCACATGAGTTATAATTATTGTGAGAAATAAGGAAAGACCATGTGATTTCTCATTCATATGAGAGTTTCAAGAAATGGATGAACACTCGGGGTCTGAATTTATTGGTTAACCACTGGGAGTTTCCTGGACAAGAAGGGATATGATTAGAGTATGGGGGCCTCTGAATAGACAACTTTATTTTCTAATGTGCACTTGTTCATGAATGGGGTAATGCTAGGTACATTGAATTATACCTGAAAAAAAAAGAGTGTAGAGTGTGAATCGAGACACCCGGGATTTGGAACACAAAGGGGTAAAATTATGGTGGAGAATAATAATTGACCATGTTCAAAACATAGTATCCATTATTGTTTTTTTTAAGGAGGGGAAAAAAATTAGGTTCGAACACTGAACATGTTTGAAACATAGGGACCTATCTCAAAATTTCATCATAAGGCTTTCAAGGTGTTCCTAGGATGGTAGATGATCTAGTATGGAATGGGACCATTCCATCAAGGGGGTCAATTTGGATGTATAGGATGAGGAGGATCTAAATTAAGGGATATGAGAAGTGTGGAGATAAGGTGATGGAATGTTTGAACATAGTTGAACACTCTCAGAATTACACCATTGTGGATTTGAGCACACTGAGTAGGCGTATCAGTCTAAACAAAGGTTTAAATCATCTTCCAAGGGTAGCTTCACCTTGGATTCTGAGCAATGGTCTAAGAACATGGATGGCATGGTAAGTTACTGCCACCAGAGGGAAGGACTTCCAGAGAAAGTTCTTAATATGCTCAAAAGCTTAATATCATGAAATAAAGATGATGGACATGTTTTTTAACATTTTACAAAGAGGATAGTGTATCACACAGTCTAACATCATGTGATTGGGGGTGTCAAGTCATATGGATTAACATTTTGTGACCAGGACATTGGGATCTTAGTTTAAGGTTGTAGAGATCGGACCATGGGGTTGTGTTCCTAAACGGGGATATGTGTGGAATAGGGAAGGGGTAACTCAATCTGAATGAGGATCCTAAGAGGCCCTGCCACATAGAATATCTCAGAGACATCCCATGCATAGTTTAAGGTCATAATTCTTGGACTTGGGATCTTAGTTTAAGGTTGCAAAGTTTGGACTGATTGAAAATATTTTAAGGTCATAATTATTGGAACAAGTGATTCTTGGAGCATAGGGTTATCATCCCAAAGGGACATGTGAACCATGATAGATTTGAAACCCTGATGTGAATTAATGGGTTAAAAAGGCTCAGCATCATGTAACAAATTCTCGGAATGACTTGTAAACAATTTAGAGTCATGATGCTTGGACTTGGGATCCTATTTTAAGGTCTTGGATTTCGGACCAGGGGTGAACTAAAGTGTTTTAAGTGGCATGAAAGAGTAGTAACCCAGTATGAAAGGAGGGACAAGGGAGTCCCTACTCCATGAAAAACACAAGGGGTACTTTTCAAACAGTTTAATTTCATGATGTTTGGACCTAGGGTTGGTAATCCCAAAAGGTAATATATAGTGCAGAGGAGAAACTAACTAACATGTGGTGAGTTCCAAGGAGGTCCTAGTTAATACAAAACATTCCTATGATAACTGAAAAAAAGTTTAAATTAATGAATCTTGGAATCAATCTATTAGTTTAAGGTCATAGATATTGTACCATGGGGCACTCATGTGTCTCAACCTTTATAAAAGAGAACATCCCTCTAACTCATAATCTCTCATGATCCGTTATTAGTGTGAGAAACAAGGAGTGGTATAGGGTTCCTGTTTTTTGTAGGGGGGAGCACAATGAGGGTTGAAAGTGACTAAAAAATCCTACTAGGAGGATCATGATTTTCAAGACCTTGATAATGAAAAATGGACTGACCAACTAGCAGGGAACAATTGTTGACCATGTTCAAAACATAGGTTTTATGCCCACATTGGTTTGGGATGGGGTGAAAAAATGATAGAACAATTATTGAATGAGTTAAAAACATAGTAACCTCTATGTTTCAATAAATATCCTTAAATGAATGAGCCAAGGAAGATAGATGATCTAGTATTTCATGGGACCATTAATGTTATAGAGTCCATTCAAACTTAGAGGAGGATGATTATCCAAATCAGAGAGAGCATGAAGCACATAAGTGGAAATGGGGAATGTTATAGAGGGAACATTAAGTGCCCAAGTAACTATTCAAAAAAGGTAATGAACATTCTAGATGAACATATCAGTAGGAAAGAACCAATCTTAAATTAGAGGGAAAAGACTTTGAGATAAGATGCTGTTAGGTCTCAGCCTAGGATGAAATATTTGGACGTCACTGTCTATCCCATGAGAAAGGGAATCAAGACACACATAGTTCTTGAGCATGGTGAGGTAGGAGACTAACACCAAAGGGGTGATACCCTATATGGTGAGGATATCAAACCATTTCATATTATGATACATCCTGGTTTTATTTGGGGTAATGTTTTTGGGCATCCCATAATTGTCATGTGGGGTATCTTGGTTCCATACGGGTAAAAGTTTTTGGGTTATCATGTACTCCGTCTATGGGAATCCATGATATATGTGGGTAAGTACATATTTTAACTTTGTATAATGAGGATGTTGGTGGGGCTTACACATCAAGCTTTCCATTATTCCCTTCCTGTGTCATGTTATGAGGTAATCTTGTCCTTATCATGGGTTAAGAAATATGAATGGTTCATATACCTAAAGGGAAGAACCCTGGGGGTATTTTAAGGAAATAAAATTGTGGGTAATGGGTGGTTTCAATGTAATTTTATGGCTAGGATCGGATATAGGAGGTCTAGGAATCACTACATATTCCATGTAAATGGGAATCAATCAAAACATAGTTCTAGAAATATATGGGGGCATATTATTGTTGAAACAGCATGGATGAATCAAATGATGTGAATGAGGGGCCAAGAAGGTTTTATTCACATAGTTTAAGGTCATAATACTTCGACCATGGATCCTATTTTAAGGTAATATATCTTCCAACATTGGAAATATGTTCAAGGATGTTCATGTGGCATCAAAAAGCTAAACTTCGTGTGAAAGGATCCAAGAAGGTTATGCACCACATGAAGTGATCCTGAAGTTGGTTGCACATAGTTTAAGGTCATAAGGGTGGAAAATAGTTTAAATTCATAGTACTTAGACAATTCAAAAATAGTTTAAATTTGTAATGCTTAGAACTGGGGAATGTCTATTTTGATAGTATTTTCATGGAATGAAAGAGGTAGAACCAAGTGTGAAAGGATGTAATATGGTCCCATGTACCACATAAATACCTTAGAAAAAACGGCACGTAGTTTAAGGTAGTAATGCTTACACTGAGGTGAATGTGGAAAACAATTTAATGTTGTGATGCTTGAACTGGGAAGTTTGTTGTCTCAAAGGCATATGTGTGGCATGAAAGTGGTAAAACTTGATATTAAAGGGGGGGAATGCAGGCTTGTGTACCACATAAATACCTTGGGATAAAATTAACATAGTTTAAGGTCATAATTATTGGACAGAAAATGGGGGAAAGGGGTTGAAGGGTTGATACATTTGTGGTTGGGAATAAACACAGGAGGTCTAGGAATCACTATATATCTCATGGGAAAGGGAATCAAGACACATGTAGTTCTAGAAGGTGTAATGGTAGGATACCAATGCTAGAAGTGGAGGGAAATCCTCTCTGATGAGGTAATTTTGGTGTCCCATGGATGTTGTGGTAAATCCCATGCTTAAGACATTGGGGTAAGGCTATAGTTTATCATCATGTGCAGAGGACATTTGTTCTGGTTTATCTCACATCCTATAAGGCATCCCAATTTCAAGTGGGGTAAGGTTTTTAATCCTCTCATACTTATGATATGAGGCGTCCCTATTTTATATAGGGTAAGATTGTTGTTTAACATTATGCATTAGAGACATTCACCTTTTAGGTCATCTCACACTTGTTATATGAGGCATCCCGTGATCATTTCAAGGGGTAAGTCTACAGTTTGACATCATTCACCGAGGATGTCCATTTGTGACCATCTAATATCCATCATATGAGGCATCCAAGTTTTATATAGTTTAATGTTATTTTATCATCCTATAATTAACATATAGGTCATCCTATGTTTTTTACATAGGTTAAGGCTATAGTTTAATGTCATGTGTTGAGGAAGTTGGGCTTTAGAGTTTAAATTCATAAAAATTAGGCTATGGTTTTTCTGGTTTAAATCCATAGATCTCAAGCCGTAGGGCTTTCAAATAGTTTAAGCTAGTAATTCTTAGACCCTAACTCCTAGTTTATGGTCATAGAGTTCGGACTAGGGTTACTGTAGTTTAAGGTCTCATATCCTTGACCAATTTTAAATAGTTTAGGGTCATACTACCAGGATCATAGGGCTTCTTAAGTGAAGTGAATCTTGATAAACTTGGCATTGGTGGGAGGTGTGATACTCACTCTTTCCATGTTGATAAAAGATTATAATACATTATAATAGACATTATGGATGATTTAAGGTCATTAACACTTGGGATTTAGCTTCATTGTCTTTCTCTCAGGTATCATTGTCATTCCGAAAGATAGTTCCTTGTCACCCTTGAAGAAGGAGCGAAGGTGATCTTTCTTGTTTAACGCTCTCACAAACCTATTATGGTTCCTCTATAGGTTGTTCAAGACTTGAAAATTGTTATCCTCGAAGGATTACAACATATCTAGATAGATGTATTCCATTTTTTAATGTATTATACTCATAGATAGTTGTTCAGACTGACAAAAACTAAACCTCAATGGGCAGTTTTACCTTGGTTCCATATAATAGGGAGTATGGGGTTAACTGGGTGGAATAATAATTCATCATCTGATAATCCCATAGGGGTTTGGGGAGTTTTTCAGGAAATCAATTTTTTTCTAGCCCACTATTTTCCACAATATGTTAGGGGGTTTTTTTGAATTCCTTGATATATCTATTTTGCTTCGCAAGGTAGAAAGAAGTATTGTTGGACTAGATGTTGTACTTGGAATATAATTTATTCAAAATGGTATCCTAGATGTTGGTGTCATTTTATATGAGAATATCATGCGGAACTCTAAATATATGGATGGTGTGGTAGATCACGAACTCGATCATGGACCAGGTTTTGACTTCTTAAAGGGGAACCTCTTCTTCCCCTTTGGAAAATAAGTCAGTTTCAGTCAAGATGAACTTGTACTATCAAGATTTATCCATAGGGTATATCCACATGATGTTAAGTCCCCATACTGAAAAGGGGAAATAATTCTTAGTGAGGTAGATATGCTTTGTTGGTTGATGTAAAAAAATTTCAAGGATTTAACATGTGTGACAAATCCTGACAAACTCAATACTATCGTGGAGCATGGTGGACTAGAAGTAACTCAACCTCTGAATCTGATGGTAGAGCTTCAATCCTTCTTGATGGTTTCCATAGGATCTAGAATGGACCTATTGTATAACCTATAGTATCTCATCCCCTTGGGTGCAATGAAGGATAATTCCATTGAATCCATATCTACATAGGGTTTTCTCTAGGTTAGGACCACTCTAGAGGGTAAACTAGGATACACGCTGATGTATTCACTCATGCTTGGCTTGATCTAGTGGAATAATTCCAAAAAAGATATAATAAAATGGTATTTATCCAATCGGGAATTTATTCAGTTGTATAGGGACTTGGGGTCCCTGGCATAGAAGTATCAGTATCCAGTTGGTTGACCTGCTGGTTACCTTCATCTAAAGTGGCAGGGGTAATGAACCTCTGATGTTCCACATAAATGACCATATCATTATGTTCAAGATTTGTGAGGGACACATCCAGGCTTTCTAAGGCATCATCTAGACCATATAGAAACTAGGGAATGTGAGTCACCTCCATTTGGGAATGGAACTATTCCATTAGTTGATGGGTATGTTCCATCAGGGGTGCAAGATATTTCATTCTGGTGATGTAGTCACCAATGATCTGTTTGATGAAAAACTCAGAGACTCACTTCACATGTATACTAGGGACATCAATCTCAAGGTCCAAATCAAGACCAGTAATGAGAGCCTAATACTTTGCCTCATTCTTAGTGAATCATACTGATAGTAGGAAAGAGTACGGAATAATGGATTGTGCCAAAGTGGTGAAGAGTATTCTCAAGCCTACTATATTAAGATTTGGGTTGTTGGGAATTCTACTTGTTGGTCTTTAGGAGGCACCATTTAAATGAATCTACCATCATGGAATATCATGATCCAATGAAATAAGTTATTTTTCTAGGAAATCAACACCCATGGGTAGTTTATTGGGGTTCGGATGTGCATCCAAGAAATATGTCAATGTATGGCCTTTCACGGCCTTCTGTAGGAAAAATATGATGTCAAATAGTTAGAAAATCACTACCCATCATGCCAATTTTCTAGTCATCATGGTGAGATTTAGGATATAATTCAGTGGGTCTACTCGGGACACTAGTTTTATCTCATGATTCTATAAATAATGCCACAATTTCTTCATTGCCAAAACCATCATGAGGCATCTATTCTTGATTGGTGAATATTTGGTCACCATGTCAGGGAGTGTATGAATGATATAGTATATGCTATTTTCCCTTCCCGCATAGTTCTTCCGGTATAGAATAGTGCCAAGGGACCATTTCAATAAGATCACATAGAGGATAAAAGCCTTTCTTGATATGGATGGAATAAGCACTGTATGTTGTAACAGTTACTTCTTGATCTCGTCAAATGTGGATTGGAACTCCTCATCCCGCTATTAAATGGTTACTTCCCCCACGATCCTTAATAAGGGATTACACTTTCTATCCATATTTGTGATAAATCGGTGTATGTAGGCTAAGAGGCCTTAGAGACCCTTCAATTCCCAAAGATTACTCATGGGAGGCATTTGGATGATGGCCTCGATCTTCTTCAGGTTGATCTTGATGCCTTTGTATCTTACGAGGAAGATAAGAAACATACCAATGGTAACCCCAAATGAAAACTTCAAGGGGTTTATCTTTGAGTTCTTGGAATAGAATAAGCTAATCACTTTCTCAAGATCCTTGATATGATCCTGAAGCTATCAGGATTTGACCATTGAATCATCTACACAGCATTCCACCAATGTCCCAAGAATCATTTTAAATATGTGGTTCATGGTCCTTTGTTAAATGGATCCAACATTTTTTAAGACAAAGGGTATTAACTAATATAAGAAAGTCCCTTGAGGTTCCCTGAAGTTAGTGTACTTTTCATCCTTAGGGGACATCTGGATATGGTCATATCTGGTGTATCCTTCCATGAAGTAGAGGGCTTGGAACCTTGTTGTAGCATTGATCAACAAATATATCACTTTAAGGGGAAAATAATACATTGTAAAATGGGGTTTGAGGTATTATAATTCAATATATACTCTAATATTCTCATTCTTATTTCTGTCTGGGATGATTTTATATATCCATATGGGGTACTAGACTTCCCTAATGAATTTTTCTTTAATAAGATTTTTATCTTTGACCATTACCATAACACCATGAGAGGGGTTAATATTTCTCGTAGGTTTCTTGGACCCATAATTACTCCTTGGGAGGACAAGGAAATGAACAGATACTTGAGGCTAAAGCTCTAGAATCTCATCATATCTCCAAGAAAATACATCACAATGTTATTTTATGAAGGACACATACTGATGTTTCTCTTATGAATACATGGTTACACTGATTAGTGTCGACCTTAAATATTCCTCAATTACAAGGTTCACCTAGATTAAACCATAAACATTTTTAGAGAAACCCTATTCAAATGTAGGAGGGGAATCTTCTAAATCCTCTATTTTATCTAAGATAGGGTAAATAGTGGGAGTAGGTACTTCTTCTATGGAGAATGTGACGACAAAAGTTTTCAATCCAATTCCATATGGCCTCTCACTACGAGGTCCATTCTTGATTTATGATAAATGAGATGAGTTTACTTTTTCTAATCCATACCCACTCTGATGAACATGAAAGAATTTCAAATTTTGGTTTAAAGATGATAGAATTTTTGATACTTCACTAGAGTAAGGGCTTTTGGTACTAGCCAAGACTATCCAGCGTAGGATTAAAAAGTAATATATAGGTGCCCCTTTTTCTTAGAGATAATAAAGAAACATCCCAGGTCCAATTTTGTGGGATATAACTGATTAATTGAGAGAGAAAAATAGCCATTCATGTCTTCCCATGGACTGACTATAGTGGTAGAGAGATCATTCGGATCATTGATGTGATCAACCTCATCATCCTAAATTTGATTCCCTTATCTATTGTAGTATTCAACATCAAGATAGTTGGATTAATATGAGTTAAAGGGTGATACATCATCCAGAAGTACCTCTAATAGACCATTGAGGGAGTACTTGAGGCATTGATGATACGAAGATGGGACAGCAACATGTAAATGAATCCAAGGCCTTCCTAGAATCATGTTGTAAGAGGTATCCTATGAGAATACCATGAATTTGGGTATTGATATTAAGCCACTAAAGTAGGTATTCATCTAAACCTTTACTTGTTATTTATACTTTCTCTTATCATAACCCTGAATAATTCGGTTTGATGGAGTTAGATCTTCTTCTGTCAACCCCATTTTGTGGAGCGTTCGGGTCAGAAATGAGGTTGTTCCCAGATCCAGTATCCATGAGGTAATGGTATATATCCATGCCAATAAAATGGATTGTGATTTATAGTTTTCATATGTGTAACACCCCGAGCTTCCACGATACGCTTCTCATTCAATAATGCAATAGCTTGCATTGTACGCAAATTCGAGTCCTAACACACCACAACTAATCAAAGTAGCCGTTATGAATATTAGTAACCACTTTTTAAATTTATAGAAATTTTATATTTCAAAATGGACTTCATTTTTGTATTCATAATATTGAAATTATCCTATGTTGAATTTTTTGTAATTTTCTGAGAACATCCAGATTTTTATGAATAGTGAGAAATACTTAAAACAACTTTTTTAATAAAAATAATTTATAGTGATAAGTTATAATATTGAGTGGTTTTAAAGTATAATTAGAATATATTTTTACCATTTTATCCAATTGTGTTCATTAGAATTAATTTCACTTTGAAATTGGACATAAACAATTCTCAATCTTTTGATATAAATTGTTTCTTAAAAACACGCTATTTGTTGTGACAGTGGGAATTAATTATAAAATTAATTAATACAATGTATATGTTTGTAATTTCATAAAATATACATCATTTTTGAATTTGGAATATCAATTATAGCTTAGGGTGAAATTTTGGCATTGTTCTGAAAAACTTCGATTTTTGATGAATAGTGAAACCACTAAGTGGTAGTTATATAACTGATTTTTCGTTTAAATGAAATATTACCACTTCTGTGATTTTATTTTCAAAAATCCGACATACATGGTTGTCATTAATAAGTAAAATGTGGTTCAATTAGATTAAAATAATTTTTGGTGAATAGTAACTTTTAAGTTCTTAATCGCGATTAGAGGTAATTAGTGTAGTTTAAGGTAAAAATAATGTTTTAATAATATGAGATGAGCTTGACACATGTCCTACCCTCATTGGATGTGCCATGGCCGACCAAGAAAATCCATGGGTCAACTTGGGGACCCCATGGAGCCACTTTAGTTAGAAAATGACATAAATACCTTTTATTTAATGTTAAAGTAAAAAATGACACAAACATGAAATGTTTTACTAAAACAATATTTACATGGGGTTATACAAGTCATATTTTTTACTATAAATAGTAATTGGAAATCTAAAACTATTTCCTACATCATATTATTTTTTTTATAATTTTTAGACATTAAATAAATTAAATTATTTATGACATCATTATGATGCAGCGATGACCTCATTATTTAACGATTTTAATAAAATGAAAATATAATGTACAATCCAAGGCTTACACTTGTCAAAAACCTATTGGATGAGTAGATTTAGAACCCTTATCACCTTACCCTCTAATTATATAAGTGTGGGACCTCTAAAATCTGAAACTCATTTTATAATAAAGTGACTTTTCTTTACTTTCCAAGAGTGCCCCTCCTCTCCACTTATAAAAGGCCCCCACCTCTACCACCTTACTCACACTTTAAAGCCATTTGGCTCGGCCAACCTCTGCCCAAATACTCTCCCAACTTTCCCCTCTTACTCCTAGAATTCTCTCTTTGGGCAGAACTCTTCCCAAGGAAGCCTTTGGCTCAAATCAAAAAGAGTTACCCAATTTTGAGGTAATGTCTTCTCTAATGTTGTTTTGTTTTATTTTTCTTCTACAACCCCCTAAACTCTTTTTATTCATTTCTTTTGTAACAACACCAGTATCCTCAATATACTAGGATGTTTTTATAAGAAGGATTCGAGCTACACTTACACACAGCTACATCTAATGGTTAAAGAACATACGGTTTCTGTGGATGGTGAATTTCTGCCTCACGAAACGATGATTGTTCAACACTCATATAACACCTTAAAAGGAGGCCATTAAGATGTCAATATATTTATATAGGATATATAATATGTTTATGTTTTACTTATTCTTCTGTATTTCTCATTTATGGCATACTTTATTGTTTCCATTATGGGTAAACGCGATATTTTCATTTTAGGAAATTCGGACTACCGCCCCCTCAAAGTGATTTGAATCGTTAATACCATATGTGGGATGTATAAAGGATGGAGTAAATGATATTATATATGATTTTATACTGGAATTATAATATACCTTTATATCATTATGATTTCATTAAATACGAAATAGAAATGAAAGTAGCGTTCATGCGTACGTACGGCTTACCGTCTCCATGAACGGTGCATTTCATTTCTTACCTCTAAACGTTATGGAATATTATAAATGCATGTATATACTGGATATATATTATATATATGATATCTACATCATGAACATAATTCTGGATATAATGGATATATCACCACATGAACAACTTGTAATTATAAGAATTTTATCTCTGACTCAAGTACCAAAGATCGACTAAACGACCGTTATTAACTTAAATAATTACATAATGTTCATAACATGGTAATAAGTGATATAAAAGGAATAATGAACATGAAAAAGGTTCTTAAGTAAATATAAATTAACTCTAGTTTATTATTCAGGAGGTTAAAGAACGGTCGAGTCAGGACAAGATGCAAGGTAAGGGAATTTCTTAACCCAACTTCCATTCTTTGGGTTAATCTCCTACTTTCAAATTATGTCATGATATTATTATGTCCTATTTTGTATTTTTTACGTTCTATATGTGTATCTATAGTGAATACACATAATAGATCTATTTTATTTTAAAAATGATCTTTTTAAGGACTTCTTCTCAATCTCCTTTCATTGAGTCATATTTGGTTTTATACACAATTTTCTTTTATACGGTGTATAAACCCCTTTGACTTTTACGTTTATTCAAAGGAATCTTTTTTATACAAAGAGTTTTACTAAATAACAAAAAGGGAATGTTTTTCTTTCCGTACATATGCGGCGATAATGACTTCTCCGCCGCTGTGACCATTATTTGAGTTTCGGCTTCCTTTACAAGCCATATCTTTTTTAAAAAGAAAAATAAATACCATGTTTTACCTTTCTTTTATTTTGGTATTGAAAATGGTTTTGAATGTGTTTTTATTATATCAATGTTTTGTATTGAAATCTTGTGATTGAAATGTGGAAATTTTATGTTTCCTTTATGCATGTTTTATGTGATACGATTATGTTATGGTTTATGATATGTTTAAACCCATTCATATGAGGAATGCATTGGACTTAGTAAGTGACGGGGGGGGCCCGCTATAGCTCTTCGATGCATCGGCAGGTCTCATGAGACAAACTAGTGTCTTGGCACGAGGCCTTGACAAAATATTATTTGTGGTCTTGGCATGAGGCCTTGGCTACGTGGTTATGATAGTTTGGCATTATGCATTCCATCATTATGAAAGTGGTTATTGATATTGCATGTGATTATTCGACCAGTAGAATATCCATGTGAAGAAGTGAATGGAATTATCTCATTTTACTTTTTCCATATTATGTTGAAGTTCATGTTTAAAAGGCTTTTGTTTTAGTTATACATTGCCTTAAGTGTTTATGTTTATTGATGAAATCTTCTGCTATATTGTTATCCTTACTGAGCATCTGAGCTCACCCCTTTCAATGTTTTAATATTTTCCAGGATGTGAAAAAGTATTTTAGGAATGACTTGCAGGGATAGTTAGAAGAGGATATGAGTGTGGACTATGAAGACTTTGTTATTGTAGCTTTTCACCTTTTGATGTAATGTAACATTTATGAATGTATCTAGTGTTTCCAAGGTTACTAAACTAATCGGTCTTTCGAGACTTGATCTTTTGTGATCATTCCAATGTTACGAAGTAATGCACCGACTCTGGGTAGCTGGGGTTGGGGCATTACAATATGTTCCCCAACATGATGAATCCCTCATATTCCCTAGAAAATGATATGATTGCTTTAAATTCCTCTTTCTAGGCATCCTCTACATAGTAGGCATCTTCAATAGGTACTTTAGATTCAAACTAGAGTTTGATTTTTAAATCTTCAATAAGGGATTCAAGCATTTCCTTTAATAATCAGAGTTCCTTTAGGATTAAAATCTTCTTGATCATGTTGGGGAGGTTCTTTATCACATTAAATTTATATTCTAGGGGAATACCCCTACCTATGGGGGTAATTCCTTAGTAAGGGGAACAACGGATGTTGTTGGATAAACCAATAGAGCCTAGATAGTACTAGAAATATTCTAGTAGTTACTAGATAGCCTTATTTGAATAATTAATCACTAATTTTCAGTTGTATGAGGTCAAAACCTGACTGAACATGGCTAATCACATAGTGGTATCAGCTAAACTACATAGTCAACTATCATTGTTGGTTACAAAGGAATATATGAAAGAGTGGACAAGGAGGACAATGTAATCTGAGCTCTAAGAAAACCTACATCCTGGTCTCAGTATAGTGAATGTCCCGTTTTGATGTATTTTCTTGAGAATTCTGATAGCTCTCATATCCTCATCCTTTCCTTTGATGACATTAGTCAGAGGAATATGATTTTTTTACATGGTATTCCTCATTATCGGTCATTATGAAGTGGTCTACCAGTTCGATGACATTCCCAGAGGTTTACTCCTACTCAGCCTCTATGGAATAGTCTAGGGTTGGTAAGACCCTAGGTGTATCTCCTAACTCAGGAGTCATGAAGTCACCAAGGCTGAGATATGGCTTTAGCACTAGTAGGAGACTTTGATTTTCCTTATGTCATCAGTGCATGTTCTTACGAGACATGTAAGGATGTGACTCGGATGAGGAGGTAGAGATCAAAGGAGGTGCGGAAACCACAAGAGGTTCTATCTTTCCCAGGTAGGCATGTATGATTCCATTAGTGTGAGAAACTACCTTGTGAGCCAATCAATCATTATACTTCTGTATACCATGGTTGGGAGACTATTTCCACTCACTAGAGCTTTCACTATAATTATCAAGGTTAGAGGACGCATACATCACCTAGACTAGAATGTCTCCCGACTTGACTAATCCACAACCCACTTGGTCTTAGAGATAATATTTGAACACAAATCATTTTTTAATGGTGTTTTCAAGGAACCTATGGTACAGGTATTAGTTAGCGCAGCCAGTGGTTCTATCCTCCTGGGGTCTCTTGCACTCTAGAAATTTAATAATTACCTTCTCTAGGGTGAAATTGAAGTACCTCAGGACCAATAAAACCCGGAAAGAGTATATCTTATTTCTTATGTTTGGAAAAAGTGCCCTAGTATTCTGGCCTTGATGTGGGGATAGAGCCGCATTCTCTTATTGATGAGGTTGCACATGGTGAGGTTGTTCTGGGTGAGGCTATGTTGGGTGAGGCTACACTTGATAGGTCTATACTCGGTGAGGCTCATCTAGAAAAGGGGATAGTAGGTGTAATATCTTGGGGACCTCTACATGTACAGCAGCAGTAGCCTCTACTTTCACTAGCCTTATTATGGGAGCCAGAAGGGGAAATGGGCATGACTATTGTCTAGTCTTCTATAAGGATTCTTCCAGATGATGATCCCTTTCAGTGAACTCCTAAACTAAACTATATTAGTTAAAAGAGATTATGGTAGGTAATATCTCATTCATGACATTATTTACACACATATTGATCATATGTTCTTATGAAATCAACATGTTGAGTGAATACATGAGGCCTTTCCACCAGTTTACAAAGTCAACAACCCACTCATAAGGCCTTTTTTTAATTTGAAGTGGTTGATGATACATGTCTTATGTGTGGTGGAGCTGAACTAGTAGAGAAATTTTCCTTGAAAATACTCCTAACCAGCAATGGACACTATAGGTAGCTAACTATACAAGAAAAATATAGACCTACTAGAGTTTAAACGAAGCATCAGAGCTTGAAAGACTCTTGCTATTATGGAGTCCCTAACATAGGACCACACCTTGAAGAAAAGTGGTACAAGTGATATAGTAGGTCACCCATCCCATTGAATGGGGTTAGGTTGGGATTAAAAAACTCCAGGGGTTCTCAAACAGTATCCATCCATGCTAGGTATAGCTTCTCATCAGGTGGTATTTCCACCTGTCATGTTTTCAGGGACTCTAGTTGAGCAGTGACAGAAGCTTATTAAGTCATCTTGGTGATGGTATCTAGCCACAAACAAATTTATAGTCTCATAAAATTAATTAATGAAATAGATTTCATCTTGATACAGATAATCACACTGCTCAAGCGGGGTGGGTGACTCATATATTAGTCACTTTCCATATCCCTCAGCTTCTTCCCCGGCTGGGTACGTGGGGACACCGATTTCAAAATGAGGTGTTTATACAAGGAGGATTTGATTCCAAACTAAAGGATAGATGGGGTCCCTTACAAAATTATTATAGTTCAAGATCCTCCTATAAATAAGATCAGTAGTAAGACTTTTGGATTCCTAAAGCTGGTGGAGAAAGGCAGCTATTGTGGGTTCCTTCTCCGCTTTCGGTGAAACCTCAGATGGGTCAAATTGTTCAACATGTCCCTTGACCTTGTAATCATGTTAGTAGATAGGCATAAATGTCTCATTCATGGTATTCCTAAGACTCGTGGTCTATCTTTGTTGAAAAGTAAGGACACGTGCTAGAGGGTCTTTCAAGTGTTGTGTTGCCCCTTAAAGTGGATATTATCAACCATTCCCTATGTATTACCTACTCCTATGATTCTATAGTGTGTTGTTGATGAACATATTCACTATAAAAGTATCTATAGGGGATTTTTCATCATTGGTGGATAGTCTAGACTATCGTAAGATAGGGATGAAATGGAGATTAGTGTATAGTCCTCAACCTCTGATCTATATGTGCGAAGAATCCTCTTCCATAACCCATCGAAGCATAGTGAGGATCTTGATGAAGGTCTAATAGAGATTATGGAATAAGACATATGACTTGGGGAATTAAGCTAATGGGAGTTTTGTGATCTAAACCTTTTTCATTATTGGTTGATGGAATCAATATGATTAGGGCTCCTTGGGTAGGCCAACTACTTATCATAGAGGCGATGATACATCACCCAGATGATCTGGTATAAATACACCACTTGGTCCTCTATAAGATAATTTAGGATGTAAAAGAATGGATTTGAAGGTGTCCAGAATTCCACTTATAACTGTTCGTCATCTAAAACCTCTCATAGGCCCTCCCGCTCAAAGGAAAGGGACTACTCTTGGTCATCCAAAGCCTTGATTGGTTAAAGATGTGATATGGGTGGAAAAACTTTTGTAGATATACTTTGAGACTACTCTTCTATAAGAGGGAGTTCTACATGGGTCAAATAGGTGATACATGATGAAAAAACTCTTGGAGGAAGATCCAAGTTCAAGACCATGTCCATGTAGGATGGGGTGTTCACCCCTACAACATGTGAGAGAGTGGCAGTGTCCATTTTTGGATCAATGAAGTTCTCTCCATTTGAGGGCATCAACCCAGACTCTAAAATCTCTCTAAATTCTTGTGTGGAAGTAGAGAGGAATGAAACGGGTAGTGATGAATATAGTTTCACTACGATTCCCTTGAAGGATTCGAGGACATCCTCCACTTGTTGGTATATATGAGAGTATTTTGGGATCCTGTGGACCTTAGTTTCCATAATGGTGAGCCTTAATTTTATAGCTTATAACCCATACTATAAAATATGGGGTGAATATTTCCTCATTGATTATTTTATCGCTTCAGATTCTGAGATATTAACAATTATGTGACGCTTATCAAGGTTCTGCCTCTTATTTCAGGTGTTCTTCCTCCTACCCTAGGATGGTTCTTCAAGGAAGGGTATGTCTTATACATAGGGAGGACCTCCATGCTAGTTGGTAGTGGAGTGGTGAGGAACTATTCTTTGGTTTATGATAGTTCATAGAGGTCCTCCATACTGGTTGTTTATGTTGGAACCATGGCTGTTCTATGCAGGAATTGGAGTTTGGTTTGTGTTTGTTGTCAATCCTCAGTGGAAGTTCCGAATGTGGTCCAGCAAAGTGATCATACAGTTCAAGCAGACAATAGTATTGAAGGTGGCGATGTTTCCCAGTGTTTGCCAATTTTTTGGGCCTCAAATTCGGAAATTGAAGACATGGATTGTCTACAAAAGGCGGTTCACACAAAAAGGAAGTGGTGTGTGAAATATAAGAGGCTTGCGCGAAATACTTAAGTTGGGCACGGAAAACAGCGGGATGTGCGAAATAGTTTTTCGCGCAAATAGTGTTTTGAAATCAGATTGGTGAAAAATGGCAAAGGCATGGGTTGTGCGGAAAATAAGGTTTGTGTGCGAAATACTTGAGTTGGGCGCGAAAAACAGCGTGGTGCGCGAAATAGAGGAGCGAAGTTTTTCACGCAAATAGTGTTTCGGAATCACACTGTCGAAAAATGTCAAAGGCATGGGTTGCGCGAAATATCTGGAGAGTTGCACAAAAAACGATACCTGCACAAAATATTATGCACCAGATGAGAGGTTTTTCGTGCCGAAGGGGATTTTGCGCGCGGGTGTCTCAGTCGCCTATAAATATGAGGTGACCCCCTTCATTCCAGGGGGTTGAAGACTTAGAGAAGATCTAAGGTCTGATGCGCGAAAAAGGTTCGCGTAAAGGGGCTTGCGCGAAATATTCGGATTTGCGCGGAAAATTTCAGGATGCGTGAAAAAATGAAGATTTGCACGTAAAAATTGGGTTCGCACAGAAAAGATTCTGTTGCGTGAAAAATGGGGGGTTTTGCGCGAAATATTTTTCTGCGCAAAAATTAAAGTTTGCGTGCAATAAGAAGGTTTTTCATGCAAAGGTTTGGTGTTGTGCGCAATTGTCAGTGAAGTTTGTCGGCACGTTCTGGTTATCCGGTTCAGTGGTTCTGTGCATTGTAGTGCATCTATTCCGGACTTCGATGCAAGAAGAGTCTCGTGATAAGCAGAGGCAAAGACTTCAATGAAAATCTATTGAAGAGACCTTCACGTCTATAAACTGAGTGGGACTTCACCAAGGGCAGTGAGCCAGGGGGAGTCAACGGGAGTGACCCAAGGGAAGCTGTGAGCTATCCCTGAACCTTTGTAAAGGAAGTGTGCCTGGGACATAGTGATTGTTCCCAAACCATTGTAATCTACAACTAGTGAATATTAGTGGAATTGGGTACGACCAACAACCTGTTAGCGTATGCTCCTTGGACGTAGCCCTTAGTGGTGAACCAAGTAAAAAAGTGTTGTGTCTTCTCTCTACATGTGAATGTCTGCATTCTAATCTTATTAATCATACAGGTTTTACAAGATCCTACCAACGTGGGAACAAGATCCTATGCTTTAAAAGAAAAATTTTTCACCCTGGTTCACCCCTCCCCTCTCAGGGTGTCTCGGGGTCCTACAAGTGGTATCAAAGGGTAAAGATTGCTGGTATTAAATCTGTCCTCTATCGTCATGGAGAATGCAGTCAATGTCAGGGGAGTCCCTCTATTCGATGGAAGTAATTTTCAGATTTGGAAGAATAGAATGAGATCTCATCTAAGATCCCTTGGAATGGATGTCCTATTTTCCACTGTCCAAGGTATACATGTTACTGATCCAACAGGGCTGGCTATGACAGATGCCGATAGAAAAATTCTTGATGCTGATGCTAAAGCGCAGAATTCTCTCACTACAGCTCTTTCAGATCAGATCTATCTAAAGGTGATGAGTTACACCTTATCAAATTCTATATGGTATAAACATGAAAACATCTATGAAGGAGACATCAAAGTGAAGGAGGAGAAGCTTCAAGTCTTACACAAAAGGTTTGATGATTTAAAGATGCATCCTAATGAGAATGCAGATTCATTCTTCAATCGAATTACTGAAGTAGTAGGAGCAATTAGAGGTCTTGGAGAAGAAATCAAAGACATTGATATCATTAAGAAGATACTGAGAATACTTCCTCCTATGTACAATGCAAAGGTATCAGCCCTTTAAGAAAGAGATCTATCCAAACTGTCTTTGGCATATGAGATGAGAGTAAAACTCGAAGATGCCACAACTCATGAAAGCAAGGAAATGGCATTCAAAGCCATGGAAAAACTAAAAATTTCAGATGATAGTGGTGGTGAAGATGATGAGGAAAAGGAAATTCTTTCTCTCATCGCCAAGAAGCTGAAGAAGGGAAAAGGTAAATTTAAAGGCAAGCTACCTCTGGCATGTTTTCGTTTTGGAAGAGTCAGGCACATTGCCTCTCAGTGCCAAAGAAAGTTTGATGATGATGAAAGCAAAGAAGAAGAAATCGAGAAGCCTCAGAGAAGGTTTTTCAAAAAGGGAGACTTCAAATCTGGAAAGAAAATACAAAGGAATAGTTTTTTCTCTGAAGAGAAAGATGATGATACTAAGTTGTGTGAAGAAGAAGAACCAGAATTCAAAGCAGGAAACCATGATTCCATGATGGCTACCATTGAAAAGTCAGAACCCTTGATCAATAAAGATAGAGATAATCAGATTATTTCTAATGGTGATTCAAAGACTCAATTTAAGGATTATTTTTCCATGCTCCAGAATAAATTTAAGAGGTGTAATAAGTGGAAGGAAATGGTGGAAGAATCATCAGAATATGTTGATGAGCTTGAAGCAGAGATTGAACGACTAGAAGAACTAGTGAGAGTTCAGTCTTCAATCCTTGAAAGCACAAATGATGTAGTGGAAATAAAGATTAAAATTGAAGAACAATCAAAGGTCATAAATGACCTTTCATCTAGACTAGAAGAGAAGTCCAAGACTGATGAGGGTCTTGAGGAAGAAGTTGTTACTCTTAGAAGTAAAATTGAATTTCAATCAATGAAAAATGAGGGAAAGAAGAAAATTCATTTCGGAAGATTCTCAGATGCAGAATTACTAGCAAGAGCCAAGTGTGGTTCATATGGGGTTGGAAAAATCATAAGTGATCAAAGACCCACTTACATGGGAAAGAGTGGAATTGGCTGTGAAGCTGAGACATCAACAGTTGGAAGTAAAGAGAGCCAAAATAACAACAAGATGAAAGTTGGGAATGCTGAAACATTACCTGAAGTGCTGAAAAAGGAACCCTCAACCCAAACTAAAAGAAGAACTGAAAAGTATCCTCAAACTTTCAGAAATTACAAGCAGTTAAACTATTATCCCAAGAAAGAAGGTATGAGGAGAAATTCAAGTGAAAATACATTTCCTCTCATGAAGTGTTGTTTTTGTTGTTATCTGGGCCATACCTTGTCATACTGCGAAGAGGCAAGGAGCTACTTGAGTGGGGAAGATCTGGGAAGTCAAAAACGGAGACCGGTTTCATATCCTCTATCTTATAGAAGGAATAACTTTTATGTTTACTGTTTTAATTGTTCTAACTTTGGCCATAAATCTATGTATTGCAGGCAGCAGTACGACAGGATAAATTCATACAACACTCAAAGACGGGCCAGTTTTCATCCTCCTGATGATGTTGTTCTGACAAACAGTTTTTCACCTCTGGAAGAAGATTATGGGTATGAAGAATCAGATTATGTGGAAGAAAGTATTAAAAGGACATCAGTATCCTATACTCATTCCAATATCTCATGGAAAGAGAAGAAGAAGATCGAGAAATCCAATATTGCAGAAGTAGCCCTCAAAGCTACAAAGAGCAGCAGAACATGGATCCTTGATAGTGGATGTTCTTCCCATATGACTGGAAATGCTGACCTTTTGAAGAACATTGAAAAGAAGGTTTATGGAACAGTACGGTTTTGTAATGATGGTGCTTTGAAGATTAAAGGTAGTGGGAATACTTCTCTCGCCAATGGGGAGCTGAAGAAGACTAAAGTTCTTTATGTGGACGGTCTACACCACAATCTCCTTAGTGTAAGTCAACTCTGTGACTCAGGGCTCATAGTAACCTTCAATCAAAAAGGTTGCACTATAAAAGGAAAAACAGGGAATTCTCTTATGAAAGGCTGTAGAACAGATGGAAACTTATATCAGGTTGACAGCAAAGTGAACTCTTTCTATTTGTGTGTTGAAGAAGAAAACAATTTTTGGCATCGAAGGTTGTGGCACATTAACCAACAAGACATGGAAAAGATATCTAAGCTGAATATAGTCATGGATATTTCCATTCTAAAACGTGAACGGGAAAAGTCTTGTGATGCTTGTATTCGTGGGAAGCTGGTCTGTAATTCATATCAGCCAAAGAAGAAAAGGGCATCACATCTTCTTGATCTCATTCATACTAACGTATGTGGCCCAATAAATGTTGCTGGAACCTATGGAGAAAGGTACTTCGTCCTCTTCATTGATGATTATAGCAGAATGGCTTGTGTAATGGTGATTCACAGGAAGCGACAAGTACTTGATTGCATGAAAACTTATCGCCGGATTTCCGAGAATGATACTGGACGGTCAATAAAAGTCCTGCGATCTGACAATGGAGGGGAATGCACGTCCATAGAGTTTGAAAATTACCTAAAAAGACATGGAATATAGCATGAGGTAGCTGCTGTGAGAACTCCACAACAAAATAGAGATGTTGAGCATCGGAATCGACAGGTCAACAATATGGCCAGGACTATTGATTGAGAGTGGTATCTCTCGCCATTACTGGAAGGAGGTTGTTGAAGCTGCAGTGCACATTCAGAATTGAACAGGGCTCTATATGGGAGAAACGAAGACACCATATGAATTGTGGCATGGAAGGAAGCCTTCTTTGAAATACTTTCATGTTTTCGGAAGAAAATGTTTCATTCAGAATAAAGAAGGAAACCAAGGAAAGTTTGGTGACAATGCTGATGAAGGAATTTTTCTTGGGTATCCACTGAATAGCAAAGCTTACAAGTGTTTCAATAAATGGTTGGGGAGGATTGTGGAAAGAAACGATGTTAAAATCATTGAAGGAAAAACCCCAAATGTTTTAAATAGTACCTATGCTGATGAGACAGAAGATGAGAATGAATATGAACATGGAATAAATACAAATACAGAAATAGAGGAAGGTGTAAAAAACACTCAGGGGTCACATCATGATGTTGACTCAGACAAAGAATCTGAAGAGGAAATCTTGGATGGTGAGAATGCGACTGAACCTCATAGGAGAAATCAAAGAGTATAGATTGATCCATATAACATAACTGGATACAAGAATGCACCCACATAGACAAGAAGGATGATAAATAACACACCTTCTGCATTTCTGTCAGTTGTGGAGCCATCCTCATTTAAAGAAGCTGCAAAGGATGAATCCTGGGGGAAATCCATGAATTAAGAGTTGGATCAGATTGACAAGAATCAGACATGAGATCTTGTCTAGAGACCCAAAGGTCACAATGTGATTGGAACAAAATGGATATTCAAGAACAGGTTTGATGAGAATGGAAGTGTTATCAGAAACAAGGCTCGACTGGTATGTAAAGGGTATTATCAGATTGAAGGTGTTGATGTTGAAGAAACCTTTGCTCCAGTTGCTAGACTGGAGTCAATCAGGTTGTTCCTTTCCATGGCTCTCCAGAGAGGATATAAAGTATATCAAATGGATGTTAAGACATCATTTTTAAATGGTGTACTCGAAGAAGAAGTCTACATTGAACAACCAGTGGGTTTTCTTCTTGGTGCTGATGAATCAAAGGTCTGCAAGCTAAAGAAAGCACTTTATGGCTTGAAACAGGCACCACAGGCATGGTACTCCAGACTATATTCTTATCTCAAGAAGCTGGAATTCAAAAGAGGAGGAGTAGATCACAATCTCTATGTGAAGAATTTTCTGAAAGATCAGTTCATGGTTCTCGTTTACGTCGATGACATTATATTTGGTGGCAGCAGGCAGAAATCAGTGGATGAATTTTCCAATCATATGAAATCAGAATTTGAAATTTCAATGATTGGGGTGCTCACATATTTCTTGGGACTGCAGGTGACTCAAAGGAAAGACTACACTTTTATCTCTCAGGAAAAGTATGCAAGAGAGCTGCTGAAGAAGTTTAATATGCAAGACTCCAACCCAATGTCAACTCTGATTGCAGTTGGAACCAAACTTGGAAAGCATGAGAATGAGAAATCTGTAGATCCCACCATGTACATGAGGATCATTGGTAGCCTATTGTACCTGACAGCGACACGGCCAGATATTGTCTTTGCCACATGTCTTGCAGCCCACTTTCAGAGTAATCCAAAGGAGGAACATTTGGCAGCAGTAAAAAGAATCATGAGGTATATTCAAGGTAATCACAATTATGGCTTATACTTTTCTCCAGGAAGGGACTGTGAATTATCAGCATTTTCAGATGCTGACTGAGTTGGCGATTTTGTGGACAGAAAATCCACCAGTGGTGGAGCATTCTTTATTGGAAATAATTGTGTCGGCTGGTTGAGAAAGAAACAAGAAAGTACTTCTCTTAGTACTGCTGAAGCTGAGTATATATCTGCCACAAATCCATGCACTCAACTACTATGGATGAAGCAACAACTAATAGACATTGGTGATTAGGTGAATCAACCAATGGTAATTTACTGTGATAACAAGAATGCAATTGATCTCACGAAGAATCCGGTTCAGCATTCTCGTACAAAACATATTGAAATCAGGTATCACTTTATCAAATAAAAAGTTGAGCAAGGGGTGATTAAAATGGATCACGTGGGAACTGATGATCAAGTAGCTGATATCCTGACAAAACCACTGTCAGCAGTTGTGTTTGAATAGCATCGGTTGAACCTCGGTGTTCAACCACCTCCTACCGCATAAAGAAATTCCGAAATCCCCTCTCCCTGATTATGGTAATTCTTTCTATCTATTTATGTATGTGATGTAGGTTT
Source organism: Viscum album (assembly GCA_963277665.1). Classification (NCBI taxonomy): domain Eukaryota; kingdom Viridiplantae; phylum Streptophyta; class Magnoliopsida; order Santalales; family Viscaceae; genus Viscum; species Viscum album. The sequence goes on from OY728147.1 coordinate 1,115,858,232, forward strand.
ATGGGGGAGATACTATCCAGGGGGAGTATGGTTTGAGCTGAACATTGATTATTTTACCAGCCTTTGGGTTTATTGTTAATGGGGGTGAAAGGAAAGGAATAAATTCAGGAATTCTGGATTGTCTGTGGACATGTAATGCTTCTGTGATACGATGAGAATTCAGTATAAGAAAATTTCTTGAGCGTCTTTGAGCATTCCAAAACACGGGAACCCAATTCAAGCTTCCTCTCTTATTTTTTACACTGAGCATTGCTCACGTAGACTTAGAGTGTTGACTAAGTTGATCCTTGCATTTTTGGTATGCATGTGGATGGTGATATATTGAATTTATTTGGTGATTTCCAACAAACCCAAAGGGGGAGATTGTTGGAACCATGGATGTTCTATGCAGGAATTGGAGTTTGGTTTGTCTTTTTTGTCAATCCTCAGTGGAAGTTCTGAATGTGTGCCAGCAAAGTGATCATACAGTTCAAGCAGACAACAGTATTGAAGGTGGCACTGTTTCCCAGTGTTTGCCAATTTTTTGGGCCTAAAATTCGGAAATTGAATACATGGATTGTCTGCAAAATGTGGTTCGCACAAAAAGGAAGTGGTGCGCAAAATATAGGAGGCTTGCGTGAAATACTTAAGTTGGGCGCGGAAAACAGCAGGAAGTGCGAAATAGTTTTTCGCGCAAATAGTGTTTTGAAATCAGATTGGTGAAAAATGGAAAAGTCATGGGCTGTGCGGAAAATAAGGGTTGTGCGTGAAATACTTGAGCTGGGCGTGAAAAACAGCGTGGTGCGCGAAATAGCGGAGCGATGTTTTTCACGAAAATAGTGTTTCAGAATCACACCGTCGAAAAATGGCAAAGGCATGGGTTGCGCGAAATATCTGGAGAGGTGCGTGAAAAATGATACCTGCGCAAAATATTACGCGCCAGATGAGAGGCTTTCCATGCCGAAGGGGATTTTGCGCGTGGGTGTCTCAGTCGCCTATAAATATGAGGTGACCCCCTTTATTCTAGGGGGTTGAATACTTAGATAAGATCTGATGTCTGATGCGCGAAAAAGGATCGCGTAAAGGCGCTTGCACTAAATATTCGAAGTTGCGCGGAAAATTTCGGGATGCGCGAAAAAATAAAGATTTGCACGTAAAAATTGGGTTCGCACAGAAAAGATTCTATTGCGTGAAAAAGGGGGTTTTTGCACGAAATATTTTTCCATGCAAAAATTAAAGTTTGCGCGCAATAGGAAGGTTTTGTGTGCAAAGGTTTGGTGTTGCGCGTAATTATTAGTGAAGTTTTTCGGCACATTCTGTTTATCCGGTTCAGTGGTTCTGTGCATTGTAGTGCATCTATTCCAGACTTCGATGCAAGCAGAGTATCGTGCTAAGCAGAGGCAAAGACTTCAATGCAAATCTATTGAAGATACCTTCACGTCTATAAACTGATTGGGACTTCACCAAGAGTAGTGAGCCAGGGGGAGTCAACGGGAGTGACCCAAGGGAAGCAGTGAGCTATCCCTGAACCTTTGTAAAGGCAGTGTGCCTGGGACATAGTGATTGTTCCCAAACCATTGTAATCCACAACTAGTGAAGATTAGTGGAATTGGGTACAACCGACAACCTGTCGGCGTATGCTCCTTGGATGTAGCCCTTAGTGGTGAACCAAGTAAAAAAGTGATGTGTCTTCTCTCTGCATGTGAATGTCTTCATTCTAATCTTATCAATCATATAGGTTTTACAAGTTCCTACCAACGTGGGAACAAGATCCTATACTTTTAAAGAAAAAGTTGTCACCCTGATTCACCCATCCCCTCTCAGGGTGTCCCGGGGTCCTACAGTTTATAGAGTGGGGAGTAACTCTACTTTGTTTGATGGGAGCATGAGTAGGACCTCCATGCTGGTTAATGTTGGAGCAAGGAGGACTTCCACTTTATTTTATGGTGGAACAGGGAGTACCAATATACTAATTTGTGGGAGTAGAAATTTCATGTTGACTATTTTTAGATTAGGGAGGACCTCCATGTTGATTTTCCTCATCACATGATGGCCCATAATGGCTATTGGTTGTGTCGGTGACTGAGAGAGTCAACTTGGCCTACCTATGAGGTGACTGGTGTCTCGATCCCAGGAAGATGAAGATAGATCCTAATTCACCTATTACAGATTTTTTATAGGATATTATGATGGTGTCAGGGTCCATAGGATCTATAGAGGATGGATCTTGTTGGTAAATGTCCTAGGCCTTCCCCCAACATTGATGTAGGGTGTTCTAATCCAAACTTGGTGAAGCGGGGATGAAGTCAAACTAATATTATTATTGTGATACAGGGCTACACTAGTGTTCGAGCGGCCTAGTGGGAGCCCTCCTAGGTGGCTCTCAAGTAGTGGTCATTGTGGGTGTATCTCAAATGTCCCCTACCTCCTCAGTGTAGTGAAGTGATCTATCATAATGCTTCAGGGAGATACTCATGCAGTGATTTTCCATTGGAACAAGGGAGGCCTCCCCTGAACGGTCCTTAGGGGTGGAAGTGTCAGTGAGGTTCCAATTCCTCGAGGTTTTGGAGGGACATATCCCTAGTGGTAATGATGGTTTTCTGCTCATACCAGTGCAAAAGGGTGTCTATCACCCTCCTCTGGATGATATCAGAGGTTAAGATTGGGTGTGGGAGATTAAAAACTAAAGGTGAGGTGGAATTCATGGAGAATGTGTAATTGTATGGGATTACTGCATCAAAGTTTCTCCTACCTTGAAGCCTATGAGAGATAGGTTTATTGATTCATGTAGCTTGAATCATGTAATTCATGTGGATTTAGATATTAGTACCTGTATAAGGAAAGTGACTCCCAATGCCCCAACACCATCCATTCCTCCTGAAGTAGGGAAGTATCCACATTGATAATGTTGTAAATTGAGAATGACCAATTTTAACTACCCTAATATGCAAGTGAGTTTCATGTTGGTCCCACCATTTTCTTAGTGGGACCTGGTGTTGAATATCTTGAGCTAGTGACTTAAAAATCTATTGTTGTCTTGAGAAATACTAGTCCCCATGCTTGAGAAAAATATTTTCATATGGGGTTCACCATTTCTATTTATAATGCTTTCTCCAGGGCCACATTTTCATCCTTCTTCCTAAAGGTGATGTGATTATTCTATGTTTCTCTATATTCCCTCTTTCTAAAGGTGTGTGGCTTCCATAATTATCATCAATGATATTTAATCCTTGATTAAAATGTTGTGATGGGAAATCAGTTCCTCCTTTTATGAATTCCTCCTTGTAGATCTTTTCCTTGTTCAAGTCTACCTCATAGATTAAGTCATGTTCGTGAAACACATTACTGGTATCATCTTGAGTTGTAAGACAATTAATTATGTTTCTTCTATCTTGATATAGTATAAACCTTCAGATAGTGTGAGTAGTCATGTTGGTCACACCCGATCATGTCTGGACACTGGGTATATTGGGCACCTGGAAAGTATTCCTCTTTTATAGGGAATATAAAGTATAAGGCCTATTAGGTGTAGAACCCAACTCATCCCCAAACACAAGGTAATTGAAATCATCAGAATAAATATTTTGAGTATTTTACCTTAAGCATCCCATATTTATTGAATGGAATAGGGATTCTGGATCATGGCATGGGTTTAATGTCTTACAGTGACATATTAGAACATATTTTTGAGACGGATAAGGTCATAGGATTAACATCTTCTAAAGATGAATCAAAACATCCTATTGAGATAGATCAGGTCCTATGATTAAATTCTTGTGTATGTGGATGAAAATGTCATGCTGATATTGATCAGGTGGTTAAGTGTGTCCCCAGGGGGGGAGATTTTACACATGGTTTTTATGGTTGAGATTGAACCTCATGGAGGCATCCTAAATACCCTTCTTAAGAGATAGGGATCAAAACCCACATTATTAAATGTCATAGTTTAAGTTCATGTGATAGGAATAATCTATTAATTTTAAATTTTTGAAGTAAGGATGTTCATGTCACGGAAGGAGAGTTGATAAGGGATGGTGTGAGGATTATTTGTGGAAGCTACCTGATGCAAGAGGATCACTCTTAGGGAGATGGTGTGAGGATTTCACATGGAAGTTTCCCATTGCAGGGGTTTCATACCACCTGAAGATAGGAAAATGTAGGGATTATGTGTGTAAGCTTCCCATTACAGGTGTCTCATCCCCTCGTGGGGAAGGATGGTGTGGGTCTTACACATGAAAGATTCCCTAGTGTTGGGGTTTTATCCCTAGTGTTTGGGTTTTGTCCCATGGAGGTGGAGGAGGTGGAATCCCATGATAGGTATACATAGAGCATCTTTTTCTCATCACACAAGGTAAGGCTACATTTTTATGTCATGTTCTGAGGATTTTTTCGTGTAGTATAATATTGTATGACTATGATGTGGAGCTAAGTAGTTTTATGTCTTGTATCTCAAACATGGATGGGACTATCACCTCAAGGGGGTCTGTGTCAAGGTGGGAAGATATATATCATAAGGAATATCCACTAAGTCTGGTGCATATTTTCCCTCGAATATGCCACCTCTAGGGATTACATGACCACTACTCATGCACCTTTGGTTGGGACATAGCGTTGGAACTACCGTGGAGGAGTGTAAATCAGGAGACCTAATGTTATGGTACCTATGATTTATAGAATTAGGCATCAGTTTACCTATTCTTAGGAGAAATAAGTAGGGTAATGGATTCACAATAATCATAGGTAACATTTAGTAGGGGGCTATAAATTTTTTACGCACAACTTTTTTGTGTTACACACAAAAGTTGTGTGATCGAGGGATTCTAGAATAAGGACAAAACATGGATTCTATGGGCATAGTTGTGTAAAATATTTGGAGTTTCATAGAGATTAGGGTTACATGAATGTATATTCTCTTTCATAAGACCAACAATCCTTTGGAGGTGTTGTGTGAGGATCACTAAGCCTAAGGCCAAGTCATGTTTGGGAGCACAAAAGGTCTATGATACTAGTTCTCTACTATTGAGGGTCAATTGTGTTTGGTGTTTCATGTTGTTGTGGAAGAGAGGGGTTTTCACACATGGGAGTGTTTATTATTCTTCCATAGAGCCTCCCATTGGTTGGGGTTGATGTATTATTTATAGATGAAATCACCAGATTGGGTGGTGCAACTTCATTGGGCACATAACTAGGTTTCACACGTCTTTGTCCTTTTTCACTGGAGATGGCTCCTGAAACCTCCATAGTCCAACATCACCTTTCTCACAAAAATAGTTCATTGTGTGATAGCGTGCATGAAACACTTTACTTTTGTGGGCACCTATATTAGGTCTATGGGGCTTGAATGTGAAATATGCGGGTTCATACATCTCCCTTCATATACAACTTTCCAGTTGCGCAAATGTCAACCTTTCATGCAAACAACCATTTTTTCACACAAAGTACTTTGAAATTATTTTATCCTTAGAGGAATACACATAACTTTCCATCACCTTTAGCATGAAATTCCTTTGTGTGTGGAACTAAATCTTTTTACACATCCTTCAAATTTTACATGAAACCTGATCCTTGGCCCAGAATGTTCCTCTAGTGTGGGTTTCATGTTAAGTTCTTCCAAAACTATCTTTTTCAAGTGTAAGAAAAAAAAATGGCACAAAACATTACCCAATAAAAAATCAATCCACCAATAAATATGAGATTATAATCTTCTCTAACTAATATAACATGTATTGATCCATCAATAACACCAACATCCATTCCATATATATAAATATTCCTCAATATTCTAGGTTTTTGTATTTGAATAAAAATTTATAAGAAACAAGTTGTATTTAATACCCAAGATACTAAAATATAATATTACATGAAATGATAAACATACTTCAGTAAAGTCTTCCCCATAATTTTACTTTAATTATATGTAATTTATTTTCAAATGGTCTTTCTTTCTATATAAAAAGAGGACATCTTCATATGTATTGATCTTCATCTTAATATTTGGCTTCTTAGGAAGTTATTACATATGTAACATTGGATTTTCTCCTACCATTGACTTTTTTTCCTTTTATTCCCTCTTATTCACTATTAGATCTAAAGATATATTTTTTCTTTAGGTCCATATCTATTTAGAAATCCCTAATAATAATATATGTAATTTTATTGTACATGTTATTAATTTTTTAGTTATGAATAAAATTTGAGAAATTGGGTAGTAAGTATGAAAAAATTAGATGTTTGGATAGATCTTTATCTGAAATAAATTTGAACTATGTTAATCATTATATGTATCCAATAATCTTTAGTATATAAATACCATCCTATATTTTATCCTCTAACATATGTGTGAGTAGTTTAAGAAAAGATATTATTTCTCTCTTAACTCACTTTCTCCTTGAAAGTTTCTTAGATATGTGACAACATGGTGTATTTGTCCATTTCCACATGTTGTGTTTATATATCAATATATATTAAAGAATACATAATGTGATAAATGTAATTTGAATTATCAATGTGCCTTTTGTGTCCTTCCTTATCACCCTAACTAGCCTCCAGAGGTGTTTCATTAGGTTGAGGGTTATCCAACACAAAAAACTTCCTCTCATGTAATAATATTATGTGTAAGAGACTATACTACTTCCAAATATTTATGTAGGTGAGGATATTTTCTTTATCAAGAATTGATCACATTGTAATAAACTTGTGGTGTTACTTTTCATATAAAACATAATAGAATAGTGTATTAGTAGTTTATCTTTATTACTTGTTTAAATACGTTATTGACTGATGAATCATTTATGTCTATCATTATTTTTATCAAATCCCAACAACCCTCATTATTGGGATTATAATTTCCATTCACTCAGATATTCTAGTGGATAAGAATCTTTATTTTCCTTATCATATAATAAAATATGACCACTACATATTAATAAAATTTATTTAGGATGTATTTACTCTTTCTAACTATATTAACACATGGCTCATTAATATGTTGAGTAAATTCCCAGTCCATAAATCCAAAACTCATATTTACTCAACGCTTGTATTTAAATTACACGAAGTAGACTATAGTCTTTATCCGTGATACCAATATGGTTAATCTAACCCAAAAATTAAATTTATAACTCCCTAAATATGGATAGATAATCACCCTGATCTATAGTCTCATTCCAAATAAAATGATAGAAGGTGGGTTGTGACTTCATAAAATTTTGTGGGATTTTATCTTTCATGTAAGAAAAATGTTTTTATCTTAGCATACTTGTTAACTATTCTATATTATCATTTACTTAAAAATTAAACATACATGATAAAAAGAACTTTTTATATAATAATTATTTTCAATTGTATAATCTATTTTATGGTATAAATAAAATTAACCATGAATATAATAAAATAAAACTATGAAATGATCATGAGATTTAGAAATACTATTTGGTTTATCAAGTGGTGATAAACCAAAATAAACCCTATAGGGAGTAAATCCTTAAGGTCATATTCACCTAAATCACAAATTCCTCCATTCTCTTATGATCCTATTTTGTTTGTTATTCCATCATCTCATCACTTTAACAACCACCTTTTAGAAAATTCTCCTATTACAACGATACTAACATACAAGTGAGGAAAGCTATATGAAATGGAATGAAAAAAATATAATTATGTACATGTAGGACTATACATAATAAGTAGGTATGGATCATTCATAGATGACTATCGGTTTCACTTCCCAGACTGTCAGGTGTTTTCCAGGTGGTCAGGCGATGTCTTAGAGGTGTGTCAGTCACCCGGCTAGCTAGATCCTGATCGTCCTTTTACGTTGCTTCTATTTTATGAAAAATATTTCCATAAGGTTTGAGTTATGTGTTCTGATTCACCTTTCATTAATTAATCAAAACTATATTTGTGAAATTTATTAATCTAATGGAAAATATGTCGATCATATTGGGATTTCTAATATCTATTTCACAAATTTGAGTGAAATAGATATTGATCTACATGAATCATTAATCATTAGATTTTATTTTTATATTATTAGAGAATAAAAATTAGATATGTGTGTAGGTATAACCATTAAGTAAATAATTATATGAAAATAGATATATTTTTAATGGATCAAATCAAAATATTAATAAAAAATTAAACCCAACCACTCTGATACCAGGTGTAGAATATAATCTCAACAAAAGTGGGTCTAGCGGGTGATAGATTTAAAAATTAATCTATATTTGGAAACTTGGATTTGAATAAAAATATAGATATATCAATTTTTTATTAAATATTATAATTAAATAATTACATAAAGTATTTTTTGTGGGATGTGATCCTTACTAGATTTTATTATCATAGTTTCTTAAGGATATGAACATAAATCCATCAATCAATATTCACACATTCTTCATGGATCTTCTTGATCATGGATTAGATGAGCCCATAAGGGGTATCTTCTTGTTAGGGTTTCCCCTGTCACCACTTCTTGTCCCTCCATCTCGAGTCGGCCTCATCTCCTCTTTGGTGCTCCTTCTCTTCGGTCTCATAGAGGCAGTTCTTATCTCAGTGGAGGTGTCATGGTGACATCATAGGCTTGGACGCCTCGACATTTCCCACCATTTGCTGGCTTGTCCTCTCTCTTCCCACCTTTATTGTGTAGGGTTCATTTTGTGGCACAGTGAAGCCAACGGTTGAAGATTAAGCTTCTTCTATCTGAGGGTTGGAGTCATGGATTCTTTGTTATATGGGAGTGCACGAGGTGGTCATTGTGGTCTTTGGGAGATATCATGATGGAAATGGTGGGACTTAAATCTGGTTTGTGGTAAGACCTCTTTCGGAATGGTATGGAATTCAAGCAGCCTTCATCATGATGATGTTCCCCCCAACCCTTGTTTTTCTATTCTCATGATTTGGTTTTAGGTGTGTATGAAACCTACAGTGTATTTCTTGTGGGATGGGGTATAGAATTAGTGGATGCAGTTCTTGGAAGTGGCATTCTAATATAAGGCAGCAGATGGATTTTAGTTGAGGTTTGTTGGCATGGATGTTTCCTCACAGTTTTCTTCGTTCTGGTTGCTAGTGGATTTGAAATATGGATAATGATAATGGATTTCTATTTGTTTTTTTTATATTTTATATTGAGATTGAGAGCTGCATTCAGTGGAGAGGTATCTTGGTGATAGAGGTTCTCTGGTTATATGATTTTTCTTGGAGTGAGGATAGATTTGATTTTTTTGGTTTTAGGGGTTGAGTTAGATGGAAAGTGATGGAAAGATGGAAATATTTCATTCTGGAATGGAAATTCTTCTAAAACTGTGGGAATTGGATGGATCTATTGAAAACCTCAAGAGGATGGTTCATCATATTGATGGAGTTTGAGGAAAATTAGGTAAATTTTAGTCATTTTAGAATTTTATGGTTTGTATTTTGGATCATGGCTTGGTCCAGACTTTCTACAAGTAAATCCTTCATATGAGTATTCAGATCTGGAAGCTTTTACTATGCATTGTTATTTGGATTTGGAAGATTGATAGGGTATGGCCTAGCTATTGGTTCCAGACCTCTGCATTTTTACACGGGACATCTCGCTGAGTAGTCATTCCTTGTTAGAGGCTTTATATAATGATTTTGATGCTAGGGAGGAGAATTTTTAGTAGTCTTATTATGTGATCAGGTTATGTTTATGTCTCTATGTCTTTAAATCCATGTGAGGTTCCCGCCTTTATATGTAAAAGGGGGTTTATCCAAAAAATAAATAAAAATTCAGGCCTTCGGGCCATTCAATTGGTCTTCATGGATCTTGGGATGTTGGTTTTTATTTTATTTTTTGGTTCTAAAATGATGAATTGATATCACTATGATGTCCTTGCCTCAATAAAAAAATAATTTCTCCAATTATCACTAAGGTTTGAGAGGATTAGGGAGAAAGATATCTCAATTTTATGTTAAGAATGGAATGAGGGCTATGAAAACTAAACATAATTAACCCCCATAAATGAAATAATGTATCTGTTATTTAAAAGTTCATCAACTAAAAAAGATTCCTACCTTTTTTCCTATTCCTAAAATAAAACTCATATCATTGATAAATATTTAAGTGATAAATAAATAAATCTATTTTCAGTTAAAAAATTATTTAATTATCATTTCTTAAATAAATAAATTTTTAATTAAGTGATATTTATAAATCCCATGTGATAATTAATCCAATTAAATAATTACATGAACATGGACCATCTACTCAAATAGGCCTCTCTCCCTATAAGTAAATATTCACTTGTTTATTATCTCAAACAACTTGTGAATATTTATATAAAAAATAAAAAACTAACTTCTTTAATTACATATCAATAATAACTTGGGATTAAATTATGATAACTTGAATAGAAATAAATCCTCAAATTGAGATCAATTCTATTATAACAAATCAAATTCAACTAAATTTGATGAACTTCAAGGTACACTTAGTAAATGGCCCTCTAGGTATCTTTCTTAGTGGCAGCGAGTTCAATGAATAGACCAAAATTAGTATCTAGCAATACATTGTAGCCCCTATAGAGAAAGATAAAAAAACCTTCCTATGAATGTTAATTGTGTAATATAATATATTTTTCCATCCAATAACTCATCAATTAGGATTCATATATGTTTAATCATCCCTTAATGATTGACTTATCTTTATTTAACTTATTGATGTAAACTTTTCTATGATTTCCATGTCCATATACTTGGGTCTATAATTTTTTTATCAATTAAATTTATAAAGATATATTCTTCTATAACCTAGAAGGGACAAAAACTTTCTTCATCATTCAATTAATGTCATTGCACTCATAACACAACAAACTCAAGATTTTTCTCTACGAGAATATATTTCAAAATTTTCATCATGAATCTAAGTATTTGATTCATGATATATATTAATAATTAACTCAAGTCTAAGGATAATTACACACACTAGAAAATAATAATTTCCAACAACATATAGTATATGGAATTACTATTAGTAATTTTGTCCTCATAATATCCTCACTTGGAGATCATCAAGTGAAACTTCATGAGAAGAAGTCTCAATGCTTATAGTCTGCCACACCTAATAGTCAAGTATCTTCAATGTATTTTCAAACATATGTATCAAGATAATGGGACATGATTTTAATAATATTTTTATTTTATTTTGAGTTTATTGTTATAGTGGTAACTTTTATAACCTATTGATACACCAAATATTCTAAGGAAATTATTACATAAGGTATATAGATGGGTAAACAATATGTAATAATAAAAAAATATAAATATATCAAACTAAATACATATGTTTTGGTAATAAAAAGTATATAATGAAAATTGTTTATATGTCACTAACCCTGGAACAGTGAGTCGAACCCATAAACCAATAGTATCTATGTTTATTCTAAATATATAAATTATAGAAAAAAACACCAAAATAGTCTTCATAAATGGTTATATTATTTTCCACAATTCATTTTACATCATGGATTATTATATCTCACCACAATCACACTCACAAAATAAAAATGTTTATATATAAGTGTATACCCACACTTTATATTATCTAAATAATTAGAAGGACCTTTATGAACTAAAACCAACTAGAGGCCACAAAAAACCTAGGTTCTAATCCCCTAAATCAATCCAAACCTTCGTTAAATGGAGAGGGGTAATAGTCATAACACTGTATCCATATAGAGAATCATTATATTTATCTCCCAATATATATTGAAACTCATCCACCTCACATGTAGATAGTTTTTAGGTAATAGAAATAAAATAGAAAAATAAAAATAATCTCTCACATATTATCCTAAATTACACATCTTATGTATCGACTAGGATTTCCCACCATCTCAACCTAAATAATTTCCTCTATAGCTAGTCTCATACCAGATAAGTATATCAATAGATAGTTTACCTCAAACCCAGAGTTTTAGGTAAGAAATAAGTAAGTACTCAATGCAATATTTTATACCTCAATCCCAAATTTATATGAGAGAAATAGTATAAACACTTGACTGGGTCACCGTCCAACTCAAACCTAGGTTTTTGGATGAGTATATGAAAAATATCAATATTTTAATCAATAATATCAAACCTAGCGATATGGGTGATATTAATATTGGATAAAAATACACATTATCCTCAGTGTAACATCCCTAGTCCTATTCACCTCCACCATGACTGAACTGGATCACTACGCACCTCAATATTATAGGACCCTATAACACCTTGAGATATGAGAGGTGAATCAGGGTGTCAAATTTCTCTTAAAATGAGATGGATCTTTTCCCCACCTTGGTAGGAACCTATTAAACCTATCTAATGGAATCGTGTAGTTATCAAACACCTAGATGTAGAAATAGAAACCCAACACAGTGGTTTTTCTTGGTTCAACACTAAGGGCTATTCAAAATAACATATGCCAATAGTGTATCGGTCATACCTAAATACACTAAGATTAATTAGTTATTATTGATTTCAATTATTTGGACATGGTCACTCTGTTCTAGGACCACTTCCTTTTTAATAATTTTAGGGATAGTGTAATGCCTCCCTCATACCACTTCCATCGACTCCCCCTTATTCACTACTTTGGGAAAAGTCTTACTCAGTTTTTAAAATTGAAGTTAACTTCAATAGATGGGAATTTAATTCTTTGTACCTAATTATAAGAAACTCTACTTGCATAATAGTCCTAAATTTATGCTCTTGGAATCACTATTCAGAAAAACCAGATGTTCAATATGACTATTCGTGAATCTTCTATCCTTCGTGAAACCCCCTTATTATTTCAAGGATACTTCAATCTTCCAAAACCACTACCTTTCATGAAGATCCCAACCTTTACAAATCTCACAACATTTGTGAAGCTCCAAAAAATCATGAATCTCCCAATCTTCATGAAACCCCATGCCTTAATGTCAATTAGTTCTAAACTATACTTTTCATGAATCTTGATATTACAAAGAGTTCTGGATTTGAAAAAATTATTTTCTTCTTAAAGAGCCTTTTCAAAATAAAAGTGTTTCACCCTTTCTCCAAATTTTTTTATGTGTCTAACAGATGGGTGTCTACATATTTATAGTCCACCTCCTTCATGGAGATTTTTGAGCTCATCATCTCCTTTTCACAAACCTCAACATTTATTTTTTCAAAAGCCCGTCCTATTTTTGATTCTTCAGTTAAATAATTCCATTCAAGAAGCTTTTCTTAGTCTCATTGATTACTGTCATCCCGTCATGACTCAACCATTATTTTGAATCCTATTTTTAAAACCTTCAAACCTTCATAACACCAAATTCCATTACAAAGCTCCACATCTTTATAAAACTCCAATATTCATGAAACCCATGCCTTTACCATATAATTGAAGTGAAGTTCTTATAAATACATGTTTCATGAAGCTTACCCTTCCTCCAGATTCTAAGCCCCAGAAATTTGGAAAAACTGGGTAATGATGCCACTTTCAACATTTAATCTACCTACACCATAATATCACTTTTCTTGCAAGCTTCCTGATCAACTGAGTGTGGATTGACAACAAACAGAAACTAAATTTTGTTTCCAGCTATGAAAAATCTTGGTTCCAATGAAGATATCCTCCTCACACACCATTGGCTGCTGACTAGTAGAGAGGTTTTACATATGATAAGTGGAGTTATTATACCCATAGAAATAAATAACAATAAAACATATATTAAACAATATCAAAAAATATCCATCACAATATAACAATAGGATAAGAATAAATAGCATTACTAAATACTATCCAAAAGTAAATATCAAACATCATGTTATATAAAATTGAGATATTATTCATGCCATATTATTTATAAAACATAAAAACATATTTCATAGGTATATTATATAAATCAGGTTTTAAAAGTGAAAAAAAAGTAAGGGAGCTCTCCAAAAAACTAGTCTCAAGTCCTATCCTAGTCCCATCTCCCAACATTGATCAAGCTCTACCAACACATCCATGATGATTCTGGGGTGTTGTGGAAGCAATGAGTGGATGCCCAATTTTAATTTTTCATTTATTTCTACAAATAAATCCAAATAATATGATGAATAAAACCCTAAAATCTTATAGAGAGGATCTTTAACTTTAAATTTATAATTTATTTAAAAAAATAATTACCTCAAATGTGAAAATTATTCTCTAATAATTTCTAATACTACTTCTATATCATTATCATTATGATTGAGAATTCAAGTGAGGAATATTCTATTTGTATCTACTCATGATCCAAAAATCATTGAACAATGTTCATGGTATTCTGAGTGTTAGAAAAGAGGAACCTAGAGCTTCACATCATTCTTCGTTGATCACAACAAGGGATTTTATTTTTCCCTATATGTTCTAGAGAGGTCTTATGGAGTATTTTCTCTCTAGGTATTTAAATAATTTGGTAGAGTTCTTCCCTTTTAGAGATATACTCTAATATGAAAAATGATATAAGTTGGAATTATACTTAGGGTTAAAATTGATAATTTCAAAATGGACCTTTATCAAATATTCATTCTAAGTAACTCCTTATGTCTAATAATAATATTATTATTATTATTATATCCCTTGAAATACTAATATTTAAATACCATATGTTAAATAAATTAATTAATATTTATTTGAATGATATTAAATAAAATATATAATTTTAATCGGTCCCTTAAGTCAGTCTTCCAATCATCCATGTAATTAATCACACCTTGAATAATAAAAAGTTTAATCAAATAAATATTATTCATTTGAAAAATAAATAAATATCATATTCACAAAACTTGTTAATAAATATTTCTTTTTATATTCATGTAATTAAAAAAATATTTATATTAATCTATTCTCTAAACTAATAAATGAATAAATATTTATTTATTACTATGTGAATAATAAACAAGAGATAAAATTCAACTCCCGTATTCAAAACTTGAATATATCATTATTGAATTTATGTATAAAACTTTACATTAATAATTATTATTCCAAGATTCAATAATAATATTTATTAATAATATTAAATTCACTAAAATTTATTGATATTCTAGATACACCTAGTGTGCATCCCTTTAGGCCTCTTTGTTAGTGTCATTGGGTGGACCTACCTGAATTCCAATATTAGTTTCCAAAAGTCAAATATTAGAATCTAGAAATACATCATGGCATCCATAGAGAATGAAGTTAATGTTGTAATAATAACAACCTTCCTATGAATTATACTATGTAATATAATATATTTGTATCAGTATCTCATCAAAAAGGATGTATAATTGTGTCTTAATCCTTAATTATTGATTCATATTTATTTGAATTTCTTAAAACAAACTCATCAATGAGCTTCCATATCCTTGTATTTAACCATATAGTTTAATTTCTATTAAAGGCTTGGTGATATCTTCTTCTATTAACTTGTAAGGGAAAAATAATTTCTTGAATTATTCAATTAATGGAATATCACTTATGACTCACCTAATATATGTTACCCTGAGAACATGTCATAATGGTTTTCTTCCATATATAAAAGTGTGTTATTCATGATATACACTAATACTGATCTCAATTATAAGGACTAAGACACACATTCGTAAATAGGAATATCCAATGACATATTAATTTGTGGAGTTCCTATTAATGGGTTTATCCTCAAAATCTCCCTTATTAGATATTACCAAGTGGTAACCTCATGAGAAGAAATTGTAATGTATTATAAGACCCCAACATCGGATATTCAAGCATCATATGTGTCTCATCATATATATGTTATCAAGACCATATGTTATATGTTTAAGAATATTTTTATAGAATCTCAATGTTAACATTATAGAAGGAAAATATTATAACCTTTCATTGAAAAAAAACTCTAAGGACATTATTGGGTGGTGTAATGTTTAAGGTAGTTTTGAAAGTTCTTGAACTGATCTGGTCTAGTTGAAATAGGTAGTCATGCGGTTAGGTGGTGGGCGGTTTTGTTCTAGTATTTTTTTAAACACCTTTATTTTTCCTTCATCATCATAATCGAAGCATTAAGATAGTACGAGGACTCTCTATATTGTTTTTCTATTTTATAGGGACCAAATGATATCTAGTAATTGACTTATTCAATAGGTTTGGTTCAACGAAATTCAAGTGATTGACAATGAAGATCGGTCGACTCACCATGTTTGGGTTAATGGTAGATGGGTTAATGTTTCATCTATATTTATTAGCTTTAGTCATGTGGTCTTTAATCCATACTTCTTGGTCCACTAATCAATTTATATTGTTATGGATCATTAAAATTATCCTCTCACTAAATCTTTGGTGTGATCGTGTGATGATTCTCAATAAATGAATAGGATGCATGAAGAAGGTTATAGTGGATCTCGGAATTGGCTAGATGTGCAGGTGTAAAAATCCGTAATTGATGGAGGTCTAAAAGGTTGGTAGAGGGATGAACAGAAGCATAGTGAGACCATGAAGGATCATGGAAGAGTGTTATCACATATCCAAGTCATGGATATAGGTTTCATAACACAGTAGTAGGATGAATGCATGGTGGTTTTATGGTCATAAGGGTATGGTTTTAGTATGGATTTATGGTAGCAGGGTACTAATAGAAGTAACAGTTTCTCACGGTAGTTGGTCTATGATAGTAGTAAAGTTCCTTTACACAGAAGTAATTGTAACACCCACGTGGTATTAGGGGAACATTCATAGTCATGTGCACAATCGTAGGGTGGCTTCATGGTCATAGCTCACTCATCATAGTGGTAGGCTTTAGTATCATAAGTTGGATTTAGTGAAGTAAGATATGGCATGGTAGTATGGAAATTTAATATAATTATAGGATCTTTATTATTATTATTTCCAACATATCCTATATACAGTGAAAAAATTTATTTTATTACATGTTATATTCCAATTAAAACCAATTTGAATAAAATATAATGAAAATCAAATTAAATGAACTTGATCAATTAATTCCAAAATAAAGTTCAAATTGTTTTTTAACCAATTTAAATTATATTTCTCAACACACAAATAATTCTCATTTCATCATGTTAAAATCAAAATTTTAAAATTCTATATTGAAAATTCCTCCTTGAAAAATAAGATTTTATACTAAATTTAATTTTAAAATTTTAAAATCTCTATAAACAATAAAATTTTAAAAAATCCAAAAATAATGTATGTATACTTTGATAAATTAAAAAATTGAATAATCCACTAAAAATTAAAATTAAATAAAAGTTTTAATAAATTTTGAATTTCTAAAAAGTCACTAAAAGGATGAATTTACTCGGGATTTACTTGTATTTATGGGTTAATTTTATGAAAAAATAGACAATTTTTTTTGATAATTTTAGTTCACATCACTCACCCACCCTTAAACCATTTCACTCTTAGAAAATACAATGAATCCCATTATTTAAAAATATCAAGAAAAACATTTCTCCTACCTAACATCAAATACACACACCAGAATAGAATAAAATCATAGATTCACTTATTTCTTGAATTATCATTATTCATCTATAATTTTAATTCACTACCTCATTAAATTCAAACAATGTTATAGTTCAAGGAGTGAGAAAAAATAGATTAAAGGTGAATCAAATGTTTAACAAGTTGCACCTACATTCTTATATTTCTAATAATTTTCCCAAAAGAGCTTTCTAATTTCCTCTTCATTGATACAACTCAAATGAAATTTTTATAATTCAATTACCCATTATTCATCTAGGATCAATATTACCCTCACCTAAATGAATTATTTTTTGACTATTAAGAACTTTATTATTTTTTTTATTTTGAATTTTCACTAGGAATGTATGTAAAAAGCACCGTGAAAAGTCACTTATTAAATATATAAAAATGGAATTTATGCACACACAAAATGCCTAATGTCCTAAAGATTTATTATGGGATCCAAATTTCCCACTTTACTCTAGTTTCAAAGGACTTGTATCAAATTTATTTTGAGTTTTAACCCTAGGTAATTTCTTTTAATAGAGTCTAATTCGCCTCATATTGAGTTCAAATATCTAGTGACCTCATGTTATAATTTTTGATTATATAAATATCTTTTCACTCACACTCCTTTTCCAAGTTATAAGACTATATTTTTATAAAATTAGTGAAGATTCACTCATCATTTATTAAACTCTTAAAATTTAAGAAATAATGAAATAATTTCACTCTATAATGGTATTTAAACTAGGAAAAACAACAATAAATCTCAATGAAAACACAAAAAAATCTATAAAAATGGCTTGTAAATCATTTACAAATAGTTCGGTTTTTTTATATTTTTTTCCTTTTTTTTCTAAAATAGGTTCAATAATAACAAAAAGAAGGGTTTATTTACATATTCTAAATCAAAAAATATTTTTAAAATGAATCTAAATAGGATTAAATTCCCTCCCATACATTTTTTCATTATTTCCCCTTTGAGTTCCTATAGATACAAAAAAATTTAGACATAAATAGTATAAAATGATAGAAACCACATGGTTTTTATTTGTCTAATAGGTTGATTTGAGCTCTCCCTGAATGTGTTGTGGGTAGGTTGATCTATCCTCCTGGATGTTTTCTACCTTCATAAAACTAAAAAAATAAAAATTAAACACATGAAAATTTATTGAAAACTATTAAAACGGAAAAAGAAAGATAAGGGAAGAGGGTCTTGGGTTTTCCCCAACCAAGAGAGGATATTGTTTAGATTGTACATAGTTGTAAATTCCCATGGTTAACCACAATCTAATAGAGTATTTTGTTTGTGTGATTCAATCCCCCTTATCTTTTTCCTTACACTACTGAATAACTACACTTCAATTTGGAGGTCCACTTTGATGGAGTGCTTTATGTCAAGCCTGTTTTCATTATAGAAAAAATTAGTGGGTGGAGCTAAATAGATGATGTAAGGGGACTCTTGTTTAGCTACCTATCTTTTATATTCTTCTTCAAATTCTTTTAGTGAATATTTATATATATTTTCAAAATAATCCCATATAGATCCTTCTCTTTACTCTGGGAAACCTTGTATTCAAATTCTGACACCATTTTATCCTCAATGGTGGCTACCTCATAGTAATACACACATTTATAAATAGTAATATCCAATGATACATAAATTCATGGAATTACTATTAATATTTCTGTCCTCATAACCTCCATTATTATATATTACGAAGTTATAACTTTGTGAGAAGAAGTTACAGTGTCTTTTAACCCTCCAACACTTGATAGTCAAACATCATCTGTGTCTCACCAAATATATGTTATCTAGACTATAAGACATATGATAAAGAATATTTTAATAGCATCTCATGGTTCTTATTATATTTAGGTATTATAACCTTTTAATGTGATAAATACTCAAAGAAAATTATCACATTGATGTTACATATAATAATGATCATCATGTGGCAAAATTTTATTAATATTATAGAAATATAAAGTACAAAGTTAGTTAGTTATAGAGAAGAAACTATAATAAACTCTCACTTATAATAGATCCAACTACTGACTAACAAATATTTATCAGTCACATGATTAAAATGCTTCTATTGAGTTGTGGTTATAGTTGTTGAGTTTTACATGTTCTTTTGTGGTTAATCTACTTATTGCGACTTCACTTATCTAATAAAAACTCATTAGTGATGATATCACTAAGAATTTTCCTATTTTCATCTATCATAAACTTAAAATATTATATAATTCCATAGTTATAAGTTTATCATTGTATATATTGTGATAATATTTTACTATGTTAGTAAAATTTAAAAATTTGGAACAAATAATTACTTAAACTGCTTCTTAAGATATAACATAAAACACAACATACTCAATATATATATATATGGATACCACCAGATCTAATAAGTTTATATTAATTATTTACTTAACCTTAATTAAATATATAAGATAAAATTTATCTAAAGAAATACTAATTTTATATCCCCAAGAAAAGTAGTATTTCTACTTCTCTAAGTACCTAGAACTTATCCTTTGTACATTCTCAAGTATTGTTGGACAATTATGAGTGCTACCTTATGCTGTTATTTTAGTTTTATTTGATATTTTTCCACTATGATTTATCTATATCAAATTTCTTTACATATCATGTAATATGTGATAGATTCAAACCAGTTAAGCATATAGAATTCTAGTCATCCGAATAATCTCCCCTTGTGCTTTAACATATCATCTTGAGATATTTTACGACACATGAAATAGGCAATAATTATACCTTGAATTGTTTCATATTGTTTTTTTATTACCATATCAATTTATATACTATGACTTAATCTAAGAATCCTTATAAAACTATATTAGTAGATCTTTTTCTCTATAACTTGGATTAATACTTTAAGTTATTCTTGGAGAATTAATTTTAGCTTATTCTTAGATAACTATAATAAAAACATCTATTTTCTATATGTTAACAACCTATTTTAATTATAAAACAATACCACTCCCATTAACCACTTATAGACATAAGGATCATATTCAATCTTTATAAAAACTAAAATATCTTATAAATTTATCAAAATGAATATTCCATGATCATGATTCTTTATTCAATCCATAAATATATCTATAACTTTCATACCTTATTGGTATTATTTAATGTTATCAACCCTTATGGTTGCATCATGTTTACATCTTCCACAAGGTATCTATTATGGAATATTCCCTTGATATCCATTTTCCATATTTTATGATTATAGAAGGTTTCTATGATAAGTATAATTTTACTATATTTTAGTGTGATGGATGGTGTAAAAAAATTTCATCATTGACTATGCCAATACAACACTTCAAAACCTTCAATAACCAAACATGTTGTATAGGTACCTACTTTACCATCAAGGTCTAGTTTCTTATTGAATATCCACCATCAGACTTACATCAACTAGAGAAATAACCAAAATATAGAATTGATTTTTTGTATATAAAACCCAGTTTTGAATTCATATAAACTTTATAATATTAACTTTTTATCATTTACTACTTACTTATAGAATAATTATCCATTATTATCATCAAATAATATATCACCTAACTTGATGGGTATAAAACCATCTCTCAATTTTAACTTTCCTATATAGTATGTGTCTCTCGAACAACTCCTCACTAATTCTTGTAGAGTTTAGTGCTCTTATACCAACTCAAGAGAATATATAACCTTGAATTCATGGAAGTATATATTGATATTACTATCTCAAAAATAGAAGTGCTTCCTTCTTATAGAAATATAGGGAATCACTTGACTAATATCTTTCTATTTCAACTCAAGATACCCTAATAAGGGATTGAATCATGGTGTGGAATTTTTCTTACATTACATTGGACCTTGTTCTCATTCTATTAAGAATTATTTTTACCTATTGTAGTTAATTTTACATAAAATAAAATTACAAATATATAGATTAAAATAAAGAACATAAATTTTACTTAGTTCATCGCTAAGGTATTTGTCTAAATTGTATAAACCAATGATATGTAAATGTGGAAAAAACCACTAAACTACACTAGTTTGATGGATACAATTTTATTATCATGGTAACTCTATACTAATATTAGTAACTTTAAGATTTAGTTCACGGATCATCTCACTTCTTACCATAGGTTAATCCTATAACACTTCCTCCATGCACTTCGTCCGATGAATGTCTTCCCAATTTATCAGCATAAAAGTCACTTCCATTTCATCCAACATGTGTAATGTATTTTTCATCATGAATTCCATAATAAATTTATCTAATGAAATTTTTATCTCAATAATATCCTCCAGTAATAATCACATAAGTTTGTTATATTATTCTATTCACCACGTGAGTTCTTCACTTAAAAAATATATTTCACATAAATAATTCACAATATAACCACTGCAAATGATTCTTCCTCCTATGAATGATA
Organism: Viscum album; assembly: GCA_963277665.1. Classification (NCBI taxonomy): domain Eukaryota; kingdom Viridiplantae; phylum Streptophyta; class Magnoliopsida; order Santalales; family Viscaceae; genus Viscum; species Viscum album. The sequence goes on from OY728147.1 coordinate 1,115,880,118, forward strand.
CTAATTTATGAAAAATTATACTATGTAGTCTTACCATTCACCAAATTCCTTCATGAAATTGCTCCAAGTTTCTAACCTTTGTGAAATTTCTTTTTGGTCTACCCATCTTGAAAATGCTTCATAGACAAAAATATTAAATTTTATTTCCTAGAAATGAAAAGATAAATTCTATATTTTCTTTTATAGTTTCTTTTTGGTCTTTAATGAGGAAATTATAGACTTATAAATAAATAAAAGGGTATTATAAAACTTTATTAGCATAAAATAACCTTTTTCCCTTCATGTAAAGGAACTTCACATATAAACTACCTTTCATGGTTCAAATAAAGTTCCTGCTCCTTTCTCACAAGCATGGTTCTGCATAAAATCATCCTTTCATAGTTTAAAAACCACTTCTTCCATCCCTTTACAAATGATGCTGAATATATAGATTGATTATTTTTTTCCATCACAAAAACCAATTTTTGTATATAAAACCCTTGAGGCTTCACATAAAAACTCTTACATTGTGAAAATTCTTCTCTGGCTCTATATTTTGATTTTTTTTCTAAAATTTACTATAGACTCCAAAAAATCACTAAAATTCACCCTTTTATTTAAAATAATAGGAACAAAACTAATATATAATCCCATGAAAGTATTCTTATCACACAAGATCTACAAGAATGACTCAAACTATATTTATCATTTTCATCCACTTCGGAAATCCTGATCATAATGTTGAATTTTTCAAACCAATCCCTTTATATTTAAACTTCTTATTTAGATAGGAAGGGTAATAAAATGGTGGATTGACAGAAAACATAACACACCCAACTTCTTTATAAGATAATAAATTACATACACTATATTCTAACATTGTCTCAATTGGGACCTAGATTTCTTTATTCTTAAGCATAGATAACCTTGGTTATAACATTCTCTCCCTTTAGTTGTGTTGGATATACAAAGTGAAATTATATTAAAAAAATAAAAATTTACTTATACTCGATGTAAATAGAATATCTCATCCATATCTCTAATTTTATGTTATTAATGATCAGTGTAGAAACAAGATTTAAAAAGAGTATCACATTCCTCATAACACACCACATTCCAAAACTCCTCCTAACTTCATGCTTGTACAAAGTTCAATAAACATGGCTCATATCTCCCCATAAATTTCGTTCCATTAACTCCCCCTAAATGATAGAATCCATCACTTAGTCCACTTGTAAAGAAAAATAATAATTGTCTCCCCCATTGTCACTAAATATCACCACCTATATTTTTCCATTTAATTTCACCAAAATTGTATAAATTATCCCTATTTGATAATAAATATAAAGAGAAGAACATATGAAACGTTGTAAAACCATGTAAATAAATAGATAAAAATGGGTAGAGAGGAGCATTCAAACCTCCTCAAGCTGAGGTGGGTGGTTGAACACCAAGTTTCAATAGATGTTTTTCAAATACTAAAGTGGTTAAATCCTTTGTCAGGATGTCTGTTACCTATTGATTAGTTCCAACATGTTCCATTTTTATCACTCCTTTCTCTAATTTTTCTTTAATAAAGTTAAATATGATCTCAACATGTTTGGTACAAGTGTGTTGTAATAGATTTTCCATGAGTCAAATTGCACTCTTGTTATCACAAAATATCACCATGGGTTTTTTCACTTCTAAGACAATATATTCCTATTTTTATGTCACCCATAGAAGATTAGTGCATTATTTGGTTACTGGGATGTATTATTATTTTACTACATTCAGCAAAGTGCTCTTTTTTTACTCAATCAGTCCATACATTTACTTCTAATGAAGAATACACCACCATTTATAGAATTTTGGTCCACCACATCCCCATTCCAGTCCATATTAGAAAAAATTGATAATTCATGATAGTTTCCTACATCAAAGAATAATCCAAATTTGATAGTACCTCAGATGTAACTCATAATCCATTTAACTACTATGAGATGCTACAATTTTGAATTACTTTATAAATGGTACACTAAACATGTTTCAAAAACAATATCCAGAAAATCTCTAGTAAAATATAGAAAGATTCCAATTATCCTATTGTACAATGTAGGATATACATATTTCTCATATTCCTTCTTCCCAATCTTGGTTCCAACCACAATCAAAGTTTACTTTTGTTTAGAATCACACATATCAAATTTCTTCAACAGCTCTCTTATATACATAACTTGGGAGATAAAAGTGTATTTCTCTATTTGAATGACTTGTAGATAGAGAAATTATATGAGTTCACTAATCATCGACATTTCAAATTTTAAACTCATGGTATTATCAAACTCTAACACATATTTTTTTCTTATTTCTACCAAATATGATATCATACACATTAATAAGAACCATGAATTATTCTACCTTGGATTTCTTCACTTATTGATTGTGATCAATGCCCCCTCCCTTCAAATTACAACTTCTTTAAGTATCAGTTAAGAATATCATATCATTATTTTTGTGACTATTTTAGACCGTACATGGCCTTATTTACACTTTAGTTTCATTTTTTTACATTATGAATCCCATAATTTGTTCCATATAAAACTCCTATTTGAGCATACCATTCAATAATGTTTTCCTTATATCCATTTTATACATCTTAAATCATCTTCTAATCTCCACCATCATGAATATCCTGATTGAATCGAGTCAACAGGTTGATGAAAAAGTTACCTCAACATCAACATCTTCAATTTGAGCATATATTTTACTTGCCAAATGCTCCTTATTGTGGATTATATTTCCATGTTCATCAAATTTATTCTTAAAGATCCACTTTATTATAATTAAATTTTTATGTTCAAGATTATTCACAAGGTACCAAGTTTTATTCTTATCAATTTGATCTAATTCATTATTTATAGCTCTAACCCATGACTCATCTTTCATAGCTTCATCAAATGAAATTGGTTCCACTATTAATAAGAGAAAAATGATCTATATTCCTAATTCTTCATGTTTTTATTGATGAATATATATCTTTGATTACATTGAATGAATAAAATTACACTCTCCTATTTCTCCTATAAGGTGAATATGAGATCTCTTTAGTAATGGTATCCTCCCTTGATTCAGCCACAAAATTTTCATCATTTTGGGAACCTTGTATACCTTTAAGATCTATACCAACTTCATCATCTTATTCACATAGTTATTTAAAGTTTTAAATTTTATAACTATTTACATCTTTCTCTTAAGTGAATTTAACTTCATTAGTCCCCAAAATTTTATTCATCCATTTTTTGTAGCATTTATAGGCCATAATCATTGTGTAATACCCTAAAAATATTATTTTTCTCCACTACATCTATATAGTTTCCCTGATTTACCTCATTATTCTAGATATATCACATACTTATAAATAATGAAAAAAATAGTGTGGGTTTCCTTTCATGCCAAAATTCATATGGTGTCCTCTCCTATATATAGATTAGAAAAGTTTAGTTTTTACTAGACACTACAACTTATACTACCTCTTTCCAATAGTGGTGAGTGACACCACTCTATATGGGAAATGTCTTGAAGATATTATGAAATCATTGATTTCATCATTCAGAAACTCTATCTTATTGAGGAGTTCTTACAGAATATACTTCATACTAAATATCATGATTCTCAAATTAGTTTCTCACTTTAATATATGTTTACTCCATTTCATTATCAGATCACAAGATTTTGATCAAGCATCCAGTTTCATTTTTGACTCTCCTAAAATATCTCTTCATGCACTCCATGATTTTTTTAATATATATGAACATAACATGACCCATTCTTCTATAATCCTCAATAAAAGGGATGAAATACCTTTATATCTACTAGAAAATTCACCAATACTGGTGGTTTTAAATCATGTAGTTTAACCCTAGGAACTATTGGCATATGTAATAGTAATGGATCCCAGATTTGTTGGTATATTGGTCATCAGGATACCATTATACCAAAGTTTTTCATAAAACCATTGGTATATGGACCATATTTTGGTTTAATGAATGATTTTTATAAACCATTGGTATAGATTCTATACCAAAGTTTTCAAATAATTGGTATAGGTTGCCACTACACCCAGATCCCAACCATATTTCACTAACACCTCAAGTAACATTTAAATAAATTTATATTTTCATCCATCCACAATACACATTTAATACAGAAAATATATTGAATAATTCACATTTAGTAATTTTGTAAATTAATAAAATAAAATAAAAACAAATATAAAATAAATTTATGATCTCAAACACCATACACATAGTTTTTCATAAATATTAAGTCATAAATGTAGGGAATTAATATCTCTATTATGAACATTAGTACCATCACGTACATCACTTTCATCATTATCATCATAATCATCCTCACTGGCACCATCGCCTCCTACATCTCCATCATCGTCACCACTATGAAGTTTCTCAACCCTCCCACCAATAGGATCACCATCACCCTCACTGGGTTCATCATATAATGGGAAAATTGATGAAATGCATATATCAAAAAATATAGTGGTATTTGGTGGAAGTGATGGACATAAAGTTTCCATAGCTTTCAGAAAGTTTTTGTTGGCCTTTCTACTTATTTCATGCTCATGCATGGATAATTTTTTAGCCTATTATACCTATATATGGGATTGTTCTTCCTATTCAAGGGACTCTTGAAACTCATTTCTATTAGAGATATTAGATTCACCTAATGTGTTCTAATACCAGGTAAGGATAATTCCCTTCCTGGTTCAATGGAGGACTCCCCCATGATTCTCATCACCTGAAATATGTTGTTAATGATTTTTCAACCAAAATTTTTCATCCCCTTTCTCATAAAGTCCTTGAAAAGAGCACTGTTTATAATTATAAATGATATATCTAGTTATAAAATAAATATTACAATTTAAAATCAAGAGAATAAAACTTACAATAATTTCTTGTGTCAGTTCATTTATAACACTCCAATCTTTCTTCTTTCTTCTTTATTATTTCTTCTTTCTAATCAAGAAAAACATTTTTTCCTAAGTCATGCTTTGTTTTATGTTTAATACGATCCACATTAAATTAAATTGAATGTAATAAAAAATTATTCAATAATGTTTTATTGATTATTTAAATTACTTGTGCACTACTTGTAAAAAGTTTAATCTTTTGGGTATTAGGTGATGAAAAATGATTTCTTTTAGGTTAAAAGCATTTCAAAATGATTTTGTGGTTTAATTTAATCTGATTAAGTTGTAAACTGGTAGTGTTATGGGACCTTTTTTAAATAAATAAAATGTTTATTTAATCTTTGGAATATTTTTTTCTAATTAAAAGGGGGTGTATTTATGAAATTTTGAATTTTGAATGATTTTGTGACTTAAATCCCATGATTTTGATTTAAAATAAAGGTGTTCTCATGATTTTTATTTTAAAAATTGTTTCCTAATATTGGTTATGACATGTTTGGTTCAATTAATATGAATTATTTGATATTTTAATGTGTGAGTGGTTGGAACCATGGTTGTTATGGTTCTATATTTGGATGTTGTGAATTAATTTATTTTTTTCTTTTGTTGTTTCTTTTAGTTATGATTGTATCGGTTTTCTTAGTTCATGTGTGACTGAGTTATTAGATTGTGTTTTCTTTGAAGATGAAATTTGGGGAAAAAATTCTATGTGTAAGGATAAGTGTTTATTTTGAGTCTTATATTGGGAATGGGTAAATTGGGATGAAACTGATTCATATGGTTTATTTGGATGGAATTGGATAGAAGTGTTTTGGTTTGGGTGGTTATTTTAGATTTTAGCCCTTTTCGTTTTTATGCGTGTTTAGGGTATAAATGGAAAGGGAGATTGGATTATTTGAAAAATGACTAGTTTTTTTGGTCATATGGGTTGAATTATGGTAATTTATGATTGAACCACATGTTTTTAATATTGAATATATAATTGGGATTTTATTTTTTTGTCTTAATATGATAATAATGGTTTTGGGTATGGAAGTTATCAAGTTTGGTTGCAATTCTAAGTAATGTTGATATTTTAGAAGGTATATCTTTAAAATATCATTAATTTTGAGTTTAAATGATTAAAACTCTTAATTTATATATATATTTATTGATGTTTTAATTTTTAATTCGAAGTTTTATGGTTGTAATCTTGTTAAAACTTTTTAAAAATACATTAAAAATTGTTTACAGGCAGTTTTGTAAACTATTTTCAAATGTTTGTAAGTTGTTTACAAACTATTTAAAAATAGTAAACTTTTAATATTTTATATGAAAACATTAAAAAATGTATGGTTTATTTTAACTTTATTTGGTTTTATTATGTTCAAGTAAGTTCAGTCTAGTTTATATTTATTTAATTCATTTCATTTCAATTCTATTTCATTTCATTAGGTTTTGATCGTTTTAGTTCATTTTTTTCAACTCAATCTTTGTAAACTCAGCTGGGTTCAATTTATTTTAGTTTTATTTCATCCATTTAAAGTATTATTTAGTCAATTTATTTCTATTTGGATTATATACTATCATTTTAGTTTTAGTTGGGATTATTCATACCAAAGTGATTTTTTATGGTTCAATTATTCCTTGATATTGTCGATTGATGAATGTTGTTTTTGTTTATTACTTTTCAGTTTAATTCAATATTGTTTGATTCATATCGATTCATGTTAGGTGTGGTAGGTTTGATTTAGTTTGTTTCATTTCTATTGGTTTCTAATTATACTAGTACATGAAAAATACTTTATGTCTTCCATGTTTTGGCATAGTAGTTCACCCCAAATTGTGGACATGCTTCATAGAATACTTTTTTTATTTATTTTTGAAGATTCCTAAAAAATTAATAATAATAAATGAAGTATTAATACCTATCATAATAATTTTCAATCAAAAAACATTAAATTTGACTAATACCTTGAACTCTTCACTCTTTCAATAAGTAATCATTTCCTGGTACTATGTTACCGGACACTCATCAAAGGTTGTTATAGCCTATAAATTTGAAACAACTCTGGAAGTATGGAAATTATATATCTCATGCTTATATGGTCACCATAACTCACCTAATTCCATCATTCGTGCATCCCTCATAGCTTCACCATCGAGAATATTATAGAGAATCTAATGCCAAAATATTAAGTCATATAAATATAATAGCAATATTAAATTTAATAAAATAAATTTTATTACCCGTACTTGATACCATGTGGTATACCTTATTTCATTTTCCAGGTATTTCTAAAAAATAGGTTTCATAGGGATGGTCTCATGGTGTTTGGAAACTGTCATTATAAAATTCTTATATTCCATCCCTATTTTACCAATCTTTTGACTGTCTTCATCATGCTTGACCATCACCTATGTTTGAAAGTCTCACACTCCACGCTTGTGATTACACCCACTTATCTTAATAGTGTTAGATTTTACTATGAGAATAAAAGATAAATATTAAATTAATACATGTTATGATGGAAATAAATTATAGTTAGACTAGTTTTGTTTGTATATACCTGAGCCGAACGGATTAGTACACTCTGATGAATCCCTAGACTAAGAAGGATAGGTAAATTGTGTAGTTCCAAGGGGTCCAATATATACTCAGGATGATATAAATGAATTGAATAAAAATTCAAAGGATCATAGGAAAAATCCTAGAGATAATGGATAAGTATTAAATAGAGGTAGAGATATAGAAGTCTATGGAAAATGATAATAAGGATGGGGAGTGGGAGCAGTCATCTGATATGGAAATGATATATGGGGAGAAAGATCATATGGAAATAGTCGTTTCAGTATATGCTGTCTGAATATCCCTGATGCCTTTAAGGGAATCATTGGATTAAAAGCTAGGGTATATGGTATATATGGTGATGGTTATGGCTATGATTAGGTAAGATGGATTCTACAATTATCTCTAGTAACTCCCCCCATCTGTAATGTCCTGTGTTTTGAACCAGATAAAAATTCATGGGAAATTTATTTTTTTTCTATTAGCTGGGAAGGTCGATTTTAAAACCAGGCATTGGAACTTCTTGATTATGATAGTTGACACTACGATGTTCCTTTTAAATAAATTTTATTAAATTAATTATATTAAAATTAAAATAGAAAAAAATTAAATGAAGGATAAATTCATTATTAAAACTTTTAAATATTATATAAAATATTTTCAGAGTTTGACGATGAGTTAACATGGGATTACAAGACCCGTAGACTCTCGGCATTGATAGAATAAAAATATTAAATTTATTTTATTCATATGCGTGCGTGTTTTTTTTCAAAAAAATGAAATAACTCTCAAAGAGTACGTCGTATGAGAAATATGAGAACACTTTTAGATTTGGAATGCTAGGTTTTCCCTGGCCATGGTATAACCTTGATTCATGTTGGGTGTTTGGCACTCTCGCACAGGATAATACCCTCCTTATTTTTAATAAATTTATTATTCTGTTTTTTATATAATAAATAATTATTTTCTCACAAATGGTGTGTCGTATGAAAAATTTGAGACCAATGTTAGGTCCAGAATGTTGGGTTTACAATAGGCAGGGTATAACCATTGTGAGCATCATACATTTGGTCATATCGCATCCGAAGATAATTTAATTGGGTTATAAATATTTTTGTTAGGCAGTTGGAAATAATAATAATATTTTTTTATTAATATTTTTTTGGAAAACAAAAATGAGAATGTACTTTAACAATTAATAAATTATGTCACAGTGTAAATAATTGTTGGGAAATGTAATGAATGTGATATTACTAATTGTTCTAATTAAATAAAAATACACAATCGATATTAATTTAATAAGCTTTATCTTTTTTTATGGTTGTTTTTTTAAATTATTAATCGTGTCACTGATAAGTTATATTAAATAATTATAATTTAAATTACTATAATGTCTCAACATAAAAGAAGGTACATACCATTTTAAATTTTGTTGTCTAATTCTTTGAAGTGACCCTGGACGCGCGCATGTGCGCCCCACTCTGGGTCTTAGGCAACTATTTATGTTAATTAAATGATTTCATGGGTTTTATGAAAAATGTTATATCGTACCTTAACGCGATGTTCGGGATTCAAATAATTAATTAAGGATTAAAAATAAATAATAAGAGATTTAAATAAAATTTAAAAGAAATAAATAAGGGATAAAAATAAATTTAATAAAATAAAATAGAAAGGGGGTTATAGAAAATGTAAAAATAATTAAAGTGGGAGATTAACATATTTATTATTTTTTTCTTCTTTCTTTTTCCATCCTTTTTATTCTATTTTATTTTTCATTTTATTTTCCCTTTTTCTTTTATTTTCTTTTTCTATTATTTTTTTCTTTTCTTTTTCTTTCTCTTATTTATTTTTTTTTTCTTCTCTTCTCTTCCTCTCCTCCCTCTCTCACGTCGCACCTCCCCCTCTCCCTAAGTAGTGCACCACTTTTCTTCCACTTAAGAAGATTTTTTCACCTCTATTCATCATCTGTTTTCTTCGTTATTAGGTGAACTGTAAACCTTATGGTAAGGCTAATCTTACATAATTGGAATCATAGAGTTTCGTTGAGTATCCTTTGTGCAGTCTGTCATGGAAGTATTTTACCCTATTTTGGGGTTTTTATAAAATCATTATTTTTCTTCTGTTTTAGGACAAATCAAAGCCTATCTCATATCATATGATCATCTGCAACTTTAAGGTATGGAGTCTACTCTATTTCCCTTTGTTTTTTTGTGATTTATAAAAAAACACACAGTTGTGCCGTTCATTGGTGCCTACCGACTTTGTTCAATTTCACCGAATCTTTTCAATTTAATTGTTTCGCTTAATCATTACAGCCTTATCTATCATAAATTAAATTTTTTAAAATTTTGCAACATGGTCGGACACCTCTTGGGTGTCCCGACGTGGTCGGTATAAATTGTTTTAGCCTAAACAATTAATTTATTTAATTGCATGTGTTGTGAGGCCCATTTTAGTTGTGTTTAAATTAAATAATCATTTTAGAATAATTATGAACCTTGAATTGTTGTATTTTTTGTAGTTTTTCGCACTAATATTATTATTTATTAAAAATTGAATTTATTTTCTCTTGCTGATATAGTAACTTACCTTGTTAAGTTTATGCTGAAATATTTAATTAATACCTTGTGTTTCACAGATGTATCTGCTTAGATTTCAAGCTGCAATTACATATTCATACTAAGTCATATCTAATACTATGAAATTTAAATTAAATTTAGGGGGGAAAGAGAATGTCGGTTCCATATTAAGGACTCACACATAGACTCTTCATTCCTCACTGAGTACCTCTATGCACCGAGGGATAGTTTCTTAGGCTTTACCAAAACGAGACTTCCCCGGTCTTTCTAAATACTTATGAGTGATATCGGTTCCAAAAGGACCCATTGAGGACGGATCCATTGGCAATGTGTCTATACCATGCGTGGGATGATACTCGACCCCTTTCATTGTGATATCAGAACAGACTCATTGTAAATCCACGCCTCGAGCGATACTTGGTCTTTTGAGAGATTGTCTTGGATGGGCTCGGTGGTATTGGTTAATTTGAAGGATGTACAATAGCGACATCTTCGGGATGGGATTGGACTCTAATTATCAACTTGAACATATTAATAATGATGCACTGGAAGTTTATGTTAACGCTGCTTGAGTCCCAGGTGAGTTGTGATCTTTTCTGGTATTTTGAAGCACATATGGTTGGCACATAATTTAGACCTCAAGTTAAAGAACATGCTTGGGGGTATGAATTTACTTTGATTTACCTTGAGTTTCAAAAATTATATATATACATATGTGAATCTTTCTTATTATAGGTACTTATTTCAGACTCTCATCTTAGGCCGAAGCAGGTGATTAGGGACGAATGTCATAGGGAACCTGGGCTGAGTTATTTTATTTTATTATGATTAATTGATTGTATGCATTTATTATATAATGACACACTACATTTAATTACTACACGAAATGGAAAGGTTTAGACATTGTGAGTGTTGGAAAATTAGTATTTTATCTCATACCCAACTTGGGTATCATTGATACCCAAATAGATTATATTCTTACAATTATTGACAAAGGGATGTGTGTTGCTTCCGATGCTTGATTTTTTCTTACTACTTAGGATGGAGACTGGGGTAGAGGACCGAGCCTTACTCGTGATGTAGTTGTTGAACTTTGTGTCTTTCCTTTTTAGTTGATAGTATTATTGAGTTTCTATTTTCGGTGATTTCAGTTTAGATATACATCATAGCATGACATTATTTTGTGATCTTCCGCACTTTATTCTTATTCAGTTGGATTATTCATATTGATTCTTCTACAGTTTATTCATTTATATACTTCTGCTATTTATTATTAATTGTTGTTTACTTCTGATGTGATAATACCTATTACCTATGAGGGAATAGTCTCCTCCACATACATGAAAAAGTCCCTCACTATCAGTCAGAAGCCTCTATCGTTCGGAGAGATGCACTTGAGGTTATGTGGCCAACCTGGGTTGGGGAACCCTTCAGGTGGCTCCCAGTATGGGGACACTACAAAGTGGTATCAGAGGTTGGTTTTTTCCTTTGTCTTATTATTTTGGATTGGTAGACAAGAGAATATGAATGTTTCAGCACTTGGTTAATAGTTGTGTCTGGGACTGATCACCCCACGTATGGGAAATGACCAAGTGGACAGGGTTAAGAATTGATGTTTATGCATTTCAATATTATCATTGATATGATTTTACCTCAAGTGATTAGTGTAATTTCCATTACTTATGATTTATGAACCTTATAGTATTTTAACCTTGGCCTGTTTAGGTGAGGATGAAGCATTTCATGCATCATAATAGGCACATAGGAATTCACAATCCACTCATAGTGTCATGCCATGTAGTTTCATTTTAGGATTCCTATTGATTCAAATTGTGTGCCTTAAATGTATTCCATGTCTTATAATTATTTATCATTCCTTTTTAGATACCATGTTTTGGTGATATATTTAGCATGATAGCTTGTTTCCATGCTGCCTATTTAATACCATGTTTTCCTTGTATCATAATTCTATTCCTATTAGAATGTCTTTGTGATTAAAATTTTATACTTCTGTGAATACAACATGTCTCTCTCTTTTATCTTATTGTAGTGACCTTCTATCTTGTTTGTTATGTAATTAGTTACATTGATAAAATTTATTAGTTTCCTTTGAATGGGATCCAAATTCCAAAAAACTATAAAATGTATAGTCACTTTATAGGTTGATAGCCACTCATATATCTAGGATGATATGTGTCTGAGCATGTTATAATTACAAATGAATTAGTTAACTACCTAAAGGCACAACTAGGACCAAGTAGGCTAGTTGGTTCATGTTCCTTATGAGATAACCTAGTATGGGTGTTGTGACTCTTAATAATTAAAAAACCTTTTTTGGGTTGCATTATAATGAACCCAGGTCGGCTTAGTGGGACCCTTGTAAGTCTTATTATCTACTTAAAAGGAATTTATGTTATAGATTGCCTAATTAAGGACGATATTTCAATTAATGTAAAATGTTTTAAAATGAATTTTTATAAAACCTTCCTATTTTTCCCTTGAGGTGTTGGTTAATATCAAGTAACTTGTGTTTTTTTTTGAAAAATGGTACTTTATGTTTTGATTAAATATTTTGATGATTAAAGATTAAATGTGATTAAATATAAAGGGCTTGGATATGGAACCTATAGAGATTTCTTCTGTTTACGACCCTGGTATAAGGGTAGTTTGAGTTTCTCCTTGATTTACTTTGGAATAGAACGATTCACATGTCATTTTCCCTAGTCGAACTCCCTTTCTTAAAATGAAACCCTTGTTCATATATGTGTTCATGTTTTCCTTGACTTTTTTTCGGTCTTTATCATCAGGTAGTTCTCATTTCCATCAGGTTAGGCATGCCTTAGGAATGGTAAATTTCTTCATAAGTCATTCGACCCTCTCTTATCCATATTGATGGATGAATCGGTATGTAGTCATCTGAGTTAAAAATCATCTTTCTTATATATCACCTCAAGGTAGTATGCATTCAAGTACGTGGTGTCGTCAAGTGATTAACATTGTGACGAACCAGTTGAGTTCGGTGTAATTGTCAAGTCTTTCATTGTTAAATATGTTTTGGGTCATATTTTTAGTACAGTGACTTCTATGTTAAAGGAATCAAGTTCTCCCCAATGCTCAGGATGACTTCTAGAGACTCGGTTGTTTTGACACACCAGCTAGTTTGGTAGGGATTTTATGCCAATTGTTTAAATATTTTTCTTTCTGGTAATATCTAAATCCTCTTAGTGTGCTCTTTCTTAAGTGATGATCATGTCCCCTACCTTTCCTTCATCCTTGATGCACTAAGAGAGCATCATTCTTACTCCATGCTAAAGCTTTAAAAGTTGTTGGTTTTTTTAGGGTGGTTTTCTCAGTTTCTCACGCTGATGTTTCAATCTTATCAAGGATTTGGTTAGTATTGAGTGACCCTTAGATTTTTGTATAGGAATTATTTGGACAAACTCTTGTACACTAGCCATTTATTCTAACATGACCACCAGGTGGATGTCACTCTAGTCTCAGTAAAAAACCTTTTTTGGATGTCTTATCCTTGAACCAATGTATCGCTCATAAACATGGTGTATAGACTAAATTATGTTAGTTCCATATACTCATGTCGTACCAATCCAAGGTTACCTCGTACTTGTTATCGGGATCGATAATGCCTAATTCAAGGAACATAACCAAAAGTTAGGTATGAATTTATGTGGATATTTTCTTGGTAAATGTGAGATACCTTTGAATAAGACTTCATAGTTTAGTTTGTCAAAATTCCAGCCATTTAAGCTAGGTGCCTTATGAAATGGTTAGTCAGAGTGGCTTGACTAGTTATCTCTCTTGTTCAATGGATCGGTCAGTGAAGTATTGTTTTTGGCACGTCGTCAAATGTGAAAAGTGTGTTTTGTTTTAACTAGGTATTTTCATAAAAATATTGCTCAACTTGGGATTTATGGTAGATGGGGAAACGACCGTTTTATCTATTTCATAAATCATGTGATAAGCATTGCTAGAATGCTTAAGAGCCTGCCTTATAGAAAATTCTGATTTTGGAAGGTGTCGTGACTTGTTATTTCCTTATATCTAACTTTAAAACCTAAGGTGGTAAGTAACTTTGTCCATAAGTTAATGAGACGACGACATGGTCTTGTCCCTAGCAGAACGTGTTTGGGTAGGTACCGTCTCGGTGTTTCAGTTGGAAAATCAGCATTGGCTCAGATATTAATGGCTTATGTTCTGCTTTCCTAACCAATGTTTGAACGTGTGTTGAGCATTTGGAGATGCAACATGATATTTTGTATGAGACTACATGACCCTGTAGATCAGGTGAGGGTTACATTGTTCCCAAAGGCTTCTTAGGGATGAGAAGTTCTAAAGTGGGAAGGTTTTAACGTCTCATGTTTTAAACCAAATGAAAAAGTGCACAAAATTAATTTTTTTTCATTAACCGGGTAGGTCGGTTTTAAAACCAAGTTTCTAAACTTTTTGATTCCAATAGTTGACACTACGATGTGTCTTTTAAATACATTTTATTAAATTAATTAGATTAAAATTAAAATAGAAACAAATTAAATTAAGTGTAAATGCATTATTAAAACTTTGGAATATTCTATAAAATATTTTTAGAGTTTGATGATGAGTCATCACAGGATTCTAAGACCCGTAGACTCTCAGCATTGATTGAAGTTGTGTGTTTTTTTTCAAAAAAAATGAAATAACTCTCAAATGGTGCGTCATGTGATAAATCTGATACCACTGTTAGATTTGTAATATTGATTTTCCCTAGGTAGGGTATAACCATGATGTGCGTTGGGTGTTTGACACCCTCACACATGATAATACCCTCCTTATTTTTAATAAATTTTTTATTCCATTTTTTATCTAATAAATAATTATTTTCTCAAAAATGGTGCGTCATTTGATAAATCTGAGACTTCCATTAGGTTTGGAATTTTGGGTTTAACCTAGGCAGGGTATAACATTTGTGATCATCAAACGTTTGGTTAGATAGCACCCAAAGATAATTTAATTGGGTTATAAATATTTTTGTTGGACAATTGGAAATAATTATAATAATTTTATTATTAATATTATTATTTGTTTTTGAAAAAAAAATGAAAATTTACTTTCATAATTAATAAATTATGTCATGGTGTAAATAATTATTGGGCAATGTAATGATTGTGATATTATTAATTATTCTAATTAAATAAAAATGCACAATCAATATTAATTTAATAACCGTTAACTTTTTCTATGGTTGTTGCTTTTAAATTATTAACGGTGTCATTGATGAGTTATATTAAATAATGATAATTTTAATTATTGTAAATTCTCGACATAAAACAAGGTATGAACCATTTTAAATTTTTTTATCTAATTCATTAAAGCGACCTAGGGCGCGCACAAGCACACCCCACTGTGGGTCCTGGGAATCTATTTAAATTAATTAAATGGCTGAATGGGTTTTAAAAAAATGTTATATCACGCCTTAGCGTGGTATTCGGGATTAAAATAATTAATTAAGGATTAAAAATAAATAATAAGAGATTTAAAGAAAATTTAAACGAAATCAAGAAGAGACAAAAATAAATTTTAAAAAAATAAAATAGAAAGCAGATTACGGAAAAAGTAAAAATAATTAAAGTGGGAGATTACCATATTTATAATTTTTATCTTTTTTCTTTTTCCATCCTTTTTATTCTATTTTATTTTTCATTTTATTTTCCCTTTTTCTTTTCTTTTTATTCTCTTATTTTTTCTTTTATTTTTCTTTCTTTTCTTTCTTTTTGTTTTCTTCTCCTCTCTTCCTCTCCTCCCTCTCTCACGTCACGCCTCCCCCACTCCCTAGATGGTGCACCACCTTTCTTCCACTTCGTAAGATTGATGCACCTCTATTCATTGTCTGTTTTCTTCACCGTCAGGTGAGCTATAAACCTTACAGTAAGGCTAATCTTGCGCAATTATAATCATAGATTTTTGTTGAGTATCCTTCACGCAGTCTGTCATAGAAGGATTTTACCCTATTTTTGGGTTTTTCTAAAATCATTTATTTTCTTCTATTTTAAGCCAAATCAAAGTCTACCATAGATCATAGGATCATCGTTGACCTTAAGGTATGGTTTCTAATTACTTTTCCTCCGTTTCATTGCGATTTATAAAAAATGCATGGTTGTGTTGTTTGTCGGTGCCTACTGACTTTGTTCAATTTTACCCAATATTTTCAATTTAATTGTTTCTATTAATCATTGAAGCCTTATTTATCATAAATAAAATTGTTTAAATTGTTGAAAAATGGTCGTACACCCATTGGGTGTGCCGACGTGGTCGCTATAAATTTCTTTAGCCTGATCATTTAATTTATTTAATTTCATGTGTTGTGAAGCCCATTTTAATTGTATTTAAATTAAATAATCATTTTAGAATAATTATGAACCTTGAATTGTTGGATTTTTTGTAGTTTTTTGTGATTATTTTATTGTTTATTAAAAAAATAATTTATCTTCTTGTGATGATATAGTATCTTGCTTCGTTAAGTTTATGTTGAAATATTAAATTAATACCTTGTGTTACACAGGTGTATCTGCTTAGATTTCAAACTGCAATTACATATGAATACTATTTCATATCTGCTACTGTAAAATTTTAATTAAATTCATGGTGGAGAGAGAATATGGGTTTTGTATTAAGGACCCACACATAGACTCTTCATTCTTGACCGAGTACCACTACGCGATGGGGGCGGTGTCTTAAGGTTTTCCAGACTGAGACTTACCATGGCTTTCCAAATACTTATGAGTGATACCAATTCCAAAAGGGCCCATTGAGGAAGGATATGTTAAAAATGTGGCTATTCCATGCCTTGGATGACACTCGACCCCTTTATTTGAGATATCGGGATGTAATCATGGTAAAGAAATGTCTCGAGTGATACTTGGTCTTTTGAGAGATTGTATTAGATCAGCTCGGTGGTATTGGGTAATTTGAATGATGTACTGTAGCAATACCTTAGGGACGGACTCAGACTCTAACTCTAAACTTGAAAATATTAATAATGATGCACTGAAGGTTTATGTTAATTCCTCTTAAGTCCCAAGAGAATTGTGATCTTTTCTGGTATGTTGAATAACATATGGTTGAAACATAATTTAGACCCCAACATAATGCACAATATTGGTGGTATGACTTTTCTTTTCTTTACCTTGCATTTCCAGGATTATATATATACATATGCGTATCCTTCTTATTATAGGTACTTATTTAAAAATATCAGATTAGGCCGAAGCAGGTGATTATGGATGGGTGTTGTAGGGAACCCAAGATGAGTTATTATATTTTTTTGTTCTTAATTGATTTTTTGTATTTATTATATAATGACACACTGCATTTAATTACTGCACAAAATGGAAAGGTTTAGAAACCATGGTTGTAGGCCTACTGGAATTTTATCTCACACTCTGCTTGGGCGTCGTTGACACCCAAGTATATTATATGCTTACAGGTATTGAAAAAGGGAAGTGTGCTGCTTCTGATGCTTGATTTTTTATTTCTGCTTAAGATGGAGACTAGGGTGGAGGACTGATCCATTCTCATGATACAGTTATTGCACTTTGTGTTTTTCCTTTTTATTTGATAGTATTCTTGGGTTTCTATTTTCCATGCTTTGAATTTAGAAAAACATCCTAGCATGAAATTATTTTGTGATCTTCTACACTTTATTCTTATTGAGTTAAATTATTCATATTTCTTCTGCTACAGTTTATTCATTTATATGCTTCTGCTATTTATTATTAATTCCTATTTACTTCCTTTGTGATAATACTTATTACCTATGAGGTAATAGTCTCCCTCATAGACACGAAAAAGGCCCTCACTACTAGTCGGCAGCCTCTAGCATTCAGGGAGATGCACTTGAGGTTATGTGGACAACCCAGCCCAGGGCACCCTTTAGGTGGCTCCTGGGACGGGGACGCAACACCATCGAACCAGTAGGCTTTTTACCACCAGATAATAGTTTTCTATTAGATGTTGGAACCTCAATAAATTTTAAAAATGGTTAATTAAATGAAACTATATTATTTCTAATTTATATATATATATATATATGAAATAATATACTCATAGGGGTCGCCATAGTAGGAACACACAGCTCTCTCATATGTTGATCATTTCAGTTATTCTCTTCCTTCATATCTCTTCAATATTTTTTCATTTATTTAATTAAAATATAAATATACATTCAACTATAAATTTATTACTAATGGAATAACATAATCAATATATACTAAATATCATGCTTAATATGGATATGATATAGTTTTCTTCTTGTATGTTTTATCCATTTTATTTAATATTATTTTAGTTATTATGTTTGAATGTGAACCTAGGAAGTTGAATAATGGATAGATATATTAAAGGGGCTTTTGGAGGGAAATTTTGAAGGGAATTTATGGTCTATTCCATAGACTAATCAGAGCTAACCATCAATCATTCGGTGAGCACAATAGGATCACTTACTCTCTGTCTCACCCACAGACTAGTTGATAAGACACACTGGCCAGTTGGAAAGGGATAAATAGCTCACTAATTATTCAGTGAGACCCAGTGGCCATTCAGTAGACTATATGAGTTTTTTAAAACCTTTTTATTGATTTTTTCATATTTTTTAGGACTTATGTTCTTTAAGTACCATTTTCCAACATAAATCAAATGAGGCAACCACTTTAATTTGGTTTGATTCAATTTAGTTTAGGATGGGATGATTTGAATGGAATATATGTAATTATAATTCATAAATAATCATAAAATGCACATGAGCATTTAATATATAAGAAACACATAGTAAATTAATTTGAACATTCATCATTGTGGAAATTAAAGGAAAAAAATGACACCTATTATTATTCAAAAAATAGAAACAATGAAAGTTCCTTTGTTTTATGTTTATAAGATCTAAAAATTAAATAATTTAATTAAATATGTGTATCATAAATTCATAGGTCACCATTTCATGTTAACTATATTTACATTAAATGTAAAATGATTAAATAGTTTACATTTAAAATATATTTTCTTTACATGTGAAATGGTTTAATAATTTACATCTAGACTGTAATATTAGTTTACATGTAAGCTATTTTCTAAAATCATTTTATAGTTTACAAAATGAAAAAAATAAAGAAATTTTAATATAAAAAACCTTAAAGAAACAAGTTGAGATAAAATTAATGAATTGAGTACAAATATGATTGCTTCTATATATTACCCACTACTACATCAGGTTTATAGTCGACTCTAAATATTAGACTACTTGATTTATCATGCATACATTGTTGATCATGACCAATGGTAGTATCAACGATGTCAGCTTCATCCCGAATATCATCAAAAATATGTTGTGATATTACTTTAATAGTGAAAAAAAATTCATTTTTTAGATGATCTATCATATAAATACATGTTTCATTATTGATACCACAATATATGGATCATCGGTAGTCAGGAAGTGAGTCATGTTAATAACTCTCAATCCATAGTCATAAATAAATGTTTCATGTTGCATTATTTAATCAAACCACTTTTATTTTTTTAAAACCCAGGTAGTGTTAATAATAAATAAATTTCATGTATTATTAATGTTTATAAATATATTTTAAGGATTTATATATGGTATGATAATTTTATATGATTTTTTTATGGAAAATAAATGGTTTTATTCTAATTGAAATGTTTTCCATGAAATAAATTGTTTTATTTAAAATTTAAAATTTATAAATTTTAGGGTTTGAAAATGATAAAATAAAATTCATTTTTGGATTCATCCTATCAAAATTACCTTATGGTGAATTTTTGGTACTTTTTTGAAAATATTTATGTTTTTATTAAATAGTGGGAAATCCCAATTTTTATAAAAAAAAGTATCCTTTATTTTCAAGTAATTACAAAGTACCATTTGGTTTTGGATTTTTTTTAAAGTGAAATAAGTAAAATTTGGTTAAAAACAATAAAGAATAATTCTATATGAATCAGTATTATATTTTATTTTGGTATTAAATCATTTTTATTCCTAATAATGACATTTTTTTATAAATTTTGTTTTTCGTTGCGTTTTTCGCACAAATATTGAAATTAAAATCTATCACTTCTACAAGTTTAATATTAAAAAAAACTATTCTATATCTAGAATCAAGAATTTCAAATTTTTTATTTTTTATAATTTTAGTTTTGGTCATAGTGAATCGCAACCATGGTAAAACGTTATCACCCTAATAAAGGTTAAAAGGTTCTAATATGGGGTTAAACTTAGAAATAAGGCATAAAATATATCTAAAACTTCACTAAATGTGATTTTTTTATTATATTTTGACCTTGAACTATCTTGGATACTAAATTTTTTCATTTTTAATTACTTTACCTTGAGAAATACATTTTTATATTTAAAGTTTAAAATATTTACAAGATTTTAACTCCCATAAATTATAAAAGGGCACCTCATATCCTCACTTATTCACACATTTTGAGCCACTTATCAAGGCCAATTTCATGACCCGTCCCCTGAGACCCATGTTGTGACTACACCAAGACCGCCTTCCATAGGCTAGGGGATAGCGACTAGCACCGAAGGCGTATTCCCTAAAACTAGGAAGGCATTGCCTTTATAACCTGTAAACATACACAAACAAGCACACAACAAGATACGAACTCAAGAAAATTTTATAGTAAATAGTGCGAGTACAGTAAGAAAAAGGGGCCAGAATACAAGCCCAACTGGAAAGTACAAGATACTTAAAGTATAAGTAAACTGGAGAAAAAAGGATGACAGTTGTTGGGTCATCCTTCGAGGTTTCTAACTAAATGGTAGGTACTGATTGCCTCTTTAGCACTCCACGTCTTCTCATATCCTATGTGTACCAACACGTCGTATAGTCCACCTTTGGGCATCGTCCAGTCCTGGTACCCTCAGTCTCGATCAACTATGTCCATCGTCTCCACTAAACACAACAAGGTGCGGGCATAACCTGTGGAGGGGTGAGTATAACGATACTCGGTAGGGACCCCAAGACCCTCAAGGTCTCACAAAATCCACAAAAGATAAACCCCAAAGCATGAAGTCAACTGTCAACCCTACTTAGCTATATGCCCATACATATACCTAAGTTATCAAGTATACCCATCTCAATCATTAGGAAACACAGGTTCCAACCCAAAATCCCAAAAATCAACTTTTCCACAAAGGAACGAAAACCACAAAGGCAAGTACCACATAGGTACTCCACACATAAGAATACCACCAAGGTATTATCACGAAGGAAATTACCACACAGGTACGAACTCATCTCACACCAGGTATAACTTAGGTACGATAGTAGAGATGATTATTTATAACTACTAAATCATCTTACTTTGTTAAGAGGCTATGTTGTTGACATACACAGGATCTCTAGGAGCTGACCCACACAGGATCGCTAGGAGCTGACCCACACAGGATCGCTTGGAGCTGACCCACACAGGTTCGCTAGGAGCTGACTCACACAAGGTCTCTAGGAGCTGACCCACACAGGATCACTAGAGGTGACACACATAGGATCTCTAGGAGATGACCCACACATGATCTTTGGAGCTGACCCACATAGGATCTCTAGGAGCTGACCCACATAGGATCACAAGTAGCTCACCCACACAGGATCACTGGAGCTGACTCACACAAGATCACTAAGAGTTGACCCACATAGGATCGCTAGGAGCTGACCCACACAGGATATCTGGAGCTGACCCACACAGGATTGCTAGGATCTGTCCCACACATGATCGCTAGGAGTTGACCCACATAGGATCGCTAGTCAGTCTTCTCGTCACAGCCAGCTACTATGTTCCTGCACTAGGCTTGCTCATTTATGGGAGATTCCACTCCCCAAGACACTATTCGATACTCCAACTTCCACAAAGTCCCAAAAATAAGTATCTCAAAGGACTATCACATCGTAGGGGTATCAATGCAACAGACGGTGCATTAATCAGACACTCGGTCTGTGAGTTATTAGCCTTTTAGTCCTGAGGGCCCGGTTGGATTCGTTCTTGATCTAACCTGACCGTACCACATCCTTATCCAAAACTCTAGTGGGGTATACCAAAAGGAACATCTCAATCCAAGGTTTATGGTTCTGCAAACGGTTCGTCATTTCAACACTGTATGAGGGAGATATGTCGAATACAAGATCTCACAATATTATTATTATTATTATTATTATTGGATGTTTCATGGATATGACCATGAACCAGAATTTAATATTCAATATTAGACTTAAATCTACCGTCTTAATGTCAGGATCACGTCGCCACTTACCGTAAGTCATTCGGACGTCTCATGCAGGAGTTATGGATGGTCGAATATTTAATAATAATAATATATTATTATTATTTGATAATTTTGGGAACCCTATCCAAAAACCTAAAAAAGAAATCCAATATTGGACTCATAATTTACATCTCAAAGTCAGGGTCGTACTGCCACTGACGGCTCGTGAAACTGAGGTCGCATGAAGAATTTACGGTCAAAACACGGTTTTCCCAACAAAAATTAAAATAATAATATTTTAATATTATTATTATTATTTTGTTTTAAACCTTCCATGTATTACTTTTCATCTCACTTTTTTTAAGTTTAGCGTTCACCCCTCTTAATTGGAACCTTATATTCATTTTTAATATATCTATCAAAATATTTAAGTTCCTCTCTCCAATATAATTCTATCTTCATTCACGATTTTTCTTTCTTCCACACGGCCAGACCGCCGCCACCACCTCTGGTTACTCGATCCATGGCACCTCTAGACTGCCACACTTCTTGGACGCTGCTTCCCAGCTGTCCTTCGCCGTCGAACGTCGCACTGTCTACCTCGCCCGGAGTTGCGCCCTGAACACACACTAGAAATCACACCGCCACGTCGTACCTTCCGTGGGCCGCCACATCTTCGTTCTAAACCCGAAAAAAATATTGATCACATATTCACGACCCTCTGGTCAAGTTCTCCACATCCATATGTTGCACTCAATATAATATTGTGTTTACAGAACAAATAAATATTTTTCGGCCACCTTCCACGGTCCATTGCGGCTTCATTCCAAGCCCGAAAAAATAAAAGATCACATATTTGTGATCCTTGTGTTGAGGGCTTCGTGTCCATATATCGCGCTCAGAAAAACTCTGTGTTTCCAGTTCCAATAAATAATAGGCATTGAATAACACACGAAGAATATGCAAAGAATAAAAATAAAGAGGAGCATGGTTTATGTGCGGGACGATGGCCATGTTCGTTTGTCCATCATCATCATGAATTTAGGATATGAAGAATCAATAAAACAAATTCAAACATATATAAAAACCCCTACCTCTTTTTTCCATTAGAGGTGGTGCGAGGAAGAAGACGAAGTCAATGAGATGGTGACGTCGGCGTTCATTGCTCCCACAAGATGTTTCTGATCTAGGCTCAAGAGTCATCCTCGTTCTCCGATTCCGGAGGATACTCTTCATTGTAGTGGATGTTCTTCATTGAAGAATATCCATCCAAGTTCTCCGAAGCTCTCCCTTTTCCCAAAAATCCTCCAACCAAATGGTGAAGTGACAAATAATTTTATTAAATAAACTAATTGAGTTGGCACATCAATGGGAGGAAAACCAAGAGTTATCTCCCATTAAAGGGGGAGTTCAAGGGTCCGGTGGTCCCCACCTTTGAATTTAAATTGGGGGTTTTTTTAGTTCAATTGGTCCCCACCACTAAACATTAAATTGGAGGTTTTAATAATAAAATAAAGTTGTTCTTTATTTTATTTCTATTCTTTTAACTCTCCCACAAAATTCACGAAAACTAACTTTCACCCTCGACCTACTATGGTCAAGGTGAAGGTCTCCTTAAGAGAATATCAGCGCTGCGAGTTCAATGGTGTCCTCATATTTCAATTCCGAGTACTAGTTCAAAAGTTACAAAATGTCATTATTGTGTTTCCTAAATGTACCCGAAAAAAAGTTCGGATAATTATTAACAGTCACTCTCGACCAGCTTTGGTCGAGGTTAGGCTCTGACCAATTGAAACACGCACCAATGAACCAAACGGTACTCTCATATTTTAAATATAAGTTACCATTTAAAAGTTATGTATTTTACAATAAAATAATTTTCACTTAATTATTTTATTTACGGTCAAAAACTAACTTTCACCGGTGGCACGCGCCGGCCAAAGTTAGTATCTTCTTAACTAAAGAATTCCCTCACTAGTACAGCAGTGGTCTCAGATTTTCAATCTGATCTATCATTTGTGAGTTATAAGAATTTGAAAATTAAAATAATTTATTTAATTATTTTATTTATGGTTATGTCATTTTTGGGTTTTCTCACAGGAGGCCCGCGCCGACTAAACTTAAGTCGCGCCTAGGGTAAACCCACCATCTCAAACGCAACGGTGCCCTCCGATTTCTGATCTGAGTTACCGTTTAAGATTTATTTCACTTTTTCAAGAAAACTACTTACACGTGATAATTAAAACTCAACCAAAATTTGACAGATCATTTCGGGCACTCCAGGCCTCGGAATTACGTACCGTCAGATTCCACGGTTTCGGAATAATTCCATATAATTTAAAAAAAATATACATAATATCCAGGACATTACAGCCAATACCATACCAAAACCAATCCAAAATATATTCTCCATGTACAATAGGTCCTTTTATTCTTAAAACACTAATCCTAAAAGGCTTAAAGTGTAAGACGAAGAGAGATATCTGAGAATGAGGTATAAGTCCTAACTAACTTATTACATGTTTATTTCTTATTATACAGCCTTAAAATATATTATAAATACTATAAAATAATGAAATTAGTATATTATATATACTTAATTTAATTATATTGATTCAATAAATATTTTATATCACTTTTACATCCTATGGGAAATAAAAACATCGCACGTGCATAGGTGTGGACTGTCACATCCACAAAGTGATGTGTTTCATTTTCCACCATCACCTCACACAGATGGTTATAAATATATAACTAATGAATTTAACATATTTTTATAACATTAATATGATTTTATAAAGATAATATGTTACTTACCTTTTTACCCTTTCATTCCATTGGAAAATTATAACATCGCTCTTACATACATGGGGATACCACTTCCA
This sequence comes from Viscum album, assembly GCA_963277665.1. Classification (NCBI taxonomy): domain Eukaryota; kingdom Viridiplantae; phylum Streptophyta; class Magnoliopsida; order Santalales; family Viscaceae; genus Viscum; species Viscum album. The sequence continues at coordinate 1,115,905,352 of OY728147.1, forward strand.
CAAAATGATGTGATTCATTTTTCATTACCACCTCACATGGTTGGTCATAAGAATGGAAATAATGATTAAATATAAAATTTATAAAATAATTATGAATTTTTAAAATTAAAATATTGTATAACTTATTTCTCTTACATATAGTAGAAAAATTGAAATTTCACACATGTGCGTGTGCAGACTACTACTTCCATGATATGATGTGTTTCATTTTATATTCACACCTTCCGTGGATGATTATAAAAATGATTGTAATGTATAAAAATAATAATTTTATCATGATTAATATTCATTATATTCATTAATAATGATCCCTTTGACCATATTCAACTTACTAAAATCATTTTGGAAATATAAATTGAACATCCTAAAAATAGAACTTAACCATTTTAGAAACTAAATAAAACATTGTAAAAAAATGAAATAAAGGGAATAATTATAATTATATTTAAATTAAAAAATCCTTAATAAAGTATAAAAATAATATAATTTTATTACTCTGGTGGGTATACATACGAATGAAATGATTTAGGGCCCGACGTAAGTGATTTTATTTTAAAAATATTATTTTCCAACTCTTTTACTTTCATGTTAATGTTATTTTAAATGTTTCAAGAATGTTATTATTTATGCTTCAATGGTTTATAAATGTAATTTTTATTATTTTTTACAGTTTTTACAAAATATTAAAAAGGAATATTTTCAACATTTTCTATATGGGTTATTTTTAACTCTTTTGAAAATTTAAAAAAGTATATTTTTATTATATACAACCTGAATTCCATTTCCCATAGTCATTGTCGCTATTCATTATCAAGATTGATATAAAAGTTAACTTGGGTTGTCATTGAAAATTCAAATCCCTATCTTCTAGTAATTTTTATTTTAAAAAAATATTTTCTAAGGAAATGTAAATTTTTTCTCATTTTTATGATATAACTAAAATGGTTATTACTTATAGTATTTAATTATAATTCAAATTAGTTTTATGGTTAAATTGAAATATAAGTGTGTTTTATTAATTCCATGGTTATTTTTCATTTTATATGAATGATGAGTGAGCCTGATATAGCTCTAATGATAGGTGATCCTGTTGTAGCTCTCTAATACATTGGGTAAAGTGATAGTGTTTACCGGTGATAAGTTATGCCTAAGAGATGTGGTAATTATATGTTTAGGAGATTCCATTGTAAGGTTAATTATAAGGGTGAATGTAAGAATAATTTCTCAAGGTACCTGCATGATATGATTTTAATGGTTTATAAAATAAATCTTTTGATTCCAAAATGTAAGAAATTGAGCTTATGTTTTTAAGGAAAGTTTATGAGTTTTTTTATAAAAATGTAAAAGGTTTGTTTTTAAAAGAAATTTATTCATGAGTTTTCATGTTTTACAAGAAACCCTTATAATTATGATTTTTACTTTATAATTTTATATTATTTTTTTATAAAATTTATTGATAAATTATGTTTTTTTCATGAAAAATTCGACCAATATTTTATCTCAAAAGTTTATTCTAGAAAATTTAAACTTTCTTATGGATTTTTTAGGTTTACATATAGATTAAGGGGTTTATTTTCTTTTATTACTCTTACTAATATTTTTTTCCTCATGTAAAATTTTCAAAAAAAAATCAAAGGTCTTAAGGATGAGTAGGAATGTTAACAAATTCATATTTCTAGTTATAGTAGTTACCTTGAACGAAATAATTGTGTCTTTATGAAGAATATGTTTTGTGGAAAAAATAGAAACTATATAGAAATTTATGCTTTTTAATTCAATTAATTTTTTCATTATAAAAAAACATAAACCAAAAAAGTTCTTTGGTAAGAAATTGGTGAAATATATGTCATAAATAATGTAATTTATGGGATGGTTATGTGTGGGTTGTTATATTTTATATTAGATGAAGGGTTTTGATAACCTTATAGGTCAGTATGATGTTTAAATATACTCTTAATAGATCATAATTTATGATTATATTATCAAGAAATAACTTTTAAGGATTTCTATATTTCTTTATTTAATCTATGTTTTTTAGAATGTTTTTCCACAAAGGAAACAGGGTAACTGAGGTATAAAGGAATCAGGAGGATAATATCCTTCTGAACTAGAAACTTGGAATGGTTGGGATTGAAATAAAATAATTTGTAGTTGTGGGATTTTCGAAACATCATAAGGTAGCCCTTTATATTTATCATTTTGAAGTTGAATCTGATTAACATCTGTATTTTATTAAAAACACTAAGTAAAAGGAATAAATTGATGTTAGGGAGTGTATGGTTTTTAAATATCTCTTCCTTGAAAACTATTTTCTTAAAGTTATTAAAATTATAATGGAAAGTAAATTCATAGATTTGAATAAAAATGAGGAGGAATATATTACCACATACAAAGATAATTTTACTAGATTGATTGGGTATGAAATAAATTTAATTATGGACCATGATAGTAAAATTGGTCGATTTTACTCTAGATTAAAGAAAAATTTAGGAATGGATCTGGTTACTTTTGAGTTTTGAAGTTATGATGAATTTTTTGGTGTGATGAGAAAGTCTATATATAGTTTTTATACTTTTATAATAATAAGGATATGAAGTGATCCAAGTGGCAAGCAATGGGGAATCATTCATTAAATAAATATGAATGAAAGAAAATTAAATTACCCTCTTATGATAAGTGTGGTAAGAAGAATTATAAGGAATTTATTATGAGATCTAGGGAGTGCTTTCAATGTAGAAATCTAGGACACTTGGATAATTACTATAAATAGAATATTAAAGGTAATAGTCAGACTGGTAATTAAAAGTAGGCAGTGAAATTTTTTAATTATAATGAAATGGTATATTATGCTACTATGTATCCAAATAAAGGTATGAAGAATAGTAATCTCTATGATCTTAAGAATAAATGTGTGGAAAAGTAATTTTATATTTCTAGTACATAAAATTATGTGGTGACATCTCCAAAGAGAATAGTATTTTTCAAAGATTTATCTCAAGTCCAGGTACCATTAGTTAAAAGTGAAGGGAGAGGACATTCATAAGATGGCATTTCATACAAGGTTTTAAAATTATAATTGTGTGATTATTCCATTTGGGTTAAAAATGAACCCATTGTATTTATGGATCTAATGAATAGATATTTTCATGAGTATTTGAATAAATTTGTGGTTTCATTTATCAATTATATTTTAGTATTTTCTAGAATGTATAAATATCATGAGAAACATCTAAGGATTTTTTTTTTCAAACTCTAAAATAAAATAGGTTTTATGGAAATTTTATTAAATATGAATTTTGATTATAGAAAATTTATTTCCTTGGATAATTTTTTTCTAAATATGGAATAAGAATTGATCCTATTAAGACTAAATTGATGGAAGGGTGTCTAAGTCCTCAAAATTTCATGGATATATAATGTTTTCTTCGAATAGTATATTACTATCAATGGTTTTTTGAAAACATTTCTGGATTAGCTAACCCACTAACCAAGATAACTTGAAAAATAGTTATGTTTATCTAGATGATGTAATGTGATGAATATTATTAGGTATTGAAATATATATTGGTTAATACTACTATGTTAGACATTCCATATAGAAATAGTGAGTTTTTTATTTATAGTGATTCCATTTAAAGGGCCTTGGTTGTGTCTTCATGTAGAATGATTGGGTAATTTTGTATCAAACTCATCAATTTAAACCCCATGAGAAATATTATCTTACACATGACCTTGATATAGCTTCAATAGTTTTTACTTTAAAATTTTGGAGGCACCATTTGTGTGGGGGGAAATGAGAAATATATACTGATCATAAAAGTTTAAAGTATATATTCACTCAAAAATCGTTGAACATGAGGTAGAGAATATGTAACATCCCACCCCTCACCCATTATATTGGGAAGAAGTAGTGGTTCTATTATACTTAGGTTACATATCCAAGACATTAAAGGATATAAATAAATTCTAAGGGCTTCAATAATGTTGGGGGACAATTTTTCTTTTTTAAAGATAAATCAACCAACCAACCATAAAAAAAATAAGCATCCAATCCTGTATATGATTCATGAACAACAATAAAAGCAATTGTATACCCAATAGTAAACAATAATATTAGATTACCAATGGAAATAAAAGACAATAACCGTAAAATAAAAAGATACTCCAAGACCCAAAGACACCCAAAATACATAATTCCAAGTAACACATGACCAGGTTCCAAGATCAAACTCCACATACCATACCCACAAAATCAAGATGTATCACTAGAGAAATATTATACATTTAATTTACGTGTGTCTCAATAGATTACATCTATAAATGCACTAAGGTTCCCAAACAGGCAGTGATTATAAACTCAGTAGGAATCCCCAAAATACTTCTCAACTCATGATACAAGTATAATAACTGGTTATCAAAATTTATATAAAATAGTTTAAATCGGTTAAAATAGTTTTTATAAAGTTATAAAAAATTTCAAGGAAATAAATAAAATAATACTTTAAAACATTTCTCATTGATTTGGCATACCCATTCCATGTTTCCACATGAAAACACATGCATGCCACGTGAGAGGTATATACTCATAAGTGGTCTCTTTTCAATCCACCAAGTCATCATAAGGTGACCAATGTCCAAGTAACCCAATGGAACACGACCCTTATCCAAGGTCACATCCTTGTATCTCAATGGAATACACACCTTCTTCAGGGCCACATCAAAAACAATGAACTCACACAAACCATGTGTACTAAAATACATGCAAAACCATTTCACATAAAAAAGACTAAATATTTCTTGAAAACATTTCATAAAAAAACTTTCATGCATCAAAACTGTACAATAATTTTAAAATCATCATTTTAAAATTATAAATAAAGGGGTTTCTCTAAAATCTATACAATCCCTTGTAATTTCCAAATCCATAATAAAAGATATTTATATCAATAATAACACAAGGTTTTCACAATGATTTTAAGAAAAAAAATTAGTCAAAAATAGGATTTTTAATTACTAGAAAATGTGGATATGATAGATAATCCACCTACCTCTAAATGGTTGGAAAGAAATGAATAATTTTTCTTAAAACTTATAGATTTAGCCTTGTATATCCTTCTCTTCAATAGATCCAACAAGATCTCCTCATAAAACATTTCACATCACATAGATCAATCCATAACAGACTAGATATATGGTTCTAAGAGAGATAATAACCATTTATCTAAGAAGAACATGGAATGAGAAAGAAAAAAATACTTACTAATGATTCTGGATCCCCAACACACTTTGATTCGCCAATGAATCAATTTACGATCAAAGGGAAAAGTCTCTTAACCCTTAAGAGGTAGATGAGCTCGAGATCCTATGTGATTAGGGAACTAATGAGGGTTTTAGGTCATAATTTGGATTAAAAACATAAAATTTAGGTTTCTAACTATACACTACTTGGTTAGGCCGAATCTTTTAGAAAAAACATGTACCAATCATTAATTTCTAATATCTCAAGGCCATCCCTCACACGGTTGGATCACATGGTTATAAAGATCATTCACAAACCATTTTTCCCTTAATTTCAATTTTCATGGTTTCTCATGGGGACTTGTATGATTTTTCCAAAACATGCACCAAATGTGTGCCCATCTAGAAACTCCAAAACATGTTGTACAGTTTCTTGGAGTTAGTGCATGGTTTATACTAATAGTTCACAAACTGAGAATCTCCAAAAACACCTAAAAACATGTCTAAACCTCCCAAAATATCCCCAAACTTAATCCAAGCATTTTATAAGATCAAATTACATAAAATAAGGTAAACTTTCCTGAAATCAGGGGTGTAACATTCTCCCCACCATTGGTCTTTCAATCACTGGAAAGTATAAAAGAATATTTTTTCTTGAAAATCTCAGTCCAATGCTCTAACATTTCCTTTTCATGCTCTCATGTCTTTTCCTAAATATGATCTTATTTCCATACAACCCATACCAAACTAATGTTTTTCCTATGAAATAGATTATATTTCCTATCCAAAATCCACACAGGTGCTTGAATAAACTTATCATCCAGTTCAAGATCAATATGGTCCCATTGAATTAAATGGTTAGGATAATGTTGGTACTTCTTCATTTGGGATACATGAAACAAGCTATGCATAAAACTAAACTTTGGAGCTATTTTTAACTGATAAGCCACATCACCCACATGTTCAAGTATCTCCAAATTTCCAACCTACGATGGAGAAAAATTTCCTTATTTTCCTAAATTATGATTTCATAGCCTTATAGAGATTCTTATAAAGACATGATCAGCTACCACAAATTTTAACGGTCATCGATGTTCACTCGCATTCAATTTATAATAGCTCTGACCCATCACTATTCTCTTTATGGTCATCTAAATATTCTATGTTGTCTCATGAACTAGTCTATGTCCTTATGTTTAAGCCTAACCTATTTCCACACACAAAAGTATAGAATGACAAGGATTACCATAAAATGCTTCGAAAGAAGCCATATGTATCAAGGCCTGATAACTTTTATTGTACAAGGACTCTATTAATGATAAATTCTTTTCCCATGAGCCTATAAAATCCATTACACAATACCTAAGCATGAATTATAATTTTTGGATCATATGATTGTATTTTACATCCATTTTAGGACTATAATTTGTGCTCAAGGTCAACTAGGGTCGAAGGGATTGTTGTACATAATTCCAAAAACAATACATAAACCTAGGGTCTCAATCAAGTACAATAAATGTTGGAATGTTAATAATATTTACTATTTCTTGAATATACTATAAACGGTGTCCATACTCACTCCCTTATACCAATAGTTTTGAAAAACCATTGGTATAAGGTGTCTTATTTCAACAGTTCAATGAAACCGTTGGGATAGGCTATTTATATGAAGACCATCCTAATGGTTTTAAAACTCATTGGTATACAATTACCCCAAATACTAACATGGTAATGACCTCTTTATTTCCAAAAATTGATCCACATTTTTTTCTATGATTGGTTCCATATTATTCTCTAGGCAAAGCAATCCATCCTCGGTTTCACTTTTCATTCAATTTCTTCAACATCAAAATTAGTGTGTTCAAAATGGGTCATATATTCTATAAATAATCATTTTCATTTTTAATCTACATATAAAAAACTAACCTATGGAATTTAGTTTTATTCCCCATATAAATCAATCTCTCATATATTAAGGTTTTTATTTTATTCTTCTTGAATATCAAATTAGTAAATTCTAAATACTTCATCTCTTATATCAACCCTCATTTTCATTAATTTTATCGGTCTAAAAGAATAACCATTTTTTCAGATTAAAAATTCATTGAATGAATTTTGGTTTCAATTATATGTGTTATTGAATTGAATAATAAATCTTATTGTGTGTGATTTATTTTTTAAATTCGGTTACTCTCTACTTCTATATAAATCTAATATGAAGCTATAATTCTTTTTAATATATATATGAGGAAAATCTATAATTATTTATTATAGTAATTTTTTTGTTTTGTTAGAATATTATAAGGCTATGAAATTATAAATTTAAATGTTTTATTTTAAAAATTGAAATTATTCATTTCATGTATCAAAAAATACTATACACCCAACTCTATGTGCTACATCCTAAATAACAAGATTATGTTTCCTTATAGAAAAATTTTATTTGAATGGATCACCTATTAAATATGGAAATAATCTCTCACAATCTATAAATATAAAATAATTATGATATTTTTTATGCATATTTGATCAAAATATGATTTTTTTTCATCACTCTTCATTGTGTGTTTTAAAAGAACTAGATAAATGGATCTCTTATAAAAGCCTCCCATAATTCCATGATTGAAGGTTAATTATAATCACAGTTATTAAGACAAATAACCTATATTAAAATAAATAAAAAATAATTTACAAAATAAATTGTCAAAATCATATTATTTAATATAGTACTTACATACTATCCAAACTACATACTTTATAAAAGGCTTTGTTCTCCTATAATAAAAACTTATTTCTGGAAAAACATTTCAAGTAACACAATTCAAATAAATCCCCCTTAGAATTATTATATTTATTTAAATCATGTTGTCATTATTTCATTAATTTGCTGACAATTTTATCTCATACACTCATTGTTCACACTTTATCAGTACTTCTCACACTTTGCATCACATACACTCTTAATTTATTTTTTCAATTTTTCTATAATTTTTATATATTTTATCACCTCTATCACACTTTCATTTATCATCACACACACTTAAAAAGTGATTTGAATAAGAGAAAAGATTAAAACATCAATTATAAACACAATTTTGTATAGTATTATATATATTTGTTACTCATTGATATAATGGAATTCAATGTTATGGTTTTATATTTATAGCATTTTTTTATTTATATAGTACATTTTTGTTTTTAGAATTTTATTCTCATATAGACTACTATGTCAGTTATGGTTTCATATAAAATGAACAAATATCATTTCCTTAAATATATTTTTTATTTAATTTAAATATTCTTTCATTGATTTTATGACATTACATATAACATTTTTTTATGAAATTGATATAATTTGGATGTATGAAACTGATCTGATCTCAAGCGGTTTTCAAAAAATATTGAAGATAGTTTTAGATTTTTTATTTAATAATTATTTAGATAGTGGTTATATGAACTTCTCATGTTATAATTTTGTTAGAAGACCTTTTTTAAGTCATGAATATTTATCTATCATATAACTAAATATGGTATTCAAAAAAACTATGTGTGGTACACAATGGAGAGAAAATAAAATTTCAAAATGTTCATGAACCTAATAAGAGGATTGGATTAGAGAATTTATTAGATTATTGGTTTCCATTCATTCATAATCATGAGAAAGAAAGTATATCAACTTAAGAATAATTTTATATTAGCACAAATGATGAATATAATGAAAATGATGATATTTATAGGGTGAAAAAAATAAATGATGCTATCATGACTGCAGTATATCAGCAATATGGTAAAATAAAAAAGATGATATTTTTAATCTGACTATTTCATGGGAAAACCATATATGGGATTTATAATACTGTCATTGATTATATTATTTCATTCTTGAAGTACTTACTTCTAGATAATGAAAATATTACCTCAAACCATTATATTTCATAGAAGTTAGTTGATGAACTTGAATTTTCTAAAAACAAATTCCATTATTTCCTAAAAGATTGAAGCTTATTATAGGAGGAAACTACTAAACAAAATGATTGTATAAAATGTGTCACATCCTGATAGAATACAAATGTTAATGGAACAACATCATATATTTCATATAAAGTAATTTGGAACCTTCCATTAATTCTAAAACTCTGTAATCTTTTCATGTTTGATGAAATATCAATAAAAATGTGGTGTCATGATACTAAGAGAAATAAGGATAATGATGAGTTCATTCATCCTGAAGATAGATTTTGATGGTGTAAATTTGATACTTGATATATTTATTTAACATTTGATGTTTTTAATATGATTTTGGGTCTATAATGTGATGGTTTTAATCTATTTGGGTAGATACTTACTTCATACGCCACATGGATAGTTTTTATACACATTTATAACCTTCTTCTATGAGGTGTATGAAAAAACCTTTCAATTTCATGAGTATACTCATGTTTGGAACAATTGATCCCGGGAATAATATATATATAACTTTAAAAAGAGTTGAAATATATTTTTAATGTGGGTGTCTGTAGATATGGTTCATGTTTGAAATATATATTTCAAATCTGTGTTGTTCTTATGTGGATGATAAATGATTTTCCTTCTTATGTAATGATTTTTAGATAGAGCACGAAGGGAAAACTATCATGTAATATTTTTATAAAGAATACAATATCCATAAGAATTAAATATCATCATAGTTTTAGTTTTATGGGACATTAATGATTCCTTCAAATGGATCAACCATATTCGAATAATTGTCAAAGTCTTGAAAATACTATGGAGATTGGAAATCCAACTTAGTGTATGTCTAGAAATGAAGTGCTTAATAAATTAAAAGATGTCAATATTTTATTTAAGAAGTGTTATATGAAATATATAATGAGTAAGAATGTTTCAATTAAAACCAATTATAATTGGAAGAAGAAAATTATCTTCTTCGTGTTACCCTATTGGTCAACCAATTTGTTACACCATTGCTTAGATGTGATGCACATTGAAAAAAAATATGTGAAATGTTTCTTTCAATTATTCTAAATTTATATGGAAAAAATATGATTTATGATCTCGTCATGACTTGGTGGATTAAGGTATTAGACCATAATTTTATCTTATGTGTATCAGTGAAAATATATGTAAAGTTTTGTGTGCTTATTATGTGATAACACTTCTAGAAAAAAACAATTTATGGAAGTACTAGAGTGTATTAAAGTTCCTGATGGATATTTAAGAAACATATCAAAACGGGTCAGTAGAAGAGATTTGAAGCTAAAATATTTTAAGACTCATGATTATCACATCTATATGAATGATTTTATCCCAATATAAATATTTCATCTACTATATAATAATATAAGTTTTGTGGTTATTAGGTTGTGTCATTTTTATAGATATATTTGTACTAATAAGTTGTCCAAGTCTTTCTTACAAAAAATATTAGAATAGGAACCATTAATTTTGTGTGATTTAGAGAAAATATTTCCTCCATTATTTTTCACATGCATGTTTTATCTAACTATCCATCTTCTAATAAAGATAATTCTTGGAGAACTTATTAATTTTTATTAGATGTATCCAGCTAAAAGAAATATATACACATTGAAGTATTATGTTTGGAACATTCATCATCCTAAAAGTTTTATTGTTAAAGATTACTTGGCTCAAGAATGTATGATTTTTTTTAATGTATTTTTCTGATATGACTATGAGACAGAATATACCAATGAGAAATGAATAATATTATTATGAGAAAATTAAACCCTTTCCATAACTTACCCAAACAAGGGGGATTCCCAAATCATATATATTGACCACATTAAACCTTAAAGAGTGGGAGATGGAAGATCGCATAGTTTTGTTTAACTGTGATTTTTTCAATGACTACATCAAGTACGTAAATTGAACATGTATATGTTATCTCATATCATGTAATTGTACATACCTATTAAACTATTTCTATTTTTTTTATAGGGAATATAAAAAAAATGATAAATATAAATCATCTTTCTTTATCTTTTATAATGATAGATACTTTTAGAAAATAGTTTTATGCTTGGTTGAAATTGAAGGTAAAAGTATTACTGTAATAAATTTATAAAATTAATATTTATTTAATTTTAATATTAATTTATATTTCAAGTATTGAGTTTTCTTGCTGACTCTGTCTCTGGGGGAAATAAGAGATTCGGATTTTGGTCTTAATTCTGTGGTTCATGAATGAAAATCAATTATGATCAATGAGTACAAATTTATTATCACTGAACAAAAAATGAACATGATAACACAACATGATGGTTTTATGTGAACTACCAAAATAGAATATTATAATAGTGTATCAAATATTAGACCTTGATTTGAAAATGTATCTTATTATGGAGTCATTGAGAAAATACCAATATTGGATTATTACCCTCATGGTCGAATCACTATGATGAAATGAATGTGGTTTTATTTGATGATGAGGAATGGAATATTTATTGATGATTGTGGATTTAGATTTATTAACATGACTTTAACTCTTTCTAATGATGAGCCATATATATTATAATCAATGGTGGAACAAATTTTTATGTTAAATATCATATACGACCTAAATTTGGTGTCATTATTGAAGTAATCCCAAGACATATTTTTGATGATTTTGATGATGAAATTGACACCACAACTACTCCCATTGTCCTCAATCAATTTATTACTTATGATGACTCCAATAGTATAATTTTCAAAGTTGATTATGAACCTGAATTTGTGGTGGGAAATATGTAGAATCATCCATACGTGTTCTCAATTCTTTTGGTTTTCCTAGACTTGGGTTATTAAGGCATGTACTATTCAAATTACTTTACTATTGATTATAAATATTTTGTATCCAACTTGACCTTCATATGTATTTTCAATATATACTGGTTTCATTTTTCATTGAGTTTCATTTTATAATATTGAATTGAATTGTATTAGAACCTACCAAACCAAACAAAACTAAAACAATAAAATTGGAACAAAAAACAAGATGAATTGAATTAAAATGTATTAAACTAATCAAAATAAAAATAAAAAAATGAATATAATGACCTAACTAAAAAATGGAAAAAATACCAAAGCAAAAATATGAACCAAATAACCTAACCCAAAAAAATGAAAAATTTCCTAATCAATTGACCAAAATGAACCAAATGACCGAATAAAAATTGAATTGTATTGAATTTAAAATAGAATAAAACTATATCATACCCATTCTAAGACTTCTTATTTGAAAATATTGATTTTTCTATGAAATTTATTTTATGTTTTGATATTATTCCCACTAAATATAAAATTCTTTTTTTATATTACTATATATACTTTATTTGGTTTGAAAATTTTTATTCATTAATTAATTCATGTCCCATATTCTTTCTTGTTTGTATTACATAGTAGTTATGGATTTATAATTAATTCCATATTTTTTTCAAATGAAGGAAATGAAAAACATTAAAGAGGTATGAAGGAAAATGATGACAGACAATAATCACCAAATGAGAGTGATGGGTATCCCTCCTTTGGTTCCTGTTGTGAGTATTTTATTTCAAATATATATATATATATATCAATAACATATAATGTCATGTGATTAATTTTGATTTTAAATTTTAATTTGGATCAACCGCCTAGGAGATAGTTATTCTCTGACAAGCCTAGTGGTACTAGTGCTCAGCCAGATGATACAAAGTGGTTAGTACTAGAGTTACATGCACCACTCAGCATACCCAATCATACCTTGTCCCTTCCTCTAACATACCATCTTTCACACCTACTTATCCCAAAGTGTTGTTATAGGTACCTGAGATATTTAGGCAACCTGTGTTTTTGCCACCATTTTCATACGATCCTCCTCTCCTATCATTCCATTATCTGATGATGGATCATACTCTCCATAAATATTATACATTTCTACAAAAATGTATGCCATATTTTTTCCTTTTACTTTATTATCACTAAGACTCTACATTCATGCTCCTTCGACTTCTAATTTGACACATTATAAGCCTCTATAGAAGACATTGGGCCCCACTCCTTCTATATAGGTTGACATTCCTTCAAAGCCTAGGGATCCAGCAGCACCCACTAATCATACTGCCTCAGGTATATTTATATAACCCTAGAAAATTATTTTAATAATAATATAGTTTCACTATAATATGTACTGATATAATATTTGTTTTTTTATTTCACAACTGGATCTTCCACTATGTGGCATGGGTGTACACACATGCGTTCAGTGTAAAACTACCAAAAATAGTTAATGGTTAATTACAATGATGATAATAAAATGATTTAAAAACATGTTGAGAATGTGGTTGTTTTATGTATACTCTTTCCAAATACTTTGACATCATTCTCGTCAAGCCACTCCCCTAGTGACACCTTTCAAATGAAGTAAATAATAATGCTTGGGCACAAATATGGGTAAGAAAATTCATTGAATTTAATTTTATATTATTATTTTGTATATATAAATTAATATTTTGGTGTTGGATTCATTATAATTTTTTCGATGGTGAGGTTGAGAGGAAAATATAGATCATGGAATTAGGTGATTTGGGGAGATAATATAAGCATGATTTGTATAGTGGATGGAGTTCTAGATTTGGAATGGATTTATAGACCACTCTTATCATGAATGAGTGTCTAATAGAATATTATCGAGAAATGATTGCTTATTGTAAGAGTACCTAGTTCAAGGTATTAATCAAATTTTAGGTTTTTGAATGAAAATTACCATTATTTCATTAATAATTTGTTTTTTATTATTGAAAAATATTTTTTTAGGAAGCATCAGGAAGAAATAAAAAAACAAGTATGATATGAAATACCTCTACACTATGGGGAGGAATATGATGCCAACCCATGAGAGGAAGCAGGTATGATACTCATTCATAGTTTTTATATTTAAATAAATTATAGAAATAAATTCTCTTCAATTGTAAATTATATGGATTCATTAGAATTTTTCAAAATAAATATATTGAATAATTAGATAGTTTGGGATATGTTAAATATATCTTTATTATAGGGAAGTGTAAAATGTTGTAACATAGAATATTTTCTTATGGAATCCTATATGACCTCTTAATCATGTGTGAATATTATATGTGTTAGTTAGGATACTATGGAAAAAGGGAGTGTAGTTCCTCTTATTATTTCCATTGTTTTTTATTTAAGACTTTCACTTTCTTTTATTTCCTATATATTTTATTCCACTTATAATTGGGATATATAAATGATAATGTATTCTTTAGTTTTATATTGAAAGTATTTAGTGTGTACTGAAATTTCAGGATTATTATTGTTAATTTTGGGGAAATTCCATGAAATATTTTATTTAAATGATTTTATGATATTGGATATGTTTGATTTTATCTCTTTTTTTCACTAAACACTAATCAACCAATGATTACAACTATAAATTTCTATCTTAAATTTCTATGACTACAAATCTTTACAACAAAAAAACTTAAAAACTCAAACCATATTTAAAGTTTTTCTTATAAAGTAACACTTTTGTATCTCCATCCCTTCCATAGAATACTTGTACAACCAAAATAATTTGTTCCCAAACCACATATATAAAAAAATCATATTACACTTATGTATCATCAAAAATCATCATATTTAGACTTTGGATATACACTTTAAATATTTCACAAAAAATTAAATTTCTTTTCATTATTATATATCAATATAAACCATTAAAATAAAACTCATAACATCTTTATACCCCATAAAACATATCCACTTTATTTCTATGTATCAAATATGAATTCTTATAGTAAATAAAAAAAATCAAAATCATTGCATCATCAGTTGCAACAATCCCTCCTTTTGAATAAATAATAAATATCTAATATAATTATTAAATAAAATACTCTTTAAGATATCTATTTTATACCCATTATTTCCTTTATATCAATGATTAAAGTCAAAAAAAATTAGTTCTCTCAAATTTAAAAAGTATAAAAAAATTATTTGAAAATTTAACCTAATATAAAACTTTTCTAACACCTCAAAAAACATCACCTTTATCTAAAAAATCAAAAGGGTAGGAGAGGTATCTAAAATAATAGACACAATATCCTACTTACATATTAGAGTAAATTCCCTTTATTAATAATTTTAGAGGGGTTATTTAGAATCCTGATATTCCATATCATAACAATAATTAAGACCTTTGACCCTGTTTTATTCAAAACAAATAGAATATATATTACCCTATTTATATTTAGTCACTTTCATATACTTTCTCTAATTCTTTATATTTTTTAAAATTGACAATGAACTAACTTCACTTTAACTAAACTAATCCAAACTAAAACATAAAAAAATATAATATGATTTCACCTAGAAAAAATTGATACCTAAATCAAATTAAACCTAACTAATCCAATGTGGAATTCACTAAATCAATAAGGATAAAATTTAAACCTACCCAAAAATAATAAAAAAAATCCAAACTAATTTGAAGTTAATGGATGATAATCAAATCAAAAATATTTAAACTAACCCAAACCTAACATACAAAACATACCGCTTTTTGACAAAAATGAAATGAACTATATTGAACCAAATGAAACTAAACTAAACTAAATATACAAAAACTAAATCAAATAGATGTCAAAATTTATGAACAAAACCTAATTGAATGTAACAAAATATGATTACAATGAAATATAAAAAAATAAACTAAAAAAAATAACCAATGTCAACCAAACAAAACTTACAATGAACAATAAAAATTGAATCAAATATAAACCAACTAAGATAAAATAATTTGAAACAATTTGACCTAAAACAAAACAAACCAAAATCAAACAAACCAAACAAATTAAACTATAATATAATTTCATTATATTAAATCAAATTGAATAGGCCCAATAAACCCAACCCAAATAGTAATAAAAATAGAATCTATCAATAAAGAATTAAATTTAATTAAACATAACAAAAAAATAAAAGTTAGACAAAGAAAATAAAACATAACTATCATAAGTTTAATCAATACAAACTGAATATACCTGAATTAACTTGAACTAAATCAACCAGTACTAAATAAATATGAAACAAAAAAACCAATAATGAAGACACAAAACCAAATCAATGCATCATGAACCCACTAATTCAAAACATATCTAAATTCACAATGAAAAAAACATAATAATGCCAAACTAAAATGACTGTAATTTTATGAAACAGAACTAACCTAACAGAAGTGAAACCAACATGAAAGTAAAAACCTAAATTTACTAGTCTAAAAATGATCCAAAAAAGAGAATATAAAATATAAAAAACACAATAAAATAAATTTAATTTAATTTAATTTAATTAAAATAAATCAAATGAGATTTAACTTAAAAAAATGAAAATAAAGTAACATATATCAAAATAAATCATATGATGGGTGAAAAAACTAAATCAAATTTAAATCAAAAGTTATAAACAAATATAGATGAATTAAAATAAATAAATATTATCCAAAATAAACCAAACTGAATTAAGATGAAAAAAATAAGCCAAACATAATGAAATGGTATATCATTAATAGAAATTGAATACAATTAAACCAAACTAAATTTAATTTTACCATACTTAACCAAATTAAATTAAAAATAAATAAATAAAATTATACCATATAAAACCGAATTGTAACAACAAGGATAAAAACCTAGCTAACCTTATATAATCTTGTTCTAACTAAAAATTAACACTCTTTAACTAAATAAACAATAAATCCAATTCTTTCAAGTATCTTTTTAACAAAAACAAACACTAATATTAACTATACGTTGTCATCAATATCCACCAATGAAAATTTTACCTTGATTTTACCTATTTTAACCTTTTTCATATTAAATAATAGAAACATTTAAAACCAAATAGGAACACATCTATCATAAATTTTACCTTTCCATTTTACCATATTATATATGTATTTAATCTTGGTTAGTTTTTTTCAATAAAGTCATTCCATTTACATTGTTCTATAAATACATTTCACCAATATTCATGGAAATAATATATACAAACAAGAATCCTTAAATTCCACTTTAAGTTAATTTATCAAATAATTATCTAATTATATTTTCTATTATCCCAATTTATCATATAAAATTTATTTCTTTAACCAACTCATATCATACTAGAAAAAAGTAATCAATAATTATAGAAAATAATATTAAATCATAGATTATATCCACTAAATTTAGTTATGAAATTCATTACTAATAACCTATTCTTAATAATTATTTTATATATTCAATATCATTGAAGAGGGAGGTTTTGAATATTGAAGGATGTGTGCCTTGAGAATTTTTTTTGCTCAAGTAGAAAGAAGAAAGATGGAAGCATGGTAAACAAACTGACACAACAACAAATTATAAGTTTTACTTCATTGATTTTAAATTTTAATATCTATTTTGTAACTAAATAGTAAATTAATATTTATAACAATGTGCTTTTTAGGCCCATGATGAGAAAGAAGCTTACAACTTTGGGTCAAATGATCATTTACATCAGTTTTTGGGAGATGGGAACCATGGAAGAGTATGTTGTAAACCAAAGAAGAATATTTTCCTGACTAGATATCGGCCCAATTTAGTTGATAGTTATGGTAGCACCGAGTTGAAAAAATCTAATACACAGGCAGCACGGGCACAGTTTTAGGTAGAAGAGTCCAAAAAAATGTTCATACAAGAGTGTGAATGGAATCAAAGGTCCAATGATGAATTTATGAAATTTATGGAAGTATTTTTTACATAACATACACTAAATACCAATATAGTTTATGATGCATATATTTTGATGATGTGTATGTTATATAGTGCATCGGTCAGTGGTCCTAATGGTGGTCAGGATGATGGTGTTACTGGTGATGGTGATGGAAATGGCGATGATGATGGTGAGGATGATCGTGATGATGATGGTGAGAACGATGTTAAGGATGATAGATAGGATGATGGTGAGGATGACGATGAGGATGATGGCGATGATGGTGATGGTGATGAGGGATAGATCGATCCTTCACATTTTTTACAGATATTTATGGAATTTGATGTTTGATGATTAGTTCTGAATGAATATATGTGATGTTTTGATTGTGTGTTATCACTAGTTTAATGAATTAATTTGTTTTTTGTGTTATCATAATTTTTATATTGGTTGTTGATGTTTTTTTGCAGGTAATTGACCAAGGTGAGGTGTTGTACTGATTTATGGTGGCTTTTAGTGGTTGTTTGGGCAGGGTGGGGGTGTTTCTACTTGTGGAATTATAGGGGATTTATACCAATGATTCCAAAATATAGGTATTGATCTATACCAATGGTTCTATTAAAACCATTGGTAAAATAAAACTCCATTATCCATATACCAATGATTCACTGAAACCGTTGGTATAGGCCTATACCAATAGCCAATTAGCCAACAGTTTGTAGAACCATTGGTATAGGTTGTACCAATGGTTCTTTATCCTATACCAATGGTTTTGAACCATTTCTATATAAAATAATTCCAATAGTGTGTATAGTTTTTCCAAGTCTTCCTCTATGTTGGTCTCATGAATAGGGATGAAGTGAGCTAAATTTGTGAGATGATTCATAATCACCCATATAAAATCATGTTTCTTAACTATTCTTGGTAGTCCTATCACAAAATCCATGGATATCTACTCTTATTTCTATATGGATATAGGTAAATATTGAAACATACCAACTGGCCACGGGTACTCTACCTTGACCTGCTGATAAGTGAGGCATCTCAAAATAAATTCTACCACTATTATCTTTATGAAACACCACCATATCTATCATTTATCTCTCTATACATATTCTATATTCCCATATGGAAAACCCATATCGAATGCTGGTAGACATTAAGAATATATTCCTAATAGGTTGGAGGAACCAATATCTGATCTCTAAAACACATCATAGATCTCCTATATATATTCCATACCATAATTGTATCCTCATCATTAAGTTTTGAAATCAAATTCAAACAATCAGGATCAAATATCTGATCATATTTCACATGCTCAACCAAATTAGTAAAAAATGATATAGAGAAGAAATATACAATGTTACCTTGTTCAGCATACTTTAGATGCATGTATAATATGACCAACATTATTTTCCACTGATCTAAAGCTTCTTTAGCCTATTAATTATATGAATTCCAACTTAATGTATCATCCATAGAGTTTCCTTTGCCCATTGTGAACATCAAGTTGAAGTTGAACATTTGATGATATTTTATCCATATGTGTTTCCTTAGATTCAAATACCTTTGTGATAAAATGTGTTTTAATATCTTTTGATCTATAGACACTATAAATTTATCACCAAAAAGATAGTGATTCCATGCCTATAATATAACAACCTAGTATTTTTAAATGATTTTTGCTTCCTGAATAAATGTGTGTTATATATTATATAATATTATACATGTAAAAAATATATAGAAACCAAGAAAATTATCTAATTAATAAATATCATTACATTAGTGAGTTATAAAAGAAATTATAATGCCAAAAATTACAACTAGACAAAAACTATAAAATATAATAGCTAAAATGGTAAAAATATAGATCGCCCAAATTTGTTAGAATCATCACCCCCATAGCTAACACTGTAGAAATAAATAAATAATCTTAAATTAATCCACATATTACGAAATGAAAATATAACCCTAGGAGTAATTATAGTGAGAATCGAGTGAAATAATGAAATGGTATTATTATGTATAAAGGGAAATGTGGTCGTTGGGATTCAACCACCATATGATCATTGGTTAATATAACCATTGGTCAATTTTACCATTGAGAACTATACCCATTGGTGATAATTTTACCATTATAATTAGTTTTTATAATTAGTAATGACAAAGGATAATTGATATAGAAAGGATAAACAATGGCTTCAACTAGTAGAGACATGTCATTTGAAGCCCATTTTTAGAACTTGGGAGGGGTAGCATCACCGAGGTTTTCCATTGACCAATTGAATTAGCTTAAAAGTGAATTTTGAACGAAATCACATATAGGAGAAATTAGATTTATTGGTGATTACCACTCAGTCGATGTTAGTCGAGACACCCCATGAAACTATCACCATCGCTCACCTTACCCTTAGGGAATACACGGGTGTAATAAGGTATTATGTGTCTAGTACATAGTTTCTTAAAGTGTAATTTCCTTTATATAAATAAAATTTTTATTCCATCAATTCTATTTTAAGAATATTTTTTCTTAATAAAATATATGTTTAATTGAGATGAATTTGATAAATTGATTTTTGGATGCAAATAAAAAAATTCTATTTTTATAGAAAAATTATACACTTATAATAAACCCAATTATTCTAAATAATATTTTTTAAAAATAAATAGTCTTTTAAAACAATATTATTTAAATATAAATGATAAAATAATTTTACAATGGCCTAGGAAAATTTTATAACTATTAGAAATTTGACTGTCTTAAAAATTATTATTTTTTAATAAATCAGTATTTTTATATTTAAAGGTTAAAATTATAATATTTAGAGAATTATTATGATAAAATAAACATTATATTTTAAATCAAAATCTTAAAATTTGGTTAGGGTGGATTTATGAGAATTTTCTAAAATACTTTATTTTTTCATGAAGAGTAAAAATACAATTTTGGGATTTTGATATGTTTTATGACATCATATTTATGTCATAATGATGTAATAATTAATTAACCAAAATCCAAGACCTAAGATATATTATTATATTAATATTAATTATTTTAATATATTTTAATCAATTTTCAAATTATAAATGACTTTCTAAAGTCTAAAAAGAAAATTTTGATTTTAAAAACATTACTTTATGGAAAATTTACTTTTCCATTATAAAAGAAGTATTGAAAAATGGTGTTCAATTCTAGTGCATTAAAATATCATAAAATTTGGATCAAATTTCTAAAACCATGAGAAAAAATCATGGGTGAGGCAAAGGATTTTCATTTTCCACAACCAAGATTTCCAATACCTATATTTGGAAATTATTAAACAATTCCTCCACTTTTTCTATAAATATCCACACATTTCACTATTTCCCTTAACTCCCAATCCATCCTCAATGAAGTTATGGTTATTTTTCCTCCCATGGTTTCCACAATCCCCTAAGGTTTCAATCCTCAGGTTTTAGGATTAACTCTTCAAGGTAAGGGAATTCTCATCCTCTTCTTTTCCATTCAGGAAATTATTTTTATGTACATCTTATAAAGAGTATTTTACTTTATTTTCTTATGAGTTTTATCATACCCTTACTACTAAAATATTTTTAAAAAAAATGGGAGACCTTTTTACTCTCTCATTTTACCCTTTTCTAAAACCACATTTTATACCACTCATGCTATCGAATTTTCTTCTCAAATTTCTCTCTTTTACTTGAGAAATTATCATTTATATTATTTTTGTGAATACCAAAACCTATTATTTTCCCATGGGTATTCACCTATATATAAAAATGATTTATTTATTTGGTTATTTATATATATGACACCCATATTCCCTTTTAATAGGTTAATAATGATGTAATGATCATGTCTTTAATCACTTTTGTACGTTGTGATTTTGATAAGAAACCCATAATTTATTATCCATGGGTTATTAATGAAATGTTTTATTATAATCTATGTGGATCACATTAATTAATATATATGAAGGGTGTGACTTTATAGCACTCCAATTCACTGGGTAAATAATTAGTCTCTAGAGATGACATGTTTTATGATACCTTGGTGAATAAGCTTGGTAATTTTGATGTATGAAAAATTGGTGATAAACCTTGGTGATAAACCTTGGTGATAAACCTTGGTGATATTCTTATAAATGTATCATTTAAATGATATAATCACATTTTCATGTTATGATTCATGTTATTATTATTATGATATTCCTCTTATTCATTCATTGTTACTATGCCTCATGTTCTTATTAATATGTCTCGTGATTACATGCTTTATGTGTCCCTTGCTTATTCCCTTATCGGGATTCATTCTCACTTAGTTACTTTGATATATGTCCCTAGGATATGAGATATAGTAAAATTAACCTAGGGTGAACCCATGGATATATATTTCAAGTGGTTTAGATGGATGTTTTATTTTTTCATGTATTATTTACCTAATTTCCAAGAAACTGAACTTTAAAATATCCTATTTTTTGTTCCATATAATGAAAATTTTATATAATAAAAAGGTAGGATTCCATATTTGGTATCATGGAATGGTTATTTATGAAAATTAAGACTTCAATACTTTATTATGAAACTATTCTAAATATAGAAAATCATCATGTATTTTTGTGAGTATTAAGTAAGTGTTTTCCAAGAAAATACATATTTGTGTTGATACTACAAGTGAATGTGGATCTAGAACAAATGTACCTAGGGGTAACTCCTGAAAACACCACATTGAGATAGACTTGATCAGAAACTAGTGCATGACAATGGGACTTGTTGCACACTTGTTTTGAGACTCTCAGTGGATATTTTTAGTTAATCATAAGGTTTTTATGAACCATTATGAAGGATATATAGAAAATGTAATTAGAAGAGATTACTAATATATTTAAGCAGGATGTTTTAATACTTAAACTCTCTTTAGAATTATAAAACTCCTAAAAGTAACACATTTCTCTCTAAGGTTTTATTATTTTATAAAAATGGTAGGAAATATGCGGAACTAAATAAATTATGAGTGAAATAGATGATGAACTAATGACCTTTTGATGGAATATGGAATGGAAAACTTATGAGGATGATAAATCAACTATCTTGGGTTATTAATAATAACTTGAATCAAGCTGAGTGATCATATTCACCTCAAAGAGAATAACTTGTTGTTGAGTCCTTCATGCATCAACAACCACCATATTTTATTATATATACCAACCCATTGATTTTTTAATAATTTATTACCTCTATATAAAAGATCTTTTCTATACTCTGTTGTTCAGAGCTAGAGAAATTCACACTGGTAGTATACCTCTTAAAATGAGAAGCTGATTAGTGGTGGACACTGATTAAAAACATGAATCCAAGTTGGAAGATTAATCATATGGAGTGGGAAGAGTTCAGTAGAATATTGTTTTAATAACTATTCCCCTATTAGATGTGAACAAAAATAGAGAAGGAACTCATAGATCTGAAGCAAAGGAAAATGAATCAGTGGGAAGTTACGAGATGAAATTTACAAGAATTTCTCGGTACACCTCTATCTTTTTTATGGATACTAAGTAAAAGGTTGATAGAATATTTAGTGGATTGAGACCCCATATGTGTAGTAATGTAGAAAATAGATACTATAAAATCT
This sequence comes from Viscum album, assembly GCA_963277665.1. Taxonomy (NCBI): domain Eukaryota; kingdom Viridiplantae; phylum Streptophyta; class Magnoliopsida; order Santalales; family Viscaceae; genus Viscum; species Viscum album. The sequence continues at coordinate 1,115,928,951 of OY728147.1, forward strand.
ATGAGAAGATAGTACGGAGTGCTGTGAAGGTTTAATTGAAGTTTGGAGAGACGTAGTGGTCACATATATCAAATGAAAATAAGAGAGAAATAGATTCAAACTTAGGGAAGAATTTTGATCATGGAAGACGATGAAAGATAGTGAAACTTCCCACATGAAACAAATGTGGGAATAATCATTTGGGTAACTACTTTCTTGGGAGTGAAAAGTAATACAAGTGCATAAGATATGGTCATATAGCTTCAAACTATCATGGTGAGGTGAATCCTCAACTTCTAAACATTAATGAAAAAGGGAAGATGGTGCAAGACCAACCTTAAGTTTAATTCTTCAAGTGTGGATAGCTTGGTCACTTCTCTAATAAATGTCTAAATCATAAGATAATGGAGGAAAACCAACATAAACCTTAATATAGGACAAGGGAGAAAGGTCAGGCATTTTCTATCATGATGGATGAAGTAGAGGCTCCAAATTATGTGGTGGTAGACACACTCATTGTTATCTAAAAGGTAAAAAATACTTTCTTTGATTATGGTTCTAATCATTCCTTTATTTCATCCAAGTTTGAAAATAATATAGAATCAATCCCGGAGCTATTAGAAGTTGAGTTATCAGTAAAGTCTCCTGAAGGGATTATCCAAGCATGAAAAGTGTATAGAAACTCTATTATTAACTTTGTAAAGTATAATCTCATCAAAAATCCAGTAGTCATCCCCATGGTAGAATTCAACATTATAATAGAGATGGATTTGGTCTCAAAGTATAATGTTATAATCAACTATAGGAGTAATGAAATTTCAGTAGTCTTGAATAGAAACCTATAGTTATTTTCAAAGGAGATATATCCCATCCTATTATTTATCAAGAAACACATCTCATAACATTCTTTAGAGATATGATCATTGAAGATAAAGAAATAAATTAAAGTATAAAGATATAGAATTTCCCTATTATTTAGGAATACATTGATGTATTTACTAAATAATTACCTATACCTCCCTCAGAAAGATAGGTAGAGTTTTCCATTAAACTCATACCTGAATCCAAGCTAATGTTGAAGACCCTATATAGAATAGAAAATATGAAGTTATATGAATTATAGAAACAAATTCAACATATTTTGGAGAATGGATTTATCCAACCAAGTTTGTCTTATTATGAAGAACCTATTGTATTTATAAATAATAAGGATGGATCAATGTGGATAATCATTGATTGTGGATAATTTAAATGTATCAAGGTGAAAAATAAGTACCCACTCTCAAGAATTGATGATTTATTTGATCAGCTTCATGGGACTCAATTATTCTCCAAGATTGACCTCTGATCTAGGTATCATCAACTGAGGGTGAATAAAGAATATATTCTAAATACTACCTTCTAAAAATATATGGGCATTATGAGTTTTTTTATGCCCTTCATCTTGACTAATGCTCCTACTATATTTATGGATTTGATGAATAGAGTCTTTAAGAACTATCTTGATAAATTTTTGGTAGTTTTTATAGATTATATTTTGATGTATTATAAAATTTTCAAGGAGTATTAGGATTATATAAGGTTTATATTTAAAACTCTAAGGAAGGAAAATCTATTTGGAAAATTTAGTAAATGTGAATTCTGGTTACAACAAGTTACATTCTCAGGGCACATTGTAACCAATGAAGGAATCTCAGTTGACCATATGAAGAAAAAGAATATTGATTAGTTGACTCATCCTCTAATGATAACTGATATTTATAGTTTCTATAGTTTATTAGGATATTATAGGAGGTTAGGGTAAAAAAATTCATAAATTTCAAATCCACTAACCAGGTTAACTCAAAAAGGAGATCAGTTCATCAATAAAAAGGAGTGTGAAGAAAGTTTATAAGAACCAAATAAGATATTGGTTATAAAAACCATGTTAATTCTACCCTCTATTGGAGAAGTAATTTTTATTTATAGTGATGCATATCTAAAAGGGCTTGTGTGCATCCTTATGAAAAATGACAAGATGGTCACTTATGCATCTTAATAGTTAAAGCCTTGTGAGAATAATTATCCTACACATGACCTAGAGTTAGCTTTAGTTATTTTTCTCTGAAGATATACAGAAAATACCCTTATAGGGAGAAATTTGATATATACACAGACAACTATAGTTTTAAGTATATTTTCATGAAAAATGAATTGAACATGAGACAACGGAGATGGTTAGAGATTCTTAAAGACTATTATAGTTCAATTCATTATCAAATCAAAAGAGAAAACAAAGTTTTTGATGTATTAAGTAGTAAATACCTTATTGTAAGGGAAATGATGAGGATTCAAGAAGATATATTGATCAAGGACCTAGTAAAGTTATACATTAGAATCATAACGAAAGGGACATCATCAACCATATCCCAAATGATTTATCAATCATCGTTACTAGAGAATATTAAGATATGTAAAAGATAAAATCCTTTGATACAAAATAATATAGAGTATGTGAATAATAAGAAGTTTTCTAAGTTCAATATTGATTAGGAAGGTGTACTAAATTTTGATACAAGGATCAGAGCTCATAGCTCATAGATAAAAAATGATATTATGGACGAATCTCATAGATCTACATTCTCTATACATCTTATAATCACTAAAATGTATAAGATCCTTCATAATCATTATTATTGGGAAGTTTCATGTAAGTTTTTTAGTGTTTCAGTAAGTGAAGGCAGAGTGAAAACTCCCTAAAGTTGTATTGCAACCACTGCCCATACCAACATGGAAGTGAGACAATATCACTATGGACTTCATCTCTGGTCTCCTAGGAACATCCAAAAGAAACAATATGATATGGTTTATAGTGGATTAACTCGCCAAGACTACCCATTTCATCACTATTTAGGAAGATTTATCTCTTGACCAACTTTAAAAGATATATGTAAAGGAATTCATGAGGATGCATGGGGTTCCACTTTCTATCATTTTTATTATGATCCAAGGTTCACATCTAAATTCTAGAGAAGTCTTCAATACACTCTGAATACTAAATTGTCTTTTAGTATGGACTATGGCCCCAAAATCAATGGTTAATATGAAAAGACTATTTAAACACTCAAGGAGATTCTGAGAACATAATAAATGGAATTTAAATGTGGATGGGATCAACACATCTCATTGGTTGAGTTATCATACAACAATAACTTCCACTCAAGTATTCAAATAGAACCATATGAATCTCTATATGGGAAGCGATGTAGAAATACCACTTTTTGATATGAATTTAGTGATAAAAAAGATACCTGGTTTTTATCTTGTGCATGAGATGAAAAAAAAGGTTCATGCCATCCAACAACATATAAAAGTTACTTTGAGTTAGCAGAAGATCCATGCTAACAACCGTTGAAGGGACTTGGAGTTTTATGTTAGAGAAAAAAAATCCTTCAGATATTACCATGGAAGAGAGTCATATGGTTTTTAAAGAAAGAGAATGTAACAACCTAGGTACTTATAAAATAATATGTTTTAATTCTGGAATTAAATAGTTAAAATCATTATAAATGTATAATGAAATAAGTGGTATTTATAGAAATTAATGAATCTATACTAATAGAATAGTAAACTCACCGATGAGAGTATAAATAAAATTTATGTATCTTATAAGTGAAAATATGATATATTTATATCATGGAATAATTAAATAAATTTTCTGAAAATGATAAATTAAGTGTTGGAATTTTTGTAAAACATAAATGTTTATTTATAATTTTATAATTAATTTAATTATTTAAAATAAAATTTATCTTAATAAAATATATTCATAAATTAATATTTTTTCCCTTATGATTAAAAGATAATTTTATGAGACCTTAATTAATTTTTCAAAGTGTTATAAAATTAGTTATAATTTTAAAATTGATATTTTTCGAATAAATAATGATCTTAAATAAAAATTAAATTTATCATATTTATAGAATTATTTTCATAAAATTGAGTTCATTTTTGAATTATACATGTAATAACCAGGATCTTCATTTCAAGTATGGATATTTATTTTGGGTTATTTTTTAGGAAAAATAAATAAATGAGGTTTTTCTAAGTACACAATGTGTACTTTGCAGTACACACTGTGTACCTGGTTTCCACGCATAACTGTGTATTGGCCATGTAATGGCTGAGTACATGGTCGTGTAGGTGACCTGGCATACCACCTAAAGCAGGGGTGGTTGAGGCTAGTACACAATGTGTACATTAAATGAATGAGTTGTGTACTTTTCGTTTTTATTTTATTAATCATACCAGAGTCGTGTATCATCTCCATAACGAACATCATCTTCTCATGTCTCATTCAGAAGAGTGACGTATGGCCTAAGATCTTCAATCTCCCCCCATTCCTCCATCCAAACTCTGATTGAGACGTCGTCAGGTACGTTGGATTCCCACCGGTGAGTTCTATATTCCCCTAAAGTCTCTCTTCCAAATTTTTCTTCTCTCTTGAGTTATTCAAGGATGAATTATTTAGACCTTTTTGTAGATCTACGACGTTCTAGGCTGATTCAAGGGTCGACGTTCAAGAGTGTTCATCGTACAACATCAAGTTTGGTGATTTATTACTTTCCTTGTTATTATTTGGATTGTATATTCTTAAAGTGTCAAATACCTTTGTTGGGGTGTTGTGTATTTTGGTTTTTGACCCTATTTAATACCTGATATGGTTTGGTTGATTGGTTAAGTGTTGTTTCCTATGCATAATATTTGTATACCCTTGTTTAAGAGACACCCCATGGGTGTGTTCCCTTGTCTGACTATTATTTTTCCATTTGGCCTAGGTTTCCTATGAGGAATACCATGTTTCCATTCCTTGAGTTGTTTTGGATGGATTTGATTGGTTATATGTGATGCCTTTTTTTATTCTTTGATGAAATTTGAGCCATGTAATAGTTTGGATTGCATGTAGAACCTTTATTGAACATTGAATGCGTGATGATATTTCTTATACCGTGAGATACTTGGACTAGGAAAATTGTGGGGGATTCTGTATTTATTTACATAGGAACATGAGATCCTTGTTTTAGATATTGACCCAGGGGGTATTGACAGTGACAGCTACCCAAATGTCATTTATGATTCTTTATACTATGTTGAACCAGGAGTTATTGACTATGAGAGCTACCTAGAGGTCGTGTATACATTATTTGATGTCATGTGTACCCAGGGGTATTGACTTTGAGAGTTTCCTAGGTGGTCATTTGAATTTGATTAGTGTTATGTTAAACCAAAGGTGTTGGACCGTGAGATATTTTCCAAAGGGTTGTTGTGAACAATTGAATAGATGAGATGAGTCTTCCAAGCCAAAGCATAGGCTTGGACTCGGTCTTACTTGATTTTTTATATATTCTTCTGAGACTTATGTTTTACTATTATATAGGGGATAAAGAGCTTAGGCTAGATCTAGGGATTTCATTATTCAACGGTTTAATAATTAATAAATGTAAATGAGTGTAATTGGAAACAATATGATGGTTTAGTTTATGTACTTCCTAGTTTATTTCTTCAATTTTCATATTTCATGCTATATATATTCATGAACAGTTAGGCATATATATTTTGGTGGTTCCCTACTGGGATTCATCTGACATTTTGTTTGGCTCATGCTTTTGGACCCAAACATATTATATGGTTGTAGGTATAGATATGGGCAAGTGACCTTCTTCATCAAGTAGATGATTACTGTTGGAGCTGAAGAGCATGGGACCAAGCTGAGGCTTGTGACGCTATTGGAGTTTACTTACTTTTTAGTACTTTTTTTTGTATTGTATTTCCATCATTTTGACTTGTTTGGATACTTTCCTAGATACTTGTGACATGAATCATTATTTATATATGTTGTATTTGTTTATACTATCTATCTTCTGTTGTTTACTTCTATTTTATGGTATTACTGCTTCTGCTACTATTTACTATCTTTTATTCCACTATGTATACTCTGACAATGAGTTCATAGTTTTCCCATTATCACACATTAGCCCTCACTTCTAGTCAACAGCCTCTAGCATTTAACGAAATGCGCTTGAGGTTATGTGATGTCACGAACCAGCCCGAGTCGACCCTGAACCGGTCACCCAGGCCAGCCCGCGACAAGTCCTGAGAGGCGTTCCCGATCCTCCCGGGATGGTGACAAGCACCAAGGGCATCAATATAGTACACAAGGGAACGATTTCTCCCATATATAAACAATCAAACAAACAGCGGAAATAAACAGACATCCCAAAATGAATTTATATAAAAATTGAACTAAATATTATTTGTACAAGAAACTAAAATTAGAACAAAACCAACAACTCAACTAAACAAACCCAATGAACAACTAACTCCATGTGACACTTCTGGTCACTCTCCAACACAATGATAAAATGTCGCCCAAGGTGATCGAACTAAAGATGAAACCTGCACAAGGGCTAAAAAAAGAAGAAGACTATAGGCGTGAGTATTAAAACTCAGTAGGTTATCCCGATATTCTATTCCCAATGAAAATTCCTTTAAAATAAAAGAAAAATCAATTTATAGTTTTAAATTCAGGATTTTAAAGTATGGTTTTCAAATGAGGTTCCATGCTATAACAATTATCAGACAAAAACATGCATGTTTAATAAACAAAAATGCAAGTAACAATTCTTTTCAAAGAGGTGAAACTTCAAAATGAAAATAGTTTTCAAGAGGGCTGCTTTAAAGAATTTTAACATTCAAATAAATAACACATACTACTGAATTTACCAACCAAACACATTGTATGCCGATAGTGAGTACAAAATAGACAATGAGCACTAGTCACGGGAATACCCCAAGGCACTAGTTAGTTGTGAGCCCCAGGTACCTCGTATCTCGGTGAAAGTAACCATAATAAATATCCATTATCGTGTATGAGCCACTAGTAGGGAACATACCCATAACCTAGCGGTCCCCAATCATCATCATCATCATAGTTTAGTTAGTGTTGTCATCGTCAAACTTTCTACGTGAAACAGGGGCCAACCCCCACAGAATCACTAGCATACTAGTACACGTCCGCCCACCTAGATACTAGAGATTCCCTTTAGTGCTCAATCAAGTTACACATATTATCAAATACACATTTCATATCCACATTCCATTCCAAAACCATAAAAACACAAACAACCCATAATCTTTCTTCACATTTCTTACACTAATCAACAAACCGCTAAATATTTTGGTAAAACAATTTCATGAAGTGTATTGAGGCTTTGCACGTAAAACTCTTTCAAAAACACTATTTCAATTATAAACACACATCAAAACCAAACCAAATCATATTTTTTTGCCCAAGAAATATTTAATAAATTCATTTAATGTACTATAAAACAATCCCAATTGCACAACTTGTTATATACAAGTAAAACACTCCTTTATTTCTAGGAAATGCCAAACGGGCCTTTAAACATTTTCTCAAAACTAACCTTTGAAGAAGGTATGAATTTTAATTCTATTAAGCATCTGTATAAACACCATTTACAGTATAAAACCACATTCATAAATCTCTTATAATACTTAGGTTACATATTCAAAACACACCCATTTTCATAAAGATGTGAAACAGTCCATTTTTGGGCAACTCGGGCCAAAATATGTTGTAAATCAAAACCCACTCGATTGTAAAAACAAATCAAAATAGTAAATCCATATAAGTACCCAAAAATACCATTTATCATTCTTCCAATTCCTTTATAAATCCAAACAAATAACTTTTAAATCACACATCACACATAAAAGCCAACCGGGCAATTTACCGAACACATGACATGCCCTTTTTAAACAAAACAATTTATTTTAAGTACATGAAAAGGAATAAAACACCAATTCAAAGCCATATTTTAATTAAAGATACTGTAACATGTTAAAAATACCATAAACAAGATTATAAACCTCACAAAATATTTGCAGAAGATAATGGAACATTTAAACAAACTCTTATTGAGCATTTTCATGACAAAACAACACTACCTTTCACAAAACAATGATTAAACAACCACTTTTCACACCAAGAAAATTATACAAAGGATGAAAAACAATAATAAACATATATATCAGGTGTTAAAAATAATAAAATGATGAAACTTAAATAATAAAGGCATGTGCAAGGGGTATCCTACCTCAAATCTTTGGCGTAATTGAAACGCACACCCGAAATCATCCTCTGCGGGTTTATAAACCCTAAAACAATAAATACCAGACCTAAAAAAACATAAAACCCATCAAAAAACATTGTATAACAAAACCCTAGGTCTATCAAGACTAGGGTACAATATAAAACCAAGAAATAATGAAAGGAGGGGGAAGAGGAAGAAGAAAGGAGAAGGAATCTCACCTTTCATCCTAGAAAACTCTTCGTCTTCCATTAGATATGAAGCCCTAAAGAAAAGGGAATGGCTTGAAACTTCTTTGAGAGACTCCTAAGGTATGGAAGAACCATTTGATGAAGATTTGTGTCTAAAAGAGTACTAATTGATTGATTTATGAATGATAAAAGTTACCTTGGAAATTCTGGGCGATTTGAGGTTTCCTGATAATTTTTTCCTTAATCCGCGACCCACATGAGCTCCAAAGAGGTAAAATCGATTATTAGAGTTAGGATAGGGTTATTGGATTCGAGGGGGAGGTGGAATCACCGAAAAATAATAAAAAATGAAAAATATATAAATGAAACAAATTATTTTTTTTAAAACAGGAAATGGGCCCATGGGCTGGCCCAATACCTAAATAAGTAACCCAAATTCACCAGGCTTATGAATTTATAATGGGTCCAAAAGGATAAATAAATTTTAATATATCAGTATAGGATAAGTGGTAAGTTGAATGGGTGAAAAAGGATGAAAAACAAAAGAGTTATAAAAAAACAAATTCAGTTTTTAAAACTGGTAATGGGCTCACAATTGGCCCAAATCATGAAGTTACCACCCTTTCTTCAAAAAAACTCCTAAACAAGCAATGGGGATCCCAAATTATGGTGGTTAGACATATATGAAACTTCAAAACTCAAGATTCATTTCATAAAATACCCATGAAAAGGATCGGGATTTCTAATGGGCCGGATCAATACAAAGACAAAAAAAACCGTGTGTGACAATTCTCCCCACCATTAAAGCTTTCCGCCCCCGGAAAGCCATAACACTTTCCGGCTGAAAAAAAAAACAACACCTAAGGATTCCAGAATGTACTCCCCACCATTAAGAATCAACTAGCACTAGAAATGTTCTTAGGATGAAAATTTAGGAGACCCATGGTGGGTCTCCCCACCATTAGAAACCAACTAGCAATGAATATACAAGAATTGAACATGAGCTAGAGTTGGGACTCACTCACACAAGCCCAAAAAAACCCTCCTACAAAAACCTACTATACCATGTTAATAGGGTTACAACATGAACATATAAACCACCCACTCCCGAATGGAGAGGACAATAACTTGGTCGACACATTCAGCACAATTCTGGACCCCCGTCACTTGGGGATGGGAGGGAAGGGGACCCAATAATTTGGCCACTAAAACAACAAAAGAAACAAAGAAACTACCCAAAACTCTCCCCCTATAAATAGGTAACACCTAGACTGCACCTGATTTTTACAGGCGGTCCACAGAGGGACATTTATTGAAAACCTACATCCATGAAGGAATAACCATAGACACTGTGTGAGGGGTTAAGTCCACCACGCTTGTTGCGACAAAGGGAAATTAGTAGAAATGAGGAACCAAAACATTGACATAGTAACTAAATTACCAAAACAGAGGAGTAAGGATCTTAATCTAGCACTCCACACCTCTGTTGATTTCCTGACTTCGTGAAAAGATTCACTCCGAGGCCTATGGCTGGAGCCCTGATTCTTGAACATTTTCTGCACCGCAGTCAGGTGATAAGGATCACACCACTCAAAAAAACCACACTTGATCACAAAACAAAAACCTTCATCTAAATAGGAACTAATAGATACATATCAAAATTTTATCTCACTCCAAACGAGGGGCAGAATGGACAAGGAATACGACGAAACACATCAACATCACCGAACACAACTGCTCTGTCCAAAAGAATTTTCATGACCTAGAAGAACTTTTAATAGATCCCAAACAACTCTCTATTCCAACAAAAAAGTTGAGGCATCATCAAAAGAGGTGTATTTAAAATTTGAAAGGAATCCTTAGGTTGATCAGCAGGAAATATTTCCAACAAAGAACTATCCATGGCCACATCACAACATCAAACACATTTTTAGAAACCCAATGAAAATTACTCCAAAACTGAGCCACCAACAAGATCTCATCACTAGATAGAACAAGAGTATGAATTCTAGATCATATGGAAGCTAACCAAATAAAAAACTCTTCTAAGACATAAAAAAATCAAGCCATATAACCATTGGTTTTAAAAAAAAAGTCCACAGTTTTCAGCTCAAAACAATTTTGAAAAATTAAACTAACTTGGTGGGTTTTCACATTCACCAATGGTGTTTCATCAAGTCTCACCCACATGCACATTTCCATGCCACCCCTGGCACCCAACCACCATACCATATAGGCCATACTTCTATATATAAATAAAACCATGCATGTGATCACCCATGAAAACACCAAAGGCTAAAATTAAACATCATAATTCAAAAAAAACAATTTACCTTCAAAAGGAACACCAACCAACAAGTCAAAAAACATTTTCATATTTCACAAAAAAACCACAATTAATTAAGAACCATTTTCTTAAAAACATACCCCTTTTCATTTTTAAAAACTTTTTAAATAACCAATCCACTCCAAACAACCCCTTCCCATTTTTTTAAAAAAAAAATTCAGCAAGGTATATTTTCATAATCCGAGGTCCATTGAGACCAATACCGTTTGTAGTAAAACACCAACCGATCAAAACCAATTTCCAAAACTAATTTATCCAATTCAAAAAAAAATAACATCCTAAAATACCCTATTTAAAAAAAAGATCCAGAATCACTTTAAAATGATTCACAATTTCAAAACATTTTATTTCAACAAACCACAAGTTTAGATTATGGATAATCCAATCCCTTTAAATCATTTCTACTTCCCTCCATTTTTTTTCACAAAAACACAACCTTCCAAAACCATTCTTATATTTAATTATTGAAAACCCCATTTTTTCACTTTTCAAAATCTAATCCTTACATTAAAACCCATTTCCACAATTCTCACACAATGATTTTAAAAACAAAAATTCAGAATTCAAGAAAGGTTCAAGAGACCAAAAAAAAGGGAACTAGTGTCGGTGGGTGACTTGAACATATGGTTGGTGACCATATGCCAAACACAACACCAACACGAAGAGACTTATTAGGACCATTCCCCAGCTCCACATGGCTTGTCAGGCCCTGTGAGCTCACGAAGGCCATTGGTCAGACTCCCCTTGTCATATCCCAAAACCAAACAATCAACTAGAACAATGGACACTAATAAAACTGGACTTCCATGGAAACCTGAGGATTAGAACAAGAAAGAGTTCGCGACTCTCTTCTTGCACTTACCCCTCAAGTCCCAACAATCCTACTCCATATACATTGACATCCCCAAAATAACAAGGGAGCCCTAAAAAGAAAGGTCCGCTAATAGCCGACCTCCTCTGATACCATTTTGTCACGAACCAGCCCGAGTCGACCCTGAACCGGTCACCCAGGCCAGCCCGCGACAAGTCCCGAGAGGCATTCCCGATCCTCCCGGGATGGTGACAAGCACCAAGGGAATCAATATAGTACACAAGGGAATGATTTCGCCCATATATAAACAATCAAACAAACAGCGGAAATAAACGGACATCCCAAAATGAATTTATATAAAAATTGAACTAAATATTATTTGTACAAGAAACTAAAATTAGAACAAAACCAACAACTCAACTAAAAAAACCCGATGAAAAACTAACTCCATGTGACACTTCTGGTCACTCTCCAACACAATGATAAAATGTCTCCCAAGGTGATCGAACTAAAGATGAAACCTGCACAAGGGCTAAAAAAAGAATAAGACTATAGGCGTGAGTATTAAAACTCAGTAGGATAGCCCGATATTCTATTCCCAATGCACATTCCTTTAAAATAAAAGAAACATCAATTTATAGTTTTAAATTCAGGATTTGAAATTATGGTTTTCAAATGAGGTTCCATGCTATAACAATTATCAGACAAAAACATGCATGTTTAATAAACAAAAATGCAAGTAACAATTCTTTTCAAAGAGGTGAAACTTCAAAATGAAAATAGTTTTCAAGAGGGCTTCTTTAAAGAATTTTGACATTAAAATAAATAACACATACTTCTGAATTTACCAACCAAACACACTGTATGCCGACAGTGAGTTAAAAATAGACAACGAGCACTAGTCACGGCAATACCCCTAGGCACTAGTTAGTTGTGAGCCCCAGGTACCTCGTATCTCGGTGAAAGTAACCATAATAAATATCCATTCTCATGAACGAGCCACTATTAGGGAACATACTCATAACCTAGCGGTCCCTAATCATCATCATCATCATAGTTTAGTTAGTGTTGTCATCGTCAAACTTGCTACGTGAAACATGGGCCAACCCCCACAGAATCACTAGCATACTAGTACACGTCCGCCCACCTAGATACCCGGGATTCCCTTTAGTGCTCAATCAAGTTACAAATATTATCAAATACACATTTCATATCCACATTCCATTCCAAAACCATAAAAACACAAACAACCCATAATCTTTCTTCGCATTTCTTACACTAATCAACAAACCGCTAAATATTTTGGTAAAACAATTTCATGAAGTGTATTGAGGCTTTTCACGTAAAACTCTTTCAAAAACACTCTTTCAATTATAAAAACACATCAAAACCAAACCAAATCATATTTTTAAGCCCAATAAAGATTTAATAAATTCATTTAATGGACCATAAAACAATCCCAATTGCACAACTTGTTATATACAAGTAAAACACTCCTTTTATTTCTAGGAAATGCCAAACGGGCCTTTAAACATTTTCTCAAAACTAACCTTTGACGAAGGTATGCATTTTAATTCTATTAAGGATCTGTATAAACACCATTTACCGTATAAAACCACATTCATAAATCTCTTATAATACTCAGGTTACATATTCAAAACACACCCATTTTCATAAAGATGTGAAACATTCCATTTTTGGGCAACTCGGGCCAAAATATGTTGTAAATCAAAACCCACTTGATTGTAAAAAAAATCCAAATAGGAAATTCATATAAGTAAACAAAAATACCATTTATCATTCTTCCAATTCCTTTATAAATCCAAACAAATAACTTTTAAATCACACATCACACATAAAAGCCAACCGGGCAATTTACCGAACACATGACATGTCCTTTTTAAACAAAACAATTTATTTTAAGTACATGAAAAGGAATAAAACACCAATTGAAAGCCATATTTTCATTCAAGATACTGTAAAATGTTAAAAATACCATAAACCAGATTATAAACCTCACAAAATATTTTCATAAGATAACAGAACATTTAAACAAACACTTGTTGAGCATTTTCATGACAAAACAACACTACCTTTCACAAAACAATGATTAAACAACCACTTTGCACACCAAGAAAATTATCCAAAGGATGATAAACAATAATAAAAATATATATCAGGTGTTAAAAATAATAAAATGATGAAACTTAAATAATAAAGGCATGTGCAATGGGTATCCTACCTCAAATCTTTGGCGTAATTGAAACGCACACCCGAAATCACCCGATGCGGGTTTATAAACCCTAAAACTATAAATACCAGACCTAAACAAACATAAAACCCATCAAAAAACATTTTATAACAAAACCCTAGGTCTATCAAGACTAGGGTACAATATAAAACCAAGAAATAATGAAAGGAGGTGGAAGAGGAAGAAGAAAGGAGAAGGAATCTCACCTTTCATCCTAGAAAACTCTTCGTCTTACATTTTATCTGAAGCCCTATAGAAAAGGGAATGGCTTTAAACTTCTTGTAGAGACTCATAAGATCTGTAAGAACCAGGTGAAGAAGATTGGTGTCTAAAAGAGTACGAATTGATTGATTTATGAATGATAAAAGTTACCTTGGCAATTCTCGGCGATTTGAGGTTTCCTGATAAGTTTCGCCCTAATCTGCGACCCACATGAGCTCCAAAAAGGTAAAATCGATTATGAGAGTTAGGATAGGGTTATTGGATTATAGGGGGAGGTAGAATCACCGAAAAAGAGTAAAAAATGAAAAATATATAAATGAAACAAATTATTTTTTTAAAACAGGAAATGGGCCCATGGGCTGGCCCAATACCTAAATAAGTAACCCAAATTCACCCGGATTATGAATTTATAATGGGTCCAAAAGGATAAATAAATTTTAATATATTAGTATAGGACAAGTGGTAAGTTGAATGGGTGAAAAAGGACGAAAAACAAAAGAGTTATAAAAAAACAAATTCAGTTTTTAAAACTAGTAATGGGATCACGGTTGGCCCAAATCATGAAGTAACCACCCTTTCTTCAAAAAACTCCTAAACAAGCAATGGGGATCCCAAATCATGGTGGTTAGACATATATGAAACTTCAAAACTCAATATTCGTCTCGTCAAATACCCATGAAAAGGATCAGGATTTCTAATGGGCCGGATCAATACAAAGACAAAAAACAAAAACAAAAAACCGTGTGTGACATGTGACCAACATGGTTCAGGGCACCTTTGGTTGGCACCTGGATCTGGGACATTACAAATTAGTATAATAGGAGGTTCTTTTCTTCTTTGTCTTACTGTTTTGATCCTAAAGATAGGGATAGGAAGGAATAGGTAGTTGTTAATAATCTTTTCCCAGAAGTAGTTAACTCGTGTACATGGGAAATCCAAGTTACCTCAAATATTACAATTTTTCTGGTTTTTCAATTGTTGCAGTTGATTTGATTTCACCATTGGGTGATTTGATTTTTTTTCTATTATTGTTGATATTATTTAGGTTCTATTTTTTTACAAACTGATAAGATGAGGGTATTCCATCTCATGCATCATATAGGCACTGATAGATATCGCATGTCATGCATTCTTTTCATTCCATTTAGGATGCATTACTAATTGCATATTGTTGTGATAGATGTTTTTCTAGATATTCATATTGTTGTGATAGATTCTCTGATAGAATACCTTCTATTTTTATAGGGTATTGGAATATGTAAAATTTCATTAGGATGGGTGCCAAACTTTGATCCCTGAGATGTTATGGGCCCTCTTGGATTGGAATTTGGTGGATCATATTTGAACATTAATTTAATTTTTTCAAGTTATAATGTAAATAAGGATACCAAAATTTGATTCGTGGGAGTATGGGCTCTCACGGGTCGAAAGTTTTCATGCCTTGGACAATATTTTAAGTTTTTAAGGTTTCCAAAGAAGTTTTAGAGGATTACTGTCAAGAAACCCATACAACACGGTGTGTGGTGTTATGAACACACGCCATGTGTTCTTCTATTCTGGAGGAAAAAAATTTTATTAAGTACATGTCGTGTATTATATGTACAAACCATGTAGTATTTAACTATGTGACCAAAGACACAGGGTTGGGAAACTTTGGTAGAACATTCTGTGTACTGGGATTACACGTAGTGTTGTAAGGACCATGTGTCTATCCATGTGACTAACGAAACAGGTGGTTAGAACTTAAGTAGTACATGTCTTGTATAGGGTGAACACACTATGTAGTGTTACCCATGATAGAACTGTGTGGTTTGAGACATGTAGAGGAACTTGGGTAAGAGGGAAAATTAAACTACACGCCACATCCTAAGAGGAACATACCGTGTGTGTGGGTGTTACACAAACAGGTTTTCTAGAGGTACATTTCCATGTAAGGATTAAAGGGAACATTCTGTGTGGAGGTTATACACATCGTGTAACTCTGTTTTGTAAAGCTTGAATGTTTTACTTCTCTTGTTTCATCCTTGAACTTCTAAGTTGTTATCCTTTCTAATCTTAAATTGAGGTGTGTGCTTGACCTTGCAGATTCATGCCTCCAATAGAACCTTCAATTATGCCCCAGGTGCAGGGAAATGACCAAAAACCAGAAAGGATATATTAGGGACTACCAGCAGATTCTACCATTATTCCTGTCTTGGAACCATCTGTTATACCGAACACAAGTGTTGATGTACAGTTCTATTAAAGATTTATGAGGATGATGCAGACTTTACAAGGAGCACCACATCCTTCCTAGACCATGTAAGAGTTGATGAGGATGTTCCAGTAGCAGTATCCTCCCACATTTTTAGGGGATGGGGGACCACAGGCTCCAGAGTCATGGTTGGAGGCTATGTTTTCCATCTTTGATCATTTGGAGATACCTTCATAAAAGAGGTTGAATCCTGAGATGTACATGCTACGTGATTCCACCAAGAGATGGTGGGATTTTATCACAAAGATGGTACATCATCGAGATATGGCATGGGAAAAGTTCCATAGTAACTTCTACAATTATTTCTATCCTAATACATTGAGGTTCGATCAAGCCTGAGAGTTAATGCATTTGGATTAGGGAACTATTTCAGTGATGGAGTATTATTCTTGTTTCATAGAGCTTAAGTGCTTCTTACATGCTTTGGGAGGTGATGAGTTATTACTTTCTAGGTGGTTTGAGTATGGTCTCAGGTATGACATCTGATCGCAGGTGAATGTATTCAAGTTAACTTCAGTGATGGATATAGTGAACCAGATGCTGATTAACAAGCATAATATAAGGGAGTTGGGAGCTATAAGCCAGGGTGGTTCATCATCCAGGGATGGTACTCCTTCATCTAATATCAAGAAGCACAATAGAGAGCCTTTTCATGGTGATTCCAGTAGAAGGGATGTATCTACAGGTAGCTAGGTGAGGTGATACTAGTGCGGGAAGAGTGGTCACATGAGACCTCAGTGCCTGAAAGACCCAATTGAGTGTCGAGCTTGTGACAAGATGGATCATTTTCAGTATTTTTTCTTATTCTTCTCACCAAAAGCTAGTGAGAGGGGATCAGGTATGACTCCACGTTCAATAGTAGGGCCACTAGTTTCTCCTCAGTCAAGGAACTATAGTTATTCAAGAAATTCATTCCAAGGGGGTTCTTGTGTCCATGGTAGTCAGGATATAGGGTTTTAGCGACAAAAGGGCGGATCAGATCAGGGTAGTCAGGCAGGTTGTAGGGCCACAGTACAGGTCAGACTTTTTCAGTAGAGCAGAGCCATCAGGAGAAGGATCCCAGATCCTCTACGGTTAGAGGTACGATTCTAGTTGCCTCAGTTTTAGATTCTGATTTTTTTGATATATGGGATTACACTTGTTTTATATATATTGTCATTGTGGAGAGCTTTGGGATCTTTATCTTTACTTCTGAGGATGTGATAATGCTAGACACTTTGTTAGGTATTAGGAAGGCTAGTGTACGTTAGTTCAAGGAGTTTCCTCTTGAGGCTGGAAGGTGTCACTTATTATGGGACCTCTATGTATTAGAGATGACAGACTTTGATTTCATTCTCTGAATGGATTGTTTGGTCACTTTCTAGGAATTTTTTTACTTCTATCATCGTAGGGTGAGTTTCACGTCACCAGATGATGGGTCCTTTATATACAAGGTTGAATGGAATGTTCAGGCGAGCAGAGATGGACCCAGGCATCAAGGGTTGGGAGGAATTACCTCCCAGATTGATAGTTTATATCTGGATGACCTGGTGACTTCATAGATAGACTTTCCTCCAGTGGTGGATCATTTCAGAGATGTATTCTCAGATGACTTTTTAGGTTTACCTCTAAAGTGAGAGGTAGATTTCACTATTGATCTTGTGTTGGGAGTGGCACCAGTGTCCATTCATCCTTATAGGATGGATACACCAGAGTTATTGGAGCTCAAGAAATAGTTATAGGAGTTGTAGGGAAAGGGTTTCATCCAAACCAGTACTTCTCCTTAAGGTTCACCTATCCTTTTTATAAAGAAGGTAGACAGCACCCTCAAAATTTGTGTGGATTATCATAAGTTGAACCAGTTTATGGTCAAGAACCGATATCCCTTACTGAGGATTGATGATCTCTTAGATCATATTCGAGGATCACGGGTGTTCTTGAATATTGACTTGAGATCCGGTTACCATCGGTTGCACATTTGACCATTAGATATACCCCTTACAGCCTTTCGAAGCAGGTTTGGTCAATATGAGTTTGTGGTTATGTCGTTCGGTCTCACAAACGTTCCAGCAACTTTCATGACACTAATGAACTGAGTGTTTTATTATTACTTATATTCTTTTGTGGTAGTCTTTGTGGATGATATCTTGTTGTACTCACACACTTGACATGACCATAAAACCCATTTTGAGATCATTTTCAGTACACTGATAGAGCATCATTTATATTCCAAGCTCTCAAAATTCCACTTTTTGATGGACCAGGTTTACTTCTTGAGTCATTTTATCTCAGAGACACGAGTATCAGTAGACCTATATAAAGTAAGAGCAGTAGTTTCTTAGGAGAATCTGAAGAACATCTTTGAGGTACGGAGTTTTATGGGTATGGATAATTACTACAAGTGCTTTATATATAAATTTTCATGCTTATTAGTGTCACTAATGGGCCGTACTAAGAAGGGTGCAAAGTACTTATAGAGATATTCTTGTTATTCATCCTTTTAGGAGATGAAATGGAGATTTACTTCAGCACCTATACTGATTTTTTTCAAAGATGGGAAAGAGTTACACTATTTACTATAATTCATCAGGTATCGGGCTAGGAGAAGTTCTTATTCAAGGGGAATGAGTCATTGTGTACGGGTCTTGGTAGTTGAGGCCACATGAGAAGAATTACCCGACACACGATCTCGAGTTAGCTGCAGTTGTGCATGCTTTACGCTATTGGAGACATTATCTTTTGGGAGAGCATTTTATGTTATTTTCTGACCACAAAATTCTCTAGTATATCCTTACTCAGTGTGATTTTAATTTGAGATAGAGAAGGTGGGTTGAGTACCTTTAGTATTTTGAATTTGAGTTTGCCTACATGGTTGTAAAAGGCAATGTAGTGGATGATGTGTTGAGCATGAGGAATTAGATACAGGCAGTTTAGGAGGCCAGTAGTGAGTGGAATCTTATGGATCTATTCTCTGAGATGAATTTATAGGTTCATGAAAGACAGGGGCATATTTTTTTTTCTTCTATAGATGTTACCTCTTCTCTATTGGATTGAGTGTTAATGAGGCAACTATCAAATTCTGAAGTCATAGTCCTATGGGATAGTGTGTCAGGAGAGGACCCTACTCCTGGGTGGACCATAGGTGACGATGATATCTTTCATTTTCATGGGCGTGTATGGGTGTCAGCAGACATACGTGAGCAGTTGATGTGAGATTTTCATTCCTCAGTTTGGGCAGTTCATCCTAGTGTCACCAATATGTATCGAGATCTACACCGTCAGTATTGGTTTCCAAGTATGAAGAGATATTTTTCTGGTTTTTTATGAGATGTTCCACCTATCAGTAGGTGAATACAGAGCATTAATGACTAGTAGGTCTTTCATAGTAGTTACCCATTCCCGGGTGGAAATGGAATGATGTCGCGATGGATTTCATGATAGGTTCACCAATGTCTCCTCAAGGGAATGATGCGGTTTGGGTTGTCATTGAAAGACTCACAAAGGTTTCACACTTCTTGACAATTAATGAAACCTTCAGTGTTAATGAGCTGGGAAGGTTGTACATCCTAGATATTATATGTTTTCATGGGGTTCCACACTCTATCATTTCAGACAGGGATTCCCATTTTACTTCTTGTGACGGGCAAGGACTGTAGAGGGCTTGTTGTGACCACTTCATGTATGAAGATTGTATTTTTTGTTAACATTTTTCAATGATGGTCAAAATGAAGAAGGTGATGAAGGAATCCAAAGTTAATAGAGATCGGCTGAAGTGAGGATTCTTGTAGAATTGTTATGAAATCATAGAATTGAATTTCATTCTTGGGAAATTCTTCATGAAGTAAATTTAGATAATTATTTAGTTGATCTTAAGTTCAAATAATGTGTATCAAAGGTGATATATTGTCTACAACAATGAAGAATGGTGAAAAATCATATCATGATTTGTTGATTTGTATTTCACAAATATCATAAGTTAGGAGAACTTTTGATGAAATCCTTATGAAGGAAAGGGGGAGTAAAGATGATGCCAGTCATATGTCGTTTTTATTGGAAAGAATGATGCTACTGGAAGATAGTGAATTTGAAGTACTTCCTATTGAAAACCTGACGATGCTAAAGGAGTTCGATCAAAGACTATATATCACAATAGATATGGTTTGTGATGAAAGAATTTGTTTTTTGAATGCTCTAGATGATAATGAAGCATCATTGGTGTTATTGACGAAACAGATTTTATGGTGGCGTTGTTTCCCAGTATTCGCCAAATTTTTGGGGCTGATAATCAAAAGATAAGGAAATGAGATTTTGGAAAAGGATGAGGCATGAAAGTCTGAATATGGATAGGTATGTTGCGTGCATGTAGAGTTCCATGATCCGAACATCAAAATCTGGAAAAGGAGAGGCTTGTACGAAAGATTGGTTTTTTCATGCAAGATTGAATGGAGTTTGGAATGTTGCGTGCAAGACATGATTCAAGGTCAAACATCAAAAAATGGTAAAGTAATGAAGTGCATGAAATATTCAAAAAGTGCACGAAATATTAGGTTGGAGTGAAATAGACTTACGTGCCCAATGCAACGTCAAATGGGGTTTTGCGCGACGCATCAGGATCTTGTGTGACACATCAGGGTTTTTGCGCACGAGGGTCAACGAGGTCTATAAATAAGAGGTGAACCCCTCTCATCTATGAAGATCGAAACTTAGAGAAATATTGAGATCTGAAGAGTGAATAAAATTTAAGTAAAGGGAGGTGCGTGAAGGAAAGAAAGTTTCACGTAAGAAGAAGAAGTTGCGTGCAAGATTGAAGTTGTGTGCAATAGGTTTTCATGAAGAAAATCAAATATTGTGTGTGAGGAATAAAAGTTGGGCGCAAGACACCTAAAAGGATGCATGATAAATTAGAGTCCCATGGGTCTTTAAAAAGTGCTATGCACTCTTGAAGTGTCTCGCGAAGAAGGATAAATTCACCCACTATGTGAGGAAGAAACCACAAACAAGTGACTGATGTTCTCCAACCCACAATGTGTTTCATAAATGAGATCATGCGAGTACACAACCAGTGAATACACACCCTTGTATTGCATAGTGAAGATAGATCCACAAACCAACCCTAGTTCTTTGAAGAATAATCACGCATCCTCTACGTGAAGGATAAGACCCATGGATCTCTCTTCTTTCACAAAGATGAACAATCTCTGGTTGCATGATTTATATACACTATTTGTAGGGGT
Source organism: Viscum album (assembly GCA_963277665.1). Lineage (NCBI taxonomy): Eukaryota > Viridiplantae > Streptophyta > Magnoliopsida > Santalales > Viscaceae > Viscum > Viscum album. The sequence goes on from OY728147.1 coordinate 1,115,950,369, forward strand.
GTTTTTTCTTGTGTGATGAGGAGACAGATGTTCAACTAAACTCAAATTTTCACAAAGGAATAAGGAAGTATACTGATACACTCATGTGTTGGTATTAATAATTTAAGAAAGAGATTAATACCTTGTAGTACTATTCCTTATTATATTGTGTCAAAGAGAAAGAAGATAAGAATAATAAGAAAAGAGTATTCCCAACTGAAGGATGACAATTATTCAGGGTAGTTTAATTCAGATGATTCTTTGTGAGCTTATCCTCAGTGTCTAAATAATCACATTTTTGTATGTGATTATAGCTAAATAAAGAAGAATATTAGTGTAATCGGTTGTTGCACTAAGAAGAAGAAAGAAGAAGAACTAGTGTAGTCTGTTTTTTCACTAGAGAAGAAGAGAAATAAAGAATATAATTTCTTGCCTACTGATTTTGAAGTAATCAAGTGAAGAGCACTAAAGAAGTCCAAGATAAGAACATACTTTTTAAGAAGGAAGAATACTGACTCAATAAAGAGAGAATTTGAAGCTCGACACTTTGAGAAATACTGATCTCTAAAGCGTGAACGAACTTTAATTAATGGGAGGAGTGCTAAAGAAAGAAAGTTTCAAATAAGAAGGAGAATTTTCATGCGAGATTGAAGTTGCATGCAAGAGGTGTTTCACGACAAAAGTCAAATCTTGTGTGTGGGGCATAAAATTTGCGCGCAATACACCTAAAAGGTTTCACGAAAAATTAGAGTCCCATAGGCCTTTAACAAGTGATATGCACTCTTGAAGTGTCTCGTGAAGAAGGAGAACTACACCCTCTATGTGAGGAAGAAACCACAAACAATCGACTGATTTTCTCAAAACCCTCACTATGTTTCATGAATGAGATCTTGAGAGTAAAAAACCAATGAATAATCACCCTTGTAGTTCTTCATGAAGATAGATCCATGAACCATCCCTGGTTCTGTTATGAAGAATAACGTGTCCTCTATGTGAAGAAGAAGACTCGTGGAGCACTCTCCTTTCATGAAGGTGAACACTCTCTGGTTTCATGATTTATATACACTATTTGAAGGGGTGTTGTTGCTTGTGTGATGAGGAGACAGATGTTCAAATAAACTCATATTTTCACAAAGGAAGAAAAAGTTATACTGATACACTCATTTTTTAGTATTGATGATTGAAGAAAGAGATTAATACATTGTCGTACTATTCCTTATTATACTGTGTCAAAGAGAAATAAGAGAAGAAGAATAAGAACATAGTATGCCCAAATGAAGGCTGACAATTTTTTAGGTCAGTTTAATTTAGATGATTCTATGTGAGCTTATTATCAGTGTTTAAATAATAAAATTGTTGTATGTGATTATAGATAAAGAAATAAGAAGATTAGTGCAGTTGGTTGTTGCACTAAGAATAAGAAATTAAAAGAACAAGTGAAATTGGTTTTTGCACTATAGAATAAGAGAAAGAAAGAAGATAATTTCTTACCTACTGATTTGAAAGTAATCAAGTGAAGATCACTAAAGAATACCAAGATTAGAACCTACTTTTTAAGACGGAATAAGGCTATCTCTATAGGTAGTATAAAGAACTAGCTAGAGGCTGCAAGTTGGACTAGGCTATCTTTAGTCCATGAAAAAAGAATTTTTTCCCACCCCCACCAAAGTTTAGGGACTCACACTGGCAAGAGGATTGTTTTACTAGACACTCCATTATAACATCATATCATATTATAGAATAGAATCTATGCACAATTCATTCCCACGCACGGAAAGGAAGTATATGCTCTTATTGAGTGGTGAACCTTGTAAAAATATCGTTTGTATATTTTTACTGCTTTTTATTATTGCATGTGATAGGTAAAATAGAATAAGAGAATCAATATCCTAACAGGTCAAACTTTATAGGGATAAAAAGTTGGAATTGGTTTCAAATGTCCCCAACACTGATTGACCCCCCTCTCAATGTTAGGTATATCCCAAACTATTCCTCTCAATTGGTATCAGAGGGATAGGTTCACCTCTGTTGGATTCTCTACATTATAGATATTCTCTTTTTAAAGGCTTGAGATTATTTCCTGAGTCAACAATGAAGTGCATTTTTGATAAAGAGTTAGTTATCTCTGAGTAGAATTCTATATCTACCAAAACCATGATGAACAATAAAAAGAATGAGAAAAAAAAGTTGAATAATAAGTCCTTATTATCTAAAAAATAGGAAGCATATGGTTCTACATATCTTGCTAACATTGAAGACACACTAGACTTGTAAATTAATGAGAAGGTGGATCAAGTCCCCACCAGGAATATAGAAAACCTTCCTACCTCAACTGATTGAGAGGTATGTGTTAGTACATTTGGAAATTATTCTCAGGATTAAAATGCAAGCACAAGTGGTGATGAACAATCTAAAACCTCTCAAGAATTATCGGTTGATAGATTAAGATATATTCTGCATGATATCCCTTAATAAAGTGCATCCCTTTTTTGTATAGTATTTCAATGTATGCCAGAAGATGTCAGCCAGCTTGAAGAAGAAAATGATGTTTTGGAGAACGTCTTGCAAACAAAATTTTTGAATGTCTAAATATCTCCAGACAGGTTGGAGCATTTGAAGCAACAAAGATGGAATTTGAAATAAGTTTCTCAAAATGGCCTAAAGAAGTCGAGGAGAAAGAGGAAGTCAATAAGACTCTGGAAGACAAGATTCATGCACTTAAATATGAGATGAAAAAGGATCACTAAATCCAAAAATTTATATATAGAAGAAAATTCAAGAAGATCAAGGAATTTGACTCTTTGTTAGAAAACAAAGTAAAAATGCATGAAGATAAAGATGAAAGATTAAAGAAGGCTTGTGAAGAGATGATTACTATAATTGGAGACCAGAAATTCATCGTCAATATTATTTTTCTAGATTTTCAAGCTCATTTGGTCAATCTTGAGAAGACACATATTAATTCTCCAAAAAATAAGGAAACAGTAGCTGTTGGCACTCAATGTTCTCTAGAGGATTATACTACCAAAATACCTCCAACATGTGTAATAATATCATAGTGTCACTCATTGATCTATCACAAGCAGTTGAGAAGAAGGTACCATCCATACCATCTTGTACTAATGTTTCTAAATATGTTTCTACAAAAAGGTAAGGGTGGAAGAGAACTATAAACAATTATGGATGAAGAAAGGTGATGAGAAACCTACCACCATGAAAAGGGTGGATAGAAAGAAGAATGTGGAAGGTGGTTTCCTACAGAGAGAACAACACATCAACAAGAAGGCCCAGCAATCTAACACAGAAGATATCAAAAAGTCAAAATGTGTGGGTCAATGTTGGTGTTGTAATAGATTTGGGAATTGTTCATTACATTGTTGGTACAATCCCTTAAATGAAAAAGCACAAAGAAAACTCATCTTAATGGAGAGAAATATAGAGAAGAAGAAGCAACATCTACAGATCTAGAAGCATTTTTTCACTACAAACAGATTTGGAATGCTTGAAAAAATTTGTAATGTATGCAATGTAAGTGGTTACAAGGTCAGTATATGCTCATCTCAACATTTATCCAAAGATGATAAGAAAATGAGATCACAAAATCTGTCTATGAATGAAGAAGAAACCTTGGGATGAAATCATAATAATTTTTCAAAAGAAAATTCTCCCAAGAAGACTCTAAGAAGGATAGATGAGGAAACCTTGGATTCCAAATCCATAAAGTTGAAGGGAAGTGTATCCAAAATAACTTCTAAGAAGGATGACACTCAAAAGAAGACATGTGGATGATCCAGTATTATTTCCTTAGTTCCTAATGAATTATTGGTTATCTGGCCAAAATATTTGGAAAGGATGATAAAATTGGAATATGCACATGATAAGACTTGTGTAAAAAGTAAAAAAGAAGATTCCACATAAATAAAAGAAATTTATGTGTGTAAGGTGAAACAAGGCCAGTCATACTGTTAAAAATTGTATTACACTTATACCAGCCTAAGAAGAATTCCTCAAGAAGATGAAAGTTACATTAGGAGATTCTAGTTCTTTGAAAGCTCTTGAAGAAATAATATCCACACACAAATAAATGGAAGAAGTGATAAGATCCACACATCCACAATCATAATTAAAGATCAGATGTTCAATTGTGAAGAATGGAGAAAGTGGAGCATCTTGGTTGAGAAAACCATCTCAACCTTGTTGTTCGCATTGATGGATCAAGGAGGATCCACCTTATTCCCTTAAATATTTGTCTATTTTATTTGTTCTTATCATACATGGAATTGAAGGTGAGGTAAGATATCAGGGGTAGAACTTGAGATTCAGTGATGAGAAGTGTTCCCTTGAGGGGGATACACATGAAGAAGCTGTCAGAGTCATTATCTCAATCAGTATCAACATCTGGTATAAAATTCAATTACTCTGAAGATTTTCTAAAGATCATGTCATTAGAAAATGTATGTTATTTCTAAATCTCTCATCCTTGGTTACTCAAAATAAATATTATTCTACAAAGGTGGAGTAACAATGTTAATCAGTGACATAAGATGAGTAAAAGTTCCCCAAGGCCACTTATCCTTCTAATTTCACTTGAATGATGTGACCCATTTATTGAAGTAAATGCAGGAGTTTCAGGTTAATTATTTTATATAACACTTATTATCCTAAGCCAGGATTGAAAGTGGAAATCCCTTGAAGACAAGTGTATTGGTTCTCATCTCATGAGGTTTCATGATTCAGTGGATAATGGAAATATCTGTTGACTAAATAAAATCCTCTTTTTTCTACACCAAACACTGCTTAGGTAGGCTTAGAGTGAAATGATTGATGAAACGGTCCTTAAGTATAAACCGATACCCTCTCTACTATGAAATTTTTATTTCTTATCAATAAGGGGGATAAAAAGTGAAATGAAAGTTTGAAAAGTAAGGGGAAAAGGGGAGAGAAATATTCTCATTTTGAGGATAACTTTAAGGTATTGACAAAAAATACAAAGGGGGGATTATTGGGACCACTTTGTGTATGAAGATTGTATTTTTGTCAACAGTTTTCAATGCTGGTCAAAATGAAGAAGGTAATGAAGAAGTACTCCAAAGTTAATTGAGATCGTCTAAAGTGAGGATTCTTGGAGAATTGTTATGAAATAATATAATTTAATGTCATTCTTGGGAAATTCTCCATGAAGTAAATTCAAATGATTTTTGAGATGATATTAAGTTCAAATCATGTGTATCAAAGGTGATACATTATCTACAATAATGAAGAATGGTGAAAATCATATAATGATTTGTTGATTTTTATTTCACAAATATCATAAGTTAGGATAACTTGTGATGAAAGCCTTATGAAGGAAAGGGGGAGTAAAGGTGATGTCAGTCATATGAAGTTTTGATTAGAAAGAATGATGCTCCTGGAAGACAATGAATTTGCAGTAATTCTTATTGAAAACCTGACGATGATAAAGGTGTTCGATCAAAGACCATATATCATGATAGATATGGTTCATGATGAGAGAAGTTGTTTTTTGAATGTTCCATATGATAATGAAGCATCATTGGTGTTCTTATCAAAAACGATTTTTAGGTGGTGTTGTTTCCTAGTGTTTTCCAAATTTTGGAGCTAAAAATCAAGAGATGGAGAAATGTGATTTTGGAAAATTATGGCGGGTGAAAGTTTGAAGATGTATTGGTATGTTTCACACAAGTGGAGTTACATGATATAAACATCAAAATACGGTAAAGGAGAGTCTTGTGATAAATATTGGTTTTTATGTGCAATATTGAAGGGAGTTTAGAATGTTGCACGCAAGATATGATTTGTGGTCAAAACATCAAAAAATGTTAAAGGAATGAAGTGCGCGAAAGATTCAAAAAGTTTGTGAAATATGAGGTTGGCATGAAAGAGACTTATGCACCCAATGCGACGTCAAATAGGGTTTTGCATGACGTTTCAGGATCTTGCGTGACACATCGAGGATTTTGTGTGTGGGGGTCGATGAGGTCTATAAATAAGAGGTGACACTCTCTCATATATGAAGCTCAGCACTTATATAAATCCTGATCTTTGAAGCATGAACTAACTTTAAGTAAATTAAGGTGTGTGAAAGAAAGAAAGTTGTGCATGATAAGGAGAAGTTGCGTGCAAGATTGAAGATGTGCGCAAGAGGTGTTTTGCGACAAAAGTCAAATCTTGCACGCAAGGAATAAAATTTGCACATGAGACACCTAAAAGTTTGCATGAAAAATTAGAGTCCCACATACCTTTAACAAGTTCTATTCTATCTTGAAGTGTCTTGCAAATAAGGATAATTTCACCCTCTATGTGAGGAAAAAAACACAAACAAGTGACTGATTTTCTCAAACCCTCGTTATGTTTTGTGAATGAGATCCCACAAGTACACAACCAGTGAATAATCACCCTTGTAGTGATTCAAAAATATAGATCCATGAACCATACCTGGTTATGTGAAGAAGAATCATGCATCCTCTGTATGAATAAGAATACTTCTGGAGATCTCTGCTTGCATGAAGGTGAACACTATCTGGTTGCACGATTTATATTCACTATTTTTAGGTGTATTGTTGCTTGTGTGATGAGGAGACAAATGTTCAACTAAACTTGTATTTTAAAAAAGGAATAAAAAAGTATATTAATACATTCATGTGTTGGTATTGATAATTTAATAAAGATATTAAGTCACTGTAGTATTATTCCTTATTATACTGTGTCAAAGAGAAATAAGAGAAGAAGTATAAGAACAAAGTATTCCCAACTAAAGGATGAAAATTATTCAGGGAAGTTTAATTCAGATTATTCTATGTGATCTGATCCTTAGTGTTTTAATAATCATATTGTTTTATGTGATTCTAGCTAAACAAAGAAGAATATTAGTGCAGTCGTTTGTTGCACTAAGAAGAAGAAATAAGAAGAACTAGTGCAGTTGGTTTTTGCGCTAGAGAAGAAGATAATGAAAGAATATAATTTCTTGCTTACTGATTTTCAATTAATCAAGTGAAGAGAACTAATGAAGACCAATATTAGAACCTACTTTTAAAGAAGTAATAAGACTATCTCCATGGGCAGTATAAAGAACTGTCTAGAGGCTGCAAGTTGGACTAGACTATCACCAGTCCAGGGAAGAGGATTGTTTCCCACCCTCCCTTCAAAGTGTAGGGACTCACACTGGCTAGAGAATTGTTTTCCTATCCACTCCATTGTAATATCATATCATATTATAGTGTATAATCCATGAACTAGTCATTCCCGTGCATGGGAAGGACATAATTTCTCTTATTGATTGGTGAACCTTGTAAAAATACCATGTTCATATTTTTATTGATTTCTATTATTTCATGCGATAGGAAATAGAGAATAAGAGAATCAAGATCTGAACAGGTCAAGAGGTATAGGGATAAAAATTTGTAATTGGTTTCAAATGTCTCCAATACTGATTCACCCCCCCCCCTCATTTTTAGGTATATCCTAAACTGGTCCTCTCAGGGATTTGGGTACACAAGTACTTTTGAGTATAGCTTACCATCCCTAGAAATATTTCTAGTCCAAGTGAATAATTCAGGTTTTGGAGGACATGCTTTGAGCATGCATCCTAGATTTTAGGGGTTCTTGGGAGAGACACATACCCCTAGTAAAGTTTTCCTATAATAACTGTTTTTAGGAGATGATTCATATGGAACCTTATGAGGCTTTGTACAGTAGGTCAGGTCAATCACTCATATGTTTTCTGAAGGCAGGAGAGGCAACTATGCTGGGACCTCTTCTTTTCTAGGATACCACTCAGCAGGTGGAGTTGATTCGTAAGAGGATGGATACTGCACAGTCTCGAAAGAAAGCTTATGCTAATCGACGGAGACGACCTCTGGAGTTTGAGGTTGGACATCTCGTTTTCTAATGTGTCACACTGAGGTTGGGACATAGGAGGATTAAGATATGGGAATCTTTCATCGAGATATGTCATGCCATTTGAGGTTTTGGAGAGAGTTAGGTCGGTTTCCTATCGGTTGCAGTTGCCTCAAAGGTATCGGGCTATGCATGATGTCTTTCATGTTTCTCAGCTAAAAAATTACTTTTTAGACATGTATCATGTTTTTTAACCCGAGTAGGTTGAGTTGGAGGTGGATGCATCCTTTGAGGAGCACCCTATACAGATTGTGGATTACAGCATGAAGGTTCTCAATGGCCGGTTTGTTCCTCTGGTATGGGTGTTATGGAAGCACGACCGAGTACAGGATGAGACTTGGGAGAGGGAGGAAGACGTTGTATCCCAATGTCTAGAGTTGTTTGAAGTTTCTTCTTCACCACCCTTAGAAGGGAAATTTGTGGATGAATTTCTTTAAGGGGAAGTTTGTAAGAACCCAGATCTTTATTTTAGGTAAGGATCTTTATTTCAGGTTGTTTTTTAGGAAAAAATAATAAATTAGGTTTTTCTAAGTACATGTCATTTACTTTGGAGTACATGTCTTGTACTTGGTTTCCATGCATAACCGTGTATTGTTCGTGTAACAACTGAGTACATGGCCATGTAGGTGACCTGGTAGACTACCTAAAGCAAGGTCTAGTTGAGGCTAGTACCCGACATGTAAATTAAATTAACACATTGTGTACTTTTCATTTTATTTGATTAATCAGACTGGGGTCACTTCTCATCTCCATAAAGAAATTCTTCTTCTCGTTTATCGTATAGGAGAGTGACCTATGGCCGAAGATCTTTAAGATCCTCTCATTCCTCCGTCCGAGCTTCGATTGAGATGTCACTGGGTGTGTTGGATTCTCACCAGTGAGTTCTCTCTTCCACTAGAGTCTCTCTTCCTGGTTCCTCCTCTCTCTTGAGTTATTCAAGTTTGAAATATTTTGACCTTTTTGTAGATCTATAACGTTCTAGGCTGATTCAAAGTAAAATGTTCAAGATTGTTCATTGTACAACATCAAGGTAGGTGTTTTGTTCCTTTTATTGTGAATATTTGGATTATATATATTTAAAGTGTTGAATACTTGTGTTGGGGTATTGCGTATTTTGGTTTTTGAACCTATTTAATACCTAGTATGGTTCGGTTTATTGATTAAGGGTTGTTGCCTATGCATAATATTTGTATACCCTTGTTTAATGGACACCCCATGGGTGTGTTCCCTTGTCTGGCTATTATTTTGTCATTTGGTCTAGGTTACCTATGAGGCATACCATGTGTCCATGCCTTAAGTTTTTTATGATAGAGTTTATTAGTTATATGTTATTCCAATTTTTATCCTTTTATTAATGTTTATCCATGTAATAGTTTGGATTTCATGTATAACCTTTAATGAATGTTGTATACGCATGGATCTTCCTTGGACCGTGAGAGCCTTGGACCAAAAAAATTGTGGGGGTTTCCATGTTCATTTAAACAGGATAGTGAGAGCCTTGGTGTAGATTTTGACCAAGGGGTGTTGATTGTGAGAGATACCTAGAGCACATTTATGATTCTTATACTATGTTTACCTAGTAAGTATTGACAGTGAGAGATACTCGGAGGTTGTGTATAAATTAATTGATGTCATGTAGACCCAGGGGGTATTAACCATGAGAGTTGACCAGGTGGTTGTTTGAAATTTATTATTTCTATGTTAAACCAATGGGGTTATACTATGAGATATTTCCCAAAGGGTTATTGTGAACAATTGAATTATTGCGATGACTCTGCTAAGATAAAGAACAATCTTGGACTCGGTCTTACTTGATAGTTTAGATGGTCTTTTGAGACTTTTTTTGGCTATTATACAGGGGATATAGAGCTTAGGATAGATCCCAAGATTTCATTATTCAACAATTGAATAATTGATAAATGTAATTTAATGTAATTGGAAACATTAGGATTGTTTACTTTGAGTACTTACTAGTATATTGCTTCATTTTTTCTATTTCCTGATATATATTTACTGAGATTTAGGCATAGATCTTTTGGTTGTTGCCTACTGGGATTCGTCTCACACCCTATTTGGGTCATGATTTTGGACCCAAACAGATTATATGGTTGCAAGTATAGATAAGGGAAAGCACCCTTCATCGTTAGGTACCTGATTATTGTTGGAGCTGGAGATCATGGGACCCAGCTAAGGCTTGTGATGCTGTTAGAGTTTACTTACTTTTTATTACTTTTTTCTATATTGTATTTCCAGCATTGTGACTTTTTTGGAAGCTTTACTAGATACTTGTGACATGCATCATTATTTATATATGCTACAATTATTTATACTATCTATCTTCCGATGTTTACTTCTATTTTATGGTATTACTACTTCTTCTACTGTTTACTATTTGTTATTCCATTGTGTATACTCTGCCAACGAGGGCATAGTTTTCCCATTATTAGCCATTGTCCCTCACTACAAGTTGGAAGCCTTTAGCATTTGAGGAAATATGCTTGAGGTTATGTGACCAATTGGGTTTGAGGAACCTTTGGTTAGAACCTGGATCTGGGATGTTACAATACAAGTCAAAAAATGGTTGGGCTGAATTTTTTGTATTTTTATAAAATAGTTTATTTTTTTATGAATAGTGAAATATGGTAATTTGCAGTATTTAAAAAATATATGGTTTACTGATCCATTGATGATATATAGTTGATATAAACCTAAAATATCAAACTTTACTTCATTATTTTAATATATTTAGTGATAATTATCAAACTATTCATATTCTTGAGCAAAAATAATAACTAATTAATAAAATAATCAAAAAACACCTCTCTCTTCCACTATAAATAAAACCCCTCACCACCTATTCTCCTCACACCTCAGATCCTTGTATCTTGTTTAATTTCTACCCAATTACCTTTCCAAGTCTCTTACCCATGTCCAAAACCAACTGTCCTTACCAAAATTCCAAAACCAAGTTGCTTAAGTAGGTTCTCAAGGATAGAAATTCAAGAGGTAAAATCCTCTTTCATTTTCTTTTATTTTTCTTTTAATTTTTTTCCCTTATTCTATATTTACTTCCCCTTATCCAAGTGGAATAAAAACTCCAATATATTATATATAATTTAATTTTATCATGTTGATGGAAAAATTCATCAACAAACTCCTTCTCCTATCCCTTTTATTCTAAAAATTACAACACATATGTGATGTGCCGATTTAACACCGTCATGGACGATTCACTTTCATTTTCCATCAACGCATTTATGGATAGTCATAAACCCATTATTATGTTTACATAATATTTTATTATACATATTATAAGTTATTTAATCTTCTAGAATAAATATATAAACATGATATTGAATAAATTGATATATGTTCATGATAGTCGTAAAACCGCCAAAATAAATTAAATCATTTTCATTAATGTTTTATCTAATGATTCATCCTCGTATCAGTAAAAAAATGATATATAGTATCATTAAAATTTTGGTAACATATTAACACCATTTCATTCCACTTATGTATTTTTTCTTCCATTCAACAATAAAATATATTACTAATCGGTCATGGAAACCATTAAACAAATTCACCCAAAACAACGAAAATAACAAAATATTATTAATTAATGGGTAGAAAGATGTTATAAGAAGATCATATAAGTAATTATAAATATGAATATGGTTATTTAATATATTAATAACACTATTTAAACCATTATAAAAATGTTTTTAACATGTTTAATGTAATACAAACCTGAGGTAAGGGACTTTTATTTAAAAATCCTCTTTTAAATTTATATTCTTAAAAAATAAAAAGGTATGTTTTTATGATTCAAGTATTATTATTTATGATTATATTATATTTATTGGTAATTTTTTTATGATTAATGGTGGTACCTATATCACTCTTCAATGAATTGGGTATGTTTATGTTAGTGGTCGGCCGTATGGTTACTCCAAGTGAAACTATGATGGTTACACCATATGGTAGTTGTGAGGGTTACATTGTAAGGTACTCATAAGGGTTACATTGTAAGGTATCCATGAGGGTTAAAAATAATATGGTATCCATAAGGGTTACAATATTAATTAATTAATTCCCCAAGTTACCTTTATTGTTTTATTTATGTTTTCTATGTTTTTTGGAAATCTCGTGTTTTCACAAAGTAATTATGTGATACTTTAAGGGTGAGAAGTATATATTTGTGAAAATTATTTCATATGTTTATAAGTATTCATGGACTAATAATTTATTTCCTTATTTTTATGTTCCTTACTAATATTTTTTCTCATCCCAAGTCTTAAAAAAATTCACAGGGTTTAAGGATTGGTAAGAGAAAATAAGAATCCAAGATGAATGTTGTGAATATTTTTCATGAAAATATTTCATGTTATATTAAAAACTTTTTTTATGGAATAGATGTATATTGTTTTTGTGGTGACCAAATTGTATTATTATGGGTTTATATTTATGAATTGTGTTCTAATTCAATAAAACTCTAAATAGAAAGGATCTATGGAAATGTAAGAAAGTGAGTTCTAAAAGAATTTTCTAGATTATGTAATGTTTAAGGTAGGATCCTTATAGTTGGTATCAATGCATGGTTTAAATAACTTTAGGGGTTGGAATGATATTAATAGAATACCATAAATTATATTTAACTTATGGTTAAGTTGAAATAATATATCATTTAAATATTATCATGTTACTTCATCTAAGATATGTTTGTTCAGAATGGTTTTTCGTATAAGAAATAGGGAAAATGAAGTAGGAAGCCATCAAAAGGGTGATATATTTACAAATCCATGACCTAGAGTATTTGGAATTGAAACTGAGATATTTTTTATAGTAATGGATTAGTTGATGCAGGATATAAATGTCAGAGGAATCCATTAAAGAGAACAATGAGAGCTACCACAAATAAACATGATGATAGTGGAACATTTCATGATACAACACCCACCTGCTTTCAGTGTATCTTCTAACCTAGTGGTGGATTAAGGGTGTATTAAATCCATTTAAAATATATTCAATTTCATGGTGTGTTCATATAATCAAACTTTTAGTATTTATATTTATCATTTTGAAGGTAAAGCCGGTCATTGGTGGTCAATGGTCAAGAATATCAGGGATAATGAAAAGATTGATACCTTGGAATAGGATAAATTTAAGAATATCTTCCATGAATTTTCTTTCCTAATGTAGATTAAATTAGGATGTAAAATCAATTCCTTGAATTTAAATAAAAAGAGGATGATTTAGTTTCAATTTATTAAGTAAAATTCACTCTATTGTCAAGGTATGATCTAAATCTTATTTGGGATCTTGATAGAAAAATCAATCATTTTTACTCAGGATTGAAGCCAAGATATGGAAGGAAATTGGCCTCCTATAAATTAAAAGGTTTTGAAAAACATGTCTATTGAGTTTAGAGAGAATAAATGGAGTAATCTGATGATCACATGTACATTGAAAACAAGAATAATAAAAGGTATAGATAGTAATAAATGGGTAATAATCAATCCAAAAAAATCTAAATTTACGAAATTCTAGTTTCCAGTTTTTGGAAAGTGTGGAAAAAAGAACCTTGGGCAATGCCTTAAAAATCTTGGAATTGTTTCTGATGTGGTAATTTTGGACATATGGCTCGATATTGTAATGAAAATGATCTTAATATTAATTATTATAAGAAAACTATGAAGTGTTTTAAATGTGGTGAGATGGGGCATTATGAAAATACTTTCCCAAATAAAGATCTGAATGATGGGAAGTAACAAAACTTTAAGAAGAAAGGTGTAGTAAAATACTTTGTAACTATGTGAGAATATTTTAGTCCATCCAATGAAGTGTTATTAGGTACTTTTTTTGTTTACTCATATTTTTCTAATTTTTTGTTTTATATGGGGTCTACAGATTCTTTTATTTCTTAAGAATTGTCTCGAAAATTAGAAATTTCACCTCAAGAAATGAAATCAGAACTTATGGTAAAAACACCAAGGGGAAGTATTAAGACAAAAATGAATTATAATAATCTTCTTATTATTGTCTATGTAAAAAAATTACCTTCAAACATTTTTGGTTTACACCTAGTAGAGTTTGATGTTATTATAGGTGTGGATTGGTTATCTTTTCACCATGCTAAGATTGATTGTAGAGCCAAAGAAGTTGTTTTTCAGAAATATTTTCAGTTTTTATACAATAATCAACCCATGCCATTGATAACATATCATAAAACTAAGAAATTGTTAAAATATTAAAATTAAATTTATCTTTCACATATTGTTTAAAATAAGGGAACTTCTCAGATAAATGGTGTGCTAGTGGTAAATGAATACATGGATGTTTTTTCTGATAAGTTTCCTAGTTTTACACCTGATCGGAAAGTAGAATTTACCATTGAATTAGTTTCTTATTCTAAGATAATTTCAAAACTCCCTTAATGAATGGATCAAGTATAACTTCTTGAATTGGAAAAGAAATTTCAGGAGTTTCTTGAAAAGGCTTCATTCATCCTAGCACTTCACCATGGGGTGCTCCTATTTTATTTGTTAAAAATAAATATAGTTCCATGAGGATTTTAATTTATTATAGATCTTTGAATAACACTACTATTAATAATAAGTATCCATTTTGTTCATATCAATGACTTATTTGATCATCTCTATGGAGCTCAGTATTTTTCTGATATTGACTTGAGATCTGGGTATCATCAGTTGAATGTGAATGAGGATGAAATTCAAAAAACATCATTCTATGCTAGATATGGGCATTATGATATTTTTTTTATTCCCTTTGATTGCACAAACGCTCCTACTGTATTTATGGATCTTATGAACAGAATTTTCCATGAATATTTGGATAATTTTATCTTTGTTTTTATTGATGATATTTTGGTCTTTTCAAAAAGTCATGGGGATCATAAAAACATTTAAGGATTTTCTTGAAAACTCTAAAAGAAAATAAGTTGTATAGAAAATTTAGAAATTCTGATTTTTGGTTGTAATGGATTTATTTTCTTTGGAACATTATAAATAAGGATGGAATAATAGTTAATCCTACCAAAAAAAGTGGTTTATGATTGGCCAAGACCTAAAAATTTTACTAAGATTTATATTTTTCTTCGATTAGTAGGTTATTACTGATGGTTTGTTAAAAACTTTACACAATTATCTAACCCACTAACTAAGTTAACAAGAAAAAGGGTTAAATTTATTTGGATAAAATACTGTGATGTTTTTTTTTCAGGAACTAAAATGAAGATTTGTGAATGCTATAGTTTTAAATATTCCTTCTAGAAATGGTTGTTTTTTCATCTACATTGATGCTTCTTTGAACTGACATGGTTTTGTTCTGATATAGAATGATCAAGTAATTAGTTATGCTTCAAGAAAACTAAAACCTCATGAGTTAAATTGTCCCACATGTGATTTTAATTAGAAACTATGGTTTTCCATTTGAAAATATATAGGCATCGTTTATATGGAGCAAAATTTGAAATATAAACTAACCATAAAAGTATGAAGTATATATTCACTCATAAGGAATTGAACATGAGGTGGAAAAGATGGATGGAACTAATAAAAGATTATGATCACACAATCAATTACCATCATGGAAAAGAAAACAAAGTGGTGGATGCCTTGAGTTGAAAAAATCATGCTACATTAACCATGTTATGTTTGGAACATGAACCCTTGATTAATTATTTGGTGAATTTTGGATTGGAAGTTGTTGGTGTAGGAATTTTTTTTTCAGGTGTCACTATAGTTATATCTATCAAATAGAATTAAGCATGAACAGAAATAAGACTCTGAGTTATAGAAAAATGTAGATTGGTTAAGAAATTTAAATTTCCTGAATTTAATGTTGATAAAGATTGTGTCTTGATATTTTTAAAGAGATTAATTGTGTCTTGTGATTCACATTGAAAAAAGATATTTTTGATTTTACAATGAAATGTTTGACTTGTCAATAGGTTAAAGCAGAGTGACAACTACCAAAGGGGATGTTTCAGCCTTTTCCAATTCTAGAGTGGAAATGGGAAAATATATCCATGGATTTCTTGGTGGGAATACCAAAGAATTCTTAAGGTAACAATTCAATTTGAGTTATTTTTGATTGACTGACTAAATCTGCACATTTTTTCTTATTCGAGATACTATGTCTTTGGATAAGATTTATTGATTATACCTTAAAGATATTGTTAGGTTACATGGATTTACTTTCTTTATTGTATATGATCATGATCCCAGGTTCACTTATATCTTTTTTGAAAGGCCTTCAAAAGTCATTGGGAACATAATTAAATTTCATAACATCCTTTTATCCTCAATATAATGGACAGACTAAGAGAACAATTCTAACATTGGAGGATATTATTTGATCTTGTTTAATTGATTACCAAGGAAGTTTGGATTAGAATCTTTCTTTAGTTGAGTTTTCTTATAATAATATTTTTCATTCCAGCATAAAGATGGCACTTTTTGAGTCATTATATGGAAAATAGTGTTGAAATCTAGTATTTGGGAAGAATTAGAGAAAAAGAATTTGATGGGACCATAACTAGTAAAGTTTTCAAGAAAGTAAATATGATCTAACAACCTATGAGGATAGCTAACAACCTATGAGGATAGCTCAGAGTAGATAAAAAATCTCTGCAGATAAAATGAGGAAAGACTTTTCTTTTGAGTTAGGTGATCATGTATTTCTCAAAGTTTCTCCATGTAAAGTGTGATGTGTTTTGTTAAGAAGGGGAAACTGAGTCCATGGTTCATTGGACCATTTTAAATCCTAGAGCAGGTTGGACAAGTTGCCTACCGAGTAGCTTTGCCTCTAATTTTATTTCAAGTATACACTGTTTTTCTTGTTTCAATGTTAAGAAAGTATGTGTCCAATTCATCTCATGTTTTGAGCCCAAAATTAGTTCATCTAGAAGAGAAAATTTCTTATGAAGAGAAATCTATTCAGATTCTTGATCGTAGAGAGCAAGTATTGCGGAATAAGGTAATTTATCAGGTTAATGTTCTTTTGAGAAACCATATGGATGAAGAAGCAACATGGGAATCTAAAAATGTTTTGATGGAAAGGTATCCTCACTTTTTTAATAAGAAAATAAAAATTGTGAGGATGCAATTTTCAGAAGGTTGAGAAAATTTAACAACCTAGGTACTTATAAAATAATTCGTTTTCATTTTGGAATTAAATAGTTAAAATCATTATAAATTTATAATGGAATAAGTGGTATTTATAGAAATTAAGGAATCTATACTAATAGAATAAAAACCTCACCTATGATATTATAAATAAAATTTATTTATCTTATAAATAAAAATATGATATATTAATATCATGTAATAAGTAAATAAATGTTTTAAAAATGATAAATTAAGTGTTG
Organism: Viscum album; assembly: GCA_963277665.1. Classification (NCBI taxonomy): domain Eukaryota; kingdom Viridiplantae; phylum Streptophyta; class Magnoliopsida; order Santalales; family Viscaceae; genus Viscum; species Viscum album. The sequence continues at coordinate 1,115,967,653 of OY728147.1, forward strand.
GAATATTTGTGAAACATAAATGTTTATTTATAATATTATAATTTATTTAATGATTTAAAAGAAAATTTATCTTCATAAAATATATTCACAAATTAATATTTTGTTGTCTTATGATTAAAAAATAATTTTATGAGACCTTAATTAATTTTTCAAAGTGTTATAAAATTAGTTATAATTTTAAAATTGGCATTTTTAAAATAAATAATAATTTTAATTAAAAATTAAATTTCTCATATTTAGAAAATTATTTTCCAAAAATGGAGTTTATTTTTGAATTCTACACATTGAAAAATGGTTGGGGTGAATTTTTGCAATTTTTCTGAAATAGTTGAATTTTTTATGAATAGTGAAATACGGTAATTTACGGTATTTACCAAATAGAATATTGATTGAGTCATAAATGATTTATGGATTATTTAATCCTAAAATATCAAACTCTACTTAATGTTTTAATATATTTAGTTATAATGGTCAAACTATTCATAGTCTTGATCCTAAATAAAAAACTAATGAATAAAATTATAAAAAAAACATCTCTCCTCCACTATAAATACAACCCCTCACAACCTCTTCTCCTCACACCTCAAATACTTGTATCTTGTTCAATTTCTACACAATTTACTTCCCAAGCCTCTTCACCATGTCCAAAATATATTGGTCTCATCAAAAGGCCAAAACCAAGTTCCTTAAGAAGGTTCTCAAGGATAGGAATTCAAGAGGCAAAATCCTCTTTCATTTTCTTTTATTTTCCTTTTAATTTATTTTATTTTCTTATTCTCTCCTAACCTACCCTTATCCAAGTGGATTGAAAACTCTAATATCTTATATATACTGTAATTTTATCATTTTTATTGAAAAATTCATCATCAAATTTGTCATGACCTGTCCCCTGGGGCTTGTGTCGTGACTACCCTGAGCCCGCCTCCCATAGGCTAGGGGCTGGAAACTAGCACCAAAGTCATTATCCCATGAGTGGGAGGAATTTTCCTGAGTAACTGTATGCATGCACACACACACAACCATGTCCAAAATAGTTGGAAAGGAAAACATGCATGCCACTAAACAACCACTAAGTAAAAATATAAGTTGTAAGTCAAATGGGCTAGAATACAAACCCAAAAAAAGAAATACTGAGTACAGGAAAGTAAAAAAGATATTTATAAGATATCCAAATAATACCCCACCTATAGGGTAGGAAAGTAGTATATATCGAAAGATGTATAAGTACGTCCTTCCTATCGTAGCTCACTGGGAACGGTCTAGTCTCGGGGCACTAAGGTCTCTATCAAATCACATGTCGCCTGCACTAGACACAACACGTACATATGGATCCTGTGCATGGGTGAGTAAAATAATACTCAATTGGGGCACCCAAAACCACAAAGGTAAAACAAAATAGAGAAACCACACGAAAATGCACAGTCAGCTCTACCCAGGTATATTCTCATATATGTACCAAGGTCATCCAGATATACTCATCTCAGTCATTAAGAAACATACGGTCCCATCCTTATAACCAGTATTATAATTCTTACCGAAGATTTGAATGGTAACACATAAATCAGGAGAACACGCTCCATGATCTTATCCATCCCCTATGGCACCATTTGAGAGATACATTCCATCGGGTACAACTCTACCATTCCAAATGGTACGTCCGAGAGAACATGCTTAATTGGGAATATTATACTAGGTTTAGTTCCAATGCCTGGCACTAGAGGTCCAGTCATCACCATCTTGTGACCAATGAAAGACTAAGGAAACCCAAGTGAAGATTCCCAATATTTGCCACTATACTCAGTTCAGGGATCACTACTCTAGAATAACATGTGATACCTCATTCGCTCTTATAGGGAGTGGCCCGCACCTCAGTCTGTTGAGGGAGGACTTGCTCCTACTTAGGTATTGATCTCGTCAAGTGAAGGGTCCCACTACTCATAGTTCTATCCTACAGTCTAGGGAGCTCTAACTCCTATGGAGGACCCACTCCCCATCGCTACTCAAAGACGGGGGAGTACTACTCCATAAGTGAGGACTCACAACCTGGTTCTAATAGGGGAGTACTACTCATGAAGGGTCTTCACCTTGTTATGATAGGGGAGTATTACTTAGTATATCAGGGACCCACACCCTACCAGGTAGGGGAGTACTACTCAGTGACTAGAGTACTTTCACCCTGATACTAGGAGAGTACTGAATCTGTCAATTTATTTGCTATGGGGGACCCACACCCTAGTATGTTAAGGGAGTACAGACCCCAAGCTAGAAGACCCACTCCCTGGAATGATAGGAGAGTACTGACTCTACCTGAAAAATGTGTAAGGAGGACCAATACCCTAGAATAGAATGGGAGTAATGACTCCAACGTTAGGGAACCCACTCCCTAGTCCCACAGGGGAGTATCTACTCTTCCTTCACAAACATCTCTGAGAACCCTCACCCTAGTCCTTCAGGGGAGTAACACCCCCATAGAAAACTACTAGAAGGAAATGAACCCACAAACATGATTTGGGGAGTCCTATATCTGCCTAATAAGAGGGATAAAGAGTAGTTACGTCCCGAGTCATCAAGGGAGTAACTGTCCTAACATCTCTTCAAGAGAACTACCCCGACTCTACTCAATGTTTGCTTGTATCAGAAGATCCTACTATTTAAATCAATACTTAGTCCTCTAAATTCTTTAAAAACTCACTTAGAGTATCTCAAAAGTCTCTTCTCTCCTCTAGGGTTCCAACACCACAAACGGATTGCCAATCGGACACCCAATCTAAAAGATATGGGTGTTTTAGTAAACAGGGGTCGGTTTTGTCTAGGCCCGGTCTGGCCTGGTCAGACCGACCCGACCAACCCGGCTCGGGGGTCCCGTATGACCCACACTAGTTCGACTAAACTGACCTAACCCATTTCTAGTTAGGGCCAGCCAAACCCATTGGGTCTTTCTAGACATAGCCCGGTGCAGTCGTGGGTCCATCTCGTTGGGTCGTTTAGCGACTCGGTTCCATCAGGCCCAACCCGCAATAGGCGGTCCGCTTCTTTCCCAGATCAGGCTGCCCAGTGGCCCGATTTTATCCTTCCAGCTTGTCCCAAAAAAGTGGGATGGCTTGTGTTCCATCCCAGGCTGCCCAGCGTCCCGGTTCGTGCCCCCCCCCCCCCCCGGCCTGGCCCGCATGGTGGGCCGATCTCCTCCAGCCCAGACACCCGCTAGGTATCCGGTTCAACTGTGATGCGACCAGCTGAAGATAAATACCCCCTTTTCTAGTATGCGGTCCCCACTAGACTGTGTGCTAGTGAGTCGTGGCCCGCATAGTGCGGTCCACCCCTCTGATGTATCCGGGTGGCCGTGTCTGTCTCCACAAACCATCGGCATGGGTGCGGGTAGCCCCTGATGCACTGCCACAGCCAGAGCCGACCTCAGTGTGCATTTGTGGCATGTCGTCACCCACCTACAGCTTCCACCATGGGCCTCCTCCATGGTCAGTCGGCACTGACGTGTCGAAAATGCCTTTCGCGGACCACCAAGTCTGCTCTAGTGGTCCGTTCCTCAAACCATCTGCGCCTCCAGTCTCCTTGGGGTGTCATCTTCCCTGCTACAGCCTCGATATTTCTTTATTGTCAATTCAAATGTGTGGTCATGAAGAACACATTAATGCCCCAAGACAGAGAAATCAGGGCCTTGTTCGTGTCAACCCGATTCCTCTGTGTTAGAGTTTTTAAAACATGGTAAGGGGAGGATCAAGATTCAATTGAAAATTTAACCCCAAAGAAAAAATCCAGAGATAAAACACCCTCCCACAAGAACAAGCAACCTATGGATCAACCTATTTATGGGTTGATCCGTGTTCATTGTTTTATAAAGAATAATGAGGCATTCAAATTTTAAAAAGATAAACCCCTACCTGGAGAACCTTCGATCGGAGGGAAAGCTCATCATTGATGGTGATCCGTCTGTGGGGATTCATGATCCATTCAAAGGAATTGGCATTCTTCATTCATCGGTCTTGGATTCATTCTCCAAGGTACCATCGCCGCTTTTCTGATTCGTTGGCATTCATTGTTGGAGATAATTATCTCGCGTTGGTCAGAAGAATTATATATCTAAATCTATTTATCCAATCCCATCATCTCATTAAAAGAGAAACGTGTCACAACATTTCTATTATTGTTATTCATCGCATTATTACAAAATTTAATTTATTAAAATGAATTTATTTTACGCTTCAGTTAAAGATTCATTATTCTATTTCATTTGTGGAATGAAACAGTCGGCTCATCTCTACATTGCAGCGAAACGATTTTTTTTGAATAAAATAAACATTTTAAGTTTATTTTTTTTTAAACGCAAGAAAATTAACTTTTTTCCTCGACCCGTGTCAGTCTATTTTAGGTCCATTCTTGGGTAATGTTTTTATTTCAGACGCAACGGTGCCCTCTGATTTTCAATCTGGTCACCTTTTTAAAAGTTTCCAAAACTTCACACACACTCGAGTTTAATTTGCTTAAAAAATTCATGGAATTTTGGGGTATTACATTACTTCCCCTTTTTAGGGATTTACGTCCTCATAAGAAAAATCCTACACTCAAGGGAAGAAAGTTGAATTCACTAAGGTTTCTTATGATACTTACAAGAACACACCTTGAGAAACCACCGATATTGACCACTCTCATGTCTAGTTTCTGCTAGTCCAACATCATGCAATAACGGGCACAAGTTTCTTTAGCTACAACAAGTGGGAAAATCACCAAGCACTTCGATCCATCTGCAGTCATAAGGTCTAGCATCTTACCTCCTTGCTAACCTTATGTAGATACAAACAGAATATCATAGTTCACATCCACCCTTGGATGAATTATGCAAAATCCTTTACAAGAATTATGCATTTAGGGTTGACACTAAACACGCGGGGGTATTTACGAGTGAAACAGAGCTTCCCAAGAGAGAATGTTGGGTCTTACTAGGCCCTCTATTTATGACCTCCTACAAACACACAAATTTCAAAAATAGGAACACTACCACACTCACTAGGGTCATCCCAACTGAGTATGGATGGTAAGAAACCATTCCATACTGCAGAAACATCATGGGGTCTAACTCTACCACCACGGAACAATCCCAAGCATGACTCTTTATGAGAGTCTACTTTGTGATGCTCAGGATTCCCTTTAACCATAAAGGAAAAACCTTTTTTCACCATCATATACCCACTTCATCCTTTGCCTAATATAGTCAATCCAGGTATGAATGGTAGTATTCCATACCAAGAATGATGTCGTAAGGCCTCGACACCATGACTAAGAGATCCCAACCACAACTCTCGCCTCCAAGATTTATGTCATGCTATCAACGCCAGTTTTTGATCTATGGTTCTCCTACAGCAGGAGTCTCTAAGTGTGATGGTCAAGTCCAAGGTCCAACAAAAACCTCAAAGTCTCAAACAGAACTCACAGAAAAAGGAGAATGACTAGCACCTGTGTCTATTAAAATGACATCCAAAAGAAAGGAAACTGATCATACCTCTAATCTCACTTGAAACTTCTAGGTCATAAGACATGACAGTATGTAGCTGTCCTCTCCCGCGTACTCTATCACCCTGAGCCTAGCATGGACCACCTAGGGGTGGTGGTGGCAATGCTGCAAATTGTCTACCACCACTTGCTGCTCATCCATCTCCTCTACCTCTCCGACCATCTTGCGGAACTCATTGCTCCAAGGATTGTCTATTCCAAGGTGGCTCATCGGATGAATCCATCTTAGTGGCATGGTGGGTTAGACAATCTCTAGAAAGATACCCCCAACTGTTGCAAGCGTAACACTTCCTGTCATGTGGCTGATATTCTCCTTGGCACTTCTCCTGAACCATAGACTCATGTGTCTGTGTTTGGGCATGGGTATTCCTCCAACGCTGTGATCTTGTCACCTACCATCTTCTAGCTCAAATAGAATCCTATACCTTGTGACCTATGTTGTAGGTCACTTCCATCTTCTCCTCCTCCAGGAAACTCTCAACCACCAGGGCTCGCTCCATCACCCCAGCATAAGTCGGAATGCTAAGGGGTATCACTGACGCCCTGATCTCCCAGTGTAGTCACTACTCGAAGGTTTGGGCCTTGAATTATGGGTCCCACACCATATCCATAGAGTATCAATAAAGATCCTTGAATATCACTGAGTACTCAGCTATCATCAAGCTTCCATGTTGTAGGTGTAGCAGCTTCTGTATAAACACAGAATGTAATGTCGACAGAAAGAACTCTACCCTAACGAGGTGATCAAAGTCTATCTAGGTGAGGGTTGGCTCATCATGTGTTTAGATCATCAATCTCTACCATCTCCCTATTGATCCCTGAATAAGTCTCATGGTCAAAATCATCATCTGGTTGAGAGGCATCCTCACAAGATGGAAGACTCGTTTCACCGCCTCAAGCCAATCCTCAACCACATGTGGGTCAGTCTCACCCATGAACCAAGGAGGTATCTTCCTATAGAACTCATACAAGTCACTGAGCCTATGTGCATCCTCTACCAGTAGCACTGGCAGTATTTTTTTATCAATGGGTGGTCATAACACTGGTGCACCACCCAGTGGGACCATCCCTAGCATTGGTCCCTGTACTGATGCATCATCGCTCGGTGGACCATCCTCATGGTCTCGTCCTAGAACCCTGATTGGAAATATGTGAGGTAGAATCCTGAAATGATTTGAGATGAACCACAGTGAAAAGTTTTTATCTGGAGAGCTGACTCAAGAAGTACATAGAAAGCAAAAACCATTCCTATTTGATGCATGTGCCCTTTATTTATCGCAACCAGTGTTTCCATTTACCGAGTCGAAAAGTATGTTTCCAGAGTCTTGGTGTATGGATATGTCGGTCACCGCACCAACACTAGAGTCCCTAGACTGAAGTCCAAACTCAAAACACTTAGCACTGTCGGCCCAAAAAAATCATAGACTTCTGGTATTTGAGATAGAACTGACCACCTTTGATACAACTTTTTCACAACCCGTCCCTCAGGGCTCATGTCGTGACTACTCCAAGACCACCTCCCAAAGGGAAGGGGTTGGTGACTAGCACCAAAGGGATTATCCCATGAGTGGGAGTCATTTTCCTGAGTACCTATACGCATACACACACAACCAAATCCCAAATAGCTTTAAAGGAAAACATGCATGCCAATAAACAACAACTGAGTAAAGTTACAACCTGTAAGTCAAATGGTCCATAATACAAACACAACAAAAACACAAAAAGATAATAGAAAAGTACAAAAGATCTTCATAAGACATCCGTAGAAGACCCCACTTGAAGGGAAGGCAAGGAGTGGCTGTCAAAAGCTATGGAAGTACATCCTTCATGTCTTATCTCACTAGGCATCGCTTGGTCCTCATCCACCAAGGTCTATGTCGAAGCACAAGTCTTCTGCATGAGACACAACATGTGTAGGTGGATCCCATGTAAGGGTGAGTAAAATAATACTCAATACGGGACCTCAAAACCACAATGGTAAAACACAAGAGATAAACCACAAGGAAATTCACAGTCATCTCTACCCATGTATATGCCCATACATATACTAAGGTCATAAAAATATACTCATCTCGTCCACTAAGAAACATAAGGTACCAAAATTATAACCAACATTATAATTCTTATCAAAGATTCAAAAGGTAACACACAAACCAAGAGAACACCCTCCAAGAGCTTAGTCATCCTTGATGGAACCATCCGAGAGATACATTCCATCAAGTAAAACTCTACAATTATTAATGGTACGTCTGAGAGAACATGCTCCATAGAGAATATTATACTAGGTTCAGCTTCAGTTCCCATCACTGGAGGTCTAGTCATCACCATATTGCACCCAATGCAATACTAAGGAAACCCAAGTGAAGAGGTTCGTTCCTCACCACTATGCTCAGTTGAGGGAGCACTACTCTAAACTAACTTGTGATACCTCAGTCACTCCTATAGGGAGTTTCATATACCTCAGTCCATCGAGGGAGTACTTACTCTTACTTAGGTATCAATCTATTCAATTGGAGGGGCCTTCTCCTCGAAGTTGTGTCCTACAGTCGAGGGAGCTCCAACTGCTATGGAGGACCCGCTCCTTGTCGCTACTCAGAGACGGGGGAGTATTACTCCGTAAGTGAGGAATCATGCCCTGGTTCTAATAGGGGAGTACTACTCATGAAGGACACACACCTTGTTACAACAGGGGAGTACTACTTCGTATATAGAGGACCCACACCCTACACGGTAGAGGAGTACTACTCAGTGACTAGAGGACCCACACCCTGGTACTAGGGGAGTACTGACTCTATTAGTTTATCAGTTATGGGGGACCCACATCCTAGTACGTTAAAGGAGTAATGACCCCAAGCTAGAGGACCCACTCCCTGGAATAATAGGGTAGTATAAACTCTTCCAGAACAATGTGTAAGGAGGACCCGCACCCTGGAACGGTAGGGGAGTAATGACTTCAAAGTTAGGGAACCTTCTCCCTAGTCCCATAGGTGAGTATCTACTCTTCCTTCAAGAACATATCTGAGAACCCGCTCCCTAGTCCTTTAGGGGAGTAACACCCTCAGAAAAAACTACCCAAAGGAAATGAACCCATATCCATGACGTGGGGAGTCCCTTATTTACATAATCATAGGGATAAGGAGTACCTCCACCCTGAGTCATCAAAGGAGTAACTTTCCTAACATCTCTTCAAGAGAACTACCCTGACTCTACTAGAAGTCTACTTGTATTGCGAGATCCTACTCTTAAAATCAATAGGCAATCCTATCAATTCTTCAAAAAATCACTTAGATAATCCCAAAAGGATTGTCTTGTTGTAAGGGTTACAATGCCTCAAATGGATTTCCAATTATATGCTTGGTCTAAAAGATATGGGCATTTTACTAAACAGGGGATGGTTGTGTCTGGGCCTGGTCCAGCCTCATCTAACTGACCTGACCAACCCGGCCTGGGGGTCCCACATGAACTAGCCTAGTTTGACCAGCCCAACCCAATTTGGTTCTAGGCCAGCCTGGTCTGGTCTGGCCACTGGGCTAGGCACATTGGGTCTTTCTATACCCGGATCGGTTTGGCTGTGGGTCTAGCTTGTTGGGTCGCCCAACGACCTGGTTCCATCTGGCCCGACCCACAATAGGTGGGCTAGTTCTTTCCTACCCGGGCCACCTAGTGGCCTAGTTTTATTCCACCACCCCAGCTCACAAAATCAAGCCAGTTTGTGTTCCAACCTGGGACTCCCAGTGGCCCTGTTCGCACCCCCTGGCCTGGCCCGCACGATTGGCGTATCTCCTCCAGCCCGGACACCCACTGGGCATCCAGATTGACCGCGATGTGGATAGCTGAAGTTGGCCATCCAGTTATCTCGTACGCGGTCCCCGCTGGACCTTGTTCTAGCATGCTGTGGTTCGCCCTTCGGACGCATCCAGGAGGCCGCATATATCTTTGTCAGCTGTCGGCCTGGGTGTTGACGGCCACTGCTACACCGCTGCGGCCTGAGCCTTTCGTGTCCTCTGCCTCAGCGCACTGGCATGCCGGCAGTGCCTTTATCGTACCACCAGGTCTGTTCTGATGGTATGTTCCTCAAACCGTCTACACCTCCGACCTCCTTGGGGTGTTGTCTTCTCTGCTACAGCCTCGAGATTGTTTTGTCATCAATTCAAAGGCACGATCACAAAGAACACATGAATGACCAATGATAGAGGAATCGGGGACTTGTTTGTGTTGGCCCAATTCCTCCATGTTAGAGTTTTTAAAACATGGGAAGTGTGAAGTTCAAGATTCAATCAACAATCTAACCCCGAAGCAAAAACCTAGAGATAAAACACCCTCCCGCAAAAAAAAGCAACTCGTGGATCAACTTGTTCATGGGTTGATCCATGTTTGTTGTTTTAGAAAGAAGAATGGGGCATTCAAATTTTCACAAGATAAACCCCTACCTAGAGAATCTTCGATCGGAGGGAAGTCTCATCACTGATGGTGATCCATCCGTGGGGATTCATGATCCATTAGAAGCCTTTGGAATTTGTTGTTCGTCTGTCCTAAATCCATTCTCAAGGTGTCATCGCTAATTTTCCAATTCATCGGTGTTCTTCGTTAGAGATAATTCTCTCATCCTTCATCAGAATAATTACATATATAAATTTGTTTCTCTAATCATGACATCTCATTAAAAGAGAAACGCATCACAGTGTTTCTATTATGCTTATTCATCATGTCGTTACACTATTTCATTTATGAAATAGCATTTCTATTATGATTTATTTAAAAATTAGTTATGTTGTTTCATTTGTGGAATGAAACAGTTGTCCCATCACGTCATTTCAGTGAAACAATTTTTTTTGAATAAAATAAACTTTTTAATTTAATTTTATTTTATTTTTTTAAACGTCTGAAAATTAGATTTTTCCTTCAACCTATGTCATTCGAGGTTAATTCCATTCTTAGGTAATTTCTCTATTCTAGATGCAACGGTGACCTCAGATTTTCAATTTGGTCACCTATTTAGAAGTTTCCAAAACCACGCAATCTCACCATTTTAATTCGCTTAAAAAAAGTTCAAAAACTATACTTCACCCTCAACCCATGTCGATCGAGGTTAAGCTCCACCCAATGGAAAAAATACCTCATGAGATCAATGGTTATCTCAAATTTATAATTTGAGTTATCATTTAGGATTTATAAGGATTTGAAAATAAAATAATTTTTACTTAATTGTATTATTTACGGCCAAAAACTAACTTCCACAGTTGACCCGCATCAGCCAACGTTAGGCCCTTTCTAGTTGAATTCTAATGCTCTGCGTTCAAAAGTGCCCTCATATTTTTTGATCTAATCATTGGTTTAAAATTTATAAAAACTCAGTCACACGATTATTTAATGAACCTCAAAAAAAGTTCAAAAATATGTTCTAACCACTTCGGACCTCAGAATTATGTGTCGTCTTAGAGCTTGGTCTTGAAATAATACCATTTAATTTTAAAAAAAATCATGGAATTTCAGGGTATTACAAAAATCCTTCTCCTTTCCCTTTTATTCTAAAAATTATAACATCATCTCTGATGTGCCGATTTACCATCATTGCGGATGATACACTTTAATTTTCCATTACCACCTTCAAGGATGGTCATAAAACCATTATTATGGTTACATAATATTTTATTATACATATTATAAGTTATTTAATGTTATATAACCAGTATATAAACAAGATATTGAATAAAATGATATATTTTCGTGATGGTCATAAAAACATCCAAAATAAATTCAGTCATTTTCATTAATGTTTTATCTAATTATTAATCCTCATATCAGAAAACAAAATGATATATGATATCATTAAAATTTTGGGAACATATTAGTACTATTTCATTCCACTTATTTAGTTTTTCTTTCATTCTACAAAAAAATCCATAATGAACTAACCATGGAAACCATGAAATAAATGCACCCAAAATAATTAAAATACCAAAATATTATTAATAAATGGGTGAAAATATGTTATAATAACATCATATAAGTAATTATAAATATGAATATGGTTCTTTAATATATTAATAACACTCTTTAAACCATTATACAGTATTGTTTAACATGTTTGAATTAAGACAACCCCAAGGTAAGGGACTTTTCTTAAAAGAACATATTTTGAATTTCTATTCTTACAAAATTCAAAATGAATGTTTTTATGATGAAATTATTCTAGTTTTATGATTATTGTATCGTTATTGGTAATTGTTTATGATGAAATGTGGGACCTATATATCCCTCTAATGTATTGGGTATATTTATTTTGGAGGTCGACCGTATGGTTACTCTAAGTGTAACTACGATGGTTACACCATAAGGTATCCATGCAAGTTACATTGTAAGGTAGATCTGAGGGTTACATTGTAAGGTATCTATAAGGGTTAAAAATAATATGGTATTAATGAGGGTTACAAATCATATGGTATTCATGAGGGTTACAAATCATATGGTATTCGTGAAGGTTACAATATTAAGTAAGTAATTCCCTAAGTTACCTTTATGGTTTTATTTATGTTTTCTATGTTTTTGGGAAATATAATGTTTTTAAAAAGTAATTATATGATAATTTAAGGGTGAGAAGTATATATTTGTTAAAATTATTTCATATGTTTATAATTATTCATGGTCTAACACTTTCTTTCCTTCTTTTTATGTTCCTTACTGAGCTTTTGTTATCATCCCAAGTTTTAAAATGTTTTCATAGGGTTTAAGGATGGGTAAGAGAAAAGAATAATCCAAGTTGAATGTTGTGAAGATTTTTCATGAAAATATTTCATGTTTTATTAAAAAAATTTGTATTATAGATGAAATGGATATAGTTTTAGTGGCACCCACTTTGTATGTTTGTGGGTTGATATATATGAATTATGTACTAATTTTTTAAAACTCTATATAGAAAAGATCTATGGTAATGTAAGAAAGTTAATTATAAAAAAATTCTAGATTATGTAATGTTTAATGCCAATTCTTTATAGAGAATTTTATCCCTAAGAATATTGTCCCCTTTAAAATCCTTGATCTCATGGGAGAAATGTCCTATCGGCTAGCACTTCCACCAAATATGGATTAATTTCACGATGCATTCCACGTATCTCTCTTGAGGAAGTAAATACCTAATATCTTACATGTACTGAATCTGGAGGTGGTATAGCTGGAAAATGAACTCTCTTATGAGGAGCTGACAGTAGAGATCTTAGACTGTAGAGACAAAGTTCTACATAGTAAGACTAACCACCTTGTCTAAGCTTTATGGAGAAACCATAAATATGAAGAAGTGATGTGGGAATTAGAGGATACAATGAGACAGAAGTACCCTCACCTTTTATCAATCAAGAGAAAGAGTTGAAATTTTAGGGATAAAATTTATTAAGGGGGGAAGAATATAACAACACAAGTTTTTTAAATGAAATTTGTTTCCTGAATAAATATGTGTTATATATTATATAAAATTATACACATAAAAAATATATAGAACCCAACAAAGTTTTATCTCATTAATAAATATCATTACATTAGTCAGCTATGAAACCAATTAAAATACTAAACATTACAACTGGACAAAAAATATAAAATAGAATATATAAAATGAGAAAATATAGATCATCCTAATCTTCATAACCCCCACAGCCAACACTATATAAATTAAACAAAATATTATTAAAACAATAAATATCTTAAGAAATTAAAATATAACCTCATTGGGAATTTTGGTGAATATTGCGTGAAGGAATGAAGTGGTATTTATAAGGTATAAAGGGAAATGTGATCATTGGGATTCGATCGTTATATATTTATTGGTCAATATAACCATTTTTCAATTTAACCATTAGAAACTATACCCATTGGTGATAATTTTACCATTATAATTATTGTTTATAAGTAGTAATTACAAAGGATAATTGATGTAGAAAGGAGAAAAAATGGCCTCAACTAGTAGAGTCGTGTCGTTTGAAGCCCATTTTTCATAACTTAGAAGGTAGGTCACATCACAAGGATTTTCCTTTTAAAAAGCCCAATACAAGATTCAACAAGTGAATCTTGAAATAAATTTATATGGTATAAGTTCAGGATAGTGGATATTATCACTCGAACGATGTTAGTTGATCCACCCCATGAAATTACCGCCACCGCACACCTTGCCCATATGGCATGCTTAGGTGTAATAAGGGGTTGTGTGTTTAGGAATTAGTTTATTAAAGTGAAATTTCCTTTGTATAAATAAAATTTTCATTCTATAAATTATATTTTAAGAATATTTTTTCTTACTAAAATATATGTCTAATTAAGACAAATTTGATAAATTGATATTTAGATGCAAATAAATCATGATTCTATTTTTCTAAAAAATATATACAATTTTATAATAAAATAAATTAACCCAAATAATATTTTTAGTTAAAAAATATTTTTAAAAAATATTTTTGAAATATAAATGATAAAATAATTTTATAATTTCCTAGGAAAAAAATTTAAGTGTTAGAAATTTGAATGTCTTAAAAACTAAATTTTTTCAATAAATAAGGATTTTTATATTTAAAAGTTAAAATTATCATATTTATAGAATTATTATGATAAAATAAATATTATATTTTAAATTAACGCTTCAAAATTATATTAGGGTTAATTTATGATGATTTTCTAAAATACTCAATTTTTCAGTGAATAATAAAAATACAGTTTTGAGGCCTTGAAATGTTTTATGACTTCATATTTATGTAATAATGATGTAATAATTAATTAAACACAATCGATTACCTAAAATGTTTTATTTTATTAATATTAAGTATTTTAATAGATTTTAATCAATTTCCAAAAACTATAATTGACTTTTGAAAGTCTAAAATGGGAAATTTGATTTAAAAAACATTACTTTATAAAAAATTCACTTTTCTATGCCAGAATAAGTATTGAAAAATGGGTTATGGTTATGGTGGATTAAAATATCACAAATTGTGAAACTAATTTCTAAAACCATGATCAAAAACCATGGGTAACCCAACGATTTTTCATATTACCCAACTTGTATTTGGAAATTATTAAACAATTCCTCCACTTTTGCTATAAATACCCACCCATTTCACCATTCCCATTCACTCTCAATCCATACTCTATGATGTTATGATTATTTTTCCTCTCAAGTATCCCCCAAGGTTTCTTTAATCCCACAAGTTTCCAATCCTCAAGTTTTATGAGAAAATCTTTAAGGTAAGGAAATTATCATCCTCTTCTTTTCCATTCAAGAAATTCTTTTTGTGTACATATTCTGAAGAGTATGTTACTTTATTTTCTTATGATTTTTATAAAAACCTTTTAAAATAATTTTTTACCAATGGGATACCTTCATTTTTCATCATTTACCCTTTTTTAAAACCATGTTTATACCCATCATGAATCCGAATTTACTTCTCAAATTTCTCTCTTTTACTTGAGAAATTCTCATTTATTTTATTTTTTTGAATACCCAAGTATTCACCTAGATATAAATATGATTTATTTATTTGGAGATTTATATATATATGAAACCTATATTCCATTTTATGGGTTAATAATGATTTAATTATCATGTATTTAATCACTTTTATATGCTATGATTTTGATAAGAAACCCATTCTTTATTCTCCATGAGTTATTAATGAAATGTTTTATTATGATCTATTTGGATTGCATTAATTAATACATATAAAGGTTGATCCCTGATATCACTCCAATTCATTGGGTAAATAATTAGTCTCTAGATATAACATGTTTTATAATACCTTAGTGAATAATCTTTGTAATTTTGATTTATGAAACCTTGGTGATAAACCTTGGTGATATGCTAATGAATGTCTCATTTAAATATTGTAACCAAATTTCCATGTTATAGTTCACATTATTATTATATTACTATTTTTTATTCCTTATTGTTATGCCTAATTTTATTTTTTATATGAATCGTGATCTCATGTTTTATGTCTCCCTTTCTTATTACCTGGTTGGGCTTCATGCTCACCCCTTTCCTTTGATGTATGCCCCCAGGATATGAGATGCAATAAAAGTAACCTAGGGTGAACCCATTGATATTTCATTCAAGTTTTTTAGAAGTATTTTTTATGTTTCCATCTATTATGTAACTAATTTCCAAGAAAATAAACTTTAAAATATCATGAATTTTTTCCATGTAATGAAATTTTTATGTAATAAAAAGGTGGGATGAAATATATAAGGAATGAACTATAGTATCCAACTACAAATCATGTATTGGGAATTTAATGTCATATATCCTCAACCTCCATGATCCATAAGTAACCACATTATCTCATTTCATAATAAAACAACCCAACCCACATCTTGAAGCATCATAATATACCACATAGCTTTGTCTTAATTCCAGGAATATCAAGATAGGTGGTGATTTAAGGTGAGCCTTAAGATATTGGAAATATTTTTGGAATTAATCTTTCCATTGGAAGGGAATGAATTTCATTTTAAAATATTTAATTGGTGAATAAAGTTGTGAAAAAATCATGAATAAAATGTCAATAGTATCCTACTAAGCCAAGGAAACTGCGTATCTCAAAGACATTCTTTAGTGGTTTCCAAGAGATCACAACTTCTATATTTTTAAGATTCATTGAATCTCCTTTCTCAGAAATGACATTAATAAGGAAAAATAATTCTTGAAACCATAAATCACACTTTTCAATCCTAGAATATATATGATTCTCCCAAAATATACTTAACATAATATCCAGGTATTCCTCATGATCCTCTTTTATCCTAGAATACACTAGAATATCATCAATGAATACCAATAAAAAGAAATTGAGATGCATCTAAAATATCTAATTAGTTAATTCCATAAATACCAATGGTTTATTCATAAGATCATAAGTCATAACCATGTACTCATAATGTCCATATATACTCTTTAAGGTAGTTTTGGAATATCCTCCTTCCAGACTTGTAGTTGGTGATACCCTAAATGTAAGTAAATTTTGGAAAACCAATGGGATCCCCTAAATTGATCAAAAAGGTCATCAATTATTGTAATAGGATACTAATTCTTTATCATAACTTGGTTAAGGTTTTGATAATACACAAAAATTCAAATATTTCCATCTGCATTATTTAAAAAAAAATTGTACTAACCATGGATACATGCTAGGTCCAATGAACCCTTTACTTTTTGATTTAGGAGAAATGTTTACTAATACCATGGTTTCATTTGGAGGTGTCCTTAGACTCTAGAAGTAGTTGTTGTTATTTCAATTATTCCCAATATTGGATTTTACACCTATTATTATAAGAATAAACATTCTTCCTCCAACCATATTTCTTGAGATATCCCTTTCTTCCATTGTCACTCTATTTCTAGTTCTGTAAAGTCCATAATACAAAGAATGAAAATATTTGAGTGAATTTACAGTCTCAAACCCAACTCAAAAATCCATTCCTTCAAGGGCGCACTTGTAAAAACTTTAAGTAAAATCAGACTAAATTCATAAATTTAGTATCATACTCTATTTCTGAGATATTATATTTCTTATAACTTAATAATTCCATTACTCTAGCAATTCTAAACATGTGAGGATATAATTTTTTGTTCAAAAATCTTCAAAATCACCCTACATTATGCCTTGTTCGAATTTAGCCTAAATAGCTAAATCCCACCATTATCATGCTAGATCCTCTGATATATATTTTTTCAACAATACTTTCAACTATACCGATGTCCTAAGGAAATCAAATATTTGATTCATCCTATTCAACCGGACTTCTACTTTTCAAGGTTCAAAATCTTCCCAAAAGGTGGTCGGGTTCTAATTTTGGAACTGAACTAAATGGTCCGCTTATCAAGGATTGCTATTTTTATTTCCTCTATCCATGTCCTGAAAATCCTAAAAAATATTTTGGACTGGTTGTTGATTTACCTGTGGATCAGGTTCAAACACATTTTTAGAAGCCTCTTTTGGTTGATTTCTATTACGCCAACCCACTGTCATTATCTATAACCATAACATTATTTTTTATTCATCACCCATTAGAAACTAAAATATTAGATATTTCCAATTACTATATTAACAAGTATCACAACCATTATTTTCAAAAATCAATATATTTGAAATCATTTTCAACATTTTTCATAAATCAACACTTTTATTTCTATTTTCAGAAATCATTTAAACTGAAAATGAATAATGAAGTATTAGTGGGAAGTCCTACTTATAATGCATGTTATGAAACTCTCATTGGTTAAACCCATGATGATGAGGTTAAAATACACTTAGAAGTGTCTCCAAATACTTTTGTACCCAAATTACACTAGTAACTTGAATTTCAATATAAAAAGGATAGTTGTATCTTTTTATACTCTACATTTCAAATTCCAATAATCCTATCATCTTTCTAACATCCTAATAGATAGACGGACTAGACAACATTGATATTATTTAAAAATTAAGGAACGAACAAATATGATACCATTTGTAATATCACATCCCTCACTCGTTGTCTTTGGAAGAGGTGGTGGTGCTACTAGCCTTAGGGGACAACCCCAAGACACGAAAGGCTAGAAATAAATGTAAAGGGCTTCAAGAACATTAGGGTATGATTTACCCTTTATAAAGATAAATAATTCAATCAACCATAAATAATAAACCTCAAATATTCTATATGATTCATGAACAATAATACAATAAATTTATACCCAATAGTAAATAATAATATCAGAGTACCAATAGAAAAAAAATATAATAACTATAAAATACAAAGAGACTACAAGACACAAAGATAGCCAAAATATATAATTCCAAGAAACTCACAACCAAGCTCCAAGATCCAACTCCACCTGCTATACCCCCAGAATAAATATGCATCATGGGAGAAATATATTACCTTACCTTTACTTGTGTCCAAATAGATGAATTATGTAAATGCTTCAAGGTTCCCAAATATGGGATAAGTATAAACTCAGTAGTATTTCCAACAATAATTCCCAAATCACACCTCTAATACAAGAAATAGTTATCACATTTTATATAAAATAGTTTTAAATAGTTTTTATCAAGTTGTAAGCAGTTCTAAGGGAAGCAATAAACCAAAAATTTAAAACATTTATCATTAATTTTGAATACCCATTACATGTTTCCACACACACACACATGCATTATAGGTGAAAGTTCTATACGCATGAGTGGTCTCTTGTTGATCAATAAAGACATAAAAAGATGACCAATTCCTAAGATACCTAATGAAACGTGTCCTTTATCTGGGGTTACATCCTTATACCCCAACGGTACATGCCCCTTCTTCAGGGTCATGTCAAAAGTAATTAACTCATGCCAACCATATATGTAAAAATCTATGACAAGTAATTTCACATAAAAAGAACCAAGTTTTTATTGAAAACATTTCATCAAACAATTTACATACATCAAAACCATGCCAAATTTTTAAAATCATCATTTTAAAATTATAAACAAATGGGTTTCTTTGAAATCAATCCAATTCCTCACAATTTCTAAATCCATAATAAAAAAATATTTCCCTTGTGAATCATGCAAGTTTTTCAAAATTATTTCAAGAAAAACATTTAATAAAAACCAATCCTTCAAGTTATAGTAAAAGTGGAGATGAGAGAGAAGCCACTTACCTCTCTATAGTTGGAAAAAATGAACAACAATTCTTAAAAATTCTAAATCCAACCTTGGATATCCTTTACTTCAATTAATTTAATAAGATATCATCATAAAAAATTTCACAAAACATAGATATATCTGTAATGGACTATATTTATGGTTCCAATAGAGAGAAGAATCATGGATCTAAGAAGAATAAAGAATAAGAGAGAGATAATAAGGACTTAATGATGATTTTATATCTCCAACGCACTTTGATTCACATAATAATTACTTTTGGGTCACAGGGAAAAGTCTCTCAAGACTTTAAAGAGAGAGGAGTTTTATATCTTGTGTGATTAGTGGAATAATGAGGATTGGGGGTGTTAATTTGGATTAGAACCATAATTTTTAGGGTTCCAACTATATTCTATATAGTTGGGCCACACGGTTTTTCTAACCATGTGCCAACCATGGGGTATTACTATATCAAGTCCACCAATCATAGGATTGGATTGCATAGTTAGACAAACTGTGCACCAACCATTATTTTCCCTCTGTTTCACTTTACATGGATTCTCCTAGGCACACATATGGTTTGACCAAGTCATGTGCCAATTGTGCACCTATCCAGTGACTTTCAAAAAAATTACAGTTTCATAAAGGTCGTTAATGATTTTTATTAATCATGAACAAACCTTGAACCTATAAAAACACCTCCAAAAAATTTCTAAACCTCCTGAAAATCCCCAAAACTTAACCCAAGTCTTTTGTAATCTCAAATTATATAAAATAATGTAAAAGTACCTAAAACTGGGGGTGATATATAATATGTCCAGAGATTATGATTACATAATTCACTATCATCCAAGTAAATAAAACATGGTAGTTAATGCCTTGAGTTGAAAATATAATACATCATTAACTATGATACATTTGGAACATAATAATTTTTTAAATGAATTAATAAATAATGGCCTAGAAATTGTATATATAGAATATCCTTCCTTTTTCATTAAAAAATATTATATTCATCATTTTTATAAATAATTAAGGAGTCTTAAAAGGAAAATCATGGTTTGAAAGAAAGAGTATGATCTTTAAAAAAGGGTAATTTATATGAGTTTAATGTTGATGAATAAGGTGTTATTATATTTGTAAAGTGATTATGTGTTATGAGTGACTCTTAGTTGAGGAAATAATTGTTGAGTGAAGTTCATAGATATCTATTTTCTATTCATCCTAGTAGAACTAAGATGTATAAATACATTTGGGAATATTATTGGTGGGAATGTATGATGAAAGATATAGTTGATTTCACCATTAAATTTTTGAAACATAAAACATCATATACTTGAGAAAAACTCATACCTATGGCTACTCAATAATAAATTGATCCCACTTTATCTATAATTTTATAGGGTCTGATGAACCACTATATCAACTTTTTTTTTACCAAAACACAATACACATTTTCACCTCGTTGATGGTTATAGGGGTTAAACTAGGTGATAAGGCATAAAATATCTATAAAACTTGGATAAATGTGATTGGTTGAGTGTATTAAGGCCTTAACCTATCTTTTATTTGAAATTTTTTCATTTTTTGCCACTTGAACTTGAGAAATACATTTATTTTATTTAAAAGTTTAAAGTATTTACAAGATTACCACTCCCCTCACTTATAAAAGGGCACCTCCTCTCCTCGCTTATTAATAATTTTTGAGCCACTTATCTTAGCCAATACCTGAAACAAATCTATCCCAACTATCCTCTGGATTTTTTAGAGGACTTGGTATTCTCAAAATACCAATCCTAGAAGGCTTTGTGTGAAATATAAAAGGAGATATCCAAGGAGTAAGTATAATTCCTAACTAACCTATTTCATGTTTATTTATTCTTTTACCTCTTCAAAATCTATTATAAAAATAATTAAATAATTAAATTTTAATATTATATATACTTAAATGTTATTATTTTTATGTAATAACTCTTTTCTATCTCTTTCCATATGATGGGAAACGAAGACATTACTCATGCTTACGTGTGGACTACCACCTCTACAAAGCATTGTGTTTCATTTTTCATCACCACTCAAAAAGATGGATATAAATATATAATTACTAAATATAAATGTTTTTTATGAAATTATTAGGATTGTAAAAAGATAATATATTTATTACCTTATTTTCCTTTCATTTTATTGTAAAATGATAATGTTTCACTTACATACGTGTGGAATACCACCTCCATGAAATGATGTGATTTGTTTTTCATTGTTTCCTCGTATTATTAGTCATAAGGGTGGAAATTATGATTAAATATAAAATTTATAACATGATTATGATTATATAAAATTAAAATATTATATACCTTATTTATTTCTCATCTAGTGTAAAATGGAAATGTTTCTCATGTGCACGTGTGGACTACCACCACTATGATACAAAATATTTCATTTTCCATGTCCACCTTCCATAATTGTTTATAAAAAAAAATTAATGTATAAAAATAATAATTTTTTATGATTAATATTGTGGATATGATTTAACCATGATCCCTTTGAATATAGTCAGCCTACCAAAGTCATTTTAGACTTATAAACTAAAAATCCTCATAATGTAAAACTTGAACTTAACCACTTTAGTTACTAAGTAAAACATGGTATAAAATTAAATAAAGGGAATAATTATAATAGTATGAAAATAAAAATGGTTCTTAATCAGGTATAAAACAAATAAAATTTTATTTCTGATGAGGGTATACACATGAATGAAATGAGATGGGACTCGAGGTAAGGGACTTTATTTTAAAAATATTATTTTAAAGTTTTCTTTAAAAATCTTTTCATTACATGTAAAGGTTATTTTAAACGTTTCAAGAATGTTCTTATTTATGCATAAAAGTTTTATAAAGTTCATTTTTAACTATTTTTTAAATTTATTTACAAATTATTAAAAATGAATATTTTCAACATTCTCTATATGGTTTATATTTTACTTTTTTACAAAAGTAAAAAAAAAGAATGTTTTTATCATATATATCTTGACCAATATTTACTGATTTCATAGTCATTATTTATTATTAATATTCCCATAAAATTTAAAAAAAATTAAAATACAATTACATTCCCTCTCTTTTGGGAATTTTTTGTTTTAAAAATATTTTCTAAGGAAATGGAAATTTCTTCTCATTTTCATAAGATAACTGAAATTGTTATTACTTATGGTATTGAATGATAATTAAAATGAGATTTATGGTTAATGTGAAATATATATGTATTTTATTCATACTATGGTTCCTGTAAATTTCAAAGGGAGAGTGATTGATCTTGTGTTTTCAAGGAAAGTTTATGACTTTTTTTATAAAAAGGTGAAATGATTTTTTTCTCATGGAAAGGTATTCATGATTTTTCATGTTTTATAAGAAACCATTATGATTATGAATTTTAATTTATGATTTTATAAAAAATATTAATGAAATATATTGAGATATTAATTTATTTTCATAGAAAAGTAAATGGATCTTTGGGCTCAAATTTTTATTGTGATAAGGGTAAAATTTCTTATGGGTTTTTCAGATTTAAAGATGGATTAACGGGTTTATTTTATTTTATATGACTTACTGAGATTTGTTTTTATCATAAAAAGTTTTTCAAATGTTTTTCATGGGTCTTAAGGATGAGTAAAAACACAAATAAATCAAGAGTTCAAGTTATGGAAGTTACCTTGAATGAAATAAGTGTCTTTTTAAAGAATGTGTTTTTGTGGGGAAAATGGAAAATGTATAGAAATATCCACTTTATAATGTACCATATTTCCTAATTTTCTAAAAATATAAACCTAAAAATATCTTTAGGATATAATTGATGAAATATATTTCATAAATCATGTAATTTAGGGGATAATTATGTGTGGGTTGTTATATATTTCATCATAGCAACCTGACCATGGGAGTAATAATACAATACTAGTATTTTCTCAAAAACTCTATAATAAGACACATTTTCATATTGAAGCGTGCACGAGAAAAATAGTATTTAATTTAAATTAACATAATTCCATCATGTTGTGTTCTTACACTACTAGAAATCTAGGCTATACCCACGGATCTATATCCATGATTTTATAGATCTGTGGCTATAGCTTATTTATAGCCACAATTTAGTATATACTACTGTGGCTAAAAATTTGTGTTGTCTTTTTTTTCAAATCCCATCAGGCTCCTCTTCCATTCTCCCCCAATCTCTTTTTTTTTAATCATATTGGGATCCTCCTTCATCCTCTCATGATCGCGACCCTCCAAACCATGTCTCTCACGGCGGTGACCCTCCGAACCTTGTACGCCTCTCACTATGTGTGACCCTCCTTCCCCAGCACATCGCAACCTCTCCTCTCCCTGATACTCCTCCACTAATGATGCCCCTCGCGACCCTCTGAATCCTCGATGTCTCTCACTGTGCATCCCTCCTCCCTGATACCCTATGCGCATGACCCTCCTTCCCCGACCCATCGCGACCTCTCCTATCCTCGATCCTCCTCCACCGACAGTGCCCCTCACGACAGTGCCCCTCGCTGACACTAAACAAGGAAACCCCACCATGAGCCTCTACCATAGAATGTGGGACACCTCACCTCCCCCACCGATTCTTCTCCTAGTTGGCCTCCCCACCTCCTCTAGCGTGCCTCTGACGTGGCCAACCCCCTCCAGGTGATCTTCCTCCTCCTTGTTATAAACAATTATGTGTTCATTATTTTTTTATCAATGTGTAAAAGTAAAGTGGAATAGTTTCACATGTTTGAGTATGGTAAATAGGTTTTTGAATTAGATACATTATTCTAATTATAATTGATATGTGTGGAGTTAGGTACAAGTGGTTTTCGGTGAAGAACCAATTAGTCTAGATTGGGAATCTTCATGGTGGATTTATGGACAATTGGAATCGATAAAAAGTGATGGTATCAAATTTTTATGCTTAAATTTAGAATCAGGGGATCATCCTGGATGCTTCTCAAGGATTTTAATTCTTATGGTTGGGAGTTTTTAATGACCCACGCAATTAGAGGGTCGTAAATTTCATAGGAAATTTGAATTTTTTTTCCTGAAGTAGGGAGATTTTTTAGAATTGGGATATGAATTTGAATTTCAATAGTTATTACATCTTTGGGATGTGTTTTAATTTGAGTCTAATGGTTATTTAGAGGGTTGGTTGACAAATCTTAGGGTGCTAGATAACTGCAAAAAACTACAATAGTTATTGGGTATTCGATTGGGAGTCACTAGGTGCCTCTTAATGGGTTTGTAAAAAACTACGGCCTTTATAAGGTACCTGATGGAGGGGTACCAGGTACTTGGTGGGATGGAAAGTGTAGTGGACCTTTTATAAGGGCCATCAGGTACACAGTGAAGGTGTATTAGTTACCCAATAGGGATGGGTGTTTTTTTAAGGATAACAAAATAGTTATTCTGTATTCCACCTCTAAAAATGCCTTATAGGGTTTTTCTACTTTAAATGGATAGAGGTAAATATTCATATTCTACCTCCATTATTCTTTCTTATTTATATCTTTTAATATTTAGTTTTTTTAGGGTATAGTTTGTGTCAGATTTCACCAAGACTTATTGTGGCACATGAGAATGTGACGTTTCTAAGATTTATTTATCCATTGTTGTGTTAGAAATATTGTAGTACATGAAAACATTGTTTTTTTTCTCATTATGTTAGATACTCCAAATATTTATTATTTATTAAATTTATCCTTGATGAAATCATTACATTGTCACCATTCCCTCATAGAATGTGGTGTGATTACATTAAACTTCCACATTCTCATCTTTAACCAGGATTTCAGGTGATCTTATTCTTTCTTATCTTTTGATATATTTACCCAAAAAAATTATGAATTGATATAGTATATGTTTACTAGCATGATTATTATTTATCATGGTTGATTACCTACATAAATATTCTCACAACAATGTTTCTTATATATTATATGTTAATACTATTCTGATATTTTTTGGATTCAGGTATGATAAAACATGACCAAGATGTATCATTATCAGATTTTGGTGTTATATTTAAAAATATAGATGTTACAGAATCATCCCCAAGATAAAGGTGAGCTCATGAAGTTTATGTATCTATCCTATAATGATAAAATCGAATATTTAACCACTGATTATTCTTTGGTGGTTCATCATTATTAGATTTAAAATTCTTAACAGTGATAATGAAGTTACCATAATTGAAGATACTATGTGATGACATGGGCCCAATTATATTCTTCCCACTGGGAAAATTTTAAATGTTACATCTTCCTCTTTATCTCTAGTTATCAAGAGTAATATATTTTTTTCTAAAAACAATAAGTAATTTCATAATTCTAAAAGTAAACCTCTAAACTTGTCAGAGTGAATTTAGGTTCTTCAACATGTTCAATTTACTACTTTCATAAATAGTATTGAAAGAAAACATATTGGAGACCTAGTATCTACTAATTATACTAATCCTGGGTTCCTCTCTATTCCACGTGTCCAACATTCAGAAACCCACATTTCTTCTCCGCCCGACTTCCACATACCTTCTTCACATCAATCCCTTCATCTCCCTCCCTCCCACTTTGGCATGCGTTTTACCTCGGAATCTCCTCTATCTCGGGGTTCATCTCTTATCAACCTAGGGTTCTTTGTCTTCCTTCGCATCATACCATTTCTTTTTCCTCACTCCCTCTTCCGCACGTGGTTTCCCTCGGTTTCTCCTCACACTCACGCTTTTTCTTCTGTCGACCTATGGTCCCCGTAGACCCCAGTCGTTGTCTTCCTCCTAATCATAGTTCCCATACACTCCTTGAATTCCCGCACATTATTGTCGTCATCATACTCTAATACCATCCTTCACATCAATCCACCCTAATTCTCGCCATTTATTGTGATGTCGCCTTCCTTTTTTGGCTCCATAATTTGTTCACATCAACTCCAAGTATCGATTTCCCTCAGTTTCTCCTCCCTCTCGATTATCACCTAATGTAGAGCTAGGGTTCATTCCTAGTACAGTCGACATCTCCCTCCATCACTCGGTTCCCCTCCACTCCTCCAGGGGTTTCCGATATTATCTGTCTCATATGAGATCTACCTCGGTGAAGCACTCTCTGTACTCACTTTGTGTTTCCATTCACCATCAACAAAACCTGCTACTTTCTTCAAAAATATATCTTACTGTTGCTTTGTAGAAATAGACAAGAGGGTAGAAATGTTCCCTAAGTGCATATCCATCCAGATCCCAATGAATCATGCATATGGTATTTTCTCATCTGTAGCATCTCAGTATCATTTTTCTATGCTCTATAGTTTCACATTTCACTATATTTATGCTAATTTTGTAAGTTGTAATACAATATAGTGCTTCACAAATGGTGGGTTCTCATAATTTTTTGGAAAAAATTCAGTTCTCTCCAAGATTTATTTTTTCCAGCTACGTATGGATTTTTCAAACATCAATACAATATATATTATGTTTTGATTCACCAATTACTTCTTGTACTTCTTTTTCTTGGTCAATATTTCTTCATCTAAAATTTCTTCCATGGTTGATATAGATTTCCTCCACCGCATCAATGTGTCCTCCATTTTAGGTATGGATAACTGATTTGATTCAGTACACATTTTTTTCAGTTTCAATCATGCATATTTCCTGTGTTTTCATTGTTTTTTTATAAATGTATTTGATTATATGCATAGTGGACTCACTGATGTTGGGTATGTTAAATAATCATCCAACCAGGTATATAACTATACTTTTTATTGGACTTTTATTTTTATTAAAATATTATAATTGAAAAATATTCATTTTTTTCTCATTTCCATTTTGTCTGTAACTAAAACATACAATTCATTTAGTTTTTTCAATTGGATATTAATTTAAATTATTTAATTATTTCTTATACATACATGTTTAGAGATTGCTTATATAGAAGTTTTTTCATATTTCAACTTGCTTAAAAGTATTTCATACGTAATTTTTTCACTCATTCACAACTTCAATTGCAGACTACTTTTTCATGGGTTCTTCTTAGCAGAGGTTTTTTTGGAAATTCAATGTATACAGGGATGTTCCAAGCTTGACATGATATCCTTAGATAAGAAGTTATACAGGTATCCCTTCCTTTATGTTTTTATTTTTCTTTATAATGTATTGATAATGAAATATATATTTATTATTTCTGGTTTTCTTTTATCAAAAATGTTCTCTTCAATATGCCAATCTAATTGACGCTTCAGATGACAAAGACGTTGACATAGAGAGGTTCTTAGATAAGAATTATTTGAATAAAAAAAGTGGACAAGTTGGCCTTCAGGATTATTTGGAGATCAGTAAGGATAAATTTACTCTTGAATTGATTAGTATGTGATCTGAAAGTTATATGAATATCGGGAGTTGACTGACTGATTTAGATGTTTCATATGTTGTTTGTGGTTTGCACTTTTCCTTTATCTAATTCTTTAATTCTTTAATTCTTTAATGCTCTATCTTCAGGACTCTCTCTCTTTCCTCTTCCTTACTATTCATGAATAGGTTCCTTAGAAGAGGGATTCTCAATATAATTGTTTGACGGTCTCTTGTGGAAACATGAAAAGATTACTTGGATGGACGATTCTGAAAAAAATGCCTTCTTTTCCAGGTTTGGAATTATAAAAAAAACCATCTTTATATGTTTTAATGTTTTCTTTATTTTGGGTTTCAATCTGATCAAAATAAAAGGAGATGGTTACAACTTCCACATGGGTTGTGTTTGGAATTTTGATAGGTGTTTCCTCAACGCTTTTAATTCTTCAAATGATACATCCATCCCTGCTTTATCTTATTTATTTTAATTTCTTTTCATTTTGATTAATTCTATTTTACATTAGATGAACTCTCTATCATCTATAGATCTTTAAACTCTTCTTTTCATGAAATACCCACATGTTGTTACCAAAAATTTAAACACCACCACATAGTTAATTCTCACAACTGTAGATTACATTTATGAAACTATATTTATTTATTTTCTTCTATCAAGGATTGAATATATGAATTCTAATATTTTTTAATATATCATTAGATATTGTAAATAAAATATATTTTGGAATCTATATTGACAATATCCACAAATTCACAAGCATTGAGTAGATATGGGTTCCAACAAATCCTAGAGTTGCAGAGAGGCTGGTGCTGGGGATTGTTTTACCATGGAGGTGTCTTCTCTTTTTATCCACACATTGTTAGTTTTCTTTTTATTAGGTGTGAATTTTGATTTTTGAAGTTAACATAATTATAATAGAACATGCTTTTTGTTTTTGTTTGTATTTTAAATTGAAAATATCTTTGAAGTTTTTTTATCAATAGTTGCAATGTTACATATTTTTGTATTAATGAAGTTCGTATTTGTAGATAACAAAACATGTGTTCTGTTGCAGTTTTTTTAGTTTATCTACAAAACATGTATTCTATTTTGATTTTTTTATTTCAAACTGAAAATTCAATTATAACTATTGAATAGTAGTTATTTTTTTTCTAATTAAGTTGTTTTCATTTGGGCCGACTATTAAAAATATTTACATGGATAACTTCAGCATATCTGTGGGTGGTCGTGATCTTATTTTAGACGGGTCTGTTACACTTTCTAAAAATCCTTCTTATTTCTCTTCAATTTTATGTTCATGAATCATCATACACAAGAATATTTCAATGTTTTCATTAATTAAATGTGTTCTCATTTGTATTCATTATGTTTATCAGAGTATCTTATTGGTAACATAATGATATTATATGAATAACCATATAAAAATTGAATGTTTTCATTAATTAAATGTGTTATCATTTGTATGTATTATGTTTATCAGGATTCTTCACTCCTTTCACTAATTTAGGTGCATAAACCAATGAATATTTCAATGATCATGATGGTGGTGGTGGTGGTGGTGGTCTGAGAGGAGGTGATAATGATGTCGGTGTTTCTATAGGAGATGATGAGGGTCATGATGGTTCTGATGATATTGATATTGAGGTACATTTCTGATGTAAATTTTATTTTTGGTTTATACATTTAATTTTATCAAATAGTTCTTTTTATGATGATGATATTGATATTGAAATTTTATATTGTTTATAATGGAGATAGTTTGAATCCTTATGATATATATTTTATTATGTTTTAGTTCATGTTTATTTGGAAGGTGGGGTTTTTTTCTTGTAGCTAGAGGATGTGAGTACTGTTATAAGGTGCAGCTATTATGGAAGCATTTGGTGTTTAAGTATAGCTGGGTAGGGGTGGGGGCTGTCCGGGGGGGAACTGTCCGGGGTGGGCTGTTTAGGGTTCATATGATCCAGATGTGGCTGGTTACCACTCAAGTAAGGAAATTCTTATAGTTTGTATGGTGGCAATGACCTATATAGGTCACCATGGGTGATTGGGTATTCTAATGGTTATCAACTTGTTTAGGGAAAAGGAATATTAGGAAACATGGGAATTTTGTGCCATGATTTTTTGGTATATTCAATATTGTGGATAAGATCAGAATCATTCTTTACATATTACCTCCTCTATAAAATTAGGTGATGAAAATTGAATTTCATGTATTATAGCTCTTGAATTATGATCCATATCATCCATATGTGGTTGAAAATGGTGATAGTGAGTTGAAGGTGGACACGTCATTTGAGTAATGTCTAGTTTATTTCATGGATTAGAGTATGAAGGTGTTATGAGGGAAGACAATGCCTCTTGTTCAGGTGTTTTGGTATCATTGGAATATCGAGGTGGAGAACTGGGAATATGGGTTACATATATGAGATCAGTAGCTGAAGTTGTTCATAGATGGGGGTTTTTCTCGGAGGGTGGGGCTGTGCAGGAGGCAAGGGGGTTGCAGAAGGTAGGGGTGGTGCTAGGTAAGAGGGCAGGGGGTGTGCAGTCCAGGAAGGGGTGTGCAGTGTATAAGTTCAGGGGGTGTGCAGGAGGTAGGGGGTGTGCAGGAGGAAAGGGGTGTGCAGGAGGCAGGGGGCTGCAGGAGGCAGGGGGGTTGTCGGAGGCAGGGGGATGGAGCTGGGGAAGAGGGCAGGGGGGGTTTGTAGGGGAGGGGGTGTACAGGGTAGTGGGTGTCCAAGGGAGGGGGTGCATGATGGGGGTTTCTAGTCTAGGAAGGGGTGTTCAAGGTATATGGGCAGGGGGGTTACAGTGGGTGTGCAGGGGGAGGGGGTGTCCAGGAGGGGGGGCTGGTTCTGGGGAAGAGGGTAAGGGGTGTGTAGGGTGAGAATATATTATATGAGCTCAATTAGTGCCACATTTATCTCAAGTGATATTCTTCTATGATGATATCACCTATCATGAGAATATATTATATGATCTCAATTAGTGCCACATTATTCTGAAAATATCTCTCCTTCATGGTGTAGTGAATAAGGAATGAAATTTTCCATTCTTACATAACTCTAATATAGTCACACTCAAGATTTAGTTCCATTCAACTTTACTTACATAAACATTAGTTTTGTTTTTTAACCTTACATGAACCTTAGAGATACAAAATTTATCTCACAAGAATTCATACCACACTTTTCTTGGACAGCTACACCTTGAACCTATATAATATTACAAATTTATTCATATTATTCAAATTAATTTCATGCAGCATTCGAGTTTTTTTTTGTACAGATATGGGTTAATCTTTTTATTCTTCTGAGACACAACACATAATCTCAAATTTAACCTTTTATGCTAGTTTAATATCTCCCAGCTATGATGAAATAGTATAGGCCAGAGAATCTTTAGAATTCAGAAGTATGTGGGAATCAGGTGTTGATTCTATGAAATTCTTAGGGAACGTGTTAGATATTTAGGTGGTGGTTCATTTATATAGTGGATAAAGTGACAAATTTATTTCTAAAAATCTTTCCAAGGTTTCTAATGTAATCTCCAGGACAACCAATCAGTTCATAATTGGGCTGGGAGATGGGAATTGACAGTACTCTTAGGGGTTTGTAAGGGTGTTTATGAGACTATGAATAATGTTTTTCACTACTAAGGATCACGTGTTTGACACAGGTGGACCATATTTGATTCTTTCAATGACTTGGGAAATAATTTTTTTTATATTTTTCAAAAATTAGAAACATAAATCAATGGAGTTCATGTGGGATGGCTTAGTGGTGAGATTACATTGGGAGATAAGCAGATATAAATACCACTGAAACTAAAACAAACATTATGCCCATGGATTCTTCTTTTAGAGTTTTGGTTTTGGAAAACTAAATTAAAATATTTTGTTATCAAGAAAAACCATCCTTGGGAAGAAAACCAGTAGAAAATGGAATACTTTATTTTTTTAATTTCATTACATATTTTATAAACCAAGAGAGTTACCACCTGAGTTAAAGATCATTTTATTACTTTAATTAATGGTAAAACACCAATGAATATATGACCATATAATCTAGATCCTTCCTTGAATAAGAAGGATGGAAAACAATTATATGGCAGGGGGGTACTAGTGGGGGTGTCTAGGGTGGGGACCTGGCAGGGGGATACTGGTGGGGGGTGTCTAGGGTTTGTTCAGGGGGGTCTGTAGGGAAGGTGGATGGTGCAGGGAAGGGGGTGTAGGGGGTTTACATGGCAGCGGGGATGGTGTAGGTGGGGTGTCCCGGGGGATGTCCAGGGTTTGTCCAGGGGGGAGGGTACATATGAGGGGGGGTGGAGGGGAGGGGGGAGGATGTAGGTGGGGTGTCTAGGAGGGGGGGAAGTGCAGGTGGGGTGTCTAGGTGGGTTGTATGGGGGATGTAGGGTAGGGGGAGGGTGTAGGTGCGGTGCAAGGGGGTGTCCAGGAGGGGAGGGGGACCTAGCAGGGGGGATACTGGTGGGGGTGCAGGGGGTCTGTAGGGCAGTGGGGACGATGCAGGTGCGGTGCAAGGGGGTGTCCAGGAGGGGGGTACCTGGCAGGGGGGAGATGTGGGAGGGTGAAGGGGGGGGGTCTGTAGGGTAGGGGGAGGGTGCAGGGGGTCTGTAGGGCAGGGGGAGGGTGAAGGTGGGTGTTTGAGAGGGTTTTATGGGGGGGTCTACAGGGTAGGGGAGGGTAAAGGTGTGGTGCAAGGGGTTTCCAGGTGTGGGTGGGGTGCAGGAGGGGTCCGTAGGGCAGGGGAGAGGGTGCAGGTGCGGTGCAAGGGGGGTTTCCAGGAGGGGGGACCTTACAGGGGGGATATTGGTGGGGGTGTAGGTGGGTCTACAGGGAAGTGGGGAGGGTGCAGGTGCGGTGCAAGGGGGTGTCCAAGAGGGGGGGACCTGGAAGGGGGTGCAGAGGGGTCTGTAGGGAATGGGGGAGGGTGCAGGTGGGGTGTCCAGGAGGGAGTGTCCAGGGGCTGTCCATGGGGTGTCCAGGGGGGTGCAGGGGGAGGGGGTCTGTATGGGGGGGATGATGTCTTACATCAATGTCCATCCATGAGTGATGTGTCAAATTCTTAGATATACACTAATGACACTAATGTTATCATACATGATCAGAACATGTGTATGAGTGAAACCATTATCTAGCCCTTTAGAAATACCCTAGGATTCTTCTGAGTTCTTTTTCAATAGCAAGGACTGCTGCTCTCAGTTCTCTGGCCCTTTACAAAGACTCTTCAATACACCCCTTGGTTGTCCAATACCAATTCAAATTCTCCTTTCCTAGCCTAAAAGAGATGGGTAAATGGGTAGTTTTTCTACACCCAAGCCGTAAACAGTTGTTGAACAGTCTGGAGAAATCCCCCTGCTACAAAAACCAAGCCAATTGTTTCTACATTTCTAGAAATATTTGATGCACTTTGGGGGTGCAGGGGGGTCTGCTTGTCCAGTGGTTGTCTAGGGTCTATCCAGAGGGTGTCTAGGGGGAGGGAGGGGTGTCCAGGGGGAGGGGTGTCCAGTGGGGTGCAAGGGGTATGTTCAGGGGGGCATAGGGGTGTTGGGGGCTGTCTAGGGGTGCAGGGGGGCATGGGGGTCCAGTGGGGGTGCAAGGGGGCTATCCAGGGGGGCATGGGGGTGCAAGGGGGCTATCCAGGGGGCATGGGGGTCCAGTGGGGGTGCAAGGGAGCTGTCTAGTGGGGGTGCAAGGGGGCTGTCCAGGGGGGGCATGGGGTGCAGGGGGGTGTTCAAGGGGGTTGTCCAGGGGGGTGCAAGGGGGTGCAAGGGGGCTGTCCAGGGGGGCATGGGGGTCTAGTGGGGGTGCAAGGGGCTATCTAGGGGGTGCAAGGGGGTTGTCCAGGGGAGTAATGGGGTTCGGGGGGATGTACAAGGGGGGTGCATGGGGGCTGTCCAGGGGGCATGGTGTGTAGGGGGTGTTCAAGGGGGCTATGGGTGGGTTTTATGAAATGGGAAGGCCTACAGCCATAGTTTCAAACCGTGGATATAGGTCTGTTTCCACAGTTTTAAACCATGGCTAAAACCATATAGCCACAATTTTGAACCATGGAAATAGGACATGTATGGATTACTGTTCTTCCACGGTTTCAAACCATGGCTATATCCCTTTAGCCACGGTTCAAAACCATGGCTATAGCCCTTTAGCCACGCTTCAAAACCATGGATATATCCCTTTAGCCATAGTTTGAACCGTGGCTATAGGACTTTATCCACGGTTTCAAACTCTGGATATAGGTCTTGCCCTATAGCAACACCAATACCAGCCATGGTCCATTAAACCATGGCTATAACCTATATCCATGGTTTTCGGGATTATAGACATAGTTTCAAACTGTGGCTATAGCCTAAATTTCTAATAGTGTTACGTTTACTGCTCAATTAGTTATAACAAATTTATATCCATTGATGAACAGTGATTTCCATTAAAGAAACAAATAATTGGGACCAAAATCTAACACTCATTTTTCATTAAAGACAGAGTCGATAGGTAAAATCAATACCTAAAATATGAATGAATATTAAAAATATTTAAATGTTTATTTTTTCTATTTTATTAAACTAATGTTCATACATTCATTTTCAACCAAATTGGAAACTGTTTTCTATGAAATGTCTCTCTTCTTCTCAAAGGTAATGAACAATGAGTTATACCTATAATTTTCTTATGATCCCTATATAAAAAATATAATAAAGTTTAAATATATATACAAAACTACTTAGTATGAGATAATATATACATGTCTAAATTACTTTCTCGATACAATCATCAAGAAAATCAAAGTTAACAAGAATGTGTGATGTGAAATCTTTCTCTCTTCAAGGATCAATGTAACCAATGTATATGACCTAGGGATTCCCCCTATTTATGGAATTAATCGAAAAAGTGAGTTAAATTTTCTCATAATTCACTTATTTACTTCTTATTGTCTGGTTATGTCTCATTCTCACATCACCTGGATATATTGAACTTAAATCTACACATTCTTGATCCAAGTAATCTTTCATAATGGAACCTTCAAGATGATTCTTGTTCCAGACAAAAGAATTAATTTTCAACATATTTCTTTTAGTTTGAAACATCCAATGAAAATTAATGAGTCCCCTAATAATTATTTATATTAGAATATAGATATTTAGATGCATCCTATAAGTGGAATAAGGTGGAGTAAAAAATTGGTCCAACTCACCCAAAATTAATTATGCCTATTCCTACATTTTTTTCAAAAAATACATAGACAACCTTTCAGTGCATGGATATTTATAAAAATGGAACAACTAAATCACTACCACTCTTACATTATTAAACAGTAAATAATGTATTACTATTGGAATCAATTCATATAGAAGGATGTGGTAGTCATGAGTTTTCATGGATTTAAATTTAAACTCCATTGTTAACCTGTTTTGATATATTTATTGAAAATACTTTAGGGACCTTGATATTTTCTAGTACTTCTAGGAAAGGATTTTTCTCTGAAGTTTTAATAATATAAGAATCATAGGGAACTATCCATTTTTCACCAATAGACACAGCATGTATTTTTCATCTAATACCCCAATCCTCCAAGTCATGTCAAGATCATATATCATATTTTTTATTCCCCTTAACATTTAGAATAATTGAAAGTAACATTTTACAAATGTTTTTCCAAATGTGAATTACATCTAAACAATGAAATAATAAATTGGTTGACTAAAAAGGAAAATCAAAGAGGATATTTTTCTTCTTCCAAATGTATTTAGATTCAGTAGGAACATTCTTCCTCTTTTAAAATTTTGTCTAAAATTTTATGAATGAAAAATTTTCATCTTTCAATTTTGTAAGAACATCATTTTTAGAAATACATTAAGTTGGATTCTCAATCTCAATGGAATTTTCAATCCTTCACTGATTATTTCTATATGGATGATCCATTAGCAATAATTAGTGATGCACCATGAAACAGAAACAATGATGATATTTAAGTATTCAAGATCATGTATCCTTCATAAAAATAGTATAAGATAGATTTACCTTAATGATCTATCCAAAAATCATTTCATAAGTAGTAAATTAATTTTTCATCCATGTAAGCACAGTATGAATATGACATATGTCTTTCATATAAGCATTGTATGTGTGAAAACCATAATTTTAAAGCTTCTAAAACACTTTTATTAAATGTTTCATGTACACATATATTTCATTTCTGGTATTATAAGGCATATATATGAGTATGATTAAGAAATTAAATTTTTTTCATACACATCCATGGAGAAAGGTTATAAATGTGAATGAAAATTTTCCTCATGTTGTGTGAAGTAAGAATTTGGCCAAATTGATTAAAATTGTCACATGATATACCCAACCTGAAATTAGGAACATCGAATTCAAAATTGAGATATAATTATTAAAATTTCCTCCATGATAATACATTTACATAATGAACCAACTCTTAATTATCCTTAATTATCTCAACATCATGTCATTTTATATTTATTGATATTTTATCAGAAATGAAATGATTTTAGAGCCTATAAATCGATGTAAAGTTTCATATTACTTTATATGGAACATAATATGGTGTTCCATATGAATTTGGATTCCATAAATATGTAACAAATTATTTACAATCATTTAGGCCCACAGTTTCCTCCCAGAATAAGCTATAATCTTTTATGAAATCATTATTTTAATTTTTAGAAAATCCAAGTTGGTCAAAAAATTTTCCTTCCACATAATGATTTGAGGAAATATCAGTATCATCATGAATTAATCCATTCAAAAATATAATAATATAATAAAAATAAGTATTAGAAATTATATATATGGTTTTCCAATGATACAAATGCATTAAAAATTACAAATTTTTCATTTTACTATATTTTTGATATACAGGATCCCTGGACTCATCCATCAATTTTTTCACCCTATCATCATTTTCATTTTCCTTAGTTTCATCATGTGTACTTGTATCGTTATCTTATTATATTAGAATACTTTATTTCTCTTGATGATAAAAAAATAGAAACTGGACAAATACCAAATTCTCGATTCCACACCTTTTATTTTGATTATGAAAAATATGAGGTTTCATTTTCTCTTCATTATGATACTAGAAAAAAAAATGTTTTAAAAACTACTTTTTTATAAGGTAGATAAATTCTTCATTAATTAACCAAGTTATTCTGATATAATTGTAGCAAATTCAGTGAATAAGTCCT
Source organism: Viscum album (assembly GCA_963277665.1). Taxonomy (NCBI): domain Eukaryota; kingdom Viridiplantae; phylum Streptophyta; class Magnoliopsida; order Santalales; family Viscaceae; genus Viscum; species Viscum album. The sequence continues at coordinate 1,116,004,427 of OY728147.1, forward strand.
CTATCGAAATCATTATTGAATACAAAATCTAAAAACCAATCTAACTTATTTTGAAACTTAGTTATGATCTGATATGTATCATACATCCAAATTTTATCCATTGTATTACAAAAAATGATTTTAATATCAATGTAGTAAACTATAACGAAAAAATTCATTACAGTGGAGAGGAATCTATATGTAATAATTCTATAGAAACTTGGTTATGTGGGAGGGGAAGTGATATCACAAGGGGAAAGAAGATTGTGTGAGCTAGTATAGGCATGAGCCTATACCAACGATTTTAAAGAACCATTGTCATAGGAAACTGTTTACCAACATATAAAAATGGTTATTTAAAGATATAATTCTAAATTTATATGAAACAAACAATTAATTTGAATGTGAATTGTTGGTCAATGTTGGTCCAATTATTTGCCACTAAATATAAATAGGTATTCCATGTCCAACCAGCATAGTATGAGCCCTCTCCATTAAAAAAAATCAATGAATTATATTGAATTAAACATCCCACTAAAACTAGGTCTCAATAGTATTCAAACATTATTTTACCAAATCCAAAGTTTATTCAAGGAAACGATACATGTTCACTTTATTTTAATCACTTTAAAAAACATTAAAATAAGATTGAATTCAATTACATTTTAAATCATTCTTGTTTTTTGTATATAAAAACAAAATTTAAAATATGTTAATACATCATTATAATAAAAACAACTTATTTTATCATGAAAATTTTAATTTAATAAGGTAAAACACCCTTTATAAATAATTCAAATTTTATATTTATCACCTACATCCCTAATTTTATAATTATATCTCATGAAATAACACAATACCACATATATAAAACCATAATATTGAAATAATCTACATCAATGAGAAATAAATATAAATAATATAATACAAAAAACTCTAATACACTTACAAAAAATGCACATTTATTATCTAATAATGAGCATTTAAGATCATACAATATATTTTTTTACACAAACCTTAAAATAATAGGGTTTCAATCATGTCATGTAATATAAACAATTATTTATTTTCAAAATGGGCCTTTAAATCACATATTGATAGAAAATAAATTAAAAATATGCTTAAAATAAATCTATAAAAACTAAAATATTTATTGAAATTTTATTTGAACCAATTTTCAACTATATCAATAGATTAATAAAATAAATTTTAATACTATACAAATTCTATTCTTGAATTTTTTTAATAATTATAATTTTCATATAAATACAATACTTTATTGGATATAATATACATATCTTATAGGATTTTATTTTTGGAATCTTAAATACCTTAAATATAGTGGAATATAAAGAAAATCCTAATCCATGATTGATTGAGTGATATTTTTCAAAATAAAATGAAAGATGATAAGGTATGTTTGGAAAGTCATTATCACATTTACTTCCCCTATTATTTATGAACATGGTATATCATAAAAAAATATCTATATCCCTCTCATGTAATCCACCTAATTAGAAAATATTAGATCAACTTATAAAGATCTCTCATTCCCCAAATTGTGCAAGGAAATCACCATGTAAAGTAGAGATGGGTCTCTAATGTTTTTCAATTAAGGAGTTCCCAGTTAGTCAGTCTCAAATTCTATGAATCTAGATCACAATATATTTCTCTAAATAATTTAAGTATATATAATCCAAAGTTTAAATTGATTATAAAAAAATATGAATAACTATAAAATATCATGAGAGAATTAATCAAGATGCAATTTTTGGAATCTAGGTTTACTTTTAGCTTTATCCCTAAGAGAAAATTCAACCAAGTATGGGTTTGAAATAACACCCAATGTCAACAGAGAAGGGACATAGTATATAGAAATTTTTAGATCTCTTTTAAATAATTCAATAAAATCTCACAATAAATGATTATAGATTATATAATTTCTTTTAAACAACTAAGGAACTCATACAATGCAAAAAAAAACAATTTCTCTATGATGTTACTTCTTTACACATTATTTTATAAAATAATATAGAAACATGTGCATTATATAATTGGATTAGGTCATTTACAATATATGGAATGAAAATGCATAAATAAGAGTAAAAGTGAACAGAACCAATATACCTTTACGGTTTCACCTAAAAATCATTTCAAAATGTTGAATCCAAGTATAATCAAAGGGGGAGCTAAAGGAAATCATAAAGAAGAATTGAGCCATATGGAATTGATTTCACGCAAGGGAAAGTGTATCACCTGAGATTTAATTTTGGTAAGTAAACATTTTATTTCCATGAAAATATAGTACAATTCACATTTTAATATTTCATGGAACAAAAATTCTAATTTTATTGAATGAATATTAATTTTGAAATTACTATGTCAAAATAATCCTAGAATGAATTTTTGAAGTTTTCCCTTTGAAATAAGATTTTGTGACAAATTAAAAATTTAGTATTTAAATAATAATCATTTAATTTATAATAATTTTTTATTATATATATAATTAACCATGTATTAATTATCAATTTTATAGAAATAAATATAAGATTATTTTTATTTAAAAAATGGATATTTTTTATAAAATAGTTTTCAAGTGCATGATGTTTTTCCATTTTAATTAATTAAAATAAACTCAAATAATAAATTATGTGAATTAAATTAATAGATTATATATCTAAATATATTAATTTAAATTCATATAATGCTTATTATTAGTTATATAGTTAATTTAAGATCATTTTATTCTTAAAATATGCATTTTCATGAAAAAAACATTTTTCATCACAATTTTAAGGGTTTATATTTAAATTAATTTATGAAACTTATAAGAATGGAATTTGATCAAATTTTTTCCATATTTTGAATCATAATTTAAATTTTTTTTAAATTATTTCACTTTCATTTTTTTCATTATGGATAGTAAAAATGGTAAAAATTGGTTACCACGGTTAAGGTAAAATGGGTTTATCAGGGGTTAATCTAAAAAGATTAGGGTTAAAATAAACTAAAAACTTTTATAGATCCTATTTTTTGAATTTAATTATATAAAATATTATCTAATATTATAAATATAATCTATTTGGATCCATTTTTCCAACAAAGTGACTTAATAGTATTTAAAAACTTTGAAAAATTATAAGTGTTCCACCCAACTCACTTATAAAAGGGCACATCCTCTCCTCACTTATTCCAACATATTGAGCCATTTATATAAAAAAACCTAGAAATTTATATCCCAAAAATACTTATCCATGTTTTAGAGGTTATTATTTTTCCAAAAATACCAAGCTTATGGTCTTTAAGAGTATATCTAAAGGAGATCATTCAAAGAAGAGGTAATTATCATAATTGACCGCTTTCATTCTTATTCTTCTTTTATCACCTTCAATTATGTCCTAAACATTACAATATAATAACACTAGTATCTATCATATAATGATATTTTATTATTTTAATGTCATAAAATTTATCCATATTTGTCTTCATAAAATGGGAAACAAATTTATTGCTCATGTGTACAGTGAACTACCGCCTCACAAACAGATATAATTTTTTTCCATCACCACCTAACATGGATAGTTTTAATGATGTAGTTAATAAATATAAATAATACTTATGACATAATTACAATTTTTAAATTCAATATATCATATATTTCCTTACCCTTCTCCTAATTAAAAAAAATTATAACGTTGCTTGGGGGTACGTGTCGACTACCACCCCACGAAACGATGTGATTTATTTTTCTTGTATGGTTTTCATGGATGATTATAAAAAAGTATATAATGAATAAATATTATATTTATAATATTAATATAATTCTTTATATGATTAAAATATAACCTTAACATAAGAACTATAACTTCCGTGATGAAACATGCATGAGAAAACTAAACAGTTTACACCAAAAATGATGATAATAATGAAATATTGTTAATGAATGGGTTATAATATGTTATAAGTTGATTATATATGATATTATAAACATGTATATATTTATTTTATATAATTATAATGAATCTAAATTTATTATATAAGAGTTTAAATCATGTTCAACTAAGTGGAAGTGTGAGGTATTAGATTTCATCTCAATTTCCACTCCATTGAGACATATTTGGTATTATACACATGTTTTATTTTATGTGGGGAATATATTTTCCTATTTATTATATAAAATGAATATAAATTTATTCATGGTAATTAAAGTTTAAATTAAAGTTTCCTCTTTCATAGGGTTATAATTTAAAATTTACCAAAGAGATAAGAATTTATTTTACAATCTCATTTTTTTGGATTGCATATATTTTCATTGAAGGAATATTATAGTATATCCTTTATAATCATCATATAAATTCTTATCCTATAGATATTTAATGATATTACATGTTTTCTTAAAAATTTACCTCTCTTTGGAACTTAAATTAATCAAATAAATATTGAAAATAAAATATGATCTTATTTATCTTTTTGATCGGGTATACTTTTCTTCTATGTCTATATATTTCAAAATTGTTATAAAAAAGTAATTTTTATTTAATAAAATAATTTATTAATGAAATTTTATGTTATACTTATATTTTTAAAAGTTTTTAAATGAATCATTCTAATTTTTTATAAAAGGTTCATTTTTTACTTTATAAAAATCCAAAAGCAATGTTTCTTTTTAACGTATATGGAATTAAAAAATTTTCCAAGTTCCATAACTATTTTATGAAATTTATCTTATTATAAAATTTTCACATGGATTTATAAAGAAAATTATTTAATGAAAATTTATTTTAATTATTTTTCTTCCATTTTCATTAATTCTCTAAAATAATTGATTTTATTTCAAAACCTATATTTCTGATGAATTAATGGTAATCTTTTATCTCTTATTAATTTTGTAGTAACTAAATTTCTATTGAAACATTCAATTTCTTGTGATAATATTTCATCAAACATTACATTTCTCTTCCATATGAGTATTTTATATAACATGGATATTATTATTTCCTAAACTGTATACCATTTCTACATATGGTGTTTTATTATGAAAATTATTTGATTGACTGGGAAAATCTTAATATTATGCATTATTTACTCAATATGGAAATATTTTGATAAGTAATATTGTTTATGAATTAAATCTATCATTCAATATATGAGGAATTTATTGGACATGGAGTTACGAGTAGATCTCGGTTATAGATTTCCCCTCGATGCATCAATAGGTATCATCTAAAAAACTAGTTAGCTAGCCTTATTAAATGCTTTTTTCATGTATACATATCCATATTTGAAAATATATTAGCAAAAGTCTTTGATCAAGACATCCATTCCCGAATGGCCTGAAGGCTTTTTTTTAGCTCACCCTTATTTTGTTTTCCTTTCCCCGTGATATGATGAAATAATATTTTAATGAGATTCTATGATGAAGAATATTTACTTTTACTATGTTTTATAATTTATTTTCAATGTAAAATAGTAATAATTTATGTATATGGTTATTCAATAAAAACAAACTGATTGATCTATAGTGATTTGATCCCTTGTATCTTATGCCAATGTAATAATTTAGAAACAAACTCCAAGTTACTAAATTTGGGGTTTAGACAATTTTCATCAAATCAATTTTAATAGAAACCTTGGGAACTAGATTTAAGAAAACATATATTTGAGAATATGACCCTATTATAGACTCTAAGGATAAGTATAAGTATATAATAATATCAAAAAAATTGGTAAAGTAGATATTTTGTGGTTTTTATAGAAAATACATCCTTGTCTGGATACTATAAGTGGATTTGGTTTTGGAATTAATGTATCTAGGGGTAATAACCATGAAAAGAGTTGGTTGAGTATATCTCAACCATCATTATGGTGTATGGTGAATGGGACCTTACTACACACCTAGTTTGAAACTCATAGGGGGTATGCTTTAGTTGATTCACATTCTCTTTACAAACCATTATAAAATATTGAAACCATTTTTATTATTTAAGGATATTCCCAAAGAAACCATGTTTATAATTCTAAGATTATTTATTCGTAAATTTTTTAATTTATATTAAGCATTAGATTAGTTCAATACTATGATTTAAAATTCATAATATTATGATCTAATTCATTTTATTCCATTATTTAGAAATGGTTCCTATAATAAATAACGATATCAATACTCATGGACAATATAGTTATTTATAGGTTAAGAAATCTGATACAACTAGTGTTGGAGCTGATCAGATCATAGCCATGTTAGGGTATCTAACCTAGGTTATGATTAATAACCTTTCACATATGGAGTAACATGATGTTACATGATGTTCTACACATATATTGGATAATTTCATGTAACATATGCCTCCATATTTTAGTGGGACTGATAATCCAATGGTAGATGAGAAATGGATTAAGTCCCTTGAAAGGATATTTTTTGCCTCAGGATACAATGAAAAGGGAAAATGTTATAGTGGTAGTGTTTTATCATAAATTTTATGTTGATCAATGGTAGACATTGATCTAGAATACTAGGGAGGAATAATAAATATAACATATAGAAGGAATATATTTTAAAGTAACATTCTTTAAAATATATTTTCCTCCTAATAAATAAACTGAAATGAATAAAACATTATTTAACTTAAATAAAAATGAAGAAGATATTGTTTCAAAGTAAGAGTCTACCTTTTAAAGACTAGATAGGTATATTTTGGATTACGTACATAATATAAAAAACAATATTTACCATTTATTTGAAGGTATTAATCCAAGTATCTGAAGAGAAATTGTTTCTAAAACATTTTCATTGTATTATAAAATAGTATTATGTGTCAATAAAATAGAGAAATAATTTTCTAGATCCTATAACTTCAAGTTAAATAAAGATAATAATAGTTTTCTGAGAATCAATGAAAAGTGGACGTGTCAAAGAAGAATAATGGAATGAAGAAACTACCATAATGAGAAAATTATAAAAATAAATATCCTACAAAATTATTGAAGGTCATGGGAGTTTGTTACAAGTTTAGAGATAAAGGTCATCTAGTAAATGAATGAAATGGAAATAAACTAATGATATCTAATTATTCAAATATATATAAAGGGAAAATTATTGAAATCAATGTCTTGTGAATCAGGTGAACCAACCATATAAGATGACAATGGGGAGAAGAACAAGCATATGTGATAACTACAGATGAGGTTCAAGTTACTAATAATGTGGTTGTAGTTAATTTAATTATATCCTAAAATTTAGAAAATTATTTTTTTGATTCTATATCTTCACACTCTTTTATACCTTCCATGTCTACTAAGAAAATCAGATATTTCCTTAGCACCTTAACAAGGGCGTTATCAGTTAAGGCTCTAAGAGAAAATATCACCATAATAAGGATGTTCCAGTAAGTTTCCATTATGACACATAGATATACCATATTTTTAGACTTGATTGTTATACCTATGTTTGAATATGATATAATCCTTTTTATGAACTATATCACAAAATATAATGAAAAAATATATTTCCAATAGAAGGAAATTATGATTCATAGTAAATATATGGAATTCCTTATTTTTATAGGGGATAATTCATTATCTAGATCATGTCTAGATCCACCTATAGTATATATTTTACTTTATATTTTTGGGTAAGAATAGAATATGAAATCTATGTATGGTAAAATTAATTTTAAAATTGAAAATGTACCTATTGTATAGAAATACATTGATGTGTTTCTAGAGTAATTACCTAGATATCCACCAAAGTGTGAATTTGAGTTTTACAATGATTTAATCCCTGAAAAAAGACTTATATCAAATACTCCCTATATAATCTCCATTTTCTAATTAGTGTAGTTAAAGAACCAATTACAAAATTTTATGGTGATAGATTTATACTCCTTAGTGTTTCACCTTGGAGAGCCCCTATTCTTTTAGTTAAGAAGAAAGATAGATCTATGTGGTTGTATATTAATTTTAGGGGAAAATGTTATTACTATAAATAACATGTATCCCCCTCCTCATATTAGTAAATTTTTTTATCAACTTTAAGAATATCAATAATTTTTAAAATATTGACCTTCATTCTAGGTATCATAAATTTTGAATAAAGAATTAAGATATTATAAAGATAGAATTTAATACAAGGTAAGGAAATTACAAGCTTATAATAATTCCTTTTGGATTGATTGATGTACCCTAAATTTTTATGGATATGAGAATAGAGTATTCAAGGAATATCTTGATAATTTTTTTCATTGAATTTATTGATGATGTCTTTCTGTACTCTATGAATACCATGATAATCACTTGAAAATCAATCTGTATATTCTTAGAGACAAATATTTATTTTAGAAATTTATAAATTGTGAATTATGGCTCTCAAAAGTTTCTTTTATCAGTCATATTATCTAAAATTATGGAATATAATTTGATCATGTGAAGAAAAAAGTAGTCAAATAATGGCCTGCATAGATAGACATAACTAATGTACATAGTTTCCTTGGTTTTTTAGGTTATTACCGGTAATTTTTTCAAAAAAAAATCTCAATTTTATAATATTTTAACCAATATTACACATAAATTGGTTAAGTTCATATATATAAAGAAGTGTGAATAATTTTTTGAATAACTAAAGAGGATATTGTTCAATGCTCTGATATTAACTCTACCTTCAAGAAGGGATTGATTTGTGATATATAGTGATACATTGAAGAGGGGACTTAGTTCTTTTATTATGAAAAAATTATAAAGTTATTGTCTATACATAAATATAGTTAAAGAATTGTGAACAAAACTATCCAACCCATGATCTTGATCGAGCATTTATAATATTTTCTTTGAAGATATGGATACATTATCACTAGGAAAAAATATGTGATATATATAGATCAAAAGAGTTTGAAATAAATACTTTCATAGAAAAATATCAACATAAGGAAAAGAAAATGGCTCGGGCTAATCAAGTATTATGATTTCTCAATACACTACCACCTAAGGAAGGAAAATAAGGTATTTACTACATTGAGTAGGAAATAACATGGAATACTAACCAAAATGAGGATTGACAAGGATCATATTGTCATATATTTATTAATGATAGATGTGTGAATTATTAAGGAAAAGGAAACATTACTCCTTTTTTTAATGATTTACAAACCATATTTATTGAAAAATATAAACAATTATTAACCTAATGATGATAATTTTCAAAAGAAAATGAATTTTGTGAAGGATGTGAAATTGGAAAAAAAATTATAAAGATGGTGTTATGAAATTTGGAAAGAGGTTATGTGTTACATCTATACCTGAGCAGAAAAGGTAATTATTAAATGATTCTCATAGCTCTAATTTTTATATACACCCTAATAGCCCCAAGATGTATAGTTATTTTAAAAATTATTAGTGACATAATATAAACCAAGAAATTACTGATTATGTATAAAAATACATGGTTTTTCAATAGGTGAAGTCTTAGAGGTAACATCCTAGAGGATTCATGAAACCTATACCTATTTCTATATGAAAATGGGATTGCATTAATATATAATTTTTTAATATATTATCAAATACTATAATAAATAATGATGTCATATGGGTTTTTGTTGATCGCTTTACCAAATCCACACAATTCATAACTATAAGATAAGATTTAACTCTTGAGAACCTTAAAAACACTATATAATTTAATTTGAAAGATTTTATGGTTTACCTATTTTAATTGTTTCTAATCATGATCCATGATTTATATTGAAATTATAGAAAATTATTCATAAATATCTTGATACCAAGCTTTATTTGATCACCTCCTATCATCCTCAGACTGATGGATAGTTCAAAAGGAATATTCAAACATTATAAGACATGTTGATTCATGCTCACTTAAATTCCAAGGTATTTGGGATTAGTATTTACCTTTTGTGTAGTTATCTTATAATTATATATTTCATTAAATTATTCAAATGGAGTTGTATAAAGCATTATAGGTCAAGAGATGTTGTACTCCAACTTGTTGGAATGAAGTTGGTGAAAGGAATCTTGTAGGTCTAGAACTTGTTGAGAATATAGTGGTGAAGGTAAATAATATTCAAACCAATATTAAATTATCTCAAATAATTAAAAATAGTTATGACAATAATTGATGTAAATATTTATAATTTCAAGTGTTAGATCACATTTCTTGAAAGTATACCCATAGAAGGGTCCTATAAGTTTCAAAAACAAAGGGAATTGAGTTTCAGGTACATCAGAACATTTGAAATTGTTGAAATAATTGGAGATATGGATTACCATTTTTTAACTTCACTGATACTATATAAATTACATGATATGTTCCATATATTATTATTAAGAAACTATATTTCATACACAACATATGTTCTCACCTCTAAAAAATAGATTTAAAACCAGATCTATCTTACTATGAAGAGCCTATTTGTATTCTTAACATAAGAGAACAAGTTTTGTAGAATAGGATGAATCAAATGGTAAAGGTAATTAGTAGAAATCATAAAATATAGTAATCAACATGGGAACCTGAGGATGTTATGAAAAACCAACCTCATTTTTTTAGAAAGTAATATCCATGAAAATTTTGAGGATAAAATTTTTGAAAGAACAAAGAATTTTGCAGCTAAGATTCAATTTTATTAAGTGGAAATTTTATTTCCATGAAAATATAGTACAATAAATGTTTTAATATTCCATGGAAAACAAATTCTAATTTTATAGGATGAATATCGATTTTAAACTTACTATGTCAAAATAATCTTAGAATGAATTTTTGAAATTTTACGTTTGAAATAAGCTTTTAGAAATAATTGAAAATATAGTATTTATTTGATCCTATTTTTATTAATAGTCATTTTTTATAGTATAAATAATAAATCATGTATTAATTATTAATTTTATAAAAATAAATAAAAGATCATTTCAAGGTAAAAGGGATATTTTTTAGAAAACTATTTTTAAGTGCATAATGTTTTTACACATTAATTAATTAAAATAATATCTAATAATGAATGATTTAAATGAAATTTATATATTATATATTTAAATTTATTAATTTAAATTCATATCAAGATAATTACTATTCATAGAGTTAATGGAAAATCATTTTATGCTTGAAAAATGCATTTTCATGAAAAATCATTTTTTGTCCTCTTTTTTGGGTTTTTTTAGTTTAATTTTTTATAATTAGAGGAATGGAATTTGATAAAATGTTTTTAATATTTTTAATCATAATTTAATTTTTTTTAATAATTTCACTTTCATTTTTGGTAATTATGAATAGTAAAAATGGTAAAAATTGGTTTCCACGATTAAGGTTAAATGGGTTTAATAAGGGATTAATCTAAAATGATAAGAATTAAAATGACCAAAAATTTGTATAAATATTATTGGTTGAGTTTATTTAAACCCAATATTATATAATCTTTTAAATAGACTCAATTTTTAGCCATTTTTCTAAGAAAGTGACTTAATAATATTTTAAAGCTTTGAAAAAATACAAGTGTGATACCAAACTCACTTATAAAAGGGAACCTCCTCTCCTCACTTATTTACACATATTGAGAAATTTATATTGACCAAAACCTACAAAAATATATCCCCAATATCCTTATCTATGTTTTGGAGGTTTTACTTTTCCCAAAAGAGTATCTCTAGGGTCCTTATGAAGAGATATAGAGGATCTCTTTCAAAGAAGAGGTAATCATATTAACCAAACACCTTCAATTTTATTCTTATTTTACCACTTTAAATTATATAATAAATATTACAATATATTAACACTAGTACCTATAATATAATAAGATCTTATTGTGTTTATTTAATATTATTTATCTATCTCCTTCTCTATCAAATGGGAAACAAAATCATCGCTCATATGTATGGAGGACTACCACCTCACAAACCAATGTAACATGGTTTCCATCACCACCTCATGTGGATAGTCATAGTGATGGAACTAATAAATATATATGATAATTATGACACAATTATGATTCTTTAAATTTAATATATCACCAAATTCCTTACCCTTCCTCCAATTAAAAAATGAAAATGTTGTTCGTTCGTATGTGTGGAGTACCATCTCCATGAAGCGATGTGATAATTTTTCATTTATACCATTCATGGATGATTCTAAAAATGTATATAATGAATAAATATTATATTTATAAAATTAAAATCATTCTTGATATGATTAAACTATAACCTATATATAAGAAAGTTAACTTTTGCGATGAAACATGCATGAGAAAACTAAACACTTAACACCCAAAATGATGATAATAATGAAAGATTGTTAACAAATGGGTTATAAGATGTTATAAGTGGATAATATATGATATTATAGATATGTATATGGATTTATTATTTAATTATAATAAATCTAAATTTATCATATCATATATTAAATCATGTTCAACTATGTGGAAGCATCATGTAAGTGATTTCGTCACAATTTCCACTACATTGAGTCATATTTAGTATTATGCACCTATTTTCTTTTATGTGGTGTATATACTGGACCTTTTATGTATATAACATGAATATATATTTATTCATCATAATTAAAGTTTCAATTTAATTTTAATCTTTCAAGGTTTTATAATTTAAAATTCACCAAATATGTAAGAATTTATTTTACAATCTCATTTTTTGGATTTATTATATCTTCATTAAAGGAATGTTATAATATATTCTTAATAAACTCCATATATTTTCTTATACTATAGATATTTAATGATATTAAATGTTTTCTTCCAACTTTTCCTCTCTTTGGTACTTTAAATATGAAAATAAATATTTAATAGAAAAGATGACCTTTTTTTTATCGGGTAGATTTTTCTTCCATGTCCATATTTTTCAAAATTGTTTTACATAAGTAATTTTTATTTACTCAAATGATTTATTGAGTAAATTTTTTGTTATCCTTTTGTAATGTCCTGACCTGTGTGTCACACCCTGATTCCTTGAGCCGGACCACCACATGACTTCAGGTGCGCCACCCAGTATGTCAGAGGTTGTCGACTAGCAGTGAGGTTCTGATATATCAATCATGGGGAGACTATACCTTCTTTTATAAGAGTAATAAACCAGTGGAAAATAAGAAATAATAATTTAATAACATATAATCATAAACTTAAATAAAACGTATTATAAGATAGACAAAAATGGAAATACCATATCAAAACTAAAATAGAAAATATTTCATACCAATGTACGTGTCAATATATCAAATGAAACCCAAAATAAAGACATTGATGACTCCCCCAAGTGAATCACAAATAATGTCTTGTTCCCTCATAAATTATTCATTCCATATCATCCATCTAAAATAGGTCTTTTCCCCTTTTCATTTCCATAAAACACAAATTCTATCCAGGTACCAATTAGGAATCCCAAGTAGGGTGTGAGTACAAATCAATAGGCCACCACCAATAGTGTCTAAAACAATATCCAGACAAATAGTGTATGCAGTTGTATAAAGAATAAAATACAAGAAATAAAGTGAAGAGTTTATATTTAATCAATTACTCTTATTTAACCACATAAACCCCGGGGTTCCCGAGTATACATGAACCTCAATACCTGCTTCAATTTGTGCCAGAGTCTAAACTACCCCCAAGGGATATCATATATCTGAATTTCATTATTACCATTTATTATCACAATTGATATCTGATAAAATTCATAAAACATCTAAATTGGTCTTGCATGAGTAATGTGCACATGGGGTTCTAACCTCAAGGGTCTAATGTAAGTAAGGCTAAACAAATCATGATAGCTTTCTAAGAAAAGGGGAAATCTCTCATGGTATTTTCCCTCGCCCAACTCAAAGATCTCTCATGGTCCCTTGGAAATCAAAATAGAAGTTCTAATGGCCTTCCTCCCCAAAGGCTCTCACTGTCCTTAGGAAATCAAAATGGAAGCTCTCACAGTCTTCCTCGGGAAATCCCTAGCTCACAACCTGGTTAACTCGTGTGCTACTCCATGCCAATATAATCAAAATCAAGTGGCATACAACCAATACCCATTTTCATTAATTAATAAAATGATTAATTAATCATTTAAATTTCATTAATTAATTCAAAAATTAATTAATCACCCCAATTCCATTAATTTACTCAATGATTAATTAATCACATCAATCCATTTAATTAATTCAATAATTAATTATTACAATCCAACTATCTCAATATTCTATAATTAATTTAAGAATTAATTTTTCCAATTCATAATTCAACATTCAATAATTAATTCAAAAATTAATTATTCCATTTTACAATTCAACATTCAATAATTAATTCAACAATTAATTATTAAAATTTATGATTCAACATTCTGATAATTAACCCAAAAATTAATTATCCCTAATTCCACAATTCAATTATTCAATCAAATTCCCAATTCCTCAATTAATTAATTGACCTCATTAATTAATTGACCTCATTAATTAATTAAATTAGTAATTACAATTGTTAAAAAACATTATAAATTATAAAATAACATATACGTTTTTTATATCAATACTATGGGATTTGAATAATAGACCACTTACCTCAATTCGTTAACGAACAATCACCCAATAAAAATCCCCAAAATTTAGTGAAGTAACGGCGTAGAATGAGATCTATATCTATAACCTAAATCAAGATTGAAAAATTAAATATATATTAAATCTATATATAGATCTATAATCCTAGATCTAGACCCAAAAAACTAGGTATAGATCTAACCAAAATAGAAAATAACTTCCCTTAAAGAAATAGAGAATAAATGAAGAGGAACAGAAAAGTAGTTGGGATAAGATACTCCTACTAGGAGGGGAGAAAATATTTGATCTGGGATTCAAACCACTAATATAAGAGGTTGGGAGGGATTGTAATCTATCTGGGAGGATATAAAATCATGAAATAGATGTTAGGGTCTAATGGGGGTTGATTTGAGATTAAAATAGGGGTTTGGGAATTTTTAAAACTAATTTTCTAGTTGATTAAATTTCTATGCACAGTTTGTTGGGAAGGGGAACATGGTTTCCCATAATTGTGTACCTAAACTATGCATCTATTTTATAGGGGTGCAAGGTTACCCTTAAGAGGGTGCACAGTTTGAAAAACCGTGCACCAACTATGCAATTCTCTTATGTCTAGGGTTGCACAGTTTTCTAGGATGGGGCACACGGTTAGGGAAAATTGTGCACCAACTATAAACTACCTTATTTCTTCCATTTTTCTCAAATTTCCACCCAAACACACCCCAAGGTAAAATTGAAATGAAAATTACTCAACAAAATTCAAAAGAGTACCAGAAAACGAGCCCTATAAAACTCCTGAAAAGGTCAGGATCTTACAATCTCCCCACCTTATAACAGCTCATCCTCAAACTGCACTCCCAAGTATCTCTAAGATTTCGAGTCAAAAATATTGGGCACTGAACTCGCCTATCTGCTTCCCTTTCCCATGTTTCCTCTTTCACATGTGTCACGACCCGAACCATACTGGGGCCCAAGCCATGAATACCCTAAGCCTGGCTCAATAGGCCAGGGGGTGGAGACTAGTTTTGAAGGCTCAACAAACACAGGGAGGCCTTTTCCTAAGTACATGTACACAAACACGCATCCAATTTGATCCAAAAGTGCAAAGGAAAAAAGATAAGTAAAAGATGAAACCTGTTTTAAAGATAAATAAACCATACATGCATGGACCACTAACACGTTATGAGTATAGTAATGTAAACATAATGGAAAAAGGAAAAAAATACACACCCAAATAGTTTAGTGTCCCAACCTAATAGAAAATTGAAAGGGAAACTACGTAGTAAGCCCTGTTTCGGGAATCCAACTATGACCATTGCACGTTGTCTAGGTACCTACGATCCTGAGTTCCTCGATGTGCTGATCAAACCTATTCATCATCTGCATAAGGAAAAATACATGTGGGAAAATCCCATGAAGGGGTGAGTATGAACATACTCAGTAGGATTCCCTGAAAAGGAGGGGGGTAGTAAGAGACACAAAGGAAAGGAAAAATAGTTGATAGAACAAGGTGCAGTAAACAAGTCTAGATCAACCCAACAAATAAGTGAAGTAATCTCATTCAAACATAAGGAGCTATAAATAGTGAGGAGATGAACTTCTCTTTGAGTCTTAGCTACCTCTAGTAGGATATTATACTCATACAACCATAAGAATCTAGAAATAGAAAGCACATGTCATACCCCATGCATATTCTCCTCTCCTGGAAGAAGAGTAACTGATACCCAAGGAGTGGGTGTGGCAATAGGGTGTAAATATATATATGTATGCTCAAACCAACAAAACCCAAATGAGAGTGAGAGTAAGGGGATCTCCTTCTCAAATCTTAGCCCAGGTAAAGAGCTTTCAATAGTTTCAGGAGTAACCACTATCAATTCCCATCATCCTAGGAATCTACCCTAAACTTCAAGTCAAAAAGGGGATCAATCACCACACCTTGATACTATCCGCTTTGGATAGGTATGGCTTGACCATACGGTTTTAGGTCACGTCACAAGGATGTGTATTGATGGGGAAATCACCCCTCTTACTCATGAGTCCAGGGTTTCATCAAATTACATCTTATCACTGATCTCATGGTTTAGAAGTTGCCACAAGTTGAGGACCCATCCCCAACATGGCTGGAGGGTGACACTCTAATTGTCATCACGGACCCATGCCCAGCCCGGCTGGAGGGTTCCACTCATGTATCTCTAAGGACCCATGCCTAGCCTGGCTGGAGGGTTCCACTCATGTATCTCTAGGTGTAATTCATGTATATTTGAGGACCCATTCCTATCTCGGCTAGCGGTTGCCACTCTAGTAGGTCAAGTACCCATGCCCATCCCTGCTGAAGTGTGCCACTCGAAAAACTCTGATATAGTCTCCCTATCACTACTACCATCGAACACCACTGAAGAAAGTTTCATGCTCGAAACACCTTGCATCGTAGTCTGAAATCCAAAACTGAGGTCACCATCACACTCTACAAGGAAAAACATCCCAAATAGGCTATTCACTTTCCTAAAATGGACAACCGGTGAAAAAAGATGATTTTCACTACAAGACACCTGAACGGGACCAAGTGGGGCCCGCCTCTTGACCCTAAAATTCAAATTCTTAAATTTATCACCAAATGGCCATCTCAAAAAGAGGAACATTTTGTTGTAGACGGTGTATCAAATAGATGTCTGATTCAAAAGATATGGGCATTTAAGGATTCTATAAGGGGGGTCCCGAGGCTGGTGGACCGCCTCACGGTCAGTCCACCTACTGCGGCGGTCGACCACCGTGGTCGACCATCGCGGTCAGTCTATTCCACGGTCAACCATGGAAGGTCAAACAATGGCTGATCTAGGTTAACCCGAGTTGATGGGTCCAACCCGACAGGTTGGATCTAGCCCAGCATGGCCCGATCCGCTCGCTCGTGTGGGTTCAGCCCACAATACAATGAAATTCTGGTCCGTGATATGGTTTCCAGTCACGTCAGTGCGTCCGATTTTTTGTTGCCTGGGGTTATGCAGCAGGACCCCACCCAGCCGACCGCCAGGCCAGGTGGCCCAGCCATGATGCGGAACCACCACTCTCACGGTGATGTCGCTGCAACACTGTGGTTCGCCGGCAGAGCAGCCTGTCGTCGGCCTCTACGCTGGCGACGCCCCGGTGGTCCGTTCTATAGATCTTCGAGTAAGATTGTTTACCTTGATCATTCTCTACTTGGGGTCATGCAGCGCAACCCCACCCACCTGACCACTGGGCCAGGTGGCCCAGCCACAATGCAGCACCACCACTCCAGCGGTGTCGCCACTGTAGCAATGCCACCGCCACTCCACGGTTCACTGGCGGAGCGGCCCACCACTGGACGCCATGTTGGCAACACCCCAGTGGTCCGTTCTATAGACCATTGAGTTCGATTCAATCACCTGATTTCAAATCTGTCAGCGGATCAGGGAACCTTGCAACGGCGCCTTCCCTGATATGGCATCGGATCTTTGATCCACTGGTTATCATGCACGACCAAAAGTTGTTTGTCAAAAACCTGAAGAACAGACGCAAAAATTGAGGTTTAAACACATATTGATGGCCACGTTCATACATCCATCAATGATTCGGGTTTATAATGGACAAATCAAGAGGCTATGGAATAAAAATCAATTAAAACATGAATCAAAACTCAAAACGTGAAAAATCCTACCTCGTAACGGGCATTTGTCATTGGCAATATGTCCATGGTGCTCCTGCCTCGATCCGCTAAATATTTAGCGGAGTTTTATCCTCGATTCGATGAAGAACAACAAATAATTCCTTTGAGAGGAGTGAGAGAGAGCTTCTATAGAGATAAAGGGAGTAGGGATAACCTTAATCCCATATTCTTAAATTCTATTTGTAGGGGATCCAAAATAGCACAGAATCTAAAACTATCACGCCCCTTCATTTTATGTCATGCCTGGGCAAAATATCCCATTCCAAACTCAATGTATGTTTTGGATTTCCAATATGATCCCCCTTTTGAAGGTTATTTAGCTCGAACCCAGGGGTAAAATAATTATTTTTAATTACCATTTTACCCATAGATAGTGTTTTTCATAGGACTCCTACACCGAAAAAATTTATTCCTCACCTAGGATAATTGCTACGTTCTAGACTCAATCATGGCCTTAGATTTATTATATGAGCTACTTTTTAAGAGTTATCCTACTTCCATTACGTGAACAGTATAAAATATACTTAAATTTTATATAATTTATTCTGGGCACACCAAGCCTTGGAATTTCATGTCTAAATGCCTAACTCTAGAAATATATATATAAATATTTCAAAGTGTTACAAGGTGAAAACTGGGTCACTACATCATTCCCTCCTTCAAGATTTTCATCCCCAAAAAAGAAAAACTAGGAAAACAACTCTGGATATTGAGCCTGCATTTGGCTCTCCTATTTCCAATAACTCTCTTGTATGTTTCTATATTTCCACAGGATGTGAACCATGGGAATGGTCCATCCATGTAAGTTTCTCTCATGTCAATCCTCAATTGCCACCAGGTGCTCTGTAAAGGTGGCTTCATCCTCTATTTCTAGCTCACCTCAGTCGATGATGTGCATAGGATCATGCATGTATCACCTCAGTTGTGACACATGGAAAACTTTGTGCACTCACTCTAGCCGTGGGGGTAGGGAAAAGTGGTAGGAAACCTTGAAAACCCTTCGAACAGTCTCAAATGGGCTGATGAACCTTGGGAATAGCTTGCCTCCCCAGCTGAATATTCACATTCCGTATCATGGGGAGACTATCAAGAAGACATGGTCTCCCTGACTGAACTCCAAGGGCTTGTGATGGTGGTCTGTATATGATTGTTTTCTACTCTATGCCTTCTTTATCTATTCATGAATGACCTACACCTTCTCTGTCGTGGATCGTACCAACTTTGGACCCACAAGGGATGATTCTCCAACCTCCATCCAGAACAAGGGTGACCTACAGGGCCTCCCGTATAGGGCCTCATACAGTTTCATGCCAATGGTAGAGAGTTAAATGTTGTTGTATGAAAACTCTACCAAAGTTAGGTGATATTCCCAACTTCAGTTGAAATCTAGCACGCAGTCCCTCAACATATCCTCTAGCACCTAGATAGTGCACTCGGTTTGTCCATCAGTCTAGGGGTGAAAGTTTGTACTCATCTACAACTGAGACCCAAATTCCTCCTATAGGCCTCTTTATAGTCGTGATGTAAACTATGCATCATGATTAGAGACAATTTTTTAGGGTAATCCATGAATGAGGATGATCTCCCGCAAGTACAAGTGCCCAGACTCTCCACCAAACTCTACTCCCTAATGGCAAGGAAATGTGCCAACTTAGTAAGTTGATCCACTATCACCCAGATAATGTCATGGACCTTCTCTATGAGTGGAAGCCCTATGATGAATTCTATGAATATGTCATCCTACTTCCACTCTAGGATGTTGAGAGGCTGCAAAAAACCTGTCGTAACTTGATGCTCAACCTTCACCTACTAATAGTTAAGGCATCTGGAGACGAACTCAACAATGCCTCACCTCATGTCAGACCACCAAAACTACTACTGTAGATCCCTATACATATTCCCCACACTATGATGCATAGATAAGGGAGATTCATGGAACTCCCACATCACTTCCTCCCTCATAGAAATCGGAATCATTGTTTTCCCCTGGAATAATATCTCATGATTCCCTCCTTCAGAATACCCATCAGGTGCATTGCCTGTGGATATCTAGTCATGTAGAACCTCGTAGTAGATATATCCCACTTGGGACTCTCTCACCCACTCAAGGAGATAATACATCAACACCATCAACTGTAGAAAATTTGTGCCCTCCTGCTCCACCAGGGTCATCTATAGGAAAGCTAACCGCTCTGAAGCTTCCTATACTAGGCAAGACCAGCACTTCTTGCTAAGGGAATCTGCTACAACATTTACCTTTTCTAGTGTATAGACAATCTCAAAGTTGTAATCTTGTAGGAAATACAACCAACATTGCTTCCTTAGGTTTAGATCTCTCTGAGTGAAGATATACCTCAAGCTCTGGTGTTCTGAGTAAACCACAAAGCACTCCTCCAGGAGGTAGTGTCTTTACATCCTTAGGATAAAAACTACCACTATGATCTCCCAGTCATGAGTTGCATAGTTCTGCTCATGGGTTCTCAACTACCTCAACCCATATGTGATGATTTCCCATTGTTTCATCAAGACGCAACCGATCCCATCTCTCGAGGTATCACAGTAAACTACAAACTCAACACCCTCCTCAGGTAGTCTCGAAACTGGAGCAGTCATCATCCTCTACATCAACTCCTCAAAGGCCTTCTAGAACTACTCAGACTAGGTAAATAGTTGTCCCTTCGACGTTAGAGTGTTCAAAGGGGATGTGATCTTGGATAAGTCTTACAAAAATCTCTAGTAGTACCCAGCTAAACTAAAAAATCTCCACACATCTGATGCATTCTTGGGTGTCTCCCAAGAAAGAACCACCTCGATCTCCATGTGATACATGATTAAACCCTCTTCATAGATGATATTCCCCCGAAATTAAACATCATGTATCCATAACTAACACTTCTAGATATTCCCATGAAGATGGTGTTCTCAAGAAAATCAAGGACCATCCTCAGATGCTCTGCATGCTCCTCCTTTTTCTCCTAGAAAACGAGTATGCTGTATATAAATACAACAATGAACTGATCCAATTATGGATAGAATACTTGGTTCATTAAATCCATGAAAACTATGGGGGTGTTTTTCACACCAAAGGGCATCACTAGGAACTCATAATGCCCATATCAACATCAGAAGTACAACTTCAGAATATCAGCCTCGTATACACATAGCTAGTGGTATCTGGATCTCAGATTGATCTTGGATAACCATTTCGAACCTTGAAACTAGTCGAAGAGGTCATAAATACTAGGTAAGGGGTACCTTTTATTTATTATGGACTAGTTTAGGTGAGGATAATCCACACAAATCCTCAAAATCCCATCCACCTTCTTCAAAAATAGAATCAGAGCTACCTAGGTAGATACAATGTTCCTGATAAAACCCTTATTGTGAAGGTCTTCCAACTTCAAATGTAGCTCTCGGAGCTCATTGGATTCCATATGATGGGCCACAGAATATATCAGGGTTGTCCCAAGTTGAAAATCAATTCAAAAATCAAATTATCACCTTGGAGGTACTCTCGAGACATCTTCATTAAAGACATCCATGTAATCCTACACAATTGAAGGAACCTAGGTGTCTGAAAAGTTTGTTACACCAAGGTTCATGATCACTAACATATAGAAAAAAGGATACAGTACCTTGTTCACCGCACTCACCTACCCTACTAAAAGGCCTCATTCACCAAGAAAGGTGAATATCATCCCATCAGTGTGCAAAAATATGACTAACCTATGGCAACAAAAAATCTGGGATCGAACCATGGAAAGAAATTCCATGCCCATAATGACATCATAAGGTTCCATCGTGATGCCAGTAAGTCCCATGGGAACATTTCTCCTCCAAATGAAAGCTCACATGGCCAATAGATAAAATAAACATAAGAGGCACTTCCCGTAGAAACCTTGAGACTAAGTCACTACGATAGCACCTCTACTGGGAGATCCAACTCCCATACTAGAAGTAATGAGATAAAATAATTGTTATCCCCTATATTTACTAATAATGATACAAGATTAGAATAAACACAGAGCATACCATGGATCATCTCGTGTGGTGGAGGATCATGGAAATCTATCACCTGAAGTTGTCTGCGGCCCTGACCGCCAACACTCTGAGCCTGACGTGGGCTGCCTAGGGGGGAACTCATAACATCTTCCCACACCTTTATCCCCTCTTGCTCCTACTCGTCTGCCAACTCCACCTCCCTAAGGACCACACTGATCATGGTGTTGCCTCTGCCATGGTGGTCTGCCTATTGCCTGCCCTGGATGCTCAGCACGTCGAGTCAGGCAGTCCCTCACCATGTGACCTCACCCATCACATGTAAAACACCTCCCCTCTCTATTCCAACTCAGTGCTCTGCATGGCCCAAGAGATTCCTGACCACATAGGTGAGGGTGATTCTAATTAGAACTCATGCATCACTACCCCACAACCTAACATATTCCACCCACTATAGACGTATTTTCTCCGAAGCGGCCACTACCAGTCCCAGCTGAGTGGTGTTCCTCTACTAGGAAAATATCCGTCAAGATTCCCCACTCCAACACCTCAGTATAGGTAGGGATGCACTGGGGAACTAATCTTGCACAGATCTCTTAGTAGATACCCTACTCAAACTTTCGTGCTCGGAAGTAACTATCAAATACCATATATAGGGAGTAACATGTGAGGTCAGTAAACATAGCTGCATATGCAGCCACTATCATGGATTCCTACTGCAACTATAGAAGCTCTTATATCCTAACGTTGTGTAAGCTCGAGGGGAATTACTCCTCTAAAAATATCTATTGATACTCATCCCACGAGACTTTTGTCTCATAATTCATCTTGGTAACTAAAACCCACCAACACCTAGAAAACCCAAGAAAAAGGCTGGATGGTAAGGCTACCATCTAATCTACTGGTGCCCGCACCAACCTAAAAATGAATATCACTGACTCCATCTAGTCCTCTTTCTCCTGAGGATATGGATCACCATGAAACCTCAGTAGTCTCTTCCACGGGAACTCATGAAGTGCACTCAGTTAGAACTCATCCTTGTCATGCGTTGATGGTACTAGCTACTACTCTATAGGTGGAGGTGCTATTGCTGGTCCACCTAGAGGAAGGAGATCATGTGATGGCCCCTAAACTGAGTCTTCATCGCTTGCGACATCATCATTATGGGTCAGAGCGAGTAACCTGGATGGATATCTACGTGGAGGCATCCTGAAATTTTATTAATAAGTATCGTGGTTAGATGAAAATGCATATATATAATAAGAACAACAAAAAAGGGGAGATGACTCAACAAGTATGGTCAAAGACTCGATCCTATATGATGCATAAACCATTAATCCCTACAACACATGTTTTAGCATACCAAATCGAAAAGTGAGTAATCAGGGTCCTGGTGGATGGCTATGTCAGCTATCGCATCATCATTGGAATTCCTAGCCTAAGAGCCGCTCTCGAGTCACATCGAAACGGTTTCCCTATACCCAACCAATACCATTTTATTAAAACTTTTAAACAAACTCCTAAGGGTCGAACCACCTCTGATACCACTTTTTCAGGACCTGACCTATAATAGGGCCTGATCCGCAACTACCCCAATCCCCCCTACATAGACCAGGGGGTGGATACTAGTTTCAAATGCTAAACAAACATGTGGAGTCCATTTACTAAGTACATGTACACACACACGTATCCAACTCGATGCAAATGTGTATAGAGAAAAGAAAATTAAAATATGAAACCTGGTGTAAAGATAAATGAACCATACATGTAGAGAACACTAACACAGTACAAGTACAGTAATGTAAACAGAAGGGGGAAAATACACACCCAAATAATACAGTGTCCCAACCTGACAGAAAACTAAAAGGGAAACTATGAAGGAAGCTTGGCTCTAGGAATCCAACTGTGACCACCGCATGTGGTCTAGGTGTATGTAATCTTGAGATACCTAATGTCTAGATCAAACATGTTCATCATCTATATAAGGAATGATACGTGAGGGAAAATCCCATGTAGGGGTGAGTATAAACATACTCAGTAAGACACCTCGAAAAGGAGTGGGAACAGTAAGAGACACAAAGGAAAGAAAAAACATCAAACAGAACAAGGTATAGTAAATGAGTGTAGTTAAACCCAACAAAGAAGTGAAGTAAGATCATCCAAACACAAGTATCTATAAATGGGGAGGAGATGAACTTCTCATCGAGTCTTCGCTACCTCTAGTAGGAGAGTAGACTCATCCAACCATGATAATCAAGACATAAAAATCACATGGAATAACCCATGTGTTTTTTCCTCTCCTAGAAGGAGAGTAACCAGAACCCAAGGAGGGGATGATGAAATAGAGTGTAAATATATATATGTATTCTCAAACCAACGAAACCAGAATGAGAGAGAGAGTTAGGGGATCTCCTTCTCAAATCTTAGCCCAGGTAAAGATCCGCTAATAGTTCCATAAGTAACCACCATAAATGCCCATCATCCCAAGAATCTTCCCTAAACTTCGAGTCAAAAAGGGGCTCAAGAACCAAACCTTGATATTATCCTCTTTGGATGGGTCTTTCTCGACTGTATGGTTTTAGGTTGCGTCACAAGGGTGTGTCTCAATGGGGAAATCATCCCTCTTAATCATGAGTATATGTTTGTGTCAAATTACATCTCATCACTGATCTCGTGGCCCATAAGTTGCCTCAAGTTGAGGACCCATCCCCATCCTGGCCAGAGGGTGTCACTCTAATTGTCATCGAGGACCCATGCCCAACCCGACTGGAGGGTGCCACTCATATATCTATGAGGACACATGCCCATCCTAGATGGAGGTTTCCACTCATGTATCTCTAAGGACTCATGCCCATCCCAGCCATAGGGTGCCACTCTAGTAGGTTGAGGACCCATGCACAGCCTGGTTGGAGGGTACCACTTGGAAAACTCTGATCACTACTACCATCGAACACTACCTAAGAAAGTGTCATGATCGTAACACCTCTCATTATAGTCTAAAATCTAAAACTGAGGTCACCATCATGCTCTATACAAAAAAACACATAGGATAGGATATTCACTTGCCCAAAACAGAAAACCGGTGAAAAAAGTGATTTTCACTACAAGACACCTAAATGGGTCCAAGTGGGGCCTGCATCTTGTCCCCAAAAGTCAAATTATCAAATTTATCCTTAAAGGGATGTCTCGAAGAGATTAATTTTCTAATATAGATAGCACATAAAATAGATACTTGATTCAAAAAGATATGGGCATTTGAAAATTCTAGAAGGGGGGTCCTGGGGCTGGTGGACCGACTCGCGATTGGTCCACCTACTGCGGTGGTGACCGTCATGGTCAGACCGGTCCATGGTCGAACACCCTATGTTCGAATGACTGATCATGGCCCAGGCTATTGTGATGGTCAAATGGCAGCCAATCTGGGTCGACCTGGGTCGTTAGGTCCGACCCGACGGGTCGAATTCGGCCTGCTTGCCGAAGTAGATCTGGAATGTGTGCCGACGCAGGTCCAGTCTATGATCTGATCACTGGTTGCATCAACGCATCTGAATTCCCATGGGTTTTGTGGCATTATTCACTGCCTGGGTTCACGTCGTGCGACCCCGCCCAGTCGACCACCGGGCCACGTGGCTCGACCATGATGCGACACTACCACCGTCGTGGTGCCACTGGTGGAGAAGACCGCTGGGTTCGTTCCGGTCACCCAATCACGAATCTATTAGTGGATTTGGAAACCTTTCAATAGTGTCTTACCTGCAATTGCATCGTCTTGTCGACCCACTGGTGATCATGCGCACCCAAAAGTTTTCGGTCAAAAACCCAAAGAACAGATGCCAAAACGGCAGTTTAAACACAGATTGATGGTCGTGTTCGTGCGGTCATCGATGATTCAAGGTTAGAATGGAAAAAGTAAGATTTTGTGGACTAAAGTTCAATTAAAACTTGAATTGGATCTCAAAAAGTGACAAATATTACCTCATAATGGGCGTTCGTCTTTGGCGATACATTTACAGTGCTACTACCTCGATCCACCGAAGATTTTGCAGAGTTTACTCCTCAATCCAACAAAGAATGATGAATAACTCCTTTGAGAGGATAGTGAGAGATAGATTACAGAGAGATAAAGGGATTAGGGATAACCTAATCCCATCTTCTTAAATTCTATTTGTAGGGTCTCCAAAACAGCACGAAATCTGACACTGTCGTGCCCCCTCATTTTATGTTGTGTCTAGGAAAAACATCTCATTCTGAACTCAATAGTGGTATCGGATTTCCAATCTGATCCTCCACTTGAAAGTTATTTAGCTCGACCCTAGGGGTAAAATAATTATTTTTAATTACCATTTTACCCCTAGATAGCATTTTCCACAGGAGTCTCACACAGACAAAAGTTATACCTCACCTAGGGTAAACACCGCATTTCAGACTCAACTGTGGACCCAGATTTTCAATCCTAGATAATATTTAAGAGTTATTCAACTTTCGTTGTGTGCACAGTATAAAATATACTTAAATTTTATATAATTTATTCCAGGCACACCAGGCCTCAGAATTGCACGTTGTCTGAATACCTAACTCTGGAAATATATATAGAAATATTTCAAAGTGTTTCAAGGTGAAAATCGGGTATCTACAACATGATCATGTTTCCACAATACACGAACTATCAGTGTGGTCTTTTCCCATAACATTTTCTCACTATGATCCAACACATGTATCAGATTCTCCTCAAAGTATGCATCTATATCAATCTCAACATCATCCATATTTGTCACATGAGAAGAGTCAGGGTGATACCAATGAAGTTGTGACACATGGAAAATTCCATTCAAAGCACTGTATTTATGTGGAAGTGCCAATCGGTATGCCATCGGCCCAATTTTCTCCACAACCCCAAATGGTATAATGAACCTAGGTTCCAAATTTCCCTATCTCTGTATCCTGAGGTGACCCATATAGGAAACACTTGAAATAATACATGATCACCATCTATAAACTCTATAGGTCATCAATATCCATCAGTATATGACTTCTATCTACTCTGATTAGTAACCATATGTTTCCAAATTACCTGAACCTATTCTGATGTTTCTTGCATGAGACTTGGCCCCAAAAATTCCAACTCACCTGCCTCCATCCATCATATAGAATATATACATGTCCTACCATAAAGTTCCTTGTATAGTGTCATTTATATCATTGCCTGATAACTATTGTTATAAGAAAAATCCACCAAATATTGGTGTTTATCCCAAGATCCTCCAAATTCTAGGAAAAATTCTTGAAATATATCATCAAGAACCTATATAGTATGCTCTATCTTCCCATATATATGTGGGTAGAGGGTTGTAATCAATAAAACCTGAATTCCAAGTGCCTTCTGTAATCCCTACCAGAAGCATGAAGTAAAGAATGAGTCGCGGTCTGAAACTATAGTTTTTGGTACCCCATGTAGATAGACTATCTCCCAAACATACAAATCTCACAGCTTCTCTGCTGAGAAAGTCTCATTTATAAGTAATAATTGTGATAATTTCAACAGTCTATCCACAACAACCCAAATACAATCATTCTTAAGAGGCATCCTTGGGATACCCACCATAAAGTCCATGGTCAGGTCATCCCACTTCCATTCCGAAATGGGAAACTATTGTAGTAAACCTCTAGGTTGTTGATGATCATACTTCACCTACTGATAGGTGTAGTATCATATCATAAACCCTGTTATTTCCTTTTTCATTCCCAACCACCAAAATTGTCATTGTAGGTCACAGTATATTTTGGTCATGCCTGGATATACCTCCCACTTCAAGGAATGAAATTCCCATATCAACTCCTCTCGGATTCTCATAGTAACAAAAACTCAATTATAGACATATATGGTCTCATCCTCATCTATGATCCAATATGAAGGAGAATCCCCACCTTAAATGCTTTCCCTCAAGTTCAAGAACTCTAGATCCTCATACTGCATGTCTCTAATCCATCTCAAAAATGTAGACTCTACTGAAACTGATATGATATTCATTTTCTCCTAACTCTCTTGAACCACCACATTTATCTTCACTAAAAGATTTGTAATTTAATACTCAATAGTAGAATCCTAAATTGCCTAATTCGGAGATTTCCCACTCAGATCGTCAGCCACACTATTTCCTTTCTTGGACGTATATGTTAGTTCAAAATCAAAAGACCGCATATAATCAACCCATCTTTACTTCCAAAAATTCAAGTCTATCTATAAAAATATATACTTTAACCTCTTATGATATGTATAAATGGTAAAATTTTCATCCAATAGATAATTCCACCAACACCTAAAAGCATACACCATTGCAGTTAACTCGAGGTTGTGTATAGGGTAGTTTCATTCATGTTTACTCAACTGTCGATACCCATACGCCATAAGTAGATCTCCCTATATCAAACTAACTCTGATTATGATACTAAAATCATCACAATACATTGTATACTCCTCACCTATCTCAGGTAGGATCAAGATCGGTGTTGATTCCAAATGCTTCTTTAACTCTTGGAAGGCCTTCTTGCATGCTTCTGACCATTCAAGATGATGTGACCCAATAAGTGTTCATGATCAATAAAAAAATAGCACTTATATATATTGGTGTATATATGATAATCTCTTAGTATACTCAGGATGATTCCAAGGTGTTGGGAATGATCGTAATTAGTCTTAGAGTACACCAAGATGTCATCCAAAAACACTACCATAAACGGATCCAGGTACGAATGGAATATTATGTTCATTAAGTCCATAAACATTGTTGGTGTGTTCATAAACCCAAATGGAATTATGAAGAACTCATAAAGGTCATACCTTCTTATAAAATCATTCCTTGGTATATCAGAAGTTTGAACTCTCAACTAATGATACCCTAATCTCAATTCAATCTTGGAAAAGACTCAACCTCCCCTCAACTGGTCAAAAAGATCATTGATATGTGGAAGTGGATATCGATTCATCATAGTTCTTCAGTTCAAATTTCATTAATCAACACATAAGTGCAAACTCCCATCATCCTTCTTTGAAAACAACACTAGAAAACACCAAGATGATGTACTCGGGTGGATAAATCCCTTATCCTCAAACTCCTCCAACTGATTTTTTAGCTCTTGAAGCTCTGTTGGATCCATTCTGTATAGTGGAATTGAAACTAGATTATCCCCTGGCATGATCTTAATAGTTAATTTTACATCTCTATCAGGTGGAAACCCTAATAAGTCTTTATAAAACACATCCTAAAACCTTTCCACAATGGGTGGAAATACATCATGCTTCACAACTCCATCATCTAGTAATAGACTTGTAACTTGGGATTTGAGCTCTATCAATTGCTGAGTAATTAGCCCTACGTGACCTGCCTAGATATCCCATTCACCACAATGGATGTAAAGGTCACGCTTAGGAGACGTAAAGGTCACTCTCCTTCGGTAACAATCAATGTGGGCTCGGTATGATACTAACCATTCAATACCCAAAATTAGGTCCAAATATGACATATCATGAATATAGAGATTCCTGAGAAAACAGTACTCCCTGATCTCGAGAGAATACCCCCTGCACAAACAGTTGTCTCTAGTTTATACTCCTAATGGTGTATCAATCGTCATAACCCCTCTCTAAAACTCCACTATCAGGATCAAACCATTAACAAGTTTTGAAAATATAAATGAATGTGAGAAACCAGTATCAAATAATGCACTAGATAATTTAGAATCTATAAGAATAGTACCTCTCGCTATCAATGGTCCATCCTATCTATCCACAAGTGTAGGCTGAATGGCTATCCTACCCCTCTTCCCTATGATGTAGTCTGACTCCCCTGAGTTATTCCACTCTATTGATATGGGTGATCTTTCCTAGAAGCACCATGTCCACTACCTCTACTACCTCATCTGGTAGAACTCTAACTACCAAACTGATATGGTGCAAAGACCCCCTTCCCACACTCTAGTTCTTTCTAGATCTTCCATCACTAACCATATTCCATGGGTTCCTAGAGAACCTTTGTAGATTCCCCATATTTCCAAAACCTTTTCACTCTACTGGTGGTTGGGGAAAATGTTTCAAGAAGTGTCTTGACCTACCACACTAATGGTAAACCACATGGGTAAGGTATTGTGTAACCAACCCTTCTCATAAACTACTCTAATTTCCAATACTCTAGGAGAAATTATCATAATGACATTTCCTACTTTTAGAAGTTGTGCCTTCTGACTGTGAAGAAGAAACCACTTGTCTTCCATTGGAAGACTCCTTCAAGTTCCCCTCAGATATGAGATCCTAATTCACCACCTCTAAAAACTTATTCAGTTTGAAGATATTTACCTGGGACTTAATTTCACACTTAATTCTGCCCTAAAACCACTTTTTCACAGTAGCCTCATCACCTACCATTGTTGGAACAAAGGGCTGAAAATCTATAAAGCATCCAGCATAGTCCATTATAGATATACTCTCCTGGGTCAACCTCATGAACTCAACTGATCTCTCCTATCTTAGTGTTTCTAAATAAAATTTCTCTAGGTACTTCTCTTGAATATACTTCCATTCCATAGCTTCCAGCTATCCATATTGAAGCTAGATGTCCCAACATCACTTCATATGACCACGTAACATATAGGTACGCAATTTGACTCTCTTCTTAGCAGTAGTCTCCAAGTGGTCAAGTATAGTCTTGATAGACTCAATATAGAACTCAACTCCCTAAATTCCACCCTCTCCAGTAAAAGTTAGAGGGTTCTATAATTGAAACTCTCTTATCAGATTAGACATTTTTTCATAACCCATCCTAGTTATCTTTCTTTTAATTTCATGAAGCAAGCAAAGTTCTCTCAGAATTGTTCCCCTACTTCCTCAACCAGAACTATCAGTGCCTCATGTTCCACTACTAATGAGGAATCTCCATCCATATCCTCTTATAATCATCTCAATAAGAGTTCTCATGGAGAAATATCTATATGATTTCAAACACATGTCTTAATACTCATAACACAACTTTACAACATTTACATAAGAGTAAAATCACAACAAGTCTTTTCCCAAAACCTTGCCACATGTTCAAAACTGAGGTGTTATCACTACTCTTAACCATCCAACACCTAGGTCTTAGTTAACAAGGGTAAACACATTCTCATTATTTATATTCTATTAAAAACCCATTTATTCACTTTTTTTATCATTTTACCATTTTTAATTTTATATTAGGAACCATTTTCAATCCAATTTCACAAGTAGGGAAAAAAAATTAAGCTCAATAACTTACCCAAAACTTGTTTTCCAATGTGTGCCTAAAATGATGCATGTCACAAAATAATCCTGAGTACCAAGAATGATGCATGCATACTCAACTCTCATGCCTTAATAATCCATGAGTTACAACTCATAAAATATCAATAAATATTTGAAACAATAATCACATAACAAAACAACTATGTCACCCAAGGCTAAATAATATCCAACTGTAATAGCACGTATCAATAAAAGCAACCTCACCCTAGGTTATTGGGTTTTCTCCTATACATGGGTTTGGAACTCCCATGAATGAGCTCACTTCCAAGGCCCAACTCTCCCTAATATCCTGTATACCATTACCAAATATTTAGACAAAAAAGAAGAATAAAACAAGGCATTGATACCACTTTGTAACATCTCAGCCCAGGTGTCATGCCCTGACGCCCTGATCCAGACTGCCACATGACCTCAATCGCACCTCCCCATATACCAGAGGCTACCGACTAGCAGTGAGGGTTTGATATATTAATCATGGGGAGACTATACTTTCTTTTATCAGAGTAATGCACCAATGGAAAATAAGAAACAATAACTGAATAACATATAATCATAACCTGAAAGAAAAAGTATCACAAGATGGCCAAAACTGGAAATACAATATAAAAACTAAAGAAAAAAATATTCCATGCTAATGTAAATGTCAAGTGTCTAAAATGAAACTCAAAATAAAGATAGTGAAGACTCCCCCAAGTGAGTCCTGAATTGTTTCTGGTTCCCTCATCCATTATCCATCCCATAAAATCCATCTAACACAAGACCTTTTCCCTTTTCCTATCCATAAAACACAATGTTTATTCAGGTACCGATCAGGAATCCTAAGTAGGGTGTGAGTAAAACTTATTAGTCCACCACTAATATCATCTAAAGAAATATCTATTAAAATAGTGTATGCAGTTGTATAAATAATAAAATATAAGAAATAATTTAAACAGTTTATATTTATTCAATTAATCTTTATTTAATTACATAAACCCTCGGGTTCCCGATGACACCTGAACCCCAATACCTGCTTTAGGTCATGTTGGAGTATGAACTATCCCCAAGATATATAATATATCTGAATTCCATTTTTACCATTCATTATCACAATTCATATCGGATAAAATACAGAAAACATGTGAATTGGTCTAGCATGAGTAATGTGCACATAGGGTTCCAACCTCAAGGGTCTAATGCGAGTGAGACTAAATGAAGTATAATATCTTTTTAGGAAAAGGGGAAATATCTCGTTGTCTTTTACTTGGACCAAATCCAAGATCTCTCACGGTCCCTTGGAAATTAAAATAAAATCTCTCATGATCTTCCTCCCCAAAGGCTTTCATGGTCCTTCAGAAATCAAAATTGAAGCTCTCACAGTCTTCTTTAGGAAATCCCTCGATCACACCCTAGTTAACCCATGTGATACTCTATGCCAACATAATCACAAATAATTGACATACAACCAATATTCATTTCACTAATCATTCCATTAATTAATCCAACAATTGATTAATCAAATTTATTTCTATTAATTAATCCAAATATTAATTAATCACATCAATTTCATTAATTAATTCAAAAATTATTTAATCACCCAAATTCCATTAATTAACCCAATTATTAATTAATCACATCAATACCTTTAATTAATTCAACAATTAATTATTATAATTCAACAATCTCAATATCCCATAATTAATTCAATAATTAGTTATTCCAATTCACAATTCAACAATCAATAATTAATTCAATAATTAATTATTCCATTTGAAAAATTAACATAAAATCATTAGTTAAACAATTAATTATTCCAATTTATGATTCAAAATTCTAAAAATTAACCCAATAATTAATTAACCCCAATTTCATAATTCAATTATCCAATAAAATCCACAATTCATCAATTAATTAATTAACCACATTAATCAATTCAATTGTGAATTCCAATTTATAAAAAAACCCTAAAAATTCTCCAGTCACATACAGGTAATTAACATAAATTATATGGGATTTTAATAATATACCACCTACCTCAATATTTTGATGAATAATCTCTCAACGTAAATCCCCAAAATTCAAGAGAGTAACGTCATAGAATGAGATCCGGATCTATAACCTAAATCAAGATTGAAAAATTTAGGATATCTTAAATCTATATATAGATCTAAAATAGAAGTTATATATATATATAAATAGTTATATATCTAACAAAAATATATAATAACTTTCCTCAAAAAAATAGAGAATAAAGGAAGGGGAATGGGAAATAAACTTGGATGAGATCCTCTTATTGGGAGGGGTGCAGAACTTTGATCCAAGCTTTAAAACACCAATAATGGAGGTTAAGAGGGCTTTAAATCTATTTGGGAGTCTCTAAAATTGTAAAAGATACATTAGGGTCAAACGGGGGTCGATTTTGGGATTAAAATGGGGGTTTAGGATTTTTTTTAAAATAATTTTCAGGTTAATTAAATTCTCGTGCACAGTTTGTTGAGTAGGGACACACAGTTTCCCCTAACCATGAACCCCTTTTAAAGGGGTTAAAGTTTACTATTAAGAGGTTGCATGGTTTGAAAAACGTTGTGCCAACCATGCAATTCTCCTTTATCCATGGTTTCATGGTTTTATGGGATGGGGCACACGATTAGGAAAAATTGTGCGTTAATCGTGTACTGCCCTATTTCTTCCATTTTTCTCATATTTTCACCCAAAAACCCCCAAGGTAAAACCCAAATGAACATTACTCAATAAAAATAAAAACAGTTCCTAACAATGATCTCGGGAAAACTCCTAAAAATTTTGGGATCTTACACCTTAACATTTTACAAGGTTTTAAGGGAATATTTCAAATGTTTTATGAAAGGTTCATTCTCAACTTTCTTTAAAAAAATAGAGGAATGTTTATTTTTAATGTATATGGAATTATTGTATTTTCACATATCCATAATCATTTTATACTATTTAGATTCTTCTACAATCATCACATGGTTTTAAAAAGAAAATTATTTAATGAAAATTTAAATGTTTTTCTTTCATTTTCTATTATTCCCTAAAAGACTTGATTTTGTTTCAAAGCCTATATTTCCATAGAATTGATGGTAATATTTTATCTCTTATTGATTTTTTAGTCAATAAATTTCTATTCAAACATTCACTTCATTAGGATCATATTTCATCAGGCATTACATTTCTCTTCCATATCCATATTCTTTGTATCATGGATATTCTTATTGCTTAAGCCATATAATATTTCTATTTTTTTACAATGAAATTTATTTTATTGATTGGGGAGATATTGATATTTCATATTATTTAATAAATACAAATATTTTTTGATGATGTGTATTATTTATGAATTAAGTTAGTTATTCAATATATAAGTAATGCATTAGAAATGAAGTTATGAGTGGGGTCCATTTATAAATAATCCCTTGATGCATCAATAGGTCTCATGAGAAAAACCAGTTGTATAGCCTTATTAAATGGTTTTTTTAGTGTATACCTACCCATATTTGAAAATATTTTAGCACAAGTCCTTGATCAAGATGTCTGAAATTATGCATTTCCTTCATTGGAAATTATGTAATTATTATCTACGAGATTATTGTAGGTTCCGGGTGCAGTGGAAGCGCGTTAGTGGGTTTTCCCGGATTTAATTTTAGCGTTAAACAACATTAAATCCAAGATCCATCACAATATAAAACTCCGGATATTCAGAATGGAACTAAGAACAAAAAAGAAAAGAAGAGTTCTGGAACCATTGAGATAGGATCATCATATGTTGGTTATAATTAATTTAATTAATTCACAAGAATTACCTCGGTGGAATTCTTTCTTCGTCGATGTCTCCGGTCACGATCCTATGATTCGTTGTTGCATCGTAGAATCCAAGTATAGGATTCCTCTAGTAGTGATCCACACATGCTCCATGTATCTCTAGATGTCGCCAAAGGGATCTCTGGGTGCTAGCGTGGAAGAACCTTCACTTGCGATGTCCTCCTTCGACCGCCTTGATCCGGTGGAGGATCTCACTCTTGTAACTTGAGGGCGTTCTCTCTTTGCTTGAGAGTATTTTCAAATCCGTTGTGCACAACAATGGATCTAGAAAAGTGTTGGGGTTGTGAGGATATTTATAATCGATTTTGAGTTTAATAGAGTTATGAAAATAAATAAACGTGTTACGCGTTTTATTTATTTCATTAACTCTTATTGAAACCCCATGTCCAATTATTAATTCCTTGACATGCGCTCACACTGATTATAATCAATATCATTTAATAAAACAATATTATATCCTCAAAATCCCGACTGGAAAACAACACGGCGTGTAATAATTAATACACGTCGTGTACTTGTTTTCCATAAAACTACACGGCGTGCATATTTAATATACATGGCGTGTACTTTTATTTTCCTTTTTTTCTCCACCACATTTATTAGACCTTGAGTAATGGCTATTTATTTCTTAAATAAATGTAACTGCATTACTCGCTAATAATTATATTATTTCACCCATAATATATTCTCTCAAATAACTAGTGTCGAAATAAATGTGATCAGGCATCCTTAAATAATTATTAAACCACAGTTGGGAATAATATTTATTTAACTTTTTAAATTAATATTTAACTGAGATACATTGACACACTTAGTGTGTGACCCTCTAGGCCTCTTTCTTAGTGGCATTAGGCAGAGCCTGCCTAAAGTCCAAGGTTAGCATCTAGCAACATGCCAAGGCACCCATAGAGAAAGAAGTTAACGCCACAATGACGTGTCACCTCCTATGAACGCTTACCGTGCAATATAATCCCTTTGTCTCGATATCTCTAATCAAGAGGGTTGCATGCTAGTCCCATCAACACATGTGCTCGATTATTCTTTCTTTGACTCCCTGGAATTGAACTCACCCATACCTTACCATGGCCATAGATTTATTTAGACTATATCAATTCCATCAAAGGGCCTGAGATATCTACTTCCATTATGGAACCGAAGGGACAAATCCTTTCTCGCATTATCTATTAATGCAGTATTACTCGCGACGCACCCAACGTATCCTACCTCGCTGAGAACAGTGTGTCATCACAGTTTTCGTCAATACATCTATGTGCGCAAGTTGTAATACCCATTAATAATAATCTTAAAGTCTAAGGACCAATACACACGTCCGCAGATAGGAACATCCAATGACACTATGAAATGTGGATTTCTTACTGGTGGGTCTCGTTCTCATAATATCCTCCTGGATATTACTAAGGGAACACACCATGAGAAGGTGCCTCAAATTTTTACGAGTTCTTACCCCTGATGACCTATATTATTTGTGTCCCTCAAATAACATCATCTGGCCATAGAACATATATTCAAGAATAGTGTTATGGAACTTCCGGGTTCTCATCATAGCAGGGATCCGCTATGACCCTTTAATGCAACAGCTGTACTTAGGACATTATCACATGAATTGTCACGTAAAATAACAAACAAGATGTTATGAGGCTTTTATTAATGAATAAATTACAAATTAGTTGGTTCTAGACCACCAACTCCAACAGACTCCCACTTGGACTAGAGCCAACTGCTAACAACCTTTAACCCACTAGCTCTCACATGATATTCATGATTCTGCCGAGATAGGCCTTTAGTCATGGGGTCTGCCACGTTCTCTTCCGTGGATACTTTTCTCATAGCAAATTCACCCCTCTGATAGAAATCCCTCAAGAGGTGATACTTCCGGAGTATGTTTTTTGTCCATTGATGTGACCTTGGTTCTTTTGCAATATCCACCGCTGCAGTATTATCACAATACAATGTAATGGGATCTTTACTGCTAGGCACCACATCAAGCTCCTGGACAAAGTTCTGAATCCAGACGGCTTCTTTGGCTGCATCAGAAGCTGCTATATATTCAGACTCCGCTGTATAATCGGCGACAACTGGCTGCTTTGAACTCTTCCAGGTCACAGCTCCTCCATTAAGACAGAAAACATATCCAGATTGCGACTTCAAATCATTCTGATCTTTCTGAAAACCAGCATCAGCATACCCTCTGATGAAAAGATCCTCGTCTTCTCCATACACTAGGAACATATCCTTAGTTCATCTCAGCTACTTAAGGATAGTCTTAACAGCAGTCCAATACTGTTCTCCTGGATCTGCTTGATATCTGTCTACCATGCTCAGTGCATAGGCAAAATCAAGCCTGGTATATAACATGGCATACATGATGGATCCTATAGTCGAAGTGTATGGGATCTTACTCATTATATATTTCTCTTGTTGTGTTTGAGGACACATTTTCTTAGAAATATGTAATCCATGTGACACTGGAACCAATCCTCTATTGGATTGTTCCGTACTAAATCTATTTAGTATCTAGTCATTGTATGTACCCTGACTTAGTCCAATAAACCTCTTGGATCTATCACGAATGATCTTGATCCTTATAATGTAGGCTGCTTCACCTAAATCTTTCATGGAGAAGCACTTGTTCAACCAATCCTTAACTGACTGTAAGGCTGGTACATCGTTTTGAATAAGCAATATGTCATCAACATATACTACTAGGATAACAACTGCATTCCCATTAAACCTATTATAAACACATGGCTCAAATTTGTTATTAATGAAACCAAATTCCTTTATGGCTTCATCAAATTGAATGTTCCATGACTCGGATGCTTGCTTCAATCCATAAATGGATTTTTGTAACTTGCAAACCCGTTTTTCTTCACCTGGTGTCACAAACCCTTCTGGTTGTGTCATATAGACATCTTCCTAAAGGTTCCCGTTAAGGAATGTTGTTTTGACATCCATCTACCAAATCTCGTAGTCATGGTAAGATGTTATGGCAAGTATGATTATTATGGATTTAAACATGGAAACTAGTGAGAAGGTTTCATCATAGTCAATTCCTTGATGCTGTCTGAATCCTTTAGCCACTAGCCTTGCTTTATAGGTGCTAACTTGACCTTCCATGTCCATATTTCTCTTGAATACCCATTTGCATCCAACTAGCTTTACATCAACTGGCTCATCGACCAGAACCCAAACTTGGTTCTGATACATGGAATCCATCTCATAATTCATAGCTTCTATCCATCTTGCAGCTTCTGAGCTTTCTACTGCTTCCTTGTAGGATAGAGGTTCATCATTGTCCACCAATAATGTTTCACCATCCTCGGTGACTAGGAAACCAAATCTCTCTGATTCCCTTACCTCTCTTGAGCTCCTACGCAGCACTTGTGTTTCTGGAACCTCCTCCACGGGGACCTGTGGAACTTTTTCTTGTACCAACTCTTGTATATCTTGAGCATCAACTTTGTCAAATTCAATCTTGCTCCCACTATCCTTCTTGAGGATGTGCTCCCTCTCAAGAAAGACGGCTTGTCTGGAGACAATCATTT
Source organism: Viscum album (assembly GCA_963277665.1). NCBI lineage: Eukaryota > Viridiplantae > Streptophyta > Magnoliopsida > Santalales > Viscaceae > Viscum > Viscum album. The sequence continues at coordinate 1,116,043,309 of OY728147.1, forward strand.
TCTTGTCTTGAGGGTTATATAGGTAATATCCTTTCATTTCCTTGGGATATCCTATAAAGATAAACTTCATGCCCCGGGGTTCTAGTTTGTTGCATGATAAGGCCTTAACAACTGCCTCGCATCCCCATACACATGTATGCGACAAAATGGGTTTCTTTCCACTCCATAACTCAGAGGGAATTCCATTTACTGTCTTAGTTGGTACTCGGTTTAATGTGTATGTTGCAGTTTGTAATGCATATCCCCAAAAGGATAATGAAAGATCTGCATGACTCATCATCGACCTCACCATGTCTAAAAAGGTGTGGTTCCTCCTTTCACTAACTGCATTCCACTGTGGTGTATAAGTAGGAGTGAGTTGAGATAGAATCCCAGACTCTTGTAGAAGATCGATGAACTCTTGGTTCATATATTCTCCACCTCGATCCGATCGAATCTTCTTTATCTTCTTACTAAGCTGGGTCTCTACTTCATTCTTGAATTCCTTAAATTTCTCTAAGGCTTCTAACTTATACCTCATTAAGTAGACAAATCCATATCTACTCAAATCATTAGTAAAAGTAATGAAGTAAGAATATCCACCTCTAGATTCTACTAGAAATGGTCCACATACATCCGTGTGTACCAATCCTAGAAGATCTGTGGCCCTTTCACCCTATCCACCAAAAGGTGGCTTGGTCATTTTACCTTGTAAACAAGTGTGACATCTATCAAGTGGTTTTAGCTCAATAGAGTCTAAATAGCCATCTTGGCAGAGCTTTGTCAAGCGCTTCTGGTTTACATGACCGAGACGGTGATGCCACAACTGGGTGATGTATGAGTCATGTGAGTTTGATTCGTTATCGATTGCCAACACTTGGTTTTCGTAATTTAATACATACAAACCATTATTTAAATGTTTCATACTATAACATACGTTGTTCTTATAAAAGAGACAACCCTTATTTCCAAACTTGAAAATAAATCCATCCATATCCAAACAAAATACAGAAATTATGTTTTTGGTAACACTAGGCACATAATAACAGTTATGTAAAACCAAGATCATCCCAGTTGGCAATGAGAGGTGGTAGTCGCCAGTAGCCAATGTAGCCAGCCTTGCGCCATTGGCAGCTCAAAGATCCACCTCTCCTCTGGAAATATTTCTAAATCTACTTGGTTCTTGTATTTGAATACAGATGTGATCCCCACAAGCTATATCTAATACCCAATGCGTAGAAATAGAAAGATTACACTCGATAACGAATGCACCATTAGTGTCCCGACACTTCTGGGTGCAGTTCCTCTTCCAGTGGCCTTTCTTTCCACATGAAAAACACATTGCCTCCCATTCCTTGCTCTGCCTCTGGATTTTCCCCTTCTTGTAGGGACGGTGCTCGAGGGCTTCAGACCATTTATAATTCTTTGGCCCTTTTTCCTTGTCCTTCCTTTTCTTATTCACCATAAGGACTGTAGGTTTACCATGCCCTATGTCCTTATTTACCTGGTGAGTTAAGGGAAAAATTTCCGATCTAGGTGCAACTAGAACAGGATCTTCCAGCACATACAATTTCCTCTCGTGGCGATGGATGACGCATAAACGCCTCTTCCACTCTTGGAAATTGGTGCCGGTGAGAAGGTTTCCCTTATCGAGTATGGTTCGTAATGATATTTTTGAAGTCATTTTCTTTCTGTTTCTACAAATTAAGATGAGAAAAGTTTTTAGTACTTTATTTACAAAATTGAGACAAATAAATAAATTAATACTTATTAGTCTCTCACTATTTTATCGAAATCCAATAGCCCTCACCATTGACTTTGGAATATTCTGTTTCCTAAATATTCTAGTGGCAAGGATCCATATTTCCCTTCGCATTACCCCAACTAGGGTTGGTAAAGCAACTTGAAGGGTTTTGGTTAGGCATTCCAAATTCCAACTACATTAACTCGCAGCTCCTTGATCCGTTGAGTGGACTCCCCAATCCTGAAATCCTTTTATTTTGGATTTCCTCAACCTTTTCCTCTTGGTCACACCACGTCCTACTGTGGCAGTCAACCCTTGATGCGAACCAAGTCAAGTCAACCCAAAACCTTGAATTATAATTCCCCGATAATTGAAATCACCCCAACTAGGGTTGGTCAAGCACTTTGAACTATGGTTCGATTCTAACCAAGATTGTGGAAGGCTATACCGACTTAATATTTCTTTTTAGGTATTTTATCCTTATATGTAAATTGCCATTTTATTATCTTTGATTACATGCTTGTTAATATTAAGTGGGATATACTTAAGTGATTAACCATGTCTAAGATAATATTTACGTATAAGCTAGTTTTATTTTAGTTCCATCTTGCATGCTTGTTTAATTCATTAATTGTGTGATCGTGACAACACACCCACAATAAATAAACCATGAAATTGATAGAAATAAAATAAATGGTATGATCATGAGCTTTGTTCTATTGGTTAGTTTATCTAGCGTTTGATAAACTAACCCAAGACCTAGGGGAGAAAACACCTTGAACCTTTCGAGTTCGTGTTTACAGCTTTCCACCTGTCCACCTTTGTATCTCCTTGGATTGGTTTCACCTTGGATCCTGACTTGAGATGCCTCCACTAGCTTGGGAGCTCCATCCATTACATATGAATTTATCTCACACGCAGGTGAGGGGTAAAAGGGGGGTTTTACATAAAATAATCCTTGGGCGCACAGGCCCTACATATTAATGAGGAGATGGCTCACAGGCCAACAAATTTAATTTAAATAAATGAAAAGAAACTATTCACATACAAAGGTCTCGGTCTAGTTCATGATCATCCATACATGCAACGATATTTACGCATAAATAAAACTAACATTCAATTCTTTAATCATTCTTGTTTAAGATAAGTCACGCTCGAATTAATTAATTATCTTTAATTAATCAATCCTTTTATCTTAAACCCTTTTCTGAACTTCCTTGAGATTATCATCCATCATAATTTTAAACAAATAAATTCATTTAAAATTATACTTGTACGTAACTTGTACTTTGGAGGCAACCTGGTGAATTCCTGTTCATTACGCAGATGTTAAATTAAACACATATATATAAAACACCTATCACGTGTTGTCCCTCAGCTTTACGCCTGCACCATGCTATATGTCTCAAGGGTTTGTATAATATAATAATAAATTTTAATAAATCTGTGTAATTTGGGTGAGTACATGGCGTGTAGTTCTGACTACATGGCGTGTACTTTTCTTCATCATCCATCCGATGTACACGCCCGGGGACATGGCATGTTTATGTACTTCGGAAATTTTCACAGTACATGGCGTGTTCTGTGGGACACACGTCGTGTAGTTTCCGTGTTACATGGTTTCCATTTGGGCAAGCCGTGTACAGGGTACATGGACCAACCCTAACCCGAAGGGACTACACGCCGTGTTCATTGGACCACACGTCGTGTAATCTGGAAACAGTGTGCCACCTGTTTCTGTTCAACACACGGTGTATTAAATTCTTAGAAAGAATCCAATACACGGCCTGATTTGGCGGATCGGTCAATGCATTGAACCTAGACTACACGGCGTGTACTTCCGAATACACGCTGTGTATTCTGGTGTTGTACGGCCAGAAACGTTTGGCTCCTCCGGATGAGTTCCTCTATTTTATTTTAATCAAAATTAAAAGAAAAATTTGTTTCTGTGAGGTGAACGAGAAACGAGGAAGGAGGAACAGATCTTGAGATTCATATTTCCAGAACGATTAAACATGAATTGAAATAACTAAATTATTAAATGCGTAAATCACCAACAAAAAACTAAATAATTATAATCAACAATATGACCGCTCTGATACCACTTGTAGGTTCCGGGCGCAGCGGAAGTGCGTTGGTGGGTTTTCCCAACTTTAATTTTAGCATTAAACAACATTCAATCCGAGATCCGTCACGATATAAAATGCTGGATCTTCGGAATGTAATAACGAATGAAAAAGAAAAGAAGAGTCCCAAAACCATTGAGATAGGATCATCATATGTTGGTTATAATTAATTTAATTAATTCACAAGAATTACCTCGGTGGAATTCTTTCTTCGTCGATGTCTCTGGTCACGATCCTATGATTCGTTGTTGCATCGTAGAATCCAAGAATAGGATTCCTCTAGTGGTGATCCATACGTGCTCCACGTATCTATGGACGTCGCTGAAGGGATCTCCGGGTGCTAGTGCGGAAGAACCTTCACTTGCGATGTCCGCCTTCGACCGCCTTGATCTGGTGGAGGATCTCGCTCTCGTAACTTGAGGGCGTTCTGTCTTGACTTTAGAGTATTTCTAAATCTGTTGTGCACAACAGTGGCTCTAGAAAAGTGTTGGGGTTGTGAGGATATTTATAATCGGGTTTGAGGTTAATAGAGTTATGACAATAAATAAACACGTTACGCGTTTTATTTATTTATTTAACTCTTATTGAAACCCTATGTCGAATTATTAATTCCTTGACATGATCCCACGCTGATTATAATTAATATCATTTAATAAAACAATATTATATCCTCAAAATCCCGACTGGAAAACTACACGGCGTGTAATAATTAATACACGGCGTGTACTTATTTTCCATAAAACTACACGGTGTGTATATTTAATATACACGGCGTGTACTTTTATTTTCCTTTTTTTCTCCACTACATTTATTAGACCTTGAGTAATGGCTATTTATTTCTTAAATAAATGTAACTGCATTACTCGCTAATAAATATATTATTTCGCCCACAATATATTCTCTCGAATAATTAGTGTCGAAATAAATGCGATCAGGCATCCTTAAATAATTATTAAACCACAGTCAGGAATAATATTTATTTAACTTGTTAAATTAATATTTAACTGAGATACATGGACACACTTAGTGTGTGACCTTCTAGGCCTCTTTCTCAGTGGCATTAGGCGGAGCCTACCTAAAGTCCAAGGTTAGCGTCTAGCAACACGCCAAGGAACTTATATAGAAATAATTTAACACCACAATGACATGTCACCTCCTACGAACGCTTACCGTGTAATATAATCCCTTTGTCTCGATGTCTCTAATCAAGCGGGTTGCATGCTAGTACCATCAACCCATGTGCTCGATTATTCTTTCTTTGACTTCCTGGAATTGAAATCGCCCATACCTTACCATGTTCATGGATTTATTTAGGCTATATCAATTCTATAAAAGGGCCTAAGATATCTACTTCCATTATGGAACTGAAGGGACAAATCCTTTCTCGCATTATCTATTAATGAAGTATTACTCGTGACATACCCAACGTATCCTACCTCGCTGCAAACAGTGTGTCGTCACAGTTTTCTTCAATACATCTAAGTGTGTGAGTTGTAATACCCATTAATAATAATCTTAAAGTCTAAGGACCAATACACACATCCGCAGATAGGAACATCCAGTGACACTATGAAATGTAGATTTCCTACTGGCGGGTCTCATTCTCATAATATCCTCCTGGATATTACCAAGGGCGCACACCATGAGAAAGTGCCTCAAAGTTTTATGAGTCCTCACCCTTAATGACATGTATTATTTGTGTCCCTCAAATAACATCATCTGGCCATAGAACATATATTCAAGAACATCGTTATGGAACTTACGGGTTCTCATCATAGCAGGGATCCACTATGACCCTTTAATGCAACAGTTGTCCTTAGGACATTATCACATGCATTGTCACGCAAAAGAACAAACAAGATGTGATAAGGATTTTATTAATGAATAAAGTATAAAGTAGTTGGTTCTAGACCACCAACTCCAACAATTATTACATTGATAGTATCCATGGATTCATTTCATGCTCATGTTATTGATTAAATGGAATTTTTTTAGTTATTTACCTTATCATATTAATGATGAATTATTTACTCATTATAGATTCCACTGTATGCATCCCTTAATGGGCATTTTAGCACACCCTTATTTTGTTTTCCTTTCCTTGTGATATAAATAAGGAATATTTGAATGAGCTTCAAGGATGAATAATGTTTACTTTTATTATATTTTATAATTTATTTCCAATAGAAAATTGGAATAATGTATGTATATAGTTATTCAATACTACTAAATTGATCAATCCATAGTGATGTGATCCCTTATATCTTATGCCAATGTAATAAAGTAGACATTGAATATGGGTTATTGGAGTTAGGGTAGTTATAGAAAGGGACTCTGGGGGATGGTATAGTCGTGGTCCTATACCAGTAGCTTTAAAAAAACATTGGCATAGGTTGGGATATGACAATGATTTATTTAAACCATTATAATATCCCATTCAAACCCATCTCATAATAATAGTTAACCAAAATTGTTGGTACTGGAGGCTTATACCAATAGTTTTCTCAAACCATTGGTATAAGTTCATTATTATAGGTCTAGATTATAGTAGTTTCTCCATGTGTTTTAGGTTGATTCATTGGACCACAAATGTTATTGTAAACTAGATAAATTATATTGTATGTCCTTTTCTTATTCTTTTGATAAGGATTTCAGACCATCTTTCCATACATACATTCATTGCATGTATTTTTATGATCTCTATTTAGATTTGGAATATCCATTGTATCTTTTAGCTTGGATAATTCCTTTATACTCTATCGATTAATTTATCCTAGAATCTGATGTCAAAATTTTTTCTCCTCTTCAACTTTTAGAAGATAAGTTTTTTCTTTTTTATTTACCTAGTATATATCACTATTTTACTCAAACTTTAATGATACAATTTTCAGCCTTTACTTTTATTAAGAACCCATTTTGTTTAAATGTAACCTCAAGTTAAGAGTAATAGATTTTACTCACACTCAAGAGATTGTGTCATAATCCATCCACATAGAAAACTTTTTTATTCTCTATCTCTCTGCCTGATAACTAGAACTTGTCACTCCCTTTGATCTTCAAAGCCTCGTGTAACACCCTGAGCTTCCACAGTATGCTTCTCTTTTAATAATACAGTAGTGTGTGTTGTACGCAACTTTGAGTTCTAACACACACCACGACCAATCAAAGTAGCTGTTATGAATAGTAATACCTAATTTTTAAAATTTTAGAAATTTTATCTCTCAAAATGGACTTCATTTTTGGATTCGAAGTATCGAATTTAGCCTAAGGTGAAATTTTGGTACTTTTCGGATAACTTTAATATTTTGATGAATAGTGAAAATTACTAAATTTTAATTAAAAACAACTTTTTTAATCAAAATAATTAATAGTGATAAATTATGAATTTGAGTGGTTTTAAAGTATAATTAGAATATATTTTTACCATTTTATCCAATGGTTTTCATTAGAATTAAATTCACTTTGAAATTGGACATAAACAATTGTCAATCTTTTGATATATATTGTTTCTTAAAAACACGCTATTTGTTGTGACAACGGAAATTAATTATAAAATTAATTAATTCAGCTTATATGTTTCGAATTTTGTAAAATAGACATCATTTTTGAATTCGGAATATCAATTATAGCTTAGGGTGAAATTTTGGCATTGTTCTGAAAAACTTCAATTTTTGATGAATAGTGAAACTACTAAGTGGTAGTTAAAAAACTGAATTTTTCATAAAACTTAATTTTACCGCTTCTGTGATTGGAATTTTGAAAATCCGAGAGACACGATTAATATCAAGGAGTAAAATGTGGTTCAATGAGATGAAAATATTTTTTGGTGAATAGTAACTTTTTACTTTTATTTACCACGGTTAAAAGTAAATAGGGTAATTGAGGGTAAAAATGATTTTAATATTACCCTAACACATGTCCTAATTATATTGGACAAGTGTATCTCGACCAAAAACAACCTTAGGAATAAAATATTATCATTTAGGTCCACTTGGATTAGATTAGGACATTTATTATTATTTAATTCAAAGAAGAGTTAAAAGAGTTAAAATCAAAGTTTATTTACTAAAACATTTTTAATATAGGGTTATACATAAGATAAATTTGATTGTAAATATTAATTAGAAATCTAAAATTATTTTATACATAATTATATTTTATTTATAATTTTTAGACACTAAATAATTTAATTTATTTATGACACAATGATGATGCAGTAATTACCATAATAGTGAAAAAATTAAAATAATTGATATTATAAATACCCAAATAAATATAATTTGAGACTTTTTATGAATTGAACTAATTTTATAGGTTAATATGACATGTTAGTATTGACTTAATTAACTTTTTTCGAAGTAATCATTCTGTTATGATTTTTACAAAAATCAATTGTTGAATAGTGTTAAAATTGACCTAAAAGATTTTTTAAAACAAATATTATATTATTAATTGATATTAAATTCCTAAAAATCTAAGGTTAGACTAAGAGACTTATATCATGATAGGTGTATCATTAATGGACCACTTGGGGGTCACTTGGATGTATATAGTAAGTTTATTAACCATATAATATAAAAATACAAAGAGACATTGTAAAAGTGAAACTAATTAACTAAGAGTTAATACTTAAAAATAAGATTAATATAATGACCCAAACCTGTATAAATTATATTGGTTGAGTGGTTTTCGACCCATCCCCACCTTAACCTTTAAATAATCTACTTTTGAGCCATTAGAAACTGAATATGAATTTATTATAAAATAATATTTCTAGCTTTTCCAAAGGTGCCCCTCACCCCTCTTATAAAAGGGCACTCTCCCTTCTCATTAACTCACACCTTCAAAGCATTTTGGTTCGGCCAACCTCCGCCCAAATACTCTCTAAACTTCCCTCACTTCATCCTAGAGGCCTTCCTTTAGTCAGAAAGCCAACTTAATGAGGCCTTTTGATCAAATCAAAAGGAAGAACCCAAAGAAGAGGTAATGATTTCACCACCCTTTTTAAAGTTCCTTTCTTCTTCCACTTCTTCTTTCTTTGTTATTACCATTCTAAAATAATAAATCCATTATCTTATATATACTGTTATGTTATTATAAATATGGTACAACCATATTCAGTATTCTATCCATCCTTTGAATAACATGTCACCATACGTGCGTACGTACGGCTTACCGTCTCCACGTCGTGGTGTAATTGTTATTCAATAAATTATTATTTGGATGGGTATAATAATGATGTGTAACTCATGTAAATAATAAATATAACATGATAATGATTATTTATATATTATATACCATCCAATTATATATTATTTTAATATCAAAAGAATGATATTGTCGCTCGTGCGTACGTACGGACTACCGTCTCCACGAACGCGATGAGATTCATTCTTCATCATATCCATTCAAGTATAATTCTCATTTGATGATTAATAATATTATCTAAGGACTTGAAATCATTCTGTATATGATTAAGATACAACCTATCCATGAAAAACATAGCTTACGTAACAAAATATATAAAAGAAAACGAGTAAGTTAACACCCGAAACAACGATAATACTAATATATTATTAACAAATCAATGTTAAAAGATCATATATGATATCATATTAATGTATATGATTCTTGTATAATTTAATAACAATTATTTCACCATTATACAGGAGATTAATCTACCTCAACCAAGGAAAAGTACAAGGTAAGGGTTTATTTCGCAATCTCTTCATTATCCGAGGTTGTTTATACGTAATAATCTACTGGGATCTCTTTATCATCCACATCCATGTTTCTTAAAAATGTATTTCAAAACATTTTTACTATTTACAAGAATATGGGTCAAAGTCATTTATACCCTTTTTTGACTTTTTATAAGAGTTTTATAAAGGAATCTTTCCGTCGTTTTTCTAACAAGGTGCTTTTTAACCTTTTCGGCATAATTAAGGTAAGAATGTTTTTTTTAACTTATACGGCAGGTGCGGCTATTTTACGCCGTTATAAAATTGTCGAAACTTCCCTTACAAGCATATAAGAATAATTTCAAAGAAAATGTTTTATTTTATAAATATATGACTCTTAAATTATTTCAAAATAGAAAGAGATATTTCTCTAAAAAGAGTTTTGATTTCATCTATGTCAACATTCTTTGATGGAATTTACGCTTATTTGAAGTTGATTTATTATGATACAAAACTTTTATATTGTATTGAAGGTTTTGTGATATTTTTGACTATGGATGTATTATTTTTATACCATTCATGGTTTATGGATGAATTATTTACATTTCGTATGCTAGTTTTAATACGAATGTTTATGTTATGTTTAAACCTTTTCATATGGGAATGCATTGGACTTAATATGTGACGAGTGGAGCCCGCTATAGCTCCTCGATGCATCGGTAGGTCTCATGAGACAAACTAGTGTCTTGGCACAAGGCCTTTGCAAAATCTTATTTGTAGTCTTGGCACGAGGCCTTGGCTATGTGTTTATGATAGTTTGGAATTATGCATTCCATCATTATGAAAGGGGTTATTGATATTGCATGTGATTATTCGATTAGTAGAATATCCATGTGAATAAGTAAATGGAATTATTTCATTTTATTTTTTCCATACTATGTTGAATTTCAAGTTTAAAAGGATTTTTTTTAGTTATACATTGCCTTAAATTTTTATTCTTATTTATGAAAGTTTCTGCTATATTGTTATCCTTACTGGGCATTTGAGCTCACCCCTTTTTCTATGTTTTATTTTTTCCAGGATGTGAAGAAGTATTTTATGAATGACCTGCAGGGATAGTATGAGGAAATATTAAGACAATATATTGTTGTAGTTTTTCACTTATTGATGTAATGTAAACTTTATGAATATATATAGTGTTTCCAAGGCTACTAAACTAATCGGTCTTTCGAGATTTGATCTTTCTTGTGATCATGACAATGTTATGTGATAATGCACCGACTCTGGGTAACTGGGGTCGGGTCGTTACAGTTGGTATCAGAGGAAGTTTAGTACAAACCTTGAAAACTAGATTTAGATAAACTCTGATTAGATCACATGGGCCTAATATAGACTTTGAGAATTAGTATAGAAGAACATCCTAGAATTTTGGTATTGTAGAGATTTTGTGAGTTTTCCGAGCAATACTTCCCTGTCTGGATACGAGCAGGTAGAGGCGGCTCTGGCACAGATGTACCTAGGGGTAAAACCAAAAAACACCACTTTGAGCTAGACTCGAACGGGAACTGGTGCACGACAACGGGCCTTGCTGCACTCTTGGTTACGACACTCCCGGGGGATATGCTTAGGATAATTCTCATTTTCTTTACAAACCATTATGAAGGGCTCATGAGTATATACTTACTCAAAGAAAACATTTTTATGATTATGGATTATATCCATAAACTGTTCAATTTGTGTTAGGTATTTTACAAGTTTGGAATTATTCATTGCAGTTCATAAACTGACCTAGTTTATGTTATTGTATAGAAATGGAAACTAGTAGAAGGAATGTGAACTCCAGTAATACGTATGATCCAAAGAGTAAGAAGGATCATATCTTTCATGGTATTAAGCCATCATTTAGAAGGGAAATAGTCTCCCACGTGTTATCATCGTATGAAGAAATAGTATCATGTGTGGATAAGATAACTAAAGAGTTTACTGAGTCCTATGGATTTGAAGGGAAGCAAGAGAAGAAAAGGATGGAAGAGAGAAATATGGATAAAGGGAAGAGGGAAAAGAAGAATTTCCCCATATGTGATAACTGTAGGAAGAAACACCCTGGAACTTGCCTGAAAGGAATGGGAGTTTGTTATATGTGTGTAGGAAAATGGAACAAAGTACGTGACTGCAAGGGTAAGAAAATGGTTTCAAATGTACAATGCTTCATTTTCAAGGAGTTTGGACACTACGCGAACCAATGTCCCAGTCATCAGACTATGCCGCAAATGATGCTATTGGATAATAATCAAGTTATGATACTACCACAGATGAAGAGTAATGACTAGTGTTCATATGTTGTTATTTTAGAATTATTTCATTTAAGTGTTGTATCAATGATGTTCTGTAAATAAATAAGGATTGTACTGCAGTACTATTTAATTAAGGATTTTAGATTTTATGGTAATAAGAAAAGTGACTCTACAGCGAGTTAAATTTTTTTTTGGAAATTACATGGTTGAAGGAAAGATAAACCTTAATATGGTCCTAATATTGAGGTAGTGATTTTGGAATAAGAGATGGTTGATTTTGGTAATTCAGGATGTTTCGGTGTTGTAAAAGAATATATGAGGAAGGTGTTCACATGTTATTACCTGGAAAAAAGGATCCTCGTTATGTTTAAATTCCTTGTAAATTTCAGACTGTGAGTTTTGGATAATAGTATTTTGGATAAGTCTAACGGTTGGAATGGATTAAGTTTGAAAGGTTATTTTTTTTGGATTTTTATAAAAGGACAACACACAGACCGTGTGACAACCCGTCGTGTCAGACAAAGCTATGGGAATCGAACCCACAACCATAGTGCAATTGGGATTTATCACCTACCATTGTGCTACATGAAGTTCCTGGATGGTATAATGTAGTTTCTTTACATAAAGAGTCTGATATGTGAGTTATAAATTCATTATATTTGGAACCCTATACGGTTAGGATAAATAGAGTATTTTTGAGTTATATTATGTTTTGGGGTGAAAGATGAGTTTGTGGTAGAAATTTATTAATGGATAAAACTCTAATTATAATGTAAGTATATCTCCTTATGATCTTAGCCAATCTCATAAATAAATTCCTCAACATTAATAAAAGGAACCTAGAACAAAAATGTTGTCCTAGATGGTACCTTAGATCATCACTAATTTATGGCTTTGGGATTTTTGGCCTTTTCATAGCCATGTTCTCTACCACTCTCCATCAGATAATTGATGGTTATATTTCTCTTTAATATCCATATTTTCCTACATGGAACCCTAGTATGTGTTATTTTCAGTAATCTTCATACTTTCCACACTTTATTTTAAATAGAGGCCTCATTAATTCATTTTTCGATGTGGGATTTCAACTAATATATTTTGAAAAGTCAAAAATGTGTTATCCTAATACCTTATGTTTGGTTGAACCGATGGTCTTTTAAATCATCATAGATTGATGAATTTAAGGACCTCAATTTTAAACTTGTTTGTGATTGATGACCTCAATCACTACCTATAAATATTTATGTTTTTCCTCCAATTATATGTCTATAATTGCCACCAATGTCCTCCTAATCGAGATCATAATTTTGTGGTGACCCTTTCATTTCACTTTTCATCTTATTGAGACTAAATTTTATTGACCAAATTTCCGATGTAGGTTTTTCCACAAAGATATTTTCTATTTTCAACCTTTATTTTCAAAGAACAATATCAAATTGTGAGGACGCAATTTATTGAAAGAGGGGAGAATGTAACACCCTGAGCTTCCACGGTACGCTTCTCTTTGAATAATACAGTAGCGTGTGTTGTACGCAACTTTGAGTTCTAACAAACACCACGACCAATCAAAGTAGCCGTTATGAATAGTAATACCTACTTTTTAAAATTTTAGAAATTTTATCTCTCAAAATGGACTTCATTTTTGGATTTTTAGTATCGAATTTAGCCTAAGGTGAAATTTTGGTAATTTTCGGATAACTTTAATATTTTGATGAATAGTGAAAATTACTAAATTTTAATTAAAAACAACTTTTTTAATCAAAATAATTAATAGTGATAAATTATAAATTTGAGTGGTTTTAAAGTATAATTAGAATATATTTTTACCATTTTATCCAATGGTGTTCATTATAATTAATTTCACTTTGAAATTGGACATAAACAATTGTCAATCTTTTGATATATATTGTTTCTTAAAAACACGCTATTTGTTGTGACAGCGGGAATTAATTATAAAATTAATTAATGAAACTTATATGTTTGGAATTTTGTAAAATATACATCATTTTTGAATTTGGAATATCAATTATAGCTTAGGTTGAAATTTTGGCATTGTTCTGAAAAACTTCAATTTTTGATGAATAGTGAAACTACTAAGTGGTAGTTAAAAAACTGAATTTTTCATAAAACATAATTTCACCGCTTATATGATTGGAATTTTAAAAATTCAAGAGACACGATTAATATCAAGGAGTAAAATGTGGTTCAATGAGATGAAAATAATTTTTGGTGAATAGTAACTTTTTACTTTTATTTACCACGGTTAAAAGTAAATAGGGTAATTAAGGGTAAAAATGATATTAATATTACCCTAACACATGTCCTAATTCTATTGGACAGGTGTATCTCGACCAAAAAAAATCTTAGGAATAAAATATTATCATTTAGGTCCACTTGGATTAGATTAGGACATTTATTATTATTTAATTCAAAGAAGAGTTAAAAGAGTTAAAATCAAAGTTTATTTACTAAAACATTTTTAATATAGGGTTATACATAAGATAAATTAAATTGTAAATATTCATTAGAAAGATAAAATGATTTTATACATAATTATATTTTATTTATAATTTTTAGAAATTAAATAATTTAATTTATTTATGACACAATGATGATGCAGTAATTACCATAATAGTGAAAAAATTAAAATAATTGATATTATAAATACCCAAATAAATATAATTTGAGACTTTTTATGAATTAAAATAATTTTATAGGTTAATATGACATGTTAGTATTGACTTAATGAACTTGTTTTGAAGTAATCATTCTGTTATGAGTTTTACAAAAATCAATTATAGAATAGTGTCAAAATTGACATAAAAGGGTTTTTAAAACAAATATTATATTATTAATTGATATTAAATTCCTAAAAATCTAAGGTTCGGCCAAGAGACTTATATCATGATAGGTGTATCATTAATGGACCACTTTGGGGTCACTTGGATGTATATAGTAAGTTTATTAACCATATAATATAAAAATACAAAGAGACATTGTAAAAGTGAAACTAATTAACTAAGAGTTAATACTTAAAAATAAGGTTAATATAATGACCCAAACCGGTCTAAATTCTATTGGTTGAGTGGTTTTCGACCCATCCCCACCTTAACCTTTAAATAATACACTTTGGAGCCATTATAAACCTAATATGAATTTATTATAAAATAATATTGCTAGCTTTTCCAAAGGTGCCCCTCACCCCTCTTATAAAAGGGCACTCTCCCTTCTCATTAACTCACACCTTAAAAGCCTTTTGGTTCGTCCAAACTCTGCCCAAATACTCTCTAAACTTCCCTTTCTTCATCCTAGAGGCATTCCTTTAGTCATAAATCCAACTTAAGAAGCTCTTTTGATCAAATCAAAAGGAAGAACCCGAAGAAGAGGTAATGATTTCACCACCCTTTTTCAAGTTCCTTTCTTCTTCCACTTATTATTTCTTTGTTATTACCATTCTAAAATAATAACTCCATTATCTTATATATACTGTGATGTTATTATAAATATGGTACAATCATATTCAGTATTCTATCCATCCTTTGAATAACATGTCACCATACATGCATACGTACGGATTACCGTCTCCACGACGTGGTGTAATTGTTATTCAATAAATTATTATTTGGATGGGTATAATAATGATGTGTAACTCATTTAAATAATAAATATAACATGATAATGATTATGTATATATGATATACCATCCAATTATATATTATTTTAATATCAAAAGAATGATATTGTCGTTCGTTCGTATGTACAGACTACCGTCTCTACGAACGCGATGAGATTCATTCTCCATCGTATCCATTCAAGTATAATTCTCATTTTATGATTAATAATAGTATCTAAGAACTTGATATCATTCTGTATATTATTAGGATACAACCTATCCATGAAAAACACAACTTACGTAAAAAAACATATAAAAGAAAACGAGTAAGTTAACACCCGAAACAATGATAATAATAAGATATTATTAACAAATCAATGTTAAAAGATCATATATGATATCATATTAATGTATATGATTCTTTTATAATTTAATAACAATTATTTCACCATTATACATGAGGTTAGCCTACCCCAACCAAGTAAAAGTACAAGGTAAGGGTTTATTTCGCAATCTCTTCATTATCTGAGGTTGTTTATACGTAACAATCTACTGGGATATCTTTATCATCCACATCCATGTTTCTTAAAAATGTATTTCAAAACATTTTTACTATTTACAAGAATATGGGTTAAAGTCATTTATACCCTTTTTTGACTTTTTATAAGAGTTTTATAAAGGAATCTTTCTGTCGTTTTCCAAACAAGGTGCTTTTTAACCTTTTCGACGGAATTAAGGTAAGAATGTTTTTTTAACTTATACGGCGGGTGCAGCTATTTTACGCCGTTATAAAATCGTCGAAGCTTCCCTTACAAGAATATAAGAATATTTTCAAATAAAATGTTTTATTTTATAAATATATGACTCTTAAATTATTTCAAAATAGAAAGAGATATTTCTCTAAAAAGAGTTTTGATTTCATCTATGTCAACATCCTTTGATGGAATTTACACTTATTTGAAGTTGGTTTATTATGATACAAAACTTCTATATTGTATTGAAGGTTTTGTGATATTTTTGACTATGGATGTATTATTTTTATACCATTCATGGTTTATGGATGAAGTATTTACATTTCGTATGCTAGTTTTAATACGAATGTTTATGTTATGTTTAAACCTTTTCATATGGGAATGCATTGGACTTAATATGTGACGGGTGGAGCCCGCTATAGCTCCTCGATTCATCGGTAGGTCTCATGAGACAAACTAGTTTCTTGGCACAAGGCCTTGGAAAAATCTTATTTTTAGTCTTGGTACGAGGCCTTGGCTATGTGGTTATGATAGTCTGGCATTATGCATTCCATCATTATGAAAGGGGTTATTGATATTTCATTTGATTATTCGATTAGTAGAATATCCATGTGAATAAGTAAATGGAATTATTTTATTTTATTTTTTCCATACTATGTTGAAGTTAAAGTTTAAAAGGCTTTTGTTTTAGTTATACATTTCCTTAAATGTTTATTCTTATTTATGAAAGTTTCTGCTATATTGTTATCCTTACTGGGAATTTGAGCTCACCCCTTTTTCTATGTTTTATTTTTTCCAGGATGTGAAGAATTATTTTATGAATGACCTGTAGGGATAGTATGAGGGGATATGAAGACAATATATTGTTGTAGTTTTTCACTTATTGATGTAATGTAAACTTTATGAATATATCTAGTGTTTCCAAGGATACTAAACTAATCGGTCTTTCGAGATTTGATCTTTCTTGTGATCATGCCAATGTTATGTAATAATGCACCGACTCTGGGTAACTAGGGTCGGGGCGTTACACCTCGTCATTTCCAAACTAAATCATTCCATAAAATCTTCCCTTAAAATTTATTAGAAGGTTTATATTTCCAATCATATGGGATGAACACCCACTATCAAGGATCTAGTTGTTATTTTTCTTAGTTACTTTGAGATTGATTTCAACCAAGTTAACATTATCTCTCTTCATATTTTCCATCCACAAGATACCTATTTGATTTGAAGTATAAGATAGCCTCTCCTATTTCTATATAGCATATATAATATAATCATACACATCTTATTATTATAATAGTAAGTATATATTTATCAATGAATTAATGTTATGTTGTTGTGTATTCACTCATTTTTTACTTACATAATAATTATTATTTCTTATTTGTTTAAAATCAAATGCTTTATTATAGAAATTAGAATAATGAAAGTAATAACCATAGAAGGAATTTATTTTTTGAGGTGAAGTATATGGTCTTATTTTTATTCTTTGACATCCAGGTTCTTCTCTAATCAAATAGCTCCATGCCTCTTCACAATAGGACATGTTGTGGCCAAGATAGCCAAAAAAATCGACACTTCATTAAAGGAAATATATTTTCACTTTTTTAAATCCACATGTCTTAATCCTTTGAATATATCCTCATTATTGATTAAACATTGGATATTGAAGAATATTCCCAAAATTACTAATATTTTTCTTCCCTTTCTTATTTTCTATCACTATTCCTTCTTTTAATGTTTAGAATCATATCCAACTTCATCTTTACCCATGTACCTTGGTCTTGGTTCATTTAGAATTTTCTCAACTCCTTCTGAGCCTCATTAGGCCCTTTTTAATAATCATTCATTTGATAACTTCATAAAGTGAAAATTATTCTTTGAATATATTGAATTCATTTTAGATTTAAATTTATTTCTCAAATTAACAACCTCTTATTCAAGGGATTCGACCTTCTTTGATCTCTCCTTTAAAAAACTACAAAGGTTATAAATCGTTATTGATTATTTTTCAATTTTCATCTTAAAATATATTATCTATCATGATTTTCCTAAACTAGTTGATTGATCTTATAACTCCTTTTTTATTCATTGATATTTTCTTTGAGTTGATCTACATACTTAAAATTTTCTTTCAACAGTCCACTAAATTTTCAGTTTTTCTTTATTTTAGCATCAAGCACTTCAACATCCCACTCAAGTTCCACATTGATATTGACAACACCTTCTGGTTGATTTCCATAATATATTTAATATTATTACTTTTTAATAATATTCATATTGGTATCTTCTATATATAATTTAAATTCTGTTTCTACTTTCTCTATAAAATATTCATCAGCGTCTTCTTCTTTACTTATTTTGATCTTCCTCTGAAACTTTTTTCTAGATGAGTTCCCAAATTTGAAGTCACTTTTAGGAGGGAATAAACTTCATGGATTATATATTTTTTCTTATTTACCTCTATCATTATTAGATCTATTTGGACACCATGTTTCAATGTTCCTAACTTTAACATATTGAAAACATGATAAGGGTAACTTACCTTCAAACCCACACTTTCCACTCTTGAATTTTCTTTCTATAAGAGATGGGAATTCATCCCTTACATCTTTTTCCTTATCTAAACCTTTATAGATATCTAATTTTTTCATAACTTTAAAATCTATCTCTTTATTTGAGTGACTCAATGTTCCTTCTAGATTAACACACATTTTATATACAACTAAACTACTTTTTTGATCATCCAATGAAAGTTCTACTAATTTCATCTATACAAGATCTAATACCTTTGGATTATAAAGAG
Source organism: Viscum album (assembly GCA_963277665.1). Lineage (NCBI taxonomy): Eukaryota > Viridiplantae > Streptophyta > Magnoliopsida > Santalales > Viscaceae > Viscum > Viscum album. Next base: position 1,116,062,307 of record OY728147.1, read on the forward strand.
GTGGTAGTATTAACAAGATCTTCACAATATCAATTTCATTTATCTCTTCAACCAAGTCCCCAAATATATTCAATAACCTCAATTATTCAATTGAAAAAATCCATCAAATTTTTCTTTAAGGTGTATTTATAAATTATTAAACATATTATATAGAACTTGAAGTTGGTGGATATGAACTAAAAGTATGCATGCTATTAAATTAATCTGATTCATTCCATGGGATAAATCATATTGATATTATGATATGGTATTATATATTTTATATTTCCTATATAATATTCATGTTATAGAATTAGCATAAAATGTAAGTAAAATACTTCTCTATGATGCATTAAAAATATATGCATGAGAAGAACATAGAATACTTGCATGAGTTTTATTTGATATACATGCATTGGTTCATGTAATCTTACATACATGTGATTCATATATTATATATACATGTGATAAATGTATACTCATACAGTTTTATGCAATGCATGTGGTATACATGAATGTGATTCATGTATAAAACTTGTGCATGGTGTTCCTACATGAGATCTAGCTACCTATGATGTGTGTTTACATGTGATGCAATCCATACATATATAAGTAAATTTTATATTACTCCCACATGGACTGGTTTTCATCGATTTTTTTAATCCATTATGAATGGATTAAATAATTTACATGAGATCTTTGAGTGTGTTCAATGGATTCACCAACAAGGCATAAATTATGGATATTATTTGATGTCACCTGATATGGTTGATGTGATTCTCATTAATGGAGGAGGGAATAATTAACCTATATAAAGAGAAAGTTGTTATCTTCATTAGTGTATGGATCACTCAAACTCAATGATAAAAATGATCATTAGTTTCATGCAAAGTTCCATATCCACTCTTCCTTCTTATTGTATAGTTTATCACACTATGAAGTCACTGAAACCCCATCTATGTTCGAGTATCCTATGATTAAAAACTGATATCCATAATAATATATCCCTATCTAAAAGATAGTATGTTATTTTTCAACAATTCTTGTGATTTTTATATCATTCTACCTTTTTTAAAGAAGAATGAGGTTGTTGCATCGTTGAACTATATATGATTTGTTTTTAGTTTTTTTTCATTTATCTTCAACTTTTCTTCTATTGTTGGTATATTTTCCTATGTTTGGGTTGTCTTATACATCCTAGGATCATAGGATGATACCACAATTCCAATAAGTGGTATAAAATTATTCATTCTTGGTAGATCAATATGTTATATTCATTGTAAAACAAAGAACATGGTTTTGAAACACTACTGGTTTGGCTTTGGTAGGTTTTGAGTTATATGATAACATTTTATTTGATTCTCTTACTACATTTATTGCATCAAGATAAAGCGTTAAAATGATTGGGAGGGTGAGGATCATCATGTTTTATAGGATAACAAAACTTGTGTTGCATTCCATGAAAAACATAGTATCATTTTGTGATGCATGGAATTATGATAAATTTCACCATGGGGTGTGATTAAGTGTCAATCATGGAATGTAGGAGTAGCATAAGCATGGAATGTGAATTGAAGGTATTCAAACATGGCATAAAAATTTTGGGTAAAAATTGAAACATGGATGCACGGGTTCTTAGGCTTGGCATAAAGATGTCAAGTGTGGTTCATTGTGTACATGGTCAAGTTTTGTATGTGGATATAGCAGGATCCCAATGTGCATAGTGAGTGTATAATGTGAGATGAGTAGGAAGTGCATGATTCATTTAAAACTTTCAACACACATGATAAGGGATGAACAATTCCCTCACTAAGCGAGTTCCACGTCATATTTTTTTGTAAGAGAGCGCTACCTTATTACTCAATGTGTGATACAATATGCTCAATTAAGTCACATCTTGCACCACATGGTGACACCCCTTCTCCCTAATCTTACCATGACCCACTTCCCCATGATCCCTCAAGCTTGAGTCATCCCATGTAGGCTTGAATATTTCTTATTGTTCATGTTGGTCTATCCTTGAGCTTTTCTATCTATCCTTGTGATAGAAAACTACTTGAATGGGATAGCTAAGGGCTAGCCAATATTTCTATACTTAAAATAAAAATGTATGGTCATTATTTATGAATAGGTTATAAGTGATAATTGTGTACTTTATTAAAATATATTTAATAACCCTAAAATTAAATATATAAATTCATATTTATATCTAAAAAATAAATAAAATTTTTATTTAATTATTTATTATTTTCTATTATTCATGTTTATAAAATATTTTAAGAATATATCTTTTAAATTAATATAGTTTATAAAATGTTTATAAATATTAATTAAATGGTATTAAACATTTTACCAAATTATATTTCATATTTAAAATCTTTAAATAAAATTTTTATTTAGAAATTATAATGATAATTTATAAAGAGTTTATAAATTACATAAATAAGTCTTGAATATAAAGATGTTTATACTTAAAATTATGATTCGTTTAGAATTAATTAATTTGAATTCTTCAACTTAAATAGGGCATTATTTAAAGATATTATTTATACTGCATCAAAAGTTTTTGATGATTGATTTCAATAAATATTGAAATAATGTAAAGTAGATGATATTTAGATTACATAAAAGGTTTACATAATAGGAATTGAATTATAAAATGTTTATGATTCATTAAATGTCATATGTTTAAATTAAAATTCAATATAATGAAAAATATAAAATATTTCATATTGAAATTGGATATAAAATTTTGTGTGTGTGAAATTATGAAATATCCATAATTTTTTGCTTAATTATAAAATGATTATAATAATATTTTAGTTTAAGAAAATTTTATAAATTGTTCTCATGTTTAAATTTATGAAATGTTTATTTATTTAAGAAGTTATTCCTTAGTTTTTTCATGTATATAAATTGTTTATATTTTGAATATTATGTATGAAAAATTGATATGATAAATTGATTCTAGAAGATAGATATCTGAATTACATGCTTAGTAAAAATCTATAAAATTTAGTTTTCATCTACCTTAACCTCAGTTTGTTAATTGAATTATAATCTTGAGAATAGTTATTGAATATAGATTCTATATATTGGGTTTTAGAGATATCATGAATTGAATTATATCTTGGGTAAAGTGTCCTCGGGTAGAGATACTTTGGGTTAAACTTCCCACTAGAATGGAGGCTTATTACTTATTTTAGAAAGGTGTGGGTTAACTATTTTTGGCTCCAAGATTACTCATGTGGGGTTTTTCAATCTCAAATACCTTTATGCCTTTACATGAAATGTTCATGTATCTTATGAATGATATGTATTTGAATATGTATGAATATTATTAGATTCTATTTTTAGGTGAATAACACAAACTTGTGGGTTGTTTAAAGAGTTAGGCATTAATGTGGTGTGAACACGTTAATTTGGCAGATGAAATAGAGATTCCTAAACTAAATCATTAGAAGAATTCATACACAAAGAAATAAAACATGAGAAGATAAATATTTATTTAAATTAAATAGTTATATATTGAATATGAAAATAATGTATATTAAATTAGTGAGACTAAGAAAACTTCTAAAATATAAAGAGTTCGATTCCTTCTAAAGCAGCACTTGTCAATACCTCTATTAGCCAATCAGGTAGGTCATGATAAAGTTGGGTGACCATGGATTATCTTGTGTAAGTAAATCAAGTTGTAAGTAACTCTAGATTATCCAATTTGGTGGGTCATTATAAATCTAGGTTCCCTTTAATTATCCTTCGTTAGCTTATTTGTGGCATTTCCTTTAGGTTACACTAACTAGGAGACCCTAATGGGATTAGGCTATCAAAGGAATAAAATTTATTATATTCATATGATGGATTTGGATGAAGGTTTATCTTCTCAATTATCCAATAATAATAACATTTTTTATTGGAAATTAATCCTACCTAAATCGCTAATTGAAGGGATAAATACTAAAGTGACAAGTGAAATTTAGATATTGGCTCACTAAATGGTTATAATGTATGGGTTAATCATTTTTAGTGGGATCACTTTCATTAAAAGGCCTTGGTGAAAATATGTAAAACATGATACTCATCTGATAAAAACTTTTTTGTAGATAAAATGCATCAAAATCATCATAAAAATCAACTTTAATATTAAAACTTTAAAAGGTTAAACTTAATTTAACTAAATCTTGAGATTGTTAACTTATGAAAAGTTCTTAAGTTGAAGAAAATTATACAAGTTATAGAAACACCTTCCTGAGTAACCATGTGTTAAAGTTTTTATATAATTAAATGTAGATGCTTGTGGATCATGGAATGATTCATTAAAACCTTGAGTTGATATGAATAAGAGGTGGTGATAATTCTATATGATTTTATTATCCATAATACCTAGAGGAGTTTTTTAAACTCTATGGAATGTCTATGTTAGGTATGGATGTTATGAAAAATCAAGGGAAGAATTTATTCCTTCTATAAGAGTTTTTACAAGTGCTATAAATATTTAGGAGTTAAAAATCAAGGAAAGAATTGATAAATATTGTAGTTTTCATTCAAGTGATAAAGAAAATAGTTGTTAATTAAAGTGATTTGAATATAAAGTATTTTAACAAGATAAAATTATTCTAAGTAAAGGATATGTATCTTTATCTTATTTATTTTATATGATAATAGAATTTTTTTGTTAACAAATGGTTTTTATAAATAATTTGAGATGATTTATTGAATAAACATGGTTTGTGATTCATACATATCTACAACATGTTTTGTAAGGGAAATAGGATAAAAGTGTTTTATACATACATTTGTTCAAATATTATGGAAGTTACTACCTCCACTTATCAGTGGAACATTTTAATTAATATTATTATTTTTAATAAAAATTATTTAAACACATATAATACCATATATGATATGGAAATAATAGTTTTTTAAATATTTATACTAAAAGTAAATAAGATTTATTTCTTGAAAAAATGGTTTTTTGTATATTATAATGATATTATAAAAGGAATGTAACATCTAAAAGGCTAGTGTGAGTATGTTTGAACTTAGAGAAATTCAAAGTTAACAAATAAAATATTGTACTGGTCTAAGTTTAATTGAATCTTCACCTAATATCTTAAAGAGTTAGGATATGTAATGGTAAATAAAAATATAAAGAGTTACATTTAGTTACCATGAGAAAGTGAATATCACTATTTACAAAAGGATTATTCTAGTTAATCTATAAAATGGGTCACACTTGATATCCTAAAATATTTTTAGGGTATAATGGTAAAGAGAATTGTAAAGGGTTATATTAAGTTACCATATTAAAGTGAATGTCAATTTATCTTAAAAGAGTTTATGATTTGCTAGTAAATAACAATGTAAATAGTTACATTGATTTTAAGGAAAAAAGTTTGATAGAATAGGGTTACAAGGATGATAATGTTAAGCCTATAAATAGTTCTAATTAGAAATCCTAAGTTAACATCATAACATTTGATATTGTAAAGTTAATGAGTGGGAATATGTTTAAGAGTAGAACATTAGGAATATAATTTCTAAGTCTCACCATCATTAAAACCTTATTTCTTTATAGATGGTACTCATTAAAATATTTTAGTGTTGTTATTTTATCATATGGTCACATAGATATGTAGCAAGATTTACATATAGATATAATTAGTTCACAAAACCTAGAAAATGCAGTAAACTTAAGGCTAATATAGTAGTTTATCATATATGATATGATAAAAATATGTTTATATGTGGTTTTATTAAATATTCTTAATGAGTTTGAGAATATAAAATATATATAATGAATTTATAATAAATAAAATATCCATTCATCATTCATTCATGTTTTCTGCAATTTTATATGAATGGTTGAATGATAAAATCCCCTAAATATATAATTTGGAGTTATACATAATTGATGATCATGTAATAGTATTATGGATTTTAGTGATATGTTAACATTAAAATGAATATAATATTTTAGTAATTAAAAAGGGTTATGTATGAGACCTGAATGATAGATTCATAATGTAATAAGTGGAGACTTATTACTTGGATTGACCCTCCAAATTATATCTCGTGGAATGTCATACAATCATCAATATACTTACGATTGTATGCTTATTATCAATACTTATTGACTAATTTTAGTGAGATACCTTGTATGTGGACATTCATACTTTGATATATTACTTACACAAGACAAAATAAACTTAGCTAATCATGGGGAAGTTGGTATGTTGTTTATCATGTCGTTGATTAGAGTGCAACCAAGATGGGATTTTCCCACTTGTATAAAAAGTAAAGACATATAGCCCTTGATTTAATTAGACTAAGGGAATGCATGGACATGATTATTTGAGTCACATATGATGTGTTTATCTACTAGTATGAGGGGAATTTTATTCACTCATCTATTATATGAATGACATGTGATGTATTCATCGATCTGGTCAGTCTTTTTTGGAGAATCAAGAAAAGATGAGATGGCCTATACTAAATTGACATTATTACATGTATAGTTGTCACTAAATGTCATGGAAGGTATATATATGATGTGTATGATACATATTGTAATGGAAATATTTTTATATAGATATTATTATGTTCGATAGAGATCACACCAAACCCCCTTGGTAGCTTGAGTAGCCCTGATGCTTTACTAGAGTCGCTCATTGATTACACCTATGAAATATAGATTTTACATTTTTTTTCAATGCTATTAAGGCCTAAAAGGTCACACAGTTATGAATTATGATAAGAATTATGTTTTGAATAAAATATTTCTTCCAAAATATAGAGATCATTTGAAATAATTTCCAAAAGAGTTTGGATGGATTCATAATGGGTTGTAAATTTTTTCATAAAGTCTTTATGGGATTTATTTAAAGTGGTAGATTGATGGATATTCACTAAAAGTATGCATCCTATGACATGTATATAATAAATTTCATAGGATGCATCATGTTTATATTAGGATAAATTATTATATAAGTTATATTTCCTATATTATGGATATTCTATAGTATTAGCATGAAATGCATGTAAAATACATGCATATGATGCATGTAGAATATGTTCATGAGATTCACATAGAATGATTTCATGAGTTGTATGAAATATACATGCATATGATCCAAGTGATCTTACATGAATGTGATGAATATAGTATACATATATGTGATTAATTTTTACTCAGATAGTTTCATGTAATTTATGCGGTATACATGCAAATAATACATGTATACAACTTGTTCAGGGTTTTCATTCATGAGCCTGATCAACCTATGATACATAGTTTCATGTAATGAAATCCATACATATACAAGTCACTATAATATGAATCTCACATAACCTGTTTTTCATTGGTTTCTATAATATATTATGAATGGATTAAAGACTTTTCATGTAATCATTGAACATGTTCAATGGATTCATCAACAAGACATAAATCATGGGTGTCATTTGATGAATCTCTAGATGGTTGACATGATTCTCATTCATGAAGGAGTGAAAAAAATTTACTATATAAATATAAATTTTTTCTTTTCATTAGTGTCTATATTACTCATGTTCAATGCTACCAATGATCATAAATTTCATGAAAAGTTCCAGATGCTCTATTCCATCTCGTTGAACATTTTATCACACTATGAAGACACTAGAACCCCTTATATATATAGGTATCCTCTAGTTGTGAATTGATATCCATAGACCATTAACCCCCCCCTATGGAGATAGTAGACATTATTCAACTAATCTTGTGATTTTATTCAATAGTTATTCCTTATTTGAGGAATAAATAGGTTGTTATATAGTTTAACAAGGTATGTTATGTTTTTAGTTTCTTTCCATTTATCATGAAAATTTATTATATCATGGATAGATTGAACTATGTTTTAGGTTTTCTTTCATTACCTATGATCATTGAATGATCCATAACTCTCACCAAAATCTTATCCTCCATCACCTTTTTATCACCCTCATATATATTGTCCAATTTATTCCACATGGAAATAGCACTAGTGAAGTTCATAAACTTTATGTAAATATAGTTTAATATATCTCTATATAAATAATTTTAAGAATTGGCATCAACGTAGAGTATATTACTATCTTATTAAATCATAAATAGTACTAAAGCATCATTAACTTGTATCCCATGTATGTAATCTAAGAAAACATCAATCTCAAGTGACTGTAAATGTGGTATTAGTTAATTATTTTGGATCTGGTAACAATACCCATCAAAAATGGGTACTTATTTTTTATTCACTATGTTTTTCATAATGATGATGTTCGGATGACATATTCAATTCATGCTACATATAGCTATGATACCACTTGTTACAACCCAATACACACTGAGAGGGGGAGTGAATTAGGGTGTGAAATTTTTCTCATGATATGTTGGATCTTGATCCCACATTAGCATGAACTAATTAAAATTTTCATAGTTAATTTCTCATCCACCGCGATTATAAATGTACAAATTAAAATAAGGCATGACAATTTTACATAGTTCACTACTAAGGGAAAAGTTCAAGGAGAACACACTAATGATCTATTAATGTGCCAAAATATAATAATTTGATGGATACAATGTTCTGATCATGATAACTCTATTACAAGCTCACAACCTTTACAATTTAGTTGATGTATCATCCCACTACCTCCCTCAGGACAATCCCACTAACTCCTCCTTCACACACATCTTTGAATAGATATCTTCTTAGTTTATTGACATGAAAATCATTTTTATATCATCAATAATGTGTGCTATATTTTTCATAATTAATTATAAAATATGATTCTCCAATGAAATCCTTGATCTCAATAATGTCCATTGGTAATAAGCATATAAATTTTGTACAGTATCTTATTCACTATACAAATCATTCACCCAAAAACTTCATTTCATGTAACTCTTTCATGTTCTACCATTTTCGAATGATTCTTCCTATTATAAACAATACTACTCTATGAATAATTTTTCTTCATTCTTTATCCCTTCATGAAATTCTTTTATGGTCTTCCCTTCTCAAAAAATATAATGGTTTTTACCTTCACATAATTTAATTTTAGTTTTCTCTTCATGAAAATGCCTTATGAATGAAATGTTTAACATGAATTTTCTAAAAATGAAAAAATTAATTCTCTTGTATATTATTTAGTTTCTTATCAGTCTTTAATGTGGTGATTAGGGGGCTATTTATAGAAAAAAAAAGGTGTTGGAAACCTTTCTTATCATAAAATCACATTTTTTTGTTCATGTAAATCCACTTCACATATAAACCTCCTTTAAAAGTTCACATGAAGTTCACTCTTATTGTCATGACTCCCTCGCCATAAGGTGTACCCCTATTGGGCTGAAAATAGGAGAAGAGAGATATTAACCCATGATTCCCACCTCCAGTAGGCCTCAGGTTGGTGACTACCACCGAGGGTATAATAAACACGTAGATGGGAGGCATTACCCTCTAAGAGAACACATTCATAAGATATAGATAATATATACACCAAAAAAATCCTTCTCAGACTCCATTATAAAATAAAATTCAAGTAAAAAAAATTAATTTCATGCAATAACTATTTCAACTGAAAGGTAAAACTATAAGTACCAAAATAAAGTAAAGAAGGTAATGACCATGAAGCCCAAACAGCTCCTATAAAACCCCCAAGCTAGCAGTAACCATCCTAATCTTCAACATGATCCAACTAACCTCAAAAAAATTATATATAAATAGGGTGAGTATAATATTATACTCAATAAGATCCTCCCCAGATCCTCTCATGCAAAAGATAAAGAAATCATGATAATGAATAGTGAAAAACAAGTGGAACTAATTCGTCACCTAAAAAGGTATACTAATTTCTCAACCACACCATGGATACTCTCACCAATTATCACATATAAGGAAATATAAGAAAGAATATCAAGGGTACCCCACTATTTATTCCTGACTAGTTTGTCACTCTACCCTAACCTCGCACGTCTTGAGCATCTCTCTCCAAAAAGGCTAGCCCATAGACACCCAGGTGAAGCACCACAGGATGCACCTCATGCAACACACTACCACGTCCATGTAACCAAAAGTAACTAGGTAGTTTCCAAGATCCACAAAATCCTGCATAATGTGTATCATACCTCATGTATTATACCTCAATTCATCACAATCCATACACTGAGTAAGGATCCTCAAGCCATCACAACCTATACATGTTATACATATAGTAGTCCTTAGGAAACTATATCCAAAATACATGTGTTTGAAATAACTATAAGACATTACAACCCTCAACACACATATATAGGGAAAACTAACCATCATTTATACCAGTATAAGTAACTACCAAGAGAATAGAGTGGGTCCAAAGGGGGTAGTCATCCATCCATCCTCTCATAGGGATATTGGGAAAAACACCCCCTAGGGATCAGAATCCTCAGGGTGTTAATTTTTCTAACAAAAAGGGTGGATTAGCGTATAGAAACAAAAATGATATAATATAGCTCACAACCACACTATGGTCATATCCTAGTCTCATACTCAACTGTAGCTAATGATTCTCGGACTCCCGACTACCACTACTAAGACCAGATATCCTATAAGAACACAATCATTTAAAGAGATACATTAAGTTATTTTATCCCTTTTTCATTATCTTCACTTTACATTAATTAATTATTTAACCATTAATTAACCATTAAAATTTTCCATATTACATTACATTAGCATCATAAGAAAGATTAATTCCCTCTAGGCATAAGCAAACCAAGCCCATGGATTCTCAGAATTACAACCTCAACATTGCATCCCAACAATATCTTACCTCATTGGTTAAAACTTTATTCATTTATTAACATTATTACTTCCCATATTACTAGGTGTTCTAGGAAAACATTCTAAGCTACCAAACACAAGGGACTCAACATAGTGAGTAGATGAACTACCCATCGAGCATTCGCCACCTATAACAGGAGTGTAGACTCATCCAACTATGAGAAGCTAAACATAGAAAGCACATGGAATACCCCATGCATCTTTAGATATATTGTAAGTAGAGTAATCAAAAACCATATGCCTCAATCAGTGGTGAAAGAAAAGTAGATAAACAGAAACATGGTTTTCGGCCAAGAAACTGATTCAAACAAGCATTTGTCTTTCATAACAATGGGTAATCCCATATTCCACCCATTTTGTCATCTCCAATGTCCCCCTCGACACCCACATGCATATAATGATGTATATCTTCACTCCATGCATCAAATTTTGTCTCAAAAACCAGGCCTCCCCAACACTCATAGCACAACATCCCTCCAAGATCATTCATCCTGATCTCACAACAAATTCAGGCCTCCTTGCCCCATATACCACAACATCCCCTAGGCTCATATATCTTAGGCTCACAACACATCACAAGCATCAGGAAACAAACATAGAAACTAAGATCTTGGCCCTAAATCAAGGTATCCATCTTTCACACACAATGAGAACTCATGGATCCAAAGCACAAGGCATGTGGCCTTTACAAGAAAATGGGAAACTCAGGCCCTATAAAGGCATTATCTTTTATTACATAATCGGTTCTTATTATATATTTAATTAACTGGTCCATTATTCACAGGTTCTAACTATAGGAAAACTAAGAATCAACCTATCCCAAGATATCACAAATTAATTAAACAATTAATTTTACATGACTTTAATTATTTTATCAACAAGAATCAACATGTTTCAGGCTCATTAACCAAATAAATTAAACACGCACACTTGAATAAATTTGATTAACATCAAAATTACAACAACAACCAGATTCATTAAATATTCCTCTTTATCTTTTAAATAATTAATTATCAATTAATTAAATCTTTACATTATTTACCAACTTTCATCAAGAACAATATGTTAATCCAAGAAAGGCATAGATATCACACTATCTAGAAAATAAATAGGCAAACCATTATCATGGTACAAACAACAAAATTGAAAAGTGATTGATATTAATTCTTTAATCTAGTTTAATTAATTATTAGTTCAATTTCATTGTGATCTAAGGGGTTAAATCTTTCTAACTCTAAGATTGCACATAAATAAATAGAGAAGCAGTGAATCCACTACCTCAAAAGGTTGTTGACATTCTTCATATGAGAATGGACCATGAAATAGATATCTGATCACCTCTCCTGCAAGAACTGCATCCACCCGAGGACACCACATCACATCCACACCAACCAACAACCAAGAAAACCCCCATTAGAAACATGGGAGATCATCTGTCATCGCATGGAAAGAATAACGGGAGTAAAAAGAGATAAAATTGGGAGAAACCACTAGAAAATAAAGGAAAAACACACCTTGGATCAACCCGAGACACCACATATCGAAGATGGAATCTAGGAATTGATCCTTGATGAAGGAATCCCCAAAACATTAAAGAGGGGGTCACCGGGTCTCCTAGATTCTAGAAAGAGACGTTGCAGCTGTAGGGTTTGATAACTTGAGCGACTAGAAATTTTTTAAAACAAGCAGCACCAGATTATTACATGACGTGTAATCCCCTTTCACATTGTGTAATCAATAGATTTTTTTTTTTTGCTGAAAAAAATGTTGCCTCTTCATTTTATTTATTTTTCAATCTCTGATCTATTACTCGATGTGAAATCCTTACCTGCTTCTAGCTTCTAGCAACTAAAATAATCCAAACTTCCTCTGATCCTCCTTTAGGAACCTCAAGACTAGAAAACACGTAAAGGGTATATCCATGTGAATAGGGGACCTTACATCAGATACTTATCAAAATATTCTCATCCTATAGAATTAAAAACCAACCTAGAGAGGAAACAATAGGGGGGTTATCCAAATAGCCACCCCACGAGATACCTCTCAAAGCTCTTACCACCATAGGAGATCAACCACAATATTAAGTGAACAATGAAAACTGTTAAACAATCAAAAACAACTCCTAAACACTATCCTAGGGGAGATACCTCTCAAAATATAGAAATAAACAATAATCAATAAGAGAAAGTTATCTCACAAACCAAAAAAGGTCTACAACCACAAAATGAATAGTGTTACAAGAGAAGAGCTAAACACAAAATAGCTCAGGGTACTAAGCATGTATCTGTGACTCACATTCCTAGGTACTCTCTTCTATGTCATTGTTCCACCACAAGATACAAACCAAGGGGATATAATTCCCATGAAATGCCTTCCCTTGGCAGCCCTAGATCTCTATAAGCCGCTCCTTGTATGTCACATCATTTTCAACATCGATCTTAACCCAATTGATGATGTGAGAATCATCATGAAGATAACATTGGATTTGTGACACGTGGAAAAAAAATTGTATCTTGGTCATCTATGGGGGGGAGTGATACCCTATACGCCACAGATCCAACATGAGCTAACACCTCGAAAGGCCCAACAAACTAGGGAGAAAGATTACTCCCACAACCAAACCTTTGATGCCCACGATGGGTAGTCGCCTTCAAAAACACATGATCCCTAAAAATGAGGTCCATAGGCCTCCTCTTGTGATTGACATAGGATTTATGATGATCCTATGTAGCTTTTATCCTCTCTCTAATCACCTAAACCATTTCTTTCATATTCTGTACCAGTTTTGACTTGAGAATTAATGACTCTCTTACCCCATTCTACCAAAATATATAATGGAAATGTTGACCATACAAGGATTTAAATGGCACCATATCAATGGTGGAGTAAAAACTATTTTTGTAAGAGAACTCTACCGAGGGTGGGTGCCTCATCCATGAACCTCCAAAATCCAGGATATAAGAGCATAACATGTCTTTAAGAGTTTGAATGGTCTTGTATATCTAACCATCCGTATATGGATTAAAAGTAGTGCTAAGGCATAACTGATAACCAAAATAATTTTGGAGACCTATCCACACCCTGGAGGTAAAATGAGGGTCTCAATCAGAAATTTTCATCCTCGGGACTCCGAGGAGTCTCAACACATCCTCGATATACTTCCTCAACAAAACCTCCACTGAGATCGACTCCTTAATCCCTATAAAGTGGTCCAATTTCATCAAGAGATCCACTACCACCCATATAGAATCATATCCTCCCAGAGATTGAGGTAAACCAGTAACAAAGTCCATAGATATTTCAACCCACTTCCACTAAGGAACATATAATGGCTGGAGAAAACCACTGAGAACATGGTTCTTGTTCTTCACCTTATGGCAGACCAAACATCGAGACACAAACCCTGTAACTCCACACTTCAACCCAGACCACCAAAACTGACCTCTCAAATATCGGTACATCTTTTTCATGGCAGGATGTACCACAAAAGGTGAAATATGGAACTCTCTAAGAACCATCACATGAATATCCAATGGAATAAAAATCCTTCCCTGAAACAACACTCAATGTTATTCATCCTCAAACCAACCATCATGGGTCTCACCATAAACAACTCAGTCTCTCCAGTCCTTCACCTCAAGATCCCCCAACTGGGATTCCTCCACCTGATACACTAGATATGACTACACCATCATAAGAAAAATACAACCTCTGCCTCAAACTTCTCCCATATCTGGGTGAAATGCTAAAATATCTTTCATCACTCTCTAGGGATTTCCTGATTCCTATATTGTATCACTGTGTGACTTCCTGCTCAGCATATCATCTAAAATTTTCCCCTTTCCAAGTGTATATAAAATATCGAAGTCATAATTCTGTAAGAACTCCATCTGCCTACATTGACACAAGTTCAAGTCATGTTGAGATAAAACATACCTCGGGATCATATGATCAGTAAAGACCACAAAATTCTCATCGATGAGGTAATGTATCCTAAACTTCATAAAAAAACCACTACCGCCAACTCAAGATAATGGGTGGCATAGTTACACTCATGGGGACATAACTTTAGAGACCCATGTGAAATTACCGATCTTTGTTGCATTATAACACAACCTAACCCAAGACATGAAGCATCACATAAAACTTCAAACTAAACTCCTTCTATTGGAAGACAAAGAACTGGAGCACTGACCAAATTCTCCTTCAAATACTCAAAATTCATCTAACACTGATTAGTTCACAAGAACACCTAATAAATTATGGTCAATGTTGTCATATGTGTCACAACCTGAGAGAAATAGTATACAAACCTCATGTAATAGCCTGTAAGACCAAGGAAATTTTGCACCCCTACCACTGTCTTAGGAGATTCCCGAGAAAAAATGGTTTCTACCTTTAATGGATCCATAGATACTCTCTATTGGGATACAACATGCCCCAAGAAATGGACTTCTCAAGCCCAAAAATCACACTTCAGCAACTTTATAAATATCTTCTCACGATGAATAACTCCAAAAATGGCACAAAGATGATTTTCATGATCCTCCTCAGATATAGAGTACACAAGTATGTCTTCGATGAAAACCACCATGAACTTATCCAGGAACTCAGAAAACATAGCATTAATTCACCCCATGAACACATATATATCATTCGTTACATTGAATGGCATCACAACAAACTCGTAATTCCCATGAAAACAATTGAAAGCAGTCTTAGGGATATCCTCATCCTTCACACACATATGATGATATCCTAACTACAAATAAATCTTCGAGAACAAACTTTCACCCTTAAACTGATCAAATAAATCATCAATCTATTGAAGAGAATAGTGGTTATTCACTCTCATTTGGTTCAAGCGACGATAATCAATACAAAACTATAAACTATTTTCAACCTTCTTTACAAAAAAAACAAGAGCACCCCATGGTGACACACTTCACTGAACAAAACCACACTACAATAGACCATCAATCTATATATGTAGTTCTCACAACTCTGAAGGAATCATCTTATATGGAGGCATAGAGATAAGATACACGCCTGGTTGAAGTTTAATCCTGAACTCAGTATCTTGTCAAGGGGTTAATGATAAAATATCCTCTGGAAATACATTAGGGTACTCTTCTATAACCCTGGGAAACACTGACTGTTGAACTTCCAAAAAACTCAGCATCTGTTCAGCTGTCAAAAATAACAAGGAAGGAACATGCCTCTGACCCATCTGAGGGTATTTCTCACCAAAAAACATTGATGGCTCTCTATCATCATCGAAGAACAAATCCTACCTCCTAAATAAATATATTATAGACTACACCAAATATAATAAATATATGTCAAGGATGATTTCATATGGTTGTATTCATAAACATAAGAAATATCCCCAAGAGAGGTTTTTCCCAAGCACTAGCTTGCAATTTATACATAATTCAAACAAGTCATCTCGACCTCCAACTAGAATAGTCAATGCCAAGGGAATAGTAAGTCCCTCTACCTAAAGTCCCAAATCATGGAAAATGGAAGATGATATGAAGGAGTGTGTCACCCCAAGATCAAACAAGGCATGAAACCAATCAGAAAAATAAGTAAAGGGTGCCTCGAACGATGTCTAGATCGCCTGACACTGGAAACACTAAAGCATGAAGGTGACCAAAACCTAATCCATGGCCTCTCTGACCCTACTGACAACCACCTACATGGAAACTCTCTTATCTATGAGGATGGGGAGCATCTTGGGCCTATCCTCTTCATACCCTAACTACTCTCTTCTGATCCCAAACTGAAGAAACCTATTGTTACTGCCTTGGCTAGAACATTTGCAATGGAGGAACCTAAAGTGAAACAACTGGTGCATGATGAATACTCAGAAAGGTTAGGCACTCTCGCCACTGATGACCTCTAACTCCACAAGAAAAACATATGTCTAATCCCTTATCATGTGCTTGAGATCCACCTCCCCTAGAGAAATGAGACATTGAGGACTGAGACCTACCCCTGGATGAATGAAAGCTCTTATATCCTAATAATTGGGAACCCCAAACCACAGATCTGCTTCATGAGGAATCCTGATGACTCCCCTCTCATAACGATCCAGTTCTGGATAACTTCCTATCAATTGAATCTTCTCTCACAAGCACCTCGTGATAGATCTTCAGCATAAACAGGGTGACTTGGCACTAGATCTCTCAATATAAAGACTCCTTGAAATGTCTTGCTCTGGACTCCTCATATAGAAATAGGTCTGAATTATATCATAGAAGGTTCCTGAAATGGATCCCAAACTCTCACACACTAGAGATCCCCTACTAAAGGGTAAGCATCTCCTGTTGACTGGCCACCTTCGCGGTCAAAGAAAGAAACTAGACTCTAAACTGGTCTTGAAAATCTTCCCATGAGACTACTGACTCCTCGTGATATTCGAGGAATAAGAACCACCACTACCTCATTACCCTACACAATATAATTGTAACCAATGATGCTCAGTGCTCCTTCCAAGCATGGATAAAACTGAAGGCTATCTCAACCTCATTCAACCATTCTTATGTGACTGTATCTAAAATAGAGATCTCATACTTCTATAGACTCTGGTGCTAAAACTCTCTAGGTGTCTTTCTCTAAGTGTCATCTTCGTCAACCTCTCCTCTGTGGTGATCTGCTGGCATAACTTGTTGAACATATTCTGCATGAACCTGAAGAAGAAATTGACCTAGATCCATGCCTGTAAAATAAAAAATAGTTATATCTCCTAAACCTGGAATATGGAAGACTTTAATATTAATTAATTATTTTCTTTTATTAATTTTAGGTTAACCTATCCCAAGGTATACCCATTCAAACACAGGCACAAAGAAGAATGATGCATGATCCTTTCCTAGGCCTCTACCCTACAACCAATATCACTTCATTTAGTAGCTGCTATAAGCCTAAAGGTATGTGCATCAGATCACAGGGGGGCCTAAGTACCCATTTATCAATTGGTATCTCGTGTTTACAATGATTTCTAAACTTATATAACAGTGTTTACCTACCAAACCATGAAACCTCACATGTGCCTAAATCCAAACTCCATCCTATACCTCAACATCCCTTTGATACCACTCTGTCATGACCCCATCCCCACAAGGTGTACCCCTCCTAGACTGACAATGGGAGAAGATAGATAGTGACCCCCCGAGTCTTGCCTTTAGTAGGCCCTGGGTTGGAGACTAGCATCGAAGGTATAATAATCATGTAGATGGGAGGCATTACCCTTTAAGTGAACACATGTGAAAGAGAGAGATAAGATAGACACCAACCAAATCATTCTTAGAATCCATTAAAAAATAAAATCAAAATACACAAATTTAATTTCATTCAAGAAGTACTACAACTGAAAGGGAAAACTAGAAGTACCAAAAGAAAGTAAAGATGACAGTAACCATGAAGCCCAAAGAGCTCCTAAAAACCCCCAAGCTAGTAGTAACCAGACTATTCTCCAACCTTCTCCAACTAACCTAAAAAATAGTTTATATATATGTAGGGTGAGTATAATATTATACTCAGTAGGATCCTCCCTGTAGCCTTTCATGCAAAAGATAAAGAAATATGCTAAAGAAAAATGAACAATAAGTGAAACTAACTCATCACCTAAACATCTATACTAAGTTCCCAGCCTCACCATGGATACTATCACAAAGTATCACTTATAAGGACATATAATAAAGAATATCAAGGGTACCCTACTTCCACTTCCTCACTGGTTTTTCGCTCTACCCCAACGTCACACGTCTTGATCATCTCTCTCCAAAAAGGCTAGCCCATAGACACTTGGGTGAAGCACCACATCGTGAATCTCATGCAGTACAACACCACATATACATAACCAAAAGTAACTAGGTAGTTTATAAGAGCCAAAAAAATCCCTCATAACTTGTATCATACATCAGGTATTATACCTCAAGTCATCATAGCCCATACACCGAGTAAGGATCCTCAAGCCATTACAGCCTATACCTGTTATACCTATAGTATTCCTTAGGAAACTATATCCATAATACATGTGTTTGAAATAACCACAAGCCATTACATCCATCTACACACATATATGGGAAAAACTAAATGTCATACATACCAGTACAAGTAACTACCAAGAGAAGAGAGTGGGGCCAAATGGGTAGTCATCCATCCATCCTCCCACTGGAATGTTAGGTAAAATACCCCCCCTCCCCAGGGCTCAAAATCCATAGGGTGTTGATTTCTCTAACTGATAGGGTGTAGTGGAGTATAGAAACACAAAAAATATATGATATAATATAGCTCACAAACACACTATGGGAATATCCTAGTCTCATACTCAACTGCAGCTAATGACTCTTGGACTCCCGGCTACCACTACTAAGACCAGATATCCTATAAGCACACAACCATTTAAAGAGATACATTAAGTTATTTTATCCCTTTTTTATTAGTTTCACTATACATTAATTAATTCTTTAACCATTAATGAACCATTAAAATCTTCCACATTACATTAAATTATAATCACAACAATGATCCATGCCCTCTGGGCATAAGCAAATTGTGCCCACGAATTCTTAGAATTACAACCTCATCATTGAATCTCAACAAGATCCAACCCATGGTTTAAACATTTATTAATTTATTAGCATCATTACTTCCCATATTACTAGGTTTTCTAGGAAAACATTCTAAGATACCAAACACAAGGGGATAAAAACAGTGAATAGATTAACTACCTGTCAAGCCTTCACCACCTATAGCATGATCATAGACTCATCCAACCACGAGAAGCTAGAAATGGAAATCATGTGGCATACCCCACATGTCTTTGCCTCTCTTATATGGAGAGTAATCAAAAACCATCTACCTCAAGTAGTGGGTAAAGGAAAGTAGATAAACAAAAACATGGTTTTCATACAATAAATTGATTCAAACAAGAATATGTCTTTAATAATAATGGGTAATACCATCTTTCACCCATTATGTCACCTCTGATGTCCTCCCCGAAACCTGCATGAATATACCTATGCATATCACCACTCCAGGAATCAACTATTTCCCCAATAATTAGGCATCCCCGACCCTCATACCACAATATCCCTCTAGGCTTAGCCATCCCAGGTTCACAACACATCTAGACCTCCCTACCCCACATACCACAACATCCCCCCAAGCTCAACCATCCTAGGCTCACAACACATCACAAGAAGAAGGAAAAAAATATAGCAATTGGGTTCTTGGCCCTAAATCAAGGCATCCATCATTCACACACAACGAAATATCATGGCTCCAAAGTACAAGGAACATGGCCTTTACAAGAAAATGGGAAACATAGGCCCTACAAAGTCATTATCTTTTATTACACAACCGATTCTTATTTCATATTGAATTAATCGATTCATTGTTAATAGGTTCCAACTACAATAAATCTACATAATAAGCTATCCCAAGCTATCACAAATTAATTAAACAATTAATTTAACATTCCTTTAATTATTTTATCAAAAAGAATCAACATGCTTCAGGTTCATTAACCAAATAAATTAAATATGCACACTTTCATAAATTTGATTAACATCAAAATTACAACAAAAACCGGATTCATTAAACATGCTGCTTTATCTTTTAGCCAATTAATTATCAATTAATTCCGGCTTTATGTTCTTTACCAATTTCAATCAAGAAAAACATGTTAATCCAATCAAGGCATAGATATCACACTATCTAGAATATAAAGATAAAAAAATTATCATGGTATAAACAACAACATCGTCAAGCGATTAATATTAATTCTTTAACCCGGTTTAAGTAATTAGTAGGTCAATTTCATTGAGATCTAAGGGGATAAATCATGATAACTCTATAATTTCATGTAAATAAATATAGAATCAATTAATACCCTACCTAAAAAGGTTATTGACATTATTTTCATGATAATGGACCATGAAATGGATCTCTGATCACCTCTCCTGTAAGAACTGCATCTACCTAAGGATGTTGTGGCACATTCTCACCAACCAACAACCAAGAAAACCCCATTAGAAACATGGGAGATAATCCTCCATCACATAGAAAGAAGAATGAGAGGGAAAATATATCAAACTAGGAGAAACCGTTGGAAAATAAAGGAAAAAAACACCTTGGATTAACCTAGGTCACCACGGATCGAAGATGGAAGCTAGGAATCGATCCTTGAAGAAGGAATCCCCAAAATGTTGAAGAGGGGGTCACTGATTCACCTGGAATCAAGAGAGAGACACTATATTCATAGGGTTTGATAACCTGAGCAGATGAAAATGTTTTAAAACATACAACATCAGGGAATTACACAATGTATAATCCCCTTTCACATCGTGTAATCCCCAGAATTCAGTTTTTTCCGAAAAATGGATCACCAATTCATTTTATTTATTTTTCAAACTCTAGTCTATTACATGATTTGAAACCCACTTTTACATCATGTAACTCTTCATTACGTGAAATCCTTATCTACTCCTAGCTTCTAGAAACTTAACTACTCCAAACTTCTTCTAAGCCTCCTCTAAGAACCTCAAGCCTCAAAAACAAGTAAAGGGTCGATCCATATGGATCCAGTCTCTTACACTTATTTCTTGCAAAAATATATATGCATAAAATAAAAATTTCATTTTCTGATAACCACTTATATCTTCCCTTCATAAATAAAACTAACTATGTGATGTGATTCTTTTATGGCATTATTAAAACAAATTCCTCGGTATAAAACCATTGTGACTTTTCAGAAAAACTCTTTCTTTGCAAAAACCCTTCCTTAATTACATATTTTGATTTTTCACTAAAATTTATTATAGACTCCAAACTTTAACTAAATTCAACCCTTTTCTATAAAATAATATTAATGTGACGAATATAGGCTCCCATGAAATTTTTTTCATCACATTATATATATACAAAATATTGAAATTATACATATCATTCTCATCCACTTTGGAAAGCCTAATCAAAATGGGATATTTTGCAATCCATATAACTTTTTCTTTAAACTACTTTTTCAAAAAGGTAGGGTAATCAGAAAGTGGATTGACAACAAACATGACATACCTAACTTATTTATCAGATAATAAATTCCATCCTTTTCATTTTGGTATTCTTCTGATTATGACCTATATTTTTTCATCCTTCAGCATAGATAACCTTGGTTCCAACACTTTCAATATTACGGATAATTATATCTAAAGTAGTTTTTATGGTATTTAAATAAGATTCAATTAATTTTTTTCTTGATTTGAGTTTTTATATAAAATTATATTTTTCAAATGATTCTCATAAAAAAACAAAAAACTATGAGGTAATTGATTTCTTTCATATTATAAAATATATGTTATAAATTAGTTGATATAATTGGAATATAGTTAAATTTTAATGCTTCTATTTTGTGAAACATTTCTTAAAAATAATTATAGAATGATTTCAATACTTATAAGAATCATCATCAATCCATATTTTACTACTATCATAACTATGATTTGTATAAGGTAATATGAGATTTTGGAATAGCTCCACTATAAATTTGAAATGATAGATGAATCCTTGGTTAAGACATTATTTAACTAACCTACCTAGTGGATCTTATATATTTTACTAGGTAAATTAAATACTCCATTTTATATTCCTAAAATATATTAAAGGAATCTCATTAAGTATATGAATTTTCCTCTAGCTTCTACTTAGAATAATTCACACGTATCTTGTTACATTCATTTTAGAGGTGTCGTAGTTTTATAGCCTTTAATTTATAAAGTTTTATTAGTTTTAAAACTTAATGTAACATCTCACCCCAAATCATTGACTTGAGAATAGATATAGAGACACTAACCTTAGGTGACATCACCAAGACACCAAAGGCCAATAATAAATTCCAAGGGATTCATATAACAACCCTGCTTTTATTAAAAACTTAAACATGATTTATTACATAAAACTTCACTTGATACAACAAATAAGATCGAGAAGTTTAGTGTCTTTGGGGCTTAGGATCATTACATAAAAACTTAAAACATGAAATACAACATCTTTATTGAAAACTTCCTTTACATGACCACTACATTCCCTCGTAATTATCATTGCATGGGATAACCTGAGGACATGCATAAGAAAAGGGTGAGCTATAAAGCCCAGTAAGGGAATACACATGGAATAACATGAGGAGTACAATACATGTTATACATTAGGAATATCAATAGAGAACAAGATAAACATGAACATAATGGCATGATAAAGCATGATAATCATAACATGGAGTTGTGGTAACAACACTTAACATGGAATTAGCATGAGCCAAGGCTCATTGCACATGGAGCATGAGTAAATCCTCATTGCACATGAAGCACGAGTAAAACCACGTTGAACTTTAATTATCATGAGTCAACACTCATTTCACATTACGTATCATGATACTATACTTTACCCAATGCATTTTAGTGCTATAAGGGCACACCCTTCTTAAACATTTAATTTCATGCATAAGTGTGCCACATGGATTCATAAAACATAATAATTTATTCCATGATAAAGGAATGTGGAATTCATACATGAAACTTTATAATCAATAAGTAAATGTGCATAAAGGTGAATACCCTTGATGGAGAAATGGGCATGGTATTCACTACACAATGGCATTGGCTTAGAAAATCGGTGCGATTTCGGCAGCATAACGGCGTGACATAAGAATTCATAAAAACGGTTGATGAGAGAGAAAGGAGTTACTCATCATATTTACATGTAATAGATATTAATGATTTTATATAGATACATGTCCCAAAAATTTTAATGGAATTTAGATTCATGATACAAAAGTATTTCTTGAATGTAAATGAGGAGAGAGAAGTTCCTTTCGGAATTTCGGCATAGTAACGGGTGTACATGGGAGGCATTTCATGAGAGAGAAAGGGTCTTCCGTCATTCAAAAATAAAGAGGGTAGTATTAGTGAGGTGTGAAACCATACTCCAATATTCATAATTGAAATTAAAAGGGCAAATCAACTTAAAGAAAATTGGACAAAAATGAGAAAGGAAGAAAAAACCCTTACTTGGAAGTGTGCTTCCAAAGGATAGAGAGAGGCTTGTGAGAGGCTTATTTGGAGATTGGGGAACCTTGGGAGGATTCTAGAGAGATTAGGGCAGAGGTTTGACAAACTCCAAAGGCTTTGAGTGAGGAGGAAGTGGGATCTTGGGTGGGTTTATATAGGAAAGGTGCGGGAATTCTTTATTATTTAGGTTTGGGTCCCCTTACATTAAATTAATCCAAACCACAAACCATCCAATGGTTTTTGCCCATGTTTTTTGGAAAAGGGAAGACGAAAAAAATATTTTATAAGGCCAAAGTCCTAACTTCTTAAAATAATAGGGTTGCTTATGTGGAGGTGAGTCACACTCCCATGGAAAATAATTTAAAAAGACAAGATGTTTAATAAGTCTTGAGGGGTCCATTAATGCTTTGAAAAGTAAGCCAAACAAACCCAAAAACACATTATTTTAATGGTAAAACATATATTTGCCGAACATAAAGATTATAGTATTTTATTACATCACTATTGGGTCATTATGATGTCATAAAACACATTATATATTTAAACGGTATTTAATTTTTACTCAAAAATTTGACTGTCTAGGAAAATTATGAAAAATTCACCGTTGGATAATTTCGACATAATGATTACAAAAATAAAATTTATTTTATCTAAATAATTTTCTAAGTATGTTAATTTTCACTTTTAAAATAAAAACTGACATTTATCGAAAATTCACGGGTTTTGACAAAAATGGCTTTCAAACCTTAATAAAAATTATAATTGCATTCATACAATTATATAATCATTTATATATAATAAAATTAATTTAATAATAATAATAATAATGATATTTTATTAAAATATTATTTAATTCAAAAATCCCTTAATTTAATAAAATATAATTCTTAATTAAATAATAACTAAAAACATTATTTTCACTTTAAAAACTATTTACAATGTATCAATAATGAAAAGAAAGTATATACATTATTATATAAAAAAAATAATGTACATGAACATAGTACTATCGATTCTTTACATAACCCCTTAAAACAGTTGCATAAGACCTAAGGGTAAGGTGTGCGATGGTGACAGACTCTTGGGGTGGCTCGGATAACATCGCTCGAGTGGTAATTTCTATCAACTTCCACTTTTCCCGTAAACGGTCACGTTCGAGCTTGACATGATGAAGTTCAGCTTGGGCTTGGTCAAGATCAAATCCCAAGGACACCACCTCTTTTTTGAGATCTGAAAAATGGGCTTCGTATGGGGAAATTCTACTAGATGAGGCCATCGCTTCCTTTGTCTGAGTAAATTTGGATTTGTTAAAGCCCTATATTTATACTAATCACGTGATCACTGTTCAACGGCTATATTAGCAACGGTCAAAATTATTAATATAAAACCAAAGAATTTGACATTTTATATAAACATAAAGAGACATTTAATTATATCAAGAGGGATTTCCATTAATGAAACTTTGGGTCGTTACAATTCAAGGAAAATTGAGGGTGATTTTCCCTTGAAGAATAAAACAACCAAGAAATATAAATTATGAACATACAATTATCATATATGTTGAATGAGTACAAAAATTACAACCCAAATGAAAAACCATCAAAACTAAAATATCATAGTGAAAATAGAACAAGGAATAACAATAAATAATTCCAAAGGAGAATAAGGCTCAAGATGTCAAGGTGAAATTATCCTAAGTACTACTAAACTAGCTCCAAGATCCAATTCCACCTATTATGTCTATGGAATCAAGATGCATCACTAAATAAATATGATAACTTTCCCTTCCCTATGTCTTAATACATGAAATCTTCAAATACATAAAATTTCCTAAGAAGGGGGTGAGTATAAACTCGGTAGGAATTCACCAAGGAATTTCCAACACATTCCACTAGGACAAGAACTAGTTATCAAATTTTATATAAAATAATTGAAAATCGGTTATAGAGTTTATATAAATTCATAAGTAAAATCCATGTGAGAAAAATATAAAAAAGTACATTACTATTTGTTGACATTTGGAATAACCATTCTCATGTTCACACACACACATCCATCCATACACACAAGCTTAGTGTTACCATTAATTGTGGTACTCCATGACCATAATCCATCCAACCATGATGGAGGGAACTTACAACCATATGATGTCCACTTTAAACACACACCAACTAGTTTATGTCAAAATCCATGCTAATTCATTTTTAAAAAAATAAGATTCATTTGAAAACAATTTATCAACACATATCTTGTATCAAAACCATTCCATAATTTTAAAATCAATTTATTGAAATTATAAGAAAATAAGATTTTTCAAAAGTTATCAAATTTTCTAAAATTCCAAAACATAAACCAAAATAGTTTCTGTAATGAAATCACACAAAAATACCATTGTAATTTCAAGAAAAAACATTTTATAGAAACTAAGACTTCAAGTTCTAGAAAAAGTGAATATGAGAGAGAATCCACCTACCTAGATTTGATTATTAACATAAAGTATCTAAGGAAAAACCACCAATATCAACACTTTATTATGTTCTTCTTTGATTTCCATAATAAAACACTTTAAGATCCATTGAAATCAAAGTACAGACATTAAATATCATTATAAAATTCCTACATTAGCCCTGGAAGTCTAGAGGATAAGATTCATCACCCAAAAGAGGAATTTACAACTGCGATATGGGATTTTATACCCAGACCATAATTATAAGACCATGACACAGACTACATCACCGAAACATAGAATTAATGAAAAATAAAGAGACCATGACATAGTGAAAGGGACCATTCCATGGTGATGTTGGTCAAAGGTTCATTTGAGATATGTGGTGAGATCTATGCCATAAATCTAGAAAACTTTGGAAAGGACCATGGTGTAGAAAAGTCCACTACACCACAGAACCTAAGAATATAGAAGGGGGCTATGACATATCCAAGTTTCATAGAACAGCTACCCTGAAATCAATAAAACCACCAAAAAATCACCCTTGAGACTTCATGCCATGGATAGGGTCTCTCTTCCACAGTTGTGCTAAAAATTGAAGTAGCACCAAAACTTCACTCAGGCCTCCATGTCATAGCCAACACTTCCATGACATAGCCATCAAAAAATTGGTAGAGCCCCTTATTCCATAGCCAACACCGCCATGCCATAGTGACCCTCATTACAATGCATAATGTCCCTTCATGCTATAAAAATGTTCTAAGACTTCTAGCTAATTCCCTTAAATATTCCCAACAATTCCAATCACCCACCCCATCAAATACAACAAAAATAAAATGCATAAAATGATGGCATACCTCAAATTGGTGATGTTTCACTTATTAAGTAAGTACATAAAATACATAAGAGTTTTATCCCCTAAGAGTTTAAACACCCTTCTAGGCATATCATTGAAAATTACATTTAGTTTTTCTTGATAAAGTATTACCTTTCCAAAAATGGGTATTATTTGAGTAATATTTTATATTTTATATTCATCTTTAATCACTAATGTTGAACATTCATGATTTGGGTATTATTAAACTATTAATTAAGCATGATGTAACACAGAAACATATATTTAAAACATGAAATAATGTCTCATTATATCTAGAACTGGACACTAACATAAATGTTTTGATAACATTCAATATAAAACAATAGTTTTATGAGAATAAATCCACTTGGAAATGTGAATTTGTGATCCTATCTTTATTGTCTTAGAAAACACCCTCCTTAGACTACTTATAAATTTCACCTCACTTCTTATAGTCTTTATAAACTTCCTTGATTCATATATTTGGATGAAAATTTTTGAGTTGAATATTTTATTTAATACCCAATAAAATTATTATAAATATTACATATAATGATGAATATACCTGAAATATAATATCATGCTTGATACTTCTCTTATATATTGAATTTCCTATTATAGTGACCTTTCGTTCTACATGTAAATAATATATATTCCTATTAATTTCTCTCCCTTTGAATTTTTTTCCTATTTAATAGAAATTGTGAAAAAACCCATTGAATCTAAAAAAATTATAGGATTTTCAACCTTATCCCTAACTTCATTCACTATAAGGGGTGAAGAACCATGTTTCAACTAATCTCTATCAACTTAGAAAATCATAGTCAAAAGATTCATGAGTGAATTATCTATATAGTTAATTGTTTAATTATTAATTAATATAGAGAATCTAGGTGGTAATTATGATAATATGAGATTAATGGATAATTTATTATCCATACAGAAACCCAAATTTGATAACTAGTCAATGTAATTCAAAATCTTTAATGCAATATCACTAGATAGGTACTTATATTCCATTTTAAACTTTTATGTTTTATAGAAAATCTTGTTTATCTTTAGACTCTCTTCCTTCTTTTCAAGTTATTAGAGATTAGTTATCATGGTTTATACATCCATGTATTTATATTGCATCTTAAAATCTCCAAGAATAGTAGATAACATGATTCAACATACATATAAATCATTATACACACATATCTTATATCCATCCTTATCACCTTTTCTCGCTTTCTAAGGTGGAAGATCAGAAATAGGGGATTCTGACACATAAAATAAATTTTCCTATAATATCATAGTGAACAATTTCTAGTTTCACTCTTGGAAGTTTGTACTAATGATAACATTTTCTCTATTTAGGAATGATCATAGTGCTTCTGTGGTTTTTATTTCCATTTCTCTATAATAAATAAAATCATATTCTATTATTTTATCTTGATTTCTGTTTATGATGTAATAAAATAATTTTATTAGTATCCCACTATTTTATCAAATCCCACTAGACCTCACTACTGAATTTGGAATATCTTATCGCTTCAATATTCTAGTTGTAAGGATCCATATTACCCTTCAAATAACCCAGATAGAGGCCTTATCAAATTATTCAAATATATTTAGGTAGGATTTTCTTTCCAAATTCATTAACTTGTAACTCCTTTATCTATTTAGTGGACTCCCAAATCATGAAATCCTTTACTCTGATTTCCTTAACACTTTCCTATAAATTACACCAAGTCTTAAGGGGGGAACTACTCTTGATTCTAACTAAGTCAAGCGAACCCAAGATTTTCATTGGAACTCGCTAATAAATGAAATTATCCTAAAAAGGGTCATACTAATATTTTGATCTATGGTTTCACTCTAAATCAAGTGACAGGAGGCATTTATTAACTTAATATTTTGATAGAATAATTTTTTAAATTCATTCATAAATATTCTTTTTTTATTCCCCATATGCTTTTTAATATTATGTAGAATTTACATAATTAATTAACCATGTTTGGTAAAATAATTTACATGTAATAATTTTATTTCATCTTTATCATGATAGTTAAATTATTTTATTTATTTTATTGTGTTTAATTTTAAAAATAAACCATTCATCGTATAAATAAATAAATAACCATGAACTGACAAAATAAAATAAATATGTGATTAGATCACGATATTTTAACTGTTGGTTATTTTATCAAGGGGTGATAAACCAACCTTGAACCTATGGGAAATAACTCCTTGAACCCATTCTTGGATTTGTTTTCATCAATACTCTATTATTTTGTATATCTATTTGGTTAGATTCATCTTGACTTAGGTCCTGAACTGTATCCTCTCACTGGGGTATCCATTCTTTACAAATGTTTACTCACTCACAAGTAAGGGGTATTGGGGATTTAGGGTTACATAAAATAAACCTTGGATATTAAAACCCAAACATAATAAAGGATAGATAGACAATTCATATATCATTATATTTAATTTAATAATAAATTTTCACATAATTCCATGTAATAAATAATTAAATTAAATAAATAAATCCAACACATAAACAGGCCATTCAAACTCATGATCAATCACAACATGAAATAACTATGCATATAAATGTACTAGAATTCATTTTAATTTGTTCCAATTAAGATAAATTTACTATAATTAATGAATTTATAAACTAACCAATTAATTAATTCTTTATCTTGATATTATATCTAAACAGTCATTGAAATATGATAAGATTTTCATTCAGTATTATTTAAAATATTTTTTATTTTTTATTTTAAAATAATTAATTACATGGTGTGTGCTGATGATTTCATATGCAATGTACCTTTCTATATAATATTAAATCCATTACTATAATTTAATACATACATGGTGAGTAAATTGTATATGACATGACATATACCTTGTATGTCATATTAAATCCATTTATATAATTTAATACTTTCATGGTATGTATTCACACCCAACATGTCATGTAAATCATGTTGAGTATGGCCCTTTTCATGTAATTTGTACTTACACAACATGTATTCCCATGGGGTTTATCATGAATACATTGTGTGTGGATTCATGGGTCAAATCATATTGTTTTCATGGTGTGTATGGTCCCATGGAATACCATAAATATATGTGTCATGTACCTCTAGTAATTCCTGTAAAGTACACAAGATTTATAAGTATCGTTACATGTCATGTAATTTTAGAATTCATGTGGTATTAATTATTAAGCATTTATATCCACACGACATGTTAAAAATTGCTCAGTGTGTATCTGGTGTGAAATTACACTTTTCATAAGACATGTATAGCTTGCTATATTCCATTTTTTTGTGTATCACTTAAATTATAGTGCATGTAGACCCACACTACATGACTAAAATCTTGTAATGTACTTTATATGGGTTTTCACATGTTAAACGACATGTACATCCAACTATATGCCATATAATTCATATCTAACTATGTTTCTTGGTTGGCACTCAATAAATAGTGTGTAATGATGTCACATAGTTGGATACATGGCTAGTAAAGATTTATGCATGGTCAAAATCATATGGGGTTACATGGAATGTAATATAGCTACGCATAAAGTAATCCCTGTAAAATAGTGCACTGTACTGGCACTCAATCTATAGTGTATAATGGCATCACTTATCGATCCACACAACATGATAATATTAGCATGGTTTTATCATTGTGTGGTTAACCATGGGTACATAGAGTGTGATTTACCATTATATGTTGTGTACCTGTGTCATATATTTAGCGGTTTTGGCACCTTTAGATGGGATCTTCAAGTGTTCTCCATATATTATGGCATGTTCTTGGTCATATAAATTTAGATGAATGTGTTATCTCAAATTTTGGATTAAAAAAATTATAAATGAAAAACTAATAAAAAACATAGTAAATTAATCAAACAACATATAAATAATTATCAATTATAATTTGATATCTCTATAAGGGTGTAATAGAAGTGGTGGGTGGATTTCCAATTTTAATTTTTCATTGGTTTCTATGGATAAATACAAAGAACTAGATGAACTCATCCATTAAATCTCTTAGATAGGATCTTTCACATTTAATTTATAATTAATTTTAAATAAGAATTAATTTGAACAAGATAATTATTCTCAATAAATTTATGATGTTGCTTTTGTGTTGTTATCATTGTCATTGAGAATCCAAGTGAGGAATCCTTTAGTTATATCCACACATGCTCTATAAATCTCTAAACAACATTCTTAGTATGCCAAGTGTTAACATAGAGGAACCTAGAGCTTCACGTTGTTATCCATTGATTGTAATAAGGGTTTCTCTTGTTTTATATATTTTTTAGAGATGAAAGATGTAGTATTTTTACTCAAGTTCTTAATATAATTATCTAGAGTTATTCTATTGTGCACAACAACTCTAATATGAAAATTGATATAAGTTATAATTTATACTTAGGGTTAATATTAAATAATTGAGCAATGTAACTTTACCAAATATTTATTTTAAGTAACTATCTATGTCTAATAATAATAATAATAATAATATTAATATTAATAATAATAATATATCCCTTGATATGAACTTATTTAAATACCATTTGTTAAATTAATTAATTAATATTTATTAAAATGGTATTAAATAAAATATATCATTTCCATTGGACCCTTAACTCAACCTTCCAATCCTCCGTGAAATTTATCGAACCTTGAATAATAAAATATTTAGTCAAATAAATATTATTTTTTTAATAAATAAATAAATATTTTATTCACTAAAATCACAAATAAATATTTATCTTAATATTCACATTACTAAATAAATATTTATATTAATCTATTCACTAAACTGATGAATAAATATTTATTTATTTATTACCTTTTGAATAATAAAGAATAGATAAAATTCAACTCACATATTCTAAACTCAAATATCTCGTGATTGAATTTATGTGATAAAGTTTACTTGAATAATTATTATTCCACAAGTCAATAATAATATTTATTCTTAATATTAAATTCACTATAATTTAATGAGATTCTAGATACACTCAATGTGTGACACTCTGGGCCTCTTTCTTAGTGGAATTATGTGAACTTACCTAAATTCTAAGATCATCATTTAGAAACACTTCAAGACACCCATAGAGAAAGAAGTCAATGTCACAATAATAACAACCTTCCTATGAATGATATTGTGTAATATAATCACTTTTTCTTGATATATCATCGAATAGGATTCATACTTGTCTCATCATCTTATATGATTGATTTATATTTCTTTGAATTTACAAAATGAAATCATCGATAAACTGCCATGGTCATGGATTTAATTAGACAATTTCATTTCTATAAAATGTCCATAGATATATTCTTCCATTAATGTGAAAGTTAAAAATCCTTTCTTGACTTATTCAATTAATTTCATATCACTTATGATGGACCCAATGTATTCTACCTCACCATGAGCACATACTCCATCATGGTTTTCACCCATACATCAAAGTACATGATTTATAATATAAACTAATAATAATCATAGGTTTAAGGACCAATACACACATTTATAAATTGGAATATCAAATGAAATATAAACATGTGGAATTACAATTGGTTAGTATGTCCTCATAACCTCTCTTCTTATATATTACCAAGTTTTAACTTTATGAGAATAAGTATAAATGTATTATGAGTCTCAAGCACCTGATAGTCAAACATCATTTATGCCCCATTATAGAGACATTATCTATATCATAAAAGAAATTATAGAATTAATGTCATGAAGAATAATGATCATCATGTGATGATATATTATTAATATTATGGTAATATAAATACAATGTTCTTTGGTTCTAGGAAACCAACTCCAATAAGTCATCCATAGCAGCAGGGACCTTACCCTTACTTGGGACACAAAACATGAATTTTTCTCTATTACATGGTCACCCAATTAAAGTGTGAGAATAAATTGATAGTTCACCACCAACGGTGCCCTTAAAAATTCCATTAAATAAACATAAATAATTGATATAGAATTATAATTTAGAAATAAATAAATAACATGTCATGTCATGGAGTAATGTTTAGTCGAACTAGTGTTACCATACATGCTTCGATCAGCTGCAAAATGGGGTAGCATACCCAAGGTATAAACACATGTTAAGGATTAATAATTTATCACTCCTCATATCTAATTAAGGTTAATGATCTATTACTTGAAAATATGTTTGGTGAATGATAAAATTCCATCACAACCCATCCAAGTTAACAATCCATCACCATTCCAATTTTAATGGTGAATGAGACATCTCTAAGTGAATGAGACATCACTGATCCTAGGTTAATGATATACCACAACTAACCATGATTATGTGGATGATATACCATCAAAACACATATCAGGTGGATGATACACCACTAATACAATACATCATGGGTGGATGATGAATCACCAGAATCACCCCCCTCAGGTGGATGATATACTGCCACTATGAAACTCTAGGTGGATGATACACCACCAATGTTTATCTTTGAGTGGAAAAGATACCACCGGTATCCATCTCTTGGTGTACTATACACCACTGATAAAAATCACAAATAGGAAAATTTATTAACCCTAACTAACTCTAGGTGGATGAGGCCTCACATATACATCAATCTCATGGTAAATTATTGATCACCATTTCACTTGGGTGTATGATACACCACCTATAAATTCAAGGTGGATGATGCACCAAAAAACCATATCATAGGGTGGATGAGTTACCACCAACATATCAAGTAGTTACAATAGTGAATGTTTATCATAATTAACTAACATAAAGTATTCATACTTATTTGGCATATGAAAAGGGGTCACACCTACTAACCATTAACCTTCTTAAGACTCATACCTAGGTTATCCCACCTCTAGATAATTGCATTCCAAAGACATTACTTATAAAGGATTGGTCTAGGAAACCATACATGGATCATAAAATAACAGCATAATCATGTATTCCTATCATGGGACTTAGGTTTCAATTACATGATATGAAAATTCAAGTTCTAGATCATCGACAACTAGAATGATGTCACATGACTCATGGAGGACCACTCATATCCCTTTACAGTCTCTCCCGATCCAAAATAATCATGAACATAGTTTTATAATTTAAATTATTAATTTATCAGAAAGTGTTATATCCAATATTTCATACAAAGAATTCCATAAATGCAAATGCTAATGGAAAAGTAAGGAATCACCTACCTGGGTATGTCAAGGGACTTGATCATTGGAAACCACTAGCTAATTCAACCTCAGTTAGTCAAAAATTAAAAAATCTTTAAAAAAATCCCTAAAATTGGGTATAATAAAAAATAATTATTGAAATAGATAAAGAAACAACAACTAAAGTGTAAAAGAGTCGTAGAGTTACTAGTGATGACCTCCTGCGAAAAACTGGACTCAAAAACTAATGATGAAAAAAATAATATGGACTTCGTAAGATATGAATGAATAATAAGGGGGAAGGTTTCAACTATTAATGGGTGGAAATGAGAAAATATTATCATTTTAATAATAAAAAAATAAAAAATTATTAATTGACTAAAATTTTTAATAAAACTAAGAAGAAACCCACTGGGTCACTGATCCAAGGTCATCAGCCACTCAGTGGCCCAACTGAAGCTACTGTCTCCATTTTCACCTCCATTGTGAAACTAGTATTAGTCCACTGGGTACCCACTAGAATCTATCAATGGAGAGATGTCTTGAAACCCAGTTTTTTCTCCCAAAACAAAACTCTGGGACCCCTTTAACACATCCAATGATCAAATTTCAACAAAATATACAAGTTTTGGTGAAAATTAGACCGGAATCATGTCCTTTATGGATATAGGGTGTTATAACCTCACTAATATATTGAAACTCATCCCTGAGTTTCAATGAAAAGTGTCACCAAGAATTGTTAGTGAAAATATCTAGCCACTACACGTGTATATCTAAATCCTACTCTCACATCACCTTCTGGATATTCCCATACTACCACTGTGACCATACTAAAGGGATTTTCTTTTCATATAGAATATTATCGCTCTAATATACTACATGAATCAATAATTCCTTAAATTATACATCTAGCTTCATCTTAAACTCATCTACATTGATCACATGAGAATTTTAGGATGATATATGTGAAGTTGAGATATATAAAATAAATAATTCATAGAACTATATCTCTAATAAAGTGTTAACTGATAAACCAAGGTATTTATCCTCTCAATAACCTCAAACATCCCTACAAACCTAGGCACCAACTTCTCCTACCTCTGAATATGATAATATACTAATTAAGGTGGAACTCATAAAAATACCCAATCTCCCACATCAAAATCCATAGGATGGTGTCATCGGTTTCCATATGATCTCTTCCTATTGTGAGTGGTTGTAAACTACTTCTTGATCAAATGGATATTCTTTGACATCTCCGGTACAAGACTTGGCCTGATATCCATAGACTCTTCTACCCCTAACCTGGAGAGATGCAATCAAATTTTTCTACCATAAAAATACTCAAACGGTTTCATCTAAATTGATTAATTATAAATATTATTATAAGAAAAATCTATAAGTGTGATATGGTTCTCCTATAAAAAGAAACATGCCTACAATATCTCCTCTAACACCCAAATGGTATGCTAAAACTTCCCATCAGTCGGAGGATAGTAAGTAGTCCTCAGGTGAACCTATGTATCAAGTGCTTTTTGTAACCCTCACTAGAAGCACAAAGTAAAATGAGAATTCAAATCATAAAAGGTTCTATTGGGTAACACATTAAGATTTTTTATCTTCTAGACATATTTCCATCCCATATCATCAATGGAAAAGGTATCCCTGATCGATTGGAAATGTGTGACCATTGTCAACCGGCCCATGATAACTCATACCACATCACTACTATGAGAATTCATAAAAACTCCATTATGAATATCATTGTCACATCATCCCACTTCCACTCATGAATGGTTAATAATTGAAGAAGGCCTTTAGGTCTTTTATTCTTAGCCTCCACCTTCTGAAAGGTGAAGTATCATGAAACGAACCTTGTTATTCCATTCATATTGATCCACCGATAATGACTATAGATATTATGATACATATTAATTATCCTTGAGTGAACAATCCATCGCGAGGCATGTGAATCCTACATCAATTCCTCATGCATTCTCATAGGGACTACCACACTACCTCATTCATAAAGGAAATAATCTATATCGAGGGACTAATCAAGTGTAGGATCCCATTGTATATATTATCCTTCTTCACCAGATAATATAATTAAGATTATTGGATATCCTTCACCCTCTTGAGGAGTGAAGAGGTAATGGTTAAGGATGTCAGTATCACTCTACCCCAATACTTTTGAATGCCAAGGTGAATCTCGGTGAAGAGGCTCATAACCTACTACACTCTACTCGTCACCTACACCACCAGCACCTAAGTATTTCTACTCAGTGCATCAACCAAAACATTCCCTTTCCCATAGTTATATTCCATCTAAAAATTAAAATACTGTTGGTACTCAACCCACCTCCCATTTTCAAGGTTTAGGTTAAACTATGAGAAAATATACTTTAGGATCTTATTGTTATCATATGCTATAAAACTCTCAAAAAACATGTAGTGATACCAACATATGATCGTTTTCATTATTCTTACTAGATATAGATCATACATCAGGTAGTTATG
This sequence comes from Viscum album, assembly GCA_963277665.1. Classification (NCBI taxonomy): domain Eukaryota; kingdom Viridiplantae; phylum Streptophyta; class Magnoliopsida; order Santalales; family Viscaceae; genus Viscum; species Viscum album. The sequence goes on from OY728147.1 coordinate 1,116,099,222, forward strand.
ATCATGAAACCTTAGTTTCTTGGACCCATAAGTGACTAATCACCTTCCCTATATCAAAATTACCTCAAAACCAACTTTTAAAGCTTCATAATACAATATATATTCCTTTCTCAACTAAGGTAATGTTAGGATTGGAAAATATGTTAACCTCTATTTTATCTTTTAAAAGGATTGCTCATAATAATCCAACCACATGAACTTCACTCTCTTATTGATCAGGGGTGTCATTGGCACTACCAAATGAGATAAGTCCTAGATAAACCTCCAGTAGTGACCTTTCAATCCTAGGAAATGATGAATCCAAAAAACATTCTTGTCACAATCCCAAAAAAACATATAATTATCCTTCCCTAGGCCCAATGATATACCTACCTCAGATATTGCATTCCATAATAAGTGCACCTCGCTGATCTATAACTGATACTTTGAGAGCTTGAAATGTAGTCGATTCTATTCCAATTTACTCATAACAATCTCCAAATGGAAAGCATGATCCTTCTTTGATTGGAAGTACACAAAAATATAACCACGAATGAATCCAAATATGAATGGAAACCCCTATTAATTATGGCCATAAGCACTTTCAATTCATTATTCAAATTGAATATCTTCACAAGATAATCATATAGGCAATACCTTATCCTAAAAAAAGTACATAGAATATTAGAACTCTTCACTCATAGTGGGTAATAACCTGACCTTAGGTATATTTAGATAATCACTTGTCTCCCATCAAGTAATCAAATGGGTAATTAATATGAGTAATGGGATATTATCTCTTAATCGTCACTTAGTTCATACTTTGGAAATTTACACATATATATAATGATATTTCTAAATTATCTATGAATAATATAAGATAAACCCAAGGGTAATTTCCTGGGTGAATAAATACCTTTTATTTTAGATCCTTAATATGGGCCTTTAGCTATTTAAGATCTAAAATAGCCATCATATAACATGTAATGGATATGGGATTCATGATTGGAATAATCTCAATAAAAAATTTGATCCCATGATTGGGTGGAAACCCCAATAAATACTTAGTAAAAAATCCTAGAACTGATCAACAATAGAATAAAAGGCCTATTGGCATATCTCTTCATCTCTAAAATCAATTCTATCCAACTTGGTCATAATTTACCTAGTTATTAATATTTAGGTTCTAAACATCCTAGCTACAAATCCCACTCACCAACATAAGTATAATAAACACCTTCTAAATATGTGAAAGATACCCATCAATGATAGCATTAGATGTGCGTTTGATACTGATTCATCCAATCCATCTCAAGGATCACATCAAAACTATGCATCTTTAACATAAATAAATCTCAATGAAACATATATCCATTTATCACTATAGGACACTGTGTATATATTTGGATACTTGTTTATCATTCCCATAAGAGTGTATCAATAAACATCACCCAGTATATATACTCTATAGAAATCCCCAAATCACATAATAAATAAAAATATATGAATAAGTGTGATACACCCATATCAAATAAAATAGATTCTAGGTTCGATTATATAAGAATTGTACCTCAAGCTTTTGGTGGATCTCAACCCTACATGGAAGAAGTCTTCTTAATGGTGTAAATATGGCTTAAACACTGACCTTGAGCTCCTACATCCTGAATCCCTTTGGGTAAATCACCCTATTGGCTTTTATTCCTTTTTCCTTAGGATCCATGAAGTCTTTCATGACCCAAAAAACAAAGGATTCACAATTTTTAGACTATTGTTATACTCCTTAACCTTCCCTTAAAACTTAGGTATAATTAAATCCACACCCTCTAGTTGAATATAGTTTTATACCATAATAACATTTTTTGTGCCCCATATCCCAATAGGAATAGTACTCCTTTGACTATTTTTCATAATCAAGTAGAATATGTCCCTACTACTTGAACCGATAACACTTGACCAAGGCATTATCTCTTGGAGAAAGCAACAAACCCCTTCCCTAGCTTGTTTTCATGTCTCCTTCCTAGAGATACTCCTCGTACCTCTACTTACTACTACCCAATGACCCACTCCTATCCTCTATGGCATAAGTATGTCACCTAGATAATCTATATAAGGATCTGTGTTTTTCTTAACTGCAGTTTTGAGTAAAAATTTGAATTTTTTCTATTAGATGCTTGTAAAGGGTTAAAATGATATTTTCTCCTATAATATGATCTTAGATAATTTTTATGACCACTTCATTGGTCTCATAATAGGTTTTTTACCCAATTATAGGAGTTCGGTGGAATTATGAGCCGTTCTAATTTTAGCAGAATAATTAATATTTAATATTTAATAAATTAAATATTAAATTATTCGAATAGGTTCGTTTGGAAATATCTTTTGAAAAAAGTTCCATATTGATATTTTATCTTATATTTTGAGTCTATAATGGTTATTTTATCTTAGGAGATACATAAACTTTAGTTGGGCACTAGGGATGGCCCAGGACCCTTTTTCTTTTCTTTTCTTTTTCTTCTTTTTCTTTCTTTCCTTTTTTTATTTATTTTCCTTACTCCTCATGAATTCATCTTGTAAATCCTCCTACTCCACTTGAAAAAGATATTAAATAGGTATAGGTATAAATATAGAGAGATTGAAGTTAAGAGAGGTGTCATCACGAAGCCCTCAATGCACTGGATCGACATGCGACAACTGTGGACCGCGAAATCGAATGAAGCTTCAGTGGTTTCCACAAAAAGGTAGGCATGTTTATATTTTCACTGTATATCCCCATATATTTTTCATTTTCTAAATTTAAAGCCCTATTATGTTTTTATGAGTCCCCTAGTGTTCGAATAATTTGATTTGGGGATGTAAATGGGGTATTCGGGCGATCCGAGGGTTTCCCGTTCGGGAAAACCTGACAACACGACGTGTAGTCTAGGGGGACACATCGTGTGTGTTTTCTATTTGGAGAATATAAAGTTTAAGGAGTGAATTCCATGTATAGGTGTATACACTTCATGTACTGGTACTCATACATGTAGCTAAGTAACCAAACCTAGCTACTCGTGTAGGGTACATGGTCGTGTGGTGTATACAGCCAGACCCCATGTGGGTAGCACACCATGAAAAAGTACACGGCCTGGCCAAGTAAACGACTAGTCCAGTTTAGGGACACAATCATGTACCCTGTGTTGGGAACACGTCGTGTACCTGGGGCTTTTACACACCCAGGTCGGCAGGAGTACACACTCATGTGGTGCGTTGGGAGTGCATTCCATGTACCGAGGGTGACTTGCCGTATACTACCCTTTTTCAACCCTTTGAGGGTTTTTCATGTCTTCTTGGCTTAGAGTTGGAATTAGACCCAATAGTAGTCCATTATGAGTAGTTTTCCACGTAGATCATGATGGTGAAACCCATAGAGTATTTTGAGGACTCCTAATAGGTGTTTTGGGGATCTATCTAAATAGATAGGTTCTTCCTCTAGTAATTGAATTTAGTTTTATTTTAAGAGAGACTTGGAATGAATGATAGGTTGGGTGTTCGTATCATCCTAGTTTGAGAATTTTTTTCTGAGATGGTCTAAGATTTATCTTCTATGGCTGATTCTTTCATGGTTTTCCTTTGAGGATGTCTCTCTTGTGAGATGTTCCCTTCTGAACTAAGGTCGTGAGAATAGTTGTTTTAGAGGATCTCGTGTAGGATGCCTCTATCTTCTATCTAGTTACCAAGGATCCCCTGAGGGATGAATTTTATTTTATGATAATATAGGGAGTCCCTTTTAGGATCCTTCTACTTGTGTACTATTGTGAGGATCTCGTATAGGATGACTTTTTCAACTTGAAATTCGAGGATCCCGTATAGGATTTCTCCTTTTCCTTTAAGCTAAGGATCCCAAGTATGATGACTTCACTTGTGTTTAGACTAGAGGATCTTGAGTAGTATACCTCTTCAGTATTTGGATTGAGGGACCCTGTGGCTGTCCATTGTTTGACTGACCTTGATATGTACATCGGTTTTGGGTAGATATGGTGTTCGGGTCTCACCTTAGAACCTATGTCGATCTGGTAAGACCATGGGGATATGGATAGAGTGTTGGGTTGGGCATTTGGGACACCCTCACTCATTGTTTTTATATCTTTGACATGGTTATTTCATATTCATCAATGGTTACCATAGGTTCTTTTATTGTGGTAGTTGTTGAGCCTAACACGAGGCATATTTATTTCTTTTGGGATGCCTATACGTGCTTACCTGGGATCCATCTTCTAAGCCATGTTATTTCTATTTTTTACTAGTATACCTAGAGGTACTACATAGGACTTTTATATTGATCCTCAATGTATATATTTTGTGATATGTGGTGGGGGTGAATATTCTCTCCTCATCCTGTGATATGTGATGAGGATTATTATGCTCTCCTTGACTTGTGGACTATAGAGTATGATTATGCTCTCCTCGACTGATGACTTGTATTCCCTAAGTGATACTTGGATTCCCATTGTAGGAATTCCTTTTATGGACTTTGTGGGGTAATGAATTGTATTCCTTGAGTGGTACTTGGATTCTCCATTATATGAATTCCTCAGATAGACTAATAGGCTGGTTGGTTTTATAGATGCCACAGACGGCTCTCCATGGATCATGAATGAGGTAGTGGACACCTTGTATTGAGTATTCTACTTGATTCTTGATTCCATGGGATTCCTTGGGCCTTAATACTCCTTATATATATATTTCTTGGACTCTCATAGGACATGTTTTTTTGACATGCTCCTAGGACTCCAACCAGTGCCTTTACTAAGTTTCCAACGAGACACTCCTGGTACTCGATGAGGATTACTTGGACTATTTCTTTGGATACAGCCCTTGTGTAGTCTAATGATTGATTATACAGTATGTTCGTGATGAATATTACACTTTATTATACAGTGTAGGACTATGTGGATGCCTTTGACAAGTTCCTCGGATTAGGCACTTGGATTCTAACACTTGATTACACAGCATGGGCTGATGTGGATGCCTTTGTCATTATACCTTGGATTCGACCATTGGGGTATGAAAAATGTTTACACAGTGTAGGCCATAGTTGGTTTTAGTGAACTTTTTTAGGATTTACTGTCAGTATATGGTATCCTTATTTCAGTGATTGGAGGTGATTATGGGTGAACCCTAGTGTATGATGAGTATCCCCCTATGGTGACGTAGCTTGTTCAGAGACTTTTTTGGAATTATCTGAAGAAAATATATGTCGATTAGGATTACAGACTCAAAGATCAACTTAATGATACACGGCTTGAGCGGCATGATGTCCAACACAATTCCCTTTCACAGGATGTCCAGGTGATCAGGATTACAAACCCAAGGATCGATTGCAGATTGGTTTTCATGTTATTTGATTTCACATACTCATGAATATTCATATTTAATTATATATGTATAGGTATGGGACTATAAATGTATATGAAGGTTCCGGGCACAGCAAAAGCGTGGTTGGGATGGCACCCAATCCTGATTTTTACCATGATCAATGATTATTCCAGGATCAATATGATGATGAATGCCAGTCTCCATAGAATATAATCAAATATTTAGATAAAGAAGAAAGAGTACTGAACCTTTAGAGTGGATCTTTCACATCATGTTTATAATTAATTTAATTAATTTCATAAAGAAAAATAATACCTAGATCTTGGGTATTTTTCTTCGTTGATGTTGTTGATCATCTGGAATGACCCTTACAAATTATCTTGTTGCGCTTGTAAGGATCCAAACTAGAATACCTCTAGCAGTGATCCACACATGCTCCTATGGCCTCCAATTGACACTGATCGTTCTCTGGGTGCTAGCGTGGTGAAGCGAGTGTCTTTTTTCGGTCATTCTTAATTGATTGTTCTTCGGCCTTGAAGAATGTCTCTCATTCTTGAGTGGGGAGAGAATCGGATTTGAGAGGGAAATTTTTTGTCTCAATAATTCTCAATTCACTAGGCGTGTGGTGTGGTGTATGGAACAATAGGCCTACTTGTCTATTTATATACATGGAATTTCAATTACAATATTTAATTGAATATCAAAAACTAAATACGTTCATGAACTTAAATAAAACTCATGCTTATAATAATAATACCGCATCATTATTAATGGTGCACCAACTTGCACAAAATGGAATTATAAAATAAAATTATGTGTCACAAAATAATAGTAGCGTCATTATTATTTTAACTGATGCCAACTAGTTAAATAATTATTTACCATCTTGCAAATAATTATTTTACTACCGGACCAACCTTGGTCTGCTCGAACTCCACTTCCATTTATTGAACACCTGAATAAATAAATAAATAATTTATTCTCTTAAATAAATATTTTATTTACAAACTAGTAAATAAATATTAATTAAATGTTCAATAAAATAAATAAATAAATTTTATTTAATTTGTGCAATCATTTTCACTTGAATAAAATTATTCCATGGTCTTGATAATAATATTTATTTCATTAATTAAATTCAAATAGAATTTAACCGAGACCACCAAAAACACTTAGTGTGTGACCCTCTAGGATTCTTCCTCATTGGCATTAGGCGGGCTTGCCTAAAGTCCAAGAGTACTTTATAGCAACGAGTCAAGGAACCCAAGAGAAAGAACGTAAAGTCACAACAACGACATCCACATATGAATGCTCACTGTGTAATATAATCTCTTTGTTGCAATATCTCATCAAGCAGGTTTTATGATAGTGTCATCAACTTTTATGATTGATATGTCGTTATTTGACTACCTGAAATAAACTCATCATTACACCATGGCCATGGAATTTTACATGATGGTTATATTTAAATAAAAGGGTAAATATATCCACTTCCATAAATGGAAGGGACAAATCCTTCCTTGAATTATCCATTAATAACATGCCACTCATGATGCACCCAACGTACCCTACTTCCTGCCAAGTGTCTACGTGAAAGTTTTAGTTAGTAAATCAAAGTGCATGAGTCATGACACATATTAATGATAATATTAAAGTCTAAGGATAATTACACACTCTCACAGATAGAAATATCTAATGACACAAAAACATGCAAAATTCCTACTAGTGGATCTATTCTCATAATCTCCTATCTTAGAGATTACCAAGTGCAAACTTCATGAGAGGAAGTCTCATCTGCTTACAAGTACTTGAACCTAACGATCTTCATGCTATGTGTCTGAACATAGTATGTCATCCAACCACAAAACTATATTTAAGAATACTGTTATAGAATTTCAAGGTTATCATCATAGCGAGGAACTTTCATGACCTTATCAATGTAACAAATACTCTAGGAAATTATTACATCATAGTCATACAAAACAATGAAGAATATGTAATAATACATTAAATATCCATGTAATCAAAGTAAAACTAGTTGGTTCTAGGAAACAAACTCTTAAAAACTCCCACTTGGACTAGAGCCAACTACCTACAACTTTTAGTCCTCTAGACCTCACATGATGATCATGTTTCTGGTGAGTCAAGGCTTTAGTCAAGGGGTCTACCACATTGTCTTCTGTGGAAATACTGCTCACTTCAACTTCACCTCTCTAAGAAAAATCCCTCAAGAGATGATACTTCCAAAGTATATGCTTCATTCGCTGATGTGACCTTGGCTCTTTTGCGAGATCCACCGTTGTAGTATTATCACAGTATAGTGTGATGGGATCTTTACTTCTAGGTATCACATTTAGCTCCTGGATGAAGATTCACATTCAAACTACTTCTTTAGCTGCCTCAGAAGCTACGATATACTCAGACTCTACTGTAGAATCTATGACCACACTCTTCTTTGAGATCTTCTAGCTCATTGTACCTCCATTAAAAGTGAATATGTATCCCGTTTGCAACTTTATGTCATCTTGATCAATCTAGAAAATAGAATTTTCATATCCTCTGATGACTAGTTCCTCATCTCCTCCATAAACTAGGAACATATCCTTAGTACGCCTCAGATACTTTAGGATAGTCTTGAATGACATCCAATGGTGGTCACCTGGGTCAACTTGATATATGCCTATCACACTCAATGTGTAGGCAACATCCAACCTAATACATAGCATGGCATACATGACTGACCCAATCATTGATATGTATGGAGTCCTTGACATTATCTTTCTTTCCTCATGTGTCTAAGGACAGATTTTCTTGGAAATATGAATACCGTGTGATGCTAGTAACAATCCCCTCTTGGATTGTTCCATACTGAATCTCCTCAGTATCTTATCAATGTATGTACTTTGACTTAGGCCCAACAATCTCTTGGATCTATCATGATGGATCTTGATCCCAAAAATATACGCTGGCTTTCCCAGGTCTTTCATGGAGAAGCATTGATTCATCCATGCCCTAACAGATTGTAAGATGGGAATATTTTTTCTAATAAGTAATATGTCATCAACATATACTATTAGGAAAATGACTGCACTCCCACTAAACCGTTTTTAGACACAAGTCTCACATTCATTCTTGATAAAACCAAATTCTTTTTTGGCTTCATCAGAATGAATGTTCCATGACCAGGATGCTTGCTTTAATCTATAAATGTATTTTTGAAACTTTCATACCTTATTGGCATCCTTTGGAGTCACAAACCCTTCAGGTTGTGTCATGTAGACATCTTCCTAAAGGTTCCCATTAAGGAATGTTGTTTTTACATCCATTTTCTAAATCTCATATTCATGGTAAGCCATAATGGAAAGTAGAATTCTGATGGATTTCAACACTCCAACTAGTGAGAAGGTTTCATCATAGTCAATTTCTTGACACTGTTTAAACCCTTTTACAACCAGTCGTGCCTTATAGGTACTGACTTTTCCTTCCATGTCCAGTATCTTCTCGAATACCCATTTGCAACCAATAGGCTTTACATCAAATGGAGGATCTACCAAAATCCAAACTTGGTTTTGGTACATGGAATCCATTTCAAAATCCATGGCTTCTTGACAATTGGAAACGTCTATGCCACTTACTGATTGTTGGTTAGAGGATCATTATTATCAACTAATAATGAGTCACCGTCCTCGGTAACTAGAAAATTGTATCGTTCTAGTTCTATAAACTCTCTTTTACTTCTACGCAGTACTTGTGTCTCTGGAATAGATTCTTCTTCCACAGGTCTTTGTGGAATCTATTCATGTACCAACTCTTGTGTACCTTGAACCTTGACTTCATCAAAGTATATCTTTCTCCCACTATCTCTTTTGGAGATTTGCTCCCTCTCAAGGAATATGTCATGTCTTACCACTATAACTTTTTTGTTTGAGGGTTGTATAGGTAATATTCTCTTGTTTCCTTGGGGTATCCTATAAAGGTACACTTTGTGCCTCAGGGTGAGAGTTTGTTACCTGGAGAGGCCTTAATAAATGCTTTGATACCCCACACATGTAAATTAGATAACATGTATTTTCTTCCACTTCATAACTCATATGGAATACCATTTATTGATTTAGTTGGTACTTGGTTTAGTGTGTGTGTCATTGTTTGTAACACATACCCCCAAATGGATAATAGAAGACTTTTATGACTCATCATTGATCTCACCATGTCTAACAAGGTGATATTCCTCCTTTCTCTTACACCATTATATTGAGGTGTGTAAGGAGGAGTGAGTTGGGATAGGATCTCAAACTCTCGTAAGTAATCAATGAAATCCTAATTAAGATATTCCTCACCTCATTATGAGTGGAGTTTCTTAATCTTCTTACCAAGTTGGTTCTCAAACTCATTCTTGTATTCCTTTAATTTATCAAAGGAATCCTACTTATACCTCATTAAGTAGATATATCCATATCTACTAAAATAATCAGTAAAAGTTATGAAGTATGAGTACCCACCTCTTACTTCAACTGGAAATGGTCCACACACATTGGTATGAACCAATTCAAGAAGCTCTTTATCCCTTTCACCTTTCCCACCAAATGGGGCTTTGGTCACTTTGCCTTGTAAACATTCATGACATACGCCAAGTGGTTTTAGTTCAAAAGAATCTAAATATCCATATTGATGTAACTTTGTCAAGTGTTTCTTGTTTACATGACCTAGCCGATGATTCCAAAGTTCGGTGTGGTGTGAGTCATGTGAAGTATCTTTATCATTGATTTCCATTACTTGGTTTGAGTAATCCAACACATAAAGACAATTGCATAAATGTGCCCTATCAAAACAAATTTTATCTTTATAAAAGAAGTAGCATTCATTTCCAAACATTAAAACAAATCCATCTATATCTAGTCTGGATACATAAATTATGTTTTTGGTTACATAAGGTACATAAAAACAACCCTTTAACACCAGTATCATCCTAGTTGGCAACATGAGGTGGTAGTCCCTGATAGCTACAACATCAAGTCTAGCTTCGTTGGATACTCGTAGATCTACCTCCCCTCAATCAATATTCTTGAATCTACTTGGTTCCTGTATTTGGATACATATGTGAGCACCACAAGTTGTATCTAATACCCAATTTCTAGAAACAGATAGATTTCATTCGATAGAAAATGCACCTGAACTTCCCCTTGCTTCTTAGGTTGGGTGCAGTTTTTCTTCCAATGGCCCTTCTTGCCACATGCGAAAAAAACAAAATCATGTTCCCTTACCTCCCCTTTGATATTCCTTTTCTTGGAAGGTCGTGAAGAAGCTTTGGGCTTAAATCTCTTCACCTTCCCTTTCCTATTAGTCACTATAAGGACATAAAGATTTTCACGCTTCATATCTTTGTCCACTTAGAGAATGAGGATAATAATATCATATACAGACTTCTCAATGTTGTTCATATTGAAATTGACAACAAAGTTAGAGAAGATATGAGGTAGTGATACGAGAATGAGATCGGTTCCCGATTCTTTGGGAAGTTTAAACCCTAGAACCTCCAGGTGCTCAATGTAGACAATGAGCTTTACATGAGGCCAAACTGGGGCACCTTCTGCAAGATTACTCTGAAAGAGTGCCTTAGAGATCTAAAACCTTTCCTGTCTTGCTCTCTCCTAGTAAATACCATGGAGGTGCTCGATCACACTATAAGAATCCATGTTTTCATGAGACTTCATGAGATCACTATACATTAATGATAACATCAAACATTGAATGTCAATTGTGCCATTCATATGTTTCTCATAGACCAGGAAATCCTCATCACTCGCCTATTTGGTAAGAAGATCAGGTAATGTTGACTCCAGCATGTAAGACTTCCATTCATGGCGTGGGATAACCCGAAGGCATCTAAACCATTCTTAGAAGTTACTGCTAGTGAGGATGTTGTATTTATCTATAATTGATCACAGGGATAGTGTGGATGATGAGTTTTTCATTTTTATTCTACAATTAAAAGAGTATATCATTAGTACTTTCTTGATTACATTTTATGAGAAATAATAAATTTTATTAAGTCTCCCACAATTTTATCAATTCCCAATAGCCCTCGCCATTGAACTCGGAATGTCTAGTTTCCATGACATTCTAGTGTCAAAGATCCATATTCCCCTTCTCATAACCCCAACAAGGTTTGGTCAAGCTATTATAAGGTATTTAGGTAGGCAGGTCTTTGCCAACTACAGGCTTGCAACTCCTTGATCTGTTGAGTAGACTCCCCAATCCTGAAATCATGACTTTGGATTTCCTCAACTCTTGCCTCCAATATTACACCAAGTCTATCAAGGGATACTCCTCTTAATGTAATATGGTTAAGTCAACCCGAAACCTTTCATAAGGGATTCCTATATAAAATTAAGTGTTCCAACAAGGGTTGGTTAAACACATAGTTTTATTGAGTTTTACCCTTAATCAAGTAACGAAAGGCTTGGTCTGACTTAATATTTTATTTGAGGGATTTTTATCTCTTATGCATGAATTTATTATTATCACATGCTTGTTAATATTAATTGGAACTTAATTAAGTGATTAACCATGTCTTGATAATATTTACGCATAATTATGGTTTATTTTAGTTCCATCTTTCATACTTTTTTAATTCATTAATTATGTGATCAAAAAAACACATCTATAATGACAAACCATGAAAATGACAGAAATAAAGTAAATGGAATTATCATGAGCTTTTCTATTGGTTATTTTATATAGTGGTTGATAAACTAACCCTGTCCTAGGGGAGAAACACCTTGAACCTTTTGGGTTCGTGTTTACAGCTTCCACTTGTCCACCTTTGTATCTCCTAGTATTGGTTTCATCTCGGCTACAGCTTGAATCGCCTTCATTATCTTGGGAGTTAAATCCATTACATATACCATTTTTTTAACTCACATGTAGGTTAGGGGTAAAAGGGGGCTTTACATAAAATAAACTTTGGGCACGCAAACCCTATATATTAATGAGGAGAAGTCTCATGGGCCAACAAATTTAATTCAAATAAATAAATTAAAAGAAACCATCCATATACAAAGTTCTTGGTCTAGATCATGATCATTCATACATGCAACGATATGTATGCATAAATAAAACTATTATTCAATTATTTAATCATTCTTGTTTAATATAAATCACACTAAAATCAATTAATTATCATCTTTAATTAATAAATCCTTTTATCTCAAATAATTTTCTTAATTTCCTTGAGATTCTCATCCATCATAATTTTAGACAAATAAATTCATTTAAAATTATCTTTGTACTTAACTTGTACCTTGGATGAAACCCGGTGAATTCCTATTCATAACTACCTAATGAGTAGAAATGAACATTACACAGATGTTAAATTAAACACATATATAAAAAAGATCTATCACATGTTGTGTCTCGACTTTATGCTCGCACGATGGTACACATATCAAGGGTTTGTATAATATAAAAATAAATTTGTATAAATTTGTATAATTTGTATGAGTACACGATGTGTAGTTCCAAAAACACGGTGTGTACTATTGTTTACCATCTATCTGAAGTACACGCCTAGGGAAACGGTGTGTGAGTGTACTTCAGAAATCTTCGGAGTACACAGCATGTCTAGTTGGCCACACGTCGTGTAGTTCCTCATTACATAGTCTCTAGATGGGCTAGCCATGTATGGGGTACATGGTCCAACCCTAACCCAAAGGGACTACACATCATGTCCATTTGGTCCACATGGCGTGTAATCTAGAAACTGTGTGCCACCTGTTCCTGGTCAACACACTAAGTCATTTAAGACTTAGAAAGACTCCAACACATGGTTTGGTTTGACAGATTGGTCTGATGCATTGAATCTTGACTACATGTTGTGTACTGCCAAATACATGCCGTGTGTTCTAGTGTTGTATGACTAGGAAGCTTTGACACCTCAAGATGAGATCCTTTATTTTATTTTAATCAAAATTAAAATAAAATGTCATTTCTATAAGGTGAATGAGAAACGAAAGAGGAGTAATAGATTTCAAGATTCATATTTATAGAACAATTAACTTTAATTGAAATAACTAAATTATTAAATGCATAATTCATCAACAAAATATTTAAATAATTATAAACTATGATGTAACCCCTCTGATACCACTTGAAGGTTCCAAGTGCAGCGGAAGCGTGGTTAGGACGACACCCAATCCTGATTTTTACCATGATCAATGATTATTCTGGGATCAATACGATGATGAATTCCAGTTTCCACATAATATAACCAAATATTTAGATAAAGAAGAAAGAGGCCCTAAACCTTTAGATAGGATCTTACGCATCATGTTCATAATTAATTTAATTAATTTCATAAAGAAAAATAATACCTAGATCTTTGGTATTTTTCATCGTTGATGATATTGATTGTCTGGAATGACCCTTCTAGATTATCTCATTGTGAATTTAAGGATCCAAACTATAATCCCTCTAGCGGTGATCCACACATGCTCTAATGGCCTCTGATCGACACTGCTCATTCTCCAGGTGCTAGTGCGACGAAGAGAGTGTCTTGTGTCGGTTATTCTTGATCACTTGTTCTTTGGCCTTGAAGAATGTCTCTCGTTCTTGAGAGGGGAGAGAATATGATTCAAGAGAGAAATTGTTTGGCTCAACAATTCTCAATTCACTAGGCGTGTGGTGTGGTGTATAGAAAAATAGGCCTACTTGTCTAGTTATATAGATGGAATTTTAGTTACAATATTTAATTGCATAGAAACAATTAAATATATTCATGAACTTAGAGAAAACCCATGCTCATAAAAATAATACCGCGTCATTATTCATGGTGCACCAACTTGTACAAAATTTAATTATAAAATAAAATTTCACGTCACAAAAAAAATAGCAGTGTCATTATTATTTTAACTTTTTCCAACTAGTTAAATAATTATTTACCATCTTGAAAATAATTATTTTACTACCAGATTGACCTTGGTCTGCTTGAACTACACTTCTATTTATTGAACACCCGAATAAATAAATAAATAAATTATTCTCTTAAATAAATATTTTATTTACAAACTAGTAAATAAATATTTATTAAATGTTCAGTAAAATAAATAAATATATTTTATTTAATTTGTGCGATCATTTTAACCTGAATAAAATTATTCCATGGTCTTGAGAATAATATTTATTTAATTAATTAAATTCAAATAGAATTTAATTAAGACCACCAAAAACACTTAGTGTGTGACCCTCTAGTATTATTTCTCATTGGCATTAGGTGGGCTTGCCTAAAGTCCAAGAGTACTATTTAGCAATGGGTCAAGGCACCCAAGAGAAAGAATGTAAAGTTGCAACAACGACATCCACATATGAATGCTCACTATGTAATATAATCCCCTTGTCACAATATCTCATCAAGCAGGTTTCATGATAGTGTCATAAACTTTTATTCTTGATACGTCTTTCTTTGACCACCTAAAATAAACTCATCATTACACCATGGCCATGGAATTTTGTGTGAAGGTTCTATTTCAATCAAAGGGTCGAGATATCAACTTCCATAAATGGAAGTTACAAATCCTTCCTTGACTTATCCATTAATAACATGCCACTAGTGACGCACCCAACGTACCCTACTTCCCGCCAACGGTCTGCATGACAGTTTTCATCAGTAAATCAAAGTTTGCAAGTCATGACACGTATTAATGATAATATTAAAGTCTAAGGAAAATTATACATGCTCGAAGATAGAAATATCCAATGACACCAAAACATATGAAATTCCTACTAGCGGGTCAGTTCTCATAATCTCCTATCTTGGAGATTACTAAGTGCGAACTTCATGAGAGGAAGTCTCATCTGCTTACGAGTACTCACACTTGACAGTTTTCATGTTATGTGTCTGATCATAGTATGTTATCCAACCATAGAACTATATTTAAGAATATTATTATAGAATTTCAAGGTTCTCATCATAGCGGGGAACTTATATGACCTTATCAATGTAAAAAATACTCTAGGACATTATTACATCATAGTCATGTAGAACAATGAACAATATGTAATAATACATTAAATATCCATGTAATCAAAGTAAAACTAGTTGGTTCTAGGACACCAACTCTTATAGTATACATATATAGATATGGACATTCATGGTGGCACTTTCCCAATTGACAGTGATTATGGAACTTGGGATCGACTATGGTTTCACGTTATTGGTTTTACCTTATTTTTAGTTGTGTTTCAACTAGTGTGGGAATGTTTCTTTTGTATACACTTATAGTGGAACATTTATAAGTTGCTTTTTGGGTGGCATGCTAAGATTATTTCCCACCCCTTCATGTGTACCTCAATGTACGTGTAAACCTTATGTCTTCTTTTTAGGTTGATCACGAGTTGCATGGTGGATAGGGTCAAGGCCCATAGTTACATGTTCTAGTGGAAATTTCTCATGTGAGTTCTTCTAATTAGGATGCTATAGTTTGATAGTGTCTGGAGACTGCGTACGTGGTCTAGCTTAGAGTTACTAGTAGATCCCTATACTTTTAATTTTAGTTTCTTTTGTAATTCTATATCTGTATGGTTATCCCTATGGGTGACCAGTGTTGTGTTTTATGACATAGTCATTCGGGATTTTATAGATTTTCATTTATTATTAAAACATTTTTTATTTTAGTTGTTTACTGCTTGCACACTCTGTTTACTTTCCATTGTATATGATACTTAGCTTTTAATACTATTTTTTTACTCTGATATGATGGAATAGTATCCCAACTATCACACCCTAGGATCTCACTAGTAGTCAGTAGCCTCTGGCATATGGGGAGGCGCACCTGGGGCCTTGTAACCCATCTACTTGAAGCAGTGATTTAGTGGCATTTGGTTTGGGACGTTAAAAAGTGGTATCAAAGGAGGTTCTTTTCCTAGTCTTTACTATTTGGGATATGGTAGATAGAAGTATTAGTAATGTGTTGGAACCTGTGATGGATGTTGGATTGGTGCATCGAGAACACTTGTTCTGGTAAGAATTCATAGTTTCTAGGGTTTGGGATTGTTGTTCTAATCTATGATGTTGCAGTTGTATATGATTTTTTCTTTGAGTGATGCACATGTTGTGTGGATGTTATGATTTACTATGGATATATGGCTCTTGGCCATTGGCAAGTGGCTAGAGACAAATTTTTGACTCATAGACAGTAAGGGAAAGAGGTGTCTCATGCATCATATTTGGCGCATAGGATTCAGATCATATTGTCCTACTAGTGTGTGATTTTACTAAAAATTTAGGCCTATTCAGTTGGTGCTACTTACATATATATTTCATTCTAATGGCAGGTTATGTGGATCTACATTGATTCATTTTATTGTGAGTACGATGACTCAGTCCTCATTCACAGGAGGTGTAGTGGCCTAATATGTTGATGTGGCACATGATTCCTTTATACTAAACCCATTTTAGGTTTTTGTTTCTTAGGTCTATTGTTATCTATTCAGATCACTGATTACGATGCTAATGGATACTGAGACTTTTCTTATTAATTGGACCTCCATGGGGTATTACTATGTTTGGATGCCTGATGAGTGTCAGTTCAATTTCTCTTTTGCATTAGTATCCTGACCTCCAAGGGGAAGTTCCTTCTGAGGATTCTTAATGAGAATCAGTGCCTTTTAGGGTGTGTTTTCAGCTTTGAACCTCATAGGTCATTGTGATCTTTACCTACTTTTGATAGGTTTTATCTTTTGGTCTAGGTGGTTAGACCTTGTGACCCATCTATGAGGGTTGTTCTATAGGGCTAGGTGGGAGACCTAGAGGACCTTGGTTTAGACTTGGACCCTTGTAGGTCAACGTCTATTTTGTTCTAGGGAAACCTGCATGAGAGAGGTTGGTTGGTGTTTTTAGATGCCTTCTTAGGTAGTGATCTTGGTTTTACACTCATTTTGAGATCGAGGCATGATAGGTGCTCGAGCTTTGTGTTTTAGGCATGTTGATGCCTTCAGATTTTTAGGAAGGACCTTGGGTGCTTGTTTTTTAAGACTTTCTTAAATGGTAAGGACTATTCATGTGCTTGTCCTGATCAACCAGTGTTTCCACTATTACTAATGTATTCAGAAAATGGTTAGATGCTCATGATTGGAATGAAATCGAGTGATGGGTGGTCATGGAATAAATTGTGGCATGGGTGAGGTGCTTTATTTTGAAGAGTAGTTCTGAGGGAACTTCTGGCTTAATAAAACTGATATGTCGTGTAGCATGGTCAGCAAAGCTTTGTAATGGATGACTCACTGAAGTATGAGTTTAGTGATAAAGATATACGCTAGTTGTGTGTAGTATCATTTGAATCTAAATCAGTGAGTGGACAGGTGCGTGATGAGGACTAATGTTTCAATACTTGTTGTGGTCTTAGATCCTGGAAGTTATGCTATAATGTCCCTCCATTATAGAGGTGACATAATTAAATGAATCAGGTACCATGATATGGTTGACCTGTTTCTGAATCCTAGTTAGGTTTTGATGGGATGGTGAGCGTGGCTCGGAGGGATTTGTACACTCCCCTTAGAAGAATCTTAGTGTACTCATGTTATATATGATCATGATCTATCTTTATTTTTCTTGAGTATGTTGAGAGATAATCAAACCTACACCAAGCTCCTTTTCCTTTCTAAATATTCTTCCCTAGTAGAGGAAGAAACTTGTTGAGGTTGTGCTCGAGGGGCGGTGTAAGGAAAGACATATAGAGGGGAGTGTACCATTGGCCGATTGAGGGTGGTGACCATCTTTTTTAGTTGAAATTTGGTGTTTTTTTGGTTCATTGGGATCAGAGGTTTCTTTTGAGATGACAATAAGGGTATTCCTATGGTGGGGAGTACCAGATCAATCACAGTTAAATGTATTCTGTATAGAAGGTAGTTGTTGATGTTATGTGACTAGTTGTTAGATAGTACAAATATCTTGGTTGTGAATATTCTCAGATTGAGATCATGGTTTATGGTCTTTTCACTAGGAATCTTGGATACTAGAAGGTTTATGTTTGGGAGTTTGTAAGGACCCATGTTTTTCTAAACTATAGTTTTGAGCAGAAATTTGATTTTTTCTATCAGATACTTATAAAGGGGTAAATTGATCTTTTCCTCTGGAATATGATATTTTATAATTTTTATGACCACTTTGTTGGTCCTGGGATAGGGTGTTTTCCCTAGAAAATAATTTTGGTGGAATTCCAAGCCGTTTGAATTTTAGCAGAATAATTAATATTTAATATTTAATAAATTAATATTAAATTTTTCGCATAGGTTCGTTTGGATATATATTTTTAACAGAGATTTGGGTTGATATTTCATCATCATTGTTGAGTAAAGAATAGGTATTTTAGTCTAGGTGAGTCATAAACTCTATTTGGGCACCGGGGTTGGGCTGAGTCCCTTTTCTTTTCTTTTATTTTTCTTCTTTTTTTTCTTTCTTTTTTTTCTTTATTTTCCTTCCTCCTTCTCATGAATGCCTATTGTGGCTCCTCTTATTCCAATCAGTCAAGATATAAAATAGGGATAGGAGAAAATAAATATATAGGGAAGGGAATATAGGTACCATCATGAATCCCTCGATGCGCTGGAGCAACATGCGGTAGCAGTGGACCGCAAAATTGAATAAAGATTTGGTAGTTTTCACCAAAAGCTAAGCCCATTTATGTTTTCACTATATATCCCCATATATTTTTCATTTTCTAAATTTAAAATCTCTATTATGTTTGTGTGAGTCCCCTAGTGGTTGGATCTATTGATTTGGGGATGAAAATGGGGGATTCAGGTGATACAAGGGTTTTCTGTTCGGAAAAACCTAACAACATAGTGTGTAGTCTAGGGGGTAGTCCATGTGTTATTTCTGTTCAGGGAAGATGAATTTTAAGGATTACACATCATATAAAAGAGTATAAATACCGTGTACTAGTACTCAGCCATGTATCTAAGTACCCGGTCGTAGATACCTGTGTAGGGGTACATGGTCATGTGGTGTACATGGCCAGACCCCATGTGGGTAGCACACTGTGTAAAAGTACATGGCCTGGCCAAGTAGATGGCTAGGCCAATTGAGAGACATGGGCATGTACCCTGTGTTGGGTACACGCCGTTCACCCATTTCACACCATGTACCTGGGGATTTTACATGCCCAGGCCGGTGGGAGTACACACCCATGTGGAATGTTGGGAGTACACGCCATGTACTGAGGGTGAAATTCCTTGTACTACCTCTATCAACCCTTTGATATTTTTCCATGTCTTATTGCCTCAGAGTCAGAATTGGACCTAAGAGTAGTACATTATGAGTAGTTTTCTTCATATATCATGATGGTGAAACCTGTGGAGCATTCTAAGAACTCCTAATGGGTGTTTTGGGGCTTCTATCTAAATGAAAAGGTTCTTCCTCCAGTAATTGAATTTAGTTGTCTCTTAAGAGAGAGACTTGAAATGAATGATAGGTTGGGTGTTCAAACCAACCTAGTTTGAGACTTTTTTCTAAGATTAGTTGAGATATATCTCATGTGGATGATGCCTTTGTGGTTTTCCTTTGAGGACGTCTCTCTTGTGCGATGTTCCATTCTAGCTTGAGGTTGTGAGAACAGTTGTTATCGGGGATCCCATGTAGGATGCCTCTATCTTCTATTTAGTTACCAAGGATATCCTGAGGGATGCCTTTGTTTTTATTCTTATTTAGGGAGTCTCTTGTAGGATCCATGTACTTGTGTACTATTCTGAGGATCTTGTATAAGATGCCTCTGTTGAATTTCAATTCGAGGATCCCATGTAGGATTTCTCTTTTTCCTTTTAGCTAAGGATCTCAAGTAGGATGCCTTCACTTATTTTTATACTAGAGGATATTAAGTGGTATTTCTCTTTAGTTTTTAGCTTAAGGGGTCCAGTGAGTTCCCATTGTTTGAACGAACCTGAGTTTTTTGTTGGGTTTGGGTAGAGATGGTGTTTGAGTGTCACCTTAGAACCCGTGCCAATATGGTAAGCTTAGGGGGTTGTGGCTGGAGTGTTGGGTTGGGATTTAAAGACATCCTCACTCATTTTTTTTATATATCTTACATGGTTATTTCTTATGTATTGATGGTTACCATAGGTGCCTCTTGTTTGGTGGCTACTGAGCATGACTCGAGGTTTTCTTTCTTTCTTTTGGGATGCCCAGACATGCTTACCTGGGATCCGGCTTCTGAGCCATGTTATTTTTTATGTTTATTGGTATACCTAGAGGTACTACCTAGGACTTTTATATTGAGCCTCTATGTATTTTTTTTTTTTTATATTGTTGGGTATGATTACACTCCCCTCAACCTGTGATATGTGATGAGGATGATTATTCTCTCCTTGACTTATGGACTATAGAGGATGACTATGCTCTTTTCAACTAATGAATTTTATGCCCTAAGTGATACTTGGATTACTATTGTAGGAATTCCTTGGACTGACTCATTGGGGTGATTAATTTTATTCCTTGAGTGATACTTGGATTCCATGTTATAGGAATTCCTTGGACAAACACATAGGCTGGTTGGTTTTATATATGCCATGGATGGATCTCCATTGATCTTGAACGTGGTAGTGGAAAACTTATATTGAGTATTCTCCTGGGTTCATGATTCCATGGGATATATTGAGCCTTTATACCCCTTTGATATGGCTTACTTAGACTCATATAGGACATGTTCTATTGACATGCTCCTTGGACTCCAACCAATGCCTTTATTGAGTTTCTAGAGAAATGCTCCTAGGACTCGATGAGGATGCCTTGGACAAGTTCCTTAGATCTGGACCTTGTGTGGTATGATACTTGATTATATGTAACAACTGTGATGGATGTTACACTTGATTATATGGAATAGTCTGATGTGAATTCCTTGGACGAGTTCCTTGGATCCGGCCCTTGGGGTCTGACACTTTATTACACAGCGTAGGCTAATGTGGATGCCTTTGTCATTATACCTCGGATCTGGCCCTTGGGTTCTAACACATGTTTAATTGGAATATGATATAGTTGTTTGAAGTGACCTTTCTCAATATTTAACATCGGTATATGGTATCCTTGATTCAGTTATTGGAGGTGAGTATGGGTGAACCCAAGAGTATGACGAGTATCCCCCTATGGTGACATAGCTTGCTCAGAGAGTTTTCCAACATTGGTCAAAGCAGGTATATGTTGATTGGTATTATAGACCCAGAGATAGACTTAATGATACATTACTTGAGTGTCATGAATTCCATCTCTATTCCCTTACATAGGATGTCCAAGTGATCGGGATTACAAACCCATGGATCGATTGCATATTGGTTTTCATGTCATTTGATTTCACATACTCATGAATATTCATATTTAAGTATATATGTATAGACATGGGAATATACATGTATACATTTATAGATATGTACATCCATGGTGGCACTTTCCCAGTTTAAAAGGATTACGGACCCTGGGTTCGACTGTAGTTTCACGTTATTGGTTTTACCTTCTTTTTATTTGTGTTTTGTCTAGGATGAGCATGTTGCTTTTACATATACTTGTAGTAAATTTATAGGTTTCTAGTTGGGTGGAAAACTAAGATTATTTCATACCTCTACATGTGCACCTCAGTGTACATGCAGACATTATGTCTACTTTTTAGGTTGATAATTATTTGCATGGTGGATAAGTTTGAGGCCCAGATTTACATGTTCAAGTAGAAATTGCTCGTGTGAGATCTTCTAATTAGACTACTGTAGTTTGACAATGTCTAGAGACCATGTACATGGTCTATCTTGGAATTAGTAGTAGAGTATTGTACTTTTACTTGTAGTTTCTTTTTTACTCTTGTTTTTGTATAGTCCACTTAGTGAGTGACCAGTGTTGTATTATATGACATAGTCATTCAGACTTTTAGAGATTTTCATTTATTATTACAACATATTCTATTTTAGTTGTTTACTTATTTCACACTCTATTTACTTTCTTCTACGTATTATACTTAGATTTTTTCATTGTTTTATTACTCAAATATTAGTGCATAGTCTCCCCATTATCACACACTATACCCTCGATATTAGTCGGCAGCCTCTGGCATATGGGGAGGCGCGCTTCAGGCCTTGTAACCCACCTGATCGAAGCACCGGTTTAGTGGAATCCAGGTCGGGACATTAAAATCTACCCTCTATCTAGATCCAATATATAATTAGATTCATATTTTTAATATTATATAATTATTTTTAACCAAAATACATTTGACCAGGATGATATAGAATGCATCGGCTCATCCTCAAATCACCTAAATATGGTAATTTTATATCTACCAATAAAGTTTAAAATCACAATAGATGAGTAAATAAAGTGGTATAATGGATCACTATCATACCCATATAATAGATTCATGAACCCCCTAGACCAAAATGTCATTTTAATTCTTGTATGGCCCTTGAATAATGAAGGATTCAAGCTTCACCTGCTTCTCGAGGGGTCTTGAGATGATGGAAAATAGTTTTCATAGTTTCCATCCAAAACTCGATAACCTAAAGTCCACCCTCACTCACAAATAGTGGTGTATGATACAACTATAACTCATGATTCAATTCTGACATGGTCATCCTAACCCTCGATGACCCATGTACCATAGATTGTAACACTTGAAGAAGACTCTCTCTAAGATGCTGATCGATTGGAGTAACAATCACAACAGGTGGCTCCAACTTCATATCCAGTGGGTCATGCTCATCGCCACCCTCCTAGTTCTCAATGAGATATTGTCATGGATTCATATATCTATAATTCCAAGCATATGAATCAAATCACAATTTTATCATAAGCCTAAATATCACAGTTTAGGGTAATAAATAACATACACACATCATTCTACCCTAAACACAAACCCTATGATATAATAGCCTCACATGTCTTAGCTCATGTCTATCCCAACCTACCTACTCTTGGTTCAGGTATAAGTCTCACGTAGTATCACATAATAGTCATAGTATATCAATAGCGGTAGTCAAAATCATGGGTCATTCAAGTAGAGCACCACCAATAATTTATATATGAAAAGTCTATATAAGTTGTTATTGATATGTTAAATGACCCAACCCTACACTGTAACTAGAATATTAGTTAAGAATAATAATCACAAGAAAGTATATAAATTTCATGTAAAACCTATATACTAATAATGATGCACAAATACATGGCCTCTTTCCACCCTGAACCAAGAGTAAAACCTAATAAACCATAAATCATAAATCACATTATGGAAACCAAAGAAACCATAACACTCAAAAATCAATAACAATCATAACATACATGGTAAATTAGACTTCCCTCATATGTGGGTTAGCTTCTCCCAGGAAAAATATCTATACCAATACTCTACATCACCCTATATCCAATCTACCATAACCCAAATAGTAAGAAAAAATAAAAACAAGGCTTTGATACCAATTTATAATGTCCCTGGTCTGGTTCACCTCCAACTTAACCAAATAGGGTCACTGTATACCTCAAGAACACCTCCTTGTACACTAGAGTTTGATGACTAGTGGGGAGGGTCGATATACGACAAGTGGAGAGACTATTACCTCATGTATAGATAATCATAAAACACATGAAAAGTAATATCAAGAAGGATTCATCATAATATAACAATAACATACAAATAAAATTCATGGATAAATGGAAACTAAGAGTAAATATCAACCACCATGCTATATCCAAATGAGATACTATGAATTTCATACATTTTATACAATATAAACAAGAAATCTTGTGGGAATATTATATACAACAGGGTCCAAAAGTAAACAAAATTAAATAGGTCTCCATAAAACTAGTCCCAAGACCTAGATCAGTCCCATCTCCTAACACCAATCAATCTCTACCAGATTAGTTATCCATATCAATAGGGTTGTTTCCCTTACCTAGGACATGAAACAAAAAATCTACTCAATTACCAAGGTGCCTAATTAGGGTGTGAGTATATCTTTGTAGGCCACCACCAATGGTTTCCTGATAGGTTAAGTAAATACACATGCATACTTAATATGGAATTCTAATAAATAAATAAATTATCACATCATGGAGTACCCATAATCCAAACCACATTCGACCATACCTACTTCAGTTATTACTGAAATGAGATGGTATATCCATGGTATAAACATGAATTGAGGATGAACGATGTATAATTTATCATATCATAGTCAAGTTGAGTGATTTATCACTATCAAATATGTTTGGTGAATGATGCATCACCATCACAACCCATCCAGTTGAATTATTCTTCTCTAATCCAATTTAAATGGTGAATGAGACATAATCAATCATAGTTAGATGACATACCACCAATACCCATACTTAGTTAGATTATATACCATCAAAATACATCTCAGATGGATGACACAACCCTGATACAACCCACCATAGGTGGATGATGTACCACGAAAATAAACTCCTCGGGTTCAAGGTATACCATTACTACCCAACTCTGGGTGGATGATGCACCACCAATATCTTTATCTGGGTGGAAGAGATACCACTGGTAACCATCTTTAGTTGGATGATAAACCACTAATAACAATATTTGGGTGGAAAATGTGCCACCCCTAACCAAATCTATGTGGACAAGGCGCCACCTATACATCATTCTCATGGTGAATGATTAATCACTGGCTCACTTGGTTGGATGAGAACCACCAATAAATTCAAGGTGGATGATGCACCACCAAACAATCTCATAGGTTGTATGAGTTACCATAAATATATTAAACAGTAATAATAGTGAATGATGTATCAAAATTAACCAACACATAGTGTTCATAATTATTCAATATATAAAAATGGGTTGTGTTAACTATCCAATAACCAACTCAAAACTCATACCTAGTTTATCCCATCAATATAAAATCACATTCCTAATCCTTTACTTATGAAGGATCCCTATAGGACACCATATGTGGATCCTAAAGTCTTCTAATAAGCATATATTCCCATCATGGTTCTTAGGTTTCAATTCCATAATATGGTAATTCAATGTCTGAGTCATTGATGAACATATTTTCATCACATATCTCATAGAGGACCACTCACATCCATATATAATATCTCTCAGTATAAAGTAATCAAGGACATAGTTTTAGAATTTAAATTAGGTCTTGTGCAAAAATTATTTCATCTCTTATTCCATATTCCACATGGAGATCATGTAAATACCAATGAGAAAGCAAGGGAACACCTAAATAGGTCTAGTAAGGTCTTACTCATTGGAAACTACCAGCTAATTTGGCCTCAATCACTTGAAATCGATAAATATATAAAAATATCTAGAATTAGGAATAACTAATGATAACCACTAAAAAATGAGATAAACAATGAGTATAGGGAAAAGGATTTATATCCTTACCAAAACCTCTTGTGATATACGAGACTCAAAACTGATGACAAATGGAGGTAATTCAGCCTTTGTAAAAGAGGGATGAAGAAGAATAGAGGGGGAAATGCATGATTATTGTTGGGTATAAAATTAGAAAGAATTATCATTTTATTAAAAATTAATAATAGTTAATTGATTAATTTAAAATAAAAAAACAAATAGGAACCTACTAGGTTTCCGCCATCCAACCATCAGGTACCCATTCTAGGGTCACCAGACACCTGGTGGTCCACCTAGAGTTATTTCCACCTCCACTAGGTACTCGATACTATCCCATCAAGTACCTGTTGTCGTTTATCAATAGAAAAATGTCCCAAAACTTGGTTCATTCTCCCAAAATGAACCCTTAAGGCCCCTCCAACACCACTAAAACTCAAATTTATTCAAAATACACAAGGTTTGTTGAACATTAGATCTAAATAGTAACTTGTACATATATGGGGTATTACAGTCAATCTCTAACCTAGAGTGGTGGGGGTGAATAAAGACAATACTATGATGTTTTAATTTATCTCCAACCCAAATTAGTTGGGAATATGAAAGTAATAACTCTTGTGTATTGTCACTATTGACATATGATTTCCACTAAACAATATCACACATAAAAATTTAGGTGAGTAAGTAAACCAATCAATCACAAAACCTGATAAAAAATACATCCTTTAGTTGAATGGAATTTCCAGGTAATAGTTTTCAATCCATTATAACATTTTTTAGAATTTTCCATATTCTTATCATATATAAATAAAATTATAATTCAGTGTCATTCATTATATTATTTTGTAATAAATCAATATAGTGATAATGTCAATATCCAAATCTTATTATCGTGTATATAGTTCTATAAGTGATCCAAATCATCATCATAAAATTCTCTCATCATTATTATATTTTATCTACAACATTTTCTCAATAAATCCTTCACCTCAATTAATAAGGTTTGTATATTTGTTCCTCTCCATCTTTACAATAGTTAAAATTTATCTACCGAATAATAATTATTCCACCAAGTAGATATTTTTTAATAAATATAATATTTCTTTAGTATCATTGAATTATTTATATAACTAGTATTTAACACTAGATTTAAAAAAATTGATCCACTTAATTTTACAAAAAAAATAATAAATATTTAATATACATCATTATGTCATCTCTAATGGATTCCCAATTTATTATTATAATTTAATTTACCAAACCTTATTCAATAATCATTATCATTTATGAAATTAATTAATGTTCTCCTTAAATAATCCATGTCATTAATTCCACACAATAATAATTTACAATGATTCTTGATAAATTAAATCAACTAAATATCCTCATTAAATGATTATCTTAAATTTAATTATAATTATTTTTATCTCCATAAATTATTCAACATATCATCTTTAATGTCTATAAAAATTATCATATTTAATTAACACCCCTCTTGAATAATCCTCATTAAAAAAAATCATACCCTTCAATAATAATTCACCGTATCTCGATGTAATTATTCTATTTAAAATATTCAAATGAATTTTATCTAAATATTGATTTTTTTCCTTTATATCATTGTTTTTCTATTAATTTTCCTTGAAGGACATGACCTCGGGGCCTTGCATTTGAGAAGTGGACCAAAATGCTTGGATTAAAGGACATTAATATGAAGGGGGTGTCCTAAATACCTTACATGGAAATTGCATTCCTCGGTGTTTGAGCCTCAAACATCAAGGATATCAATCTCCCATCTCAACCAAATGAGTTAGGGGGATAAATTTCTTCAAATATATTAATAATTATAGTTATTAATAATTTAATAATAATCAACTTAATTATCATCATATGATCACAAAATACTTTTTATAATCACAACATTGAGTTAAAGTAATTACCACAACATGTTTATATGTCACCAACATAATTTTTTTGTCAAATATCAGTATAAGGGAAAATCCACTAAATCTCATGAGCCACTCTTAATTCAAATTAATAAAATTGGTCAACTAAACATTACCAAAATGATCTAAACTAGTTTCTATTAGGTCCAAGATTTTAAAAAGGAATTTAACATAGTTTTTGGTATTATAAAACACCTTGTCACACATACCCCACATGTCATAAAACCTCTTGACCAATTAGGGTGTTCCATATGGAACCCCTCCCCCAATGCACCCTTGATATTATCTCCCCTCATTCCATACCAAGATATCATGATCACCGCATATATTCATTTGATCTTTGATAAAATTGTTCCCATGTCCTCGACTCAACTCCAACCAAGTCAACGCAACATAGAAATATAGAAACATGGGTTTTCATCAAATCATATCGATTGAATGATCCCAATAGATGGGGATTTGTTACCCTACATGGCCAATGTGGTCATGTGGTCTACCACCTAATCATAATAACCATATTATCCTCCACATCCCACGTATCTCACTTATGTAACACCTGATAAGGATAATATGGAATCCTTTTCATTGTATAACCATTTTATCATATGGTTCTCATTTCTCCATTGTCTTTTATTGATTGTTGTCATGTCATATGCCACCATTGTCAGCCACTACCATCCACAGTGGTTTCTTAGAGAAATAAAGTATTGATTATCCTTAAAATTTTCATAGTTT
This sequence comes from Viscum album, assembly GCA_963277665.1. Lineage (NCBI taxonomy): Eukaryota > Viridiplantae > Streptophyta > Magnoliopsida > Santalales > Viscaceae > Viscum > Viscum album. The sequence continues at coordinate 1,116,127,603 of OY728147.1, forward strand.
ATTCATATTGATGAACGGATCACAAAAATGTAATTTTTATCTCAATGTTCAATTGTTAAGAACATGAAATAATATAGTAAAGATGAAATTCACTATAACTTCTCTCTTAAATAACTTTTAATTTTTCCTTCGAGTCATCATGTTCTTAGTCTCGTTGGATTTATTTCATAATAATATGAATAGTGGTATATCATTTTCAAAAATAATACTTCACAGATTAGAGATATTCTTTATTTTATAAAAAATGGGCTCAAAATATCTCTCTAGAATATTTTTAAAACCATAATTCAAATTTTCACAAACATTGCACTATGCCAAAATACTCCTTTACCGACACTCCAAAATGGATTTTTTTTATGCTTAAAAGGTGTTGAGAAACATATTGTTGAGAAAGGTGGTCTTTCTTAACATTTTATGGTGCTAAAAAAGGCCCATCTAACTACTATAACCACTAATTAGTGCTGCAAATGCCAAAAAAAATATAGATTTATATTATAATCATCAGAAGAATCAATAGGATGAATACCAAAATTGATATAATAAAAATAAAAAGTAAATTTAATTATTTAAAAACATATTTATACATTCAATTTTTATTATAACATTTATAAATACAACATTTACATGATAATAACACATTCAAAAAAGTGTGTTAATGAATTAATAGTCCATTGACTTTTAAACAACCAAAGAAATTACTAATAATTGAAATGAGTAATATATATGTAAAAATAAATAGTATGTATTATATTAATAATACTTAATAAATTTAAAAAAACTAGAAATGGAAAAATATTAATTAGATCATTCTAAACACACTGCATACTAGAATGATGTGTGGGTAATTCCAACATGTCACAAATGAATCAATGATCATTTTTATAATGTTTCACAACAATACAAGCATGTTTTATCAGTTTTGAATGTGTGAAAAAAAAATTGAACTTATTTGATGCTTAAAATTATAAAAATAAATTTATTTCATTATAATTATACCATGTTTCATAACAATGTGAAATTTATTTCCACATTTCACAAATGAGTAAATGATCATTGTCCTAGAGTTTTATGATAATTCGATATTTTTTTCTCATTTTTGAGCACATGATGAATGTTTAGAACTAAAATATGACTTTTAAATTGGAAATATACACTTTAAATAAAACTGACTACAAAATAAATCATAATGACATTCATTTTGTTCCTACAATGATAAAAATTAATCAAATATCATTTTTATGGAGTTTTATGATAATTTGATATCTTTTTTTTAGAATGTGACATGTTTTTTGAACTAAAATATCACTTTTAAATTGAAAACAAACAATTTCAGTTATTAAAACCACACATTTTATCATAATTATGTGTAGTTCATGCCTAAAAGTCATTAATGATTCATAGATTAGTGTGTTGGATTTTAATAATAAATCCTAAAAAAAATATTGGTTTTGAGTATGCGACACTTGTTTTGAACTTATTTGACACTTATAATGGTATAATATACTTTATATTATTTTGATAATACCACATTTAATAATGAAATTAAGTTCATTCTTATTGTTCATAAATGAATCAATTATCATTTTCCTAGAGTTTCATGAAAATCTGAGCTTGTTTGCTTAGTTTTGAGAAAGCGGTGTGTGTTTTGAACTAAAATATTACTTTCATGCAATTTTAGTCATACTAAACACACCACACATAAAAAATATGTGTGTTTAATTCTTATATTCCTTAAATAAATCAATGATATTTTTTATGGAGTTTCATGATGATCCAAAAAAAATTGATCGGTTTTGAGCATGTGGTGCATGTTTTGAACTAAAATTTTACTTTTAAATTGAAAACACGTGATTTTAGTCATTCTAAACACACCATGAATTGGGGTGATGTTTAATTTACTCCTGCATGTAAAAATTTAATCATAAATCATTATAAAATAGTTTTACAATAATCTTAATTCATTTTCTCAGTTTTTGATCATGTGACACTCATTTTAAACTTTCATAACACTTATAATGGAAAGGTACACTTTTCAAAATTCCAATAACATCATGTATTGGAATGATATATAGTTCATTCATAAAGGATATAGATGAATTAATAATAATTATTCGAGAGTTTCATGATAATTCGATATTTTTTTCTCAATTTTAAACATGTGGTGCATGTTTTGAACTAAAATATCACCTATAAATTGGAAACACACACTTTAATCACATGGAACTAAAATAAATGCCACTAAATCTGAGATATAATTATGATTAAAGAATAAATATTTATATTCTTATAATTAAATAAATTCTTATCCCTGACTTTTGACCTTTACTAAGAATATTTTAATGAATATCTCTGTTAGATCCCAAAAACAAGGGATAATAAATCAAAAAAAAATATTATATGAAACCAAAGTATTGGTTCTTTACTAAACTTTGAATATCACATTTAGTGAAATTTATTTTTTAAAATATTGGTTCTATTTTTAAATTTTATGAATTTCTTAAGATAATATAATTAAATAAATAAGTTCTAGATAAATACTTTTTCAATAATTTTTTGAACATTTCATTACAATAAAATCCATTCATCCCTCTCTAAATGAATCTATTTCATCGTATATAAATGAATTAAAAGCACTATAAAAATAGTAAATAAAACATATAAATAAATTAATGGTTAATAAATATTTCAACTAAAAGTGTACATTTTCAAAAATAGGTATATATAACAGATACCTTTAAGTGGATTTGATTCGTTCTATAAGATATAACATATTTCATAAATTTACAAAAATAGTAACCATATTCATATCTATTCGGCTATATTGGACACTATTATAACATTAAAAATTATAATAAATTTCTTATTACATGTGTTTTAATACTAAACCATTAATATATATATATACCACAATAGATTTCCATCTATAGTAGTCTATCAGATTCTTCTTTGTGTTCATTTTCATTAAACCCCTTACTGATCAATACATTAACACCATAATACCAAATAAAATATGAACGTTAATACATATTATATAAAATATAATTAAAAGACTGTAAAATATTGAAAATACGATGTAAGGTTTTTAGATATATAAGAATTAGATCCCAAAAAATATATATCAAAGGATTAACTAGATTTATCAGAATTAATATCTAGTATATCCTAGAAAAAAATTCAACATTAATGAGTACTTCATATTTAAGAAAGACAAATTACCATAACTGTAATTATTGTATATAGTTTTAGCCTTGTATAGTTTATATTAAAAATAATTTATCATCTTTTGTCTTTTCTTCAAAACACTCTTGCATTTTTTCTACTGTATATATAATTTCATCTTCATTCATTGTTATTTTTTCTATAGAATGAAGATGAGAACTTATAAATTTTAAAATATGATAAAAATTTCCAATTATTATATGATTATAATATAAATATCAATAATAAAAATTAAATAATTATAATTATGGTAGAAATAGTATAACAATGATCATAAGAAAAAAAATTATGTCAATGTTCATCACACTACACCAAAATCAGTGTTTAGCGACGGTTTTTCAGTGGTGTTTTATTAAAAACCATCGATAAAGGTTTTACTTTTATTAAAAAAATCCAACACTTCTCCCCTGAACCCCCCACTCCCCTGACCCTCGTAACCCCCCGACCCCCTGAAGCCCTACCCTCGCCATGCCTCACTGCCAGTCCCGAGCTTCACCGCCCCTCGCCGTGCCTCGCCACCAGTTCTGAGTCTCGCCATCGGTCTCGAGCCTCGCCGCCCCTCACTCTCTTTGATTATATCTATTATAGCTTCTAACCTCTTGGATCATCAAAAAACATATACCCATTAATTAACATACCTTATTCTGCCTGTTTTCTCTATCATTTTCTATTTTTGTTTGGATGTTAATTCATGTGAACCCCTCTATTTTTTTTAGATGTTCATTCATGTGAACCCCTCTATTTTTTTAAATGTAAATATATAATTACATAAAAATAAAAACCTTAATAATTATGAAATGTAATGAATTACATTTTTTCAATTTGAAATGTGGTATTGTTCATGCTGAAATATCATTTATATGTTTATGTGAATGATACATTTTTTGTGCTTCATGTGGTCCCTGTGGGTATTTTAACATTAATGGTGGTAATTGGGTTTGAGTTAGAGTGTGTTGTTCAGTGAAAAAATGGTCGGTTGGAATGATGTGTGATGTTGGATGATGTGTGATATAGTTGTGTGATGATCATGGTTGTGGTGATGATGTGTGATGCAGGATCATGGAGTTAGTATGTGAATTATGTATGGGGTTTTGTATTGTATTGGTTGTTTCCTAGTATTTATAAATTTATTGAAAAGTATCATTCTCCAATTAAATGAACTTCACATGTATTAAGTTTATTTGGGATGGAAATAAATGGATGATAGAATAAATTATATTGTGCATGCTGAAGGTGCATTATGTTTTCCTCTGGATCAAGTTTTCATTTATATGAATAAATTATAATAATATATTGTTTTGATATTAAACATGTAAAATCATTTAATATAGGTCATGTTTATTGTTTTGATATGAAACATGTCTATGGTTATGATGTAGATAATTTTTAGTGTGTAAATATGGAAAACTTTGTGTTTCTCTATCATTAATTGATTTCATTTTGATTAACTTATGTTTCCTTTTTAAAATTTCACATATATAACCTTGATTTTGTTATGAATATCACATGAAACATTTGGGAATTATCTTATAGGTTTCATCTTGAAACTTGTCTACTATAATCCATGTTGGGTCATCAGGTGCTAACCAGGTTACCCTAACACTTAAACTCATTTTCTTTTATCAATTCCAGTGATACATCTATTGTAGCTACAAGTCATTAGAGTTCCATCATAGAATGGAATTTCAGTATCTAGTACTAACCATAATAAAAATCATAAGGGGAGTTCATCACAATATTCAGTTCTAATCATATAGAAAATTCATCACATATAACATGATATTTAAGGATAGATTCTCAATATCCAAACTCTCTTACAAGTTTAATCATTAGCTCTAGTTAGGGTCCCATGGACACATCTCGTATTCACCATTCAACATCGAAAGTAGTCTGAGGAGGGTATCTCTATTTACAACCTCCCACACAAGCCAAACCATATCAGTATAAGGTAAGTCCTATGGATAGTTACATAAATATTGATCATTATTAGAAGTGGTGTGAGGAGAAAATCTTAATATTTGACCTACTATATGAGCTAAACCACACTAACATGATGTATATACCATAGATAAACACATATATATAACTAAATAAAATATAAGAACCTATGAGATGTAACTCTATACTATGATCCTTATGTCTCTAGTCCTCAGCCTCATCTCAAACATAAACATATACTATATATCATCCATAATGATATCATTCCCTTATGTCGAACTTACATCACAACTTGACCCTATAATCATACCAATCATTATGACACTCATGGGTTTTCATTATCCTAATATCATCGGATTCTTGTTCCCCTTCCCATCACTTCCTAATAACCAAGTCTATATATGAACTAACCAAAATCCACTCAGTTCCTCCAAGGCATAACCCTTTTAACACTAGCTAAGTATTACATTACCTTTCACTAAGAATTCTTACTTACATAATGATTTATCCTCACTCCCTCAGGATCCCCACACTCAAGATAGACTATTCCCCCAATTACAATCACCTAGTTAAACTAAACACACCCAAATAGAGTGAATATTCTCTTCTATGATCCACCAATATAGATACCCTAAGACCAATGACTTATCATGGGCCATTCGACCAATTACCACATCCCAATCTTCTTGCTCAAGGAGTTTCAAGATTCTAATATATTTCCATATCTTATCCTATATAATTCTTATGGACCTACACTAATTAGCATATTTATCAAGGATAACCCCTTATAATCCCTTAATGTAACTTACTATGGTTTTTATCATTTCCAAAACAACTCATTCCACAATACAAGACAACTTTGGTGTCCTCTAAGAAATTATAGATATCACTTCTCTTGTAGAATATCCATTGAGAAACTCTCAAATACCCCACCCAATCATGAAACACTCACACCACTATGTATACACTATATAGAACACCTAACTATTAGGCCTTCAAAGTTCCTCACACCATGGGCATAGTCCTTTTGGATTTGACCATTTTTATATGATACTCCACCTATCAACCATTTCATCATTTACCATGGGTTTCGTGTCTTTTTTAGTCTTTTTCAGCTATATATCAACATGTTTTACACAACCTTATTTGATGCTTCATTTTAGACCTAGAAAAAATTTTATGTTATTTTTAGATATTTTATAAATACAAAAAATATTTGTATGGGATCCTCAAGATAAGTCTATACATCCAGTTGTAGTAAAAATGTAATATAAAACCTTATTTAAAATTATTCATTGTTTATCATTGTTATGTATATTTTGTTTGTTAGTATTGTGAATCTGTTATCATTTCTAATTTTTTTCTGTATAAATTTTTTGAATTATATGTTCTAAATTTAATTTTATTTGATTAAATGACAAGAATTCTAAGGAGGAAGCATTATATTGTTCCATCGACCACACCTACATATGATGATTCATCTGTCTCCCTCCCTACAGCATCTAAGACACCATCTGTTTTCCCCCATGCACCATCTCTCACACCATTCGTGAGTGTCCCATCAGCAGCTCAGTTGATGCCTTCCCATTCAGAAACCTTAGCAGTGAGGGAGTAGTTCTCCACTCCTAGTTCTTCGCGAGGATACTGGAGATTTACTGTTATAGGTACAAATTTTAATATGAATAAATTTATGGCACATTTTTTATACTAACTATTTGTTCATAAAAGATGGAAACAATGCAAATATAGAGAAAAATATGAAAAGTTCAGATGTATGGAATTTGACCGAACTAAAGATAGTTGTCCCATTTGATTCATATGGGGTCCCTACGGATAACGCTGTAGGATTACTTGGCTAGATTCTAGTTCAGCTGGCCGAGGAGCTGATTTCCCTTCTGATTATGTATGATGATTGGATTCATATGCCTTCATCTTGGAAGAATGAAGTTTTTTATTCACAAATAAAGGTAATTTTAATACATTATGGTGTAATTTAAAGTCATTATGTTATTGTGATGACCCAGACCCCCCTTGGTCCCTTCCTTTGCCAAAATCCGGATCCTTAAGGGGGTACGGATCGGTGAGACCGATCGGTGCGACCGATCGGTGAGATTGATCGGTGAGACCGATCGGTGAGACCGATCGGTGCGACCGATCGGTGGGACCGATCGCTACGACCGATCGGTGCGACCGATCGGTGTGACGGATCGGCGGAACCGGCCGACGTCACCCGGCCTTGCCAAGTTGTTCCAGTAACGCGCACAAAAGTTTAATTAAATACTGAATCGGCTCATGAGTCGGTTTAAACCATTCAGCACCTTTAATGATGAGTCAAGTCGCGTGGTCAACCCACGACTTCCACGTCTTACGCGGTTCAGCGTTTTTATCTCAACCGTTTCCGGCTCTTATAAATTAAGGGTTAGGCCGTGGTTTTCCCTCTTCTTCGATCGTGTCTCTTCTGGTGCATCGGGACCGCCGCGTCGTTATCCGTAAAGTTCCGCGCCCCCGACCTAAACGTCGATCATCTATCAACAGGTAGGGAATTTCTTTCGTCTCTCACTTAAGTGTATCATGCGGGGTGGGCGTTATTTTTGTTCTTATGGAACTGGTTGAACCGAACCCTAACGAAGATAATAAACGAAGTTCTAAAGAAAGAAGGGGAAGGGGTTGTGATCATTGTTTATGCTTTATCTTGTAATCATCCCTTTTGTTGTACTGGTTTATGTTTTCTGGAAATTGAGGCCGTTGGTGGTCATGTGTGTGCACTTGAATCCCCCCGTGATGTTATATATGGGTTGCTGAAATTGTGAACTCCTACTGTGAAATTGGTTAATCACGTATATCCAGCTGAATAAGTTGAAAGCACCAGGATCAACCCTTCTATGATAACTCCCGGTTAGAACACACGGAATTTGAAATCATGGAGTGTGTTAAATCTTTTAAATCTGAAAATCCATGACTTGTGTTGGTAGTGGTAGTTGGTTGTTCTCCCTTCGGGCCGTTTGCTGGGAATGTGGGAGGGGATGGGATCCCCTGTTCTTTTATACTCTCGGTGGCTGTGTGAATTTGGGGGATGGGATCTCCTGTTGGTATGGTTTCAGCGGTTGTGAGTTTCTATCACAATTGGGGAGAGATCCTCTGTTGGAAGAACCGGGTGTGAGTGTTTTGGTTGATCTATGCTTTTGACGCTTTCCTTGGTTATGTTTATGGTAGTTGCCCAGTAGTGCTTAAAATTAATTGAACATTTTGACTGAACGTGAAACGAGAATGGGACGAATGGTTTTGTGGGCAAGGGTCGTGAATTGTGACTCGGACGCAGTGGTGTTGTGTTCTGTAGGTCGGCAAGGAAAACCTAAGTTTTGGGTGAGTGTTTGTTACCTATATCTATACTTGTAGCTTTGTGTTTCTTATTCGCGCCCCACCCAAGTTGAGCACTTAGTTCCGAACACCCCCATTTATGGGGGAAGGTTGTTTTTCCCAACACTATACTTAGTGGCTGGTTATTAGCTCCTTTTCTGCTCCCTTTCCCGGATAGCCCAAGTACCTTCGGGCAGGTTGTGATGGCCTGAAGTCCATTATTAGCCCAAGAACCATCGGGCAGGGTGTTGTGGTGGTTGGCCAGGTGTGTGCGGCAGGTGGTTTCCCAAGTGTCTTCGGGATGAGGCCCAGGTGTCTTCGGGCGTGGCAGTGGATCCTTTAGCCCAGGTGTCTTCGGGCGTAGCGGTGGTTGTTCTGGCCTAGGTGTTTGCAGGCATGGTTACATGTGATAGTTGTGGCCCAGGTGTGTGCGGGCGGGATTCGGCAGTGGGACTGCGTGTGGTTGTGGCCCAGGTGTGTGCGGGCGGGTGTGGCAGTGGGACTGCGGTGAGAATGGAGGGATTGGTCCGATGCATAGGATGTATTAATAACCAGTGGGAAAGTGGCGCGGGGTACCCAAACATCGATGTGCTCTTATATACATATTACTTGACTTGCGTTATTTGGGGAGCGAGCCTTGGTGAGGCCTGGGATGGATAGTTGCCTTGTTAGTTTCCGGTTCTTCTCTTTTCTCACGGGACTTTAGTACGTTCCCCCACTTGTGCATGAGAGTCTTGGTTTTCCCTACTGAGTGTACTTGTATGCTCACCCTACGTATATAAAACTACTTTCAGGTTTCCAGGAGGACTTCGGGGATCACGCAGGACCTTACTAGCTCGGACTTTTGGAGTAGTTGCAGTTGTTTCTCTTTTTCTTTTGGTACCTACCTTGTAGTCACCTTTTTTTGCACTTTGTGGCTTTCACTTTTGAAAAATGCATGTGGGAATGGTTTACTTTTGGCTTTACTTTTCAATCTATCTTGGTGTTGTTGGGTTTTCTCCTCCTTATCTTTCGAACCTATAAAATAAAAAGGGTAATGCCTTCCATTTGCGAGAATTTTCTATACCCTTGGTGCTAGTCGCCACTCCGGGACCTATTGAAGGCGGGTTTCGGGGGTCATTATCTCTCCTTCAACTTAAAGAAGGAAGGGCCTGGCAACCTGCTGACCCTTCCCTCCTTTTGGTGAAGGCGGGTCGTGACAGAATGGTATCAGAGGGAAGGTTGAGAGATAGGACGGAGTCTGGAGTTAGGCACAGTGAGGATTGCATGGGATGGTAAGGCAACGGTGTTGGGTGACCTTGGAGCGTGAATTAGGCCAGGGAAGACCGGCTAGGACACAGAATTTTAGGCCCCCCCGTGATCCGATGCAAGGACTCTGGGCCTACCGAACGACCAAATGAGGCCACACTGATTTCGGGGTAGAGACCCTAGGAAAGGTACATGCATCATAATGACTTGTGTTCTTGTGTTTCTGGGATGTCTTGGGAAATTAAGAATAAATTAAATCTTAATAAGTTTTAAGAACGATTTTCTTTGCACTACTGGGCTTAGGCATTCCTTGTTTACCTTGCAGCTATGGCACCTGGAAGGCGACCACGTGTGGTACAGGCGATCGAGACTCCTGAGACTACTTTGCCAATCGGCAGAGAGCTGATCGAGAGGAAGAGGACGACCAGTGGCAGAAGACTCTTCGAGCCTTCCAGTGATAGGCCCTCGGGAAGTATGAGGGCAGCACCTCCGATATGAAGACGGAAGGCTGGCTAGAGGAGCTAGTCATAGCCTTCGGCCTGATTCGGGCCCCGACCGAGTACTGGGTTCCTCTGGCTGTTAGCCAGATGCGAGGAGCGGCACGTCAGTGGTGGATTCTTCACTTGGGGAGTAGGAAAGAGTCTGAGGTTTCCTGGGCGGATTTCGAGAAGGAGTTCCGGGCGGAGTTTCTCTCCTCGACAATGAAGGCGGAGAAGAGGCAGGAGCTACTCTCCCTCCAGCAGGGGAGCATGTCCGTGAGGGAACTTGGAATCAAGTTCAAGGACCTCCTGCGTTTTGCTCCAGACCTCTTTCCCGATGAGGAGTCTCGGGCAACACGTTTGGAGGAGGCGCTCCGACCCTCCCTCCAGTATGATGTTACCCCCTTTACCCTTCCGACATACTTAGAGGTTCAGAAGAAGGCCGAAGTGGTGGAAAGGATGCACGCTCTGGGCGGAGTGTCACGAGAAGGGATCCAGCTGGGACCATCGAAGGGGAAAGCCGTCAGCGCCAGGCCTCCAGCATCAGGACCCTCTAGGTTCCGACCCACAGGGAGCAGGCCGCAGCAGTTTCAGTTTCGATCCCCTGGCCCACGTTCTTTTCCTTCAGGCTCAGGACCACGGTGCTTCATCTGCGGGAGCCCTGGACATCTCCGGAGTCAGTGCCCCGATCGGGTGCAGTACAGCAGTGGCAGTCATCCCCAGCATCCGCCGCAGCAGCAGTTTCCAGCCAGACCCTTCCGGCAGCAGCAGCAGGGACAGCAAGCTCCCGCTCCTCCGCAGGCAGACATAGGAGGGGGAGGCCGACCTCAGGGCGCTCCCCAGGGACCCCGACCAGGGCGTGGTCGGGCAGGTGGCCGACAGCCGAGGGGCAGGGGAGCTGGGCGTGGACAGTTACACGCCGCAGAAGCAACAGTTCCAGCAGGGCCAGAGGTTTTTCGAGGTACGATCAGTGTGTTTAGCACTCTTTCTTATGCTTTGTTCGATACCGGAGCTTCGCACTCCTTTGTTGCACCCAGTCTAGCCCGCGCCTTGGGTCTAGATGCCGAGAGACTTCCAGTGCCCCTGGTGTTGAGCACACCAGTTGGAGGTCAGACTGACTTGTTGTTCGTTTGTCGGGGATGTAGACTGATGTTAGGACCACATCAGTCGGTTAGGGATCTCCTTTTGCTACAGATTCAGCCGTACGATGTCATCCTAGGCATCGACTGGCTATATTCTGTGTGCGCCGTCATCTACTGTTTCCAAATAAGGGTGGTGTTCTCCGGTTTGGACGGCCAGCGTGTTACTTTCACCGGCGAGCGGAGCTGTCCAAAGGGAAACAGGAGGGAGGAACCTCTCCTCTCCTTGTTGACCGAACTGACGATAGAATCAGTAGATGCGGAAATGGTGGAAGTACCAGAGATCGTTCGTGAATTTATGGACGTCTTTCCTGAGGAGGTGACGACTCTACCCCCTCGACGTGATATCGAGTTCGGGATAGACCTACAGCCCGGCTCTCGACCAATCTCGATGGCTCCTTACCGGATGGCACCTTCGGAGCTACGGGAGTTGCGGATACAGATTGACGATCTGATGAAGAGGGGTTATGTTCGTCCAAGTGCGTCACTGTGGGGTGCCCCAGTCTTGTTCGTAAAGAAGGCAGATGGTGGCCTCAGGTTGTGCATCGATTACAGGAGGCTGAATCAGGTAACGATCAAGAATCGCTACCCTCTTCCGAGGATAGATGATCTTTTTGACCAGCTGAAGGGGGCAGGATGGTTCTCGAAGATCGACCTGCGATCTGGATACCACCAGCTGAGGGTAAAGGATAGCGACGTCCCGAAGACGGCGTTCAGGTGCAGGTATGGGCACTTTGAGTTCGTGGTCATGCCCTTTGGTGTTACGAACGCCCCGGTCGTGTTCATGGGGCTTATGAACTCCATCTTTCGGGAGTATCTGGATCGGTTTGTGGTGGTATTCATCGACGATATCCTGATCTATTCAAGTTCAGAAAAGGACCATGCAGAGCACCTGAGGACAGTTTTGGAAGTCCTCCGACAGCACCAGCTCTATGGGAAGTTGTCAAAGTGCAAGTTCTAGACACGAGAAGTGCACTTCCTCGGGCATGTAGTGTCTGAGCGGGGGGTAGCGGTCGACCCATCAAAGGTTGAGGCAGTTGTTTCTTGGGCAGCACCCAAGAATGTGGCGGAAGTCCGGAGTTTCCTCGGACTGGCAGGTTACTACCGGAGATTTGTACCCAACTTCTCCCGAGTAGCAGCCCCTTTAACGGATTTGACCAAGAAGGACCAGGTTTTCGTGTGGAGCGAGCAATGCGAGTCGTCCTTCAGCTACCTAAAATAAAAGCTGGTTAGTGCCCCAGTGTTGAGATTACCAGAAGAAGGGATGTCCTATGAGGTATTTTGTGATGCTTCAGGACAGGGCCTGGGATGCGTGTTGATGCAGCAACAAGGGGTGATCTCTTACGGGTCCAGGCAGCTACGCCCCCATGAGCGTAACTACGCCACCCATGACCTGGAGCTTGTAGCGGTCGTTTTTGCGCTAAAGTTATGGCGGCACTACCTCATCGGGGAATGCTTTGTGGTCTTCACAGATCACAAAAGCTTAAAGTACATCTTCTCCCAGCGGAACTTGAACTTGCGACAACGGAGATGGGTGGAGTTCCTCTAGGACTACGACTTTGAAATCTCTTATACTGAGGGCAAGGGCAATGTGGTGGCCGATGCCTTGAGTAGGAGGACGCAGAAGGATGTGGTCCGAGAGTCGGCAAATGCCTGGAAGGCAATGGAGGAGTTGGCTTCCTTACACCTGGATGCAAAGATGGATAGTGGCAGAGGCTGCCTATATCAGATGATAGTGCAGTCGTCTCTGTTTCGACAAGTGGAGGAGTCTCAGTGGGGAGACCCCGAGTGCGAAGTGATGCGTGATCGGGTTGACCAGGGCGATGCTCCGAGGGAATGGACAGAGGATGGTCAGCACCGGATGCTTTTCCAGAGAAGGTTGTTTGTTCCAATAGTGATGCGTGGCAAGGTTCTCAGTGAGTTCCACAACTCACCCCTGGCAGTGCACCCAGGAGTTACCAAGATGTACCAGGGGCTGAAAAAGCAGTTCTGGTGGCCCGGAGTTAAGCGAGCGATGGCAGATTTCGTGGCCAAATGCTTAGTATGTCAACAAGTGAAGGCTGAACACCGGGTTCCAGGCGGCCTACTGCAGCCTTTAGCTGTTCCCGAGTGGAAGTGGGATGACATCTCAATGGATTTCGTCACGGGACTACCCAAGGTCCAAGGAGGGTGCGACGCCATTTGGGTGGTGGTGGACAGGTTGACGAAATCAGCTCACTTTCTGGCAATCAGGGAGTCAAGTACTGTGGATGCTTTGGCATGGAAGTACGTGAATGAGGTGGTGCGGTTGCATGGAGTTCCGAGGTCTATAGTCTCAGATAGGGATGCACGGTTTACCTCACGAATCTGGAGAGGATTGCAGCATGCGTTTGGCACCCAGTTACGCCTTAGCACTGCTTTCCATCCCCAGACAGATGGACAAACGGAGCGAACCATCCAGACCTTGGAGGATATGCTACGGGCATGTATTCTGGACTCAGGAGAGTCGTGGGTGCGATACTTGCCTCTAGTAGAGTTTTCCTACAATAATAGCTACCACTCTACCATCGGTATGGCCCCGTTTGAGGCTCTGTACGGGAGGCCATGTCGTTCACCTGTGTGTTGGACCGGAGTAGGAGAGGCAGGCATCCTTGGCCCGGAGGTAGTTCAGAACACGACAGAGAAGATTCAGCTCATACGGGAAAGGATGAAGGCGGCCCAGGATCGACAGAAGTCGTATGCTGATACCAGGAGAAGGCCCTTGGAGTTTGAGGTTGGAGACCACGTGTTCTTGAAGGTCTCCCCGCGGCGTGGACAACGGAGGTTCGGCAAGGGGGGTAAGCTTTCCCCCAGATTCGTCGGACCCTTCTAAGTGTTACGGCGGGTCGGCGAAGTGGCTTATCAGCTAGCGTTACCTCCGCCGCTGCTAAGGATACATGATGTCTTTCATATATCCCAGCTCCATCGTTATCTGCACGATGTTTCACACGTCCTTGATTGGGGTGAACTGGACATCGAGGACGACGCAACCTTTGTGGAAAAACCAGTGATGATCGAGGATCGCAAGGAGAAGGTGCTTCGTGGGCGAGCTATTCCCTTGGTTCGTGTGTTGTGGAGACATGGCGGGCTCGAGGAGAGTACGTGGGAAAGGGAAGCACAGATGCGTTCCCAATACCCCGAGTTGTTTTGAGCTTTGTTCCTTTTGTACCTGCTGTGGTAGAACATTTGACCTTTTTGGCTATGAAATGTACTAGTTCCTTTCCTCTGTTGTGTGTGAAAAGCCCCGGCTAAAGGGAAGAGGGAACCCGACCCCTAATCAAGACGCATTAAGGTGGATGCGATTGAACTCGTGCGGGCGAGTCAGTGACGTCCAAAGCGGATAATATCTTGACATGGGGGAGGGGAACTCCCCAAACCCGCATGACCAAGCTGTTTGGCGTGGTATGTTGCTTAGTTCTTGTCAGGAGAGTGTTTTTAGTTAGCAGAGGTTCACTCCTAAGAGGTATCTTTCGAAGATGGTTGTTCGGACCCTCTCATTCCTTCTGGTTTGTTGTGATTCTCGAGGATGAGAATCGTTTAAGAGGTATCTGATGTGATGACCCAGACCCCCCTTGGTCCCTTCCTTTGCCAAAATCCAGATCCTTAAGGGGGTACGGATCGGTGCGACCGATCGGTGAGACCGATCGGTGCGACCGATCGGCGGAATCGGCCGACGTCACCCGGCCTTGCCAAGTTGTTCCAGTAATGCGCACAAAAGTTTAATTAAATACTGAATCGGCTCATGAGTCGGTTTAAACCATTCAGCACCTTTAATGATGAGTCAAGCCGCGTGGTCAACCCACGACTTCCACGTCTTACGCGGTTCGGTGTTTTTATCTCAACCGTTTCCGGCTCTTATAAATTAAGGGTTAGGCCGTGGTTTTCCCTCTTCTTCGATCGTGGCTCTTCTGGTGCATCGGGACCGCCGCGTCGTTATCCGTAAAGTTCCGCGCCCCGGGCCTAACCGTCGATCATCTATAAACAGGTAGGGAATTTCTTTCGTCTCTCACTTAAGTGTATCATGCGGGGTGGGCGTTATTTTTGTTCTTATGGAACTGGTTGAACCGAACCCTAACGAAGATAATAAACGAAGTTCTAAAGAAAGAAGGGGAAGGGGTTGTGATCGTTGTTTATGCTTTATCTTGTAATCATCCCTTTTGTTGTACTGGTTTATGTTTTCTGGAAATTGAGGCCGTTGGTGGTCGTGTGTGTGCACTTGAATCCCCTCGTGATGTTATATATGGGTTGCTGAAATTGTGAACTCCTGCTGTGAAATTGGTTAATCACGTATATCCGACTGAATAAGTTAAAAGCACCAGGATCAACCCTTCTATGATAACTCCCGGTTAGAACACACGGAATTTGAAATCATGGAGTGTGTTAAATCTTTTAAATATGAAAATCCCTGACTTGTGTTGGTAGTGGTAGTTGGTTGTTTTCCCTTCGGGCCGTTTGCTGGGAATGTGGGAGGGGATGGGATCCCCTGTTCTTTTATACTCTCGGTGGCTGTGTGAATTTGGGGGATGGGATCTCCTGTTGGTATGGTTTCAGCGGTTGTGAGTTTCTATCACAATTGGGGAGAGATCCTCTATTGGCAGAACCGGGTGTGAGTGTTTTGGTTGATCTATGATTTTGACGCTTTCCTTGGTTATGTTTATGGTAGTTTCCCAGTAGTGCTTAAAATTAATTGAACATTTTGACTGAACGTGAAACGAGAATGGGACGAATGGTTTTGTGGGCAAGGGTCGTGAATTGTGACTCGGACGCAGTGGTGTTGTGTTCTGTAGGTCGGCTAGGAAAACCTAAGTTTTGGGTGAGTGTTTGTTACCTATATCTATACTTGTAGCTTTGTGTTTCTTATTCGCGCCCCACCCAAGTTGAGCACTTAGTGCCGAACACCCCCATTTATGGGGGAAGGGTGTTTTTCCCAACACTATACTTAGTGGCTGGTTATTAGCTCCTTTTCTGCTCCCTTTCCCGGATAGCCCAAGTACCTTCGGGCAGGCTGTGATGGCCTGAAGTCCATTATTATCCCAAGAACCATCAGGCAGGGTGTTGTGGTGGTTGTCCAGGTGTGCGCGGCAGGTGGTTTCCCAAGTGTCTTCGGGATGAGGCCCAGGTGTCTTCGGGCGTGGCAGTGGATCCTTTAGCCTAGGTGTCTTCGGGCGTAGCGGTGGTTGTTCTGGCCTAGGTGTTTGCAGGCATGGTTACATGTGATAGTTGTGGCCCAGGTGTGTGCGGGCGGGATTCGGCAGTGGGACTGCGTGTGGTTGTGGCCCAGGTGTGTGCGGGCGGGTGTGGCAGTGGGACTGCGGTGAGAATGGCGAGATTGGTCCGATGCGTAGGATGTCTCAACAACTAGTGGGAAAGTGGCGCGGGGTACCCAAACATCGATGTGCTCTTATATACATATTACTTGACTTGCGTTATTTGGGGAGTGAGTCTTGGTGAGGCCTGGGATGGATAGTTTCCTTGTTAGTTTCTGGTTCTTCTCTTTTCTCACAGGACTTTAGTACGTTCCCCCACTTGTGCACGAGAGTCTTGGTTTTCCCTACTGAGTGTACTTGTATGCTCACCCTACATATATAAAACTGCTTTCAGGTTTCCAGGAGGACTTTGGGGATCACGCAGGACCTTACTAGCTTGGACTTTTGGAGTAGTTGCAGTTGTTTCTCTTTTTCTTTTGGTACCTACCTTGTAGTCACCTTTTTTTGCACTTTGTGGCTTTCACTTTTGAAACATGCATGTGGGAATGGTTTACTTTTGGCTTTACTTTTCTTTCTATCTTGGTGTTGTTGGGTTTTCTCCTCCTTATCTTTCGAACCTATAAAATAAAAAGGGTAATGCCTTCCATTTGCGAGAATTTCCTATACCCTTGGTGCTAGTCGCCACTCCAGGACCTATTGAAGGCGGGTTTCGGGGGTCATTATCTCTCCTTCAACTTAAAGAAGGAAGGGCCTGGAAACCTGCTGACCCTTCCCTCCTTTTGGTGAAGGCGGGTCGTGACAGTTATTAAATTCTAATATTTTCAAAATTAATTTATGTGTACATATGTTTTTTCACTTTAAGGTTGTTGAATTGCTATCATGAAAGTGGACATTGAAAAATATGGGCAAGAAATAGAAAGAATTTAAATAGATATTATGGGGTGATATCAACGATACTTCATTGAGTTTCCAATAGATTTATGACAAGGTACCCAATGGGGTACCTAGAGAGCAATGGAAAGTTTTTATTGACAAACATCATGATAAGAAGCACATGGTATTTAAATATATATTTTTATATTAATCTAATTTTACATTTATACGTGTATATGAAAAGGATATGTCATTGCATACATTACTATTAAATTACATTTTATTTATTTCATGATCTTTCAAGTAATAATACATCGAGTCAGGCTAAGCAAACCATCCCTCACACTGCGGGGTCAAAGAGTTTTTCTAGAAGCTGATCAACTCTGGTAATATTTTCATTAGTTTAAATATTTATAAGACAATATTATCTATTTAATGTATTAAATTATTGATTTATCTTTATTTAATACAGTCACGGCGTTTAGGGCACCAAGCATCCCGAACAGAAGTGTGGTTGGATGTTCATAAAAAATATGATGGGAGTTTTGTTAATGAGTCTTCCAAAGAAGTTAGGGTATGGATTCGTTTTTCATTATAATAACTTATTATTAGTTGGAAATATATTAATATATATTACTTCTAATGTGACTAATATTTAATTTATAGGTAAAAATTAAAGAACTATGGGATACCAATCTCATGCAGTCCTACTCAGTCTCCCAGGATAACCCAGTTGGTAAAGTGCTTGGGAAGGAGCATCCTGGTCAAGTGTGCGGTATGGGTTTAGGACCCTTACTATCTGAGGACTTTAGCAGTCCATTGGGGATTAAAGCTTCATCTACTCCTATTTATAGTCGATATTCTCAGAGAGATTATGTTTCTATGAAAAACACAATTCAGGAACAGGGAACTCAGATATCCACTTTTCATAAAGCATTTGTCGATTTATATCAGAAGATGACCAGATCTATCCCTTGTGATATTGCATCGATGATGGGTGGTGAGAAAGTAAATCATACAATTTCAAAATCATTTATTTTTCAAGCATTTATTTGTAACGACCCAAAGTTTTTCAATGAAAATTTCCCATATTATATTTATGTCATAAAATAACATGAAATTACAACATAATGAACTACTAAGTGATAAGTGACCTGTCAACATAATTTTGTCACGCCTATGTTTGGAATTTTGAAAATCTGACATACACGGTTGTGTTCAAGATGATTTTTGGAGTCTAATGAAACAAAAATAATTTTTTGGTGAATAGTAACGTACCCTTAGGAATAGTAACATACCCTTATGAATTGTAATATGACCCTTATGAATAGTAAATCATCCAAAATAAGAGTAAAATTACCTGTGAATAATAAAATAAAATTTAGACATCTTAGAAAGTGACAATTTGACCTTAGTAAACGTTTTGGTATTTTGTAAGTTATAAATAATTAATTATAATTAATTAATTAATTTAAAAGAATATTTATTTCTCTGAAATGTATTCATAAATTATTTAATCAATGTCTCATAGTTTTTATATAATTTTATAAGACCCTACATAATTTTTGAAAGCACTATAAATCAGTTTTAATGTTAAAAGCGGTTTTTTAAGTAAATTATGATTTTAATTAAATATTAAATAAATAATATTTAGAAAATTATTTTTGAAAAATGGACTTCATTTTTGTATTCTACACGTCGAAAAATGGTTGGGTTAAAGTTTTGGTATTTTTCTGAGATACTTGAATTTTTTGTGAATAGTAGAATACATTAATTTACCATATAAATACATTTTAATTAAAACCCACTATTTATGACATCACAAGTGATGTAAGCACCCAAATCCCGAACTCACTTGCCTTATTTACTATTCTTGGTCATCCAAGACTCACTATTCCTTGTCTTAGGGTAAAATAATAAACTAATGAATTTTATATTAAGGAAACCCCTCTCCCCTCCACTATAAGAGCCACCCTTCACTACCTCTTTTCCTCACACCTCTCAAGCTCCAAGCCTTCTCTAAACTCTGCCCAAACACCTTCCCTAGCCCCTCCCCCACGTCCAAAAGCTTCTGGTCTCATCAAAAGACCAAGACTAGCTTCTTTAAGGAGGATCTCAAGAGAAAGATTCTAAAGGTAATTTCCCTCCCTCTTCTCCTTTAATTTCCTTTCAAGTTCAAGTTACTTTCTTGATCTCTCCCCACCTATATTCATCCAAATTGTTTTTTAACTCTATTATTATACATATACTGTAATTTTATGATTCTAATGGTATATTATATCACCCCACACCCTTTCCTTCTTAATTTTATTTTATTAAAGAGAACGTTGTTCATGAGGTGTTAATTTATCACCTTCAAAAACGACATGCTCTCTTCTTCCATTTCTACCTTAAGATCTGGTCATGAAACCATTTTTATGGTTGAAACAGAATATGTATTATGTATTATTTTCTATTTTAAGTTATTGAAATAACCTATGGTCATATTACTAAGTGAAAAGTTAAAACAAGCTCATTGTGATCCAAAAACCGCTCAAATTAACCCAAATAATCATCATTTAATTCTTATCTAATGATTCACCCACATGGATATAATATAATTCATTATAAAATCATTAAAGCTCCTGTAATATTACTAATAACATGTAATATCATTTCTGGATGTTTACCCATGATCTGCCCGAACTTCAATTTAAGAATACAAGTGAACCACTCAAGAAAACCATAAAAACGAACATCCTTGAGCAATGTTTTTAAGCTCTATAAGTCATACAAAGGAACATAATATGACATAATGAAACTAGAATGAACCCTATTAATGTATAAAAGGTTCTGGAATTTCTAATTAATGAATATTATGTAATTATATAGGACATTAAAGAGAAGGAGGCATTCGAGTACAAGGTAAGGGGAAATCTCAAACCCAATTTTCTTCCTTCGGGTTCTCCCTCTTTCACTCCATTTTTTGATATGGTTACTACTCAAAGATAATTTTTTCATCATTTCCTTTACTTTTCTGGGATATACATGTTTGTAACTAGTTTTTATGTCCAACAAAGTGTTTTCCAAAAGAACTCTTCTTTTAAGAACGCCCCTTTTACTTCTCACTCAAAGTGAACGGTTCTTGTAACATGTATCTTATTCCCTCCTCATTTTGGGAACCCCAAGCTTATGAATGTGTTATTATGAGATGAAACTCATTCCTTTTCATGGGTTAATTATTTTGATTTATGTTATATGTTAATTATGGAAATCATGATAAATGATAATGTTATGATGTGATGGGTGCGCCTGGAATTATATAGCGCAATATGAATGTTTAAATGTGACGGGTGCACCCGGAATTATATAGCGCTCCAATGCATTGGGTAAATTGATGAATATCATGAGTAAATGTGAAATTATGTGTGAACAAGATTCTATCTTGGTTCACAAGTATGTTTGGTAGTTAACCACTAAGACGTGATGTTTCATTTTTATGCATTGCCACATTTCAAGTCTTTGATTTATGCTCCTCTCATGTTCATGATCTTTTTCCTATGTTATGATTATGCTCAATCCATGTTATATTGTTCTTACCTATCCTCTTAATGGGCTTCTATCTCACCCCTTTTGATTTATATCCTCAGGTGGCTACATGTACTAAGGAGGGGACAAGTGCCACTAAGAAGCTACTGAAGAAGAAATTAAATAAATGTTTATGGTTGATGTTGTATTTGTTATGTATGGTCCTAGTTTTCCCAAGACACTAAACCTTTGGATCCTCTATGTGTAATACTATTATGTTGTTTATCTTTGAAATGATGTAATAGTAATGAAATAAAAGGCTGGGATGCTATATTATTGGTTTTAAGTTTAAATGTAAATATACAACATTATTTAATTTTCAATATAATTGTCTTATAGGTTCCGGTAGTAGGAAGTAGAGATATATGTGGAGAGGGTGGAAAGAAACGTTCATCGTCGGACAGTGATTAGTGGTCTTGTTGATATGTTGGAAAAATATAAAAATAGAGGGTTTGTTCATGTATCATGTATCATGTATCATGTATCATGTATCATGTATCATGTATCATATATCATGTATCACGTATCATGTATCATATATCATATATCATTTATCATGTATCATGTATCATGTATCATGTATCATGTATCATGTATCATGTACCGTGTACCGTGTATCCTGTATCATGTATCATGTATCATGTATCATGTATCATTTATCATGTATCATGTATCATGTATCATGTATCATGTATCATGTATCATGTCTCATGTCTCATGTATCATGTATCATGTGTCATGTGTCATGTAGCATGTGTCATGTATCATGTGTCATGTATCATGTGTCCTGTATCATGTTTCATGTATCATGTGTCATGTATCATGTGTCATGTATCATGTGTCATGTATCATGTGTTATGTATCATGTGTCGTGTATCATGTGTCGTGTATCATGTGTCGTGTATCATGTAACATGTAACATGTAACATGTATCATGTATCATGTAACATGTATCATGTATCATGTATCATGTATCATGTATCATGTATCATGTATCATGTATCATGTATCATGTATCATGTATCATGTATCATGTATCATGTATCATGTATCATGTATCATGTATCATGTACCATGTATCATGTACCATGTATCCTGTATCATGTACCATGTATCATGTATCATGTATCATGTATCATGTATCATGTATCATGTATCATGTACCATGTATCATGTATCATGTATCATGTATCATGTATCATGTACCATGTACCATGTATCATGTATCATGTATCATGTAACATGTACCATGTATCATGTATAATGTATCATGTACCATGTATCATGTACCATGTATCATGTACCATGTATCATGTACCATATATCATGTATCATGTATCATGTATCATGTGTGGAATAGACTATTCACCTAAAATTTTCATGACCTAACATTTTCATGATTCCCCATGTTTGATAAAAAAAATTGGAATTTGATATGGCTTGATGATTTAGTAAGGTAGTGAGTCTAGAATTGGTGAAGTATGAAGTTGGTGGAGTATGAAGTAATCTATGTTCAATAGGGAAGATTGATATATTTAATAGTTTCATTTGAGTTATGTTAGGATGTGTATATTATTATTTTAGACTAACTATTATGTTTTTTATTTGATTCATTTTATTCATGTTAGAGACACAAGCCCCACAACTGTGTCATTCAAGGATGGGGCCCACAAATGTTGGGTCGACCATTGACCACATTCGAAACATGGGAATGACCACTTCTCACAAGATATCCTTTGAGGTGTGTGCCCTAGATGGTAAGTGAGTTTGTTTTGGCCACACGCAATCACTATAAGGGAGAATAATACTTTGAGGATGATGGAGATCCAAATTGGGAGCTACACCACTATGTGCTTGAGCACATTGAGTAAGCCTATATATAAGATAGATGATCATGTAATCATCCTATTATCAACTATCATATAGATATATCCACAATAAATTTTAATTTTTAATGGTCAATTCTGAGTTGTGGTACTTTTGCTATCACAATTTCCTATTTATGCAAGACATGAATGTCCTAACGGTGCTCCCAACACATTTAATATGTTACTTAGTAAGATATTACCCCTGGTCTTCAATTTGTTTGAAATGGTTGAAATCTAATTGACCAAGCTCATACTGTTCACACTGTATTTTCCTTTAAAATCTCTTAAAAACCATTAAAATGCACATGTCTCAACCCACCATGTGCCTGAATTGGTTCCTCACTAACCACATTCTACTTTTAGAAATAAGTCATATTTAACTACTTTTGGTTGAGTATTTTTCGAGAACACTCAACTTTAATAGTCGACATCTCTAAAACCATATTTTGACACCTTTTATCCAAGGTACCCCAATATCACTTTGAGCATTCTCACCACTACTTGTGACCAACTTCTGGTGATGTCTCTTGATCTTACCAAATCTTACTCGTTTATGTCACCATTCCAAAAAAACATTCTAGTGAATTCCCGATCCAATACACCTAGATAATCAAAAGTTATCCCAAGACTAATATATAGACTTGAGCTTATCCCAAGTATATATTTGAACCAGTTATTGGCATTCATCGTGGAATACAATAGTACCCAATTCCAGTTATCAAGAAACTCAAAAACTAAAACAACCATCCAACGACCGGTCCAACACTCAAATTATCATTACCCTCAAATATTTGAAATTTGTAATCCATATCTTAAGGCTTTCTATAAATCAATCCTTGTGTAAACCTCCCATGGATTCCTTCCATCCAAACAAAGAGGTATTGGTTTTAATTATTTATCTTGGTATATAGATGCTCTCCCAACATACTTAGGATGGTTTCAATATATTGGTAATGATTGAATCTATAATAAAATTACACCAAGTTTCTAAACATTACCCATTCTTGGTCCACAAATAAAAACATCCTTACATTTTTGAAAAATTATATTGATAGGCCTATTTAGATATTCTAATACACGCTCCATTAAAACATGTTATACTTACCTTGAACCAACCCTTGATGCCACATCTCTTGATGATGTGTGACGAGGTACAAAAATGGTTCAACCACCTTAGTGCACCCTAAAACCCTCATTTTAATTCTATGGTATATCTTTAAAAGGTTACACCCCAAAAAGTTCTCATCATGTTTGACATGATGCATAGATAGAAGGATCAGATTCCCTTCAAAATTTGATCACTAAAGCATCAATCAATCTACTCTGAACTTACTTGTTTAAGAGATTACTATCTTAATAACTGGTGTTTTAATTAATGTATTCATCACACAACATCAGATCCCAATGATACCATGTTATTTCATTTATAACCAAAAAATTCCAACAATGAATCTCATCATTCATCAATGGTTGGGTAATCAACCAACCACCTTTCCATCATGTTTCCATGAATTCATATACACACTAATGACTGGTAAAACTCATGGATCTCTTATTTATCTTGAGCATGAATATATCATCCATAATTAGTTTAAACTCAAAACTATGTTTTAAAATTCATCATCATGTTTTAGATATGAAATATTGAATATACCAACTCATCAGCTTCAATAAGTCATTCTGAAAATTTCCAATTGGTCCATTATAGTTGTGTCTATCTACATGAAAGGACATAGTTTCCATAATAATAATCATTCTCACCACCTTAGAAATTTCTCAGTAAACATTTTATTGAAATAAAAAACTTTCCATGGTACATGCTTCATCCACTACTGAATGTGGTTCCAAAACTAGGATAAAACGATTATATTAATCATCAACCTGAATTAAGAAAACACCATCCTCTTAAAAGTGTTATAGTATAGGTTTTCTCGTAGATGCATGTGTGATGATCTTACTGAGTCATGTTTAAGCACTTCATTTGTATCAAACATAAATTCCAAACTAAAACTAATCAGTAGTATTGTCAGACCCAATTCTTTTTACAATGTTATCCTGAGCACTAGGATAAAACATCCTTATTAGGATGGCTCGGGGATACATCTTATAAGTTTGTGCTATGTATTTTTAAGGCTTGCATCTTAGACATTGGTTCTATATAGTTTAAAGTATTACATTTAGATTTATGAAACATTGTTATATGGTTGAGATGCTATGGTTTAGATTATTATGTTATATGTTCTTTGTACATGGTTTTTTATGAAAAAAATTTAGATTATTGACTACTGAACATTGTTATATAGTTTAGATTATTCTGTTATATGTTCTCTACACATGGTTTTTTTTAGGGTACTGGTGCTGGGGCTATATAATCTGATGCATTTTTTTACTTGTAAATCTACATTTTGTAGCAGTTTAAACTGCCACTATAGTTTGATATTCTCTTATCAGTGGAAGTTAAAACCACTGCTAAATAAATTCATGTTATTTTTAGTTTTTTTTATGTTGTTTTAGTGGTGGTTTTAATGTAAAAAAATAGAAAAAATTTATTAGTGGTTTAAACCACCACTAAATATACGATTTTTTCACATGAAACCACTGATAAACCCACCAAAACCGCCACTAAATATGTTTACTAAGACACTTCCCATAAACCATCGATAAATTGAAGAAACCACCATGTGTTGGATACTGACACTCAATTTAGTAGTGGTTTTATGAAACCATTGAAAAATCATATGGGGGTGGTTTAAACCGCCGTTATGAGGCTCTTTTCTTGTAGTGTCGTGTATACATTTACAATGGAGGATCATAACCAATCATGCATTAGGATTTTATTTACACTAAGAAGATTGATAAATTCAACAAACTTTTAGTCATGTATTTTATCATAGAAATTAAATTGATAAGAAATCCCCTATTTGAAATATGAATTTATATGGGCCTATAAATTCATTCATTGTGTTAAGGTTAATGATGGATCTAAATTATGTTTTTTAGTAGGAATTTATAATATATAAATTAATCTCTTTAACTTCATTAACATGATTATTTATTTCCTTTTCTGTCATTTGATACAGTAGTTTTCAAATGTGTTATTTATCATGAAGAATGTTAAGTATAATATAATTTGGAAATGGAATCCCCCTTTATTATTGGGTGCATTAATATGATTGATCTTCCATGTTATAAATGCTCCATTATCTTATTTGATCATTCAAATATCAGCATCATTAATGGGAATAGTTAGCTCAAATTTTGGATCATGAACTACCGAAATACCTACTCTCGCATGGTAATTGTGTACTATTAAATTCATCACATTGAATATTGTACACCATGCCTATAACAATAATATGGCACGTTATTGTAGATATATATAGGTCACAAACATTTTTTCTCTGAAATATTTCAAAATAACTAACTAATATATACTCAATTTTTATACAGATATTAGAAAACATTGTTAAAAAATGAGCACCTCTGATATATTGGACTTATAAAAAGAAAAAATACTCTCAAAACTTGGTTTTGTAGCTTCAGATATGGTGTTTGGTCCACTGATATTTGTTATTGTATTAATATCTCATTTCATCCTTACTACTTTGGATGATTAAAACCCACCAAAAGTAGTTATTTTTTATATCTGGTAGATGACTTGTGATTTGTCTAAACTAGATGAGGAAAAAAATAGTTTAATTTATTAAGTTTTAAAATATAAAATAATGATAAATTTCAATTTTATCATACTTACACATTCATCTCGTATTTTTTGAGTGTTTTCATTCATAATTTTTCCTTTTTATTAACATGGGACTCCTTCCATGCCACATAAAGTGGGATTAAAGTGTTGGGGGATCTGATTGATCAATATTCATCTTAGCAGCGCTACATCAATATTTTTTTGAATTAACTATTTTATTATAAATTTAAAGTATATAAAAAAATCAAGTAAAATGTACCCCATCCTTGATTTGTGGTACAAGAATGAAAATTTTGTTTCAAAATTGCTTTTTTTCTAAAAGAACAATGGGAAAATTTTCATTTGAAGGATCACATGTAAACAAAATCTATACTACATGTGATTTCATTATGAAGGGATTGCCTTTGTATAATTTCTTACTAAAAATCACATTTATGAATCTTAATTCATAAAATTTTAATATAATCTTGTTATCAACCCATATTCATTTGAAAAATAGTACATGAAATGTCTTGTAGTCCAACTCCCATATTTTTTTAGATGATCCCAAAGTAATAAATATTCAAATAACGAGGATTTTTTTCTTGGACACCTAATACACACATCACTTCATCCACAATAGTGATTCCATTATTTTTTATTATACCACATTCACCATGTTTGTTTGTATAAATTATATAACTATTAATTGTGTATTAATTATAAGATAATACATTAACACTTGGTCCTTTAGAAAACCATCACAATTTTCCATAGATGGATTTAGTATTTGTAGATAACACTTCATAAATGTGGCCACAAAACTAACTAATAATCTATTGGTTATGTGTATTTGATATCCAATCTTTAGCTCCTTTTGGATTCAAATTACTAATAATGTACTTATGATTTGTAAGGTATGGAACATATTTCACACAATTATGAAAAACATGCAAGAAAACCTTCATATAAGTCATTCACCATCGATTTTCCCATTGGGGTGAGATTTTTTAAGATCAATTATATCTACATCAGATAGGTATTAAATACATAATTTAATGGCTTATTCTAAAATATACTACTCCATAATACAAAATTTTAGATAGATTTTGTTTTTGACATTCCCTTTTGATATCTTCATGTGGAATTTATTAAGGTACATCCATCTGAATTGTACTAGACCACAAATATGAATCTACCTTACCAAATAAACCATAAATTGAATCATAATACCAAATATTGATGGTATAAAAAACATATTTAGTTCATATAAAGTGAAAATAATTTCTTTTTCCATTGTTGAAAAAAAATTTGTGTCAATAACTTTATTACATGTTGATTTTAAAAAGAAACATAGCTTAGTTATTTTGTGTTGAACACTTTTTGGAAATATATATCATATTTCCATGTGTAAAAGATCTTGAATCAAAACATGATAATCATGTGGTTTTAATCCTTTTAACTTAATATAATTTATCGATACAACATTATTGATATTTTATGAAAACTTATCTAGGATAGATATACTATTTAAAAAGTTTAAAACTAGAATTTATCTTTCCTAAAAATAGTATGATTCACTGGAGGAAGAAAATTTTTCTTCCCTTATTCACAGGAGATAATTATTCCCTGATACCCATTTTAAACATTTCTAACTTTGTTATAATGTCATATTTGTTCTAAACCTATGTATTTATTAATGTATAAATTATATATTGGCATACATTTTTTTCAGCATGCATAATGTCTAATAAATATCAAACTTACAAACTCTTATAATAAGATAGTTCAAAAAACTAATAATTTTTTCAACCCACCATTGCAATGATTTTACAAAAAGTTTTACCAAGAACATTAATGGAATATTTTACTATATAAAGTAGTTATACACTTAATAATTAAGAAGGTGAAAAAACTTCTTATGAGTTCCCAGAAAATTTTTTCATCCCTGATCGGTATCAATGTTATTGAGGTAAAGACATTTGATGACCAAGGAACACAATCATCATGATATGTTTCAACATAAGTGAGTATGTACCTTCTTCGCACATAAGATACCTTAACATTTCATTAATATTGTACCCTAAAAAATTTACTATAAGTTGGAAATTCGTTTATAATACCAAATAACATGGCTCTCAACAAAAAATATTCTTTATTTTAAGCATCATACAACATAACACTTTTATCCCAAAAAAATATATCTTTAATAAGTGGATCTAAATGATTTTTAATATCATTACCAAGTTGTTCCAATCCTAAAATAATCAATTAAAACATAATATTCCTACTCTTTGTACATAACCATAATGGTAAATTATAATTTACCAACAAAAACAACCAAGTAATGTGTGTGTTCCTCTTTACAAAATGAGGATTAATGACATCCCTAGATAATGAAATATGAGATTTTCATGAATCATTTCCAGATTAATTATTCTCATTATCAATTTTATTTCATTAAGGAGTATCTTATAGGTTTTATTTTTTACTATCTTGAATTATTTTGATTACATGTCTTGTCAACTAACTTTCAATCTCTAAACTTTCATATAGTCATGTAAATCTATGAATAGCTAGAAATTACCACACAACTTTTGACAGGCTTAATTTTTTTATATCAAGATACATTGCACTTGGAATATTTTTTTATATATTTATACTCTCTTTTAAATAATATTCAGTTGTTAGGAAAAGTATATTTTTTATAATCTAAACCCATAGAACATAACATTTTTTTAGTTTCATATAATTGAAAAGGAATCTCATTGTTACATGGAATAATTTACTTCAATATAGAAATAATATCTATGAAACTAAAATCACTCCATTTGATACTCAATTTAAGCCTATATGGTTTTAGTACTAGAGATAGCATTGTATATTTCATACAATCATCAAAAATCGAATCTCGGTATATTTTTTCAATTTCTCAAACATTTTAGAACAATATATAAGTTCATATTCAACCACCCTTTTCATTTCCTTAATAATATTTGTATCATTGTATACACTTGTAATAATATCTGATGACTCATAAAATGTATTTTCATTCCAATTTCTAGATACATTTACTTCTTCTCCATGTTTGGTCTAAAATTTATAACTTTGATCAGTTCCATAATAGATCAAATGCCCTTCCAATTTAGCTGGACTAATTTTATTTGAATAAAAACAACATAGAAACATACACATGATTTAAGAAGAATCATTCACTTGGTCCATTTCAAATTTTATGAACCCTTTGACACCTTCCTCATACTCTCAGGTCATATGATTATTATTCATCCATCTTCAATTCGTATTCATCCTATTTTAATTGACAAAACATAAAACTTATATACATAACTAACATACATTTATATATATAATTACACATAATCATACACACACACACACAATAAAGCATGTAAACATATATGTATGGGTGTGTGTAAACACACACACATTTATAAGTTTATATTTTTATCTATATATGGCATACAAAAAATATTATATGAATATTATATATACATAAACACTATAATCACACATGCATAAACATAAATATAGTGTGGATAAATATCTATAAATATATAAATATATAAATATTAAAAACTCAATAAATGATTATATATACAAATATATATATAATATATATATAAATATTATATAAATAATATATATGCATAAACGCTATGAACATATATATATATATACATATATATATAATAAATAAAAAATACTCTATAGATAATTTTTATACGTAAATATTATTAAAATATATATATAAACATGATAAAATATATATATATATACTATAAAACATATAAATATATGTATTATGAAAAAATATATATAACATACACAAAAAAGTACATATAGATAAACATATATATACATATGTATAAATTCAAATTTGTGTGTGTGTCCAAATATGTACATATGTATGTATAATATATGTATTTGATAAACTGGAATGAAGAACACTTAATAGTGACCATAAAGAACAAATAAAAACAAAAACTACAACATGATTTTGTTGAAAAAACATCATAGGCACTAGCAAACAAATGTGAATAATACTAGGGATTTTATATTGATTTGATAAAAAATAGAGGATATTGTAGTATTTGTAGTGTTTCATGGTATAATTACATGTATATGAATAATAAAAGAAGAATAAGGGGGTTTTTATAATTAAATCAGTGACCATTTCTCAGTGTTATATGAAAATTCTCTAAGAAAGGGGGTTTTAACACTTTTAAAAAACACTAAAAAAGGGAAACACTTAACAATCCCAATTCTAGTATAGTTTTATGTCATTGAGACTATACTGAGGTATATAATAAAATTATATAATATTTTAATCATGAATTTTAAGCTTCAGTCATCAAATCATAGAGATAAATTATAGATTATTGAACTTCTCAACAAGAAGAATCTCATTCCATAGATCGGATTGATGTCATTCCAATTCCATTATACCCAACATTATTTAATCTCTATAACAATTAAATTTCATGTCTATAATTGATTTATAGAAATGATTATTTCATATATAAATCCAACATAAACACATTAAATGGGTTTCTAATCAAATAACCATACCTATTTCTCTATCTAAACCCTGTTTTCTAGCGGATTCTTTAACTCTAATGGCAGGATCCATTCTGAGATAATTTCTAAACCTATATTTCATAATAATTATCTCTAAATATGAATATATATATATATATAAATTTAGGTGAAAAATATAGTTTTTAAATAATATATACTATTTATTTATAAACTCATCATCATCACTAAAAATTGCAATCATGTTCAAAAATTATTAAATTCTCATCCCAAAGGGAACTCCTCATTCCAAACAAAATTATGAAGTAAATTTTTCAATTTTGTATTCCATTAACGATAAAATTTTAGTTTTAATAGTTTAATATTTTCTTTCAGAACTTTTCATGGAACTTAATAAAACCACTAGAACATGTAATTTAATATAAATGAGTGTCAAAGAATCTAATGAAACTAAAATGGGTTCCAAAATCCAAGAATAAACTAAGTCATTTTCATAAAATATATGTAATATTATAATATTTTTATAGTTGAGACTACAATAAAAATTGATGTGGTCAAGGTTAAGGGAAAAAACATGATTGATATGGTTTCAAATCAAATGAAAAGAGTAATAGGCATCACTAGAAGAGGTTGAATGACGAACAATAATATTTGAAAAAATAAAAAATGTTAAAAGTGGATATTTTTAGTGTGGTATGAAAAATGTTAGTTTCACACCTCGCATATGCCATCTAAATTTTTTATCTTGATTAATAATAAATTAAAGGGAAGTATAAAAGTGTTGAATAAATCCTTATTGTCCTAGACATGAATTATGATGATGACATAATGAATTTTTATATCACCAATTTCTTTATAAACCCTAGTGGAATTTAAAAAGTTGATAGTGTATACATGCTCATGAAGGTTATGTTCTTGGTTTTTGTAATTTTTTTAATAAATATAATATGTTTAATTTCTTATTTATTTTATTTTTTATATGTATATATCATTTTCTTTTATTATAATTAAACCTCTTGATGAATATTTTTATCTCATTAATAGTTTCATGACACATACAGTTCTTAAACATGAGAAATATTTCATCCACCTTAAAATGGGAAGAGATCATGTAATTATCTTAAGCAAAAATTTAAAGTTAATAAAAGGCTTAAAAAGATAAAATATATGTTTACCTAGTGGTATATAATTTTTAATAAATAGAGCTCTATTTTTTCATAAGTATTGATGAGATATATTGATTATTAAAGATATTTTTGAAAACAGACAATATATTGAGGCTATGGATGAAGGAAGGATTGAATATATTTATAGAAAAAAACATTAATAATGAGAGAAAAATATTTAAGATAAAATTTCATGGTTTACTTTTGGTTTTTACCATATGAATATATATACAATATAATCATGGAGGGTGGTAACGTTCACAAAGTGAACAGTTGTGGGAGGTGAGAGATGAAGGTATCCTATGCAAGGTGGGGAAAATCAATGAAAGGTAGGTATCATTGGATGTTAATAACCCATTTCTTTTCCAATAAGGAAACTAACATGAGATTTAAAGTGGAGGAAGACTTAATGTGATGCACAGTGAGCATAAAACAAAGTGGGAAAAAATAAAAGTTCCATCTGAATCTTATATAGAAGCAAAAAAAGGAACATTGGGTGGATTTAGGCTCCTCCAAGTAAAAAATTACACATACATGCATGCATGAATATATATATATATATATATATATATATATAATAAATGAGGATATGTCCCCATAACTATAAGAAAAATATATAATAGAATCAAATAAGATAAACCAGAGGTTTATTGTTCATGATAAATTCATTATATGACATTATTGTTTGTGTTATCCAGAATCAATCATGATGAGAAAAATTATGAAATGTACACTTGGTCGTCTATTTATTGTTAAAAGGGTTCTTACAATTGATGGTTTATTATGTTTTTATTATTTTCAAGTTAAGTTAAGTATATTTTCATTACTAATGAACATTTGGATTGATTCCCTAACATCCATGAATATAATTTATGGTGATATACATTGTCCAATTAATCTACAATATAGACTATTTAGGTATTTTGTAATATTGATTTATGAATCTACTATATGAAATAAATTATGCTTAATATCAATTCATAACCGATATTTTTTATATTGATCTCTCAAATAATTAGTTTAAGGTCATGATTCTCAAATTACTCAATTAATCATATTCCTCATGGTTATTATAGAGAACATTTATCACATGATTTCAATATTTATAGCATGTTTATTGGAATAAGTGTTAAATATATTGTTTCTCATGTTCAAACACAAAATGGTTTAACTAAATCATTTATAAATCAATCACTACTTATCATTAGGCCACTTCTCATGATAATACTATTGACTTGTTCAGTATGAGCACATGCAATTTTACATGCAATAATATTGATTCAAATAAGTCCATCAAGTTATTATGAATATTCTCTCTTGTAATTAATTTTTGGTCATGAACCAAATATTACATATTTAAGGGCATTTATTTGTGTTGTATATGAAGGATATAGACCCTAAATTCATTTTTCATGTGATGCATTTGTCCATATCATAAGTGGTGATATAGGTATATTACAAGGCATGAAATATATATTCTATGCCACTGACTTAAACAATCATACTATATGATTATATTGTATTATATGATAGTGTTTTTTAGTAAATAATATTGTATTATTTTCATCAACACCCTGTGACAGATTGTGAAATTCAAACATTAAGTTTTAACATTTAGAAATCTTATAGAGTTATAATTAAACTTAACTCATGGGATAATATGGGTGATCGAGGGTTAAAATAGCTCTAAGTAAAAGGTATTCACTCATATGTTATATAATGTATGAATGAATTCATGCATTGCTCAGGAGTTTCCTAAGGGAATTATAAAATGAGGCAATACCCATAGGGATTTGTATATGATCTTGAATAAAACTACTAGAAAATTAGAAGATTACCATAGGCTAAAATCATTGAAATTGGCCCAGGGACTATGGTCATAGGTTATAGCCACGATCCACATGTATTGTGGGCCCCAATGTTATTATAATGGGGTGTGGCCTAAGGTTGTGATATGAGAGTAGGTTTAGGGTATTTGCATCCACAGTCTATGATGGTGGTCATAGGGAATCTATATCCATGGTCTGCGGTCATGGACATAGCCATTCAAAAAATAAAAATAACCACAGAGGTTTGATCCCAGCACCTATTCAATATTTATATAAGATTATACCATTAATATTCATTGAATTGAGTGTGTGTGTGTGTGTGTAATTTTATATAATTTTAATTATTATACTTTTTAAAAAAAATAGAAAAATAATGGGTCAATGAACCTATGAACATGCTCCATGTGAATTGTTACCACAGTCCAAGCTATATCCACTGTCCAATTGGGTCATGGTTGTAGGTCCCATCTATATCCATGATCCACATGACCATGGTCACAGATGATACCTATAGACATGGCTCGATTGGATCATGCATAAAGCCCATACTACAGCCATGGTCTACATGGAGCGTGTTCATAGCCCTTTGTCATGATCTTCCTATGAAACTTTGGGGTATATCATGTATTCATAGTGCCATAGACCCACTTGACCATGGTCATAATCAATCCTATTTCCATGGTAAATGTGGACCATGGATATAGGCCAACATGGGCAGTCCTAGTGCAGTGATCCAATAAGTACTATGGTAGTAATCTTCCATATGAACATGGTTATATGGATCATGGTTATACGACTATGGTCATTGGATAATTTTCTAGTAGTGTAAGTCTTGGCTAAATCGCTACTCCCTATCAAAACTCTCTTTCTCATCCTCTTGGGAGAGGTAATATCATGTTATAAGTATAAGAGAGTGCTGCTCAAGTGTCAGGTGATTTACATCAGCTCATGGATACACCACATAGTAGGGATCCCTTCATATGTCACTTAGAGATCTTCATAAAATGCATGATTGAAGAATGATATCAATAGTGGATTATGAGTGAAAGGTGTGCATATGTTCTTCATTTTATTTATATCATGGTTTTGGTTTCAATCATGGTAGGTCTTGGGATTGAAATTTATTTCTATTTTTACTGTGTTGATCGATTCTTATAAACTCGTCAGTGGTATAAAAACCATCACCATATTTTTTGATTCTAAAAATCATAGTTAAAAATGAAGAAAATACATATCATATGGTTTTAACATTTAATATCATTAAAAAAGATATATATTTTACACTACAGCTAATGATACGATATTCGATATCATAAGTTATGTTATAATAACTTTATATGATGTGTGATATCATATTAGGTGATATAAAGAAATCCTTTAGTTTTATATATGTTGCAATGTATTACATGTGGAATTTTTATGGAATGATGGCATTGTTCCATGTTTTAAAATAGATCATCATTTCATAATGGTGATATGATGCAAATCATAAATTATGACTCCTAGGTGTTGAATGGATATGTCACAACCAGTCATTATCTATCATAAAATGTAATAGATAATGAAGTATGTCTCACCTTACAATATAGATGATATTTTAAAATAATATATCCATGAAAATTTTAATTTTTCTAAATTTTCAATTTTGTATTGAATTAAATGGTTTATAAATCATGTAAAAGGGTATTTTGAGATGTGTGCTCAATTTATAAAATGTTTATAAATTAATTAATTATAAAATTGTTTATAATTAAAAAATTAAATGTTTATGAAATATTTATTAAATAAATATAAATAATATAAAATATGTATATTAAATATATTTTGAATTTATAAGGCATGAATTATAATTTAGATATAAAATTACTATATAGAAATTCTAAAGAGTTAATAAATTAAAAAATATTGTAAAAATATAAAGGAGTGTATATTAAAAATATGAATTATATGTAATTATTTAATTTGAATTGTTCAAATTAAAAGGTCTTATTTGAGAGAATTATTTAAACCATATAAAAATTATTTTTGATAATTAATATGATCGAGGTTTAAATAACATTAAATGTATGATATTTTGAATATTTACATAATATATGAATAGTTCATGTATATAATGTTTATATTTTAATACCATATATTTAAGTAAAATTTGAAATAAAATAAAATTTTAAAGAGTTCGTATTAAATATAAATATAAATTTTTTATATTTATTTAATTATATAATATTTATAATGCATGGATAAATTATAAAGTGTTCATATTTTCTTTATTTATGAATTGTTCATAAATAGTTTATCTTGTGTTTATATATGTGAATTGTTCATTTATTTAATTTATTCTCTATTTTATTCATAGTTATAATTTTTTTATTATGAATATATGTATGCTTTAGTTTTAAGTGTTAAAATACTTCTATAACATTTCCTACATGCATATAAATAGTTACATTCTAGGTATGATAATTGATTTAGTTTTCTTATACCTTGAATTTGGATTATATTGGGTTAAAAGATTGGATTAAGTAGTTAATTATAGTTTATACATATTAGGTGTTGGAAATATAATGGAAATGAAGTATCTCTTAAGTAAAGTATCCTTTGGTAGAGGGAGATAAATTGCTCATTGGCTTAGAGGATTGTGCCTTATCTAGTGAAATAGGGTTTGAATATTTGTTTATTCAATATTACTCTTGTGAGGATTATTGGTTTCATGTGATTTTAAGACTTTACATGAAAGGGTTTCATATAACTTATAAATGAGATTCATTTGGATATGTATAAATATAACTGACTTCTAATTTGGGTTAGTAATACAATATATGATTTGTGTAAATAGCTACACATCAATATGGTTTAAACATATTGATTTAGTGAAAGAAATAGGATTACAAAATAAATCATCGTAAGCATGAATACATGTAAATGGAATAACATGAGATAATATGATGAGTTTAAATCCCATTTAAAAATGTTAAGTATTAGATTCCTACCAAAGAAAACACATTTTAAGATCTCGATCATTCAACCAGGTAGGTTATGTCAAAGTAGGGTACCCATGAATTATTTTTTGGTGTGGTGGAAATGGTTAACCATAAGAGTTAGGTAACCAAACCCCACTATGATATTTGGGTTGCACGTAGTTGGGAAACCCTTAGGAAGGATGATAGAAAATGGTGATGAGTTTATCCATATAATGGATTGAACAAAAAATTCCTCTAGAACATCCAAGTAGCTAAGTAGTGAGATAAATGACAAAGCATACGCATTGCATAATGAAACATGGATCTTAGGCCACTAATGGATGTAATGAGTTTAAAATGGGTTATAATTTTAATGAGATTTTATTTAATAACAATCCTTATTAAATTAATTTAAAACACAATACTCATCTAATAAAAGATTTTATTGTAGATATAATTTAATGATCATCATCAAACTTAACTTTGATATCAATTTTAAATAAATGAGAAATTTAATGTAAGAAACTTATTAGAATGGTATGAGACTTAAGAATTGTTCTTAAGCAAGAAAGAAAATTTTGTGTTTTAATGAAATACCTTCCAAAGTAACCTTATATTGAAATTGTTCGACAAATTAATATAGATGTTTATGAAAAGCATAGAATAATTGAACTAAGGTTTCAAAAATAATTATATGAAAGATGACTAAAGGAACTTTAGTCTCCATCCATATAATCAAAATGATCAAGAGTTTTAATGATTTTGTGTGATTGAAGGTTTCCCATTAGGCTTATTATGGTTAAGGAATTTAATTTATTATAATTATTGGAAATGCTTTGACAACATGAATGAGATCAATAAAATTTTACTAGTTTTTATGAGATTGTTGAGGATAGATGAATTGTTCATGTGATATCTAGATTCTAGTGTTGTATTATCAGTATAAGTGGGTAAATGTTTAAACTAGAAGAAGAAGAAAATTTAATTGGAAAGTAAAATAATTTTTCTTCAAAGTATCTAGTTGAGTTCAATGAATCCTAAAGGAAGATTCAGGAAGGAGGACATTATTCTATTTGATGGATTTGTCTTAGATTCCTGAAGGAGTTTATGAAACTTTGGGTAATTCCATGTTAGGTTTTAGTGTTATAGAAATTAATTCTTCAAGTTTGCAAGGGTATATTATAAAAAATGTATAATTTACAAATATTATAATTATACAAGATTCCAAAATCAATGTAATAATTGATGGATATTTTAGTTTTCATTCAAATGGTGAAATAAATGGTTATTGATCATATATTTAAATGTAAAGGAATTTAAAGAGATCATATGGATCTATATAAAGTATGTGCACTACTAGAAAAATGAATAATTGCGATGGGTTATTTGTGATAGGATCCTGTTGAAAATAGTCTTTTGCGATGGGACCCTGTTCTAAATGACCCATTACGGAAAACCACATCACAAATATTACTTTTTTCGAGCTGTTGTAAAAACTTATTAGTTGTGATGGGTAGTATCATCATCATAAAAAACATTTGGTGAATTTTTTAAGAAACTATTTGTGACAGCCCAGTGACCCGTCGCAAATATTTTCCCGTTTTTTACTTTTTTGCAACGGTCCGTCGTAAATAGTTGAAAAATTAAAAATAAATTAAATAAATAATATAATATAATAATAATAATAATATAATATTAATATAAATAAAATACTAATATTAATATTAATATAATAAAATTATTTATAAAATAATAAATATAATATAATATTAATATAAATAAAATATTAATATTAATATTAATATTCATAAAATAAAATTATTTATAAAATAATTAATTAATATAATATTATTATTATTAATATTAATGAAATATTAATATTAATATTAGTAATATAATAAAAACCTGAGTATTCACAAAAATATAAAAATATATTAATTAATAAAATAATAAAAATAATAAAAATAAATAAATAAATAATAATAAACTATAATATTCGAGACAATATAAATCACGCACTATTTAAAACTTTAAATAGTCAATATTATATAAAAAATATTTAAATGTTTCATCATAAAATTAAAATATATCACTGAGGGAGAGGGTCGTCTGGAGGAACTGGAGGAGATAGGTGAGGGAAATTCATCCCTAAACTGTGAGTTAGACGTCGCATGTACTCTATCTGCTCCTGATCCTACTCATGCTACTATCGACACATCTCATCCTGCTTTTGCTACTGCTGCTGCTGTCGTAGGCACTCTTCCTACTGTTGCTACTGCCACTGACACATCTCCTCCTGCTCCCTACACCTAGTCTCTATAAGCTCACTCTGAGCTCGCAGCTGCTTCTGATATTGCGCATGAGTTGATGATGAATCTCTATGAGCTCCTCTCAAGTAGGATGCTGACATCGCAGAGGTACCATAAAAACCTCCAGGGGTCACTTGAGAGCTGATACCAACAACTCTGCCTTTCTTGAAGTCATACTGGGTCACCGGCATCCATGTTGCCTCACCAAATCAGGGGGCACTGGTCTGACCATCGGTCTCAACCTGACTCTCAACATCTTTATGAGACTTCGCGGCCTCATATGACTCCTTCAATTGCAATTTAAAATTAAAATAGTTAAAATATTATTTGTAGTTAAATTTGAAACTCAAAAAAACATATACTGGCCATAATTTTACACTGGCGAGCACCTCTAATATTTTTAGTGTCTGGATCACTGTACATCCTCCTATAAACGTTGTAATCTATAATATTAGGTTGTGCGACTACCTATATGAATATAAAATAAACCATTTACATTTAAAGATATATACAATATTAAAAAAAATGTACTTATCATATGCTCCCTATGTGTACTGAATGTACGACTACCAGCTCGATGTGTCACCTCCTGTCTCCCCTGATTTTTTCGACCTACTGATGATCTACTCTAAAATCACCTACTAAAATAGTGTATACATAATCCATCCCAAACCTAAGATGAAATATAATCAGGTCAGTGGACGCGACATGTCTCATCAAACTTCTTCACTCCTGCTTTCTCCATTAATTTCCTTTTCAAATTGTGAAAAAACTAAGTGCAACGTGGATACATAGCTCCCTTCCATGCCTTCCAAATAGCCTCACACATGATCTCCTCAATGAGATGTCATAAACCCTACAAATAATTTATTATATAAAGTTATTAATTAAATTAATTTCAAAATAAATATTATTTATTTATGTACCAGCCAATGCTCAAACATGCGATGTTGAACATCAATGGGAATCTGATCCCATGACACCCATGCATCAAAAAAATAATTGCGCAATATAGCGCTCCCTTGTCAAACAGTTATATGTGCAAAGGTGTGAAAAAAAATAATTATTAATCAAACAATTAGAATATAAATAAATTAATGAAAACTGACTAAAATACACAGGTAAACATACCTATACGTGCATAGATTGAACCCAAGATGTGGATATCGCTCAGGGATAGGGTCGAGAATCATCAGTCGGAAAAGACCACGCCCCCTTCGAGTGCCCCCCGAACCACCAACAGTCTAAGGGTCGGCTTATCTAACCTCTTGTTCATCCAAAGGTAGATCATAATACTGTAACAAATGATACAGATCCTCATCTATCTGAAACACAAAAATGATTATTGATAGCAAATAGTTG
Source organism: Viscum album (assembly GCA_963277665.1). Lineage (NCBI taxonomy): Eukaryota > Viridiplantae > Streptophyta > Magnoliopsida > Santalales > Viscaceae > Viscum > Viscum album. Next base: position 1,116,168,381 of record OY728147.1, read on the forward strand.
AAAATAACTAGTATATATAGATATATATTATATATGATTATAAACAATATTTAATTGTGTCAATGTCCATCTTCATCCTCATGTTCATAGTTGTCGATGTCAATGTCTTCATTTTCCTCCTCTGCATCATCAATTTTCATATTAGTTTCAGTTTCATCATCTCTTATCATTTCAAATTCAGTTGTAACATCTTTAACATCATTGTCATCATCTACCCTTAATTATGGGGTGTCATCAATGATAATCATGTCTGTTCTTGAAAAAGATAGATTCAGACTAGTCTCTTGAAAATTTTCAATTCCTTGTACTTCAGCGGAACCACATTCAATTTCATTAAACCGATTCTCTCAAGATTTAATTTTTATTATGCTCAACCAATCACCCAACTCCCTTGAAATAGAAAAATATTTTTCATAATAAATTTGATGTGCCTGATGAGCCATTAAAAATGGTTCATTTACTATAATAATACTTTTATATTTAATATCAATGATTCCATGGATCAGATGAACACACAAACCTCTCTCAGTATCTAACCACTGACATTTAAACATCATTATGTAATGTTGTCCCAGATAACACGGTTCAATGATTTATTCCAACATGTCGTAAAAGTTAGCTTCAATTTCTCTATGATGAGATCCTCTCAAGAAAACACCACTATTCATTGTTTTTTTTATTACCCATATGCACGTGTATGAAATTGAAAATCATTCACCACATATGCATTATAAGATTTAAAAAATTTCAATGGTGGGTTACTCAATATAGACAATCAATTATCAATTTTATCAGCATGTTGAGATACCTGAAAAGTTGTAAAACAATTATCACTATAATAAGTATTAAATTTATTTTTTATGTGACATGAAAAATAATTTAAGCTACCAGTTTTTGAAACCAGTAGGAAAAAAATTCGTATCATTCTTCAATAGCAGTTGTTGTAATTTGTGGATACAGTTTCTTGATATGATTATCATATAACCAAAAAATAAAATAAGATTAATGTATTGTTATAAAAATTATAGAATAAGTAATAGGATCACTCATAGTACAAATGGTGTAATTTCTTCACAGTTGAGAAGAATATATGTATGAGCTCTGTGATGTTCAGCATCTGAAAGCTATCGTTCATAAACTCTACCAAATCTAAGTTTGGGCTGATTGAAAACTGATAATTGATATGTCATAATCAACATTTCCCTTATAACTTCTCATGCATTTTTGTTTTGAATGATATTTAGATTGAAATTAATGAGATCAAAAAAAACTCTTTCAAATAAGCTTCTACAATTGATCCTTCAACTGATGCTTTATTACGTACTTTTATTTCAATTTTTGCATGCATCTCTCAAATGGGTACATCCATAGAAACTATACCGAACCTCAACATTTTTTTAAGAGGAAAATATAATATCAAATGTTCTATTGAGTCCAACAAACTTGGCGGGAAGATTTTTTCCAATTTACATAAAATTAAAACGACGTCTTCTTGCAGTTTTCTTACATCATCGTAGTCTTTTATCAATGTAAAAATGTCTCGAAAAAAAATATGATATGTTTGTACCCAAATCATAGGATTTAACAAACCTCTTAATCTTATTTTCATAATATTTCCATTAAAACATGACAATCGTGACTTTTCAATCCGATAATATGACCATTTCTGACACATCTACCCAAATTAGAAGCATAACCATATGAAAGTATAAAATCTATAATCCACTAAAAAAATAATGAGTGACTCTCTTTGGATAGTTTATAATCTAATTTTAGCTTTATTAAATTCTGTGATTTGGCCTTTTTAAACAGTTCAAGTTCTGGTCGCTTGCAAATTTGGGCAAGATCTAATCATGTATTTACACTATCTTTGGTCTTACCTGGTGTATCTAAAACTATATGAAATAAATTATCAAAATAGTTCTTCTCAATATGCATCACATCCAACAAGTGACAAACCAACAAATCCGACCAATATGAAAAATCTCAAAAAATGATATGTTTTATCCAATTGTGCTCTTTTTTAAACCCATCAATTTTCTGTTGGTTTATTCTTTGTCCAAATGTGATGAGAGGTAATGAAGAGACAATTGATTTTAACTCTATACCTGAGATTATTGTTGGAGTCCCATCTTTTTCAACTGTTCCTTTTCTGAAATGATATTTGTTTCTTCAAAAAATATGATCAGTTGGAAGAAATATGCGATTACAGCCGAAAAAACAAGGTTTTTTTTCATTGAAAAGCATAAATGATTTTTATCTCTCATATAGTATGGACATGATTTTGGACCATGTTTACTCCATCTAGATAACATTCCATATGCTGGTAAGTCATTAATTTTCTACATCAATGCATCTTTCAGTATGAAGTTTTATTTTGCAGCAACACCATATTTATTAACACCATTACTTCATAGTGAATTCAACTCATCAATCAATGGTTTCAAATAAACATCGATATTATTTTTCAGATGACCTAGAATTAATAAGGTCAAAAATATATATGTCTCCTTCATTAACATCCATGGAGGTAAATTATACAAAGTTATAAAGATAAACCAACATGAATACTGACTATCGTAAGAACCAAATGGAAAGAAACTGTCAGTAGAAAGACCCAATCACACATTTTTGTATTCTAAAGAAAATGATGGATGCACTTGGTCAAAAAATTTCCATGAATCACCATTAGATGAATGATTTAAGATTTTACTGGTTTAAATGTTTGTTTTGTTCCATGACATCAATGATGTTGTGTTTTGAGACATAAATAAACGCTGTAATCTGGGTGTGAGCTGTAAATATCTCAATTTTTTTACAAGAACAAATACAGACTTCCTTGGTTGAGCTTCTTTATACCTTGATTGTACACATTTAGGACAACTATCCAATAACTCATTTTCATCATAATATAAGACGTAGTCATTTGAAGATGCATGAATATTCTAATAACTAAGACCTAGATTACAAACTAGCCTCTTGCTCTCATAGAAATTTGCAGGCAACACATTTCCTTCAGGTATCAGTGTTTTTAAAAAATAAAATATCTGATCAAAACAACTATTTGACATTCCATTATCTGATTTAATGGCCATAAATTTAAAAGTTACTTTAAACTTGTTTATCTTTCAACCAGGATATAAGGCATCCTCAGCGGACCTCAACAACTCATATAAATGAGATGGTTCTAACTCAGGAGTTAAATCAATATCATCCTGAGTTTTAGTTTGTTGAACAGATGGACCTGCCATATCATGTACTAAATTTTGAAACTGTACTGGATCTAGAACCAAATTATTAATATCTTCTCTAGAACCGTGTTCACCATGTTGATACCAAAAAAAACATAATCTGATTGAAAACCAAAATTCAATAAATGGCCTCCAATATTATCAAATGTTTCATACGTCCTTAGAGCACATTTTTTACAAGGACACTTAGTTGTCCCTTCTGAAACAAATTTTAGTTTCGATGATGAAAATGATAAGAAATCTTAAAAACTCTCAATATATACATGATTTAAACCAGAACCGTATGGATTCCTATGATGAGTTATCCAAGAACAACCATATAATAATGATTGTTTTCAACATCCTCATTCCATATTTTTTTAAAAATATGAAATAATTAGTTATTTTGTTTAATTAGATATAAGATAAACACTATCCAAAAAAGATAAGAAAAATAAATTCTCTTTTCTAGCAATTTATAATAATTTCTATTATTTTATAGTTATTTATACTATTTGTTAATATTTTATACTAATCTACACTCATTTATAAAAATTTATACTAATTACCATTAATTATTATTAATTTCAGGTATTTTTTACTAATTATTGTTAATTACTAGCGTCACAATTTCCAATGGATTAGCGGCATCTCTTTTTCCCGATGAATTATCCCCTTGCAACTTCCTATGACTAAAATCACTTTGAAAAGTATGCTCTGACGTATGAATATCCATTTTTGTATGCATAAGGATGGAGAGCATGGAGGCCTCATCGCACTTCTCTTCATGCTCTCGTGCATACAAAAATAAATATTTGTACATTAGAGTAGACTATTCATGGTGATTTTAGACGTAGAAAGTTGCAAGGGGGTGAGTCGTCGGGAAAAAGAGACTCTTTTGTCCAATGGCTCATCGCATTACAAATTTCTTCGACTTAAATCACTATGAAAAATCTGCTCCGACGTATGTCCGATCAGATTTTTCATATTGATTTCAGTGGGAGAAAGTTGCAAGGAGTTAAGGTGTCGATCAAAACGAATGATGTCAATCAGTTAGAAATTGTGCTAGTTTATCAATGTACTCAAATTTATTATGATTTATAATTATTTATTGCTAATTATTACTAATTTTTACTAATTTTTACTAACTATTACTAATTATTATTAATTATTCCTAATTTTTAATAATTATTACTATTTAATTCTAATTATTTCTAATTAATCCAAATTATTACTAATTAATCCTAATTATTACTAATTATTTCTAATTATTTCTAATTAATCCTAATTATTACTAATTATTGATAATTAATCCTAATTATTACTAATTATTGATAATTAGTCCTAATTATTATTAATTATTTCTAATTAATCCTAATTATTACTAATTATTACTAATTATTACTAATTATTACTAATTATTTCTAATTAATCATAATTATTACCAATTAATCCTAATTATTACTAATTAATTCTAATTATTACTAATTAATCCTAATTATTACTAATTAATCCTAATTATTACTAATTAATCATAATTATTAATAATTATTGATAATTAATCCTAATTATTACTAATTATTACTAATTATTAATAATTAATCCTAATTATTACTAATTATTGATAATTAATCCTAATTATTACTAATTATTGATAATTAATCCTAATTATTAATAAATATTTCAAATTAATCCTAATTATTTATAATCAGTCCTAATTATTTATAATTACTACTAATTATTGATATTCATTACTAATTATTTATAATTATTACTAATTATTATTAATTAAATCTAATTATTACTAATCATTACTAATTATTGATAATTATTACTAATTATTATTAATTATTACTAATTATTATTAATTATTCCTAACTATTATTAATTATTACTAATTATTCCTAATTATTACTAATTATTCCTAATTATTATTAATTATTACTAATTATTACTAATTAATCCTAATTATTACTAATCAATCCTAATTATTACTAATTAATCCTAATTATTACTAATTAATCCTAATTATTGATAATTATTTCTAATTAATCCTAATTATTAATAATTATTACTAATTATTGATAATTATTACTAATTATTGCTAATTATTAATAATTATTGATAATTATTACTAATTATTGATAATTATTACTAATTATTGATAATTAATCCTAATTATTACTAAATATTACTAATTATTAGTAATTAATCCTAATTATTACTAATTAATCCTAATTATTACTAAATATTACTAATTATTAGTAATTAATCCTAATTGTTACTAATTATTACTAATTATTACTAGTTAATCCTAATTATTGCTAATTAATCCTAATTATTACTAATTAATCCTAATTAATACTAATTAATCCTAATTATTACTAATTATTATAGTTTTTTACTAATTATTACTAATTATTACAATTTATTACTAATTATTCATAATTATTGATTATTATACCAAATTATTTCTAATTATTACGATTTTTTTCTAATTTTTTCTAATTATTGCAAATTATTTCTGATTATTACAAATTATTTCTAATTATTACTAATTGTTTCTAATTATTACTAATTTTTCCTAATTATTACTAATTTTTTCTAATTTTTTCTAATTTTTTCTAATTATTTCTAATTATTTCTAATTACTACTAATTAATACAATTTATTACTAATTAATACAATTTATTAATAGTTATTACTAATTAATACTAGTTATTACTAATTAATACTATTTTTTACTAATTAATACTAGTTATTACTAATTAATACTAGTTGTTACTAATTAATACTAGTTATTACTAATTAATAGTAGTTATTACTAATTATTACAATTTATTACAATTTATTTAAAATTATTACTAATTATTACAATTTATTACTAATTAACACTTAGATATAACTATTCATAAAAAATAAATACTGAAAAAACAAATGTCTAATTCTAATTTAATTAATTTATATCTAATTAACAAAAATTATAAATAATTTAAAATAAAATAAATTAACTAAACAATAAAAAAATAGATAAATACCTCAAAACTAAAGCTTTTAGAGTATCAAAGTCACAAATAATGCATTGATTTAAAAGCTTAAACTATGAAAAAAAATTAGAAGAAAATTTATCAGAAAAGATAGAGAGATAAGTTGAGTAATGAGTGAAATGAGAGGGAAAACGAATGGGGGTATATATAGGTCAGATTATTTGTGATTGTGGTACTGGCAACAGGCTACCCGTCGCAAATAGTGGTATTTGCGATGGGCCCCGTCGCAATGACTCTACCCGCATTAATTACAGTGGGCCGTTAAAAAGTTATTTGTGACGGGCCCCGCTGCAAATGGGTACCTACCAACAAAGTATTTGCGACGGGACAAGTATCTCGTCGCAAATACTAAAAACCACCACCGGTTTTTTGCAACGGGAATAGGAACTCGTCGCAAATACCTTTATCCGCAGTTTGGCGCGTAATTCTTGCCAAACCATTTGCGGCGGGTCCTTGCCGCCCGTCGCAAATAATAGTTATTTGCGACGGGGTAATCGGTCTGTCACAAATAACCATTTTTCCCGTAGTGGTGTATTCATATCTCATTCCTCTTACATAATAAGAAAAGTTGTTTATTAAAAAGTAGTTATTATGAACAATATGAGATATACATGGTTTTTGATTCATTGGATTATATAACATACTTGAGAAAAAGATAATGAATAAAAATGTTTTATCTTGGATAAAAGTGTTTATCCAAATATTTTTTAAGATATAAGGAATTTTATCCCACCATCAGTGGCATATTTTAAAAAATAATCTTCTTTCTAAGAAATTGCTCCAAACACATAGAATACCATATAAGATATGAATATAATGGTTTGTTTGTTAAATATTCCTACTAATAGGAAAAAAGAGTTATTTCCTTAAACAAATGAGCTTGTGTATCTTAGAAATATATTCTGAAAAAAATATAGTGTATAAGAAGTTAGTGGAAGTATTTTTGAACTTTGAGAAGTTAAAAGTTCACAAAAAAAAGATTATGTCAATCCAATTACAATGTAAACATCACTTAATATCCTAAAAGAGTTTAGGGTATGTTGGTAAAGATAAATGTAAAGAGTTATATTAATTTATAAAAAACAACCTGGATGACACTTTATATCCTAAAGGAGTTTAGGATGTGTTGGAAAAGAAAAATATAAAGAGTTATATATTATTACCAAAAGGATCTCAGGCAAAGAAAGTTTGATGGAATGGGTTCCAAGAATAATGATAATGATGAACTTGTAAAGGGTTGTCAGTAGACAATAATAGTTATCAACATCATAAAATTTGTTATTGTGAAGTTAAGGAGTTTGAATACTTGTTCAAAGAGTTGAACATTATGAATATGATTCCTAAGCCTTTCAATTATTCAAACTAGATTAATTCATTGATGATACTCATTAATATATTTTTGTGGGATGATTTTATCAGATGGTCGTATAGATATGTGGTAGGAGTGTCATAAAGATGTAATAAGTTTAACAAAACCCATAAAAGTGTAGCAAACATAGGGTTAATCTAGCAGTCTATCGAATGTGATATGATGAGATGGGAACTTATGTATGGGTTTTTTAAATATTATTAAATAATTTTAAGAATATAAAATTTATCATGTTATACAAAATGAAATATCCATGTTATTGTTATTTCACATTGGCTGTATATATTACATGAAGTGAAATGATAATTAACTTCTCAAAGTTTGACTTTGAGTAATCCCTAATCGATGTTCATCGTGGAGTATTATAGGTTGTGATGAAATGTTCAAGTTAGCTTGTGATTCTTATATCAAGATACAAAATATGTTGATGAGGCACAAAAATAGATTGTTTGTGTTAGATCACCCACGAAGTATGCCACATGGAGTGTCATATATTATATATTTGGTATACTGGGTGTGCATGGTTTGCATTTGAACTTCCCCAATACCTGATGTTGGTGAGATACCTAACATGAGAACCTTTATATTTCGATATCTTTCTTATGTAAGCTTTGAGGTTTAGCTAACTAGGGTGTGCTTGGGTATGGTGTTGATCATGTTGTCGGTTATAGATTAATCAATAGGAGATTCTTCCTCTCATATGGGGAGTATACACTGTAGAAAAAATATCATTTAGTGGTGAATTTTTTAGGGTGATTTTGAAAATCACTTCTAAATGTTTCATTGTATTTTTTTAGTAGTGATTTTAAAAAACCACAACTAAATAACAATGGTTTTTTAGAAAACCATCACCAAATTAGTGGCAGTTTTTTAGTTCATAATGATTTTTAGTGGTGGTTTAATCTGTCACTAATCAATTTAGTGACATTTTTTATTTAAATAAATTTTCTTTGATTTTTTTATTACTCAATTTGCCCGACTAACCCGATCTAACAAATTTATTATAATCATCAATAATAAATAATAAATATTATGTATATATATATATATTATAAATAATTAATAATTAGTACCAAATAATTCATATTTACTAAATAGCAATTTTTTATAAACTACAATGTAATTATTGTTTTTAATTAACAATTAGTCATTATTAACTATTAAATATATCTTATTAATTAGTAAATACATATGATTATAACTAATTAGTAATTAGTAATTAATAATATGGTAATTACTATTTAATAATTAATATTAATAATATGTAATATATAATTAATATATATAAACATATAAATATAGAATATAAACTTATAAATAGATATAAATATATACATAGATATAAATATATAAATATATATATAAACCTATAAATATATTACACAACTAGATATATCAATTGTCCTGATCCATTTTTTTAATTTTCTAATAATATCTCTTTTTAACTAGGTTGAGAGAGAACTCTTACATGATCTGAAGTCCCATGGGCACTATGATCTTAAAATTACATAACATGTGGTCCTAAAGGTTAATCCATTGCAACTTTATTAAACCCAAATACACTAAAACAACCCTCCCTCGACTTCCATTCAAGTTTGTGCCAAGCCCATCACCTGACGTTGTCATCAGCTTGCAATGCCCTATGCAAAGTTTCATGGGTCAATGGAATGTCTACCATATCTATCCTTCGAACTCGAGTCTGGTTAGCTCTGTCAAGTGATTTCTATTACTCTAATCCATCATCCTATAGTTGCTCCAATATAGGTGAACCTTAATCAATTCCATGGCCTGGAGGCCCTATGATTGAAAGGCTCATTATGGATCGAAGCCCTTGTGGCCCAAAGGCCTAATTTTGTTGTCTAAAATCCCATTTGGAGTGAATAATACTACTATTACAGTACCCCGCAACAATGCCTTCACAAATTCACTCACACTCAGTTTTGAACTTAGACTTTGTGTCGGATGACAATGTGACTTTATCACTTAGGTAAGCCTCCAACTTCCACAACAAGATATAGATATATAAATACCTGTAAATATTCAAATATATATATATATATGATTATATAAATACATAAATGAGTATATATATAAATTTAAATATACAGATATATATAAATAGATATAATTTTATAATTTATAGTTATATAAATTATATATATGCAATTATATATGTGATTGTATAAATGTAAATATATGTAAATAGAAATATAGATAAATATATATAGATATATAATTATATATAATTATATATAAGTAAATATATGTACATATTTTTTATATAATTAAATGAATTTATATATTTATGTATATTTTTATATAATTATATATATTTATATATAATTATATTTATTCATATATATTTATATATATTTACATATATTTATAATTATATGTATTTTTATATATTCATATATATCGATAGATATTTATATATTTATGTATATATTTCTAGTTCTTTATATACATTTATGTGTGTGTATAAATATATAAACATATATTTTACATATGCATACATGTGTACACACACACACACGCGCGTCTTCCCCCTATATATATATAATTATGAGTGTATATATATAGACATATATATATAAGTATATATTTGTATAATTAAATGTATTTACATATATTTATTTATGTTTATATATATTCATATATAGTTACATATATTCGTATATATTTATATATATTTATAATTATATGTATTTATATATATTTATATATATAAGTAGTTATATATTTATGTTTATTTATATATAATTATAATTACATGTGAACATATATATTTATTTACATATATTTAACTATATATATATATATAAGAATATTAAAGACTATTTAATTAACATATAGAGAACTTGATGGAGTGGTAAAGACTTTGAAGAATAACCAAGATTCAAGAGATTCAAATCCTACCTTGGTCATATTTATAATGTATTTTACAGGGTGAGTTGGGGCAGATGGGTCGGGTAGGGCATTTGATCCAGACAGGTGGGGTTGGGTGGACTAGGCGAGTAATATTTTTTAAAAATATATATTTTTTTTAAAAATAAAATATTTAAATACCCCCCCCCCCTCAAATTGATTAGAGACATAGGTATCTATGAAAATTTCTAGATAACATTGCGAATAATTCAGTGGTAGTTTAAAAAAACACCGTTAAATGGCGTTTTTAGCATAGTGGTAACATTTAGGCCCTCAACTAAGATAGATTGAGGAAGTACATGACTATAATTAGATAAGTCGCATGATGTGCTTATTAATTCAGGTGAGGGGAATGTGATGTGGTCATCCATAAGGTTAATGACATGGGATGTATTCATCGACCTGGTATGTCTATACTTTGAGAATCAAGAGTGTATGAGTGGATATACAGGATTGACATACTTTATGTCTTGTGGTTACTTGATGTCCTAGACAAAGGGATCATATGAAAATGCATTTTTGCATATGATTCAGTTGGTGGGCACATGTATAGAGATACATTTTTTTTATGGAGATCATGTCAGGTCCCTTTATAACTTGAGTAGCATTGATGCTTTGCTAGAGGATTCTCTTTGATTACATTTATGAATTTTGGAATTCATTTTTATTGTTAAAACTAAAAACGATTGTGGGATCACACTTTTTGGTTAACTAGATAAGGATTGAGTTTTACTTAAAGTGATACTTTAAAAGTGGTTTAGAGTTTATCTAGAAGGATTTTTGGATGGGTATTCACAAGGTATTTCATATGATGTGATATACGGTGAATTTGATGATATCCTTCCAAAAGTATTTTGGAAATATTTAGATAAAGTTTTGGATATGGTTTTAAAAGATATTGTATATGATGTGATATAAGGTGAAATGACACAAATTCTCTGAGACTTTAGTGTAAGTAGAGATTGAATGATATATGCCCTGAATCCATTTTGCATGTGATGCACTTGGATATATTATAAGTGATGATATGGGTATATCATAAGGCATGAAATATAACTTAGACAACCATATTATATGATTAAGTTGTATCATAAGATGATGTTTTATTGTAAATCATATAGTATGATTTACATGAACACCCCATAACTGATTGAGGTATTTGAACGTTGGGTATTAACATCCAGAAATATCCCAAGGCTATCATTAAACATGATGCATGGGAGAATAAGGGTGGTTGAGGCTGTAAGGGTTGGTGTCCTCAGAACCAACTGTTTTGTACTTTGATTACATAAATGTTCACTTATTATATATTGTTCTTTGTTCTGCATGACTATAATATAATAATGTCCTGAAATATTTGTTGCATTAATAAGGTCATAGCAGATCCCCGCTATGATGAGAACCTTGAAATTCTATAACAATATTCTTAAATAAAGTTATGCGGTTGGATGACATACTATGATAGGACACATAGTATACAGACCGTCATGTGCGAGTACTCATAAGAAGACGAGACTCTCTCTCATGGAGTTCGCACTTGGTAATCTCCAAGATGGGAGATTATGAGAACAGACCCGCCAGTAGTAATTCCGCATGTCTTGGTGTCATCGGATATTGCTATCTACGAGCGCGTGTAATGGTCCTTAGACTGGAAGATTATCATTAACTCATGTCATGACTCGCGCACTTAGATTTACTGACGAAAACCATCACGCAGACAGTTGGCGGGAAGTAGGGTACGTTGGGTGCGTCAGGAGTGACATGTTGTTAATGGATAAGTCAAGGAAGGATTTGTCCCTTCCATTTATGGAAGTTGATATCTCGGCCCTTTGATTGAAATAGAACTGTCGCATTAAATTCCATGGCCATGGTGTAAACGATGAGTTTATTTCAGGTAGTCAAAGAACGACATATCAAGCATATAGGTTTATGACACTACCATGAAACCTGCTTGATGAGATATTGAGACAAAGGGATTAAATTACACAGTAAGCGTTCGTATGAGGTGATACGTCAATGCGGCGTCAACTTCTTTCTCTTGGGTGCCTTGACCCGTTGCTAGACAGTAATCTTGGACTTTAGGCAAGCCCGCCTAATGCCAACGAGAAAGAGGCCTAGAGGGTCACACACTAAGTGTATCCAAGTATCTCAAGTTGAATAAAGATTATTCTCGTACGTGGTTTAATAATTATTCAAGGAAGCCTAAGTTGTTTTAAATGATGGAGGAAAAAGAAAATAAAACAAGTACACGTCGTGTATTATTATTACATGTCGTGTAGTTTTATTTTGGAAAGGAAATGAATAAATGAAAACAAGATATACACGCCGTGTACATTTAATGTACACGCCGTGTAGTTTTCAATGAAAAACAAGTACACGCCGTGTATTTATTAATACACACCGTGTAGTTTTTTTTAGTTGGGATTTTGAGGATATAATATTGTTTTAAATGATATTTATTATAATCAGCGTGGGCGCATGTCAAGGAATTATTTATTCGACATGGGGTTTTAAATAAAGAGTCAATGAAATAAATAAAACGCGTAACGCGTTTATTTATTGTCATAACTCTATAACCCCACATACCCGATTATAAATATCCTCACAACCCCAACTCTTTTCTGACACAAGAGAATCGTTGTGCACAACATCTCTGGAGAATTCTTTCAAGGCCGAAAGAACCTCTTCCTCCAAGAACGCTCTCAAGACCAAGAGAGATCCTCTTCCATCGGATCAAGACAATCTAAGGCAGACAACGCAAGCAAAGGCTTCTCCACGCTAGCACCCGGAGAATCTTTTGGCGACGTCCAGAGATATGAGGTACACGTGTGGATCACCGCTATAGGGAGTCTACACTTGGCTTCTGCGATGCAACGACGGATCACATCGACAACGTGATTGAGAACATCAACGAAGAAAGAACACCCAAAAGGTATTTCTTTATAATTAATTAAATTAATTATAATCAACCTGTAACGATCCTTGTTTGTGGTTCCGGGAAAAACCATCTTCTTTGTTTTTTTCTGTGATTCGATCCGTGGAGACTGGCGTTTATCGTCGTATTGATCCCGGATTGATCATTGCTAATGACAAAAAGCCAAGTGGGAACATCCACCCACGCGCTTCCTCTATGCCCGGAACCTTCAAATGGTATCAGAGCGAGGTTACAACGTTGATTATAGTTATTTAATTTTAGTTGATAATTTACGCATTCATATTTGATTCAATTCGAAATAAATCGTTCTACAAATCTGAATTAAAGATATCTATTCTTCCTCCTTCTTTTCTCGATTCATATCACAGAAACAACCTTTTAATTTTAATTTTGATTAAAATAAAAACGAGGAACTCATCTGGAGGAGCCTCTCTTTCTGTCTGTACAACACGGGATTACACGGCGTGTAATTAAAACTACACGCCGTGTACTTAGGTTCAACGAACCGGCACTGGTCCGCAAAACCACGCCGTGTGAATTGATTATGCCTAAGTTTTAATCACGCCGTGTTGACCAGAATAGAACGGCGCGTGGAAACCGGAATACACGACGTGTATGTTGGAACAACACGCCGTGTAGTCCGTTCCGACCCAGGTGAAACTGTGTACAAAGATAAGTCGCGTACCGTGTATACGGGATCACCAGGCCGGTTACCGCGTAACAAGGAAGTACACGCCGTGTATGATTCATCTACATGCCATGTACTCTAAAATTTCCAAAGTACAGAAAAACACGCCAAAGCCCCGACGTGTACTTTGGACAAAGGGTGAAAAGAAAAATACACGCCGTGTAATTATAAACTACACGCCGTGTACTTTCCAGAAATGGAATTTCACCAGGTTTCCTCCAATGTACAAAGACCCGTACAAGGAATATGGATGAGAAGAATCTCAAGGAAATTCAGAAAGGAATTTAAGATAAAGAATTGATTAATTATAAGATCATAATTAATTGAATTCGAGCGCGTCTTATCTTAAATAAAAGAACGATTAAAAGAATTTGAATTCTAAATATGCGTAAATGTCATTGCATACTATGGATGATCATGAGCTAGACCAAAGACCCTTTTTATGTGTAGGGTTTCATTTAAATTTATTTAATTTAAATTTGTTGGCCTGCGAGCCTTCTTCCAATAAAATGTAGGGCCTGCGTGCCCATGGTTTCTTTAATGTAAACCCATGTAATGGAGGATCTCCCAAGCCAGAGGAGACGGTTCAAATCCCGAATCCGAGGTGAAACCGACACAAGAAGAGACAAAGGTGGACAGGTGGGAGCTGCAAAACACGAACCATCAGGTTCAAGGTGTTTTCCCTAGGTCAGGGTAAGCTTATCAAAACCGCTAGATAAGCTAACCAAATAGAAGCTCATGATCATGCCATCTTATTTTATTTCTGTCTGATTGCATGGTTTATATATTATGCATGTGTTGTCGCGATCACATAATTAATAAAATGAACAAGCATGCAAAGATGGAATAAAATAAAAACCGGTCTATGCGTATACATTATCGGAACATGGTTAATCACTTAAGCAAGCATCACTTAATATTAACAAGCATGTGATAATGCAAAGATACGCATAAAGAATAAAATCCCTCAAATACCATATTAAGTCAGACCAAGCCTTCCATTACTTGATTAAGGGCAAGACTCAATAAAACTATGTGTTTGACCAACCCTTGTTGGGACACTTACTTTTATAAAGGAAGCCCTTATGAAAGGTTTCGGGTTGACTTAACCATATTACATCAAGAGGAGTAGCCCTTGCTAGACTTGATGTAATATTGGAGGCAAGAGTTGAGGAAATCCAATTCAGGATTTCAGGATTGGGGAGTCCACTCAACAGATCAAGGAACTGTAAGCTCACAGTTGGAAAAGACCCGCCTACCTAAATACCTTTAAATAGCTTGACCAACCCTTGTTGGGGTTATGCGAAGGGAAATATGGATCCTTGCCATTAGAATGTCAAAGAAACTGGACATTCTGAGTTCAATGGTGAGGGCCATTGGGAATTGATAAAATAGTGGGAGACTTAATAAAATTTATTATTTCTCATAAAATGTAATCAAGAAAGTACTGATGAATCTGCTCTTTTAAATTGTAGAATCAAAATGACAAACACATCAACCACATTTTCTCTGCGATCAATTCTGGATAAAGACAACATCCTCACCGGCAGTAACTTTCAGGAATGGTTTAGGCTCCTTTGGGTTATCCTACACCATGAACGGAAGTATTATGTGCTGGAGTCCTCACTTCCTGGTTCTCCTGCCCCAGGGGAAAGTGATGAAGATTTCCTAGTCTATGATCAACATTTGAACGATGCTCTCGACGTTCAATGTTTGATGCTGTCATCTATGTCTAGTGAGCTCATGAAGTCTCATGAAGACATGGATGCCTACAGCATGCTCGAGCACCTCCGTGGTTTATACCAGGAGAGAGCAAGACAGGAAAGGTTTGAGATCTCTAAGGCTCTGTTTCAGAGCAAGCTTGGAGAGGGTGCCCCAGCTGGGCCTCATGTAGTCAAGCTCATTGGCTACATTGAGCGCTTGGAGGTTCTAGGGTTTAAACTCCCGGAAGAACTGGGTACCGATCTCATTCTCGCATCACTCCCCCAGAGCTTCTCAAACTTTTTTGTTAATTTCAACATGAACAATATTGAGAAGTCTCTATCTGATCTTCTTATCCTTATTCGCCAAGTGGACAATGACATGAAGCGTGAAAATCCTTCTGTCCTTATGGTGAATAAAAGGAAAGGGAAGGTGAAGAGCTTTAAGCCCAAAGCTTCTTCAAGGCCTTCCAAGAAAAGGAAGATCAAAGGGGAGGCAAAGGAACAGGATGTTGTTTGTTTCTCATGTGGCAAGAAGGGTCACTGGAAGAAAAACTGCACCCAGCCAAGGAAGCAAGGGGAAGCTTCAGGTGCGTTTGTTATCGAATGCAATCTATCTGTTTCTACTAATTGGGTATTAGATACTGCTTGTGGTGATCACATCTGTATCCAAATACAGGAACCAAGTAGATTCAGGAAGATTGATCGAGGGGAGATAGATCTACGAGCAGCCAACGGAGCCAGACTTGCTGCTGTAGCTGTCGGGGACTACCACCTCACATTGCCTACCGGGATGGTCTTGGTTTTGAAAGGATGTTATTATGTACCCTCTGTAACCAAAAAAATTATTTCAGTATCCAGATTAGATACTAATGGATTCATATTCAAGTTTGGAAATGAATGTTGCTACTTTTATAAAGATAGCATTTGTTTTGGTAGGGCACATTTATATAACGGCCTTTATGTGTTAGACTACACAAACCAAGTAATGGAAATTGATAACAAAGTTAATTTACATGACTCATACCACACCCAACTTTGGAATCACCGGCTAGGTCATGTCAATGAGAAACGTTTGACAAAATTACATCAAGATGGGTATTTAGATTCTTTCGAACTAAAACCACTTGGTGTATGTCATGCGTGTCTACAAGGCAAAATGACCAAAGCCCCATTTAGTGGGAAAGGTGAAAGAGCTAAAGAGCTTCTAGAATTAGTTCACACAGATGTGTGTGGACCATTTCCAGTTGAAGCAAGGGGTGGGTTCTCGTACTTCATAACTTTTACTGATGATTTTAGTAGATATGGATATATCTATTTAATGAGGTATAAGTCAGATTCTTTTGATCGGTTCAAAGAATACAAGAATGAAGTTGAGAACCATCTTGGTAAGAAGATTAAGAAACTCCGCTCAGACAGAGGAGGAGAATATCTTAATCAAGACTTCATTGATTTCTTACGGGAGTTTGGGATTCTATCTCAACTCACTCCTCCTTACACACCGCAGTGGAATGGTGTAAGTGAAAGGAGGAACCGCACCCTGTTGGACATGGTGAGATCAATGATGAGTCATGCGAGTCTTCCATTATCCTTTTGGGGATATGCATTACAAACATCAGCACACATACTAAACCAAGTACCAACTAAATCGATAAATGGTATTCCATACGAGTTATGGAGTGGACGCAAAGCCATGTTATCGAATTTACACGTGTGGGGTAGCGAAGCATTTGTTAAGGCCTCTTCAGGTAACAAACTTGCACCCCGAGGCACAAAGTGTATCTTTATAGGATATCCCAAGGAAACAAGGGGATATTACCTATACAACCCCTCAGAAAAAAAGGTTACAGTGGCAAGACACGACATATTCCTTGAGAAGGAGCACATCTCCAGAATAGATAGTGGGAGCGAGATAGACTTCAATGAATTCGAGGCTCAAGATACACATGAGTTGGTACAAGAACAGATTCCACAAAGCCCCGTGGAAGAACAATCTGTTCCAGAGACACAAGAACTGCGTAGGAGCACGAGAGAGGTGAGAGAACCAGAACGATATGGTTTTCTTGTCACTAAGGATGGTGACTCATTATTGGTTGACAATGATGATCCTCTTACCTATAAGGAAGCAGTTGAAGGCACAGACGTTGCCAAGTGGCAAGAAGCCATGAATTCTGAAATGGATTCCATGTACCAAAACCAAGTCTGGATTTTGGTAGATCCTCCAGTTGATGTAAAGCCTATTGGTAATAAATGGGTATTCAAGAAGAAACTGGACATGGAGGGGCAAGTCAGCACCTACAAGGCATGGCTGGTTGCAAAAGGTTTTAGACAGCGTCAAGGAATTTACTATGATGAAACCTTTTCACCGGTTGCAATGCTGAAGTCTATCAGAATCTTATTGGTCATTGCTACTTACCATGACTATGAAATTTGGCAAATGGATGTCAAAACAGCTTTCCTTAACGGGAACCTCCAGGAAGATGTCTACATGACACAACCTGAAGGGTTTGTGACTTCAAAGGATGCCAACAAGGTATGCAAGTTGCAAAAATCCATTTATGGATTAAAGCAAGCATCAAGGTCATGGAACATTAGTTTTGATGAAGCTGTTACAGAATTTGGCTTTGTTAAGAACGAATGTGAGCCTTGTGTCTACAAAAGGTTTAGTGGAAGTGCAGTCGTTTTCCTAATAGTATATGTCGATGACATATTGATAATTGGAAACGAAGTACCTGTCTTACAGTCAGTTAAGGCATGGTTGAATAAATGCTTCTCCATGAAAGACTTGGGCGAGGCGTCATATATTCTTGGGATCAAGATCCATCGTGATAGATCCAAGAAAATGCTGGGCCTAAGTCAAAGTACATACATTGACAAGATACTAAAGAGATTCAGTATGGAACAGTCCAAGAGGGGATTGTTGCCAGTGTCACATGGCATTCATCTTTCCAAGAAAATGTGTCCTCAGACACATGAGGAAAGAAAGAGAATGGCAAGGATCCCTTACGCATCTGCGATTGGGTCAGTCATGTATGCTATGCTATGTACGAGGCTAGATGTTGCTTATGCATTAAGTGCGGTAGGCAGATATCAAGTTGATCCAGGAGACCGCCATTGGATGGCAGTCAAGACTATCCTTAAGTATCTGAGGCGTACTAAGGATATGTTCTTTGTTTATGGAGGAGATGAGGAACTAGTCATCATAGGACATGTAGATGCTAGTTTCCAGACTGATCAAGATGACATGAAGTCGCAGACTGGATACATCTTCAGTTTGAATGGAGGTGCAGTGAGCTGGAAGAGCTCAAAACAAAGTGTGGTGGTAGATTCTACAGCGGATTCCGAGTATATCGCAGCTTCTGAGGCAGCTAAAGAAGCAGTATGGATGCGAAGCTTCGTCCAAGAGCTGGATGTTGTACCGAGCAGTAAAGATCCTATCACACTCTATTGTGATAATACTGCAGCGGTGGCACTTGAAAAAGAGCCAAGGTCACATCAGCGGACAAAGCACATACTTCGGAAGTATCATCTCTTGAGGGATTTTTCTCAGAGAGGTGAAGTTGCAGTGAGCAGTATTTCCATGGAAGACAACGTGGCGGACCCATTGACTAAAGCCTTGACTCAGCAGAAACATGATCATCATGTGAGGTCTAGCGGACTAAAAGTCGTAGGCAGTTGGCTCTAGTCCAAGTGGGAGTTTGTAAGGGTTGGTGTCCTCAGAACCAATTGTTTTGTACTTTGATTACATAAATGTTCACTTATTATATATTGTTCTTTGTTCTGCGTGACTATAATATAATAATGTCCTGAAATATTTGTTGTATTAATAAGGTTATAGCAGATCCCCGCTATGATGAGAAACTTGAAATGCTATAACAATATTCTTAAATAAAGTTTTGTGGTTGGATGACATACTATGATAGGACACATAGTATATAGACTGTCATGTGCGAGTACTCATAAGAAGACGAGACTCTCTCTCATGGAGTTCGCACTTGGTAATCTCCAAGATGGGAGATTATGAGAATAGACCCGCCAGTAGTAATTCCGCATGTCTTGGTGTCATCGTATATTGCTATCTACGAGCGCGTGTAATGGTCCTTAGACTGGAAGATTATCATTAACTCATGTCATGACTCGCACACTTAGATTTACTGACGAAAACCGTCACGCAGACAGTTGGTGGGAAGTAGGGTATGTTGGGTGCGTCAGGAGTGACATGTTGTTAATGGATAAGTCAAGGAAGGATTTGTCCCTTCCATTTATGGAAGTTGATATCTCGGCCCTTTGATTGAAATAGAACTATCGCATTAAATTCCATGGCCATGGTGTAAACGATGAGTTTATTTCAGGTAGTCAAAGAACGACATATCAAGCATATAGGTTTATGACACTGCCATGAAACATGCTTGATGAGATATTGAGACAAAGGGATTAAATTACACAGTAAGTGTTCGTATGAGGTGATACGTCAATGCGGCGTCAACTTCTTTCTCTTGGGTGCCTTGACCCGTTGCTAGACAGTAATCTTGGACTTTAGGCAAGCCCGCCTAATGCCAACGAGAAAGAGGCCTAGAGGGTCACACACTAAGTGTATCCAAGTATCTCAAGTTGAATAAAGATTATTCTCGTACGTGGTTTAATAATTATTCAAGGAAGCCTAATTTGTTTTAAATGATGGAGGAAAAAGAAAATAAAACAAGTACACGTCGTGTATTATTATTACATGCCGTGTAGTTTTATTTTGGAAAGGAAATGAATAAATGAAAACAAGATATACACGCCGTGTACATTTAATGTACACGCCGTGTAGTTTTCAATGAAAAACAAGTACACGCCGTGTATTTATTAATACACACCGTGTAGTTTTTTTTTAGTTGGGATTTTGAGGATATAATATTGTTTTAAATGATATTTATTATAATCAGTGTGGGTGCATGTCAAGGAATTATTTATTCGACATGGGGTTTTAAATAAAGAGTTAATGAAATAAATAAAACGCGTAACGTGTTTATTTATTGTCATAACTATATAACCCCACATACCCGATTATAAATATCCTCACAACCTCAACTCTTTTCTGACACAAGAGAATCGTTGTGCACAACATCTCTGGAGAATTCTTTCAAGGCCGAAAGAACCTCTTCCTCCAAGAACGCTCTCAAGACTGAGAGAGATCCTCTTCCATCGGATCAAGACAATCTAAGGCGGACAACGCAAGCAAAGGCTTCTCCACGCTAGCACCCAGAGAATCTTTTGGCGACGTCCAGAGATACGAGGTACACGTGTGGATCACATCTAGAGGGAGTCTACACTTGGCTTCTGCGACGCAACGACGGATCACATCGACAACGTGATTGAGAACATCAACGAAGAAAGAACACCCAAAAGGTATTTCTTTATAATTAATTAAATTAATTATAATCAACCTGTAACGATCCTTGTTTGTGGTTCTGGGAAAAACCATCTTCTTTGTTTTTTTCTGTGATTCGATCCGTGGAGACTGGCGTTTATCGTCGTATTGATCCCGGATTGATCATTTCTAATGACAAAAATCCAAGTGGGCACATCCACCCACGCACTTCCGCTGTGCCCGGAACCTTCAGAGGCTTATTATATTTTTAACTAAAAGGTATTCATTGTATGTTACATAATGTATGATTGAATTCATTCATAACTTGAGAGTATCCCAAGGGGATTATAAAAGGAGGTAATTACCATAAGGATGTGTGTGAAAGATTTCCTAAGCCTTGGTCGAATTTATCCTCCTTGTTAAAGTTTTCTTTATCTTTCTCCCTTCACCATGAGAGGTACTAGAATATCATTGGTGGAAAAGAGTCTCACCCAAACATCGGATGATTCGTATCAGCCCATATATACACCATAGAGGAGGGAGTCATTTGGATATCTTTTAGTGATCATCATCAAGAAAATTATTAATGAATAGTATCATAAACTAATTAGCAATGAAAGGTGAACATGTGTTATTCATTTTATTTATATCATGGTTTCTATTTCAGACATGGTGGGTCCTAATATTGAGGTTTCTTTTTGTTTTTTCTATATTGATTAAGTGTTAATCGGTTCTTAGAAACCCGTTAGTCTATGCGACAGTATCACCCCCACAAAGAAAAAAATAGAACCCTAAAGAAGGTTTAAGATTTATGTTGAATTTGAATATCCTTTTATTATGAAATACCTTAGAATAGTGATAAGAGATGTATTCATGGTAGAGTTTTCTTATTGTAATTTTAATGAAAAAATATTACCAACATTAAAAGGGAGAAGTTAGTTACCTTGATCTTTATAACAATGTGTGTGAATAACAAGTTAATAATATGAAAAATTTATTAATCCAGTTATTTGATGCATTCAATGATTCAAAATAGGTTAAAAATCCTACAAACCTGTTGCAAATTTACCAATTAGAATATATATCCAAGAAGGAAAATTTTATAGTGAAAATAACAATACTTATAATCCATGTTTGGAGTGTGGTAAACCACTTGGTTAAAAATATAAAAATACACTTCATGTAAAAGGAAATTTTCTCATGTTGGTTGAGGAATTGAATGATTATGGAAAAAAAATAGACCATGACATTCCTTATGAAATAATATACTTAAATATATAATCATGTCCAAGTGTAAATTTTTATAAATTTCACCAACACCAAAAGATGTTTTAACTGAGTGGATACCATTATTCATGACACATTTTCATATAATGTGACACTTGATATTCTCTATGAAGATTAAGATCCTAAATTAGAAAATGAACGTCATGGTAGGCCAAATTGTGATAAATATAAAGTTGAAATCCCATTTGAATTATACTCGCTTATTAAATGTGTGGTTTGGGGGTTGATTGTTAAAACCCCATAAGGGTTTAAACATAATGGTTAAAAATGTGCATTTGTGAAAAGGTGAAATGAAAATAATGAGGTTGTTAGATACAAAGCATGATTAGTTACTCAGGGTTTCACACATAGAACTGGGATTGATTATGATGAAACATGTTTTATTTCAATGGATATTATCATCTTTTGGTATCTCATGAAGTTATTTATACATGAACATCTTGAATTACTCTTAATGGAAGTTGTGACTATATAAACACATGCTGACATAAAAATGATGTTTATATGAAAATATTTAAATAATTTAAAATTCATACAACATGTTATGGATCTCAGGATCTTTATTCCATTAAATTAAATACATTATTATATGTAATAAAGTAGTCATAGCATATGTGGTATAACAGTTTAGGTGAATATTTGATTAAATTGGGTTATAAGAAATGTATAAATAGTCTATGTGTTTTCATAAGGAGGATTAAATCTGAATTTATTATGACTATAGTATGTAATAAACCATCTTGGGGCTACCATCTGAATTGATGCTCAGTCCAGCTTTCCACTGGCCTGAAGGCCGTTCTCGATCCCCACAGGATAGAAACTAGTATATGGGTCTCAATAATGATCTTTGGGAATGATTTCACCATCATTTACAACATAAATAAACTAGAAATAAAAAATAGATAAAATAACTAAAATCACATGGCATAATAAAACATCCATACAAGGATAAACATACAATTGGAAATAAATAGAGTGGAATCAAATATAGATAAACATCCCAATTTTAAAGGATGATACAACATCCCCAAAAAAGAACAAAGGGAAACAAAACTTGAACAAATCCAACTACACCACAAGTGACCCTCATTCACTCACCACATCAAACTCACCCATACAAGGAAAAACTTAAACCAAAGGACTGAAGTGGAGCTAGGTACTGGTAACTAATAAAGGATTTATATAGGCACGATCTAAACATCCCAGTATTCCACCACCCATCGAAACTATGTAAATCCCATTAGAAATACAGTTCATAAAATATTGGTTTGAATATGAGGTATAAATTAGGTTTTTCACGTGATTTATAAAACATAGTCAATAATCATACCACTTACATATTTACAAGAAACCATACTTTATAACAAAAAAAATCATGGATCGTTAAACATATTAATAAGGTGATTAAAAATAAGTAAAGAGGGCATTTAAAACCATAATAACAATCCAAATTACCATTTATCCCTCTTTCTAAAATTTTTATGTAAACTCCTTTTCATAAATAATCTCAAGGAAAAGTCATTTCTTAAAACTCTTTTAATAAACAAGAACAACATTTTTCATTTTTAAATCACACTTTCAAATTATTTTAAAACAACTCATTTGAAAGTAAATCAAAACACTAAAAGTGATATATAAATCACATATAGGCACCTAATCATTAAAGAAACACAATCCAAGAATATAACTAAACAATGGTGTCAATAATCAAATGAGCCATGGGAATGTGATTGAATCATGGAACAGAATCCCCTAAAGTGTCTTGATAATGGCCTATAATCATGGGAATTAACCCAAGGATCTTGTAATAAAGACCTAAATCAATGATAAGTAACCAAGTCCAACACTACCAAACCTGTTTGTGTCCCTAGTAGTCTCATCAGATAATCTAAAAATAAATGGCTTGGAAGATCCTCCAATATATGGGCTAAAAAAGGGTTATTGGGTTATATGACCTATTATCCTCTTAGCCTAACCAATAGAGTATAGTCGGGAAATATTTCCTAGATAACCCACTATTATATGATAGGTATTTCTCTCATGTAGGTCACATTCTATCTACTTAGGACTCCCATTAAAATTCAAATAGAGGTGAGCATAAATAAATCATCACATATATAAAATATAAATCATTTGAAATAAATCATGACCCGCCTCATAAACCCTCATAAGATACCTCCTTAAACACACTTATTAATAAACAACACACAAAGATGTATAAATATAAAACATCCCCTCATAAGATCAAAAATCAACAAGGGAATAACAATAATCACATAGGTATTAAAGAGGGTTTCATGAATTTATAAACCTGATTTTCATAAAGTGTTAACTGAGATTTCATAAAGATATCTGAAATCTAAGTCTTTTTCACACCATTTGAAAAATATATTCCAAATTTCATTTTGAAACCCATTTATTAGACTAAACTTTTGAATCCAATTTATAAATCCAACCATTTCCATAAAATCACTTTTGAAATCAACACATCCATTTTTAAAAGGAATCTAATCAATGCTAAACACCCTTTTAAAAATCCACGCATCCCAATTCAAAAACATTTAAATACACAATGATATCCCATGATCTCAAAACCATTTAAAGAGAAAGAAGTTAAACTACCTTTGATTTCCAAAACATTCCTTTGAAACATGACACACATTCTTTAAAGATAAAATCAATGTTAAATACCCATTTGAAACATTTAAATGTATTTAGAAAACCCATTGTGGGATTTTAACACTTGGAATATAACCTAGGTTCATGAAAAGTCCTTAAACTTTTTTTAATCCATTTAAAAATCAATAAGGATTGTCATTAGGATCTAATTCTATAAGAAACTATTTCAAAACACTTGCATCATTTTTAAAAAGCTACTAGGACTTTTCCACAAGTGCTTGGAATGTGACGCATCTATGCTAAGAACAAAGTCTATTTGAGAATCATTTCAAGACTACTATGTCTTGTAACATGATTATAAAATCAAAATAAATCATTTCAAAACATAAAATCAATTTATAACATGCATTATATGGGAATTCCATATAAATTTCTACCTCATTTCAAGAGAAACCATATGAAACTCATCACCTTCGATAATGAATGCACATACAAGCCAAGAAAAAACCTCCTCAACCCTAAACAACCCAAATAAGTACCATTAAAACCTCCCCTAACCCTAATATGAACTAAAACATCAGTTAGGGTTGATGGGAGTGATAGAAATTAAGGGGAAGGGAAAGGGGAAGAGAAGATAAAAGGAATAGTGAAGAAAGTGAGGCTTATCACTTGGAATTCACTTGAATATGAGAGGGATAAATCTTCAAATCCATCAATTAGAAATAGTAAAAACCTCTTCTATGCATGCCTCATTGTAGTCTAAACAAGAGGGTAGAAGAATGATTCCCAACCCCTTAAAATTAACAAGGGAAAAGGGGTAAAGTCACTCTTTAAAGAAATCCAAGAACACCGCATAGTTTGAGCACATAGTTTTACAAATCATGTGCCAACCATTCGGTGGCTAATTTCTAGAAAAATCAACTCATCATGGTTTGACTGGACAATTTACAAATTGTACGCCAATCATGTAAGACCCCTCTGTCAAAACTACATACCTACTTTCATGTTGATTTCATAATTGCATCTAACTATGCTCAAGTTTTTCACCAATATCCGAACCCAAATATGAATTTCATGGTTTCCCATAAGCCTCATATGGTTTGGACTGAACCATGTGCTACCATGTAGAGTAAACCTTGTAAGAATAAAAACAACTAAAAAGGACCCTATGTAAAGGTAGACATACAATTTCCCCTAAACCATGCATAAAAACCATGAATAGAGGAAATGATTATATATTTCTCAAGTTTCTAGCTGAAACCCCTCTGAAAATTAAATTACCCAAATATGGAATAAAATAATATACAATAAAATGCAACAGTGACATGTGGGTGTCACAATTCTCCCCACCATGCCACTTTCTTCCCTCAGAAAGTCCCTATTCAAACAAAGGCAATGAAGAAAGGGAAAAAGACTTCCAAATCTCTACAATAAGAAGAAATATCAGGGATAACTCAAATGATACCAAGATCACCAAAGCATTAAATAAGATCTATTATTAAAAATAACTATTAAAACCCTCAAACAACACTAGAAACCTCAAATGGGAAATAATCGTGAGCATCCAACAAAGTAATCTAAATGAAGGGAAGCTAAATTGGGTTTCCCCCACCATTTATAATTAATCCAAATAGTGAAGCAAAATTGAACACTCCTATAATGGTAGCATCACTAAACCAACTAAAATCCTCAATTCCATAATAGAATCCATCGGATTCCATTAACCATAGACATCCACATGAAATATCAACTACAAAAAGGAAGTACGGTCTACGAAACACTAAAAAGACCTCAAATCCAAAGAACATTGAAGATCATGAGATAATGTCTCCAAAAAAATCTATAACCATCACATTTGAAACAGCCAAAGTCTATGAGACCATGTTACCAAAAAAATCATTACATCTCAAAACTCTTAAATCATGTAGTTATAAAATACATGCCTCGATCATGAAACAATGTGGGTTTTAACCTGGGATCACATAATAAAAGGAAGGTCAAAACATGACCTAACACCTAAGTTACCCTCTCATGGTAAAACCAACCATATTTAAACTAACACTAGCCAGTGCATAATATAAAATGGTGCCATGCATATCCTAGTCACTCAAATCACACACCCCAAGGTCATTCCATTTCCAAAAAATGAGTAAAAATCTATGCATTTCTCTCACCATGAGGTTAGCATCACCAAAGTAGTCATACAAGGCACAAAGAACAACGAGGCATAAAAAATCCTAAAATAACCACTGATCAAGCAAGAGTAACCAAAAGAGAACTTGAATGACCACACCAACTAAAACCCACCTCAAGAATATAAATCTCTAAACCCATAAAGAATTAATCCTCAAAAAAAAGCATCAACTAAAACCCAAGGTGACCAATATTCACCAAATTCGTTCAAAACCTTACCTTTAAACATCCACAAATGGAATGACATTTTCCACTCTACTCAGGAGACTATAAAAGATCCATGAATAAGGGAAGAACTACCTATAAATATAAACACCCCACCTTCACTCAAGACCTTCTGAGAGGCACACTTTAAATATAATAAAACACGGACCCAACTCGGTCATGTTTTCCAAATCACATTAAACGATATCAATCCATGTGAAGGTAAAAATCCAAAACATCAAGAAAATGAGACAAATCACATGAAAAAAAACACATTTCATTAAAAACTATTATATTATCAAAGGAATAAAATCCATTTTTCAAAAACACATGTGCTTTTAAAATCACTCAACCACTTGGAAAACATATTATTTCTTTTAAAACCCCAATTACCTAAGGGAATTCCAAAACAATTTCATTAGATTTTTAAAACCACCAATTCCTTTGTAAAACAAGGGACCCACATGAGACCCTCAAGTATTATTCCTTAAAACATTTACCATTTCATTTTCATTAAATGAATACAATAACTTTTTCAAAATCACCCCACAGGGTTCCCAGTTATTTTACCATAAAGAACCAATGAGTTTTAAAACCAAAAAATTTTCCAGACATGATAACTAAATCAATGTATCTCAAATAATATAGTGCCCAAAAATTTTCTAGAAAAATAATTCCACTTTAAAAATAATCTCGAAGTCTTAGATTTCAAGAAAAAACATCTTTATAAAATCCAAAACCTCTATTATAAACAATCCCCAATGATTCTTAGAAGACCAAAACCAATTCCATGAAATACTTCCTTTTCACAAAAAACATTTTATATAATAATCAAAACGAAGGGAGGAACACCATAATTACAAACAAAATTTGATCCACACACATATCACAAGGACCACCTTGACTTATCCCCAATTATCGGGTATCTCTCTAGAGTATTCTAAATAATAAGTAAAATGGTATATAGAACCATGATCATCCTGAACACATGGTTTTATGGATCATGGTTCAGTCATAAAACAATCTCTATAACATTCTTGAGACTGTTCATTTGGTCATTTTCTGATTTATTAGGTCATACAAATTGACCTCACGCCATTAACCTTCTTTTCATTCCAATACCAAAACCCAATATGAACCCCAAGGAAACTCACACAATGACAATGCAGATCAACACATCATCAATGTAAAATCCAAAAAAATATTCAATTCAAAATTCAAACCCCATTTCTCATGGTAACTCAGGTGATGTCATGAAGGATGGTGATCGAGCACCCACTCATGACCAACCACTTGAGTCTTGATGACAATACTAACTCAATATTACAATAATACCCCCAAATAGAAAGAGAGTGACTCAAGAACCAAGATCCTTGCTGAGAAACTCAGGCTAAAATACCATTTGTAATGAACCAGTTTGAGGCTTCCATCTAAACTGGAACCCGAACTGGCTCGCCACTAACCTAAAGTACATTCACGATCCCCATAGGCTGAAAATTAGTGTATGGGTTTCAAGAATTCTCTTTGGGAATTATTTCACCCTCATTTACAACATAAAATAAACCAGCAAAAAATATAAATAAAACATCCAAAATGGTATGGCATAATAAAACATTCATACAAGGATAAATATACAACTAAAAATAAATAAAGTGAAAGCATATAAAAATAAACATCCTAGGCTAAAATTCTTACACAAAATCCCCAAAAAAGAAAAAAGGGTAATGGGACTCAAATGGTTATAACTACACCACAAGTGACCCATGGTCACTCATAGTATCCCACTCACCCATCCAAGGAAGAACCCAAACTAAAGGATTGAAGTAGAGCTCGGTGCCCATAACTTATGGAATATCTATATTAGTGTGATTTAAACAATCAGTAGGTTACAACCCACTGAAAATATGGAAATACACTTAGCAATAAATCTCATAAAATTATTATTTGAACAAAATTTATAAATTAGGTTTTTCATATGATTTATAAAACTAATTCAACAAACAAGATACTTACACATTTACAAATAACTAGCCTTTATAAAAAAACAAGGATAGTTAAAAATATTAATAAGGAAATTCAAAATAATTAAATAGGTCCTTTAAAACCATAATAACAATCCAAATCACCATTTATCCCTCTTTCCAAAAATTTTATGAAAACTACTTTTTATAAACAATGTCGAGGAAAATAAATTTCTTAAAACTCTTTTAAGAAAAAACCAAAACATTTATCCTTTTTAAATCAAACTTTCAAACCATTTTAAAAAATAATAATTTGAAAATAAACCAAAACACTCACAATGATACATAAATCACACATAGGCACCCAAGCATCATGGAAACACAATCCAAGAATACAACCAAATAATGACTTCAATAATAAAATGAACTAGGGATATGAAATCAAATCATGGAACAAAACACCCTAAAGTGTCCTGAGAAGGACATAGAATCATGGGAATTATCCCTAGGATTTGGTAATAAATACATAAATTTGAGATAAGGAAATTAGGTTGGCACTATTGAACTTGTTTGTATACCTAGTAATCTCATCATACTATCCAAAAATAAATTCCCTGGAACCTCCTTCATTACATGATCTTTAAAAGGGGTTGCTGGCTCATATGTCCCATTATCCTATCATCCTAACCAATGGGATATAGACTGAAAACATTACCTATACAACCCACTATTTTACAAAAGATAATTATCTTATACAGGTCACCGATTATCTATTAAGGACTCCCATGGAAAGTCAAATGGAGGTGAGCACAAATAAACCATCACATATATCAAGTATAAATCATTTGAAATAAATCACACCTCACCTCTTACACCATCACAATAGACAACCTCAAACACATCTATGTATAATCATCACATGAAGATGGATCAATATAAAACATTCCCTCATAGGACCACAAACCACTGTGGGCATAAAAATGGCCACACGGGGCTCAAAGAGGGTCTCACTCATTTATAAAACCAATTTTCTTAAAGTGATAATTGAGATTTAACAAAGAGATCAGAAATCCAAACCATTTTCATGCCATTTGAAAACCACATTCCAAATATACTTTGAAAACCATTTATCAAATTATATTTTTTAATTTAATTTGGAAATATAACTATTTACATAAAATCACTTTTGAAAGAAACATACCCATTTTTAAAAGGAAGAAAATTGGTGAAAAACACCCTTTTAAAAATTCACACCTCTCAATTTATAAGCATTTAAAGTCGTTATGAGACCCCACAATATCAAAACCATTTAAAGAGAAATAAGGTCAACTCCCTTCGACTTGCAAAACATGTTTTAAAACACCACACACATTCTTTAAATGGAAAAACCTTTGAAACATATAAATTTATTTATAAAATCCACTAAGGAATTTTATCAAACACTTGACATGTGACCTAGATCTAAGAAAATTCCTTAAACCATTTTAAATCCATTTAAAAACCAAAAAGGTTTTTCATGAAAATATAATTCCATAAGTAATTATTTCAAAACACTTGCATCATTTTTAATGAACCACTCGAGCATTTCCATAAGTGATTGGCATGTGATGCATCCATGCCAAGCATAAAATCCATTTTAGAATCATTTCCAGCCTATTAAGGGCTTATAACATGCTTCTAAAATCATAAGAAAACATTTCAAAAGGAATATGAAATTTATAAAATGGATTATAAAATAATTCCATATAAACACCTACCTTATTTCAAGATGAACTATTTAAAACCCATCACCTTTGATGGAGAACACACAATCGATCCAAGAAATATCCTCCTCAACCCTAGAAAACCTAAATTACCATAACTAGAACCTCTTTGTAATATATTCAACTTGTTTTATAGAAAAGTGACTGATCTAGAGGGACACAAGGCCTCAAGCACACCTCCCCTTATGCTAGAGGATTTTGACTAGTAGCGAGGTTGTATGGTGGTATGGTGGGAATATGATACCCTCTTTAACAAAGTGAAATGTGGTGGTAAATAAAGACAACACATAATTCATCTAAATAATGAGCAATAGACATAAAGTAGTAAACAGACCTATATATAGATTATGTCATGGAAAATAAAATATATACATCTATCATGTCATGGTAATAGGAAAAAAATCAATGCAAGACCAACAAAATATAAAAAAAGACCAAAAACTACTGAACTCTATGAGAATCCTGAGTAATTCCTTAGTCCTATGCTCCTAATATCCCATCCTAAAAAGGAGATCAAGCATACAAAACTTATCACTTACCTTTATCTTTACCTGCATCCATGAAATCTACCCAGGTACCAAGTGATGGCCCGACCAGGGTGTAATTACAACTCAGTAGTCCATCGCCAGCAATCTTTAATGAAAAATCGGTCTATGGGTAAAAATTTAATAGTTTGTAGGTATAAATAATAAAAAAGGTAAAGTAAAAAAATAAATTTTTTGATCATATGCTTCTCATGAGATACTCTACTGACCCTACCTACTTTGGCCTAAGCCGAATGCCTCTGAATATGTGTCCTTTCAATTTCAGTCAAGGGACCCAAGGAAAGTATCCAAGGAATCCTAGAAGAAGTAACCATAAATAATCCAAAGAATGGGTCTAGGAATTCCCACACAACACAACCATTTTTAATCCATGGAATACCCATGGCATTCTTGACTTTTGAGGGTCAATCCAACTCATGTTGATCAACTTTTGATGTATAACCATTTTGTTTTTGTTGAGATGGTATGTGGGTATGATATACTCTATAATACCAAATATAGGATCGAAAGATACAATAGATATGATACTGATTGTAGTATCAAATTATGATGTAGATACTCAAATACAATAGGGGGGTGAATTGTATCCTTTTAAAAATTCCTTTGGAACTTTTAAATATGGTTATGTTTAACAAGGTTAAACAAGGTTAAACAAGGTAATTCACAAAACCTCTAGTTCTACACACTTTCTTGAATCAGGAAATATGATTCCGAGAAAGTGAATCCGGAAAGATGGTTCCAGAAAAATGAAACTTAATGAAAGTTTACAAAGATGAAGATTCTAACTTAAAGCGTATATAATATAACTAAAAAAGATTACAAGTATAAGAAAGTATAATATAGTTATACTTTCCTCAACTTCACAAATACAACGGAAAAACTTGTAACAAAATAAGTAACAGTAGTAAGTCTTTTAACCCAAAGATAAGGGTATCCTACAACCTTGGATAAAGGTACCTTGATTTATACTTTCAAGAAATTCTGTCTTACCCACACCAGGGTAAGCCCTCGGCATGAAGATCAGAGTCTGTCTTTCTATCCCCACAAGCCCTCAACTTTAAGGTAATCGGTACCTCTATCTTCCTCAGCAAGGAAGCCCTCAACTTCAAGGTAGTTGGCACCTTTGTCTTCCTATCCCCGGAAGCCCTCGATTGTACATAGCAACAATCAGAATCGCACAAATAAAATCTTAACAATAAGTTCAGTACACACAAAGCATTAAATTCTCTCTCTCTAGAAATCACTTCAGCAGCATGTAATCTCTAGATTGACCAACTCATTTTTTTCTTTCAAATGAGCTCCTATTTATAGGCACGACTTCAACAGTTGGCTCTCTCCTCCAACAGTCATATTTTTCTTTGAATTTCAGAGGGACCTGTATACATGTCACTCAAACAACGGTTAGTTAGTAACTGAAAGTATGACATCATTTTATAACAAAACAAGTGTAATCAAAATACGGTTACATAACTAAAATCCAATATTCAGAATGTAAGGAAATATGAAAGTTTGGATTCTAACCAAAAATGAATTCGGAGTCTATAATACAAAGATATTTGGATTCTGTTTTCAAGGAATTTAGAACCGGAATTCTATAGAATTCCGGAGTCTAATTTTCAAGGAAATTCAGAATCTGGATTCACAAGAATTCAGAACCAGAACTTACAAAGTTAGGATTCAGAGTTCATGAGAATTCAGAGTCAGAACTCATAAGAGTTCAGAGTCTGAATTCAAAGAACTCGGAGTCAGAACTTAGAAAAGTTCATAACTAGAATTCGTATTTGGAATTTGGAGTCAGAAATCAGAAAGTTTGTATCCAGAATTCGTAATCAAAATTCAGATCCTAAAACAGAATGCTTCATATCTAGGTATTTATATAAATCTGAGGTTTTGGTTTCAAACTTAATTTTACACTTAGAAAAATTAAGATATGGACAATGAAACATGGTAAGGATGAATTTCTTTGGGGAAGGAAATTCTTCCTTATATAAATAAAACACAGGGTAAAAATAGATTTTCCTTGAGATAAGGTGTTTGTGATTTTCAAAACAAGAGGAATGGTAAAGTCATAAAGAAACCTTAATGACTCAACAATCTCCCTAGGTATGAAGGAATGGAAAATTCATAAGTAAAACCTTATTGACTCAAAAATCTCCCCCTTTTTGGAAAGCACAAATATCCTTACGAAAAAGAATAAAAGGACTTAGAAAATATTTTTCTATACTTTTCAAATAAAACTTATCTCCCTTTAATCATGGAAAAGATGAATACTACTAACTCACCCTTAGGCTTTGGAACACTAAGCATCGTATTCTAGATTTCCGGAATGAAAAATTTTCATTATGTTGAGTATGGAAATCTTCGTAATGGAAAACTCCCCCTTACTTAGGGATACTTCTTCTTTACTTAGAATTATTTTTCCTTCTCCCCCTTTGTGATTTTCAAAAGGAGTTTGAGGGAATGGAAAAAAAAAATGGTACCTGAAAATATTAGTACAAGCAACCACAATTTCATTAAGATTGGAAGAATTTGTACAAGGAAAAATAGATACAACAAAATATCGGATTTGGATCTATTTTGCTTCTTTTTCCTTGGGCATCAGCTTCTTCACGATAGTTTTCAACTTCTTTAGCTCTTTGTGATCCTTCTCTGCTTGCTTCTCTAAGGCTTTGATCCTATCATCTTGATCCTTCATAACCTCTGCCTGGGCCTTCATCAAGTCATCTTGCTTCACTAGCTTTTATTGAATCTCAATTCAGAGATCTCTTTCTGTTTTCCAACTTTGGAAAATATAACTCAACTTCCCATTCAGATCTTTGACATCCTGAATCCGAGTATTCTGTTCAAGATTTAGCTTTTCCTGAAAGCTATTTGTGAGATCCTTGATTTTTCTATCTTTAGTGTCAAAGGAATCCTTAACATCATTTTGAAAGTTGTCAAGATCTCTCAGATCTTCGACTGTATTCTTTTACCAGGTCACCATTTTCTTTCAAGATTTTTTGTGAGCTTAATAGTTGATAAGGAAATTCTTGTAATCATCCTCAATATTTATACACCTATCCATCACCATGGATACAGAATCTGATTTTTGATTCATGATATGCTGGAGCATCTGGCATCTGGAGTCAATTGTTGGAAAGATCGGAATGGTGTCCACTAGCTTCTTCAGGGACTGAATGACAAAATCATGTCCTAGAGCTGATGATTCCAAATCTGACACTTTGGTTGGTGATGGTTCTTCATCTAGCTCGATCATCTTCCTCTTAGAAGATCCTCCAACTTGTTTTTTCCTTAAAGAATTTTTTTTTGGTGTGTCAACAACCACTTTTTTTTATTTGTGGGTTTTCGGAATAGCTTCTTCATCTGGAGACTCATGCTCACTCTCAGACAACTGAACAATCATGTCTTCATCAATTTTTTCTCTCTCAGCTCCTGCTTCAATATCCTCAGGATGAATGAAGTGATGATTATAACTCTCTTCCTCAGATAATGTTTTCACTTCCTCTTCAACCTTCTCATCAACTCCAGGGGTAGCAAGTTTCGAAGATCCGGCTTGAGAAGTCCGGATTGACAATTTTTAGGAAGCACTTTCCTTCTCATGATAATCTTCAACTTGATTAATCAGATCATCAGTGCGACTATTAGTTTCCTCCTTTTCTTGTACTTGTTCCACAGCTTCTATATGTTCAAAAACCTTCTCTTGAACATTTTCCGGAGACATGAACTTATTTCCCGGAGTCTCAGGCAATTGTTCTACTAAGAAAGTTTTTGGTACGGGAATGTTCTCGGATGAAAATTCAGTAGCCATCAAAAGAGATTGGACAATATCTGCCTCATACATCTTCTTCTTAAGCTTCTTTTCCTTGGATTGCTTCTCAAGATCATCAGCTGCTTTCTCTTTCAATGTCTTGGCCTCAGCAGGGTCTAGGACAAAATGTGGCTCCCCTTCCTTCCGGTTATTTTTATCCTCCCTCCATTTGGCTACTACCTCATCTGGATACACTTTTTGTTTCTTAGGATTTGGAGGTGCGGATTCGGTTTCTTTGGCCTTAGGGGTTTTCTCTGTTTCTTCCACCTCCTTTAGTTTCCTCTTCTTTCTAGATTTCTTTGATGGTTCAGCCTCTTCTTCATTTTTCAGAACAACTTCTTCTTCTTCCTCTGGTAGATCATAAAATTCACATGACTCCTTAGAGAAACCAACTTTCATCCTCTTGAGGGTATCATCACTGATTAGCATTACTTTGAAATTCCTCAACTTAGAACTACAAGGGATCTTAAAAGATTCAAGACACCGAACTATCATCTTGTAGAGTAGGGCAGGATACATGATTATATGTGTTCTCAAATTATCATTCTTGATATTCTCTATTGTAATGAGAATATGCTTCATCAGATTGATCTTCCTTATATTTACCAAAAAGTACAATAAATACATATCACTTTTCTTAAGAGTGTCCTTGTCACCCTTTATTGGTACAATAAGACCCTGAACCCATAATTGTAGGATCCTATTATTAGTAGACAAGTGATAAATTTTTGAAGTCTTGACATATGTAAGTTCAATACACTCCATAGCCTTTACCTTGATAAAACTTCCTTGTACATCCGGTAACTTGTGAGAACAAAATTCTGCTTCTCCTTCATAGGATAACCCTACAAAGCTAGCAGCCTTGGTGTATAAAATGTTATATCTTTTTCCATAACTCTTGAAGGAAAATTTTTCTCTACCATCTTTCTTAAAGAAACAAGATGACTCATAAAACTCTATCAGTAAATCTGGATACACTACATCCTGAGCTCCTGGATTTGAAATGGATACACTCTCCTGTGAATTAAGCTTGATATTATTAGAGATAATAGAGTCATATTTGTTGAAGAAGTTCTAATGTACCAACCACTCCCTATATATCTACCACTCTGCAATTGTCTTGACAGTAGACATCTCTTGAGAAGGAATTTCACCATACATTCAGAATTGAGCACTTCTGAAAATCCTGAATGGGCTTTTATAGTGAGGTAGAGCTTCAACACGCAAAATATTGAGAACCGATGTGGGATGATCATAGAGGGTCCCCTTTATATAGGCGTTGAAGTGACGGTTCATCTTCCCATCTGAATCCAATGGCTGAGAAATATTCTAAACTGATCTGACGGTTGAAATGATAGTCACAAGGAAAATTTTGGTTAAATCTGATCTTTTGAGGTTTTTAAAGGAAAACATCTGGATTTAAGTAAACTGGAATCTGAGAAATTTTAAAATAAACTACCAGCAAGTAAAAGGTGATTATGAAAACTCATAGAAGAACCATACCTTTCTGATTGTCAGGAGAATTATCCGTATTGGGGAAAATTCTTCTTGAAGGACTTTAGATTCCAGGAAAAAAACTTGAGTATGAAAAAGAAACACAGATCTTCATTACAAAAATCTCAAATATGAAAATTTTCATTACGAAAATTTCCAGTACGAAAATTTTTATTACGAAGATTTCGAGTACGAAAAACATGAAAAACATTACTATGAGAAATATGAAAAAATTCATTACGAAAAATATGAAAAAAAAACTTCATTATGAAAAATATGAAAAAAAAACTTCATTACGAAAAATATGAAAAAACTTCATTGCGAAAAATATAAAAAAAACTTCATTACGAAAAATATGAAAAAAAAAATTCATTACGAAAAATATGAAAAAACTTCATTATGAAAAATATGAAAAAAACTTCATTATGAAAAATATGAAAAAATTCATTACGAAAAATATAAAAAACTTCATTACGAAAAAATATGAATAAACTTCATTACCAAAAATATGAAAAAACTTCATTACAAAAAATATGAAAAAACTTCATTATGAAAAATATGAAAAAACTTCATTACGAAAAATATGAAAAAACTTCATTAAGAAAAAAATGAAAAAAAAAATCAAAGAAAATGTACTCCCCCTATGAGAAGGAGTTTATTAATGTAAGGAGATTGATTTCAACAGAAAGTTAACAATGAGGATTACCTTATGGTTATCATTCCTAAATTTTGTTTAATGTATTCAAATCTATTAGAGGGTAAATATTTTATGAAAATATCAGCAAGTTGGTCTTACGTTCTGATGAATTAAAGAATGATATCTCCTTTTGTGTGTGATCCCTAAGAAAGTGATGCCTAATATCTATGTGCTTTTTACAAGAGTGATGTGCAGGGTTTTTACTAAGGGCAATGACACTTGTATCATCACAAAAAAAAATTGTTTTGGTAAAACTCATACCATAGTCTGTGAGTGTGTATTGCATCCACAACACTTGAGCACAACAACTTCCAACTGCTATATATTCAGCTTCAGTAGTGGAAAGTGCTACTGAGTGTTGCTTCTTTCATGAACAAGAAACTAATGAATTTTCTAAGAAATGACAAGTTCCGGATGTACTCTTTCTATTCATTATGCATCCACCAAATTCAGCATCTGAAAAACTTTTTAAAACAAAATCATTTCCAGAAGTATAAAAGAGTCCTAAATCCATGGTTCCCTTTAAGTAGCGAAAAATTATTTTCACTGCCTTTAAATGAGATTCCTTAGGATTGTATTGGTATATTTCACATAATCATACTAAAAACATTAATTCTAGAGGACTACCTGTCAAGTAAAGTAAACTTCCTATCATACCTCTAAAAGATGTTTGATCTACTGGTTTCCCAGTTTCATCAAGATCAAGTGTATTTGAGGTACCAATGGGAGTACTTATACTCTTAGTGTTTTCATATCCATACTTTTTAAGAATATCTTTAATATACTTATGTTGGTATATATAGATTCCTTCTGGTTTTTGAGAAATTTGAAAACCAAGGAAAAATGTCAACTCACCCATCATACTCATTTCAAACTCAGATTTCATTAGATCCACAAAGGAATCGGTTAAAGATTGCTAAGTTAAACCAAATATAATTTTATCAACATAAATTTGAACAATCAAAACATTGTTCTTGTCTTTCTTTATAAAAAGGGTTGGATCTGCATTTCCCTTAACATAGTTATTTTGAAGAAAAAAACTTATAAGTCTATCATACCAGGCTTGAGGGGCTTGTTTAAGGCCATATAAAGATTTGGTAAGTCTAAAAACATGATCAGGATGTTTTTTATCTTCAAAACTAGGAGGTTGTTCAACAAAAACTTCCTCTTGAACATAACCATTAAGAAAAACACATTTTACATCCATTTGAAAAAGTTTGAAATTGAAGAATGCTGCAAAGGCAAGTAAAATATGAATAGATTCAAGTCTAGCTACTGGAGCATAGGTTTCTTCATATTTTATTCC
This sequence comes from Viscum album, assembly GCA_963277665.1. Taxonomy (NCBI): domain Eukaryota; kingdom Viridiplantae; phylum Streptophyta; class Magnoliopsida; order Santalales; family Viscaceae; genus Viscum; species Viscum album. Next base: position 1,116,207,508 of record OY728147.1, read on the forward strand.
CTCTTGTTGATTATAGCCTTTAGCAACTAATATAGCTTTATTTATTACAATGATTCCATTTTCGTCACACTTATTTATGAAGACCCATTTTACTCCAATAACAGAAGTTTCCTTAGGTCTTTCAACCAAGGTCTAGACTTTATTCCTTTTGAATTCATTTACTTCATCTTGCATGACTTTAATCTAATCATCATCACCTAAAACTTCATTAGTGCTTTTTGGTTCTAATTGAGAAAGTAATGCTAGATGTTCTACTTCATTTCTTAAGTAACTTCTAGTATTTATAGGTTGATTTACATCACCAATGATGTTATCACTAGGATGATTCTTTAGAAATGACTGATTTGGGTTTTGTAAAACATGTTCATCAACATAGGGTAGGAAATCTTCTGAGGTAAATGTTTCAGAAGTATCTTCTTGAAAATTTTCCTTATCAGAAGGATTTTTTAACAAAGGTTGATAATTAGTTTTTGAAAACACATCTGAAGATGTAGGTAGGGTTTGTTTAAAAACAAAAGGATCGGTTTCATCAAATTTCACATGCACTGTCTCTTCAACAGTACAAGTGTTTTTATTGAAAACTCTATAAGCCTTAGAAGTTGTGGAGTAGCCTAAGAAAATTCCTTCATCATATTTTGGTGTGAATTTATATAGATTGTCTTTAGTATTCAGATTGAATACCTTATAACCAAAAACCTTAAAGTAGAAAAGTCTAGGTTTTCTACCATTCCATAACTCATAAGGATTTTTATTAAGAAATGGTCTAATCAAAACTAGATTTATAGTATAACAAGAATTACTTACAGATTCAGCCCAAAAATGTTTGGCTACAGAATATTCACTCAACATGGTTCTTATTATCTCTTGAATAATTCTATTTCTTCTTTCAACAACACCATTTTTTTAGGTGTTCTCGGTGCTGAGAAGTTATGAGTAATGCCTTTTCTACTACAAAAAGTTTCAAAATCATAATTTTGAAATTCTCCTCCATGATCATTATGAATAGTTTTCAATGGAAGGTTTTTCTCATTTTTAACTTGGGCTCTAAAACTTTTGAAATACAAGAAGACTTCAGACTTCTTTGCTAGAAAATAAACCCACGTAAATCTAGTGTAATCATCAACCAAGACAAATACATAATACTTGCCCCCAATACTTCCAGTTTGTGTAGGACCAAAGAGATCCATATGCACTAACTGTAATGCATCAGTAGTTGTGACTTCACAAACTGATTTAAAACTTTATTTATGTTGCTTTCCATATTGAAAAGGGTCAAAAACTTTAGAAGAATCAAATCTAAGCTCTGGTAGATCCTTAACTAGTCTTTTCTTAGAAATTTTGCATAAGTTCCTAAGATTACAGTGTTATAACCTTCTATTCCATAACCAAGAATGATCTTTCATTTCACTAAGGCAAGGTAGATCTTGTCTCCTAAGGTCTTATAAGTTTAGTGTGTAAACATTCTCTTTCCTATGGGAAGAAATAATGAACTCTTCCTTGGAATTGTGTACTAAACACTTGTTATTACTAAAATTCACAAGGTAACCTTTATCACATAATTGGATTATACTAATGAGGTTTTTCTTAAGACCTTTAACAAATAAAACATTTGAAGTCAAATTTTTTTCAAGAAGAACAATGTTACCTATACCGATAATTTCTCCCTGAGCATTATCTCCGAAAGTTACTTTTCCTCCTTTCGTCTTGATAATATTTTCAAAATATTTTTTTTACCAATAATATGTCGGGAACATACACTATCCATGTACCATGTATTGATGTTGGTACTTTCTCTATTTTCCTGAAAATAAGAAAAAAGTTAGGTTTTCAGAATCCAAACTTGCTTGGATCCGGAATTCTTAAAAAGCAAAATTTTCGGTACCCACATATTTTTAGAAAAATAGGCCTTATGAAATCCTAAAGATTGGGTTTTGTTTAAGGAACAATTTTTTGCCCAGTGTCCACCACACTGACACTTAGTACAGAAAGGATCACTTTGTGGAACAAAATAATTGTTACTAAAAACAGGTTTAGAACTAGTATAACCAAACCTAGAACTATTCCTTAGAGGTCGGGTTTGGGAATACATTTTATCAAAATTTTCCTTACCTAAGGTAAAGTTTGACAAACACTTCCTCAAGGAAAATATTTCAGATTTGAGTTTGATAACCAAGTTCTTGTCTTCTAAAGCATTTGATTTTGAACTAGAGTTAGGCTTGAAAACATTTTTCTTAGAAATTATGTTTTCTAGATCTTTAGAAAGTTTATTCTTCTCAGAATTTACTTCCTCAATATTTTTTGAAATACTTTCAAAATAAAAATTTTTCTTATCAAGATCTTTAGAAAGATATGATATTTACTTAGTGAGAATAGTATTCCTAGAATTTTCCTTATCAAGCTTTTTCATGAGTTTTGAATTCTCAATCTCAAGAAGTTTGGAAAACCTAGAAACTTCTTCATAGGTAGGTAAAGTATTATCTTCATCAGAAGAGGATTCTTCATCAGAAGAGTTATAATATTTATCATTACTATAATTTTCATTTAAAGAAATATTGGTCATTGATTCAGCATTATGTACCTTAGCCATAAAGTAATGATTGTCAATAGGTAGTCTGGATATTAGACCAAGATTCTTCTGTCCAGAAGATTCATAATCCAAAGATTCATCTAAAGAGTCATGTAATGGCCTGGACCTCTCCGGTCCATTCCTTTGTGAAAATGTGTATTTGGGTGGACTTTTAAGGAAATCTAAAGGGTTATGGCATTCACACGGGAGGCGCACGGTTTTCCTAAACCGTGCGGCCAAACCGTGCAAGGCTAGTCTTAGAAGCAGTGGCTAACGCACGGTTAGTGCATGGTTTGTCTAACCATGCAGACTAACTTTGCGAGGAGTGGTTGTCGAGGCAGAAGCTAATGCACGGTTAGCACATGGTTTGTTAAACCATGCGGGCACTTAAAGTTAGATCCTAAAATTGTGGATCTAACTCGTTGTACCTTTAATCACATCTTTTAAGACCCTAATTGGCCATAACTCAGGATTACATTTCCTATGAGGAAGGAGAATCTCTCCCAATCATTTTGGAGGTGATCCGGAGGCTTCCATTGACAAATCGGAGCCGATTTCTTGAGGTATGTGGTCGTTCCTGCTTGATTTTCTTAGATCTACTTAGATCTACTTCTCCCCTTCTCTTGGTTTCTTAGATCCATGCTCGTTATAGGTAGATCTAAGTTTTTGGATGTCGGTTATGATGAGTTTTAGTCTTGGTTGTGTTAAGAGAGGAGATCTAAGGAGGATTCATGAAGAATCAACCCAATTTATTGGGTGTTCATTGACTGTTGTGGTTTTCCTCGAAAACCTTTGAGGTAGGGGATTCGTTGCTTCTCTTTTTTATGTGTAAAAGTATCGATAGCATGTTGAATCCCAATGGATGATAATGGAATTGACCTAATAAATATATTTTAACCGGATAAAGAAATTTCTTTGATCGTTTGTTATTGCCTCTTGTTTACTAGATAGTGTAATATATATGCCTTGCTTGTTAATCATGTTGTTCTTGAGGAAATTTACAAAGAACGTAAAGCTAGAATTAATTTATAATTGGTTGTATAAATATAAAGAGGCATGAAAATAGACCTGGTTCTTGTTGTAATTTGATATTGATCAAATTTGGCATAGTAAGCATGTTTAATCTTCGGTGATAGCTTACTGAATTGGTTCATGATATTGGAACCAAAGAATTGAATTTTTTAATTCAAGATGGATTAAATAACTTGATTGAATTCCATTAAGGGTTCTGAGTTACCCTCTTGTTGTGAATTAGGTCTAAAAGCCCATTTGATGTGGTGTTGTTTTCTTGCTGCTTGTGTTGTGATGTGACCCTAGAGGGGTGTTGTGATATGTGGAAGCAGGGAGGCCTCGTGGTTGTGGCAGCGGATGATGCCTAGAGTGGCGAGATGCATCATTTTTTAAATGTGGGTGTCAGGGAGGACACTGGGGATGATGGAATGGGATGGATGTGGTTGTTGGATGCTTGGTGCTTTGTTTGGTTGTTTATCTATTTTACTTTTCCCCACTAATCAAGGCATTTGGTCTTGCTTACCCTTCTTCCAAAGGAGATGAAGACACGCGGGTTATGCCATGTGCTTTCCGTGTTTAGACTCTCAAGAGATAATGGGTCTGCACTCTTGCTATAGGCGGAAAAGACTCGACGGGTAGTACGTCTACTCACCGTGTTGAGCCCCCTTGTGTTTAGTAGCATAGGTTGCTTTTCTAGAATGCCTGGGAATATGAGAAAGTAATTCTGTAGTGAATGTTTGAATAAATGATGTTAACCTATGGGGTTGGATTTTGATGAAACTTAATGATGAGGTTGCGAACTTTGAAGGGACAGTGGTTTTGGATGTGATTTTAATGGAACTTAATGTGGAATTGTCCTTGGTTAATTAATGTTCGAAGAATTAATTAACGTACAGTGAAATTGATAAAAAGGGGATGAAGTAATCTAATAATGCCCTTTAAATGGTTGTGTGCTTATAGGATACCTAGTCTTAGAAGTGGCGGCTCGGAGTCCGAGAGATGTTAGTTGTAGTTGTGTCTAAGACTATGTTATGCCCATAGTTTGGTTTTGATTTATATATATTCTTTACTTTTTGTGTTCTATACACTACTCCACCCTATCGGTAAGGGAAACTGACACCCTGGGGATTCTGAGCCCTGGGGGTGTTTTCCCTAACATTCTGATGGGAGGTTGAATGGATGACTACCCCCTTTAGCCCCGCTCTCTTCTCTTGGTAGATACTAGTGTCATTGGCACAGCAATTAGTTTCCCCCATATATGTGTGTAGAGGGCTGTAATGGATTGTGGTTATTTTACACACATATGTTCTGGATATAGTATCCTATGGACTACTGTAGGTGTAACGTGTATAGGTTGTGATGGCTTGAGGATCCTTACTCGGTGTATGGGCTGTAATGGCTTGAGGTATAATACCCAACGTATGATGCACATTATGTGAGCTGTGGTGGCTCCCGGAAACTACTTGGTTACTTTTGGTTGTGAGGATGGTGTGGTGCTTAGCCCAGGTGTCTACGGGAAAGCCTTTGTGGTGCACGTGGTGCAGATTGTAGAGCTTAGCCCAAGTTTATACGGGCAAGCCTTTGGAGAGAGATGCACAGGATGTATGTCGTTGGGGAAAAGTAGCAAACCAGTGGGGAAGTAGTAGCGGGGTACCCTTGATATTCTTTACTATATGATATATTCTTGTATGCATTACTTGGTGAGAGTATCCATAGTGAGGTTGGGAACATAGTATACCTATTTAGGTGATGATTTGGTTTCACTGTTGTTCACTGTGCTTTAGCATGCTTTCTTTACTTTTGCACGAGAGGCTTCGGGGAGGATCCTACTGAGTATACTGTTATACTCACCCTAAGTATATATAAACTATTTTTCAATTCACTTGGAGCTGGTTGGAGATCAAGCTGGTTTCCACTAGCTTGGGGTTGCAGGAGCTATTCGGGCTTGTGGTCGCTGCTATTTTTACTTTCTTTTGGGTACTTGTAGTTTTCCCTTTCATCTGTGGTACTTTTTCATGGAATTCCAAATATGTACTTGGGTTTCTTTTATATTTTAGTTTTTAGTTGGAGTTGGTTGGTATATATCTTATCTCTCTCTTACGCATGTTTTCTCTTAGAGGGTAATGCCTCCCATTTGTGTGATTATTATACCCTCGGTGCTAGTCGCCAACCCGGGGCCTACTGGAGGCGGGACTCGGGGGGTCATTATCTCCCTTTCCACATTGCCGGCCCAGGAGGGGTACACTTTGTGGGGAGGGGGTCATGACAGAGTGGTATCAGAGCTCTGGTTGAGGGATAGGATGGAGTTTGGAGTTAGGCACAGGTGAGGTTGCATGGGTTGGTTGGGCAACGGTGTCATTCATGTTTAGCAAGTGAGGAAAACACTGGAGACCGGCTGAGACATAGGCATTTAGGGCCCCCTATGATCTGATGTACAGACCTTTAAGTTTACAATGGCTACTAAACAGGGTGATACTGGTTGCAGGGTAGAGACCTAGGAAATGATCATGAATCATTCTTCCTTATGCCTATGTTTGAATGGTTAGACCTTGGGATAGGTTAACCTAAAATGAATGAAAGAAAAAAATAAATTAATTAATGTTGAGTCTTCCATGTTCCAGGATTAGGATCTCTAATTGTTTGTTATTTTGCAGGTATGTCTCTAGGTCGACTTCCTCATCAGGGTTGCATAGAAGATGTCCAGCAGGCTGTTCCAGCAGGTCGCTGCAGGGTAGAGGTTGACGACGACGACACTTGGAGGAAGACACTCCGAGAGTTTCAGCTCCAGAGTCTATATAAGTATGAGGGATCCATTTCAGATGCAGTCACAGAAGACTAGTTTGAGGAGGTCGAGATAGGCTTCAGTTCGATCCGTGCTCGTAAAGAGCGCTGGGTGTCCTTGGCTGTGACGATGTTGCATGGAGAAGCGAGGCAGTGGTGGTTCTTGTTCCTCAGGGATCGTGAGGAGTTAGCGATCTCGTGGGAGGAGTTTCGAGATAAGTTTAGAGTTGAGTTTCTTTCCTAGACTGCAAAGGTGTCTAGTCGCCAGGAGCTTCTTACCCTTCGACAGGGGAGCTCCAGTGTTCGAGAGTTTGGAATCCATTTCAAAAACCTTTTACGATATGCTTCAAACCTGTTACCAGATGAGGAGGCTAGGGAGGGGAATTTCGAGGAGGATTTGCGTCCAGAGATCCAGCACCAGGTCACCCCATTTATGTTAAACACATATCTTGAGGTGCTGGTGAGGGTAGAGGTTGTTGAGAAGACTTTGGCTAGGACCGGATCATTACAAGAGGAGAATCAGCATGATCCCTCATGAAGCAAGGCTGTGGTATGGGGTTCCCAGTTTTCAGGGCAGAAGAGTTTCCATTCAGCCGGGGGTAGGTCCCATCCCTTCACATCTCGTTTCTCCGGAGGCAGCAACTCTCAGGCCTATTCCAAGAGATTAGGAACTTGTTTTTCTTGTGTTGGTTGTGTTCATCAACAGCGGGAGTGCCCGACCTTTCATAGTGGTCATCGTGCACCGGGATCTCCACTCCAGGTTCCTCCGTTGAGGCAGTTCCAGCCAAGGTAGCAGCATCAGGTTGCACCAGCATTCGATCAGCAGAGGGTAGATGGGGCAAGCAGAGGATAGCCCCATGACGCTCCCCGTCCTCAGAGAGCAGAGTGTGGCCGTGGTGGTGGTTATCATCAGGGTCAGAGAATCCATGGAGGAGGTCGTGGTCAGCTTCATGCTCTAGCGTTGTCATCTCCAAACAATCCAGACGTCGTTCGAGGTACCCTTTGCTTGTTTTCTACCTTGGTGTATTCCTTTTTTGATTCAGGAGCGACACACTCCTTCATATCACCTACCCTTGTCCATGCCTTGGGACTTGAGGTAGATAGGCTTCTAGTACCCTTGGCATTGACTACGCCAGTTGGAGGTCGAGCTGACTTGTTTGAAGTATGTAGATATTGTGAGCTAGTGTTGGGGAAGCACCACTCTTGGGAAGATTTCCTATGTTTGTGAATACAACCATATGATGTCATCCTCGGCATGGATTGGTTGTATTCGGTGCAGGCTATCGTGGATTGATTCAGGAAGAAGGTCTTCTTAATTAGTGAAGATAGAGAGCAAGTGGTGTTTTTTGGTGAGAGAGATCCTCAGATGGGTCACAGGCGAGTTCTATCCTTATCAACCATGGTGGCTGAGATGATGTTGAGTTCTTCATAGGTTCGACAGTTGGTGTTTCCTAGGGTCGTAGAGGAGTACCCTAATGTTTTTTCATAAGAGGTTGTAGCCTTAACCCCTCGACGAGAGATCGAGTTTGGGATAGAGCTACAGCCAGGAGCGTCTCCTATATCTATGTCTCCATATAGGATGGCCCCTTCTGAGTTATGAGATCTACGTATACAGCTTGATGGTCTGTTGTAGTGTGGTTTTGTTCGACCAAGTGTGTCACCATGGGGTGCACCAGTTCTGTTCGTGAAGAAGGTCGACGGCAGTTTGCAGTTGTGTGTCTACTATCGTCACTTAAACAAAGTGACAATAAATAATCGCTATCCTCTTCCACAAATCAATGACTTATTCGATCAATTGAAGGGTGCAAGTTGGTTCTCAAAGATCGACTTGCGGTTAGGATATCATCATATGTGTGTGAAGGATAAATACATCCCGAAGACTGCTTTTCATTGTCATCATGGTCATTATGAGTTCATTGTAATGTCGTTTGGTGTAATGAATGCTCCAACTGTATTCATGGGATTGATGAATATTGTGTTCTGTGAGTTCCTGAACAAGTTCATTGTAGTTTTCATCGATGACATCCTTGTGTACTCCACATCTGAAGAGGAGCATGTAGAGCATCTACGAGCCATTTTGGGAGTTCTTCTTCAACATCAGTTGTTCGGAAAATTGTCGAAGTGTGAGTTTTGGGCTAGAGAAGTCTGTTTCTTGGGGAATGTTGTGTCCCAATAGGGAGTAGTTGTGGATCCATCGAATATAGAAGCTTTTGTGTCTTGGGAATCCCCCAAGATAGTGTCAGAGGTGCGAAGTTTCCTTAGTCTCGCAGGCTACTATAGGAGTTTCGTAGCCAATTTATCCCTAGTTGCAACTCCTCTGACAACTTTGACCAGGAAAGATCAGGATTTCATATGGACTGATCAGTGTCAGACAGCTTTCGAGTATCTAAAATAGAATTTAGTAAGTGCTCCAGTCCCTTTTCTTCCAGCTGAGGGAGTTCAGTTTGATGTTTTCTGCGATGCTTTACATCTGGGGCTAGGTTGTGTTCTCATGCAGCAGAGGTCAGTTGTTTCTTATGGGTCTCGACAGTTGTGTCCCCATGAATGCAACTATGCCACCCATGACCTTGAGTTGGCGCCATGGTGTTTTCTCTGAAGTTGTGGAGACATTACCTCATTGGTGAATGCTTTGTGGTTTTCACTGATCATAAGAGTTTGAGGTATGTTTTCTCCCAGCGTGACTTGAACTTACGACAGCGTTGGTGGATGGAGTTCTTACAGGACTACGACTTTGAAATATCATATACACCTGGAAAAGGGAATGTTGTAGCTGATGTGCTGAGCCGAAAGTCACATAGTGATGCTGTGCATGAATCTGGTGATTCCTGGAGGGTAATGGAAGAATTGTCAGCATTAAATCTTGATATGGGATAATTCGGAGGTAGAGGTTGTCTTTTTCAGATAATGGTGCAGTCATCCCTGATGCAGAAGGTGGAAGAGTCCCAGTTGGGGGATCTTGAGATAGAGGTATGGGGAGACCTAGTTGTTTGTGCTGAGGCCCCTGATGGTTGGTTTGAGGATGAACAAAACAGGGTGTTGTATCATGGAAGGCTTTTTGTTCCCTTGGCGATGCGCGAGACGATCCTCAGAGAGTTCCATGGTTCTCCTTTAGCGGTACATCCTGGTGTGATGAAGATGTACCGATCCTTGAGGAGTCAGTTTTGGTTGTCTGGGCTGAAGCATGCGGTTGCGGAGGTTGTGTCTCGATGGTTAGTCTGCCAGAAGGTGAAGGTCGAACACTGTGTTCCTGGTGGTCTTCTCCAGCCATTAGAGATTCCTCAGTGGAAGTGGGAGGACATATCAATGGACTTTGTTACAGGTTTACGTCAAGCTCTGGGAGGACATGATTCTATTTGGGTGGTGGTGGATCATTTAATGAAATCATCCCACTTTATAGAAATCAAGGAGTCAAGCTCAGTGGAAGTTTTGTCGAGGCAGTATCTGGAGGAGGTGGTGAGACTTCATGGAGTCCCTAGGATGATCATTTCTGATCGAGATCCTTGTTTTACCTCTAGGGTGTGGAGACGTCTCCAACAAGATTTCGGTTCTCAACTATGCTTTATCACTACTTTTCATCCTCAAATGGATGGTCAGACAGAGAGAACTATCCAGACTCTTAAAGACATGTTGCACTCTTGTGTTCTTGATTTTGGAGGCTCATGGATGAGGCACTCACCCTTGGTGGAGTTTGCTTACAATAATAGTTTTCACTCCACTATAGGTATGGTGTCGTATGAATCCTTGTATGGTCGGCCTTTCCGTTCTCCGTTGTGATGGACCGGGGTCGGAGAGTCAGCAATTCTCGGACCGGAACTAGTGCAGAATACAACAGAGATGGTTCAAGTGATTCGTGAGAGGATGAAGGCAGTGCAATATTGTCAGAAATCCTATGCCAATCAAAGAAGGAGACCCTTAGAGTTTAATTTTGTGGATCATGTTTTTCTGAAGGTGACTCCCCGTCGTGGGCAGCAAAGGTTTGGTCGTGAAAGTAATATTTCTCCCTAGTTTGTTGGGCCTTTCGAGGTGTTAGCTCGTGTTGGAGTTGTGGCGTATCGAGTGTCACTTCCCCCACAGATGATTCGGGTACATGATGTTTTCCATGTAGCACAGCTACGTCGTTATCTTCATGACGACTCCCACATCATCGATTGGGGAGACATCGATGTTGATGATGATTCCACCTTTGAGGAGCGACCTTTGAAGATCTAAGACCGCAAGGAGAAGGTGTTGCGTGGGCATTCCATCCCCTTAGTTTATGTCATGTGGCGACACGGTGGCATGGAGGAGATTACTTGGGAACGTGAGTCATAGATACGTGCTCAGTGCCTAGAGTTGTTTGATGTTTAACTCTTTCCATATATCGTTTTAGATAATGTGGTTATGAAACTTTCATGTTTATGAGATGTCATCCTTATTTCTTTGGTGGCTTACTCTCTTTTGAGAGGTATCTCTTTGGGTGGTTGTTCAGACCCTGTTTCGTTTTCCCTTTAGGTGGGTTTTGGATTCTCGAGGATGAGAATGTTTTGAGAGGTATCTGATGTAATGTCCTGGAACTCTCCGGTCCATTACTTTGTGAAAATGTGGTGCTATAGGTGTTTCGGGAGGTCAAGGCAACTTGGTGTGCATTTGGGTGGACTTTTAAGGAAATATAAAGGGTTATGCCCTTCGCACGGGAGGCGCACGGTTTGCCTAAAATGTGCGGCCAAACCATGCAAGGCTGATCTTGGAGGTAGTGGCTAACGCATGATTAGTGCACGGTTTGTCTAACTGTGTGGACTAACCGTGCGAGGAGTGGTTATCGAGGTAGAAGCTAGCGCACGGTTTGTTAAACCGTGCGGACTAACAGTGCGGGCACTTAAAGTTATATCCTAAAATTTTGGATCTAACTCGTTTTGTCTTTAATCACCTCGTTTAAGCCCCTAATCGGCCATAACTCGGTATCACCTTTCCTGGTAGGTAGGAGAATCTCTCCCAAGCGTTTTGCAGGCGATCCGGAGGCTTCCTTTGACAAATCGGAGCTGGTTTCTTGAGGTATGTGGTTGTTCCTGCTTTATTTTCTTAGATCTACTTAGATCTACTTCTCCCCTTCTCTCGGTTTCTTAGATCCACATCCGTTATGGGTATATCTAAGTGTGTGGATGTCTATTATGATGAGTTTTGGTCTTTTTTGTGTTAGGAGAGGAGATATAAGGGGGATTTTTGGAGAATCTACCCGGTTTCTTGGGCATTCATCGACCGTTGTGGTTTTCCTCGAAAACCTTTGAGGTAGGGGATTTGTTGCTTCTCTTTTTTATGTGTAATGGTATCGATAGCATGTTGAATCCCACTGGATGATAATGGAATTTACCTAATAAATATATTTGAACCGGATAAAGAAATTGATTTGATCGTTTGTTATTGCCTCTTGTTTACTAGATAGTGTAATATATATGCCTTGCTTGTTAAGCATGTTGTTATTGAAGAAATTGACAAAGAACATAAAGCCAGAATTAATTGATAATTGGTTGGCTAAATATAAAGAGGCATGAAAACAGACCTGGTTCTTGTTGTAATTTGATATTGATCAAATTTGGAATAGTAAGCATGTTTAATCTTCGGTGATAGCTTACTGAATTGGTTCATTAAGTTGGAACCAATGAAATGAATTTGTTAATTCAAGATAGATTAAATAACTTTATTGAATTCCATGAAGGGTTCTGAGTTACCCTCTTGTTGTGAATTAGGTCTAAAAGCCCATTTGATGTGGTGTTGTTTTCCTGTTGCTTGTGTTGTGATGTGACCCTGGAGGGGTGTTGTGATATGTGGAGGCAGGGAGGCCTCGTGGTTGTGGTGGCGGATGATGCCTAGAGTGGCGAGATGCATCGGTTTATGCATGTGGATGTCAGGGAGGACATCGGGGATGATGGAATGGGATGGATGTGGTTGTTGGATTCTTAGTGTTTTGTTTGGTTGTTTATCTGTTTTACTTTTTCCCACTGCTCAAGGAAGCTAGTCTTACTTACCCTTCTTTCGAAGGAGGCGAAGACACGCGGGGTATGCCATTTGCTTTCTATGTTTAGCCTCTCAAGGGATAATGGGTCTACACTCTTTCTATAGGCGGCAAAGACTCGACGGGTAGTACGTCTACTCACCGTGTTGAGCCCCCTTATGTTTAGTAGCATAGGTTGCTTTTCTAGAATGCCTTGGAATATGGGAAATTAATTCTGTAATGAATGTTTGAATAAATGATGTTAAACTATGGGGTTGGAGTTTGATGAAACTTAATGATGAGGTTGATAACTTTGAAGGGACAGTGGTTTTTGGATGTGATTTTAATGGAACTTAATGTGGAATTGTTCTTGGTTAATTAATGTTTGAAGAATTAATTAACATACAGTGAAATTGATAAAAATGGGATTAAATAATCTAATAAATCCCTTTAAATGGTTGTGTGCTTATAGGATACCTAGTCTTAGAAGTGGCGGCTCGGAGTCTGAGAGACGTTAGCTGCAGTTGTGTCTAAGACTATGTTATGCCCATAGTGTGGCTGTGAGTTATATATATTCTGTACTTTTTGTGTTCTATACGCTACTCCACCCTATCGGTAAGGGAAACTGACACCCCGGGGATTCTAAGCCCTAGGGGGTGTTTTTTCCAACATTCTGATGGGAGGTTGAATGGATGACTACCCTCTTTATCCCCGCTCTCTTCTCTTGGTAGATACTAGTGACATTGTCACAGCAGTTAGTTTCCCCCATATATGTGTGTAGAGGGCTGTAATGGCTTGTGATTATTTCACACACACATATTCTGGATATAGTATCCTATGGACTACTATAGGTGTAATGTGTATAGGCTGTGATGGATTGAGGATCCTTACTCGGTGTATGGGCTGTAATGGATTGAGGTATAATACCCGACGTATGATACACGTTATGCGAGCTGTGGTGGATCTCGGAAACTACCTGGTTACTTTTGGTTGTGAGGATGGTGTGGTGCTTATCCCAGGTGTCTACGGGCAAGCCTTTTTGGTGCACGTGGTGCAGATTGTGGAGCTTAACCCAATTTTATACGGGCAAGCCTTTGGAGAGAGATACACAGGACGTATGTCGTTGGGGAAAAGTGGAAAACCAGTGGGGAAGTAGTAGTGGGGTAACCTTGATATTATTTACTATACAATATATTCTTGTATACGTTACTTGGTGAGAGTATCCATGTGAGGTTGGGAGCATAGTATACCTGTTTAGGTGATGAGTTGGTTCCACTGTTGTTCACTGTGCTTTAGCATGCTTTCTTTACTTTTACATGAGAGGCTTCGGGGAGGATCCTACTGAGTATACTGTTATACTCACCCTATGTATATATAAACTATTTTTCAGGTCACTTGGAGTCGGCTGGAGATCAAGCTGGTTTCTACTAGCTTGGGGTTGCAGGAGTTGTTCGGGCTTGTGGTCGCTGTTGTTTTTACTTTCTTTTGGGTACTTGTAGTTTTCCCTTTCAGTTGTGGTACTTTTTCATGGCATTCCATATATGTACTTGGGTTTATTTTATATTTCTGTTTTGAGTTGGAGTTGGTTGGTGTCTATATTATCTCTCTCTTTCGCATGTGTTCTCTTAGAGGGTAATGCCTCCCATTTGTGTGATTATTATACCCTCGGTGCTAGTCGCCAACCCAGGGCCTACTGGAGGCGGGACTCGGGGGTTATTATCTCCCTTTCCACATTGCCGGCCCAGGAGGGGTACACTTTGTGGGGAGGGGGTCATGAAAAGTCATCACCACTGGCACTCCAGGTGTCATTAGCTTTCAAGACTTTCTTAGATTTAGCCTTGTAATACTTCTTTCTGTTTCTCTCAGAATGCTTTTCCTTTCTTTCTTTTATTTTGAGCATGGGGCAATCAGGCCTTATATGTCCATCTTTCTTGCATTCATAACATGTGACTTCTGAATCTTTCTTATCTTTCCTTTATTTTTTCTTATATCTAGATTGAAAGTTCCTCTGTCCAGCTATCTTGTTCATTCTTCGAGCAAGATTTGCTAATTCATTTTCTGAGGATTCACTTCCACTAGATTCGGATTGGATAATAACCTTCTTAGATTTGGATCTATTAATTATCTCAAGAGTCTTAGCTTTCATATGATTAGAAGTAGTAGTAAAAGCAATAATGTCATTCCCATTATTCTTCTTAATGTTTTCAGAAACTCTCTTCATTCTAGTCTCATGTTTAAGTAGAGTTCCAAACAGATCATCTAAGGAAATCTGAGTAACCTTTCTATTCTCATATATAGTTGTCCTATTGGATTCCCACTCATTCAATATGATTTCTATGATATTATCAACAAGAGGTTCATCATCTAATCATTTCTCACCCATTGATTGTAAACTATTCACAATAGTCATGAACCTTTGTTGCACCTTACATATGGGTTCTCCATAAGGAAAGCAAAAACCATGATATTCAGCTCTGAGCATGGATCTTCTTGTTTCAATAACTTTGGAAGTTCCAAAGTGAGTAACTTCAAGTTTCTTCCATATAGAATTTGCTGCTTCACAAGATGAAATTTGGATATATATATTTCTAGTCATAGAACAAAATAAAGTATTGCGTACCTTATAATTCAGTTGATAATCATGCTTTTCTTGATTTCTAAAGGTACTAACTTCCTTTTCAGGTATTTTATATCCTTCAGTAAGCATAACAAAATTATCAACACTAGTATTGATAATGAAGGTCTTCATTCTATATCTCCAATACTCATAGTCGTTTCCATCAAAGATAGGTGGTCTTGTTGGATTGAGATTGTCTATGGAACCAAAATTGATTCCTTCCATCTTTAAGAAAAATTTCTTTCCACACAAAACTTGTTAATAGAAAGAGTTTGTAAACAAGGAAAGTATTCCTAAGCAAGGAAAATAAAGAACCAGAGTATCTCTAAGAAAAAATATGAATCTGAACTATATGAATCTGAAAAACTGATTCCAGAAAATATGATTTCGAAAAATATAAGAAGAAGATGAATTATCTTCTAAATCTAATCGTGATATTAATTCCTATTGAACCAATCCTCTGATACCAATTGTTGAGATGGTATGTGAGTATGATATACTCTATAATACCAAATGTAGGATCAAAAGATACGATAGATATGATACTGATTGTAATATCAAATTATGATGAAGATACACAAATACAAGAGGGGGGTGAATTGTATCCTTTTAAAAGTTCCTTTTTAACTTTTAAAGATGGTTATGTTTAACAAGGTTAAAGAAGGTAATTCACAAAACCTCTAGTTCTACACACTTTCTTGAATCAGGAAATATGATTCCGAGAAATTGAATCCAGAAAGATGGTTCCGGAAAAATGAAACTTAATGAAAGTTTACAAAGATAAAGATTCTACCTTAAAGCGTATAGAATCTAACTAAAACAGAGTACAAGTATAAGAAAGTATAAGATATTTATACTTTCCTCAACTTCACAAATACAGTGGAAAAACTTGTAACAAAACAAGTAACAGTAGTAAGTCTTTTAACCCAAAAAGAAGGGTATCCAACAACCTTGGATAAAGGTACCTTGATTTATACTTTCAAGAAATTCTGTCTTACCCACACCAGGGTAAGCCCTCGACATGAATATCAGAGTCTATCTTGCTATCCCCGCAAGCCCTCAACTTTAAGGTAGTCATCACCTCTGTCTTCCACAACAAGGAAGCCCTCAACTTCAAGGTAGTCGGCACCTTTGTCTTCTTATCCCTGGAATCCCTTGATTGTACACAGAAAAAATCGGAATCGCACAAAGAAAATCCGAAAAAGAAGTTCAGTACACACAAAGAATTAAATTATCTCTCTCTAGAAATTACTTTAGTAGCATGTAATCTCTAGATAGATCAACTCATTTTTTCTTTCAAATGAGCTTCTATTTATAGGCATGGCTTCAACGATCGGATCCCTCCTCTAACAGTCATATTTTTCCTTGAATTTCAGAGGGACCTGTACATGTGTCACTCAAACAGCGATTAGTTAGTAACTGAAAGAACGACATCGTTTTATAACAAAATAAGTGTAAAAAAAATATGGTTACATAACTAAAATCCAATATTAGAAATGTAAGGAAATATGAAAGTTCGGAGTCTAACCAAAAATGAATTCCGAGTCTATAATACAAAGATATTTGGATTCTGTTTTCAAGGAATTCGGAACCTGAATTCTATAGAATTTCGGAGTCTGATTTTCAAGGAAATTCAGAATCTGGATTCACAAGAATTCAGAACCAGAACTTACAAAGTTCGGAGTCAGAGTTCATGAGAATTCAGAGTCAGAACTCATAAGAGTTCAGAGTCTGAATTTAGAGAACTCGGAGTCAGAACTTAGAAAAGTTCATAACTAGAATTCATATTTGGAATTTGGAGTTAGAACTCAGAAAGTTCGTAACCGGAATTTGTATTCAGAATTCAGAGTCAGAACTCAAAAAGTTTGTATCTAGAATTCGTAATCAGAATTCGGATCCTAAAAAAGAATGATTCATATCTAGGTATTTATATAAATTTGAGGTTTTGGTTTCAAACCTAATTTTACACTTCGAAAAATTAAGATATGGACAATGAAACATGGTAAGTATAAATTTCCTTGGGGAAGGAAATTCTTCCTTATAGAAATAAAACACAGGGTAAAAATAGATTTTCCTTGAGATAAGGTGTTTGTGATTTTCAAAACAAGAGGAATGGTAAAGTCATAAAGAAACCTTAATGACTCAACAATATCCCCAGGTATGAAGGAATGGAAAATTCATAAGGAAAACCTTATTGACTCAACATTTTTGAGTGGAATATAAGGTATGAACCCTTAGAATTTTAATCCTAATATTTTCTATCATAATCCAGTAAATTTATCCTTACATTTTAAGCAAGTCTCGATTAGAATCCAAAGGTCTAACCCAATATGTTTCTTGATTGATGACATTGATCCAAACTTGGGTGATCATCCCAAGAATTCTAAGTTTTTTTAGAGATCCAAATGAATCCACAACATCGATTTGTGGCATTCATGTGATCAAGACATTGAATGAATCCCATATGGGTGTACCCTTTTACATCTACATGAATAAATCGTCTTTCATCCTATGAGTTCACTCATGGAATTCCAAAGAGGGGATCTAAGGCTTTCTCGAGGCATGAAACACTTTAAATGGTGTGACCAAGTTCCATAACCAAAAATAAACCAAAGGTTTAAATATAATTAATCATAAGGGACAAGTATCCATGATGCTTAATAATTCAATTAGTAATGGTAACTAATCACAAGTACTGGTAAGGTAATCATGCCATTTCACAACTTAATTAATTCAATTTGGACATTACATTTTTAATTATAAATACAAACATACCCTAAGGGGTGGTTTGGTTACATAGGAAAAGGGTTTTTCCTAAATTCCAAACCAAACACACCCTAAGAGGTGTTTTGGTTATATTTAAAATAAGTTTAACATTGGTATTAATCCAAACACACCCTAAGGGGTGGTTGGGGTTGAGGTTTACAATATCCAATGGTGTCTAGGGGTCTCATATAATGTTATGGATTTATGTGAAAAATTAAAGGAATATTAATTTTAGGTGCAATGCTCAGACAGTCTAGTGTGCGACACAATAGTCAATTTATAAACAATGATACTTTTAAGGAAAAGTAAATATACAACCTAACTAGGCCCCATAGAAGAATCTTAATCTGATATTGGCCTCTTATTTGGGATGGAATGAGAGAAAACAGAAAATAAAACAAAATACTTGAAAATAGGGTATATTAGCTCACATGGACATAGAATCAATGACAACAAAGAAACTAGAGAAAGGAGGAAAGAGGATTGAAAGCCTTACCTCAAGACTTTCGATGCTTGAGATAGAAATATAATATAAGGAGGGATAAATTATATCCACCAATTTGGATAATGGGAGGAGAGGAGATCTATGGAGGGGATGTTGCACACAAATGAGGGGAGGAAGGGAAAAAATAGTTTTAATGGTGAAAATGGTAAAATTGTAAATTCTTACATTTTTAACAGGGTGCACAGTTTGGATACACAGTTTGAAAAACCTTGTTCCAACTGTGCATACCTACTATCTGAGATCACCACACCTCGTATGGTTATTTTCACGGTTAAACAAACTGTATGCAAACTGTGTGAAGTGAACCTATAATAAATTGAAAAGCTCGCACGGTATTCAGGAAACCTTCAAATGATTTATCAAACCATGATCCTCCCATTTTTTTATTGCATAGTTGATATACACGGTTATCACAAATCATGTTCTAATCATGAACCCCATACAACTTCCCCAAAAATAAGAACTCCAAACCTCAAACCTTCCTAAAAACTCTTGGAACCTCCCATAATCCCCAAGTCACTTCCATTAAGATAAAAACTAGGGGTTTTGGAATAATTTAAAAGGGTTCATACCTAGATGAAGAATTTTGATCATACAACCTCCCCTCCTTAAGAAAAATCATCCTAGAGTTTCACTTTTAAGGGTGGTTGAGCTGTATCTGAGAACAATTCAGGCCACTGAGCACATATATCAGACTCTCATTCCCACATATCCTATTATACATGGTTGTGTAGCCATAGTACCTGAACCAAAGGAACTATCCTACCTTAAAGATTCTTTGTGCTATGATTAATGATATGAGTTGGATACTCCTTAAAATAAGAATCAACCTCTAACTCAACTTCCTTAGGATCAAAGACATGATATGGGTCGAAGTAATAATAATGGAGATGAGAAACCTGGAAGATATCATGCATATCCTTGTACCATAGAGAAATATCTATCTGATATTCTACTATCTAAACCCTCTCTAAGATCTCAAAAGGCCCTATACATCTAGATTCCAACTCTCCTTTCCTCTTAAATCCATCAATGAAACAATCTAGGTGAGACTCATAAAAAGACTCGACCCCCCACCTCAAACTCTAGAGGTCAGTGATGATGATTGACATATGAATTATACCTATAATAATCTATATCCATATCTTTCCTAATCAATTTGACCTATTATGATGTTTCATTAACAATATGTGGTCCCAATTGTGTTTCCTCCCCTACCTCTAACCATCACTAAGGTAAACAAAATGACCTACCATTGAGTTCCTCATAAAGAGCCATTAGGATATACGCTTAGAAACTATTGTTATAAGAAAACTTAGTAAGAGGTGAATTATTTTTCTATGATCCTTCAAAGTCTAGTATGCATGAATGCATCATGTCCTCGAGTGCCTATATAGTTTGCTCAGATTGACCATCATTCTGAGTATGGTATGTTTTACTCAAAAGTACATGTGAACCAAGATCCTTATGCAACCCCTACCAAAAACGATAAGTAAATTGAGCATACCTATCTAATACAATGGAACATGGAATCCCATGAAGTCATATTATCTCAAATATAGAGTCTCCCAAACTCATCTACTGATAAGGTCTCCTATATAGGTAGGAAGTGGGCGACCTTCATCTTCCTACCCATGATTACTCATATGGAATCACTGCCTCAGGGTGACCTTGGTAACCCCATCATGAAATCCATATTGATTCCATTAATTTTTAATTTTATGATGATTAGCATCTATAAAATGATAGTAGGTCGCTGGTGTCATGCTTTCACCTATTGGAAGGTGGAAGACCGAGTAACAAAGCCTACAATCTTATTTTTTATCTCGGGTCACCAATACTGGCGGTGTAAGTCGCGATAAATTTTAGTAAGACTAGGGTGTACTTACCATTTGGAGGTAGGATATTTTCACATCAATTCCTATCACATGTTTGTAGGAACCCAGACACAACCATGGATATACAAGATATCATCCTCATCAACTACCCAACCAGGCGATGGATCCTCACCAGAAATACTTTCCCTTAAGACCATACCTTTGGGATTAGAAATTTAGCTCCTCTTTATTATATAAAAAAGTGATAGAACCATAGATAAGTATGTTATTATAGGTTTCCTATGACATTATTGAACCTTAAGATGCATTTCTGAAAATATAATCATCAACCACCACTCACCATTGGCTTTCTGAATAGCTTAATCCTGAGTCTTTTGACTCAGAGCATCAGCAACTACATTGTCTTTCTTTGGCATATGAACAAGCTAAAAATTGAAAGACTAAAGATATTTTACCCATATAAACTATTATAGGTTAGAATTATATTGAGAAAATATATATTTGAGGCTCTTATGGTTCATGTATACCATGAACTGATCTCCCATCAAGTAATGTCTCCAACAACGCTAGTCTTAGACAATAGTTTCTAACTTGAGGTTGTGTGTTGGATAATTGTGCTCATAAGTCCTCAACTTATGAGACTCATACACCATGAATTATTCCCCTTGTATCAAAATAGAACTCATCCCAACACTTGATGTGCCACAATAAACTATATATCCTATACCTAGATCAATAAAAATCAAGATCAGCACTAAGGTCAACCTTCCTTTCTAATCTTGAAATACCTTCTCACAAGATTCGGTCCATGTGAACTTTACACCATTATTGGTCAATCCTGTGAGTGGTGTTTTAATGCAAGAAGAGTTCTGGATGAAGTTTTAGTAGTAACCGACTAGTCCCAGGAAGCTCTATATATCAAAAATATTCTTAGGCTTCTCCTAAGAAACAATATATCTCACCTTCTCTTGATCCAAAAATACTCCTACTTAAGATATAATATGACCCATAAAGTGAACCAAGTTGATCCAAAAGTTTCATTTTATGATCTTTGAATTTAGTCGATGCTCTCTTAGTGTACTCAGAATGATGTTAAGGTGTTTTTCATGATTGTGTATAGTCCAAGAGTGCACTAAGATATCATCCACAAAAATGACCACAAAGGCATCCAAGTACAAGTGGAAAAAATGATTCATCAAGTCCATAAAGATAGAATAAGAATTTGTTAGACTAAATAGCATCGCCAGATATTCTTATAGACCATGCCTACTACAAAATGTTGTATGTGGTATATCAAAGGGTCTAACTCTCACCTGGTGATTTCTTGATCTCAAATAAATCTTCGAGAAGACCTTAGATCCTTAGAGTTGTTCTAAGAGATCATTTATACGAGGAAGTGAGTACTGGTTCTTAACTATAATCTAATTAAACTACTATTAATACACATAGAGCCTCAGGGTACCATCCTCCTTTTAAAAAAGTATAGGTGAACCACAAAGAGAAGTATTAGGTCATATAAACCCCTTGGATTCCAGGTCCTCTAATTGCCTCTTGAGTTCCTGAATCTCAGTAGGAGTCATCCTGTATGGAGGGATAAATGTTGGTTCTGCTCCTAGAATAAGCTCGATAGTGAACTATACCTCTCTATAAGGAGGTAAACTAGAAAATTAATCAATAAATATGTATCTAAAATGGTCTACAACTGGAGGAAATACTACCTATCATACTCTCCGATCATCAAGAAAAAGGTTATCAATTTGGGACAACACTCCACCTATACCATGATGCTCAGGTCCATATCAACTTGTGTAGACATCTCATTCTCTCTTATAAACATAGTTATTGCCCTAGAGTTGTGATAAATACACCCTTTAGTGATAAAAATAAATATGAGATCAAAAATGTACTAACCAATCCATACCAAGAATTATGTTAAAGCCTTTCATCTCAAGGACGAAGAGGTTTAATAAGAAATGGTAGTTGCTTGTCTTGATAAGTCACTCCTTACATATGAAAACACTATCTAGTTTTATTCCCAATAGTGTCAATATAAATCATCCCAAAAAAGAATTCAATCTTAAGACTAATAATTCCCATTAAATCAGTAGCTATTATGGATAGGAAAACAAGAAGAGGCTCATTACCTCATTATAAGAGATACACCAAACTCATTAAAAGATCTTAAAACCAAGTGATTGCACTAACCCAACTACCCACTCCTTAGTTCATATTATATAGGATGTTGGATTATTTATTATAGTGGTTTAGTTATATCGGTTTTTAATCCCAATTTATAGAGTGAAATTATCTTTAAATTTAAATTGACATCCCATTTAACTACAACCATTTTTAACATCAGGAATTTGAATTTTAACAAGTCTAACAAGTTTATATGCAATGGTTTAGTTATACAGATTGTCATTCCCAATTTATAGAGTCACACACCTTATAACTTGAAATTTATAATTCATTTAATTGTAACCAATCAAAAGTTTCAATTTATGTAACCAAGGTTCCATGTATTAACTATGTAAAAATTGGTAAAATAAGGTTTCGTCATCAAATTATGTGGGAAAACACCATTTAGGTTAATGAAAAAACTTTAAGTAACCATTTGTTCCTATAAGAAATGTTAGAAAATACAATCATAGATACCAATACATGTACAATAGGAAACATTCAACACAAACAGTAAAATATGTATTGCATGGAATAGGAATGACATATAAATCCCTATATGTTTTTGATTATTCATGAGCTAATGCTCCTTTATTGTACCAACCCAAGGGTGGGAATCTATAAAACATAACATTGTAAATAATGTGTGTCACCTGGTGATGAAATTAGTACAAATGTAATAAGAAAAACCTAGAATAATAAGTCCCTTCCTAAGAAAATTGGATTTTTTCCCACATGTGAGTTATATAATCCTAGTAATAGGCTCATTATCAAGTTTTGAAAATTTATAGCCTCCTATATACCAACCCAAAAATAGTAAGACAAAGGAAAAAAATAACCTATTTTGGTATCACTTTGTGATGTCCTCATCCTAATTCATAGACAAGTGACCAGTCTAGAGGGCCACAAGACCTCAAGCACACCTCCTCATACTCTAGAGGTTGTTGACTAGCAGTGAGGGTGTATGGTGGTATGGTGGGGAGACTATACCCTCTTTATCATAGTGAAACATACCAGTAAATAAAGACAACACATAATCCATCTAGATAATAAATAATAAACATAAAGTAGTAAATAGACCTACATACAAATGATGTCATGGGAAATACAAGATATACAATGAGCATGTCATGGAAGTTGGAAATAAAGTAGTGCAAGTCCAAAAAAATAAAATAAAAATACCAAAAAATTCTAAACTCCATGAGCATCTTGAGTACTGTCTCGGTCCACTGCTCCCAATATACCATAAAAAATGAGATTAAACATCTACACATGGGTGCTTCCTTTTATCTTTACCTACATCTATGAAATCTTCTCAGGTACCAAGCAGTGGCCCAACCAGGGTGTGAGTACAAATCCATTTTCTACCACCAATGGTTTATAATGAAAATCCAGTATATGATTATAAATGGAATAGTGTGAAATTATAAATAATAAAATTAGTAAAGTAAAAATAACCTTGTCCAGCTCGAGCTCCTCATGAGATACACGATCAACCCTACCTAATTTTTCCTAAGCCAGAAGTCTCTAAATATGTGTCCTTTCAATTTTGGTTAAGGGACCCAAGGCAAGTAGACATAACATCCAAGAATAAGTAACTACAAGGAATCCACAAAATGGGTCTATACATTCCCACACAACACACCCATTTTGAATCCCTAGAAGAAACATGGAATTATTGACTTTCAGGAGTTGATCTAACTCATGATGGTCAAATTATGATGTATGTATATTTGTCTTTGAGTAGAATCCAAGGGATTAACCCTTGGAATTCTACTCCTAAGAGTTTATAACTGAACCCAGGAAATTTATCCTTGTATTTTTTGAAGGTCTCAATTGGAATCCAAGGGGCTAACCTAAGGCGTTCCTTATCCAAGGACATCAAGCTGAACCTGGTAAATCATCTTGAGCATTCTAAGTTTTTCTATAAATTCACATGAATCTGCAACATCAAGTCATAAAATTAATGAGAGTAATACATTGACCAAATCCAAGATGAGTATACCCCTTGGAGTTTACATAAATTAATTAGGTGGCATCCTATGATTTCACTCATGTAATTTCAAAGAGGGAATCTAAGGCTCTCCTAAGGCATTTCATACCTTCAATGGTGTGACCAAGTTCTATAACCAAAAAAAACAAAGCATAAAAGGTAATTAATCACATGGTCCAAGTATCCGTGTTTTTTAATAATTTAATTAGTAATGGTAACTAATCACAAGTACAAGCAAGGTAATCATGCCATTTCACATCTTAATTAATTAAATTTATACATTTCACTTGTAAGTGGCAAACCAAACACACCCTGAGGGGTGGTTTGGTTAGATAGGAAAAGTGGTTTTCCTAAAGGGTAAACCAAACGCACCCTAAGAGGTGTTTTGGTTATATTTAAAATAAGGTTAACATAGGAATTACTCCAAATTCTATATAATAGGTGGTTTAGGTTGAGGTTTTCAACCTCCAATGGTGTCTATGGGTCTCATGGAACATCTAGGTTTAGGTTTAGGCAATAAATTAAAGGAAGATGAATTTTAGGGGAAATGCTCGGATAGTTCGGTATGTGGAACAATAATACAATTTATAAACAATGATACTTTTAGGTAAAAACAAATAGACCACCTAACTAGGTCTCATAGAAGGATCCTCATCTAGTATCAACCATAAATTTGGGCTAGAATGAGTGAAAAAAGGAAAACCATACAAAAGCCTTAAAAATAGGGTATATTAGCTCACATGGAGATAACATAATGACAGGAAAGAAACCATATAAAGGAGTTAAGAGGAGTGTAATCCTTAACTCAAGCCTTCCAACACTTTATATGGAACTTGAATATGATGAGGGATGGAGGATATCCACCAATGTGGATGAAAGGAGGATAAGAGAGCTATAGAGGGGTCGTTGCACACAAATTAGGGGAGGAAATCCATAAATTATTTTTTAATGGGGAAAAGGGAAAATGGTAAATTTTCATATTTCTATTAGGTAACATGGTTTGGCCTCATGGTTGGCCAAACCATGCGCCAACCATTCATCCCTACTATCTAGGAGGACCACACCCCACACGGTTTTTCACATGGTTAGAAAAACCATGCACAAACAATGTGAAGTGAGCCTACAATAAATTATAGAGCTCACATGGTTTTTAGAACCCACTTTTTATGGTTTATCAAACTATGATCCCCCCTTTATGTTTTTCATGGTTGAGTTTCATGATTAGCACAAATTGTGTGCCCCACATAGCTTCTCCAAAAACCGGAACTTCTATCCCTAAACCTTCCCGAACACTCACAGAACCCCCCCTACTCCTTAGGAAACTTACATTTAGATAAAAATAAGGGGTGTTTGACAAAATTTAAAAGTTATCTTACCTTGATCAAGAAGTAATATCTTACAATCCTCGAACTCTAATCTAATCCTGAGCAGCAGTTAGGGTTCACGGGAGTGAGAGATATCGAAAGGGGAGGTAAGGGGAAGAGAAGAAAAGAGGAATAAAGAAGAAAGAGGGACTTGAAACTTGGATTCCGCTTGAATATGAGAGGTAAATGGCTTGAAATACATAAAGGGGTAAGAGGAGGATCTCCTACATGTTCTCCCCATGCTAGGAAGAATGACATGGGAGAATAGGGGTGCCCAACCCCTAAAATTGACAAGGGTAAAAGGATAAGATCACCCTTAAATGAAATTTGAATAATTTTCATGGTTTAGTTACATAGTTTAAAAAAAATTGCACCAACCTTGTAGTGTCCACTTACAAGAAAAACCAAACTCGCATTATTTAACCACATAGTTTACAAATAGTGCACCAACCATGCAAAATCCCTTTGTCAAAGTTTTTGACATGCTTGCACGCTTATCACACAGGTTCCTCTAACCATTCACTAGTATCGAGACCCAAAGATGAATCATGTGATTTCCCCTAATCCTTGCATGGTTTATACTGAATCATGTGCTACATATGCAGACTAAACCATACAAGAATAAAAACAATTGGAAAAGTCCCTATATAAAGGTAGTCGCACGGTTTTCCCTAAACTATGCATAAAGGGAGAAATTACATATTTCTCAAGTTCCAGGCTAAAAACTCTCAAAAAATTAAATTACCAAAATATAGAATAAACTAATATAAAATAAAATTTAATAATGACATGTGGGTGACATAATTATATGCTGATAATTTAAATATTTTCAAATTGAGTATTTAAAGAAGTAATTTAATTTTTTTTAAAATAAAAACATTTTTCTTCGATTAAAAATTGAGTATCAAGAAGTTAAATTTATTATTCATTAATCATAAATAAATTCAAAAAAAATTATAAAAAAATTATATAGAAAAATCATGTTAATCAAGTATATCATTTATTTTATGATCTCTTGATTGTGATAAAGATCATTTTAAACCATGAGAGGATAATGAAAACATTTAAGTTCTGAAGTACCATATATTAGTTTTGTAATGGAACTGATATATCTCATGGATAATACAATCAAATATATATCATTTTCTATAAATTTTGTAATGATCCATGTTTTTTCAGACTATGATTTTGAGTAGAAATTTGATTTTTTGATTTCAGGTGCTTGTAAGGGGTAAAATGGTCATTTTTTACCTAGCAGATGATCTCAAATGATTTTTCTGACCACTATGTTGGTCCCAAAATAAGGTGTTTACCCTAGTACAATAGTTTGGTAGAATTTTAAACCATTCAAATTTTCATGGAATGATTAATAATTAATATATATTTAATTAAATATTAATTTATTCACACACATTAGTTTTGATATATCTTTTGAATAGAGCATTTTATTGAGATTATTTCTCTATTGTTGAGTGTGTAATGGGGATTTTTTTCCTAGTTGAGGCATAAACTCATGTTGGGCATCAGGGATGGGATGGACCCCTTTTTCTTTTTCTTATATTTTCTTCCTTTTCTTTTTTTTCTTTTATTTTCTTCCTTTCCTTCCTTGTATTCTCATGCACTCCCCTATGGGCTTACTCTTTCATGATAATGAGGGATAAAGGGATAGGGAGATATAGGAGGTCAGGTTGAAGAAGATAGGTATTGTTGAAGATCTTGGGAGGATCCGAATCGTCGTGCGGTAGCCGTGGATCACAGAAACTACTGAAGCTTCAGTGGATTCTATCCAAAGGTAGTCCACTTTTAATTTTTGTTGCAAATCACTGTAGATTTATTGTTTTTAAGTTTTAAACCCTATTATCATTTATTAGGACCCATTTAGGGTTGATCTATACCTTTTGAGGTAAAAATAGGGGTTCCAAGCTGATTTGAGGGGTTTCTCATTTAGAAATACCGATCACACGACATGTAGTTCAGGAACACATATCGCGTGTTATTCCTATTTGGGGAAGATGAAATTTTATAACTACATGTTGTCTATGGTGTATGCATGCCATATACTAGGACTCAACCCTGTAACTAAGTACCCGACCAGACAGTCTTTGTAGGGGAACATGGCCATATAGAGTACACAACCAAACCCCATGTGGGTCACACGCCATGTAGTAGTACATAGCTAGAGAAAATACATGGTCAAGACATATGAGGTACACTGGTAGATACCTTGTGTAGGGTACAAGTTGTGTACATGTTTTAAGTGTCATTTACATGGGTTTTTACTAGCCATGTCTGTGTGGAGTACACGCCTGGGTAAGTCTTTGAGGGTACACACTATATATTAGGGTACACATGTCGTGTACTCCTCCCTTTCTACCCTTTTGAGGGTTTTTTGTATCTTTACACCCCAAAGTCAAAATTGGAAATAAGAGTAGTCCATTTTGAGTATCGTTTAATGTAAATAATGATGGATAAACCCTTTAGGGGATTTTAGGACTCCTAGTAGGTGTAAGAATCCAAATCTTCTTTTAAGGTATGTTTTCCTTTTCTGATCGTTTTTGAGAAAAAGAGGATTTTCTGGAAATTTCTAAAGTACACACTGTGTACTGTGTTGCCGCAGGAGGTCGTGTACTGGTCATGTAATGGTCGCACACACGGCCATGTGGGGGTGACTTAGAGGCAACCTAAAGTAGAGTATAGAAACGGATAGTACACGCCGTGTACTTCAAAAGTACATGTCGTGTACTTTATTTTTTTCATTAAATGGATCGGGGTCGCGTCTAATCGACAGAACACCCTTCTTCTAGGTTTTCTTTGTCCGAGAGAACCCATACGGTCGCGATCCTTCTATGAGCCCCTGAGCCTCCATCCGATCATCAATTCCACCCCCATCGATTGCATTGGGATTGCCTCGGTAAGCTCTCTCTTCTGCTTTAGCGTCATTTCATGATTCCTCTTCTTTCTCAAGTTATCTTATGTTGAATTTTATAGACGTTTTGTAGATCTTTGGCATTCTAAGGTGATTCAAGCCTCGAGGTTCATGTATAGTGATCTCCCAATGCCGAGGTGGGTGGTTTTTGTCTTTTTGTTGAAAGTCTTTGAGTAATATGTGAAATTTTGACCAATACCCTTGAACGGGGTATTGCGTGTTTACCGTTTTACCCTTGTTAATTTCCTTCCATGCTAGTATGCCTGAGTAGAGGTTATTTGGATATTAATAGGGTTGATTGTTATGCTTTGGATGTGGTTTCCCATGAATGTTCAGTTTATGACCATTTGGTCCTGTTGGCATATTAGGCTTCCTTGATGTTCTTCCCATTACTAGTATTGTAGGATGAAGTGTTTATTGTTACATGTTTGATCTACAGTAGACTGTTATCCAAGTAGTTCTGGAGGTTTACTTTGGCCGTATTGCACTGCTATGCTCGTTTGACTTACACAGGGCCGTGGGAACCTGGTGTAGTAGACTATAAGTGGAATTTACCATGTAAACTTCCTCATAGAGTCTTTAAACCACTTTTTTCTATAAGTGGAATTGACCGCATGAGCTTCCTTAAAGAGCCATTTATCACTTTAGAGTATAAGGGGAATTGACCATGTGAGCTTCCTAAGAGATTCTTTAACCATTTTTGACTATAAGAGGAATTAACGATGTGAGCTTACTCAGAGAGTCATAGATCACTTTAGACTATAAGGGGAATTGACCGTGTGAACTTCCTCAGAGAGTCTTTAAACAACTTTTGGATATAAGGGGAATTGACCGTGTGAGATTCCTCAGAGAGCCATTTATCACTTAGACTATAATGGTAATTGACCGTGTAAGCTTCCTTAGAGAGTCTTTGTATATTCTTATAGCGGGACCAGAGGGGATAGGTTGTGTATACTTCCCAGAGGGTTACCTTCTTTGATTTAGCTTCTTATTTGATAAGTGTAATTGATTGCTTTGAAACTGTGAAATTTTTTACTTCTCTTTTACTTACCTCCTTCCATATTTACTCACTAACTGTTAGGCACAGATCTTTGGGTGGTTTCCTACTGGGATTTAGTCTCACGCCCTGTTTGGGTCATGCTTTTGGGCCTAAACAGATTACATTGTTGTAGGTATATATAAGGGTAATTGCCCTTCTAATTCAGGTTCTTGATTGATTGTGGAGCTGGAGAGCATGGGACCAAGCTATGTCTTGCGATGTTGAGGAGTTGTTTATCTGTTTTCTTTTGTACTTTGGTTTAGTGCTATTTTTATTCCAGCATTGTGATTTGTTTGGATTCTTTCCTAGAAATATATATCATGCATCATTTATATATGTTCTCAAGTTGTTTCTTACTTTCAGTCTTCTGTTGTTTAATCTTGTATGGATTATTACTACTTCCGCTATTGGATACTTTTTTCTTTAGTTGTGTTACTCTGCCAATGAGGGCATAGTTTCCGCACTATCACACCCAAGGCCCTCGCTGCTAGTCGGCAGCCTCTGGCATTCAGGGAAATGCGCTTGAGGCCATGTGACCAACCGGGTACGGGGCGCCTCTGGGTGGCTTTTGGAACCGGGACGTTACAGTAGTTGTTTCAAGATTTTTTCTAAATGGAGAGGTTTCTCCTCTGGAAATCAAATTCAGCTATCTCTTGAGAGTGAGACCCTTTGATCTGAGATGATCCATGAGCTGTCACTTTTAAATAATGATTTCATAGATATTTCTTGAGGACTTCTCCCTTTAAAGATTTTCCTTTCTAGCCTTGGAGGCCATGAGAGTAGTTGTTTCCAAGGGTCCCTTATAGGATGCCTTTGTTTATGTTTCAACCTAAAGGATTGTGTGCAGGATGAATCTACCTTATTACTATTGCTGAGGGTACCCTATGGAATACCTTGGTGTACATGCTAACTTAGGGAATCCTTGTAGGATCCCTATACCTATTTACTCTTCCCAAGGGTCCTATGTAGGATGCCTCCATCTATGTATATCATTCCAAGGATTCTATCTAGGATTCCTTTGCTTATATTTAACCTAGAGGGTACCATGTAGGATTCCCCTATTTACTTACTTATTTTGAGGATCCCATGTAGTATGCCTCTAGTATATTACTATTTACAAGGTTCCCCATAGGGGTGAATTTTCTTATGTATATACTTCAAGGATCCCAAGTAGGATGTCTCTCCAATGTTTTTACTAGAGGGACCGAGTTTGTGCCCTAGTGTTTCACCAACCCTGATCTAGTACATCGGTTTTGGGTAGAGATGGTGGTATATGTCACCTTAAAACATGTACCAAACTTGTAATCCATGAGGTTGTGGCTGTAGTGGTGGGTTTAAGCATTTTTTCACCCTTGCTCTATTATTTATGCATTAAACTTTTTATTGATGATGCAACAATGATTACCAAAGGCGCTTCCTAATTTTTGGTCGATGATCTTTATGTGATGTGAATTTCTTTATTGGTATGCTCAGATGTATTTCCTAGGATCTAACTTCTGAGCCTTGTTATTGTTTATTATTTTATTGGGATTCCTGGATATATTTCTTGGGATCTAGGTTTTAAGCATTTTATCTGTTTGTTATATTATTATTGGGATGTTCAGATGTACTTCCTAGGATCCAGCCTTGAGGATTATAATTTATGATATTTAGGCATGGAATCCCTATTGACTATGATACTCATGGATGATTATGCTCTCTAAAATGATGGGGATGATCACACTCTCCCTGGTCGATTACTTGATCACGGTGTTGGACATACCGCTCATCATCGTTGATGTGAGATATACTCATGGAAGATTACGCTCTCCTGAGTAATAGGGATGATTACGCTCTCTCTAATCAATTACTTGACATTGGTGTTGGGCATGGCACTCCAAATCGTTGATGGATAATTATGCTCTCATTGAGAGACACCTAGGATGTTTCCTAGGGTCAGGTGGATGCACTATTACAAAATCACTCAGATTTACTTCTTGGGGATGGGTTTATTGATCCATTTATATGAATGGATACCAAGCTTGTACTTTGATTTGGAGAGCATTTCATTTGTAGATCACCTAAAGGTCAACCCCTTAAGGTTTATCTGATATCCAATTTTGTGACCGCCTATGGATTGAGACTTAGGGATCATACATCGAACTGGATTTACATGGCTTGAGTAGCATGACATCTAGCTCAGAGACCATTTATAGGATGTTGGGTTATTTCTTGGAATCCTTAATTATATTGATTGGAGGGGAGTAGGGGTGAACCCAGGGTTTGGACATGTATCCCCCTATGGTGATGTAGCTTTCTCAGTGAAATTTTTGGTTTTGTTCAGAGTAGGTATTTTTAATTGGGATTATAGACCTAGGGATTGACTTAATCATACATAGATTGAGTAGTATGACATCCGGATTAATTCCATTTTCATAGGATGTCCAGACGATTGGGATTATGGACCCAATGATCAATTGCTATTGATTTATGTTATTTTTAACCTTACTCATGTATATTCATATTTATATGTATATATATATAGGAAATATACACACATATAAATATAAATATACATGATTTCACCTTTCCCAGTTGATCGGGATTACGGACCTAGGGATTGACTGTGGTTTCATGTTATTTGTTTTATTTGTCTTTTCCAATTGTGTCTTGGATAGACTGAGCATATTGCATGAACATGAACTTATGAAAGCAAATTTATAGGTTCATAATTGGAGTGTCCTATTAAGATTATTTATCACCCTTTTACGTGCACCTCAATTTCCATGTAGACCTTATTTCAACTTTTTAGGTTGAGCACAGATACATGATAGTTAGGGTTGAGGCTTAGGGTTTCATGATTGAGCAGAGCTTCTCGTGTGGATTCTTACGATCAGGATGGAGCAACATGATAGTGTCTTAGTGACCAGGTATGTGGTCTATCTTGGAGTTAGTAGTAGATACATGTACTTTTATTTTAGTTTCCTTTATGTAATCCAGCATGTATGGTCTTCCCAATGGGTGATCAGTGTTGTATGTATGAAATGGTTGTTCGGTATTTTATAGAATTTCATTTATTATTATAATATTCTTCTCATTCGGTTTATTTACTACTTATACACTCTATTTATTTACTTCTTTGGATGATATCTAGTTATTTTCATTGTTTTTTACTCTAATGTGAGGGCATAGTTTCTCCATGAACATACCTTAGGCCCTCGCTGCTAGTCGACAACCTCTAGCGTATGGAGAGGCGCGCTTAAGTCCTTGTGGTGAACCAACTCGGAGCACCATATTAGTGGTATCTAGTTCGGGATATTACAAATTGGTATCAGAGGTGTTCCTTTAATTTTGATTTACTATTTGGGATATGGTAGACAAGAATATTAGGAATGTATCAGAACCTATGATGGATATCATAATTGTGCATCCAAAACACTTGTTCCAATAAGAAGTCTTAGTTTCTAGGGATATGGGATTGTTGTTCTGATTTGTGATGTTACGGTTGTATATGATTTTCACTTTTAACAATGCATATTTTATGTAGATGTTATGATTTATTATGGATTTATGGCTCTCATTCATTGGAAAGAGGCCATTTATTGATTTTTACTCTTGTACAATAAAGGAAAGAGGCGTCTCATACATCATATTTGGCATGTAGGATTCACATTTTATAGACCTACTTGTGTTCATTTATTATTGATGATAGAGGCCAATTGTTTAAAGTGTCAAAAAAACCTAAATGATGTTTTCTCATATAGCTTCTTGGTGGAATTATACTCAGTTGATCCAACTTGAATATATATATTTCCTTCTGATGGTAGGCTATGTGAACCTACGATGAGATGTTTGACGGTGAGGTTGATGAATCAGTATTCATGAATGGGAGGTGAAATGACCCTAGTAGGTTGATAGGTCACATGATAGACAAATTTTGGACCCATATTGGGGTGTTGTTTTCTTGGTTTGGTTATTTAAAGTGTCAGTAAAAACCTATATAATGTTTTCATGCATAGATTAGAATGATATTTTACTTAATCAACCTTTATTTGTGGTTATCTAATCAGATCTTTGAGTATGATGTCGATAGGTACCAGAGAGTTTATTATGAACTAGACCTCAATGGGGGTATTTCCGTATATGGATGTCTGATGAGTTTCAGTTCAATATCTCTTCTACATTGATATCATGACCTCCATGGGTAGTTCCTTGTGAGGATGCTTGGATAGGATCGGGCCCTAGTAGGGCAATGTTGAAAATTTTGACCATTGTAGGTCAATTTTATGTGTACCTCCCTTGAATAGGTTTGACCTTTGGGCTAGATGGTTAAACCTAGATACCCTGTTATGATACTTGATCACTAGGGTTAGGTGGGATACATAGAGGTCCATGGTTTTAACTCAGACACTTGTAAGTTGACATTCATTTTGATCAAGGGAAACTGATGAGTAGGGTTGGATTAAGATTATAAATGCCTTTTTAGGCAAAGATCTAGGTTATATGCTTGTTTGAGATCAATGCACAATTGGTGCTCGGGTTTTTTGATATTGTCATGTTGATGCCTTTGGCTTTTGGAAAATCACCTAGACTGCTTTGGTATCAAGAATGACTTAGACAGGTTGGGTTGTTCAGGTTCCTAGACCTATTGACCAGTGTCTTCATTTTTGTTAATGTATTCAAAGCATGGGTAGATGATCATGGATGGAATGACCTTAGGTGAAAGACAGTCATAGAATAAATCGGGGCATGGGTGAGGTTCTCTATTTTGAAGAGGAGTTCTAAGAGAGCTTCTAGCTTGTTTAGATTGACGTTTCATGCAGCACAGTCATCTTAACCTTATAATGGATAATTGTTGGAGTCTGATTTGGGTGATAAATTTACATACTGGTTGCATGTAGCACTGTTTAAATCTTAGATCGGTGAGTGGTCGTATGCAAGATGGGGACTACTATTTTCAAGACTTGTTGCGGGCATGGTTACCCAGGAGTTGTGGTTAAAATAGTGAATGTCCCTCAATAGGTGATACTTCTGGAGTATGTGCTTTTTCTGTTGATGTGACCTTGGTTCTTTTGCAAGATCCACTGTTGTAGTATTATCACAATACAATGTGACAGAGTCTTTACTGCTAGGCACCACATCAAGCTCCTGGACAAAGTTTCGAATCCAGATTGCGATTTCAGATCGTTTTGATCTATCTGAAAACCCGCATCGGCATACCCTCTGATGACAAGATCCTCGTCTCCTCCATACACCAGGAACATATCCTTAGTTCTTCTCAGATACTTAAGGATAGTTTTAACAGCACTCCAATGTTGTTCTCCTGGATCTGCTTGATATCTACCTACCATGATCAGTGCATAGGCAACATCAAACCTGGTACATAACATGACATACATGATGGATCCTATAGCCGAAGCGTATGGGATCTTACCCATTATATCTTTCTCTTGTTGTGTATAGGGACACATTTTCTTAGAAATATGTAAGCCATGTGACACTGGAACCAATCCCATCTTGGATTGTTCCATACTAAATCTCTTTAGTATCTGGTCAATGTATATACCCTGACTTAGTCCAAGCATCCTCTTGGGTCTATCACGAATGATCTTGATCCCTAGAATGTAGGCTACTTCACCCAAGTACTTCATGAAGAAACACTTATTCAACCAGTCCTTAACTGACTGTAAGACTGGTACATCATTTCCAATAAGAAATATGTCATCAACATATACTACTAGGATAACGATTGCATTCCCATTAAACTGCTTATAAAAACATGGATCACATTCATTCTTAATGAAACCGAATTACTTTATGGCTTCATCAAATCGAATGTTCCATGACCTGGATGCTTTCTTTAATCCATAAATGGATTTCTGAAACTTAAAAACCCATTTGGCTTCACCTGGTGTCACAAAACCTTCTGGTTGTTTCATATAAACATCTTCCTGAAGGTTCCCATTAAGAAATGTCGTTTTAACATCCATCTGCCAAATCTTGTAGTCATGGTAAGCTGCTATGGCAAGTATGATTCTTATGGATTTGAATATGGAAACTAGTGAGAAGGTTTCATCATAGTCAATTCCTTGATGCTGTCTAAATCCTTTAGCCACTAGCCTTGCTTTATAGGTGCTAACTTGACCTTCCATGTCCAGTTTTCTCTTGAATACCCATTTGTATCCAATAAACTTTACATCAACTGGCTCATCGACCAGAACCCAGACTTGGTTCTGATACATGGAATCCATCTCAGAATTCATAGCTTCTAGCCATCTTGCAGCTTCTGAGATTTCTACTACTTCCTTGTATAATAGAGGTTCATCATTGTCCAAAATAATGATTCACCATCCTTAGTGACTAGGAAACCAAATCTCTCTGGTTATTTTACCTCTATTTAGCTCCTACGCAGTAATTGTGTTTCTAGAACCTCTTCCACAGGGACCTGTGGAACTTGTTCTTGTACCAACTCCTGTGTATCTTGAGCATCAACTTCTTCGAAGTCAATCTTGATCCCACTTTCCTTCTTGAGGATGTGCTCCCTCTCAAGAAAGACAGATTGTCAGGCAACATTCACTTTCTTATCTGAAGGGTTATATAGGTAATATCCTTTTGTTTCCTTGGGATATCCTATAAAGATACACCTCGTGCCCCAGGTGCTAGTTTGTTTCCTGAAAAGGCCTTAACAAACTTCTCGCATCCCCATACCCATGTATGCGAAAAAATGGGTTTCTTTCCATTTCATAGCTCATATGGAATTCCATTTTCCGCCTTAGTTGGTACTTAGTTTAATGTGTATGTTGCGGTTTGTAATGCATATCCCCAAAAGGATAATTGAAGATCTGAATGACTCATCATCGACCTCACCATGTCCAACAAGGTGTGGTTCCTCCTTTCTCTAACACTGTTCCACTGTGGTGTATAAGGAAGAGTGAGCTGAGATAGAATCCCAGACTCCCGTAGAAGATCGATGAACTCTTGGTTCAGATATTCTCCACCTCGATCTGATCGAAGTATCTTTATCTTATTACCAAGCCGATTCTCTACTTCATTCTTGAATTCCTTAAATTTCTCTAAGGCCTCTGACTTATACCTCATTAAGTAGACATAGCCATATCTACTCAAATCATCAGTAAAAGTAATGAAGTAAGAATATCCACCTCTAGCTTCTACCGGAAATGGTCCACACACATCCATGTGCACTATTCCTAGAATCTATGTGGCCCTTTCACATTTTCCACCAAAGGGCGGCTTGGTAATTTTTCCTTGTAAACAAGTGTGACATCTATCAAGTGGTTTTAGCTCAATAGAGTCCAAATAACCATCTTGGTAGATCTTTGTCAAACGCTTCTTGTTTACATGACCGAGATGGTGATGCCACAACTAGGTGATGTATGAGTCATGTGAGTTTATTTCGTTATCGATTTCCAACACTTGGTTTTTGTAATTTAATACATACAAACCATTATTTAAATGCACCATACCATAACATACATTGTTCTTATAAAAGAGACAACCCTTATTTCCAAACTTGAAAATAAATCCAT
Source organism: Viscum album (assembly GCA_963277665.1). Classification (NCBI taxonomy): domain Eukaryota; kingdom Viridiplantae; phylum Streptophyta; class Magnoliopsida; order Santalales; family Viscaceae; genus Viscum; species Viscum album. The sequence continues at coordinate 1,116,244,586 of OY728147.1, forward strand.
CTATATCCAAACAAGATACAGAAATTGTGTTCTTGGTAACAGTAGGCACATAATAACAGTTATGTAAAACCAAAATCATCCCAGTCGACAATGAGAGGTGGTAATTGCCAATAGCAAATACAGCCAACCTTGTTCCATTGGCAGCTCAAATATCCACCTCTCCTCTGGCAATCTTTATTAATCTACTTGGTTCCTGCATTTGAATAAATATGTGATCCCCATGAGCTGTATCTAATACCCAATGTGTAGAAATAAAAAGATTACATTCGATAACGAACACACCTTTAGCATCCCCACGCTTCTGGGTGCAGTTCCTCTTCTAGTGGCCTTGCTAGCCACATGAAAAACACACCACCTCATGTTCCTTTCCCTGCCTCTGGATCTTCCCCTTCTGGTGGGATGGTGCTCGGGGGCTTCCGACCATTTAAAAGTCTTTGGCCCCTTTTCCTTGTCCTTCCTTTTCCTATTCACCATAAGGACTGCGGGTTTGTCACGCCCCATGTCCTTATCTACCTGGCGAATCAAGGTCAGAAGTTCTGATAGACTCTTCTCATTGTTGCTCATGTTATAGTTGACAATAATGCTAGAGAAGGTCTTGGGCAGCGATGATAGGATGATATCTGTACGCAAATCATCCAATAATTTAATCCCTAAGATGTCCACACGTTCAATGTATCCAATAATCTTGACTACATGAGGCCCAGCTGGCGCAGACTCTCCAAGATTAGTTGTAAACAAATCATTGGAGATCTCATATCTCTCTTTTCTCGCCTTCTCTTGGTAGAGATCCTTAAGGTGAGACATCATGCTATACGCGTCCATGTTTTCATGTTACTTCAAGAGATCATTAGACATGACCGATAGCATGAAATATTGGACATATGTGGCATCATCCATATGTTTCATATAAAGATATAGTTCCTCATCACTGGCCTCGTTTCTAGGCGCAACTGGAATAGGCTCTTCCAACAAATAAAATTTCCTCTTGTGGAGAAGGATGACGCGTAAACGCCTTTGCCACTCTTGGAAATTGGTGCTGATGAGAAGGTTTTCCTTCTCAAGTATGGTTTGAAATGATATGTTTGAAGTCATTTTCTTTCCATTTCTAAAAATTAAGATGAGCAAAGGTTTAGTACTTTATTACAAAATTTAGATAAATAAATAAATTAATACTTATTAGTCTCCCACTATTTTATCAAAATCCAATAGCCCTCACCATTGACTTTGGAATATTCTATTGCCTGAATATTCTAGTGGAAAGGATATATATTTCCCTTCTCATTACACCAACTAGGGTTGGTCAAGCAACTTGAAGGGTTTTAGGTAGGCATTCCAAATGCCAACTACATTAACTCGCAGCTCCTTGATCCGCTGAGTGGACTCCCCAATCCTGAAATCCTTTTATTTTGGGTTTCCTCAACCTTTTCCTCTTGGTCACACCAAGTCCTATTGTGGAAGTCAACCCTTGATTCGAACCAAGTCAATTCAACCCAAAACCTTGAATTAGAATTCTTCGATAATTGAAAGCACCCCAACTAGGGTTGGTCAAGCACTTTGAACTATGGTTCGATTCTAACCAAGATTATAGAAGGCTATACCGACTTAATATTTCTTTTGAGGGATTTTATCCTTATACGTAAATTGACAATTTATTATCTTTTATTACATGATTATTAATATTAAGTGGGATATAATTAAGTGATTAACCATGTCTAAGATAATATTTACGTATAAGACAGTTTTATTTTAGTTCCATCTTGCATGCTTGTTTAATTCATTAATTGTGTGATCGTGACAATACACCCACAATAAATAAACCATGCAACTGACAGAAATAAAATAAATGGTATGATCATGATCTTGTTCTATTGGTTAGTTTATCTAGCGGTTTGATAAACTAACCCAAGACCTAGGGGAGAAACACCTTGAACCTTTCGGGTTCGTGTTTACAGTTTTCCACTTGTCCACCTTTGTATCTCCTTGGATTGGTTTCGCCTTGGATTCTATCTTGAGCCGCCTCCACTAGCTTGGGATATTCATCCATTACATATGCATTTATCTCACACATAGGTGAGGGGTAAAAGGGGGGTTTTACATAAAAGAATCATTGGGCACGCAGGCCCTACATATTAATGAGGAGAAGGCTCGTAGACTAACAAATTTAATTTAAATAAATTAATTAAAAGAAACCATTCACATACAAAGGTCTTAGTCTAGCTCATGATCATCCATACATGCAATGATATTTACGCATAAATAAAACTAGAATTCAATTCTTTAATCATTCTTGTTTAAGATAAATCACGCTCGAATAAATTAGTTATCTTTAATTAATCAATCCTTTTATCTTAAACCTTTTTTCTGAATTTACTTGAGATTCTCATCCATCATAATTTTAAACAAATTAAAATTATCCTTGTATGTAACTTGTACCTTGGAGGCAACCCGGTGAATTCAAATTCATTACGCAGATGTTGAATTAAAAACATATATATAAAACACCTATCACATGTTGTGCCTTAGCTTTACACCTGCACCAGGGTACACGTCTCAAGGGTTTGTATAATATAATAATAAATTTTAATAAATCTACATAGTTTGGGTGAGTACACGGCGTGTAGTTCCGACTACATGACATGTACTTTTCTTCACCATCTATCCAAAGTACACGCCCGGTGACATGGCGTGTTAATCTACTTCGGAAATTTTCGGATTACACGGTGTGTTCAGTGGGACACACGTCGTGTAGTTTCCGTGTTACACGGTTTTCAGTCGGGCAAACCGTGTATGGGGTTCACGGTCCAACCCTAACCTGAGGGACTACACGTCGTGTTCATTGGACCACACAGCGTGTAATCCGGAAACTGTGTGCCACCTGTTCCTGATCAACACACGGTGTCATAAATGACTTAGATTGGATAAATACATGGCATGATTTGGTGGACCAGTCTGATCATGAACCTAGACTACACGGTGTGTACTTCCGAATACACACTGTGTATTCTCGTGTTGTACAGCCAGGAACATTTGGCTCCTCCGGATGAGATCCTCCATTTTATTTTAATCAAAATTAAAAGAAAAGGTCAATTTTGTATGGTGAACGAGAAACGATAGAGGAGGAACAGATCTCGAGATTCAGATTTAAAGAATTATTAACTTGAATTGAAACAACTAAATTATTAAATGCGTAAATCACCAATGAAAAACTAAATAATTATAATCAACGATATGACCCCTCTGATACCACTTGTAGGTTCAGGGCACAGCGGAAGCGCATTGGTGGGTTAGACCAACTTTTATTTTAGCGTTAAACAATGTTCAAACCGAGGTCTGTCACGATATAAAATGTCGGATCTTTAGAATAGAACAAAGAATGAAAAACAAAAGAGGGAGTCCCAAAACCATAGAGATAAGATCATCATATGTTGGTTATAATTAATTTACTTAATTCACAAGAATTACCTTGGTGGAATTCTTTCTTCTTTGATATCTCCAGTCATGATCTTGTGATCTATCGTTGCGTCGTAGAATCCAAGTGTAGGATTCCTCTAGCAGTGATACACACGTGTGCCACGTATCTCTGGATGTCGCCAAAGGGATCTTCGGGTACTAGTGTGGAAGAACCTTCGCTTACGATGTCCGCCTTCGATCGCCTTGATCTGATGGAGGAGGATCTCTCTTGGTCTTGAGAGCGTTCTTGGAGGAAGTATTTCTTTTGGCCTTGAAAGAATTCTCTAGAATTGTTGTGCACAAAGATTCTCTGTGGAAAAGTGTTGGGGTTGTGAGGATATTTATAATCGGGTTTGAGGTTATAGAGTTATGACAATAAATAAATGCATTACGCGTTTTATTTATTTTATTAACTCTTATTGAAAACCCCCATGTCGAATTATTAATTCCTTGACATACACCCACGCTGATTATAATAAATATCATTTAATAAAACAATATTATATCCTCAAAATCCCGACTAAAAAAACTACACAGTGTGTAATCATTAATACACGGCGTGTACTCGTTTTCCATAAAACTACACGGTGTGTATATTTAATATACACAGTGTGTACTTTTATTTTCCATTTTTCTTTATTTCCTCCACCACATTTATTAGTCCTTGAGTAATGGCTATTTATTTCTTAAATAAATGTAACTGCATTACTCGCTGATAAATATATATTATTTCGTTCACAATATATTCTCTCGAATAACTAGTGTCAAAATAAATGTGATCAGAATCCTTAAATAATTATTAAACCACGGTCGGGAATAATCTTTATTTAACTTGTTAAATTAATATTTTACTGAGATACATGGACACACTTAGTGTGTGACCCTCTAGGCCCCTTTCTCAGTGGCATTAGGTGGAGCCTGCCTAAAGTCCAAGGTTAGCGTCTAGCAACACGCCAAGGCACCCATAGAGAAAGAAGTTAATGCCGCAATGACGTGTCACCTCATAAGAACACTTACCATGTAATATAATCCATTTGTCTCAATATCTCTAATCAAGCGAGTTTCATGCTAGTGCCATCAACCCATGTGCTCAATTATTCTTTCTTTGACTTTCTGAAATTGAACTTGACCATTTCTTACCATGGCCATGGATTTACTTAGGCTATATCAATTCCATCAAAAGACCTGAGATATCTACTTCCGTTATGGAACAGAAGGGACAAATCCTTTCTCGCATTATCTATTAATGTGGTATTACTCGTGATGCACCCAACGTATCCTACCTCGCTGCGAACAATGTGTCGTCACAGTTTTCGTCAATACATCTAAGTGCATGAGTTGTAATACCCATTAATAATAATCTTAAAGTATAAGGACCAATACACACGTCCGCAGATAGGAACATCCAATGACACTATGAAATGTGGATTTTCTACTGGCGGGTCTCATTCTCATAATATCCTCCTGGATATTACCAAGGGCGCACACCGTGAGAAGGTGCCTCAAAGTTTTATGAGTCCTCACCCCTAATGGCCTGTATTATTTGTGTCCCTCAAATAACATCATCCGGTCATAGAACATATATTCAAGAACAGTGTTATGGAACTTCCGGGTTCTCATCATAGTAGGGATCTGCTGTGACCCTTTAATGCAACAGCTATCCTTAGGACATTATCAAATGCATTGTCACGCAGAAGAACAATCAAGATGTGATAAGGCTTTTATTAATGAATAAAGTACAAAGTAGTTGGTTCTAGGACACCAACTACAACATATATATGCCCCTACTAATTTTCCTCTCACTTTTCTCTCCTCACCTCTATTCAAATATCTTCTCCCCTTATTTTCTCTTCTTCAGTTCTTCCTAAAAAAATTAATTTTTACAGGGAACTAATATTTTCATATTCACATCTGATAAAACATTAGTTTTGTGGTATTTTTTATTTTATTTTTAATTTTTAATTAATTTATTTTGTATTATATCAGAAATAAATATTATTAATTCACAGTAATTAGTTTTAATTAGTCATAACTAGTTTTAATTAGCAATAATTAGTTTTAAGTAGCAGTAATTATTTTTAATTAGAGTTAATTAGTTTTAATTAGCTATGATTATTTTTAATTAGAAGTAATTAGTTTTAATTAGTAGTAAATAATTTTAATTATCAGTAAGTAGTTGTAATTAGTAGTAACTACTTTTAATTAATAGATAAATAATACTAATTAATAGAACTTAGTAATAAGTATTAATAATTTATAGTAATTACTAATAATTAACAGTAATTAGTAATTAGTAGTAATTAATACTAATCTTTAGTAATTAACCGTAAATAATAATAATTTAAAAATAATTAGTAAAAATTAGCGGTAATCAGTACAAATTAATGGTAATCTATAAAAATTAACGGTAATCGTTAAAAATTAGTAGTAATTATTAGAAATTATCGGTAATTAGTAAAAAAATAGTGGTAATTAGTAGAAATTGGTGGAAATTAGTAGAAATTAGTAGAAATTAGCAGAAATGAGCGGTAATTAGTAAAAATTAGCTGAAATGAGCAATAATTAGTAAAAATTAGCGGTAATTAGTAGAAATTAGCAGTAATGAATGGTGATTAGTAAAAAATAGGAGAAATCATCGATAATTAGTAAAAATTAGTGGAAATAAGCGGTAATTAGTAAAAAATAGTTGTAATAAGTGGTAATTAGTAAAAATTAGGGGTAATGGGTGGTAATTAGTAAAAATTAGTGGAAATGAGTGGTGATTTGTAAAAATAAGCGAAAACAAGCAGTGATTAGTAAAAATTAGCGGAAATGAGTGGTGATTAGTAAAAATTAGCGGAAATGAGCAGTCATTAGTAAAAATTAACGATAATGAGCGGTAATTAGTAAAAATAAGTAGAAATTAATGGTAATTAGTAAAAAATCAACGGGAATAAGTGGTAATTATGAAAAATTAGCGGAAATGGGATGTAATTAGTAAAAAATAGCGGTAATGAGCTATAATTAATAAAAATTAACAGAAATGAGAAATAACTAATAAAAATTAAAGGAAATGAGTGGTAATTAGTAAAAATTAGTGGAAATAAGTGGTAATTAGTAAACATTAGAGGTAATGAGCGGTAATATGTAAAAAATAGTGGTAACGAGCAGTAATTAGTAAAAATTAGCGAAAATGAGTGGTAATCCGTAAGAAATAATGATAATGAGCAGTAATTAGTAAAAATTAGCGCAAATAAGAGGTAATTATTAAAAATTAGCGAAAATGATCGGTAATTGGTAAAAATTATGTGAAATGGGTGGTAATTAGTAAAATTTAGCAGTAATGGGAAATAATTAGTAAAATTTAGTGAAAATGCGTAGTAATTGGTAAAAATTAGCAAAAATGAGTGGTAATTAGTAAAAATTAGCGGTAATGAACGGTAATTAGTAAAAATTAGCAGTAATGAGCATTAATTAGTAAAAATTAGTATAAATGATCGGTAATTAGTAAAAAATAGTGGTAATAAGTGAAAATTGGTAAAAATTAGTATAAGTGAATAGTAATTGGTAAAAATTAGCAAAAATGAGTAGTGATTAGTAAAAATTAATGGAAATGAGCGGTAATTAGTAAAAATTAGTAGTAATGAGTGGTAATTAGTAAAAAATCATGGAAATGACTGGTGATTAGTAAAAATGAGCGGTAATTAGTAAAAAATAGTGGTAATGAGTGGTGATAAGTAAAAATTAGTGAAAATGGGTAGTAATTAGTAAAAATTGGCAGTAATGAGCAGTGATTAGTAAAAAATTGCAGAAATGAGTGGTCATTAGTAAAAATTAGTGGTAATGAGTAGTAATTAGTAAAAATTAGCATAAATGAGTGGTAATTTGTAAAAATAAACGGTAATGAGTGGTAATTGGTAAAAATTATAAAAATTAATCATAATTAACCATGATTAGTAACAGAAGGATGATTAAGGGGCGTGATGGAAGCATGGATTGGAGGGGATGAAGACGATGATATAGTGAATTTTTTTTATGAAAGACAAGACACCCTTTGCAAAAAGCTTTTTTATGATGCATTTTTTAGCTACGAGGCATTTATGATAAGATCCCATCGCAAATTCCCCATCACAAATAATTCATTTCCTAGTAGTGGAAGCTTTAGTGGATTCCATCCAAAGGTAGGTTGTTTTATGTTTTGTTATAAATCCTTGTAGTTTTGTTCTTTTCAAGTTTTAAAACCCTGTTATCATTTCTTAGGACCCCTTGAGGGTTGATATATACCTTCTGAGGAGAAAACAAGGGTTTCCAGCTAATTTGAGGGGTTTCCTATTCAAAAATCCTTATCACAAAGTGTGTATTTCAGGAACACACGCCATGTTCTCTTCCCATTCGAGAAAGATTACCTTTTAGAAGTACACGCCTTGTATGGGGTATACACGTAGTGTACTAGGGCTCAGCTATGCAGCTGAGTACCTATCCAGACAGCTCGTGTAAGGGCACATGTCCATGTAGAGTACATGGTCAGACCTCCTGTGGGTTGCACACCATATAGAGGTACACAACCAGACAAAATACATGGTCAGACCATCTGAGGTACATTGGTAGGTACCTCGTGTAGGTTACAAGTTGTGTACATGTTTTACATGTTATTTATATGAGTTTTTATACGCCATGTTCAGTTGGAGTACATGCATAGGTAAGGCTTCGAGGGTACACATCATGTACCGGGGTACACATGTTGTGTACTCCTCCATTACTACCCTTTTGAGGGTTTTTCATATCTTTATACCCCTGATTCATAATTGGATGTAAGAGTAGTCCATTTTGAGCATACTTATATGTATATCATAATGAAGAAACCCTTTATGGGATTTGAGGACTCCTATGAGGAATTTAGATATTTTTCCTAAACAGATAGGTTCTTCCTCTAATAATCGAACTCAAATCTCTCTTAATAGTGAGACCCTTTGATCTAAGGTGAGCCATGAATTATCTCTCTTGATTGATGCTTACATAGCTCTTCCTTGAGGATGTATCCCTTATGATATGTTCCCTTCTAGCCTAGGAGGTCGTGGGGGTAGTTGTTTTTGAGGATTCATTGTAGGATGCCTTTGCTTATGTTTCAACCTAAAGTATTATTTTTGGATGCCTCTAACTTTTACTATTAATGAGGGTCCCTTGTGAGATAGCTTCATATATATGATAACTTAGGGAATCCCTTGTAGTATCCCTCTACCTATCTACTCTTCCCAAGGATCCTGTGTAGGATTTCTCTGCTTACGTATACCTAGTCCTAGAGGGTCCCGTGTAGGATGCATCTATTTACTTACTTCTTCTTAGGACCCCATGTAGGATGTTTATGGTAGCTTACTATTTTTGAGGTTCACTAGAGGGTTTCCTTTTCTTATGTATGCAATTAAAGGATCCCAAGTAGGATGCCTCTATAATGTTTTGACTAGAGGGACTCAGTGGGTTCCTTAATGTTTGACCAACCCTAATCTAGTGTGTTGGGTTTGGGTAGAGATGGTAGCGGGTGTCACCTTAGAACCCACACCAAAATTGTAAGTCGTGAGGTTGTGGTTGTAGTGGTGGGTTTAGGTGTTTGGACACCCTCACTCTTTTATATATTCATTTACCTATTTAATGTTGATGCAACAATGATTACTAAAGGTGCATCCTAGTTTTTGTCTGATGAGATTGATCTAATGTGACTTTCTTTATTGGGATTCGCAAACATATTTCTTGGTATCCAACTTATGAGCCTTGTTATTTTTTATTAGTTTATTGGGATACCCAGATGTATTTTATGGGATTCGGCTTCGAATCCTTTTATTTGTTAGTTATATTATTATTGGGATGCTCATATTTACTTCTTGGTATCCATCCTTTAGGCTTATGGTTTATGATATTCAGGTGTGGCGTCCCTATTGAATGTGATACTCGTGGATGCACTACCACAAAACTAGGTTTCCGCAGCGCCACCCTTTATCAGCGCTAAAAAAAAGTGCTGTTAAAAGTGACCCTTTATCAGCACTTTTTCTAGCGCTGATAAAGCCCCCCCCCCTTATCTGTTCTTTTTTTAGCACTGATAAAGCCCCCCCCCCTTTATTAGCACTTTTTTTAGTAGCGCTGATAAAGGGGGGATTTATCAGCGCTTTTTCCTAGCGCTGATAAATTTTATGTTTCAAAAAAAATCATGAAAAAATATATTGTTATATGAGTATATTTATATTGATATAAATATAATATATATATATATATATATTAAATGTGTTTTAGATAAGTATAAATAGACTATTGAATTTAATATATAATAAATTTAGTGAAAATAGCCTTAAAATATTTTAAAAAATATTATTAATTAATAATTTTCTAATTATCATTGATTAATAATCATTTAATAACAATTGGAAGACACAAAAAATCAAAAAAAAATAGTAAAAGATCTAAAATAAGTTGAAAATGTAACTCAAACTTCAAACGGCCATAACTTTTGATCCGGGTGTCCGTTTGAGCTATACAGCATATTAAATTGAAGCCTGTGATGATCTCTACACACTAGTGATTAAAGGAAACCTTTTGTCACATTTTTCAAGGCCAAAAAAGGCCCAGAAGGCCTCCAAAAATGAGTTTTTAGTTGGGATACCCCAATTTGTTAACATTCAAATAGGTATAACTTCTGATCCGGATGTCTGTTAGGCCTATACCACATATCATATCAAATATTGTTTCATTTTATTCGATTTGACTAATTGTGGAGTTGAAACGGGATTTTGGATTAGAAGTTATGGTTGTTTTAACATTCTATGGCTTTTCAAATACACATATATATATATTTATTCGTAAATATATATGTGTGTGAATGTGTGTGTGTGTGTGTTGTATATACATATGTATGTAATTATTTATTTATTTATAAACACACATAAAAAACATATTTTATAAATTTATTTAAAAATAATCTTATAAATATATATTAATATACAAATAAATATACGGATAAAACATTATAACTAAATATATATATATATATATATATATTAATATATGAATGAATATATATATATATACTAATATATGAATAAATATATGTGTATTAATATAACTAGATATATTTATATTAATATGAATCTATATTAATATACGAATAAATATAACTATATATATAAAAATAAATAGATATATCATTAAATAGAGAAAAAATGAAATGGATTAGTGGTAAAGGTGCAGGCGCGCAAGGGGGGAGGTCACGGGTTCGAGTTCGGATGGAAGCAAAGAGGTTCCCCACATATGGGGGATGCGCGAGAAGGGCAGCACGGGAGAGTGTTAGGTTGGGGGTCTACCTAGCGTTGATAAAGGGGGGGAAGTGTCCAGCGCTGTTAAAATCCCCCCCCCCCCCCCCCGCATTATATAATTATTTTATTTTTTTATTTTTTATTTTTGACTTTTATCAGCACTTTTTTTAGCGCTGATAAAAGGGACCCCCTATCTTTGCCTCGATTAACAGTACTTTTTTTAGCACTATTAATGCATTTTTCTAGCGCTGATAAAGGCCATATTTGTAGTAGTGATGATAATACTCTCCTGAGTAATGGGAATGATCACGCTCTCCCAAATCGATTACTTGATCATGGTGTTGGACATGGAGATCCTCACCACTGATGTAAGATATACTCATGGATGATTATGCTTATATCAACCCTACTTTCTCTTACATGACTATTGTATCATTTTAAAGATAAACAACATAATAGCGTTGAAAATATGAGATCTAAAGGTTTAGTGTCTTGGGAAAATTAGGATCATACATAACTTGTACATAATAAAACATGAACATTATTTAATTACTTCTTCTATATCTTCTTAGTGTCCCTCACATTCTCCTTAGTACAAGTAATCACCTGAGGATATACATCAATTAAAGGGGTAAACTAAAAGTTCAGTAAGAGGATGTGAAGGGTGTATGAATCAATATAATATGGGTGAGAATAATCATTATAATCATCATATCATAATCATAGGATCATCATAAACATCATGAGGGAAACATGTGATAAAGTCATGGAATATGGTAATGCATAAAAATGAAACATCATGTCATAGTGGTCAAATACCACACATAGTTGTAAACAAAGATAGCATCATGCTCACACATAACATATGTATATAATCATAACATCATCATTGTGAACAAATATAGCATCATTTTCATGCATAATACACAATATTTAATGAGATACATCACATTACCCAATGCATTGGAGGGCTGTATAATTCTATTCCCACCCATCACATCATAATATTTACATAATCATGCATGCCACATAGAATGTATTCCAATCATAGTCATGAATTAACCCTCAAGAAGAAATGGGTTTCATAAGGATTTTATCAATCATGATTTCATGAATAAACTTGGGTTCATAAAATTAAAAGGGTAAAAACATATTTGTTATAAGAATCATCATTCTTGAGTGAAGAAGAAATAATTTAAGATGAGTCAAAGATGTTTTTTGGAAAGAAGAGTTCTTTTGGAAAATATTTGTATTTTTCATAAAATTAATTAAAAAACATGTATATCTTAAAAATTGGGGAGAATAATGAAATTTTATTTAATTAACATTAGAGGATTATTCATACCAAATATTTCATAAAATATGGATAACCAAAAGAAATGGAGTTGGGTTCGAGAGTCCCCTTTCCTTAATTCCCACCTTATTTCATCACTTTTTGCCTCCTAAATAATAAACTTAGATTTATTAAAACATTGAAACATATGTTAATTATTGTAATTTTTACCACTATTTATCAATTATAGTCATTTGATTATATTTATTAATTTTCTTGTTTATAGGGTAGTCATTTTTATATCAGGTTTTATTTAAAAATTTCATGTTGTGCCTAGAATTTTCTATTTTGTTAAATGTAATTTATACATTAGTATAATTAATTCTAGAATATTATAATGAATATAATTACATGTTTTTATATTATATATGATTCATAATATCCATCCATGATGATGGTTATATGTATTGAAATGGTAATGTCTCCATAGGTGGTTAACCGACCTTTAATGGGATGTTGTCAAAAGAGAGGGAAAGGGAAGTATGGCATTTATATTTGTCATAAATATGATAATTATAGTAGGTTAACATCATTAATATAATTTTAACTTATTGAATAATTAATTTTATAGTATATGGTTTTTAAAGTAATTGTGAAAATGAATAAAGAGAAGAAGAAAAGAGGGAAGAGTTAATAGAGACTTACTCTCTCCTTAGTGTAGCTTCTCTTGTACGACACTATAACTCCCTTGGTGATTGGAGTTGGATTACTTTAGAATGTCCCTAAGTATTATAAGGGGCTTGATAAGGTTTATTTTGTAAGATATTGGGCATTATAATGGGTGGGAGGAGTTGTTTTCCAAGTGAATGGAGAGGGGTTATTTATACTTGAGGAGAGGGGTATTTTTAGAATAAAATATTAAATAACATAATATATGAAATGTAAAACTTTTAATAGTGATTTTTTGTCAATATAAATCATATATCAATAAAATAAAATAAAAATTAAGACTTTAAATCTCATTTATAATTCAAAATCATTAGTTTATTAAAAAGGAAATTGGAAAGGAAGAAAATTTGTTATTTTAAGGAATCACTTTTGACTTTAGGTTTTGGAAAGTTCTTTTTAGGTTTGAAAATTAAGTTTATTTTATTTTAATGACTAATTTATGAAATAAAATATTTCATGGCCTAAAATCAAGTAATAATAAGGATTGTTTCATTATTACATCATGAATTATGTAATTTAAGATATACCGGTTATGTGAAAAACTGTATTTTACTATTCACCTAAATTTTGAAGTATTTCAGAAAATTACTAAAAAATAACATTTGGATAATTTTTATGTGATGATTTAAAAATATATATTAATTTTATCTGAATAAATTTATAAAATAGGTGATTTTAATTTTTAATGTGAAAAATAATGATTTTTATAAATTATTATTATTATTACATCGGTCAAGGGAGGGGGATAAGCAAATGAAAACCTATATAATTGCATGTGGAGAGGGTCAAAAACAAGACCTCTATAAATACCAACACAATATGAAATCACTAGGCTATGCTCATGGGGAATAATTATTTTTACAAAATACTTTAAAATACAGTTTATTAAAAATGTGCTTATACTTTGTTTGAGATTTTTAGTAATGAAATTATTTTTTGGCATTATAATATTTATATTTACTTAAATTAATCATGATAAATATTATTTATATCATAATTTATTATTTTTGATATAAAATTATTATTCCAATGGTCAGGTTACTATTCCAATGGTCACGTTGTTATTTCATCGGGAACATTACTTCCTATATATACCACTACATTCTTTCACTCAATATTCAATTTAATTAATCTCAAGGTTCTATGTTTCCATTTTCTATAATTTTGATTGGTTTACTAATATGATGTTTCTTTTCTATAGTTTTGGAAGCGGAGACGATGATTATAGTAGATTGGGGTGATCCATATTTTCCCATTTTAGCTTTTCTATTTTATATTTTTTATCTAGTTGTAATGTTTGGAATTTTAATTACTGATTAATGTAACAATATTTATTAATAAAATAATTTTGTGTTGGTTTTTTTATGTGTATAATACTATATAGTATATTATAACAAACATTTATTTCAAGTAACAAATATTATTTATAAACTTTGTGTTGTTGCATTCTTCCCCTTTAGAAAATTTCACTACTAGAAATTGGAGTTATACCAACAGACCAATACTAATAGTTTGTACAAAACCGTAGGTATAGGTACCTTGAAAGCGACTATATACCAATGGTTTTTCCAACACTATTGGTATAGGTCCCTTGTAGAGACCTTGTACCAATGGTTTCTCCAAAACTATTGGTATAGGTCACTTATATAGACTTATACCAACAGTTTTGGCGAAAACTGTTAGGATATGTCACTTATATGGACTTATACCAATGGTTTTTTCAAAACTGTTAGTATAAGTCCATTATAGAGACCCTATAACAATGTTTTTGTCCGAAACCTTTGGTATAGGTCCACCCTACACCAACGGTTTTGAAAAAATAATTGGTATAGGTACCCATATTTTTTATGAATTCTTTTTTCAAATTACATTAAATACATCAAAAGTTAAAATACATGTAAATATAAATATATATTTTTTATGAAATTATGTTTAAAAAATTCATCTTAGGCCAGTGGTTAGGTTGTTAGATTATAAACGCAAGGTGTTGAGATCAAAACCTACTGAGTTTTATTTTTACATTACCTATACCAATGATTGTGTAAAACCATTGGTATAGGTTTTTAATAATACCTATACCAGTGGTTTTAAAAAAATGTTAGTATAGGTTTATACCAACTCCATAATAGCCAATGCCCCTCTAAACCATTGTTATAGGCTATACCAATGGTTTAGAGACCTATACCAATGATTTCAAACCGTTGGTATAGGGTTTTTTTCTATTAGTGTTCATCCCTAAAATTTCAACTTGTATTCTCAATTGATAATAGATGAGGGTACTTTTATTACATTGTTTCCTCTGGTTCACATGTCACATCTTCATACTTATGGTTCCCCCATAATACTTTGACAAGGTGAGTTGTCTTGTTGCATAGAACTTTGTCATTATAGTCCATGATCTTCATCGAATGCTCTTTGTATGAGAGGTCATTATCAATTTGTACCACCTATGAATTAAATACATGTGAGAGATAAAGTATTTACTTCCTCAGTAGTGATATGTGAAACATGCCATAAACTTGAGTCATACTTTGTGGAAGTTCAAGTTGATAGGGAAATGATCCTATGCGATCAAGGATCTCAAAGGGGCCAATGTACCTTGTGCTAAGATTCCCTTTCTTTCCAAACCACATGACTCTCTTCCATGGTTATATTCAAAGGAAAAGTTTACCTCCAACATAAAACTCCAAGTCCTTTCGACGATTTTCAGTATAACTCGTTTACCGACTCTGAGAAGTGGGAAGTCTTGGTGAGTCGATCCACCACAACCTATATCACATTGTTTCCTTTGGATGTCTTCAGGAGACCAATGAAAAAGTCCATTGTGACATTCTCCCATTTCCATGTGGGTATAGGCAATGGTTGTCTCATCCCTTTATACTTCAATCATTCTGGTTTAACTTACTGACATACCAAACACCTTGAGATATACTCTAAAATCTCATTCTTTATGTTTTCCCACCATAAGTGTTCTCAAAGATCATGATACAACTTAGTACTTCCAGGATGGATAGAGAAAGATTATCTATGTGCATTATCCAATAGATCCTTCTTTATATCATGTGATAGAGGCACATAAAACCTTGTTTCCCTTCCTTTACTACTTTCACCTTCTTTTGTAGCTCCAGACCATCCCTTTGCGCCTTCTTGATCTTATATTGGATATATGGTTGGATAATAATTTGGGAAAGGTAGGATTCATTCCCTACCATTGTGATTTCAAGATCCATCCATTTCATATCTAATAAGATAAGTTCTCTCTCAATCCATATCATGGATATAGTAGTAGGTTCTTTTCTACTAGGGGAATCAACTACCCTATTCTTCTTCCTCGAATGGTAGTGAATAAAACAATCGTAGTCCTTGATTAGCTTTAAACATCTTCTTTGATTCATGTTGAGATCTTTTTGTGTGAATATATACTTTATACTCTTGTGATTAATATATATATCACACTTTTCACTATAGAGGTAGTGCTTCCAAATCTTCAGAGTGAAGATCATAGCTGCTAACTCAAGATCATGTGTTGATTATTTATGATCATATATATTCAACTATCATGAGGTTTAGTCTATCACTTTATCATTCTTCATGAGTACACAACTCAATCCTTTCTTCAAATCATCACTATATATCACAAAAATTTCTCCACTTGTTGGTAGTGTGAGTACAAGTGCAGTTATTAGCCTCTTCTTGAGCTCCTCAAAGCTTTCCTCACATTCTTTTATCTAAACATAATTTACCCCTTTCCATGTTAACTTAGTTATCATGATGGACAATCATGAGAAATTTCTCACAAAACATCGATAGTACCCTATTAATCCAAGAAAACTATATATTTTCATGAAACTAGTGGGTCTGGGTCATTCCACAATTGCCTCTTTCTTTTAAGGGTCCACAGAAATTCCATCACTTGTGATCATGTGCCCAAGAATACAACTTGGTGCATCAAAAAGTCACAATTGATGAACTCAACATACATTTTCTTCTTAATATCGCCAGTACAATCCTTAGATGATCTTTATGTTTCTTCTTTCTCTTAGAGAAAATGGGAATATCATCAATAAATACTACCAAAAAATTTATAGGTAGTATCTAAAGAATATATTCATTAAATCCATGAAGATTGTAGGGAAATTATTAAGTCTTAAGGTAATCACTATGAATTCATAATGCCCATACCTTATATGGAAATTAGTCTTCTGAATATATTCCTTCTTCTCTTTTAGTTGATGATATCCAAAACGAAGATCCACCTTTGAGAAGTACTAATTTCCTCATAGTTCATCGAACAAGTCATCAATATTTGGAATAGGATACTTGTTCTTTATGGTGATCTTATTGAGTTCCTGATAATCGATACACAACCACATTGATTTTTACTTCTTCTTGACAAAGAGCACAGGTTCACCCCAAGATGATGCACTAGGTCATATGAACCCTTTGTCCAAATTCACTTACAGATGCTTCTTTAAATCTTCCAGTTTGATTGGGGCCATCCTATAGAAGAATTTTGAGATAGGAGTAGCTCTGGGTATGATCTCTATTGAGAACTCTACCTCATGATATGGGGGAATTTTGGGTAACTCTTTAGGAAATACATCAATGTATTCCCTAAAAATGGTCATTTCCTCTAGGTTGATACCTTCTTTTGACTCAACCATTTTAGAAAAGGTATGATTCTCCATAGGGTATCAACACCCACACTATTGAGGTATTTTCCAAAGAAGATTCATGGTCTTCCTTGAATTTGTAATGGATCATCAGATAGTTCAAAATATGAAAGGATATTTTCTTTTCCTGACAGTTGATGTGTGATCTATATAATTAGAGTCAATCTATGCCCAAAATAGCGTGAAATTTCACCAAGGGAAGTATTATGATATTCACTGGAATATTATTCCCACATACGCTTATAGGAGAAGATTCCAACACTTGGGTTGCAATGATTTCACCACTAAGTGTTTTTATAGATATCTCTACTTCAAGGTATCGGGGCTTCGATTCAACAATTCTAGTAAACTTTTAGGATATAAAGGAATGTGTAGAACCAGAATCAAATAAAACCTTTTCCATTTTTGATTGGATAAGAAGTGTACCTTGTACGAGTTCATTTTCATGATCCACTTCAGCATTAGTGATGACATAAATTTTCCCTTACTCCTTTGGATTTGGTGGATGTTGATGTTGATTACCCTTAAGGACCCAAGGTTTAGTTCACTAGCTTGTATAGTTCCCTTACTCCCTACAGTTGAAACATTGAACCATGGGTGGTGCATTAGGAAGTTTTTTCCTTTCCTCCATCATGTTAGTCAACTTCTTCATGTATCTTTGACATTCATGAGCTTAGTGACCTTCTCTCCCACACTTGAATCATTTTTCTATCCCTCTTAGGAAATTCTCATGATGTTTCTTACCACATTTTTGACATGTGGGCAGTTGGATCATCTTTCCTCCTTTTTTATTTGAGCCACTATCTTGAAAATCCATTCTTCTCTTCTTATCTTCAAAACCATGGAACCATTCTCTGAACTAAATATCTACTTTGAGAACACATCAAACTACTTCTTTATAACTCCCAAAGTCTTGGATAGTTATATTATTTTGAAGGTTTGTTTTTAAACAACTAAAGAATCTATTTATTTTGCTATCATTGTTGATAAAAAAACTTGTGTCGTATCTTGAGAGCCTTGTGAAGTTTTCTTCATAAGTCGTGATAGATTCACCTTCTTTTTTATTTATCTCTATGAATCCTCTATTTATCTTTATTCTAATAGTTCAAGGTAAATACTTGGTAAGAAATATTTTCTCAAAGTCTTCTCACTCTATCTCTTTCATTTCATATTTCAGCTTGGTGTTCTTTATAAATACCCACCATTAATCAGCTTCTCTATCTAAATGATAAATGGATAGATTCACCTTCTTCTTCTTAGAACAATGGATTAAAAAAAATATCTTCTCTATTGAGTTAACCTGCTATTCTACAACAAGTGGATCAGAAGTTCCATAAAATGTTAGTGGTCATTTTCTCATAAAGGAATCAATGGATAATTGGTCCTTCTTGGGTGAAGGCAGTCGTTCCACATGGTTCATGTTATTATTCATAGCCTGAGACAAATGGGTAATAATTACCATGAATTTTTTAACACCACCTCCCATGGCATTGGGGTTGTTGTTTGGATAATCATCGCATTGTCCCTCACACGGGTTTTTTGTTTGGTTTCTCCTGGTTCCCACTATTTTATAAAATATAAAAGGTTTGAACCAAACGTAAGTCAATAAGTAATAAATAATTTATTCTTTTTCATAATTAACTCTAAAGGCATGTCTTATGGGATCCCTATGTTTAGTAATTTTTTAAAATAAATCTTCTTGGATGTTTACATATACTTAGTCTTATCCTAAGGGTTTTCACTAATGTTCTCTACTCCTAATTCCCAAATTAACTAAATTATGCTCTAATACCATGTATAGTGACCCTACTTTCTCTTACATGACTATTACATAATTTTAAAGATAAACAACATAACAACATTACAAATCTAGGATCCAGATGTTTAATGTCTTGGGAAAATTAGGCTCATATGTAACTTGTACATAATAAAACATAAGCATTATTTAATTTCTTCTTCTCTATCTTCTTAGTGACCTTTATGTTTTCTTTGGTACAATTAATCGCCTGAGGATATACATTAATTAAAATGGTGAGATAAAAGCCCAGTAAGAGGATGTAAATGGTACATGAATCAATATAACATGGGTGATCTTAATCATTATCATCATCATAATCATAATCATAAGATCATCATAAACATAATGAGGGAAGCATGTGATAAAGGCGTGAAATGTTTCAATGCATAAAAATGAAACATCGTGTCATAGTGGTCAAATACCACACATAATTATGAACAAAGCTAGCATCATGTTCATGCATAACATATGTACATAATCAAAACATCATCATTGTGAACAAAGCTAGCATCATGTTCATGTATAATACACATTATCTTATGAGATACATTGCATTATCCAATGAATTTGAGAGATATATAATTCTTATCCCACCTTTCACATCATAATATTTATAATATCATGCATGCCACATATAATGTATTACAATCATAGTCATGAATTAACCCATGGAAAGGAATGGGTTACATATGGATTTCATCGATCACGATTTCATGAATAAACTTGGGGTTCTCCAATGAAAAGGGTAAAACATATTTTTTATGAGAATCATCATTCTTAAGTGAAGAAGAAACAACTTAAGATCAGTCAATTTTTTTTGGAAAGAATAGTTCTTTTGGAAAATCTTTGTATTTGTCATAAAATCAAGTAGGAAACATGTATATCCCCAAAAATAAAAGGTATTAATAGTGAAATTATATTTAAGAAACATTATAGGATTATACATACCAAAGATGTCATGAAAGATGGATAACCCAAAGAATATGAGTTGGGTTAGAGAATCCCCTTACCTTAATTCTCACCTTATTTCTTTGCTTTTCAACCTCCTAAATAATAAAATTATATTTATTAAAGCATTGATCTAAAAGTGAATTATTGTAATTTTTACCACTATTTATCAATTATAGTCATTTGATTATATTTCTTAATTTCCTTGGTTATAGGGTAGTCAGTTTGATATCATGTTTTATTTAAAAATTTCTCGTTTTGCCTCGATTTTTCTATTTTGTTAAATGTAAATTATACATTAGTATAATAAATTCCAAAAGATTATAATGCACAAAATTACATGTTTATGTATTATATATAATTCATAATATCTATACATGATTATGGTTATATGTATTGACATGGTAATGTCTTTTTAGGTGATTAACCGACCTTTAACGGGACATTGTCGAAACAGCGGGAAAGGGAAGTATGACATTTATATTTGTCATAAATATGATAATTATAGTAGGTTAACATCACTATTATAATTTTAAATTGATTAATAGTTAATTTTATAGTATGTGGTTTTTAAAGGAATTGGGAAAAATAAGAAAGAGAAGAATAAAAGTGGGGAGAGTTAATAGAGACTTACTCTCTCCTTGATGTAGCTTCTCTTATATGACACTATAACTCTCTTGGTGATTATAGTTGGATTGATCCATAATATCCATAAGGATTATAAGGGTCTTTAGAGGGAAGAATTGGGTAGATCATGGGCTTTGTAATGTGTGGGAGGAGTGGTTTTCCAAGGTAAGAGAGAGGGGTTATTTATATTTGAGGAGAGGATAATTTTTAGAATAAAATATTAAATAAAATAATATATCAAAGGTAAAGCTTGTAATAGTGAATTTTTTAAAATATAAATCATATATAAATATTATATAATGGGTTTAAGACTTTAAATACCCTTTATAATTCTAATTCATTAGTTTATTAAAAAGAAAATTAGAAAGAAAGACAAATTGTTATTTTAAGGAATCACTTTTGACTTTGGGTTTTGGAAAATTCTTTTTAGGTTTGGAAATTAAGTTTATTGTGTTTTAATAACTCGTTTATGAAATAAAATATTTTATGGTAAAACCTAAAGTTATAGAAAGTATTATTTCATTATTACATCATGAATGATGTAATTTAAGATACACTGGTTATGTGAAAAACTGTATTTTTACTATTCACCTAAAATTTAAAACATTTTAGAAATTACCAAAAAATAACCTTTGGATAATTTTGACATGATTATTTCAAAAATGATATTTATTTTATCCAAATAGATTTCTAAAATGGGTAATTTTAATTTTCAATATAAAAAATAATGATTTTTACAAAATACTTTAAAATATGATTTATTATAAATGTGTTTATATTTTCTTTGAGTTTTTTAATAAATAAATTATTTTTTGCATTATAATATTTATATTTACTTAAATTAATCATGATAAATATTGTTTATATCATAATTTATTATTTTGTGGTAAAATTATTATTCTAATGGTCGTGTTACTATTCTCAACAGTTGGGTTACTATTCCAATGGTCACATTATTATTACAACGATCACATTACTTCCTATATATACCACTTACTTCTTTCACTAAATATTCAAATCAATTACTCTCAAGGTTCTATATTTTAATTTTCTATAATGTTGATTGGTTTACTAGTGTTTTTTTTTCTATAATGTTGGTAGTGGGGGCGATGATTCTAGTAGATTGGGGGGATCCATGTTTTCCCGTTTTAGCTTTTATATTTTATATTTTTTATCCAGTTGTAATGTTTGGAGTTTTAATTGTTTTCATTACTTATTAATGTAATAGTATTTATTAATGAAATATTTTTTTGTTGATTTCTTTATGTGTATAATACTATATAGTATATTATATCAGGCATTTATTTCGAGAGACAAATATCATTCATAAACTCTGGGTTGTTACAACACTCTTCTGAGCGATGGGGATGATTATGCTCTCCCTAATTGATTTCATGAATGTAGTTTTGTACATGGAACTCCACATCTTTGATGGATACTCAATGGATAATTGTGATCTCCTCGAGCGACGCCTAGGATCCTTCCTAGGTTCGGGTGGACGCGCCATTACTGAATCGCCCAGATGTACTTCCTGAGGATGGGAATATTGATCTGTTTATATGAATGGATACCAAGAATGTACTTGGATTCGGAGAGCATTCCATTTTCATATCGCCTAAGGGTTAGCCCCTTAGGGTTTATTCGAGCTCCAATGTCGTGACTGCTTACAAACTAGGACTTAGGACTCAGACATCAGACTAGATTTACATGGCATGAGTGGCATGACGTATAACTCATAGACCATTAGCATGATGTTCAGTTATTACCTGGAATTCTTCATTATAGTGATATGAGGTGAGTATGGGTGAACCCAGAGTTAGGACATGTATTCCCTTGTGGTGACATGGCTTGCTCAGAGACATTTCTGGTGCTGGTCAAAATAGATATTATCAATCAGGATTACGAACCCAGGGATCAACTTAATCATACATGACTTGAGTGGTATGACATCCAACTCAATGCCATTTTCACAGGATGTCTAGACGACTGAGATTACAGACCCAATGATTGATTATTGTTAGTTTATGTTATTTTTTACCTTACTCGTGTATATTTGTATTTATGTGTGTATATATATATATATATATGGTAATATACATATACACATATATAAATATAAATACACATGATCAAATCTTTCCCAGTTGATCGGGATTACAAACCCATGGATCAATTGTGGTTTCATATCAACTTGTTTTATTTGTCTTTTCCAGTCGTATCTCGGTGAGACTGAGCATATTGTATGAACATGCACTTATGATAGTAGATTTATAAGTTCATTATTGGGGTGACCTGCTAAGATTATTTCTCACCCCTATACATGCACCCCAGTGTGCGTGCATACTTTGTGTCTGCTTTTCAGGTTGAGCATAGATACATGACAGTTAGGGTTGGGGTTCAGAGTTTCACGATTGAGAAGAATTGATTGTGGGGATTCCTATGATTGGGTTGGAGTAGCTCTGTAGTGTCTTGGAGACTGAGTATGTGGTTTGACTCAGAGTTAGTAGCATGACCCTATATTTTTATTTTAGTTTTCTTTATTTACTCCTACATGCATGGTCGACCCACTGGGTGGTTAGTGTTGTATGTATAACATGAGTGTTAGTAATTTTATAACATTTAATTTATTATTACAAAATGCCTCTTTAATTTTATTTACTACTTGCACACTTTGTTTATTTACTACTTGCACACTCTATTTATTTACTACTTTGGGTGATATTTAGTTATTTTCGCTATTTTTTATTATGATATGAGAGCATAGTCTCTCCACGAACACACCTTAGGATCACTACTACAAAAATGGGCTTTATCAGTGCTCAAAATGAGCTTTAATAGCGCTAAAAAAGCATTGCAAAGCTCAACACTGATAAAGGGGGGTCTCCTTTATCATCATGTTTTTAGCACTGATAAATGCCCTGCCTACTGTAACATGAAATTCTGTAGCAGCACACCCAAACAAGACTTGCAAAAAATCAGTATATCAAACAAGCAGTTCACACAGATAAAATATGCAGTGGTAGTCAATTTGGGATCAAACGATGGGAAAAAATCCATACGTAATGTGATGTACTATTTATTCATTATGATTATCAAAATGTACCATTAAATACTATCTCTTCCAAATTATATCTTAAATTGCCTCAGATGAAATATATAGAGAGAGTTCAATGTCATAACCTTAAGAAAAATTTGATTAAGGCATGCATGCGAGTTATTCTTCATGTTTTTTGTGGTTAAGATTCATGTCAAGCTTGGATATGGAATTTTTTTATAGATTTTGAGTTCCTTTTGGGATATGTTGCCTTAGGACTTAGAGAGTTTCCCCTGTAGATTCCTCGTGGTAGATGGATTTGGGTGATTCTTGGGACACTTAAGGAAATGTGTTCTTGTGGTTGATGCCTTTATCTTATGGTGTGTTGTCATCTTTTCACGCTATTTATAGAATTTATAAATGGTGGGAAGATATATGCTTATTCTTTGTCCGTCTTAGACTCTTGATTAGTAGTCATGTAGTGATTTTATTGGGGGACACAATTTAGAAGAACTCGTGTGGGTACACTTTCATGGGGAAGTTTCATATTCATTTTGAACTTTTAATATTTTACATACATAGGAAAAGGATGGGTTGTATGAATCCAAGTAAAAACCATGCAACTTAACTTTTTGAGGGAGTTGTTAGGAACACGGGTTGTTCGCGGTTAGGAGAAACCATGTGGTATGGATATATAGTTTAACTAATTCATTTTGAATGATTGGAACATGGTTAGTTAACCTTTTGTCCAAACTGTGCAGAAGAGGGTTTCTTATCCAATGGCTCCCAAAAAGTTGGTGAATAGTTTGGAAAATTACCCAACCAGACCATGAAAGTTGTCGATGATATGGCATAATTTAAGGGATTTGAACATATTTCATCGCATCCCCTTCCTAAAACATATTCTAAGATCCCTTTATCTTGAAAATTTATCCAATTTAAATCCTCTATTATTTTTTCTTTCCCTTTCATTCTTCTCCCTCTCCCTTTCCTCTTTGTTTTCATCCCTCACCATGAACTCTAGGGCTAAAGGTTTATATTTAGGGTGTGTGATGAATTATTGATGGGGTTTTATTGTCTAAGGACTACTTAGAACTCTATGAGGCTTGTATAAGAGTCTTATTTCATAGGTAATGACTTTTGGTTGTTTTTCGTATGTCAGTTGTTGTTTTCACTTAAAAATTATGTCCATTTTAAACAAAAGAGAGACACTTTGAGTGATATCGATCACACCGTGCCTCAGATTGAGTTGGGGTTGACTCGTACATATTAAAAATGACCCATGGATCGTTCTCCTAAAGTATCAACACAATCTAAATGTGTTTGGTCATTTTTCTGTATGTCAGTTGTTGTTTTCACTTAAAATTTTGTCCATTTTAAACAAAATAGAGACACTTTGAGTGATACCAGCCACACCGTGCCTCAGATTGAAGAAGGGTTGACTCTTAAATGTTACACATGACCCATGGATTATTTTCTTAAAGTATCAACACAATCCTAACGCGTTTGGTCAGTTTTTCGTATGTCAGTTGTTGTTTTCACTTAAAATTATTTCCATTTTAAACAAAAGAGAGACACTTTGAGTGATATCGGTTACACCGTGTCTCAGATTGAGGCGGTGTTGACTCATACACATCAAAAATGACCCATGGATCATTCTCTTAAAGTATAAACACAATCCGAATGCGTTTGGTCAGTTTTTCATATGTCAGTTGTTGTTTTCACTTAAAATTTTTTCCATTTTAAACAAAAGAGAGACACTTTGAATGATACCAGCCACACCGTGCCTCAGATTGAGGCATGGTTGACTCTTACATGTAACATATTACTCATAGATCATTGGAATAAATTATCAACACAATCTGAATGCATTTGGTCAGTTTTACATATGTTAGTTGTTGTTTTCACTTAAAATTTTATCCATTTTAAACAAAAGAGAGATACTTTGAGTGATACCGGTCACATCATGCCTACGATTGAGTAAAGATTGACTCTTATACATCAAAAACGACCCATGGATTTTTCTCCTAAAGTATCAACACAATATGAATGCGTTTGGTCATTTTTTCATATGTCAATTGTTGTTTTCACTTAAATTTTTGTCCATTTTAAATAAAAGAGAGACACTTTGAGTGATACCAGTCACACCATGCCTATGATTGAGGTGGTTTTGACTCATACACGTCAAAAATGACTCATGTATCATTATTCTAAAGTATCAACACAATAAAAATGTATTTGGTTGGTTTTCCGTACGTCAATTGTTGTTTTCACTTAAAATTTTGTCCATTTTAAACAAAAGAGAGACACTTTGAGTGATACCAGTCACAACGTACCTCAGATTGAGGCTAGGTTAACTTTTACACGTCACAAATTACCCATGTATAATTTTCCTAAAGTATAATAACAATCAAAATGTGTTTGGTTGGTTTTCCATATGTAAGTTGTTTTCACTTAAAATTATGTCCATTTTAAACAAAAGAGAGACACTTTGAGTGATACTGGTCACACTATGCCTCTTATTGAGGCGAGGTTGACTTTTACACATCAAAAATGAACAATGGACCGTTCTTCTAAAGTATTAACACAATCCGAATGTGTTTGGTCAGTTTTTCATATGTCAGTTGTTGTTTTCACTTAAAATTTTGTCCATTTTAAACAAAAGAGAGACACTTTGAGTGATACCGGTCACATCGTGCCTCAGATTGAGGCAGGGTTGACTTGTACACATCACACATGACCCATGGATCTTTTTACTAAAGTATCAACACAATCCAAATTCCTTTGGTCAGTTTTATGTATGATAGTTGTTTTCACTTAAAATTTTGTCCTTTTTAAACAAAAGAGAGACACTTTGAGTGATACCAGTCACACCGTGCCTCATATTGAGGTAGGATTAACTCATACATGTCAAAAATGACCCATTTATCATTATCCTAAAGTATCAACACAATCTGAATTTGTTTGGTCAGTTTTCCATATGTCAGTTGTTGTTTTCACTTAAAATTATGTTCATTTTAAACAAAAGAGAGACACTTTGAGTGATACCAGTCACATCGTGCCTCAGATTGAGGCAGGTTTGAATCATACACGTCACAAATGACCCATGGATCGTTCTTCTAAATTATTAACACAATCTGAATGCGTTTTGTCAGTTTTACGTACGTCAGTTGTTGTTTTCACTTAAAATTTTGTCCATTTTAAACATAAGAGAGACACTTTGAGTGATACCGGTCACACCGTGACTCTTATTGATGCGGGGTTGACTCATACATGTAAAAAATAAACCATGTGTCATTATATTAAAGTATCAACACAATCTGAATGTGTTTGGTTGGTTTTCTGTATGTCAGTTGTTGTTTTCACTTAAAATTTTGTTCATTTTAAACAAAAGAGGGACACTTTGAGAGATATCGGCAACATTGTGCCTCGTATTGAGGTAGGGTTGACTCTTACACGTCACAAATGACCCATGTATCTTTCTCCTAAATTATCAATATAATCCTAATGAATTTGGTTGGTTTTTCGTAAGTCATTTGTTGTTTTCACTTAAAATTATGTCCATTTTAAACAAAAGAGAGACACGTTGAGTGATACCGGTCACACCGTGTCTCTTATTGAGGTGTGTTTGACTCATACATGTCAAAAATGACCCATTTATCATTTTCCTAAAGTATCAACCTAATCCAAATGTGTTTGGTCATTTTTTCGTATGTCAGTTGTTGTTTTCACTTAAAATTATGTCCATTTTAAACAAAAGAGAGACACTTTGAGTGATACCGGTCACACCATGCCTTAGATTGAGTCGGGGTTGACTCTTACACATCAAAAATGACTCATGTATCATTATCCTAAAGTATCAACACAATCTGAATTTGTTTGGTCATTTTTCCTTATGTTAGTTGTTGTTTTCACTTAACACTACTGGAAATATAGACAATACCAACGGTTCAAAACCGTTGGTATAGGCTGGAAAACTGTTGGTATAAGATATACTAATGGTTTCCCAAACCGTAGGGAAGTAAGGCGTTGGGAAGGACTTTTACCAACGGTTTAAGGAAAACCGTTGGTAAAAGGTGGTGAAAGTTTTAATTTCCCAATGGTTCCTCTAAACCGTTAGCAAAAGGATTTACCAATGGTTTAAACCCGTTGGGAAATTCATTTTTTTGAGCTTATACCAACGATTCAAAACCATTGTTATAGCTTTTTACCAACGGTTTATCTAAACCATTGGTATATATTCATATATGCTCAAATTATACCAACGGTTCTAAACCGTTGGTATTGGGTATTTTCACAAAAAACCAGCAGCCTGCATACAGCTGCCTCCACTTGATAGACCTGCATAAAAAACATCACAAATAACATCTATAAATAGAATTCAAATACCACAAAAAACATTGGAAATAACACAAAAAACACATAAAAACATCACTCTTCCAACCATGCCATGTACTACAATTCCCCATTTCAATCTTCATATGACAACAACTCTTCCAATTAACCTATTTCAATTTATTGGGTTCACACATATCAATTTTTTCTTACTCAAAAAGGTGATGATTATGATAGAAATTGGTGCATGAGGGGTATGTGTGATAAAGTGAATTAACAATGTGGTTAATATTTGTGCATCATCTAGAGTGATGCATGACTTGCATTGAATGTGATGTGGGGGGATGTCCAGAGAGGGGAGGGGGTTGTCCAGGAAGAGGGGAGGGGATATTTCCAGGGAGCGAGTATGGGGGTCATGGAGAATGTGCAACAAGTATTTGTATTCAAATTATAGCATATCATCACATGCATTTGATGAGCATGAGCTAATAAGCTTACCAAGTCATTCATATAGTTCAAGACATACAAAAATGGAATAATCCCAAATAACATTGCATGATCAAATAAATTAAAAAAGGCATGTGAAATCAATATAACTACATTTACATATCATCCATGAGGTATAACATTTAATCAAATTGTAATAGAATTATACATAAGGAATACGAGTCTCATTTACTTGCATACACAGTGGTACAAAAAGAAAATGTTATTCATGTTTGGGGGGCTATCCGGGGTCCAAGGAGGAGGGTGGGGGCTGTCCAAGGTCCAGAAAGGGGGGTAGGGGGCTGTCCGTTCACATCACATTTGACTCATGGATCGTTGTCCTTAAGTTTCAACAGAATTCGAATGTGTTTGGTCAGTTTGTCGTATGTTAGTTGTTGATTTCACTTAAAATTAAGTCCATTTTTAACAAAATAGAGGCACTTTGAGTGGTGTCGGCCACACCGGGCCTCGTATTGAGATAGGGTTGACTTGAACATGTCACATATGAGACATGGATCATTGTGCAAAAGTATAAACACAATCAGAAGCCGTTTGATCAGTTTGGCGTATGTACGTAAAATATTGTCCATTTTAAACAAAATACATACACATGGAGTGATACCGGCCACACTGTGCTTTGGATTGAGACATTTTTGACTCTTACACATCACATATAACCCATGGATTGTTGTCCTAAATTTTCAACACAATCCGAAGGCGTTTGGTCGGTTTCCCGTCTGTTAGTTGTTGATTTCACTTAAAAATAAGTCCATTTTGAACAAAAGAGAGGAAGTTTGAGTGGTCTTGGCCACACCACGCCTCAGATAGAGGATAATTTGACTCATACACATCACATTTGACCCATGGATCGTTTTCCTTAAGTTTCAACAGAATCTGAATGCGTTTGGTCGGTTTGCCGTATGTCAGTTGTTGATTTCACTTAAAATTAAGTCCATTTTTAACAAAACAGAGGCACTTTGAGTGGTGTCGGTCACACCGGGCCTTGTATTGAAGCGGGGTTTACTCGTAAACATCACATATGATTCATGGATCATTGTTCAAAAGTATCAACACAATCAGAATCCGTTTGATTGGTTTGGCGTATGTACGTAAAATATTGTCCATTTTAAACAAAATACATACACATGGAGTGATACCGGCCACACTGTGCTTTGGATTGAGCCATTTTTGACTCTTACACATCACATATAACCCATGGATCGTTGTCCTAAATTTTCAACACAATCCGAAGGCGTTTGGTCGGTTTCCCGTCTGTTAGTTGTTGATTTCACTTAAAAATAAGTCCATTTTGAACAAAAGAGAGGGAGTTTGAGTGGTCCTGGCCACACTGCGCCTCATATTGAGGTGAAGTTGACTCTTACACGTCACATTTGACCCATGTATCGTTTTCCTTAAGTTTCAACAGAATACGAATGCGTTTGGTCAGTTTGTCGTATGTCAGTTGTTGATTTCACTTAAAATTAAGTCCATTTTTAACAAAACAGAGGCACTTTGAGTGGTGTCGGCCACACCGTGCCTCGTATTAAGCCGGGGTTGACTCATACATATCACATATGATTCATGGATATTTTTTCAAAAGTATCAACACAATCAGAAGCTGTTTGATTGGTTTGACGTATGTACGTAAAATATTGTCCATTTTAAACAAAAGAGGGACAATTTGGGTGGTTCCGGCCACACCTCACCTCGGATTGAGGCGGTGTTGACTCCTTAACATCACATATGACACATGGATCTTTTTTATAAAGTTTCAACAGATTCGGAACGCATTTGGTCAGTTTTTCGTATGCCAGTTGTTGTTTTCACTTAAAATTAAAGTCATTTTGAACAAAAGAGATACATTTTGAATGTTACCGTCCACACCGCGCCTCGGATTAAGGTGGGGTTGACTCATACAAGTCACATATGACCCATGGATCATTTTCCTGTAGTATCAATAGAATCTAAATGCTTTTGGTCAGTTTATTGTATGTCAGTTGTTGATTTCACTTAAAATTAAGTTCATTTTTAACAAAAACAGATGCATTTTGAGTGGTGTCGGACACACCGAGCCTCGTATTGAGGCGGGGTTTACTCTTACACATCACATTTGACTCATGGATCGTTTTCCTTAAGTTTCAATATAATTTTAATGCGTTTGGTCGATTTTTCGTATGTCAGTTGTTGATTTCACTTAAAATTAAGTTCATTTTTAACAAAACAGAGGCACTTTGAGTGGTGTCGGCCACACCGGGCCTCTAATTGAAGCGGTGTTGACTCGTACACATCACATATGAGTCATGGATCATTTTTCAAAAGTATCAACACAATAAGAATCCATTATATCGGTTTGACGTATGTACGTAAAATATTGTCCATTTTAAACAAAAGAGGGACAGTTTGGGTGGTTCTGGCCACACTGCACCTCGTATTGAGGCGGGGTTGACTCGTACACATCAAATATGACCCATGTATCATTTTCCTAAATTTTTAATAGATTTGGAATGCATTTGGTCGGTTTTCTGTATGCCAGTTGTTGTTTTCACTTAAAATTAAAGTCATTTTGAACAAAAAAGAGACATTTTGAATGGTATTGTCCACACCGCACCTTGGATTGAGTAGGGGTTTGCTCTTACATGTCACATATGACCCATGGATCGTTTTACTATAGTATCAATATAATACGAATGTTTTTGGTCGGTTTACCGTATGTCAGTTGTTGATTTCACTTAAAATTAAGTCCATTTTTAACAAAACAGAGGCATTTTGAGTAGTGTCGGCCACACCGAGCCTCGTATTGAGGCGTAGTTGACTCATACACGTAAAATTTGACTCATGGATCGTTTTCCTTAAGTTTCAACAAAATCCGAATGCGTTTGGTCAGTTTTCCGTAGGTCAGTTGTTGATTTCACTTAAAATTAAGTCCATTTTTAACAAAACAGAGGCACTTTGAGTGGTATCGGCCACACCGAGCCTCTAATTGAGATGGGGTTGACTTGTACACGACACATATGAGTCATGGATCATTTTTAAAAAGTATCAACATAATAAAAAGCTGTTTGATTGGATTGGCGTATGTACGTAAAATATTGTCCATTTTAAACAAAATACATACACTTGGAGTGATACCGGACACACCACGCATCGTATTGAGGAATAGTTGACTTTTACATGTCACATATGACTGATGGATAGTTTTCCTAAAGTTTCAACACAATTCGAAGGCGTTTGGTCGGTTTCCCATATGTCAGTTGTTGATTTCACTTAAAAATAAGTCAATTTTGAACAAAAGAGAGGCAGTTTGAGTTATCCTGGCCACACCATGCCTTTTATTGAGGCGGGGTTGACTTATACATGTCACATTTGACCCATGGATCGTTTCCCTTAAGTTTCAATAGAATCCGAATGTGTTTGGTCGGAGGGGAAGGGTCTAGTCGGGTACGCGGAGATGCTCGTCTACCTCTGGTACGAACCTCCCTCGTACCATCGGCCTAAGCACTGAAAGAATGGAATAATGAAAAGTGCACATACTTATTTACCTATAAAATCTACACATATACAGCTCATAGCCTCATCATGTCATAAAAAATAACACCAAGGATCAGACAAAATAGAAGCAGTCATACAGAGTAATGACAGGTGCACATACAGATCAGAAGCAGCTAAAAAATTGTTGCATACATGCCATGTTTATTTCCTAAAACAAAGTAAAAAAAGCAAAATGATGAAACTCTAAAACATGGGTTTCCTCCCAGGAAGCGCTAAGTTTTATGTATTTATCCAGATGGATAGACACTGGTCAATCGTCTTGGTTCATCAGCTCAGAACTCCTCTGCCTCTTACAAGAACTGGTGGTCATGTCATCAAGCTCACAGGGACGCTTAGTGGGATTGATCACTTCAGGAGTGTAGCAGGCGTGAATATGGTGTGGAAGTAAGATAATATGACGCTCATCATCATCCAGACGTTGAGTCACCCGTTGTGCGAGGTCAAATGGAGACGGTACGTGCACATCGATGATCATGGAAGAGGCAGACAAGCTAGACATTGTTGGTTAATCTGCATCCACAAATAGATTCATTTTTAAATGTTTGTTCCATTTTTACAAACAATTAATGTGTGAAAATTCTGAAAAATAACTTATCGGATATATAAAAATGGATTTACTCATGGACATGATGCATAATATCTCAAATATTCCTCATTGGATCCCAATTTGAAATTTTAATCCATTATCAAATGTCTTATATCAATTTATTTTTATTTAGATCCTTAAGGTTGAACGTTTTTTGTAAAATCTAGCCAAGGGAGGATAGACTAGTGACTTGGAATACAATTAGATGTTATGTGGTGAAAACCACATTATAAGCATTGTTTAGGATATTATTGAGGTGGTTTGAGGATCAAATCTATCTTTTTAGAGAAAATCCAGCATGTCCAAGTTTGGTGGTCAAAGTTTTGAAGTGGGGGGTATTTTGTGGTTGAGGAGGGGGGTGAGGGGGATGTATAAGGTCTAGGAGGAGGGGTGGGGGGCTGTTCAGGGTCCAGGAAGGGGGGTGGGGCTGTCCAGGGTCAAGGATAAGGGGAGAAGGGGCTGTCCATGGTCCAGGAAGGAGGGGGGTTGTCCAGGGTCCATCGAGGAGGGGGGCTATCCAGGGTACATGGTGGAGGGTGGGGGGCTTCATAGGGTCCAGGAAGGAGGGGGGCTATCCAAGTTTTAGGAAAGAGGGGGGCCAGGCTGTCCAAGTTCCAGGAGGGGGGGACTGTCTAGGGTCCATGAGGGGGGGCATCCAGGGTCCATGAGGAGTGGGGGCTCTGTTAAAGGGAGGAAATACCCAAATAATTCATTGAAAATTAACTAAACTTAATCCAAAAAACATCACAATTCCAATCCATCACCCAACCAACATCCAATTCATCCTCAATATCACTAACCTTCGCATGCCATAAACAACACAACCTAGTTTATACCAAATTAAAACAGAAAACAAAAATAATAGATGCAAAACATTAAAACTAAGGTAGTACTTACAGATTTAGAGTGTAGAACTACAAAATTGTTTGATTTAATATGGATCTATGAGTGGAATGAGTTTCTGAGTCTTTGTATAGAGAGATCCCATACGTTTAGGTCAAATCAAAATAGAAAATAAAAAAATAGATGAAGAACATTATAACTGAGGTAGAACTTACATATTTGAAGTGTAGAACAGAAAAATTGTTTGATTGAAGAGGATGGATGGAGTTTCAGAGACTGGGTAACGAGAGAGCGTCGGGAGAGCTTCAATTTAGGGCTTCAGTCGAGCAGAGGGGGACTAAAATCGAGCAGAGGGGCTACTGGACACCCGAACTGGATTTAGGGGAAAACTTTCCCAATGGTTTTTAAAAACCGTTGGTAATGTAGTCCTATACCAACAGTTTCTTTAAACTGTTGGTAAAAGGTGGAATAGATTCCAACATATACCAACGGTTAATGTATAACTGTTGGTAAAAGTGTCTTAATTGAGGCCTATACCAGCGGTTTTACAAATCGTTGGTAAATTTCTTCATAAAAACCTCTATACTAACGGTTTTCTTAAAACCATTGGTATACATAACCATTCCCAACAATTTATCAAACTGTTGGGATATAAGCATTGGTAAAAATGGGATTTCCAGTAGTGTAAAATTGTGTCCATTTTAAACAAAAGAGAGATACTTTGAGTGATACCGGTCACATCGTGCCTCAGATTGAGGAATGGTTGACTCGTACACATAATAAATGACCAATATATTGTTCTCCTAAAGTATCAACACAATCCAAATGAGTTTTATTAGTTTTCCATACGTTAGTTGTTTTTTTACTTAAAATTTTGTCCATTCTAAACAAAAGATATACACTTTGAGTGATACTGGTCACACCGTGCCTAAGATTGAGGCGGGGTTAACTCTTAAACATCACACATGATCCATGGATCGTTGTAATAAATTATCAACACAATATGAATGTGTTTGGTCAGTTTTTCGTATGTCAGTTGTTGTTTTCACTTAAAATTATGTCCATTTTAAACAAAAGAGAGATACTTTGAGTGATACCGGCCACACCATGACTCATATTGATGTGTGGTTGACTCGTACATGTAAAAAATGACCCATGTATTGTTATTATAAAGTATAAACACAATATAAATGTGTTTGGTTGGTTTTTCATATGTCAGTTGTTGTTTTCACTTAAAATCTTGTACATCTTAAACAAAAGAGAGACACTTTTAGTGATACCAGTCACACCGTGCCTCGGATAGAGGTAGGGTTGACTCATACACATCAAAAATTACCCATGTATTATTCTAATAAAGTATAAACACAATCCGAATTCGTTTGGTTGGTTTTCTGTATATTAGTTGTTGTTTTCACTTAAAATTTTGTTCATTTTAAACAAAAGAGTGACACTTTGAGTGATACCGGCCACACCATGCCTCTTTTTTAGTCATATTTGACTCATAAATGTCACAAATGACCCATGTATCATTCTCCTAAAGTATCAATACAATACGAATGTGTTTGGTTGGTTTTCCATAAGTCAGTTGTTGTTTTCACTTAAAATTCTGTCCATTTAAAAAAAAGAGACACTTTGAGTGATATCAGTCACACCATGCCTCAGATTGAGGTTTTGTTGACTCATAAACGTCACAAATTACCCATGGATCGTTCTCCTAAATTATCAGCACAATATGAATGCATTCGGTCTATTTTTCGTATGTCAGATGTTGTTTTCACTTAAAATTTTGTCCATTTTAAACAAAAGAGAGACGCTTTGAGTGATAACAGACACACCATGCCTTGGATTGAGGTGGGGCTGACTCGTACACGTCACACATGACCCATATATCATTTTCCTAAAGTATCAACACAATCTGAATGCGTTTGGTTGGTTTTCCATATGTCAGTTTTTGTTTTCACTTAAAATTCTGTCCATTTTAAACAAAAGAGAGACACTTTGAGTGATACCGGTCACACCATGCCTCAGATTGAGGCGGGGCTGACTCTCACACATCACAAATGACACATGTATCATTGTACTAAATTGAAAACATAGATGTGGGGGGGGGAGCCTCTGTGGAGGAAGGAGGTTCCAACAATGTTCATTTTCTTATTATGGATAATCAGAAAACATACAATTTCTACTAATGAAAATGTTAAACGCATGGGAATCTATTTGGAATCTTGATGCTTATATGGAAATCAATTTAGGGTAGAGACTTTTACTCATATTTTCTTTGAATGTGAGTGGGAATGCGTGATATGAAGGTATTTTGTATATTTTACTGGTTTTTCTTATCCAAAGCCCAAAGAAAAGTGGTTCATCATTATTGCATGTTGCTGGTGCATTTTATCTGTTAAAATAGAAAAATAACTCATTGGATAAATGATGTTTTATTTAAGAACAATTATAATTTTCCTACGAACATTTACATACAATAATTTTTCATCTTTTGATCTCCGAGAACCCCTCTCAAAAATATCCGCCAATTGTACACGTCCCCAAGTCAGATCTTTGTATTATTTGTGTACAATCTTCCATCAGGTATGCAGCCCACTCATTTTGAACAAATCTATATCTTATTGTGAATATGAGGCTTTTCGAAAGTCAGAGTAGTACTGCAAAATATATAAATAAAGAATTAATAAATAATTTAAATGAAATAATAGTTTTTTTTAAAATACCTCTGTAGGGATGCTAGTTTGTTGATGGAAAATGATATCTCTCATAAATTTACAAACATAATAACCACAATCTTTATTGTTTGTTTGTTTTGGACACTGAAAAAACTTTGATCATTAGGAGAATAAGTAACTTGTTTTGATATATGTTTGGATAGTGAAATTTTATTATATATACCCTGATACTTGTCCAGACGTAGTACTTGCTTGCCTCCTTATGCTTATCCCCTATCCTCATTCCTTTTTTTAGATGATATTGATACACCACCCTATCATAACATAATCCTTGGTAAAAGATAATATAAATTATATAACTTTATGTCTAGACCTAAAATATAGGATGTAGTGTCTTACAAATTCAAAAACTCCATTATGTGTGGTTGGTTTGTTGGATATCCTTGCATTGAATCCAGAAAATAAATCTTTGGAGTATCCAATTCACCGTAATTAGCAGCCAATGTTTCCTAAAAACACAAAAATGAATAAGTAATGAAATAAGTGAAAATATAATTGATATGCTTTAATCATAGAGTTTTACCCCTGCATGGTTGATATTCGGAAGAGTCTGACATTCATAATCTTACTTTCAAATGTTTTTATCAATCCTTTCACTATTTCATCTCTTTTTGATGGATCTAATTTCGTTAGTTGTGTTGATGTGGTATGAGGACTAACGAGTCTGAATTTTGGATCATGGGAAAATTCCTTCAACTGTTTTTCATATATATTCCTGAAAATAAAATAAAATGAATTTAGTCATAATTAGCACATTATATCAGCTTTTATAAAATCAATTCATGAAAACATACCGCATATATAAATTTACAACTGTGACGCCTATCCAACCGTATTCAAGGATGTCATTTACATTTTCAGTATCAACAAAATCTTTAATTTCCTCTCCATATATATTCTTTTAAAAAACAACTATATGACTACTACCTCTTTTTAGCTTTGTATCCACATGAGTATTCAATGCTAGTAAATGTGGATAGAGAATAGGTGGTGTTATTGTGCTTTTAGTAGATATTTTGGATCGTTTGATCAATCCTTTAGATGATTTTTATCCCACATTTCTCATCACCCCCTTCCCTTTCTCCGTCTATAATAACATTCATTGGTTCAGACCTTTTTTTCATTAATTGTTAAAGGTTTAGATTGAAAAAAATGGAAATAAATACCTATTTGTCCATATGTACTCTTACAAGTTGTGACAGCCATGTAATGAATGCCCCAATAGCCTTTTCGACTGTATGAATATCATTGTCATCAAGTGGAATAGGTAGCTCTGCATTTGGATCATGAGCTACAGTAATCGTCACTTTCAGATGATCTATTAGAAGTGGTCTATTATGCAGCTTGTCCTCTGGGATGTTGAACACCATATCCCTCGCTACAAGGTGATAGGTGGGTGTTGACAGATATAAATCATAATCATTATCACCCTATAAAAGATCAGTACAGGAAAAGTATCAGTGTTTGTTTGATTCACATTTCATGGGAATAATTATTAGAATATTTTTTATCATGGCTAAGACAGCTCTTTGAGGGGAATGACTTGCCTCAAAGCTGGTGGGGGTGGGGCGGGATCTTTACGCGCTGGTTGTTTCTGAGTTGTGTCTTCTCCTTACTTCTCACCCATAAAAGTTGCTAGCAACTCTCCCTGCCATTTAAATTGTTCTTTAAGAGTTGCTAGTATTTCACTCATTTGTTTCATTTCTTCATTTCTATCATCTGTTTTTTTTTTCTCAAAATATACTTAGGGTGTCACCCCAAACCCAGCACCTCTAACACGACTGTATTGTTTTGGCCGCTTCAAAGTCGTCGATAATTGGTCTGCATCCACTATAGGAGTAGCTGATTCTTGTGACTGTAGGATATAGAAAAATAAGTAATTATTATTATGTAATAGTAATTTAAAACAAAACTTTTTATCATGTCATACTTACACATATTTCCCACACTTTTTGTGTGTTTTCATCTACTAGATTCCCTTCCTTATTCACATGTGCCTCCTTCCATAGCACATGACATGGTATGAAAGTGTCTTTGGATTTAGACTCATCAATCTATATATAAATATAGAAATATAATTATGATGTTGTTTCTTGGTACATAACAATATTACTGTAAGTTTAAAATACGTACCATTTTCTTTTATAGTGAAGCGCACCTCATCCTTACTTTACGATAGGGGTATGTTGGTTTTGATGAACGTTCCTTATTTTTAGTACTGAGTTGTTGTTTCATAAATTAAATATTGACAATCAAAGTGAAGAATACATGTATCCTCAAACAACGTATTATCAACCACAATGTACCTAAAACTTCTCATCCCCACGGTGGAAAATAAATGTATCCCATGCTTCTTGGGATATCATGTGAGTGTAGACAAGGGGTGGTTGTGGGTTTATTTTACCTTTGGAATCTTTTAGGTGACATTTTTTTATAATAGTGCGAAAATCTCGATGAATCCTTCCTGCAATCCTTAGTACATAATTCTTATGTGAATCATCTACTATAAATGTACTCTATAAGGGATTGAGAAGAGTAAGACATTGCTTCATTATTTTATTTTCTAGTAAATTAAAGAAATAATATCATAATGTTATCGTAATTTCTTACCAGATCACAACCTTCATCCCGAACACAACATGGTGCCATGAATCTATGTCAATCGGCACGCGTTTCCAAGTGATAATTCCAATATAACTATTAAACATAGCCTTGTTGGGATTCACATGTTGGCCTTGTGCATTCCATCTGACATTAAATTTGATGTCTTTTCTTTTCACCTTAAAAACTTTAGCTAACACTATCAAACTACGATGCACCTGTGTTTTCTACGACGTTGGTCCTTCATCCCCGACCATTTAATCGATATCAATATCATTAATGTGTTCATCTAAAATGGTAGCAACGACATGTGATGATGGTTGTTGGACCTCAACACTAGGAGCAGCAACAGGTTCAGAATCTTGTTGTTGCTCTGCACTATGAGCAGCAGCAACAGCAACAACAACAGCTTGAGAGACTTGTTCAGCCTCGAGGTTAGGAGCACCAGAATGTGCAGAAGTCATTATATACAAAATTGGTTGAATAGTTAATTTAGATTACATAAATTCAGTAATGATAAGATAATAACATGAGATAACAAGATCTATATTACAAACAAAATATAACTTGTTTATTGAACTCTCTTTCTTTTTTTCAGTGGATGAAGGGATTTGACACCTCTATCGATTATCCAAATCCCTTCATTGTGGTCTCCTCTAACATACAAAACATCATCTACATTGGGAATGCTATGAAATGATTGTGACGTACCACTGAAAGGATCATCCTCAATTTAATTTTCATCAGATCCTTCAGTAGTTTTGGACGATAACAGAATAATCGACCACTTTCGGTTTGCGGGATCTGGAACATAAAATACTTGTACCGCTTGTGATGTCATTATAAATTATTCGTCTTTGTACCCTTATTTACTAAAATCAAATTTCACAAATCCCAATTTATCTATTTTAACACCACTGTTGTTATCAACCCATTTTCATTGAAAAATCGGAAATTGGAATGTCGTATAATCCAACTCCTATATTTGTTTGATAATACCAAATTATGAAATATTCACATAAATTGGATTTTTGTTCTTACTACCAGAAACATGCATCACTTCAGCCACAAGTGTAACTCTACTATTTTGCATGGTACTATCTTCATCATGTTTATCTATATAGAATGTATAACCATTAATTACATAACCATTGTAAGATAATACATACACACTTGGTCTGGCGGCTAGCCATCGAAGTCGTTCTGAAATTGAATTCAAATTTTTATCTAACTCCTTAAAAATATGGTCTTGAAACCATCCTATAAATTGATGACTATGTGTATTTGATATCCATTTTTCATCCCTTGATGGATTCAACTACCTAAGAATGTCTTTGTGGGTTTCAATATATAGAGAAACCTCCCAACTGTTATGCAAAACATAAAATGTGGGTCTGCTCATGATTTGTAATATTGATTGTCACAACATCTCTTCCAAAAATTCCCTCACCCTCAATGCATCCAGTGTGACGAGATTTTGAGAGACCAATGCTTTCCACATCAGATAGTTATTCGGTACAGAATTCAATGGCTTCCTCAACAATATATTGTTCCGCAATACAACCCTCTAGCTGACTTCGATTTTTGACACACCCTTTCAAAATATTCATATGTCGTTCAATGGGGTACATCTATCTATAGTACACAGGACCACAAAGTCGAATCTATCTCACCAAGTGAACCATCAAATGAACCATCATATCAAAGAATGATGGTGAGAATAAAATTTATAATTCACGTAATATGATGAAAATTTCTCTTTCCATAGCTGGAAATTTCACTGGGTCTAAAAATTTGCTACATATAGATTTGAAAAAGGAAAAAAGTTTGGTTAACGTACGACAAACATTCTTGGAAAAAATGCAACACAAAGCTATAGGAATTAAATCTTGTATCAAAACATGGCAGTCGTGTGATTTCAAACCTTTTAACTTCAAATAATTCATTGATACAATGTTCTTGATATTTGATGAATACCCCTCTGGAACCTTTACATCGTTGAAGAAGTTTCAAAACTGATATCTCTCCTCCCTGGAAAGAGTGTAAGAAGTTGGAGGAAGAAACATTCGATTTTCACCCTTCATGGGAGCCAACTCTTCTCGTATTCCCTTGTCAACCATGTCCAACCTTGCCTTAATTTCATCCTTTGTTTTGCCAGGGGCATTTAGCAACGTTCTGATAACACTGTCACATACATTTTTTCCACATTAATCACATCAAGAAAATTTATGATGTACAAACAATTCCAGTATGGTAATTCAAAAAAACTGATCTCTTTTTTCAACCTATTTTCGTAAGGTTTTTCGAAAATGGTTTACCAAAAATAGTGTTCACATCTTTTACTTTCTTAAACAGTTGATCACCTGTTAATGGATACGGTGTTGTGCGTTGTTTTTAACTTCCATTGAATAATGTCATCCAAGATCGGTACTTATGTCGACAGGGTGGAAATCTACGATGTCCTAGAAACACCGATTTCGATGAATGTTTCAACCTAATTGATTATGTATCTTATTCGCACACGGGGCACCCTTGAGTTTCTTTAATTCTATAACTTGAAAATTTTCCATAAGAAGAGAAATCATTTATTATCCCATACAACATCTCTCTCAATGTGAAGTATTCACTTTTATAATCATCATACAACATAACACACGAATCCCACAATAACTTCAAATCCTCAATCAAAGGAGCCAAATAAACATCAATATCGTTACCTGGTTGTTTTGGTCCTGATATAAGCATAGATAACATGATGAATTTTTGTTTCATGCATAACCAGGGTGGAAAGTTATAATTTACCAACATAATAGGCCATGATTGTGAGTGATGGTTTGAAAACCAAAAGGATTCACTCCATCTATAGATAACGTAAGACGAAGGTTTCTTGGCTCATTTCCAAATTAATGATACTCATGATCAATTATCTTCTATTGAGGAGAGTCGGTCAGGTGATGTAATTTTCCATCTTTATTTCTTTTATCTACATGCCACGACAATTGTATTGCAGTTTCTTCACTTCCATATAGACGCCTAAACCTTGGAATGATTGGAAAGCATCATACAACTTTCGTAGGACTGGATTCATCTTTCTTGTATCGAGAATCACCACACTTTAGGCATTCTTTAAGTGATTTTTTCTCCTTGTGAAATAATATACAGTCTTTCGGGCAGACGTGTATTCTTTCATAAATCATACCCATCGAGCGTAGCATTCATTTAACTTCATATATCCGGCTTGGGAGCACATTATCTTCCGGGAGCATGTCATTAAAGAGAGAAAGTAATTTCGTAAAACTGACATCACTCCATCCATTGCTTGCTTTCAATTTATACAACTTTAGTATAGCTGACAATGATGTATATTTAGTGCAACCAGCATACAGTGGCGTCTTTGCACAACTCTTTAACT
The DNA here is from genome assembly GCA_963277665.1 of Viscum album. Lineage (NCBI taxonomy): Eukaryota > Viridiplantae > Streptophyta > Magnoliopsida > Santalales > Viscaceae > Viscum > Viscum album. Next base: position 1,116,286,945 of record OY728147.1, read on the forward strand.
TGTCAAACAATTTTGGGCAATCACGGAGTTCATCTTCAACTATCCTTGTCATTTCATCAATACAATCTTCATCATCATTGAAATCTATAATCACATCCTCCATACGGTCTTCTTCATTATCCATATTTGTAATCATATCTGATGATCCATAAAACGCAGTTTTATCCCAGCCATTAGCTACATTCGCTTTTTCTCCGTGTTTATTCCAACATTTATAACTCTGATCTATTCCATGAAATCAAATGTTCTTCTAACTCCTCTGGAGTAATTATTCTAGAATAACAACAACGTAAACACAAACAAAGGATTTGAAAATAATCCTTTGTGTGATCCTTTGCAAACTTGATGAACTCTTTTACTCCATTCTCATACTCTATTGTCAAATGATTAACATTCATCCAATATTTATTTATCTCCATCCTATTTGAATCTAAAATATTATTATTTATGATTCAAATACACAAAAAAAGACTTCCAAATACAGTAGAAGATAACCACTTCCTTATAAAAATAAAGATTAATAGAGCATAACCATTTCCAATAAAGATTTGGAAATCAACAGAACCAGGATAGACCCCCCATCAAAATCAACACACTTTCCAGCCCCCTTACCAATAGTTCTAGAACCCACCACCCTTGTAGCAAAACATTAAACATCCTTTTAATCGCCCCTACCAGCCACCTCATTCATAATAAAATAATCACATTAAATAGCCCAAAACTAGTGACCAAACTCAAATAAAATGAAAACAAGGATACAATTTTGATGAGAAAACTAATATAGTAGATACATTTTCAAACACAAAGGGGTTCACAGGGGAGACAAATAACCTAGGTTTATCCAAAATTACTATGGAATATCATAGGTTATGTTACCCAAATTAACATAATAAATAGAAAATTGAGGTTAGTGAACATAAATTCTATCATGAACATCTAAAGGATGTGCAATAACTCTCCCTCACCTTCCCCAAACTTGTAACTAATATCCACAGACACGTCTTACATCCATTATACAAAAAATAACATTCCCATACAAAGGGATAAACAACAACCCCTTAGTGTTAAAAAACTCACACATGAGGGGATAAAAGTATCAAATAGTGATAAAACATCATTTACAAAGGGGTGAATTGTTCAAGGGTAAATCAAGAGGGTCAAACAATATTTAAAAGATACACTATATAAAGTGTAATCTAGACATTTACCATAAACAATAGAATAGAATTCCAATCCAGTTCACACTTCATAAATCCTCGCTTAATATAAATTAAAAATTTATTAGAATCACAATCACACCATAAAAACATTTCCAATACATCATTTAAATAATTTTCCTTTATCATTGAAATATGAAACAATCCAAAGAAGGCTCCATGAACCCTACTCCTCCACAACTCAATGCCTAGAATTTCAAGAAAATCTTCATTTTCCATAAAAAATCATTTTCTATTTTTACTCACACCAAAACCCCTTTCAAATACATTTTCCATTACCCACATATTTGAAAAATTCCATTTTTATGAAACAGAAGAAGAGCATACAGTTAATAAACCAACTTCATGGGTCGAGCCCCCTTTGCAAAATCAAACATAAACCAAGAATAATTTCAAAACATACCTTTCATAATTTGAGTAACATACAACTCATATTTAAAAATTTATAACAAGCCAAACATGCTAAATTATTATGTTTCCTTTTTAAAACCTACACCCAAACCCATTCACACCTCTAGTGCCTTTGAAAACGTATTTCACACCTTTAAAACAACCCATAATACCCTTTCTAAGAAGTATTGAATTACAACACACACAAAACATAACCATTTCCTTTATTAAAATTCATTTCAAACACATAGTCATGCAAAATAATATAACCAATGGCACCTAAATAGGTCAACTATCCACCCCAAAAACTCACCAAGTCACATTCACAAAATAATGCATACCAAATAATATAATATGAATAGAATAATATCGATAAAGGGTACCCCACACCACTTTCCTGCTGGTATGACACTCTCACACCCAAACGTCAAACATCCTAGCGCTCTCATCTCTTTCATATACCACATCGACCCACAAGCACAGTAACATCACATCTCGCCCGTAGACACCAGGGCCATCAAATCATAATCATTATCATAACCAAAGTAGTAGGGTATTATGAACATGTATGACATCAACTTTTTTCCCTCATCATACCATGCACGGACCCCACCTAAAGCCTCCTCATAAGAACGATCATATCACACCTTGCCCAAAAACACCTGGGCCACCGCCCCACAAGCATGGTCACATCTCACTGAAAAACACATGGGCCACCACCCCAAAATCATGGTCACATGTCCCCCAAAAAAACATGGGCTACCACAACCACCATCTAATGAACTAACAAGCCTTCAGCCATCATAGCCTGTGAAATACCTACCTCGCCTGGAAGAGAGAGCGGGAAAGAGCAGGTACCCAAACATTTGTCCTCCTCATTGGATGTTAGAAAAAACACTGGTCACGTGACTATTTGGGTTTCAAAACATAGTGCTTGACGTGGGTAGGGTGCATACATAAATCATGAATAATATGCAAGTATATACATATAGCCACACACACAAGCCCAACCTATGGGTTTACAACCAAATTCTAACCAACTCACAACATTGTCACTATCGTTTCCACCTCTAAATTCAAAACACTACACAATAATCCACAATCCTCATTTCACATTTCCAAAAAAAATCACATTATCCAACCAATTCATTTCATTATTTAGCATCAACCACATTTAACCACACAACCAACCATTTAATTAATTATCATTTGATTCCATCCCATTAACCAAACCAACCCATTTCATTTAAATCATTATTAAAAAATTATTAATTTCATCACTACCCAATCATTTAGCATAAAGAAACTATCACCTCACCACCTCAAAAAGCACGGCCAAACAAACCACCTCACTACCCAAAAAGTACACCAACAAACCACCTCGCTACCCCAAAATCACAATCCACTGTATTTTTTAAGGGCTTTATCAAACAAACCATAATCTAAGGGAAGCCATTTTATTATCCAAATGCAAGTGGTTAACTAATTTTCATATTAGGGTGATATCATAATAATCACAACAAAAGTAGCAATCACATAGCACTACCAAAAAACTGGGTTTCCGCAGCGCCACCATTTATCAGCGCTAAAAAAAGCGCTGATAAAGGGGGGGCCTTTATCAGCACTAAAAAAACACTGATAAAGGCCCCCTATATCCGCGCTTTTTTTAGTGCTGATAAAGGCCCCCCCTTTATCAGCGCTTTTTTTAGTAGCGCTGATAAAGGGGGGCTTTATCAGCGTTTTTTCCTAGCACTGATAAATTTTATGTTTCAAAAAAAATCATAAAAAAAATATATTGTTATATGAGTATATTTATATTGATATAAATATAATACATATTTTTTAAATATGTTTTAGATAAGTATAAATAGACTATTAAATTTAATATATAATAAATTTAGTAAAAATAGCATTAAAATATTTTAAAAAATATTATTAATTAATAATTTTCTAATTATCGTCGATTAATAATCATTTAATAACAATTGGAATACACAAAAAATCAAAAAAAAAATAAAAGATCTAAAATAAGTTGAAAATGTAACTCAAACTTTAAACGACCATAACTTTTGATCTGGGTGTCCGTTTGAGCTCTACAGCATATCAAATCAAATCTCGCGATGAGATCTACGCGCTAATAATTAAAGGGAACCTTCTATCACATTTTTCAAGGCCAAAAAAGGCCCCAAAAGGCTCCAAAACTGAGTTTTTAGTCGGGATACCCCGATTTGTTAACATTAAAATAAGTATAACTTCTGATCCGGATGTCCTTTAAACCTATACCACATATCATATCGAATATTATTTCATTTTATTCGATTTGACTGGTTGTGGAGTAGAAACGGACTTCTGGATTAGAAGTTATGGTGGTTTTAACATTCTATGGCTTTTCAAATACACATATATATGTATTTATTCATAAATATATATGTGTGTGAGTGTGTGTGTGTGTGTGTGTGTGTGTGTGTGTGTATGTGTGTGTGTGTATTGAATATATGTATGTATGTAATTATTTATTTATTTATAAACACACATAAAAACATATTTTACAAAGTATTTAAAACTAATCTTATAAATATATATTAATATACAAATAAATATACGGATAAAAAATTATAACTAAATATATATATAAATATATATAAATATATATTAATATATGAATGAATATATATATATATATACTAATATATGTATTAATATAACTAAATATATTTATATTGATATGAATCTATATTAATATACGAATAAATATAACTATATATATATAAATAAATAGATATATCATTAAATAGAGAAAAAAATGAAATGGGGGATGCACGGGAAGGGAAGCACGAGAGAGTGTTAGGTCGGGGGTCCTCCTAGCGCTGATAAATGGGGGGCGGTGTCCAATGTTGTTAAAAGCCCCCCCCCCCCCGCATTATATAATTCTTTTGTTTTTGTTTTTTTTTTTACTTTTATCAGCGCTTTTTAAAAGTGTTGATGAAAGTCCTCTTTTATCAGCGCTAAAAAAAGCGCTGATAAATGACCCCTTTTATCAGCGCTTTTTTTAGCGATGATAAAAGGTGCATTTATCAGCGCTTTTCTGAGCACTGATAAAAGGGACCCCCCTTTATCTTCGCCTCGATTAACAGTGCTTTTTTTAGCGCTGTTAATGCACTTTTCTAGCACTGATAAATGTCATATTTGTAGTAGTGTAGCATATCATTGAGTGTAAATAAAGCCCCCAATGACCATAATTTTCAGTGAAGCATCTATCTTGTGCAATCATAATATCATAAATAATAATAAGGCTGTAAAAACTTGTAAATAAAACCCCTTTACCCTTTAATTTCAATTTGTAAATTCCTTATCTTTTATTAATCCATCACAACCATCTTTTATAGATTAACATGAGAAGAAACCCCTCCCGTATGATACACAATAAAGAGAAATGGTGGATTTCATACCTCAATTAAGCTTTACAACTCATTGCACACCGCAAGGTGAAGAAGAAATGTCCTCCAACCACAACTACACCATGAGAAACCACTAATCAACCTATTGAACCAAACAATCATCAAAACGTAGCCCAAACACACAACACAACCCAAACCAAACTAAACCACCGTAGTGAATATTAGAATAAGAACAAAAGGAAACATATGAGGATGAAGGGAGAAATCACCAAAGATCAAAGATGGGAAGCTGATAATCAAACCTCGTCGAAAGGAATCCCAAACACTTGAAGTAGGGTTTGCGGGGAGTAGGGTCCAATGGGGAGGAGGAGAAGTAGGGTTCACGAGGAGGAGGATTCGTGGAAGGGGTTCGAGGGGGATGATAAGGAGTAGGGTCCACGGTGGAGTAGGGTTAGCAGTGGAGTGGGGCTAGCGGCAGAGGTCTGACAAAGAAAAGATCGGGGGGGAGTTGTCGCAGGGGTACAGTACCACGAGAGCTTGAGGGTGCGATAAATAGAGGGTACTGTGCACCCCATTTTATAAAATGGGACTATGGTTTTATCAGCTCTAGAAAATCACTCATAAAGGGATCCTTTATCAGCGCTAAAAATTTAGCGCTTGTTATGAAACATTAAATATGAATGTCATAATTATGTTAACTCCCATTCCCAATGAGCCCCTTCATGTGCCCAACCTTTCATATTCCAACTTTGGTATACTTTGTACACTATAAATACATGGATATGATTAATAAAAGGATGATGGATTGTTGGCTCTACATTTGTGTTCTCTACTTCTTGTATTTATCTTGTATTTGTATTTCCATTTGTTGTCATCATCGTCATATGCAAATACGACATCCGCTTTCTCAACGATGCGCTTCACCTACGATCGATCTTACATTTACGATTTCGAAATGCTTCGTGGTTTCAATCGGTGTTCGATCAATTTCATAACATGTTATCAGCACGATCGTCTTCTTCACATTTCACATCGTGACGTCGCTGCCTTCATCCCCATCATCGGTATAAGAAAAAATTTGTGGGAAAAAGGTATGTCACATGTTTTTATAAACATTATTCTTTTGACATACTCTTTCGCATGCGCATCGGCTCCACTCATTCGAAGTGATACATCAAAAGGGTAAGTCTTATTTTATATTTAAGATATTGTTACATTTAATTTTCCCCTCTTGATAAATCTGAAAATAATATATGATTTCCTTAATCTTTTGTTGCGGGAAAAATAATGAGCTCCTGAAGAGCTGTAATGACTCACGGTTGACAAATTTCACTTCATTCCCTAGATAGAATGTATTTGATTAATAATCGATGTGGTCGATGTCGAGACAAACATCATTCATCAAATGAATAAAAAACTACACCACCAGAAGTGGTTGAATGATGAACATCGCGTACCCGTCGTACGTCGAACCGTTGAACGATGAACATCGCGTACCCGTTGTACGTCGAGAGGAAGTTCGATGAACATCGCGTACCCGTAGTACGTCGAGACGAAGTTCGATGAACATCGCGTACCCGTCGTACGTCGAGATGAAGTTTGATGAACATCACGTACCCGTCGTACGTTGAGCCAAAGTTTGATGATCATCGCGTACCTGTCGTATGTTGATCCGAAATTTGCTAATCATTCCATGAACCATGAAATTTCATACCTCTTATTTCTTGTTCACCCTGAAGGTGTCAAGTTTAATTATGCTATATAAATGTTCATGATGGAGATGATATTTACTTTGAATATTTGTAAATGTTTGTTTTATTTCTTCTCTTTCTTTTATTTCTTATAAAATGTTTTAGAGAAATTAAATATTCTTGATGAACAAGCGCAAATATATTTTATATATATCCATCCCCCGTAGTGGATGAAATTGATTTGAATATTCATGTAATTGTCTTGAATACACTATAAAACTGGAACAAATAATTTTATTCTATTCCCTGGAGTGAATGAGAATATTTATTGAAAATGATTTATTTCATTCCCCGAAGTGAATGCAAATATACCTCATTTTATTATAAATCAAGTTCGAGGTGAATATGATGTTTTTCGAATGATCATTGTGTTGTATTTGTTTATAACAAATAATAAAAATATAACCACCAGAAGTGGTTTGATGATAGTAAATATTTACATAGCACAATGAATTTTATTGATATATATAAAATATTGCATCCCTAAAGGATGATATGAAAATAATGTCCTTTGACATTATATTGAAGAATATCTTCATTTATCATTTATTGTTCCCGCAACAACAATATCAAGAGAAACATTATTATTTATCATATTCTTATGGTTTATCAATATCATCTCATGTAATTCATTTATCCCCTGAAGTGGATGTTGTTGTTCATATAATTCATAAATGAAATGATTGAATTACATAGTTTTGATAATCCGATATATATTATGAAAATGATTTTACCACCTGAAGTGGTTAAAACAATGATCATCATAATCAATAAAATTTATATTTTATGCAAGATGATCATTATTGATAAATAATAAATTATCATTCATGGATCATGAAATCCAACGAATGAATTCATTCCCCGATGTGAATGTAGTTTTAACTACTATATCTCATTCCTTGAAGCGAATGAAATTATTCATGATTTTTTTTATGATTTATGATATCATGAAAATTTGAGAGTTGATGAGATTTGATCAAATGATTTATCTTTCATTTGATAAAGTGAATGTTGTTTATGAATTATAATTTTGGATGGTGATAAAGTGTGTCGTGAATCCAAAAGATTCTTCCACATTGGTTCTCGCTACCACATTCACCAGATTTAAAAGACGTGGGGGCTTCTATCCCAGGTAGATGTATTGTAAAATAATATTTGGACCTGAAGTTCCAAAATATTTTGGCCAGAAGTTCTAAATTATGCAATAATCTGCTTGGTGATGGGCCTAACCCGTTATGATTATATTATGAATTCATCAACCACCGTAAGTGGAAATTATAACGACAAATATGAGTTTTCACAATGAAAGATCCTGAAGATCTTATATGTGTCGATCTTGAAGAAAAATATTATTTTGATTAAATGATTCAAAAGAACTCATATATGCATTAGTATATGCTCATATAAGTACATTTACTGGTAGTAAAAATTAATAAACGACTCCAGAAGAGCGAATATATTTCTACCTAGTAGTACAAATTCTTAATGCTTTGTTAAGTCTCAATGAGATATATGAATGGTATTCTTGAAAATGAATATCATATGGAGACAAAAGAGGTACCTCGATATGTAACAAGCATTCATAAAAGTGATTATAAAGAATTTTTTATGTACAATCGAATCAATAATGGTAAACCAGAAGTTTACTGATCCTGGCACTTCAATTATATGACATGATGATTTAGGCCATCTGGGATTAATTATAATGAAAGATATTGATTCAAGTATACACGAGCATCAATTTATTGATAACATAGTAGACATCCATCAGGGGGAGAATGATGAATTTATTTAATGGATGCATGTCTACAAAATTATCAATAAATTTATTATCATTAAGTCATTATGAATCCCCCCTGTATAATAATTTACCCTGAGGTACCCATTTTTGAGGTAAATTATTTATATCATTAGCAACTATTATGGAAATAAATTTCCCATATACTTATGAAGAAGTATATATGGGCGCACCCACCTACCATGTGATCCATCTATATGAAAGATGCATCCACTAAGTGATCACGTGTGTTATTTGCTGCTGGTGAGTATACATTGCATGATATGCATGTTGATTAAATGAAATATTGAGTATCATATATTATATAGTCCTGCAGAACCATGGACAAGATGCTCACAACACTTACATGAATGTAAAGTGTTGAAAATCAATAGTCTGATTATACACACCTGAAGTGTGGTTGAACTGATTATATAAAATCATTGGTCATCATGAGTATAAAGCAATAAATATATTTTCCCTTGAAGAGGAAAATGAATATATCGACAACATTATATCTTTTTAGATATTGTCCCTGAAGTGACACTGGTACCAGAAAAATTATGAGATCTCAATCAAATATTGTTGATGATATATTTTCTATGAATGCTTTTAAAACTCATTGATGACTATGGATTTTTATAGATGTCGACATCATAATAATTGGCCAAAATTATTGAAGGAACTTATGAAATTTTCAACATATAAAGTTCTGGATTGATTATCCAAACTATAAAGACTATTGAATATCAATGATCTTATATTCTTCCTTATTTGGATATTTATATGAATCCCAGAAGGATTTTAAATGCCTGAAGCGTATTCAAAATTATAGAAGTTTGACCCAATTTGATAAATTATGCGGTGAATTGAATAAGATTTATCCATATTAAGTTAAGGAAGAATATGAGTTGAATTTATCATCCCATGGTTTGTATGAATCATTGTATTATTAAGGTGTTTTGAAAAACATCTACACTCTTGAAGAGTTTTCTGAAATCAATGAATTATTTGATCATGAAATTACATGGAATGTCCTTGTATTTTGAATTAATCATCCTGAAGATGAAATATTAAATTTTTGGAATGGTTTTACCCTTAATGAATAGTTAAAGTGATAGATTTCATACATAATGGGTTGACAAAGAACATACTTATCCCAGAAGGATTAAATATAAATGCACATTTTATTAATCTGTGAAGGATATACATGTACATGTGCGTATGTACCTTGCAAATGGCAATGAATCATATTATGATGCAAGGTAATGTTCTTCCCTATTCATTGTAATCAAAAGGGTATAGATTATTATTATTCCAAAATTCAAAACTGAATGTTTTAGTTCTAAATTGATCATGGACATTCTATGAGTGAAATGATGATCATTATGAGTGGGAGATGTAACCGTTGTACTCTTTTTCCCTTAGTCAAGTTTTTCCCACTGGGTTTTCTTGATAAGGTTTTTAATGAGACAACACTCAGGGGACTTGATGTTATTGTACTCTTTTTCCTAATCAAGTGTTTTCCCCTGAAGGGTTTTTCCTTGATGAGGTTTTTAATGAGGCAATCATACATCATAAAAGATATTCAAAGGAATGTTATAAATTATTATGGATATCTATTATTAATGGCAATTGTTGGCCTTCCCCAAGAGTTATAATCTTCAATGAGACCATTCATTATTTTTGGTCTTCCTCTCATGTCCTGAAGACGTAATTTAATAATAATATTAATTGATGTCCTGAAGACATAATTAAATGATATAGTCAGGGGGGGTTGGGATTGCTGCACTCTTTTTCCCTTCATCAGGTTTTTCCCACTGGGTTTTCCTGGTAAGGTTTTTAATGAGGCGGCATGACATGGAAATCAATTACTTTGGCTTCACTTATTTTTCCCACAGGGTTTTTTTTAAGTGAAGATTATATAAGATTCTATGAAATTATGACATTCAAGGGGGAGTGTTACGAAACATTAAATATGAATGTCATAATTATGTTAACTCCCATTCCCAATGAGCCCCTTCATGTGCCCAACCTTTCATATGCCAACTTTGGTATACTTTGTACACTATAAATACATGGATATGATTAATGAAAGGATGATGGATTGTTGGCTCTACATTTGTGTTATCTACTTCTTGTATTTATCTTGTATTTATATTTACATTTGTCGTCATCATCGTCATACGCAAATACGACATCCGCTTTCTCAACGATGCGCTTTGCCTACGATCGATCTTACATTTCCGGTTTCGAAATGCTTCGCGGTTTCAATCGGCATTCGATCAATTTCATAACAGCGCTGATAAAAGGTGAAACTTCCCTTGCCCGTTTTTGTAGCAGTGGCTTTCGCTGCTAGTCAACAACCTTTGGCGTATGAAGAAACGTGTTTGAGACCTTGTGACAAACCGACTCGAAACACCGAATTTGTAACATCCGGGTTGAGATGTTACAAATTTATTAATCATGTACGATTTTTCTCTTGCCCATGAACACTATAATGATCTCAAACATATATTGCAATGTTTTCAAGGATCCATTCATTGAAAATTATTTTATTCTAAAAAACCAGAATCAAAATTGTTTGGTTATGCTGGAGCTAATTTTTTTTTTATGATTCACGTAAAGTTAGATCTCATGTTGGATATTTATTTATGTATGGTGAAAACGACATTTCATGACGTTTTACAAAATAAAACATTTACGTGACTTCCACTAATCATGATGAGTTTTCAATTCATGAGATAACCTGATAACATGTTTGATTGAGTTCAGTTATTCATCATATAAAAAACAACCGTGAGTTAACTTTGAATAATGATATCTCATCCGCTTTACATCATGATAACGTGACTTGTATGACGTGATTAAATGATAATTATATAAAGGGTGATAAAATAAAACACATATCATTGAAAAAAATTACTCACAAACTTCCACTACTAGAAAAGGGGGCAGTGGAGGCCCCCTGACTCGGGCGACCGCCATTGGCGGTCGCTATAGCCCACCATTAGCGACCGCCAATGGCGGTCGCTAACCTCCCTAAAAATATTCGGGGGGTTTCTGCCCCCCCCCCCCCCCGCGCCCTCTCGATCTCGCCTCGCCCTAACCCCTCGCCGCCCTCCCTCGCGCCGCCCTCCCCTCCCCCGCCGCCCGGCCTCCCCCGCCGCCCGGCCTCCCCCGCCGCCCGGCCTCCCCCGCCGCCCGGCCTCCCCCGCCGCCCGGCCTCCCCCGCCGCCCGGCCTCCCCCGCCTCCCGGCCTCCCCCTCCGCCCGCCCTCCCCCGCCGCCCGCCCTCCCCCGCCGCCCGCCCTCCCCCGCCGCCCGCCCTCCCCCGCCGCCTGCCTTCCGGCCTCCGGCCGCCGCCCTCCGCCTTCGGGCCTCCGGCCGCCGCCCTCCGGCCTCCGGCCGCCGCCCTCCGGCCTCTCGGCCCTCCCCCCCCCCACCCCGGACGGCACCCGCACCCCGGACAGCCCCCGGCGCGCACTCCGGACCGCCCCCGCACCCCGGACGCCTCCCCGCACCCCGGACAGCACCCCCCCGCGCACTCCGGACCGCCCCCCGCACCCCGGACGCCTCCCCGCACCCCGGACAGCCCCCCCCCCCCTGCACTCGGACACCCCCCTCCGAACCCGGACAACCCCCCCGCACTCGGACACCCCCCCTCCGAACCCGGACAGCCCCCCCGCACCCCGGACAGGCCCCCCGCACCCCGGACACCCCACCCCGCACCCCCGACAGCCCCCCTGCACCCCAGACAACCCCCCTCCCCCGCACCTCGGACACCCCCGCACCCCGAACACCCCTGCCCGCACCCCTGACAGGCCCCCGACACCCCGGACACCCCTCCCCGCACCTCGGACAGCCCCCCCCGACCCCGGACACCCCCCCCTCGCTGCCCGTCCCCCGTCCCCTCACCGCCTCCTCTCCTCCAGCTCCCCGCCGCCGCCGCCGCCCGTCCCCTCCCTTGCCGCACCGCCTTTGGCTCCGGCTCCCCTTCGCTGCTCCTCTCCCTCGCAGCACCGCCTTCGGCTCCCCTCCCTTTCAGGTTTGTAGCTCAATCAGGTAACATGAGCTTTCAGTTACATTATTATTTTATCAATGGTTCATAAACAAATGATTAATATTTATTTTGAATATAGTTGATTTGAAAAATGTAAATGTAATAAGTATTGTGTAAATGTTTGTTATACAGATATTATTATAGATAAGAGTTGGATTGATCTTCCAAATCGAACGTCTAGAGAATATTTCAATGGCATTATGCAGTTTATTGACTTCACGAGAGGATTTGAAAGTGACTATATTAGTTGTCCATGTAGAAAATGTGCTAACAGATATCAATTCACACGAGATACTGTGAGGGAGCACCTTTTCTTTAATGGATTTCTGAAAAATTATAAGAGTTGGACTCGTCATGGAGAAGAATATGTTCGTTGTCAAAATACAGATGCAGCTCAGATGGATGTTGATGCAAGGATGACTGATCCAATGCATGAAATGCTTACTGAAATGGTACGTGGGTTTGATCCTGAAGGCATTGACATCCAGAATCTTGAGACCGGTGAGATAAATCTTCGCTCTGGTGCAGATCGTGATTCGAGGAGGTTTTATGAAGTACTTGATGATGCGAAAACAGAATTATATCCTGGATGTACTTCTTACAATAAACTGTCATTCATCGTGGAGTTGTTGCATTTGAAGACTTTGAACAATTGGTCAGACACATCATTCGACATGCTTTTGGTTTTATTGAAAAAAGTTCTTCCTGTCGACGCTAAGATTCCTGAGTCGTATTACTATGCTCGTAAGTTGACAGAGAACTTAGGTTTTACATATGAGACTATAGATGCATGTGCAAACAACTGTATGTTGTTTAGAAATGAAACTGCTCATTTGGATATCTGTACGGTTTGTGGCGCTTCCAGGTGGAAAGAGAACAGGGGAAATAAGACTCATCAAAGTCAGATTGCGATACAGGGGAAACCGATTGCCGTAAAGCAAATGCGTTACTTTCCCCTTAAACCGAGGTTGAAAAGATTTTTTATGTCATCTAAAGTTTCTAATTTAATGAGATGGCATGCAGAAAGAGTTCATGAAAGTGACATGTTAACCCACCCGGCAGACTCTCATGCATGGAAGGATTTTGATAAGAGACATCCCGACTTTGCTAAAGATGTTCGTAATGTCCGATTGGGATTGGCAGCAGATGGTTTCAATCCATTCAAGTCTATGGTTGGTGCAACTCATAGCACATGGCCCGTGGTGTTGGTTCCATATAATCTTCCTCCGTGGCTTTGTATGAAGCAACAATTTATATTACTTTCCACTCTTATTGATGGACCTAAAAGTCCGGGGGATAAGATTGATGTTTACCTTCAGCCATTGATTGATGAGTTGAATGAATTTTGGGGCGATGGTGTGATGACTTATGACTGCGAAACGAATGAAATGTTCAAACTGCATGCAGCTTTATTGTGGACAATCAATGACTTCCCAGCTTATGCAAATTTATCAGGCTGGAGTACGAAAGGGGAATTTGCTTGCCCTTGTTGCAATAAAAGTAAAAAATCTGTATGGCTTAAACATTCCAAAAAATGGGCATACATGGGTCACAGGCGTTTTCTCCCTCCCCAGTACAGGTTCAGAAAGGACAGAGTGGAATTTGATGGTTCTAGAGAGTTCAGCCCAGCACCAAAGATCATGACAGGAGTCGAAATGTTATCGCAGATTGAGGAAGAAAACATCCGCACGGTATATGAAATTCAGGATTTGGTGGCTCCTCCAGTACGTAATATTCGTGCTGCGGGTAGGCAGCGCAGTCACAATTGGAAAAAGAAAAGTATTTTTTATAGTCTTCCGTATTGGAAAACTAACATGTTGAGGCATAATTTGGATGTCATGCACATTGAAAAAAATGTTTGTGATAACATATTGTGGACCATTTTAGGTGTCAGTGGAAAGTCAAAGGACCATGTTAATGCACGCCGTGATTTGGAAGAAATGGGTTTAAGGAAACAGTTGCATTTACAGTTAGCTGAGGGAAACAAGGCATATATGCCTGCTGCACAGTATTCGATGACTACAGAGGAGAAAGAGACATTTCTTTCCATTTTGAAGATGGTCAAGGTGCCTGATGGTTACTCTTCTAATATTTCAAAGTGTGTGAATCTGACGAGCAAGACATTGCAAGGGTTGAAAAGTCATGACAATCACATATTACTTCAGCAGTTGATTCCAATCGCAATTTGTGATTGTTTATCCCCCAATGTTGTTCAGCCCTTGATTGAGATGAGTAATTTTTTTAGACAGCTTTGTTTAAGAAATCAACGAATGAGTGATTTAAAAAGTTTGCAGGACCGAATTGTACTTACGCTTTGTCACTTTGAGAAACTTTTCCCCCCCTCATTTTTCGATGTTATGGTCCACTTAACAGTGCACCTAACTGATGGAGTAATGGCTGCTGGTCCAGTGCAATTCAGGTGGATGTATCCTATTGAACGGTATTTGAGTACATTGAAAAGATTTGTACGCAACAGAGCTCGTCCAAAGGCATCAATAGCCAATGGTTATTTGATGGACGAGTGTACTACCTTTTGTGCAGAATATCTTACGGATGTTGAAACAAAATTAGATAAGCCCTCTCGGATTCATGATGGTCCAGTTGGAGAAGGAACCACATTTGATATGGACAACATCGAGTGGATACAAGCACATCGATATATCTTGTTCAATACTCCATCAGTTGCACCATTAATGCAGTAAGTATCTTATCAATGTGCTTGTATAACTTTTACATGTTTTCTTTGCATAAGTTGATCTTTTAAACATCACGTAATCATTTGCAGGAAACACATTAATGAGATAAAAGAAGAGATGCATCGTGCGACTGAGTTGCAAATTCAACAATCTCATTATGCGGCATTTCATGATTGGTTCAAGGATTATGTATGTATAAATTGATTTTCATTATGAGTGAAGTATTAAACTAATTCTTTCTGCATATATCAGTATTGATTTTTATAAATTATGTAGGTTCGTAAGCTGAGGGAGTTAGGGGACCCCACGTTACCTGAAGTATTTATCCAACTGGCTGAGGGTCCATCTATAACCGCTCGTCGTTATAAAGCTATTGATGCTAATGGTTTTCGATTTCGCATTAAAGATGTTGATGACAAACGAGCAACACAAAACAGTGGAGTCGGTTGTCCCTTTGTCGATTCTGGTTATTACTATGGTCAATTGATAGACATCATTGAAGTTGTATACACACACGGTTTGAAGTACATATTGTTAAAGTGTAATTGGGTTGATCCAGTGCGTGGATGTAAAGTCGATCAATATCAGTTTTCATTGGTGAATTTTAACTACATGTTATACAGAAATAATGAACGAGTTGAGAATGAACCTTTCATCTTGACATCACAAGCGGAACAAGTATTCTTCGTTACTTTGCCTTCGGATCCAAGTTGGCAAGTTGTTGTCAAAATGTCTCGGCGAGGAGTGTTTTTATTTGAAGAAGATGAACCCGAGACTGTTCTGTTTGTTTACCAACAACTTGATCAACATACCGTAGTTCAACGTGAAGAAGATATTTATTGGGTCAGAGCGGCTGTTGAAGGAGAAACGGTCGATTTGCATGCTTAATGAAAGGTATAATTGTTTTCCCGCTATTCAGTAGAATGTCCTAGGATATCATAAATTATCTAATCATTTTATAAATCCTTATAAGTTTTAATCCTCACTTTTGTAAGTTAATTCAGTCATAAATATTTAGGTTGATTAACTTTCTGATTTTTTAAAATTCATTCACAACTAATTATTCAATCCATTTTTTGTTTGATTAACAGTTGTACAAGTTTGATTTATTAAGAACAATCCAATTTATCTTTTAAACACTTTGGACTCATTACTGATATTTTGTATGATTGCAGACATGTCAGGGGAAGAGGCAGAAAATCCACATCATCCATCTGAGGCATCTACGTCTCAGGGTCGAGGTATGTTTGACAGTCATTATCTATATTATTTATGTAATTAACATATATATATATATATATAACATTTGTCAATTTATATATAAAATTGTTTTCAACAGGATCAGACTCGGCTGCTTCTTCCTCTCGCAGGAGAGGCCCTGGTCGTGGCATATTAGCATGGAATTCCGACACGACGATAGATGTTTCATTTGATGAGGTATTTCATCCCGTGGGACCGAATGCCCCGGCATTTATTCGTCAGCTGGGTCATATCATACGTGACCCACATCGATTTCCATTGACCACGCGTGATTGGGCTTCTATCCCTCAGGACACATTAGATCGTCTATGGAGGGAGGTTCAGGTAAGAAAATAATTTTACTTTATTTTCTATTTATAAATAATACTAATATGTTTGATTATTTTCATTATAGCAAAATTTGAAAGTATGCCCTGAAGAGTTTCGGCCCGTGTGTATGAGCAAATGCCGTAAGCTGTGGAAAGATTATAAAGGCAAAGTGAAGAGGGACCACTGGGTACCAAATGTGGGTGCCCCTGACATTTTGGAAAAAGTCCTGAGAGGTGTCCTCCCGGCTCAGTGGCGTGACTTGGTTGCATATTGGTCTACTGAGGGTGTTGCGGTTTGTATATTAATTATTTTGCTGTATATATATTTTCAAGAATATGTGATTTGTTTGAAATTTGAATGAATTGAATGTAGGAGGTGTCAACACGCCATTCGGAGAATCGAGCGTTGCAGGGACCAGCTCACAGGCTCGGGACTCGTCACGTGTCTCAGATCCGACATGAGGTATATATTATTCACTTTTTAATTAATTAATTAATATGGTTTTGTGTTTATATTCTTTTATTATACAGTTGCGAGGGCAAGGTGCAGCAACTGATAAAATGTCGGTGTGGATAAGGACTCGTGATCGCAATGATCCAGAGGTTGCAACATTGATAGTAAGTGTCTGTACTTACCAATAATTACATAAATCTTTATATTAACATATATATATTTATATATATTTAAATATTTCACAGGATCAATTTGAAGCTGAGTTAGAACATCTGCCAGAGGACCAGCGACAGCTTCCCATGCGACGGGATGAGATCTTTCATCGCATTATTGGTCGGGACGGGCATGGCTATAGTTTGACCTATGGAGCAGGGATTCCTCGTTCTGTAGTGTCACGCGCTGCGGTTGTCGGTCCTGCTGTTGCTCATATGACACAGCAGATGTCAGATTTTGAGGCACGGCTGCACGCTTCCGAGGAGACAAATGCGCAATTGACAGCTGAGGTAAGAGCACTGCGGGAATATGTGCGTCGAGCTGATGGTACATGGGATCATACGACGCAGGTATATACTGTATTTATTTATTTAATTTAAATTATTTTTGTTATTAAAATATTTATAATGTTTATTTGTTGTAGGCACCTGGTCCACCAGAAGGAGGTAACAGTGATGGCAACGCGTGACGCACCATATATTCACGAGATATGTTTTTTGTTTTTACTGGTAGGGTTGATGTACTGTATTTATTCATTTAAGTAATGCATTATTACCATCCATGGTGGTCTTTTAAATATTTTATACACATATTGAGTTTTTGATCAGATAATCTTGAATGATTCTACATTTGAAAAAGTCGAAGAACTAATTCCAACAGATCAATAAATCTGATATTATAGATTATGTATTATCCAATATATTTTTTATAAATTTTTGTATGGTATCGATAAAAGAAATATGTATTAATTAGATGTTATCACTTTTATTTTTCACTTTTGTAATCAATGGGATGACCTTTGCACCCCCGGAGAGCCCCCCGCACCCCCGTACAGCCCCCCGCACCCCCGTACAGCCACCCGCGCACCCCCGTACAGCCCCCCGCACCCCCGTACAGCCCCCCCGCACCCCCGTACAGCCCCCCCGCACCCCCGTACAGCCCCCCCGCACCCCCGTACAACCCCCCGCACCCCCGGAGAGCCCCCCCGCCACCCCACTACAGCCCCCCGCCACCCCCGTACAGCCCCCCGCCACCCCCGTACAGCCCCCCGCACCCCCGTACAGCCACCCGCCACCCCCGTACAGCCCCCCGCACCCCCGTACAGCCCCCCCGCACCCCCGTACAGCCCCCCCGCACCCCCGTACAGCCCCCCGCACCCCCGTACAACCCCCCGAACCCCCGTACTGCCCCCCGCCACCCCCGTACAGCCCCCCCCGCACCCCCGTACAGCCCCCCGCACCCCCGTACAGCCCCCCCCCGCACCCCCGTACAGCCCCCCGCACCTCGGTACAGCCCCCCGCACCCCCGTACAACCCCCCGCACCCCCGTACTGCCCCCCGCCACCCCCGTACTGCCCCCCGCCACCCCCGTACAGGCCCCCGCCACCCCCGTACAGGCCCCCGCCACCCCCGTACAGGCCCCCGCCACCCCCGTACAGCCCCCCGCACCCCCGTACAGCCCCCCCGCACCCCCGTACAGCCCCCCCGCACCCCTGTACAGCCCCCCGCACCCCCGTACATCCCCCCGAACCCCCGTACTGCCCCCCGCCACCCCCGTACAGCCCCCCCCGCACCCCCGTACAGCCCCCCGCACCCCCGTACAGCCCCCCCCGCACCCCCGTACAGCCCCCCGCACCCCCGTACAGCCCCCCCGCACCCCCGTACAACCCCCCGCACCCCCGTACTGCCCCCCGCCACCCCCGTACAGCCCCCCGCCACCCCCGTACAGCCCCCCGCACCCCCGTACAGCCACCCGCCACCCCCCGTACAGCCCCCCGCACCTCGGTACAGCCCCCCGAACCCCCGTACAGCCCCCCTCGCACCCCCGTACAGCCCCCCCCGCACCCCCGTACAGCCCCCCCGATTGTGTCGTTTTCAGCAGCGCGGCGCGCGCTGAAATGACGCGTTGGGGGGTCAAAACCACCCGAACGACCTCCGAATGCCACGAAACCGTACGACAACATCCGGGGCGTCAATTGTGAAATGGTCGGCCAGACGGCACCTCATTCGGAGGTGCCGTGCGACCGCGGCGGCCGGAAACGCGTTTCCGGCGCCGTTAAACACCAAAACGGCGTGCGGCGGTCCGATTCGGAGCAAACGTGCTCTGAACGACCTGAAACCGCACGGGGACGAGAGGAATATTATTCCTGAGATGCAGGAGGAGGCCGCACGACCATCGGACGTGCGGTGCGCGCGGCACGCCCGATTGTGTCGTTTTCAGCAGCGCGGCGCGCGCTGAAATGGCGCGTTGGGGGGTCAAAACCACCCGAACGACCTCCGAATGCCACGAAACCGTACGACAACATCCGGGGCGTCAATTGTGAAATGGTCGGCCAGACGGCACCTCATTCGGAGGTGCCGTGCGACCGCGGCGGCCGGAAACGCGTTTCCGGCGCCGTTAAACACCAAAACGGCGTGCGGCGGTCCGATTCGGAGCAAACGTGCTCCGAACGACCTGAAACCGCACGGGGACGACAGGAATATTATTCCTGAGATGCAGGAGGAGGCCGCACGTCCATCGGACGTGCGGTGCGCGCGGCACGCCCGATTGTGTCGTTTTCAGCAGCGCGGCGCTCGCTGAAATGGCGCGTTGGGGGGTCAAAACCACCCGAACGACCTCCGAATGCCACGAAACCGTACGACAACATCCGGGGCGTCAATTGTGAAATGGTCGGCCAGACGACACCTCATTCGGAGGTGCCGTGCGACCGCGGCGGCCGGAAACGCGTTTCCGGCGCCGTTAAACACCAAAACGGCGTGCGGCGGTCCGATTCGGAGCAAACGTGCTCCGAACGACCTGAAACCGCACGGGGACGACAGGAATATTATTCCTGAGATGCAGGAGGAGGCCTCACGTCCATCGGACGTGCGGTGCGCGCGGCACGCCCGATTGTGTCGTTTTCAGCAGCACGGCGCGCGCTGAAATGACGCGTTGGGGGGTCAAAACCACCGGAACGACCTCCGAATGCCACGAAACCGTACGACAACATCCAGGGCGTCAATTGTGAAATGGTCGGCCAGACGGCACCTCATTCGGAGGTGCCGTGCGACCGCGGCGGCCGGAAACGCGTTTCCGGCGCCGTTAAACACCAAAACGGCGTGCGGCGGTCCGATTCGGAGCAAACGTGCTCCGAACGACCTGAAACCGCACGGGGACGAGAGGACTATTATTCCTGAGATGCAGGAGGAGGCCGCACGTCCATCGGACGTGCGGTGCGCGCGGCACGCCCGATTGTGTCGTTTTCAGCAGCGCGGCGCGCGCTGAAATGGCGCGTTGGGGGGTCAAAACCACCCGAACGACCTCCGAATGCCACGAAACCGTACGACAACATCCGGGGCGTCAATTGTGAAATGGTCGGCCAGACGGCACCTCATTCGGAGGTGCCGTGCGACCGCGGCGGCCGGAAACGCGTTTCCGGCGCCGTTAAACACCAAAACGGCGTGCGGCGGTCCGATTCGGAGCAAACGTGCTCCGAACGACCTGAAACCGCACGGGGACGAGAGGAATATTATTCCTGAGATGCAGGAGGAGGCCGCACGTCCATCGGACGTGCGGTGCGCGCGGCACGCCCGATTGTGTCGTTTTCAGCAGCGCGGCGCGCGCTGAAATGACGCGTTGGGGGGTCAAAACCACCCGAACGACCTCCGAATGCCACGAAACCGTACGACAACATCCGGGGCGTCAATTGTGAAATGGTCACCCAGACGGCACCTCATTCGGAGGTGCCGTGCGACCGCGGCGGCCGGAAACGCGTTTCCGGCGCCGTTAAACACCAAAACGGCGTGCGGCGGTCCGATTCGGAGCAAACGTGCTCCGAACGACCTGAAACCGCACGGGGACGACAGGAATATTATTCCTGAGATGCAGGAGGAGGCCGCACGTCCATCGGACGTGCGGTGCGCGCGGCACGCCCGATTGTGTCGTTTTCAGCAGCGCGGCGCGCGCTGAAATGGCGCGTTGGGGTGTCAAAACCACCCGAACGACCTCCGAATGCCACGAAACCGTACGACAACATTCGGGGCGTCAATTGTGAAATGGTCGGCCAGACGGCACCTCATTCGGAGGTGCCGTGCGACCGTGGCGGCCGGAAACGCGTTTCCGGCGCCGTTAAACACCAAAACGGCGTGCGGCGGTCCGATTCGGAGCAAACGTGCTCCGAACGACCTGAAACCGCACGGGGACGACAAGAATATTATTCCTGAGATGCAGGAGGAGGCCGCACGTCCATCGGACGTGCGGTGCGCGCGGCACGCCCGATTGTGTCGTTTTCAGCAGCGGGTCGCGCGCTGAAATGGCGCGTTGGGGGGTCAAAACAACCCGAACGACCTTCGAATGCCACGAAACCGTACGACAACATCCGGGGCGTCAATTTTGAAATGGTCGGCCAGACGGCACCTCATTCGGAGGTGCCGTGCGACCGCGGCGGCCGGAAACGCGTTTCCGGCGCCGTTAAACACCAAAACGGCGTGCGGCGGTCCGATTCGGAGCAAACGTTCTCCGAACGACCTGAAACCGCACGGGGACGACATGAATATTATTCCTGAGATGCAGGAGGAGGCCGCACGTCCATCGGACGTGCGGTGCGCGCGGCACGCCCGATTGTGTCGTTTTCAGCAGCGCGTCGCGCGCTGAAATGGCGCGTTGGGGTGTCAAAACCACCCGAACGACCTCCGAATGCCACGAAACCGTACGACAACATCCGGGGCGTCAATTGTGAAATGGTCGGCCAGACGGCACCTCATTCGGAGGTGCCGTGCGACCGCGGCGGCCGGAAACGCGTTTCCGGCGCCGTTAAACACCAAAACGGCGTGCGGCGGTCCGATTCGGAGCAAACGTGCTCCGAACGACCTGAAACCGCACGGGGACGAGAGGAATATTATTCCTGAGATGCAGGAGGAGGCCGCACGTCCATCGGACGTGCGGTGCGCGCGGCACGCCCGATTGTGTCGTTTTCAGCAGCGCGGCGCGCGCTGAAATGGCGCGTTGGGGGGTCAAAACCACCCGAACGACCTCCGAATGCCACGAAACCGTACGACAACATCCGGGGCGTCAATTGTGAAATGGTCGGCCAGACGGCACCTCATTCGGAGGTGCCGTGCGACCGCGACGGCCGGAAACGCGTTTCCGGCGCCGTTAAACACCAAAACGGCGTGCGGCGGTCCGATTCGGAGCAAACGTGCTCCGAACGACCTGAAACCGCACGGGGACGAGAGGAATATTATTCCTGAGATGCAGGAGGAGGCCGCACGTCCATCGGACGTGCGGTGCGCGCGGCACGCCCGATTGTGTCGTTTTCAGCAGCGCGGCGCGCGCTGAAATGACGCGTTGGGGGGTCAAAACCACCCGAACGACCTCCGAATGCCACGAAACCGTACGACAACATCCGGGGCGTCAATTGTGAAATGGTCGGCCAGACGGCACCTCATTCGGAGGTGCCGTGCGACCGCGGCGGCCGGAAACGCGTTTCCGGCGCCGTTAAACACCAAAACGGCGTGCGGCGGTCCGATTCGGAGCAAACGTGCTCCGAACGACCTGAAACCGCACGGGGACGAGAGAAATATTATTCCTGAGATGCAGGAGGAGGCCGCACGTCCATCGGACGTGCGGTGCGCGCGGCACGCCCGATTGGGTCGTTTTCAGCAGCGCGGCGCGCGCTGAAATGACGCGTTGGGGGGTCAAAACCACCCGAACAACCTCCGAATGCCACGAAACCGTACGACAACATCCGGGGCGTCAATTGTGAAATGGTCGGCCAGACGGCACCTCATTCGGAGGTGCCGTGCGACCGCGGCGGCCGGAAACGCGTTTCCGGCGCCGTTAAACACCAAAACGGCGTGCGGCGGTCCGATTCGGAGCAAACGTGCTCCGAACGACCTGAAACCGCACGGGGACGACAGGAATATTATTCCTGAGATGCAGGAGGAGGCCTCACGTCCATCGGACGTGCGGTGCGCGCGGCACGCCCGATTGTGTCGTTTTCAGCAGCGCGGCGCGCGCTGAAATGGCGCGTTGGGGGGTCAAAACCACCCGAACGACCTCCGAATGCCACGAAACCGTACGACAACATCCGGGGCGTCAATTGTGAAATGGTCGGCCAGACGGCACCTCATTCGGAGGTGCCGTGCGACCGCGGCGGCCGGAAACGCGTTTCCGGCGCCGTTAAACACCAAAACGGCGTGCGGCGGTCCGATTCGGAGCAAACGTGCTCCGAACGACCTGAAACCGCACGGGGACGAGAGGAATATTATTCCTGAGATGCAGGAGGAGGCCGCACGTCCATCGGACGTGCGGTGCGCGCGGCACGCCCGATTGTGTCGTTTTCAGCAGCGCGGCGCGCGCTGAAATGGCGCGTTGGGGGGTCAAAACCACCCGAACGACCTCCGAATGCCACGAAACCGTACGACAACATCCGGGGCGTCAATTGTGAAATGGTCGGCCAGACGGCACGTCATTCGGAGGTGCCGTGCGACCGCGGCGGCCGGAAACGCGTTTCCGGCGCCGTTAAACACCAAAACGGCGTGCGGCGGTCCGATTCGGAGCAAACGTGCTCCGAACGACCTGAAATGAGATTATTTTTTGAATCGAAGTTTTTAAATTATTATAGCACAATGATTTGATATTATATATATATTAAATATATATTAAAACATTTAAAATATATTATATATATATATATATATTTAAAATATTGTATTTAATTGTATATATATATATATATTTATAGCACAATGATTTGTATTTAAAATATTGTATTTAATAGTATATATATATATATATTTATATTCAATTCAATAATTTTTTTTTAGAATAGCGACCGCCATAGGCGGTCGCTAAAGGCCTCTAGCGACGAGGCAACAGCGACCGCCATTGGCGGTCGCTGCGCGGCCGCTAAAGCCCTTTAGCGACCGCCAATGGCGGTCGCTAATGGCCTTATATATAGTAGTGTTCAAAATAATAGTGAGATCGATATCCAACAAATCGGATCACGTGATAATCTTGCAAATTAATTCACAAATACACTATCAATTGTAGCTTTCAATGACCTGATTTATAGAACTGGGATGAGAAAATTACAACATCTATCATAATTTTACAAAGGAGAGTTAAAAATGGTGCATTCTTTTTCTTTCACTATATTTATTCTCACTGGATTTTTGAGACAATATTTTAAACAAGTTGACTTAAATTGTACTTGAGATTCAATTGTTTTTTGGCTAACTTGTTTTTTTCCCACATTGTTTTTTTTAAGTGAAAGTTTAGGAATTTTATGAAATGAATGATATAGTATTTCATTGTATTAGTTATATGGCGGCTAGTTGTCGGTTTTATTGTCATTTTTATAATCGTAATAAAATAGACTGATATATTCAGGAAACCCTACACCCACCATGGGTTCGCTCAAGCTCCCTTCTACAACTGAACAGCTATCTTCCGTGAGCTGCCATTTGCAGGTTTCTATCATCCACTCTCTAATAGGGAACGCCCATTCTGTTTTGCATGATGTCCATGATTTCTATTTTCAGGAGTTCCCTCCTCCATTTGTTATTGGGCACGATGTTGACCTCGATTGGTAAATGAGTTTCAGAGAATCGTTCGAATATGATTCGTGATTCGACAGAGACGTTCTTGCCCGTGCTGCGCTCACCGGATTATTTCACGGTGCCTTCTGTGAACGATTTGTCTGCCAGGGAACTCCTGGATCCCGGTTATTGCTGCCGAGTTGAGGATTTTACAGTTGGGAGGCTCGGTTATGGATACGTTAAATTTCCAGGAAAGACTGATGTTAGATGGTTGAATTTAGATAGAATCGTTAAGTTTGGTAAGCATGAAATTGTCGTGTACGATGAAGAATGCATGAAGCCGCTGATTGGACGAGGCCTTAATAAAGCAGCTGAAGTGACTCTGATACTGCAGACCGGATCATCCGATACGAACCAGCCTCTGGAAAATAATGTCGGGGAGAAATTGAGGCTGAGAACTATACAACAAGGTGCGCGCTTTACTTCATTTGACCCGTTGACCTGTGAATGGAAATTTTCTGTCTGCCATTTCAGCAGATTTGGGTTGAATGAGGACGATGAGGAAGATGTCTCCATGGATGGTGCCAATGCAATTCAACCGCATCAGCAGCCTTTGGAGGCAAATGGTGTTGGGGAAGCTTCCGATATGGATGAGGGAAGTTCCGTAGATCTAAGTGAAACTCCGCTTTCTCACTCTCTTCCTGCCCATCTTGGACTTGACCCTGATAGAATGATAGAACTGAGAATGTTGATGTTTCCTGCTGAGGAAGGTGTGGCTGAGGATTTTGATGGGTCTGCTTTGAATCCAAAACTGTCCTTTGAGAAAGGACACACTGCGTCTCCCTTGCAGCATTTCAGTAAGATGAGGAACCACAAGTCCAGTTCCCCAATTGCAAGGAAAACTCCTCTTTCTTTGATTGAGTACAATCCTGGTTCTTCAGACTTGAGCTCACCCGGTACTATTTTATTGTCCCAACAAAATAAAGGACAACTTCTGAAGAGAACAGGACCAGGAGGCTTTAAGCTGGATCTGATGCACGAGACACCGGTAACTCAAAGCCACTCTCGTAACATAGTTGATGCAGCTTTGTTCATGGGAAGGTCATTTCGTGTAGGGTGGGGTCCTAATGGTGTGCTTGTCCATAGTGGTTCTCTGGTAGGTAGCAGTGACAGTTTTTTGTCGTCTGTGATCACGTTGGAAATGGTTTCCTTTGACAGAATCGTGAGAGATGAGAAAAATAAAGTGAGAGAAGAACTTGTTGATTGCTGTTTTGAGTCCCCATTAAACCTTCATAAATCTATAAATCATGAAATTTTAGAAGTTGAAGTTGGTTCCTTCAAGCTAAAGTTGCAAAAAAGGTTGTCTAATCGCTTAATGCTTTCAGAGATATGCCAAAACTATATAGGCATTGTTGAGAGGCAATTGAATGTTCCCGGCTTATCATCTCATGTAAGTCTGATGCACCAGGGAAAGGTGTGGGAATTAATCAGAGTTCTTTTTTCTTCCAGGGAAATCAGCGAGCAATCAAAATCTGCGAGAGCTGACAATGAAGAGGACATGATGGTTGACAATAACGATGACTCTCCGAATGTTGATACAGATGCACTGCCTTTTATTCGTAGGGCAGAGTTCAGTTACTGGTTGCAAGAGTTTGTGTGCCATCGAGTACAAGATGAAGTAAGCTCAATAGCTGATTCCAGTGATTTGGAACACATTTTCTTACTTCTCACTGGACGTCAGCTTGACACTGCTGTTGAACTGGCTGCTTCTAGAGGAGATGTGAGATTGGCTTGTTTGCTGAGCCAGGCAGGTGGGTCTATGGTGAATCGATCTGATGTTGCACAGCAGCTCATACTTTGGAAAAATAACGGGCTGGATTTCAATTTCATAGAGGAAGACAGGATTAAGATTTACGAATTGCTTGCAGGAAACATACATGCAGCTTCACATGATGCAAAGCTTGACTGGAAAAGGTTTCTGGGGTTATTAATGTGGTATCAGTTGGCACCTGACACATCACTACCTGTTGTTTTTAACACTTACCAGGAGCTTCTTGATGAAGGAATGGCTCCATGCCCTGTTCCGATTTACATTGATGAAGGCCCTATAGAAGAGGCTGCAAACTGCATAGGAGAAGGGAAATTTGACCTTTCATATTATCTTATGCGTCTTCATGCTGAAGAAGGGAGTAACTGTAATTTTTTAAATTCAATGTTCAGTGCCGCTTCCTCAACATGTGATCCACTTGACTACCACATGATTTGGCATCAATGTGCTATTTTGGAATCAGTTGGAGCTCTTAACACCGATGATCTCCAGTTGCTTTACATGGGAATGGTTTCCCAGCTGTTGTGCCTTGGGAAGCCTCACTGGGCCATCTACGTGGTTCTTAACATGTCCGCCAGTGTTGATTTTCCATATCTACAGGCTTCTCTTATAAGGGAAATCTTATTTCAGTATTGTGAAATTTGGACATCACAAGAATCACAGCACCAGTTTATTGAAGACTTGGGTGTTCCGTCAACATGGTTGCACGAGGCTATGGTTTGTAATTTGTTCTTAATCTGGGACGATGATTATTTTTTGAAGCACTTGGGTTCCCTTAAATTTTGTTTTAGTGTTCTCTTAATTAGTAGAATAATGCAAAGAAAGCGGTCTGGTAACTCCTAATTTTTTGGCTTAAATGAGTTCAGACTTTCTTCACATATACATGTGGCCCAACTTTATTCCTGATATTGTTGATCCTGCTCTGTGAAAACACTTAAGCTACTTTTTTTTAGCTGTCTCATATGGATTTTGCACTGCACAAAAAGAATGGTATATTGTCATCTCTTTTTTTTCAATGTTTTATACGGATGGCAATTCGCAATTGGGTGGTATTTGGTGGAAAATTTAAATGATTATCAATCAAAGGCGGATTTTGGTATTTGTTGATAGTAAAATTTAATGATCCTTGTAGGTTTTTGGCTAATCTTTTTGGAATTGAATATGAAAATATTTGTTTATTAGATCTTATGTTGTGTTTGGTTTGGGAAAACGCTTCCTCTTTATTTTTTAAAAAATTGTTATATACAAATTGCTAACTTAGAAAAATTATTTTCATGTTTTTTTGGGAAGTGAAAATGAAAAAAAGGTAAATCACATGCTTTCTTGTACTACTATTCAAAATATTTTCTAACATATTTTCTTATACATCTTTGATGTTGGATCGAATATGTAGATATGTATGTCTATTAGATGGTATAATACAAGAGGGGGGGTGAATTGTAGGTTTAAAAACTTTTGAGTTTTAACAACTAAGAGATTTGTTTAAAAGATGTTAAACTAATACAAATACAAACACCCACAATTGTATTGAATATAAAAAGGTATGATGTATTGTAATACTAATGTAATGTAAAACAATTGTATTCAAGATGAACACAATAATCAGAGTAATACAAAGATGAATGATTCTACCTTAAAGCGTATAGAATCAATCAATACAATATGTAATAAAATGATTGTAATTGAAACAATTACAATTGAAAATGTAAAGAAGAAAGGAAACAATACAAATTCCTTTCTAATACAAGTAATAGCGGAAATGTAAAAGAATTACAATTATTTTAACCCAAAGAGAAGGGTTATCCTTTCACCTAGGATAAAAGGTCTGTCTCACCAACACCTTGGTGAGCTCTCGATACGATGATCGGACTGTCTGTCTGCCTATCCCTGGCAGCCCTCGATACGATGATCGGCACGTCTGTCTGCCTATCCCCGACAGCCCTCGATACGATGATCGGCACGTCTGTCTGCCTATCCCCGACAACCCTCGATTTTGTAGGTAATCGGCACCTCTGTCTTTCAATCACTTGAAAGCCCTCGATATGATAATCGGACGCACAAGGCAGATGAAAGAAGTCACAGTGTCTCTCTCTAGAATCTTGGTAGTTCACGAAGTCTCTTTATTCATTTCACCATCCTTCCCTCAGCTTCAAATGACCTCCTATTTATAGGCCTCGGGTTCCAACGATCATGTTGCCTCCAACGGTCATATTTCTCCGAAAAACTCGGAGGGACTTGGACACCTGTCATCATAACGGTCATATTGAAACAGAAAGCACGACATCGTTTTGATTAGTTTGTAACTAACTCAACGACATCGTATTGGTTAAAACAGGACATATATATTGATAAGCAATGGTACGATTCATATGAAACAAGTGCTTTTGACAAAGTACCAAAACAAGTAATGAACATCTGAATAGCAGAGTCAGTACGATACGATTGACAGAGTCAGTACGATACGATTGACAGAGTCAGTATGGTACGATTGTCAGAGTCAGTACGATACGATTGACATAGTCAGTATGGTACGATTGACAGAGTCAGTACGATCAGTATCGTATGATACGATATGGTCAGTACGATCAACATTGTACGATACGATAAACATGATAGAAGACAATTGTAATTTCCAAAATATGATAGAATACATTTGTGATTTCCAAAACATGATATAGAAGTCAAAAGAGGACTTTTGACTCAACAATCTCCCCCTTTTTGGAAAGCACAACACATAAAGAAAATATAACAAGAAATACTTATCTCCCCCTGAGTTATTGGAAACTCTTCTGAATAAGAAATTGAATACAACTAACTCCCCCTTAGGTATGGACTTTCCTAAGGATTGTATTCGTAGATTTTCCTTAAGAGTGTTGTAAAACATTCTCCCCTTTGTAAACATTCTCCCCCTTTGTGATTTACAAAAAGAAAGGAGTAATCTTGAATTGTCTGAAGGAGTTAGTAAAGCAATACAAGACAATAGAAAAAAAACTTGAAATAACAATCATTACGATAACAAACATTTCCAGACTAGAAAACAAATACAGATCACTTGTTTTCTCTTTCTTTCTCCTTTTTGATTAACTCATGAAGAACTGCCTTCATCTTTTTTATCTCCTTCTTGTCTTCAGAAATAGATTCACCCTGAGTTCTGAGAAGCTCTTGTTGATCTGCAAAAATCTGATCTTGATTCTTGATAGTCTCCTCCTGGACTCTGATTACTTCTTCAAGGGTATCAATTCTGTTTTGCAAATTCTTGTTATCTTTGGATAACACAGAATTTTGATTCTTCAACAAAACCATTTCATCTTTGAAAGATGAAACCTTCGAGAATTCAGATTGAAAAACATTCATTCTCTCTTGCAAATCTTTCACTGAAGGAACATCGGCTCGTTGAGAAGACAAAAGATTCAACCTTTCAACCGTTTCTCTGTCAAGCTTATTGAAAGCAACTGCAAGCTCATTTGACAACCTTCTTATATCTTCAATAGCTATTTCATGATCATTGATTGAGCTCTCTGTTTTGTACGACCACTTGGTCATCTTATTGCAGACCTTCTTATGAGCAACCGAACTTTCTGAAAGAACTTTCAAATCGGCTTCAACTGACAAAACTTTCTTCCTCAACTCTTTTACAGAGCCAAACTTCTTCTTTTGATTGTCAGTAATAAAATCGATTTTCCCTTCCAGCCTCGGAAAATATGGAATGGTCTTCTCAACCCTTCTCAAAACATGAACAATGTAATCACTCTTCTTGAGAGAGATTGTATGTTCTGAATCAGTATCTCCATCGTACGATGCTAGTTCATACGATCTGCTAGAGTCAACAACTGGCTGTTTTCCTTTTGCTTTTTCTTTCTGCCTTCTTTCTTCTTTCACTTTGTCATTAATGACAACAACTTTATCAGTGTGAGAGGATTGAGCACCTTGCTTTTCTTGAGATGACATTCTGTCCGGAGATTGTGCTTGATCGACATGAGGAGTTTGTTGAATACCTTCACTCAGCTTTTGAACCGATTCCTCTCTACTCTTCTTTGAACTTTGAAGAAATTCTAAAAGAAAGTCTCCTTCTTCTTCTTCCACTTCTTCTATCTCTTCCATTACTTGTTTTTGTTTTCCTTTCTCAGGGAGACTCTGTACGATGGGCTCTTGATGCACTTCTGTGGTAAGTTGAGCACTAGCTTCCTCAACTGCTTTCAAGACTTTAGAGATATCAAAGTCTTGAGCCTTTCTTTTCAAAACAATTTTCTTTTTCTTTTCAGCCTTAAGGGTTTCTTCTACCCTTATTCTTTCTGCAAAAACCTCAGCCGGGTTAAGTCCGAACTTTGGATCACCTTCCTTTCTCTGTTCCTTATCATTTCTCCATTTTGCTACAACCTCCTTACTGTACCTTGGCTTCTTCTTAGGCTTTGAACTGGTTTGCGGATCAGACTTTTGAGTAACACCAGTAGATTGAATGTCTTTGGCTGGCATAGGTGTCGATTGATTCTGAGCCAATTCAGCTTCTACATCTCTGACAAAAAGTTTTGAATTCTGATCAAAACAAACATTCAACTTCTTCATAGTACTTTTGCTAATCCAAGAGGACTTCAAATCTATGGGGTTTTCTTTCAAAGGAATGTTACAAAACTTCATACTTTCGAGAATGAACTTCGTAAGGATGGCTGGATACATAATCATTTGGGACTTAATCCCTCCTGTCTTGACATTCTTAATGGTTTCAAAAACATACCCCATGAGATTTACTTTTCTCATATTTACAAGATAGTCAAGCATAAAGATATCAGAAACTTTCAGAGTTTCTCTATCCCCTTTCCTTGGGATAAGAAAACCTTGCATCCATAAAGTCACAAAACGATTGTCCGGTGAAAAGAGACACTTTTCTCTTTTCTTCATTAATAACAAACAAAGTCTTTTCAGCACTTTCTCTATTAAACGTACCAACTTCCTCTGGTAGTTTGTGAGATGGACAGAAAGAATCCCCTTCTACAGAAACATTCAGAAAATGTGCCGCTTGTTTCACAGACATAGACAATTTTCTATCGTATACAGCAAAATTGATAGTCATATCTTTGTCGAACGATACGGTTTTATAAAACTGACAAACTTCATCAAAGAGAATCGGATCTTGAGAAACAGGTCTTTCAACACACAAATGTTCCCATCCTTGAAAGAGAATGATTCTTCTGATTGTGGAATCATACGAATCAAAAAAGTCCCGAGAAACTAACCTTTCTCTGTTAAAGTCTTTCTCTGTAAAAGTCTTTGAAGACATTTCAGCGGGAGTATTAGCAGAGGATTGAGACATAAAGATGATGCCGATGATAGATCGTACGATGATTTATAACCGGTGGAGCAGAGCTTCGCCTCAAATCCTGAAAAAAACAATGTGGGTTTGGGAAGGGGGGTGCTATTTATAGGCAAAAAAGGAGTGACCGTTGATCTTCTACGGTCAAGATTAGAGAAAAACAGATCAATGGTTAGGATTGAAAACGAAAAAGAAAAAAAAATGGAAAATACCTGCCGGAGAACGTAAGGTAGTTGTTGGTTTTAGGATTAAAGAATACACACCCGTACGAAATAAAATAGAAGTATCAAACGACATGCCGATGGAAAACAATCTCATTACCATGAACTGACAATACGATGAAAAACAATCTCGTTACCATGAACTGACAATACGATGGAAAACAAACTCGTTACCATGAATTGACAATACGATGGAAAACAAACTCGTTACCATGAACTGACAATACGATGGAAAACAAACTCGTTACCATGAACTGACAATACGATGGAAAACAATCTCGTTACCATGAACTGACAATACGATGGAAAACAATCTCGTTACCATGAACTGACAATACGATGGAAAACAATCTCGTTACCATGAACTGACGATACGATGGAAAACAATCTCGTTACCATGAACTGACGATACGATGGAAAAGAAAATCATTACCATCATCGGTCGATACGATGGAAAAGAAAATCATTACCATCATCGTTTGATACGATGGAAAAGAAATTCATTACCATCATCGGTCGATACGATGGAAAAGAAATTCATTACCATCATCGTTTGATACGATGGAAAAGAAATTTATTACCATCATCAGTCAATACGATGGAAAAGAAATTCATTACCATTATCGGTCAATACGATGGAAAAGAAATTCATTACCATCATCGGACAGTACGATGGAATTCATTACCATCATCGGTCAATACGATGGAAAAGAAATTCATTACCATCATCGGTCAATACGATGGAAAAGAAATTCATTACCATCATCGGTCGATATGATGAAGTAAATAATAAGATTGTCAAGATGATAAACAGAAAAACGAATGATACGATAAAACTGTCAATACGATAAACAGAAAAATGAATACACACATCCAAAGAGTAAATAGTTAAAGAACATAAGATAAAAAGAAATATAAAAACATAGAAAGAAATGTCCTTCCCCTTTCAAGAGGAGTTATTTACTGTAAGAAGATTTGTAAAACATGAAGTAGATATGAATGATTATTTTAATGTAATCATTCCTAGCTTCTGTTTTATAAACTCAAATCTATCGGAAGGTAATGGTTTTGTAAAAATGTCAGCAAGTTGTTCTTGCGTTCCGATAAATTGTAAAATAATATCTCCTTTTTGTGTGTGATCTCTAAGAAAGTGATGCCTAACATATATGTGTTTTGCACGAGAGTGATGTGCTGGGTTCTTACTAAGAGCTATGACACTTGTATTATCACAAAGGATTTGAGTTTTGGAGAAACTCAAACCATAGTCAGCGAGTGTGTGCTGCATCCACAATACTTGACCACAACAACTTCCAACTGCTACATATTCAGCTTCAGCAGTGGATAGTGCTACTGAGTGTTGTTTCTTGCAGGACCAAGAAACCAAGGAATCTCCTAAGAAGTGACATGTTCCAGATGTACTTTTTCTATCCATTCTACAACCACCAAAGTCAGCATCTGAAAAACTTTTTAAAACAAAATCATTCCCAGAAGAGTAAAAAAGGCCTAAATCCATAGTGTCTTTTAAATACCGAAAGATTCTCTTTACGGCTTTTAAATGGGACTCTTTTGGATTAGATTGGTATCTTGCACATAAGCATACAGAAAACATCAAGTCTGGTCGACTAACTGTCAAGTATAGCAAACTTCCTATCATACCTCTAAAGATTGTTTGATCTACTGGTTTCCCAGTTTCATCAAGATCAAGAGTATTTGAGGTACCAATTGGGGTGCTAATACTTTTAGTTTTGTCAAATCCATACTTTTTGAGTAAGTCTTTAATATACTTATGTTGAGATATATATGTTCCTTCTGGTTTTTGAGAAATTTAAAAACCTAAAAAGAATGTTAACTCACCCATCATACTCATTTCAAACTCAGATTTCATTAAGTTTGCAAAAGAATCAGTTAAAGATTTCTGAGTTGATCCAAATATGATGTCATCAACATATATTTGGACAATCAAAACATTTTTGTTTTCCATTTTGATAAAAAGGGTTGGATCTGCTGTACCTTTTGTATAATTGTTTTGTAAAAGAAATCCTGTAAGTCTATCATACCATGCTCTAGGGGCTTGTTTTAGACCGTATAGAGCTTTGGTAAGTTTAAAAACATGATCAGGATGTTTTGGGTCTTGAAAACCAGGAGGTTGTTCGACAAAAACTTCTTCTTGAACAAAACCATTTAGAAAAGCACATTTGACATCCATTTGAAATAGTTTGAAATTGAAAAATGCTGCGAAGGCTAATAGAATACGAATAGATTCAAGTCTAGCTACAAGAGCATATGTTTCTTCATAGTCTATTCCCTCTTGTTGATTATAGCCTTTAGCAACAAGTCTTGCTTTATTTCTTACAATGATTCCATTTTCATCACATTTGTTTCTGAAAACTCATTTTACACCAATCACAGTTGTTTCTTTAGGTCTATCAACTAAAGTCCAGACTTGATTCCTTTCAAATTCATTTAGTTCATCTTGCATTGCTTTGATCCAATCATCATCACCTAAAGCCTCACTCGGACTTTTAGGTTCAAATTGGGAAAGAAAAACAAGATGTTCTATTTCATTTCTTGAGGAATTTCTGGTCCTTACAGGTTGATTTACATCACCAATGATGTTATCACTGGGATGATTTCTAAGAAACAATTGATTTGGGTTTTGTAAAGCCTGTTCATCAACATATGGTAGAAAATCTTCTGTGGTAAATGTTTCAGGAATACTTTCTTGAACATTTTCTTTATCAGAATGATCTTCTAATAAAGGTTGATAAACATTTTTAGAAAACACATCCGAGGATGTAGGATTGGGTTGGTTGAAAACAAAAGGACCAGTTTCATCGAATTTTACATGTACTGTTTCCTCAACAGTACAAGTGTTTTTATTGAAAACTCTATAAGCCTTAGAGGTTGTAGAATAGCCTAGAAATATTCCTTCATCAGATTTTGATGCAAATTTGTGTAGATTATCTTTTGTATTCAAAATGAATACTTTGCATCCAAAAACTTTGAAGTATGAAACTTTAGGTTTTTGGCCAGTTCATAACTCATAAGGGGTTTTATTAAGAAATGGTCTAGTTAAAACACGATTTATAGTATAACAGGCAGTACTAACAGCTTCAGCCCAAAAGTGCTTAGCAATTGAGTATTCACTCAACATGGTTCGAGTCATTTCCTGAAGAATACGATTTCTTCTTTCAACAACACCATTTTGCTGAGGAGTTCTTGGAGCTGAGAAATTGTGAGTAATACCTTTCTTACTACAAAAAGTTTCAAAATCTGAATTTTGAAATTCACCACCATGATCACTATGAATAGTTATCAATGGTAGGTTTTTCTCATTTTTAACTTGGGCTCTAAAAGTTTTGAAATAGGAAAAGGCTTCAGATTTCTTTGTGAGAAAGTAAACCCATGTAAATCTAGTAAAGTCATCAACTAAAACAAATACATAGTATTTGCCTCCAATGCTTCCAGATTGTGAAGGACCAAAAAGATCCATATGCACTAGCTGTAATGCATTAGAAGTTGAAACTTCATTAATTGATTTAAAGCTAGTTTTATGTTGCTTGCCAAATTGACAAGGATCACAGACTTTTGAAGAATCATATCTAAGATCCGGTAGCCCCTTTACAAGTCCTTTCTTTGAGAGTTTACTTAGATTTCTCATATTACAGTGTCCTAGTCTCCTATGCCATAGCAATGATTGGTCTTCTATTACACTTAAGCAAGGTAAGTTTTGGTTCCTAAGGTCTTCTAAGTTAATAGTGTAAACATTCTCTTGCCTATGGGCAGATAGAATGAACTCATCCTTGGAATTGTGAACAAGACACTTATCATTTCTAAAATTCACAAGGTAACTTTCATCACATAATTGACTTATGCTGATGAGATTGTGCCTAAGACCTTTAACAAACAAAACATTTGAGATAAGAACTTTTCCAAGAAAAACAATATTACCTATACCAACAATCTTTCCTTGAGCATTATCTCCGAAGGTAACTTTTCCACCTTTTGTTTTGATAACCTTTTCAAAGAGATCTTTGTTTCCAGTCATGTGTCGAGAACAACCACTATCCATGTACCAAATATTCTTATTGGTACACTTCTCATTTTCCTGAAAAAGAAACAATTAGTTTTTCGGAATCCAAACTTGTTTGGATCCAGAAAGGTTAGATAAAAGAATTTTAGGAATCCACATTTGTTTTGCAAAATGAGATTTATGAAATCCTAAAGATTGAGTTTTGTTAAGAGAACAATCTCTTCTCCGGTGTCCACCACATTGACACTTAGAACAAAAAGAGGTTTTTTGAGGAACAAAATAGTTGTTACTAAAAACCGGTTTGGAATAAGTATAACCTAGACCAGAACGATTTCTCAAAGGTCTAATTTGAGAATACATCCTGTCAAAGTTTTCTTTTCCATGAGTAAAGTTTGACAAACATTTTTTCAAGGATAAAATCTCTGACTTTAGTTTTAAAACCAAATTCTTATTTTCCAAAACATTTGAATTTGAACTAGAGTTAAGCTCTAAAATATTTTTCTTTGAAATTACAGTTTCAAGATCCTTAGAAAGTTTATCCTTATCAGATTTAACTTTCTCAAGGGTTTTTAAAATACTTTCAAAATCAGAAGTTTTCACATCAAGATCTTTAGAAAGATCTGATACTTCTTTAGTCAAGATTGAAATTCTAGAATTTGCTTTTTCAAATCTCTTTTTGAGTTTAGAATTTTCATTTTCAAGTAATTTAGCAAATCTAGAGACCTCTTCAAAAGAAGGTAATGTATCATCCTCTGATGACGAGGATTCATCATTTGAAGATTCATAATATCTATTATCAGTACAATTTGCATTCAAAGAGACATTTGTAATAGCTTCAGCATTATGTACCTTAGCCATGAGACAATGATCTTTAATTGGTAGTCTGGCTAGAAGTCCAATATTCCTTTGTCCTGATGTCTCATATTCTGAAGAATCATCTGAGGAATCACTACCACTTGCACTCCACGTATCATTTGCTTTCAAGACTTTCTTTGTCTTAAAAAACCTTTTCTTGTTTCTTTCAGAGTGTTTCTCCTTTCTATCTTTCCTCTTCAGTAAAGGACAATCAGGCCTTATATGTCCTGCTTTCTTGCATTCATAACAAGTTACCTCTGAATCTTTCCTATCCTTCCTATCTTTCTTTTTGAATCTATATTGAAAATCTTTCTTTCCCACGATCTTGTTCATCCTTCGAGCAAGATTGGCTAACTCATTATCCGAAAGATTACAATCACTTGAATAAGATATAACAACTTTCTTGGATTTCGACCTTGTAAGCCTTTCAGGTGTTTTAGCTTTAGATGCAAAGGCTACACTTCCATTCCCATTCTTCTTCTTGTTGAAATCAACATCCCTCTTCATTCTTGTCTCGTGCTGTAGAAGAGTTCCAAAGAGTTCATCAAGAGTAATCTGAGAAACTTTTCTATTTTCATCAATAGCTGTTCTTTTTGACTCCCATTCATTTGGCATTATATCTATAATCTTATCAACAAGAGCTTCATCATCAAGACCTTTTTCACCCATAGATTGTAAGCTGTTGACTATCATCATAAACCTTTGTTGTACTTTACATACCGGCTCTCCATAAGGAAAAACAAATCCATGATACTCTGCTCGAAGCATTGCTCTCCTTGTTTTTATAACCTTGGATGTACCAAAATGAGTGACTTCTAATTTCTTCCAAATACAGTTGGCTGCTTCACATGAAGATACCTGACTGTATATATTCCTGGTCATAGAGCATAATAAAGTATTGCGTACCTTGTAATTCAGTTGATATTCTTGCTTCTCTTGGTTGGTGAAAGTACTGACTTCTTTGTCAGGAATTTTGTAACCTCCAGTAAGCATAATAAAATTGTCTACACCAGTATTGATAACGAAAGTCTTCATACGATCTCTCCAATACTCATAATCATTCCCATCAAAGATTGGTGGTCTAGAAGGATTCAGATTGTCTATTGACCCAATATTCATTCCTGCCATCTAATACAACAAAAACTTTTCCACTCCACACGTTAGTGTAGTAAGTATTCAAGATAATAATATGAAAGAAATAAAGCTAGTAATACAAATCAGTGGAAAACCTCCTCTGATACCAATTGTTGGATCGAATATGCAGATATGTATGTCTATTAGATGGTATAATACAAGAGGGGGGGTGAATTGTAGGTTTAAAAACCTTTGAGTTTTAACAACTAAGAGATTTGTTTAAAAGATGTTAAACTAATACAAATACAAACACCCACAATTGTATTGAATATAAAAAGGTATGATGTATTGTAATACTAATGTAATGTAAAACAATTGTATTCAAGATGAACACAATAATCAGAGTAATACAAAGATGAATGATTCTACCTTAAAGCGTATAGAATCAATCAATACAATATGTAATAGAATGATTGTAATTGAAACAATTACAATTGAAAATGTAAAGAAGAAAGGAAACAATACAAATTCCTTTCTAATACAAGTAACAGCGGAAATGTAAAAGAATTACAATTCTTTTAACCCAAAGAGAAGGGTTATCCTTTCACCTAGGATAAAAGGTCTGTCTCACCAACACCTTGGTGAGCCCTCGATACGATGATCGGACTGTCTGTCTGCCTATCCCTGGCAGCCCTCGATACGATGATCGGCACGTCTGTCTGCCTATCCCCGGCAGCCCTCGATACGATGATCGGCACGTCTGTCTGCCTATCCCCGGCAGCCCTCGATTTTGTAGGTAATCGGCACCTCTGTCTTTCAATCACTTGAAAGCCCTCGATATGATAATCGGACGCACAAGGCAGATGAGAGAAGTCACAGTGTCTCTCTCTAGAATCTTGGTAGTTCACGAAGTCTCTTTATTCATTTCACCATCCTTCCCTCAGCTTCAAATGACCTCCTATTTATAGGCCTCGGGTTCCAACGGTCATGTTGCCTCCAACGGTCATATTTCTCCGAAAAACTCGGAGGGACTTGGACACCTGTCATCATAACGGTCATATTGAAACAGAAAGCACGACATCGTTAGTTTGTAACTAACTCAACGACATCGTATTGGTTAAAACAGGATATATATATTGATAAGCAATGGTACGATTCATATGAAACTGGTGCTTTTGACAAAGTACCAAAACAAGTAATGAACATCTGAATAACAGAGTCAGTACGATACGATTGACAGAGTCAGTACGATACGATTGACAGAGTCAGTATGGTACGATTGTCAGAGTCAGTACGATGCGATTGACATAGTCAGTATGGTACGATTGACAGAGTCAGTACGATCAGTATTGTATGATACGATATGGTCAGTACGATCAACATTGTACGATACGATAAACATGATAGAAGACAATTGTAATTTCCAAAATATGATAGAATACATTTGTGATTTCCAAAACATGATATAGAAGTCAAAAGATGACTTTTGACTCAACATTTGAATCTTGAAAATAGGAAATGTTTTCCAAAACTACCCAAATTAGTTTTTTTAGAGTCTGGTTTGGAGAATTTATTAGTTGGAAGTAACAGCTTGGCAATGTCTTTTGGATGACTGTAAAGACAAATTTTTTGTCTACTTTGAAATTTATAAAATGGTTTTAAAGTGTTATAAAATGGTAGCGCAACATCAAATGCATTTTCAATTTTCTTTTTTCGAAAATCTGAAAATTGAATCAAGATCTAAATCAGGGAAATCTATCTGTAAGTCCATCATCGATAAAATATATACCGGTGGGTCCATTTTTTTTATTTACCGTGATTTTCAATGGAGTTTGTGTTGGTTTTTAATTTATCGATGAAATTGCCCCTCATGGAGTTTACAAAACGTATGTTCTGTGAACACGTTTTTTTATTAATTTTTTAATAGATCGTGTTGATACATATTTTTTTTAAAATGTTTAAATATTTAATTTTTTATCACATAATACATGTTTTGTGTTTTAAATAACATTTAATAAATTTAAAACATTTGTTAATTGTTTCCCCACAAAGCATATGTTTCGTGGACTTTTTTATGTTTTCATTTTTTTTAATAATTTTTATGTATATATATATATTTTTTCTGTGTCATCTAATAGCGCATAAAATATTTATATATAATGTACAAAATATTTGTATATATAATTCTTTTAGGTGAATTTCCTGTTATTTATTTTTAAATAATTTAAATGTGTGTATTTTCGTGCTATATAGTAGTGCACAAAATATTTATGTACCGTGGTCATAACATTTATATATAATAATGTTATGGAGATTTATTTTTTATTTTTTAAATTTTTTAAATAATTTATATGCATATATATATATATGTGTGTATATATATATTATATTTTATCTAATTATGTGCAAAATATTTATATACAATGCACATACCATAATGAAGCCTTAACATATATAATTTATATGCATATATATATATGTGTGTATATATATATTATGTTTTGTGTCATAATGAATCAATCGTAAAAACAACAAAGAATAAAAGAGTATTTTCAATACCACAGAAGATTCAAATGATGTTAAATACCATTTAAATTATAAATAAATGAAATATTTAATAATATTATACAAAATATAACTGACCCATATAATCTGTTCCGTGTTGTACAAAGAACATTAATATACCTAAAAAGAATATTTTAAAGATCATAAAATATTAAAACACCAACCAAATGAAATACACAACACATTACCACAAAACACAAAACATTTATATCAGAGAACACTCATCACACACAGATCACACAAAACACTCATCACACAGATCACACTAGGAACATTTTTAACACTGAACATAGTACATTTATAACAAAACACAAAACATTTATAACAAAACACAAAACATATATGTAATCATGCACAAAAAAAATTATATAATTTCAAAACATTATATATTACATAGAACATTTATCATATATTACACTCTCACAGATGATTTATACAACACAAAACACCGAACATTTATACAACATAAGATAAAATATTTATTACTTTCATAACAAAATATTAATAGCAAAACACAAAACATTTATATAATTATAGAACATTATATACTATACTCATAAATGACATTATAACATAGAATATTTAAGAGCCATGGTCACATGCCATTCACAATAAAACAAATTCAATCGGGAATTCCCCACGTCCACAAAGGAAAAAACAAAAAAACAAATTACGATGCCGAAGCATTACCGGTAGGTACCCCGGGTTAGTGAGTGATTGGTCGAATACAATTGTGTTAGAGGAAAAACAAAAAAGAAATTCAATCGGGAATTCCCTACGTCCACAGAGAGACAGAAGAGTTTCACTATTTTATTTTGCATAGAAATCCCGATCTCCCATATAAAGAATTCTCTTCCTGGTGTAGCCTTCCTCCTACCATAGTGGGTATCAGACCTCAGGTCTCGAATTTTCTCCGTGAAAAACTGGGTAGAATTGGACCCCTCACCCTGCCTTGGACTGTCGGGTCATTAAATCATCGGGTTTGAAATTACGATGCCGACGCATAACCAACAAGAATCAAACCCCCGCCTTTTTGAGACAAGCAAGCGACCCTAACCACTGGACTATTCCCAAAGAGGCAGAGTTTCACTTTTTTTCAAGAGCTCAAATTACGAAGGCGAGAACTAGTATATAAAACGCTAGCTCAAATTCGAGCTCATAATGCAAAAACGCGTTGCTACAATGTAACATATTGCTACAATGTAACATATTGCTACAATATCCATATCTGCATTGGGGTGCACGGGCTTCATTGTTCTGCGTTGTTGCATATGGGCAACTCTAATACAATGGCCGGATTTGTTGCCGTGCTCCAAAATTTGGGCCCGGTGACCTTTGGTCCTCGGACCTCTGGAGTAAGGAGGCATTATCTGGAAACCCCTAACAACCTCACCGTGGAGGTAGATCCATGAAAGGTGTTGTAATGGTGTTATGTATGGGCCCTCACCTTTGGTCCTCGGACCTCTGGAGTAAGGAGGCATTATCCGGAAACCCCTAACAACCTCACCGTGGAGGTAGATCCATGAAAGGTGTTGTAATGGTGTTATGTATGGGCCCTCAACAATAAACCCAACTCCATCCAACTGACCACACTTCACAATTCCAACAGTATTCCAACAGTTCTGTGTGTATCCAGTAACAGCCTCACTGTGGAGGTAGATCCTTGAAAGGTGTTGTAATGGTGTTATGTATGGCCCCCCAACAATAAACCCAACTCCATCCAAATGACCGGACTTCACAATTCCAACAGTTCTGTGTGTATCCCATATTTTTGTATTTTGTATTCTGTATCTTTATATGTTGTGTAACTTTCATAAAATGTTCTGTGATACTTTTTGTTTTGTCCTATATGATAAATATCCAGTGCATTAAAAAAAAAAGGGATAAAGTGGGAGCGTATGTTGTAGTTTTTTATTTTTTTACATTCTTTTAATATTTTTTGAATTTATAGTCTATATTCTATTTTTTTTTATATTTTTTGAATATTTTATTGTTAAAATTTATTATTTTTAAGTTTGTAAATTTTTATGATATTTAATGATATTTTTTTAAAATATATATTTTTTATTTTAAAAAAAGGTATATATATTCAAATTTAAATAGTTTTGAATTAATATATTACTTTGTTAATTTGTCCATTTAAATGTTACATATTTTTGAAAAAAAATCTGGACGCATTAATGAGGGCAATTCTGGAAAAATAAATATCAATGACTAATGAGGTTTGCAATTTGTTCTGTTTTCCGTCTGGACCTACCTGTAACTATTTTTATTTTTTAGATTCATCGGTTTATCTCTCTACAAATTATGGGAGTCTGAAACAATACTACGGGGACCTTAGATATTGTTTTCATGCTGTTGTTTCTGTCCCGAGCTTCCCTTTTTGGTGGTTTAATCAACAAAACATTGTTCTAGTGCAGGCAGTGTATTACAATTATTGTGGTGATCTTTTGAAGGCCATGGAACATTTTATTGGGTGTGCAAATTGGCAAAAGGCTCATTCAATTTTTGTTACTTCCGTTGCTCATTCTCTATATTTGTCAGGTAAAACCTTGTTGTTCTTTTTGATATGCAAGGACCATTTAAGTTGATGCATGC
Organism: Viscum album; assembly: GCA_963277665.1. Taxonomy (NCBI): domain Eukaryota; kingdom Viridiplantae; phylum Streptophyta; class Magnoliopsida; order Santalales; family Viscaceae; genus Viscum; species Viscum album. The sequence continues at coordinate 1,116,330,473 of OY728147.1, forward strand.
CCCCCTTCTTTTTCTTCTTCCATGCAGCCCAAGATAAGGAGATACTGAAGCTGGTTATTTCCATGGAAGAACACAAAGCTGAAATTGAACATTGGGACCTGGGAGCTGGAGTTTATTCCTCCTTCTATCTAATAAGAACCTCGTTGGATGATGATAATAATAAGATGAATGAACAGGTTTGAAGTACCATTTAATATTAATATTAATGCTATGTTTGTGAGCATAGAATGATTGTCACCTTATTTGTAGAGGAAGTGTCAAAGTTGTTTCTAAACATTTAAAATAAAGTCCAACCTAATTAGTAAAAATCTTATGGTTTCTTTTAGTTTAGAAAGACCATAAAGCCCAACTCAATTAGTTGGAAAGATAACATCTTTCTTCAGTTCAATAAAATTTTAAAGCCGAAACCCAATTAGTTTTTTAGTATTAAGTTATAAGTATGAAAAATTAGTTACTTATTTAGGGTTTTATCAAACAAATGAGAAGAATTTCTTAGAAATACTTCTCCTGCGATGATGAATTGGGGATATATGAGTCATGTATCATATACTTTTCATCTATTTGATCTTCAATTATCATTTATGGATTTGATGTTTTTTACATATGTAATTATTGTAATCCCATATGTAAACATTCCCTAGGTTCATTCCCAGTTAATGTATATTGTTGGAGTCTGCATCCCACATCGGACTTGAGGTCCGATGTGGTTTTTAAGATTTGTTATAAAAGAACCCCAAGGTCTCCTTTAGAGAGTACACCTTGGGGGTTCAGTCTATCCTATTTTCCCATTCTACATGGTATCACAGGGAACCTAATCCCGACCCCCCTCCCATCTATTTTTTTTCCCGTCGGCCTCTAGGGTTTCTCCCGGTTGGAGGGCGGCGACCTCCATGGCCAGCAAGCCATAGGTCTCTCCCGCCGCCCCCCTGTCGGCTATCCCTCCCATCGGGCGGATCTCCCCGCTGCCTCCTCTGCGCGTGCCGGCGACGCTCCCTACGCCCCTCCCGGCAGATCCCTTTAGGCGGCACCTCCCTGCGGCTCCCTCCTGTTTTTTTTTCCCGGCGCCATCGTCCAGGTGCTCGCCTGGCGGCTCTCGCGGATCCTCTGCCCCGGAGACTCTCCCTGTGTGCGACGACGTCTCTCCCCCTGCCGGTGCTTCTTTCCCCCTGACGACGGATCTCCCCCTCTGTCCGGCGGATCTCCCCCCTTTTGCCGGCATCTCCCTCGCGCGACACTTTTGCCCACGGCCCCTCCGGCGTCCCGAGCCTGGTTCCGCCTCTGCGCGCGCGGCGGCCCTTGTCCAGGCGACCTTCTCCGGCGCCCTCCCGAGATCCCGATCCCGGCCCCTCCCTACTCGCTTCCCCTATGCGACGGGCTCTAGCCGTCTCTGCCCTACGCGGGGGGCTCCTCCGCCTCGGCTCCTCCGCAGCGCCGCCCTCCCGATCTGGATCTCCTGCCGGTGCGACGACCCTCCCTCCCAGCAGGTGTGCGGGCTCTTCCCAGGCGGCGGACCTCCCCCCTGCCTGCGCCGGATTTCCTCCATCCCTGCCGGCTCCTCCAGCAGCCGGCCTCCATCCCTGCTGGCTTCTCCAGAAGCCGGCCCTCTGCCTTCGACGCGGTGCTGTACCGGACCGCTGCTCCTCCTGTGCGAGACTTCCGACGGACCAGGTTCCCCGTCCGCTGCTCCTCCCTCCTTGCCAACCTCCTCCTGTAAGGCAACCCTCCCTCCAACCAGATTCATCTGCTCCCTTTCGGCACCTCCTGCGGAATCCCCGCCTCACTGACATCTCTCGACAACTTTCCGGCAGCCGCATCTCTGTCCGCCGGCACGCCCATGCACCGGCGCAGCAGCTCAACCACCTTGGATTTGGGCCCATTGGCGCCGCCATTTCCCGCAACACTTATGCGGAATCCCTGCCTCCCGTCGCCGGCCCCGCAAGTGCGGTTTTCCCAGTCCTAGTTTGGATTTTCCGGCGTTTCATCAACCGACCCCACTAGTGCGACATTTTTGGCGCTCCGTCCATCGGCCCGGTATGAGTGGTTCATCTGCTGCGTCCGCGACATCATCCATTCATCATCCTGCGGGGGAGCTTCAATCGTGAGGGGGAGCAAGAACCTTGCAGTTTTATCTTTTATTCTGCTTTGTCTTGTTTTGTCATCAAGCTGGGTATGTCCAGCTTGAGGGGGAGTGTTTGCAGCCTGTTGCTTGCTTTGTTTTTTCTTTGTGTGTCCAAGCTAAGTACACCTAGCTTGAGGGGGAGTGTTGGAGTCTGCATCCCACATCGGATTTGAGGTCCGGTGTCGTCTTTAATATTTGTTATAAAAGAACCCCAAGGCTCCTTTAGAGAGTACACCTTGGGGGTTCGGTCTATCCTATTTTCCCATTCTACATATATCATGGAGTATTATGGGCTGTGATGTAATATTAAGACCGACATGAGTCAACTATCATATAGAAATATGATGAGTTAACTAATGGGAATACAAATTACCAACTTGTATCCAAAGACCAGTTATAATGACATCACATGAGTTGTTATATCCTAGTAATTCAATGCCATTGTTGACTGCGAGGTGTGACCGTACAAGTCACTTGGGGAGGCAAAGACGAGTGCACAATCCTGAGTGATTGTGCGACTATTGTTTGGTGGATATGATCGGCACATAGTCCCGACCGACTGTGTAGCCTAACCGTGCATTCGGGTTCGTGTTATGCGATTTCTTTTTTAAAAACCCACCTTATTTCATCTTGGGACACCCTTAGGGTTCCTTACGAGCGGAATTGGGGATTCTTCATCATAAAACAACGCTTTTCTCTTGAGGATCGATCATATAAACACCAAATTTGTGATTTGATCTCGAAGATCTCGCATGCTGTTCGATTTCTCTATCTGTCTATTTCTTCTTCCTTGGATAAATCTATTTCTTTGGATTTGATCCAGGGTTTTGAATTGTAGATTTGAATCATGAACGGAAGGATCATGATCCCGTGTTCTTTTTGCCAGGGTTTGGAGGATCAGATCGTGGTCGCTGATGTTGGATCTAGGGTTCCATGATAGTCGTCTAAGGTCAACTCTTATTCATTCCTTATGGGATTGCAATTTCTCGTTTTGCGATTGATGTGCTTTTAGGCTGTTTGCCTGCGTGTGTAATTATCAAATAATTTGTTTAAATTGATTTGATAGTTGTGTTTTCTCGGATTTAACAAGGTTTGGAAATGGGGGTTTTGGGCATGACCTCAGGTTTGGGGTTTTAGATAAACCATGGGATTTGGTTCTGGGAATAATGTTTTGTGAAAACGGATTTTCAGATATCTTAAATTGGTGGATTTAAGATCTGATTTCGATGGCTTTGGCTTGTTTTGGGGCAAACTGTTTTCTGTTTTGGGAATTACTTGTATTGGGTATGAGCAACAACCGGTAAGTATTGCGCACAGACAAAAGGGCCAGGTAGTTCCATACTTGTGTATGATATGGACGGGATGAGCCGCGAAATTCAGGAACTACTCGGGTGAATGACGATCCACGACAGGTGTATGCTATGATCATAAACATAAATTTATGTCATGTGCCTATTCATTGCTCATATCTCCTTGAATTATATTTGTTATTTATTGGCTGCATATTGGGGTGGAACTAGATGTTGGGAAAATAATTGGTTATGTTATTCTCATCTGGTGCTTGATTTATTTGGAATTGTGATAAACTGTCTTGTTTAAAAATGCGTTAACCTGTTTTCAATGACATTGTTTACATAGCGGGGATTTTTTTTGCATGAGATTGCATGAGTGATTTGGGTGAATTTTACTGGGCATTCGTACTCACCCCTACCCGCGCATCTCGGTGTGCGTATAGATGTCTTGTGTCGTGACATAGGTAAGGGCAAGACTCCAATGTTCTCGGGCGATGGATATTAGGAGCTGAGTTTGTGGTGGATGTGGCAGTATTAGGCAGTGCGTTGATCATTCACATTGGATGGACGTCGTTGGCTAAGATTTTGTTTCATGTTGGGAAATGAGTCTGATTTATTTTTCCGCCGCACCTGTAATTGGTTGTTTACGTGGGGACAAATTGTTCCCCAATGATTATGTTTATCCCTTAACACTAATTGCTTGCGATTGGGGAATACGCTTGAGGCCATGGGGTGGTCCCAACCCGACCTCGGGATTCGGGCTCCTGGGTCTGGGTCGTCATGTAACACCCCAACCCGAATCACCGGTTCGGGCTGGGGTGCCACATGATCTCATGCATGCCTCCTTGTACACAGGAGGTTGCTGATTAGCGGCGAGAGCCCAAGCGATAACATGGGGAGATTATGCCCTCGGTAGCAGATATTCAACAATCATAAATACAACATAAACAACAATAAAATGACTAAACCAACAACACTCACATCAATATAATTGAAGCAAAAAGGAAATAATATCCATGCCGTAACAAATGACATACAAGAGTAATATTAATGTTGGAGTTGGTGCCCTAGAACCAGCTTTCGTGTACTTTATGATAACTTGTATTTATGATTTTGAATATTAATAAATTACTTATCACATCATGATTGTTCTTCGGCGTGACATAGTATGTGATAATGTCCTAATAGTAGGTGTCGCACTAAAAAGTTATATTAGTTTCCCGCTATGATAAGAACCCGGAAGTGCTACGACACTATTCTTGAATGTATGTTCTATAGCCGGATGATATCATTTGAGGGACACAAATGATACAGACTATCAGGAGTGGGGACTCATAGGACTTTGAGACACCTTCTCATGGTGCACGCCCTTGATAATATCTAGTAGGATATTATGAGAACGAGACCTAGTAGGAAATCCAGATTTATATGTGTCATTGGATGTTCCTATCTGCGGACGTGTGTATTAGTTCTTAGACTTTAAGATTATTATTAACGAATATTATGAGTCGCGCACTTAGATGTATTGACAAAAACCGTGACGACATATGTTCGCAGCAAAGTAAGATACGTTGGGTGCCTCACTAGTAATATTGCATTAATGAATAATGCGAGAAAGGATTTATCCATTCTGTTCTTTAACGAAAGTTAATATCTCAGACCTTTTGATGGAAATGATATAGCCTAAATAAATCCATGACCATAGTGTTCTATATAAATTCTATTTTCGGAAAATCAAAGAAAAACATCGAACACATAGGTTGATGACACCGACATGCGACCTGCTTGATTTGAGATATCTTGATAAAAAGATTATATTACACATTATGCGTTTGTATGAGGTGACATGTCGTTGCGGCATTAACTTCTGTCTCTATGAGTGCCTTGGCGTGTTGTTAGACGCGAACCTTGGATTTTAGGCTACTTCGTCTAATGCCACTGAGAAAGTGGCTTAGAGGGCCGCACACTAAGTGTTTCCAGAATCTCAGTTAAATAATATATATTATCATTTAACAGGTTAAATAAATATTATTCCCGCACGTGGTTTAATAATTATTCATGTATGCTTGATCACATTTATTCCGTCACTAGTTTTTTGAGAAAATATATTGTAAGCGAAATATTTAATAAATATTTATTTGTTGTTTAAGTGAATATAATATTTATTTATTTATTGGCGAATAATGCATTGATATTTATTTAATAAATAAGACATTATTCAAGGCCCGATAAATATTGTGGAGGAATGACGAACCGAGTTTAATGGTCCGATGAGAAATAATAAATAATAAATATTATTTAATTAAATAATATTTAACTATAATTCGCAAGTTAAGCACATTTTGAGAAATAAGAATATTACTATTATTATTTGATATGAGTTTTTTAGGATTAAATAAATAATTAAGGGTACTTTGCAATTATTTTATTTTAACCCTAGCAATATAAATACCCAATTATGTTATTTTCTCATGAGCCAATTCAGTTGTGCACAACGGATCAAGAACGTTTTGGAAGCGATTCTCGAGGCAATCAAAGGAGACGACACAGGCGAAAGGATCTTCCGTGCTAGCACCTGAAAACTCTTTCAGCGGCGTCTGGAGATCCCCGGAACACGTGTGGATGACCGCTAGAGGAAATCTACACTGGGTTTCTACAACGCAACGACGGTGCACCGCAGATCTGTCATCAAGATTAATTAACGAAGAAAGAATTCTTTAGAGACAATTCTTTACTAATTAAATTAATTATAAACAATATGTGTTGATCTCCTCTCTTTTGGTTCCAACATTATTATCCATTGTCTATTTCTTTGATTCAATTCTGTGGATCACGACGTTCATCAGCGCATAGTTCTCAGATTGATCATTGATTATGGCAAAAAGCAAAGTTGGGCACCGCCCATCGCACGCTTCCGCTACGCCTGGAACCTACAAGTGGTATCATAGCGGACACATAATTGTTTATAATTATATAAAAAATCATTGGTGATTTACGCATTTGTAATTTAGTTTATCAATTCATGTTTAATCGTTTTTTAATTTGAAATGCGAGATCTGTTTCTTCCTCATTCGTTTCTCGTAGATCTAATCGAGACGATTAATTTTATGATTAAAATAAAATTGAGAAACTCATCCGGAGGCGTCAAGGTTTATGGCCATACAACACAGGACTACACGCCGTGTAATCGGAGTTATACGCTGTATAGTCATGTTCAATGCATCAGGAATTTGTTTGGAAATTAATTTCGATGCATTGAATACACGCATTAAATTGCACCGTGTGTTGGCCAGAATTTATTGACGCTACATGACATGTAGTCCCTTTGAGTCAATAGACGAGCCGTGTATTCAATACACGACCTACCTGACTGGTGACCGTGTAACATGGGGTCAACACGGTGTGTGACCTATTGGACACGTCGTGTATTCCAAATTTTCCGAGGCACATACTACATGCCAAGTTCCTAGGCATGTGTCTCAGATAGACGGTGAGAGGTGTACACGCCGTGTAGATCGGATCTACACGCCGTGTACTTATACCAAGTTACCCAGATTTAAAATTTATTTATTTTACTCTGTAAACCTTGAGACATGTACTTGTGTGTGGTTGTAAAGATAGGACACTCCATGTGATAGGTTTTAATATACATAAATATTAAATGTTTAATTAATATTTGCGTAATGTTCAGATCTACATATCATGTATGAGTTGTATTACAAGTTGTTACTCTACATGCATTTAAGCATAACATGTAATCGAAAAATCATGTAATTCATGTAATCATCCGTGAAGTACGCGTTGTGAAAGTACGTGATTAGTCGTGTATGTCATATGTCACAATAGTAAAACAGTATATGAGTATAATATATGTTGGGCAAAATCGGATGGGTATTCACCGTGTTGCCTCCAATATACATTTATGTACAAAGTTAATTTTAAATGAATTTATTTAATTTGTTTAAAATTATAATGGATGAAAATCTGAAGGAAATTCAGATAAGAATTAAGATAAAAAGGATTGATTAATTAAAGATAATAATTAATCGATTCAAGCGCAATTTATCTTAAATAAGAATGATTAAGAATTGAATGCTAGTTTTATTAAATGCGTAATTCGTTGCATGCATGTGTATGATCATGAGCTAGACCACGCCTTTTGTATGTGATTGGTCTGCATGCCTTCTCTCCTTTCATTATGTAGGGCCTGCGTGTCCATGGTTTTTTTTATGTAAACCCCTTTTTCTCTTCATCTGCGTGTGAGTAAAAGACATATGTAATGGATGAAGCTCCCAAGTAAGTGGAGGCTGTTCAAGTTCAGAGCCGAGACAAAACCAATCCAATGAGATACAAAGGTGGACAGGTGGAAAACTGTAAACACGAACCTCAATTGGTTCAAGGTGTTTCTCCTCTAGGTCAACGGTTAGTTTATCAACCGCTAGATAAACTAACTATTAGTATAAGCTCATGATCATACCCTTTATTTTATTTCTGTCAAGTTGCATGGTTATTTCATTATGAATGTTTTGTCACAATCACATAATTAATGAATTAACAAGCATGGAAGATGAAACTAAAATAAATTGGTTTATGCGTAAATATTATCCAAGACATGGTTAATCACTTAAGTAACACCACTTAATATTAACAAGCATGTGATAAAGATAATAATTGACAATTTACGCATAAAAGGATGAAATCCCTTAATAAAATATTAAGTCGGTATAGCCTTTCATTACTTTGGTTAAATTCGAACCATAGTTCAAAGTGTTTGACCAACTAAAGTTGGAGTGCTTTTAACTATTGGGGAATTCTAACATGAGGTTTTGGGTTGACTTAACTTGGTTCACATCAAGGGTTGACTTCCAAAACGGGACTTGTGTAACTGAGAGACAAAGGTTGAGGAAATCTAAATTAATGATTTCAAGATTGGGGAGTTCACTCAGCATATCTAGGAATTGTGTGAATACAGTTGACATTTGGAATGTCTATCTAAAACCATTCGAGTTGCTTGACTAACCAAAGTTGGGGTAATGAGAAGGAGAATATGGATCCTTGCCACTAAAATGTCCAAGCAACAAGATATTCTGAAGCAAATGGTGAAGGGTATTGGGTTTCAATAAAATAGTGGGAGGGTAATAAATATAATATTTATTTATTTGTCTAAATTTATTAGATAAAATACTAAAATTCTGGTCATTTTATTTTGTAGAAACAACAATAAAATGACATCAAACATATCATTACGATTCATACTTGAGAAGGAAAACCTTCTCATCGACACAAATTTCCAAGAGTGGCAAATGTGTTTACGTGTCATCCTTCGCCATGAAAGAAAATTTATGTGCTGGAAGAACCTTTACAGTTGCGTCTGGCAATGAGGCAAGTGATGAAGAGCTATCTCTCTATGAGAAACATCTGAATGATGTTACAGATGTTCAGTGCTTCATGGTATCATCCATGTCCAATGAGCTTTTGAAGCAACATGAGGATATGGATGCCTATAACATGATGTCTCACCTTAGGGATCTCTATCAAGAGAAGGCGAGACATGAGGTACGAGATCTCCAATGCTTTGTTCACAACTAAGCTTGAAGAGTCTGCGCCAGCTGAGCCTCATGTAGTCAAGCTTATCGGCTACGTTGAACGCTTGGACATTTTAGGAATTAAATTTCCTGGTGAGTTGCGTACAGATCTCATACTTTCATCACTGCCGAATACCTTCTTGAGCTTCATTGTTAATTACAATATGAGCAATAATGAGAAGAGTCTTTCGGAACTTGACCTTGATTCGCCAAGTGGATGAGGACATGAGACATGATAAACCCGCGGTTCTTATGGTGAATAAGAAAAAGAAGAACAAGACAAAGAGGCCCAAGACCTATAAACAGTCTAAAAGCTCGTGAGCACCGTCCTTCCAAGAAGGGGAAGATCCAGAGGCAGAGCAAGGAAAAGAAGACAATATGTTTTTTATGTGGCAAGTCTGACCACTGGAAGAGGAACTGCATCCAGAAGCAAGGGGAAGCTAAATGCGCGTTCGTTATCGAGTGCAATCTTTTTATTTTACACATTGGGTATTAGATACAACTCGTGGTGCTCACATATGTATCCAAATGCAGGAATGAAGTAGATTTCGAAAGATTGCCAGAGGGGAGGTGGATCTGAGAGCTGCCAATGTAGCGATGCTAGTTGCCCTAGCCATTGGTGACTACCACCTTTCATTGCTAACGAGAATGAATTTGGTTTTAAGAGATTGTTATTATGTACTTACAGTTACCAACAACATAATTTCTGTGTCATGTTTAAATACAGATGAATTTATTTTTAAATTTGGAAATAAAAGTTTTTCTTTTATAAGGACAACATATGTTATGGTATGACACATTTAAATAACGGTCTCTATGTATTAAATTACAAAAACTAAGTGTTGACAATCGATAACGAATAATGTTCACACGACTCATATAACACCTAGCTGTGGCATCACCGTCTTGGTCATGTAAACGAGAAACGTTTGACAAAGCTCTGTCAAGATGACTATTTAGACTCTTCTGAATAGATGTCATGCTTGTTTACAAGGGAAAATGACCAAACCACCATTCGGTGGACAGGGTGAAAGGGCTACGGAGCTTCTAGGATTAGTACACATTGATGTGTGTGGACCATTTCCAGTAGAAGCTGAGGTGGATATTCTTGCTTCATAACTTTTACTGATGACTTGAGTAGATATAGCTATGTTCAAGTCCTTTGAGAAATTCAAGGAATTCAAGAATGAAGTAAAGAATCAGCTTGGTAAGAAGATAAAGAAGCTTCGATCGGATCGAGGTGACGAATATTTTAATCAAGAGTTCATCGATTTTTTACGGGAGTTTTGAGATTCTATCCCAACTTACTCCACTTTATACACCACAGTGGAATGATGTTAGTAAAAGAAGGAACCGTACCTTGTTAGACATGGTAAGGACTATGATGAGTCATGTAGATCTTCCATTATCCTTTTGGGGATATACATCACAAACTGCGGCATACACATTAAACGGAGTACCAACTAATACGGCAAATGGAATTCCCTTCGAGTTATGGAATGAAAAGAAACCCATTTTGTCGCATACACGTGTATGGGGTTGCGAGGCGTTTTTTAAGGCATTCTCAGGCAACAAACTAGCACTTCGGGGCACAAAGTGTATCTTTATAGGGTATCCCAAAGAAGCAAAAGGATACTACCTATACAACCCCTCAGACAAGAAAGTGATTGTCGTCAGACAATTCGTTTTTCTTGAGAGGGAGCACATTCTCAAAAAGGATAGTGAGAGCAAGATTGACTTCGATGAAGTTTATGCTCAAGATACACTAGAGTTGATACAGGAACAGATTCCACAGATCCCTGTGGAAGTAGTTCCTGAAACACAAGTATTGCGTAGGAGTGTTAAAGAGGTAAGAGAACCAGAAAGATATGGTTTTCTAGTCATCGAAGATGGTGATTCATTATTGGTTGACAATGATAAACCTCTCTCTTACAAGGCAGTATAGAGCTCAGAAGCTGCAAGATGATTAAAAGTTATGAATTCTGAGATAATTCCATGTATCAGAACCAAATTTGGGTTTTGGTCGATGCGCCAGTTGATGTAAAGCCTGTCGGATGCAAATGAGTATTCAAGAGGAAACTGGACATGGAAGGTAAAGTAATTACCTATAAAGCAAGACTAATGGCTAAAGGGTTTAAACAAGGTCAAAAAATTGACTATGATGAAACCTTTTCGCCAGTTGTCATGTTTAAATACATCAAAATCATACTTGCCATAACAGCTTACCATGACGATGAGATTTGGCAGATGGATGTCAAAACTGCATTCCTTAACTGAAACCTTCAGGAAGATGCTTATATGACAGAACCAGAAAGGTTTGTGACTCAAGGGGATGCCAAACAGATTTGCAAGTTGCAGATATCCATTTATGGATTGAAGCAAGCATCTAGGTAACATTCAATTCGATGAATCCATAAAAGAATTTGTTTTCATTAAGAACGAATGTGAGCCGTGTGTTTACAAAAGGTTTAATGGGAATGCGGTCGTTATCCTAGTAGTATATGTTGATGACATATTACTTATTGAAAACGACATATCAGTCTTACAATCTGTTAAGGATTGGTTGAAAAAGTGCTTCTCCGTGAATGACTTAGGTGAAGCAGCATATATTCTAGGGATCAAAATCATTCGTGATAGATCCAAAAGACTGCTTGGATTGAGTCAAATACATATATTGACCACATACTAAAGAAATTTAGTACGGAACAATCTAAGAGGGGATTGGTTTCAGTGTCACATGGTTTACATCTTTCTAAGAAAATGTGTCTCCAAACACAACAAGAGAAAGTGAGAATGAGTAAGATCCTATACTCTTCAATGATAGGATCAATCATGTATGCCATGTTATGTACTAGACTTGATGTTGTCTATGCATTGAGCATGGTAGACATATATCAATAGTAATGCGAAACGGGCGGGGCAGGGCGGGCCAAGCCCGCACGGGTTTGAGCCCACGCGGGTTTGTTCGCAAAAGCCTGCATATAATACGAACAAAAAAATCCAAGCCCGCCCCGCCCCGCATAAGCCTGCGGGTTGCCCGTGGGCTGCCCGCATTTACAAAAAAATACTATTTATAATCATTTAAATATTGTATTTTTTTTCTCATTCTTAATTTTAGTTGTTGGGAGAAGTATGAATTTACAATAGCTAGAGTTTTAAGAGATGTGATGGAACATTTTTCTATGGGTTAATGGTGTCATGTGCCGACGCCGATGTGGTGAGTGATCAATGAGGGGTGAAAAATGATGATGTTGATTGCGTGACGATACAAATGGCTAGACCTATGAATGAACGACGACACTTCAAGTAATGACTGGTTTCAGAGGAGGCTATTAGGGTCTCATGAGGCCCTTTCATATTTTCTTAATAACAAAATAAAATTAAGTAATAACAAAATTAAATCGGTTCAAAAAAATATTATAATTATAATAACTCTTTTAGAATTGAAACCGAGTGTAGGGGAGATGAGTTCCATTTTTCGAGAGGTGCGATGACACACTATGTGAATATGACTAATAATTACTTTATAAATATTATAATATCATATTAAAACAATAAATATTGACCTATTTAAAATTCACATGTAAATGAATGGTGAATTTGTATGACCATTACAGTGAGAAATCATATGTCATGGTTTAATCATGTTTTTAAAAAAAAAAAACTAAAATGCCAAAGAAGCATATATTGTACAAAAAAAAATTTAAATTAGGTCTACGGGTCAGCTTGCACCTGCGCGGGCTCAACTTGTTTTGACCTGCACTCGCGCGGGCTCAACTTGCATTGGCCTGCGCTCTTTGCGGTCAAAATTTTTAGGTCCACCCCGCCCCGTATTCGTCCCGTACCCGCAAAGCCCGCGGGCCCGTTTTGCATCACTATATATCAAGCAGATCCAGGAGAACGACATTGGACTGCTGTTAAGGCTATCCTTAAGTATCTGAGAAGAATTAAGGATATGTTCCTGGGTTTTCAGACAGATCAGAATGATCTGAAGTCGTAGTCGGGATATGTTTTCCGTCTCAATGGAGGAGCTATGAGCTGGAAGAGTTCAAAGCAGCCAGCTGTCGCTGATTCTACAGCGGAGTTCGAGTATATAGCGGCTTTTGATGCAGCCAAGGAAACCGTTTGGATTCGGAACCTTGTCCAGGAGCTTGATGTGGTACCTAATAGTAAAGACCCTATCATATTGTATTGTGATAATACTGCAGTGGTGACTCTTGCAAAAGAGCCAAGGTTACACCAACGGACAAAACACATACTTTGGAAGTATTACCTTTTGAGTGATTTTTATCAAAGGGGTGAAATTGCAGTGATCATAGTATCCATGAAAGAGAACGTGGCAGACCCCTTGACTAAAGATCTATCTCAGCAGAAACATGAGTATCATGTGAGAGCTAGCAGACTGAAGGTTGTTAGCAGTTGGCTCTAGTGCAAGTATGAGTTTGTTGGAGTTGATGTCCTAGAACCAACTTCTGTGTACTTTATGATAACTTGTATTCATGGTTTTGAATATTAATAAACTACTTATCACACCATGGCTGTTCTTATGCGTGACATAGTATATGATAATGTCTTAAGAGTAGCTGTTGCACGAAAAGGTCATAACAGTTCTCTGCTATGATGAGAACCAGGAAGTGCTACAACACTATTCTTGAATATATGTTTTATAACCGGATGATATCATTTGAGAGAGAAATGATACATGCTATTAGGGGTGGTGACTCATAGGCCTTTGAGGCATCGTCTCATGGTGTACGCGCTTGGTAATATCCAGTAGGATATTATGAGAACGAGACCCGACAGTTGGAAATCCACATATATATGTCATTGGATGTTCCTATCTGTAGACGTGTGTATTGGTTCTTAGACTTTAAGATTTTTATTAATGAGTATTATGAGTCGTGTACTTAGATGTATTAACGAAAATCGTGACGATAGATGTTCGTGGCGAGGTGGGATATGTTGGGTGTGTCACGAGTAATACTGCATTAATGAATAATGCGAGAAAGGATATATCCCTTCTGTAATATCTCAGACCCTTTGATAGAAATGATATAACTTAAATAAATTCATGACCATGGTGTTCTATAGTCAAGTTCTATTTTTGGGAAGTCAAAGAGACATCAAACACATAGATTGATGACACCGGCATGTAATCTGTTTGATTTGAGATATCGTGATAGAGAGATTATATTACACAGTATGCGTTTGTATGAGGTGATATGTCGTTGCGACATTAACTTCTTTATCTATGGGTGCCTTGGCGTGTTGCTAGATTCTAACCTTGGACTTTAGGCTGCTTCGCCTAATGCCACTAAGAAAGAGGCTTAGATGGTCACACACTAAGTGTATCCAGAATCTTCTTGCACGTGGTTTAATAATTATTCATGTATGTTTGATCGTATTTATTCCGTCACTAGTTATTCGAGAGTATTGTGAGCGGAATATTTAATAAATATTTTTTTGCTGTTGAAGTGAATATAATATTTATTTATTTATTGACGACTAATGCAGTGATATTTATTTAATAAATAAATAAACATTATTCATGGCCTAATAAATATTGTGGAGGAATGACGTGTCAAGTTTAATGGTCCTGTGAGAAATAATAAATATTGAATATTATTTAATTAAATAATATTTAATTATAATTCGCAATTTAAGCACATGCCGAGAAATAATAATATTACTATTATTATTTAACATGGGGTTTTGCTAGGATTAAATAAATAATTAAGGGCACTTGTGCAATTATTTTATTTTAACCCTGGAAATATAAATAACCAATTATGTTATTTTCTCATGACCCAATTCAGTTGTGCACAACGAATCTTGGAGGATCCTCTCAAGCCTAGAGAGCTCCCTTCTCCAAGAATGCTCCCAAGAACGAACAATCCTCTTCCACCGGATCAAGGAGAACTCTTTGCAAGCAATTCTCGAGACGATCAAAGGGGATGACACAAGTGCAAGGATCTTTCGTGCTAGCACCCAGAGACTCCTTCGACGACGTCTGGCGATTCCTGGAACACGTGTGGATCATCGATAGAAGAAATCTACACTTGGTTTCTACAACACAATGACGGTGCATCGCAGATCTGTCGCCAGATTCATCAACGAAGAAAGAATTCCTTAAGAGGTAATTTTTATCTAATTAAATTAATTATAAACAATATGCGTTTATTTCCTCTCTCGGTTTCAGCGTTATTATCCATTGTCTATTTCTTTGATTCAATTTCGTGGATCACGATGTTCATCGTCGCATAGATCTCAGATTGATCATCGATTATGACAAAAAACAAAGTTGGGCACCACCGCACGCTTCCGCTGCACCTGGAACCTATAATCAAGTCAACAGGATCCCCACATGCGGTGGATTGATGTATCAAAATAAACAAAAGACAGAAAGACAAAAGAGGCATGACATCAAAAGATTTGGGAGTTTGTCCCGACACCGCCTTGGTCCACCCCGCTCCTCCCGCTCCTCCCGCTCAATTGCCCGACATAGGGCCTCTGCTTTTCACTGGATCCCTAACCATAAAGTATGCACGCGCATTGAGATGCCTATGCAGGGTGTGAGTATAAAAACCTAGTAGGACACCACCGATGCGTACTTAGCATAAGTGCACTATGTGTATATAAGGGTGTATGCATTGACTTGACTAAAAACGTAAATAAACATACAACCGACCAAGTCATCGTGCGCTAATTAAGCAAGCCACGAACCCCAGTCATATCTGCTTTGGCACCATGCCAGAAGTTACGTCACATCAAGATAATACCGTAATCTGAACAAGGTAGCACAATTCATCTGACGACTCAACCATCTCGCGATGGATAGCCGCAATATAATCGGAGTAAGGTTGCACATATCATCCCACGACTCAACCATCTCGCGATGGACAACCACAATATAATCAGAGCAAGGTTACACATATCATCCCACGACTCAACAATCTCACGATGGATAGCCACAGTATAATCAGAGCAAGGTTGCACGTTCTATCCCACGACTCAACCATCTCACGATGGATAACCACAGTGTAATCAACACAAATAGCATATATCATCATACAAGGCCAAAAACAGAGTTCTCACAGGGCTACACACGCACCCGCATGCTAATCAAAACATACATATAAAAGCTGTAACATGGTAGGGACTTCCTACCTTAAGTGTAACAGAGTCCAAATGCTAAGAACCACCACCGGAATCGAGCTCAACACACCAAATTCTTAGAATCAGGTCTAAAATCATCACATGACGATTCTAGAACGAAGATCCAAGAAGTAAACGTCCAGGGTTAAGATAGACTTAGGCTTACTGAACGAAGACCGCCAGAATGAACAGATCTTGAATCGACAAAGGGAATTGAAGTAGTTATGGCGGATCCGAGTTCCCCTCCTTCAACGATGCAAGGAAAACTAATCAGATCATGCCCTAAACTTTAGATCCGTGCAGTGCATGATAGATCTGATCTAGGGTTCCTTTCGAGAGAGAAAAAGAGAAGATCAAGGAGAAGAATGAAATAGAGTCATACCTTCAATTCCTAGATCCAACGAGCCAAGATCCGATCGAAACGTGTTCCAGATGGAAAAGAATGGCTAAAATTGCCCAAAGGAGTCTCTTTGTTCGAGAGCCCTAGGCGCGGGAGGAAGAATGAGGGTTTTCAGGGTGGTTTCAGGTTAAAATTCTAATTTTCGGATTAATCGTGTGCACGATTTATCAAATCTTGCGATAACCGTGCGAGCACCATTGTCCAAACCTAGATCAAGTTGCATGGTTTCCTTGGGAATTTGCACGGTTTCTCGTAACTGTGCGACAACTGTGCACCCTCTAAATCGCTTCCAAAACTTCCCAAAACTACTCAGAAACTCCCAAAGTCCTCAAACCCCAACAAACTAATGCTCCAAACTCATTAAGATAAGCTGAAAAAGAGAAAAACAAACATAACACACCTTAGAAACCTGATGGGCGTTACAAACTCTCCCTCTAAAGGACTTCTCGTCCCCGAGAAGCGTCTTTAGGAGTCCTGCTCGAACAACTCAAGCCCGAGAAGCGTCTTTAGGAGTCCTGCTCGAACAACTCAGGCCACTGAGCTTGTAAATCCGATTCCCGCTCCCAAGTCTCTTTCTGGATATGCCTACGCTGCCACAACACTTGGAACAAATGACACCGTCTTCCATCGTAACACCTTTTTCCTTTGATTAATAATTCGCATCGGACGTTCCTCGTACGAAACATCTGCCTCAAACTCCACATCTTCACTATCAATCACATGTGTAGGATCTGACTCGTAAATGTGGAGCTGTGACACATGAAACACGTCGTGCATTCCCTGATGTCGTGGAGGAAGGTCTAACCTGTAAGCCATCTTCCCAGTACGTTCCACGATCTTGAACGGTCCCACAAACCGCAGTGCTAACTTTCCTTGCCTTCGCAACCGCTGATGCCACAAATGAGGTGACACTTGCAAGAATATTCGGTCACCCATGGTGAACTCCGAGGGTCATCGACTTCGGTCGACATATGAACTTTGTCTGCTCTGAGTGGTAACCAACTGCTTTCAAATTAACTGATAACTGTACCCATTCAGAAGTCTCTTGCACTAGGCTCGACTCAATCATTGCCGACTCGCCCATCTCAAGCCAACATAGCGGTGAATGACGTGGTTGATCATAAAATGCCTCAAACGAAGCCATTTGAATTGAAGCTTGAAAACTATTATTATATGCAAACTCTGCTAAAGCCAGATGGTCATCCCATGACCCATCGAAATCAAGCTCTAAGCATATCCTCTAGAATCTGGATCGTCCTCTCAGACTGTTCGTTTGTCAGCGGGTGATATGTTGTACTCAGCTTTAGCTGTGATCTTAATGCCTTTTGCAGGCCTTGTCAAAAACTGCGACGTGGAACACGCATCCTGACCTGATACAATACTCGTGGTCACACCGTGTCGTCGCAGTATTTCCCACACATACATCCCATTCAACTCATCCACCGACTTAGTTTCTTGAATACACACGAAGTGTGCAACTTTCGTCAGTCGGTCAATGTAACACTTAGAGATTTTAAAGAACACTATATTCGATATCACATACGACATGCAATACCGAGCCTAAACGAATCATAAAATATTATTTAAATTTGACCGTTATAACATAACCGTTAAATTGAAGGGTATGAATACGATGAACTGCTTTATAAAATATATATAAAGGATCTACTCAATATAAATGTATTTATAAATGCTTGGTAAATAATCACTCAATTTTTAGTAAAATTATTCTATTTTTCAAAAACTACGTATTCTTCAATAATCACTCGATTTTTAGTAAATGATCATCCATACATGCAACGATATTTACGTATAAATAAAACTAGCATTCAATTCTTTAATCGGTTCTTGTTTAAGATAAATCACGCTCGAATCAATTAATTATCTTTAATTAACCAATCCTTTTATCTTAAACCCTTTTCTGAATTTCTTTGAGATTTTCATTCATCATAATTTTAAACAAATAAATTCATTTAAAATTATCTTTGTACGTAACTTGTACCTAGGAAGCAACTCGGTGAATTCCCGTTCATAACTACCCAATGAGTAGAAATGATCATTACGCAAATGTTAAATTAGACACATATATATAACACCTATCACGTGTTGTGCCTCAACTTTACGCCCGCATCATGGTACACGTCTTAAAGGTTTGTATAATATAATAATAAATTTCAATAAATCTGCGTAATTTGGACGAGTACACGACGTGTAGTTTTGACTACACGGCGTGTTCGTTCACCGTCCATCCGAAGTACACGCCCGAGGACATGGCGTGTAGATGTACTTAGGAAATCTTCGGAGTACATGGCGTGTTCAGTGGGCCACACGCCGTGTAGTTCCGCGTTACACAGTCTCCAGATGGGCAAGTCGTGTACGGGGTACATGGTCCAACCCTAAATCGAAGAGACTACACGCCGTGTCCAGTGGGCCACACGGTGTGTAATTCGGAAACCGCGTGCCACTTGTTCCTGGTCAACACACAGAGTCATTTAAGACTTAGACTCCATCACACAACTTGGTTTGGTGGACCAGTCTTGGCGCATGGAACCTAGACTACACGACGTGTATTGCCGAATACACGTCATGTGTTCTAGTGTTGTACGACCAGGAAGGTTTGGTGGACCAGTCTTGGCGCATGGAACCTAGACTACACGGCGTGTATTGCCGAATACACGTCGTGTGTTCTAGTGTTGTACGACCAGGAAGGTTTGACACCTTCGGATGAGATCCTCTATTTTATTTTAATCAAAATTAAAAGAAACGATCGTTTCTGTAAGGTGAACGAGAAACGAAAGAGGAACAGATCCTGAGATTCAGATTTGCCGAACAATTAACTTGAATTTAAACAACTAAATTATTAAATGCGTAAATCAGCAACGAAAAACTAAATAATTATAATCAACGATATGACCCTTTTGATACCACTTGTAGGTTCCGGGTGCAGCGGAAGCGCGTTGGTGGGTGTACCCAATTTTAATTTTTCCATTAACTATCAATCCGAGATCCGTCACGATAATAAAACGCCGGATCTTCGAAATAAAACGAAGAACGAACGAAAGGGAGTCCCGAAACCATAGAAATGATCATCATATGTTGTTTATAATTAATTTAATTAAAAAACAAGAATTACCTTGATGAAATTCTCTCTTCGTTGATGTTTTCAGTCACGATCTGATGTGATCTGTCGCTGCTCCGTAGAAGCCAAGTGTAGGCTTCCTTTAACAGTGATCCATACGTGCTCCACGTATCTCTGGAAGTCGTCGTAGGGATCTCCGAGTGCTAACACAGAAGAGCATTTGCTTGCGATGTCCGACTTCGACCGCCTTGAGAGCTGCTTCAAAGCACTCTCTTTGATCTGGTGGAGGAGGATCTCTCTCGTAACTTGAGATCGTTCTTGGAGGGAAAAAAAATTCTCTCTTGACTTAGCTTTTTTCAAATCCGTTGTGCGCACCCACAAAAAATGGCTAGGCTCATGATAATAATATAATTGGGATTTTTATTACTTAGAATAATAAAATGAATTAATTACCCGAAAACATTTATTCATTTCATTTAATTCTTAGTAAGACCCCATGTCTAATAATAATAGTTGACTATTATTATCACTTTATATGCGCCCAGCGAATTACACCTAAATATTATTTAATTAAATAATATTATTTCTCATAAATCCTCAGAAAAACTACACGGCGTGTATATTAATATACACGGTGTGTACTATTATTATCACTTGACATGCACCCAACAAATTACACCTAAATATTATTTAATTAAATAAATAATATTATTTCTCATAAATCCTCAGAAAAACTACACGGCGTGTATATTAATATACATGGTGTGTACTTTTGTTTTTTCCATTTTCTTTATTTCCTTCACCACATTTATTAGACCTTGAATAATGACTATTTATTTCTTAAATAAATATCACTGCATTACTTGCTAATAAATATATTATTTCGCTCATAATATATTTTCTTGAATAACTAGTGTCGAAATAAATGTGATCAGACATCTTTGAATAATTATTAAACCACAATCGGGAATAATTTTTATTTAACTTGTTAAATGAATATTTAACTGAGATATTTGGACACGCTTAGTGTGTGACCCTCTAGGCCTCTTTCTCAGTGGCATTAGGCGAAGCCTGCCTAAAGTCTAAAGTTAGCGTCTAGCAGCATGCCAAGACACCCATATAGAAAGAAGTTAACGCCGCAATGACGTGTCACCTCCTACGAACGCTTACCGTGTAATGTAATCCATTTGTCTCGATATCTCGAATCAAGCGGGCTTGCATGCCGGTGCCATCAACCCATGTGCTCTATAATTCTTTCTTTGACTTACTAGAATTGAACTTGCCCATTCCTCACCATGGTCATGGATTTATTTAGGCTATATCAATTCCATCAAAGGGCCTAAGATATCAACTTCTGTTGTGGAACAGAAAGTACAAATCCTTTCTCGCATTATCTATTAATGTAGTATTACTCGTGACACACCTAACATATCCTACCTCGCTGCAAACAGTGTGTCGTCACAGTTTTCGTCAATACATCTAACTGTTCGAGTTGTAATACCCATTAATAATAATCTTAAAGTCTAAGGACCAATAAACACGTCTGCAGATAGAAACATCTAATAACACTATGAAATGTGGATTTCTTACTGGTGAGTCTCGTTATCATAATATCCTCTTGGATATTATCAAAGACGCACACCATGAGAAGGTGCCTCAAAGTTTTATGAGTTCTCACCCCTAATGGTCTGTTTGTGTCTCTCAAATAACATCATCCGACCATAAAACGTATATTCAAGAATAGTGTTATGACACTTCTGAGTTCTCATCATAGTAGAGATCTGCTATGACCCTTTGGCGCAACAAACTATCCTTAGAACATTATTACATGCATTGTCACGTAGAAGAACAATCAAGATGTGATAATGTATTTATTAATGAATAAAGTACAAAGTAATCGGTTCTAGGCCACCAACTCCAACATCCCTGTGTTCCAAATTGCACCAGCTTGTATGAGAGTTTTATTGTATGGGATAGATTAGTGGACTAAGCCCATATTATTATTATTATTTGCTGAGTCCCGCATCGGTTGATGTTCCATTTGTATTTCTTTTATTCATCAATAAATAAAGGACCCAACCTCTTTACGTGGTACGAGATTTCATTTAACAGATATCATATAACATATGCTAAGTTATGCACCACCAAGGGAAGAAGCATATCAGATTTATAATGGTTTCGTTCAATTTAGATTCTACATACAATTCCCAAAGGCATTATGTGAAGAATTTTAACCCCTTGTGAAGTTCACTAGATCTCCTGTCGCCAATCGTTTCATGGGTAGCTATTAGGTTGCCTCATAATTTTTCTGGCAATTCTGAAGCCCAGTCAATATTTTCTCATGCATAATTAAGCTTTAAACAGCTGTAATGTTGTAGTTTTATGATTGTGATGGGACCAGCGCACCTGCCACCTGGAAGGTATATTCCCGGAAGGGTAAACGGGTCCCACCTTCAACAAATTGAGGTGGGCCCAACGGAGTTATTGTTAGAAGATTCCCTCTGGCAGTTATAAGTTGGAGGATGGGAAGAGAGAGGGAGTAGTGAGGTTGTTAGTAGTTCGACCTTGGGCTTGGGCAGGAAAGAGGGAGAGTCCCATTCCTGATTGTTTTTTCTTCTTTTCCCTGCTGTTTCCCTTTAACTGCTGTACTTCCGCTCGTTAGTAGCCTTTAATATCAAAACAAAGGTTCTCCGAGGTGCTCGTCTTCACCAATTGGTCCGACCTGCCGCGCCTTTCTCACGGAGACCTGTAATCAGTCTCACCTGGAAGGTGTCGAACTGTACCTAGAGGCCTTAAACCTTAAAATTGATACCACTTTCACCTCATTATCGTTGGCCATTGCTACGCTTATCGACCAACTTCAGACGCGTAGTGAACGGGATGAGCGGGCGCGTCAAACTTTAGTCCAAATCTTCACCGATTATCAACAAAACATTACAGCCCTGGTTCACCGCTCGGACAAAGTACCCCAGCAGCTTGAGGTACATCCTTCTTCTTCCTCCGATTTATCTGCTTCCCGCGCTGTTGCGTCGCCCACCCAGGAGCATCCCGAGTTGACCACCAACGTCTCCCTCACCCCTGCGGACTATCGTTCTGATCACCGGGTCACTGGCCGCCATGTCGATTTACCTATCTTTGATGGTTCAGATCCTTGAGGTTGCATTATCAGGGTTGAATTATTCTTCCAGATTAATCAGACATCGGAATCTGAGAATGTTTCTTTTGCCCAATTGAGCATGGACGGTGTTGCAATCAACTAGTTTACTTTTTTGCATGAGGTTCGACCAGGAGTCTCGTGGTTTTTTTTCAAAGAGGAGCTCATGGAGCGTTTTAGTGGCCTCGAAATACAGAATCCGTATGAAGAATTAGCGGACCTTCAGCAGCACCGGGTCTGCCCAAGATTATATCGAGCATTTTGAGTATTTGGCCTCCCTTCTTCCTCGACAGCTGAAGCAGCAGTATGTCGACTATTTTCTTCACGGACTTCGTGATGACATACGTGATGATATACGTGATTGGGTGCGTATACACAACCCTGACACTCGCCTCCAAGCTATGCGCCTAGCCCGCCATGTTGAATTAGCTGTCCGCCTGGGTGTTGGTCTCCCTCGGGGTCCTTCCCGCCCACACTTTGGCCGTTCGAGCAGTTTTAATCAGCCGAGCTTTCGTTCCACTTTATCCCAGTCAGCCTCTCCGTCGTTTCGCTCGCAGAAACGTCCAGAGTTCACTAGCCCGACACCCAATCAAGGAGCCCTTCGTCCAACGTCCCAGGGAAGCCGCAGAGTCCATCAATTATCGAACAGGAATGGGAGGATCGCCGTAAGAAGGGCCTCTGTTTCCGCTGTGCAAATCCGTATACTCCCATGCAGAAATGCCAAAATGCCAAAATGCCAAAATGCCAAAATGCCAAAATGCCAAAATGCCAAAATGCCAAAATGCGTGTCTTACTGCTTGCTGAGGACGAGGTTCCCCCTGACACTACCACACCAGCCCTGCCAGTTGCGCCACCGCTGCTCCCGATATTATTACTCCTACTGACCCGCTACAGTGTCAGCTGCTCTAGAACCATGGCTCCGGTACATATTTCCATTTGGCGAGTTCTGAACCATTAACTTCAATGAAGGTAGAAGGCCGATTGAGTGACATTCCCCTCCTGGTACTAGTGGACAGTGGGGCAACACACAATTTTATCTCTCCCAAGCTCACAAAACTGCTCGGCCTCTCCATCCTCACAACCCAAAAACACTGTGTCAAGTTGGGCGACGACCATACTTTGTGGTCTCATGGCTTTTGCAAATCTTTACGGTTAACCATGGGCACAAACACTTGTTCTATCACTGCTCACGTCGTGGACATTGGAGATTTAGATTTAATCTTGGGGATTGATTGGCTTCGTACCCTTGGCAAGGTCCACATCAATTGGAAATCAATGTCAATGAAATTTACTGTGGAAGACACCACTCATACTCTTCAGGGTGCCACCCTCCCGAAACAACCACTGTCCTCCTTGCATGGCTTGACCAGTTTTTCCCCTCCAGACATCCCGATTCAGCCGGACCCAGATTTAACTCATGCTCAGGCCCATGATTTACATCATCTTTTCACCACCATGCAATCAGTTTTTTCTACCCCCAGCGGCCTCCCTCCCCAACGACCAACATACCATAAAATCATTTTATTCCCGGCTAGGGCCCTGTTTCCGTGCGACCTTACCGTCCGACCCAGCACAAGTGCATATTCTAGCCCGGTATTACTCGTTAAGAAAAAAAAAACGCTTCATGGCGTATGTGTGTTAATTACCGGGCCCTCAACAAGGTCACTATTTCAGATAAATTTCCCATTCCGGTCGTCGACGAGTTATTGGATGAGTTACATGGCGCCACTTATCTCTCCAAACTCGACCTCACATCCGGCTACCATCAAATCCGTATGCGGGCAGAGGACATGCACAAAACAATTTTCCGCACTCATAATGGACACTATGAATTTTTGGTCATGTCATTCGGCCTTACGAATTCCCCTTCCACATTCCAAGCCATTACAAATGACTTGTTTCGGCCCTCCAGCAGTTTTTCCTCATCTTTTTTGATGATATACTTATTTACAACAGGGAGTGGTCAGTCCATCTCCATCATTTACAGGTCGTCCTTCAGGTCTTATGTGACAACCATTTCTTCGCCAATCACCGCAAGGGCTCTTTTGGTCGCCCTCAAATTGGTTATTTGGGCCATATTATTTCACATTTGGGTGTGGCTGTGGATCCTGCTAAGATCTCAGCCGTGGTAGACTGGCCAACTCCTTCCACAGTCAAGGGTGTTCGCGGTTTCCTCGGCCTTACCAGCTACTACCGTAAATTCATAGCCAGTTATGGTACCATCGCCTAGCCCCTCACACAGCTAACTCACAAAGAAGGCTTCCAGTGGTACTACCGTAAATTCATAACCAGCTATGGTACCATCGCCTAGCCTCTCACACAGCTAACTCGCAAAGACGGCTTCCAGTGGACTCCAGCCGCGGCACAAGCCTTCACCCACTTAAAGCGACTACTGACCACAACTCCCGTCCTTGCTCTTCCGGATTTTTCTCAACATTTTGAAATTGAATGTGACGCTTCGGGCCGTGGTGTCGGGGCGGTCCTCATGCAGCAACAACGCCCAATCGCTTTTTTCAGTAAAGCATTAGCAACTCGCACCTTCTCCAAAAGTTCACTTATGAGAAAGAAATCACGGCCTTGGTGCTTGCCATCCAGCATTGGCGCCCCTACTTATTAGGTCGGCCATTTACAGTTTTTTCTGACCAACGCAGCCTCCAATATCTTTTGTAGCAGCGTATCACCACACCGGATCTGCAATGCTGGCTTTCCAAATTACTGGGTTACTACTTTGACGTCAAATACAAACCGGGCAAGACAAACTATGTTGCCGACGCCCTTTCCTGGAAGGAGGAAACTGCTGCCTGTCACCTCTCTGAATCCTTCCCCACCTGGCCAGACGGAGCCACCTTAATGACAGACACCCACACGGACCCCCTTCTCAGCAAAATTTGCCAGCAACTACTATCTGGAACCATGCTCCCCAAGGCTTACTTGCTTTCCGAGGGCAACTTGCTCTATAAGGGTTGATTGACGCTTTTGGCCACTTCTCCTTGGATCCCAAAATTGCTTGCCGAATTTCATGAATCACCGTAGGTGGGACACTCCGGTTTCTACCGGACATACAAAAAGTTAGCAACAAACCTTTATTGGCCCGGCATGCGCTAACATATCTTGAGCTACGTCCGAAACTGTCAAGTATGTCAATGATATAAATATTCAGCCCTCTCACCAGCCGGTTTGCTTCAGCCCTTACCAATCCCAGCTGCAGATTTTATAACCGACCTCCCCAAATCCAAGGGCCTTGATGTCATCCTTGTGGTCGTCGACAGACTTTCTAAATATGCCCACTTCCTCACCCTCAAGCATCCTTTCACGGCTAAAGGTGTCACTGAACTCTTCTTACGGGAAATTGTTCGGCTCCATGGCATTCCCAAATCCATTGTTAGCGACCGTGATCCAATCTTTATGAGTCATTTTTGGACGAAACTATTCTGCTTACGAGGAACTAAACTCAACACGAGCTCTGCCTACCACCCACAAACAGATGGCCAAACAGAAATGGTCAACCGCTGCTTGGAAACTTACCTTCGCTGCTTTGCCGGGGATCAGCCAAAAGAGTGGTCTTTCTGGATTCCGTGGGCTGAATTTTCTTACAACACCACTTGGCATGCTTCCATCCACTTCACACCATTTGAAATTGTTTATGGTCGCAAACCACCGTCCATTTTCACATTCCTCCCTAGTGAGGTCCGGGTGGAGGTAGTGGCACAAGCTTTATCTGATCGTGATGAGGCCCTCCGGCAACTCAAACACCATCTGACCCGTGCACATCAGTCCATGAAGCACCATGCTGATCAAAAGCGTCGGGACCTCTCTTTCCAAGTCGGCGAGTTTGTTTTCTTAAAGCTCCGCTCTCACCGCCAACAATCTGTTCAATCCCGCATCAACTAGAAACTTGCTGCTCGATATTATGGTTCTTTTACAATACTCCAACGCATTGGTCCGGTGGCTTATAAGCTTGACTTACCTTCGACAATTCGCATCCATCCGGTGTTTCATGTATCTCAACTTAAGAAGGCTTTCGGCACCCCGCCCTGTTCGTCCGACCTTCCTCCCACTTTCGCCGACTCCACAGCCGCCCCAGAACCCGGCAAAATTCTGTCTCACCGTTATAGCCAGCAGAATTGTAACACCCGAGACTTTTATGTTATATAAATCATCAAAGGAATCTTTTTCTACACAACACTTGCTTGACTTGCTTTACACGAAATTGCGGCCTTCCTCGATAGCTTGCGTCGTACGCAATACCGAGTTTCACTAAACAACGATATGCTATTAAAATATTATTAAAATTAGCCGTTATGAATAGTAATAACCACTTTCTAAAATTTTATAAATTTTATTTTTCAAAATGGACTTCATTTTTGGATTCGGAATATTGAAATTAGCCTAGAGTGAAATTTTGGTATTTTTCTGAAAACTTTCAATTTTTGATGAATAGTAAAACCATTAAGTGGTAGTTAAAAAAAACTGAATTTTTCATAAAATTTAATTTTACCGCTTCTGTGAGTGGAATTTCGAAAATCCGAGAGACACGGTTAATATCAAGGACTAAAATGTGGTTCAATGAGATGAAAATAATTTTTGGTGAATAGTAACTTTTTACTTTTTTTTACCACGGTTAAAAGTAAATAGGGTAATTAAGGGTAAAGATGATATTATTATTACCCTAACACATGTCCTAATTCTATTGGATAAGTGTAATTCGACCAAAAACAAACTTAGGAATAAAATATGACCATTTAGGCCCACTTGGATTAGATTAGGACATTTATTATTAATTTATTTAAAGAAGGGTTAAAATAGTTAAAATCAAAGTTTAATAAGTAAATAATTTTTAATATAAGGTTATACATAAGATAAATTCGACTATAAATATTCATTAGAAAGCTAGAAAGATTTCCTATATAATGATATTTTATTTGTAATTTTTAGACATTAAATAATTTAATTTATTTATGACACAATGATGATGCAGTAATTATCTTATTAATGAAATATTGACATAATTGATGTTATAAACACCAAAATAAATGTAATTTGAGACTTTTTATGAATTTCACTAATTTTCTAGGTTAATATGACATGTTAGTATTGATTTAATTAACTTGGTTCGAACTAATATTTCTGTTATGATTTTCACAAAAATCAATTACCAAATAGTGTCAAAATTGACATAAAATTGTTTTTAAAATAAATATTATATTAATAATTGTTATTTTATTCCTAAAAATCTAAGGTTCGGCCAAATGACTTAGATAAGGTTATATATATTAATAATAAACAACTTGGGGTTCGTTTGGCTGCTTATAGTAAGTTTATTAACCTTATAGTATAAGAACACAAGAAGACACGGTAAAAGTAAACTTATTTAACTTAATGTTAAATCTAAATGATAAGGTTAAAATAGGAACCTAAACTTGTCTAAATTCTATTGGATGAGAGGATTTCGACCCATCCCCACCTTAGCTTTGAAATATATCAATTTGGAGCTATTTAAAACCGAACTTGACTTTATAATAAAATAATATTTTTAGTTTTCCCAAAGGTGCCCCTCTCCTCCCTTATAAAAGGGCACCTCCTCCCCCTCTTCCTCACACCACTTTGAGCCTTCAAGCTCGGCCAACCCCTGCCAATTCCTCCTCTCCACTTCCCTAGAGACATCCTAGAGGTCCTGGTCTTCTTTAAAGACCAATTTTAGTGCCCTAAAAGAAGGTCTCAAAGAAGCACTTCAAAGAAGAGGTAATGTCCGTTACCGATTCTTTCATCTTTATTTCATCTTCCACTTCTTCTTCTTTAGTTGTTTCATTATGAAGTAATAACATCAGTATCACTCATATACTAATATGTTATTATAAGTATGAAACAACCCTATTTCACCATCTATCCATCCTACGGAAAAAGAAATTACCGCGCGTGCGTACGTACGGAATACCGTCTCCACGCCGTGGTGTAATCTATTTTCCACCACCATCTTACTTGGATGAGTATAATGGTGTAAATAATGACTATATATGACTATTATAAAGTGATACTGATTCTGAAATAGTATACATACACTCCAATACAATTCCACGATCATAGGAACGATATCATCACTCGTGCGTACGTACGGAATACCGTCTCCACAATGTGATGCGACTCGTTCTACATGATCTTCATTTCATAATGATTATATAAATGAATTGAATGAATGAATATGATATATATTACACTAATATCATTCTGGAAATGAGGTATCTATAACCTAAAGATAAGAATAAGAATTTATTCGACAAAACACGCATAAGAACAAAAAGTTATAAACACCCGAATAACAAGTAGCAATGAAATATTACTACTAAGAAGCTAAGAATATGACCATATATGATATCATAAAAATAAGTATGATTCTGGAATAAGTCAATAACATTATTTAAATCATTATACAGGAGGTTCGGACACTTATGAAGCAAAACGGACCTAAGGTAAGGGAAATATCACAATCTCATTTTTATCTGAGATTGTTTATACTTTAGTATTTACTGGGGTGTATTTTATCATCCACATCCATGTTTCCTCAATATGTAATATTATTTCCATTCACCTACAATTGTTTAAATCCTATTTTACCCTTCGGTGAGTTTTTAGTAAAAGATATGAAAGGAATCTTTTGTCGTTTTTCGTACGAGGTACTTTTTTGACTTTTCCGACAAAAGTACGAGAAGAATGTTTTTTTTAACTTATACGACATGAATGGATTTTTAAAACATTATTTCCAAGAAGCTTCCTTTACAAGTTTTCAAGTTTATTTTTAATAAACTTCTTTTAGTTTAAAATTGTAAGACATGTTAAGAAAGGAAAATGTTTTTGAAGTAGAAAGGATATTTTCCTCAAGAATGGAGTTCAAGTGTTTTATCAAAATTATTTTCCATCTAAGATAATAAAAGATTCTGTTTCTATCCCTATTATTACATGGATTTGATTATGTTGTGATGAAAATATTTTTATGAATTCCTTTATCTTATATGAATTGTTTTATGATGTCATGTTGTTTAAGAATCCCATTTTTATTACATGGGTTATGCTATGATGTATGATTTATGATTTTGTGGCACACATAAGAATGGTATCATTATGAGATGGGTGAGACCTATATCTCCCTCCAATGCATTGGCTAAATATTTTATATCTCATGAGATAGACATGGCTGGAACGGTAGTTTATACCGGTTCAGTGAAACAGGACTGAAACGAGGAGTGAACTCGGTTCAGAAAGGGACTTTGTCCACTAAGATAGTCTTGGCAATGAGTCTTGACTAATAAGAAATGATTCTCTATGATTATGTGTGTATGTCACAAAGTTTCATGTTTTAAGTTATGATTATTGTGATTACATTTCACTGCCATGATTTATCCCATGTTATGAAATTATGATCTCTTTTGCAGGTTAAGATTTCCAAAAGTTATGTGCTTATGTATATGATGTGATTGATATTTCTTTTGTTTACCCTTACTGAGCATTTGGGCTCACCCTTTTGTATGTTTTCTTTCCCCAGGTCAGGAAGAAGGTTATTAAGTAAGATATGCCAAAATGGACTATAGATATGATGAAATAAATGGGAGACAGTGTAGACGCTTTATGAACCAGTTGTTTATGTTTCCCAGTTTCTAAAGACACTATACCTATACGGTCCTTTCGTGGTTTTGTTATATGTTGTAATAAGTATGCTTCAATTTTGAAGTATTAACAATGTATGTAAAGTATGGGTCATTATAAGAATGGTGTCCACATTCCTCAGTCGCTCGTTCAATGGAAAGGCTGTCTGTCTGAAGATGCCACGTGGGAAGATGATTTCTTCCTCCGCAATCAATTCCCCACTCTCAGCCTTGGGGACAAGGTTGATCTTCCGGATGGGGGCAGTGATGGAACCGGCGCACCTGCCACCTGGAAGTTATATTCCAGGAAGGGTAAACGGGTCCCACCTTCAACAATCTGAGGTGGGCTCAACGGAGTTATTGTTAGAAGATTCCCTCTGGCGGTTATAAGTAGGAGGCTGGGAAGAGAGAGAGAGTAGTGAGGTTGTTAGTAGTTCGACCTGGGGCTTGGGCGGGAAAGAGGGAGAATCCCCTTCCTGATTGTTTTTCCTTCTTTTCCCTGCTGTTTCCCTTTAACTGCTGTACTTCGGCTCGTTAGTAGCCATTAATATCAAAACGAATGTTCTCCACGGTGTGTTGCGGAATCGTCGGGAGTCACAACGACAGAAACGAGATACGAAAGAGAATGCAGAAGAAAAGAAAACACACAGAACACAACGAATTTACGTGGTTCGGGAATAATCCCTATGTCCACGGAGAGACAGAATTCTCACTATAATTGGGAGCACAAATTACAGAGTTTTTCAGATTAGAAATCCTAGTCCGAAATGAGCTACATATGGAGAAGACGATCCACTGTTCCGAACAAGAAGTCCGCGTCGCTACAGTGAAAGGCGGCCACCTTTATCAAAAGTGCTACAGTGGCTGCTGACTGGAAGCCAAAAGTGTTACAGTAAGTTGACTCTGAAGTCCACACTGCTACAGTACCTGTCAGTGTCGGTCGGTCAACTTTGCTGCAGTGCCGGACCACAAGCATTCGGCCCAGCCGGATCGGGCTACACCAATCCAACAGGGTGCTCGTCTTCACCAGATTGTTTCACAAGCTTTGTTGCTCCCACATATAAAGAAGCCTGAAGTTCTAATTGAGCTTCACTGCTTAACCTCAGTAGATCTGTTTACTGGCAATTTTTCTATTGTTGTGTTTTCATTTGATTTTTACTCAAAATAACTGACTATTTGTTTGCTTTATATTGTCTTTCACTTAACGATGTCTCCTGCAAAGAACATCCAATATGTGAATTATGGTTTAAACACGGAACTAAAAAATACATGCAAATATGCAATAAATTTCACACCAAACTGTTCATTTTTTTATCATATAAATAACTCAACAAACATCAAAATTCTTAATGACGGCATCACATGTCAAGTCAAAATGTCAGCAAGTCAGATTTTTTCGTGACATACAATGCTTTGAATTATAGAATTTGCTACAGTTAATGGGTAAAATAGAATCCAAAAGTGGACATATGTTTCGATATCCCAGGGTGCTTCTCTCATTGCATAAATTTGAATGAGATTAGTTTGTTCACAAAAAAGAAAAAAACATTTTACGTTCTGAAAATTTAATGCTGATGGTTCAATATAAAATCCCCAAAAAACATCATGTCTTTGAGTGAAACAGTTGTATTGTAAAAAATAGCAGCCTTTCCTTAAAAATTGCCAAGTCTCACACACATGATGGTGTTTGCATTAAATTTTTTGTATGGTGAATTCCAGGGCATCAATGCTTTTGTTTTTCAGAAATATTACTTAAATCATACCTGGTATCATTGTTTGGTCTATACTGCTTTGACCATAGTGGACGGAGATGGTGAGAGAAATTGAAAAAAGTATAGATGAAGAGACAGTGCGAGGGTGACTTGTGTAAACAATAACACTCTGTCTGATAGTAGAAAGTTTGCTAAGGATTTTGAAGAGAAAATGCAAGTGAAAGTGAGAATAAACAATAACACCCGCTTTGATACGGAGGAAGTGTCTTTGAAGGATTTTGAAGAGAAAATGGAAGTGAGAGTGAAAAATGGAGTGGAAATGAAATTATATTTAAAGCTGTATTTGGTACGCTGAAAATAATATTCTATCATGTTGTAATTATAATTGTAGAGGGAGAAAAATAAGAGAGACCGAACCCCCAAGGTTTTTTCTCCTAAGGAGCCCTTGGGGTGTATTTATAATAAATAATAAAGACCACACCGGACCTCAAGTCCGATGTGGGATGCAGACTCCAACACTCCCCCTCAAGCTAGGTGTACCTAGCTTGGACACATAATGAAAAGAAAACAACAAAACAGACGCTAACACTCCCCCTCAAGCTGGACATGCCCAGCTTGATGATAAAACAAGATGAAATAAAAAGAAAACTGCAAAAGTTGCTGCTCCCCCTCACGATCGAAGCTCCCCCGCAGGATGATGGATGGATGTTGCGGGCGCAGCAGATGACCACGCAGACCGGCCAGTTGACGGAACGCCAGGAATGCCGCACTAGTGGGGCCGGTCGATGAAACGTCGGGAAATCCAATCTAGCACCGGGAAAACCGCATTTGCGGGGCCGACGACGGGAGGCGGGGATTCCGCAGAATTGTTGCGGGATCTGGCGGCGCCAAATGGACCGGTCCGAGTCGGGCAAAGTGCCGAGGAAGCCGCAATGGCGGTGCCGGTCGTCGAAGCGCCGGGAAATCTGTTGGAGGAGGCCGGCATGGAAGGAGCAGTTGAGCAGAGGTGGTACGGGAGGCCGGCAAGGCTGGAAACCGGCTGCTGGAGGAGCCGGCAGGGATGGAGGCCAGCTGTCGAAGGGAGGCCGCTGGGCAGAGAGGCGGGCTGGACAGAACCGAAAACTGCAGGAGAGGCGCAGGGAGATGCCGGCAGGGGGAGATCCGCCGGTAGAGAGTCGCGCGGGAGGGCGAAAGGAGCCGCCAGACAGCAGCAGACCGCCGGGGAAGGGAGGCTGCCGGCGCAAGGAGGCCGCCGGAACATCCGCAGGAGGCGGGCGCCGCTGGAGAAGCCGGAGGGAGGCGGGGCCGGTCGTCGCAAGGAGGCGAAGCCGGGAATCCGCAGGAGGAGGGGATGTTGTCGACGGAGCAGCGGAGCAGTGAGTGGATCCGGCCAGATCTGGCCGGATCTGACAGAGGGAGCCACTGAGAGGCCAGCGCGCGAAGGAGGGAGCTGCGCCGGAATTGGACTCCGCCGGGAAGAGCTGAGGAGGGCCGGCGACGGGCCGTGCTGCGCGCACAGGAGGAAGGGCCGCGAGAGGGATGGGAGCCGCGGGGCGGAGCGAAGGGAGGCGCGGGAGGCGCTGGAGCAGCGGGAGGCAAGCCGTCGGGGAGAAGAACCGGGCCGAGGCGGAGGGGGAAAGCCGCCGGATGCGCGGGAGCCGCGCGAGAGGAGGGAGGCGCGACGGGAGCCGCGTACCAGGGAGGGAGAGGGCCGCCGGGAAGGGGAGCCGCGCCATGCAGGAGAGCTGCCGGGAGGGAGGACCGGCAGGAGCAGCGTGGAGCAGAGGCGGAGGGGCGGCGGCGGTAACCCTACGGGGACTTGAGGCCGCCGCCCCCCGGACGGGGAAACCCTAAAGGAAGGGGGAAAAAAATAGGGAGGAAGGGATTGGGTTTCAAAAAACCTCCTCTGATACCATGTAGAGGGAGAAAAATAGGAGAGACCGAACCCCCAAGGTTTTTTCTCCTAAGGAGCCCTTGGGGTGTATTTATAATAAATAATAAAGACCACACCGGACCTGAAGTCCGATGTGGGATGCAGACTCCAACACTCCCCCTCAAGCTAGGTGTACCTAGCTTGGACACATAATGAAAAGAAAACAACAAAACAGACGCTAACAATAATTATAATTATAAAAATTTGATTAAAATAATTGTTACCATTAAAAAATATAGTGATTGAAAATGTTAAACCTCGTTTTAGTATAATGGATATTTCCGAGTCTCACATCGGAATACTCTACCGTGTAATCTATTTTACCTTTCTATAAAAGAATGTCTCCGTCTCACCTTGAGGTAAGGAGAATTTGCCACTACATGGTATCAAAGGAAAAAAAAAAAAAATCCCGATAATTTTTCCGGTGCCCTCCTTCCCGACGGAGCCCTCCCGCCCAAGGACCTCCATCCCGCCTGAGCGGCTCCTTCCCGGCGGATCCCTCCCTGCTGCGGCTTCCCGACTTCCATGGAATTAGACGACTTCCATGGTTGGAAGGATGGAAGTCAATTTCATTTTTTTGGATGTAATTTAATTCTACCGCACACATTTTTTCTCCACTTCTTCCATTTTCGTTTTCACTTCTTTCGTTTGGATTCTATCATACCAAACAGGCCATAACAAAAATTCTAAGTTCTAACTGAAGATCCATCATGTTTTTTGTTTGTTGCTTATAAATGGCTTACTTGTTGCAGGATTCTCTTGAGATGAAAATTGCTGCTTGTGGGGACTTCTTTTCTCGGTTGAATGAGTCTCTGTCAGTTTTGGGTAGCCGATTACCCCTTGATGCAAGGTATTGTTGCCTTTAATTTGCAAAGAGATCTTTACCCTGCGTGTTTTTGGGTCCCCTGAAGTTGGTAACGCTATTGTTTTCTTTCTCCTATCTTGATTGTGTTTTTTTTGGAGGGGGGCAATAATTTAAAAAAAGTAAAACCTTCTTTATAAACCATTTTTTAAAATCCATTGCTTTGAAAACTTTAAAAACCTTCCTGAACTGTAGATAGTGTAGGCCTTTTTCTAAGTGCTTTAGGATTCAGTAAACTTTTAGGGTATTTTTGGCATAGTGGAAAATTAGTTTCTAATATTTGATATCTACCATTTTCAATTCACTGGAATTCAGAATTCTATTGTTTGAGGCAATGTATCCCTTCCCCTTCCCCTTTCCCTTTCCCTTTCCCATCTCACAGGGCCTTGCCCAGAGGTTATAAGGTTGCATTTGGTTGATGATAACATTTTCTTGAAAATATTGTGGCTCAGAGTGACATACTCGAAGATGGCAGAAGAGATTTCAGGGTTGCTGCTGTGTTGTTGCAATGAGGGCGGTATGCGCGGGATTGAGCTGATGACGTGCTTCGAGACAGTGACGAGTCCTCCCATTCCCCAGGACCTGCAATCATGCCATTTGCAGGATGCTGTGTCGGTTTTTGCTTGTTTTCTTTCTGAAGCAGCCAAGTAATGTCTTCTTTTTTCTATTTTCATTATGGTACTCACCATTGTTAGTTGTAGATTTCTTGGTTTGTCTCCACAGAACACATCTGCCAAAGAAAGAGTGTTATCACCTTTTCACTCAAGATCATTATCAAAAGTATCAGCACATTTCAAGGTATGATTCGTTGAACTTCAAACCCTGTAGCTTATGAGAAATCACCCTCCAACTGCACTAACCAAACATTTTTCTCTTTAATGTATCTACTATGAATCCATTTCACCCTTAATTTAACAAATTTAAAGGCAACTGGTCTTAGGTTGACAAACATCATACCAAAAAACGTGTTAGTGTGAACATTGTCTTGTGGTGGGGTGTGGGGGGTGGGAGGGTGAATCAGGATTGTAAAATCCTCTAGATTCTTAAACAATTTCAATTAATTCACAGATATTGTTTTTGGATTTAACAAGAGCTCTCCAAATTCTACAATCTGTCTTTTCAATGTTGATCTCATGTAGAAATATATAACATAAGTGCACATTATTAAGTTGGTTCACCATCAATGTGAAGACTAAATCCAAGACATGTGATTGACTCACTATTGTCACACAAATCCACTATAAACTTGTAGTTTTGTCTCTTTACAATATTTTGGAAAGAATAATAATAATGAACAAAGAATATACATTTGACCGATAGCTTTGTCACATGTATTTGATGGTGACCCCTTAGCAACAACTGTCAACAACCCATTGGTTCTTGCCTCCAATGAGGATTCACTAGCTGTAGAATCTCCAAACAACTTTGGAAGAACCTACTTTGTATTCCAAGGATATGTTAGTATCCCCTCTCAGTTAAGGAAGCAAGGAGAATAGGAGAGCTTTGGCAAGTATGTAATGAAATTGTGTGTGTAACCAATGGAACCTAGAACTCCTTTTATTAGGAATTCTTTATCAATGAATGCGCCTTTTGAGTTTGGGCATTTCTTAAATGTATGGCCAACTCTTTGGCTGCTTACGTTATACTCTTGTAACATATGTTTTATTCATTACACATGATCATTGAACTCTTCAATGATCATATTTCATAAAATATATCATCACATGATGTATATGTCGAAAGTACAAATAGTTTAATCGGAAAAGCACTAACTTATGATATCTTATATCATAGTGATATCACATACCAGGGGCAGTGTTGCCCATATCGCTACTTGTGATATGAGCTTTATGTTCTTATCACTTCGTATCCTCCATTTGCAATAAAGCCTCATATGCATTATGCACATTTCACAACTTATGAAATCATTATTCCAACTCTTTTGGACAAACTATCATCACCCCTATTCTGGTTATTTTGGACAAGCACTTTGTACCAAAATCAATTCTTATTCCATAGCCTCATTTGCCACCTTGTAGGTTATTGTAGTGTTGACAATGATTCATGAATTCATAATCCATAACCATAAGCAAGGAGAGATCGAGAGGAAAACGGTAATGTTACTCAATGATGGAACCTAGATTGTCTAAGAGAATCGTGGAACCAAAGTTGATCAAGAGGGGATTGTTGAAGTGTGGTCATTATTGGTCGTGTTTGTTGACAATTGGAGTGAAAGGATGAAATATGTGTTTGGTAAAGGCTTGAAGAAGTCTTGAAATTTAAAGAATATGTTAATGACATGTAGATAAATATTATTATTATCTTTAAGAATCCCGAGTTGCATGTAGAACATAATTAATGTGTTATTATTGTTGTTTCATAAGTTGGAATAAAAGAATTTACATGGAAGAACTGATGAATGTTGTAGAATATTATTAATTTGTTATTATTATTTCAAGAAATGAAATGAAAGTTTATTGTGTACAGATTATGATTAATCTGTTTTGTTATTATTTCCAGAATTGAATTAGAAATAATATTACATGTTGTGGATAATTATGATTATCATAGAATTTAGAAATCATATGTTCAAATATATATTTAATATTGTTGATAAAAAATTCAATAATGGAATTTAATGATTTATCACATGTAGTAGATAATAGTATTTGATAATCTTTAAGATAATAACAAAAAAGTTGAAATAAATAATTTCATGTTGTAGAATAATTGTCATTAGTGTGGTAATTATCTGGGAGATAAATAATCGTATGTTGTATAATTGTTATTTGTTAATATCAAATTATAGCATGCTGGTGCTTATGATGAAAATTATTTTATAATTCTGGATATTAGAGAATTGGATTGGGAATTATCATATGTTTAGATAATTTAATATTTCATGATGGAGAGATTAAATTATTGGTTGAGGCCTTATGACTGAATGTGTTTATTGTTCTCTTAATATTTACCGGATAATGATGTATTTTGTTTAACATGGTTGAATGCTTGAAACAGATAAACAATGTAAAGTTGGATTTTATTAATAATTAAATTAGAGGTATGAATTGAATCATTATTGCCCATCTTGGAATTGTTCAAACATAGAATTAATCCTCGAAGCATGTTATGTTGATTGTATTTACTTTTAGCTATTGATATAGGTTACTTGATGTGGAAAATCCATGCTTGATAGACGGGTTAATTCAAGCTGAAATTAAATGGTCGTTAAATATGAATTGATTTGAGGTGAGCGAGCCCATTCTTGATCGTGTGAGGCTTGAATGTGTTGATGTTATTGTCATAGTTGCCCTTAAAATTATGTGTGGAAAAATATATTTGATATGTATGTATGCTCTAGAATGTAGAGCCTTATTGTGAATGGTTGATAACCTAATATGATTTGTGTGATGATGAGTAATGGGGGACAATGCTCAAGGCTTTGGTGGTGTTGATGATTAGGGTTGCATGGGGTGCTGTTTATGATGGTGGTGGTGGTACGAGGCTGCCATATGTGAAGATATTGACATGAGATGCTGAATGTGTTTTTTTATGCTCAATGGTGTGAGACATCGGGGCGTTCAGGGTGAGTTTAGAGTAAAGCTTGCTCATCGATGCCTATTCTAGCTTGATGCCTGATGGGTGATGATTGGATGTTATTTATATTATTAGTTTTAAATCGTCTTTTAATTGATAGCTTGGGCATAGTCTTAGAATACCTGAATGTTTATAAAAAATGATAATGAAAGAACATGACTGGTTCTTGATGCTCATTTACGATGATGACATAATTGAGGATACAAGTAAATAATTGTATGGCCCGACCTGTTCGTCACTAATCTGGTCTCTTGAGTTTGTTCGTCATATGATTTCAAGCGCGTCTCCTCACACGCTAAAGATTGGTTACTAGTAATGAGGGTTTAAAAGTGGTACAATGAGGAGACTATACTCTGGATTAGTAATAAATACAACGAAAACAATAATAAATAAAAGTATAAAGAAAGACATAATGAAAGAACATTAGTAATCATAATAGACAAATAAACTAATCATGCATGAATGTGCTATGTCATAATACAAATAGTCAATAAACAATAGGTAATGCATATAATAGGACTAGACTATCAAAAGAATAAATTGATAAAAGACCAACTCCAATAGGCATCATGAGTGCATGCTCGGTTTCCAGCTTCCATGTCAAGTCCTAGTGCATAGGAAAGACAGTAAAGAATCATGAGCCAAAGCCCTAACTTGTAGTTAAGGGGATTTGTTCGGGTACCAAACGACAGTCCGAACAGGGTGTTTGTAAAACTCAGTTGACCACCACTAACAATGTCTAATGCAAATTCAGTATGTGAATATAAAATTAAGCAGTGTATATGCATATCAAAAGTAAAGCTGTAAGTAAATAAAAAATTATGTCGGGCTCTGGCTCCTTATGGAACACCCAACGGTCTGTACTTGCTTCGGCTTAAGTTGGGTTTCTCTGAACATAAGAGCAGTAAAGTAGATATATGAACCCTGATTATAAGCTCAGATGTCCGTATGTAACACTAGACACGAGGATCCAAGGTGAACCCAAGAGTTCATATATAATGATGATCATACACAAATCTACATGTTTTATGATATTAAAGATTTAACAATCAAGCATAATATAACACCATATTACCTATGAGTCTGTCTAAAGCATTTTGTATCAGGAATTCATGCATCGCTCATGTCTTGCCATACTTTCATTTAACCTATGGACCCTTCCAATGCATTCTGTATCAGGAATCCATGTATCATTCAAGGTGTAACATAATCTCATTTAGTTATGAACTCGTCCAAGGCATTTCGTATCATGAATCCAAATATCGTTTAAGGCGTAACATAATATCCTTCAACCTATGTGCTCGTCCAAGACATTCTGCATCAGGAGTCTAAATATCGTTCAAGGTATACATAATCTCATTTAACTTATGAACTCGTCCAAGACATTTCGTATCAGGAATCTAGGTGTCGTTTAAGGTGTAACATAATATGTAGGCACATTTCATTTAATAACTAAGTATAGGCCATGGGAATATCCATGCAAGTTCACAATTCAAGGCCAAATTACAATCATAATTCAATTCAAACTCCATTACAATTTCATTCTACTAATCAACTCACGAGTGATAGAAAGGCCATGTAAGTATACATGTTGTTTACAATTTATTATAATTCATTTAGAAATGAATAAGGGGTATAGGATGGTATTAATCATTTAACAATTCTTTTAATTCATCTTGTCATCATTCTAATGAGAGCCAACCTGATTTCAATTAGGAAGACCGGGGGGGGGGGGGGGGCAAAGAAAGTAATCCATTTCATTTAATCAATTCAACCCATCATTTAAGTCATACGATTGAAAAGTAAATCGAGGGTCTCAAGTGTATTTCCTTTCCCTCCAACGATTCATTTATCCATTTAGGTATATTATTCTATGATTGACCACCCAAACACACTAATTGGGTGTATTAGTTTTAAAGCAAGAGTAATGAATATTCACATTTAATTGAACCCGCCTTAAGTGGTGGTTTGAGTTGGGATTGTTAACCTCGAACCATGTTAAGGGGTCTATGGGGCATCATAATTATGATCTAAGCATTCAATTTAAGGCATCTCACATTTTAGGTGATCGGAAAGTCTAGCATGCGGCGTGTACCAACCGTGTGCTTATGGGTGTTTCTCTTGAAATTGAGCTTTCAAAGCCCGACACTTACGAAACTCATCCAGGTTTCCAAGACACCTATCGGGCATCAAACTCCCCCTAAAACATCATTTTGAGGAGCTCATACTCTTGGAGTTCCACTTCAAAGCTTGGTTTACTAATTGACCCGTCCACCAAAACGAAAATTCAAAATCTTTTAGAAAATTTTCAACCGGTTCAAAATACGGGGCGTTACATCATCGACCATTGGCTTGGAAGATTAAAATGTTAATCTTGGAAAAGAAAATAGATTAATATCATGGCTAATGAATTAATTAAATATTAAACATGATGTTTGTATTCTCCTTTGATATCTAGACCTTAACAGTGGCAATCGAGTGTCCCGTGAGACGATAGCTACAGGTGTGTAAGGTTGAGTAGTTGCTCTTAGTGTGGTTGTGAGCTATATTTATTATGTATGTTTTGTTATTTCATATGCACCCCACCCATATCAAAAGGGAAACCGATTACCAGAGATTTTGGGGGGTGTTTCCCCCAATATCTTGGTTGGCGATGATATGAATGGCTAACTACCCCTCTCCTCCACTCTCTTCGGCTGTAGTATACGTGCAGGTTTGCACAGTGGTGATTGTTGGAGTTGGTGGCCTAGAACCAACTACTTTGTACTTTATTCATTAATAAGTACCTGATCACATCTTGATTGTTCTTCTGCGTGACAATGCATGTGATAATGTCCGAAGGATAGCTGTTGCATTAAAGAGTCATAGCGGATCCCTGCTATGATGAGAACCCGGAAGTGTCATAACACTATTCTTGAATATATGTTCTATGGCCGGATGATGTTATTTGATGGACACAGATAATACATGCCATTAGGGGTGAGGACTCATAAAACTTTGAGACACCTTCTTATGGTGTGCGCCCTTGGTAATATCCAGGAGGATATTATGAGAACGAGACCCGCCAGTAGGAAATCCACATTTCATAGTGTCATTGGATGTTCCTATCTACGGACGTGTGTATTGATCATTAGACTTTAAGATTATTATTAATGAGTATTACAACTCGCGCACTTAGATGTATTGACAAAAACTGTGACGACACATTGTTCGCAACGAGGTAGGATACGTTGGGTGCGTCACGAGTAATACTACATTAATAGATAATGCGAGAAGGGATTTTTCCCTTCTGTTCCATAACAGAAGTAGATATTTCAGGCCCTTTGATGGAATTGATATAGCCCAAATAAATCCATGGCCATGGTAAGGTATGAGCGAGTTCAATTCCGAGAGGTCAAAGAAAGAATAATCGAGCACACGAGTTGATGACACTAGCATGCAACCTGCTTGATTAGAGATATCGAGACAAAGAGATTACATTACACAGTAAGCGTTCGTAGGAGGTGACACGTCATTTCGACGTTAACTTCTTTCTCTATGGGTGCATTGGCATGTTGCTAGACGCTAACCTTGGACTTTAGGTAGGCTCCGC
The DNA here is from genome assembly GCA_963277665.1 of Viscum album. Taxonomy (NCBI): domain Eukaryota; kingdom Viridiplantae; phylum Streptophyta; class Magnoliopsida; order Santalales; family Viscaceae; genus Viscum; species Viscum album. The sequence goes on from OY728147.1 coordinate 1,116,372,590, forward strand.
CTAATGCCACTGAGGAAGAGGGCTAGAGGGTCACACACTAAGTGTGTCCATGTATCTCAGTTAAATATTAATTTAACAAGTTGAATAAATATTATTCCCGACTGTGGTTTAATAATTATTCAAGGATGCCTGATCACATTTATTTCGACATTAGTTATTCGAGAGAATATATTGTGGGCGAAATAATATATTTATTAGCGAGTAATGCAGTTACATTTATTTCAGAAATAAATAGCCGTTATTCAAGGTCTAATAAATGTGGTGGAGAAAATAAAGGAAATAAAAAAAAACAAGTACACGCTGTGTATTAATGATTAAACGTCGTGTAGTTTTTTAGTCAGGATTTTGAGGAAATAATATTGTTTTATTAAATGATATTTATTATAATCAGCCTGGGCGGATGTCAAGGAATTAATGATTCAACATGAAGGTTTTCAATAAGAGTTAATGAAATAAATTAAACTCGTAACACGTTTATTTATTGTCATAACTCTATAACCTCAAACCCGATTATAAATATTCTCACAATCCCAACACTTTTCCCCAATCATTGTGCACAACAATTCTGGAGAGTTCTCTCAAGGCTGAAAGAACTCCTTCCTCTAAGAACGCTCTCAAGACCGAGAGAGATCCACCACCATCGGATCAAGGCGATCGAAGGCGAACATCGCAAGTGAAGGTTATTCCGCGCTAGCACCTGGAGATCCCTTTGGCCACGTCCAGAGATACGTGGAGCACATGTGGATCACCGCTAGAAGAATCCTACACTTGGATTCTACGACGCAATGACTGATCACATCAGATCGTGACTGGAGACATCAATGAAGAAAGAATTCCATCAAGGTAATTCTTGTCAATTAATTAAATTAATTATAACCAACATATGATGATCCTATCTCTATGGTTCTGGGACTCCCTCTTTTGTTTTTTGTTCTTTGTTCTATTCCGAAGATCCGGTGTTTTACATCGTGATGGATCTCAGATTGATCGTTGTTAACGCTAAAATTAAAGTTGGGAAAACCTTCCAACGTGCTTTCGCTGCGCCCGGAACCTACAGTAATTTCTCATACATGTGTGTTATGGGTGATGATGACTTGAGGTTATTGCGTATGCATGTATTCTAGATATAGTATCTGAAGCATACATGTGTGTTATGTACGGGTTGTGATGACTTGAGGTATAATACATAATACACAAATTGTGGTGGATTTTGAAAATAAACTTGGTTATTATATTGAGGATGTGGATGTGATGATCTGCTGCACGAGGTGCATGATATGATATAGTTTCCCAGGTGTTTTCGGATGAGATATGTCACAATTTCCCATGTGTTTTTTTGGCATGATTATTATGGAAGGGATGATAGCTTAGGATGTGTGATGTTGAGGCATGAGAGCGACAAACCAGTGAGGAAGTGGTTGCAGGGTATCTATTTCTATATATATGTTCTCAATATTGTGGTTATACTTACGTATGTTATTTAGTAAGCGAGTCATGGTGTGGATGAGAAAAGAGTAGTATACCTATTTAAGTGATGAGTTGGTTTCATTTGTTTATTCACTAAACTTTAGTATGCTTATTTCACATTTTTCACGAGCGGTTTCAGCGAGGATCCTACTGAGTATACATGTTATGCTCGTCCTATGTATATGTAAATTGTTTTTCGGGTCAGCAGGAATTGGTTGGTGATCGAGCTAGACATTATTAGTTCGAGAAGTTGTTCAGAAGCTATTTGAGTTTTGCGGTCACTATCGAAGATTTATCGTTTTTTCTTTTTCATTTTAGTTGTATTCAGTTATGTATGACATCACATTATTTATTGAGATTGCTTTATTTATTTTGAGAAAAAGTTTTTTGGTGGTGGTTCTCATCTTATCTCTTCTCAGATCTTTATGAGGGTAATATCTCTCATGTGTGTGATTATACACCCTCGATGCTAGTCACCAACCCGTGGCCTATTAGAGGTGGGTTTTGAGGGTCATTATCTTCCCTTCCTTCATTGCCAGCTCATGAGGGATATTTTTGGATGGAAGAGGTTGTGACTAAGTGTTATCAAAGCTGAGATAGTTAAGAGAGATGATGGAGTTTGAAGTTATGCATTGGTAAGGATGCATGGATTTGTAGGGGAACAATACCCGTTGATCTTAGTGCGTGTTGTAAACAAGGGAGATTGACTATAACCTAGGATTTTAAGCGCTCATGTGATCTGATTCAAGGACCTTCAAGTAAACTGAACATGCTAAATGAAGTCATGCTGCTTGTGGGGTAGAGACCTAGAAAATGATCATGCATTATGCTTATATGTGCTTGTGTTTGAACTGGACAGACAATGAGAATTAGGTTAAAATGAATGAATTAATTAACCTTAAAAAAATTTTATGCCCTGGGTTGAGAGTCCCTAACATTTTTTATTTTGTAAGAATGACTCCAGGTTGACGCCATTGTCATGTTCGTGCAAAAAATGTTCAACATGATGTGTCATAAAATCCTCGTAGAGTGGAGGACAACATCGATAATGCTCGGAGGAGGGCACTTCGAGAGTTACAACACTAGAGTCTGCAAAAGTATGAGGGCTCCGTTTCAGATCACGAGACAAAGGTTTGGTTGGAGGAGACAGTGATAGCCTCCGATTTGATTCGTGCTCTGGGAGAGCACTGAGTTTTGTTGACTGTGATGATCCTGCCTAGGAAAGCTCGACAGTGGCGGTTCTTGTTCATCGAGATTTGTGGGGGGTTGATTGTTTTGTATTGGAAGTTCTGAGATAAGTTTTCAGGCTGAGTTTCTTTTTTTGACCGCAAAGGCGGCTTTTCAGTCAGTGTTGTTTTCCCTTCATTTTGGATTTCTGAGCTCTGCTCTTGTTATGTGGTGAGAGCTTTTAATTGCCTTATTGAGCGTGGAACCCTTCAATTGTCAGCCCATTGATGTGAACGAACAAGATTATCATCATTCTTCGATTGCCATCCCTTTAGAATGGGTGTAGAGAAACTTCCTCGTTCGCTTGATTGAAACCCACCTGTTAAATTTTTGAGCCATGATTGTTTGTACCACTTCAACCTTTAGTTTCCAACCCACACCTAATTACATTCAGAGAAGAAGTATAACTCGTTCCTCAGGCATGGTGTTGAGATGAAGGTATGGTATGGGGAAAGGGTTTCTATGAACTTCTTCATATCATTCTCTAACTCTCTCCTCGGGCTCAGTGATGTGAAGATATGGTCTGAGGGGAGGAGTTGTTATCATCATATGCATCCTATACTCTTCTCTCGAGCCCGACGTGGTGGTGATTTGGTCTGGGGGAATGAGTTTTGTATGTCTTCCTTTGTTTTAATCAATACACTCTTCACTCGATCCAGGTGATGTGGACCCTGGTTTGTGGAAAGTGAATATTGTATGTTTGTCTTTAATTTATTTTCTTCCTGGTATTAGATTAATTTTTCTCTATGTTCTGAATTAAATTCTTGTATGTTGTGGGTTGTGTATGTGACTTTGTTTATGACGTGGTTGTGGCCTTATGTGCTTACATCCTCGAAAGAGATTTCTCTTGTATTGGTAACATGTATTATGACCCCGAGCATATGAAGAGAGGGGACACTTCACCCATCCTGAAAAATTATTTTTCATGTTGCGCGGACAATATCATGATGTGACAAATGAGTTTCCCTGATTTGTATGCTTGTGGCAACTCTGTTTATGTTGATGTAAGTACTTGTGTTGATTAAGCAATGTTATGGAGTTAATTTAAAACTCGTGAAAGTAATGACATGCACCTGTAGTAAATGGTAATTGTGACGTTAAATCCATTGTAGTTTTTGCATGAGTGTTTTCCTCCTAAATAAAGTTTTGTTAACAAACTTAGATTTTTTTTTCTGCTGGATAAAGTGGATTGTTCCAACCTCATGTTTTCTTTACGATGCATGTCATATGTTAAATTGGGTTCTCTAATTTTGAAGTTGTGTATTGATATTAATTTAGTAAAGATAATGGTAGAGCTCTGTCAATTGAATAAAAGGGATTTGATGAAAGCATGTAACTTGTGAAAAACATGTTTAGTTATCATGCTTGGAATGTTTTAAATTTCTCACATTTATCAAACAGTTTAATATAAAACATGATTAGGTTTTAATTACAGTACTGGGTGGATAAATTAAATCTTGTGATGCAAGATGAACTAAATTGGTTAATCTATTGGTTAGCTTAGTTGTTTGATTAGTAATAAAATGTTTTTGGAAATATTGATTTTTGTGGTAACATGTTTTCTTAAATATACAATTACAGTTTTTCTAGGAAAATTTCATTTATTTCAAAAGCAATTTCGTAAAATGTATTGGAAGTGTTTTCACAGAGGACTTTGATCAATACCTTGCCATGAAGAAGGATTAAAATGGTTTTCATTTAAAAATTTTCTAACCTGACAAATTATTAAATGCAAAAGACTTAGTGAAAAGATTTTATTAGCATGCTTTTGAATTTAACGTATTTTAATATGAAATCTTGTGATAAATGTATAGCAAGTAAGAAATTGTTTGAAAAACATGTTTATGTTTTGAACTCCTTTATGGTGACCCCAGTCTTTTACACATATTATTAAATGATTCTTAATCATAAATATCCATTAATACAACACAAGGATCATAAAGGTTTAGTGTATTTGGAAAACTAGGTTCATATTACATCAAATGGAACTTAAAACATGACATCCTTATTTTATTCTCTATAGTGAGCTCTTAAAATCCATTTGAGTTCCTAAACCTGTATGAGATAACATGAGCAATACATTAAGAAAGAGGTGAGCTAAAAATCCCAATAAGAAAAAAACATGATAAATAAACATAACATGAGAGTCAAAGGTATAACATGATATCATAAAAGAGAAGACTCATGAGTAATTGCATGAAAATATACATAAAGAACATGGTAGCATAAGATTATGACATCATAGGAAATGTGACAACAAAATATAACATGACATAAACATGAGTTAAGACTAACTGCTTAGACAATATCACATGGTGGACAAAGTCTTATAATGGATTAGAGTTACTCTTTGATCCCATACAAGATGTCTAATGAGACTAAAACTTTACTCAATGCATTGGAGCGCTATCTGAGCATACTCATCATAACATATTCATGATCTATGCATTCCATATAAAGGAATCAATTATAAGATATAACATAATAATTACTCATGGAAAGAAATTGGGTTGCATAATCTTGCTTCATATCATAAACAAAGGAAATTTCATAACGAAGACATTTGTGAAATAATCTTAAGGCACATATTACTCTGTCAAAGGAGGAGAGAATAAACTTGGTATATATGTGAGAGACATATATACAGAATTTAGAAGCATTCCATAACATTAAGAGAGAGATAAAGTGAGTTGGAGAGAGAAAGTTCATAACTCAAAGAAAATGGTGGTTTAGAGAGATCCATTACCTCGAGCTTGATTTGTCACGTGTGTTCTTTATCTTAAATAATAAATTTATGTTAATTATTTACTTGCTCAAGAACCTTTTTCAAGTTTATTATTATTTTAATTTTAATTTTTATCATGACATATTCAATTACTTAACCAATTAATTTCATGTTGAACGCTTTAACAATAAATGACTCATATATCCAAAATCACTTTGGTAAGTTGAATAAAGTCAAAGAGATTATTAATTCACCATCTCCAGAATGGTAACCATGACATAATTATCATTTTTATACAAAAATTATATTTTTTAAACCAACCATGAAATATGGTTATGAAAAATGAACTACGTTACCATAATGAAGACGATAGGTCGTATATACGCATGGGTAATGTTTTCATTTTTTGAAGATCATGATGGAAGGAAGATAAGTGTTATTTTATCTTTCCAAGATGATCATTATATCATAAATATAATATTATTTCTTTAAATACCCTTACACATACCATTAATGTGACGCGGTAATAAAAACAAATCACATCACTTCGTGAGGCGGTAGTTCGTCATACACACAAACGACGTTATCATTTATTTAATGAATGATAAGGTAAGAAAGTATATGATATATTATTTATCAAGAATGGTTAATATGTCATGAATATCATATATAAACATCAAATTATTCCTTATCACCTTCCATTTAAATTGCAAGTGAAAAATGAATTACATCGCTTCGCGAGACGATAGTTCTCCTTACACATACATTTTCTATGGAATGGAAAGTAAGAAGTTATATATGATATTATAATTCCAAAAGTATAATTATATCATAAATATCATATATAAACATTATATACATCATTATATCCTACCCTAAGAAGTGGTGATGAAAAACGAATTATGTCAGTTTAAGAGACGGTAGTCCATCGTGCACATAATCAATGGTTTTGTTTCCCATTTTAGGGAGGAGGATATGACTTTAGGTCATAACCTTAACATAAAAACATATAAATATATGAAAGATATTGAGTTTATATTATATTAGCATGGTTTAATAATATTTTAAGGAGATAGAAGAAGAAATAAAATAAAACGCTTGGTTAAGGACATTACATCTTCTTCAGACAACTTATTTTGGTTTAAACCAAAAGCCTTCCTAGGTTGGCTTTCTAACCAAACCATGACTTCAAGGATGGGGGGAGAGAAGTAGGGAAGTGATTTGGGTATGAATTTTCCAAACCAATGAGTTTTGGAAGTTTGGAAAAGGAGAGGAGAGAGAGTGAACTTTTATAATGGGGGAGATAACACACTTGAAATTTCTAAAAAGAAAGAATTTCATCCATGTTTTTCTAAAGCCACAAGGCTCCAAAATGTACTTTTTCTAACCTTGGAATAGATAAGGTCGAAATATTACCAACCAATAGGAATTAGATAAGTTTTGGGTCATTTTTAACCCTAATCTTTTTAGTTTAACCCTTCGGTAAATTCATTTTTACCTTAACCGTGGTAAATATTTTTTACTCTTTTCACTATTCATCACAGTCAAAAATTAATTTGAACTTATTAGATAATATAAATCATTATAATTCCAAATATGGAATATATTTTTCCAAATTCGACTCATGCAAGTAACAGATTTTAATTTAAAATTAAACTCACAGATGTATCGAAAAAATTGTTTTCCAAAAGAAAAACTTTCAAAAGTTAAAAAAAATTATATCAAAATTAAACATGAAATTGATTCCAATGACCTAATTTGGATTAATTAATATACAATTGAACTAATTAAAATAAAATGGTGTTTGTAAAGGCTTTAAATGAAAAGACAATTTTTAATAAAAATCATTATTTTCACTATTCACCAAAAAATGATTTTTTTCAGAAAAATCTCAAAAATTTACTCTAAGATAATTTTGACATATTTTAAAAATAAAATTTATTTTTTCAAATAAATTTTTTAAAAGTGGTAAAAATTAATTTTAAATTATGTGCGCAAAGCACGACTAATCCGTCTTTTAGAAAAAAAAAAGTCTTTCAGAAAACATTTCTTTCTCTTTTAAACATTTCTTATTTTATTTCTAATAAACAAATAACAATTGAATTTATTTTATATATGTGTAAAACATAAGTTTCATAAATTAGTTAGTCCTATTCATACCCATCAAATTAACGACTATGTTATAATAGTCATGTTTAAATAACAATATTTTAATAGAGGATTGTGTTTCGTTTAAACCCAGTGTTGCGTGCATCACAAGCTATCAAAGAGATTGAATTTATTTAAAAATAAATTTATCATAAAGTCTCTAGGTGTTACATTATCTTCTAAGCTTGGTGTTGCATGTCATATTTTCTATCTAACACGATGCTCCTCTTTTAAAATCTCAGGGTGTTACATCCTTAACTAGCAAGACTTAAAGAATTATTGTAAGTAGTATATCTAAGATTGTTAGTAAATTATTATGCAAGCATGTTAATATAATTTGTTCATGACACATTAAACATAATAAGTTATAAATGCTATGAATTTAAATTATCTAGCATGATAAAAGAAAATAAAACACGTATAGATTTTTATTTGATGGTATGCCCAAGAAAAATTGTTCAAGTGCTAGATATAATAATGTTTTCTTCTACATGAAGTTCTATGTATTCTGTTTAAATCAATCTGATGTAATTGTTTCTAAAGGTGTTTCCTTCTGAAGTTTTGTTTTGTCATAATGATTGTTTGATTGATATGCATTGCTTGTTGGATTTTTATGACTCTGTGTGGCATTTGTTATGATTACGTGACCTTAATTGGGAACAAGATCCACAAATATGTGGTCAGTATCCCAAATTGTTTAATGCTCGATTTCCTTGGGATGAAGTATTTGATCTCAAATTGAAATATGAGATTAATTATCATCTTTGATGTAAAGTTTTATCAATGGCCTTGTTCCTGTTTGAGTGGTATCTCTACTGGGAGATTGTTTTGAGAGTTTTTTAAATATGTTGCACGGTTATGCACTTTATTCCTCTAGTGTGTCAGTTGTGTTCCAAACATAGTGAGATCCTTGAGTGGCATCTTGCGAAATAGTTGATTTATTCCCCACCCTTTACCTCTCCTTCCCAATTTTATTTTAATTCTCGAGGGTGAGAATTGTTTGAGAGGTATATAATATAAAGGTCTAGAATATTCTCTATAATTCCTTTGTCATTCTCGAGTGTATGGTAGTCCAGAAGAGCTTTTTGTGTTTTAAGAATTGGTTTTAAAATGATTTTTTAAATTATGAAAATAATTTCAAAGTTTTAGAAGTGTATTGTGAAATTAATTTGGAAGTTTTAAAAGTGATTTTAATATTTTAGATGTGTTTTTTTGGATTTTGTAAATGATAAAAAATCGTATCTTAATTATTTATAAGTTTTTGTAAGTGGAAATTAAATATTTTTTAAATTTATTTTTACCCTTACGCAGGACCTTGCCTCTACGTAAGGGTAACACTTGTTTTTAAAAGAGTGTGTAAGGGAAAGCCTAAGTTTTCATGAGTTTTGTAAGGATAATTCCTTTTTTCTTCTATGTGTGTAAAGGTAAATAAGAGTCTCTATGAGCTATGTAAAGGTAGATTTTATCTACGTAATGGTAGGTGCTACGCTGCATAAGGGTACTCCAAGATTTTTGAAGCTCTTGTAAAGGTACTAGGTTTCCCATGTAAGGGTTGGTTGGTTTTCTCAAAGCCCATGTAAGGGAAACACCTCATTTTTAAAGGTCATGTGAAGGGTTATCCTGTTATCATATAAGGCCATCCACAAATTTTAAATGCCACATAAGGATAATTAGCTACGTAAGGGTAAAACCATATTACCCACATGCAGTACATACTTCCTATGTATAGGTAGTGTTTTAATTGTAGGAATCCCCTTTTGCTTCCGGTTTCACACTTACAACTTGTTTTCACAATTCTAAAGGTTTTATAACTAAAAACCAAGGATTTAAATGCTCCTTGATCATTTGAAATTTTTATCTAATGTTTTCAAAGGTTTTGAATGGACTGTAATCAAGATTTGAGTTAAGATCGAATTAAATGAGAAATAAATGAAAAGTCCTATGAGTTTTATGGAATATCCATAAGAACTATCTGTTTCTTCTTAATATCGGGGAATTCTCACTGATTTTCTTTTCCTCAAGATTGAATGATCCTAGATCCTTTTCTTAGAGTCTCTTGAATCCTTCAGTGCTCATTCGAGGTTTCTTCTGTAAATTCCAGCTTGCACACATACCCTCTCTCTCCCTTTTTTTGGGTGCAACGTGAAAGCTTCTTCTTCTCCAGTAGGGGTTCTGTTAACCTCTCTTTTATACCGTACAAGTGTGATTTGAACATGCTTTAGACTCCTCTGTTTATATGGATGTGATTAATCATGATCATATAATAATCTAAAAAATAATCACATGAAGAAAAAATATATGATAATCTAGAATTGTAAAAGTAGGTGATGAGATGTATGCAGTGTATCATTTTTTATAAATTATTATTATTTCAAGAATTAAAATAGAATATAATCTTATACAGTCAATATGGTTATTAGGATAATTTCATGTTTAATTCTTGTTAATTAATTCATTTTAATAATTAATGAATTGAGATTAAGGAAGATTATCTCATTCTGAAAACTATAAACTGTTATTTTCATGTTTTGGAAATTATCAGAAGATAGTGAATATAGTATTGAATGCAAATCTTTGATACTAGATAACAAACTGAAATTATCATGGAAAGAGAAAGAATCATCACATGTTGAAATATTATTTTTATAGCCCATAAATTTAACGGAATGTGTTAACGACACGCCATAGATAAATATTATTATTATTTTTAAGAATCCTGATTTTTATGGAGTAGAACATGATTAATGTGTTATTATTATTAATATTTCATAAGTTAGAATAAAATAATTTACATGGAATAAATGATGTATATTGTAGAATATTATTAACGTATTATTACCATTTCAATAAATGAAAAAGTTTATTTCATAAAAATTATGGTAAACTTCAGTGAGATTATAGGGAATAAGCTTCATCATCGAGAGGAAAATTGCCCTGATCACTAGCTAAGGCCCCTAAATGACCGCTCAGTGATAAAGGAGGTAGGGGTGCAGAGACAACCGGGAGGTTTGCCTAGAAGCATCCACCCTTGAAAGAGTGCGTAATTATTGTTATTATTTCCAAAATTGAATTAAAAACAACATTGCATCTTGTGGATAATTATGATTATCTTAGAATCCAAAAATCACATATTGAGATATATTTAATATTTTTGATAAAAAATTCAACATTGAAATTTAAATATTTTTCACATGCACTAGATAATAGTATTTGATAATCTATAAGATTATCGAAGGAAAGTGAAAATAAATAATTTCATGTTGTAGAATAATTGTGATTATTCTGGAAATTATTCAAGAGAAAAATAGATAATCACATGTCATTGTATAATTATTACTTGTTAATATCAAATAATAGCATGCTATAATGTTAAAATTCTTAATAAATTACAAATAGAATTATTTTATAATTTGATACATTAGAGAATTGAAATCTGAATTATGGTATGTTTAGATAATTTAATATTTCATGATGTGAAGATTGAATTATTGGTTGGGGTTTTGTGATCAAATGCGTTTATTGTTACCTCTTGATATTTACTAGATAATGCATTATCAACTTGGTTGTTTTTTGTTGTTGTTTAGTATGGTTGAATGCTTGAAACAAATACACAATTTATAACCAGATGTTATTATTAATTAAATTAAAGTGGCACGAGCAGAATAATTATTGCTCATCTTGGAATTTTTTAAACACAAAATTAATGCTTGAAACATGTTAAGTTGATTGTAGCTACTTCTAGATACTAATATAGGTTTCTTAATGTGAAAAACCTATGCATGATAGACTGACTAATTTTGGATGAAATTAAATGGTTGTTTGTTAAAAATGAATTGATTGGGGTTTTGTGAGCCCATTCTTGATTGCGGGAGGCTTGAATGTCTTGATGTTATGGTTGTAGTTTCCTTTAAAATTATGTGTGGAACAATACATTTGATTTTTATGTATGCTTTAGAATGTAGAGCCTTGATGTGAATGATTAATAACCTAACATGATTGGTGTGATGATGTGTAATGGGCATAGATGCTCGAGGTTATGGTGGTGTTGATGATTGTGGTGGCATGAGGTGCCAGTTATGATGATGGTGGTGGCATGAGGTGCCAGTTATGATGATGGTGGTGGCACGGGGTGCCAGATGTGATGATATTGGAACGAGATGTCATATGTGATTTTTTTTACATAATGGTGTGCGATACTGGGGAAGTCAGGATGAGTTCAGAGTAGAGATTTCTCGTTTATTTCTATTCTATCTTGATGCTTATTTGATGGTCGATGATCATGTGTTATTTATATGACCATCTTCCAACCGTGGGATGCAGTTTGATGCCATGCACTACAAGTGCATCTTTTAAGTTCTAGTTTAGGACGAGTCCTAGAATACCTAAATATTTACTAGAAATGACAATGAATTAATTAAATAATAGGTCTGGTTCTTGATGCTCACCTATGATAATGACATACTTGAGAATACAAACAAAAAATTAATAGTGTTGTCGACACTTGGTTTGGAAGATTAAAATATTAATCTTGGAAAATAAAATGGAATAATATGATGGATAATTAATTAATTAATATTGAATATGATTCTTGTATATTCCTTTGATATTTAGACCTTATTGGTGACAACCGGGTGTTACGTGAGATGATAGTGACAGATGAGTCTAAGGCTAGGTAGTTTCCCTTAGTATGGTTGTGATTTATATTTATTAAGTATGTTTTTTTATTTAATACGCACTGCACCCATGTCAAAAAGGAAACTAAAAATTAGAGGTTCTGGGGGTGTTTTTCTCACCATCCAGGTTGGCGAGGATACAAATGGTTGACTACCCCTTCTCCCCTGCTCTCTCTTCAGCTGTAGTATTACACGTGGGTATGCACGGTGGTAATTTCCCTTAAATGTGTGATGAAGACTGTGATCGATTGAGCCTATTATACATTATTATATTCTGGATACACTATCTGAAGGATTATTACAAGTGTGTTATGTACGAGCCATGATGGCTTAAAGTATTGTACATAATACATAGGTTGTAGTGGTTTCTAGAAATAAAACTGGTTACTATATGGAGGTTGTGGATGTGATGATGTGTTGCACATGATGCATGGTATGATATAGTTTTCCAGGTATTTTCGGGCGGGATATGTTACAATTTACCAAGTATTTTAGGGCATGATTATTATGGAAGGAATGAGAGCTCATGACATGCAACATTGAGGCGTGAGAGTGGAAAACCAGTGAGGAAGTGGTTGTAGACCCATTTATATACATATGTTCTCAATATTGTGGTTATACTTCTATGTTTTATTTGGTCAGTGATCCATGATTAGGATGATAAATGAGGAATATACATACTTAAGTGACAAGTTAGTTTCATTTATTTATTCATTGTGCTTTAGTATGTTTTTTTTTCTCACATTTTTCATGAGAGGTTTTAGGGAGGATCCTGCTGAGTATATATGTTATGATCACCCCACGTATATGTAAACTGTTTTTCAAGTCAATAGGTGATGATTGATAATCGATCTGGACATTACTAGTTTGAAGAATTATTTAGGAATTGTTTAAGCTTTGTGGTCACTACTGAGGATTTATCTCTCTTTATTTTTTATTTTAGTTGTATCCAGTTATGTATGACATCAAATCATGTATTGAGGTTGCTTTTTTATTTATTATGAGAAGGAGTTTTTTGGTGGTGGTTCTCATCTTATCTCTTCTCAAATCATTATGAGGACAATGCCTCCCATGTGTGTGATTATACACCCTCTATGCTATTCACCAACCTGTAACCTATCAGAGGCAGACTTTGAGAGTAATTATATCTCTTCCTTTATTTCCAGCCTAGGAGGGGTACCTTTAGAGAGAGGTGGTCATGAAACCAAACCTTATTTGACAATTTCTATCATGTATACAATTAATTAATGTTCTCTTTAAATAATCCACGTCATTAATTTCACACAATAATAATTCACAATGCTTCTAGATAACATAAATCAACTAAATATCCTCATCTAATGATTATCATAAATTTAATGATAATTCTTTTTATCTACATAAATTATTCAACATATCATATTTAATGCCTATAAAAATTATCACATTTAATTAATACCCCTCTTGAGTAAACCTTATTAACATAAAAAACTCATTCCCTTCAATAATAATTCACAACATCTCGCTGTAATTATTTTATTTCAAGTCGTCAAATAAATTTTATCCAAATATTTAGTTTTCATAATTTATGTTATTGTTTTTATTATTAATATTTTTGTTTAAGGCCATGATTCAAGGGACTTTAATTTGAGAGGTGGATTGAAAACCTTGTCTTGAAGGCCATGCATATTGAGGGGGTGGATCAAATACCTTACATGGAAACTGGATTCCTCAGGGTTTGAACCCGAAACATCAAAGATTATAATCTCCCATCTCAACCTATTGAGTCAGGAGGGATGGATGTCTTTAAATGTATTAATGAGTATTATTATTATTAATTTAATAATAATCAACTTAATTATCACCATACGATGAAAAAATAGTTTGCATAATCACAACATTGAGTCAAAGTCATTACCACAACATGTTTATATGTAACCAATATTAGTTTTTTTGAAAAACATTGACATGAGGGAAAATACACTAAAGCTCATGAGTCACTTTTAATTCAAATCAGTCAAATTGGTCAACTAAACATTGAAAAAATGATCTAAACTAGTTTCCATTTGGTCCATGAGTTTTAAAAGAATTTAATAGAGTTTTTGGTATTAAAAAAACCTTATCGTATTCCCCCCACATGTCATAAAATCTCTCAAGAAATTATGGTGTTCCACATTGAACTCCTCCCCCATGAACCCTCAAGATTAGCTCCCCTTATGTTGCACTACGCTATCATGCCCACCCCTTATAGTCATTAAATATTTGATCGAGCAGTTCCCATGGACTCGACTCAACTCCAGCCAAGTCTACCCCATGTGGCGACATAACCACATGGGTTTTAATCAGATCATATAGATTGGACAATCCCCAAGGTATTCCCCCGCATGGACAACTAAGTTATGTAGTCTACCATCCGATCGTAATGACCATATGGTCCTCCACATCCCTCGTAGTTTGATTATGTATGAAATGGTTCAGACCTATCTGGTCTATTCCTTTGCTGAAATCTAGTGTTTTAGGTGTTCTAGGAGGTTAAGGTGACTTATCTCCAACAGTTTACACAATTTATAGTTTTTTGAATAGTGTTTCCAGAATGGTGAGTCAATTCCAATAGTTTTCCAAATTTCTAGAATGGTGATTCATCTAATGGTAGGTGCTACAGTGTTTCTAGAACAATGATACATCTAATGGTAGGTGCTACAATAATTCCAGAATAGTGAGACATCTAGTGGTAGGTGCTACAGTGTTTCCAGAATGGTGATACATCTAACGGTAGGTGCTACAGTGTTTCCAGAACGGTGAGACATCTAACGGTATGTGCTACAATGTTTCCAGAATGGTGAGACATGTTTCCAGAATGGTGATACATCTAACGGTAGGTGTTATAGTGTTTCCAGAATGATGAGTCATTTCCAACAGTTTGTTAAATTTCCATATTTTTCCAGATTTCCCAGTTTTTCCCTTTTGACGTATTTCTTTGACATAAAATGAGTTTAATGCCATATTTAAGTGGGTTTGAAGATGTTTTAAAGGAAATAAACCATATCTTTGATTTTTTAAAAAATTCAGAGGCTTTTAATTGGTCAAACTGCGTGGTTAATATGATCCACAGTAATGGAAATTCTAAGCTATTTCAAATCTCCTTAGTCTTAGATCTAATCCTTTAAAGTCAGGAACCTTCCCTTCTTTCATTCCTTCTTATTTATCTCAGTGTGAGGTGCCCCAATACTTTCTTCCCATAGGAGTGGTGTGATCGAACTGTAATCCTTGGATCGTTTCCCCTTGAAGTTTCTTCCTTATACATGCATACCCCCTGTTTTGGTGCAACTAGGAAGTGTCAATTCGTCTTAGATATAAGGTATGTTCTACCTCCATCTTCTGGGATCCTTGATATGTTTTCCCCTTGTGTCTCCTTTCCATATAATGTCTTGTGATCTCCATGTTTCTAATGGATACTTCTTGGGTGTTGGTTGATGTGGTCGTGCCCCGACGTCCTTGGGTGAATGCAGTCGTTGCAAGAGAGGTGACCATGATCTGTTGTGTTGGCCCATTATTGTGCAATGAACATTGGAAACCTTTTGAGGTAGGGGATTCATTGATTCTCCTTTATTTTATGTGCAGTAGTAGCGTTATCATGATTTAGCACACTGGATCACAATGGAATTGACATAATAAATATTTGAACCGAATTAAAGAATTGGTTTCTTTTCCTTAATAATTTTATTGCCTCTTGATTTTCTAGATAGTGTGATATCTATGCATTGCTGTTTATCATGTTTTTCTTGATGGAAATCGGTAAATAACGTAAAACCAGAATTAATTATAAATTAATTGGCTAAAGATAAAGAGGCATGTTAATTAATCTGGTTGTTGCTGTTGTAAACTGTTGATCATCAAATTGATGCTGATGTGCATGTTTAATTAAATCAGTTGATAAACCATAGGCATGTTGATTCTTGTTTCTAAGGGATTAAAGGCAGGTCAATTAACTGTTTAATTAATTTGTGATAGATATGGTAGCTTACTGGTTAGGTTTCCCATAGTTAGAAACTACTAATAATGAATCAATTAATTCAAGATGGATTAAAGAACCAGTTGTTAATAAAGGATAATGCATGGTAGGGTTTTGAGTTACCCTATTGCTTGTAAAGTCCAAGAGCCTTATGATTTGGATCCATGAATGCTCGTTATAGGTGAATGCTGAATGACTTGATTGGGGCCAAGTGCCCAGTTGCTTGTTGTTTCATACAACTTATGATGTGACATGATCTTGGAAGGCTATTGTGGTATGTGGGGTAGGGAGTCCCAATGGTTGTGGCAGCAGTTGATGCCTAGAGTGGCTAGATACGTCGGTTTATTCATATGGGTGTCAGGGAGGACACTGGAGACGATGAGAAGGGTTGAAGCTAGGATTACATGATGTTTTTCTTGTGGGATGATTGTTTTTGTTTATCTGCTATACATTCCCCACTACTTGAGGCAGATGGTCTTACTTACCCTCCTTCCAAAAGAGGTGAAGATGCACAGGGTATGCCACATGCTTTCTGTGTTTAGATTCTTGAGGAAGGATGAGTCTATGCTCCTTTTATAGGTGGTAAAGAATCGATGAGTAGTTCATCTACTCACCGTGTTGAGCCCCTTGTGTTTGGTAGCTTATAATTCTTTCTTAGAATACCTGGAATTATGGAAAAGTGTTAATGATATTAATAAATTATTGAATAAATGATGTTGAACCCATGCGGTTGGAACTTTCTAGGATGAAATGTTGTGGTTACTTCTGAGGATCTGTGGACTCGGTGTGGTTATGTCTGGAAGACATGAGACTTTGTTGGAATGCTAATGTAATGTAATGTGGAAATGTTAATAGTTAAAGAATTAATTAACCTAAAGTGAAACTGATTAAAGGGGACAATATGATTTAATAAATCTCTTTAAATGGTTGTATGCTTATAGGATATTTAGTATTAGCAGTGGCAGCTGGGAGTCCGAGAGATGTTAGCTGCAGTTGATTCTAAAACTAGGTTATTCCCACAGTGTGGTTGTGAGATATATTATATCATATACTTTTTGTGTTTCTATACGCTACCCCACCCTGTCGGTTAGGGTGACTGACACCCCAGGGATTTTGAGCCTTGGGGGGGGGGATGTTTTCCCCAACATCTTGGTGGGAGGATGGATGGATGACTTCCCCCTTTAGCCCCACTCTATTTTCTTGGAAGTTACTTATACTAGTATGCACAGTGGTTAGTTTTCCCCATATATGTACTTCGTGAGAGTAGCTATGGTGAGGTTGGGAACTTAGTATACCTATTTAGGTGATGAGTTAGTTTCACTTGTTGATTCACTGTGTTTTAGTATACTTATTTTACTTTTGCATGAGAGGATCCAGGGAGCATCCTATTGAGTATACTATTATACTCACCCTATGTTATATAAACTATTTTCAGGTCACTTGGAGCAGGTTGGATATCATACTGGTTACTACTAGATTGGGGTTTACAGGAGGTGTTCAAGCTTCCTGGTTGTTGTTGTTTTACTTTCTTTTGGTACTTGAAGTTTTCCCTTTCAGTTGTAGTAGTTTTTGCATGTCATTACGCACATGTACTTGGGATTATTTTATATTTCAGTCTTATTTGGAGTTATTTTGTGTCTGTATTATCTCTCTCTTTCATATATGTTCTCTTAGAGGGAAACGCCTCCCATTTGTGTGTTTACTATACCCTCAGTGCTAGTCGCCAACCTGGGGCCTACTAGAGGTGGGACTCGGGGGTCATTATCTCTCTTATCACATTGCCAACCCAGGAGGGGTACACTGTGGGGAGGGGGTCATGAAATAGTGGTATTAGAGGTTTGGTTGATGGATAGGATGAAGTTTGGAGTTAGGCACATGTTAGGTTTCATGGGTTGGTAGAGAAACAATGTTAGCTAAGTTCAGCAAGCACTGTAAAAACTAGAGACTGACTGAGACACAAGTATTTAGGGCTCCCTATGATCTGATGCATGGACCTTTAAGTTTAAAATGGATACTAAATGAGGTGATACTGGTTATAGGGTAGAGACCTATGAAAGGATCTTACATCATTTTTCTTTATGCCTGTGTTTGAATGGGTAGACTTTGGGATAGGTTAACCTAAAATGAATAAAGGAAATCAATTAATTAATGTCAAATTCTTCCATATTCTAGTTTTAGGAGATCTAATTGTTTTTTATTTTGTAGGAATGACTCTAGGTTGACGTCCTCGTCAGGTTTGCGCAGAAGATGTCCAGCAGGCTGTGCTAGCAAATCACTGTAGAGTAGAGATTGATGATGATGACACTTGAAGGAGTACATTCTAATATTTTCAATGCCAAAGTCTATAGAAGTACGAGGGATCCATTTCATATGCAGTCACGGAGGACTGGTTCTAAGAGTTTGAGATAGATTTTAGTTCAATCTGTGCTTGGAAGGAGTACTGGGTATCGTTGGTTGTGACGATGCTGCATGGGGTATTGAGGTAGTGGTGGTTTTTATTCCTCAGGGATTGTGAGGAGTCAATAGTCTTGTGGGAGAAGATCTGAGAGAATTTTAGAGCCGAGTTTCTTTCTTTGACCACGAAGGCGGCTGGTCACCAGGAGATTCTTACCATTCGGCAGGGAATCTTCAGTGTGCAAGAGTTCAGGATTTGTTTCCGTAACCTTCTGCGATACACTTCAGACCTATTTTCAGATGAGGAGGCCAGAGAAAGGCATTTTGAGGAGGTTTTGCGTCTAGAGATTCAACACTAGGTCACCCCGTTTTTGCTGATAGGATATCTCGAGGTGATAGTGAAGGCATAGGTTATTGAGATAATGTTAGCTAGAACCAGATTTTCATGAAAGGGGAGTCGTTAGGATTCCTCACGAAGCAGAGATGTGGTTCGGGGTTCCCGATTTTTAGGGAAGAAGAGTTTCTATTCGGTCGGGGGTAGGTCCCATCAATCAAAATCTCATTTCTCTGGGGGTGGTGGTTCTTAGGCCTATGCCAAGGGATCATGAGCTTGTTTTTCTTATGAAGGCCGATGTCATCAGCAGTGAGAGTGCCTAACCTTTTAGAACAGTTAGCGTGCACCAAGTGTTCTACTCTAGGTTCCTCTATTGAGGCAGTTCCAGCCGAGGTAACAACAATAGGTTGCACCATCTTTGGATCAATAGAGAGAAGATAGGGTAGGTAGAGGATAGCCCTAGGATTCTCCCCATCCTCAGAGAGTAGAATGAGACCATGGTGGTGGTCATCATCGGGGCCAGAGAGGCTGTGAAGCAGGTCGTGGTCAGATTCATGCTTTAGCGTTGCCAGCGCCAGGCGATCCAGACATTGTTCAAGGTACCCTTTGATTATTTTATACTTGGGTGTATGCCTTGTTTGATTCAGGAGTGACACACTACTTCATATCACCTGCCCTTGTCCATGTTTTGGGACTTAAGTTAGAGAGGATTCCAGTGCCCTTGGCATTGACTGCGCCAGTTGGAGGTCGAGCTGACTTGTTTGAAGTATGTAGAGACCGTGAGCTAGTGATGGGGAAACACTGCTCTTGGGGAGATTTACTATGTTTACAGATACAACTATATGATGTCATCCTCAACATGGATTGGTTTTATTCGGTTCAGGATATTGTGGATTGCTTCAGGAGGCAGGTGGTGTTCTTCGATGCTGTTTGAGACCCAGCGGTGTTTGTTGGCAAGCGAGACCCTCTGATGGGTTAGAGATGTGTTCCTTTCTTGTCATACTTGATGGATGATCTGATGATGAGTTCATCAGAGGTTCAACAATTGGTGTTTCCCTGGGTTGTTTAAGAGTATCCTGATGTCTTTCTAGAATAGGTTGTAGCATTACCCCCTCGATGGGAGATTGGGTTTGGGATCGAGTTGCAGCCAGACATGTATCCTATCTCGATGTCTTCGTATAGGATGGTGCCTTTTGAGTTGCGGGAGCTTCATATACAACTTGATGGTCTGTTGTAGTGCGGTTTCGTTTGGCCAAGTGTGTCACCGTGGGGTGCATGAGTTTTGTTCGTGACGAAGGCTAACAATAGTTTGTGGTTTTGTGTCGATTATCGTCACTTGAACAAAGTGTCAGTGAAGAAATGCTATCCTATTTCATGAATTGATGATTTTTTTGATCAACTTAAGGGTTAAATTTGGTTCTCAGAGATCAATTTGTGGTTCGGGTATCATCAGATGTGTGTGAAGGATGAGGATATCCCAAAGACTTCTTTCCATTGTCGTCATGGGCATTACGAGTTCTTGGTGATGCTGTTCAATGTAACGAATGATCCAGTTGTGTTCATGGGGTTTATGAACGCTGTGTTCTATGAAGTCTTGGATAAGTTCGTGGTGTTTTTCATCAAGGACATCCTTGTGTACTCTGCATCTGAGGAGGAGCATACAGAGCATTTGCATGCTGTTTTGGGAGTTCTTCCTTGAAAACAGCTATTTGGGAAGTTGTCGAAGTGTGATTTTTATGATTGAGAAGTCCATTTCTTAGTGAATGTTGTATCCCATCAGGGATTAGATATAGATTCATCAAATATAGAATCATTTGTGTCTTGGTAATCCCTCAAGACAGTGATAGAATTGAAAAGTTTCCTTGGTCTCACGGGCTATTATAGGAGGTTCATGGCCGATTTATCTCAGGTTGAAACTCCGCTGACATCATTGAACAGAAAGGATCAAGAATTCATGTGGATTGATCAGTGTTAGACAACTTTCAATTATCTGAAGGAGAAGTTGGTCAGTGCTCTAGTTCTTTATTTTCCAACAAAAGGAGTTCTGTTTGAAGTTTTCTCTGATAATTTGAATCTGGGGTTAGGATGAGTTCTAATGAAGAAGATATTGGTCATTTCTTAGGCGTCTCAACAATTACACCCCCATGAGCATAACTATGCCACCCATGATCTTGAGTTGACAGCAGTGGTGTTTTCCCTAAAGTTGTGGAGTCATTACCTCATTGGATAGTGCTTTGTGGTCTTCACCAATCATAAATGCCTGAGGTATGTTTTCTCCTAGCCTGACTTGAACTTGATACATCATCTATGGATGAAGTTATTATAGGATTACATATTAAAAATCTCATATACACCTGGTAAAGGGAATGTTGCAGCCGATGCACTGAGTAGTAAGTCACGTAGTGATGTCGTATGTGAATCTGGTGAATCTTGGAGAGTGATGGAAGAACTTTCAGTATTACATCTGGATATGGGAGAATTTGGGGTAGAGGTTGTCTTTTCCAGATGATAGTCTAGTTATATCTGGTCCAGTATGTGGAAGATTCCCAGTTGGAGGATCTTGAGGTGGAGGTATAGAGAGACCGAGTTGTTTGTGGCGAGCCCCCTCAAGGTTGGTCTGAGGATGAACAATACCAGGTGTTTTTTAGGGGGAGGATTTTTATTCCTTTGGCGATGCATGTGATGTTTCTCAGAGAGTTCCATAGTTCACCCTTAGTGGTATATCCTGGTGTGACAAAGATGTACCAATCCTTAAGGAGTCAGTTTTGGTGGCCTGGGTTGAAGAATGCAGTTTCAAAGTTTGTGTCTCAATGTTTGTTTTTCCAGAAAGTGAAGGTCGAGCACCCTGTTCCGGGTGGCTTTGTCTTTTTTAAGAGGTATCTCTCCTAGGCTAGTGTTTAGGAGCTGGTTTTGGTTTTCTTGTGGTTCGTGTTATTCCTTTAAAGAAGTGGTTGAGCTCTTTTTAGTGGTTAGAGCCTTGAGAGGTATCTTTAAGGGTGGTTGTTCGAAATCCTTTTTTTGTTTTCTATCTAGTTTGGTTTTGAATTATCAAGGATGAGAATGTTTTGAGAGTTATCTCTTGTAATTCCCTGAACCTATCTGGTCCATTCATTTGCTAAAATCTGGTGTTTGAGGTGTTCTAGAAGGTCAAGGTGACTTATCCCCAACACTTTGCCAAAATTTCAGTTCTGTGAACAATGTTTCCAGAATGGTGAGTCATTTACAACACTTTTTCAAATTTATAAAATGGTGATTCATCTAACGGTAGGTGCTACAATGTTTCCAGAATAGAGAGATATCTAACGGTAGGTGCTATAGTGTTTCCAGAATGGCAAGACATCTAATGGTGAGACATCTAAAGGTAAGTGCTACAGTGTTTCCAAAATAGTGAGACATCTAACGGTAGGTGCTAAAGTATTTCCAAAATGGTGAGACATATAACAGTAGGTGCTATAGTGTTTCTAGAATAGTGATTCATTTCCAACAGTTTGTCAAATTTCTAGATTTTTCCAGATTTTCCAGTTTTTCCCATTTGACGTCTTTCATTGACGTAAAATGAGTTTAATTCCATATTTAAGTGGGTTTGAATCCGTTTCAAATGATATAAACCATATCTTTGATTTTTTGAAAATCCGAAGGCTTTTAATCAGTCAAACCACATGGTTAATGTGATCCACATTAATGGAAATTCTAAGCCATTTCAAATCCTGTTAGTCTTGGATCTAATCCTTCAAAGTCGGGCACCTTCCCTTCTTTCATTCCTTCTTATTTCTCTCAGTGTAAGGTGACTCAAAAATTTCTTCTTATAGGAGTGGTGTGATTGAACTGTAATCCTTGGATTTTTTCCCCTTGAAGTTTCTTCCTACTACATGTGCACCCCCTATTTTAGTGCAACCAGGAAGTGTCGATCCGTCTTCGATATAAGGTATGTTCTACCTACATATTCTGGGATCCTTGATATGTTTCCCCCCATGTCTCCTTTCCATGTAATGACCTGTGATATCCATGTTTCTAATGGATACTTCTTGGGTGTTGGTTGATGCGGTCGTGCCCCGACGTCCTTGGGTGAATGCAGTCGTTTCAAGAGAGGTGACCATGATCCGTTGTGTTGGCCCATTCTTGTGCAATGAACACTGAAAACCTTTTGAGGTTGGGGATTCATTTATTCTCCTTTATTTTACATGCAATAGTAGAGTTAGCATGATTTATCCCACTGTATCACAATTTAATTGACACAATAAATATTTGAACCGAATTAAATAATTGGTATATTTTTCTTAGTAATGTGATTGAATCTTGATTTTCTAGATAGTGTGACATCTATGACTTGATGTTTATCATGCTATTATTTATGGAAATTGGTAATGAACGTAAATCCATAATTGATTGTAAATTAATTGGCTAAAGATAAAGAGGCATGTTAATGAATCCGGTTGTTGTCATTGTAAACTGTTGATCATCAAATTGATATCGACGTGCATGTTTAATTAAATTGGTTGATAAACCAGAGGAATGTTGATGCTTGTTTCTAAGGGATTAAAGGCATGTAAATTAACTATTTAATTAATTTGTGATAGCTATGGTATCTTTCTAGTTATGTTTCTCATAGTTGGAACCTACAAAAAATGAATCGGTTAATTCAAGATGGATTAAAGAACCGATTGTTGATAAAGGATAATGCCTGTTAGGGTTCTGAGTTACCCTATTTCTTGTAAAGGACAAGAGCCTTATTCTTTGTATCCGTGAGCAATCTTTATGGGTGAAGACTGAATGCCTTGATTGGGGCCAAGAGCCCAGTTTCTTGTTGTTTCCTGCTGCTTGTGATGTGATGTGAGCCTGGAAGGCTGTTGTGGTATGTGGGGCGGGGAGGCCCAGTGGTTGTAGAATTAGTTGATTCATAGAGTGGCGAGATATGTCGGTTTATGAATATGTGTGTCAGAGTGGACACTAAAGATGATGAAAAGGGTTGAAGCTAAGATTAAACGATGTTTTTCTTGTTGGATGCTTGTTTTTGTTTATCTGCTATACTTTCCCCACTACTTGAGGTAGATGGTATTGCTTAACCTCCTTACAAAAGAGGTGAATACGTATGATGTATGGAACATTATTTCCATGTTTAGCTTCTCGAGGAAGGATGGTTATATGCTCATGCTATGGGTGGTAAAGAATCAACAAGTAGTTCATCTACTCACAGTGTTGAGCCCATTGTGTTTGGTAGCTTAGAATTTTTTCTTAGAATACTTGGAATTATGGAAAAGTGTTAATACTGTTAATAAATGATTTAATAAATGATGTTGAACCCATGGGTTTGGAAGTTTTTGGGATGAAATGTTGTGGTTACTTATGAGGATTCGTGGACTTCATGTGGTTATGCCTGGAGGGCATGAGACTTTATTGTAATGCTAATGTAATGTGATGTGGAAATGTTAATAGTTAAAGAATTAATTAATGTAAAGTGAAACTGATTAAAGGGGACAAGATGATTTAATAAATCCATTTAAATGGTTGTATGATTATAGGATATCTAGTCTTAGCAGTGGCAGCTAGGAGTCCAAGAGATGTTAGCTGTAGTTGATTCTAAGACTAGGTTATACCCATAGTGTGGTTGTGAACTATATTATATCATGTACTTTTTTGTGTTTCTATATGATACCCCACCCTATAGGTTAGGGTGACTGAAACCCTGAGTATTCTGATCCCTGGGGGGGGGGGGGGTGTTTTCCCCAACATCCCGGTGGGAGAATGGATGGATGACTTCCCCCTTGGACCTACTCTCTTCTCTTGGAAGTTACTTGTGCTGGTATGCACGACAGTTAATTTTCCCCATATATGTGTGTAGTGGGATGTAATGGATTGTGGTTATTTTACACACATATATTCTGGATATAGTTTCCTATAGACTATTATAGGTATAACATGTATAAGATGTGATGGCTTGAGGATCTTTACTCGGTGTATGAGATGTAGTGGCTTGAGGTGTAATACATGATGTACGATAAATGTTATGTAGGCTACGGTGGATCCTAGAAACTACTTGGTTACTTTTGGTTGTGTGTATAGTATGGTGCTTCACCCAGGTATCTACGGGAAATCCTTGTGTTGCATGGGGATATCCTTTTTGGAGAGAGATTCTTAGGACGTGCAGAATTGGAAAAAAGTGACAAACAAGTGGGGAAGTGGAAGATGGGTACCCTTAATATTCTTTAATATATTATATACTCTTATATGCGATACTTGGTGAGAGTATCCATGGTGAGGTTGGGGACTTAGTATACCTGTTTAGGTGACGAGTTAGTTTTACTTTTTGATTCACCGTGCTTTAGCATGCTTCCTTTACTTTTGCATGAGAGGATTTAGGAAGGAGCCTACTAAGTATACTATTATACTCACACTATGTTATATAAACTAATTTTCAGGTCACTTGGAGCAGGTTGGAGATCCGTATGGTTTCTACTAGCTTGTGGTTTACAAGAGCTATTGTGCTTCGTGGTTGCTGATGTTTTACTTTCTTTTGGTACTTGCAGTTTTCCCTTTTAGTTGTAGTAGTTTTTGCATGTCATTACATACATTTAGTTGGGATTATTTTATATTACAGTTTGAGTTGGAGTTGGTTTGTGTCTATTTTATCTCTCTTTCACATGTGTTCTCTTAGAGGGAAATGCCTCCCATTTGTGTGTTTACTATAACCTCAGTGCTAGTCGCCAACCTGGGACCTACTGGAGGCGGGACTCTGGGGCCATTATCTCTATTCTCACATTTCTGGCCCAGGAGGGGCACACTTTGTGAGGAGGGGGTCATGACATAGTGGTATCAAAGGTCTGGTTGAGGGATAGGATGGAGTTTGGAGTTAGGCACAGGTGAGGTTGCATGGGTTGGTAGGGAAACAATGTCAGCTAAGTTTAGAAAGCACTGTAAACACTGGAGATCAGCTGAGACATAGGTATTTAGGCCCCCCTATGAAATTATTCATGGAACTTTAAGTTTATAGTAGCTACTAAATGAGGTGATAATGGTTGTAGGTTAGAGACCTAGTAAATGATCATTTATCATTCTTCTTTGCACTTGTGATTTAATGGGTAGACCTTGGGATAAGTTAACCTAAAATGAATAAAAAATAATAATTAATTAATGTTAAAGTCTTCCATATTCCAGTTTTAGGAGCTCTAATTGGTTTATTATTTTTCAATAATGGATCTAGGTTGACTTCCTCATCAGGTTCATGTAGAAGATGTCCAACAGGATATGCCAACAGATCACCATAGAGTAGAGGTTGACGAAGATGACACTTGGAGGAGGTCACTTTGAGAGTTTCAATGCCAGAGTTTGGAGAAGTATGAGGGCTCCATTTCAGATGCAGTCACAAAGGACTGGTTGGAAGAGGTTGAGATAGCTTTCAGTTCGATCCGTGCTCGGAAGGAGTACTGGGTATCATTGGTTGTGACGATGCTGCATGTGGCAGTGAGGCAGTGGTGGTTCTTGTTCCTTGGGGATTGTGAATAGTCAGCAGTCTTGTGGGAGAATTTCTGAGAGAATCTCAGAGCCAAGTTTCTTTTTTTTGACTAAAAAGGTAGCTGATCTCCAGGAGCTTGTTACCCTTCGATAGGGAAGCTCCAGTGTGAAAGAGTTTGAGATCCGTTTTTGGAACCTTCTGTGATATGCTTCAGACCTGTTTCCAGATGAGGATGCCAGAGCAAGGAATTTCGAGGAGGCTTTGCATCTTGAGATTCAACACCAAGTCACCCCATTTATCCTAATGACATATCTCGAGGTGCTGGAAAAGGCATAGGTCATTGAGAGAACATTATCAAGAACCAGATCATCATGAGAGGGGATTCATCAGGATTCCTCATGAAGCAAAGCTGTGGTCTGGGGTTCCTGATTTTTAGGGTGGAAAAGTTTCTATTCAGCCGGGGGTAGGTCCCATCCCTCAGCATCTCGTTTCTCTAGGGGGGAGGTTCTTAGGAATATTACAATGGATCAAGAGATTTTTTTTCTTATGGAGGATGATATCATTATCACTGAGAGTTCCCAACCTTTCAAAGCAGTCTGCGTGCACCAGGTGTTCCGCTCCAGGTTCCTCTGTTGAGGCAGTTCCATCCGAGGCAGCAGTAGTAGGTTGCACCAACTTTGGATTAGTAGAGAGAATATGGGGTAGGAAGAGGAAAACCCCAAGATGCTCCCCATCTCCAGAGAACAGAGAACGACCGTGGTGGTAGTCGTCATTAGGGTTAGAGAGGTCGTGGTCAGCTTCATGCTTTATCTTTTCTAGCGTTAGCTGAGCCAGACATCATTATAGGTACCCTTTTCTTTTTTTATAATTGATAATATTCCTTGTTTGATTCTAGAGTGATTCACTCCTTCATATCACTTGACCTTGTCCATGATTTGGTACTTGAGGAAGAGAGGCTTACAATGACCTTGGCTTTGACTATGCTAGTTTGAGGTCAAGATAACTTGTTTGAAGTATGTATAGACTATGAGCTAGTGCTAGGGAAACACCACTCTTGGGAATATTTCCTATGTTTACAGATATAACTAGATGATTTCACCCTCGGTATGGATTGGTTGTATTCGGTGTAGGCTACTGTGGATTAGTTCAGTAGGTAGGTGGTGTTCTTCGATAATGATGGAGAGATAGTGGTGTTTGTTGGTGATAGAGACCCTCAAATGGGTCATAAGCATGTTCCTTATCATCCTTGATGGATGAGATTATGCTGAGTTTGTCAGAGGTTCAACAGTTAGTGTTTCCCTAGGTTGTTGAAGAGTACTAAGATTTCTTTATAGAAGTGGTTGTAGCATTACCCCCTCTATAGGAGATCGAGTTTGAGATCGAGTTACAGCCAGTAATGTCTCCTATCTCGATGTATCCATATAAGATGGCGTCTTCTGAGTTACGGAAGCTACGTATACAACTCGATGGTCTATTGTAGTGTGGTTTTGTTCGGACAAGTGTGTCACCGTGGGGTGCACCAATTTTGTTTGTGAAGAAGGTCGACGACAGTTTGTGGTTATGTGTCGATTATCATCACTTAAACAAAGTGATAGTGAAGAACCGCTATCCTCTTCCATGGATTGATGACTTGTTCAATAAAATTAAGGGTGAAAGTTGGTTCTCAAAGATCAATTTTCGGTTTGGGTATCATCAGATGCGGATGAAGGATGAGGATATCCCGAAAGCTACTTTTCGTTGTCGTCATGGGATTTACGAGTTCTTGGTGATGCCTTTTGGTGTGAAGAATGCTCCAACTGTGTTCATGGGATTGATAAACACTATGTTCTGTGATTTATTGGATAAGTTCATGGTGGTTTTCATCGACGACATCATTGTGTACTCCGTGTCTAAGGAGGATCATGTAGAGAATCTACGTGCTGTTTTGGGAGTTCTTCATCGACATCAGCCGTTTGGGAAGTTGTTGAAGTGTTAGTTTTGGGCTCAAGAAGTCCGTTTCTTGGGTCATGTTGTATCCCAACAGGGAGTAGCTATGGATTTTTCAAATATATAAGTAGTTGTGTTTTGAGAATCCCCCAAGATAGTGGTAGAAGTGAGAAGTATACTTGGTCTCATGGGCTATTATAGGAGGTTTGTGGACTATTTCTCTTAGGTTGTGACTCCTATAACAACATTCACCGGGAATGATTAGGAATTCATGTGGACTGATAAGTTTCAGGCAGCTTTCGAGTATCTGAAGGAGAAGTTGGTTAGTGCTCCAGTTCTTTTTTTTCCAGTAGAAGGAGTTCAGTTTGAAGTTTTATGTGATGCTTCACGTCTGGGGATAGGATGTGTTCTAATGTAGTAGAGATCAGTCATTTCTTATGGGTATCAACAATTATATCTTCATGAGAATAACTTTTCCACCCATGATCTTGAGTTGGAAACAGTGGTGTTTGCCCTGAAGTTGTGGAGACATTACCTCATTAGAGATCACTTTGTGGTCTTCACCGATCATAAATGCCTGAGGTATGTTTTCTTCTAGCATGACTTGAACTTGAGACAACATCGGTGGATGGAGTTATTACAGTATTACGACTTCAAAATCTTATATACACCTGGTAAAGGGAATTTTGTAGCTGATGCACTGAGTAGGAAGTCATGTAGTGCTGCGAATCTGGTGATTCTTGGAGAGTGATGGAAGAACTTTCAACATTACATTTGGATATGGAAGAAGTTGGGGGTATAGGTTATATTTTCTAGATAATAATGTAGTCATATTTGGTGTAGAAAGTGGAAGATTCCTAGTTGGGGGATCTTAAGGTGGAGGTCTTGAGAGACCGAGTTGTTTGTGGCGAGGCCCCTGAAAGTTGGTCCAAGGATGGACAACATCGAGTGTTGTTTAGGGGGAGGATTTTTGTTCCTTCAGCGATGCATGAGATGGTTCTCAGAGAGTTCCATAGTTCACCCTTAGCGGTACATCCTGGTGTGAAAAAGATGTACCGAGCCTTAAGAAGTCAATTTTGGTGGCCTGGGTTGAAGCATGCAGTTTTAGAGTTTGTGTCTCGATGTTTGGTCTTCCATAAGGTGAAGGCTAAGCAGCATTTTCTAGGCAGATTTCTCTCTTTTGAGAGGTATCTCCCCTAGGAGAGTGTTTAGGAGATGGTTGTGGTTGATGCATGGTTCACTTTGTTCCTTTAAGGAAGTGGTTAAGCTCTTTTTAGTGGCAAGAGCCTTGAGGGGTATCTCGAAGGGTGGTTGTTCGGACCCCTTTTGTGTTTTCTATCTGGGTTGGTTTTGAATTCTTGAGGACGAGAATGTTTTGAGAGGCATCTCATGTAATGGACCTGACCTATCTGGTCCATTCCTTTTCTAAAATCTGGTGTTTTAGGTGTTCTGGGAGGTGAAGGTGACTTATCCCCAACACTTTGCCAAATTTCCAATTTTGTGAATAGTGTTTCTAGAACGGTGAGTCATTTCCAATAGTTTGTCAAATTTCTAGATTGATGAGTTATCTAATGGTAGGTTCTACAATGTTTCCAAAAAATTAAAGACATATAACAGTAGGTGATATAGTGTTTCTAGAATGGTGAGACATCTAACAATAGGTGCTATAGTGTTTCCCCAATGGTGAGACATCTAACAGTAGGTGATACAGTGTTTCCATAATGGTGAGACATCTAACAGGTAGGTTCTATAGTGTTTCTAGAAAGTGAGTCATTTCCAATAGTTTTTTAAATTTCTATATTTTTCTAGATTTTCTAGTTTTTCCATTTTTACTTCTTTCTTTGACATAAAATGAGTTCAATGCCATATTTAAGTGGGTTTGAATCTGTTTCAAAGGCTATAAATAATATCTTTGATTTTCTAAAAATTAGGAGGCTTTTAATTGGTCAAACCGCATGGTTAATGTGATCCACATTAATGGAAATTCTAAGACCTTTCAAATCCTATTAGTCTCAGATCTAGTTCTTCAAAGTAGGGAACCTTACCTTCTTTTATTCCTTCTTATTTATCTCAGTGTGAGGATCCTCGAGACTTTCTTCCCATAGGAGTGGTGTGATCAAACTATAATCCTTGGATCATTTCCCCTTGAAGTTTCTTCCTACTACACGTGCACCCCCTGTTTTGGTGCAACCAGGAAGTGTTGATTCGTATTTGATATAAGGTATGTTCTACCTCTGTATTATGGGATACTCAATATGTTTCCTCCTCGTGTCTCCTTTCCATGTAATGGATTATGATCTCTATTTTTATAATGGATACTTCTTAGGTGTTGGTTGATGCAGTCGTGCCCCGACGTCCTCAGGTGAATGAAGTCGTTGCGGGAGAGGTGATCATGATCCGTTGTGTTGGCCCGTTCTCATGAAAATAATGTTGGAAACCTTTTGAGGTAAGGAATTCATTGCTTCTCCTTTATTTTACGTGAAATAGTAGAGTTAGCAAGATTTATCCCACTAGATCACAATGGAATTGAAATAATAAATATTTGAACCAGATTAAATAATTGGCTCCTTTTTCTTAGTAATGTTATTGCCTCTTGATTTTCTAGATAGTGTGATATCTATGCCTTACTTTTTAGCATGTTTTTCTTGATGAAAATTGTTAAAGAACATAAATATGGAATTAATTGTAAATTAATTGTCTAAAGATAAATAGGAATGTTAATGAATCTGGTTGTTTCTATTGTAAACTGTTGATTATCAAATTGATGTTGATATGCATGTTTAATTAAATTGGTTGATAAACTTGAGGCATGTCGATGCTTGTTGCCAGGGATTAAAGGCATGTCAATTAACTATTTAATTAATTTGTGATAGATATGGCAGCTTGTTGGTTAGGTTGCCCATAGTTGGAACCTACTAATAATTAATTAGTTAATTCAAGATGGATTAAAAATCGATTGTTGGGATAATGCCTGGTAGGGTTCTGAGTTACCCTCTTTCTTGTAAAGTCCAAGAGACTTATGCTTTGGAGCTGTGAGTGCTCATTATGGGTGAAGGATGAATGCCTTGATTGGGGAAAAGAACCCAATTGCTTGTTATTTCCTACTTTTTGTGATGTGATGTGAGCCTAGAAGGTTGTTATGGTATGTGGGGCAGGGAGGCCCATTGGTTGTGGCAGCAGTTGATGCCTAGAGTGGAAAGATATATTGGTTTATGCATATGTGTTTCGGGGAGGACATTGGAGACAATGAAAAGGTTTGAATCTTGGCTCACATGATGTTTTTCTTTTTGGATGCTTGTTTTTGTTTATCTTTTATATTTTCCCCACTGCTTGAGGCAGATGGTCTTGATTACTCTCTTTCTAAAGGAGGAAAAGACGTGCGGGGTATGTCACATGATTTATGTATTTAGATTCTCGAGGAAGAATGGGTCTACACTCCTACTATGGGTGGTAACGACTCAATAGGTAGTTCATCTACTCACCTTGTTGAGCCCCTTGTGTTTGGTAGCTTAGAATGCTTTCATAGAATACATGGAATTATGGAAAAGTGTTAATACAGTTAATAAATGATTGAATAAATGATGTTGAACCCATGGGGTTGGAGCTTGCTGGGATGTAATGCTGTGGTTACTTTTGAGGATTTGTGGACTTGGTGTGGTTATGCCTGGAGGGCATGGGACTTTTTTGGAATGCTAATTTAATGTAATGTGGAAATATTAATAATTAAATAATTAATTAATGTCAAGTGAAACTGATTAAATGGGACAAGATGATTTAATAAATCTCTTTAAATGGTTATATGTTTATAGGATATCTAGTCTTAGCAGTGGAATCCAGGAGTCTGAGAGACGTTAGCCGCAGTTGAGTGTAAGATCAGGTTATACCCATAGTGTGGTTGTGAGATATATTATATCATGTAATTTTTATGTTTATATACTCTACCCCACTCTTTCGATTAGGGAGAATGACACCCTGGGGATTCTGAGCCCTAGGGGGTGTTTTCCCCAATATCCAGGTGGGAGGATGGATGGATGAATTTCCCCCTTTTCCCCTCTCTTCTCTTGGAAGTTATTTGTGATGGTATGCATGGAGGTTAGTTTTCCCCATATATGTGTGTAGAGGGTTGTAATGACATGTGGTTATTTTACATACATATATTCTGGATATAGTTTCCTATGGACTACTATAGATATAACGTGTATAGGCTGTGATGGCTTTAGGATCTTTGCTCGTTTTATGGGTTGTAGTGGCTTGAGGTGTAATACATAATGTATGATACACATTATGCGGGCTGTGGTTGATCTCAAAAACTACATGGTTACTTTTGGTATGGATGGTGTGGTGCTTCTCCCATGTGTCTATGGGCAAGCCTTGTGTTGCATGAGGTGTAGGTTGTGGTGCTCACCTAGGTGTCTTCATGTCAACCTTTTTGGAGAGATATGCTTAGGACGTGCGATGTTGGGGTAAAACGGAAAACCAGTAGGGAAGTGGTAGTGGGGTACCCTTGATTTTCTTTAATATATTATATAATCTTTTATGCGATACTTGGTGAGAGTAGCCATGGTGAGGTTGGGAACTTTGTATACCTGTTTAGGTGACGAGTTAGTTTCACTTGTTTATTCACTATGATTTAACACACTTCCTTTAATTTTTCACGAGAGGCTCTGGGGAGGATCCTATCAATTATACTATTATACTCACTCTATGTTATATAAACCATTTTTATGTCACTTAGAGAAAGTTGGAGATTAAGTTGGTTGCTACTAACTTGTGGTTTACAGGAGCTATTCGAGCTTCGTGGTTGCTGCTGTTTTACTTTCTTTTTATACTTGTAGTTTTCCCTTTTAGTTACAGTAGTATTTTCATGTCATTACATACATGTACTTGGGATTCTTTTATAGTGTATTCTGAGTTGGAGTTGGTTGGTGTTTATCTTATCTCTCTCTTTTGCATGTTTTCTCTTAGAGGGTGATGCCTCCCATTTGTGTGTTTACTATACCCTTGGTGCTAGTCACCAACCTAGGGCATACTGGAGGTGGGAATCGGAGGTCATTATCTCTCTTCTCACATTGCCAGCCTAGGATGGGTACAATTTGTGGGGAGGGGTTCATGACAATATCACCTCTGATAAGGCTGATATGGATTCCTCTACATCTTTTAGTCATTTGATCAGACGGTTATCATCATGCCACTATCTTTTTTTGATTGTTGTCATGTCACATGCCACCACCATTGTCCACTACCATCTATACTATTTTTTAGAGAGAGAAATTCTTAATTTTCCTTTAAAATTTCATAGTTTATCTATCTCGATGAAAGGATCATAAAAATGTAATTTTTATCTCAATAATCAGTTTTTAAGCACATGTGATAATATAGAAAAAATGAAATTCACTATAACTTCTCTCTTTAATAACTTATAATTCAGTAATTGAATCATTATGTTCTTGGTCTCGTTGTATTTATTTCATCATAATATGAACAAGGTTATATCGTTTTCAAAATAATACTTTATGACTATAAGATATTCTTAATTTTTATAAAAAATGGGCTTAAAGCATCTCTCTAAAATACTTTAAACCCATAATTCAAATTTTCAAAGACTTTGCACTATACTAAAATTTCCCTTTCTCAACACTCAAATGGGATTTTTAAATGCTTAAAAATCATTGAGAAAGTCAGTGTTGAGAAAGGAAGTCTTTCTCAACATTTTTTTAGTGTTCAGAAAGGCCCGCCTGACTACCAGAACTACTATTTAGTGCTACAACAAAAAAAAACAAAAAAATATATAGATTTATAGTATAATCAGTAATAGAATCGACATGATTTATAACAAAACTGATAGAATAAAAATATAAAATAAATGTCATCATTTAATCACATATTTATGCATTTAATTATTGTTACAACATTTATAAATACAACATTTACATGATAAGAACACATTAAGAAGAGTGTGTTGATGAATTAATAGTCCTTTGACTTTTAACCAACCATTAAAATCACCTATAATTGAAATGATAAATTAATAAACACACACACGCACACACACACACACACATATATAATAAATATGTGTTATATCAATAACACTTAATAAATTTAAAATTAATTAGAAATTAAAAAATACACATTATATCATTCTAACTACACCACATACTAGAATGGAATGCGAATAATTCCTACATGTCATAAATGAATCAATGATCATTTTTATAGAGTTTCATAACAATCCAAGCATGTTTTCATAGTTTTGAATATGAAACACATGTTTTAAACTTATTTGATACTTAAAATTATAAAATCAATTTAGGTTATTCTGATTAAACCACGTGTTAGAATGAATAAAATTTATTTACACATGCCACAAATGAATCAATGATCATTTTCCTTGAGTTTCATGACAATTTGATATTTTTTTCACGGTTTTGAGCACATGGATGATGTTTAGAACTAAAATATGACTTTTAAATTAGAAATATTTACTTTCAATCAAACTTACTACATAACACATTTTAATGAAATGTGGTTTGTTACTAAATTGTAAAAATTAATCAAAGATCATTTTTCTATAGTTTCATGATAAATGAGGTGGTTTTATTGGTTTTGAGCACGTGACACACATTTTGAACTAAAATATCACTTTTAAATTGAAAACATGCACTTTTAATTATTACAACCACACACCTCATCATAATGATGCACGATTCATCCCTATAAGTCATAAATGAATCATAGATTATTATACTAGATTTTAATGAAAAATCCTAATCCTTTTTCATGGTTTTTAGAACATGAAACTTATTTTGAACTTCTTTGACACTTATAATGGAAAAAATACACTTTAGGTCATTCTGAACACACTTCAAGTTATAATGAAATTAAGTTAATTCATATAGTCCAAAAATGGATCAATGAAAATTTCCCTAGAGTTTTATGAAAATATGATATTGTTTACTTAATTTTGATAAAGTTATGTATATTTTGAACTAAAATACCACTTTTAAATCGGAAAAAAATGCACTTTTAGTCGTACCAACAAAACCACACACCCGAATGATGTGTCGTTAATTATTATATGTCATAAATTAATAAATGATAATTTTTCTAGAGTTTCATGATGATTCAAGATTATTTTCTCAGTTTTGAGCATGTGGCACACATTTTAAACTGAAATATTACTTTTAAATTGAAAACACACACTTTCAGTTATTCTGACCACATCCTGTATTGGAGTGATTTTTATTTTATTTTTATATGTCAAAAATTAATCATCAATCACTGTACTATATTTTCACAATAATCTCAATTTATTTTCTCATTTTGAGCATGTGACACTCATTTTGAACTTCTAAAACACTTATAATAGAAAAATACACTTTAGACCATTCCAACCACACCATGTATTAGAATGATGCGTGATCCATTCATAAAGGAATAAATGAACCAATAATCATTATTCTAGAGTTTTATGATAATCTGATTTTATTTTCTTAGTTTCAAGCATGTGATGCATGTTTTAAACTAAAATATCACCTATAAATCGAAAACACACGCTTTCATCACATGAAACTAAAATAAATGACACTAAATATGATATACAATGATGAGTAAAGAAGAAATATTATATTATTATGATTTAAGTTACCCTTACCCATTAATTTTTTACCTTTAATAAGAATATTTTAATGAATATCCCTGTTAGATCCTAAAAGTAAGGGATAAGAAAACACATAATTTTATTGCATGATACCAAAGTTCTGGTTATTTACTTAACTTTTAATATCATATTTAGTGACATTTATTTTATAATATAGGTTCTACACTCAAATTTTATGCATGTTTTTAAATAATACAATTAAATAAATAAGTTGTAGATAAATACCTTTTCATGAATTTTATGAATATTTCATCACAAAAAACCCACTCATTCTTCTCTAAATGCATATATTTCATCATATGTAAATGAATTTAAAAAAATATCCAAATAGTAATGAAAGAATATAAATAAAGTGATGGTTAATAAATATTTCAAGTAAAAGTTTATATATATATATTAAAAAATAGGCACATATAACAAATAACTTTAAAGGGATTTAAGTTTTTATATAGGCTATGATATCATTCATAAATTTATAAACATAGTAACCATAGTTTTATCCATTTGGATATTTTGGAAACTGTGATAACATTAACAATTATAATAATTTTTTATGACATATGTTTTAATACTAAACTATTAGTATATATACCACAATAGATTTCCATCTATAGTAGTCTACCGACTTCTTCTTTGTGTTAATTTTCATTAAACCCCTTACTAATCAATACATTAACACCAAAATACCAAAGAAAATATGAAAGTTAATACATATTATATAAAATATAATTGAAAGACTATAAAATATTGAAAATATGATGTCATTTTGTTGGATATATAATTATTAGATCCAAGAAAATGTATCAAAGAATTAACCAAATTTATTAGAATTAACATCCAGTATATCCTAGAAAAAAATTAAATATTAACGAGTACTACATATTAAGAAATAAAAATTATCATAACTTCAATAAATTTAAATAGTTTTTCCTTTGTATAATCGATATTAAAAATATTTTATCTTTTGTGGTCTTTTCTTAAAAAACTATTGCAATTTTTTCTATTATACTTATAATTTTATTTTCATTCATTGTTATTTTTTCTATTGAATGAAGATGGAAACTTATAAATTTAGAAAAATGGTCAGCTTTTACAATGATTTTATAATTATTATTTGAATATTAAGAATAAAAATCACATAATTATAATTTTAATAGAAATAATACATCAATAATTATAAAAAAATCATATCATTGTGCCTCATTTATACATTTACAATGGAGGTTCGTAACCAATCATGATTCAAAAATTTATTTACACCAAGAAGATCAATAAATTCAATAGACTTTTGGTTTTGTATTTCATCTTTGAAATCAAATTGTTAATAATTGCCTTATTTGAAATATTAATTTATAAGGGCCTATAAATTTATTATTTGTGTTAGGGTTAGTGATGGATCTAAATTAAGGTTCGTGGTATTCATTTGTTATATAATATTTTATCTCTTTGACTTCATTGATACAATTTTCTATTTCCCATTCTTTCATTATATATAGTACTTTCCAAATATTCTATTTATCATAAATAATATTAAGTATAATATAATTTGGAAATGGCATACCCCTTTCTTATCAGGTGTGTTAATAATATTGATTCACCATGCTAAAAATGTTCCAATAGATTGTTCGATCATTCATATATGAACATCATCATTGGGAATAATTATATCAACTTTTGAATCATGAATTACCCAAATCACTACTCTCACATGGTAATTGTGTAATATGAATGGAATCACCTTGAATATTGTACACCATGCCTCTAATAATAATTTGGTGCATGGGTGTAGATATTTATAGGTCAAAAATAAAATTTTAATGAAATATTTTAAAATAATTAACTAATATATACTCAATTTCTACACTGATATTAGAAAAAATTGTTACAAAAATGAGTGCCTCTGGTATATTGAACTTATGAAAGGGAAAAATACCCTAAAAAATTAGTGTTTGTGGATTCAGTTGTGTTGGTTGGTTCACCAATTACTGTTGTTATATTAATGTCTCATTCCATCCATACTAATTTGGATGATATAAAAATACCAAAATTAGTCCTTTTCTATCTATGGTAGATGAATCGTTATGTGTCTAAACTAGATAAGGAAAAAATGAATATATGTTATTATGTTTTAAAATATAAGATAATGATAAATTTCAATTCTATCATTCTTATACATTCATCTCATACATTTTTAGTGTTTTTATTTATAATTTTTCTCTTGTTATTAACATGGGCTTCCTTCCACACCACATGAAGTGGGATTAAAGTGGTGGTGGTGGGGGGTCTGATTGATCAATCTACATCTTAAAATAATTTCATCAATATTTTTCTTATATTAATCATTTTATTATAAATTTAAAGTATATACTAATTATTTTTCAAGTGAAACGTACCCCATCCTTGATTTTTAGTACAAGTTTGAAAGATTTGTTACACATTTTTTATTTTATCCACTACTTTGTTGTTTTTATAAAACAAAATATATAAAAATAAATACTTCAAAGATTTCATGCCAAATAAATTAAAATCACTCACAATTTATATTAAATATCCTCCCCCTCATGTTGAACAATGAAATAATTCCAAACTGCTTGGAAGACGAAGTTGGTTTATAATTATAGTGGGTGAGGATTGATGTTTCCATCAATATCTCTCATGTATCTAGTAGATAATATTTTTAGGAAATTTGTTTTCACCTTTCAAACAAATTTCAAAACAAAATCGATCCTAAAATATTCCAATATAATTACACTCTTCAAAATAATAAAATAATCAACATTTCAAGACTCGATCTAAATGGGAAAGAATATAAAGTTTAATAGTATATTAATGTAATGTCATCTCAAACAGTGGCATTTATTGCAGGTATAACATTGTATAAACTATCTAAGTCAATTGAATCATTCAATCCGGTATAGACACCTATATAACAAATGAATTTTTATTTTTTTGGGGTTAATGGGTTAACCATGTTTAATCTACCCGATCTAAATTTTTTGACCTTTGATTCCTATTTTAACTACTTGTGTTAAAACTGCCACCTGATAAAACTCTTATTTTTTTGTTTATGATCAGTTATATTTTGTTCCTTTCCTTCAGGATCAATGAAATGTTATTAATCTAGGTTAGTGAAATCATAAGGTGTAAAATAAATTTCCTACAACAAAAGTTGGAAAAATAAATTAGAATATATAATCTTAATAATGAACACAAATCATATAAATATAACACATATTACATATAAAAATTCATAGTGACAAAAAACCTATGTTCAACAATATTCTATTTTTTCTTTAATGGTTGACGTGTTAATTCCCCACAATCGATTATCCAAATTCCCTATTTTTAGTCACCACTAACATACAAGGAATCATATAAATTTTTGAAAACATGAAATGGTTGTGATGTATAATGGAAAATATTTTCCTCTTATGAATTAACACTTGATTCAATATTTACCTTTTTTGCTAAAAGAAAAATGGAACAATTTTCATTTACAGGATCACGTGTAGACAAAATCTGCACTACTTGTGATTCCATTATGAAGGGATCATCTTTGTATCCTCTCTTACTCTAAATCACTTTTATGAATCTTAATTCATAAAATTTTATTGTAATCTTATTATAAACCCATATTCATTGAAAAAATGATACATGAGATTTTTTATAGTCCAACTCCCATATTTTTGTTGATGATCCCAAATTAATAAATATTCACATAAATATAATTTATTTCCTCGACACCTAATACATACACCACTTCATCCACAATAGAGATTCCATTATTTTTCATTATACCACATTCATTAAGTTAATTTGTATAAAATATATAATGGTTAATTGTGTATTTATTGTAAGATAATTCATGAACACTTGGTACTTTGGATAACCATCACAATTTTCCATAGTTGGATTTAGTATTTATAGATAACACTTTCTATTGGTTATGTGTATTTTATATCCAACCTTTAGACCTTATTGGATTTTAATTCCTTTATTTATGAGTTTTAAAGTATGGAACAACCTTTAAACTGTTATAAAAAACATGTAGGTGTACATTCCTAGAAATCATTCACCTTCAATGGGCCCATCAGGGTGAGATTTTGGAAGAACAATTCTATTTACATTGGACAGGTATTTAGTACATAATTCATTGAATTATTCCAAAATATACCAATCCATAATACAAACTTCTAGCTATATTTGATTTTTGACACACCCTTTTGATATCATCATATAGTGTTTGATAAGGTATATCCATATGAAATGTATGAGACCAAAAATTCAGACCTCACTTACCAAATGAACCATCAAGTGAATCATAATTCCAAATTTTGATGGTGTAAAAAAAATATTTAGTTTATATAAAGTGACAATAATTTCTTTTTCCATTGTTGGAAACTTTTTTGGGTCAATAACTTAATTGAATATTGATTTGAAAAAAAAACATAACTTAGTTATTTTGTGTCAAATATTTTTTGGCAATATACATCATATTTCCATGTGTAAAAAATCTCAAATCAAAACATGGAAATCATGTGATTTTAATCCTTTTAACTTTAGGTAATTTATTGATACAATATTCTTGATATTTTATAAATACCTATCTAAGATATCTCCACTACTTAAAAAGTTTCAAAACTGGAATATCTATTACCTAAAAAGAGTATGAACCACTGGAGGAAGAAAATTTTGATTCCCTTATTCATAGGAGCTAATTCTTACAAAATTTCTCTTTTCAATATACATGATGTCTATAAAATATGTAACTTACAAAATTTTCTATCAAGATAGTTTAGAAAAAATTAATTTTTTTTCCAACCCACCTTCAAAATGTTTTCAGAGAAAGTTTTACCAAAAACATTAATGGAATTATTTAGCATATCAAGTACTTCTTCTCTTATTAATGAAGAAGGTGAAAAACCTTCTTTTGAGTTCCCATAAAATATTTTCATCCATGATTGGTATCAATTTTTTTGAGGTAAAAACCTTGGATGTCTAAAGAAAATAGTCTCTATACTATTTTTCAACATAAGTGACTGTGTACCTTCTTCACACATAATACACCGCAATCTTCCTTTAATATTGTAACTTGAAAATTTACCATAAGTGAAAAATTAATTTATCATACCAAATAACATGTATAAAAAACTTCTTATTTATTATAAGTATAATACAACATAAAACTCTCATCCAACAAAAATGTTAGATGTTAAATAAGTGGTGATAAATAATTTTCAATATCATTACCAAAATGTTTCAATCCTAAAATAATCAATGAAAACATAATGTGCTTACACTTTATGTATAAACATGATGGTAAATTATAATTTACTAACATAACTGACCAAGTAATGTGTGTGTTAAATTTACACAATGGGGATTAATTCCATCCATAGATAATTCAAGATGAGAGTTTCATAACTCATTCCCAAATTAAGGATTCATATCATCAAATTTCTTGCATTAAAGAGCATATTATAGGTGTCATATTTTACCATTTTGAATTCTTTTATCAACATGTCTTTTAAACTAGCTTGTAGTATCTAAAATTTTATACATTCATTGAAATATATGAATGGATAAAAATTAGCACACAAATTTTGATGGGATTAATTTATTTTTCTTATATCAAGATTCATCAAAATTGGGACATTTTTTGTATAGATTTGTACCATTTTTGAAATAATATGTAGTTATTAGGAAAAGTATGTATTTTTTATAATACAAAACCATGGAACATAACATTTTTTTTATTTTCATATAATTGATAAGGAAGTTCATTGTTACCTGGAAGAATTTCATTCAACAGAGAAAGTAGCTCTATGAAACTGACATCACTCCATATGTTACCCACTTGTAGGTTATACCATTTTAGTATTATTGATAGTATTGTATATTTCATAAAATCATCAAAAAAGGCATCTCAATATTTTTTTTTCAATTTTTCAAACATTTTACGACAATCTCTAAGTTCAATTTCAACCACCATCTTCATTTCCTTAATAAAATCTAAATAAATGTTTACACTTGCAACAATATCTGATGATTTATAAAATGTATTTTTATCCCACTACCTAGATACATCTACTTATTCTCCATGTATGGTCTAAAATTTATAACTTTGATCAATTACATAACAAATAAAATGTCCTTATAATTCATCATGACTAATTTTTTTCGAATAATAACAACACAGACACATAAACATGATTTAAAAAGTGTCATTCATTTGTCCTATTGTAAATTTTATAAACTCTTTGATACCTTCCCCATACTCCCGGGTCATACAACTATCATTAATCCATTTTTTTAATATATATACTATTTCAATCAATAAAACATAAAATTTATATATATAACTAACACACATTTGCATATATAATTACACATAATCACACACACACACAAATTTATTTTTTATTTATATATGATATATAAAAAATATTATATCAATATTATATATACAAAACAACTATAAACACACACACACACACGTATGTGTGTATAAAATAACATTCACACACAAAAACATAAATATATATTTCATATATATATACATATTAAAAACTCAGTATATAATTATATATACATATATATAACATATATAAAAATATTATATAAATAATATATACACATAAAAACTCTAAACACACACACACACACATACAACATAAATAGAAAATACTATATAGATAATTTTTGTACATAAACATTATTAACATATATATAAACCTATCAATAAGTATATATATAAATAGTATAAAACATATACACACATACATACATATATATATATATATTATAAACAAAATATATATAACATATATAAAAAATTACATACAAATAAACATATATATAAATTCGAATGTCTGTGTGTATCCAAATATGTATGTATTTATGTATTATATATATATATATTTATAAAACAAAAACCATTACATGATTTGGTTAAAAAAACATCAGATGCATTAGAAAATAAATATGAATTATATAGCAGGATTTTTATGTTGATTTGATGAATAAAATCAAGGATCTCATGGTAGTGGCAGTGGTTAAAATAAGTATTACATGTAGAGGAA
Organism: Viscum album; assembly: GCA_963277665.1. NCBI lineage: Eukaryota > Viridiplantae > Streptophyta > Magnoliopsida > Santalales > Viscaceae > Viscum > Viscum album. The sequence goes on from OY728147.1 coordinate 1,116,415,667, forward strand.
TAATAAGGCAAGAATAAGGGGGTTGTTATGGTTTAATTAGGTGATCCTTTCTCATCACTATAAGAAAAATCTCTAAGAAGGGGTTTTCAGCACTTTTAAAAAATACTGAAAAATAGAAACACCTAATAATCTGAATTATGGCTTAGTTTTATATTATTGAGACCATATAGAAGTATATAATAAAATTATATAATCATTTTATCATGAATTTTAAGCTCCATCCTTCAAATCATAGATAGAATTTTTATATTATTGAACTTCTTAATAAGAATAATATCAATTCATAACTCAGATTGATGTCATTCCAATTCCATTACATCCATAATTATTTAATATCTATAATAAGTATTTTTTTTATATCTAGAATAAAATTATAGAAATTAGGATTTCATAGTGGATAAGAAGGTCAATATAAACACATGAAATGGGTATTTAATCAAATAATCATACCTATTTCTCCATCTAATCTTTATTCTCTATCAAATTCTCCAACTCTGATAGAAACCTCTATTTTTAGAGAATTTATAAACCTATATTTTATAATAATTCTATCTAAATATGAATATATAGATGTATTTAGGTAAAAATTATAGTTTTTAAATAATAAATACTATTTATTTATAAAATCATCATCGTCATTGAAAATTTCAATGGTGTCAGAAAATTCTCAAGTTCTTATCCCAAAGGGAACTCCCTATTTTATAATTAATGATGAAGTCCATTTATCAATATTATTTCCATTAAGGACTAAATTTTAGTTTTACCATTTTAATATTTTCTTTAAAAACTTTTCATAACACTCCAAAAAACCACTAAAGTACCTCATTTAATAGAAATGAGTATCAAAGAATCTAATGAAACTGAAATGGGTTCCAAAATCTAAGAATATACTAAATAATTCTTATAAGAGACTTGTAATATTATAATATGGTTATTGTTTTGATTTTAATAAAAATTTATGCGGTTAAGGTCAAGGAAAAACACATGCTTGAGGTGGTTATGCATCAAATGAAAAGAGGAATGGGCATCATTAGAAGTGGTTGAATGACAAACAACAACATTTGAAAAAATAAAACTTGTTGAAAGTGGATGTTTTTGATGTGGTATTAAAGAAGGTTAGTTGCGTACATATTTTATAAAAAATTACTTTATTTATCTTGATTTATAATAAATTAAAGGGAAGGATAAAAGTTTTGAAGTAAACTTTTTTAACCTATAAGTGAAGTATGATGATAACATAATGAATTTTTACATCAATGATTTCTTTGTAAACCCTAACAGAGTTTCACATGATGGTGTATGCATGCTCATGAAGGAGATGTTCTTTGTTTTTAGTAATGTTTTTAATAAATATCATATGTTTTATTTATTCTTATTATTTATTTTATTTCTAATATATATATATCATTTTATTTTATTAGACATGGATTTTATTAATAATTTCATTAGAATTAAACCTCATGACTAAGATATCTATCTCATTGATAGTGTAATGATGCATAAAATACTTAAACATGAGAAATATTTTATAAACCTTAAAATGTAAAGTGGTAATGTAATTATATTAATCAACAATGGAAATTTAATCAAATTATTCAAAATATAAAATATATGTATACCTATTAGTATATAATTTTTAATAAATAATGATTTTTTTCACATGTATCAAAGAAATCTATTGAGTATTAAAGATATTTGTGAAAATATATAACATATTGAGACTATAGATAACATAAGTATTGAATATATTTATAAAAAAATTATCAATAATGAGAAAAATGATTCAAGATAAACTTTAAAGGTTTCCTTTTGGTTTTTACCATGTGAATATATATACAATAGAATCAAGGAGGGTATTGACACACATAATGTGAACTGTCACGATAGGCATGGGATAAAGTTTCCCCACACAGGGTGGGTAGGATCAATGAAAGGTGGGGAGAATTGGATCTTAATAACCCCTCACCTACCTAATCAGGAAACCAATGTGGGATTTAAAGGGGATTCATACTTTACACTTTGCACGAGGAGCATAAAAAAAAGCTAGAAAAAACAGAAGTGCCATCGGATGATTATATGAAAGAGAAAAAGAAACATTGGGGGGGGGGGTCTTAGGATCCTCCAAGTAAAAAATTATACATAAATACATATATATTTAAAAAATTGGGATATATCCCCATACCTATAAAAAAATATACAATAGAATCAAATAAGGTAAACTAGAGGTTTATTGATCATGATACATTCATTGTATGAAATGATCTTTTGTGTTATCCAGGATCAATTATGATGAGAATTTTTTTTAAATGGGAACATTATCATATATTGGTTGATAAAAGGGTTCTTATGTTTTATTATTTCTTACGTATTTTTTGTTTTTAAGTTAAGTTAATTATATGACCATCATTAATGAAATTTGGTATTAAATCCCCAACTTCCATGGAAATAATTTATGGTGATATATGTGGTCTAATTCATCTACAAAATAGACTATTTATGTATTTTATAATATTTATTTATTCATATACCATTTGTTCTCATTTTTTCTTACTATCAATTCAAAACCCAGATTTTGTGAGATCAGTTTCTTAAATTATTAGTTTAGGGGAATGATTCAAAAATTCATCAATTAAGCACATTAGACTTGGTAATTATGGAGAACATTTATAACATGATTCAATTATTTATTTCATGTTGATCAGAATGATTGTTGAATATCTTGTTTCTAAAGTTCACGCTCAAAATGGTCTAACTGATTCATTTATAAATTGACTAAAACTTAAAAATGTGCCACTTCTCATGATAATACGATTGACTTGTTCAACATGAGGACATACAATTTTACATGAAACAAAATTTATTAAAATATGTCCATAAAGTTATTATGAATATTTTATTTTGTAATTAGTTTATGATGATGAACCAAATATATCATATTTAAGGACATTTGGTTGTTTTTTGTATAAAAAAGATATGTGATAAATCCTTTTTGAATGTGATGTATTTGGAAATATTGTAAGTGATGATATGAATATTCACAGGGAATGAAATATAGATTCAATGCCATCACCTTAACCAATAATACTATAAGATTAGGTTGTATCAAATAAAAATGTTTTGTAGTAAAACACATTGTATGATTTACATAAAAACCCTACAACTAATTGATTCATTCAAATGTTAAGTGTTAATGTTTAGAAATATTCTAAAGTTATCATTAAACTTAATTCATGGGTGAATATGGTTGGTCAAGGGTTAACATAATTATAACTAAAAAGTTATTTACCCATATGTGATATAACATATGAATGAATGCATTCATAAATCATGAGTGTCCTAAGGGGCTTATAAAAGAAGGTAGTACTCGTGAAAATTTTTATACAAACTTGCTTAACACTACTAGAAAATGGGCATATTATAATAAGACAAAATCATGGAAATAGACCTAGAGACCATGGACGTAGGCTATAGATGTGGTATATATAGACTTCGGGACCTATTTTCATTGGCATGGGGTAGAGACTAAGGCCACGATATGAGACTATTCACAGGGAATCTATAGCCACAATCTATGATGGTAGTCATGAGGAATCTATAGCCACAGTGGGTGACTGTGGCCATAACCATTAAAAAAATAAACACATCCTCAATGGTTTGATCCCACAACATATTCAATATTTTTATAAGTTTATACAACTAATTTGTGATGAATTATGTGTGTGTGTGTGTAATTTTATATAATTTTATATAATTATAAATATTATACTTTAAAAAAAATAGAAAATATATTGGGTAGGAGAACCTATAGCCATGATCCATGAAAACCCTGGTTGTAGTTTGAGATATAGCCAAGGTCCACTTAGGTTACAACCATAGGTCCCATCTACAGCTATGCTCCATGTGACCGTGGTCACAGACGAGACCCACGACCATGGCTCGAGTGGACCCTAGCTAAATCTAGGATTACAACCATGATCAACATGGAGCATATTTGTAGCCATTTTTTGTGCTCTTCCCATGAAACTATGGGATTTCCCATGTATCCCTACAATTATGGACCCACTTAACCATAACCATAGGCAATCCTAATACCATGGTATATATGGAATATGGGTATAGATTGACATAGGCAGTCCTATTTCCCTGATCCAATAAAGTCCGTAGTAGTATGATACTATACAACCATGGTTCTTCCGACCATGGATATAGGACTGTCATTATAGGACAATTTTCTAGTAGTTTAATCCTTGTATAAATTTCTCCTCCCTATCAAAACTTTGTTTCTCTTCCTCCCTTGGTTGTAAGATGTACTATAATGTTATGGGTGGAAGAGGGTCATGCCCGACCATCAAGTGATTCACATTATCTCGTGGATACACAAAAGAGTAGGGATCCCTTAATATGTATCATAGAGGTCATTATCACGTTCATAATTGAAGAGTGGTAGCGGTAGTCAATTATTGTTGAAAGGTATGAATTTTTTATTCATTTTATTTATATCATGGTTTTGGTTTCAAGTATGGTAGGTATTGGGATTGAGATTTTTTTTGTTTTAACTACACTGATTAAGTATTGATCGATTATTAGAAACTCATCGGTGGTATCAAATCCATCACCATGTTGTTTGATTCTTAAAACCATGGTTTAAAATAAAGAAAATACATAATATATGGTTGTAATATTCAATATCATTAAAAAAATATAGACATTGTATTGTGGTTGATGATACATAATTCAATATTGTAAGTTGTGTTGTAATAACTTTATACAATGTGTGATATCATAATAGGTGATATAAAGAAATTCTTCAGTTTTATATGTCTCATAATGTATAACATGGGAAATTTATAAGGAATTATGGTGTTGTTCAGTGTTTAAAAATAGATCATTATATCATAATAATGATATGATGCATATCATAAATTACGAATCTTAGGTTTTGAAAGGATATGTCACAACTGGTCATTATTTATTGTAAAATATGATAAATAATGAAGTATGTATTTCCTTGCATTGTAGATGATATTTTAAAATATGATATCCATGAAAATTTTATTTTTTCTAAATTTTCAATTTTGTATTGAATTATATGGTTTATAAATTTTTTATAAATCACGTAAAAGGGTATTTTGAGATGTTTATTCAATGTTTAAAATGTTTATAAATTAATTAATTATAAAATTATTTATAATTAACTAGTTAAATGTTTATGAAACATTTATTAAATAAATATCCAAAATATCAAATATTTATATTAAATACATTTTGAATTTATATGGAATGAATTATAATTTAGATATATAATGCTTATATGGAAATTATAAGGGTAATTTATAAAGATTTTATAAATTATAATATATGGTAAAAATATAAAGGAGTTTATATTAAAATTAAGAATTATCCATAACTATTTAATTTTAATTATTAAAATTAAAAGGTCTTATTTGAGAGAATTATTTATACTATATAAAAATGAGTTTTGATAATTGATATGATAAATGTTTAAATAATATTAAATTTATGATATTTTGAATATTTACATAATATATGAATAGTTCATATATATAATTTTTATATTTCAATATCATATATTTAAGTAAAATTATAAATAAAATATAATTTGAGGGAGTTCATATTAGATATAAATATAAAGTTTTTATATTTATTTTATTATGGAATGACCAAAATGCATGACTAAATTGTAGATTGTTTATAATTTCTTTATTTATGAATTGTTCATAATTAGTTTATCTCATATTTAAATATGTGAATTGTTCATTAATTTAATTTATTCCCTATTTTATTCATAGTTATAATTTTTATATTATGAATATATGTATGCTTCAATTTAAAGTGTTAAAATACTTCTATAACATGTCCTACATATATATAAGGAGTTACATGCTAGGTATGATAATTGATTTAGTTTTCTTTTACCTTGGTTTTGGATTGTATTGGTTTATAATATTTAATTAAGTTTTAATTATAGTTTATACATACTAGGTGTTGTAATTATGATGGAATTTACATCTCTCTTTAATGACGTATCCCTGGGTAGAGGGATATAAAATACTCACTAGACCGAAGGTTTATGCCTTATCTAGAAAAATGGGGTTTGACTGTCTATCACTCCAATCTTAGTCCCATAAGGATTGTTGATTTTATATGATTCTAAGAATTTATATAAATTTTTTTCATATACCTTATGCATTATATGCATTTGGATATGTATGAATATAATTGAATTCTAATTTGGGTCAGTAATACAAGCTATGATCCGTGTAAAGAGCCACATGTTAATATGGTTTAAACATATTGATTTTATAGAAAGAATAAGATTACAAACTAAATCATTTCAAGCATGCATACATGTAAAGGGAATAACATGAGAAAAGATGGTGAGTTTAAATCCCTTTTAAAAATGATATGTGTTAAATTCCTTCCAAAATAAACACATGTCAAGACCTTGATTATTCAACCAGGTAGGTTCTATTAAAGTAGGGTGACCATGAATTATTTTGTGTAAGGTATGGTGAAAATTAATAACCCTAATAGTTATTTAAACATATCACATTTTTATCTTTGGGCCACACTTAGCTGGGAAACCCTGAGGAAGGATACAAGAAAATGGCGATGGGTTTATCCATATGATGGATTGGAAAAAGAGTTTTTTTCTTGACCATATAGGATTTATTTAAGGTATTATTGATATAATTACCTACCTAAGTATCTAAGTGGTGAGAGTAATTCTAAATAAGACTCATTGGATAATGAAATATGGATCTTAGACCACTAATGGATATGATGAGTTTAAAATGGGTCATCATTTTAATGGCGTCATGTTTAATAATAATACTTGTTAAATTAATGTAAAGAACAATACTCATATGATAAAAACTTACATTGTAGATATAATGGAATCATCACCATATAACTTAAATTTGAGATAAATCTTATAGAAAAGATAATATTAATGTAAGCAAATTCTTAGACTTCTACATGACTAAAGAATTATTATTAAGAAAAAAATAAAATTTTATTTGTCAAATTAATACCTTATAAAGTAACCTTATGTTGAATCTGTTCAAAAAATGAATCTATATGTTTATAAGAAGCATAGAATGATTAAAATAATATTTAAAAATCTATTATATGTAATTTTTATGAAGTAACTTTAGTCTCCTCCCATATACACATTATGATTAGGTGTGTTAATGAGTTGGTGTGATAGAAGGTTTCCTACTAGGCATATTCTGGTTAAGGAACTCATTTTGTTATCATTGTTGGAAATGATCTAAAAATGTTAATGAGCTTAATAAAATTTTACCTATTTTTTTAAGATTTTTGAGGATAGATGAACTGGGAATGTTATATCCAAGTTCTAGTGTTGCATCATCAGTACAAGTGTGCAAATGTTAAAACTAGAAGAAGAAAAAATTAGTTGGAAAGTCTAATAATATTCCCTTAAAGTATCCAATCATGGTCATTGAATTCTAAAGGAATATTTAGTAATGAGTACATTATTATATTTTATAGAGTTTTCTAAGATACCTTAAGGGGTTTGGGAAACTCTAGGGAATTTCAATGTTAGGTATCGGTGTTATAGAAATCAATTATTAAATTTTAAAGGGTATATGATAAAAAATGTATAATTTAAAAATATTATAAGTATATAAATCAAGATAATAATTGATGGAGATTTTATTTTTCATTCAAATGGTAGAAGAAATAGTTGTTGAATCATAGATTTAATTGTAAAGGAATTTACCAAGCTCTAATGGATCTATATAAAGGATTTGAATTCTGATCTCATTCCTATTAAATGATAAGGGAAGTTGTTTATTAATAAGGAGTTATTGTGAACAATATAAGATACACATTTTTTTGATTCATTAGATTCAATAACATACTATAGAAAAAGATACCAAATAAATTTTTTTTATCCAGGATAAAAGTGTTTATCCATATGTTTTTTAAAATATAAGGGATTTGATCCCACAACTATTGTTATATTTTAAAGAATCATCTTATTTTCAAGAAATTTCTCTAAACACATAAAAATACTATATAATATTTGAATAAAATGGATTGTTTGTTAAATATTATTTCTAAGAGTAAATGAGAGTTATTTACTTACAAAAATGTGTTTGTGTATCTTATAAATATATTCTAAAAAGAATATAGTGTCTAAGTGGTTAGTGGAAGTGCGTTTGAACTTTTTAAAGTTTAAAGTTCACAAATAAAATATTATTTCAGTTAAAATACAAAGTGAATATAACTTAATATCCTAAAAGTGTTTAGGGTATATTGGTAAAGATAAATGTAAAGAGTTATATTAAGTTATTGAAATAAATTGAATTTCAATTTATATCCAAAAGGAGTTTAGGATGTGTTGGAAAATAAAAATATAAAGTGTTACATATTATTACCAAATAGGTCTGAAGGAAAACAAGTTTTATGGAATAGGTTCCAATAATGATGATAATGTCAAACCTATAAAGAGTTATCAGTAGACTAAAATAGTTATAAACATCATAAAATTTGTTGTTATGCAGTTAAGAGGTTTGAATACTATTGATCTAGAGGAAGTTACACAATGATACAAGAGGTGTGTGTGTGTGGGGGGGGGGGGAGGGTGGATCGAGTTCTAAAAATGTTAACCCCAAATAAATTCATCCCTAAAATTGTTTTTAACTATTTTATTAAAGGATAATGGAAACTAAAATAGAAAAGAGAATAATATAACACAAAGAATTCATAGTGGTTCAAGGCATAAGAATCCCCCACTACACTCCACTAATGATCTCTCTTTGAGCTTGGTGATTTTCACTATGCAAGTCATTTTCCTAGGGACCATGATAGTTGAGTAAAATCAGTAACAAATTTTTACAAAAAGGTTCCAAGATATTTTATTAGGCTCTCCATTTTAACAATAACTATCTATAGTCTTCACCGAAGATAAAAATGTATAATAAATATATAGATTCATCTCACAATTACAAGATGATATTGAAAAAAAATTAGAGGATATTTTAAAGAAATAATTAGAATTAAATGATCATCTACATAAGGTCTCTTGACTATATAATATATGATCTTCAAAGAATAGTAGTATCAAATATCTCTTCTTATTAGAAAATAAGGAATAACTTATATATATAGGAAAGTACATCATCATATGTGCTCTTCGGTGAATAATTTATTTCACTAGTGTTCTCACATTATCTGTCATTATATATATTATTCACATTTTTGAAATTTGAATTCAAAGTTTCATATATACTCCAATGTACAAGAGCATATATAATAATCCAAAATAACATTCTCAGTTCCCTCATGTGACCTTAGAGTCAAAAAATAGATATCACAGGGATTGTTATTGATTATAACGATGATATTCATTAGAACTATACAAATTCCTAGGAATATATGTATTAATTAATTTATATTTATTTATCCATCCATCAAAATTTATAACAAAAGGAAAAGTAGGTGTATACTTTTCTTTAGTTTCTATAATTGTAATAAATACCTCAAAATTGTGAGTAAATACTCTTAAAATACTTAAATTGAATGAATTCAGATGTGAAGGTCATACATTGAGAAAAATCTTTCACTTCATAAGATAATCTATTTTATATGATATTTCATACTTTTATAAGATAATATTATATTTATAGGATAATATAACTGGAAAAACTATTTCATAGGATAAATTTGATCCCCATATAATGTTTTTGATATGAATAAGACAAATCTTTACTTTGTAAGATAATTGACTTTATCAAATGTTATTATTCTGAATTTCTGAGCTCAAAGGAAAATTTTGTGCTTTATATGTGTCACAAACCAATCCACCAGGGTCCGAACTATGACTACCCCAAGCCCACCTCCAATAGGCTAGAGGCTAGCAAGCAATTCCTAATATACATATCCCACAAATGGGAGGCATTAGCCTAATTTACCATACACATTCACACATATTCAAGCCCATAAAATGCTAAAATGTAAAAAAATGAAACCAATGCATGCATGCATCTATAATCCCACAACCAGAGTATAAAAGTAAAGTACTAAAATTGAAAAAAGTGCCAAATACAAGCCCCCCCCAAATAAAGATTCCAACCTACTTTAAGGGAGAGGAATAAGATCAAATGAAAGCACTCAGAAAAAACCATGATTTTTCTAGCTCAATCTATGCTCCACCATCTCCGTATCCTCCTAGGAAACCATTAAAAGGGTATTTGTCTGTATAAGACATGTCATATATGGGTCGATCCTATACGGAAGTGAGTATAAAAATACCCAGTAGGACACTCAAAAAACTCTAAAAATGAAGCATCAAGTATATTCAGCTCAATATAAGGATATAACAATCAATGCATAATAGAAAAAACCCAGATATACTCAAATCAGACACCACGCCACCAGGAGGTCACAACCAACTTCCAACCATAATATTTTTCTTGAAGCAATACTCATTCTGAGAGAACCCACTCCACAATTTATGCTATCCCTGGAGACACTCATTCAAGAGGTCAAGATCATTGTCCCCCTTCTAATAAATCTCACTGGTCTTATAATACCCTGATACTCAGATAGGGGGTCACTCCTAAAACCGTTGGGGGACACCACGAACCCAATCTATATCAACCATATATGTAGGAGATAATATGGAAATTATGATGAAAATCCTACCAATACGTACTTCTAGAAGGCGGATTAACACCCTACTCAAAGAGGCTACACTGATTCCACAAACCCCACCCAAGGTAGAAAGATGATAGAGGATATCACTCCAGTCTCATGGAGGGATGCCACAAACTCTATCTTGGATTCATCCTCTATATGGGATCACAATCCTAAGATGTGAATGTAATACTAAAATGTACCCTCAAGGGAAAAGAATAAGAGGAAAACCTCTCAATAGAAATTGGTATAAATTGAAAAGACGAAGAGCTTCAAGTTATCTTTTAGGGAGTACATAGTGTGTAAGTAAGGTACACGACATGTATCACTCAACTTGGACCTACCCGTGTGGTGATTCTCCACAAAAAATGTAAAACTAAACATACACATCATGTGAGTGACACAAAAAACATGTAGAGGTCTCCCAACACCCTTCCAGGGTCACCTGGCTGTGCCCGTGTACAACTGGCTGTTTTGTATACACCTGGTCATGTCCGTGTCTGAGTAAATGGTGTGTACATGCCTATGTACTTCTAAATGTGTCCATGTACCCTCTATGGTACACATAGATCTGTCATACAGGGGTCACACAGTGTGTAACCATGGAACACGGTGTGTGATATTTAACTCCAGCAAAACCCTAATGCCATAGCCAGGAGGTCCCACATGACGTGTAATCCCGAAATACACGCCGTGTATAGTGGGATGTTCTAGATCCATTGGGATATTCCTTTGTATTGTCTTGTGTATTTTTTAAGCCACCAAACTTTCTAGAAATCATATATCTAAGGTCATCCAACCCATGCCGTCATCGCTAATCAGGATTTAGGTCCTTGATCTACTTAGAAAAAAATCTGTCGAGCAATCTGTCACCATGAATCAAAACTATGAAGAAAGAAACCATTAAATCTATCCAATCCACCTTTTATCATCCAACATCACCATCTTAAACAAAAACACCATCAATTATTAACCAAACTCATGGAATCAATCTATTTTAATGAATAAAAATCATGCAATGATTGAATATCAGGTATTTTATTGAACCATGTACCAAGGAAACGACTGTGATGATTGTGTAAAGAAATGGGGGGATAAAACCATAAGACATTAGATGTGAGGAATGAAACTTATCTTTTTTTCATTTATCCTAAATTCATTTTCATATATATAGATGAATGAAGATGGATAGATAAACAATGAACAATAATCCATCGATTTAAATCTACTGACAATATGCATATCAATTATATTTGTAGAATTGATCTGTGTTTGTCTAGGATTAAAGAACAAATGAAAAAAATAACATCCTACCTAGAGTTTATATTGATAATTTGATGAAAAATATTTCTACATTTCCATCATTTATGAGATCCACAAACTCTATTGGCATAACGATCCATGATCCGGTCCCGATCCATCATCGTTCACCAAGAACGCTCTCTTCTAACGGTCTCTAGGAATCCAAGGTTTAGAGGAAAACCATAGTATAAACTCCATATCCATACATTTAAATAGGAAGAAATTAACTGCATTGAATAAAATAAAATAAATCATTTAATTATTTAATTTTATTAATTATGTGTCTGCGATAATTTTTTCAAAAATTCTATACAACGAAAAATATTATATCACACTTAGGGTAAAACCTGCATTTTGAACTCAATAATGCCCTTATATTTCTGATCCAATCCCTTATTCAGGAGTTATTATACTTTTTTAGGAAAATAACACATGAGTATTATTTAATATTTTAATATATTTAAAACATTTATTCCAAACACAATAGGCTTCAGAATCAAACACCGTCTCAGCACCTAGTCTCAAAAATAATGCATATAATATCCAAAAATAATACATGGAAAATTTGAGTCATTACATTCTCCCAACCTTAGGAACTTTCATCCCCAAAAGATAAAAACCTACTAAAAAATATGAGGGTATTGGGCTCACTTATGGGTCTCTTTCTCCTAGGTTCTCTCTTAAAGGTTCCTATGTTACCACCAGACACACACTAGAGGAATTGATCACCCGTGAAGGATCCTCTCCTACCAATCCTCATCTACACTAGGTACTTAGAAAAGGTAGCTCCATCCTCGATGCCATCTCACCCCAGTCGATAACATGCAACGAGTCGTGCACATATCTACTTATCTATGAAACGTGGAAGATTTCATATACCCAGTCCAACTATAGTGGTAGAGCTAAGTGGTACACCAGCTCACCAACTCTACGTAGTATCTAAAAAGGACCAATGAATCTTGAAGATAAATTTCTTCAATGAACAAATCCACACAATTCATTCCAAGGTAAGACCCTCAGGAACACATGTTCACCCTCCTCAAAATCCATAGGTCTCCATCATCGGTCCACATAAGACTTATAATAGCTATGTGTAGTCCTCATCTACTCCTAGATAATCTACACATTCTCTATAGTAGTTTGCACCAACTATAGGCCCATGAGTTCCGACTCACCTAGATCATTCCAAAAAAGTGGTGACCTGTTGGGGTGCCCATACAAGGCCTAAAATCATTCAATAACAATATTGGAATGGAAGCTTTAGTTTTACACAAACTCCACCAAGGGTAGATGATCCTCTCAAATATAGCCAAAGTCCAACATGAAAGCTCATAACATTTCCTCCAAGACCTGAATAGTCTGCTCAGTCTGACCATCAATCTAGGGGTGAAACGTTATGATCAAGAATAAATGAGCTCGAAGTCCTAATAAAATTCTCTCAATAATCATAACATGAAATGAGAATCATGGTATGAAATGATTTTCAAGGGAACTCTGTGGAGTCAGACTATCTATTGCATGTAGAGGCATCCCAAGATCTTGAATGAACTATGCTCTCAGATAGTTAGGAAGTGGGCCGACATGGTGAGTTGGTCTATGATCACCCAGATGACATCATGTCCCCTGGATGTATGTGGTAATACTATCACAAATTCTATGGAAATCCTATCCCACTTCTACTCTGTCACCTCAAGAGGTTGATATGAACCCACTAGAACTTGGTTCCCAACCTTCACTTGCTGACAAGTAAGGCATTAAAAGATAAACTCTGCAACTCCCTTCTTCACACTTGGCCACCAAAACTAATGTTAGAGGTCATGGTACATATTTTACACACCTGGATTTACCGCCAAAGGGTATGTATGAAACTCTCACAACACCTCCTCCCACAACCCCAAACTTACCATTGTCTTTCCTCTAAAAAGGATAGCATTCTCTCCATATTTGGAATATTCATCAAGAGTATGTATATGGGATATCTAAGTATGTAAGGTCTCATGATAGATATCTACACACTGATAATTCTTAACATTCTATAAAAGTGGAAGGATAACAACCATCAACAATATATATGAAGAACCATCTATGTACACTAGGGAAAACTAAAATGAGGATAACCACTCCAAATCCTCAGTCAAGAAATAAGAACATGATCTCCTACTGAGAGATTTTTCCACCATGTTCCCCTTCCCAAGAGTATAAAATTTATCAAATTCATAGTACTGAAGGAAATATAGCCATTTATTCTATCTCAAGTTAAGATCCTTATAATAGAAGATATACTTGAGACTCTTATGGTCATAGTAAAAAATAAACTACTCTCCCTTTATATAGAGTTTCCACATATGCACTGCAAAGAATACTACTACTAACTCAATATCGTGGGTCACGTATTTCTGATAATGTGGTCTCAAATTTCATGAACCACAGGAAATCACCACTTAACTCCACATTAGAAAAAAACCAAGTCTGGTCCCTGATACATCATAGAACACCACGCACTCGACACCCTCCTCTAGAAATATTAAGATGGGAGTGCTCATCAACCTATTTCTTATCTCTTGAAATCACTATTATCACCTCTCTATCCACATGAAAGGATTCCCATTTAAGGTTAAAGATATCAAGGGTGCTTGCACTCTGAATAAATTGGGTGCAAACCTCTGATAGTACCCTACCAACCTAAGGAAACTCCACACCTTGGTAAAACTCTTAGGCAGATCGAACGCAAGAACTACCTCAACCTTCACTGAGTCTTCCTCTACTCCTTCCTTTGAGATGACATGTCCTATAAAGTGGGTCTATCAAATTCAAAACTAAAACTTTGAGTGCATCCCATAAAGCTGGTGCTCTCAGAGTGTGCCTAGGACTATCCTAAAATGTCTTGCGTGCTCCTCCTTAAATTCTGAGTACACTAGGATTCCATTAATGAAGAACACCATGAATCAGTATAAGAAAGGATGAATGTTCTGGTTCATGAGTCCCATGAACACTACTAGGGAGTTCATCATTCCGAACAACATCACCAATACTCATAATGACCATAGAAAAATCTGAATACCATCTTCGATATATCCTCTTCTTGTATTCACAGTTGGTGATAGCCTAATCCAAGTTCAATCTTCAAGAACCATCATGCCCCTATCAACTGGATGAAGAGGTCTTAGATCATCAGTAGTGGATACTTATTATTTATATTCACTTGGTTTAATCACTATTAATCCACACATAAACTCAATACTCCATCCACCTTCTTGGCTAACAACACTGGGACTGCCTAGGGAGAAACACTAGGTCTCACAAATCCATTCTCCTGAAATTCCTCCAATTTCACCCTCAACTCATGAAGCTCTGTAGGATCCATTTGATATGATGGTGAAAATATCGAGGTCATCCCAAGATACAAATCAATGCTGAAGTCTAGATTTTAGTGGGGAGGTAATATTGACATGTCCTCAGAAAATATGTCCTCATACTCTGTGACCACTATAGGAAAATGGTAGCCTATATAATTCACTACTCCAATAGTCATTCTAGCTAAATAGTGAGTAATCAGATACACTCTCCTATGCCTTAGACCATCCTTCTCTACCATGGTTTCCTTTTCAACCACAAAGGAATATCTCATCCATTTACTGTGTGAACACCACATCCTCTTCCTAAAATATCCGATCTAGGCATGATACATGGATAGAAATTATATACCTAAGATGATGTTATAAGTCCTCATAAATTATATAAATAGATACCACACAAAACTCTCACCTCCAAGTGTCAGGTCGCACTATCATCATAAGATTGCAATCACTGATTCACTGCCTGTTGGAGTCTCCAACCGCAAGGGTTGATCCAAAGACTCAACCAAAATCTCCAAGTCTCGAACCAAAGAAGTGGAAAGAAAGGAAGGAATCACACATGTGTCTATCAATACTATATATAAACTATAAAATACATAGATCTCACCTCATATAATCCCTAGATCCTTGGGGTTCTAGGTATCCATATCCTACAGCTGGCCTCATCCCTGAACACTAGCTCCCTAAGTCTGGCATAAACCACCTGGGGGTGGTGGTGGTAATAGGTCAAACTTCTGACCACCTCCTATCACTATACCACCCCTACCACATTCTCCACCTTGGATACCACCCTACTCCTACCTCTACCTATATCTTGGTGGTCCCTCAACCATCTCTTGATCAACTGTACTACAGGTCAGACAATCTCAAGCTAGATGTCCCCAACTGTTGTAGGAGAAACACCGCCTCTACCTCATCTAATTCAAACCATCTTGAGATCCTTGCACTATTGACCCTTTATCCTGGGATTTCCTCCTGAAGTGTCTGAAATTTTTGGATCACTGTGACTTCCATCGACTACCTGATACTGAGGTCTCATCTCTTGGGTGCCCGCTAATGACACCCATTATCGGTGCCTGCTCTTCTAGGAATCTATCCACCATCAAGGCCCACTCAAGCACCCCAACATAGGTGGGAATGCAAATAGATACCACTAAATATCTAATGTCCCAGCATAATCCCTTCTCAAAGGTCTATGATCTAAAAAATGGATCTCAAACTATATCTATAGAGTAACATGAGATATTAGTAAACCTCATCGAGCACTCTGCCATAAAAAAACTACCCTACTAGAGATTAAAAATATCTTGTATGCACACTAATCACAACATGTATGGATAGAACTAATCCCAAAAGTGACACTCATAGTATAACTTGGAGAGAGATGTATCGTCATGTGACTGAGTCACTAAGATCCACCATCACCCAATAAATCCCTGAAGAAAACTCACATTGAGGACCTCTATCTGATTTTTAGGCATCCTCACAGGGTGAAAAACATGAGTGATTACCTTTAAAAAGTCCTCACCACCTGGGGATCTATCTCACACTGAAACATGAGAGTTCACTTCCTTTGAAACTCACGAAACATACTCATATTTCGTGCATCCTCTACTCGCATTTCTAGTGCTATCTGATGATCAATGTGTGTTGGTATAGCTAGTAAACCAACCAAAGGTGATATCTCTGGTATAGGACCTTATACTAATGCCTTGTCACTCAGTGGATCATCCTCATGATCACTTAGTAAAATCTTGGATGGATGTCTTCATAGAGGCATCCTGAAAAAAATCAAGATGTACTATCGTTAAAGAGTATATCTGGGGAGATGACTCAAGAAGTAAATAGAAACCACAACCCATTATTATATGATGCATGTATCAATGTTTTACCTACAACCAATATTTACATGTACCAAGTCAAAATACTGGTGATCAGAGTACTAGTGTATGGATAGGTTAGTTTTTTCACCAACAGTGGAGTCCCTAGCTTAAAATACAAACTCAGAACACTTAACACTGTTTCCAAAAACCAATCTCTTAAAATTTGGTCCTAAGGTAGAACCGAACCCTCTAATACCACCTTTTCATGACCCGACCCACTAGGGTATGACCTATGACTACCCCAATCCTACCATCAATAGGCCAAGTGATGGAGACCAACATCGAGTAGGCATATCCCATAAACAGGAGACATTAGCCTAATGTACCTATACACATTCACACATCTCCAATACCATACAATGATGAAATGAAAAACAACTAAAACCAATGAATACATACATCTATAATTACACAACCATATTATGCTAATAAAGTATTAAAATCATTAAAATGGAAAAATACAAGCCCAAAAAAAAAATTCCAACCTGCTCTATGGGATAGGACTTCGATCAAATGAAAGATCTCAAAAAACAACTCAGTTTTTATAGCTCAAGCTAAGCTCCACCTACCCTATGTTCTCCCAGGACATTGTCAAAAGGGTCTTCTTCTGCCTAATACACAACATGGTTAGGTAGAGTCCATGTAGGGTTGTGTATAAAAATACCTAGTAGGATAGTTTGAAAACTCTAAACATGAATCATAAAGTATAATAAGCTCAATACAAGGATAAAAAATCAATTTATAATAGAAAACACCTAGATATACTTAGAAAGGACACTGCACCACCAAATGATCACAAAAAACTACCAGCCATAATATTCTGCTTGAAGCAATACTCATTTTGGGAGAACCCAATCCATGAGCCTTGATATCATTGGAGATAATAATACAAGAGGTCAATATCATTGGTCTCCACCCAAGAAAGCTCACTGGTCTCAGAAGACTCTAATACTTAGATAGGGGTTCATGACTAGAACTGCTGGGGGACACCACAAACCCAATATAGATCAACATGCTACATAGGATATAGTATGCCAATGATACCATAAACTCTAACAATATGTCATACTAGATAGAGGATCAACACCCTACTCAAAGATGTCACACTGATTCCAAAAATCCCACTCAGGGTAAAAAGATGATAAAGGATATCACTCCCGTCTCATAGAGGGATTACATGAACTCTATTTGGGATTCATCCTCTAGAGGTGTTGAAAATCCAGAGATGTGGACATAATACCACACTGTACCATCAAGGGAAAGGACCAAGGGGAAAACCACTCAGTTGACACTAGTATGAACTGAATAGACAAAGAGATTCAAGCTATCCCTAAGGGAGTACACGATGTGTAAGTAAGGTAAACGACATGTATTACTCAACCTAAACCTAACCGTGTGGTTATGATCCATAGAACATGTAAACCTTAATATACATGGTGTGTGAGTGACACACATGACATGTAGAGGTCGCCTGAAACCCTACCCGTGTCGCCCAAAACCCTACCCAATTCGTCGTTGTTCACTAAGAACACTCTCCTAAAATGGTCTCTAGGTCTCCGGGGTTTAGCGACCAACCCTGAGAAAAACCCCATAGCCATACATTTAAAGAGGAAGTAAGTTACTACATCAAATAAAAAAAATAAACCATTTAATTAATTTATTTTATTAATTCCACCCCCATGACAACTTTTTCACAAAAACCATGTGTGAATAAAGATTATGTCACACTTAGGGTAAAACCTACATTTTAAACTCAAATATTCCATTGGATTTATGATCTAATTCCTATTTTAGGAGTTATTCCTCTTTTTATGTAAAACTATGAATGTGAGTTATCTCATATATTTAATATATTTCAAACATTTATTAGTCTTGAAAATAATCCATATAATATCCAAAAATAATACATGGAAAATACTAGTCATTAAATTCTCCCCACATTAGGGATTTTTTTCCTAAAAATAGAAAAACCTACTCAAAATGATGTGGGTATTGGGCTCACCTCTAGGTCTCCCACTCCCAGGTGATCTCTTAAAGGTTCCGTTACTGCCAAAAAACATGGACTAGGGGAATTTATCACCAACAAAGGATCCTATGCTACTGATCCTTGATCTCCACCGGGTACTCAGTAAAGGTAGCTCCATACTCAATATCAATCTTACCCTAGTATTTAAAATGCGATGGGCCATGCATGTATCTCCTCAGTTTCAATGAATGGAAGATTTCATGTACCCTGTCCAACTATGGTGGTAGAGCTAAGTGATATTCCACCTCACTAAATTTATACAGTTGTTGAAAAGGACCAATGAATATCGGAGATAACTTGTCACCCCGACCAAATATTTGAAATCCATGTCAAGATAAGACCCTCATGAACACATGGTCACCCTCCTCAAACTCCATAAGTATCCACCATCAGTCCACATAAGACTTCTGATAACTCTGTATAGTCCTCATCCGCTCCTGGATGATTTGCACCTTCTCTTTTATAGATCGCACCATCTCGAGGCCCATGAGTAATGACTCACCTAGATTAGTCCAAAAAATTAGTGACCTGTAGGGTTGACCATAAAAGGTCACAAATGAAACTACACCAATGGTGGAATAATAGATATTTTTGTATGTAAACTCCACCAAGGGTAGATGATCCTCACAACTATGACCAAAGTATAACATGTAGTCCCGCAACATGCCCTCCAAGACCTGAATAATCCGCTTAGTCTGGACATTAGTCTAGGAGTGAAATGTTGTGGTCAATCATAACTAACTCTTGTAGTCATCTTTCAATCCTCTACATAATCATGACATAAAACAATCACCACGGTTTGAAAGGATCATTGAGGGAACTCCATGGAGTCAGAATATCTCTTTCATGTATAGAAATCCCAATCTCTCTACTGAACTATCCTCTCGAATGGATACGAAGTGGTCTGAATTGGTGAGTTGGTCTATAATCACCTATATGTACTCGTGTCCCCTAGATGTACATGGTAAACCCATCATGAGGTAAAAGGATATCCCATCCCACTTATACTCTAGAACCTTAAGGAGTTGAGTTAAACCCACTAGAACTTGATGGTCAACCTTCACTTGCTGACAAGTGAGGCATCGAGGGACCAACTCTGCAACTCCATTCTTTATTCCTAGTACCAAAACTAATGTCAGAGGTCTTGGTACATCTTTTCCACACATGGATGTATTGAAAAAGGGGATGTATGCAACTCTCACATCACCTCCTCCCACAACATCAAATGTACCACAATACTTGATCTGAAAAGGATAGTGTGGTACCCACCTTCAAAATATCCATCAAAAGTATGTATAGTGGATATATGAGTATATAAGGTCTCATAGTTAGTATCTCAAAACTGAGCATCCCTAAAACATTGTAAAAGCGGTGGGGTAAAAACCATAAACTATAGATATGAAGCACCATCCCTATCCACTAAGGAAAAATGCAACGAGGATAACTACTCTGACGCCTTGGTCAAAAATTGAGAACAATATCTCCCACTGAGAGTGTCTACCATCACATTCCCCTTCCCAAGAGTATAGAAAATTTCAAAGTCACAGTCCTGTAAAAAATATATCTATCTAATTCTTATCAAGTTAATATCATTCTAAGAGAATATATAATTGATACTATTATGGTTAGAGTAAATGATAAACCACTCACCCATCAGGTAGTGTTGCCACATCTTTAGTGTAAAGACTACCGCTGCTAACTCAATATAACAGGTTGTGTAGTTTTACTCATTTTTTATCAACTAATGTGAACCATAAGAAATCATCTACCAAGTTTGGTCCCTGATGCATCGCAGAACACCACATACTTGACACCCTCCTATGAAAATCTTAAAATGGGAGTGCTTTTCAACCTCTGTCTCAGCTCCTAAAAGCACTACTGGCACCTTTCCATCCATAAAAAAGGTTACCCATTTTGAGTCAAAGATGTAAAGGGTGTTTTCACTTTGAATAAATTGGGTACAAACCTCTGACAATACCTTACCAAACCAAGGAAATTATACACCTCGGTAACACTCTTAGGTGGATCCCATGCAAGAACCACATCAACCTTTTCTAATTCCACTACTACTCCTGCCTTTGAGATGACATGTCCTAGTTAGTGGATGTATTGAATCTAAAACTGAAAATTTGAGATCTTCCCATAAAGTTGGTTCTCTTAAAGTGTGTTAAAGACTATCCTCAAATTTCTCACATGCTCTTCCTAGGATGCCGAGTACACAAGGATGTCATCGATGAAGAACAACATAAACCAGTCTAAGAAAGGATGAAAGTTCTAGTTCATGGGTCATATGAACACTAATGATGCATTTTTCATTCCAAAAGAAATCACTAAGTACTCATAGTGACTATAGAAACATTTGAATGCCATCTATGGTATATCCTCATCTTGTACTCGCAGCTGGTGATAGCTTGATCTGAGGTCAATCTTTGTGAACCATTGCACCCATCTAAATTGATCGAAGAGGTCATCAATCCTCAGTAGTGGATTCTTATTCTTTATTATCACCTGGTTCAAGTGATAGTAATCCACACATAACCTCAAGCTCCTGTCCACCTTCTTGGTGAACAACACTGGGGCTGCCCAGGGGGAAAAACTAGGTCTCAGAAAGCCTTTCTACTATAAGTATTCTAATTGCACCCTCATATCATGAAGCTCCATGGAAACCATACAATATGTTGTTTCATATATCAGGGTTATACCATGATGCAAGTCAATGTAGAAGACTAGCTCTTGGCATGGAGGTAATCCTGGCATGTTCTCAGGAAATAAATCCTTATACTCCACCACCACTAAAATAAACTGGTAACTCATAACATCCAATTATAGAAGAGTCATGCTATCCAACTAGTGAGTAATAGAATTCAATCTCATATGACCGATTCTATCCTGCTATGTGAAGGTTTCCTTTTCACCCATAAAGGAAAACCTCATCCCATCACTATAGACACACCACATCATTATCCTAAAACATTCGATCTGGGCATGAACTGTGGATAGCCAATCCATAACTAAGATGTTTCCATAAGGCCTCATCACCATTATAAAGATACCCCATACAAAAATATCACCTACAAGAATCAAGTTGCAACATTAGTATAAGTGTGAAATCACTGAGTCACCACCTGTCAGAGTATCCAACCACAATGGTCAAGCCAAAGGCTCAACCGGAATATCTAAGTCTTGAATTAGAGAAGTGGATAAAAATTAATGAATTACACCTGTGTCTATTAATACTATATCTAAAGTAGAAAAGATACAGATCATACCTCTACTACTCCAAATTGGTCCTTTAACAGCTCTAGTAAAAGATATTTATCAACGCTATAGAAGCACTGATAATATAAGCGATATTAAAGGGTTATCTTTAATATTGATCATAAAAAGTGCTAATAAATGACCCCTTTAACAATGATAAAAAAAATCATTGATAAAGGGGGTCTTTATCAATGCTAATAAAAGGGGCCTTTATTAATGATTTTTAGCACTGATAAAGGGGGCTATTGATCTCCTTGTTTTAATGATCACAAAATAATGATGATATTAATAATTTTTATATTTTCTATAATAATATCATATTCTGAGACAAGTGATAAACTTGAATAAGGATGAGGCACCATTGAGATTGGAACTGCCAACTCGAGACACCATTTTCCATGACTCACCACCATCATAAAAAGCTTTCTAAGTATGAGACACCACCAGGATATCACAACACTAGAATGTCGTACCGCTGAACTAAAAAATTGATAAAGTCTGAGACACCGTCAGTCGACACATCATTAGGGTGTCATTCCTCCAGAATGAAAATTTTTCTAAGTACAAGATACCTCTAGATGAGGCACTACTAATGTCATACCACCAACATAGAATTTTTTTCTAAGTCTAAGACACCATCCGACCAAACACTGCAAAAATAGTCATCGCTAGTTGAGACACTTCTATCATAGTGAAAATTTGGCTAAGTCTAAGACACCACTGATATTATACCACTAGAACAACATACCACCAGGACAAGACACTATCATACCTTGAGTCACCGCTAGTATAATACACCACCATTATTTCTCTAACTTATATTTTTGAATTATATTATTCTAATGACTATATTTATTGAATTTAATGCCATTTATTATTTTAATGATTGTATCTTAAATGATTGATAGAAATCATTGAATAAAGTGTCAGAATGTAAAGTATGAGGAATAAGTTGATCCACATATTCTTCTTGCTACCACTAATAAAAGTGTAGTACACTCCCTCACATAGTAAGAGATGAAATAGTGGATTAAGTACACTGATAGAAAGATGAGAGCTAGAACTTCCTGAACACACATAGAGCCAAACCTGGTTGAAAAAAAATACATCACCTATTACAAACACATGATTAAGAATCAAAACTACATCATCACATATAATGCTTTCCTCTAGTTAAAGAACAAGAGTCTATGAAACTCTATTTTTATGAAATTTTCAACAGAACCTGACTCAAGATTCACTACAGAATCAAATCAAGAGTCATAAGATGCATTGAAACAGACTAAGCATTTATAAACTACACACTTTTAGATTTATTTATTCTACTTATCTTTATTACATTTTGATCAGTGAGTGTTATACTCTATTTTATATACGTACATTGTCTCCAGTACTAAAATAGAATATACCAAAATATATTCTCATCTTTTCTTTCACCTATACTTCCATGGATAAGTGTGGTAGAGGTCCTTGTATAGCCTGTTTAATTTTTACTCCCATGTATAACTATGTAAGAGGTTGTGTGTGACCTACATAGTTTGTAAACTATTGTAAAACCCAATTGAGGTTGTGGATCATATTTTTTATTTTATATAAACTGCTTGGTGGCGGGTGATCACCAAGTGGAGAGGACTAAGTATCGACTTGAGTCTGAACCTATTTTATTAATTATTTTTTCTTTATGATTTAATTTTGTTTTAATTTATTTCCTCTTTAAAATAGAAAATTGTTTTAACTATAAAAAATATATATACTTTGATAGTTTATCTTAATTTGTGTTCATATAGTATTTTGATGAAGTAAATTGATTTTAAAGGATCCAATAATATTTTATATTATTCATCTGAGACCTAATAAATCTTTAGATAAATCTTTAGAAAGATTCAGATATATATCATACTACATATTTTGATAAACTAGGAAGTATGTACACATTTGGGGGATTTCAAAATAATCAATTTTCAATATAAATTTTTATTGGGTACTCAATTCACCCTCCTCTTGAGATACTCTAACCAACATTTAGTATCAAATGATTTTTTTGGTATTAAAGTTTTTCAAATTCTTTTCAAATGTGATTTTAGTTTTTAATTTAAAGATCTTAAATTTCTATTATTTCTAAATTTATTTCTTTAAATAGATAATTGTCAATAAGAATCTTCTACTAACTGAACTCCTTTCTTTAATGGTACAAATTATTCCCAATGGAAAATTAAAATGATAATTCATATAGATATAATGTTTTTTGAAATTTAGCATTCTATTGAAGATCAATATATTATTCCTGATACTAATAGAAGTACTTGGGATGATGATACTAAGCTTGCATACAATAATAATTGTAAATTTATGAACACCCTATACCATGCACTAGGAGATGAAGAGTTTAATTGGATTTCAACATGTAAAACTACTTATGAGATTTGGGATAATTTGTCTATTTACCATGAGGGAACTTTAAATGTTAAAGAGATGGGGATTAATACCTATACTATTAAGTATTATAATTTTAAGATGAAGCCTGATGAACCCATTTCTGATATGTACCTTAGGTTCAATGAGACTATCAATACAATTAGCTCACTTGGAAAACCCGTATCAGAAAAGGACTTGATTATGAAATTACTCAGATGCCTACTAGAAATATAGAGAGGTACATCTATCTCCATTATAGAATAATGTGATATCTGCAAGCTTCCAGTCAAGGAGTCGATTGGAAATCTTATGATATATGAAGATGAATTAAAGGTAAATCGTTAAGAATATGAGGATCCTAAAAAAATCTAATAGCTTTCAAGACTATTACCTCCATACAACAAAAGGAAAAATAGAAAGTAAAAGATTCCAGTTCTAGTGATAATGAATCCCCTCCTGATAGTGATGAAGAGATGGATCACCTAGATAGAAGATTCAATAAATTTTACTAAAAGAAAAAGTTCTTTATAAAATCAAACTATAAAGGAAAATATGATAATAAAGGAAACTGGAAGAAATATTGGAATAAGGATGATGTTACAAAAGAAGTTGTTTTCTATGAATGTAAGAGGAAATGACACATAAAATCCGACTTTCCAAAGTTGAAGTACAAAAAGAAATATGAGGATAAGGATAGGAGATACAAAAATCCCATGAATACAACATGGAGTGCTTCATAGGATACCTCCAATGACTGATGCATTACCTAAATAGAATCCAGATATCAAAAATATATGTTTTAGGACTAATGTTAGTGAGGTAATAGCTTTACCTACTATTACTAATATTCCGCCTATACATAATTCTGATGATTCTGACAATGAACAACATGATGATGATAATATGTAAAATGAAGAATTATTAGAATACTGCAACATGGTATATGATACATTTAATGATCTTAAAGATAAATATAATGTTTTAAAAAGACAACATGCTTTATCTGTAAATAGAAAATATGAACTATCTATAGAAAAAGAGAAAAAATTTCAACTGCTCAAAGAAAACACTAAACTTAAACCATCTAATTATCAATTAATTAAAGATATTTAAAAGTTTAAAAATGGTATAGATACACTCAAACAAATTTTGGGAAAGCATTTTTCACCAAAATATGTTAGTGTAATTGGATATAAACCTGAAGAGGGTAAAAAAACACTTTTGTTCCTAAATATAGACCTAAAATTTCTTCTTCTAATAATTTTTTAAAATCATATAACATTGTTTTTATTTAAAAAATTATGAAATATTTTTATAGGAAACCCATGAGACAATTTTGGGTTTTCAAAGCTCTAATTTCTAACATTTTTGGACCCAAACAGATATGGGTACCAAAATCATTTCTTGCATAAAATCTATTTTGTTGGAAACATTATTGAAGAAATCCAGTAGAATTATATGTTACTTGGACAATAGTTTTTCAAAGAATATGATATTATATTATTAATTATTCAAGAGCCTCATAAATTTTGATGGTGGACATGTCACCTTTAGTGACAATGCTAAGGGGAAGATCATCAACCCAGGCTAGATTGGTAACAAAAATTCAGTTTTAATTTCTAAAGTATTATATGTTGATGGTATAAAATATAATCTACTAAGTATTTCTCAATTATGTGATGATAGTTTTTATGTTAAGTTTGTGAATGATTTTTTTAATGTTTTTTATTCTAAAAATATTTTAGTTTTTAATTATTTTAGAAATGATAGTGTTTTTATTGTCGATTTAAATTCTTTGTTTTCTCAAAATGTTTCATGATTAAGTGCCTTTAACAAGGAGTCATGGATTTGGAATAGGAGAATAGGACATTGAAACATTCACTCACTTAGGAATATAACTAGAAAAGGGTTAGTTAGGAATCTTCCTAAGATTGAGTTCCCAACTGATAAAGTCTATAACCCTTATCAAAAAGGAAAACAACATAGAGTTTCTTTTAAATCAAAGAAAGAAGTTTCAACCTATCAACCTCTCGAGTTGGTTCATATGGATTTGTTTGGACCATCTAGATTTTCAAGTATTAATGGGAATCACTATGTTTATGTTCTTGTAGATGATTTCTCTAGGTTTACTTGGGTGTTCTTTCTAGCTCACAAAAGTGAAGCTTACTCTTATTTTACCAAGTATGCTGAGTCCGTAGAAAATCTTAGTGGGCTTAATATTAATACCTTAATAAGTGACCATATCCATGAGTGTGAAAATCAACACTTTGATTCATTTTTCTCACAAAATAGATACACTCATAAATTATCTTCTCCTAGGACACCCCAATTTAATGGAGTTGTTGAAAAGAGAAATAGGACTTTACAAGAGATATCCTGAACTATGTTGAATGAGTATGACCTACCTATCTATTTATGAGAATAATATTTCAATAAATCCTGCTATATCATCAATAGAGTTTTGATCAGACGTATCCTTAAGAAGTCCCCTTATGAGCTGTGGAATAATAGGAAACCTAAGGTTAATTACTTTAGATTTTTTGGTTACAAAGTATTTATTCTTAACACTAATGATAATCTTGACAAATTTGCCTCCAAAAGTGATGAAGGAATTTTCCTTGGTTATTAAATATCTAGAAAATCCTATAGAGTTTTCAATAAGAAGACCAAAACTATGGAAGAATCAATTCATGTTAAATTTTATGAGACTGACACACACGATCCTAAGAACTTCTTAGAAAACCTTGAGGATGATTTATCTTATCCAAACTTAAATTCTAGAATCTAAACCTGAAAATCCAGAAGTGACCAGTCTCTATTTCTCTAGAGCTATTAGAACCATTAAGTAAAATCCTTTATATGCTATTTTAGGTGATCTAAAAAGAGGAACACAAAATATATTTTCTCTAAGAAATTAGGTTGAATATCAAGCTTTATTGTCTCAGTTTGAACATAAGAACTTCAATGAAGATATTAATGATAAATTTTGGGTAATAGATTTGTAATAAGAATTAAACCATTTTGAAAGAAATAAAGTGTGGGAATTTCTAGATAGACCCATGGACACCTTGACTATTGGCACTAAATGGGTTTTTAAGAATAAAGTTGATGAGTCAGGAACTATAGTTAGAAACAATTCTATATTAGTTACACAAGGTTATAATTAAGAAGAAGGATTAGACTATAAGGAAACATTTTCACCTATAGCTAGACTTGAATGTATAATAATCCTTCTTGCTTATAAAACACATCTATATTTCAATATTTATCAAATGGATGTCATGAGTGCATTATTAAATGGTTTTATAGTTGAGGATGTTTTTGTTGAACAACCCCCTAGTTTTAAAAATCCTCACTTTCCTAATCAAGTTTTTAATTAAATAAATCTTTACATGGTTTAAAAAAATCTCATAGATCTTGGTATGATAGGATCAACAATTTTCTTATTTCAAAAGGATTTTCAAATGGTATATCTGACCCTAATCTTTTTATAAAACGAATTTAAAAAGATGTATTAGTAGTAAAAATCTATGTTGATGATATTATTTTCAGATCTTCAAGAGATTATCTTTGTAATTATTTTTCTAAAATGATACAAAATGAATTTCAAATGAGTTTAATGGGTGAACTCAAATTATTTCTTGGATTTCATATATTTCAAAACAAATAAGGAATTATTTTAAATCAAATTAAATATAAAAAATATATTTTAAAACTATTTAACTTGGATACCACTAAGAGTAGTGATACTCCTATGAGTACCACCTATAAATTGGATATTGATGAAGCTATAAATCTAGTAGATCAAACTAGTTATGGAGGTATGATTTCTAGTCTTCTCTAATTGAATGATAACTGACTAGATATTATGTTTAGTGTGTGTTTGTGTGCTCATTTTTAGGAAAACCCAAAATAGTCACACCTTGTTGCTGTTAAAATAATTTTCAAATACCTAAAGTATACAACCAACTTAGGATTGTTCCAACCAAGAGAAAAATCATTTGATTTAGTCAGTTTTTATGATTCTGATTTTGGTGGATGTAAGTTAGATAGAAAAATCACCTCTAGAACATGTCACTTTTTAGGAAAGTCTCTAGTATCATGGTGTAGTAAAATGAAAAATTATGTTGCGTTGTCTACTGATGAATATAATTACATAGATATAGTTAGTTTCTATGCACAAATTTTGAGGATGAAACACACTATACTAGACTATAGGTTTCAATTCCGACATGTCCCCATAAACTATGACAATACAAGTGTAATAAATATCTCTAATAATATGGTGTCACATTCTAGGAAAAAACATATTGATACAAGACATCAATTTTTGAGAGACCATTTTCAAAAAGGAGATATCACTATTGAATTTATTGGTACAAAACATCAGTTAGCTGATATATTTACTAAGACTTTGAATTATGAAAGAATGAACTATATCAAATATGAGTTAAGAATGATTAATTTGGGAAAAGTTTAATCTTGTGGTGACATACCATTGTGGTTGACATACTGTTGTGGTGACACACCATTGGCTTGTCATACCATTGGCCTGTCATACCATTTATATTTCATACCTTTGTGAATTTGTTTTCTATTTCTCAAATTTGTATCACCAGTTTAATACTTTCCAGCTTATTTTTATTTCTTGTAACCTGATACAATTTTTTACTCGATTTTGAATTTGATTTCAAGTATTAATTCGATTTTAGAATACCTAAAATACCAAATGATATAAAAATGGAATAATGTATATTCCCAGCACACCTTGAACCCAACACGATACTCTTATATCTTTCTCAAGCCCAGTACAACCCTCCACCTCCCATATTTCTAACCTTATCCTTACTCTCGACTGATCTTTCCGAACCAAGTCTTCATGCCAATAATTCAGCGTTCTTTAGTATCTCCATAATATGAATAAAAATATTGTAAGAAGTAGAAGAAAGAATCAAGTGCACCTGCTCTAGATGCTCTAGTTACACCAGTTAATCCTGAGATTGCCAATAGAATTGTTGTTACAGAAAGGGAAGTCAAATAGAAGTCACTATTGTCTATAAAGTCTCTAGTACTTAAAGTAATCCAATGTCAAGGATGGTTAGAGTGGTTTTTATCTAACAAGAGACCCTTCTACCCTAATATGGTTTATGAATTCTATCAGAATGTAGAGTTTGGGTTTGATCAAGATGGTGCTGATTGGATCAGAAGTCATGTGAAGGGACAAGTAATAGGTTCTTCATCAAGGTATTGGGATAAATGTTTGGATGCACCTCATGAAGGAATATATAAGTATTAACAAGGTAATGTTCCTAAAAATAGTGAGATGTTTATGTATGAAGATGCATTGATAGATCTGAAAGGATATGACACAACTAGAAGTCCTATTGCCTCAGAACTTAATGGATAATGTAGGATACTTTTTAAGTTTTTACAGCACATGCTATGCCCAAAAAAGGGTGATTTTGAAATTTTAAGGTACCAAGATGTTTATCTTTAATATCTTATAAAATAAGGTCATAATATATATTTGTTTAGATATATAATTGGGAATATGTGTGAGATGACCAAATCGTCCTCCAAATCTAACTCTTTGATCTAACCTAAGTTCATTTCTTCCATGTTCAAGGCCAAGGGCCTAGTAGCTAAGGATGAAGAGTCTATTACAGATTTTGGTGGTTTTTGTCTTTCAAGATATACTTTTTAAAGGATGAAGATAAGTTAGAACCCCTGGAAGATAGAGTGGGTTGGAGATTCTGATAAGTTATATACTAAGTATAATCTGGTTGATCATCCAACCAGATCAAGGGATGAAGTTGATATAAGCTTGGATCTTAATGAAATAGTTGAATAATTTAATGAGGATAAGGAAGAATTTATTACTAAAGAAGAGGAAAAGGAACCATTTTTTGATGAGAGGATTGATCCTAAATTATCTCCGAAATATTTTACCATTACCTTTAAAGATCCTATCCCACCTAGGAGGTTTCCAAAAAAGAGAAAATCTTGTTAAAAGTGATGAAGAAGATACTGATGTCTCTAGAAAGGAGCAACATAAGAGTTCCAAATCCTCTAAAGTAGATGATGACGATGATAATGAGGAGGAAGAAAAGGAAGAATAAGATTATAGTGAAAATGGTGAAAATGATAATGAAGATAAAAGGCATGTAGATAATAGAAGAGATGATGGATATGAATCTGAACCTAATGGTGTGAGTGGACAATTTAAGAGGAAGGAAGTGGAGATTCCTCTAGAGCTTCAAGATGAATTTGTTGAGGGGGAGTAATCCCTATCTATAGAGATATTTCATGAAGATCTAGCAGTTGATGAAGTTGAGGCAAGCTCTATTTCCACTAGTCAAACAGTTTCAAATTCTACTATGATGGAACAATTGAGTGTTATTGTTGCTATAGAATAACATGTATCTGAGCAAGAGAAGATGGAGATTACTTATTCTAAGAAAGGAAGTGATGTTCAATTGAATGTTTTGGCTACTGATGAATATAAATTTGATATCATTATAGAGGTAGATACTACTATTGATGGCCAAAAGGATGATTTTCAGGTAATAGTGTTACCTCCTGTTGATAAAAAGATAGAAGTTAAGCCTTCCAGTGTTAAACACACCTCGTCTACACAAATTTTAGATGAACAGAGAAATATTGAAGTGTTAGTTGTACCTGTTGGTAAAGTACCTCATTCCACTGAATCTGGTTTAGTTGTCTTATGATATAGGTGGGTTAACCCTATGGAAAAAGAATGGGTAAAGTATTCCAATGTTTTAATGAGTCCACCAATGAATAGTAGACTTGAGGTTTGAGTTGAAGGTGATCCTAATGGATCTTTAATAGCTTAAGAAAAATTTAAAATTATTTTATTATTTTTTATTTTTTGAAACCTCCTGCACCTAAACTGGTTACTCCAACTCCTCTTATTATTCTAGTTGATGTAGTCACTAAAGGTGACTTGGATTCTTTTGGTAAAATTTTGATGTCTGATTTTTCTTTAAAGTTAAAGAATTGATCTCCTAAAGAGAATTTAATCTATGAGAAAGATGCAAGATACATTTTAAAGTTGTTTTTTCAACATATCCAATCAAAGATGATGCATCACATATGATAATTTGAAATTTAGAATAAGAGAATTGGAAGTGAAATTGGATTCTTTCAAGGATTTTATTAAATATTTGAAGTCAAAATTTTATGCCTCCATGAATGTAATACTAAAGAGTATTTAGGATATATATTCAAACACTTATACTCCTTCTATTCCTACTTTGGATGTTGATCACTTCAGAATAGTTGTCAGAGAGGAAGTTGAAGCTTCCTCCAGTGGTCCCTCAAGTGGAGAACCTATGATTTCTTTAGAAATTATGAGGAAGTTTGAGAAAGGAATTGAGCATGATCATATGATGATCAGGAAGTATAAAAAGGATATGAATGATTATAAAGAAACCATTACTAGGTCCATAAAGTTTTATCTATCAAGGATTTATACGAAGAATTCAATGGATACACATTTCAAATTATTATATGAAAATTTGAGGATACATCCTATGAATTAGACTTTTAAAGAACAAGTAAGAAAACTCAGGGAGATGACTCATGTTTTGAAGAATTTAATGGAAGATAAAAGTGATTTATTTAGTGAAATGTAAAGAGGTGGCTAGTTCATCATGGATTTTATCAATCTCATGATGCCTTTTATTCATGTTCATGGCCAAGTAGTTTTTTCTGAGGAAGAAGTTCCAATTACTCCTCAGTTATCTCTCAGAATAAGAGTTGCTCAAGATCCTCTAGTACATTTTCTTGGTAGTTTCAGACTTTTCCAATGTATCTTGCTCAAGATTTGAGACACCTCCAACCAATTTTTATTGTGGAATATCATCCTTGGACTATAGCTAGACTCTCATATGGTGTTCCATATATTCTACCTTGAGCTGATCCTAATGCCTCAGATAAATATCAAGAGAAGTCCATGGATAAAGGAAAATACCCAATGTACCCCTCTACCAAACCTTAAACATTTTATTTTGTTATATTAGACTATATATCTTTTATGGGACTTGGATTGTAATAAATTTTTTCTAATACTGTTCAATGTATTTATTATCTATTATTTTTTCTATTTATTTTACTACCTCTACTATATTTATTTTACTAATATTTACCTTTTTAATAATCCTAAAAGGGGAAGAATTATTATGGTAAGTTTTTTTTGATAATTTTATGGAATCACTAATTTATTACAATATTTTTTCTATGTTATATTTGATGCTATTTGTTTTTAATCGTTCTATATTTGATTCGTGATACTTACCTTTGATAATTACTATTTTATTTTCTTGATACTATTTGCACATACAATGAATGATAAGTCTTGATTTATATTTTGATGCTATCTTGGATATCCTGTTTAAACTTTTTAATACCTTTGATGAAATGATTTGTGATCATAAAAAAGGGGGATATTTCTGACCTCATTGTTTTAATGATAAAAAAATCATGATGATATTAATAAATTTTATATTTTCTGTAAGAATATCATATTTTGAGATAGGTGATAAACTTGGCTAAGGATGATACACCATTGAGATTTTAAACTCCAACTCGAGACACCATTGTCCATGACACAAAACCAGCATAAAAATATTAATAAGTATGAGACACCGTGAGGATATCACACTGCCAGAATGTCATACCACTGAACTGAAAATTGACAAAGTCTGAGACACCATCAGTCGACACACCATCAGGATGTCATGCTTCCAGAATGAAAATTTTTCTAAGTATGAGATACTTCCAGATGAGGAACTTCTAATGTAATACCTCCAATATACAATTTTCGCTAATTTTAAGACACCGTCACACCACACACCACTTGAAAAATCACTACTAGTTGTGAAATTGATATCATAGTAGAAATTTGGATAATTATAAGACACCGCCATTATCATACCACTTGAGAAAGACACCATCATACCTTGAGTCACCACTGGTCTAAGACACCACCACTATTTTTCTAACTTATATTTTTGAATTATATTATTATAATGAATATATTTATCGAATTTAATTACATTTATTATTTTAATTATTTTCTCTTAAATGCTCAAAAGAAATCATTGAATAAAGTGTTAGAATGTGCAGTATGAGGAAGCAACTGATCTGTATATTCTATTTGCTGCTGCTAATAAAAGTGTAGCACACTCCCTCATGCAGTAAGAGATGAAATAGTGGATGAAGTGCATAGATTGCAAGTTGAGATCTTGAACTTCCTAAACATACATAGAGCCAAACCTGGTTGAAAATAATAAGAGATCACCTATTACAAACACATGACTGGGAATCTGAACTACATCATCACATCCAATGATTTCCTCCAGTCAAAGAACAAGAGTCTATGAATCTATATTTTTATGAAGTTTTCAATAGAACCTAAATAAAGCTTCACCACAGAATCAAATCAAGAGTCACAAGCTTCATTACAACATAGAAAGTATTTATAAACTCTACACTTTTATATTTCCCTGTTCTGTTTATGTTTATTACATTTTGAGAAGTATGTGCTATACTCTATTTTATATACACAAACTGTCTCCTATACTGAACTATAAGATACCAAGATATCTTATCATCTTTTCTTACACCTTCACTCCCACAGATAAGAGTGGTAGATGTCCCTATGTGGACTATTTAATTTTTACTCCCATGTATAACTATGGAAGAGGTTGTGTGTGATCTAGATAGTTTTTAAACTATTGTAAAACCCGATCCATATTGTGGATCATCTTGTTTATTTTATATAAACTACTTAGTGGTGGGTGATCAACAAGTGGAGAGGACTAAGTATCGACTTGAGATTAAACCTCTTATATTAATTCTTTTTATTGTGTTCTTTAATCGTGTTTTAATTTATTTCCACTTTAATACTAAAAATTGTTTTAACAATAAAAAAATATATACTTTGATAATTTATCTTAATTTGTGTTTAGATAGTATTTTGATCAAGTAAATTGATTTAAAAAGATCCAATAATATTGTATATTATTCATCCGAGACCTTATTTGGGGGATTTCAAAATAATCCATTTTCGATAGAAATTTTTATTGGGTACTCAATTCACCCCCATCTTGAGATACTCACTCTGACCAATAGGGGTCTTTATCGGTGTTTTTTTATTGTTATTAAAGGAAACCATTATTAACACTTTTTTAACAATATTAAATACCCCCTTTAATAATGCTAAAAAAATCACTGATAAAGACCCCACATATAAAGGGTATACTTTTTTTACACCCCACCCCCTTATTAGTGCTTCCCACCCCACTTTATCAGTGCTCTACCCTTTATCAGAACTTCCCCCACCCCTTTATTAGTACTTTCGATAATCCCACCCCCAGCACATGCCCTTGCCTCTAGAAAGTTTTGAATCTAATACCTACAACTTATACACCAATTTATTTTACATCACCCTATACTATTTTGTTTTACATTTTATGATATATCTATATATTTTGTTATATTTTGTTATATTTTTTTATCTATATATATATATATATATTTTAAATACATATTTATTTATATATATATATTTTAAAATGAATATTATTTTTTGTTTATATAAGGTTTATATATTGAGAAATGTATTTTATATGTAAATATGTTATAAATTTAAATATTTATGTGTTAATACATAAAAAATATGTATATATTGTTATATATTTGATTATAAGTAATAGTACATTGTGAAAAATGATAAAATTTAAAATCAATAATATCAATATGAATGTAATCCCTAGGAATAAATTCATTCACCACTGAAAAAGGGAAACCCCCCCTAAAATGTGGCTTAAAATGCATCGAATGTAAAACATTGGGATATGGATGATAAAAAATCAATTTTGGATACCTTATGGGCTTATTTTTCCTCAAAAGAGGTGATCATGTGATCTTGTGGGTCATCAAGTTGTAGATATTGTCTCAAGATTCAATATGACATGTGGTATAACCCAAAAATACACCTAGAGAAGAAGTTATGGTGGCTTGAAAGGCCATTGAATGTGAAAAAAGCAGGGTACAATGACTATAAACTTAGTTTTTTCCTTGATAAAGGTGATTAGTGGTTCCCGTTGGTTATTTGGGCATAGAGATCATCCCAAGATTTGATTTTATATGTGGTATAGGCCGAACAAACACCCATATCAGAAGTTGTAGCCATTTGAATTTTAAGAAATTGGGGTACCCCAACTAAAAACTCAATTTTGGAGGCCTTATGGGACATTTTTAGGATTTAAAAATTGGGAAAATATCATAGAGATCATTATATACCTTTACAACATAGATCTTTTCACATGCTTCGATTTGATATGTGGTGGATCCCAAATGGACTCCCAGATCAAAATTAATGGTTGTTTGAAGTTCAAGTTTGATTTATAACTTTTTTGAAACTATAAAATATTTTATTCCTTTGATTATCATATGATTTCAATATCATGTGGTTTTAGATCATTTCATAAGCTTTGATTTGATTGGTTTGGAGCTGAAACAGACTCCCAGATCAAAAGTTATTGTCATTTAATGTTTTTAGGGTTTATTAATGTTTTTATGGGTTTTAAGGGTTTCTAAAGTTATTATCAATTTTTCTATTTTTTTGGATTTATAGGTATTTTTCTAGATATATAATCCATTTTCACTAAATATCTTATATATTATGTGTAAATGTCTATTTTTCCTTATCTAAAACATATTTAAAAAATATATATTATATTTATAGAAATATCAATATATTTATATACTAATATATTATTTTTAATGAAATATTTTTTTTGAAATATACCCTTTATCAGTGATAGTAAAAAACACTGATGGGGGGGGGGGTATTTATAAACACTTCTAAAAAAGCACTAATAAAGACCCCCTTTATCAGCACTTTTTTACTAATGCTGATAAAGGCCTCCCTTTATCAGTGATTTTTTTAGAATCACTGATAAATTACCTTTTTATCAGTGCTTTTTTAATAGTGATGATAAAGTGAGACTTTTATCAGTGATTTTTTACAAGAATTAATAAAGTCCCCCCTTTAAAGACACTTTTTAGCACTGTTAAAGACCCGCTTTAACAACGCTAAAAAAAGTCGTGTTAAAGACCCCCTTTAATATCACTTTTTCTAGCTCTGAGAAGGGGGAGTTTAATAGTTCTTTTAGCTAGTGATATTTAAACCCTAATCTTGGATAAAACTAGTTTTGTAGTAGTTCTCATATCATCTATGAAGCCTTGGGTCATAGGCATCCATAGTTTGCAGCTGGTCTCATCCTTGACCACCAGCTCCTTGAGCTTGGTGTGGACCTACTAGGGGTGGTGGTGGTAATGGGTCAAACCTTTGAACACCTCCTACTGCTTTACTGGACCCTCTGATACATCCTATACTCAGCACACCACCCTACTCCTACCTCTAACTCTATCTCATCACCCCCTTGACCATCTCTCTATCAGCTATATGATTGGTCAGTAAATCCTTAGCCAGGTGTCCTCAACTATCACAGGAGAAACACCACCTCTCCCTTGGATAATTTGAACTATCCTGAGAGCCATACACTACTGACCCTACGTCCTTATATTACCTCCTAATGTTTTTAACATGCTTATATCCCTATGACTGCTGTCGACTACCTGCTACTGAGGTATCAGCTCTTGGGTTCCCGCTAACATCACCCATTATCAGTGCCTTCTCTTCCAGGAATTGCTCCACCACCAAGGCCCTCTCAAGCACCCTAGCATAGGTGAGAATTCTATGAGATACCACTGAATCCCTATTTTCCTAGCGTAAGAACTTATAAAAGGTCTTTGCTTTGAAAAACAGATCCCAAACCATATCCATGTATTAATGGGAGAGATCAGTAAAACTCGCTAAATACTCCACCACGAACAAACTGCCTTTCTATTGATGAAAAATATCTAGTATGCATACTGATTGCAATGTGGCCAAATAGAACTCCTACCTAAAGAGAGACTCAAAGTCTAACTAGGATAGATCTATCTTGTCATGTTATGGAGTGACTAAGATCTACCATATCCCAATAGATCCCTGAAGAATACTTACCATGAAAAGCACCATCTAATCTATAGGCGTCCTTACAAGGTGGAAAACTCAAGTGACTGCCTCTAGCCAGTCCTCATCCAACCGAGGGTCTGGATCACCCTTAAACCTGAGAGGTATCTACCTCTAAAACTTGTGTAGCTCACTCAGCCTGTATGAATCCTCTACCAGCACTTCTAGTTCTAGCTACTGCTCAACGTGTGTTGGTATATCTGGTAAACCACTCAGAGGGTATATCTCCAGTATAGGCCCCTGTATTGATCCCTCATCACTTGGTGGATCATCCTCATGATCATGAAGTGTAATCTTGGATGGTTGTCTTCGTAGAGGCATCCTAAAATAAAATAAGTTGTACCAAACTCAAAGAGTATATTTATGAATATAACTCATGAATGACATAGAAGCCACAAATCATTACTATATGATACATGTACCAATTTTTTCCCTACAACCAATATTTATATGTAACGAGTTGAAAGATAGGGGATCAGAGTCCTGGTGTATGGATACGTTGGCCGCCGCACCAAAAATGAATTCCATAGCCTGAAATCCAAACTCAAAACACTTAACACTATTTCCCCAAACCAATATCACCGAATTTGCTCCTAAGGTAGAACTAACCCCTCTGATATCACTCTATCATGACCCAACCCACCGGGGTCTGACCCGTGACTATCCCAATCCTACCTCCAATAGCCCAAGGGATGAAGACTAGTGCCAAGTAGGTATATCCCACAAATGGGAGGCATTAGCCTAATATACCTATGCACATAAAAACACATATCCAAGCCCATAAAATCCTAAAATAGAAAAAAACTGAAACCAATGCACACATACATCTATAATACCATAACAAGAGTACGACAGGAAAGTACTAAAAGAGAAAAATGGGCCAAATACAAGTCCAACCAAAACTGTAAAGAGTACAACCTACTCTAAGGGAGAGTAATATGATCAAATGAAAGATCCTTAAAAATACCTTGGTTTGTATATCTCAAGCTATACTCCACCTGATCCGTATCCTCCCAGGACACTATCAAAAGGTCCCTCATCTTTATAAGACATGGCATGTGTGGGCAGAGACCATGAAAGGGTGAGTATAACAATACCCATTAGGACACCCCAAAAACAATAAACATGAATCATCAAGTATATTCA
Organism: Viscum album; assembly: GCA_963277665.1. Lineage (NCBI taxonomy): Eukaryota > Viridiplantae > Streptophyta > Magnoliopsida > Santalales > Viscaceae > Viscum > Viscum album. The sequence goes on from OY728147.1 coordinate 1,116,454,850, forward strand.
TCTCAATACAAGGATATACCAATCAATGTATATCAAAACACCCAAATATACTTAGGAAATACATCGCGCCACCAAGCAGTCACAACCAACTACCAGCCACATGACTCTGCTAGAAGAAATGATCATTCTAGGATAAATCACTCCATGATCCATGATATGACCAATTAAACTCATTAAAGAGGTAAATATCATTGATCCCCACATAATAAATCTTGATAGTCTCAAAAGACTATGATACTCAGATAGGGGGTCATTCCCAGAACCGCTGGGGGACACCATGAACCCAATATGGATCAACCCGCTACATAGATGATTTTATGACAAAAATACCACAAACCCTAATTATATGGCCTACTTGATGGAGGATTAATACCCTGATCAAGGAGGTTATGATGATTCCAAAAACCCCACCCAGAGTAGAAAGATGATAGAGCATCTCACTCTAGTCTCACAGAGGGATTCCATGAAATGTATTTGGGATTCATTCTCTAGAGGGGATCACAATCCTAAGATGTGGATGTAATACTATACTATACCCTCAAGTTAAATGAATAAGGGGAAAACCAATCAACCAAAAATGGTCTGAACTGAAGATATGAAGAGCTCCAAGTTGTCTCTATGGGAGTACATGGTGTGTATCACTCAACCCGGACCTGCTCGCGTGGTGCTGCTCCACACGGTATGTAAACCTCAACATACATGATGTGTGAGTGACACAAACATCATGTAGAGGTTTCTTGAAACCCTACCTATGTCTCATATCCATGCTCATGTGCACCTATCTGTGCCATGTACACCTGACCATGTTTGTGTTTGAGTACACGGCGTGTCCATGCCCATGTACCCCCATCCATGTCCGTGTACCCTATGAAGTACATGTCAATACATGATAGAGGGGTCACATGGTATATGACCATGTCACATAGTGTGTGATATTTAACTCCAATTGAAACCCTAACACCATATCCGGGGTCCCACATGATGCGTAATCCCAAAATATATTCCATTTCTAGTAGGACTTTCTAGATATGTCTGGATCTTTCTCTTCATTGTCCTGCATGTTTTTGGATCCACTAACCTCACTAAAAATCACATACCCAGAGCTTTCCAACCCATTCTATCATCTCTATATAGGATTTGGGTCCTCGACCTTCTCATAAAATAATCCGTTGAGTCATCTATCACTGTGCATCAAAATTGGGAAAAACAGAACCCGAAAATCTATCCGATATGACTTTGATCATTAACCATCATCATTCTACCTCGACCGTACCATCGATCATGTACCCCACCCATGATATCAACCTGTGGCACCAAATAATTGTCATAAAATGATTGAATACTAGGTATTTCATTAAACCACATGCCAAGAAAATTCCCATGATGATCATGCGAAGAAACGGGGGGGGGGGGGAGAAAACCATAATCCATAAGATATGAGGAATGAAACTAAGAATTTTTTAATTCATCCTCAATATTTTTTCATAGATATAGATGAATGAAAACAGACAAATAAACAATGAACAATAATCCATCAATTTAAATCTACCAATGATGCGCATATCAATATTGTTCATGGAATTGATCCGCGTTCATCTAGGATTAAAAAACAATATGAAAAAACTAATAAACATCCTACCTAGAGTTTGGAACGATATTTTAATGAATAAAGATTATGAATTTTCATAATTGATGAATCCACAAACTCCATTGGTGCAACGATCTACGATCTGGTCCCAATTTGTCATCGTTCTCTAAGAACACTCTCCTAAAATGGTCTCTAGGTCTCTAGAGTTCAGAAGAAAACCCCAAGACAAACTCCATAGCTATAAATTTAATGAGGAAGTAGTTATATGCATCAAATAAAATAAAATAATTCATTTAATTAATTTATTTTATTAATTCCGTGTCTGTGACAACTTTTTCACAAACGCCATATGCTGACAAATATTATATCACACTTAGGGTAAAACCCATGTTCTAAACTCAATAGTGAACTTTGATTTCTAATATGAGCACTATTTTAAGAGTTATTTCAACTTTTTAATAAACTTGTGTTCACATGTTATTTAATATATTTCAAATATTTATTTTGGGCACACCGGGCCTCAGAATCAGACACCATCTCAGTGCTTGGTCTAAAAAATAATCCATATAATATTTAAACACAATACATGGAAAATTAAAGCTGTTAAAATATGATAATTTGATCTTTATATGATAATTTCATTTACCAAAAGCATGACTCGTAAAAATATTCTTCTTCCTTGTTTGATAAATCTCATACATAAGAATTCCATAGGATAATCTACTACTAGAATATGAAATATGGAATGAAGATGTCTGTTCACTCGTATGATGATTTCCTTTGATAGAAAGTAGAATTACTAGTAGTGAAAGATAAATTACATCTCATATGATAAATTACCACCTTTTATGGTAATTTATCAACTATTATGATATTTTCCTTATAAAATTTATTCGAACTTGTAGAATGAAAATTTAACCAAAATATTTCAAAATGAAATATTACTTAAATGAAAATGCATAATGGCCTAAAAAACTTAAACATAGTTTATTAGTAAAATAAATGGTCATTTTGTGAGTATTAAAATATATAAAATGTTGAGATATATTGGAACAACATTAATATGTCCAACAATCTCTCCATTTTTTATGATCACAAAACCCATGATAAATTAAACATAATATTTTAAATATTAGAGAATAAAATAGATATAAAATACTATAAGATTTTCTTTGGTAGAATAAATTGTAAAATTTTGTGTTAACTCCCTTATCCCCTTTCCCATTATATCAAAAATTATAAAAATTAGAGTGAGATAAGACCCATTTAATGCAAAATAGCAAATTATGATATGAAAGAATATAAATTACTAAAGTGAATAGAATTTGACATTGAATTATAGAAATATAGAAAAAACATATAAAGAAATGTAAAACCAAATAACAAAAAGTATCAAATTTATTTATGTTAGAGAATATAAGTGAATGAACACAGTGTAAGATAGAAAAAAACATAAAAAAATTAGAAAAATACATCAAACTCAGTTCTCAAGGTTAATCTTTGAAGAGACAAGACCAATATGAAAATTTCCTTGGTTAGGGATTGATAAGGAAGATTTAGTCCTATATAAACCAAGACTGGAAGTGTTGACAATAGTTTTTTTGAGCATAGCCATAATATCATCATGTAGCTTCTAAACTCTTTGGTCATTAAAGATAACATTTGTAGAGAAGAAAAAACTAAATCTAGTAAATGTAATCTACAGACTAGATATAGATGCTTCTCTTTTAATTTTGGATTCTACTGCTACTTATCTATTTATATTATAGTGGGAGGACAAAATAAACTATGAATATTATTACTGACATTTAAAAAACAAATAGTTAGATTATCCCCAAGAGGCCACCTTCATCTATGTTGAAATAATTCATTTACACACATTTATACTCAAGATACAATGACATATTAGAATAAATATACTAGATCAAAACAACCCTTCTTGATCTCATATCTAAAATACTCTCAAAGATTATAAAGATCATTTTTATAAATTTTATTCTTATCATTCAATTTATCATCCATCACTTGAATTCCTTTTAAAGTAAATTCTAACATCTCAAACATAAACACTTGAATTTAATAATAATAAATAATAGGATGAGAAGAAAATTTCTTTCCTTTACTAGAAACATACTTCACATTAGCAACAAGTCTATCGGATCTTTTATTGGGTTTAATTACTTTTTCAGATTGGGTAACTTTAGAATATGATTAATAAAAATATTTAACTACTTTTAGGATATTCTATAGGAATTCCTTTATGCCTGGTAGGTTTTTATTTTGATCATATTCCCAGATAGAAATTAAATTGACAATATTTCCAGTTAGATCTTGGGTCTCCATTGAATTTTCCTTGATAAATGCAAAATAATTTTCATTAGAACCAAACAATTCATCTATTTTCTTATATATTCCTTCTCTTCCTCTTTGAGAATCAACTTTGATAAGATATAGTTTAGCTGTGAAATATTTTCTTAGATCTTGAATGGTGTCCAAGGATACCATATCACATTTTATATCCTGAAATAGCCTATCTAACATCATCAATTTTGAGGATAAATCTTTCAACTAATCAAAGGTAGCATTAGAATATTTTTTAGATTAGGATGTGGCTGCAAAGAAGGAATTTTATTCAAAAACTTAAACTGATAAATTATAACTTTCTTAAGGAATTCAATATACATCTTAACATATTTGATTTATTTTTGAATTTAAGTAGATATTTCATATTGAAAAACTAGAATATTCTTCATCATATTCATCTAATCTTTTAATAAATCATTTAGCTCATTCAAATATGTTTTTGAAACAAAATTATCTATTAGATCTTCCATCTAATTCTTCATCCCATCAACCTCAGACTTCATAGAGTTAAAATCATGAATAATCATATCAAAAAAATTCTTTGTATCCTCATCATCATTAGATATATCAGGATCTTCCACAATAGGATCTAAATTTATTTTATTATACAGAAAAATAGGAGTATATTCCTCTGATAGTCTTCTTTTTATATCCTCCATAACCAAATAATGTTCTTCACTAAATTCCTCTTATTCTGAACCAACATGTTTAGATGTATTTATTCTTCCTATATTTGTAGCCTTAATAACTTGAGGATATTAATCAAATGACAGTCCATCAATATATCTAATTTCATCTAAATCAGGATGACAGATATTTGAGTACACATCACTATAAAAAAAAGATTCATTGAATCAATAAATTCTATAGACATTAATATTTTAAAATCATAGATAAGTGATTCCTTATATTTTTTTCTCTATAGATAAAATTTATTAATATAAGATTCATTCATAACTTACTAAGCTGTAGAAACCTCAGTAATATTTTCAATATGATCATCTTGAGTAATAATATCTTCACTTTCTTAGCCAACTACATCTTCATCAAAATCTCTTCAATTAATAGAACACAATTACTTATTTATAACTTGAGTAAAAATAGGTGAAGGATATTTTTTAGATGAAATCCACCTTACTCTTGTTCTTAAATCTATAGGATCATCATCCATTTAGTCCTCCAAATATTCATGAATAACAGAAGTTTAAGCAACAACAACAGACTCCCCCTTAACTCAAGTAAGGATTTTTATCTATTTATTCAGCACCAATAGGTAGAATTTTTCTTATGTAATATCTCCATAAAATTCAAAATTCTTTTCCAAACCAACTGTAAGATTGTTTAGGACATGAAACTCAGTTTTCATAATCTCACTAAGATCTACTCCAAGTTTCCCAAACAATAGGGTAAGAATCCTCCCATAAGGATAGAACATCCATGATTTTTGTAAATAAAAATACATATATATCATAATGAACCTTGGAATATTAGATTTCTTATTGACCAAAAACATATAGAGAAGATGAATATTAGGTTGTCAAACTTTCTTTAAACCACTATTCTGTTGAATGATCCCAGTATGAATAAACTTGACCAAAATATTCTTGTCCTCCACCAATTATTTAATAGGATTTTGCTACTATTGGGGATCCAAAGATAGATTTCATAATCTCAGCTGGACAAATATCATCCACATCAACTGGGGATGAACTAAACTCAAATCTTATTTCACAAGGAAAATTAAAGACTTTAGAAAATTCCATAGATGATATAGATAAGCTCTTCCTATGGAATTTCGATATGAAAAAATCTTCATCATCATCAAAGTTAAACATAAAAATTTTCATATAATTCTCAAACATCATTATTATGAAATAATTTAGTTATACTTTTATCCAAAAAATATCATCCTTGTTAGTTCAACACTTTTTATTTAGAAACAAATCCATACAGTCTATCTTGGAAAATTCAACAACTTTTCTACTCCTTGTATAGAACTCATAACTACTTTAATATTTATGAAGCACTCTCTGAATCTCTATTTTATTTTCCCATTCTTAATAATAATGAAATAATGTGAGGTTTAAAGGATTTGGTTAGGGTATAAAGGGTTTGGGTTTTTAGAGAATAAGTTTAGATATTTTGTGAAGGTTCAGTGGTTTTGAGCTACTGATTATTTTCTTTTGGTATACACATAGTCTCCTTACACAGGTGATGTAACAAAACAAATAAATAAAATCAAAAATAATATGGGTCATGTGTCACTTTATTACTTAACATATAAATTATATTCTTTAAGCATCAACTTGGAAATAAAACATCTTGTATGATATTAAAGAAACACATAACCAAACATAAAATTAAAATTGAAATGAAATCATTTAAAATTGAATAAAACTAATTCAATTTTAATAAAATCAATTGATTATAAAGTAATGGTTTGATAAATATGTATGCTAATTTATTTTTAGTATAAATAAATTTAATATAAATATCACCCTTTTGAGAATGATATCTTAAGAATTGATTTCTCAAATCAATATTCTTGGTCCTTGAATGATTTATTATATTTTTATAAATTTTGATAGCACCAGTGTTATCACATTTTATTAGGACATGATTAAAACTAAATATGAAATCCATTAAGGTGTGTTTCATCCAAAACACCTGATCATGAAAACTACTAGACACAATGTATTAAGCTTCATCAGTTGATAATGTAATAGAATATTGATATTTTACTTGACTAAGAAGCTAGGTATTTCCCTAAAAAGTGATAGGTTGTAGTGGTAACTTGTTATATCTAGTTTACAACCACCAAAATTAACATCATAATATGAGGTTAAATCTAAATCAAAAGTTTTTAGAAAAATGAAGATATGGAAATTATTCCTTTTAAATATATTAAATTTATTTTATCAACTTTTAAATGATATTATTTTTGATTAGATTGTAATCTTGCACATAAAAAACTAAAAACATAATATCAGGTCTACTTGAAGTTATATAAATAAAAATACCAATTATTTATCTATAAAAATTGTTTTTAGTTGGTTTTCCACCTTCATCCAAATCAATCTTAATTCCAAAACTCATATGAGTTGAATATATATTGCTACTTTTGATTCAAAATCTTTTTAATAAATCATAAATTTAGTTTAAAACATTCCAAAAGTATTTTGGGTAAATTTAAAATCCAAGGAAAAAGTTTAACTCACCAATCATACTCTTTTTAAATTATTTTTTTCATGAGTTTTGAAAATTTATCACAAAGATTTTGATTTTTGGAATAAAAAATAACATCATCAACATATATTTTCACTAGTAAAATATTTTTTGAAAAATTATTCTTAAATAAAGTGGTTTCTTCAAATCCTACAGTAAAAAAATTTGGTAAAAGAAATGAACTTAGTATTTTATACAAATATCTAGGAGATTATTTAAGACTATATAAAGATTTGGTATGTTTAAAAACAAATTTTAAAAAATGAGGGTCTTCAAAACCTAGAGGTTGTTCAACATATACTTCCTTCATTAGAAGTCCATTTAGAAAACAATATTTAATATTCTTATAATATAATTTTAAATACATATATGATGTATAAGCTAAAATAATTCTAATTGCTTATAACTTAGAAACATGGGAAAATGTTTCTTTATAACTTAGTCCTTCTTATTGATTATAATCTTTGAAAATTAATCTATCCTTATTCATAGTGACCACACCTTTATCATCCTCCTTATTTTCTAAACACCCACTTTGTTCCAATAATAGGATAATAAGAAGGTCTATCAACTAATTCTCACACCTTGTTTATTTTGAACTGTTTTAATTATTATTTCATAGAAACCACCCAACACTCATCAATTAAGGGTTATTATATGGTTTTAGGTTTTAGTTAGGAAAATAGGTAGAAATCTCAGCAATATTTCCTAAAATTATTTTAGTTCTAAATCATTAATCTATATTTCTTATAATAGTTTCTAGAGGATGGTTTTTAAGGGTTTTGGACTATCTAGGTTATATACTTTTGGGATCATCAGTTTCTTATATTTTAGGACGAGATTTTTAATGATCATGCACCAATTAATCATCCTTTTTTATTATTGAATGGAGTCTAAAGTATCTTATTTTTCAAATAATTAGTTAACTCATAAACTTGGTTTTTTTTATGATCAAAAGAATTGCTTTAATTAAATTTCAAGTGAGTTGATTCTTCAACAATCCTAGATTTTTTATTGAAAACTCTATATGATTTATAAGTAATAGAATATATTAGTAATATTCATTCATAGGCCTTTGGACTAAACTTACCAAGATTATCCTTGGTGTTCAAGGTACACACTTTGCACCCAAAAAATTTAAAGTATGTAACCTTTGGTTTTATATTATTACATATCTCATATAGTGTTTTCTTAAATATAGGAATTATTAGAACTCTATTGATGACAAAACATGTTTTTTTAATATCTCTATCCAAAAAATGAGTAGGTATTCTATATTCAAACAACATTATTCAACAAATCTATTACAAGGTCCAATTTATTCTTTCAATAATTCCATTTTATTAAGGTGTTCTAGGGGTAAAGAAGGTATGTTTAATGTTATGTATTAAGAAAAATTAATTAAATGACTGATTCTAAAATTATCCCCCATGATCACTTCTTAAGGAAATAATTTTAAATACCTTTTTATTTTGAACAAGCATAAAAAAATTAATAAAAATAGCACATGATTAAATTTTAATCTTCACAAAATAATCCCATGTAAATCTTAAAAAATCATCAACCAAGTCATAAAAAAAATATTTACCAACTATGATTGCAACTTCAAGTTTTCTGGATAAATAAACTTCTTTAATTGGTTTAAAATGTGATTTATGTTGTTTTCCTGTTTGGCATGCATCACATAATTTCTTTTTATCCAATTTTAGTTGAGGAAAATCAGAAGTAATTTTTTTCTTAGACAATTTCTTCAATTAATAAATGTTATAATATCCAAGAATCCTATGAAAAATCCAAGATTCATTAATTTTATCACTCAAGAAGTTCACATTTACACAAAGAATAAATATCTAGGATATCAACATTTTCAATTCTTAGTACACTAAATTTAAGCAACTTATTCTTAAAAACAGAAGATACATTATTAAAAAATTAAACTAAATATCCATCATATCAAAGTTGAAAAATAATTATTAGGTTATTCCTTAATCCTTCAACATAAATTATTTTACTGATGATGATTTAATGAGGATCTCTAATAGATCAAATACCAAAAATATTTCTTTTGGTATTATCACTAAATGTGAAATATCCTCCATTGATTTTGGATAGTGAATGAAAGTTGAAAAAATATCCACTCATATGTCTTGAACAACCACTTACCATAAACTATTTTGAATTTTTGTTAATGTGCATTATTCCCTAAAAAAAATTAAGCAAAAAATATATTTTGGTACCCAAATTTACTTGGGTCCAATAGTGTTTGCTACAAAAGATTTAGGAACCCAAATTTGTTTACATTTTTCATAATTTTTTGAATTAAAATTAGATAAATTTGTAAAAATAAACATCTCCTTTATTACAAATATATGATGGTTTTTTAAACCGAAATCATTTTGAAAAATTAACATTTTATCCATAGCAAAAACAAGTGATATTAGACATATTTATATTTTTGGAACTAGTTATAAAATAATTTTTATACAACTTGGGGTTTCCCCTTTAATTTATATGCCATATTTTTATTTATTTGATTTGTTCTTATAAAGTATTTTATTTAGATACTTCCCACCTAGTAAAAAAAATATAATCATACTTTATATTTTTAACTTAAAACATTAATTTTTTTCTATCATGGATAGAACAAATAGAAGCAGAATTTTCTAGTTTAACTTTTAGTTTTAAAATTTGTTTATTTAAAGCTTTATTTTAATTGATAACAATGTCATATGATTTCTTTAGAGTATTTTTATTTTTCATAAAATACTTTTAGTGGTATTATAACATAGAAAAATACTTATTTAATTTTTTATAAGTTAAAATTTCATATTCAGATTTAGAAGAATAATAATAAGTAGAATGTACCTCATAAATTTGTGTCATGAAGCACATGTTTTCCTTATAATTAGATAATTTAACTTTAGAATCAGAAATAGTGTCATCACTAGAGTCCTCTAATTCAATCCATGTAGCATTCATATCTTTATTCTCCTTATTATAGTCTTATTTCATTTTATATTTCTTTTTATACTTATTTTTATCCCTAAGCCAGGGGCATTTGGTCTTGATATGCCCAATCTTATTGCACTCATTGTATCTTATTTCTATAGTATTTCTATAAAAACTTTTTTACTTATTAAAGTATTTCTTTAATCCACTTATCTTATTGTATAATTTTTTTTAAATTATTAGAAAATTGAGAAATATCATCACTTGAATTTATATTTGAGGCTACTCAAACATTTCATACAAAAATATTACATCTTATCAAATGAATATTCATCACATGTCATTAATATCCATGCCATAACTATAAAGTTTTAGTGTTTTTTGAGACTTGTATAAATAAATAATGGGTACATAAAAGATCTACATCATATCCCACTAAGTTATTCATAAATAGAACCATTCTTAGACATATCATACTTAGAAATTTTCTTCATATCCTGAGGAAAATGAAACATAAGAAAGGATGAGATCAGATTCTCAATAAGTGTAAACAAAGGTGATATCAATGATCATTTAAGAATAAAACTAGAATAAGGTTATGATAACTTGATCTTACCCATAAATTCATAGATCATAATCATAATTCATGACATAAATCTTAGCAGTTAATAAGACATGAATCAAAACAGAATCAAATAATATGATCCATGAGAGAATAACATTGACATAAGATCATGTCATAAAAGAGTATTATAATGAGTATCATAATCATAATCACAATCATATAAATTTTATATTAAGGATATCCAATAAGACATTCATCACATGTTATGCTTGGGATAACCATATATGTACTAGATTCAGGCTTGGGATAACCTCCTGTATACCCTCTTTGGGTCTTGGGATAACCTTTTATTTCCCTCTTTTGGGATTGGGATAACCTCCCATGTATGTTGTTTCACACTTAGGATAACCTCTCATGTACCTTTTGAGATCATAAAACATTAATATTTATTCAATTTATTGAAATGGTATAATGAACCCACCCATCACATAATCATAATACATTCATATATATGCCATAATATCATCAAAACATCTATCATTCCATCATACCTTAACCCATGGAAAATAAAACAGGTTTAATCAATATTTAATCATCATAACCATAAACCATCTAGATAAATAATTAAGATGGTATCATAGAATCATATCCCCAGTGAAGCATAATTAACATCAAATGCATTCTTTAATCCATGATAACATCCTTTATGATCTTGTGTCATACATAAGATCATGATCTTATGACACGATATCATTATATTATGACATAAGATCATGAAGGATGTTATCATAGATGAAAAATTCATTTGATGTTACTTATTATTCACTGAGAATATGATTCTATGATACCATCCTTATTCTTTCACTATATGGTTTATGGTTATTATAATGAAATATAGACGAAACCCATTTTCTTTTCCATGGGTTAAGTTATAATATAATGAAAAAATGTTTCCATGATCTTATGGAATACATATGAATGGATTATGATTATATGATGGATGGGTCTATTATATTCCCCTAATTCATTAGGTAAATATTAATGTTTTATGAGATCAAAGGGTACACAGAAGGTTATACCAATACCAAAAAAGGGAACATGTGAGATTATCCCAATCCAAAAGAGGGTATAGGGATGTTATCCCAAGCCCAAAATAGGGTACATGGGAGGTTATACTAAGCCCAAAGAAGGTACATGGGTGGTTAATCTAAGCCTAACATGTGATGAATGTCTTTATGGGTATTCTTAACATAATATTTCTATGATTATGATAATTCCACTATTTTATGACATGATATTATTCCAATGTTATTCTATCTTGACTAATGTTATTAAATTCCTTTATGATTCATGTCTTATTAAATACCAATATTTATTCCATGACTTGTGATTATGATCTATGAATTTCTGGGTATGGTTTGAAAATGTTAACTTCATACCCTCATAGCCTTATGATAATGTTATAATTAAATGATCATTGATATCTCCCTTATTTACCCTTAATAGGCATATGAACCGACCCTTTCTTATATTTCCTTTTTATAGGATATAAAGAAAGGTTTCAAGTATTATAAGTCTAATAAGGTTTCTAGTTATGATGAATTTAGTGGAAGATAATGTAGATCTTTTATATAATAATGATTTATGAATCCACATTTCCAAAAGCACTAAAAATTTATGGTTCTATTGTGAATAATAATGATATGTAATGAATATTCATTTAATAAGATGTAATATTTATGTATGAAATATTTGGTTTACCTCAGTGGCTAACTTCCTTGCACCGTAGTCCTTGTTATTTAGAGACCCATTGCGACATAACCCTATGTGTTTCACCATGATGCATTATTTTCAAAAATTCTTATAATTTTTCAACCTTGAACCCATAATTATCTCAATTTTTTTCTTGAACCTTGGGAAAATTTAGGGATTCTTTAAGAGAACTTATATCCCTTAAACTCCCAGCTTCATTCCTGATGTTGGGGGATCAACCTTTGGAAGTTCTATGTGAGTTTTCCTCCTATTCAACTTAGATTTCCTACCTTCTCTTGGGATGAATAATGTATCTAAGCCCACATCACCATCTTCTTCTTGAATATTATTCTAGAACCTCTTTTTGTGATGAACTGAGATTGATTCTAAGGATCCTTTTCATGTAGCTTGATCCAGTTGGTACGTGGGCGTAAGTTGGGTATCAAATCCAGGAAAATCCCAACATGTATGTCATCATGCTTGTGGTAGGAAGTTCCTTACTATATAGAGACTTTGTATATGATTTTTGGAATGATATGATGGTATGTTCTTTTTTACTCTTAGACCCATGCTCGAGTTTGATCACATGTATGTGTGCATGTATCCCGTGAGACCCATGTTTGATGATTAATTGTATGTGTGTGCATGTGTATCTCATGTGACCCATGTTTGATGTTGATCACATGTGTGTGTATGGATATTGATACTCATGATTAATTTGATATGTTGTTCCTATATGTGTTATTCCTTATTGTGTATATATGTATTGTCTTTAAAAGATTTTATTTTGGTATTTAATGATAGGTGGACTATTATGGATTGGTTATCCCTTAGAGGGGGAGCATACGGGACATGTGATGATGATGACGATGGACTAAGACATAGGGTAGGGGTAAAATGGTCTTATGGACTAACCCAAAACTATTTAGGGGTATAAAAACCTTGTGGCCTAACCCAAGTCAATGTCGGGATATGAAGGCTTTGTGGCCTGGCCCAATATATAGGAAAGGTACGTTGACCATGTTTCCTAAATCATGATAGAGAAAAGTCTTGATAGACTTGTGGTCTGACCCGAGACTCACTAGACTTTTGGATGCTCATAGATATGCGAGGTTTCCATGTAGTTGACCTTATTTCAAAAATTCTGTTATGATTGTTCTTCCATCATGGAGCCGAAATAGGTATGGTCAGAATTTATAAAGACTTGGTTATCGCATGACTGCTCGACCCGTGATTGATGTTTTTTTGGTTATGAAATTCCTTATCATCACGGAATACACCTCTTATGAATGTGTAATTATGTTGAGGACTCATTGGTGGTGTCTTATTGATTTATTCTCACATCCTGCATGGGAATATCGATGCATGTGCAAACTTTATGATCAGGGATCGAGGAAAAGGAAAAAGCCTAGTGAGAGGGAGTTGAGGAGATAGAGCATGGGGTTCAGAGGCAATTCTGGGATGAAATCTAGAGGGTTATTGTAATAAACCAGGAAATGATAGAATAAATCATTTTAATATTTATGAGTATTACTGAATTATGTAGTTATATTCATTATAAATATATTAATAAATTCTTAAAATAAAAAAGGAAATGGTTTTATTAAACTCCTTTCTAATAAGATTTCATTTAAAAGTTTAATTTTAAAATTATAGAATTTTAATTTGAAAAAAAGACTTATTTTTAAATTTAGTATGTCAAAATTATCTTAGGATTAATTTTTGAGAATTTTATGAAAATATATATTTTTCAATGAATAGAGAAAAATAATTTTTTTTATTAAAAAATATATTTTTTAAAAGTCTTTACTAGGTAAAATTATGTTTTGGATTAGTTTTAAATTTTAATTGGTTCATTTTTATTTAAAAAAAGTACAATAATGGTTTTTAAAATGAATTTTATAATTTAATTTAGTATAAAAAAAATTTATATTTTAAAAGGGCATTTTTTTCAAAAAAATAGTTTTTCATTGTGTTTTATGGTTTAATTTTAAATTAAATCATCCAACTTATCTGTTTTTAATTTTTAAAAATGGATACCATTTTTTTAATTAGTGGTTTCCAATTTAGTAAATATGTCCCTTTTATTTTTGGATAATATGAATAATAACCTTAGTAATTTTTGTTACCACAGTAAAGGGTAAACCGAGTAATTTAGGTTAAAAATAAAATGATAAGAAGTATTAAATAACAAAAAAATAATATAAATATTATTTTATGATTATATATAAACCATAATCATACAAGTGTATAATATATGACATTTTGGTTCCACTTGGATGAGATTATGACTATTATAATATTTTCTTTAAAGAAATGTCAAACATATCACACTCTAGTTTTTAATAAGTGTAATATTTTTAGTATGGTGTTATCTAGAGGATATGTTTGACTCTAAATAGTATTTTTAAAGATAAAAGATTTATATTTATCATTTTAATTTATTTTTAATTTTTATTAAGTAAATAATTACCTTAAATACTTTCACAACTTTGATGCAATAATTATATAATTGATAGAAAAGTCAAATAAATGATATTAAAAATATTAAAATAAATATAATTTGAGATAAATAATGTTATAAATGAATTTTTTAGATGAAAATTAAATTTTATAGATATAATATTTTTTTTAATTTTATATGTTTTCTTGATATTATTAAAGTCAATGTAATGAATAGTTCTAAAAATTGACATTATGAATATTTTATAGTAAATAATATTCTATTAAATGATATAAAATTACTAAAAATATTAAATTTAGCCAAGTTATTAGGAGAAGGTTTAAAATATCAAACATGGTCAATTTATAAGTCATTTTTTATTTTATATTAAATATATTGACCCTCAAAGAGTAAAAATAAATGTTGTTACAGTAAGAGTTAAAGGGGTTAAAACCAAAAGATAAGGGTAAAAATATAGTAAAAACTTATATAATTTTTATTTTATTAGGGTATTTATACCCATAATCATGTTATATTATAAATAAATCACTTTTTATCAATTTTAAATTGAAAAATAATTTATATTAATTTAATATTTTGAAAAATTCCAAGAGTGCCCCTCCCCTCTCTTATAAAAGGGAATATCTTCTTCTCATTTATTCACAATTAAAAACCATTTTGGTTCAAAAAATAACTGAAAATATAACTTCATAGAGTCCATACACACATTCTAGATGTCTTTTTTATTCATAATATAAATCTTAGAGGTCTTAAAGTGTTAAGAAAAGATGGTTTTCCAAAGTGGAGGTATAGTTTTTATCTGCATGTTTTAGTTTTTTTCTTCTTCCATATCCATAAAATATTATTCAAACATGGTAAAATAATAATTAAAGTATAATAAATTTACTAAGATATTATTATTTTAGTTTAATAACATATTTCCATCTCCTATTCTATAAAATGGTAAAATAATTTATCATTCATGTGTACGGTAGACTACCACCTCGTGAACCGATGTAATTCGTTTTCCATAAGCATATCTCAAGATTGGTTATAATGATGGAATTATTTTTTATATATTATATTCATAAAATATTTATCATTGTGAAAATATAATATATCATTTACATTATTACCTTTTCATGCACATAAAAACGATAACGTCGTTCATGCATATATGTGTACTACCACATCCACGAAGAGATGTGATTAATTTTTCATAACCACATCATATAGATTATATATATAAGTATATTTTAAGAATTAATATTATATTTATTATATTATGATAATTTTGGAAAGATAAAATAATATTTAACTTCTTTCCATAATGATCATTGAAAAATGGAAATGTTACTCATGTGTACGTACGGCCTACCATCTCCATGGCTGTAACATAGTTCATTTTTCATAATCATATTTAATGGATGGATTTAAAAATATAATTAATTTATAACAATTATAATTATTTCATGATTATTATTCTATATTTTATGGAATAATGATCTCTTTGAACATAGTTAAATTACCGATGTCATTTTTTGGACTTATGAACTGAATATCATCAAAGTGTCTAGTGTGAACTTAAATGGTTAAGTAATTGTATATAACATAGTAATAAGTGATATATATGAAATAATAAAAATGAAAAAGTTTATTAATAAAGTAAAAAATTATCTTAAGTTTATTATTCAAGAATATAAATAATGAGCATGATGAGTCAGACTCAAGGTAAGGGACTTTATTTTAAAAATCCTCTTTAAAGTTTCTCTTTCAACTCTTTTTATAAAGTTCAAAAGTAATGTATTTTTTTACATATATATAATGAATATAATTTTACACCATTATGATTCATTAATATTTTAAAGCTTAATTTGCAATTTAATATGGTTTCTTTTAAATAAAATATTTTTATTTGTACGTGTGTAGTGTTTCAAAATAAGTGATTTCAAAATGTAAAGGTTATTTTCCTCAAGAATGTTTTTAATGATATTTTATTCAAAGAAAAAAAATCTTTCCTTTTTTCTAGGTATTATAGTTTTAAAAATTTGTTTTTAAAGAGAAGGGTATTTTGCATATCCAAAAGTGTTTTACATATAGTTTTAAAATAATTTTTCAAAGGTTTTATAGATTTTTTTATTCATGATACTTGAGAATTATATATGAGAAATGAGTGAGATCGATACAACTTATACAAAGGGTTTAGCCCCATTATAGCTCAAAAGTGAGCCTGATATATCTTATTTGAAGGGTTATCCCCATTATATCTCTCCAATTCATTGTGTATGTTGGAAGTTAACCATGATGGTTATTCCAAGTGTAACTGTGATGATTAATCCAAGTATAACCATGAGGGTTATTTCAAGTATAACCATGAGAGTTATTCCATGTGTAACCATGAGGGTTACTTCATTTGTAGTCATTATGGTTACTAAATGTGTAATAATGATAATAAAGTTATTACCCAAGTTACCAATATGATTTATTTGTGCTTTTATGGGGTTTTAAAGCTTTTATTTGATAAAAAAGTGTGTGTAGTTTTATTTTGGAAATGTTTTATTATGTGCTAAGAAATTTGGATATAAAGGTAAAAATTTCTTGGTTTTCATGTTTTTCAGTGGTATAATGGTTTTCATTCTTTTCATGTCCTTTATAGAGATTTTTGTTCTCAACCCATGTTTTAAAATGGTTTTTACGGGTTTAAGGATGGGTAAGAGAAAATAAGAAGTCAAATTGAAATTTATAAATATTTTTCATGAAAATAAATCATGTTTTATTTTAAAGAATTTTATTTTATTGAAAAAATGGATACTGTGTATAAGTGTAAACTTTTAATGTATGGGTTTGCTATGTAATATTTTATCTTAATTTTATAAAACTCTAAACCTAAAAGATATTTGGGGAAAGAAAGTTAATTATAGTTTAAAGACAATAGATTATATGATGTTTAAGGATGAGTCTATACAATTTGTATTAGATAATGTTCTAGAAAATTTTGGAGATTAAGATGATTTCTTGTGAGGTTTTATTAAGGGTTATGGATGTAATTATGGGTTTATAATTTTATGGTTGATCATAAGTTAAATGTATTAGAAACCACTTTTGAGTCTTTAAGTTATGAAATTTTAAGGTGAATAATGATATTTTTGGAGACATTTATTTTTGAGGTAATTATGGGTTATTACATTTTGGTATACACAATGAAATGTAAGAAATAAAATTTTGAGGTTAAAACAATTCTTTATTCCTAAATATATTATAGTTATTTTTTAGCATGTTTTTGACATTTCTAGGAATGTTATAAAAATTATAATTTTATAGATGGATAACTCATAGGTCAGGTGACAACCCATTGCATCCATAAAGGCTATGAGGTTTGAACCCACATCTGAAGGGTGATAAGGGTGCATTGCCTATCACTAGCCTACTTGAAGTCTTGGTTAATATGAGATTTTATTTTTAATTATAATATTTTATGAATTAAGAATAATTTGATTTTTGGAACATAGGTTTCATCTTATAGATAACCATTGTGATTGGAAAATGATTCAATAATTAAGTGATTAATGTTATTTCAGAAGAAGATCATTATAATTTTTGGGGAGCATTATAGGATTGTGGTAAATATAATATTTAGATATTTTATTTGAGGAATAAAGTTTGAACTATCTTTTGGAGGAATATATAATTTTAATTCGGTTTTATAGTGATTCAAGTTATTTATAGAAATGATTATGATATATTAGATATTATTTGATTAGGGAAATCACATTTTTGGTATGAGACTTTAAGAGTGATTGATATTATTTAGAGATAAATATTAAATTTATCTTGGAAGTCTATGTGATAAATTCCTTTTTATTTTTAGGTTTAAATATTAGTCTAAAATATTTTTGAGGAATTTTAGGGATAGTTATTTATTGAATGATCTATGTTGAGTTTTGGGAATTACTAATGAATTTTGGAGATTAAAAGTAGTTTTTTATTAATTTAAAGATTTATTTATTTTAGAAATTATCTTATCTTTTTCTAATCATTTTGGTTTTGGTTAATGCATAAATATATGAGGAATAAATATGTAATCTTTTGTAAATTTTTATGGTCTATAGAAGTTTATTTTAATGATTCAGGCATGAAAAATTCATCTTGAATACTCATCGTTTGTAGAAAATGATGTGATTGTGGTGAAAATTTATTAAAGGATGAAATTATACTCATCAAGTAAGTATATTTCATTATGTTCTTAGTATAGGTAGTAAAAAAATTCCTCAACTTTAGGAAAAGGATTTTGAAAAAAAATGTTATCCATTTAATTTACTCACTGAGAAATCAATAGTCTTTTAACCCATTACAGATTTACAGTTTTTTGATGGTTAAATTTCTCATGATCATGTTATCTATCACTCTCTATCAGTCCTTAGGAGTTAGTTTTCTCTTCCATGTCTATGTTTTCACTTCCCAATGTTATACTATTTAGAAACCTAGTATGTATTATATTTAGCAACCACTTTACTTTCTTTTATCTCTTTTCAAGAGGAATATTTATTAATCCTTTTTATGATGTGGGTTTTCAATAAAGGTATTTTGAAAATCCAACCCTAGTTACCGATCCTGAGTTCAAAATTGAGAGGATACAATTTCCTAAATGGGGGGGGGGATGTAACAACCTAGGTAATTATAGAATAAATAATTTTATTATTTATCAGTATTTCTAAATTATGTAGTTATATTCATTATAAATATATTAAGTAATTATTAAAATCAAAAAGGAAATGGTTTTATTAAACTCATTTATTATAAGATTTTATTTAAAAGTTTAATTTTAAGATTTTATAATTTTAATTTGACAAAATTAATTTCATTTTTAAATTAATAATGTTAAAATTATCTTAAGATTTTTTTTATCATTTTAAAAAAATATTGATTTTTTAATGAATAATGAAAAATACTATTTTTTATTGAAAAATGTATTTTATTTTAAATTATTTACAAGGTAATTTTTTTTGGATTAGTTTTAAATTTTCATTAGTTAATTTTGATTTAAAATAATCCAATTATGGTTTTTAAAATGTATTTATACTTGAATCTATTATAAAATCATTTTATATTTTAAAAGATCATTTTTCCAAAAAAACTGTTTTTCATTGCATTTTTCCAGTTTAATTTTAAATTAAATTCCAAAAATCTTGTGTTTTGAATTTTTTAAAATTGATCCAATATTTTTAATCAGTGGGTCCAAATTTAGTAAATAGGTCCCATTTATTTTTGGATAATTTGAATAATAAGCTTAATAATTTTTGTTACCATAGTAAAGGGTAAATCATGTAATTTAGGTTAAAAATAAAATGTTAAGAAATATTAAATGACCCAAACACTAACCTAAATCTTATTTTATGAGTATATCTTGACCATAATCATACAAAAGTCAAATTTATGACTTTTTGGGGCCACTAGGATGAGATTATGACCTTTATAGTATTTTATTTAAAGAAATGTCAAACATGTCACACTCTTGTTTTTAATAAGTGTGATATTTTAATATGGATATGAAAACGTGATGATGAATATAGTGATGTGATGATGGCGACGATGATGCAAATGACATAGTGGGCTTGACGTGCTGCCTCAATGTGGGTTTCTCAGGCGGGTTGCGTGATTTGCGAGATATGTTGTTGATGCGATGGTTCCTATATTGAATGCTCCACATTTTTTTTATTTTGTCACTATACCCTAGAATTTTTAATTTTTAGTGTCCTCCCCCCTACTATATGGTGTAATTAGGTTGGTTCACACTCTACTCATAAAGTGGATTTTATGAAAATACCAAAAAATGATTTGGAGGTGATATTTTTAATATGGTGTTATTTGAAGGATTTGTTTGACTATAAATAGTATTTTGAAATCTAAAAGATTTATATTCATATTTTTAATTTATTTTTAATTTTTAGTGAAAAAATAATTACATTAAATGCTTGCACGATGCTGATGTAATAACTATATAATTAATGGAAAAATAAAATAAATGATATTAAAAATATTAAAATAAATATAATATGAGATAAATAAAGTGATAAATGATTTTTATACGATTATGAAATTTTAGGGATATGATAAAATATTTGGTTTTAATTTTAGATGTTTTTGAGATTATTAAAGGCAAAGTAATGAATAGTTCTAAAAATTGACATTTTGGATATTTTATAGTAAATAATATTTTATTAAATGATATAAAATTACTAAAAATATTAAATTCATACAATTTATTATTAAAAGGTTTAAAATATAAACCATGTTCCATTTATGGTCTATTTTTTATTTTATAGTAACTATATTGATTCCCAAAGAGTAAAAATGAATGTTGTCACAGTAAGAGTTAAAGGGGTTAAAACCAAAAGATAAAGGTATAAATATAGTCAAAACTTGTATAATTTTTATTATATGATGTAATTTATACCCATAATCATATATACATTCTAAATATATCACATTGGAGTCTTTTTGAATTTAATATTAATTTATGTTAATTTAATATTTTGAGAATTTCTAAGAGTGCCCCTCCCATCTCTTCTAAAAGGAAACCTCTTTTTCTCATTTCTTCACACTTAAAAGAATTTTTTTCATAAAATACCTATAAAAATACCTTCATATAATCCCTAATATCATTATATAGGTACTATTTAGGTATAATACCAATCTTATAGGTCTTAAGGTGTTAATAAAAGGAGGTTTTCCAAAGAAGAGGTATAATTTTTATCTGCATGTTTTAGTTTCGTTTCTTCTTCCACATCCCTAAAATATTATTCAACCATGATATAATAATAAATTTAGTATCTTTCATATAATTCTATATTATTATTTTAGTTTAATGGAATATATCCATCTCCTCTTACATCAAATGGGAAAATAATTCATCATTCGTGTGTAAGACGGGCCACTGCCTCACAAACTGATGTAATTCATTTTCCATCACCGTCTCTAAAGGCTGGTTATAAAGATTGAATTAATTTTTATATATATTAATGAAATATTTATCATTATTAAAATATAATATATTATTTACAATCTTACCTTTCCATTCACAAAAAAATGATAATGTTATTCAAGCATATGTGTAGACTACCACCTCTACAAAGCAATGCAATTCATTTTTCATCACCACATCATATAGATGATATATATAAGTATATTTGAAGAATTAATATGATATTTATGATATTTATGATATTATTATCATTTTTGAAGATAAAATAATATTTAACTTCTTTCCATAATGATCATTGAATAATGGAAATGTTACTCATGCGTACGTACGACGTATCGTCTTCATGATTGTAACGTAGTTCATTTTTCATAACCATATTTAACGGATTGATTTAAAATTATAATTTATGTAAAAAATGTATAATTAATTTATTATTATTATTATTTATATGATTTAATAATGACCTCTTTGATCATAGTCAAATTACCGATGTCATTTTTCAGACTTGTGAACCGAATATCATCAAAGCATCCGACATGAACTTAAATGATTAAGTAATTGTATATAACATGGTAATAAGTGATATATACAGAATAATAAACATTAAAAAGGTTATTAATAAAGTAAATAATTAACCTAATTTTATTATTCATGAATATAAATAATGAACGTGATGAGTCAGACTCAAGGTAAGAGACTTTCATTTAAAAATCCTTTTTAAAGTTCATATGTCAACTATTTTTACAAAGGTTAAAAGGAATGTATTTTTTTACATATATGGAATGAATGGAATTTACTTCAATCATAATGCCTAAATATTTTGAATCTTACTTTACAATTTTATATGATTACTTTCAAATAAATTTTTTTCCTTTGTACATGTGTAGTTTTTCAAAATAAGCGATTTCAAAATGGAAAAGTTATTTTCCTCAATAATGTTTTTAATGATACTTTATTCAAAGAAAAACCATCTTTAATTTTAATGGGTATTATAGTTTTTAAAATGGGTTTTTAAATAGAAGTTTATTTTTTATATTCGAAAGTGTTTTTCATATGAGTTTAAAATAGTTTTTCAAAGGTTTTATATTTTTTTTTATTCAGGATACTTGAGCATTATATATGGAAAACGGTTGAGCCCAAAAAAAGTTATATGAATGGTTAATCCCTATTATATCAAATGTGTGAGCCTGATATATCTTATACGAAGGTTGATCCCCATTATAGTTCTCCAATGTATTGAGTATGTTGGAATTTGACCATGGTGGTTATTCCAAGTGTAACTGTGATGGTTACTCCAAGAATAACCATGAGGGTTATTTAAATTATAAACATGAGGGTTATTCCATGTGTAACTATGAGGGTTACTCTATTTGTATCTGTGATGGTTACTCCATGAATAATAATGATAATAAAGCGATACCCCAATTTACCTATATGATTTATTTGTGCTTGCTATGGGTTTTTAATGTTTTTCTTTGAGAAAAAAGTGTGTGTGATTTTCTTGTGGAAATGTTTTATTACACTCAAAGAAATTTTAAGATAAATGTAAACACTACATGGGTTTTCATATTTTTCACTGGACTAACGATTTTCTTTGTTTTTATTTCCTTTACTGAGTTTGTTATACTCACCCCATATTTTAATTTATTTTTCACATGGTTTAAGGATGGGTAAGAGATAATAATAAGTCAAGTTGAAAGTTTTAAAGATTTTTCATGAAAAGAAATCATGTTTTATTTTAAATATTTTTTATGGAAAAAATGGACACTGTGTAAAATTATCAACTTTTAATGTATGGGTTTACTATGTAAGAGTTTGTTCTAATTTTTTAAAAATCTAAACCTAAAAGATCTTTGGGAAAAGAAATTTAATTATAGTTTAAATATAATAGATTATATGATGTTTAAGGCCGATTCCTTATAGTTACTACAATTTATTCATTTAATTTCATTTTGTTTCTTATACTCTAGTTTGAACTACCACTTTCGGGATCCTTGGTTTATTACTTTTTCTGACTTGAGATATCCTCCATGTTATCTGTTATGACATTGTTTTATTTAGTTATGTTGTGTCTTTATATGTTATTGTTATTTTCTTGATATATTGATGATGTAATAATTTTTATATCAAGGGTATGGTCTCCCCACTAATGATTTTTGAACCCTCACTGCTAGTCTGAAACCTCTTATGTACGGGGAGACATGCATGAGGTCATGTGGCACACTGGCCTAGACTGGGTGATTTGTGTAGGATAATTACACGAGTTTTCTAACAAAGTTCTGAGATTGATTATGATGAAACATTTTCTATTCTAATAGATGTTATCACTTTTTTAATTTCATGAAGTTCGTTATACTTGAACATCTTGAATCATTCTTGATGGATGTTGTGACTACATACACATATGGTGACATTAATAATGATATTTATATGAAATTTTAGAAGGATTTAAAATATATGTAACATGTTATGGATCCTATGATATTTATTCCATTAAATTGAATAAATTATTATATGGATTAAAGCAATATGATCATATGTGATACAACTGTTTTGGTGGATATTTGATAGAAAAGGGCTTTAAGAATGGCCTAACTTGTCTATGTGTTTTCATGAGGAGGATTAAATACGAGTTTATCATGATTTCAGTATATGTTGATGATTTAAATATTTTCAATACTATCAATAAACTAACCATGATAATTTATTATTTAAATAAATAATTTTAAATTAATTTTTTTAAATACAAACATCTTCCTTGGTTTAAAAATTGAGCATATAAAAGATAATTTTTTATTCATTAATCATAATGCAATGAAAAAATTATATAAAAAAATATGCATACAAATCACATCCATTAAGGAAATAAATTATTTTATAATATATTTATTGTGATAAATATCATTTTCAACCATGATAGGATAATGAAAATAATTTAGGTCATGGAGTACCATATCTCAGTGTTGTAAGTGCGTTAATGTACCTCACAAACAATACAATATAAGATATATCATTTTCTATGAATTTATTGACCATGTATATTTTTTCTCATAATCATGAAGACTAGAATGATATAAAACCTATATAAAAATGATTTCAATGATCCATAGATTGGAGATTATTTTATTCCAAAATTCCAAAATCAAAATTGTTTGGTTATGGTGATGTTGAATATTTTTTCGATTCACATAAAGTTAGATCTCATGTTGGATATTTATT
This sequence comes from Viscum album, assembly GCA_963277665.1. Lineage (NCBI taxonomy): Eukaryota > Viridiplantae > Streptophyta > Magnoliopsida > Santalales > Viscaceae > Viscum > Viscum album. The sequence continues at coordinate 1,116,479,937 of OY728147.1, forward strand.
CACATATGGTGAAACTAATATTTTAAAACAATTTATAAAAAAATAATAATTTGTGCAACCTCCACCAATGATGATGTGTTGATTGAAATTCATGTGATAACCCGATAATGTGTTTTATTGAGTTCAATCATTCATCACATCAAAAATAATTATTAATTTACTATTAATAATGATATATCAACCACTTTAAATTATTATAATGTGAATTTTATGATGTTATTAAATGAAAATTATATAAAGGGTGATAATAAAAAACACATCTCATCAAAAAAAATTACTCATGAGATTCAAAATAACAGTGAGATCAATATCCAAAAAATTGGATCATGTGATAATCTTACAAATTTATTCACAGAAATACTATTAAATGAAAATATTGATAATATTATTTATAAAATTGGGATGAGAATATTACAATATCTATAATATTTTTAGTAAGGAGAGTTAAAAATGGTACATTTTATTTTTCCTTCACCATATTTTTTCTCATTGGATTTTTTGATGATATTTTTAATGAGATGACTTAAATCGGACTTGAAATTCAATTATTTTTTTGGGTTTTCTTATTTTTCCCCAAATTTTTTAAGTAAAAGTTTAATAAAATTTTAATTAAATGAATAATATCTAGATATAGTATTATAAATAAATAATATCATTGACATGGATGCCATAATTTTATATGATTGACGATTCCCATGAAGATCATTTCAAAACTTCATCCCACATGCACAGTATGATCTATTGATCTTATTTAGATGGTAAGAATCAATATAGACTATTGATATTTAATTGTATATTTTTAAAATAATTAAATTATATAATAATGAAATGATGATACTTTTGGTTTATATTTTTCCTCTCAACTTATTATCGCATATCCCTTTTGACATCAAAGTTGTGCTGTGTTTGCTTCAATTAACCATCATTTTCACAAATTCTACCATTATATTAGTCATATTTACATTAAACCCTTAGGTCTTATCCTAGTGGAAAATGGAAATGTGGGGTGTTAGGGAGGTCTTGGTTTTGAGTCTCCCCGACTTACTACATGTATGTGTTTGCGTGTTTTTTTTGTAGCTTTGTAGATCCCCTTCCAAAACCATTTATAATATATTTACATTAATATTTTTTTTAGATTTTATATCATATATTTTTTTCCATTTTATTTTCATTTTTTATAATAGTAATAAAATATACTAATATATACAGGAAACCCTATACCCACCATGGGTTCATTCAACTCCCTTCTACAACCGAACAACCATCTTTCTTGAGCTTCAATTTTCACATTTCTATCCTCCATATGTAAGTTAATTTAATTAAATTTAGGATATTTAAAATCTTTATTTATCACATATCTAGATGAATAAATTAAAAATAAGACATACCTTGATCTATTGAACTTCTAGATCTGAGTCTCCTTGATTTTCTACCACTTAAAAGGATTTATATCATTTTTCTATTCTCTCTTACATAGTGGTTTTTATGGAATGTAATAGAATTGTGACTGATAAATAATTGGAAATTATATGACCCTTTAGATAAGGATAAAATAGTTTTCATGGGTGGTTATTTAATTAACTATCAAAGTCCATCAATTTGAAAAGTTTATCCCTCATTATCCCATTATAATAATATTGAACATAATATTTAAAGAGTTAATCCAACATCATCCCACTTAACTCAAGTGATATTACTTTATAATTTTTAATATATTCAATCATTCATTATGAAAATTTATATATATTCTATCATGTAGACAACATTTATCATAATTAAGGATAATATCCACATGATTCATGGTGGTCATATATTATATATTAATATACTCACTTTAATGTACTACAATATTTACATCTTCCCTATCATAATTAAAATGGGATACATAGAATTGGGCCAACGATAATGTCTTTATTAAAGACCATGCCTTCTATAATTATTCAATTAAATCATGTATACTTATTGGAAAAATAGGCAACATGATCAAAACATTTATAAGTCCAAGTGTCAACTGTAATATTCATAACAATCAATACATATAATGAAACCTACTCAGTGAAAATTCCCATACTTTCAACATTTCCAATAAATGTATTGGGTGGAAAACCTTTCATCAAAGGGTTGGAAATCATAATATTTGTGATAATATGTTCAATTGACACATTATGTTTTTGAAATTCCTCCTTAACTACAAATTACTTTAATTCCATTTGTTTAGAACCTTTGGAATATCAGTCATTCTTGGAAAATAATACTACTACAGTGTTTTCATAATAAATTTTCAAGGGGTTGGTGATAGTGTCAACAATTCCAAGTCCCAAAATAAAGTTCCATAACCATATACCCTGAATTGTTGCTTCAAATCATGCTAAAAGTTCATCTACCACGGTCTAAGTATCTATAACCAATTTCTTTTCACTTTTCTATAATATTTATCCTTTGGATAGAAGATATAGATAACAAAAAGTGGACTTTCTTATATCAACACAACTAGAAAATTTTGAATCAGATTACCCAATCACCTTATGATCATTGGATATTTTATAAGTAAGCATGTGATCCTTTGTTATTTTCAAATATCACAAAACATTATTTAAAGCTCTCTAATGATCCAATCAAATATTACTTTGGTATCTTACCTACATACCAAATTCAAAGCTAATATCTAGACTTGTAAATGTTTGTGCATACATCAATCTTCCAACAATATATGCATAAGGAATTCCTTCCATTTGTTTTCATTCCAAATCATTTTTGGGACATTTATTGAGATCAAATTTATCTTCTTTATGAATTGTAACTAGTGATGATGGACATTTTTCCATCCCAAACCTCTCTAAAATTTTATTGATGTATGAATTTTGAGATAATACTAATAAACCTTGATTTATATTATAAAATATCTCTATTCCAATCACATACTTGGATTCTCCCATTCATGTCATTACAAAATTATTAGAGATGAATTTATTGGTCTCACATAATAGAGAAATATCATTTACAATAAGAAATATTTTGTCAATATATAGAATCAAGAATATAAATTTACTCCCACTGATCTTTTGATATATACACCAATCAATGACGTTTTCCTTAAATCCAAAAGATACAATGGTATCTATAATGGCTCGGACCCACCTGGTCCATTACTTTGCCAAAACACGGCTCCATCGTGACGGTGGCACTGTGACGGTGGAACCGTAAGGGTGACACCGTGACGGTGGCACTGTGACCTCACCGAGCAGTCTTCGTTCTTTCCTAGTTCCTGAATTTTCTGCTCCTACAACATATCTTTTGACGTAAAGATGATTTAATGCCCCCTTTCAAAGCCATTTAAATCCCATAAATAATATATAAAATCCTCCAAGAGTCGGGCAACCCTTAACTTACCAAAACGTGTGGTTTTTCCTCGGTGTCACGCCCTTCCCCGTACCTTCCATATTCACCCCTGTTACGTGTTTCCTTATGGTTAAAGAAATCTGTTTAACTCATAGCTGTTATGACCACCTCTCCGAGGAGAATTGTTAAATGACAATTAATTCCATCGTGCGTAACCACCCAACCACGTGGTGAAACCACAATCCGACTTTATAGCCATTCAAAATTCCATATCCCATAACAATGGGATCTCATCTTTATATCACGCTAAAAATTCTTTCTTCTTCCTCTTGGCTAGTATCCTTTTCTTCTTTGTGCGTTTGGAGTTCCCCTTCCTCAGGAAAGTGGTGCGCCTGTTCTGGAGCCTTTTTTCTCACCCTTGGAGTCCCCGATGTTCCTCCCCTACAATTCACGCATCCCCAAATCTTGGCACGTGGAGAATAACTTTGATCCTTGATCAAACAATTAGGTATTTTACTTCATCTCTCCTTACTGTGTATCATGCGGGGTGGGTACGCTACTGTTTCTGTGTGAATGGATGAAACCAAACCTTAAAAAAGATAATAAACAGACTGTTAAAGAATTATGGGGTGCGTTTGAAAATTCTACTGTACTCTTTTATAATTGTTATATGTTGTAAACTGTATGGGATTATGCTCACTGAAAATCATGGCTGTTGGTGGTATTTCATTACGCACTAATGAACCCTTGTCTTTTGTGATGATTAAATGACTGTAACATGGAAATTGGTTAATCACCTAAACTCGGTTGGTTAAATGGATTCCCAGTGAACATCAATCCTTTTGTGGTCACCCCTATTAACCAACAGAATGAAGAACCTAATGAATTATGTTCTTGAACCTAGAAGTTTCCCTACTCTGTTTTGGTAGTAGGTGTGTTGTTCTGTTTGATGCTTATGGGGTGATGTGGATGGGGATGGGATCCTCTGTTGTGGAACGGTTGTTGGTTGTGAATATGAAGCTATGTGGGGCTATATCTCGAGGCTTGGTTTGGTTCCAATACTTTAAGGGATCTCACAGATCCCTTTGTTATTGTGAATTTACAAGAGAACCGAGTGTGAATGCTTAAATTGTTGTTTGGTTGTTTCTCCTTCTCTGGATTGTGGTTATGCCTGTTAGTTTCCCAGTAGTGTAGAATTTACTTAAATGGGATCACTTTAACATGAAAAAAATAATGAGATCAATGGGGAATTGTTTTCCAGGATAAGTGGTGACATGGTCATGGGTTCAATGTTTCTTGTGAATGAATAATAACGAGGGTGTTTGTGCTTAAGTTGGTTTTGGAACTCCTAGGTTGGGATGAGTGCTTGTTATATATATTATATAATTATAGTTCTTATGTTTCTTATTCGTACCCCACCCAAGTTGATAAATTAGTGCCGAACACCCTCATTTCATGGGGGAGGGTGTTTTTTCCCAACACTACTACGAGTGGATGGTTATTAGATCCTTTTCTGATCCCTTTCCCGAATAGCCAAAGACTCTTCGGGCAGGCTGTGACAGCCTGAGTTCCATTATATCCCAAGATTCTTTGGGCAGGGTAGTTGTGGTGGTTTCCCAAGTGTGTGCGGGCAGGTTGTTTCCCAAGTGTCTTCGTGATGAGGCCCAGGTGTCTTCGGGCGTGGCAGTAGTTGTTCTGGCCCAGGTGTTTTCAGGCGTGGTTACATGTGGTTGTTGTGGACCAGGTGTTTGTGGCCGAGATGTGTGTTTGTGGACCAAGTGTATGCGGACGGGGTGTGGTAGTGGGACTTTGGTGAGAATGGCGGGAGAGGTTCGATGCGTAGGATGTCTTCAATAACCAGTGGGGAAGTGGCGTGGGGTACCTAAACATCGATGTGTTATTACTATTATATTTCTTGACTTGTGTTATTTCGGGTGCATGCCTTGGTGAGGCTTGGGTGGGTAGTTTTCCTTTCTAGGTGTTTCAATTATCTCTTTTCTCACAGGGCATTAGAATGACTCCCCACTTGTGCACAAGAGCTTTTGATTTTCCCTACTGAGTATACTTGTATGCTCACCCTACGTATATAAAACTATTTTCAGGTTTCCAGGAGGACTTCAGGGATCATGCAGGGTCATACTAGTTCAGATGTTGGGACATTTTTTGTTGCTGTTTTCTTTCTTCTGGTACTTATTTTTGGGTTTTTCTTTTACTTTTGTATCATTTACCTTTGGAACAAGCATATGAGAATGGTTTGTTTTGGATTTACCTGTACTTCCACTTTTGGTTTTGTTGGGATTAACTATCTTATCTCCCGATCCTATTAAATAAAAGGGTAATGCCTTCCATCTTGTGTGTGATTCTATACCCTTGGTGCTAGTCACCAATCCGGGACCTATTGAAGGCGGGTCTTGGGGGTCATTATCTCTCCTTCAACTTGAAGAAGGAAGGGTCTGGAAACCTGCTGTCCCTTCTCTCATCTTGGTGAAGGCGGGTCATGACAAAATGGTATCAGAGGAGGAGGTTGAGAGATAAGATGGAGTTCAGAGTTAGGCACAGTGAGTATTGCATGAGATTGTAGGGCAACAATGTTGGAAAATCTTGGTGCGTGAAATAGGCCAGGGAAGACCGGCTAGGACACAGGATTTTAGGGCCCCCCGTGATCCGATGCAAGGACTCTAGGCCTACCGAATGTCCAAGTGAGGCTACACTGATTGCAGGTTAGAAACCCTAGGAAAGGTACATGCGTCATAATGACTTGTGTTCATGTGTTTCATGGGTATTTTGGGGATTTAAAATGAATAAGAAGTCTAAGAAAATTTAAGAACAATATTCTACACTACTCGGTCTTAGGCATTCCTTGTTTACCTTGCAGCTATGACACCTGAGAGATGACCACGAGTAGTACGGGCGATCAAGGGCCAGGAGGTTGACTTGGCCGATTGGTAGAGGAATGACCAAGAGGAGGAGGACGATCAGTGGCATAGGATGCTTCGTGCCTTTCAGCGATAATCCCTTGGGAAGTATGAGGGAAACACCCCGAACATGGAGATAGAAAGATGGCTAGAGGAGTAGGTGATAGCTTTCAGCTTGATCTGGGCTCTGACGGAGTACTGGGTTCCTCTAGCTGTAATCCAGATGTAGGGATCAGCACGTCAGTGGTGGACGTTCTACCTCGGGGAGAAGAGGGAGGCTGAGGTTACGTGGGATGACTTCGAGATGGAGTTCCGAGCTGAATTCCTCTCTTCCACGATGAAGGTTGAGAAGAGGCAGGAGATACTCTCCCTCCAACATGGGAGCATGTTAGTGAGAGATTTGGGGATCAAGTTCAAGGATCTCATCTGCTTTACTTCGGACCTCTTTCCAGATGAGGAGTCTTGGGCGAGACTTTTGGAGGAGGCACTTCGACCTTCTCTTCAGTATGCTGTTACTCCCTTCACCTTACCGACATAATTGGAGGTCCAGAAGAAAGATGAAGTGGTGGAGAGGATGCACATGCTGGGAGGTGTATCATGAGAGGGAATCCAGTTGGGATCGTCGAAGGGGAAGGCCGTCAGCAGCAGGCCTCCAGCATCAGGTCTCTCTAGGTTTTGACCAGTAGGGAGCAGGCCCCAGCAGTTCCAGTTTTGATATCCCAGTCCTCGCCCTTTCCTTTCAGGCCCAGGACTGATATTATTCATATGTGGCAGCCATGGGTACCTTCAGAATCAGTGCCCGGACCGAGTACAGTACAATGGGGGTGGTCCAGTGCATCACCTGCCCCAGCCGAAGCAGTTTCCAGCCAGGCCCTTTCAGTAGCAGCAGTAGGGACAGCGAGCTCCCACTCCTACAAGGGCAGACGTCGTAGGAGGAGGCTGACCTCAGGGCGCTCCTCAAGAACCTCAAACAGGGCGTGGTCAGGGAGTCAACCGATAGCCAAGGGGAAGGGGAGCTGGGCGTGGGCAGTTACATGCTGCAAAGGCAGTAGCTCCAGCAGGGCCGAAAGTTGTTTGTGGTACGATCAGCTTGTTTAGTACTCTTGCCTATGCCTTGTTCGATACATGAGCTTCACACTCCTTTTTGCACCCAGTCTAGCCCGTGCTCTGGGTCTAGATGCTAAGAGACTTTCAGTGACCCTGGTGTTAAGTACACCAGTCGGAGGTCAAACCGACTTGTTTTATGTTTGTCGAGGGTGTAGACTGATGATAGGGCCACATCAGTCAATCAGGGATCTTATACTGTTGCATATACATCCATACGATGTCATCCTAGGAATTGACTGGCTGTTCTTTGTATATGACGTTATTGAATACTTCTGAGGAAGGATCGTGTTTTCAGACTTGGGCGGCCGACGTGTGACTTTCATCGGTGAGCGGGGTTACCGGGAAAGTAACCGGTGAGTGGAGACCCTCATTTCCTTATTAGCTGAACTGTCAGTGGAGTCGGCAGATACAGAAATGGTGGAAGTCCTAGGGATCGTCGATGAGTTTATGGACATATTCCCTGAAGAGGTGGCAACTCTACCCCCTAGACGTGATGTTGAGTTCGGGATATACTTGCAACCTGGCGCCCGTCCGATTTTGATGGCTCCCTACCGGATGACGCCTTATGAGTTGCGGGAGTTGAAAATTTAGATTGTAGATATGATGAAGAAGGGTTTTGTTCGACCAAGTGCATCACCATAGAGTGCTCCAGTCATATTTTCAAATAAGGCAAATGGTGGTCTCAGGCTGTGTATAGACTACAAGAGATTGAATCAGGTGATGATCATGAATCGCTACCCTCTTCCGAGGATAGACGATCTCTTTGACCAGCTGAGGGGAGAAGGTTGGTTCTATAAAATCAATATGTGGTTTGGATATCACCAGTTGAGGGTGAAGGAGGGAGACATCTCAAAGACTACCTTCAGATGTAGGTATAGACACTTTGATTTTTTAGTCATGTTGTTCGGTGTTACGAATGAACCAGCTGTGTTCATGGGACTCATGAAATCCGTCTTCTGAGAATACCTGGATCAATTTGTAGTCATGTTTATCGACGACATCCTGATCTACTCAAGGTCAGAGGAGGATTAGGCTGAGCACCTGAGAATAGTTTTAGAGGCCCTCCCACAACACCAACTCTATGTGAAATTGTCCAAGTATAAGTTCTGGATGCAAAAAGTGCACTTCCTTGGGCATGTGGTGTCTGAGCAGGGAATAGCGGTGGACCCATAGAAGGTCGAGGCAGTTGTTTCTTGGGCAGCTCCCAAGAACGTGGCAGAGGTTCGTAGTTTCCTTGGACTGGCAGGTTACTATCGGAGGTTCGTACCCAACTTCTCCCGAGTTGCAGCACCTTTGACATATTTGACCAAGAAGGACCAGACTTTCATATGGGATGGGCAGTGCGAGGCAGCCTTTAGCTATCTGAAGGAGAATTTGTTAAGTTCCCCAGTGCTGAGGTTTCCAGAAGAAGGGATGACGTATGAGGTGTTCTGTGATGCTTCAAGACAAGGCCTCAGATGTGTGCTGATGCAACGACAAGGGGTGATCTCTTATGTGTCTAGACAGTTATGTCCCCATAAATGTAATTATTCCACCCATGATCTGGAGCTTGCTACAGTCATGTTCGTACTAAAGTTTTGGCGGCATTACCTCATCGGGGAGAGCTTTGTGGTCTTCACGGATCACAAAATCTTGAACTATATCTTCTCCCAGCGGGACCTGAAATTACACCAGTGAAGGTGGATGGAGTTCCTTCAGGACTACGACTTCGAGATTTCCTATACCTTAGGAAAAGGGAATGTGGTGGCTGATGCCTTGAGCATGAAGTCATAGAAGGATGCGGTTCAAGAGTCGGCAGATGCTTGGAAGGTGATGGAGGAGTTGGCTGCCCTGCACCTGGATGTAAGGGAGGATGGTGGTAGGGGTTGTCTATTTCAGATGATAGTGCAATCCTCTCTCCTATGATAGGTGGAGGAGTCTCAGTGGGGAGACATATAGAGTGAAGTAATGCATGACCAGGTTAACCATGGCGATGCTCCATAAGGGTGGAAGGAGGATAGACAGAATCAGATTCTTTTCAGAGGGAAGTTGTTTGTTCCGAAGATGATGCGTGAGAGAGTTCTTGGTGAGTTCCAGAACTCACCCCTAGCAGTACACCCATGAGCTTCCAAAATGTACCGGGGCTTGAGAGGTCAGTTCTGGTGGCTCGGTGTGAAGTGGGTGGTGGCAGAGTTTGTAGCAAAGTGCCTTGTGTGTCAATAGGTGAAGGATGAACACCACATCCTAGGGGGTCTGTTACAACCTTTAGATGTCCATGAGTGGAAGTGGGACGACATCTCAATGGATTTCGTCACGGGACTACCCATAGTTCAAGGGGGTTGCGATGCTATCTAGGTAGTGGTGGACCGACTGACGAAATTGGCCCACTTCCTAGAAATCAAGGAGTCAAGTATGATGGATTCCCTAGCACAAAGGTACATGGATGAGGTGGTGCAGTTGAACGGAGTCCCAAGATCCATAGTCTCAGATAGGGATGCACATTTTACCTCACGAGTCTGGAGAGTATTGCAGCATGCTTTTGGCACCCAGCTACGTCTTAACACTGCTTTCCACCCCTAGACAGATGGACAGACAGAGCACACCATCCAGACATTGGAGGATATGCTACGAGCATGTATTATGGACTCTGGGTGATCCTGGGAATGAAACTTGCCTCTGGTGGAGTTTTCCTACAACAATAGCTATCACTCTACCATTGGCATGGCTCCATTCTAAGATTTGTATGGGAGGTCGTGTCGCTCACCCGTGTGCTGGACAGAGGTCGGGGAGGTAGGTGTTCTTGGCCCGTAGGTGGTGCAGAGCACGACGGAGAAGGTTCAGCTTATATGGGAGAGGATAAAGGTGGCCCAGGACCAACAAAAGTCATATGCCGATAATAGGAGGAGACCCTTGGAGTTCGAGGTTGGGGACCACGTGTTCTTGAAGGTCTCCCCTCGGTGTGGGAAATGAAGGTTTGACAGGGGGAGTAATATTTCTCCCAGGTTCGTCAGATCGTTCGAAGTGCTGCGGCGGGTCGGTGAAGTGGCTTATTAGCTAGTGCTAACACCTCCGCTACTGAGACTACATGATTTATTCCATGTATCTCAGCTATGACGATATCTATACAACGATTCACACGTCCTCGACTGGGGAAAACTGGATATCGAGGACGATATGACTTTTGTGGAAAGACCAGTGAGGATCAAGGATCGTGAGGAGAAGGTGCTCTATGTAAGGAACATTCCTTTGGTTCATGTGTTGTGGAGGCATGGAGGGATCAAGGAAAGTACCTGGGAACGGGACACACAGATTCACACCTAGTACCCAGATCTATTTTTAGTTTTGTTCTGTTTTGTTTGTACTTGTTTGTGATGGAACGATTTAACTTGTTAACTATGGAACATGTGGTTTTAATTATTATGTGGATGTGTGTGAAGATTTCTGACTATGGGGAGGGGAGGACCTGATCCCTAATCAAGATGCATTAAGATGAATGTGATTAAACCCGTGCAGGCGAGTCAGTTCCACCAAAAGAGGATAGTATCTTGACATGGAGGAAGAAACTCCCTGACCCATATGACTAGACAGTTTGACCCTCAAGTATTTCCTGGTTACTTGAGGGAGGGGTGTTCCTAGGTGTCGATGAGGTTCACTCCTAGGAGGTATCTTTTGATGTGGTTGTTCGGAACCCCTCTTTTTTTCGGGTCTAGTTTTGATTCTCGAGGGCGAGAATAGTTTGAGAGGTATCTGATGTAATGGTACAGACCCACCTGGCCCATTACTTTTCCAAAACACGGCTCTACTGTGACGGTGGAACTGTGAGGGTGGCACCGTGAGGGTGTCACCGCGAGGGTGCCACCGTGACGGTGGAACCGTAAGGGTGGCACCGTGAGGGTGGCACCGTGAGGGTGGCACCGTGAGGGTGGCACCGTGAGGGTGGAACCGTGAGGGTGGCACCGCGAGGGTGGCACCGTGAGGGTGGCACCGTGAGGGTGGCACTGTGAAGGGGGCACCGTAAGGGTGACACCGTGACGGTGGCACTGTAAGGGTGACACTATGAAGGTGGCACCGTAAGGGTAACACCGTGATGGTGGCACCATGTCCTCACCGAGCAGTCTTTATTCTTTCCCAGTTCTCGACTTTTCTACTCCCGCAACATATCTTTTGACGTAAAGATGATTTAATGCCCCCTTTCAAATCCATTTAAATCCCATAAATAATATCTAAAATCCCCAAGATTCAGGAAACCCTTAACTTACCAAAACGTGTGGTTTTTCCTCGGTGTCACGCCCTTCCCTGTACCTTTTAGATCCGCCCCTGTTACGCATTTCATTATGGTTAAAGAAAGCTGTTTAATGCATAGCCATTATGACCACCTCTCTGAGGAGAATTGTTAAATGAAAATTAATTCCATCGTGCGTAAACACCCAACCGCGTGGTGAAACCATGATCCGACTTTATATCCGTTCAAAATTCCATATCCTGTAACAACAGGATATCATCTTTATATCACGCTAGAAATTCTTTCTTCTTACTCTTGGCTAGTCTCCTTTTTTTCTGTATTTGGAGTTCCCCTTCCCAAGGCAAGTGGTGTGCCTGTGCTGGAGCCTTTCTGCTCACCCTTGGAGTCCCCAACGTTCCTCCCCTGCAAGTCACGCATCCCCAGATCTTGGCGTGTGGAGAATAACTTCGATCCTTGATCAACCAAGTAGGTATTTTACTTCGTCTCTCCTTACTGTGTATCATGCGGGGTGGGTACACTACTGTTTCTATGGGAATGGATAAAACCAAAACTTAACAAAGATAATAAACAGACTGTTAAAGAATGATGGGGTGCGTTTGACAATTATGCTCTACTCTTTTATAATTGCTATATGTTGTGAACTATATGGGCTTATGCTCACTGAAAATCATGGCTGTTGGTGGTCTTTCCTTGTGCACTAATGAACCCTTGTCTTCTGTGATGATTAAATGATTGTAACATAAAAATTGGTTAATCACCTAAACTCGGTTGGTTAAATGGATGCCCAGTGAACATTAATCCTTGTGTGGTCACCCTAGTTAACCAACAGAAAAAAGAACCTAATGAATGATGTGCTTGAACCTGGAATTTTCCCTACTCTGTTTTGGTAGTAGGTGTATTGTTCTGTTTGATGATTATGGGGTGATGTAGATGGGGATGTGATCCTCTATTGTGGTATGATTTTTGGTTGTGAATCTGAAGCTGTGTGGGTCTGTATCTCAAGGCTTGGTCTAGTTCCAGTACTTTGAGGGATCTCACAGATCCCTTTGTTGTTGTTACTTTACAAGAGAACCGAGTGTGAACGCTTAAATTTCTGTTTGGTTGTTTCTCCTTCTCTAGCTTGTGGTTATGTTTGTTAGTTTTCTAGTAGTGAATAATTTACTTAAATGGGATCACTTGAACATGAAAACAAGAATGGGGTCAATGGGGAATTGTTTTCCGGGATAAGTGGTGACTTGGTTGTGGGTTCAGTGTTTCTTGTGAATGAATAATAACGAGGGTGTTTGTGCATAAGTTGGTTTTGGAAATTTTAGGTTGGGATGAGTGCTTGTTATATATATTATATAATTTTAGTTCTTATGTTTCTTATTTTTTCCCCACCCAAGTTGAGCACTTAGTGCCGAACACCCCCATTTCATGGGGGAGGGTGTTTTTTCCCAACACTCCTATGAGTGGCTGATTATTAGCTCCTTTTCTGCTCCCTTTCCCAAATAACCCAAGACTCTTCGGGTAGGCTGTGACAGCCTAAGGTCCATTATAGCCCAAGATTCTTCGGGAAGGGTAGTTGTGGTGGTTGCCCAGGTGTGTGCGGGCAGGTTGTTTCCCAAGTGTCTTCGGGATGAGGCCCAGGTGTCTTCGGGCGTGACAGTAGTTGTTCTGGACCATGTGTTTGCGGGCTTGGTTACACATGGTTGTTGTGGCTCAGGTGTTTGTGGGTGGGATGTGTGGTTGTGGCCCAGGTGTGTGCAGGTGGGGTGTGGTAGTGGGTCTACGGTGATAATGGCGGGAGATGTTCGATGCGTAGGATGTATTCAATAACCAGTGGGGAAGTGGCGCGGGGTACCCAAACATCGATGTGTTATTACTATTATATTTCTTGACTTGCGTTATTTGGGGAGCGTGCCTTGGTGAGGCTTGGGTGGGCAGTTTTCCTTGCTAGGTGTTTTGGTTATCTTTTATCACAGGGCATTAGAATGCCTCCCCACTTGTGCACGAGAGCTTTTGGTTTTCCATTCTGAGTATACTTGTATGCTCACCCTACGTATATAAAACTGTTTTCAGGTTTCCAAAAGGACTTCAGGGATCGTGAAGGGTCGTACTAGTTTAGACGTTGGGACAGTTTCTGTTGCTATTTTCTTTCTTTTGGTACTTCTTTTTGGGGTTTTCTTTTACTTTTGTATCATTTACCTTTGGAACATGCATATGAGAATGGTTTGTTTTGGCTTTACCTGTACTTCCACTTTTTGTGTTGTTGTGATTTACTATCTTATCTCCCAATCCTATTAAATAAAAAGGGTAATGCCTTCCATCTTGTGTGTGATTCTATACCCTTGGTGCTAGTCACCACTCCGGGACCTATTGAAGGCAGGTCTCGGGGGTCATTATCTCTCCTTAAACTTGAAGAAGGAAGGTTCTGACAACTTGTTGTCCCTTCTCTCATCTTGGTGAAGTTGGGTCGTGATAGTATCATTAAACCTAATATACCATTTCCGAGAAGCTTGTTTAAGTATATATATTGACTTATTTAATTTACATACCATGTGTTCCTTTACTTCAATGGAAAAACCCATTGGTTGATCTATGTACACATCTTCCTCTAAATTTCCATTTAGAAAGGATATTTTAACATCCATTTGATGTAACTCTAAATACTACTGAGGTACCAATACCATAATAATTCTGAAAGAAACCAGTGAGAATGTTTTCTTATAGTCTATACCATCCTTTTGAGTGAATAATTTAGCAACAAGTTTGGCCTTGTAACATTCAAAGTTACCAAGAGTGTCATGTTTGGTTTTGAAGACCCATTTACATCCAACTCTCTTGTATCCTTCAAGTAATTCCATAAGGTTCCATACTTGATTCTTTTCCATGTAATGAAACTCACATTTCATAGAATCTAACCATTTATCAAAATTATCACACTTTATGTCTTAATAATATGAAACTAGATCATTATCAATGTCAATATAATTTTCTATTTCATGAAGATATACCACTTAGTCATCAGAAATATCTGACCTTCTTTTTCTTTGGGATCTTCTTAACACTATTTCTTGTGGTTCCTCAACCGTTAATTCATTTTGAATTTGGGAAACATTATATTTTTGTTCTATATGATTATTTTGTGATTCAATAATTTTAGGAACAAAAAATGTGAATTTAGAATACAATAAAATGGAACTTGAATTCTAACTTCTTTAATTTCCATATTTTTTGGAACTTCACTCCCACTAGATTCACCGTTCTTGATAAATCTATCATTTTCAATTTCAAAAATTATCATACTAAGGTTAGGACAATAAAATTTACAGCCCTTTGATTTCTATAGATAACCAATGAATTTTCCACTAATTATTATTTAATCCATTTTTATTTGTTGTAGATTGCATGCTCTTATTTCCACCTGACAACCCCATACATGCAGATGTCTTAAATTAGGTTTCCTGCTAGTCCAAAGTTTAAAAAGACTTTGGAACTACTTTGATAGGAACCCTATTCAATAAATACATGAAATTTTTTAAAGTATACATCCCTAAAGATAAGTGTAAAGAATAATTACTTAACATACTCCTAACCATATCCATTAATGTTCTATTATTCCTTTCTACTACACCATTTTGTTGTGGTGTACATGAAATAATGTATTGTGCACATATGCCATGAATTTCTAGAAACTTTTCTAATGGAAAAGGGTTTTTTCTACTTTTATAAAATATTCCATAATATTCACTACCCCTATCAGACCTTACGACATTCACCTTTTTATCTAATTACCTATCAACTTCATTTACATAAATTTCCTTGGCATTTATTGCTTGATATTTATCATGAAATAAATAGACATATCTATAATGTGAAAATCATCAATAAAGGTGATAAAGTATTTTTATTTATAAAGATAATTGACATCAAAAGGTCCACATTTATCAGTATGTATGATCTCAAGGAGTTGAGTACTTTTTATGGCAACTTTATTTGTGTGTTTTGTTTAATTTCCTTTAATAAAATCCACACAAATGTTTAGGTCAGTAAAATAGAAATTTGGAAGGATTTAAATCTTAATCAATCCCTCCAATATTTATTTGGAAATATAACCTAAAATTTTATTCCAAAAATAAGCATATTTTTTATTTACTAAATCATGTTTAGTACTAGAATTAAGATGCAAGGTCATAAGTGTTTTAGCATACATATTATCAAGATTTAGTTTATATAAACCATCATACAATAAACCAGATCCAATAATGTGTGTATACTTAAACACACTAAAATATATATTCCAAAAATTAAAAGAGCATCCAACAGTATCATGTTTTGATAAAAAACCAAATTTCCAGATATAATAAGTACATAAATGGTTTCACATAATTACAAACTATATCCACTACAAAGGATTAAATGGTAAGTCCCAACAGTCTCAACTGGAACCTTCACTCCATTCCCCATGAAGATGAACTTTTTAGTTGGTCTTGTGATTTGGGTTGAAAGGAATCCCTACATTGTATTAGAAACATGAGTTGTACAACTAGAATAAATCCACCATGTATTATGTGGAACTTCAGCTAAGTTTTATTCATAACATGTATAAGAATTTTTCTTACCTTTCTTTTCAATCCAATCATTTCATTTCCGGGAATACTTTTGGAAGTGTCTAATTTTCTGATAGAAATGACGTTTTATATTTATTTACATTCTTCTGGTTCTTTCTAGAGGGCTCATTGGCCCCTTTCCTTTTCCATGCTTATTTATACCATGCTTATTTCCTCTTTGATGATGAATATAATGGATGAAGTGGATTCCTTGATTATTTAAATGTGTTTCCTCATAAACTAGAATACTATGCAATTAATTCAAATTCCATTTATCTTTTATGGCAATGTAGTTCATTTGGAATGGTCTATATTCAGATGGTAATGAGTTTAGGACAAACGTTACAGGGAAAATTCCATCCAATTACATTCATAAAGACTTAAGTCTTACTGTAATATTTGTCATTTCAATGACACGATCATGCATTGTATGAGAACCATCAAACTTCATAGTAGTTAATGTACTCATTAATGTCCCAACAAGATATTTTTCAGTAGTTTGAGATCGTTCTCCCACATATTTCATAAATTCTTTAGCGCTATTAGTTTTAGGGAGGCTAAACTTGATGTTACTCGCTATGATCATTCACATGAACATTGACCTATACTATCATTAAAGCTAGTCAAAGTTTAATTATTTATATTACTACTAACTACTATATATGTGGCAATAAGGGTCGAACCCACAGAGAAGGAAATTATGACCACTAATCTTCTAAAAAACTTTCAAAAGGTCCCACTGTTGTCAGTAGTGGGGTAGATTTTCTATCTTTTTTACTTTTTATATTTTCTTTATTTTTTTATTGAGCAGTAGAGTGACAAAACCTTCCAAAACTTGTATCTAAACCAAATTAAAGCTAGAAACAATTGAAAACATAGAGAAATAGAGATATAGAATGCTGATAAACGAACTATAAAATTAAGTCGCTCGGGGAAAAACCTCTATTCTACTGGTTTTAAAACTATTTCTATTCACTTAAAAGTTAATGCAGAGTACCAACTTAAAGAGAATGACTTACCTCCCTCACCAGGAATTAAGTCTGACTGATTGATCAAGAACAAAGTTCACCACTCTAAAAAGATCAACTGTGAATGTCATTATTTGAAAATGACAACAGGACAAACTCACCGTAAGTCCTGAAATCTTTTGAATTTATTTTCTTTTGAAAAGTGTTCCCACAATCAATCTAGCCAATTGATTGTAAAATTTTAAAATTAAGTTATAATGGTATAAGCAATTTAATGAACTCATAAATGATCTCACCGATCAATACTGAATACATCAAAATGATGAAGTGAAAAATAAAATAAAAATATAACTAGTGGAACTTCAACTTATCCCCGAACTAAATAATTTAGCCTAAAATTATCTCTATTATCAAATTTTTTTTTTGAAACTTACTAAATAGAGTACTAGTACTAGAATTAAGATGGAAGATAAACTCCTGAGATGATGCTATTCTCCTGAACTCCTCCAGCTCCAGGAAGTGGTTCCAGAGTCGCCCTCTGATCTTCCTCTGCTTGGACTTGGATCATTCAATGCGTCAAATCCCTCAACCATTTTTTCACTGCTGCTCTATTTAATATATCAACTGTCACCTGCTACTCATCATCGCATCTTTCCACCGACTTTAAGTGTCCTTCGCGTGTGCACCGCACACGTGTATTTTTTTGCAAACCACACGTCACAATAGATTCTCCCTTGTAACTAACTCCAGACGAGTTAGTTGAATGCACCTGCATGTTTGTAAGTCCTTGGTGTGATCCTGCAAAGTAAATAACAACAAAACATAGTTAAAACTATTAAAACACGATAATAAAACAATTGATAAAAATAGATAAATGACTTAACAGTTATTAGCTGGATATTTTATCTATTTAATCTAAAACTAAAATTATTAATTATTGAATATCATTATTAAATTAAAATAATTATTAAAGTTAGTTTTAGTTGTAAATAAAGATAACTATTAGTTCATTAATGAATTAAATTAAGTTACTTTATTTAAATTTATAAGTTGTTAAAATTTTAGTTCTAAACATTATATTAAATAGTTAAGTTGATATTTATTTAATTAATTAATAATGATAAAAATAATTATTAAATTAATTACTATTTCAAATATTTAATAATTAACTTATTAAATAGTTTATTTTATTATAATTTTATTTATTATTATTGGTATTTTATCTTATATATTAATTATTAAACACCTTTTTAATATGCAACATTAAATAGTAATTTATTTAAATTAAAATTAGAAGATTAATTAATTTAGCTTAATAGAGTTTTATTTAAGTTAACTAATTTAATAATTCTGTTTTATTATAAATATTATGTTCATTATTTATTTATAAACATTAATAATGTTAAATATATTTAGTTTAGTTGTTTTTTTAATTTTAGATTTTATTTAAGTTTCCTATATATATATTTTTTTAAAACTTAATCTTCCTCCCCCCCAAATTCAGCGCAATAGGGGGGGCTTCTAGATCCTTCGAGCAGATCTGATGCAAGGACTCCTCCGTAGTGGCATGGTGTGGACAACAGCAGTGGATCTAGAAATTTTCTTCAAAGGGACTTCTCTTATGGCGGCAAGATCTGCTCGGACTCGTATCTTTGACGGTGGTGAAATCGGAACAGGCAGCGCGGACCTCCTCCATAGCAGATTGGTTGTGGCGAATGGACCCAAAATAATTGTATTAATTAATGAAGTTAATATAAATTATTAAAATTAAGTCTAAGTAAATTAGATAGAAATACGATGATTAAATAATTGTTTAAAATATATGTTAATTTATTAAAAAGTCAAGCAGATTTTAATTAACCAAACTAATTAAGAAATAAATAAATTAGAAAAATAAAGTATGATTAAAATAATTAATTTAAAGACTAAAAATACTAAATTAATTATAAAAATTGATTAATTAAAAAATTTAATTATAAAAATACAAAAGTACAATTATTTAGTCAAAAGTGCTTAAATAACTAATTAAATCATTAAAAATTAAGTAAAAAGATGTGACAAAACTATGTAAAAATAGAGCTGCATCAAATTCTCTCACACTTGAGCATTGTTTGCACTCAAAAAATTTCTTACTTTGTTATCATTAAAAACATATTAGAGTATTTATGATTCAGCTCTAATTGTAGCATGTCCTATACTTAAGAAAAGAGGACAAAACATAACAGTAGGCTTTTTGAAAATGAATTGCTCCTATAAATATTTCCTAGAACAAATACTCAAAGGATAATATTGAAAACTATGAATCATCAAGCAATGATGATGTCATGCCTCATATGTGATACTACTTAGTGACTCATTTCAATCTAAGCTCAAGTTATAAATCCAAGAGTGACAAGAGGTAAAATATCAGTGGAGTTAAAAATCTAACCAGAGGAAATTTTTATTTTGACTCGTCACCTAGGTTCTAAAAATAAATATATATTTTTTTGTGAATCACCTTAATGATACAACCTAAATGAATCCCATATAAACCAATTGACCCCTTCTTCATTTGGAATTCATCATTCCCCTCACCTTAATGAACTAATTTTTGACTGCAGACACTTTATTTAATTTTTACCAAGCCATGTATCATGTGCTAATCACTGTGAAATGCACTTATTAAAGGTGTACAGAGAGATTTAAATAAACAGAAATGAACCCAGCATCTAGGGTCTTAGAGACTCATTGTGGGATCCCAGATTCCCAAACTACTCTAGTTTCAAAATATTTATATAAAAATTATTTACATTGGCTCATTAAGATGATTACTTTTTATAATTAAAAGATGAACAAGACCCCTAATATCAATTCAAACTTCCAGTTCCAAGGGTTATGATCATAACTCTACTACAGGTTACCCATACCACTCTAAAAAATAGTCCCAAAACCAAATTTCCATAAAACCACTAAGCAAGACCACTCAATAACCATCAGTCCTCAATAATTTCAGACTCAAAGCAATACTTAACTACCAAATAATAACTGTCCATAGGAAAGAATCATTTGAAAAACAGTGAACAACCTAAAATTATGAAAGAATTTTGAAAATTTTTAACCAATTTTTAACAAAAAGTTTGAAGTAGCAGTGGGAATTGATGGGCTTTCAATTAAGCATAGTTCAACACAGTCAAGAATTGACCCCCTCCCCCACACTTAAAACCCAAAATTTTCCCCAAAGTTGAATTTCAAATGAGAGAAGAACAATTTAACAGTTTAAGTTCAAAAAATATTTCCAAATTAGTACATCGATGACATGTATAAAGGGTATCTTTGAAGTTCAAAAATGTTGTTTTCCACATTTAATAACTTAACAGTAGGTTCATATGCACGTACATCCATTATCATTTAATCTATAAAATAAATATTTCCCACTAAAGTACAAACATGGCATGCAACTTGTGGGTGCATTGTGTATTGGGTGTAAGCATCTTAATAGATTGAGTTCAATAATATGTATTTAATAGAGCAGAAGAATGAATACTAAAACACCCCAACCTAAAAAAGATTCAATAAAAAATTTCTCATCCTACATGTACCTCCCCCACACTTAAGTTCAAGTAGTGGAATGATTTTAACTACAGTGAAATTCAATTTTCAGCAGTGAAGTACATGCATAATTGTTATTTACACAGTGACATACAATAGAATTTTATTCCAATATAAGTAGAATTTTAAACACATGCAGATTTTTTAATTTTAGTATCAAGACATGCTGTAGAATTTTCTAATGGAAAGAGAATTTTCAAAATCAGCATAATATAGAGTAGAAGTTTCATGGAAGACAAGCATCAAATTTTTTAAATCATTAAGGAGCAGAGAAATGAAACAAAATTTAACAGTAAGATACCTCCTAGACTAGATTTTTCATTACTCCTTCAGCATGAGAATTCAACCCCTTAAATGACAAAACAACAACTTCTTGATAACTGTGAAATAGAACAAAGAGACCAAGAGCATGCAGTAACAAGGACTTCCCAAAAACAGAGCACAAAAGTAGCACATTATTCAAGGGTAAAAATGAAAAAAATTAAATACAAAATAACCATGGGTTGCCTCCCATGCAGCGCTAAGTTTTATAGTCTTCAGCTAAAATTTATTTAAAATCATTTTTCAAGAATAGTGAAAGAAAACTAAGCCCTTTGGTTTTCCCTCAAAATACAGCTTCACTCTATACCCATTAACTAACATGGGTCTATTTTCTTCACCTACAATTTCAACAACTCCATTCTTAAGCACTCTCACTATAGTAAATGGCCAAGACCACTTGGAATTAAGTTTTCTAGGAAAGAGTTTAAGTCTAGAGTTAAAGAGTAGGACCTTCTTTCTAGGTTTGAATTATTTGGCTTGAATGATAGAATCATGAAAGATTTTAGTCCTCTATTTATAAATCCTTGAATTATCATAACTATCTCTCATAATCTCATCAAGTTCACTCAGCTAAAGTAATATCCTCTCACCAGCACTCTTAAAATCAAAGTTCATAGCCTTAGCTACCCAATAAGACTTATGTTGAAACTCCACAGGTAAATGACAACATTCATCAAACAGTAACCTATAAGGAGACATACCTATTGGGGTCTTTAAAGTAGTTATATAAGCCCATAAATCTTCATCCAATTTAAGAGACCGTTCTTTCCTAGAGGTTGAAACAGTTTTCTCAAGTATCTGTTTTAGTTCTCTATTTGAGATTTCCACTTGTCCACTAGACTGTGGATGATAAGAAGTACCAGTTTTATGAACACAACAATATTTTACCATCAAATATTTAAACTTATAATTCTTAAAATGTGTTCCATTATCAGTGATAAAGGCTTTAGAAACTCCAAATCTTGTAAAGATGTTCTTTTTCAAAAACTTTATTATAGAGTTGTCTTGATTGTTGGGCAGTGCCACTACCTCAACCCATTTTTACACATAATCTACAGTAACAATAATATACTCATTCCCATGAGATGATGGAGATGGACCCATGAAATCTAAACCCCAAACATCAAAAATTTCAACTTCTAAAATTACTTTTTGGGGTAACTCTTGCTTCATACCAATATTTCCTAGCCCCTGACATCTATCACAACCAACTACAAATCTCCTAGTATCTATGAAAAGAGTAGGCCGATAAAAACCAGATTGTAAGACTTTCTGAGCAGTTCTTTCACAACCATGGTAACCTCCCAAAGGCAAGGAATAACAACTCTCTAGGATATAAAGCATCTCTTCCTCAGGCACACACCTCCTAGGAATACCATCAGCACATATCCTAATCAGTAGGGGTTTATCCCAAAGATAGTACTAAAGCTCAAAAATGAATTTCTTCCTTTGGTTATTGGAAAAATTTATGGGAAAGACACCTACTGCCAGGAAGTTGGCAAAACCTTCAAACCAAGAAGATTGCCTGATTGACATAGTAAGAATCTTTTTATCAGTAAAGGAAGAGTTTATTTCCCTAGGATCTTTATATTGTGTAATAGGAAGCCTATAAAGGTGTTCAACAACTAAATTTTCAGCTCCCTATTTATCCCTAATCTCTAAATAAAACTCTTGTAGCAACAAAATCCATCTAATCATCCTGGGTTTAGTTTCCTTCTTAGACAAAAAATACTTTAAAGTAGAATGATCAGTGAAAATAATGACTTTTTATTCTAACAAATACTATCTAAACTTCTCTATATCAAACACAATAGCTAACAATTATTTTTCAGTAGTGGTGTAATTATTTTGGGCCTCATCTAGAAATCTACTAGCATAATACACCACATGTAACTTTATATATTTCCTCTATCCAAGGAAAACACCTACAACCATATCACTAGAATCACACATAAGTTCAAAAGGTAGTTTCTAGTCAGGTGAAGTGATAATGGGTGATGTAGTGAGTTTATCTTTAAGTAGATTAAATGATTTCAAACAGTTTTCATCAAAATTGAAAGGTATATCCTTAACTAGAAAAGAACACAATGGATTAGTTATTTTGGAAAAGTATTTTATGAATCTCTGGTAGAAACCAGCATACCCTAAGAAAATTATAATACCTTTCACATTTTCAGGAGGTGGTAGTTTTTGAATGACATCAATCTTAGCAGTATCAACTTCTAAACTTCTCTTTGACACTTTATGACCAATAACTATACCTTCTATGACCATGAATTGACACTTCTCCCAATTAAGAACAAGGTTGTTTTCAATGCATCTTTCTAAAATTAACTCAATATTTCCAAGACAAGTATCGAAAGTACTCCCCATAATGGAAAAGTCATCCATGAAAACTTCAACGATTCTTTAAATCAGATAAAAAAAGATAGCCATCATACACCTTTGAAAGGTGGATGTAGCTTCACACAACCCAAAGGGAATTCTCCTGTAAGTAAATATCCCAAAGGGGCGTGTGAAAGTGGTGTTTTCATGATCCTCTGGAGTAATAGGAATCTGGTTGTAACCAGAATACCCATCTAGAAAATAGAAAAATTCATTTTTAGCAAGACTCTCAAGAATTTGATCCAAGAAGGGAATTGGAAAATGATCCTTCCTAGTGGTTGAATTCAAATTCCTATAATATATACAGACTCTCCATTTTGTGGATTTCCTAACTTGGATTTAATCATTCTTTTCATTTTTAACTACAGTGAAACCTCCCTTCTTGGGAAAAACCTGGACAGGGCTGACCCAAGAACTATCCAAAATGGGATATATCATTCCAGTGTCCAGTAGCTTAATCACTTCCTATCTCACAACTTCTTTCATGTTTGGGTTCAATCTTCTTTGATACTCTACCCTAGGCTTATAGTCAGGCTCCATGGGTATCTTATGCATACAAAATAAGGGACTAATACCCTTTATATCAGCTATGGTCCAACCTATGGATTATTTAAACTTTTTTAACACACTTAACAATCTTTTTTCTTGATTTTAATTTAGTTCAGAAGAAATTATGACAGGAAAAGTAGAATTATCACCCAAAAATGAATATTTCAAATGAGTAGGGATTGGTTTTAATTCAAGAGTGGGTGGTTTTACACTCGAAGGAAGACTCTTAGGCCTAGGAGGTCTAAGTTATTCAACATATCTCTTTTATGGAGTATTGAAAGATGAAATATTCTCAATTTCATGCTCAGATTCATAAATAATAGTGCTGTTGTCCAAAGTAGGCACCATACTGTCCAGAATTTCTAGATCAGAATTTGACAAGTTAATCAAATAAGAGTCATCAAGTTGTCTCAAAAGTTATACCTCAACATCATTAAAGTGTTCAACAAGGTTGGTGTTAATAGAAACACCCTCAAACTCACTCAAAAATATTCTAAGTTCAGAAACAGAGGAATCTTCTACAACAGAAACTGGGCAGTTTTCCAAATCTAGATTTTTTTCAAGATTTGGTGTTTTAGTAGAATTTTCAATTTCTAAGATAGATTCAATTGGATTTTCAGCTTCTAAATTATTTTCATCAGTAGAGAATTGTTTTTCAGATTTTTCAAATTTTCCAATTGAGTTCTCATCTTCTAAGGACTCTACCATTGAACAGTTTTCAGAAAAAGTTGGTCCATTAACATTTTTAAACATATTGAACTCTTCTTGTTGTTCTCTAATTTTAAATATTAACTAACCCTTAGAGACATCAATAACAACACCACCTGTGGCCAAGAAGGGCATAACCAAGAAGATGGGCACCTCTTGATCACACTCTATGTCTAAGACTAAAAAGTTTATTGGTAGAAACAACTTCCCTACCCCAACTAGCAAGTCATCTACCCTACCCACGGGATGAGTGAAAGACCTATCAACCAACTGCAATATGACTGTGGGGGTTGCAGGTCACCCAATCTCAGCTGTCGAAGTAGTGAGTAAGGGAGAAGATTAATAATATCACATAGATCACACAAATAGTTGATCTGATCAGAATTTCCTAAGGAATAAGGAATTAAAAATCTACCTGGGTCTTTCAATTTGGGTGGAATTTTCTTTTGAAGCACAACCCTGCATGCTTCAGTGAGGCTGTAATTAGAAAATTCTTCCAGGGTCTTTTTGTTAAAAACAATTTTTTAAGAGATTTCAAGTAATATGGGATTTGAATCAAGTCTTGGATGAATGAGATGTTTATTTGATGTTTGGAAAGGAGACCAAGTAACTGAAGAAGTTTAGACTTGGTGTTACTTTGAGGTTTCAACTTCTCAGGGAAAGGGATGGGTGGGGGATTTTTTTTAAGTATAGTAGGTATATCCCTCACATCTTCCTCAAATTTTTATTTTACTTTATTATTTTGAGTTTTAGATGAGTTTTCAGCTTGATTTTAAGATGATAAATTCATATTTTGATCATTTTCATGACATTTCTATGAATTTCCAACATGTGTGTAAAGCATATTTTTATTACTAGAATCAAGGAGATTTTCATTTTGGGCATTTTTAGTGAGTTTTTCCGCAATAGTTTGAGTACTAATCCCACTTCTAGTTACTACTAACATGGAATTATCTCTAGGGTTAAGCTTAGTGGTACTTGGAAGTCTACCCTTTTCCCTAGATGAAAAATATCTAGCAAGTTGTCCAAGTTATGTTTCCATGTTTTGCATTCTCACATTATTTTTCATTTTATCTGACTCATATTGATTTTGATGTTTGGTTAACTGATTCATGTATCTTTCCTCTTCAGAGTTAATTTTGTTCAAGATTAGATCAAGCTTAGAAGACATTTGATTATCATTGTTTACTTATATATTTGAAGACTCACCCCTTTGTTGATTTTGAAAGTTTGGTCTTGGTTTATTAGAGTAATTAGGGGTAGTGGATTGTTTAATTAAGCCTTGATCTTTCTAGGATAAATTTGGATGGTTCATATAGCCTTGATTAAAATTGTGTGAAAATGGATCTTTTTTAGGAGGAATTTTAGGACCATAGTTAATAGAGTTATAGTTCTCTTATTATTGGGTCAGCATATCAAAATTAGGATACAAGTTTTCAGTATGCCCAAACATACTACACTATACACACTGTTCCCTTAAAGATTGGTTGGTGTTTTGACAGCCAAGTTGATCAAAAATTTGTTTAGAGTTATAGTTAATTAAAGATTGAAGTTGGTTGGTGATTTCATCCAGTCAATCTTGATTTTCATTCATTGAACTAGTGTTTTAATTAACATTTTTATTAACTCTTTTTCTTATTTAATTTTTATGTTGAGAGTTCATGGAAAGATTATTAATTTTTTTTCTAAGTTCTTTATCTGTCTTGTCAATATAATTACCCCCAACAACCTAATCAACTAGATTCTTTCCAGAGGATGACATCCCTTCATAGAAGGTGTCCATGAGAAGGTGATATGGGAGTTGATGATGGGGACAATGCCTAAGAAGATCCCAAAATCTATCCCAAGATTCATGAAAATATTCTCCATCCTCTTGATAAAAACAAGTTATTTTAGTTCTAAGTTCACCTTTAAGTCTTTGGGGATAAAATTTAATCATGAAATAATTGTACACTTGATCCTAGTTTTCAAAAATATTATCATATAGAATCAAAAACCAATTCCTAGCATTCCATTTAAGGAAAAAGGGAAAGAATCTCATTCTTATCTCATTTTATGTGAGTCCAAGAAGAGGTAATTGCTTCATAGTGTTGTAAAAATCTCTAATGAAGGCTAGAGATCCCTCATTAGATAGTCTATTAAATACAGGCAGTAGTTAAATGTGTGACTGTTTAAGTTCATAATTTATGGACCTAGGACTAAGTCTAATAGATTATTTATTGATTGAAACTTGATGTAGTTGGAACTCCATAATCCTATTCCTTTAATTTTCTTTTAAGAGTTCTAGTTTATTATTTTGAAAGTTTTTATCAGGAAATCTATTATCTAAATTCTCCATTTCAATTTTGTTTTTCTTTCTTCTAAGAGCAGTTAAATATTTGTCTATTTCTAAGTTCAGTGGATCTAGAATAACAATAGAGTGTATTGTGCTCATGCAATTAGCAATATACAATATTAAATATTAAATAAAATAGTAACAATTCAGCACAAAGTGAACATATTTTTTTTACAGTTTTAAAAATTTCTAATTTTTAATTTTTTTGAGGTTTTTTTAGAAAAAAATGGCTCGTTCATTCCCTGGAAATGATGCCAAAAACTTAACCTATGCTATCATTGAATCCAGTCAAAGTTTAATTATTTATATTCCTACTAACTACTATATATGTGTAAATTATGGTTGAACCCACAGAGAAGACAATTATGACCACTAATCTTCTAAAAAACTTTCAAAAGGCTCCACTGTTATTAGTAGTGGGGTAGATTTTCTATCTTTTTTACTTTTTATATTTTATTTATTTATTTATTGATAATTAGAGTGACAAAACCTTTCAAAACTTGAATCTAAACTAAATTGAAGCTAGAAATAGTTGAAAACATAGAGAAACAGAGATATAAAATGATGATAAATGAACTATCAAAGTAAGTCGCTCAGGGAAAAACCTCCATTATACTAGTTTTAAAAGTTAATGTAGAGTAAAAACTTAAAGAGAATGAATTTCCTCCCTCCCCAGGAATTAATACTGACAGATTGATCAAGAACAGAGTTCACAACTCTAAAAATATCAACTATGAACGTCATTATTTGAAAATGACAACATGACAAAATCACTGTAAGTCCTGAAGTATTTTGAATTTATTATCTTTTGAAAAGTGTTCCCATAATCAATCTCTCCAATTGAATTTGAAAATTTGAAATTAATTTCTAGTGGTACAAGCAATTGAATGAACTCAACAATGATCTCGCCGATCAAAACTGAATACATCAAAATGATGAAGTGAAAAAGAAAATAAAAAGATGACTAGTGGAACTTCAATTTATCCCCGAACTAAATGATTTAGCCTAAAATTATCTCTATTATCAATAAAACAATTTGAAACATACTAAATAGAGTAATAATACTCAAATTAAGATGGAAGATAAACTCCAAAGATGATGCTTTGCTCCTGAAATCCTCTAGCTCCAGGAAGTGGTTCCAGAGTCTCCCTCTGATCTTCCTCTACTCGGACTTGGATCATTCAATGCGCCGAATCCCTCCCACCTTTTTTCAATGCTACTCTACTTAATATATCAACTATCACCTGCTTCTCATCACCGCATCTTTCCACCGACTTTAAGTGTCCTTCACGTGTGCACCGCACACGTGTGTTTTTTCGCGAACCACACGTCACACCATATTCTCCCTTATAACTAACTCCAGATGAGTTAGTTGAATGCACCTAGATGTTTGTAAGGCCTTGGTGTGATCCTACAAAGTAAATAACAACAAAACATAGTTAAAACTGTTAAAACACAATAATAAAACAATTGATAAAAATAGTAAAATGACTTAATAGTTATTAGCTGGATATTTTATTTATTTAATCTAAAACTAAAATTATTAATTACTAATTATCATTATTAAATTAACATAATTATTAAAGTTTTTTAGCTGCAAATAAATATAACTATTAGTTGATTAATGAATTAAATTAAGTTACTTTATTTAAATTTAGAAGTTAAAATTTTAGTTCTAAACATTATATTAAATAGTTAAGTTGACATTTTTAAATTAATTAATAATGTTAAAAATAATTATTAAATTAATTACTATTTTAAACATTTAATTATTAACTTATTAAATAGTTTATTTTATTCTAATTTTATTTATTATTATTGTTATTTTATCTTATATATTAATTACTAAACACCTATTTAATATGAAACATTAAATAGTAATTTATTTAAATTAAAATTAGAAGATTAATTAATTTAGATTAATAAATTTCTATTTAAGTTAAAAAATTTAATAATTCTGTTTTATTATAAATCTTATGTTTATTATTTATTTTTAAACATTAATAATTTTTAATATATTTAGTTTAGTTGTTTTTTTTAATTTTAGATTTTATTTAAGTTTCATATTTAATTAATTAATTTTTTTTAAAAAAACTTAATCTCCCCCCCCAAATTCAGCGTAGCATGGGGGGGGGGCTTCTAGATACTTCAAGTATATCCAGTGCAAGGCCTCCTCTGCAGCAGCTCTGTGTGGACAACGATGATGGCTCTAGAAATTTTCTTCAAAGCGACTTCTCCTGTGGTGGCGAGATCTGCTCAGCCTCAGATCTACGGTGGTGATTAAATCAGAACAAGTAGCACATAACTCCTTTGCATCTGTTTAGTTGTAGAGAATGGACCCTGTACAACAAAGGTACAACAGAAGTAGGTCTAAGCGCAACTCCGACTTCCTATCTCAACACCTCCTCCGGCTCCGGACAACAAGGAAAGAGGACCCGCATATTTGGAAAAAGGCCTTGCGACAACGCCAGGATGGGTGATGTTTGGTTCTTGAGTAGTGGTGGGTGTGGAGTTTCAGAATAGATCAAGGTGGATTTGGTTTGAAATGATTTAGAAGTACTTTGATCTGATTCTATGAATGATGAGTGTTGTGAAGAAGGAAAGGCATGGAAATGGGGGGGGGGGGGTGACAGAACCACTATGAGTGTGGAACCGGTAGAGTTTTGGTGGATGTGAAGTGATAATGAGAAGCAGGGGAAGCAAAGGTGTGATGAGAAATGTAAGGTCACCGATACAAAGAATCAAAAGGTTACCAATAGGCTAAAATAAAGGTTACCAGTAGGCAAAATTTAAAGGCTAATGTTAGTTAAAAAAACAAAAAGGTAGTTGATGATAAAATAAAGGTTAACGAAAGGTATATATAAAAAAAGTTGCTTATAGTTTAAATAAAATATATAGGCTACTGATAGTTATAATAAAAGGTCACCGATGGTTGATAAAAAAAATAAGGTTACCGATGAAGAAGATTTAAAAGATCACTGTTGCAATTAAAGGTCACCAATGAAAACATGAGTTTACTGATAGAAATAGGTCACCAATGCCAAATGTCACCAATAGAACAAAGGGTCACTGATGAAAAAATTAAAGAGGTCACCATTACAGATTAAATAGAAGGTCACCGGTGAAAACATGAGTTTACCAATAGAAATAGGTCACTGATGCAAAAGGTCACCGATAGAACAAAGGGTCACCGATGTAAAAATTAAAGTGGTCATCATTACAGATTAAATAGAATATGACCGATAACAAAATTAGTCTAAATCGGTAACATATAGAAAATAAAACTAATGGTAAAAAGATAAAATAATTGGAATAACGGTGAGATAAAAAATAAAACTGCATAAATTGAACTTAAAATTAAAACTAATGTTAACTAAATACAAGGATTGAAATTTTAAAAACTAAAAAAAGGCTAATTAAAACTGTACTATAATTAAACTTTAAACTTTTAAGATTACAATTAATATTATTAATTGATAACACTTAAATTAAAAATTGAACAATTGTTAAACTAAGTTGATAAAAGTCTAAAATTAAAATTTATTATATAAATTAATTATAAGGTAAGAAGTGAGTGAAAAAGGAGAGCATTAGTGACTCAATAGGTCATCAATGACTCTTGTCTACCTCACCGGTAGAATAAATACAGAAGTTAATGAATAAATAATTAAACTAGATACTTAGGATTAATGTTTTAAAACTCTTAATTAACTAATTAAATAACTAAGTGAATAATTAAAGTTAAAATTTCACCATTTCATTTAATTTTAAACTAAAATTATTAACTTAATTAATTAGTAGTATGATTAAATGTATTAATTAATGAAGTTAATATAAAATATTAAAATCAAGTCTAAGTAAATTATATAGAAATATGATGATTAAATAATTGTTTAAAATATATGTTAATTTATTAAAAAGTCAAACATATTTTAATTAACTAAACTAGTTAAGAAATAAATAAATTAGAAAAATAACGTAAGATTAAAATAATTAATTTAAAGACTAAAAATACTAAATTAATTATAAAAATTGATTAATTAAAAAATTTAATTATAAAAATACAAAAGTATAATTATTTAGTAAAAAGTGCTTAAATAATTAATTAAATCATTAAAAATTAAGTAAAAAGATGAGGTAAAACTATGTAAAAATAGATCCACATAAAACATCAAACTTAATCTATTCTATCTTTCCCATGTTTTATAATATACTATATCATCATCGCTAATGTCATCTATTATAGTATTATGTTTCTCTATTTGGAGTGCTAAATCAAGATCTAATACACCAAGGTGAAATTAGATTTTCTCACTCCAATCAGAGAAATTTAATCAATTAAAGATCAGAACAGTTGATGTTGTGAGTGTAATGATGATTAAAATCTAACTGAAATAAAAAAATACTTAAAATTAATGATTTTAAATAATAATAATACATTGATTCAGAAAAATTATTTAACATAAAACTGTATTATTATTATCCTTTGGGTGATACACTTATACACAAACATAATTTATACTAATTAAATTAACATTATTTGGAAATAATATTCACATCAATTTGATTTATTTATTATATTTGTATATATAAATAAATCTCATATGTATATATTACCAAAAATCATATCCATAAATTATAAGAAAATACAAATTTCCTTTGGTAAATTAAGAAATATCTCATAATAATGAATTTTAATTACTCATAAGATTTCATAATAGTACCAAATTTATGAGAAAACAATATATATTATTTTAAAAAAATTTTGAAACAATTTTAACTTTATGATTTGACCACTTTGGTGATTAAAAAATCTCATGCAGTAATGCTCTATATATAAAACATCATAATCATAACATAGTTATGAACACAAATAAATTTTAATAAACATAAATCCAAATTTTGTTTACTATTTCTTTAATTTGTTTGGAATAAAAAATAAAACTATAATACTGATTATCAAATAAATAAAAATAATAATAATAATAATGGAAATGAACAATGGATTTGGATTTCAGAAAATTCCATTGCTTAGAGAACATAATATAGATTTTTGATTCTTAATTTAACGCAACACATAATAAATTTAAAAATGGAAAAACATAGATTTCATAACCCCACTTTGATACCACATGTATGTTAATTTCATTAAATTTAGGATCTTTAAAATTTGTATTTATCACATATCTAGATAAATAAATTCAAAATAAAATACATACCTTGATCCATTGAACTTGTGGATTTGAGTCTCCTTGATTTTTTATCACTTAAAAGGATTTATATCCTTTGCCTATTCTCCCTTCCACAACAGTTTTGATGGAATGTACCAGAATTGTGATTGAGTCATAATTGGAAAGGACATGACCCTTTAAATAGGGATAAAATAGTTTTCATGAGTGGTTATTGAATTAACTTTCAAAATTCATCAATTTGAAAAGTTTATCCTTTATTATCCCATTATAATATTATTAAATATAATATTACATGAGTTAATCCATCACAACTCTCTAATCAGAAATTCCCATTTTGTTTTTCATTATTTCCATGACTTCTATTTTCAGGATTTCCCTAATCCATTTTTCACTAGGTGCGATGTTGACCTTGATTGGTAAATGATTTATAGGGAATTGTTCTAATATGATTCATGATTCGATAAAGGTGTTCTTTCCCATGCTGTGCTCAACGAATTATTTCACGGTGATTGCTGTTGACGATTTGGCTGTTAGGGAACTCTTGGATCCTAGTTATTTCTACTGAGTTGAGGATTTAATAGTTGGGAGGATCGATTATAGATGTGTTAAATTTTTAGGAAATACTGATGTTATATGGTTGAATTTAGATAGAATCATTAAGTTTGGTAAGAATGAAATTGTTTTGTACGATGAAGAATGAATGATTCCATTGATTGGAAGAGGCCCTAATAAAGCTACTGAAGTGACTCTGATACCATATAACAGATCATCTAATATAAATCATTCACTGAAAAATAATGTTGGGGAGAAATTGAGGCTGATAACTATACAATAATGTGATCACTTTAATTCATTTAGACCATTGATTGGTGAATGGAAATTACTTGTCTACCATTTTAGTAGATTTGGGTTGAATGAGAATGGTGAGAAATATGTCTCTATATATGGTGAAAATTCAATTCAACCACATCAATACCATTTGGAGAAAAATGGTGTTGTGTAAGATTTTGATATGGACGAGGGAAGTTCCGTAGATCTAAGAGAAACTCTGATTTCTCACAGTCTTCCTACCCATTTTGGTCTTAAACCTGATAAAATGATAGAATTGAGAATGTTGATGTTTCCTACTGAGGAAGTGGTGGTGGAGGATTTTTATGGGTATAATCTAAATTCAAAATTTTCCTTTGAGAAAAGATACAAAGGGTCCCCCTTGCATCATTTTAGTAAGAGGAGGAACCGTAGTTCCATTTCCCCAACTGGAAGGAAAACTCTTCAATCATTGATCTAGTGAAATATTGGTACTTCAAACTTGAGATCAACTAGTAATATTTTATTTTCCAAACAAAATAATTTTTTTTTTGAATATAATACAATTAGGAGGCTTTAAGATGGATTTTTTATGAGACACTGATAACTCAAAACCACTCTCATAACATAGTTGATGTAGATTTGTTCATGGGAAGGTCATTTCATGTAATGGTGTATTTTTTCATAGTGGTTCTATAGTAGGTATAAATGATAGGTATTTTTCATCTGTAATCATGCTTGGAAGGGTTTTCTTTGACAGAATTATGAGATATGAGAGAAATAAAGTGAGATAAGAACTTGTTGATTGTTGTTTTGAGCTCCCTTAAACCTTCATAAATCTGTAATTCATGAAAATTTAGAAGTTGAAGTTGATTCCTTAAAGATTAATTTGAAAAAAGGTTTTTAGACAGTTTAATGATTTTGGAGATATTCCAAAACTATATAGGCATTGTTGATAGGCAATTGAATGCTCCTGTATTATCATCTCATGTAAGTTTGATACACCATAGAAATGTGTGGGTATTAATCAGAGTTCTTTTTTTTATGTTGGGGAAATCAGTGAGCGATCAAAATATGTGATAGATGATAATGAAGAGGATATGATGGTTGAAAATAACAATATAAACATCCTATATTTTTACACATTTTATTACATGATTTTAAGTATGAAATAAAAACCAATGATCTTGAAGTATAGTGTCTTTGAAAGATTAGGTACTTATTTAGAAAGCATGAAACCAAAATAAAAAAATATTTTATTTAATCTCCACAAAGAGATTATAAATTCATTTTAGCTCTTACATATACATAGGATAACCTTGGGAGTACATGAATAAAAGGGATGATCTAAAAATCCAAGTAAAGGAATAAACATAGGAATGAAGCATAACACATGGTTTAGAAGACATAACATGATGACATAAAAAGGCATAAAACATGAATAAACATAAGGAATAATAACATGTAGAATAGGAAAGCATGTAATCATGAAATCATAGGAATGTGGAAGAAACATAAAACATAACATAAGCATGAGTCAAGGCTAACTACCAATACCATTACACATTGAGGAGCGTGAGTCAAGCCTTACTGTCAAGACCACTATACATGGTGGACCAAGTCCTATAAAATAATTAGGTTTAATCTCTATCCCAACATGATGGATCATGGGACTAAATATTACCCAATGCATTTGACCACTATCTGGGTGCACCCATCATAACATGTTCATGAATATATGTGTCACATGAATAATCAAGTATAAGAGTTACTCATGGATGGAAATGGGTATCATAATCGTGTCATAGAGCATAAAAAATGGGTGTACCATAAAATTTTCCATTAGAGAGTAGATTTAAATAATACATGGACATTAATGTCACGCCCCATACCCTGGGGCCCGTGCCGTGACTACCCCAAGACCGCCTTCCATAGGCTAGGGGTCGGTGACTAGAACCGAAAGGCGTATTCACTAAAACTAGGAAGACATTTCCTTTATATTCTGTAAACACACACAACCAATAACACAACAAGATATGAAAATGAGTAAACTAAATAGTAAATAGTGTGAGTAAAGAAAGTAAAAGGGGTCAGAATACAAGCCCAACAGGAAAGTACAAGAAACTGAAAAGTACAAGTAAACTGAAACAACTCCTGTGAACACCTGCCAAGGATCCTACCTGAAGGGTAGGTATAGCTCTCAAACGGCGTCTCTGCGGTATGCCTCATTTATGGTCTATCTCTGAGCAACCTCCAATCTTGGTACGCTCGTCCTCAGTCAGCGCTGTCCATCGTCTGCACCAAACACAACAAGGTGTAGGTGTAGCCTCTATAGGGGTGAGTATAACAATACTCAGTAGAGACCCTAAGACCCTTAAAGTCTCACAAAATCCACAAAGGATAAACCAAAAAGCATGAAAACAACTGACAACCCTACTCAGGTATATTCCCATACATATACCTAAGTTATCATGTAAACCCATCTCAATCATGAGGAAAAACAAGGCCCAACTCATTAGCCCAAAGCTCAACTGTTCCACAAAGGAAGGAATACCAAGAAGGTAAGTACCACAAAGGTATGCCACACAAAATAATACCACAAAGGTATCACCAAGAAGGTAAGTACCACAAAGGTACACTACATAGAAGAATACCAAAAAGGTATCACCATGAAGGTAAGGACTCGACTCATACCAGGTATAACTTAGGTACTGTAGTAGAGATGATTAGATGTAACTACTGAATCATCTTACTCTATTAAGAGGCAGACCCATGTAGGATCCTAAATCCTTAGACCCACACAAGATCCTAGTACATCATCAGACCCAAACAGGATCCTAGTACAACAGACCCACATAGGATCATAGTACATCATTAGAACCACACAAGATCCTAGTACAACAGACCCACACATGATCCTAAATTATTCCCACATGGATTCCTAGAGCATATCCATGTGGGATCCTCAAGCACATACCCATGAAGGATCCCAAAGCATAGATCCACATAGGATCCCTTTCTCATGTTACACCCAACTATAGGGTTCCCGCACTAAGCTTGCTTGTCTCTGGGAGGGTCCGCTCCTCAAGTTATTGGTTGATAATCCAACTACCACAAAGTACCATGAATAAGTATCCCAAAGGAACACCATTTAATAGGGGTCTCAACTTAATAGATGATGTGTCAATCAGACACTCGGTCTGTAACTTATTAGCCTTTTAGTCCCGATGGCCCAATTGGACTCGTGCTCGATCCAACCTGACCATACCCCAACTTTATCCAAATCTCAAGTGGAGTATACCAAAAGGACCGTCTCTCTCTAAGGTTTATGGCACTACAGACGGATTGTCAAACAGATGTTCGGTCCCAAAGTTATGGCCAAAAGAGCGGAAATGGGTCGAAGCTGGCCCGGGTCTGATCCGACCCGACCTGGGCTGACCCGACCCGGTTCCGGTCGACTCGGCCTTCTGGGTCCTGCCAATGGGTCCGGCCCAGCCCGCGCTGGGTGGTCCGGCCCGCGTTGGGTGGCCGGGCCCATGTTGGGCGGTCTGGCCCACGCTGGGTGGCCCGACCTGGGCAGCCCGGCCTAGCCGCATGCAGGGGGAAGTCACGCGCCCCCCGCCTGCACTCACTGAATGACCTAGGCTGTTTGGTCGCCAGCAGCACACAGGACCTGCGAGTACGGCTTGGTTCAACTCAGCCGGCCGTAACGGCCGACCCCTTTGCCTCCCGGCGGTGCATCGTGTGCCGCCCCTCTGTGGTCAACTGAATTCCGACTGCCCTCCCTTCGCCGCCACAGCACAAGCCGACACCGTTACTCGCTGGGCGGTGCGAATGAGCGCTGCCGCCTCATCGTGCGGCCATCCTCTGATGGCCTTCACCCTTTCTCTGTCATGACCGATGGTCCGCGACCCTTCTCTGGTGGTGTGGTTACGCCGCCGCCGTCTTCGTGGTCAACCGTTGTGCTGTCCGCCATTCCTGAGCCCCACCAGTGACGATTGTCGTCCTACTCCATCACAAAAACACAAAAAGAATCACAAGATTTGCGGAGGGTTCGGGCCATGTTCGTTTGGCCCGTACCCTCCGCGTTAGAGCGGTAGCAAGTGACTCAAGGGAGGTGATTCAACGTGAGAGAAAAAATTAATGATGATCAATCAAAAACACACCCCTACCTCGGAGATTTTTTGAAATCGATGAGGAGGAAAGGACGAACATCAGTTCATCGTCCTTGAAGACGTACCACATTGGAGGTGGAACGTTATTCGTTAGAGAAGATGGCACATTCTTTGTTGGAGAAGATGATGTGTTCTTTGTTGGGAGAGAATGATCCTCCAAAGTGCTCCCTTTCGCCAATGATTTCCTCCCAACAAAAACAAGTGAGGAGCCAACACAAATATTAAGTTTATCAATTTAATTTTTTAGGACAAATGGAGTTGGCATAATTAATTGGCTCAATTAATTTGGCTCAATTAAATGGGAGGAATCAATTAATGGGGATTTGAGAGGTCCCCCCACCCTTAAGAGGGGTTCGGGTGGTCCGTACCACTATAGATTTAAATTGGGGTGTTTTCTAGCTCGGGTGGTCCCCCAACCTCGAGCATTCAAAAAGGAGATTATAAAAATAAAATAAAAGTTTATTTTATTTTTATTTCCAAAAAAAAGCACAAAAACTAACTTTCACCCTCAACCTACTGTGGTCAAGGTGAAGGTGTCCTTAAGCGAATACCAGCACTGTGAGTTCAATGGTGCCCTCGTATTTCAATTTTGAGCACCAGTTCACAAGTTACAAAAACCCGATCATACGTTTACTAAACGTACCTAAAAAAAGTTCAGAAATTCTTTCTGGGCACACCGGGCATCAGAATCACGCGCCATCAATTTTCGCAGACTCGAAAAATTCCATATATTTAAAACAAAAATTACATGTAAAATTCGGGTATTTACATTCTCCCCACCTCAGGGCTTTGCATCCCCATAATCCACAACTCAAACTAAGAAAAAAAGTGGGGGATACTGAGCATGTATCTGAGCCTCCCGCTCCCATGTGCTCTCCTGGAGGTTCCCATGCTGCCAGCAAATGCGCACCAGAGGTATCGATTGTGCACGAAGTACCTTCTCTTGACGATACTCAATCTCTAATGGAACCTTCGTAAACATCGTCCCATTGTCGATATCTAGCTCGCCATGGTCGATGATGTGAGATGGGTCATACACGTATCTCCTCAGTTGGGATACGTGGAAGACGTCATGCACCCATTGCAATTGAGGTGGAAGAGTTAAGCGGTAAGCCACCTCACCAACTCTATTGAGGACCTCAAAGGGTCCAATGAACCTCGGAGATAACTTTCCGCCCTGGCCAAACCTCCGCAAACCTCGTCGGGGTGAGACCCGTAGGAAGACGTGGTCACCATCCTTGAACTCCAGAGGTCTCCATCTCCTATCAGCATAATACTTATTCCTACTCTGTGCAGTCTTCATCCGCTCCTGGATGATTTGCACCTTCTTTGTGGTATCCCGTACCATTTCTGGTCCCACTAGTGCTGACTCCCCTGGGTTAGTCCAGCACAGAGGTGATCTTCAAGGTCAGCCGTACAAATCCTAAAAAGGTGTCATTCCAATGGTGGAGTGATATTTGTTGTTGTATGCAAACTCCAGCAAAGGCAAGTGATCCTCCCAGTTGTGACTGAAGTCGAGGACGCAAGCACGTAGCATGTCCTCAAGGGTCTGAATGGTCTGCTTAGTCTGGCCATCCGTCTGAGGATGGAAGACGGTGCTCAAACGAAGCTGCATCCCGAAAGCCTCTTGCAACCCCTTCCATAGCCGAGAAGTGAAACATGTATCAAAATTGAAGATAATTGTTGAGGGTACTCCATGTAGCCGCATAATCTTCTGCACATAGAGGCATCCTAAGCTCTCTAATGAACCCTGCTCTCTGATCGGTAGGAAGTGGGCCGACTTGGTGAGTCGGTCGACAATCACCCATATAGAATCATGACCCCTGGATGTATGTGGAAGTCCTGTCACAAATTCCATGGATATCATGTCTCACTTCCACTCTGGGACCTCTAATGGCTGCACTAATCCTGCTGGTACCTGATACTCTGCCTTCACTTGCTGACAAGTGAAGCACCGGGAGACAAACTCTACTGCTGCTTTCTTCATTCCCAGCCACTAGTGCTATCGTTGGAGATCCTGGTATATCTTTGACACTCCTGGATGTACCGCTAGAGAGAATGTGTAGAAATCCCTCAAAACATCCTCCCGAAGTGACACTAGTACATCCTCTGAAGAGGATGACGTGCTTTCCACCTTCATAACATCCATCAGGTGCCTGTCCTGTAGATATCTGAGCACGTCGAGCCTCGAAGTCAGTGTCCCCATGATACACCTCCCTGACTTGCTGAAGGAGTGGGGGAGTGACTGTAAGAGACTAAAGAAAAGCTGCTCCATCTTGATACACAAAGAATATCTGCAAAGCGACCAGCTGCTCCGTCGCCTCACCTAACAGCTGTATACCAGACCTCCTGCTGAGTGCATCTGCTACAACGTTCCCCTTCCCAAAAGTATAGACTATCTCGAAGTCATAGTCCTGGAGGAACTCAAGACAACGTCACTGTCTCATGTTCAGGTCCTTCTGAGAGAAGATATAACTGAGACTCTTGTGATATGAGTAGACTGTAAAACTCTCTCACATCAAGTAATGTCACCGCATATTCTAGGAAAAGACCACTGCTATTAACTCCAGGTCATGGGTAGATTAGTTTTTCTCATGCTGTCTCAGCTGTCAAGAACCATATGCGATCACTACTCTCTCCTGCATCAGGACACATCCGAGCCCGATCCCTGATGCGTCGTAGTAGACTACGTACTCTACGCCCTCCTATGGAAGCCTCAAGATAGGGGAACTAGTCAACCTCTGCCTCATCTCTTGAAAACTCCACTGGAATCTCTCCAACCACACGAAGGGTTGACCCTTCTTCGTCAATGATGATAAAGGTGCTGCAACTCTAGAGAAATCTGGAACAAATCTTCAGTAGCATCCAACCAAACCCATAAAACTCCATACCTCCATCACACTCCTGGGTGGCTCCCAAGCAAGTACCGCCTAAATCTTCTCTAGATCCACCGCAACTCCATCCTCCAAGATGACATGTCCCAGAAAGTGAAACTCTTGGATCTAGAATTGGCACTTTGAGAGCTTACCATAAAGCTGGTGCTCTCAAAGTGTGTCCAGAACTATCTGCAAATGATAGGCATGCTCCTCCTCAGTAGCCGAGTAGATAATAATGTCATTGATGAAGAATACTACAAAGTGATCAAGGTATGGCTGAAAGATCTTGTTCATGAGTCCCATGAACACTATTGGGGAATTGGTCATGCCAAATGGCATAACCAAGAACTCGTAGTGTCCGTACCGACATCTGAAAGCCATATTCTGCACATCCTCATCTTGTACTCTATACTGGTGATAGCTTGATCTAAGGTCTATCTTCGAGAACCACCGTGCTCC
Source organism: Viscum album (assembly GCA_963277665.1). NCBI lineage: Eukaryota > Viridiplantae > Streptophyta > Magnoliopsida > Santalales > Viscaceae > Viscum > Viscum album. Next base: position 1,116,520,475 of record OY728147.1, read on the forward strand.
CTTCAACTGATCAAAGAGGTCATCAATCCTTGGGAGTGGGTACTTGTTTTCACAGTCACTTGGTTCAGGCGCCGATAGTCAACACAAAGTCTCAAGCTCCCATCCGCCTTCTTGGCGAACAAAATCGGGGCTGCCCAAGGAGAAACACTAGGCTGGATGAACCCTTTCCCCTGTAAATCCTCCAACTATACCTGCAGCTCACGAAGATCCATGAGAGCCATTTGATATGCTGGTGTAGATATCGGTGTCGTCCCAGGGTACAAATCAATGTAAAAGTCCACCTCTCTATAAAGAGGTAGACCCATAACATCATCAGGGAAGACATCCGCGTACTGTTCCACCACTACAGGATAGCTCAAACTCTCCACATCAATTTCTCCAAGGGTAAGGCTAGCCATATGATGAGTGATCGACTGCTGTAACGACCCAAAATTTTGAATAAATCTTGTTTTCTAATTTTGTGTGTTATTTTATTTTTTATACTCAACAAAACTGTTTCATTTGATAACATGAGTATAATTAAAATGAGACCGTTGGGTTTTGACTGTTATATGACCATTGGTCAATATGACCACTGGAAACTAAACATTTTGATTATTATCTCTAAATACAAGAAATTTTGGTTAATTAATATAGATAGAAGATTTGATGGCCTCATTCAGTAGTCTCGGGCCAATCGAAGCCCATCTAAAGGAACTTGGGAAGGAGGTAGCACCACTGGGCTTTGCTCTGGACCAAACCCAAGCCGAACTTCATCGTGTGAAGCTAGAACAGAATCGCCTTCACAAGAAGTTCAAACTGATAGAAATTACTACTCGTGCAATGTTGGCCGAGCCGCCCCAAGATTCTCTCACCTCATCACACCTTACTCTTAGGTCCTATACTGGTGTTATAAGGGGCTATGTAAGGAGACTGTAACTGCCTTGTGTAAACCTTTGCATTAAATAAAATTTTGATTTCTTCTTATGATGAAGTTTATGAATTTTCAAATGTCCAGATAAATATAGTATGCATATTTTTGATGACTTTTAGAGAAAGGATATTTTAAAAATGTTTATTTAAACCTTAAATAATTAAAAATGTGTAATGATTTTCAAAAAATGTTCTTCTACAATTATGTTCAGTACGAAATTTAGAGTCTAATAAGATCAACTTAATTTTTGATGGATAATAAATTATGAATAGTGATTTTATGCTTAGGATTAGTAATGTGACCAAATGGATTATTAATCTCACTTAAAGAAATTAATAATATATTCTAGGCACCTTGATTAAGTAATGTGATTCAATAAAATGGTTAAATAATAGTTTCATAAATTATTAGTCAAGTATTAGTTTTTTCGGGTGAATAGTGTTTTTTAATTATAAATTAAATTGAAAATATTTAGAAAATTATTTTTATAAAATGGATTTCATTTTTGAACTCAGAGCATCGATATTATGTTAAGGTAATTTTTGGGAATTTTTCTGAAAAAAATGAATTTTCAGTGAATAGTGTATTTATTTAAAAAATAAATTAAAAATATTTAGAAAATTATTTTTATAAAATGAAGTTCATTTTTGAAATCAGAGCATCGATATTTGGTTAAGGTGAAATTTTGGGATTTTTTTGAGAAAGTTGAATTTTCAATGAATAGTGAAAATACAGTTATTAAGTTACGGGTGTTTAATGAAATCATTAAATGATGTATTAAGTATGTAATCAATATGGTTGACTTATGAATATTCATATAAGTTAGGAAGTGTCCCAAGTGGCCAATACCATGGGCAAATACCATGGGCAAGCCCATGGTTTTGCCAAAACCACCAATAAGGTGTCTCTTGGCCATTAATGCCTTGTCCCCTCACTTTCCTTATAAATACCAAGCCATCCTCTCATCCATTAGACTCCCAACTCTCCCCCAACAAAGATTTGGTCTCATTACCTCCCAAGGAGTCCTCCCAAGGTGCCCCAAGCCCTCAAGATCCCAACCTTTGAGTTTTAAGAGTTACGTTTTAAGGTAAGGGATCCTACCTCTCTCTTTCTTTTCAAGTAATCTCTTTTATGTTATTTCTTTTATGCTCCATGATCTTATGTTGGAGGATGTTATTTTATATTCATCTTACTTCCCTTTTCATGTTTATATGATGAGATAACCACTCTTTCTCTCATCAATTCATTTTAAGAAAGTTTAAGTGGCGCCGTTAGGCTACCGAATTTTAAGGGATTCGTTCACCTTTCTCATTTTTCAAAGTTCTACTTTCATGTCAAGTCTTTCAAGTTCCTTTTTATTATGTTGGGGTATGATCAATATATCTATCATAATTATCGTTTATATTCATATGATGAGAGACCCTATTTGATCTCATCAATTCAGTATTTTGATGTTTTAAGTGGCGCCTTTAGGCTGCCGAATTTTTAAGGGATTCTTTCACCCTTCTCATTTTCAAGATCTATTTTCATGTCAAGTATTTTATGTTACTTTTTATTATGTTGGGGTATGATCTATATATCTATCATACTGATATTTTATTATCATCTGATGAGAGACCCTCATCAATTCATTGTTTTGATGTTTTAAGTGACGCCGTTAGGCTGTCGAATTTTCATAAGAGAAATCTTATTTTTGTCTTCCTTCCATGTTCTTAAATTCATATGGTATGTATTTAAAATTTCATTACCATGTTGTTAAATTCTTTATATTTTGAACCCCTACTGTTTTATGGATCATTTATGAGTGGGTTACCCATGTCCCCTCTATTTTCAATGTTTTCTAAAACCTCGTAACATAACCGTTATGCCGTAGAATTTCCGTCTCAAAATCTCTCTCTCTTATTCTCAAATTCATTTATTTTATTAAGTGAATACTCAAAGATCTTTATTATAAAGGTGTATTCACATATATACCAAAAATGTTCTATTTTAAATTCTGGGATTTACATACATGAGACCCGCTTTTGTTTTCCATGGGTTTAAAGTGACATAAAGATCATGTCTTTAAAGCAGTTTTTAAAACGTTATGATTATGAAATGAAACCAATTTATTTTATGCTATATGGGTTATTTATGAAATGTTTGATGATGATATATGTGGATCACATGATAATAAAGGAAAATTTAAGGGTGCGCCCTGATAGCGCTCCAATGCATTGGGTAAAGACTTAATCTCTAGAGATGACCATTTTTAACGACGCCTTGGTGAATAACCTTGGTAAATTTTAATGACACCTTGGGGATGGAACTTGGTGAAACAGAAATGATTGTCAATATTAAATTTTTTAGCCACATCTTCAAGTTATAAAATACATTATTTTTATTATGATATGCCTCATGATTTCTTTCTCATGCCTTAAAGTTCTTTTTCATGACATTGTTGACGTATCTCAAGTTCACATGTTAAATGTATCCCCTTGTTTCCCTTACTGGGCCTTCTGCTCACCCTTTCTTTTGATATATGTCCCCAGGTTATGAGATGCAGTAATGAACCTAGGATGCACATAAGGATAAGACTTTCAAGTGTTTAAGAAGAATGTTTTATGTTTTCATGTTTTAAGTTCCTGGTTTCCAAGACACTAAACCTTAAAGATCCTCGGTTTTGTAAAATGTAATGAAAAGTTATGTTATAAAAAGGCAGGATGCTATAGTTAGTATCAAAGGATGATTTAGTTATTTGTGGAAATTAGGATATGAAAACTCTAGGAATAACCCTATATAAAATTTTAAATATAGGAAATCTTCCTGGTATTTTGGTGATTATTGAGTAAGGGGTTTCCAAGAAAATACATCCCTGTCTGGATACGAGCAAGTAGAGGTGGCTCTGGCATAGATGTACATAGGGTTAAAACCCGAAAACACCGCTTTGAGAGAGACTCGAACGAGAACTAGTACACGACAATGGGCCTTGCTGCACTCTTGGTTACGACACTCCCGGGGGATATGCTTTGGTAAATTCATAAGCTTAGTATGAACCATTATTAAAGGAACAAAGATAAAATAAAATAAAGATTCACATAAGAGCATATGATCATGGATAACCTAGATTGGAACCTAGGGGATCACAAGTTAGGATATACTTTTCTTCTACAAGTTTATCCTTATATTCTTAAAGTTTCCTTTTTATGATTATTGGATAATTATTTAAGACCCCTAATTATAAGTTCTTTTCTTAGTTAATGGTGGGAAATGGAAGAGCATGTCCCAACAACCAATGTGATAGGAAATGTGACGATTGCCCTATTAATGTGACAGAGATGAAGAAATATCAGGTTGAACATATTGTGATTATTCCAAACCAGCTATCAAAAATCACAATTAATAATTGGTACCTATTTGAATGCCCAAATTCATCAAGGAAGAAGAAGACAAAGTCTCAAGGATGTTCATCTGATAAAGTTGATAAAGGAAAGAAGACCCAATTTCTTTTTTTCAAAAAGTGTGGGAAGAGGCACCAAGTAGAATGTCACGAAAGAACCGAGATATGTTTTAAGTGTGGGAAGATAGGGCATAAAGTAGCCAATTGCTTTAAAAAATGGATAATGTGATGAATGGAGATAAGGTTTGATCTAATGTACCTTATACATTTTGATGTTGTAAATGTGGAGAAGTTAGACATTATACAAGGCAATGATCTCTTGGAATGGGTGAGAAGCATGATGAGCATCAACAATCTTCGAGGACAAGGGAACAATGCAAGTCCTATGCGCAGATGGATCATGATGACTGAATTACATGTAACTTCTTCGCAATAATTGTCTATGTCATGTTGTATTTTAGTTCGTGCTCTATGAGCATATCTTTTATGTTTTCTAAGATCATCGAGTCACTACCTAAGATGATTTTATATCATTAAGGAAAAATCTATTGTTTTGTACCACATGTTGATGCAGTGAAGCTATTCTTCTTAAAAAAAGGTGATTATGGGATTAAAAGATGATTATTATTTTGGAAGACGTTCACTATTTTGGGAACCCTATATGATCGAGGTAAACAGATTACTATGGTATTTTCATTGAGGAGTAAAGGTTGACTTATATTTTGAAGAATCAATAGATTTGAGGCGAACTTATAGTAATTTAGGTTTCATATGGAAATGATTAACCTATCTTGGGGAAAATGTGATTAGGTTAGTTACTTTTGTTATAAGATGATAAGAGTGGTTGATGTTGTTTGGAGATGAACGATAAAGTCTATCTTGGAAGACTATGTTATGAGATTGTTCTTATAATTGGGTTTCAATCTTAGTTTGGTTTATTTTGAGGAATTTTAAGGACAGTTATTTATGGAATGGTCTATGATGAACTTTGGGTAGTACCATGGAACTTTGAAGATTTAAAAGTAGTTTCCCTTCCTACGAGATTCTTTCTTTTTGAAGAGTTGTTTTATCATACCATTTCTATTTTTTGGATAATGTTTAATGATAGAAGAAATTGATAGTTAATCTTTTGTGGATTACGTGAATCTCAAGAAGATGATTCTAGTGTGTTGATGAGACCAAGTGTTTTTTAATGCTCATCGTTTGGAGAAAAGATTAGTTTTGGTAGAAACTTATTAAAGGATGAAACTCTACTTGAAGGTAGGTATATTTCCTTATATTTTTATTCTATGTAGTAAATGAATTCCTCAAAATTATGAAAAGGAATGTAAAACAAAAACATTGTTGGTTTACGTTTCCTACTAGGTAATCAAAGACCATTTACACGCATCATAAGTTTGTGATTTTATTGTGGTTAACTTTCTCCTAATCATGTTTTCTATCACTCTCCCTCAGAACTTGACCCTTTGTTTTCTCCTCCATGTCCATGGTTTCCTACATGGAATCCTAGTGTGGGTTAACTCGGGTGACCTTTGTACTTCCATTTATTTCTTTTAAAGTAATAGTTTTACCGACTCCTTTTCCGATGTGGGACTTTCAATGAAATTTCAAAACCCAATTTTAAAAATTTCTAGGATGAAATTTCTTAAGGGGGGAAGATTATAACGACCCAAAATTTTGAATAAATCTTGTTTCCTAATTTTGTGTGTTATTTTATTTTTTATACTCAACAAAACTGTTTCATTTGATAACATGAGTATAATTAAAATGAGACCATTGGGTTTTGACTGTTATATGACCATTGGTCAATATGACCGCTGGAAACTAAAAGTTTTGATTATTGTATCTAAATACAAGTGATCTTGGTTAATTAATATAGAAAGAAGATTCGATGGCCTCATTCAGTAGTATCGGGCCAATCGAAGCCCATCTAACGGAACTTGAGAAGGAGGTAGAACCAATGGGCTTTGCTCTGAACCAAAACCAAGACGAACTTCAACGTGTGAAGCTAGAACGAAATCGCCTTCACGAGAAGTTCAAACCGATAGAAATTACTACTCGTGCAATGTTGGCCGAGCCACCCCAAGATTCTCTCACCTTAGCACACCTTACTCTTAGGTCCTATGCTGGTGTTATAATGGGCTATGTAAGGAGACCGTAACTGCCTTGTGTAAACCTTTGCATTAAATAATTTTTTTTTATTTCTTCTTATGATGAAGTTTAAGAATTTTCAAATGTTCAGATAAATATAGTATGCATATTTTTGATGAATTTTAGAGAAAGGATATTTTAAAAATGTTTATGTAAACCTTAAATAATTAAAAATGTATAATGATTTTCAAAAAATGATCTTCTAAAATTATGTTCAGTACGAAATTTAGAGTCTAATAAGATCAACTTAATTTTTGATGAATTGTAAATTATGAATAGTTATTTTATGCTTAGTATTAGTAATGTGACCAAATGTATTAGTTATCTCACTTAAAGAAATTATTAATATAATCTAGGCACCTTGATTAAGTAATGTGATTCAATAAAATGGTTAAATAATGGTTTCATAAATTATTAGTCATGTATTAGTTTTTTTTGGGTGAATAGTGTTTTTTAATTATAAATAAAATTGAAAATATTTAGAAAATTATTTTTATAAAATGGATTTCATTTTTGAACTCAGAGCATCGATATTATGTTAAGGTAATTTTTGGGGATTTTTCTGAAAAAAATGAATTTTCGTTGAATAGTGTATTTAATTAAAAATTAAATTAAAAATATTTAGAAAATTATTTTTATAAAATGGATTTCATTTTTGAAATCAGAGCATCGATATTTGGTTAAGGTGAAATTTTGGGATTTTTTTGAGAAAGTTGAATTTTCGATGAATAGTGAAAATACAGTTATTAAGTTACGGGTGTTTAATGACATCATTAAATGATGTATTAAGTATGTAATAAATATGGTAAACTTATGAATAGTAAGATAAGGTAGGATGTGTCCCAAGTGGCCAATACCACGGGCAAGCCCATGGTTTTTTCAAAACCACCAATGAGGTGTCCCTTGGCTATTAATGCCTTGTCCCCTCACTTTCCCTATAAATACCAATCCATCCTCTCATCCATTCGACTCCCAACTCCCCCCCAACGAATATCTGGTCTCATTACCTCCCAAAAAGTCCTCCCAAGGTTCCCCCAAGCCTTCAAGGTCCCAACCTTTGAGTTTTAAGAGTTACGTTTTAAGGTAAGGGATCCTACCTCTCTCTTTCTTTTCAAGTAATCTCTTTTATGTCATTTCTTTTATGATTCATGCTCTTATGTTGGAGGACGTTCTTTTATATTCCTCTTACTTCACTTTTCATTTTCATATGATTAGAGGCCCCCTCTTTCTCTCATCAATTCATTTTAAGAAAGTTTAAGTGGCGCCGTTAGGCTGCCAAATTTTAAGGGATTCGTTCACCTTTCTCATTTTTCAAAGTTCTACTTTCATGTAAAGTCTTTCATGTTTCTTTTTATTATGTTGCGGTATGATATATATATCTATCATACTGATATTTTATGTTCATATGATGATAGACCCTATTTTATCTCGTCAATTCATTATTTTGAAGTTTTAAGTGGCGCCGTTAGGCTACCAAATTTTTAAGATATTCTTTCACCCTTCTCGTTTTCAAGATCTATTTTCATGTCAAATATTTCTGGTTAATTTTTATTATTTTGGGGTATGATCTCTATATATATCATACTTATCTTTTATGATCATATGATTAGAGACCCTATTTTACCTCATCAATTCATTTTTTGATGTTTTAAGTGACGCCGTTCGGCTGCCGAATTTTCATAAGAGAAATCTTATTTTTGTATTCCTTCCATGTTTTTCAATTCATATGGTATGTATTTCAAATTTCATTACCATTTTCTTAAATCCTTTATATTATGTCCCCCTACTATTTTATGGATCATTTATGAGTGGGTGAACCATGTCCCCTCTCTTTTCAATGTTTTCTAAAACCTCGTAACATAGCCGTTATGCCGCATAATTTCCGTCTCAAAATGTCTCTCTCTTATTATCAAATTCATTTATTTTATTAAGTGAATACTCAAAGATCTTTCTTATAAAGGAGTATTCACATATATACCAAAATGTTATATTTTAAATTCTGTGATTTACATACATGATACCCTCTTTCCTTTTCTGTGGGTTTAAAGTGACATAAAGATCATGTCTTTAAAGCAGTTTTTAAAACGTTATGATTATGAAATGAAACCAATTTCTTTTATGCTATATGGGTTATTTATGAAATGTTTGATGATGATATATGTGGCTCACATGATAATAAAGGAAAATTTAAGGGTGCACCCTGATAGCGCTCCAATGCATTGGGTAAAGACTTAATCTCCATAGATGACTATTTTTTACGACGCCTTGGTGAATAACCTTGGTAAATTTTAATGACACCTTGGGGATAGACCTTGGTGAAAAGGAAATTATTTTCAATATTAAATGTTGTATCCACATATTCAAGTTATGAAATACATTATTTTTATTATGATATGCCTCATGATTTCTTTATCATGCCTTAAAGTTCTTTTTCATGACATTGTTGATGTATCTCAAGTTCACATGTTAAATGTCTCCCCTTGTTTCCCTTACTGGGCCTTATACTCACCCTTTCTTTTGATGTATGTCCCCAGGTTATGAGATGAAGTAATGAACCTAGGATGCACATAAGGATAATACTTTCAAGTTTTTAAGAAGAATGTTTTATGTTTTCATGTTTTAAGTTCCTGGTTTCCAAGACACTAAACCTTAAAGATCCTCGGTTTTGTAAAATGTACTGAAAAGTTATGTTATAAAAAGGTGGGATGCTATAGCTGCACTCTCCTCCAGGTAAGTCCATCCTATTCTACAAAGGCTCCCTTATCTCCGGTGAAGGTAAACCTAGTCCCATCAGTGTAGACACACTGCACTTTGTTCCAAATATAGTCAATCTGAGAATGGACTATAGATAAACAGTCCATACCCAAGATGACATTGTAAGGACTCGACGCCACTATTAGAAGATCCCAGTTGAAGATCTCACCTCCTAGAGTAAGCTCACACTGCTGTCACCAGTGCATAATCTTCGAATCCTCTCATGTAGGAGTCTGTAGTCGTAAGGAACGAGCCAAAGACTCTGTCAGAATCTATGAGATCCGAACGAGGGCAGTGTAAATAAAAGAATTACTGAAACGTGTGTCTATAAGTACTACAACTAAGGTGGAGTAGACACAGATCATACCTCGTATCATCTCTGGAGCGCCATGGTTATAGGTCTCAACTGCCTAGAGCTGAGCTCGCCCCTATCCACATGCTCCCTGTAGTTGGGGTGGACCACTAGGTGGTGGTGGTGGTAACATCTCGAAACGTTTCCCACCGCTAGCTGCATGACCACATCCTCTACCACGTCCGCCTACTCCCTGCAGAACTCCTCGGTTGGAACTCTATCTCTACCTGGGTGGTACCTCGACCATCTTCTGATCATCCGTATGGCGGGTTGGGCAGTCACGAGCCATGTGACCCTACCCGCTGCATGTGCAACACTGTCTGTTCCTCGCACAACTGGCTCTATCTTCGGTACCCTGCACAACTGACCCTAAATCCTGTAGTCGTCCACTTATAGGTCTGGTTCTCTTGGACCTCTATGAAATCTATCTATTGCTAGCTATAGAAGACTCATCTATGTGATGACTGGTGGGGGGTCTCGCTGTTGGTGACTTCTTAGCAAGAAAACTCTCCACTAAGAGGGATCGCTCTAACACCCCTACTTGCATCGGGATGCTGAGAGAAATCATCGAAGCCCTGATCTCCTTCCTGAGTCCCTACTCAAAGTTCCAATCCCTGAAGAATATGTCTCTCACCATATTAGTGGAGTAGCGTGATAGGTTAGTGAACCTCACTGAGTACTGAGCCACCGTCATTATGCCCTACTACTAATGAAGAAGCTCCTGTATGTGTACTGCGCAAAGAGTTTCTGGTACAAACTCTACCTGAAATAGGATCTCGAAGTCTGCCCAGAGAAGCATCACCTCGTCATGAACCTGGAGCATCAAGCTACACCATCTGATTGCTACTGACTATAGAAGACTGGCAGTAAGGATCACCATAAAATCATATGGTGTCCCCACTAGTCAGAAGACTCTCACCACGACCTCCATCCAATCCTCAGCCAGCTGTAGGTCCATCTCTACCCTAAACCTGGGTGGCCTCTGGCACTGGAACTCATGCAACACGCTCAAGTAGCGTGCACCCTCTGCTACTGGGGATGGTGGCATCGGTGGCCCAACGGGTAATGGCACCGCTGGTGCCTCTACTGTAAGAGGGCCCTACACCGAGGCCTCGTCACTCGGTGAGCTATCATCACGTACTATACCCAAAACCCTAGATGGATATCTATGTGGAGGCATCCTGAAAAGGAAATAGGTGCGCCACAGTCAATAAGTTATACCTGGTGAGCTGACTCAAAGAGATCACAAAGAAAACTCTCCAAAACACACACATAATCAGTGTTTTCATGCATTGAGTCAGAAATCAGAAGTCAGGGTCCTAGTGTATAGATACTTCAGCCGCTGCATCAACACTGTATTCTCTAAAAAGATAACCACACTCACTAAAATTAACACTATTTCTGTTAAAAGATCAGAGTCCAATGTTCTACAGTAGAACTGACTCCTTTAATACCAATTTTTCATGACCCGTCCCCCAGGGCCCATGCTGTGACTACCCCAAGCCCACCTTCCATAGGCCAGGGGCCGACAACTAGCACTGAAAGGTGTATTCACTAAAACCGGGAAGGCATTGGCTTTATATCCTATAAACACATGCAACCATGCACACAACAAGATATGAATACGAGTAAACTGAATAGTAAATATAGTGAGTACAATAAGTAAAAGGGTCCAGAATACAAGCCCAACTGGAAAGTACAAGAAATTGAAAAGTAAAAGTAAATTGTAATAGTTATTGTGAACACCCGCCAAGGATCCTACCTGAAGGGTAGGTACAGCTCTCGAATGGTCTTATCTATGATTTTCCTCGTCTAAGGTCCACCTCCGAGCTACCTTTAGTCCTGATATCCTAGTTCTCAGTCAGCGCTATCCGCTGTCTGCACCAAACACAATAAGGTGTGGGCATAGCCCGTGCAGGGGTGAGTATAATGATACTCAGTAGGGACCCCAAGGCCCTCAAGGTCTCACAAAATCCACAAAGGATAAACTAAAAATCATGAAAACAACTAATAACCCTACTTAGGTATATGACCATACATATACCTAAGTTATCATGTAAACCCATATCAATCTTGAGGAAACACAAGGCCCAACTCATTAGCCTAAAGCTCAACTATTACACAAAGGAAGGAATACCATTAAGGTAAGTACCACAAAGGTATTCCACACAGAAAAATACCACAAATGTATCACCATGAAGGTAAGTACCATAAAGGTACACCACACATGATAATACCATAAGGTATCACCACAAAGGTAAGGACCCAGCGCATAATAGGTATAACTTAGGTACAATAGTAGAGATGATTAGATGTAACTACTGAATCATCTTACTCTGTTAAGAGGTGGACCCATGTTGGATCCTAAATCATCAAACCCACACATGATCCTAGTACATCATCGACCCACACATGATCCTAGTACAACAGACCCATACAGGATCCTAGTACATCATCAGACCCACACATGATCCTAGTACAACAGACCCACATAGAATCCTAAAGTAGTCCCACATAGATTCCTAGAGTGGATCCATGTGGGATCCTCAAGCACAGAACCACGAAGGATCCCAAAGCACATACCCACATAGGATCCCTTTCTCATGTTACAGCAAGCTACAGGGTTCCCGAACTAAGATTGCTTATGTCCGGGAGGGTACGCTCCTCAAGATATTGGTTGATACTCAAACTTACACAAATTCCTATGAAGAAGTATCCCAAAGTAACTCCATGTAATAGGGGTCTCAACTCAACAGACGGTGCATCAATCGGACGCCCGGTCTGTATGTTATTAGACTTTTAGTCCTGAGGGCCCAGTTGAATTTGTGCTCGAACCAACCCGATTATACCCCAACTTTATCCAAATCTCAAGTGTGGTATACCAAAAGGACCGTATCTATCCAAGGTTTCCGGCACTGCAGACGGTTCATCAAACAGACACTTGGTGCCAAAGTTATGGCCAAAAGAGCGGAAATGGGTCGAAGTTGGTTCGGGTCCGGTCCGACCCGGCCCGAATCAGCCTGGGCCAACCCGACCCGATTCGGTTCGATCCATCCCACTGGGTTTGGTCTGGACCATTGAGTCTGGCGCGGACCGGATCGCTGGGTCTGGCGTGGCCCAGTGCGACCGGACCCGTGCTGGGCGGCCCAGCCTAGCCGCATGTAGGGGGGAGTCGCGCACCCCCGCCTTCACTCACTGAACGGCCTCGGCTGTTTGGTCACCAACAACACATGGGACCCATGGGTACTACTTGGTTTAACTCGTACACCCATAACAACCGTCCCCATTGCCTCCCGGCGGTGCGTCATGTGCCACCCCTTCGCAGCCGGCTAAACGCCGGCGACCCTCCCTTCGCCGCCGTGGCACAAGCCGCGACCCTTGCTCGTTGGGCAGCGCGAATGCGTGCTACTGCCTCGTCGTGCGACTAACCTCCACTGGCGGTCACCCTTGCTCTACCACGACCGACGAGCCGCGACCCTTCTCTGACAGTGCGGTTGTGCTGCCTCCATCTTCGTGGCCGGCCATTGTGCCGACCGCCGTTCCTGAGCCCCATCAGTGATGATTGTCATCCTCCTCCATCGCGAAGAACACAAAAAGAACCACAAGATTTATGGAGGGGTCAAGCCATGTTCGTTTGGCTCGTAACCTCCATGTTAGAGTGGTAGAAAGTGGCTCAAGGGAGGTGATTCAACATGAGAGAAAAATTAACGATGATCAATCGAAAACAGACCCCTACCTCGGAGATTTGTTGACGTCGATGAGGAGGAAAGGACAGATGTTGGTTTGTCGTCGTTGAAGACGTCCCACGTTGGAGGTGGCACTTTCTTCGTTAGAGAATATGTCATGTTCTTCGTTGGAGAAGATGAAGCATTCTTCATTGGGAGGGAATGATCCTCTAAAGTGCTCCCTTTATCCAATGATTTCCTCCCAACAAAAAAAAGTGACGAGCCAACACAATTATTAAGTTTATCAATTTAATTTTTTGGCACAAATGGAGTTGGCATAATTAATTGGTTCAATTAATTTGGCTCAATTAAATGGGAGGAATCAATTAATGGGGAGTTGAAAGGTTCCCCCCATTAAGAGGGGTTCGAGTGGTCCCCACAACCATAGATTTAAATTAGGGGTTTTTCTAGAACAGGTGGTCCCCACCACTGAGCATTCAAAAAGGAGATTATAAAAATAAAATAAAAGTTTATTTTATTTTTATTTCCATGAAAAATCACAAAGATAACTTTCACCCTCAACCTACTACGGTCGAGGTAAAGGTATCCTTAAGAAAATACTGGTGCTGTGAGTTCAACGGTGCCCTCATATTTCAATTCCGAGCATCGGTTCAAAATTTACAAAAACCCACTCGTACGCTTACTGAATGTACCTAAAAAAAAGTTCAGAAATTCTTTGTGGGCACACCGGGCCTCGGAATCATGCGCCATCAATTTTCGCAGACTCGTAAAATTCCATATAATTTAAAAAAAAATTTACCTGAAAAATTTGGTTATTTATAATTAATAAGGTAAAATAGGTATATATCGTGATAAATTATGTTAAACTAAAGTTAATACATGCAAAAAGAGTGTTTAAGAGACTTTAGAAATGATCCTCTCTAGTGTGGTTTAAGGGAAAATATAAAAGATTATTTAAATCGAGTAAAGGTATAATTTGTTTGGATAAAACTAGAAATTATCATATATGGGTTTTCATGATAAAAATATTATTTTTAGAAAAATATTTGTGGCTTAAAACAGATTATAGAGTGTACTTTAAAATGGGTAAGAAGTTAGGAAGTTCTCTTTAATCGAGATTTCTTATTAGGAGGAATTGAAAAGGAAACCTTATAAAACATGTATTTTTCCATAAAAAAAGAATAATTTGGTTAGGTATATATTTTTGGAACATGAACATAGAATTTAGGAGGATTACATAAGAGTATTTAATAATCACATTGGGGTAAATAGAGAGAAAGCGTAACTTTAAGGAAAAATGGAGGTTCAAAAAGAATCTATTACCTTATGTCTGAAAGTGTTCTACACTTGTAATTAATGTCATAGATAATGAAATTAGATTAATTAATAATTTAATTAATAGTCTATTTAACATGTATTTCTTTAGTATAATTTTATTAAGTTAATTTATGACCTTTTTTATGAGTTATAAGATTCAATTTCATCATCTCGGGAGTATTTTTTTCACGATTTTATGATTAGTTCTTTTGAGTTTAATTATAGGAGTTATTTTAAAATGGAATAAAAAAAATATAAAAGTGGAATTATATGATATTTATGCTCCTTAATAATTTTAAATGGTTCAATATATCATTTTTTTCACAGTAATTAGAATGACTCATTAGATAAAATGTTAATAATGATAGTTTTTTGTCATCTGTGATCATACTTGAAATGGTTGAATTTGACCAAATTGTGAGAGATGAGAAAAATAAATTGAGATAATAACTTTTTTATTATTGTTTTGAGTCCCTGTTAAACCTTCATAAATCTATAAATAATGAAACTTTATAAGTTGAAGTTGTTTCCTTCAAGATTAAGTTGCAAAAAAGGTTGTTTTATCACTTAATTCTCTCAGAGATATGCCAAAACTATATAGGAATTGTTTAAAGGCAATTGAATGTTTCTGGATTATCATACCATGTAATTATAATGCACTAGGTAAAGGTGTAATTATTAACCAGAGTTCATTTTTTTTATGTTAAGGAAATTAGCGAGTGATCAAAATCTGTGAGAGATGACAATGAAGAGGACCTGGTGATTGAAGATAACGATGACTCACAATGTTGATATAGATGCACTACCTTTTATTCATAGGGAGAGTTCAATTATTTATTTAAGAGTTTGTGTTACGTCGAGTAAAATTTCAATTTTATAGATTAAGACAGGATTAAGATTTATGAATTTCTATATGAAAACATGCATGCAGCTTCAGATGATGCAAATCATAATTGGAAAAGGTTTTCAAAGTTATTAATGTGGTATCATTTGGAACCTGACACATCACTACCTATTGTTTTTTGGTTCCTCTCTCTCTCATGGTGTTTTAATGATCACAAACACTCAATTTAATATCTATTTTTTTCATTTAGTGTTTCTCAATTATTCCTTATTGGATCCAATTCATGTTTTTTAAATAACCAAATAATGGAATCTTTCATATCTTAGTTAATCCAAATGAATAATTTGAAGAATTATTGAAGATATTTATGAAGTCTCTTTGCACGTGTTGAGGTCTTATATGGAGTCTAGAAGTTCTAAAGAATCCCATGAAATGAAGTGGAGGAGCTACTTCTTGAAGCAAAGTGCAGACATCACTGGCTAGCTAGTAGCATGTGGCAGTGCCTCCAGATCTCCAAGAGACCCACTAAATAGCCAGTGGGAGTAGAAATATTGTGGAGAGCTCTAGGTTGGGAACTGACTACCAGGTAGAGGCTACTGAGTATCTGATGGCATCGAGATAGATCATTTAGGGGAGAATTTACTATAGTAAAAAGGCATCCTTCTCAGCTCTTTAATTCATTGGATAAACCCAAAGACTTCTAGATCCTTCTCGGCTTTCTAGAAGCCTATAAAAGGAGTCATTGGGTGTATTAGATAAAAAAACAACACAAATAGAATTGAAATGCTTAAATGACAAATCTCTAAACCCTTTTCTCTCATTATTCAACATCTCAAGAGACATTATCTATTTCCACATTTTATAGGTTCTTACCCTTATCTCTATCTATCACTTTATATTTGTATCTCTATTTAAAGAGATAAGAGTGAAGCTGTAAAAGATTATCATCTAGAAAATCTATCTATTCTAAAACCTTATTATACCCTTAGTTCTTGAGTTTTTTGTTAAAACCAAGGAAATCTTGGTTCTTGGGTTTCCATTAAAAACAATAAAAGTTTGGTTCTTGGGTTTCCATTTAAACCAAAAGACGTGGTTCTTGGGTTTCTGTTAAAACTAGGGGAATGTATTTATAAAACATATCTATCTAATTGAGGGGTGAATACATAGAGGCTCTTCTAGAGCTATTGTCAAACTCCTTATCAAATCTTATTTATCTCATTTTCTATTGAATCTTTTATCATTGATTCACATAATTATATAAATTTGATTTGATCATTTCCATGCTTAGTTTTGATATTCAAATTTTAATTCGGATCAAATTTATTAACCACCGCTCAATCAATTTATCTCTTTATTTGTTTTTTTGTAGAAAAATTGTTTTATTTTGTAATTTTCCTTTACCTTCCATTTAATTTTTTAAAATAAAATCCACCCCCATTTGTCATATTTTCTTCTCCACCCCACTAAAAATTTGTATCAAATGAAGTTCTTTGTTTTTAATCAAATTTTTTATTATTTTCAAAATTGTTTTTTATTTTCAAAATTTAACTGATTTCAAAGTTCAAATTGAAAATAAAATCTAATTTTTATAATAATGATTCTTTTTTTATGGTTCAAATTATTCATATCAGAAAACTCGCATGTTTATTTTATTTAGAAGCACTTGATATCCTATTTGGAAAATAGTTATGCATGGTTGTACCTCTAAAACTGAATATGAAGATAAATGGAATTCTCAAGATGTATCATCTTTTGAAATATATAAAAAAACTATGAATTAATTTCATTGTGGTTTATATAAAAATGAATTCAATCATATATACAATTGAAAAATCACTCATGAAATTTGTAAATTTCTTTAAATCACACATGAATACGTGATTAAAGTAAAAGACACCATGTTGGATATGTATAATCAATATTTTTAAAGTTTATTTATGCATCCTAATAAATATATTACTAGAATGTTTATGATATTTACTGACATTTAAAATGATAGAAAGTATCTTGATGATGATTTATTTACATAAATTATTATGAAGAAAATATGATGGGTTTTACCTATCTCATAGTCTAACAAAGTCATGGATATACAAGAAAATAAAAATATAAAAAATATAGTAGTTTAGGAACTCATTATATTTCTCATGACATTGGGATCAACATGAAATTCCAAGTGGTAAAACAATGAACAAAAGTTAAGTAAACCAAGAAGAAAATATAATTTAAAGTAATCAAAGATGATGTTTCTTCGAGAAGTGGAACCGATGATGAAGGAGAAATTGAATGTCTTATAAAAAAAGTTAACAAGATTTTGAAAAATAAGAAATCATCTCAGAATATCAAGAATAATAATCAAATTGAAATTCCCATTGTAACATGCTACGAATACAAAAAAAGGTCATATAAAATTGGAATGACTAATCTATAAAAAGAGGTTGAAAGACAAGAGTAAAGTTAATAAAACCATTATACTCATAACTTTTAGTATTAGTGATGATTCCATGAACTCATCCTCTTAAAGTGACTCTAGTTTAAAATATCTCATGGTGAAAGTTGAGGTAAGTAGAAATTTAAATTCTAAACCTTATGCCACCTCCTTTCAATTCCCCTAAGTTATGAATAATTTTAATACACTCATGACCATCTCTAAAATGGTTTTCATATACTTTATTTTTTATATAAAGATCTTGAAAAGAAATATAAGAAAGTGATTCAAGAAAAAAATAAAGTTTAAAATGATAAGGATTTTATTTTAAAAGAAAATTTTGAGTTGTTTTTTAAATTTAAAAAACAAATGGATATTGATGTTTTCAAATGTGAAGTCAAGGATATCAAAAATATCACTTTCAAATTAACCCAAGGTGAACAAAATCTTATCATTCTCAATGTGCTAAAAGAAATAATCACGATTTTAGTTTTTCAAAGGCTAAAGTAATATCTTAGAAAAATAAAAATTTTGTGAAAGGGATTACTCAAAATAAGTTTTGAAACTATTGTAAAAAATAAGGAAATTTGATTTTTGAGTATGATTGTAAAAATGATAGATATGGTAGACCTAAGTTTATCCATATTTATTTTAATATTCTTCAAAAATTTAAACACATTTGGGTTCTCAAATTATTATTAGCTAATCTTAGTGGACCCAATATTGTTTCACTTTATCAATATTTATTAGCTTACATTTTCAAACCCTCAAGTGTACCTAAAGACACTCATTTTTCTGATCTTGGTATAATTCACCACAAAAATTCATTGATCTAAATTTTGGTGGATTATCAATAAAAATGGTTCTCTTCCTGTTGAAATTATTGATCTATAATTATCCACATTGAGATAATTGGTATATGATCCAATTGAGGGGGATCCTAGATCCTTCCTGGAGGAATTTGGTCATTAACCTTGATCTACATAGGAAAACAATTTTTTGATCTTTTTATTTTTTAGTTCTCTCTTGAATATAATTTTAAAATCTCTCCTCTATCTCTAATATCTATGTTTTTAAAAAGAGGGAGAAAGTTCCTTTTCTTTTTATATTTTCATCATTTTAAAAATTTATTTTCTTATGTTTTTCATTTATTTTTCAAATCCTATATATTTAGAATCTTGAATTTCACTCTAATATTTAATTTTAAATTGAGTTGATGTGATCTTAAATATTTTATCTCTATTTCATATAAAATGATTTAATTATTTCAATATTTTTTTATACCCTATTTTCTTTATATAATGGGAGTGGTTTTTTCTCCTTTTTCCCTTATACAAGCATAATATTAATGTTTTATCTTTTATACATGTTCTATCTTGAGAATATTTTGTTAAAATAATGTTTTAAATATCTCATGGCATGATCTTCTATTTTCCCTTTGTTTTCATTTTTGATAATCATAAAGAGAAATAATTTTTATTCATTTTTTTCAGAGAAGTTTTAGGTGTTTTGATGGTCATATACGAGAAGTTTTTGAATTTTTTTATTGGGTCAAAAGGGAATAATTGTTTTGTTTTAACAATGTAATTTATTTCTTGAACATGTTGTATATATCAGTTAACTATCAAGCAGGTTGAATATTCTTTATATATTAAGCATGTATCTTGATTTCTTTTCTATATATTTATCTCTTTAGTTACATATTAATTTATCTTTTTAACTATTTATGATCATAAAACAGGGTGAGATTTTTTCACCTCTCTCTCTCATAGTGTTTTAAAGATCACAAACCCCTAATTTTTTATCTAATAGATTCATTGAGTGTTTCTTAATTATGCGTTATTGTTGGGACCAACGTTTCATTTTGTTGTCAATATCTTTTCACATATTTAAAAGTCAATATGTGTGCTAAAAAATTTATCCCCCTTATTGTAAATCAAATGAAAAGGGTAAGTGGGGGGGGGGGGGTTCTTATCTCATCTTTATTTTTAATAACATGTTCCCCTTCCTTTTTAAGATTATTTCTTGAACACTTATGAGAGAGGGATAATATCTCATGTTTCTATTAGAAAAGATACTTTTTTTAATAAAATATAATTCTACATGGGCTAACTAAGTGTAGAAACCAAGATATATATAACCAAGTTTTTCTATGTTGTCCATAAACTACTATGCATTAGAAATAATGCTCAGAAATTTTCAATTCTCATTTAAGGGGTTTTAAATAATAATAATTTCTAATAAAATGAAAAATACCACACACACTTCAATAAACAAATGAGAATGTTTAGGTGAGAAAAAATAACCACCCTTATTAGCAAATCAACAACTCCCCCTTGATAATTATTATAAATTAAATCAAAGAAGGATAAGGGAGTGATTGACTCACCTCATGTTCTAATTCTATGAAGCTATTCCAAAGTTGAACATTTACTATATAGTGAATATTTAAAATATTCATCTCATAAATGCTCCCCCTAAAGGGATAAATCCATATCCTTCAATTCCTTTCATGTTAGTACAAAAGCACACACACACACATATATAGGGGAATAAAGAGGAACTTTATTGATTTTTCAAAATAAACTATGTTTCTAAGAGATTCCTCTCAACCTATTCCACTCTTTACTTAATAACTCATATTTTCATTTGTGTGAAATCTATTTTTATTTTATTTCCATTTGATCACATGAAGTCTCATGTGGTTTCATTTTATTTTTAAACAACTCTAGCTATCCAGGAAGGAAAGTAAATATTTTTTTAGCTGTATGTCCTGACTTATTGCACCTTTCACACAAGAGAACTTTAACATTAATTAGGTTACCACTTTAGGAAACTTTTAATATTTTTTTATCAGCTATGTTTTTCACCAAATAAATCCTCTTGTTTTTTTGGATTTATTCTTTCTTTGATTCTATCCCACTTACTTTTTTTGATGTTCATGGAAAATTCATAATGGTTCATGATGTGACATTTCCTAACATAAGAGAAGGATATTTTAATTTTTTCGACACCTTTCAAATCATTAATCAAAAAATTATTCAGAGTTATTTGTTTAACAATCTTATTCCACTATTTACCTCTCAAGGACAACATTCCATCTTATTTTCATACTCACTTCTCTTTTTGTTGTGATATTTTTATATTAATAAATGATTTGTACATGATTGGTATATACCATTATTAATCATAACAATGAAAAATTATTCTGCATTGATCACATATATTTTCAAATTATTCAGATCCATTTTTGAAAGATTGATTCCTTTTCTGTGAATTATGCTGCTGGTGTGTGGTTATCCTATTTTCTTCATTTTTTCTTCCCTTAAATGTAGCAATTATATAATTTTAATACAATTAAATATTGTTCCATAAATTTATTTCCTGTTTGAAAAACTTCTAAAAACAAAAAAAGTATCCAAAGAATCTTGATTTCCTCTTTTCTGACACATTCTGTCTGTTTTTGACACCTTACTGATTGTGGAAAACACAATTATTCTTTATTTCTTTCTTCGAGGAATAATAATCACTACACTTATTCACATCCATCTTAGAAAATGTAGTTGATTCCTAAGAACATTTAGTCAACCATTTTTATTTATATTTTAAATTTGAATCAACAATATTCATTAAAAAAACATTAGTATTCATAGATTTATTAGGAAAAAAGGTTGCCTTTTCAATGAGCATGTGGTAGATTTATCCTCGGATAATCTAAAGATCTTTTTTTCACTAGGTTAAGACTTTTTAGAAATAAAACTCTTATTAGATGAATTATTGACATAATTTTTTTTCTCAACATCTTGGGAAGTATAATATTTTTTCTTTTCCATATTTCTTAGTTTCACTTCTAGTTCAATAATTTTTAAGTTGAGAGTGATCTTCTCACATTCAACTGATTTCAGGATTGATTCCCACTAAATATTCATCTTCTGAAACATATCTTCATGCAAATGGTTTAACTTCAATAAAAAATTATCAAGAACCTTAATTATTTTTTATTTATCCACTAGTTGAGAATCTTTGACAACCATATAAACTTTTTGAAAATTTTCAAATGCAAGGAAAGGTTTTACAAACACTATCTAAAAATCAACTTTCTCACAGGAATACCTTTGCAATTCTTCTTTGATATCAATAATGGATTTCTTAATTTCTTCTACCAGGTTTGTGAGAGTAATTTAATTTATAAACTTTACTTATTTCATCCACTATTTATTTAAATTCTTATTCTAGTTGTGTTTTATAAAAAATAAGTCCCTTGATGCCTCCAACAATACAATTTACAACTTCTATAGGAACTTTTTTCAGACGTTCTTTGAATAAAGAATAAAGATCACTAATTGATACACTATCATCACAACTTGAGGAGGTTTCATCAAAATAATTATAATCAAGATAATTTTTGCATGTTATACTATTTATATTACCTTTAGTTGGAGGAATATCTCCATTCATAGTAAGATTCTTATTCAGCTTCATTGGATATATTTTATTCTCATTCTTCTGATTATTGGAATAAATATTCATATTAATATTCTCAGAAGTATCTTCCTTTTACCCAATCTGATGTATCATACTAATTTCCTAAAATATACACTTCATAAAGGCTCACTTGGATCTTTATAGGGAACTTTTTCTATGATACCACTTATAGAACCCCAAGATATATTAGGATCCACTAATGGGGGGGGGGGGTGAATCAGTGGTACACTAATTTTATGAATTCTTTTACTTTTGAATACAACATCTTGAAGTTGTTAAAGTTCTTGATTCACTCAATGATTCTCACAGTATCACCTCATATGTAGAAATAATAAGATAGATCACAACCCATTGTATTTACATGATTTAGTTCAAATACCTACTCCTTTCCATGTTGGTTATAAACCCCATCATGTATTCCTCACTATAATATTATTATCAATTACAACAGTTCAAGAATCAACTATTTATACACCCTAGTAGTAGATACTCCAATTGATTATGGTTATATCCCCCAACAATACAACCCCTTTTCCTTATTTTGTTATACCCTCAACTGTCTTCTCCTACTCCCAGATCCAACCAAGATACTTTTCCTTCCAAATTCGACTAAAATAATTCCTCTACTCCCAGATCCAAATGAAATATTTCTATATTTCTTGAAATATTTATCCACTATAGGATGATCTTTTGATCTTCCTTTATGATCTTGTTGAAAATCACTTTCTTATATACCTTTCCAGCCTTTCTTAATGTGTTCAAGTATTACAAACAATTTCTTCAATATTTTATGAAAGAAATAATCTTTCACAACTCAATACACTTATTCTTGAAACCCTATCACATAATATTTTTCTCTTTATCATTATTTTATGTTCATTATTGAATTTGTCTTAAATATTTTAGGTATCTTCTCAAGAGTTCATGGATGAATGCATCTGCCTTATGCACTATATTCTTTGTGAATACCCAAGCTAGGTTTGGATGTCAATTTTCTCTATGTAATTGTATTGTGTGACTCAATATTTTTGCATGAAAAACCATGTAGTAATGAAAAACAGGCGGGATGGGGCAGGGTGGTCCAATTCCAAGTGAGTTTGATCCTATATGGGTTTGTTCACAAAAGCCTATATATAATACGAACAAAAAATTTCAAGCCTTCCCCACCCTACATAAGCCTGCGGGTATCCCACAGGATTTATCACATTTTAAAAAATATACTATTTATAATCATTTAAATATTTTATTTTTTCCATTCTTAATGGTAATTGTGAGGAGAAGTGTGGATTGAAAATAGATGTAATTTTAGGGGATGTGATTGAAATTTTTTTATTGGATTAATGGTGGTATGCGGCGATGTTGATGTGGTGGTTAACTATTGTAATGAAACATAGGTGAGTGATTGGTGAGGAGCGATGAATGATGATGTTGGTTGTTTGGTGATGTGAATGGCTGGACTTGTTAATGAACGATGACTCTCCAAGTAAAGATTGGTTTTAGAGGAGTTTGTTAGGGTTCCCATGAGGTCCTTTCATATTTTCTTAGTAACAAAATAAAATAAAATAATAAAAATAATAAATTGACCTAAAAAATATTATTATTATAATAACTCTTTTAGAATTGAAACCATGTGTTGGGATATGGGTTCCAACTTCCATTTTTCAAGAGGTGGGATGATGCACCATGCGAATATGGTTAATAATTACTATATAAATATTATAATATCATATTAAAACAATAAATATAGACCTATTTAAAATTAATATGTGAATTAATGGTGAATTAGTATGACCATTATGATGAGAAATCATATTTCATAGTTTAATCATGATTTTTTATTTTAAAAAATAAAATGTTAAAGAAGCATATATTATAAAAATAATAATTTTTTCAAGTTTTTGGGTAAGACCGTACCCATGCGGGATAAAACCACATTGGCTCATATCCATGTTGACTCAACCTGCATTGGTCTGTGCTCTCAATGGTCAAATTTTTTAGGTCTTCCACACCCCACTTCTACCTCATATCCACAAAGCTCATGAGCTGCATGCCTATTTTTTATTACTACAATTATGAAAGAACTTATCTTTAACTCTTCTTTACACAACCCTCATCTAAGTTTGCAATGTCCATGTCCTTTTCTTCTTCATGAAAGGGTATCATGGAATCTTAGTAAGGTTCACACAAACTAGTATGGTTTTAGGAAACCAATTCTTTGTGTGACCCCTGAGTGTGTGATTTACAATTCAAGAGGTCATGGGATCTCTCACACAAGCTAGTCACAATAGATATTATTATTCATTATATCAGAGTGCTGTGTGGTCTTCCTCTTCCTGAATGAGAAGGATTCATAGTGCTATATTTTTCTTCATAAAAATGAGATCTCTCACAATATAGAAGAGAAAAATCCTCATCTAGGTGATTCAATATTTATAGCAGAATACAACTTCCTAGAACTACCTCAACACTGATATTTATACTACCTCAAATCTAAAAGATTTAAGCTATCTCATGATTTTTATAAACACTTGAATATCATGCGATTCTCATATTATCTTATGTCAAAATTCATGGCATATTTTTTATACTAACTTCTTACTCATGTGTATACAATGTTGATCGTATGATCCATCATTTTTTTGATGCTATAACTTCTCCATGTATCTCAAATACTTGGATAAACTCCTATATATTCATAACATAATCATAAGAAGAATATAATTTGAAATATATTATGCATGAAAGATTTAGGGTTCATGTATGGATGTTCTTACCTTCATTACCTCAAAAGCTTAATCATTCGATCATTGCTCGATCATGGAAGTTACTACATACAGAAACTCTAGTGTAGGAACCCTTTGAGATTTGGAGGTTGAAGGCGAATTCATGGAGAATGGAGAGATGTCGGATCTACCTTGGTCTGATGAGAATTATTATGTACATATATTTTAATGCGGAGTAACAATAGCATGGATCCACTGATCTTACATGGAAAATAAATGAGGTAAAGTGTTTGAGAAATGATTACAACATGTAGAAGAATAAAAATTAAGATAATATCATGAAAAAATATATTATTTTTCACAAGTATTGAGAAAGTATTGGTTTTATAATTTATCTACTTGGAATAATCCTAAGTGTTTTTTGGTAGGCCTTACATAAAAAATCAGTCCAACCATTAAAATCCACACAAGGGTTACCCAATCAACCAAACATGTGGGACCTAAGGGTCAACCATGTAGGAGAGCTGACCCAAGGAACCTACATGGTGGAAAAGAAGTGTAGGGGGTTCATAGCACCCATAGGGTGTGCACAATGGTGCGCATGGGGGGAGAGAATGTATGTGTGTGCAAGTGTATCCGGGTGATGACCTCAACGATGACTTGAATTCTCAGTGGGAACATATTTATATAAAAAGAAGAACTAGACCTTGTGGAAATCTGATGTGGGACACAGGTATAAAAATGTTGTTCATATGTCTTTAAAAAGATACAGATATAACACCTATCGTATGATTATATTGATTTAATCCATCTGATTTCAATAATACACCATCTTCAACCACATATCTCGTCCGAGTACTTCAACACACTAGAGTTGATTTAAAACCTCTGTCAATTGAACCTGAGCCTACCATGGTCATTCTAAAGTTGAGTTTATGAGATAATGAGACTATGAACCACTATGCATGTAATATTTTTTTTTTCATGCATATAGATATTCGAAGAATATAATCTAGCATAATGAAAAAAAGCTGTGAAAGGCTATTCAGATATGTAGAGGATTTCAAGATTTAAAGGAGAAGGTGAGTTAATGATTGAGAGGAGAAAACACAAAGTCTCATAAGAAAATGTGACTTGATTTTCATCATCACTTAGTTCACATGAAGATTAAAATACTAAGATTTTTGGTGTTTTGATTCAATCCTCAACATGACATATTTTGTTGGATATTCATGATAGCCTTGGTGTGTCTTAAAAATAAAAAATGAGGTGGTGCAAGAGAGTGATGATCCTTGAATATAAATATCAAAGGCAGGATGAGCCTTTGGTTTCTGCTATTCTCAATAGAGGCTCTATTTTTCCCTAAAATATATCATTGTGAACTTTTATTTTGTGAAGAGACTCAACAAATATTCTTCTTGTATGAGGAAGATAAGAAACACTGCAGGTAATTGACTTGTACCAAACAGACTCAAATTGTTTTGTGAAGAAACTTGAAATAGTATCGCAAAGCCTTCATGGTTTGAGAGAAGTCACTGTTGTTGGAACCAGGGTCTTCAAAGCATGATTTGGCGTATGGTTTGTGTTTTTTGTCAATCCTCAGTGGAAGTTCAGGATGGTTACCAACAAAGAGATCATACCGTTCAAGCATAAAACAGTAGTGAAGGTGGCGCCGTTTCCCAGTGTTTGCCAAATTTTTGGGCCTGAAAATCGGCCAATAAAGTAAAGTGTTTTGGCAAAGGTACTTGCGCGCTGAGATCTTGGAGGATGAAAGACTTGCGTGCCATATGTTTTTGAGGATCAGAACATCAAAATTTGGCCAAGGAAAGAGGGTCGTGCAAGTGTTGGTTGGGTCGCGCAAGTGAGTTGCGCGACAGAGGTTACTGGAGACAAGACTTGCGCGCCGCTGAGGGACTTGCGCCCCTCCGTGCAGGGGGTCCAGTTTGCCTATAAATACTGGACCACCCGTCCTCATTTCCAAAGGAGCTCAAGACTTCGAGATTGTTCGAGCTCTCGTCGTGCAGGTGGTCGAGTCGCGCGGGTGGTTGTTTTTTCGCGCAAGTAGAGCTTGCGCGCCGGTTGTTGGCTGTACGCCCAAGGCGGTTTGGAAGAGAAAGGAAGTGGAACGCGCAAGTTTGAAGTCGGGGAAGGAAGCTTCACGCAGGTGTATTGATGACACTTACGCGCCGTAGTGGGACTTGTGCGACTGTCTTGGAGAAGTGCGCCTGGTTTTGCTGAAGCCCACCGGCCTGTTTGGAGCTGCACGAAATCCGAGAGACTACCCGATACATTCGAGGAAAAGTGATATTCTTCTTCTGGTGAGAATCGGACTTCAATAGATCATCTACATACAACAAAGGATGCACTCTTATGAAAATGATGAAGAGACCTTCACATCTATAAACTGAGTGGGACTTCACCAACGATAGTGAGCCAGGGGGAGTCAACGTGAGTGACCCGAGGGAAGCAGTGAGCTATCCCTGAACCTTTGTAAAGGCAGTGAGCCTGGGACAGAGTGACTGTACCCGAACTTTTTTGTAATCTATAGCTAGTGAAGCATAGTGGTTTTTGGTACGACCGACAACCTGTCGGCATATGCTCCTTGGACGTAGCCCTTAGTAGTGAACCAAGTAAAAATGGTTGTGTCTTCTTTGTGCTTGTGAATGTTTTCTTTCTGATCATAATCATCATACAGGTTCAAAAAGTTCCTACCAATGTGGGAACAAGATCCATCACATTAAAAGAAAAAGTGGTCACCCTGATTCACCCCTCCCCTCTCAGGGTGTCCCGGGGTCCTTCAAGTGGTATCAGAGGGTAAAGGTTGTTGGTGTTGAATCTGCCCCTTTTCGTCATGGAAAATGCGGTTAATATCAGGGGAGTCCCTCACTTCGATGGAAGAAATTTCCAGATCTGGAAGAACAGAATGAGATCTCATCTATGATCTCTTAGAATGGAAGTTATTTTTTTTACTGTGCAAGGAATACAAGTCACTGATACAACAGGCCTGGCTATGACTGAAACAGACAGGAAACTTCTTGATGCAGATGCTAAAGCACAGAATGCTCTCACTGCAGCCCTTTCTGATCAGATCTACCTGAAGGTGATGAATTTCACCTCAACAAAATCCATGTGGGATAAACTTGAGAATATTTATGAAGGAGATAGCAAAGTGATGGAGGCAAAACTACAAGTGCTACACAATCGGTTTGATGATCTGAAGATGCATCCAGAAGAGAATGCAGACTCTTTCTTCAATCGAATTACTGAAGTGGTTGGAGCAATTAGGGGTCTAGGAGAAGAAATCAAAGATATTGATATAGTAAAGAAAATATTAAGAAGACTTCCACCTCTGTATAATGCTAAGGTTTCAGCCCTTGAGGAAAGAGATCTTTCCAAACTTTCTCTAGATGATCTACTGAGCAGCTTGGTTGCTTATGAAATGAGAGTCAAACCAGAAGATTCTACAACTCGGGTGAGAAAGGAAATGGCATTCAAGGCCATGGATAAATTGAAAATCTCAAAGGATAGTAGCGGTGATGATGACGAAGAGAAAGAAATTCTTTCTCTCATTGCAAAGAAGTTCCAGAAAAGGAAAGGGAAATTCAAAGGGAAGTTACCTCTCGCATGTTTCCGTTGTGGAAAAGTTGGGCACATTGCCTCTCAGTGCTTGAAGAATATCAATGATGATGACAGTGAAGATGAAAACTTCAAGAAGCCTCAGAGAAGGTTCTTCAAAAAGGGAGACTTCAAATCTGTTAAGAAAATTCAAAGGAAGAGTTTTGTATGTGAATAGGAAGAAGATGATAATGAATTCTGTGATGAAGAAGAACCAGAATTCAAAACTGGGAACCATGCTTCTATGATGGCCACTGTTGAAAAGTCAGAAGATACTGATGGAGAAAAACAACTGAGAACTTGTGTAGATCCTGAGGTGCAACTTAAGGATGCGGTTAGTAAGCTTAAGATTAAATGTAAGATCTGCAATAAGTGGAAATCAATTATAGAAGAATCAACTGAATACGTTGATCAACTTGAAGATGAAATTGAACGACTGGAAGAATTTGTGAAGGTACAGTCTAAAATAATTGAAATAAATTATGATGTAGTAGATCTGAAGCTGAGAATTGAAGAGTAGGCAAAGGTCATCAATGACCTCACATCCAGACTGGATGAAAAATCCAAGACTACTGAGGGTCTTGAAGAGGAAGTAGTTACTCTAAGGAGTAAACTGGAGACTTAATCAGTTCCAAAAGAATCAAGGAAGAAAATACAGTTTAGAAGATTCTCAGATGCAAAATTACTATCAAGAGCCAAGTGTGGTTCATATGGGGTTGGAAAAATATTGAGTGATCAAAGACCCGCTTGCATGGGAAAGAGTGGAATTGGCTGTGAGGCTGAGTCATCAACTGCTGGAAGTGAAAAGATCCAAAAGAAAGATAAGATGAAAGTTGAACATGTTGAAATGTTACCTAGAGTTCTGAAAAAGGAACCCTCAATCCAAACTAAAAGGAGACCTGAAAATTATCCTCAAACTTTCAAAAATGGCAGACAGTCTTACTATTCTCCCAAGGAAGAAGCTATAATGAGAAATTCAAGTGAGAAGACATTTCTTCTCATGAAGTGTCAGTTCTATGGCTATCTGGGCCATACCATGTCTTATTGTGAAGAGGCAAGAAGCTATCTTAATGGAGAAGATATAGATGCTCAACAAAGGAGAACAATTTCATATCCTAATTCTTATAGAAGAAATAATTTCTATGGATATTGTTTTTGTTGTTCTAACTTTGGTCATAAGGCCATTAATTGCAGGCAGAGAAGGGACATTGACACCTCATACAGAAGTTCCAGACAAGTCAAGTCTCGTCAGCAAGACAATTTTGCTCTTTCAAACAGGTTCTCACCTCTCAAAGAAGACTTTGACTATGAAGAACCTGGGTTTGCGGAAGAGATAGTTGAAAGGCCATCAGTTCTATATACTCAATCTAATGTCTCATGGAAGGAAAGGAAGAAGATTGAGAAATCAAACCTTGCAGAGGTAGCCCTCAAAGCTACAAAGAACAACAGTACCTGGATTCTAGATAGCGGTTGTTCATCTCATATGACAGGTAATGCCGGCCTACTAACGAATATCATAAAGAATGTTGATGGTACAGTAATATTTGGTAATGATGGGGCTCTGAAAATCAAAGGGAGTGGAAGTACCAAATTAGCTAATGGAGAACTAAAGAAGACTGAAGTCCTTTACGTAGATGGCCTACGTCATAATCTCCTCAGCGTGAGTCAACTCTGTGACTCATGACTTGTTGTTACTTTTAATCAGAAAGGCTGCACTATCAAGGGAAAAACTGGCAATTCTCTTATGAAGGGATGCAGAACAGAAGGAAACTTGTATCAGGTTGATAGTGAAGAAAATGTATGTTACATGACTGTTGAAGAAGAAAACAATCTGTGGCATCAGAGATTGGGACACATCAATCAACAAGACATGGAGAAAATATCAAAATTGAGAATTGTCATGGACATTCCCAACCTGAAGCGTGAACGTGAAAAATCATGTGATGCTTGTATTCGTGGGAAGCTGGTCTGCAGTTCATATCGGCCAAAGAAGAAAAGGGCATCTCACCTTCTTGATCTGATTCATACAGATGTTTGTGGTCCAATAAATGTTGCAGGAACACATGGAGAAAGATACTTTTTCCTTTTCATTGATGATTACAGTAGAATGGCATGTGTGATGGTCATTCACAGGAAAAGACAAGTCCTTGACTGCATGAAAACATATCGGCGAATCACTGAGAATGATACTGGACTAACAATCAAAGTGTTGCGATCTGACAATGGAGGAGAATACACGTCCATTGAATTTGAGAATTATCTAGAGAAGCATGGGATATAGCATGAGGTAGCTGCTGTGAGAACTCCACAACAAAATGGAGTTGTTGAACGTAGGAATCGACAGGTGAACAACATGGCACGAACTATGCTGATTGAGAGTCGTATTCCACGACATTACTGGAAAGAGGTTGTTCAAGCTGCAGTGTACATTCAGAATCGAACATGACTTTATATGGGTGAGATGAAGATTCCATATGAATTGTGGCATGGACGGAAGCCTTCTCTAAAATACTTTCGTGTCTTTGGAAGTAAATGCTTCATCAGGAACAAAGAAGGAAATCAAGGGAAATATAGCGACAATGCAGATGAAGGAATTTTCCTTGGTTACTCAATGAACAGCAAAGCCTAAAAATGTTTCAACAAGCATTTGGGAAGAATTGTGGAAAGCAGTGATGTTAAGATAATTGAAGAAAAAACCACAAATGCTTCAAGGACGTCATTTGCTGATGTGATAGAAAGTCAGGAAGAATGTGAACGTGAAGAAAATACAAGTGTAGAAATAGATGAAGTTGTTCAAAACACTCAGCTGTCACATTATGATGTTGACTCAGAAGAAGAATCTGAAGAAGAAACTATGGCTGAAGAAAATTCTGCTGAACCTCACAGGAGAAATAGAAGAGCTGAGATTGATCCATCCAACATAATTGGGGACAGGAGTGCACCCACTCAAACAAGGAGGATGAGGAATAACACGCAATCTGCATTTCTATCAGTTGTAGAGCCATCCTCATTCGAAG
The DNA here is from genome assembly GCA_963277665.1 of Viscum album. Lineage (NCBI taxonomy): Eukaryota > Viridiplantae > Streptophyta > Magnoliopsida > Santalales > Viscaceae > Viscum > Viscum album. The sequence goes on from OY728147.1 coordinate 1,116,552,139, forward strand.
AAGCTGCAAATGATGAATCCTGGGTAAAAGCCATGAATGAAGAGTTAGATCAGATTGACAAGAATCATACATGGGATCTTGTCCAGAGACCCGAAGGTCACAATGTAATTGTTACCAAATGGATCTTCAAAAATAAGTTTGATGAGCATGGAAGTGTCATCAGAAACAAGGAACGACTGGTATGTAAAGGATACTCTCAGATTGAAGGCATTGATGTTGAAGAAACCTTTGTTCCAGTGGCTAGACTAGAGTAAATCAGGCTTTTCCTTGCCATGGAACTCCAAAGAGGATATAAAGTATATCAAATGGATATCAAGATAGCATTCTTGAATGGTGTACTCGAAGAAGAAGTCTACATTGAACAACCAGTGGGCTTTGTTTTGGGTACTGATGAAACAAAGGTCTGCAAACTGAAGAAAGCCCTATATGGTTTGAAGCAGGCACCACGGGCATGGTACTCACGGCTAGACTCATATCTCAAGAAGTTGGAATTCAAAAGAGGAGGAGTTGATCACAATCTCTATGTGAAGAATTCTCCAGAAGACCAATTCATGGTTCTTGTCTACGTTGATGATATCATATTTGGTGGCAGTAGGGAGAAATCAGTGGATGAATTTGCCAACCACATGAAATCAGAATTTGAAATGTCTATGATTGGGGATCTCACATATTTCTTGGGGCTGCAAGTGATTCAAAAGAAGGAATACACTTTCATTTCTCAGGAAAAATATGCAAGAGAGTTGCTGAAGAAGTTCAATATGCAAGACTCCAAACCAATGTCAACTCCGATTGCTGTTGGAACTAAACTTGGAAAGAATGAGGATGGGAACTCTGTTGATCCCACCATGTACAGGAGGATCATTGGAAGCCTACTGTACCTGACAACAACAAGGCCAGATATTGTCTTTGCAACATGCCTTGCGGCCCGCTTTCAAAGTAATCCAAAGGAGGAACATATGTCAGCAGTAAAAAGAATCATGAGGTATATTCAAGGAACACATAACTTCGGGTTATTTTTTGCTGCAGGCAGGGACAGTGAATTATCAGCGTTTTCTGATGCTGACTGGGCTGGTGATGTAGTAGACAGAAATTCCACTAGTGGTGGAGCTTTCTATATTGGGCATAAATGTGTTGTATGGTTGAGCAAGAAACAAGAAAGTACTTCTCTTAGTACTGCTGAAGCTGAGTATATCTCTGCCACAAAAGCATGCACTCAACTTCTTTGGATGAAGTAGCAGCTAGCAGATATTGGTGATAAGGTGCAGCAACCAATGGTGATTTATTGTGATAACAAAAGTGCAATTGATCTTATGAAGAATCCGGTTCAGCATTCTCGTACAAAACATATTGAAATACGGTATCATTTTATCAAAGAAAAGGTTGAACAAGGCGTGATTAGAATGGATCATGTTGGAACTAATGAGCAAGTGGCTGATATCCTAACCAAGCCATTGTCCGCGGCTGTGTTTGAGAAGCATCGGTTGAACCTCGGTGTTCAACCACCTCCTACTGCATAAGGAGGCTCTGGAAATCCCCTCTCCCCGTTTGTTTTAACTATTTTTTTATCTGCTTATGGCTGTGATGCAGGTTTATGGGGGAGATACTATCCAGGGGGAGTGTGGCTTGAGATGAACGTTGAACAACTTATTGGTCTTTGGTTTTATTGTCAATGGGGGAGAAAAGAATAAATTCAAGGCAAGAAATGCTTCTGTGATTCAAGGAAAGAAGTGCTTCTGTGATGAGAAGTATAAGAAGGAGAGAATTTCAAAACACCGGAACCCAATTCAAGCTTCTTCTCTTGTTTTCTACACCGAGCATTGCTCACGTAGACTTAGAGTGTTGGCTGAGTTGATTCTTGCGTTTTGGGTTTGCTCATGGTTGGAGATCTATTGAATTTATTCTGATTTCCAACAAACCCAAAGGGGGAGATTGTTGGAACCAGGGTCTTCAAAGCATGATTTGGCGTATGGTTTGTGTTTGTTTTCAATCCTTAGTGGAAGTTTAGGATGGGTACCAACAAAGAGATCATACCGTTCAAGCATAAAACAGTAGTGAAGGTGGCGCCGTTTCCCAGTGTTTGCCAAATTTTTGGGCCTGAAAATCGGCCAATAAAGTAAAGTGTTTTGGCAAAGGTACTTACGCGCCAAGCTCTTGGAGGATGAAAGACTTGCGTGCCATATGTTTTTGAGGATCAGAACATCAAAATTTGTCCAAGGAAAGAGGGTCGCGCAAGTGTTGGTTGGGTCGCGCAAGTGAGTTGCACGACAGAGGTTACTGGAGACAAGACTTGCGCGCCGCTGAGGGACTTGCGCGCCTCCGTGCAGGGGGTCCAGTTTGCCTATAAATACTGGACCACCCCTCCTCATTTCCAACGGAGCTCAAGACTTCGAGATTGTTCGAGCTCTCGTCGCGCAGGTGGTCGAGTCGCGGAGGTGGTTGTTTTGTCGCGCAAGTAGAGCTTGCGCGCCGGTTGTTGGCTGTACGCCCAAGGCGGTTTGGAAGAGAAAGGAAGTGGACCGCGCAAGTTTGAAGTCGGGGAAGGAAGCGTCGCACAGGTGTATTGATGACACTTGCACGCCGTAGTGGGACTTGCGCGACTGTCTTGGAGAAGCGCACCTGGTTTTGCTGAAGCCCACCGACCTGTTTGGAGCTGCACGAAAGCCGAGAGACTACCCGATACATTCGAGGAAAAGTGATATTCTTCTTCTGGTGAGAATCGGACTTCAATATAGCATCTACATACAACAAAGGATGCACTCTTATGCAAATGATGAAGAGACCTTCACATCTATAAACTGAGTGGGACTTCACTAACGGCAGTGATCCAGGGGGAGTCAACGGGAGTGACCCGAGGGAAGCAGTGAGCTATCCCTGAACCTTTGTAAAGGTAGTGAGACTGGGACAGAGTGACTGTACCCAAACTTTTTTTAATCTACAGCTAGTGAAGCATAGTGGTTTTTGGTACGACCGACAACCTGTCGACGTATTCTCCTTGGACGTAGCCCTTAGTGGTGAACCAAGTAAAAATGGTTGTGTCTTCTCTGTGCTTGTGAATTTTTTCTTTCTGATCATAATCATCATACAGGTTCAACAAGTTCCTACCAATGTGGGAACAAGATCCATCACATTAAAAGAAAAAGTGGTCACCCTGATTCACCCCTACCCTCTCAGGGTGTCCCGGGGTCCTTCAACTGTGATACTGAAGACTAGTGTATACCAACATTGTGTTACGCAAAGAAGAAATAGATATAACCCACAAACTTGAGATCATCGTTTGTGAGAAGAATAACTTATGCATAAAAGAATAGTGACATACTCATTGATACTTCCTACATTAAGGGATTGATTTTAGAAGGCCTCTTAATCACTTATGTGCAGAAGAAACTGAACATGGGTGCATGCATGCATGCATACGTAAAGTTTTAATCATTGATATACTCAAAATAAAATAATGAGTAGAACATAAAATAATAAAATAAGGAATATTGTGTTCTTGGGTTTTAGATTATAGGTACATGAAATTCATTCATTAAGTGTCTTTAATAAATTGTGTGCATCAATTGAACACATCCAAGTGAGGCTGGGTCTTCATCAATAATAATAAAAATTTCCCAAGAATTTTTTTCACTAAGGTAACTAATTACATATAGGCGATCATAGATATTTGAGAAAGACAAAAAATTTGCAATGGTACTTGAAAATGTACATGAGAAAATGTAATTTTACAAGCTCATAGAGAAAGATCAAAAGATCATCCTACAGTGGATAAATCCTTAAAGAAAGGTTGAAGAATCTTAGTTGAAGTTGGGAGAAGATGAATTATTTCAGTCAGAGTTTTAAGAATAATTCACTTAGTTGGAGGTAGGACAAGGAGAAGATAGTTGGGGGGTATAACCCACTAAGGTAGAAGAATTGGATTGTTGGGGGGTAGAAACAAAATCAACTGTATAATTGACCACTGGGGTGTATAACCAGTTACTGCCTAAATTATTGTAATTGATAATAATATTATAGTGGAGAATCCATTTTGGGGGTATAACCAACATGGTAAGGAGCATGTATTTGAACTGTAACTTGTAAATACTATGTGTGGTTCTCTCTCATATCATTTCTACATATGAGGTGAGACTGTGAGAATCACTGAGTGGATTGAGAACCTTAACAAGTTCAATAGGTTGAATTAAAAAGTAAAATAATTCATAAAATGAGTGTACCACTAATCTACCACCCACTCATTAGTACCTAAATCGACCCAGGCCTCTACACTTATTAGGTCTAGTTCATTTTTTTAAAGAATCAAATGAGTAAATCTTGAAGATATTGGTTAATCAAAATGAAGTATACGAATAATTCTTAGATATATTTATAAAGTCACATTTTATGTTTTTAATCTTTCTATATAGGATAAAATTTCCAAGGAATCCCATGGAATGATGTGGAGGAACCACATATTGAAGCAAAGTGCAGTAAGAAATACAAGTTAGCTGATGGCATGTGGTAGTGTCTCTAAATCTACAAAAGACCCACTGACTAGTTGGTTGAGTCCCACTATCCATTTGATGGGAGAAAAAATAATGTATAGATATCCAAGTAGGCTACCATATATCTGATGGAGGCTACTAGGTATTAGGTGGCGTCGAGGCAGATCATATGATGAATCATTTATTATGGTCAAAAAGTGCCCTGACCAGCTCTTTAATGATCCGACTTTACCTAAAAACTTAAAAAACCTTTCTAGCCTTATTAAAGACTATAAAATGATGCCTTGGGTTCAATAGATAAAAAATAACAACACTAATGGAATTGAGATGCTTCAATGATGAATCTCTAATCCCTTTATTGTCATTCCCCAATCCATCCTCTCAAGAGCTAGTCTCCATTTTCATATCTTATAGGCTATCATCCTTGTATCTATATCTCACTATCTATTTTTATCATTATTTAAAGAGATATAAAAGACCAAAGCTATAAATAATTTTCAACTATAAAATTTATATTTTCTTTAACATCATTCTACCTTTGTTTCTTAGGTTTCTATTAAAATGAAGGAAATTTTGGTTCTTGGGTTTTCATTAAAACCAAGGAAAGTTTGTTTGTTAGGTTTTCATTAAAAACAAGGGATGTAGTTCTTGAGTTTACATAAAGACAAATGGAAGGAATTTATAAGAAATATATATTTAATTAAGTGGTGGATACTATTAGATACATGGGTCAAAGGGCTAGGAAACAAGGTTGGTGGGTTGTGGGCCAACTAGAGTGGTTAGGGGGGAATATGATGGGGAATAAAAAGGGGAATATACTGGTAATAAAAAAGGGAATATGTTGGGGGACCAAATGTTGTAGGGAGGTTATTATATAAAGGGGGTTAAGAAGATAGAGTGGGAGGAAGTAGAGAATATTATTGAGGGAATCAACTACAAGGCTTAGAAATTCAGCCACCATGACTTGGGAGAGAGCTTCTACTCTGCTTCCTATCATTTTCCATACCTCTTATTTCTCCACTTCCTATATCTCTTATTCCTATTAGTTATTATACTTCAATACAAATTAGTAAGTTCTTTATAGTCTCTGTGTGTGCTACACCTTATTAGATATGTAGGGGATCTTCTAGATCTATTTCCAAACTTCTTATCAAATATTGTTTGTATCTCTCATTTACTATATTACACAGTATAATTTATCATCAATTAACATGCTTTCATAAATTTGATTTGATTATTTCTATGCTTAACTTTAATATTAAAATTTTAATTCAGATCAAATTTATCAACCATCTATTAATAGATTTATCTATTTATTTATTTCATTATATCAAAATAATTTTATTTTTAATTGTCATTTACCTTATTATTTATTTTTTAAAAAGAAATTCACCCCATATTTCCATATTTTCCTCACTTAAAATAGTTTTTAACACTAAACAAAATGTTTTTGATAAAGGAATGACTCCATGTCCTGTTTCAATTTACATTGATGTAGGCCATATAGAAGAGGATAAAAACTACATAGGAAAAGAGAAATTTGATGTTTTATATTATATTATGCTTATTTAAGCTAGAGAAGTAATTAATTTTAATTTTTTAAATTCAATTTTTAGTGCCGCTTCATCAAAATGATATCCAATTGACTACCACATGATTTGGAATCAATGTGGTATTTTGGGATCAGTTGGAACTCTTAGCACTGATGATATTCAGTTGCATTACATGAGAATGGTTTCCCAACTATTGTGTCTTGGGAAGCTTCACTAGGACATCTATATGGTTCTTAACATGTCCACCAATATTAATTTTCTATATTTATATGCTTCACCTATAAGGGAAATCTTATCTCACTATTATGAAATTTGGACTTCAAAAGAATCAAAACACTGGTTTATTAAAGACTTGGGTATTGATTAAAAGTTGTTTCATGAGGCTATGATTTTTAATTTTTTCTTAATCTAGGATGATGATTAATTTTTAAGAACTTAGGTTTCCTTAATTTTTGATTTAGAGTTCACTTAATCAGTTGATTAATGCCAAAAAATATTTCTGTTAAATCCTAATTCTTTGGATTAAATGAGTTCAAGATTTCTTCACTTATATATGTGGCCAACTTCATTCTTGATATTATTGTTCCAAATATATGAAAACACTCAGGATACTTTTTTATATGTCTCATATAAATTTTTCATTTCACAAAAAGAATTTTATTTTGTCATCTTTTTTTTTCAATGTTTTATACTGATGAAAATTAGCAATAGGGTGGTATCCATGGAAAAATTCAATTGATTATTGATCAAAAGTGGATTTTAATAGTTGGTGATAGTAAAATTTATTATAAAATACTACTGTTGAATTATTTATTGGGCGGAAACCAACCTAGGCGGAAACTGACCCATCCGTATATAGTGGATGCACAACAACCAACATGGAACACAACCGTCAACAAGTATATTTTCAAGGATAGATTGTCAACCCAACAAACATTGACAAAGTTGTTTTATTTAATATATAAAATGGGATCAAATTACATGAATTTTTAAGTAGAAAAATCCATTGTGATCTTCCAAAGTTTCATTTTAAGAGAAGAAAAAAGAATTGACCCCTTCTCTTGTGAAGGTAGGAAATCCTTTCCAAACCACATTAAATTATGTTGTTCATCCCTTTTTATTATTATTTTGGATTTTATTTAATCACTAAAGAGTTACATATCCCCAAAAAAGTGGTATCAGAGCCATCAAGGTCGAAAAAGTGAATGTGCGGAAGATTTTTCTAGTGATTGTAAAATTTAATTTTCTTAGATTTTTTTGAATCATGATTCATGAAGATATCATCGAGACGATTCTAATGACGTAAATGACATAAAAAATAGAGATAAAAATTAGTCATTAGAGTTGTTGAAAGTTCCATTCAACTCGATAGTACTACCATGCTCCCCTTACTAGAGAAGATGATACTATTCACACTGGTGGAAACTTTCTAGCAAGTTTTCCAGTAACTATTCCGATGAGCCACATTAGTGCTATCTCATCGATCGATCTAGATCGTCGAAACTATTTTGGCAATATCTTGGCCAATTAGAGTCTATTTTCAACAATCCCAAAGTCTATTCTAGTTATTCCAATATTTCCAAATGCATTTGTATAGTTAGGTTTTTTAAATTATGACCAAATAAATAGAATAAAATATCAGTAATATGATTAAACTCATATTTTTTAATTATTCCATCTAGAAACCCAAAATAGAAAATCTTTTTTATATTAAAGTCTTGGGAAAAACAATAGTGGATAACCCTAAACCCATTATAGTGAAAGTAGAGGAATATTAAAGAAGTGGTAAATCCAATTAGAAGATGTTAATTAGTATCCTGCCAGTTGATGTGGAGTGGGTCATGCTCAAAAGGAAGTGCACTGCCCAAATCTAAAAATAGATCGACAAGAGTATCTTCCAGAATTTTTCCAATGAACACAATTCTTCTATTATTTGGTGAAAATAAGAAAAGATATATGCAAGGAAAACCATACAAAATAAATAAAACCTGATACGTCGATTTTTTAAATTGAAGTACAAAGATGGGACCAATGTATCAGATCAGTTGATCAAGCTCCAAGGAACTTTTGATTTGTTTAATTACATGAAAATGATTATTAATGATGTGTTTCATGCATTGTTGATGTTGATTTCTTTACCAAATACATGAGACAAACTAGTTGTATCAATCAGTAATTCAAATCTATATGGATATCTCACTATGGAAATGGTGAAATATAGAATGATTAATAAAGATCCCCAAAGGAAGGACGAGGGATGTACAATTGAATAAGAGGCTCTTTTCACTGAAAGAAAAGGGAAGAAGAAATACCAGGGAAGAAATTTAGAAAGAGAACCCCATGATCAAAGTATTCAAAGGAGGAATTGATCAAAATCCCATTTGAGATATGAAATGAAGAGTCATTGCTGTGGAAATCCCAAAAACATCATCTGGGAGTGTAGATGGCTAAAGTAACAGTAGAGGAATCACGATGGTAAGATTAAAAATAATGATGTTTCACTTGTCAATGAAGAGATCGTTATTATTCAGGAAGATAACCAGGCCAGTCTTTCAAGACAAGACTTTTCATGGTTAATTGATTTGGACACCTCCTACCATGTCAACATCAGAAGAGATTTCTTCTCATCTTACACTTTAGGGAGTTTCGTATATGTGATTATGGGAAATAATGGTGCATCCAAAATAATTGGTATTGATAATATTTGTTAGAGACTAATATTAGATGTAGGTTACTGTTAAAGGATGTGAGGCATGTTCCTGATATTAACCTTAATCTGGTATCTAATGGAATGCTTAATGACGATGGATATGTCATTTACTTCGATTATGGGAAATTGAATATTACCAAAGGTAACTTGGTAATTCAAAAAGGAAACAAAGATACTCCTCTTTATCTCATAGATTCTTGAATGTGTGGAGGAGAATTCAATACAAAAAAAGATGTTCCTATAGAATTTTGGCATAGGCATCTTGGTAACATGATAAAGAGAGGAGTTGGAATAATCTCCAGGAATGATCTATTACTAGTACTAAAAGGTACAAATTTGGATACCTATGTTGATTGTATCCTGGGAAAACAACACAACACATCATTTCATGGTTATTTAATGTCTAGAAAAGAAAATGTTTTTCATTAGATTAACATTGATGTCTTCATTATGAGCACTAAGTTGATGGGGGTGATATTTATTTTGTTACCTTCATAGATTATCATTCTAGAAAATTCTAGTCATTTACTTTGAAAACTAAAGATAAAGTGCAAGATGTTTTCAAGAAGTTTCATGTGAAGGTGGAAAGATAAACATAAAGATGGTTAAAGTGTGTGTGGGTAAACAATGGAGGATAGTACCATGGTCTATTTTATGAGTACTATAAGAGTTTAGGAATCAATATGAAAAAAATTAGTACCGAAGATGCCTTATCATAATGGTTTTATTTAGAGGATAAACAAGAAAATTTTTGAGAGAGTCAGGTGTATTCTCTCAAATGCAAATATGTCAAACACATTTTGGGGGTGGCAATGAGGGCCGAAGTTGATATCATCAATCATTCTATATTTGATACACTAAACTATGTTTTCCCAGAAAAGGTTTGGATAGGTAAAGATGTTTCATATAAACACTTGAGAGTATTTAGATATAGAGAATTTGTTCATATCCCAAAAGTTGAATAGGTGAAGTTGGACAGAAAAGGAAAGTAGTGTATCTTTTTTGGGATATTATCATGAGGAGTTTGGATACTGAATATAGAATCCTATCAGTAGTAGGGTCATCAGAAGTAAAGATGTGGTGTTTCTTGAGGATTAGATGTTTAAAGATTTTAAGAAGCTAGAAAATGTAGGGAAGTTAAAGTATGAGGGAATTCCAGTCAATCTAGTACTAGTATCCCCACCATCAGTACCTACTAGTGTGTGGGAGATATGTGACACCGATGATACATCAATACTAGGTAATATTTATTCATCTTATAATATGTATCCATCATATGATATTCTAGAATTGATTCCCCCTGAAGCGCACTTGAGGATATCCACTAGAGAATCAAAACCAAGTTGTAGATACTCACTGCATGAGTATGTGATGCTCACTGATAGGGGAGAGAAAAAAAATTATGATGATGAAATTAAGAACCAAAAAAATATGTAATGGAAGGAGTCCATGCAAGAAGAGATGAGATACTTACACAAGAACCAAACATTTGATTTGGTTGAATTACCATAAGGAAAGAAGGCACTCAAGAACAAGTGGGTGTACATAATCAAAAGAGAAGATGAAAAATCACAGACAAACTATAGAACTAGAATGGTTGTAAGGAGTTTCATTATAAATAAAGGTATTTAATTTTATGAAATGTTCTCTTCTGTGGTTAAAATGTCATCTATCAGACCTGTTCTTAGATTGGTGGCTAGTCTGAACCTGGAGGTTTATCAACTAGATGTAAAGAAAATGTTATTACATAATAATATTGATGAGGAGATTTACATGGATAATATAGATAGGTTTTATATGAAAGTAAAAGTAAACATGGTATATAAACTTAGGAAAAGTATATATGGTTTGAAATAGGAACCAAGGAAATGATATAAGAAATGTTACTCTTTCATGGAGAAAAATGAGTACAGAATGATGAATGCTGACCACTGTGTTTTCATTAAAAAGTTTTCTGATGATGATTTAATTAACTTATTTATTTTTGTTGATGATTTATTAATTATTAGTAGAGATATATACAATATTAACAGGTAGAATAAGTAGTTGAACAAGTCTTTTGAAATGAAGGAATTGGGAGATTCTACTCAGATTCTTTGTATGATGATTACTTGTAACATGAGTCACGAGATTTGGCTATCTTAAGAGTGGTATATTGAGAAGGTTATTGAAATATTCAGCATGAGAAAGTTGAATCCAGTTATCAATATACTTATAAGTCATTTATGATCATGAAAATTCAGATTCCATCAAATGATGAGGAGAAAGAAAAGCTGGAAAAATTTTCTTATCAGTCAGAAGTTGGTAGTCTTATGTATTCCATGGTGTGCACTAGACTAGATATTTCTCATGATGCTGGATTCGTGAGAAAATTCTTATTAAATTCAGGAAAGTAGCATTATAAAATGGTCAAATTGATATTGAGGTATCACTGAGGTATATCCAATCATTTTTTATTCTTAAAAAGTGATAAACCTATTTTGGAAGGATACAAAGATGAAAATATGGATACATATGTAGACATGAGAAAATATATATCTATGTACCTGATATCATTTGCATGGGGATCATTCTTATGGAAATCATGACTTAAAAAGCGTGTTTCCATGTATACCATAGAAAAAGAGTATATCATGGTTACTGAAGGCTGCAAGGAGATGTGGTGGATGAAGAAGTTTTTATAGGAGCTTTCAGGAAAATTATCTTCTATATTTTGATAGTAAGAGTGATATTCATCTCACTGAGAACATGGAATTTCATTCCAGGTCCAAAAACAATGACATATGATACCAATGGATCCAAAATGTGTTAGAAGGAATATTTTTGAAATTTGAGAAAATCATAACCAATGATAATGGGGAAGACATGATGATGAACGCTCTACCAAAAGAGAGTCTGGATGCCTATAAGAAGACGATGTGTCTAGATTATACCCTAAATTGGTCACGAGTATGAGATTTTTGGGGCCACTCCCAATTAGGGAGTTTATTGAGGGAGGATTATTGATAATTTATACTATTGAAGTATTAATTGGGCAGCAACCAACCTAGAAAAAAACCAATCCATCCATACATAGTGGACGCACAATAACCAACATGGAATGCAGTTGGTAGTGATGACTTTTTCGAGGGCATATGATCTTCCCAATAACTTTTGATGAATATTTTTTATTTACTCTATAGAACGAGATCAAATCCCATAAATTTGTAAGAAAAAAAATCCATTATAATCCTCTGTGTGATCCTATGAAGTTTTATATAGAGAGAATAATAAATAATTATCCCCCATATCCCATGTATATAGGAAACCATTGTCGAACCATGTTAAATTCTCACGTTCTTCTATTTTTCTGCTTATGTTTGATTTTATTTCTTCTCCAAGGAGTTTTGATTCCCCAACAAAATTTAATGATCCTTGTAGTTTTTTATCTAATTTTTTTATAATTTACTATAAATATATTTTTTTATTATATCTTATGTTGTGTTTTATTTTTGAAAATTCTTCCTCTTTATTTTTTAAAAATTTGTTACAAATTTTTTATATAAAAATAGATAAAATATAAAAAATAGTTTCAAGATTTTTGAAAAATGAAAATGAAAAAAGTTAAATCACATTATTTATAGTTTTATGCTGCTATTAAAAATATTTTCTAACATATTTTCTTATACATTTTTGAATCCTGAACATAAGTAATGTTTTCTAAATCTACCCATTTTTTTTAGAGTCCAGTATTGAGAATTTATTAGTTGAAAGTAACAACTTGAAAATAAATGTTGGATGATTATAGAGACAATTTTTTCTAGACTTTGAAATTTATAAAATGGTTTTAAATTTTTTAAATGTTATAAAATGGTAGCGCAACATAAAAAGAGTTTTATATTTTCCTTTTTTGAAAATATGAAAATTGAAATCTATCAATAATTCCATTATTGTTAAAATATATACAGATAGGTATAATTTTTTTATTTACCATGATTTCCAATGTAGTTTGTGTTGATTTTTAATTTATCAATGAAATTACCTCTCGTAGAGTTTACAAAGCGCATGTTTCATAAAAATATTATTTTATTAAAATTTTTAATAGATTTTATTGATATTTATTTTTTTAAATGTTTAAATATTTAATTTTTTTTCACATAATACATATTTTGTGTTTTAAATAACATTTAATAAATTTAAAACATGGGTAATTGTTTCTAAACCACACATCATATGTTTCTTGGGTTTTTTTATGTTTTTATTTTTTTAATAGTATTAGTGCATATATATATTTATTATGTGTTACCTAATAGTGCATTAAATATATATATATATATATAATGTACAAATCATTTATATATATATAATAATTTTATAAAAATTTCCTTTTATTTAATTTTATTTATTTTTAAATAATCTAAATGTGTGTATATATTTTCATGCTATATAATAGGGTACACAATATTTATATAATTCATTCATGAAATTTATATATAATAATGCTATTCATATTTATTTCTTTATTTTTATTTTTTTTAAAATAATTTATATGTATATATATGTGTGTATATATATATTATGTTTTATATAATTATGTACAAAATAATTATATAAAATTCACAAAAATTTATATAATATTAGAAAAACCATTTAGTTGTATATAAAAATGCACATACCATAATGAAACATTAATTAAAATGAAAAAACACTAATAACATAAAACACAAAGAACACGTTCTTTTAGCATCAAAGTAATTTTCAATACATAAATAATTTAAAAATAATAATAGAAAATAATCTAAATCACAAAACATAAAATATTTGACCCAAAAAAATATTTAGATTAGTAGTCAAACTATACATGTAAATAAACATGAAATATTTAAGAAAAACACAAAACAAAAATAACAAAAATAATTCATATAAAATAAATAAGGTACATAGAACATGTTTTGTATTGAGTAGTGAAATTTTATAGATTTTAAAACAAGAACATAAAAAATAATTAAACTAAATCCAATTAATATATAAATTTAGATATATCATAGAACATTACAATACACAAAACATGAAAACATGATAAACATATTAATAGGAGAACTTAAAAGAAGACTCACAAAACATTTTGTGTCTATGCACATTTGAATAAATAATAAGTTAATCATAAAAATTTCAAAGAATAAAATAAAAATTATTTTTAATGCCACATAACATTAAAATAATAGTAAATAAAATTTAAATAATTAAAAAATAAAATATTTAATAATATTATAGAATATATAACTGATCCATATAATATGTTTTATGTTATACATGGAACATCAATATACCTAAAAAGAATATGTTAAAGATCATAAAATATTAAAACACTAACCATATAAAATACACAACACACATTACCAAAAAAATAGAATATTTATATTAGAGAACACCTATCACACAAAAATCAAAAAAATCACACAAAACACTCATCACACAGATCACACTAAGAATATTTATAACATTTAAGATAGAAAAATTATAACAAAACACATAAATTTATAACAAAACACAAAAAAAATATGTAATCACGGGGAAAAAAATTCTATAATTTCAAAACATTATATATTACATACATAGAACATTTATCATATATTACACTCACACAAATGATTTATATAACAAAAAAATCCAAACATTTATATAACATAAGATAAAATATTTATTACTTTTATAACAAAATATTAATAACAAAACACAAAACACTTATATAATTGTAGAACTGTATATATTATACTCACAGAAAACACTATAACATAGAATATTTAGAATCTTGGTAACATTCCATTCACTATAAAATAAATTCAATCAGTAATTCCCTACATCAATAGATAAAAAACAAATTACAATGTCAAAGCATAACCAGTAGGTGCTATACCCCAGGTGAGTGAGTGATTGGTCGAATATAGTTGTGTTAGAGGAGGAAAAATTAAATTGTGAATTACATACACCCACAAAGAGGAATAAGAGTTTCAGTATATTATTTTTCATAGAAACCCCAATATACCATACAAATAATGCTCTTCACAATGTAGCCCTACCCCCACCATAGTGGTTATTTGACCTCAGGTTTGGAATTTTCTCTGTGAAAAATTGGGTAGATTTGACCTTTCCTTGGACTATTGGGTCATTAAATCATTAGGCATGAAATTATTATGTCAAAGCATAATCAATAAGAATAAAACACTATCTCTTCACGATAAGTGAACGACCCTAATAATTTATCTATCTCTATAAGGGAAGATATTCACTATTTTTAAAGAGTACAAATTACAAAGGTGAGGACTTGTATATAAAACCCTATCTCAAATTCAAGCTAATAATGTAAAAAATCATTAATACAATATAAAATATTACTAACATAGCTATATTTTCATAGTGGTCCATATGCTATAGTGTTCTGCATTGGTGCATATGGTCAAATATGATACAATGGCTAGATTTTTTAAAATTCTCCAAAATTTAGGCCCAATGAACTTTGGCCCTTAGAACCCTAGTGAAAAGGGGAAATATCCTATAATTATTAAAAACTTTACTATAGAGGTAGATTCATGAAAAGTATTGTAATGGTGTTATGTATGGGCCCCCAAAAATAAACTAATTGTATCCAAATGACCATTCTTCACAATTACAACAGTTCTGTGCATATACTATATTTTTGTGTTTTATATTATTTATCTTTCTATGTTATGTGACTTTCATAAAATGTTTTTTTATTATTGATGTTTTGTATTATATGATAAATATTCAGTGCATTCAGACAAAAAAATTTATATGATATAGTAGGAATGCATGTTATAATTTTTTATTTTTTATATTATTTTCTTAAAATTATAATCTATATTCTAATTTTTTTTATATTTTTTGAATACTTAATTAATAATTATTTTAAACTGGTAAATTTTAGGAAATTCAATGATATTTTTGAAAAATTAACTTTTTTTAAAAAAAAGGGATATATATTCAAATTTAAATAGTTTTGAATCAATATATTACTTTATTAATTTGTCCATTTAAATGTTACATATTTTAGAAAAAATATAGATGTATTAACAAGGGCAGTTTTGTAAAAAAAATATTAATGACTAATGAGGTGTGTAGTTTGTTCTGTTTTCTTTCTGGACCCACCATTAAATATTTTTATTTTTTATATTCATCGGTTTATCTCTCTAAAAATCACGAGAGGATGAAAAAATACTAAGGGAAACTTAGATACTATTTTAAGACGTTACTTCTATCCTGAGCTTTCCTTTTTGGCAGTTTAATAAAAAACATTATTATAATGTATGCAGTGTATTACAATTATTATAGTGATCTTTTTAAGGCCATGAAACATTTTATTTTTTGTGTAAATTAGAAAAAGGATAATTCATTTTTTATTACTTTAATTTCCCATTCACTATATTTTTTAGGTAAAACCTTATTTTTATATTTGATATGCATAAACCATTTAAATTGATACATGAATTTCTTCGTTTTCTTCTTCTATACAGTCTAATATAGGGAGATATTGAATCTGGTTACTTCTATGGAAGAACACAAAGCTAAAATTGAATATTCAGACCTGGGAGATGGAGTTTATTCCTCCTATCTAAGAATAAACTTGTTGGATGATGATAATAATAAGATGAATGAATAGGTTTGAAACACCATTTAATATTACTATTAATGTAATGTTTGTTAGAATAAAATTTTTGTCACCTTATTTGTAGATAAAGTATCAAATTATTTTCTAAACACATAAAATAAAAATTTCAACCTAATTAAAAAAATATTATGGTTTATTTTAGTTTATAAAATACATAAATCCCAACTTAATTAGTTGAAAATATAACATCTTTATTTAGTTAAAACAATATATAAATCCCAAATCCAATTTTTTATTTATTATTATGTTATATCTATGAAAAATTAGTTACTTATTTAGGGTTTTATAGAAAAGAGAATAATTTATTAGAAATGAATCTCCTAAATCCAATAATGTGATGATGAATTGGGGATATATGATTCATTTATCATATAATTTTCATCTCTTCAATCTTAAATTACCATTTATTAATTTTTTATTTTTTACACATGTAATGATTGTAATCCCATATGTAAAAATTCCATAGGTTCATCCTCTATTAATGTATATCTTGGAGTATTATGGGTTGTGATGTAATATTAATACTGACACAAGTTATCTATCATATAGAGATATTATGAGTTAACTTATGGGAATAAAAATTACCAAATTTTATCCAAATACCCATAATAATGGAATTACATGAGATATCGTATACCATTCATTTAATGTCATTATTGTGTATATTATTGTTTACAGTCTTGGGGACCATAAAACATGAACATACAAGTCAACTAGGGAGGTTGATATGAGTGTATTTTCAGCGTATGGATTTGGGTGATTATGAGACTCTTTTTTGGTGGGAATAGGCACCTACATGGTTGACATACAGTCCCAACTAACCATGAAACCTAAAAGTGCAGTCAAATTCATGTTTTGTGATTTCTCTTTTTTAAACCTGATTATACTATTATAAGACCTATTAAACACCATAATTCATCTTGGTATGCCCTTAGGGTTCCTTGGGAAAGAAATTTCGGATTCTTTATCATAAAAAATGATTTTCTCTTGATTATTAATTAGATCAATGTTGTATTTGTGGTTTGATCTTAGAGATCTCATGTGGTACTCGATCTATCTCTCTCCTTGTCTATTTCTTATTCCTTATATAGATCTATCTATTTGGATTAGATCTAAGGTTTTGGATCGTGGTTTGAATCATGAAAAAAATAATCATGATCCTATGTTATTATTATAGGGTTTGGAATATCAGATCGTGGTAGTTGATATTTGATATATGGTTTCGAGATCATCATGTGATTATCGTCTAAGGTGGGAAACTCTTATTCATTCCGTATGGGATTTCAATTACTCATTGTGTTATTTATATTCTTTTAAACTATTTTCTTATATGTTTAATTATCAATAATGTTTTTTAAACTAATATGATAATTGGTGTTTTCCCATATTTAACAAGTTTTGGAAATTGGAGTTTTGGGAATGACCTTAGGTTTGGGGTTTTTGATCAAACCATGGAATTTGGTTTTGGGAATTGTGTTTTGTAAAAATGTATTTTCAAATTTCTTAAATTGATATATTTAAGATTTGTTTTTGATGGATTTTTTTGGGGGAAACCGTTTTTGGGAAGAAAACTTGTTTTAGGAATTACATGTGTTGGGTATGAGCGACAATCGACAAGTGTCAAGTATATATGAAAGGGATAGATAATTGGGATGGATGATCTATTCCATACTTGTGTATGATACGGATGAGGTGAGTCACGAATTCCTGAACTAATTAGGTGAGAATGATCCATGATGGGTGTATTCTATGATCATTGGTATAAATTTATGTTATGTGCTTATTTATTTCTAATATATCCTTGAATTATATTGATTATTTATTAGCTACATATTGGGGTGTAACCAGAAGGGTTACATTATTAGAAAAACAATTGGATATGTTATTTTTATTGGATTATTGATTTATCTAGAACCTTAATAAATTTTATAGTTTAAAAATACATTAACATGTTTTTAATTACATTTTTTACATAATTGGGAATTAGTATAGATGAGATTGCATGATAGTGATTTTGGGAAATCCTACTGGGCATTCACACTTAGCCGCACCTACACATCATGGTGTATGTGTGGATGTCTTGTGTCATGATAAATGTAAGGGAAATACTTTAATGTTATTAGGCCATATATCTTTGGAGATGAGATTATGGTGGACATAAATGTATTAAGCAGTGCATTAGAGGAGTTAGACCATTCATATTGGATGAATGTCATTGGATAATATTTCATTTCATGCTGGGGAACGAGTTTGATTTATTTTTCTACTACACCCTATTTGGTTTACTAAATGGTATTTTATAGTCGGTCTTAGATTTCAAATGAAAGACGCACCCTATATTTGGTTGTTTATGTAAGGAAAACTCATTCCCCAATGATTATGTTTATATCTCAGTATTGGTTTCTAGCCTTTGGAGAATGTGGAATACACCTAAGGCCATGTGGTGGTCCCAACCATACCTTGGGATTTTGGCTTCTGAGTCAAGGTCATCATAAAATGGTATTAATTTGAGGGTTTAAAGGTATTTTCTTGTGAAGTTGGTAGGGGTGGAGACTGGGGTAGTAAAAACTCAAGAGGTACACATAAAAAGGTGTATCAAACATCTTTATGGTGAGACTAAAGTTACCAAGGAGTTTGGGTAGGACATGTGATCAGAAGGATCCCTTGTAGAATATTGGTTTATTGTACTATATAGGTGTCATTTACCATATTATTTTGGGATGGAAAATGTGTTCTTTCATCATGATAGGAATGTGTAGGGATGGTATACATGTTCCTCAGGTTTTTAGAAATAGTTTCCTTACCTGAAAGTGATTTTAAAATGTGATTTGAAAGGTTTTTAATAGTGTTTTATTTTAAAATAATTTGGTTGAATTTTTTTATTACTGATTGTGTGAAAATTTTCCCTGAAGGAATCACCATAGGGTGAATAATGACACTTATATATATATAATTAAGTTCCTTTGTTTTGGGGTTTATAGGTTCAACAGAGGGAATTTATTCCTGGTTCTTCATGTGAATTTCATTTTTTAGTGGTGTTATAGAGATTCCTCCATGTAAAGAGCCTGTTCATGAGGAAGATGTTAGAAATGTAGGAAATTGACACATGTAGAAGGAATGGGATAGGAATTTATAGATTGTTATCATATTCTTAAACATGTTGGTTCAAGTGATCCAGATTATTGGGAATGGGCCAAATCATGAACGACCTAAGGAAGAAGATTGTGTTTAAGAGTTCCAGAAGCAAAGTTATGACCTATATTTAGGGGTGATGGAGGGGTTAAAGAAGTTGAATATTTTCTAGAGAGGATCAATTGGATATTCCAATTCCTTTGTACCCCTAAAACATTGAAGTTGGAGTCCTCTATTTACATACTTGAGGGATTATCTCATAATTAGTGGGAGATAACTGTGGAAGTGAATATGGATGAGGATTTGACAAAGTTTTGATTCTAGAAGATGTTCTGTCAGTAGTTTTATCTAGACACGTTGAGGATAAGTAAATCATGAGAGTTCTTAGAGGTGGATCATGGGAACATGATAGTGTTGGAGTATGTGTATTTCTTTGCTGATTTGGTGAGTTTTACAATGGATTTAATCACTAATGATAGTCTCAAGGAATGAAGGTCCAAGATGAATCTTTGACCTAAGATTAAATCATGGGTGATCCCTCTTGATTTACCTACCTATGTGATGGCAGTGGACAAGAAAACTATGGCTAGTGAGGAAATTATGAACGTGAAGGGAAAAAAATGATTTTTTTCATTTTCTTGAGAGAGACAATCATTTTTATAGAGGGAAGAAGTATAAGTGGGATAATTATCAATAGATAGGTGGTTATAAGAAGTCAGTGAGATTGGGTTCTTCTCAGGTGAGGAGGCATCTTTGGTGTTACCAGTGTAAAAACATAACAAAATTGAAGCGGAATTATCTGAATGATCCTGATACATGTAACTAGTGTGGAAATCCTAGGAATCTGAAGAGGTTATGAAATTTTCTATCTTTAGGTTCTAGAATTATAGGTTCCAATGATATGGAAGGACCAAGGATGTATGAATAGAAGTTGAGGCCGATTAGAGTTAAAACACATGAAAGGAATGGTAGCAGTTTGTAAGAGATATTACCTCTAGATTATATGTATGTGATGAATTTAAAATATATCTTATGTAATGATATAAAGAAATCATATTACATGACATTATAGAATAAAATAATGTTTTATGAAATATGGGTATATCTTTTAATACTATATACATATATCATATAACTACTTCCCATGCCTATCGTACTGTATGATAAAATACATTGTAAGGATTGTTGAATCCTATCATATGATTAAACCTATGATTAAAAATGATAGTAAATAATTAATGAGTTAACATTCGAATCTTCTACACATAGTCCATTATTGATTAACTGCTTCATAAGATGAAATATATGATAAACTTTGTGGTTAAGAGTTACAAGATTTGTAACTAAAGAAATCTACTTATAGTTTATGAAACATATGAGTAAATTCATAGTCTAGAAGATAATCCCCATAACCTACAAAAAGGATGCTTGACCATCATAATTTGTTTATAAATTCTTGATAAAGCTACTGGATATCTCCCTTTCCCACCCGAAGCTTTCTTCCTCCTTGATCATTTTCATTTTGAGATACCGAAATATCTTGAGGTAGGGTCCTGTCCAATCTATTTTTCTGTTTTTGTAAAACCCATGGATACAATATAGAGGGAATATACTTTTGTAAATTCATTATTTATCTTCGTTATACATAGATTGACGAAAATAATAATAGTAATATCTGGTGTGAGGTATGCATTCTTTATTTTCAGTATGATTGGTTTTGGTTTCAAAGGCATTGTGTTATTAGGATTTATGGATTCTGATTCTTTCCACTATGTAGATTAAGTGTTAATACATCCTTATAAACCTAATAGTGGTATCCAAACAATTCCAAGTCTTTTGATTCATGAAATCATGATTAAAATGAAGAAAATAGATATCATTTTTGATATCATAAGTGTTAGGAATGTGGGGGGATGTCTATTCCTGGGTTGTCTAGTTATAGAGATAACATTATATTTTATTCATTAGTTGGATTTGTTTTGGTTATATAAGTTGGGGGTTAGTTAGGTATTAATTTGGGTATTATATATGGGATAGGGGATTTGGGAAGGGGTTATAAACTCATTTGGATTTTCAGCTTACTGCCGAGTGGGCTTGGTCTTTGGGATGTTTTGGATACAACTTTAGGGTTAGCTAAAAAGGGGTTTTTAGGTTATTTTATTTCCTGTATGATATTATAATATAAATTAATTATGCTATAATATGTGAAAGCTATGTGGATGATATTATACAGGTTGATCATTGAAATAACTTTACAATAGGCCATTTCTATTGGATCTATCCAACCAGAATGGTAGTATGAGTTGATCTATCTCTGTTTTCATGATAGGATACTTATTGTTCCCTTTCTAAAATGAATAATTAATTAAAATTAAATCAGAAATTGAAATATATGGAATTTTATTGGGTGCATTTTTGGATAGATAAAACACTTCTATATTGGTTCCTGCCACAGTTGAGTGTTAATACAAGTTCTTTATGGGAGCTACTAAAGAAGGTGCTTATAAAAAATTATAGAAGGGTGAAAAAGGAGAATTCACTGTTTATTTTAGAGATTAATTCAAAAAGTGGTTCTATGTAGGGTAAATTGGTTTCCATACTAGAGTATTTGTAATAGGTAATTCTTTATTAGAGTTTTAGCGTGGATGTAAGATCTCATCTTTTACCCAGGCGTGTTCCTCTCTATGTTTTTGGTTGAACCTATTTATGTTATTTAATTTGGAATCATCCTTATCTTAAATAATTGTTTCAAAGGTGTTTAGGAACTTGGGAATCTGATCTATTCGTAGGCTGGAGGTGGTGTGTGGTAATTGAGATGCTGCACCACCACTATTTAGCTGGTGCAATCCACTGGCTAGCTAGTGGGATGCCTAGAAGCCTAGTAAGACTATAAGAGGATCATAGACCAAATGGTGGGATTGAGAAGAGTTTTTATCCAATATTATACCCACTATAAAAATTTTAAAGGCCCACTATCTAATTGGAAGGGTCTCCAACCATGCAAGTGCACTAGCAGACCATCGGCTAGCCAGTGGCGTTGAGCTAGGCCAACATAGAAAGGGGGAAAAGTCATTTCTGACGTGGAAACCTATTTTAAACATATAATTACACATAATTAGACCCTAATATGGTATTTTAGAAATTTAAGGGTTCTCCATGTCTCTTGATGCTTCTCTAACACCTTTCCTTGGTTTTATCTAAACAACTTGAAATGGTGAGTTCTTCTTAGAATTGGTCTTTGCCTCTTAATTTCTTCTTGGAATCTCTTTTTCTAGTATTATAGAGGCATGCATATCACTATCCATAGGGTATCATTGTGTTTCACATTGATTCAATACTCAATCTTAGTTTCTTTCTTCTTTGTTACTTGAGTATTATGATCTAAAATAATCCCTAAGGTCTATTTTGTTCTCTAGTATGTGAAACTTGTATGAATGTTCCGAAGTACTATTCATTTGACCTTTATTAATTGTAATTTTTAAATTATTCATGCCTAGAACTCCCATGGATACCTTTGAGTTTGTTGGCATTGAGACTGGGACTTACGACCACCTGAAAGGTGTTTCTACCTTTTAACCTAGGTTATAACTTGGAACATATGAACCTAGATCCCTATGATGAATTGGAAATATTTTATGGATTGAATTGAAAATTTGAATTGTATTATCAGGTGAATTGGTGGAATTATATTTTTTAAAAATCACTTATCTTATAAGTGGTTAATTGACATGAAATTATAATTGGCATAATTTTAAGATGGCATAAAGGTATGACTGGCATATGAAATAGTAATTGGGAATAAGTGAAATGTGAAATAGAATTGTTACAATTATTATGATAATTGGTAAATTAGCATGAAAATGGAAATTGGATTTAAAGGGATAATGAAATGTGATTGAAATTCAAATGATAATTGTTAACTGGAATGAATTAACAAATATAGTTTATGTTAAAATGTTTGGCATGTTTTGTAAAAATGGAATGCATTGAATATTTTTGAATTTTTTTTGTGAATTGTAAAATCAGACTTAGAATGAGAATTCATATAAGGTATGATGTACTCTCAGTATGTAAGTGTCCCTAGTGTGGGAATCCACACTAGGTACAATGATACTTTTTCCTTTAGTATGGTCTTTATCCATGGGAATAGGTAAGGAACTCTAGCATGATAATTCACATAGAGACCCGTAAATATTGAATTGGTATCTTTCCCTTAGAATGGTAATGCACTATAGGAACACTTAATAAACTCTAACATGATAATTTGAATAGAGTCTTGTATTTTATGATCACTTGATACCATAAGAATATATTTATGGTTAGACGATTCATGAGGGTAAGATTCATGGTTATTTGATACATGGTATCAATAATTCATCCTAGGAAAGATAATCTGACATCGGATAGAGATATCTGGCATTGTAACAATGTAAGTTTGGCTGACCCCAAGTTTCAACCTGGATCTCAAGGTTCGATAGAGTTATTTGATGTTTTTGTAATAATTTATGAATTAATTTCCTTGTTTATCATACTATTGAATGAACTATATATTCAAATGGTATTATTTATACACTATGGGTGTTAGTTTACTGAGTCTTACTCATGCACTATTCAGGTGCCATTTGGTACCTAGAAATACTTCATGGATACAGGGATGAATGAGGGTGAGGGGACCTGTGGTAGATTGATTTTTTTGATGGATGTGATTGGAGCTTGGAGATAAGATCAAGAATAGGATACATGAACAAATTTTTTGTGATCTTTATTATGGAGTCTGTTTTTATTTGTTTAATTACATGAATTTTAACATGATATTTAGTTTGGAATACAATATTACATGACTTGTTTTATTATTATTATTTGTATTATTGGTATTCATCTATCATCTATTTGAGTTGTATGTCGTGAATGATTTATCTTATTTTCATTGTTATTACTACTCTATTTTAGAGGGTATATCCTCCTCTCTATATTCATTTAACCTTTTTTTCTATTTGGTATCCTATGTCATATGGCGAGGCACACTTGACAATATGTAGTGATCGGTCTCATCCATGCGAGGGAGAACCAGGTCGGTGATGTTACAAAGTGGTATAAGAGCCCAATTATTTTCCATTACTTTTCTATTTTTAGAATTTTGATAGGAGACTAGGATGTTTCAAGGATTGTAAATGTGATCATTCATGGGAGTAGATAACCCATGAATGGGGGAAAACCCAAGTTCTTAGGGATGATATTACAGTTCTTGATGTTCTCTTATTACAGTTGTGATGTTATTTCACCTTGGGTTATGAAATTTTTGTGTGATGTTATTGTTTTATGATATTTTAATTATGGGTGAGTATGACACGTGGTGTGTATACATGCATCATGATAAACACATAGGGAAATACATTGACATGCATTTTTCATACTAGGGACATATTTATGTCATGTGAAATAACTTCCTATCTAAGTTTAAAATTCAATACCTTGATATATCTGACACAAAGGAATGAATGGAAATTTTATGGCATGAGAATTCACTTATTAAGACAAGTTTGGGAGTAACCTCTTTTTAGTGGTTCTCTATTTCCATCTTAAAATTTTTAGTTTTATCTTGTTATTTATCATGTGATCTGAGTATAGTGTTGAAAATTATAGATAAAATGACTCTATATCATCTTTTGGTTGAGATTCAGGAGATTGGTAACCAAAAAACCCCTCACACAGTTAATCCAAAACTTCTTATGGTTACCGAGAACCAGATAAAAGATTATCTTTGTGATAGTTTCTTGCAGGTCATGTGATCCATGTAGAGGGAAACTAATCACACTATGCCTCTGATTTTTTATATGATTAGATATTTCTAGTTACAACATCGACCCACATTCACCGGGGAGGGAGGTTCCTGGGAAAATGAGTTTTGGATCAATCCTATATAGATGATCCTCAAACATCTTGAGGCAACCAATAATATAAGGGCGAATCTTAATGATTATATTCTATAAGGACCAGCCAGTAATTGGTGCGAAATCATAGATCAAGACAGATAATAAGAGGATCTAACTTAAAAGTACTTAGATGAAAAGTTCCATAGTCACTTTTTATATAGATGTTAAGGGATGAGAGGGATTAGGAGTTCATGCAACTGACATAGGGAAGTATGTCAGAGATGGAATAAACTATAAGTTTTATCAACCTACAAAAAATTTCTCCATATTTTTTAGTAGATGAGGTATCCAGGGAAAAGTGCTTCGAGGATGGGATTCGTTATAAGATAAAATTTCAGGTGAACATATTTCACCTAAGTAACTTTTCTGACATGTCTAATCAGGCCCTCTTCACCAAAGGAAACCTGAGGGAGGCCCTAAGTGGTAAGAAAGTAGTCTTAGAAGGATTATTGAGGATCTATTCTTCAAGTATTAAGAAGAACACTATGATAGTTTCCTATAAGGAAATAGCTGATAGAGAAGATAGTGGAGTGTACAATTGCCTAATAGATAGTTCTTTCAGTATGGTAGGTTTTTCCACATGCAATTATAGTGTTTATGATTATCCACTAAATGAGGCTAATATTCATTGTTAATATATATAATATTAATGTTATTTAATATTCATAATCACCATTTTAGTGCATTTTACACTTTGAACATCATTTCACATTATGATTGTAATTCTTACTTAAAATGCACTATTATGTGGTACATTTTTGAACATCATTTAAAGTACCCAATGATTCATCTGATTTTAAGGAATATAATTATAAATATTTTAATTTGATATTTTGGTAAATTGATCTACACTTCAATATGAACATTTTTTATTCAGGGATCAATGGAGAATTCATGGAAGAATATGGGGATATTTTGTGATGAAAGGAAACAATTCTGAAGAAGTCAGATTGGACACCATCCCACTGATGAGAATGTGGGAACCAAATTACACAAAAAATGAATCCCAAATTTGGTTTAAGTCTAGAAAAAATATATAGGAACAAATCATTATTCATTATATAGTGCTAATTTGGCCTCCATTGTGGTAATTTAGGAGTCCCAAGTTAGAGATAAAATTTTGGCCAGATTCTGCGGCCCAGAAAAACATCCCACTAATCTAATCATATCTCCGAATAAACAACTCCAAATGGGCCCAAAGTTTATAGGGGGTTAGTATAAATCCATGGGTCCATTTTCCTCTTATATGTACTACTCTTATTCGTCCATCTATAAGTTCTTCCAAGCGCGTATGTTCGGTGGATGAAAGCAGGCTTCCACCTCGGGTCAAATGTGGAAAAGTCCAAGTTCCACAAGCTTTCCACCACCCTAAGCCTACCATAATCAAGTGGGATGCTTTGTACTGTTGGAGGATAGACCCAGGGCTTCAAAAATATCTATTTAAGGTAGTTGTGGTGGAGTAGTTTTATCATCTTTGTTGCTTTGTTCAATTGTAATGTTATGCTGCAATTTTGTTGTCTCAAGTTTGCCTTTCACATGTAAGTTGTTCAATTCACTTTAGTTTCTTAATAAAAGTTCTTCTTCTCTTATTATTATGTTGTTATTAATATCACTTTGATACCATTGGATCAAGGTGTGAATTTATTCACGCCAAACCTTGTGAAATTATCACACAATGGTGGAGTGATCATTATTTTATTGTGTTTTTTTACTTCTCCATTTCCTCCCTCATGAGTCTACTTTCCTCTTCCATTGAAACCATAGAATCGATAGAGGGATAACCCGCTTATGGGTTGATCCAAGAGAGTATAAAGGGTCTATATTGGATGTTATTTATCACCCCATTAATGTCTAATCACTTCTTTAATTGAGATTTTTATTTGATGATTTTTAAACTCCATCGTCCTTGTTGAATTTAAGGCCACACACTTCAAGTGATAATATGAAACTTTACCTTGAAGTGCTAAAAAATATGATCCTTCAAGTGTATAGGTGATTAGTATTATGTTGTTTTGGTATAAAATCAGTAAGTGATGAAGTTGTTTGATCTCCTTAAATGAACTCAACTCAAATATAAGAAATTGAAATAATTGAAAAGGGAATACGTCCAATCCACCCCAAGTGATAACCTAGGATCAACTCAATATTTTAAATTGAATTAACTTAAGTATATTAGAGTTAATTTAATCCAATATAAAATCAACCCAAGTTGGACACTTAATATCTAAAAAAGAGTCCATAGAATGTATGTGTCTATAGGTTTCTTCTTAGGTCTCTGAGGATTCGACAACCCAAGATAAACTACAAGGACCGTCCTACCTTCTTCTCTTGGATAAATTTGAGCGTGAATCAAATTTTGACGCCATTGTTGGGGACCCAATTAAGTAATCTAAACAATCATTATATTCTCCCCCATTTATTCTTTTCTCATCCAAATTATCTTATCTTGTCCCTTTCTCATTTTTTTTCTTTTGGCGCATGTCCACCTACACCCGTGATCGATCAGATCATCTAGTTAGGGTGGATAGTCCTGGGGTTGGGGAGTCAAGTACACCAAGGGAACTCTTTCAATTAGATCATAATCTTCCTAACACCCCCGAGTCAAAAATTGAGCCCATTTAAATGGAATGTCTTCAAAGAAACCAACTCATAAACCCAGGTGGGAACCAAAATGGAAACCCAAATGAGGTAGCCCCAAACATGGAGAATGAAATTGATCAAACCATGAATGACTACGTCACACCTTTATGGACCAATGCCCACTCATGAATTAGATACAATTACTTAGGAGATACCAACTACATCTTTAAACCTCATTTCCTAAACCACCTTCCCACATTCCATGGAATGGAGTTCGAGATGCCCTACCTTCACATTAGGGAGTTCAATGACATTGTAGAAACCATGTGTCCCCCACATCAACTAGAATCAGCTAAGATGAGGATATTTACTTTTTATTTAGATGATCGAGCTAAAAATTGGCTAAACAATTTGAGACCATCATCCATAAACTCTTGGGACCAACTAAAAAGATAATTCTACAAGAAATACTTTCCCCACCACAAAACAATTGCACTTAAAAAGAGTAATAATTTTTTTTTTGAAAAAGAGAGAGAGAGTCATTCTATGAAACATGGGAGAGGTTCAAAGACACTCTAAACATGGGTCCACACCATGATTTTTCTATTCATGAACAAGTGAGAATTTTCTATGAAGGGTTAGGTCTGGGGAACACACAATTCATTGACATGATGTGTAATGGAACCTTTAAAAACAAAGCCCCAAATGATGCTTACGAGTATCTAGAAATACTTTCTGAACCAAACCAAACATGGGGAACTTCAAATTATTCTGAAAAGCCACAAAGTACTAGTATAATTCATACACTTAGAGAAGAGGAAAGCCTTAGGGCTAAAATCGCATCACTCTCTAGGAAGCTTGAAGAGATAGACCTTAGGAAAGTCCATAAAATCCAAACTGTTGACCCTGTTTGAAAAATTTGTGACAAACATGACCATAAGACAGACAACTACCCAACCATTCCATCCATCAAGGATGTTATTTTAGGAGGACCCCCAGCGGAAGTAAATGATTTGAACTTTCAAAATCCTCAATACCAAAACAACTTCAACATAAGGTATAATGACCACCCAGGCTTCCGCTGGAAAGATAACAAACAACCTAGCCAACCATAGGGACAAAATCCTTACCCCCATCAGAACTACCAAACCCATAACCAGTTCCAAACCCAACCTATCCAATACCAACATCCACCAGTCCATTTTCAACAAACCATCCCACCTCCAAAATATCCACCTCAGATAAACCAATCTTCTCAAGCACCAACCCAAAGTGTTCCACAAAGCCTACTAGAACAACTGTGCAAACAAATGGAAAGGATGAACTCGGAAGTCTCTTCCCTTAAACAAGAAATCCAAACCATCAAAACTGGAAAGGCACCCATGCCTAATCAGGAAGTTCCATCCTCAACTTCAAGGGGAGATTCAAGTTGTACTCAAAAAACTCATGAACAACTAAAGGTTGTGAATGTTTTAAGAAGTGGGAAATCAATTGAGAAACCTAAAAAACTAATTCATAACCCACCTGAAGATTCAAACTTGGATGAAAATTCAAATGAACCAAATGATCAAACTGAAAAAATGATAACATTGTCAAAGAAACAACTCTTCAACAAACAACCCCACAACCCGCACTATTTCTTCAACGCATGAGGGGGAAAACCAATCCTGAATTAAGTGAAAAAATAAGGGAAATCTTCTCACAAGTCAAGTTGAACATTCCCATTCTTGATGCCATCCAAACCATACCTTCCTACTCAAATTACCTTAAGGACTTGTGCACTTTTAAAAGAAAATTTTCACATTAAAACCAAGTCCTTTTGGCAGCTAATGTGAGTACCACCATTCAAGGGACCATTCCTCCTAAGTTGAAAGACCCAGGTTTCCCTTACATCAATGTTGAACTAGGAGAGATAAAAGTTGTCAAGGCCTTGTGTGACCTAGATTCTAGTGTCAATCTCATTCCCTATGCTGTGTATAGCCAGTTAGGCCTAGAAGAACTCCAACCCACATCTGTCACACTTCAACTTGCTGATCGTAGAATTAGGGTTCCAAAGGGTATTTTAAAGGACGTTCTGGTAAAGGTTGAAAACTTCATCTACCCTACTAACTTCATTGTCCTTGAAAACCATCCAAACATAGGAAATAAGGAACAAACCCCAATCATCCTTGGTCATCCTTTCCTTGCAACAATCATCTATTTTATCCGAGTCCGAAATGGGAACATGACCATCACCTTTGGAAACATGAGTCTAGACTTGAACATCTATAATGAAATCTCACAAATAGGGGATGTCGAGGACATTCATGAAGTAAAAATGTTAGGAAGCATTGATAATGAATCCATAGAACATCAAGGAATATTTGATGAATGTTTAAGTCAGGATGAGATTGATTTCCTTTGTTCATATGAAGGAAGTTTATCTCCTTGGCTTGAATAATTTTCAAATTGCTCTTATGATGAAGTCTTAGTCCAACAATCAGTGAAACTTTCAAGAAACCACTTTACTGGAGACCACTCCAACTTCCTTCCATAAATCTGATAAATCCAATCTAGTAGCTGAAAATTCTACATGTGGGGAATCAATCCAATCTAAAACTTTATGAAATAAAATCAATCTTGATCCAATTTCCCAATCTTCTGCTGAAATTCTGAACTGACCTGATCTTGAATTGAAGGAACTTCCTGCTCCACTCAAGTATGATTTACCAGGGGAAAATCAAACAAATCCTATTGTAATTTCTTATTCTCTTGAAGCCAATAATGAGAGGATGCTTCTAAATGTCCTTAGGAAACATAAGAAAGCCATTGGTTGTACCCTGTATGATATTCCCAGGATTAGCCCACCTATTGGGACTCATAGGATTGTTCTGGAATCTGATTCAAAACCATGTCGTCAACCTCAATGAAGACTCAATCCTAATATCATGGAGGTATTAAGGAAGGAACTTCTGAAATTGTTAAAAGATGGTATCATATATCCCATAGTTGAGATTGAATGGGTGAGCCCAATCCAAGTGATTCCAAAAAAGGCTGGAATCAAAGTGATAACCAATGAGGATGGAGAGATTCTTCCAACAAGGGTGAGTAGTGGATGGAGGGTCTGAATTGACTATAGGAAGCTAAACTAATTCACCAAGAAGGACCATTTCCCCTTACCATTCATTGACCAAGTCCTTGAGAGAGTGGAAGGTCACGCCTTCTACTTTTTCTTAGATGGGTACTCGGGGTACAATCAAATTGAGGTCTCCCTAGAGGATCAAGGTAAGAATACATTCACATGTCCATTCAGAACCTTTTCTTTCAAATGCATGCCCTTAGGGTTATGCATTGCCCCTGGAACCTTACAACGGTGCATGATGGGAATCTTCTCAGACATGGTAGGGGATTTTATAGAGGTCTTCATGGACGACTTCTCTGTGTTTGGGGATACATTTGAGGGATGTCTGCAGAATGTGGAGAGAGTCTTGTCAAGATATGAAGAAAAAAACCTGGTCCTAAATTGGGAAAAATGCCATTTCATGGTTAAAGAGGGACTAGTTCTAGGCCATATGGTCTCAGGTAGGGGGATTGAAGTTGATAAAGCCAAGGTTGACATAATTCGTCACCTTCCATCACCCAAAACTGTCATGGAAGTGAGGTCTTTCTTAGGACATGCTGGTTTCTATAGAAGATTCATCAAGGACTTTAGTTCAATCTCCCATCCCCTTTGTGCTCTCCTAGTAAAGGATTCTCCATTTGTTTGGACAGAAATCTATGATGGTTCATTCTCAACCCTCAAATCCCCTCTCACCTCTCCTCCCATTATGAAATCTCCAAATTGGAACCTTACTTTTGAACTTATGTGTGATGCCAGTGACTTTGCTGTAGGAGCTGTGTTAGGACAACGTTGTGATAAAACTCCTTATGTCATTGCTAATGCAAGAATATCCTTAAATGATGCCCAAATAAACTACACCACCACTGAAAAGGAGTTACTTGCTATTGTGTTTTCCTTAGAGAAGTTTAGGTCCTACCTCTTAGGATCCCCCATCACTGTGTTCACTGACCATTCTGCACTAAAATACCTCTTCCAAAAACAAGATGATAAGGCTAGACTGATTATGTGGGTCCTTCTCTTACAAGAATTTGACCTCAAAATCAAGGATAAAAAGGGCATTGAAAATGTTGTAGCTTATCACCTCTCTAGGATGGAATTAAAAGACAAGTCAAATCACCTTTCCGTGTCTGATTCATTTCTTGATGAACACCTATACTCTGTGAGTGACTATCCTTGGTATGCTGACATAGCCAATTTCTTAGTTACAAGAGTCATTCCAAAATTCTTAGGGACTCAAGATCGAAGGAAATTCCTTTCTGATGTTAGAAACTATGTGTTTGATGATCCATACCTCTATAAGTTCTGCCCTGACCAAGTTATTAGGAGGTGTGTTCCCAAATCTGAACAAGAGTCCATCCTTAAATTCTGTCATAGTGAGGCATTTGGAGGTCACTTTTCCTCTAAGAAAACATATTCTAAGATTCTTCAATGTGGTCTCTTTTGGACTACCCTCTCAAGGGACTCCTACATATTTTGTCAAAGCTTTCCTATGTGTCAACAAGTAGGGTCCATCACAAAAAGGAATCAAATGCCACTCACTCCCATATTAGTGGTTGAAATCTTTGACTATTGGGGAATTGATTTCATGGGTCCCTTCCCAAAGTCTAGGGGATATCTTTACATTCTCTTAGCTATCGATTATGTCTCTAAATGGGTTGAGGACATTCCTACAAAATCCAATGATCATAAAACTATGATTAGATTTCTCAAGGAAAATATATTCTCTAGATTTGGAATTCCTAGGGCTATCATTAGTGATCGTGGAACTCATTTTTGCAATCGTCCATTCTCATCACTCATGAAAAAATATGGAATTTCTCACAATGTGTCCACTGCTTACCACCCACAGAACAATGGTCAACTTGAGTTAGCCGATCGTGAAATCAAACAAATTCTTGAGAAAACTGTCAATCCTTCTAGGAAAGATTGGTCTGAGAAAATCTTGGATGCTCTTTGGGAATATCGTACAGCATACAAACCATCCTAGGAATGTCACCATATAGGTTGGTTTATGGAAAAGCATGCCATTTACCTGTTGAAATTGAGCATAAGGCCTTTTGGGCAATTAAGAAAATGGATTACGACCTCTCATTGGCCAGAACAAAATGGAAATTAGATCTCAATGAACTGGAGGAACTAAGGATGGAGGCTTATGAAAATTCAAGGATCAATAAAGCTAGAGTTCAAGACTACCAATCTAGGAATATCAAGGTCAAACATTTTGAACCGGGAAAACTTGTGCTCTTGTATAGTTCAAAACTTCATTTACACTCGGGAAAGTTAAGGTCTAGATGGTTAGTACCTTTCATAGTGCATCATGTGTACCCCCATGGGGTAGTAGAGATTCAAGATCCCACAAGTGGTTAAATTTTCAAGGTCAATGTTCAAAGGTTAAAACCATTCATTGAATAATTCAATAAATAAGAAATAGAGGTTGAGTTAATTGAGCTAATCCATGAACCGGAAAAAAATTGATAGATTTAGGATCCATGTTGGGCTAACGACATTAAAAAAAGCGCTACATGGGATGCAACCCATGGTTTTCAAGTTTCCTATCATTTTGTTGTTTTAATCAACTTTATATTTTAAATCGGATTAATTATTCATTTTGATATTTAATAAAAAAAATTAGACTATTGACCTGTTCTTCTTTTATGAGTATGGATGAGTATGAAAGTGGAGCATCGTATTCATCCGTGTCACGCGGTGTGATCCCTGAGTAATACCTTACCCCGAAATTTAAAATAAGACAATGTATCATTAGTTTGATTTAAAAAAAATGGAAAACCATAAAAATTATGACACTTGGAATTCAATAAGTCATTGTCTTGTTTTTTTTGTATGGTTTATTCTTCTTTTTATGGTTTAGGGACTATTTTGGGTGATACATGTTCAATCAAGGAGGTTCCTACATCCCCTAAGAGATCAAAGGACTAATTTGGAGCAGTAAGAATTTCAACTTCAACCACCAGGTGACTTCATTCCATGATCCTCATTTTCAATTTCCTTTTTGAACTTTCATTCTCTACCTCAGCCCCCTTCTAAATTTTCTTTTCTTTAAACACTAGGGACATTGTTATTTTAAGTTGGGGGGAAGTAAAATAAAAAATGTTTTTGTGTCAAAAAAAATGAATGATTTGAAAAAAAAAGTGTAAATGGAAGGAAAAATTCCTTTAACTTTGAACATGGTAATACACATTGCACACTTTGAAACTGAATATCAAATAATTTATCATACCCTGATTCTGATTTTAATCCTTGTATAATTTCATGAGCATAGATTTTGGAAAGCGTGGCTGTCCAATGTGATATTTCATCATTTATATTTTCATCCAAATAAAAAAAAGATCACAATGCACGTCCTTTAGATAGTGGGGTATTAGTTTGAATTCATGGGGTCCCCCAAATAAATAGATTAGGTTTGGTGATCATTTTAGTTTTAATATGAGTATTCAATAAAAAAAATATAAAAAAAAAACAAAAAAAGACAATAAATTTGCATGTAGAGCAATTAAATGACCTAATGAGTGTCTTTTGGCACTTGGGGATCGTGACTCCATAGTTGTCTGGCCCAGAGTTAGTAATTTTATCTATATTTTTGGTAATTTGAATTTGTTTTTGAATGAGTTAACTTGAGATGATACCCGAGTATGTGGGATTCACTTGGTTCCCTAAGGCCTTTGAGCCTCGGAGTCATCGGCAAAGTCTCACTATAGGGGTTGACTCTCTTGAGTGCAATTTCAATTACCATGACAAAATTGCAAAAACAAAAAACAAAAAAATAATACAATAAAAAAATTGAATACTCATCTTAATATTGAAATGTGATTCCACCTAGCGCTTCCGTCATTTCCCCTTAAATAAAAAAATTGAATACTCATCTTAATATTGGTGATCATTGTGTATTAAAATGTTTTTGGAAAAGGGAATTCGAATTTCAGATTGTTGAGATATATTTTGCTCGGGACTAGCAAAACTCAAGTTGGGTGGTGTGATTAGCCACTAAATGAGGCTAATATTCATTGTTAATATATATAATATTCATGTTCTTTATTATTCATAATCACCATTTTAGTGCATTTTACACTTTGAACATCATTTCACATTATGATTGTAATTCTTACTTAAAATGCACTATTATGTGGTACATTTTTTTACATCATTTGAAGTACCCAATGATTCATCTGATTTTAAGGAATCTAATTATAAATATTTTAATTTGATATTTTGGGAAATTTATCTACACTTCAATACGAACATTTTTGATTCAGGGATCAATGGAGAATTCATGGAAGAAGATGAGGATATGTTGTGATGAAAGGAAACAATTATGAAGAAGTCAGATTGGACACCATCCCACTGATGAGAATGTGGGACCCACATTACAAACCAATGAAGCCAAAATTTGGTGTAAGGATATAAAACATATAGAGGAACAAATCATTCTTCAGGATAAATTTCTAATTAGTAATCCATTGTGGTCATTTAGGCGGACCAAGTTAGAGATAAAATTCTAGGCCAGATTGTACGGCCTAGAAAAATATCCCACTAATCTAATCATATCTCTACATCTACCACTCAAAATGGGACCAAATTTTACAGGAGGTTAGAAGAAATCTGGGTATCCATTTTATTATTATATTTCCCACTCTGATTCGGCCATCTAGAAGGTCTTACAAGAACGTCTGTTCGGTGGATGAAAGCTTGGTGCCACCTCAGGTCAAATGTTGAAAAGTCCAAGTTCCAAAAGCTTTCCACCACCCTAGGCCTACCATAATCAAGTGGAATTATTTGTACTGTTGGAGGATCTACCCAAGGCTTCCAAAATGCCTATTTAAGGGAGTGGTGGTGGAGTAGTTTTATCATATTTGGTGCTTTGTTCAATTGTAATGTTATGCTGTAATTTTGTTGTCTCAAGTTTGACTTTCACATGTAAGTTTTTCAAATAAATTTAGTTTCTTAATAAAAGTTCTTCTTCTCCTCTTCTTCTGTTGTTATTCATATAACTTTGATACCGTTGGATCAAGGTGTGAATTTATTCACACCAAACCTTGTGAAATTATCACACAACGGTGGAGTGATCGTTATTTTATTGTGTTTGTTTACTTCTCCATTTCCTCCCTCATGAGTCTACATTCCGCTTCCATTGAAACCATAGAATCAATGGAGGGATAAAAAACTTATGGATTGATCCAAGGTAGTATCAAGGGGCTGTATTGGATGTTATTTATCACCCCATTAATGTCTAATCACTTTAATTGAGATTTTAATTTGCTTATTTTTAAACTCCATCGTCCTTGTTGAATTTAAGGCCACACACATCAAGTGCTAATACGAACCTTTACCTTGAAGTTCTCAAAACATTAATCCTTAAAGTGTATAGGTGATTAGTATTATGGTGTTTTGGTATAAAATCCGTAAGTGATGAAGTTGTTTGATCTCCTTAAATGACCTCAACTCAAATATAAGAAATTGAAATAATTGAAAAGGGAATACGTCCAATCCACCCCAAGTGATAACCTAGGATCAACTCATTATTTTAAATTGAATTCACTTAAGTATCTTAGATTTACTTTAAACCAATCTAAAATCAACCCAATTTTTCCACCTCATATCCAAAAAAAGTCCATAGAATGTACGTGTCTATAGGTTTCTTCTTAGGTCTCTGAGGATTCGACAACCAAAGCTAAACTACAAAGACCATCCTACCTTCTTATCTTGGGTAAATTTGAGCGTGAATCAAATTTTGGCTCTGTTTCCAGGGACCCAAGTAAGTCATCTAAAAAACCATTCTATTCTCCCCCATTTCTTCTTTTCTCATCCAAATTCTCTTATCTTGTCCCTTTCTCATTTTTTTTCTTTTGGAGCATGTCCGCCTACACCCGCGATCAATCAAACCATCTAGTTAGGGTGGATAGTCCTGGGGTTGGGTAGTAAAGTACACCAAGGGAACTCTTTCCATTAGATCCTAATCTTCCTAACACCCCTGCGTCAAAAATAGATCCCATTTCAATGGAAGGTCTTCAAAGAAACCAACTCATAAATCTGGGTGGGAACCAAAATGGAAACCCAAATGAGGCAGCCCCAAACTTAGGGAATTCAATTGATCAAACCATTAATGAATACCTCACACATTCCTGGAACAATGCCCCCTCATGCATTAGACACAATTCCCTAGGAGATTCCAACTACATCTTTAAACCCCATGTCCTAAACCACCTTCCCACATTCCATGGAATGGAGTCCGATATGCCCGACCTTCACATTAAGGAGTTCAATGACATTGTAGAAACCATGTGTCCCCCACATCAACTAGAATCAGCTAAGATGAGGCTATTTCCTTTCTCTTTAAAGGATCGAGCTAAAAATTGGCTAAACAATTTGAGACCATCATCCATAAACTCTAGGGACCAACTACAAAGAGAATTCTACAAGAAATACTTTCCCCACCACAAAATAATTGCACTTAAAAAGAGTATACAAATTTTTTTTGAAAAATAGGGAGAGTCATTCTATGAAACGTTGGAGAGGTTAAAAGACACTCTAAACATGGTTCCATGCCATGGTTTTTCAATTCTTGAACAATTGAGAATTTTCTATGAAGGGTTGGGTCCGGGGAACAAACAATTCATTGGCATGATATGTAATGAAACCTTTAAAAACAAAGACCCAAATGATGCTTACGAGTATCTAGAAAGCCTTTCTGAACAAAACCAAACACGGGGAACTTCAAATTATTCTGAAAATCCATAAATAACTACTGGAATTCATACACTTAGAGAAGAGTAAAGCCTTAGGGATAAACTCGTAGAACACTCTAGGAAGGTTGAAGAGATAGACCTTAGGAAAGTCCATGAAATCCAAACTGTTGACCCTATTTGAACAATTTGTGACAAACATGACTATAAGACAGACAACTTCCCAACCATTCCATTCATAAAGGATATTCTTTTAGGAGGACCCCCAGTGGAAGTAAATTCTTTGAACTTTCAAAAGCCTCAATACCAAAACAACTTCAACCCAAGGTATAATGACCACCCAAGCTTCCGCTGGAAAGATAACCAACAACCTAGCCAACCACAGGGACAAAATCCTTACCCCCCTCAGAACTACCAAACCCATAACCAGATCCAAACCCAAACTATCCAATACCAACAGCCACCAGTCCATTTTCAACAAACCATCCCACCTCCAAAATATCCCCCTTGGATAAACCAATCTTCTCAAGCACCAACCCAAAGTGTTCCACAAAGAATACTAGAAAAACTGTGAAAACAAATGGAAAGGATGAACTCGGAAGTCTCTTCCCTTAAACAAGAACTTCAAACCATCAAAACTAGAAAGGAACCCATGCCTAATCAGGCGGTTCCATCTTCAACTTCAAGGGGAGAGTCAAGTTGTACTCAAACAACTCATGAACAACTAAAGGCTGTGACTGTTTTAAGAAGTGGGAAATCAATTGAGAAACCTGAAAAACTAATTCATAACCCACCTGAAGATTAAAACTTGGATGAAAATTCAAATGAACCAAATGATCAAAATGAAAAACATGATAAAATTTTCAAAGAACAACTCTTCAACAAACAACCCCACAACCTGCACCATTTCCTAAACATATGAAGGGGAAAACCAAGCCTAAATTAAGTGAAACATTAAGGGAAATCTTCTCAGAAGTCAAGTTGAACATTCCATTTCTTGATTCCATCCAAACCATACCTGCCTACTCAAAGTACCTTAAGGACTTTTTCACTTTTAAAAGAAAATTTTCACATAAAAACCAAGTCCTTTTGGCTACTAATGTGAGTACCACCATTCAAGGGACCATTCCTCCTAAGTTGAAAGACCCGGGTTTCCCTTACATCAATGTTGAACTAGGAGAGATCAAAGTTGTCAAGTCCTTGTGTAACCAAGGTGCTAGTGCCAATATCATTCCCTATGTTATGTACTTCCAGTTAGGCCTAGAAGAACTCCAACCCACATCTGTCACACTTCAACTTGCTGATCGTAGAATTAGGGTTCCAAAGGGGATTTTAAAGGACGTTCTGGTAAAGGTTGAAAACTTCATCTACCCTGCTGACTTCATTGTCCTTGACAACCATACAAACTTAGGAAATAAGGAAAAAACCCCAATCATTATTGGTCATCCTTTCCTTTAAAAAATCAACT
Source organism: Viscum album (assembly GCA_963277665.1). Taxonomy (NCBI): domain Eukaryota; kingdom Viridiplantae; phylum Streptophyta; class Magnoliopsida; order Santalales; family Viscaceae; genus Viscum; species Viscum album. The sequence goes on from OY728147.1 coordinate 1,116,591,460, forward strand.
CTTTTATCTGAGTCCAAAATGGGAACCCGACCATCACCTTTAGAAAAATGAGTCTAGACTTGAACATCTATAATGAAATCTCACAAATAGGGGATGACGAGGACATTCATGAAGTAAACATGTTAGGAAGCATTGATAATGAATCCATAGAACATCAAGTAATATTTAATGAATGTTTAAGTCAGGATGAGATTGATTTCCTTTGTTCATATGAAGTAAGTTTATCTCCTTGGCTTGAATCATTTTCAAATTGCTCTTATAATGAAGTCTTAGGTCCAAAAATTAGTGAAACCTTTCAAGAAACCACTTTCATAGAGACCACTCCATCTTCCTTCCCTAAATATGATCAATCCAATCTAGTAGCTAAAACTTCTACACGTGGGAAATCAATACTATCTAAAACTTTAGGAAATAAAATTGATCTTGATCCAATGTACCAATATTTTTCTGAAATTATGAACCGAATCGAGCTTGAATTGAAGGAACTTCCTGCTACACTCAAGTATGATTTCCTAGGGGTCAATCAAACACATCCTATTTCCATTTCTTCTTCTATTGAAGACAATCATGAGAGGATGCTTCTAGATGTCCTTAGGAAACATAAGAAAGCCATTGGTTGGACCATGTATGATATTCCTAGGTTTAGCCCACTTATTAGGACTCATAGGATTGTTTTGGAATATGATTCAAAGCCATGTCTTCAACCTCAACGACGAATCAATCCTAATCTCATGGAGGTAGCAAGGAAAGAACTTCTGAAATTGTTAAAATCTAGTATCATATATCCCATAGCTAAGATTGAATGGGTGAGCCCAATCCAAGTGGTACCAAAAAAGGCTCGAATCACAGTGATAACCAATGAGGATGGAGAGATTCTTCCAACAAGGGTGAGTAGTGGATGGGGGGTCTGCATTGACTATAGGAAGCTAAACTCATTCACTAAGAAGGACCATTTCCCCTTACCATTCATTGACCAAGTCCTTGAGAGAGTGGCAGGTCATGCCTTCTACTGTTTCTTAGATGGGTACTCGGGGTATAATCAAATTGAGGTCTCCCTATAGGATCATGGTAAGACTACATTCACATGTCCATTTGGAACCTTTGCTTTCAAACACATGCCCTTCGGGTTATGCAATGCCCCTAGAACCTTCCAACGGTGCATGATGGGAATCTTTTCAGACATGGTAGGGGATTTTATAGAGGTCTTCATGGATTACTTCTATGTGTTTGGGGATACATTTGAGGGATGTCTGTAGAATGTGGAGAGAGTCTTGTCAAGATGTGAAAGAAAAAAATCTGGTCCTAAATTCGGAAAAATGCCATTTCATGGTTAAAGAGGGACTAGTTCTAGGCCATCTGGTCTCAGGTAGGGGGATTGAAGTTGATAAATCCAAGGTTGACATCATTCGTCATCTTCCATCACCCAAAACTGTCAAGGAATTGAGGTCTTTCTTAGGACATGCTGGTTTCTATAGAAGATTCATCAAGGACTTTAGTTCAATCTCCCGTCCCCTTTATGCTCTCCTATTAAAGGATGCTCAATTTATTTGGGTAGAAAGATGTGAGGGTTCATTCTCAACCCTCAAATCCTCTCTTACCTCTCCTCCCATTATAAAATCTCCAAACTGGAACCTTCCCTTCGAACTTATGTGTGATGCCATTGACTTTTCTGTAGGAGCTGTGTTAGGACAACGCTGTGATAAAACTCCTTATGTCATTGATAATGCAAGAAAATACTTAAATGATTCCCAAATCAACTACACCATCACTGAAAAGGAGTTACTTTATATTGTGTTTGCCTTAGGGAAGTTTAGGTCCTACCTCTTAGGCTCCCCCATCACTGTGTTCACTGACCATTCTACACTAAAATACCTCTTCAAAAAACAAGATGCTAAGGCTAGACTAATTAGGTGGGTCCTTCTCTTACAAGAATTTCACCTTAAAATCAAGGATAAAAAGAGAGTTGAAAATATTGTAGCTGATCACCTCTCTAAAATAGAATTCAAAGACAACTCAAATCACCTTTCTATGTCTGATTCATTTCCGGATGAACACCTATACTCTGTGAGTGACTGCCCTTGGTATGCCGACATAGCCAATTTCTTAGTTACAGGAGTCATTCCAAAATTCTTAGGGACTCAAGATCAAAGTAAATTCCTTTCTGATGTTAGAAACTGTGTGTTTTATGATCCATACCTCTATAAGTTCTTCCCTGGCTAAGTTATTAGGAGGTGTGTTCCAGAATCTGAACAAGAGTCCATCCTTAAATTCTGTCATAGTGAGGCATGTGGAGGTCACTTTTCCTCTAAGAAAACAACTTCTAAGATTCTTCAATGTGGTCTCTTCTGGTCCACCCTCTTAAGGGAATCCTACACATTTTTTCAAAGTTGTCCTAGGTGTCAACAAGTAGGGTCCATCATAAAAAGGAATCAAATTCCACTCAATCCCATATTAGTGGTTGGAATCTTTGACTGTTGGGGAATTGATTTCATGGGTCGCTTCCCAAACTCCAGGGGATATCTTTACATTATATTAGCTATCAATTATGTCTCTAAATGGGTTGAGTCCATTCCTACAAAATCCAATGATCATCAAACTGTGATTATATTTCTCAAGGAAAATATCTTCTCTAGATTTGGAATTCCTAGGGCTATCATTAGTGATTGTGGAACCCATTTTTTCAATCGTCCATTCTCATCACTCATGAAAAAATATGGAATTTCTCACAAAGCGTCCACTGCTTACCACCCACAGACCAATGGTCAAGCTGAGTTAGCCAATCATGAAATCAAACAAATTCTTGAGAAAATTGTCAATCCTTCTAGGAAAGATTGGTCTGAGAAACACTTGGATGCTCTTTGGTAATATCTTAAAACATACAAAACCATCATAGGAATGTCACCATATAGGTTGTTTTATGGAAAAGAATTCCATTTACCTGTTGAAATTGGGCATAAGGCCTTTTGGTCAATTAAGAAAATGGATTATGACCTCTCATTTTCCGAAACAAAAAGGAAATTATATCTCAATGAACTAGAGGAACTAAGGATGGAGGCTTATGAAAATTCAAGGATCAATAAATCTAGAGTTCAAGCCTACCACTCTAGGAATATCAAGGTCAAACATTTTGAACTGGGAAAACTTGTGCTCTTGTATAGTTCAAAACTTCATTTACACCCAGGAAAGTTAAGGTCTAGATGGTTAGGACCTTTCATAGTACATCATGTGTACCCACATGGGGAAGTAGAGATTCAAGATCCCACAAGTGGTTACATTTTCAAGGTCAATGGTCAAAGTTTAAAACCATTCATTGAATCATTCAATAAACAGGAAATAGAGGTTGAGTTAATTGAGCCAATCTATGAACCAGAAAAAAATTGATAGATTTAGGATCCATGTCAGGCTAAAGACATTAAAAAAAGTGCTACAAGGGAGGAAACCCATGGTTTTCAAGTTTCCTATCATTTTTTTTGTTTTAATCAACTTTATATTTTAATTAGGAATAATTAATCATTTTGATATTTAATAAAAAAATTAGACTGTTGACCTGTTCTTATTTTATGAGTATGGATGGGTATGAAAGGGGAGCATCGTATTCATCCGTGTGATGTGGTGTGATCCCTGAGTAATACCTTACACATAAATTTAAAAGAAGACAATGTATCATTAGTTTTATTTAAAAAAACAAACAAGAAACAAACAAAAAAACAGGGAAAACCATAAAAATGATGATACTTGGAATTCAATAAGTCATTGTGTTGTTTGTTTTGTCTGGTTTGTTCTTCTTTGTATGGTTCAGGGACTATTTTGGGTGATAAATGTTCAATCAAGGAGGTTCCTACATCCCCTAAGAGATCAAAGGACTAATTTGGAGCAGTAAGAATTTCAACTTCAAGGTGACTTCATTCCATGATCCTCATTTTCAATTTCCCTTTTGAACTTTCATTCTCTACCTATACCCCTTTCTAAATTTTCTTTTCTTTAAACACTGGGGACAATGTTATTTTAAGTTGGAGGGGAGATAAAATAAAAAATGCTTTTGTGTCAAAAAAAATGAATGATTTGAAAAAACAAGTGTAAATGGAAGGAAAAATTCCTTTAACTTTAAACATGGTAATACACATTGCACACTTTGAAACTGAATATCAAATAATTTAGCATGACATGATTCTGATTTTAATCCTTGTATAATTTCATGAGCATAGATTTTGGAAATTGTGGCTATCCAATGTGATATTTCATCGTTTATATTTTCATCCAAAAAAAAAGATTACCATGCACGTCCTTTAGATAGTGGGGTATTAGTTTGAATTCATGGGGTCCCCCAAATAAATAGCCTATCTTTGGTAATAATTTTAGTTTTAATATTATTATTCAATAAAAAATATAAAAAAACAAAAAAACAATAAATTAGTTTGTAGAGTAATGAAATGACCTAATGAGTGGCTTTCGGCACTTGGGGATCGTGACTCCATAGTTGTCTGGCCCAGAGTTAGTAATTTTATCTCTATTTTTGGTAATTTGAATTTGTTTTTGACTGAGTTAACTCGTGATGATGCCCGAGTATGTGGGCTTCACTTGGTGCCCTAAGGACTTTGAGCCTGGGAGTCATTGGCAAAGTCTCGCTATAGGGGTTGACTCTTTTGAGTGCAATTTCAATTACCATGGAAAAATTTCAAAAAAAACAAAAAAAAAAACAAAAAATCAAAAACAAAAAAATAATACTATAAAAAAATTGAATACTAATCTTAATATTGAAATGTGATTCCACCTAGTGCTTCCGTCATTACCCCCTTGAATAAAGATGAACCCCCATGTCTATTGTGATGCACAACACATCCTCATACTTAATTGATATTGGATGAAATATGACAATGAATTTGAACAAAGGAATGAGCTTGGGATTGGGATATGATTATAAAACTATCTTTTATTAAAATATTTTTATGGGTTTTATGATTTTTTGGTATAATGGTTTTTGGTGATCATTGTGTATTAAAATGTTTTTGGAAAAGGGAATTCGAATTTCCTATTGTTGAGATATATTTTGCTTGGGACTAGAAAAACTCAAGTTGGGGGGTGTGATTAGCCACTAAATGAGGCTAATATTCATTGTTAATATATATATTATTCATGTGATTTATTATTAATAATCACTATTTTAGTTCATTTTACACTTTGAACATCATTTCACATTATGATTGTAATTCTTACTTAAAATGCACTATTATGTGGTACATTTTTTAACATCATTTAAAGTACCCAATGATTAATCTAATTTTAAGGAATCTAATTGTACATATTTTAATTTTATATTTTGGGAAATTGATCTACACTTTAATATGAACATTTTTTATTCAGGGATCAATGGAGAATTTGTTAGGTCCACTAGGCTGGATACCCTGAGAGGGGGGGGGGGTGAATCAGGGTATGACTAATTAAAAATTAATGCCCGTTCTGATCTTGTTTCGCTGTTAAGCAAAACACTCTTCTCTCTTTTCCCTGTTGCACGATATAAACAGAATGTAAAGCAAGCACAGGACACAACAATTTTAGTTGGTTCACCGCTAAGGGCTACGTCCAAGGAGCATACGCCGACATGTTGCCGGTCATACCAAATTCCACTAATCTTCACTAGCTGTGGATTACAAGGTTCGGGCTAGATCACTTCTATGCCCAGTCTCACTGCCTTTACAATGTTTAGGGTCAGATCACTGCTTTCCCAAGGGTCACTCCCTGTTTCTCTCTCTCTGGCTCACTGCCGGTGGAGAGGATCACCTTCTTCCTCTTCCTGAGCTCACTGCTCTTGGATGGAATCCACTCACAGTTTATAGACCTGTAGGTCTCTTCATTTTCCTGAAAGAATACATCTTCTCTTGTATGTAGATGCTCTGATGAAGTTTAACTTTCACCCGTTGATGAATATCTCTTTGCACCGAAGGTATCGGGCAAACTTCCAGCTTCCACACAGTCTGAAAATCACTGCGGGAACAAAACCTTACTTGGCGCGCAAGTCAACCTCGGCGCGCAAGTATCGGCGCGCAAGTCACAACGGGCGCGCAAGTATTCCTCTGACACTTGCGCGACACAAGCTTCCTCAACTCTAAACTTGCGCGACTCTCTTCCCTTTACGCCCAAACCACCATTGGTGCGCAACTGCAAACCGGCGCGCAACTTCTAACACCGGCGCACAACTTCAACAACTGGCGCGCAAGTCCCACCTGCGCGACCACACACACCACTTGCGCGACCACCACACCTGCGCGACGGGAGCTCTCGTCTTGAACTCCGGTGAAAAATGAGGAGGGGTGGTCCAGTATTTATATGAAATCTGACCACCCTACGCGACGGCGCGCAAGTCACCTGCGCGACCCAATCTCGTCGCGCAAGTCTTCTCTCCTTTAGACACTTGCGCGACCAACTCCCAAAACTTGCGCGATCCTATTTCCTTAGCCATATTTTGATCTTCTGATCTTGAAAAACATGTGGCGCGCAAGTTTCCTGTACACCATGTTCGCGGCGCGCAAGTCCCTTTGCCAAAAACACTTTTCTTCATTTGCCGATTTTCAGGCCCAAAAATTTGGCAAACACTGGAAAACGGCGCCACCTTGTATCTGTTCTTTTGTACCGCCTCCATATCATCCATTCCTTTTATCGACGTTCTTGAATCAAACATGGATCGTTAACCTCAGCTCTTGAACTCGACATTCCACCATGAAATCCTCTTTGTCAACAATCACAACTCAGATGTCCACTTTGTCAACAAACACAATCACCTCAAAAATGCTTCAATGATACCTTGAGGGATTTTTGCCCAACAATCTCCCCCTTTGGGTTTGTTGACAATTCTTCCAAGACTAAGATACGTCGTTGATTCTTCGGTCTCCATTCGCCTCATTGCAATTCTGATAGCGATCAAGGATTTACTCAACACATACTCTAAGCCCACATGAGCAATGCTCGGCGTGAGAAACAAGAGTAAATGAAAAGTTCATCAATGAATCACTTTATCTCTGACATCCACTGTTGACACAAAACTGATACCAACACCACTCTTCTGCTTTTATCACGATCCTCAGCTGTCGTGATATCTATTCTTTGATCGATCACTTCTAGCATCGTCAGATTTAATACGCTCCCCCTTTCTGCTCACAGCTTCAACACCTCTTTAGCCATATTTCCTGTGTTGTCCAAGCTAAGCTCTGGCTAAGCACGTTCAACTAGCTTCAACTCCCCCTATCTGGCTGCTCCACCTGTCAGCGTCTCCCCATATGATTCATGATTTATCAAATCTCCACACTGTCTCCCCCTTGAACAACCACTATTTTCTCCCCCTTTGTCAACGAACCCAAAGGTCACGCCTTTGTAGTCTGTAACATAGTAGAGAACACATTAGCACAGTAGGGAAAACACAGCATACCTCGGGGAGAGGGGGTGGTCCCGCGTCCACACTTATTTCAAGTGCGGGGAATCGACTGAACTCCCAGAGCTAGTCGATGCCTCTCAAAAGCTTCCTTGGGTAAGGCCTTTGTCAGAATGTCTGCAACCTGTAGCTCTGTAGGCACATACTCCAACTTCACGATGCCCTGCTCAACCTTCTCCTTGATGAAATGATACTTGATCTCAATGTGCTTTGTCCTGGAATGATGGACAGGATTTTTGCTAAGATTTATAGCACTTGAGTTGTCACACTGGATTCCGATCGGAGACTTCACTTCAACTCCCATATCTTCAAGCTGCTGCTTCATCCACAATAACTATGTGCATGCTTGAGTGGCCGCTATATACTCAGCTTCTGCGGTGCTCAATGAAACGCAATCTTGTTTCTTGCTTAGCCAAGAAATACACAATCCACCAAGATAGAATGCACCACCTGACGTTGATTTTCTATCATCTGCTGAACCGGCCCAGTCTGCATCAGAAAAACATTTCGGCTCTACTTGAGACAAAAACGATGCTTGCTGTGATGATTTCATTCTTCGAGTCTGAACTGGAGCTGTTTGATCACCAATGATATTCTGCCTATCAATCTCAGCTCGACTCTTTGGCTTCCTCGCAGACACCGACTTGACACTTTCCTCTTCATCATCAGTATCTTCTTCTGAGTCAGCTTCTGCCACTTCTGCTCCCCCTGGGTTGCTTATCTCATCATCACTTTCATCCAGGAACTGTTCATTGGGTCGTTGAGCAGTCTGTTCATTTTCGACTATAGTGACATCATTACTCTCAACAATTTTTCCCAGCCTCTTGTTGAAGCATTTATATGCTTTGCTTTTCCCTGAATAGCCGAGGAATATCCCTTCATCTCCTCGTGCCTCAAACTTCCTATGATGTTCTTTGTTGAGAATGAAACACTTACTTCCAAAGATTCGAAATTATTTCAACGTTGGCTTCTTTCCGTACCACAGTTCATACGGAGTCTTCCCTTGCTTCGGACATAACAGGGACCTGTTTGAAACATAGACCGATGTCAAAACTGCTTCCTTCCAAAATTTCTCTGGTAGGTCCTTATCAATAAGCATTGTTCTGGCCATGTTGTTAATTATCCGATTCCTCCTTTCTACTACTCCATTCTGTTGGGGAGTTCTCACTGATGAAACTTGATGCCTTATCCCATGTTTCTCGAGATAGTTTTCAACCTGACTGTTTGTAAATTCCGTACCGTTATCAGTACGAAACTTCAGAATTTTCTGCCCAAGCATCTTCTCTGATTCCCTCCTGTACTGCTTTATGCAACTGAACACCTCTGTCTTGTGGGTTATGATGAATACCCAGACCATTCTGCTATAGTCATCAATGAAAAGAACATAGTACCTTTGCCCATTTATAGCTCGTGGTGAGATAGGTCCACATACATCAGCATGCACCAATTCGAGCACTCTTGTTGATTTCTGTTCCTTTGGCCTGTATGTCTTTCTGATGATTTTCCCTTGCTGACAAGCATCACATGTATGAGTGCGATCACGTGATAGTTTGGGAAGGTCTCTAGCAGCATCACATTTAACGAGATCCTCCATAGATGGTTGGCATAGATGACCAAGTCGCTTATGCCAAAGCTGGTTTTCTTCCTCTCTGGATAAAAGACAAGTATCTTCTTCCCCACCTACAAGATAGAGATTTCCCTTTGACCTTTTTCCCTGCAGAACAGCTGCTCCATCTTTTCCTTTCACAACACACATCTTCTTGGTAAATTGGATAGAGTGCCCAGAGTCACATAGTTGACTGACACTGAGTAGGTTATGACTGAGACCCTCTACTACCAAGACATCAGCACGTCTCATCTCTTTGCCCCCAAACTTGGATTTCCCTGAGCCAACAATTTTCAGGCCTTCATCATTTCCAAATTTGACAACTCCTTCTTTGTCATATTCGATGCCTGTAACAAGATCCTTGTTACCCGTCATGTGGGATGTGCAACCACTATCAAGGATCCAAACACCAGATCGATCTGATGCTTTAAGGGCAATCTGCGCCACCACAGCCTTCTCATTTTTCTTCTTCTTGGTCCATACTTTTTCTTTCACACTCGGCATGGATTGAGGCTTCTGTTCTTTCTCAGAGTATGACGGACCACCCTCATCTTGCAGAGCTGCAAATCTGTTCTGAACTTTTAACTCACTTGTTGGTTTATTGATCTGCTGCTTGCAAACATTTTGATTATTCTTTGATACATTTCTCTGAATGATTGATGTGCAATACCTAGCCATGTGTCCAAATCCTCCGCACCAAAAACAGTGTCCTTCAAAATGTGTTCTGGAAAACCGTTCTCTGTTTGGCTGCCGTCTCTGCTCATGTTCCCTTCTGTATCTCTTGGCTATGGAACACACAAACTGTGAATGTCCCATTTTCCCACAGCAATAACACCTGATATAGGATGCATTCCCTCGTGATATTTCAGCACTGTGATTTCCCCTTTGGGATCTCTGAATATTCTGATTCTGTTTTGTTCCCAAATGAACCTTCACTTTCGGGATGAGTGCTTGCGGTCTGACTGCAATTGTCACCAATTTTTGTTCTTGACTAAGCCCAGAAACGACCTTAACATCTGAGCTCAATTGCTGTTTCTTTCCTACTGAACTACTAGGCTCCGCTTTCATCTTCTCTGTCTTCTGAATAGCCTGCTTTTCGGATATCACATTGGGGGTCAAGAGTTTATCTTGATCCTTGAGTTTTTGTCGCAGACTGACCACTTCTTCTTCAAGCTCTTTGATACATCTAACCTGCTCCTTTCCTGTGTTTGTTAGACAATCAATTTCCTTCTTTTGTTCCTCAATTTTAAGCTTATACTCAACAATATTTTCTGATCTCTCTGGTGTTGAGGATTTTAGTCTTTCAATTTCTTCTAACAGCTCAGACTTTTCTTCATCCTGTTGTTGCATGTAGAGTTTGGCATCACGAACCACTTTATTGGCTTTCTTCGTTTTGGCTCTCCAAACATCTATCTCCTCAAGAGCTGCTTCCAATTCGGCTTCCATATCAATTCTCCCTTCAATTTCTTCTTCTTCTTTAGCATCATCTTCTTCTCCCTTTTGAGAACTACCAACAATTTCCACCAAGGAATTTACCCCACGATCTCTGCAATTTTCTATTTCCTCAACTTCTTCATCCTCAGACTCATCTGAACTTTCAAATTCTTGTGAGAGAAGATTCTTTTTCCTGAAGAAATTTCTCTTGAATTGTTTCTTCCCTTTCACAAAAGCTGAAGACTTCTTTTTGGGAATTTCAACGTCATCATCATCATCATCATCTTGAAACTTCTTGGGGAATCTTGCCGCAAGATGACCAACCTTTCCACATCTAAAGCATGCTAGTGTAAGTTTACCTTTAAACTTTCCTCTTCCTCTTTGTAGATTCGAAGAAAGGAATGACATCACCTCATCTGTCTCTTCTTCTTCATTAGAATCTTCAATGGTGAGCTTCTTCATGGCCTTAAATTCCACCTCTTTAGACTTCCCCTTTTCCACAGCCTCATTATCATCGTTCCTCATTTCATATGCAACCAAGGTGCTGTGCAAATTGTCCAATGTCAGCTCTTTTGGATCTTTATCTTCTAGTACTGAAACTTTCGGATTGAACCGAGGTGGAATTTTCCTCAAGATGCGCTTTACAATCTTTATGTCTTCAATGACTTCTCCAAGACCTCGCATATCTTCCACAACAATGTTTACCCTATCAAAGAATGCGTCAACAGACTCATTCGGGTTCATTTTCAGATCTTCATATTTGTTCCACAACACCTGCAGCTTTGCCTCTCTGACTTTTGTGTCCCCTTCATATATATTCAAAAGCTTTTCCCACATGGAATGTGACGTTTTGCATGACATCACCTTTGTGTAGATGGGATTGGAAAGGGCTCCCCCTAAGGCATTGATTGCTTTGGAATCAGCATCCAACTCTCTATGCTCAGCTTCTGATAAGGCACCACTATTAATATCAGCTGTGATACCATGCATAGCTGCTGAAAACACATCCATTCCCAAGGATCGGAAATAGTGTTGCATCCGATTCTTCCATATCTGAAAATTATATCCGTCGAAGATCGGAATCCCTTTATGATTGGTTACCTCCATTGAGAGAAGAACAACTTTCAACCTTTCCCTCTGATACCACTTGTTAGGTCCACTAGGCTGGATACCCTGAGAGGGGGGGGGGTGAATCAGGGTATGACTAATTAAAAATTAATGCCCGTTCTGATCTTGTTTCGCTGTTAAGCAAAACACTCTTCTCTCTTTTCCCTGTTGCACGATATAAACAGAATGTAAAGCAAGCACAGGACACAGCAATTTTACTTGGTTCACCGCTAAGGGCTACGTCCAAGGAGCATACGCCGACAGGTTGCCGGTCGTACCAAATTCCACTAATCTTCACTAGCTGTGGATTACAAGGTTCGGGCTAGATCACTTCTATGCCCAGGCTCACTGCCTTTACAATGTTTAGGGTCAGCTCACTGCTTTCCCAAGGGTCACTCCCTATTTCTCTCTCTCTGGCTCACTGCCGGTGGAGAGGATCACCTTCTTCCTCTTCCTGAGCTCACTGCTCTTGGATGGAATCCACTCACAGTTTATAGACCTGTAGGTCTCTTCATTTTCCTGAAAGAATACATCTTCTCTTGTATGTAGATGCTCTGATGAAGTTTAACTTTCACCCGTTGATGAATATCTCTTTGCACCGAAGGTATCAGGCAAACTTCCAGCTTCCACACAGTCTGAAAATCACTGCGGGAACAAAACCTTACTTGGCACGCAAGTCAACCTCGGCGCGCAAGTATCGGCGTGCAAGTCACAACGGGCGCGCAAGTCTTCCTCTGACACTTGCGCAACACAAGCTTCCTCAACTCTAAACTTGCGCGACTCTCTTACCTTTACGCCCAAACCACCATTGGTGCGCAACTGCAAACCGGCGCGCAACTTCTAACACCGGCGCACAACTTCAACAACTGGCGCGCAAGTCCCACCTGCGCGACCACACACACCACCTGCGCGACCACCACACCTGCGCGACGGGAGCTCTCGTCTTGAACTCCGGTGAAAAATGAGGAGGGGTGGTCCAGTATTTATAGGCAATCTGACCACCCTGCGCAACGGCGCGCAAGTCACCTGCGCGACCCAATCTCGTCGTGCAAGTCTTCTCTCCTTTAGACACTTGCGCGACCAACTCCCAAAACTTGCGCGATCCTATTTCCTTAGCCATATTTTGATCTTTTGATCTTGAAAAACATGTGGTGTGCAAGTTTCCTGTACACCATGTTCGCGGCGCGCAAGTCCCTTTGCCAAAAACACTTTTCTTCATTTGCCGATTTTCAGGCCCAAAAATTTGGCAAACACTGGAAAACGGCGCCACCTTGTATCTGTTCTTTTGTACCGCCTCCATATCATCCATTCCTTTTATCGACGTTCTTGAATCAAACATGGATCGTTAACCTCAGCTCTTGAACTCGACATTCCACCATGAAATCCTCTTTGTCAACAATCACAACTCAGATGTCCACTTTGTCAACAAACACAATCACCTCAAAAATGCTTCAATGATACCTTGAGGGATTTTTGCCCAACAGAATTCATGGAAGAAGATGGGGATATTTTGTGATGAAAGGAAACAATTCTGAAGAAGTCAGATTAGACACCCGCCCACTGATGAGAATGTGGGACCCACATTACAAACCCAATGAATCCCAACTTTTGTGGAAGGTAGAAAAAATATATAGGAACAAATCATTATTCACTATCCAATGATAATTCAGCCTCCATTGTGGTCATTTAGGAGTCCCAAGTTAGAGATAAAATTATGGGCCAGATTATGCGGCCCAAAAAAACATACCACTAATCTAATCATATATCCAAATCTACAACTCCAAATGGGCCCAAATGTTACAGGAGGTTAGGAGACATCCGGGGATCCATTTTATTATTATATGTCCCACTCCTATTAGGCTATCTAGAAGGTCTTCCAAGCATGTTTGTTTGGTGGATGAAAGCTGGCTGCCACCTCAGGTCAAATGTGGAAAAGTCCAAGTTCCACAAGATTTACACCACCCTAGGGCTACCATAATCAAGTGGGATGGTTTTTAATCTTGGAGGATAGACCCAAGGCTTCCAAAATGCCTATTTAATTCAGTGGTGGTGGAGTAGTTTTATCATCTTTGGTGCTTTTTTCAATTGTAATGTTATGCTACGATTTTGTTGTCTCAAGTTTGCCTTTCACATGTAAGTTGTTCAATTCACTTTAGTTTCTTAATAAAAGTTCTTCTTCTCCTCTTATTCTATTGTTATTAATATCACTTTGATACTGTTGGATCAAGGTGTGAATTTATTCACACCAAACCTTGTGAAATTATCACACAACGGTGTAGTGATCGTTATTTTATTGTGTTTTTTTACTTCTCCATTTCCTCCCTCATGAGTCTACTTTCCGCTTCCATTGAAACCATAGAATCAATGGAGGGCTAACCCACTTATGGGTTGATCCAAGGGAGTATAAAGGGGCTGTATTGGATGTTATTTATCACCCCATTAATGTCTAATCACTTCTTTAATTGAGATTTTTATTTGATGATTTTTAAACTCCATCGTCCTTGTTGAATTTAAGGCCACACACTTCAAGTGCTAATACGAACCTTTACCTTGAAGTGATCAAAAATTTGATCCTTCAAGTGTATAGGTGATTAGTATTATGGTGTTTTGGTATAAAATCAGTAAGTGATGAATTTGTTTGATCTCCTTAAATGAACTCAACTCAAATATAAGAGATTGAAATAATTGAAAAGGGAATACGTCCAATCCACCCCAAGTGATAACCTAGGATCAACTCATTATTTTAAATTGAATTCACTCAAGTATCTTAGAGTTACTTAAAACCAATCTAAAATCAACTAAATTTGGCCACTTCATCTTCAAATAAAAGTCCATAGAATGTATGTGTCTATAGGTTTCTTCTTAGGTCTCTGAGGATTCGACAACCCAAGCTAAACTACAAGGACCGCCCTTCCTTCTTCCCTTGAGTAAATTTGAGCGTGAATCAAATTTTGGAAACATTAATAGAGACCCAAGTAATTAATCCAAACACCCATTATATTCTCCCCCATTTCTTCTTTTCTCATCCAAATTCTCTTATCTTTTCCCTTTCTTGTTTTTTTTCTTTTGGCACAAGTCCGCCTACACCCGTGATCAATCAAACCGTCTAGTTAGGGTGGATAGTCCTGGGGTTGGGGAGTCAAGTACACCAAGGGAACTATTTCCATTAGATCCTAATCTTCTTAACACCCCTGAGTCAAAAATTAATCCCATTTCAATAGAATGTCTTCAAAGAAACTAACTCATAAACCCGGGTGGGAACCAAAATGGAAACCCAAATGAGGCAGCCCCAAACTTGGGGAATGAAATTCATCAAATCGTGAATGACTACCTCACACCTTACTGGAAAAATTCCCCCTCATGCATTAGACACAATTACCTAGGAGATGCCAACTAAATCTTTAAACCCCATGTCCTAAACCACCTTCTCACATTCCAAGGAATGGAGTCTGAGATGCCCTACCTTCACATTAAGGAGTTCAATGACATTGTAGAAACCATGTGTCCCCCACATCAACTAGAATAAGCTAAGATGAGGATATTTCCTTTTTCTTTAAAGGATCGATCTAAAAATTGGCTAAAAAGTTTGATACCATTATCCATAAACTCTTGGGACCAAATACAAAGAGAATTCTACAAGAAATAATTTCCCCACCACAAAACAATTTCACTTAAAAAGAGTATCCAAAACCTTTTTGAAAAAGAGGGAGAGTCATTCTATGAAACATGGGAGAGGTTCAAATACACTATAAACATGGTTCCACACCATGTTTTTTCTATTCCTAAACTAGTGATAATATTATATGAAGGGTTGGGTCCAGGGAACAAACAATTAATTGACATTATGTGTAATGGAACCTTTAAAAACAAAGCCCCAAATGATGCTTACAAGTATCTAGAAAGCCTTTCTGAACAAAACCAAACATGGAGAACTTCACCTTATTCTTAAAATCCACAAAGAACTACTGGAATTCATACACTTAGAGAAGAGGAAAGCCTTAGGGCTAAACTCATAGCACTCTCAAGGAAGGTTGAAGAGATAGACCTTAGGAAAGTCCATGAAATCCAAACTGCTGACCCTATTAGCATAATTTGGGACAAACATGACCATAATATAGACAATTTCCCAACCATTACATCCATAAATGATGTTATTTTAGGAGGACCCCCAGTGGAAGTAAATGCTTTGAAATTTCAAAAGCCTCAATACCAAAACAACTTCAACCTAAGGTATAATGACCACCCAGGCTTCTACTGGAAAGATAACCAACAACCTAGCCAACCACAAGGACAAAATCCTTACCCCCATCAGAACTACCAAACCCATAACCCATTAAAAACCCAACCTATCTAATACCAACATCCACCATTCCATTTTCAACAAACCATCCCACCTCCAAAATATCCCCCCTGGGATAAACCAATCTTCTCAAGAAACAACCCAAACTGTTCCACAAAGCCTACTAGAAAAACTGTGCAAAAAAATTTAAAGGATGAACTCGGAAGTCTCTTCCCTTAAACAATAACTTCAAACCATCAAAACTGGAAAGGTACCCATACCTACTCAGGCGGTTCCATCCTCAAATTCAAGGGGAGAGTCAAGTTTTACTCAAACAACTCATGAACAACTAAAGGCTATGACTGTTTTAAGAAGTGGGAAATCAATTGAGAAACCTGAACAACTAATTCATAACCCACCTGAAGATTAAAACTTGGATGAAAATTCAAATGAACTGAATGATCAAACTGAAAAACATGATAACATTGTCAAAGAAACAAATCTTCAACAAACAACCCCACAACCTGTACCATTTCCTCAACACATGAGGGGGAAAACCAAGCCAGAATTAAGTGAAAAATTAAGGGAAATCTTCTCACAAGTCAAGTTGAACATTCCCCTTCTTGATGACATCCAAACCATACCTGCCTACTGAAAGTACCTTAAGGACTTTTGCACTTTTAAAAGAAAATTTTCACATAAAAACCAGGTCCTTTTGGATACTAATGTGAGTACCACCATTCAAGGGACCATTCATCCTAAGTTGAAAGACCCGGGTTGCCCTTACATCAATGTTGAACTAGGAGAGAGAAAAGTTGTCAAGGCCTTGTGTGACCTAGGTTCTAGTTTCAATCTCATTCCCTATGCTTTGTACTACTAATTAGGCCTAGAAGAACTCCAACACACATCTTTCACACTTCAACTTGCTGATCGTAGCATTAGGGTTCCAAAGGGGATTTTAAAGGATGTTCTGGTAAAGGTTGAAAACTTCATCTACCCTGCTGACTTCATTGTCCTTGACAACCATCCAAACTTAGTAAATAAAGAACAAACCCCAATCATCCTTGTTCGTACTTTCCTTGGAACAATCAACTCTATTATCCGAGTCCGAAATGGGAACATGACCATCACCTTTGGAAACATGAGTCTATACTTGAACATCTATAATGAAAGCTCACAAATATAGGATCATGAGGACATTCATGAAGTAAACATGTTAGGAAGCATTGATAATGAATCCATAGAACATCAAGGAATATTTGATGAATGTTTAAGTCAGGATGAGATTGATTTCCTTTGTTCATATGAAGGAAGTTTATCTCCTTGGCTTGAATCATTTTCAAATTGCTCTTATGATGAAGTCTTAGGTCCAACAATCAGTGAAACCTTTCAAGAAACCACTTTCATGGAGACCACTCCAACTTCCTTCCCTAAATCTGATCAATCCAATCTAGTAGTTAAAACTTCTACATGTGGGGAATCAATCCTATCTAAAACTTTAGGAAATAAAATTGATCTTGATCAAATGTACCAATCTTCTGCTGAAATTCTGAACCGACCTGACCTTGAATTGAAAGAACTTCCCGCTGAACTCAAGTATGCTTTCCTAGGGGACAATCAAACACATCCTATTGTCATTTATTCTTCTCTTGAAGCCAATCATGAGAGGATGCTTATAGATGACCTTAGGAAACATAAGAAAGCCATTGGTTGGACCCTGTCTGATATTCCTGGGATTATCCCACTTATTGGGACTCATAAGATTATTCTGGAATCTGATTCAAAGCCATGTTGTCAACCACAACGACGACTCAATCTTAATCTCATGGAGGTAGTAAGGAAAGAACTTTTGAAATTTTTAAAAGCTGGTATCATATATCCGATAACTAAGAGTGAATGGGTGAGCCCAATACAAGTGGTTCCAAAAAAGGCTGGAATCATAGTGATACCCAATGAGGATGGAGAGATTCTTCCAACAAGGGTGAGTAGTGGATGGAGGGTCTGCATTGACTATAGGAAGCTAAACTCATTCACCAAGAAAGACCATTTACCCTCACCATTCATTGACCAAGTCCTTTAGAGAGTGGTAGGTCATGCCTTCTACTGTTTCTTAGATGGGTACTCAGGGTACAATCAAATTGAGGCCTCCCTAGAGGATCAAGGTAAGACTACATTCACATGTCCATTTGGAACCTTTGATTTCAAACTCATGCCCTTCGGGTTATGAAATTCCCCTGGAACCTTCCAATGGTGCATGATGGGAATCTTCTCAGACATGGTAGGGGATTTTATAGAGGTCTTCATGGATGATTTATCTGTGTTTGGGGATACATTGGAGGGATGTCTACAGAATGTGGAGAGAGTCTTGTCAAGATGCGAAGAAAAAAATCTGGTCCTAAATTGGGGAAAATTCCATTTCATGGTTAAAGAGGTACTAGTTTGAGGACATCTGGTCTCAGGTAGGGGGATTGAAGTTGATAAAGCCAAGGTTGAAATCATTAGTCACCTTCCATCACCCAAAACTGTCAAGGATGTGTGGTCTTTCTTAGGACATGCTGGTTTCTATAGAAGATCCATCAAGGACTTTAGTTCAATCTCACATCCCCTTTGTGATCTCCTAGTAAAGGATGCTCCATTTGTTTGGACATAAAGCTGTGAGGTTTTATTCTCAACCCTCAAATCCTCTCTCACCTCTCCTCCCATTATGAAATATCCAAATTGGAACCTTCCTTTCAAACTTATGTGTGATGCCAGTGACTTTTATGTAAGAGATGTGTTAGGACAACATTGTGATAAAACTCCTTATGTCATTTCTTATGCAAGAAAATACTCAAATGATTCCCAAATCAACTACACCACCACTGATAAAGAGTTACTTGCTATTGTGTTTTCCTTAGAGAAGTTTAGGTCCTACCTCTTAGGATTCCCCATCACTGTGTTCACTGACCATTCTGTACTAAAATACCTCTTCCAAAAACAAGATGCTAAGGATAGACTGATTAGGTGGGTCCTTATCTTACAATAATTTTACCTAACAATCAAGGATAAAAAGGGTGTTGAAAATTTTGTAGCTGATCACCTCTCTAGGATGGAATTCAAAGATAACTCAAATCACCTTTCTGTGTCGGATTCATTTCTTGATGAACACCTATACTCTATGAGTGACTGCCCTTGGTATGCCGACATAGCCAATTTCTTAGTTACATGAGTCATTCCAAAATTCCTAGGGACTCAAGATTGAAGGAAATTCTTTTCTGATGTTAGAAACTATGTGTTTGATGATCCATACCTCTATAAGTTCTGCCCTGACCAAGTTATTAGGAGGTGTGTTCTAGAATCTGAACAAGAGTCCATCTTTAAATTCTATCATAGTGAGGCATGTGGAGGTCACTTTTCCTCTAAGAAAAAATCTTCTAAGATTCTTTAATGTGGTCTCTTCTGTCCTACCCTCTCAAGGGACTCCTACACATTTTGTCAAAGTTGTCCTTGGTGTCAACAAGTAGGGTCAATCACAAAAAGGAATCAAATGCCACTCACTCCCATATTAGTGGTTGAAATATTTAACTGTTGGGGAATTGATTTCAATTTTCCCTTCCCAAACTCTAGGGGATATGTTTACATTCTCTTAGCTATCGATTATGTCTCTAAATGGGTTGAGTCCATTCCTACAAAATCCAATGATCATCAAATTGTGATTAGATTTCTCAAGGAAAATATCTTATCTAGATTTGGAATTCCTAGGGCTATCATTAGTGATTGTGGAACTCATTTTTTCAATCATCCATTCTCATCACTCATGAAAAAATATGGAATTTCTCACAATGTGTCCACTGCTTACCACTCACAGACCAATGGTCAAGCTGAGTTAGCCAATCGTGAAATAAAACAAATTCTTGAGAAAACTATCAATCCTTCTAGGAAAGATTGGTCCGAGAAACTCTTGGATGCTCTTTGGGAATATCGTACAATATACAAAACCATCCTAGGAATGTCACCATATGGGTTGGTTTATGAAAAAGCATGCCATTTACTTGTTGAAATTGAGAATAAGTCCTTTTGGGCAATTAAGAAAATGGATTATGACCTCTTATTGGACGGAACAAAAAGGAAAATAGATCTCAATGAACTGGAGGAACTAAGGATGGAGGCTTATGAAAATTCAAGGATCAATAAAGCTAGATTTCAAGCCTAATAATCTAGGAATATCAAGGTCAAACATTTTAAACCAGGAAAGCTTGTGCTCTTGTATAGTTCAAAAATTCATTTACACCCGAGAAAGTTAAGTTCTAGATGGTTAGGACCTTTCATAGTGCATCATGTGTACCCCCATGGGGTAGTAGAGATTCAAGATCCCAAAAGTGGTTACATTTTCAAGGTCAACGGTCAAAGTTTAAAACCATTCATTGAATCATTCAATAAACAGGAAATAGAGGTTGAGTTAATTGAGCCAATCTATAAACCGGAAAAAAAATTGATAGATTTAGGATCCATGTCGGGCTAATGACATTAAAAAAAAGCGCTACATGGGAGGCAACCCATGGTTTTCAAGTTTCATATCATTTTGTTGTATTAATCAACTTTATATTTTAAATAGGATTAATTAATCATTTTGATATTTAATAAAAAAAATTATACTATTGACCTATTCTTCTTTTATGAGTATGGATGGGTATGAAAGGGGAGAATCGTATACATATGAGTCACGCAGTGTGATCCCTGATTAATACCTTACCTAGAAATTTAAAATAAGACAATGTATCATTAGTTTGATTAAAAAAACAAAAAAAAAACAAAAAAAAAAAAACAGGGAAAACCATAAAAATGATGATACTTGGAATTCAATAAGTCATTGTGTTGTTTGTTTTGTCTGGTTTGTTCTTCTTTGTATGGTTCAGGAACTATTTTGGGTGATACATGTTCAATCAAGGAGGTTCCTACATCCCCTAATAGATCAAAGGACTAATTTAGAGTAGTAATAATTTCAACTTCAACCACCAGGTGACTTCATTCCATGATCCTCATTTTCAATTTCCTTTTTGAAATTTCATTATCTACCTCTACCCCCTTATAAATTTTCTTTTCATTAAACATTGGGGATAGTGTTATTTTAATTTGGGGGGGGGGAGATAAAATAAAAAATGCTTTTGTGTAAAAAAATGAATGATTTGAAAAAAAAGTGTAAATGGAAGGAAAAATTCCTTTAACTTTGAACATGGTAATACACATTGCACACTTTGAAACTGAATATCAAATAATTTAGCATGCCCTGATTCTGATTTTAATCCTTGTATAATTTCAAGATCATATATTTTGGAAAGTGTGGCTGTCCAATGTGATATTTCATCGTTTATATTTTCATTCAAATAAAAAAAAGATCACAATGTACGTCCTTTAGATAGTGGGGTATTAGTTTGAATTCATGGGGTTCCCTAAATAAATATCATAGTTTTGGTGATAATTTTAGTTTTAATATGAGTATTCAATAAAAAAAATATAAAAAAAACAAAAAAAAACAATAAATTTGCACGTAGAGCAATGAAATGACCTAATGAGTGGCTTTTGGCACTTGGGGATCGTGACTCCATAGTTGTCTAGCCCAGAGTTAGTAATTTTATCTCTATTTTTAGTAATTTGAATTTAATTTTGAATGAGTTAACTTTGAGATGATGCCCGAGTATGTGGGCTTCACTTGGTGCCCTAATGCCTTTGAGCCTAGGAGTCATCGGCAAAGTCTCGCTACAGGGGTTGACTCTTTTGAGTGCAATTTCAATTACCATGGAAAAATTGAAAAAAAAACAAAAAACAAAAACAAAAAAATAATACAATAAAAAAATTGAATACTCATCTTAATATTGAAATGTGATTCCACCTAGCGCTTCCTTCATTTCCCCCTTGAATAAAGATGAACCCCCATGTCTATTGTGATGCACAACACATCCTCATACTTAATTGTTATTGGATGAAATATGGCAATGAATTTGAACAAAGGAATGGGATTGAGATTGGGATATTCTCAATAAAATATCTTGTATTAAAATATTTTTATGGGTTTCATGATTGTTTGGTATAATGGTTTTTGGTGATCATTGTGTATTAAAATGTTTTTGGAAAAGGGAATTCGAATTTCATATTGTTGAGATATATTTTGCTCGGGACTAGTAAAACTCAAGTTGGGGGGTGTGATTAGCCACTAAATGAGGATAATATTCATTGTTAATATATATAATATTCATGTTCTTTATTATTCATAATCACCATTTTAGTTCATTTTACACTTTGAACATCATTTCACATTATGATTGTAATTCTTACTTAAAATGCACTATTATGTGGCACATTTTTGAACATCATTTAAAGTACCCAATGATTCATATGATTTTAAGGAATATAATTATACATATTTTAATTTTATATTTTGGGAAATTGATCTACACTTCAATATGAACATTTTTTATTCAGGGATTAATGGAGAATTCATGGAAGAAGATGGGAATATTTTGTGATGAAAGGAAACAATTTTGAAGAAGTCAGATTGGGCACCAGCCCACTGATGAGAATGTAGGACCCACATTACAAACCCAATGAAGCCCAAATTTTATGTAAGACTAAAAAAGATATAGAGAAAAAAATAATTCTTCAGGATCCAGTGCTAATTCACCCTCCATTGTGGTCATTTAGGAGGCCCAAGTTTGAGATAAAATTCTGGGCCAGATTCTGCGGCCCAGAAAAACATCACACTAATATAATCATATATATGAATTGGAAACTCCAAATGGGCCAAAATTTTATAGGAGGTTAAGAGACATCCGGGGATCCATTTTATCATCCTATGGACCACTCTGATTCATCTATCTAGAAGGTATTCCAAGCGCTTCTATTCGGTGGATGAAAGCTGGCTGCCACCTCGGGTCAAATGTGGAAAAGTCCAAGTTCTACAAGCTTTCAACCACCCTAGTCCTACCATAATCAAGTGGGATGCTTTGTAATGTTATAGTCTTGAACCAAGGCTTCCAAAATTCCTATTTAAGTCAGTGGTGGTGCAGTAGTTTTATCATCTTCGGTGCTCTTTTCAATTGTAATGTTATGCTGCGATTTTGTTGTCTCAAGTTTGCCATTCACATGTAAGTTGTTCAATTCACTCTAGTTTCTTAATAAAAGTTCTTATTCTCCTCTTTTTCTGTTTTTCTTCATATCACTTTGATACCGTTGGATCAAGATGTGAATTTATTCACACCAAACCTTGTGAAATTATCACACAACGGTGGAGTGATCGTTATTTTATTGTGTTTTTTTACTTCTCCATTTCCTCCCTCATGAGTCTACTATCCGCTTCCATTGAAACCATAGCATCAATGGAGGGATAAAACACTTATGGGTTGATCAAAGGAAGTAGAAAGGGGCTGGATTGGATGTTATTTATCACCCCATTAATGTCTAATCACTTCTTTAATTGAGATTTTTATTTGATTATTTTTAAACTCCATCGCCCTTGTCGAATTTAAGGCCACACACTTCAAGTGCTAATACGAACCTTTACCTTGAAGTGCTAAAAAATTTGATCCTTCAAGAATTAATGGGTCGTTACTTACCTCTTATTCGTTTTTTGGCGTAATAATAAAATAAGACCAACACCGACTTTGGAGGATTACACCTTGAGAGGTTTTTGATAGAAGTTCTTCAGCCTTCACCCTTCTTCGCGAAGAACACGAAGAACGCCTACCTCCGACGAAGAATGCCAAACCCGCGGAAATCGACGACGCGACGCTGTGTGCCACGACTCTGACGTTTCCTCTCCCGCAACGTTCTTCGGCGACGTTCCTTCCTCCATGACAAAAACCTTCGATCATCCGTTGAGGTGAGAGTTTCAGATTTCTTTAAATTCCTTTGTGGATTTTAACTCAAGATGGATTTAATTATTAAAATTAAATCTGTTGTTCTTGAACCTCGGAGTTCGTCGACGCGGCGCCGGATACCGCGACGATCTCCTCCTTCCGCGACGAACCCCTCCTTCCGCGACGATCAAATCCGCGAAGAACCCGTGCATGTAACTTGACGAGGTAGGGGTTGTTGTGAATATTTTATATTCCCGTGAACGTTTCTTTAAAAATTAAAGAACCAGATTCGTATGAACAATTTTAATTTATTAAAATTGTTGTTTCAAGTGTTGCATAATTCTCCCGTTGTTATTATTCTAACGCGGAGGGTGCGGGCCAAACGAACACGGCCCGACAACCCTCCGCCGTTCTTCGTGGTTGTGCGGATTTGGAGGGCGACAGAAAATCGTGACGCATGGGAGATTTGGTGATCCCGAAGTGAAGAACGGAACCCTGGAGGAACAATGGCGCAGACGGGAAGGAAAACGGACCACCGGAGCAACTCCGGTGGCCCGCGGAAGCGGCTGGCGGCGCGGGTCGCCGGCGCCCCGACGCGCCGCCGGACAGAGCCGCCGCAGATTCAGCCGCGGCGGCAGCGGAAATTGGACCTGCGGCCGCGCAAGTCCGGCTCGCCCGCACGGGACGCGGTGACATGCCACGTCCGATCGATCCAGCGCGGCCCCACGCGGGGCCGCGACACCTCCAAACCGCAGGGGCAGCGCCCCGCGGCACCCCGACTGCTCGGCCGCTCAACCGAGCCGAGCCAAGACGGTCCGACCGGCCGGGCCGCGCCCTGGCCGGACCGGACTGGGTCCATTCGGGTCGGACCGGGCCCGGACCCCCCGTCTTCAGACCATTTTCGGTCTTTTGCCCATAACTTGAGCTACGGGCCTCCGAACGACGCGCCGTCAGTGGAAACGCGATCCTTGGATTAAGAAGGTCATTTTGGTATATTGCACTCAAAGTTTCAGAATACTTTGGGTTCGGCCGGGTTGGTTCGTACACGAAACCAACCGGGCCCTCGGAGCGGAAACGCTCATATCTTGAGCTACGAACATCCGATTGACGTGCCATCGGCTTCGTTGAATTCCTCTAAGTGAGAAGGATCTTTTGGATCACTCCGCCCGAGGTTTGGACGCATCTGGAGTACGGTCGGGTTGGTTTTGCCTTAAAAACCAACCGGGCCCCTGAGACGAAAAAGCCAATAACTCTCAGACTGGGCGTCCGATTGACGTGCCGTCTGCGACGTTGAGTTTCTGTTGACGATACGGAACTTTTGGATACATCAACTTCGGAGTTTGTGTCAGTTGATGTATCATCCTCTCGGCTCGTGGAGCGGACCCTCCCGAACGAGCTTGCTGTGTGCGGGAACCCTAGTGCTGGCTGCGACTTCGACGACGACGATTATGCAGAGATCCTCAGTGGACTGCGACGATGAATAGAGCTGGTCATGTATCCTATTTGGGTCCTAGCTGTGCTGGTCTTGTATCCTATGTGGGTCCCAGATTAGATGATTCAATACTAGTCTTATATCCTATGTGGGTCCCAGTATAGATGAATCAATGAAGACAGCTGGTCTTATATCCTATGTGGGTCCTAGCTGTGCTGGTCTTGTATCCTATGTGGGTCCTAGCTGTGCTGGTCTTGTATCCTATGTGGGTCACAGCTTAGATGATTCAATACTGGTCTTGTATCCTATGTGGGTCCCAGTATAGATGAATCAATGAAGACAGCTGGTCTTGTATCCTATGTGGGTCCTAGTTGTGCTGGTCTTGTATCCTATGTGGGTCCCAGCTTTGATGATTCAGTGCTGGTCTTGTATCCTATGTGGGTCCCAGCATAAATGAAACAATGAAGACGGCCGGTCTTGTATCCTATGTGGGTCCCAGCTTAGATGATTCAGTATCTATGTCTAATCATCTCTTTCACCTTTTCGATGATGTATACCTGTGTGACCTGAATCCTGTGTTACTCTCCTTTGTGGATTGTGTTGAACTATCCTGTGTGGATTTACTGTTTACTCTCCTTTGTGGATTGTGTTGAACTATCCTGTGTGGATTTACTGTTTAATCTCCTTTGTGGATTGTGTTGAGCTATCCTCTGTGGGTATATGTTTGCTTTCCTATGTGGACTGGGTTGTGCTTGGGCTCGGACGTTGGAGCCGAACGGGGATTGATGACTTAGGTATATGTATGGGAATATACCTAAGCAGTGTCGGTTGTTATTTCGTGATTGTATCTTTCCGTTGTGGTTTATACTTTGTGGATTTCGGGAGACCTTCGGGGGGGTCTCTGGGGTCCCTACCGAGTAGCTTATACTCACCCCTGCACAGGCTATGCCCGCACTTCTTTGTGTTGGTTGCAGACGACAGACATCGCTGATCGTGGTGGAGGCGTGCGGAGCAGGACGGTACCTGGAGGTGGACCACTGGGCGGGACATACTCAGAGCGGTCAGGTGGACCCGAGGAGCAGTGGAGGCTATCTGTACCCACCCTTCAGGTGGGACTTCCAGAGGACGGCTCGACGCTGCAGCTTTTCTTTTCAGTTTCTGTTTTTCCCTTTAGTTGTACTTTATAGTTGGGCTTGTATTTCTGGCCCCTTTTACTTTCAGCACAGCTTGTTACAGTTTTTACATAGTGTTTACTTTTCTGATTGCTTACTCTGTGGTGCTTGTTTACTTTTCAAAGGCAATGCCTTCCTTTTTTATTGGGATTTACGCCTTGGTACTAGTTGCCAGCCCCTGGCCTATGGAAGGCGGGCTTGGGGTAGTCACGACACGGGCCCCGAGGACGGGTCGTGACAAATTGGTATCAGAGGTGGTTGGTTCTACCGCAGACTCTGATAATTCTTCTATGTGAAGCAATAGTGTTCAGCGTATTGGGTGTGGTTATCAGTCCAGGGAGTCCAGTGTTGGTGCGACGGCCGACGTATCCGTACACCAGGACCCTGACTTCTGATTTCCGACTTAATGCACGAAAACACTAATTGCATGTGTGTTCAAGTTTTCTTTGTGATTACTTGTGTCAGCTCACCAGGTATACAGTTCTGACCGTGGCGCACCTGCTTCGTTTTAGGATGGCCCCATGATGGCAGCCAGCTAGGGTTCCGAGAGTGGAGCGTGATGACAACCCACCGAGCGACGAGGCCTCGGTGCAGGGCTCCTTGTCAGCAGAGGCACCGGCGGTACCTTTACCCGCCGAGCCACCGATGCTACCAGCCCCGGCCGCTGACGATGAACGTCGCCTTAGCGCACTGCACGAGTTTCAGCATCAGCGACCGCCCAGGTTTCGCGGGGAGACGGACCCCCAGGTAGCCGAGGACTGGCTGGAGGCAGTGGTGTGAGTTTTCAAGCTAGTGAGGACACCAACAGACCTCATGGTGATCCTCGCGGCGAGCCTACTGAACGCAGCAGTGGGCCGATGGTGGAGTTTGATGCTCTAGGTGCATGATGAGACATCTCTTCTCTGGATGGACTTTGAGAACATCTTCCGCTCCGAGTTCGTCCCAGCCACCCTCCATGCGGTGCGCATTCAGGAGATTCTTCAGCTGCGGTAGGGTAGCTTGACAATGGCCCAGTACTCGGCGAGATTTACTGATCTCTCGCGCTACTCCACATATATGGTATGAGACCCTTTCTTCCGGGACTGAACCTTCGAGCAGGGACTGAGGCATGAGATCAGGGCTTCGATGATCTCCCTCAACATTCCGAATCAGGCAGAGGTGTTGGAGAGAGCCCTTCTAGTGGAGATTTTTCTTGCCAAGCAGGCTCTAGTGACAGGGCCCCCCCGCAGGACGGCCCGTAGCAGGGTCTTCTGCAGCTGGCAGTAGACAGGTGACGCAGAGGTTCAAACGGGCCATACCATCAGATATGCAGTCTCAGGATGAAGATTCGGTTGTGTGGGGAACCCGAAAGAGAGCCAGCTACACGAGGGGCAAGCATTGCTACGCATGCAGTGGGCGGGGTCACATGGCTCGAGACTTCCTGACTCGTCTTACAGATGAGCAGCAGGTGGTAGAGGGACCTCCCAGACAGAGGTTCGGCCACAGTGGTCCACAGGGTGCAGGCGGACGAGGCAGAGGAGCTGGCCGAGTAGCCGATGGTGGGAGACACTTCGAGGTGTTGCCACCACCACCACCAGGAGGTCCACCCCGACCGCAGGGAGTTGGTGGACATGGGAGAGCTCAGCTTCAGGCAGCTGAGGCCTTCGATCATGGAGCTCTGGGAGAAAATGGACAGGAGCAGAACTAGTGGATACTTCCTTTGTACTTCTAGTTCCTTGTTGCTATTGCGTAGCGTCTTTGTATTATGAGCTGCAATAATAAAAGACGCATACCCTTGTGATGTTTTCATTCCTGTCCTCTTTTGTGTTGTTACTAAGAGGTTCCAGTTTTGACTGTTGACTTGACCCTCACTTGTGAGACATCTACTGGAGGAGACCCAGTTACCACACACTGATGCCGAAAGTGTGACTCAACCCTTGGAGGCGAGAGTAACAGTTGGATATCTTGGTAGTAGTGTCGAGGCCTTACGACACCATCTTTGGTATGGATTAGTATCATCCATGTCGGGATTGACGGTATTAGGAAAAGAACATGGTTCATCCAAGGGATGAGACCAGATTTCTCTTATCGGCGAGGAAGAAATCTCAGCAGCTCTTGTAGGACCAGGAAGGTCCAAGTCATCCATGAGCAGATGGGGACAGCTCAGAGCCGGAAGAAGTCATACGCTTACAGGATGCAGAGGCCACTAGAGTTCGAGGATGGCGACCACGTCTTCTTGCGTGTCTCACCTCGACGTGGATTACGGAGATTTGGCCGAGGTGGCAAGTTGTCTCCATGCTTCATCGGACCCTTCCAGGTCCTCCGCAGGATTGGCGAGGTTGCTTATCGCTTGTCTCTACCTCCTCAGTTGCACCGGGTGCACGATGTCTTCCACGTATCTTAGCTTAGGAGATACGTGCACAACCCGACGCAAACCTTTGACCATGGAGAGATGGTCTTTGATAATGGGACGACTTTTCCGGAGGTCCCAGTGGAGATCGAGGATCGACGGGAGAGGGTCCTACGTGGATGATCGATTCCTCTAGTGCACTTCAGATAGCAGCACGGGAACCTCCAGGAGATCACTTTGGAGTGGGAGGCTCAGTTGCGTGCTCAGTACCGCCTTTGTATCCCTAAGTTTGTGGTGAAGCTTTACGGGGACGTAAAGCCCTGTGGTGGGAGTAATGTAAAGACCCGTAAATTTCAAGGAAATTTTTTTTCTTAATTTTCTTTGGAATTTTACAAGAACGCAGTTTCTGATGGCACCTGATTCCGAGGCCCGGTGTGCCTGGAATCATTTTCCTAAGTTTGGCTCGGGTACGTTCAGTGAACGGACGAGCGGGTTTTTCTAACTTTTGAACCGGTTCCCGGAATCGAATTCTGAGGGCACCGATGGAATCACAGCGCCGATAGTTGCTTAGAAACGCCTCTTCCGGAGTTGTGTTTGCTTGGGGTGTGGTTTTTAATTTTTGGTCTTAAAGTTAAGAAATAAAATAAATTGTACGACAAACTTTATTTTATTTCACTTAAGCCGCTTGGAAGCCACTTGAAACCACTTAAAGCAGCTTAAGCTGAGTCGATACAGATAGGGTGCTATCCAGAAATATCCTACCCTCTTGGTAGGATATTTGTGGGGTGAGGCCCGCATGAGCCCCGCCGTTTCTTTTCTGCTAAGTAACGCACCCCCGAAAACCCATCATTATGAAAGTCAACTGACGCGTTTTCTTAAATTTTTAACGCACCATTTAATTGGGAAGTTTTGTTCGTAAATTAAATGGGCAGTTTCTTTCGTTAAATTAATTCTGTGAATTAATGGGTCGTTACTTACCTCTTATTCTTTTGTTGGCGTAATAATAAAATAAGACCAACACCGACTTTGGAGGATTACACCTTGAGAGGTTTTTGACAGAAGTTCTTGTGCCTTCACCCTTCTTCGCGAAGAACACGAAGAACGCGAAGAACGCGAAGAACACCGGCCTCCGACGAAGAACGCCAAACCCACGGAAATCAACGACGCGACGCCGTGTGCCGCGACTCCGACGTTTCCTCTCCCGCAACGTTCTTCGGAGACGTTCCTTCCTCCACGACAAAAACCTTCGATCATCCGTTGAGGTGAGAGTTTCGGATTTCTTTAAATTCCTTTGTGGATTTTAACTCAAGATGGATTTAATTATTAAAATTAAATCTGTTGTTCTTGAACCTTGGAGTTCGTCGACGCGGCGCCGGATACCGCGACGATCTCCTCCTTCCGCGATGAACCGCTCCTTCCGTGACGATAAAATCCGCGAAGAACCCGCGCGTGCAACTTGACGAGGTAGGGGTTGTTGTGAATATTTTATATTACTGTGAACGTTTCTTTAAAAATTAAAGAACCGGATTCATATGAACAATTTTAATTTATTAAAATTTTTGTTTCAAGTGTTGCATAATTCTCCCGTTGTTATTATTCTAACACGGAGGGTGCGGGCCAAACGAACACGGCCCGACAACCCTCCGCCGTTCTTCGTGGTTGTGCGGATTTGGAGGGCAATGGAAAATCATGACGTAAGAGAGATTTGGTGATCCCGCAGTGAAGAACGGAACCCGGGAGGAACAATGGCACAGACGGGAAGGAAAACGGACCACCGGAGCAACTCCGGTGGCCCGCGGAAGCGGCCGGCGGCGCGGGTCGCTGGCGCGGTGGCCAACGGACCTGCGACCGTGCGGGTCCGGCTCGCCCGCATGGGACGCGGCGACATTCCACGTCCGATCGATCCAGCGCGGCCCCTCGTGGGGCCGCGACACCTCCAAACTGCGGGGGCAGCGCCCCGCGGCACCCCTGCTGCTCGGCCGCTTGGCCGAGCCGAGCCAGGCCGGGCCGCGCCCTGGCCGGACCGGACCGGGTCCATCCGGGTCAGACCGGGTCGGGTCGACCCAGTTCGGGTCGACTCAGATCAGCCGACCCAGAGGGGGTCGGGCCGGGTCGGCCCAGGCTCGGACCCCCCGTCTTCGGACCATTTTCGGTCTTTTGCCCGTAACTTGAGCTACGAGCCTCTGAACGACGCGCCGCCAGCGGCAACGCGATCCTTGGATTGAGACAGTTGTTTCGGTATATCACAATCAAGGTTTCAGAATACTTTATGTTCGGCTGGGTTGGTTCGTACACGAAACCAACCGGGCCCTCGGAGCGGAAACACTCATATCTTGAGCTACGAACGTCCGATTGACGTGTCGTCGGCTTCGTTGAATTCCTCTAAGTGAGACGGATCTTTTGGCTCACTCCGCCCGAGGTTTGGACGCAGCTGGAGTACGGTCGGGTTGGTTTTGCCTTAAAAACCAACCGGGCCCCTGGGACGAAAAAGCCAATAACTCTCAGACCGGGCGTCCGATTGACGCGCCGTCTGCGACGTTGAGTTCCTATTGAAGATACGGAACTTTTGGATACATCAACTTCGGACATTGTGTCAGTTGATGTATCAGACTCTCGGCTCGTGGAGCGGACCCTCCCGAACGAGCTTGCTATGTGCGGGAACCCTAGTGCTGGCTGCGACTTCGACGACGACGATTGTGCAGAGATCCTCAGTGGACTGCGACGATGAAGAGAGCTGGTCATGTATCCTATGTGGGTCCTAGCTGTGCTGGTCTTGTATCCTATGTGGGTCCCAACTTAGATGATTCAATACTGGTCATGTATCCTTTGTGGGTCCCAGTATAGATGAATCAATGAAGACAACTGGTCTTGTATCCTATGTGGGTCCTAGCTATGCTGGTCTTGTATCCTATGTGGGTCCTAGCTGTGCTGGTCTTATATCCTATGTGGGTCCCAGCTTAGATGATTCAATACTGGTCTTGTATCCTATGTGGGTCCCAGTATAAATGAATCAATGAAGACAGCTGGTCTTGTATCCTATGTGGGTCCTAGCTGTGCTGGTCTTGTATCCTATGTGGGTCCCAGCTTTGATGATTCTGTGCTGGTGTTGTATCCTATGTGGGTCCCAGCATAAACGAAACAATGAAGACGACTGGTCTTGTATCCTATGTGGGTCCCAGCTTAGATGATTCAGTATCTATGTCTAATAATCTCTTTCACCTTTTCGATGATGTATACCTGTGTGAGCTGAATCTTGTGTTACTCTCCTTTGTGGATTGTGTTGAACTATCCTGTGTGGATTTACTGTTTACTCTCCTTTGTGGATTGTGTTGAACTATCCTGTGTGGATTTACTATTTACTCTCCTTTGTGGATTGTGTTGAGATATCCTGTGTGGGTATACGTTTGCTTTCCTGTGTGGACTGGGTTGTGCTTGGGCTCAGACGTTGGAGCCGAATGGGGATTGATGACTTAGGTATATGTATGGGAATATACCTAAGCAGTGTCGGTTGTTATTTCGTGATTGTATCTTTCCGTTTTGGTTTATCCTTTGTGGATTTCAGGAGACCTACGGGGGGGTCTCGGGGGTCCCTACTGAGTAGCTTATACTCACCCCTGCACGGGCTATGCCCGCACTTCGTTGTGTTGGTTGCAGACAACGGACAACGCTGATCGTGGTGGAGGCGTGCGGAGCAGGACGGTACCTGGAGGTGGACCACTGGGCGGGACGTACTCGGAGCGGTCAGGTGGACCCGAGGAGCAGTGGAGGCTATCTGTACCCACCCTTCAGGTGGGACTTCCAGAGGACGGCTCGATGCTGCGGCTTTTCTTTTCAGTTGTTGTTTTTCCCTTCAGTTGTACTTTACAATTGGGCTTGTATTTCTGGCCCCTTTTACTTTCAGCACAGCTTGTTACAGTTTTTAGTTAGTGTTTACTTTTCCGCTTGCTTACTCTGTGGTGCTTGTTTACTTTTCAAAGGCAATGCCTTCCCTTTTTACTGGGATTTACGCCTTGGTGCTATTCGCCAGCCCCTGGCCTATGGAAGGCGGGCTTGGGGTAGTCACGACACGGGCCCCGAGGACGGGTCGTGACAACCCACTTATGGGTTGATCAAAGGAAGTAGCAAGGGGCTGGATTGGATGTTATTTATCCCCCCATTAATGTCTAATCACTTCTTTAATTGATATTTTTATTTGATTATTTTTAAACTCCATTGCCCTTGTCGAATTTAAGGCCACACACTTCAAGTGCTAATACGAACCTTTACCTTGAAGTGCTAAAAAATTTGATCCTTCAAGTGTATAGGTGATTAGTATTATGGTGTTTTGGTATAAAATCAGTAAGTGATGAAGTTGTTTGATCTCCTTAAATGAACTCAACTCAAATATAAGAAATTGAAATAATTGAAAAGGGAATACGTCCAATCCACCCCAAGTGATAACCTAAGATCAACTCATTATTTTAAATTGAATTCACTTAAGTCTCTTAGAGTTACTTTAAACCAATCTAAAATCAACCCAAGTTTTCCACTTCATAGCCAAAAAAAATTCCATAGAATGTACGTGTCTATTGGTTTCTTCTTAGGTCTCTGAGGATTCGACAACCCAAGCTAAACTACAAGGACCGTCCTACCTTCTTCTCTTGGGTAAATTTGAGCATGAATCAGTTTCCTTGTCATGGAGTTCCACACTTGTAATAATATGGGTCATATTTAGAGGTTTTATAGGATCACTTATTAGTTTAGTGTTGGTAGGGGAGTAGGATAGACACTATATTCTGGGAGGGACTCAACTATCCCTCAATTTATAGGTATCTAGAGCTCCACTAATATCTCAATACAAGGTAGGGTACATGTTTCCCTAACATAGGAGTGAAATTATTAGTAATAGGGATGATCACATGGGAGTCAGACTAGATCCCAAGGTAGAGGAGAGAGTCAAATACATGCCATATAGTATACTCCTACCAGTTTGGATGCAGGACCTACCACATTTAAATATATGATTCTTATGTAATCTACCCTTTCTTGTGTTTTTTTGATATATTAGAATCACATTCCTTTATATATTCTAAAATTTCTATTGGGTTGGGTTTTTATATAGAGGTTTTGTATGGTTTTATGACCATTGACACACCATTAAGGGTGAGACCAGTGGGTATTAAATGATGCAAGGAGCATTCTCTCAAAATTGGTGGCTACCATTTCTTTTAGGATCTGTTTGTAAGGTAAATTAAAATATTTGATTTGATTATACGAATGTATTTACTAGTTATATATTGGGATCTTATAAATAATTATAATAGTAGAGTTACTTTTCAATTTATAGAAGGGAAAAACTATATTCATAAGGGTGAATGGTATCTTCAGGATGGTTGTACAAGACCAATTTAGTAAATATTGGATTGTCTCATAGCTCAAATATAAATCCTTATTATGGATGATGAAAATTCATAATAGAGTACTTTTAATCTTGTAGTAGACCACTTTTGGGATGTATTTCCTGAGGAATTATTCAAATTACCACCTGAGTGGGTGATAGAGTTCACTATCGAGTTGGTTCTGGGAGCCGAACCTATTTCTATACTGCCCTATTGGATGGAACTAGTAGATATTTGATATTTTAAAGTGTAGTTGAAATACCTAAAAACAAAGGGATTCATACATCCCATTAGTTCACCATGGGGTTCTTTTTTTTTCTCCATGAACACTAATGGAAAATTGTGCCTATGCATGGATTAATGGAGACTGAACCAGGTGATGGTCAAGTATCGGTATCCCCTTATGCATATCGATGATCTATTCAATCATCTAAGAGGTTCATAAATTTTCTCCATGTTCTAATTGTGGTAAGGGTGACATCAGTTGAGGGTGAGACCATTTGACATACCCTGGGATAATTTTAGAAGTACATATGGCTCTCATGAGTTCTTGGTAACACCGTTTGGTCAAACAAATTTACCAGAGATATTTATGAACTTGATGAATCTGATATTCCATCCATTTTTGGATTAGTTTGTGGTGGTTTTCATCTATTACATATTGATGTAATCATATTATAGATATGACTGTGATAGATATCTTGACATCTTCCTAATTACATTGAGAAAGCATAGAATATACACCAAGCTTTCTAAATGTCATTTATGGATTGAAAAGTGAACTTCTTTAGTAACATTATCTCAAAGGATGGAGTGTAAATAGACCTAGAGAAGTTGGAATCCATGATATCTTTAGAATAAACCAAGAATGTATTCAAGATTAAGAGATTTCTGGGTCTAGTAGGCTGTTAACAACATTTCATCTAGGACTTATCTCATATATAGAAATAAATGTTTGGGATGACCAAGAAAGGTGTGAAGTTTTTTTGGTCTGATGCTTACAAAGAGACTTTCCAAGAATTGAAGAGTAAGTTGACCTTAGCAGTGATCCTCACCTTACCTAAGTCAGGTAAGGAGTATACTAGATAGTTGAGACCATATGAGAGGAATTTTCCTACTAATGATCTTTATTTAGTTGTGGTGGTACATTATTTAAGATGTTAGAGACATTATATTTTGGGTGAGAGGTTTGTGGTATATACAGATCACAGGAGCCTCAATTACATCTTTTCATAGTAGGACCTGAACCTTCACAAGAGGAGGTGGATTGAGTATATAAAGTATTTTGACTTTGAGTTAGTATATATTCTAGGTAAGGTAAATGTCATTTCTGACAATCTAAGTAGGAAGATGAATCCAATGGTAGTTAATTTTAGGTTTTGGGGCCCACAAAAGAAGCTGGTGGGCCGAGGATTTTAATTTTTTTTTCAATGGATCGACGGGACTTGTCGACGCTGACGATCCGAGCCCCAGAGAGGTCTAAGCATCTCAAGTAAATTATAAGGAGCACAAAATAAAAAAGAAATCATACCTATTTCAAATCCAAAGGTGTGCTCAACTGAAACAAGTCACTGACGATCACTTCTTGAACAATCCATAGAAGGATCCCTATAGATTATCCACACACGCATCAAAAACCGCTAGAATGTTGATCGTCGAACTTTGTGTGCTAGTGCGGTGATCCGACGATCACCTCATCAATATCTCTTTAATGATTGAGGAAGAACTTGATTCAAACTCTTGGATCAACAAATTATCTATCTAAGAAGTGGGAGGAGAGAGAGGCTCTAAATTTTCATTCCATGAATGAATAAATAGTGTAATGGACACACATGAGATAGATCCCTCCCTTGTATTTATAGTGACTTTGAGAAATACCTGGTTGGGTTCCCCGACCCCCCGTTTATTTCAACATCCACTAAATAAATAATTTCTACGAACTAAACTGCATCAATATTATTTATTATTTTATCACATACTTGTAATATATATAAAATATATTATGTGATAAAACCTAATCCATTTAACACGACTCGCTTCCCCGCTTAATATTAAATGAACCTTTAATATTAAAATAATATTAGTTTGATTAATATAATCTCGTATTTAATAAACTTGTAAATACATTAAATAAATTCAATCCCAAATATTCATAACTTTAATATTAATGAATTTATTTAATTCTTTTGGTGATCAAAAACTTGGACAATACTCAGACCCCGTGTCGAGGCCCACCATGTCCATATACATATTTAACTAAATAGAGTGGATTCTTGAATATTCTATTGTGTGTGAACCTTTGGGCCCTTATATCGATAGTAGTGAATAAAATCCATAGACTAAGGGTGAATTCTAGAAACCCATCATGGCCCCTAAAGGGATAGGATTGTCATAGAAATGACAACCAAGCTATGGACACTGATTGTGTACTATAACCTCTTTGTCATTAAATATCTCATAAAATAGGACACACACTAGTGTCATTTCCCTTTTATTGATTTATTATTTGTTGATATTAACAGATGGATTTACCTATGTACTAATTTGGCCAAAGACTTATGAAGGCAACACCATCCTGATCATCCAGGCCTGAGATATACAACTTCCTAAACTTGGAAGTGACAAATCCTTTCTTGACCATTCAACCAATGTCATACCACCAACGATGCACCTAACACAAGCTACCTCACCACAATTTCAATTACATTATTTTCTCCTTGCATCAATGTACATAATAAAATGGTATACATTGATAATGATCTCAATTCAGAAGATCAATACACATGTCTATATATAGGAACAACCAATTACACCCAAAACATTTGGTGTTCCTATTAGTGGGTCTATCCTCATGATCTCACTACTAGATATCGCCAAGTGAGAACTTTATGAGACGAAGTTTCAATGGTTATGAGCCCCCAACACCTAATAGTCAGACATCTACTGTGTCCAGTCAGTAAGATGCATCTAGACTATATAACATATATTTAAGATTAATGTCATAGTATCTCGAGGTTCTCATTATAACCTGAGATCTACTATAACCTCTCGATACGACAATTAATATTTGGACATCACCATTATAATAGTGGATGCATAAAAGTGTAAACTATAATGGTAAGATGACATAATGCATAAATAACTGTACACATGATATAGTAATCAAAAGTACTACATAGTTGGGTCTAGGGAACCCAATATTTCACTAGTTTAGGAATCTTATTATGAGTTATTGTCACACCCCAACCTCAGACACCTATTTATTTTGTTTTATTTTTATTATTTACTCGGTCCTGTGTCATTTTGACGAGGTTTAGTTGTGTCCCAGTTTAAAATTTTCAAATTTTGATGTTTTTGGCGGGTCTCGGGCCGGTGCGCGGTCCCCGCACCACTAGCGGCGACCATGCATTTGGTCCTGGAGACTGCGTGGTTGACCGATTATTATTTTTATTCAAAAATAAAATGAGACAAAGCTTTCTTTTTAATTAATATTTAGTTAATATTAGTACTATTTCGTTGTTATTAATATTATTAATATTATTTTTTTTACTAACAATAATAATATTATCATTATTGAGAAAGAAACTTTTTCTTTTCTAATTCTATTGTTATTATTATTATTATTATTATGAATAGGTAATTATTAATATTAACATATCATTTATTGTCATTATTATTATTATTATCATTATTATTATTGATATGATGATGATGATGATGATTATTATTATTATTATTATTAATTTTTTTTAAACCCTAAACCTACCCTACCCGAATCCCTATCCCTCCCCATTGTACGAGCCAGCCGCTCCCCCTTCCCCCGTCACTGTTCCACACTGCAAGAGAGCCCCCTTCCCATCCCTCCTTCATCCGGCGTGAGGCACTCCTTCCCAACAGCACGACGAGCTCTCCCATTCGTCCGCCGGCGCGCATCGGCCCCTGCCGATCCAGCCTCTGGTCTGACGCGACTCCCCCTCCCAATCCAGCGCGGTCCTCTCAGCGCCACCCGATCACCGCCGACCTGCTCCTCCTCTCAGCCGTGCAAACCACCGCCAATCCAGCCTCCTCCCAGCATCGGCCTCCTGCCGTTTCGGCCCCGTGTGAGCCTCCGCCGCTCTGCCCCATCCGGCGCGACCCCCCTTGGAATGGCACAACCCCACTTACCTGCCTCAATCAGCTTGCAGTGCACCAGTCCACTTAATCTTACCGGAGTTCTTCTTTGCACCGATATCATTCGGCACAACCTCTCTCCCTTGTGTGTGCATAGTCCCACTCCTCTATCTCACCGGCTAGCCTCCCTTCTGGCGCGCCCTCTTCTCGTCGACTCGCTGCTCCGGCTTGTGTGCACCGGCTTCACCCTGCTCCCTAACCTCCGACCGACTTCCCCTTCTCCGGCCGCACCATCGTCAACTGTCGCATTCCTCCCCCCTCTCCTCTCTGGTATCCTACCCCATGATTTATCTTTAATTTTTTTGGGTGTTTTCATTGAGTTGGCCGAACCCTATTTGAGCAGTTTTTTATTTGTGTGTGTTCGTCATTTTTTTAGGGTGTGCGAGGGTCCACAAAGTTCTTTTATTCCTTCCATCAATGCTCTGTGGTATTCACACACCTCCGAGGTAGGTGAATTTGCGTATTTTATTTCCAGATCACTTTGCTATTGTTTTCCCTCTATTTTTTAGTTTTAAAACTTATTTCACAGCTTTGTTATGCACTTAATTATCTTGCTATAGAGTTCTGAAATTTTAAGAATTGGTTAAAAGTATGTTTTGAGTTGGTTCCTGGTCTATGTTATCATGTGTCTACGATGATTTTCTTGTTTGTTTGATTAATCTGCTATGTTCTTTAATTTATTTATTTGGTGAAAATTTGGTTTTTCTAGAGTTTAGTGTGCATCTGATTTGGTTAGTAGCTTTCCCATATGGTATGGATGCATTTTTCTGGAAGTTTTATGTTTTGTCAATTTTTTTCATTCAAAACAATTGTGTGGTTTATTGTTAATTTGTGCAAGTGTTGTGATTTTCATTTTGACATGGTATATTTTGTGTGTTTGGTATTAAAGACGTCGTGTGCGTTGAGTAGGTAAAGCTAAGTGAATTATTTCTAAACTATCATATAAATTTTTATTTATGATTTATTGAGTTT
Organism: Viscum album; assembly: GCA_963277665.1. NCBI lineage: Eukaryota > Viridiplantae > Streptophyta > Magnoliopsida > Santalales > Viscaceae > Viscum > Viscum album. The sequence goes on from OY728147.1 coordinate 1,116,630,594, forward strand.
TATGAACGGTGTTTGTGCCGTTTGTTCATTTGAATTGTTTTGAGTCTGTGTTTATGCATTTTGGTTGTTCGGTTGTTGCAGCGTGTCGGTGAGGAAGACCCACGATATTGTGGTCGTCGGCTTGCGTGTGATTGTGTGCCTGTGCGAGGCATGTCACGCTGTCGCGTTGTCACTTTCGAGCTGCAAGTTGAGGTAGGTTCCCGTTACACTACTTTTAAAATTTAAGTTACTTTATTTCCTACTATTTTCGCCCTATATAAAAACATATGTGATAAATATTATTATGCAATTTAAGATTAATTCATTTATCATGCAATGTTATAATTCAATTCTTGCATTGTGAAAATGGTGTCATTTTTCTATGATTGCGCACGATAATTTTTCAATTAAATATTTTATTAATTTTAATAAATGATAAGTAACATAAGATAATTACTTTTTTTTGAATTATTATTTGGTGTAAAAAGATCCGTTTATTTTATACACGACGCTTGGAATATTTTCTTGACGATCGGACACCAAATACTAAAAGAAGGCCCGTTTGGATTTTAAACATAATTCACAGAATATAAAATAGAGTTCTGGTTTAATGATAAAAGATTTATTTTGAAGAGTGAACAAGTACTTTGGTTCTTTTGGGAAATTGCCCAGTTGGCTCTTAAAGTTTATTTGGAAAAATAAAATGTTTTGGTTTGGTTTTATAAAAATATTGGCTGTCTATGAAGTAGTGTTTTGGGGGTTCTTTAAATGGTTTTAAACTAGGTTTGGTCTTATAAAGAAGGTGTACTTTTTTTTAGTTGTGATTTTAAAAGGTGTTAAATGCCCATTTGGCACTTTATGGAAAATGATGTGATTGTTTTAATGAAAACCCTCCTAGGATAACTCTTCTACCTAAGATGCAATTGATTGTTTGGGAGGCCGTGCTTAGAGGCTCCTAGGTACTTGAGTAGTTTAAAAGAAAGAGGTTGTTCCATGGAGTGGCTCGGGGTGATGCCTGTTGTGCTTTATATATATATATATATATGATTGGATGCTCGGTTGGCATCGGTTGGCTCACCCCCTTTCCAAACACCTGAGACATAGGAATCTGACATATTGAGAGAATATTCTAAGAATGATTGCTGCACTGGTAGGTTATGGTACTGACTAGTGGCCCATAGTAGGTGGATATATTGGGTTTATTACTATGGGATTTTCCCTCGTCCTGCCCGAGAGAGGATAGTTGAGCGTATTGTGCGTTTTGATTTCAACATCACATGTCAACAAGGATGATTTCTCATGTATTAGTGTCTTCTGGTTTATTCTCGATCTCTTAGGTTCACCCATGTCTGTGAATTTTCAGTTACTTGCTGTGATCAATATGGTACTTGTATATATTTTCTTTTCATTGCCCTTACTGTGAAACTACTGTAGCATTTTCATATGTAGTGTTTTTACTAGAAAGTTATGTGTGGTTTTAAAGTGGTTTGTGAAAACTGTTTTCAAATAAAAGTGTTTTACACTTTTTGTGAAAATTGAAAATGTAAACATAACTTCCCCTTTGAAAAATGCTAATGTCTCACTAAAAGAATGACTTCGGTTTTTGAGAAATGAATAGGGGCAACGACTCGTACTTTGTTTTTGAGTAACATGTAGAAAACCTTACTTTTATAAATTTTAGTTCAAACTTGAAATGATGTTTCTTTTATTTAAAAGGTAGTGCATTGGGAATAGATTTCGGGCTAGCCTACTAAGTTTTAATACTCACGCCTATAGCTCTTTTCTATTTTTAGTGGTTGTGCAGGATACAACTTGGGTGCATTTTCCTTGGGCGACGTTGGGTCATGAGTTGGAGAGTGACCTATGAGGTCACATAGGGATAGTGGTTGTCTCTTTTGGTTAGTTTTATTTTGTTCTATTCTTGTTTAGTTACTTTACTCTGTTTATTTATTTTGCGCTGCTCTGTTCTATTTATACTGCTTTATTTATTTATTTTTACTAGGAGAAAACATTCCTACAACCTCTGTTGATGCCCTGGCACTTGTTGCCAGCCCAGGAGGATCAGGAACGCCTCTCGGGCCATGTCGCGGACTGGCTTGGGCGACCGGTTCAAGGTCAAACCAGGTTGGTTCATGACAAAATGGTATCATAGGGAAGGTATGCCTTTATCGGACATCACTTTTCAGAGCACCCTTTGTTATTTGGGATGTCCGGTAGCTGTAGATTAGGACTGTTGGGGCTCTGAAGGTAGGTTATGGGTCGGTGCCTGATCACCACCGCTCGTGACGAGACCTGAGTTACCAGGGTTAGTCTAGGATTTGAATCTTTTATCTTTGGTTGTTCTGGATTGAGGGATGACAATGGGGGAGAATCGGTTCACTTTGTGGACTCACATGGGGTGGTGACCCAGGTGAAGTTCAAGTGTCTGAATCAAGGTCCTCTTAGTGTTATGCTTTACTTGAGACATGATGCACCACATTGTTGTCGAGTTAGGCACATACTCTACTTCCTAATTCTAATGTTTTATAGTTGGTTATGTTTCATTTTGAACTTTGTTGATGTGTGTGTGTTGAAAATGAAAGTGATTTAAAAATGAAAAAAGGGCATTTCTTCCAATTTGTTTTTGAAATTTCTAAAGTGTTTTTTTAAAGAGAAGGTGTTTTGGTTTCGAAAAACTTGGTATGTGTTTGGATTTGGTAAGGAAAAGAAGTGTTTGAACCTTGGCGCTCCTTATGGAGGGTCACACATGTGTGGGTATGTATGGTAGGTGCGTGGGGGCACATGTTCATAGATTTTGTGAGCGAGATTGAATAAATGCACATGTGATGGTTCATAAGGTTCCATAGGTGGGTTTTAAAATTTTAAAGAAATAAAAGTTTTGGAAAATTGATTTCTCTTTGTTTTGTATATGTTTGGATTATGGGCCTATTGCCCTTGGCTTGTGTTGTTGCCTTGATTGAGTTTTGGCATGATGCCGGTTTCGATGGTGTTTTTCATGTGGATATGAGTATGCTGCCCAGAAAGCCTCCAAAAGTTGTTAATGGGTTATGCCTAGCTCCCAGTTCTTTTGTGTGTTTCCTGCTTGCCGAGGTAATCGATTTCTGTTAGAGGTCGTTGTATAGTTCAGAAAGATAGTGTGTCTTTAGGTTGTTGGGAACTCCCAGGGTAGTTAAGGTTCGTAATGTCCCAGAGTTATTTGAGGGTTCAGTTCTGGACGAGAAAAGGTGAGATGTATCATCATCGTTAAAGTCTCGGGTGTAGTTGGTTGGGGCCATCTCTCATGAGGATTCCCTGTTTGGAAAGGATCTTTGTCTGTATTGACTCCTAGTTTGTTGGAGCGTTCTCCCGCCTAACACTAGTCTGGCCAGTTCTAGCATTCTAAGCTGCCTTGTCGCATCCCTATGAAGTCTTCCTACCGTGTGACTGTTCGGGCCACTGAGGATAGTTCTGGAAGAAGTGTCGCTCGTGAGGAAGGATTTGGGGACTGGAGGATGAAAATGCCTGACTGTGAGGCAGAAGATGCTTCAGTCATCAGGGCCCCAACCACAGGTCTCGGGGTGAAGCACACGTACAGTCGGGAGTTGCCGAGGGTATGTGGAACCTTGGTCCAGATAATGTATTCAGCTTTGGGATGGAAATATCCAAAAAAATTCATTTTTCTATTATCATCTCTATCATAAGCTCATCCTTGTTGTGGTGGTGTGATGCGCTCGTTACCCCACAATCCAAGTAGTCTTATCTGATCTCAGTGTAGTTTTTAAGTCGTTCAGTCTCTTTGAATGGTGTGGGCCATGAATGGATGGACCTTTTCTGATTTTGAGATGGTCTTAGCTGTGTTTGTTAGGGGGATGATCATTTCATGAAATTTATGGGAGGTGTTGAGTAAATTCTTCATCCTTATGTTGCTGGGTTGTTTTGTATCAAGTTTTCCGACAAAGGCTCATGTGTGTTATTTGGTCCATGTTGGTAAAGTGAACGAGTTTGGGTTGGGAGTTCCCATGTTGGCCCCTCCTGGGGGGGGGGGGTAGTGTGTCCGAGTTTCGAGGGTTTTCGTATTAGTGAATTCTTGTGGTGGGGAGAACCCTTCTGTGTTCTCCTCTCAACATCGGACAATGATTGTTCTTGAGTAGTTCAGGTGTGACGTTTTTTGGGAATAATTACTCTGAGGATCTCATTTTTCTTTGGTTTTGTCTGGGCATGGATTCTAGTTGTGTCAACTGTTGGCTTCGTGACTTTCTAGGGGCAGAAAGTGTTTGTGGTGGGGATAATTGTCACACCCGACCTCAGACACCTATTTATTTTGTATTAATTTTATTATTTACTCGGTTCTACGTCATTTTGACGAGGTTTAGTTGTGTCTCGGTTTAAAATTTTCAAAGTTTGATGTTTTTGGTGGGTCTTGAGCCAATGCATGGTCCCCACACCGCTAGCGGCGACCGTGCGTTTGGTCCTAGAGACTGCGTGGTTGACCGATTATTATTTTTATTCAAAAATGACATGAGACAAAGATTTCTTTTTAATTAACATTTAGTTAATATTAGTACTATTTTGTTGTTATTAATATTATTAATATTATTTTTTTTACTAACAATAATAATATTATCAATATTGAGAAAGAAAATTTTTCTTTTATAATTCTATTGTTGTTATTATTATTATTATGAGTAGGTAATTATTATTATTATCATATCATTTATTGTAATTATTATTATTATTATCATTATTATTATTGATATTATTATCATTATTATTATTACTATTATTATTAATTTTTTTAAACCCTAAACCTACCCTACCCGCATCCCTCTCCCTCCCGATTGTACGAGCCAGCCGCTCCCCCCTTCCCCCGTCACTGTTTCGCACCGTAAGCGAGCCCCCTTCCCATACCTCCTTCATCCGGCACGAGGCACTCCTTCCCAACAACGCAACGAGTTCTCCCCTTCGTCCGCCGGTGTGCATCGGCCCCTACCAATCCAGCCTCTAGTCCGGCGCGACTCCCCCTCCCAATCCGGCGCGGTCCTCTCAGCGCCACCCGATCACCGCCAACCTGCTCCTCCTCTCAGCCGCGCAAACCACTGCCACTCCAGCCTCCTCCCAGCATCAGCCTCCTGCCGTTTCGGCCCCGTGTGAGCCTCCGCCACTCTGCCCCATCCGGCACGACCCCCCTTGGAATGGCACAACCCCAATTCCCTGCCTCAATCAGCTTGTAGTGCACCAGCCCAGTTAATCTTGCCGGAGTTCTGCTTTGCACCGATCTCATTCGGCACAACCTCTCTCCCTCGTGTGTGCACAGTCCCACTCCTCTCGCTCACCGGCTAGCCTCCCTTCTAGCACGCCCTATTCCCGTCTACTCGCTAATCCGGCTTGTGTGCACTGGCTTCACCCTGATCCCTAACCTCTGGCCGACTTCCCCTTCTCCGGTCGCACCATCGTCAACTAGCGCATTCCCCCCCGTCTCCTCTCCGATATCCTACCCCATGATTTATCTTTAATTTTTTGGGTGTTTTCATTGAGTTGGACGAACCATATTTGAGCATTTTTTTATTTGTGTGTGTTCCTCATTTTTCTAGGGTGTGCGAGGGTCCACAAAGTTCTTTTCTTCCTTCCATCAATGCTCTGTTGTATTCACGCACCTCCGAGGTAGGTGAATTTGCATATTTTATTTCCGGATCACTCCGCTATTGTTTGCAATCTATTTTTTAGTTTTAAAACTTATTTCACAGTTTTTTTATGCACTTAATTATCTTTCTATAGAGTTCTGAAATTTTTAGAATTGGTTAAAAGTATGTTTTGAGTTGGTTCCTGGTCTATGTTAGCATGTGTCTACGATGATTTTATTGTTTGTTTGATTAATCTTCTATGTTCTTTAATTTATTTATTTGGTGAAAATTTGGTTTTGTTGGAGTTTAGCATGCGTCTGATTTGGTTAGTAGCTTTCCCATATGGTATGGATGCATTTTTCTGGAAGTTTTTTGTTTTGTCAATTATTTTCATTCGAATAAATTGTGTGGTTGATTGTTAATCTGTGCAAGTGTTGTGATTTGCGTTTTGACATGGTATATTTTGTGTGTTTGGTATTAAAGATGTCGTGTGCATTGAGTAGGTAAAGCTAATTGAATTCTTTCTAAACTATCATATAAATTTTTATTTATGATTTTTTGAGTTTTATGAATGGTGTTTGCGCCATTTGTTCATCTGAATTGTTTTGAGTCTGTGTTTATGCATTTTTTTTTGTGCAGTTGTTGCAGCGTGCCGGCGAGGAAGACCCATGATACTGTGGTTGTCGGCTTGCGCGTGATTGTGTGCCTGTGTGAGGCATGTCGCACTGTCGCATTGTCACTTTGGAGCTGCAAGTCGAGGTAGGTTCCTGTTGCACTTCTTTTAAAATTTAAGTTACTTTATTTCCTACTGTTTACGCCCTATCTAAAAACATATGTGCTAAATATTATTATGCAATTTAAGATTAATTCATTTATCATGCAATGTTATAATTCAATTCTTGCATTGTGAAAATGGTGTCATTTTTCTATGATTGCGCACAATAATTTTTCAATTAAATATTTTATTAATTTTAATAAATGAGAAGTAACATAAGATAATTACTTTTTTTGAATGATTATTTGGTGTAAAAAGAGCCGTTTATTTTATACACGACGCTTGGATTATTTTCTTGACGAGCGGACACCCAATACTGAAAGAATGCCCATTTGGATTTTAAACATAATTCACGGAATATAAAATAGAGTTCTGGTTTAATGATAAAAGATTTCTTTTGAAGAGTGAACAAGTACTTTGGTTCTAATGGGAAATTTTCCGGTTGGCTCTTAAAGTTTATTTGGAAAAATAAAATGTTTTGGTTTGGTTTTATAAAAATATTGGCTATCTGTGAAGTAGTGTTTTGGGGGTTCTTTAAATGGTTTTAAACTGGGTTTGGTCTTATAAAGTAGTTGTACTTTTTTTTAGTTCTGATTGTGAAAGGTGTTAAATTACCATTTGGCACTTTATGGAAAATGATGTGATTGTTTTGATGAAAAACCTCCTAGAATAACTCTCCTGCCTGAGATGCAATTGATTGTTTGGGAGGCCATGCTTAGAGGCTCCCAGGTACTTGAGTAGTTTAAAGGCAAGAGTTTGTTCCATGGAGTGGCTCGGGGTGATGCCTGTTGTGCTTTATATATATATATGATTGGATGCTCGGTTGACATCAGTTGGCTCACCCCCTTTCCAAACACTTGAGACATGGGAATCTGACATATTGAGAGAATATTCTAAGAATGATTGCTGCAATGGTAGGTTATGGTATTGACCAGAGGCCCATAGTAGGTGGATATATTGAGTTTATTACTATGGGATTTTCCCTCGACCTTCCTGAGAGAGGATGGTTGAGCGTATTGTGCATTTTGATTTCATCATCACATGTCAATGAGTATGATTTCTCATGTATTAGTGTCTTCTGGTTTATTCTTGATCTCTTAGGTTCACCCATGTCTTTGACTTTTCAGTTACTTGCTGTGATCAATATGGTACTTGTATATATTTTCTTTTCATTTCCCTTACTGTGCAACTATTGTAGCATTTTCATATGTAGTGTTTTTACTAGAAAGTGATGTGTGGTTTTAAAGTGGTTTATGAAAACTGTTTTCAAATAAAAGTGTTTTACACTTTTTGTGGAAATCGAAAATGTAAACATAACTTCCAATTTGAAAAATGATAATGTCTCACTAAAATAATGACTTGGGTTTTTGAGAAATGAATAGGGGAAATGACTCGTACTTCTTTTCTGAGTTACATGTAGAAAACCTTACTTTTATAAATTGTAGTTCAAACTTGAAATGATGTTTCTTTTTTTTAATGGTAGTGCATTGGGAATAGATATCAGGCTAGCCTACTGAGTTTTAATACTCACGCCTATAGCTCTTTTCTGTTTTTAGTGGTTGTGCAGACTACAACTTGGGTGTGTTTTCCTTGGGCGACGTTGGGTCGTGAGTTGGAGAGTGAACCGTGAGGTCACATGGGGATAGTGGTTGTCTCTTTTGGTTAGTTTTATTTTTCTCTATTATTGTTTAGTTTCTTTACTCTGTTTATTTATTTTGCGCTCCTCGGTTCTATTTCTGCTGCTTTATTTATTTATTTTTACTAGGAGAAAACATTCCTACAACCTCTGTTGATGCCCTGGTGCTTGTCGCCAGCCCGGTAGGATCAGGAACGCCTCTCGGGCCATGTCGCAGACCGGCTTGGGTGACCGGTTCAAGGTCGAATCGGGTTGGTTCGTGACAAAATGGTATCATAGGGAAGGTCTGCCTTTAGCAGACATCGCTTTTCAGAGCGCCCTTTGTTATTTGGGATGTCCGGTAGATAGAGATTAGGACTGTTGGGGATCCGGAGGTAGGTTACGGGTCGGTGCCTGATCACCACCACTCGTGACGAGACCTGAGTTACCAGGGTTAGTCTAGGATTTGAATCTTTTATCTTTGGTTGTTTTGGATTGAGGGATGACAATGGGGGAGAATCAGTTCACTTTGTGGCCTCACATGGGGTGGTGAACCAGGTGAAGTTCAAGTGTCTGAATCAAGGTCCTCTTAGGGTTATTCTTTACTTGAGACATAACGCACCACATTGTTGTCGAGTTAGGCACATACACTACTTCCTCATTCTGATGGTTTGTAGTTGGTTATGTTTCATTTTGAACTTTGTCGATGTGTGTGTGTTGAAAATGAAAGTGATTTCGAAATGAAAAAAGGGTATTTCTTCCAATTTGTTTTTGAAATTTCTAAAGTGTTTTTTTAAAGAGAAGGTGTTTTGGTTTGAAAAAACTTGGTATGTGTTTGGATTTGGTAATGAAAAGAAGTGTTTGAACCTTGGCGCTCCTTATGGAGGGTCAAACGTGTGTGGGTAGGTATGGAAGGTGTGGGGGGCACATGGTCATAGATGTTGTGAGCGAGATTGAATAAACGCACATGTGATGGTTCATAAGGTTCCATAGGTGGGTTTTAAAATTTTAAAGAAATAACAGTTTTGGAAAATTGATTTCTCTTTGTGTTGTATATGTTTGGCTTATGGGCCTATTGCCCTTGGCTTGTGTTGTTGCCTTGATTGAGTTTTGGCATGATGACGGTTTCGATGATATTTTTTGTTTTGATATGAGTATGCTGCCCAGAAAGCCTCCAAAAGTTGTTAATGGGTTATGCCTAGCTCCCAGTTCTTTTGTGTGTTGCCTACTTGCTGAGGTAATAGATTTCTGTTAGAGGTCATTGTATAGTTCAGAAATATAGTGTGTCTTCAGGTTGTTGGGAACTCCTGGGGTAGTTAAGGTTTGTATCGTCCCAGAGTTATTTGAGGGTTTAGTTTTGGACGAGAAAAGGTGAGATGTATCATCATCGTTAGAGTCTCGGGTGTAGTTTGTTGGGGCCATCTCTCATGAGGATTCCCTATCTAGAAAGGATCTTCGTCTGTATCAAATCCTAGTTTGTTGGAGCGTTCTCTCTCCTACCACTAGTCTGGCCAGTTCTGGCATTCTAATCTGCCTTGTCGCATCCCTCCAAAGTCTTCCTACCATGTGACTGTTCGGGCCACTGGGGATAGTTTTGGAAGAAACGTCGCTCGAGAGGAAGGAGTTGGGGACTGGAGGATGAAAATTCCTGACTGTGAGGCAGAAGATGCTTCAGTCATCAGGGCCCCAACCACAGGTCTCGGGGTGAAGCACATGCACAGTCAGGAGTTTCTGAGGGTATGTGGAACCTTGGTCCGGATAATGTATTCATCTTTGGGATGGAAATATCCCAAAAAAATTCCTTTTTCTATTATCATCGCTGTCATAAGATCATCCTTGTTGTGGCGGTGTGATGAGCTCGTTACCCCACAATCCAAGCAGTCTTATCTGATCTCAGTGTGGTTTTTAAGTCGTTCAGTCTCTTTGAATGGTGTGGGAAATGAATGGATGGACTTGTTCTGATTTTGAGTTGGTCCTAGCTGTGTTTGTTAGGGGGATGGTCGTTTCATGAAATTTATGGGAGGTGTTGAGTAAATTATTCGTCCTTATGTTGCTGTGTTGTTTTGTAGAAAGTTTTCCAACAAAGGCTCACGTGTGTTATTTGGTCTTTGTTGGGAAAGTGAACGAGTTTGGGTTGGGAGTTCCCATGTTGGCCCCTTTGGGGGGGGGGCAGTGTGTCCAGGTTTCGAGGGTTTTCGTATTAGTGAATTCTTGTGGTGGGAAGAACCCTTCTGTGTTCTCCCCTCAACTTCGGACAGTGATTGTTCTTGAGTAGGTCGGGTGTGACGTTTTTTGGGAATAATTACTCTGAGGATCTCATTTTTCTTTGGTTTTGTCTGGACATGGATTCAAGTTGTGTCGACTGTTGGCTTCGTGACTTTCTGGGGGCAGAAAGTGTTTGTGGTGGGGATAATTGTCACACCCCGACCTCAGACACCTATTTATTTTGTTTTTTTATTATTTACTTGGTCCTGCGTCATTTTGACGAGGTTTAGTTGTGTCCCGGTTTAAAATTTTCAAAGTTTGATGTTTTTGGTGGGTCTCGGGCCGGTGCGCGGTCCCCGCACTGCTAGCGGTGACCCTGCGTTTGGTCCTAGAGACTGTGCGGTTGACCGATTATTATTTTTATTCAAAAATGAAATGAGACAAAGATTTCTTTTTAATTAACATTTAGTTAATATTTGTACTATTTTTTGTTATTAATATTATTAATATTATTTTTTTACTAAAAATAATAATATTATCATTATTAAGAAAGAAACTTTTTCTTTTCTAATTCTATTGTTGTTTTTTTATTATTATTATGAGTAGGTAATTATTATTATTAACATATCATTTATTGTAATTATTATTATTATTATCATTATTATTATTGATATTATTATTATTTTTTATTATTACTATTATTATTAATTTTTTTAAACCCTAAACCTACCCTACCCGCATCCCTATCCCTCCCCATTGTACGAGCCAACCGCTCCCCCCTTCCCCCGTCACTGTTCCACGCCGCAAGAGAGCCCCCTACCTATCTGTACTTCATCCGGCGCGAGGCACTCCTTCCCAGCAGCATGACGAGCTCTCCCCTTCGTCTGCCGGCACGCATCGGCCCCTGCTGATCCAGCCACCGGTCCGACGCGACTCCCCCTCCCAGTCCGACACGGTCCTCTCAGCGCCACCCGATCGCCACCGACCTGCTCCTCCTCTCAGCCGTGCAAGACACCGCCACTCTAGCCTCCTCCCAGCATCGGCCTCCTTCCGTTTCAGCCCCGTGCGAGCCTCCTCCGCTCTGCCCCGTCCGGCGTGACCCCCCTTGGAATGGTGCAACCCCACTTCCCTACCCCAATCGGCTTGCAATGCACCAGCACAGTTGATCTCGCCAGAGCTCCTCTTTGCACCGATCTCATTCGGCGCCACCTCTCTCCCTTGTGTGTGCACAATCCCACTCCTCTCGCTCACCGGCCAGCCTCCCTTCTGGCACGCCCTATTCCCGTCGACCCGCTGCTCTGACTTGTGCGCACCGGCTTCACCCTACTCCCTAACCTCCAGCCGAATTCCCTTGCTCCGGCCACACCATCGTCAACTGGAGCATTTTCCCCCCTCTCCTCTCCGATATCCTACCCCATGATTTATCTTTAATTTTTTTGGGGTGTTTTCATTGAGTTGGCCGAACCCTATTTGAGCAGTTTTTTATTTATGTGTGTTTCTCATTTTTTTAGGGTGTGTGAGGGTCCACAAAGTTATTTTCTTCCTTCCATCAATGCACGGTTGTATTCACGCACCTCCGAGGTAGGTGAATTTGCATATTTTATTTACAGAGCACTCCGCTATTGTTTGCGCTCTATTTTTTAGTTTTAAAACTTGTTTCGCAGCTTTGTTATGCACTTAATTATCTTGCTATAGAGTTCTGAAATTTTTAGAATTGGTTAAAAGTATGTTTTGAGTCGGTTCCTGGTCTATGTCAGCATGTGTCTACGATGATTTTCTTGTTTGTTTGATTAATCTTCTATGTTCTTTAATTTATTTATTTGGTGAAAATTTGGTTTTGTTGGATTTTAGCGTGTGTCTAATTTGGTTAGTAGATTTACTATATGGTATGGATGCATTTTTCTGGAAGTTTTATGTTTTTTCAATTGTTTTCATTCGAATAAATTGTGCGGTTGTTTTTTAATCTGTTCAAGTGTTGTGATTTTCATTTTGACATGGTATATTTTGTGTGTTTGGTATTGAAGACGTCGTGTGCATTGAGTAGGTAAAGCTAAGTGAATTCTTTCTAAACTATCATATAAATTTTTATTTATGATTTGTTGAGTTTTATGAACGGTGTTTGCGCTGTTTGTTCGTTTTAATTGTTTTGAGTCTGTGTTTATGCGTTTTGGTTATGCGGTTGTTGCAGCCTGTCGGCGAGGAATAACCGCGATACTAAGGTCATCGGCTTGCACGTGATTGTGCGCCTATGCGAGGCATGTCGCGCTATCGTGTTGTCACGTTTGAGCTACGCGTCAAGATAGGTTCCCGTTTCACTGAATTTAAAATTTAAGTTACTTTATTTCCTGCTGTTTGCGCCCTATATAAAAACATATGTGCTAAATATTATTATGAAATTTAAGATTAATTAATTTATCATGAAACTTTATAATTTAATTATTGCATTGTGGAAATGGTTTTGTTTTTCTATGATTGCGCACAATAATTTTTCAATTAAATATTTTATTAATTTTAATAAATGAGAAGTAACATAAGATAATTACTTTTTTTTGAATGATTATTTGGTGTAAAAAGAGCCGTTTATTTTATACATGACGTTTGGATTATTTTCTTGACGAGTGGACACCAAATAATGAAATAATGCCCGTTTGGATTTTAAACATAATTCATGGAATATAAAATAGAGTTATGGTTTAATGATAAAAGATTTCTTTTGAAGTGTGAACAAGTACTTTGGTTCTTTTGGAAAATTGCCCGGTTGGCTCTTAAAGTTTATTTGGAAAAATAAAATGTTTTGGTTTGGTTTTATAAAAATATTGGCAGTCTGTGAAGTTGTGTTTTGGGGGTTCTTTAAATGGTTTTAAACTGGGTTTGGTCTTATAAAGAATTTGTACTTTTTTAGTTGTGATTGTGAAAGGTGTTAAATGACCGATTGGCACTTTATGGAAAATGATGTGATTGTTTTGATGAAAACCCTCCTAGGACAACTCTCCTGCCTGAGATGCAATTGATTTTTTGAGAGGCCGCGCTTAGAGGATCCTGGGTACTTGAGTAGTTTAAAGGCAAGAGGTTGTTTCATGGAGTGGATCAGGGTGATGCCTGTTGTGCTTTATATATATATATATATATATGATTGGATGATCGGTTGGCATCAGTTGGATCACCCCCTTTCCAAACACTTGAGACATGCGAATTTGACATATTGAGGGAATATTCTAAGAATGAATGCTACATTGGTAGGTTATGGTACTGACCAGTGGCCCATAGTAGGTGGATATATTGGATTTATTACTATGGGATTTTCCCTAGACCTTCCCGAGAGAGGATGGTTGAGCGTATTGTGCATTTTTATTTCATCATGACATGTCGACGAGGATGATTTCTCATGTATTGGTGTCTCCTGGTTTATTCTCGATCTCTTAGGTTCACCCATGTATGTGACTTTTCAGTTTCTTTCTGTGATCAATATGGTACTTGTATATATTTTATTTTCATTTCCCTTACTGTGAAACTACTGTAGCATTTGCATATGTAGTGTTTTTACTAGAAAGTGATGTGTGGTTTTAAAGTGGTTTATGAAAATTGTTTTCAAATAAAATTGTTTTACACTTTTTGTGTAAATTGAAAATGTAAACATCACTTTCCCTTTGAAAAATTCTACTATCTCACTAAAATATTTACTTGGGTTTTTGAGAAATGAATAGGGGCAATGACTCGTACTTTGTTTTTGAGTAACATGTAGAAAACATTACTTTTATAGATTGTAGTTCAATCATGAAATGATGTTTCTTTTATTTTAAAGGTAGTGCATTGAGAATAGATATTGGGCTAGCCTATTGAGTTTTAATACTCACGCCTATAGTTCTTTTCTATTTTTAGTGGTTGTGCAGGCTATAGATTGGGTGCATTTTCCTTGGGCGACGTTGGGTCATGAGTTGGAGAGTGACCCACGAGGTCACATGGGGATAGTGGTTCTCTCTTTCAGTTAGTTTTATTTTCTTCTGTTCTTGTTTAGTTACTTTACTCTGTTTATTTATTTTGCATTGATCTGTTCTATTTCTGCTACTTTATTTATTTATTTTTACTGGGTGAAAACATTCCCACAACCTCTGTTGATGCCCTGAAGCTTGTCGCTAGCCCGAGAGGATCAGGAATGCCTCTCGAGGCCATGTCGCGGACCGACTCGGGCGACCGGTTCAGGGTCGACCCGGGTTGGTTCGTGATAGTTGTGGTTGATGTAACTCTTTATGGATATGCATCTGGATGTTCAGGATTCCTAGGGATGATAAACTTTGACATAAACCACTATTATTCCAATGATTTTAGATCAAATAAATAGAGTAAAGTTATCTAATATAGAGGGTTTAACCTAGAGGGTTAGTATATATGGTGGGGATACACCATCATGTTGGTCTCTTAGAATTATTGAGGTTCTTAATATCTATAGTCATATTTAGGTACCTATGGGTTCACATGAGGAGATGATGAGGTAATTCCATGATTCTAAATGAGCGGTACATCTTAGTTTGATGATGATGTATCACGATATCTATATAAAATACTAGTGGACATGGATGAATAAGGAGATAGTAGGTTTTGTGGAATGATGCTTCACCTGTCAATTGGTGAATGATGAGTATCATAGGACCGCTAGGTTAATGTAGTCTTTTCCCATTTTAGAATGGACTTTGGATGATTTATCCATGGAATTCATTATGGGATTACCCAAGACACCTTATAAAAACAATGTAGTATGGGTGATCATGGATCAAATGAAGAAGGAATACCATTTATTTCTCATTAGGGAGACCTCCATAGTTGATGATTTGGGTAATATATATATGTGGAAGATAGTTCGACTGCACAATGTTATAAGGAATATCATTTCTGATTGAGATCCCCATTTCACATCACAGTTCTAGCAAGACTTTCAAAAGGCATTGGGATTGTAGGTACTTTTAAGAAAAATCTTGTATCCTCAGAATGATTGCTAATCTAAATAGATGATTTAGATTCTAAAGGATTTGTTACGAGCCTATTTTTTAGACTTTTATGGTTCTTGGGAGTAGCATATGAAATTCATGGAGTAAGTTTATAATAAAATATTCCAAGAATCGATCCAAATAGATCCTTTAGAGGATTTATATGGAATATCATGATGTTTTCCTTTTTGTTGGTTAGAGGAGGGATAGTTAGCATTCATTGGGCCTAGTCATATACAAGATACATCTGAGTAGGTTCAATTGATCAAGAAGTGGTTGGTAATTTTGTATATTAGATACAAATCATATAATAACCATTGTTGATGACCTATGGTGTTTAAGGATGGTCATAGGGTTTTTATTTAGGATTCATCTAGGATTGGGAAACATCGTATTAGGATGCATGGAAATATGGTGCTTAGAGACCTAGGAAGATGATCTAGAAGAAATCTAGAGGTGGTGTACAGAAATGGATATGCTTCATCTCTACTGGATAGCCAGTGTAGTCCACTGGACAGCCAGTGGGATTCCCATAATCCCAGTAAGCCTACAGAAGGCTCATCATCTATTCTATAGTCTTGGGTAGAGTGGTTCTCTTGTAAGATACCCATAAACCTATTGGCGGGGTCTCCAATAATATAGGTGAACTAGAGTACACCATGAGCTAGCTGTTAGTGCCCACCAGCCAACCGATGGCATCGAACTGGGCTAACATAGAAAGGGGAAAATTCATACACCTAGAAACCTATTTTAAACACCTAATTACCCCTAATTAGATCCTAATATGAAATTTGGGAATTTTAAGGTTATCAAAGGTTCTTAAGGCCTCTCTAACACCTTTACTTGGTTCTTCAATCCACAGTTTGATCCATACAACTTAAAATAGTTATTTATTCTTGGAATTAGTGTTTTCCTCTTAAACCCACTTCCTCTATCCTTGCTGAGGTGTGACAATAAATGTATATAGGGGATTGTGGTGATTCATATTGATCTGATGCTTGATCTTGGTTCCCTTCTTCATTTCTTGATGTGGGTGGTTTAAAACAACTTCTTAAGGTCTATTTTATTTTCTAGTATGTGAAACCTATACGATCAGTCCAACACACTTTGTGCATGAAATTTAATAATTGGAGTTTCTAAATTATTTAATCTTAGAAATCCCATTAATCCCATTGGGTTCATTGGCATTGAGACCAAGACTTTTGGCCACCCGATATGTGCACCTACCTTTGAACCTAGGTTGGAACTTGGAATGTATAAACCTAGAGTCCTATGATGAATTTATTTTTTTTTTGTATTGGGCTAACAATGTGAATAGGATTAGCATGTGAATTGGTGAAATTGTCTTGTTTAAGAATCACTTATCTTTTAACTGGTTAATTGAAATGATATTGGAATTAGCATAATTGGAATATGACATAATGGCACAAATAACATGTGAAATGGTAATTGGACATAAATGGAATATAAAATGGAATTGTTATAATTATTAAAATAGTTGGTAACTAGAAATAAAACCAGAAATTTGATTAAATGGGATAATGACATGTGATTGAAATTGGAAATATAATTGTTAATTTAATTGAATTAACCAATATGGATTATGTTAACATATTTAGCATGTTTGGTAAAATTAGAATGCATTTAATCTTGTTTCATTTGTTTGTGAATTGTAAAATTGGAATTAACATGATAATTAGCATAAGTTATGATTTCATCTCAGCATGTAAGTGTACCTAACATGGGAATCTACACTGGGTCTAGTGATAATTTTTACCTCGGTATAGTGTTGATCCATGGGAACACATAAGTGACACTAGCATGATAATTCACATAGATCCCAGTAAATCTTGAATTTTCATATGTCCTTTAGCATTGTAATTTTGCATGGGAACACATAAGTGGCTCTAACATGAGAATTTTCATAGATTCTAGTATTGCATGATCACTTGATACCCAAGGGAGAGATGTATGGATACATGATGCCTTAGGGAATGATACAAAGTTACTTAATACACATTATCAGGGATTCATCCCAAGAAGGAGAATCCACCATTAGAAAAAGATACCTAGAATCATACTAAAGTAGATTTGGTTAGCCCCATGTGTCAACTTGGGGTTTGAAGTTCTATAGAGTTATTTGATGTTCTATATTAATTTATGAATTAATTCCAACTTTTATTGTACTGGTGCATGGAATGTTTATTTATATTAGATTATTTAGACACCATGGGTGTAAATATACTTATTTTTACTCACATCCATTTAAATATTCATTTGGTACATGGGAATACTTCATGGATGTAGGTATAGATGAGGGAAATGGGACCTATTCTTGATTGATTTCTTTTTTATAGATGGGATTGGAGCTTGGATAGGAGATCGAGCATGGGATTTAGGATAAAATTTTTGGGATATTTATTAAGGAGTATTTTTTAGTTGTTTACTTGTATGAATTTAATCATGGAATTTAGTTTGACATACAATATGGAATAACGTGGTTTATTATTATTATTTGGATTTTTGGTATTCATATGTTATTTTCTTAAGTTTTATGTGATGAAAGATTTATCATATTTCTATTATGATTGATACTATGTTCTAGAGGGTATAATCTCCCCAATATATTCCTTAGACCCTTGATACTATTTGTAATCCTTTGGCATATAGAAATTCATGCTTGAGGTTATGTAGAAATCTGTTTTGGTTACATGAGGGAGAACCGGGTCAGGGATGTTATAGTGGAAACATTCCTTTGTATTAATGCTACTACTACTATTTATTCCCCCGTGAGATTTTTCTATAGCTAAATACCAAGTTGTGGTCAATGATTCTAGTGAGGAATTCAAGCATTATAATGAGAATGTGGTTATTTCCCAATAACCATCTAAGAAGTAATAGTCAAAAATATAATAATATACACAATATTGGTTTGAGTCTAGTTTATAAAATTTTAATCCTAATGAAGAGGAGGTGGATTACATGAAAATATATAGGAATGATAGTAGTGATCTTTTAAATAAGTTTGGATATAGTTTTGTTTGGTTGGAAGAGGTAATTATTAATCTAGGTCCTTACTTAGATAAGAGGGTATCAAAAAACCTAGAGGAGTTGTTTTACCTTAGTTTGTGTTTGAAACCTCTGACCACTGTGGTAGTAAGTCTAAGAGTATATAAGGAGGTGAGTTCATGGAGTGTTATTAATAGTGAAAGTGGAGGAAGTTTTTTAGAGAAGTTTTGATGTGTATCTATTTTCCTATTAGAGCCTGATAGGGCATTTCAATAAAATCCTTCCCTAACCATACATGGTATTTTTCCATTATCCATGTGAACATTGGAGAGTAGCCATCAGATGTGGATATTATGGAGGTGGAAAGTGGTTGGAAAGATGTAGTTGCATTAATTCCTAGGTGACCACCAAACCTGACACCAAGGAATCCCATTCTAGTGTGAAATAAGAGAATTCTAGTATAGTATTAAAGTTGCCAAAAAATTATTTAGAGGTCCACCTTGGGTATAAGGTGGTTTGTCTGATGGGAAAAATTATTAGGAATGTGGGGGGATGTCTATTCCCAAGTGGTCAAAGTGTTTGGATAACATTTAATTTTATTAATTGGTTGATTTTGTTTTGGTTATAGTAGGCGGGGGTTAGTTAGTGATTGATTGGGGTATTAAATAAGTGAGACAGGAGTTGGGAAGTGATTATATACTCATTTGGATTTGTTTATTACTACTGAGGGGGATTGGTCCTTGGGAGGATTGACCATAGATTCGAGAGTGGTATTCTCATTCTCCTTCATTCACTGTATTCATGTTCATTTTTTCACTTACTACTGAAAATATAGATCTCTATTATGATTTTTTATTTATTTACTTTACCTATTTTTATTTATTATCCTTATGTTAGGCTAAATAACTAACAACATGTCTAGTCATAAATTTTTTTGTTCCACATTTATCCATATGATATGTGATATCATAGGCTGTGATCTAGTCTCACCGATGATTTCATAGGTGGTGAAATAAGGTAATATTTTGGTTATGTTGTTTCATAGAATATAATTACTGAGAATCATATTATATGAAACCACTGAGCTATGCTTGTAAAACAATATATTTAATCACTAAAGAAATACCGATTCCAATCATAGAATATGATTACCCAGGCATTGAAGGGTTTACCGTACATAGAACAATATATCGTAAGTAGTGATTGTGCAATGACTCAACCTGAATCACAAGGTATGAGCTAAAGTGACACATTATATCATACACAATTCCCCAACACAATAGGTTTTTGACTAACAAATATGTTCCAAACATCGTTATTAGAGAGAATATATCCTCAGTTTCAAAAATAATATATCAGAATCATACCAAGAAAAAAAATAAAGGTCACAAAAAAAGTGAACAATAACAATTCTATAATAGATGACTCGATAGGTACCTCAATTCATTCAATGTAATAAACCAAGACCCCCATAAGTGGTAGGTCAAACCATAATATAAGAAATTATAGGTAAGTAAATAAATACACCGTGAAAACACTCCAAAGTCTATCCCAAAACGGACTATGAACCCCATTCTCTCTCTCCTCATCTCTCTATCACCAGACCCTTGCACTTTCCCAGGTCCTTGATGTAGGTTCTGAGTACAGTGTAAGCATGTTGTTGGGTGTACCCAACTAGAATTTTTCCCTTAACAATGATCAATCCGAGATCCGTCATGATAATAAAACACCAAATCTTTGGAATAGAATGAAGAAAGAAAGAAAAAGGGGAGTCCCAAAACCATATATAGGATCATCATATTTTGGTTATAATTAATTTAATTAAAATAAAAGAGTTACCTTGATGGAATTATCTCTTCGTTGATGTTTCCGGTCACGATCCGCTATGATCCGTCATTGCGTCGTAGAATCCAAGTGTAGGATTCTTCTAGTGGTGATCCACACATGTTCTACGTATCTATGGATGCCGGCAAAGGGATCTCCAGGTTCTAGAATATAATATCCTTCACTTGCGATGTCCGCCTTCGATCACCTTGAGAGCCACTTCCAAAGTTCTCTCCTTGATCTGGTGGAGGAGGATCTCTCTCATAACTTGAGAGCGTTCTTGTAAGAAGAAGAATTTATCGCTTGGATTGAGAGATTTTTCAAAATCTGTCATGTACAACCATAAAAATGGCTAGATCTCATGAGAATAATATAATTGGGATTTAAATTACTTAGAATAAAAAAAAATTACCTTAAATCATTTATTCATTTCATTTAATTCTCACTAAAACCCAATGTCTAATAATAACAATTGACTATTATTATTACTTGACATGCACCCAACGAATTACACATAATATTATTTAATTAAATAAACAATATTATTTATCACAAAATCCCTAGAAAAACTATACAATGTGCATATTAATATACACAATGTGTACTTTTGTTTTTCCATTTTCTTTATTTCCTCCACCACATTTATTAGACCTTGAATAATGGATATTTATTTCTAAAATAAATATCATTGCATTACTCACTAATAAATATACTATTTCACACACAATATATTCTCTCGAATAACCAGTGTCCAAATAAATGTGATTAGGAATCATTGAATTATTATTAAACCACAATCAGGAATAATATTTATTAAACTTGTTAAATGAATATTTAACTAAGATACTTGGACACACTTAGTGTGTGACCCTATAGGCCTCTTTCTCAGTGTAATTAGGAAGAGCCTTCCTAAATTCCAAGTTTAGCATCTAGAAACACACTAAGGAACCCATAAAAAAATAAGTTAATGCCACAATGATGTGTTAACACTTACGAACGCTTACCATGTAATATAATTCCTTTGTCTCGATATCTATAATTAAGCGGGTTTCATGCTAGTTCCATTAACCCATGTGCTCGATTATTCTTTCTTTCACTTCCTAGAATTGAAATTTCCCACTCATTACCAAGGACATGGATTTATTTAGGATTTATCAATTCCATCAAAGGGCCTGAGATATCAACTTCCATTATGGAACAGAAGGGAAAAATCCTTTCTCGTATTATCTATTAATGCAGTATTACTCATGACACACCCAACATATCCTACCTCACTACAAATATTGTTTAATCTAAGTTTTCATCAATACATCTAAGTGAGTTAGTTTTAATACCCATTAATAGTAATCTTAAAGTCTAAGGACCAATACACATGTCTGTGGATAGGAACATCCAATGACACTATGAAATGTGGATTTCCTACTGGTGGGTCTTGTTCTCATAATATCCTCATGGATATTACCAAGGGAGCACACCATGAGAAGGTTCATAAAAGTTTTATGAGTCCTCACCCCTAATGGCCTATAATATTTGTGTCCTTAAAATAACATCATCCATCTGTAGAACATATATTCAAGAATAGTGTTATGGAACTTATGGATTCTCATCATAATATGAATCCACTATGACCCTTTAGTGAAACATCTATCCTTAGAACATTATCACATTCATTTTCACGTAGAATAACAATCAAGATGTGATAAGGTATTTATTAATGAATAAAGTACAAAGTATTTGGTTCTAGGCCACCAACTCCAACAGACTCCCACTTAGACTAGAGCCAACTTCTAACAACCTTTAACCTGCTAGATCTCACATGATATTCATGATTATGATAATATATGACTTTAGTCATGGGGTCTACTATGTTCTCTTCCATGGACAATATTCTCACTAAAACTTTACCCCTTTGATAAAAATCCCTCAAGAGGTGATACTTACAGAGAATGTGCTTTGTCCGTTGATGCGACCTTTATTCTTTTGAAAGAGCCACCGTTGCATTACTATCACTATACAACATGATAGGGTCTTTAATTCTAGATACCAAATCAATCTCCTAGAAAAAGTTCTGAATCTAGATGACTTACTTGGATACATTAGAATATTCTATATATTCCAACTCCACTATAGAATCAGCAAAAAATGGATTCTTTGAACTCTTCCAACTCACAACTCCTCCATTGAGATAGAAAACATATCCATATTTCATCTTCAAATCATTCTGATCTATCTAAAAACCCGCATCAATATACCCTCTTATTACAAGCTCCTCATATCCTCCATACACTAGAAACATATCCTTAGTTCTTATCAGATACTTATGGATAGTCTTAATAGAAGTCCAATGCTTTTCTCCTGGATCTTCTTGACATCTGCCTACCATGATAAGTGAATAGGAAACATCAAGCCTGATACATAACATGGCATACATGATGGATCCTATAGATGAAGCATACAAGATCTTACTCATTACATCTTTCTCCTATTGTGTCTGAAGAGACATTCTCTTAGAAATATGTAGGCCATGTGACATTGGAACTAATCCCCTCTTGGATTTTCTATACTAAATATCATTAGTATTTGGTCAATGTATGTTACCTGACTTAGTCCAAGTATCCTCTTGGATCTATCATGAATGATCTTGATCCCTAGAATGTAGGATGCTTTACCTAAGTCCTTCATAGAGAAACACTTGTTCAACCAGTCCTTAACTAACTGTAATACTGGTACATCGTTTCCAATAAGTAATATTTCATAAAAATATACTACTAAGATAACGACCAAATTCCCATTAAACCACTTATAAATACATTTCTCACATTTTTTTCTTAATGAAACTAAATTCCTTTATGGCTTCATAAAATCAAATGTTCCATGACCTGGATGCTTTCTTTAATCCATAAATTAATTTCTACAACTTGAAAAATCGTTTGGATTCACCTAGTGTCACAAACCCTTATGGTTTTGTTATATAGACATCTTTCTGAAGTCTCCCGTTAATGAATACTATTTTAAAATCCATATACCAAACTCGTAGTCATGGTAAGATGCTATGTATAGTATTATTTTTATGGATTTAAACATGGAAAATAGAGATAAGGTTTCATTATAGTCAATTTCTTGAAGCTGCCTGAATCCTTTAGCCACTAGCCTTTCTTTATAAGTGCTAACTTGATCTTCTATGTCCAAATTTCTCTTGAATACCCATTTTCATCCAGTAAAATTTATATCAACTAGCTCATCGACAAGAACCCATACTTAGTTCTAATACATAGAATCCATTTCATATTTCATAGCTTCTAGTCATCTTGCAGCTTCTGAGCTCACTACTACTTCCTTGTAGGATAGAGGTTCATCATTTTCCAATAATAATGATTCACCATCCTTGGAAACTAGGAAACTAAATCTATCTGGTTCCCTTACCTCTCTTGAGCTCCTATACAGTACTTGTGTTTTTGTAAACTCTTCTATGGGGACCTGTGGAACTTGTTCCTGTACCAACTCTTGTATATCTTGAGCATCAAATTCATCAAAGTCAATATTTCTCCCACTATACTTCTTGAGGATGTGCTCCCTCTCAATAAATAAGGACTATCTGGAGACATTCAATTTATTTTCTGAAGGGTTATATAGGTAATATCCTTTCGTTTCCTTGGGATATCCTATAAAGATACATCTCTTGCCCCGAGGTGCTAGTTTTTTGACTGAGAAGGCCTTAAAAAATGCATCACATCCCCATAAAAATGTTTGAGACAAAATGGGTTTCTTTACATTCTATAACTCCGAGGGAATTCCATTTTCCACCTTATTTGGTACTCAGTTTAATGTGTATGTTGTAGTTTGTAATGCATATCCCCAAAAGGATAATAAAAGATCCGCATAACTCATCATCGACCTCACTATGTACAACATGGTGTGGTTACTAATTTCACTAACACCATTCCACTGTGGTATATAAGGAGTATTGAGTTGAGATAGAATCTCAAACTCCCATAAAAGTTCAATGAATTCTTGGTTCAGATATTATCCACCTCAATCCAATCAAATATTCTTTATCTTATTACCAAGATGATTCTCTACTTCATTCTTGAATTACTTAAATTTATCTAAGGCATATGACTTATACCTAATTAAGTATATATATCCATATCTACTCAAATCATTAGTAAAAGTAATAAAGTAGGAATATCCACCTCTAGATTCTACTGGAAATGCCCCACACACATCTGTGTGTACCAATCCTAAAATCCCTATGGCCCTTTCACCCTATCCACTAAAAGGAGGCTTGGTCATTTTACCTTGTAAACAAGAATGACATATGGTTTTAGCTCATTAGAGTCTAAATAACCATCTTGGAATATCTTTTTCAAGAAGTTCTCATTTACATGACCAAGATAGTGATGTCACAACTGGGTGTTGTATGATTCATGTGAGTTTGTTTTGTTATTGATTGCCAACACTTGTTTTTCATAATTTAATACATACAAACCATTATTTAAATGTTCCATACCATAACATATGTTTTTCTTATAAAAGAAACAACCTTTATTTCCAAAGTTGAAAATAAATCCATCCATATCCAAACATGATACAAAAATTATGTTTTTTGTAACACTAGGAACATAATAATAGTTATGTAAAACCAAAATCATCCCAGTTGGAAATGAGAGGTGGTAATCACCAATGGATAACATAGTCGACCTCGCACTATTGGTAGCTTGAAGATCCACCTCTCATATGGATATCTTTTTTAAATCTACTTGGTTCTTGAATTTGAATACAGACGTGAGCCCCACAAGCTGTATCTAATACCCAATGTGTAGAAATGAAAAGATTACACTTGATAACGAATACACCTTTAGCATCCCCACACTTTTGGGTGAAATTCCTCTTCCAGTGTCCCGACTTTCCACTTGAAAAGCACACCTCCTACTATTCCATTCCCTGCCTCTAAATCTTCCCCTTCTTGGAGAGATGGTGCTCGGGGGATTTAGACCATTTATAAATCCTTGGATCATTTCCTTGTCCTTCCTTTGCATATTCACCATAAAGAATGTGGGTCTGTCACACCCAATGTCCTTATCTATCTGAATAATTAAGGTCAGAAGTTCTGATAGACTCTTCTCATTATTTCTCATGTTGTAGTTGAAAATAAAGCTAGAGAAGGTCTTGGACAGTGATGATAAGATGAGATCTGTAGAAAAATCATTCGAGAACATAATCCCTAAGATGTCCAGGCATTCAATATATCCAATAAGCTTGACTACATGAGGCCTAGCTGGCGCAAACTCTACAATCTTAGTTGTGAACAAATCATTGGGGATCTCATATCTCTCCTGTCTCACCTTCTCTTGATAGAGATCCTTAAGGTGAGACATCATGCTATACTCGTCTATGTTTTCATGTTGCTTCAAGATCTCATTAGACATGGTCAATAGCATGAAACATTATACATATATGGTATCATACAAATGTTTCATATAGATAGATATTTCCTCATCATTGGCATCTTTTCCAAGTGCAACTGGAATAGGATCCTCCATTACATACAATTTTCTCTCATGGTGAAGGATGACGTGTAAACGCCTCTGCCACTTCTAGAAATTGGTACCAGTGAGAAGGTTTTCCATCCCGAGTATGGTTTAAAATGATATGTTTGAAGTCATTTTTCTTTTATTTTATACAAATTAAGATAATCAAAGGTTTATTACTTTATCATGATAAAACTGAGACAAATAAATAAATTATTACTTATTAGTCTCCCACTATTTTATAGAAATCCAATTGCCCTCAGCATTGACTTCAGAATATTCTATTTACTAAATATTATAGTGGAAAGTATTCATATTTACATTCACATTACCCCAACTAGGGTTGTTTAAGAAACTTGAAGGGTTTTAGATAGGCATTCTAAATTATAACTACATTAACTTGCAGTTCCTTGATCCGTTGAGTGGACTCCCCAATCTTGAAATCCTTTTATTATATATTTCCTCAACCTTTTCCTCTTGGTCACACAAAGTCCTACTATGGCAGTCAACCCTTGATATGAACCAATTCAAGTCAACCCAAAACCTTTAATTACAATTCTATGATAATTGAAAGCACCCCAACTAAGGTTGGTCAAGCACTTTGAACTATGATTCAATTCTAACCAAGATTATGGAAGGCTATACCAACATAATATTTCTTTGAGGGATTTTATCCTTATACATAAATTAACATTTTATTATCTTTATTACATGATTATTAAAATTAAGTGGGATATACTTAAGTGATTAACCATGTCTAAGAAATATTTATGCATAAGATGGTCTTATTTTAGTTCCATATTGCATGCTTGTTTAATTCATTAATTATGTGACCGTGACAATACACCCACAATAAATAAACCATGAAACTGACTAAAATAAATTAAATTGTATGTTCATGAGATTGTTTTATTAGTTAGTTTATCTAGCAGTTGATAAACTAACCCAAGACCTAGGGGAGAAACACCTTGAACATTTTGGGTTCATGTTTATAGTTTTCCACCTATCAACCTTTGTATATCCTTGGAATGGTTTCACCTTGGCTCCTAACTTGAGTTTCCTCCACTATCTTGAGAGCTATATACATTACATATGCTTTTATCTCACTCACAGGTGATGGGTAAAATGAGGTTTTACATAAAAAAACCTTGGGAATGCATTACCTACATATTAATGAAGAGAATTCTCATAGGAAAACAAATTTAATTTAAATAAATTAAAAGAAACCATCCACATACAAAGTTCATGGTGTACCTCATGATCATCCATGAATTCCACAATATTTATGCATAAATAAAACTAGAATTCCATTATTTAATCTTTATTTTTTTTAAGATAAATCATGCTCTAATCAATTAATTGTCTTTAATTAATAAATAATTTTATCTTAAAACCTTTTCTGAATTTCCTTGAGATTATCGTCCATCATAATTTTAAACAAATAAATTCATTTAAAATTATCTTTGTATGTAATTTGTACCTTAGAGGAAACCCAGTGAATTCTCATTCATAACTACCCAATGAGTATAAATGAAAATTACGAAGATGTTAAATTAAACACATATATATAAAACACATATCATGTGTTGTGCCTCATCTCTACACCCACACCATGGTACACGTCTCAAGGGTTTGTATAATATAATAATAAATTTTAATAAATCTGTGTAATTTGGATGAGTACACGACATGTAGTTCTGACTACATGGTGTGTACTATCATTCACCATCCATATGAAATACACGTCTGGGGACATGTTGTATAGATATACTTTGGAAATATTAAAAGTACATGGCGTGTACAGTGGTCCACATGCTGTGTAGTGTCAGAGTTACACGGTCTCCAGCTAGGAAATCCGTGTATGGGGTACACGGTCCAACCCTAAACCAAAGAAACTACACGCTGTGTCCAGTGGGCCACACAATGTGTAATCCAGAAACTACGTGACACCTATTACTAGTCAACACAAGGAGTCATTTAAGACTTATAAAGACTCCAACACACAACTTGGTTTGGAGAACTGGTTGAGTGCATTGAATCTTGACTACACGGTGTGTACTAACAAATACACACTGTGTGTTCTGGTGTTTAATGAATAGAAATCTTTGGAACCTCTGGATGATATCCTCTATTTTATTTTAATCAAAATTAAAATAAAATATTGTTTCTGTAAGGTGAATGAGAAACAAAAGAGGAGGAACAGATCTTGAGATTCATATTTTCAGAACGATTAACTTGAATTGAAACAACTAAATTATTAAATGTGTAAATCATCAATGAAAAACTAAATAATTATAATCAATGATATGACTGCTCTATTACCACTTATATGTTCTGGGTGTAGAGGATGCACATTGGTGGGTGTACCCAACTAGAATTTTTCTGTCAACAACGATCAATCTGAGATCTATCCTAATAATAAAATGCCAGATATTTGGAATAAAATGAAGAATGAAAGAAAAAGGGGAGTCCCAGAACCATAGAGTGGATCATCATATGTTTTTATAAGTAATTTAATTAAAATAAAAGTATTACCTTGATGGAATTATCTCTTCATTGATGTTTCCGGTCACAATCCGATGTGATACATCATTGCGTCATAGAAGCCAAGTGTAGTCTTCCTCTAGTAGTGATCCACACATGTTCCACATATCTCTGGATACTGCTGAAGGGATCTCCAGGTGATAGCGTAGAAGAAACTTCACTTGCAATGTCCGCCTTTGATATCCTTGAGATACACTTACAAAGTGCTCTCCTTGATCTGGTGGTGGAGGATCTCTCTCTTAACTTGAGAGCGTTCGTGGAAGAAGGAGTTTACTCTTGGCTTGAGAGATTTTTCTAAATCCATTATGCACAACCAAAAAATGTATAGGTCTCATGAGAATAATATAATTGGGATTTTAATTACTTAGAATAATAAAACAAATTAATTACCTGAAATCATTTATTCATTTCATTTAATTCTTAGTAAAACCCAATGTCTAATAATAACAGTTGGATATTTTTATTACTTGACATGTGCCCAACAAATTACACCTAATATTATTTAATTAATTAAATAATATTATTTCTCACAAAAATCTAAAAAAAACTATATGACATGTATATTAATATAAACGGTGTGTACTTTTGTTTCTCAATTTTCTTTATTTCCTCCAGTACATTTATTATACCATGAATAATGTATTTTTATTTCTTAAATAAATATCACTACATTACTTGCTAATAAATATATTATTTTTCCCACAATATATTCTCTTGAATAGTTAGTGTTAAAATAAATTCAATCAGGCATCCTTGAATAATTATTAAACCACAATCAAGAATAATATTTATTCAACTTGTTAAATGAATATTTAACTGAGATACTTGGACACACTTCGGGTGTGACCTTCTAGGCCTCTTTCTCAGTGGAATTAGGTGGAGACTACCTAAATTCCAAGGTTAGTGTCTAGAAACATGCCAAGACACTCATAGAGAAAGAAGTTAACGCCGCAATAATGTGTCACCTCCTATGAATGCTTACCATGTAACGTAATCCCATTGTATTGATATCTTGAATCAAGTGGGTTTAATTCTAGTGCCATAAACCCATGTACTCGATTATTCTTTATTTGAATTCACGAAATTGAATTTTTCCATTATTTACCATGGCCATGGATTTATTTAGGCTATATCAATTCCATCAAAGGGCCTAAGATATCAACTTCCATTATGGAATAGAAGTGAAAAATCCTTTCTCTCATTATCTATTAATGTATTATTACTCGCGATACACCCAACATATCCTACCTCGCTGCAAACAACGTGTCATCATAGTTTTCATAAATAAATCTAAGTGCATGAGTTTTAATACCCATTGATAATAATATTAAAGTCTAAGGACCAATACACACTCCCACAGATAGGAACATCCAATAACACTATGAAATGTGGATTCCCTTCTCGCGGGTTTTGTTCTCATAATATCCTCCTAGATGTTAACAAGGAAACACACCATGATAAGGTGCCTCTAAGTTTTATGAGTCCTCACCCCTAATGGACTATTTTATTTTTGTCCCTCAAATAACATCATCCGAACATAGAACATATATTCAAGAAAAGTGTTATGGTACTTCCGGGTTCTCATCATAGTAGGGATCTGCTATGACCCTTTAGTGCAACAACTATCCTTAGGATATTATCACATGTATTGTCACGTAGAAGAATAATCAAGATGTGATAAGGTATTTATTAATGAATCAAGTAATAATTAGTTGGTTTCTAGGCCACCAACTCTAACACTTGATCTTGAAGTCTGCATGGGGCATATCACATATAGGTACAATAAAACATATCAAGAATGAGTATTAGCACCCCCCCCACACATGCAATCACTATCAAGTATGGGTCTCATAGGTTACACGTGGAAACACATGTGATCAATATCAAACATGAGTCTCATGGAATTTGCATGTATCATGCTGATATTTTATGATATATATATATATATATTTAAATGAATTTAATTTCTTTAATATCTTGCGATACATGCAACCCTAAGTCTAAATGAACAGTAATATAATATACCATTATAACCCAGCCATTGAATTGGTGGTATTAATAGGAATAACCAAAATTTAAAATAATTTATAATTTTTTAGATAAGTCCAATAAATTGATAAATAAATACTCAATTTTTAGTAAAATATTAATATGCTTCAAAAATAAATTTATCCTCATTCACTGTTTTTATTACTTTTTGTGAGATAATAGTATAATTAATTTTTTCCACTTAGAGAAAATGTATTTCAAAAAAATAACTTCATTTTTGAAATCAAAATTTCAAGATTATCTTAGAGTGAATTTTTGATAATTCTCATAAAATATATATTTTTCAATGAATAGTTAAAAAATACTACTTTTTGAAAATTGTCTTTTCATTTAAAGAATTTAAAAAGTTACATTTTGTTTTAAAACTCTTTTAAAAGTAAAATTCATTCATTTATATAATTAATAATCTAATTATGGTCATTGGAATTAATTTTTGGTGGATCATGGTAGAAAAACTTTTTATACTTAATAAAATATTTTTTTATTGAAAACGGTTTTTCATCGCTTTTTGTAAGTTTATTTTAAAATTAATTTCTGCCAATTTTAGAGATTGAATTTGATAAAATGGAATCGACATTTGGAATAAAAATGTACAAATTTAATAAAATTTAATCCATTTTGAAGAATTTAGCTTTAGAATTACTTTAATGTATTTTAATCTTTTAATAAATTCCAAGTGTATCCTCTCCCCCACTTATAAAAGGAGACCCATACTTTCTATTCTTTACACAACTACAGGACTTCTATGTTGAACAAACCCCACCCAAATGTAACATACCACCATTTTTACTGGCTTGAGTCAAGTGGAATTTCTACTTGGCCTCAGGCGGCATCCCTAAGACTCCAAAGGCTGGCAATAAATGCCAAGGGCTTCAATACAATTGGGGGATGATTTTACCTTTTTGAATAAAAAACCCAAGAACAAGTACACCATAACTAAAAAATATATATTATGCATGATAAAAATGTAAGACAACTCAAAGTAATACGAAAAGACAATAATACCAAACTACACCATAACTAATATCAGAGTACCACAACAGAAGACTAAACCACAAATCTTAAAGGATCCAATGACATAAGTCCACATCTCCCAAAATTCTCCATGATACCACTCCACAATAAATCCCAAATTATCATGATACATAACTAAATATATGTGATACTTTTCATTTACCCATGTCTCGATAAACAATATCTGAAAAAGAACCAAAGTGCTAAGACAGAGGGTGAGTAATGATACGTAATAGGTTTTTCCCAAACAACTTCACTACTCACACTACTAAGATAGAACATGTTATCACATTTATATAAAAAAAGTTATATAAAAAATTAAAAATAGTTTATATCAAGGCTAGACCATTTCTAAGAAAAATTGTTTTATACCAAAATAGTTTTCCAAACCAAATCCATTTTTAAAGAAAGAAACCAAGAAATTCATTTAACTATTTATCAATTTCATTTGGCATAACCCAATACATTTTACAAAACCATGCACACACACACACACACCCAAGATTATTTTTTACCATTGATAGTGGAACTTCACATCCATACTCCATCCCTTTGATGATGGTACTTCATGACCAATATCCATCCCATTCAAATCACAATTAAACATTTAAGCCAACAACCATACAAAATAAAATATTTTCCAAAAAAATTCAATAAAATTATCCTTTTATTGAAAAAATGTCTCCATGTATAAAAACCAAACAACCATTTCGAAATTTCCATTTTATAAATCATGTTACCACTTTCACTTTCCATCAAAATACCAATTTTTCACAATTCCCTAAACCATCACCAAAGAGGGTTTCCATCAAGAATTACACAACAATATCAAAATAAATTTCAATAAAAAAATAAATTTTAAATCAATCCTTAAAGTTACAATAAGAGGATTCAATATTGAATCCACCTACCTCAGAAACTATGGGAAAAATGAAGAATGACATGAATCCTTCAACAGAACTAGGTTGAATCTCAAAAAACCCACCTTAGATCTTGTTCCCTAACATCAAAACAACAAAATATAATAATTATTGGTATAAAATATCATATATATATCCCCAAAAGACTATATATATGAATCTAATAGAGTAAAGAATAAAATATCAAAGAAAAACCACTATAAATGGAGACTTACCAAGAAAAACGTCCTTAAACGCACACAGATTTTCCAATAGATTGATCCCAGATCAAAGGGGAAAGTCTCAACAGCCTTTGGAAGGAGGAAAAACCGAGTTAGGGTTTAAATGGAGGAAAAATGAGTGGATTAGAGGTAAATCCAAGTGATACAAATTTTATATGATCTAAATTTTAACCTTTCATGGTTGGGTCATAGGGTTAGACAAATCATGCGCCAAATGTGCACCAACCACTACCTCCCAACACTATCTGTATGGTTGGGTCACATGGTTAGACAAACTTTGTGACAACCATGTTTTTACCTCTGTTCCATTTTTCATGGTTACTCCTAGGTGGCCACATAGTTTGGACAAATGGTGTGCCTAACCCTGCACCTACCTAGAGCCCACTGCCTCTCTTTACATGGTTTTCTGTCAGAGTTTCATAGTTTATAAAAACAGTTATTTGATCGTACAGCTCTATAAAATCCCCCAAAACAATTAAAAAGTCCTCCAAAACCTCCAAAATATCACTAAAAACATTACATACTTAAAATACAAAAATAAAGGGTTATTTACTTGAAACAAGGGGTGATAAATTCTCCCCAACATTGGCGTTTCCATCCTTGGAACGTAGAAAACCACCATTTTATAGAAAGAGTTTGGACCATTGATCAATAATTTATTTCTCCTGTTCCCATGTTTCTTCCTAAATATGACCATGTTTCCAAAAAACCTATACTAGACCACTTATTTTACCATGCAAGAATTTTTCTTGCCTATCCATAATATGGATCGGCATATAAACTAATGAAGCATCCGACTCTAGGTCAATGTGATCTCATCAAATCACATGGTAAAGATTGTGCTGATACTTTTTCAATTGAGATATGTTAAACACATTGTGTACTACACTGAACCATGGTGGAAATTAAAATTTATATGCCACCTCAACAACCCATTCAAGTAACTCAAAAGGGCCTATGTATCAAAAAGTTAACTTGACCTGCTTCCCAAAATGATGATGTCTAATCCTTGGAGAGATTCTCAAGAACACATGATCACTCCCCCTGAATAAAAAAGACCATCAATAGCGATATTCATACTACTTCTAATGACTATGAGCCATCTCTATCCTCTTATTGATCAACCGAATCTTCTCCATTGTCTCTTGGAAAAGGATTATCCCAAATAGTGAAGTCTCACCTATTTCCACCCAAAAAAGTGGAGAAAGAAAAGGAATACCATACAATTCTTTAAATGGATCCATATGTATCAATGACTGATATCTTTTTTTATATGATAACTCCACTAACAGTATGTTAACCTCCCCTGATCCAAAAAATTCATTACATAAGACCGAATAATGTCTTCCAATTTTTTATCATCCATTTTGATTTTCCATATGTCTAAGGATGATACACTGTACTCAAATTAAACTAAGTCCTACGGGATTTCTATAAGTACTTCTAGAAACAATATATAAACCTTGGATCTCTATATGATACTATCGAAAATGGTACACTATGCCTCTTTACCACTTCACCGATATAAATTTTATAAAATTCTTCCACCATATGAGATTCAAGAATAGGGACGAAATAGGTCAACTTTGTGAACTGATCCACTATCACCCATATGGAATCATGTTTTTGAAACTTTTTTAGGAGACTAGTTACAAAATCCAAGGATATCTACTCCCATTTCCAAATAGAAATAGGTAAAGACTGTAACATTCCCATTGGTCACTGATGCTATGCCTTAACCCAATGATAGGTGATGAATATTAAAACAAAGTCACCCACCTTTATTTTCATGATATCCCACCAAAACTGTTCTTTTAATGCCTTATAAAACCTATTTATTCAAGGATGAACAACCTATATTGAATGGTGGTAAGAATGAAGGAGCTATTTCTAACAAACCATAGGTATGACCATCCAATCTCGAAACTACAAAACTGAAATCTAAACCAACTTACATCCCTAAATGGTGTCCCCACCATTGAGTTTTGACCTTATAACAAAAAATTCTGAATCATAAATATGTGCCTCTTGAACTATCTCAAAAAAATCAGGATCAAAATAAACTGGAAAGAAAACCACTACAATATCTCGATCATTACAATCCTAGTGCATGTCTGCTATCAGTGACATCAACTACTACTTATCCAAATATTCTTTTTCCAACTGACCGTGCAAATTTCTTCTAAATGATTCTACCACTGAATTAACTTTACCCAGTGTATACATTAAGTCAAAGTCAAACATTTAAATATATTCCATCTATATTATTTGTTTCAGATTCAAATTAATTTGTGAGAAAATATGTTTCAAGATCATAACACCATAAATTTATCACCAAATAGGTAATGACACCAATTTTTCAAATCATAGACTACAACAAATAACTTCAAATCATTTTTTGGGTAGTCATTATCATGCAACCATAACCGTCATGAGCCATAAGAAACAAAATTAACTCCCTGCATGAGAACACATCCCAACCCTAATCTTAAAGCATCAAAATACACCACGTACCCTTATCCTAATTCTATAAATATCAATATTGATTATGATGTAAGGTAAACTTTATTCTCTTCAAAATACTTTTTACATTCATAATTCCATTGAAATAGATTATTTTTCTTTGTCAAATCTATCATTGGTGATGCTAGTTATGATAAATAATGAAAAAATGTCAGTAATAACCATCTAGACCAAGGAAAATGCATATCTCAAAGATATTCTTTAGTAGTTTCCAAGAGATAAAAACCTCTATCTTTTCTGGATCCAAATAAACACCTATTTTATAGATAACACATCCAAATAAATGTACCTATTGTATCCAAAAATCACACTTTTACATTTTGTAATAGAGACGATGATCCCTCGAAATTCCCAACACTATCACCAAGTGTTGCTCATGCTCAGCCCTTGTCATTTAATACACTAGTATGTCATCCAGAAACACCACCATAAAATAATATAGATGTCTCTAAAATATTTGATTCATCAATTCCATAAATACCACTGGTGCATTCATAAGACTGAAAAGCATAACCACGTACTCATAATCACCATATCTACTCTTGAATTCTATCTTTGGAATATCCTCCTGTGAACCCACAATTGGTGATATCCAAATTTCAAGTCAATATTAGAGAACCAATAGGATCCTTTAAATTGTTTGAACATATCATCAATTCATAAAAGTGGATATGAATTATTTATCATAACTTGGTTAAGATTATTATAATACACACATAGATGAAGAGTTTTATCTATCTTTTTGACAAAAAAGACTGGTGCTATCCTTAGAGATGTGTTAGGACAAATGAACTCTTTACTTTACAGTTCTTCAAAATGCACTTTCAATTCCTTTAATTCTATTGGTTATATTTGATAAGATGGAATATAAATAGGATTGATCCTTCAGAAAAGATCAATCATAAATTCCACTTCTCTTATGAGTGGAAACCTAGATAAATTTTCAAGAAAAACATCCTGAAACTAGTCAGCAACCACTGGAAAACTATTATTCCTGATCTCATCCATCAATGCCAAAGTAAACACTACCAACTGGTATGAGATCATTCCAACTAATGGTCCCAACAATCCCATTACACCTACCTTTACTTTCTAGTCCCCTTTAAAGAAATGACCGATTCCATTATTATTTGTAAAACTAACTCTTTGTGTATAATAGTAGATGTGTGCATTGAACACAGTCAACCAATAAATATGTAGGATTATGTAATAGACACCCATCTCTAGCATAGAGAAATCCCATATCAACTCAGCTCCATCAATGGTTATAGAACATGCTCTACACATAAAGGATCAACATTATCTTTTACCAAAAGTAGTTTGAAGTTTCAAAATAGAAAGAATCATCTCAATATTTAAACCGAAAATATCAACAACATGAGAATAAATAAACAAATGGGATGAAACCATATCACAAAAATATTACATAAGGGTAGAATTCAAAATAATCATACTTATCACCATCAATGGTCTAGATTGATCATCTATAATCACTTTATCCGCACCATTTAACTGCTTACTCACTACACTATGTTATTTGTTTCCATATTGATATTTACCTTGATAAGGAGTTATGATATTCTTGGAATCACCATGAATAGATTAGATATGACGATGAGAGTTATTATGTTTCCCTCACCCTGTCAAAGCATATGATTTATGTGAAACATGAGATGTGTCTGGAACACTCGACCTTGGAGCACTACGACAATAGCACTAAAGATTCCCCATCTGATAGAAATTGTGGATTAATATAGGTGGTTCCATACAATCCCACTTCATGTGGTCTAAGTAAATACATTGGAAACATCTTGAATTGATCTTAGGTTTTGTAGGAAGATTTACCGATCCAATCATCTGATTCTGAGTCATTCCATTGCCATGGAAATATGTGTCTCTCTTCTGCTTATGCCCATAATTGTAGTTCCCACCATTTCCCATAGGTAATAACATGAATCCTCTACCCATATCTCCCTAGATTTCCCTTTCTCCTACCTTATCTCTATTCACTATCTCTGTATAATCTGTTATACAAATCATGATAATCTTTAAGTGAATCTCCTATCTCATCCCCAATTCAAAAATGCGCACTTTCAAGGACGCACTAGCATCAACTTCAGGTGAAAAAAACTAAATTCATAAATTTGGCCACATACTATATCACTATGAGGTTCTCATATTTCAAGCCAAAAAATTCTATCGTTATTTCAATCCTAAATACACGAGGATAGAATTGTTTATTAAAAAATTCTTCAAAATCCTCCCATGAAATTCCTTGGTATAATTTATCCTAAATCGCTAAATCCCACTATTAGAATACAAGATCCTACAACATATACATTTCCAACTTTACTTTTAGCTCTGTTAGTGTTCCTAGGAAATCTAAGATTTGATTCATCCTATTCATCTACACCTCTTATTTTTCTTATTTTTAATCACCTCAAAAGATGATGGGAATTTTGTTTCTATAAATGAACTAAATAATCCACTTGTCCTATTTAATCCCTTCAGTTACCTCTATCCATGGATTTAAAGGCTTTGAATGTACCCTAAACTAGCTATTGGTTCACCCATGTCTTAGGTGCAACCACATTTTCAATAACCTCTTCTGGTTAGTTTCTATAATGCCCATTGGGTTCCATTTTCTATAAACACAAAAATTCCATATGTATCACTCTCTAGAAATAGAAGTCTTAACAATTAAAATTCTACTATATCACACATAACACAATAAGTATTTACAAAAATCAACACTTTCCCTTTTCAACCCATTTTTGAAAATTCTCTTATGCTTTTGAAAATTAAACCATTTTCAAAATATCACTACCATGCCTTTTCAAAATCTCATATTTGAAAACAAATTCATCATTTTTCCAAAAATAAAAACATTTGTACCAAACCATAAACCATTACTCAAAATGAAATATACACTCCTAGTGGGGATTAATTTCTATCAATCTATGTCATTCTCTTCTCATTGGATAAACCCATGAAAATGAGATTACAACTCCTATAAGTGTCTCCAAAATACTTATATACCAAACTCCTTGGTAACTTGAAGTTCATTATAAATAGGTTAGATATATCTTTTTATGCTCAACCTTTCAAGTCTCGATGATCCTACTCCTTTCTACCATCCCAACTGAAGGACCATTCAAGAATGATTTTCCAACTCCAAGACCAACAAACAAATACCACTTAACCCAAAATATTTGGACTGACCAAGACTGATACCATTTATAACATCACACCCCTCCTCATTGACTTGAGTTGAGGATAAATTTACACTTTTACTTAGAAAACATCCCCACGATTCCAAAGGTTGTCAAGAAATACCAAGGGATTAAATATAATTGGGGGACGATTTTCCCTTTGTGAATAAAACAACCATAACAAAGTACACCATAATAAAAAAAATATATGACGCATGATAACAATGTAATACAACTCAAAGTAATACCAAAATACAACAATACAAAACTAAACCACAACCAATATCAAATTACCAAAGAAGAAGACAAAACCAAAAAGATCAAAGACTCTAAAGGCCTAAATCCACATCTTTGATTATGATCCATGCTCCAACTCCCCAATCCAGCCCAAAGTTTCCCAATGCATCACTAAGGAAATACAGTAATTTTCCTTTACCCATTTCTTGATAAAAAATATCTAAAAAAGAACCAAAGTGCCAAGGCAGGGGGTGAGTAATAAAAGTCATTAGGTTTTACCTAAATGACTTCCCAACTCACACAACTAGGATAGAACATGTTATCACATTTATATAAAACAATTTAAATAAAAAAATTTAAATAAAAAATTCAAAATATTTTATATCATGTACAAACCATTTATAGTAAAAATAGTTTTCATACCAAAATAGTTTTCAGAAACAAATCCATTTCCAAGGAAAGAAACCAATAAATTAATTTAACAATTTCTCAATTTCATTTGGAATAGTCCAATCTATTTTACACAACCATTACAAAACAATATTTTCCAAACAATTTCAACAAAACTATCCTTTTATTGAAAACAAATTTCCATGCATCAAAAACAAACAAACATTTCAAAATTTTCATTTTAAAAATCATGCTTCTACTTTCATTTTCCATGGAATCATAAAATTTTCACAATTCCATAAACTTTCACTAAAGAGGGTTTCCATCAATCATTTAAAAATAATCTCACAAAAAGTTTCAAGAAAAAAAATTAATTTAAAATCAATAATTCAATTTATAATAATAGGATTCAAGAGGGAACCCACATACCTTAGAAAATATGGAGAAAATGAAGAATGACATGAATTATTCTACAAAACTGGGTTTAATCTCTAAAAACCTGCCTTAGATCTTGTTCCCTAACATTAACATAGCCAAATATCATCATGATTAGAATAAAATAACACATATCTATCCCTGAAAGACTATATATTTGAATATAAGAGATGGAATAATAAAATATTTAAGAAAAAACACCAAGAAGGGAGACCTACCAAGCAATCTAGCCTTTAAGGCACCAATATTTTCCAATAGATCACTCCCAAATTGAAGGGGAAAGTCTCCACAACCTTTTAGAGGAGGAAAAACTGACTTAGGGAAAAAATAGAGGAAAAATGAATGGTTTTAAGGTAAATGTAAGTGAGATAAAATTTTCTAGTATCTAAATTTTAGTCATGCATGATTGAGTCACACAATTAGAAAAACCGTGTTCCAACTATGTGCTATCCACTGCCTCCCAACACCCTTCACATGGTTGGATTGTACAGCTAGAAAAATCGTGGGCCAATTGTGTTTTACCGTTTGTTCCACTTTTCATGGTTACCCCTGGATGTTCGTATAGTTTGACCAAACCATGTGCCTAACCATGCACCTAACCAAATCCCATGGTTTTATATAAGAGTTTCATGGTTTCTACAAACCGTGATCAAACTGTGCACCTCCATAAAATCCTCAAAACATTTCAAAAGTCCTCCAAACCCTCCCAAACTCACCCAAACAGTTTACATACTGAAAATACATAAATAAATGGTTACTTACTTGATATTAGAGGTGATACACCTAATATATTCTCAAATTCCCTAGAAAAAAATTAGTGGTTATAGTATTCTTAAAAGACCATTCCAAGGGTCCTTAAGAAAGGATCTAAAGGAGGCTAACCAAAGAAGAGGTAATCATCTTACCCGAACTATTTCAATTTCATTATTCTACTACCTAGTCTAAATATATGGTAATATTCATAAAATAAAAAATTCATTATTCTCAATATAATAAAATATTATTATGTTTATGGAATCATAAATATACACCACTTTTCTATCAAATGGGAAGGGAAAGTGTCACTCGTGCATATGTGTGGACTTCCTCCTCCATGGAGTGATAAAATTCATTTTAAATCAATATATTTCATGGATGGTTATTATGATGGGTTTAAAGTTTATATATTAAATTTATGATATAATTATTCTTATGAAATTATAATATTATATGTACATTCTTACCTTCCAATCCATTAAAAAATGTTAACGTCGCTCGTGCATATGTATGGACTACCACCACCATGAAGTGATGTGATTTGTTTTTTGATTACAATTTAAATGGATGGTAATAAGGATAGATATAATAATTAATATATAAAGGTGAATTATTATTTTATTTTATTTCATTCTATTCATCAAAAAGTGAAAATAATGTTCATACATACGTACGACTTACCATCTCCATGAAAAGTGAAATTCATTTTTTTGTATCTTTATTTTATGGATGACTCTAAATATACATAAAATGAGTATATATGATATTTATATCATGATTAAAATTATGGATATAGTGTAACCATAATCAAAGTACAATTAATGGAACTACCGAACATAAATTCTCATGAAAAATGAATCATTTAACAACTTTAATAAGGAATTATGAATAAATGGGTGTTTAAATGTTATAATGGGATCATATATGATATTATAAGTATGTAAAAGATTATGGTGTAGAATTATAATAAATTTAAATTTATTATATAGGAGGTTATATCATTTCCAAAGAAATCCAGACTTGAGGTAATGGTTTTATGTTACAATCTCATTGTTTAACATGATTGTTTATGATTATGTTTTTGATGATGAAATTTTATGATCTACCTCTCAAGAATATCATAAATTTTATTCTTATATATTTATTTATGAAGAATACACGTTTTCATTTCGTTTTCCTCTCTTTTAAGTACTCAATATACTAAATTAATATTTTTAAGGAAAATCGATTTTATGTCTCTCTTTTGTCAAAAATACTTATTCTTCTATGTCTATGTTTTCTAAAAATGTTTTCAATAATATTTTAATATTAACCTATTATTTTTTAAAATTTATTATTTCCCATGATTTAATTTTTAAAAAATCTATTAAAATGAATCTTGTTATCAGTTTACAAATGATGTACTTTTGAATTTTATCAAAAATGTGAAAGGAATCTTTTTTTTAACATATATTAATTGAATGAAATTTCTTGATGGACTTGCCATCAAAGTAACTCGGGCCATGCCCAACTTGACAGTAACACTGTCTCAATCCATCATCCACAATTCCCAATCCCATAGTCAAACCACCCAATAATCTGAGACACGCCCAATTTGTGATTAGCATCATTCAAGAATATATGGGCCACACCCAACACAACCCAAAGGTTCCAGTATATGAAATTTAGCAATTACATATTTATCACATTTAAAAAACACATAAATAAGAAAAACAATCTAAATAGTTGAATTGCACCATCCCAACGACTTTCACACAACCGCACTGAGGCCTTGAATGCCTTCAAAAAGCCTAATCATGCTTTACCAAACTGAACATACCATTTTAAAAATAAGGTAGACCAATTATAACCATTTTTCCACCTCAGGAAAAAATGTCCCAATGAGAGTCAGCCTCTCTCCCAGCCTTTCTCAATCAATTTAGGCAATAGGGTATGCTCAAAGGCATCCCATGGGTCTAAAAATTAATTCAATATGAAATAATAGATAAAAAGAGTCCCGATAAAAAATACCCGAATATGCACCAAAGGAAGAACCACACAAATGTCCACAAAAACAAAAACATGGTTTGAAACATCGAAATTAGAGTCATAGATGTAGGCATGTTTGACATAGAGCTCCAATTTGAAGCTGGTATTCGTATATCTATGTTTACTTCAATCCTAGAAATTCTACTCAGATGGAAACTGAGGCGTGTGAGGGAAAGTAACAAGAAAGGAATAGGGTGTGTGGGTTTAGCCTTCCTGATGCGATATCGTAGCCACTGATGGATTTAAGAATAGATATTTGATGAATAATCTCAGATAAGAAACATTATTAGCCTCCTAGAGTGTCACAGTTTGAAACCAGGGAAGAAGAAGATAGTTTTGGAAAAGAGACACGACAATCTTCCATATAAATGAATAAAAATAAAAATACACAGCTTGTATTAAGGACTACACACCATGTAGTAGCTTTTACATCCTCCTAATTACGTGGGTTTCCAGGTCATCACACGACTTAGACACGTCACATGGGTCAACACACAACTAGGGTTCAGCCGGTATGCGGTAAGTAAAATAAACGATGTGTTAAGGAGATACACACACCTTGTAGTGGATTATTTGTACACGGTCTCCACGCGACATGTACTTAGTCGGCACGCGGTCAGTACATGCCTAACATACATACAATACGTACTTGGGAGTACATGGCGTGTAACCTAGAAATTTCTAGAACTACCCAGTTTTCCCCGCTTTTTCTCAAAAATAATGTAAAAAGAAAAGGAAAAAGAAGACCCGTACCTCAAAGAAAGAACCAAGTTCTTACAAACTTTCCCTCCTAAAGAAATTCATCCTAAAATTACCATTCAAAGGGTGGTGAAGAAAGATTCCATAACAAATCTGGCCCAAAACTCAAATAAATCAAAGTTCCATCGACCTATTACCCTAACCCATGGTCCTATCATGACACATCATCATCCCTACACCCTATCAGGTTCCCCCATGTTGTTCCCAACACCCAAACATATCCAACACCATATATATGTCCTACTGAATGAGGTCATGTATCCCATAGATTCTAAAACTAAACCTAGTTTCTTGCACCTCAAGTAACCTGTATCATCGATGCCCCGATGCCCACAACACCTCAATTAACCCACATCCTTGATGATTTTGATTCCACACATCTCATATATACCATACACTCGAAAATTGTGCCAATCCCACTGACTAGAATCTGGTTAGTCCACATATATCTTGTGCACCTCGTGCACTCAAAATAGAAATGCCTCAACAAGACATGCCAAAAAGTAAACAAGAAAATCACGACCACACCCATGGCGTAACTCTAACCATCATCGGATCACCAGCCTACTCAGCCTCTGGAATCTCTATGGCATGGAATTAGCCTAAAGTACAACTACTTGATGCTTGACCTCCCTGTAGTGCTGCTCCAGTCACTGGGCATTAAACCCTCAGCTGGGTACCACTGTCTCTACCACGTCCTCCGCGTGCAGCTGAGCCTTAAATACCCTCACCTGGTACCGATCCTGCATCGACCCTGGATACCACCGTCTGTCCTAGTGCCTACCTAACGATTATCTAAGAAGGATGCTTGCAGAACCTCTCTAGATGTATGACCTGACCACATGACCAACACTCCATTGGAGGCTTATCAAACTGAGTCCGAACATGACCTAACTTCCCACACTAAAAGAAAACCATATATGAACTTCCACGAGGTGGTCTAGCTAAGCCCTTGGCCTGACTGCCCTACTGAAACTCATCCCGAACTCGCTTCTTACTATCTGATCCATCACCTGAAGCCACTGACTGGCTCAAATGGGATTTTTCTGTCTAGTTTCCCTCATATATGGGTTCCTGATTCACCACCTAAGATAACAAGGTCAAACTTAAGATGTTAACCTATAACTTAATGGCATGCTATAATCCATCCTCGAAACATATCACCCTTGAAGTGTTATCGCTTACCATACCTGGTGCAATGAGAGACAACTTAGTGAAGGTAGATGCATAGTTGATGATGAATATGTCACCCTGTTGGAGGCTCAAGAACTCCTAATCTCTTTCTTCCCTCAACGTGTTTGGGAAAAATCACTCGAAAAACCTATCCTCGAAGTCCTTCCATGCCAGTCCTTTGTGTTTCCGAGCCTAAACCTATACATCCCACCAGTGATTCACCGGTCCTCTCATCATGTATGTCTCTAGATTGACCCTCCACCCTGGAGGTATCTTGAGCTACTCGAAGATCATATGCATGATCTCTATCCAGTTCTCATCTTCATGTGGACTACGCTCACCCTAGAAAACCAACGGGTGCTGTGATTGGAACTCCTGCATCAGATATTCCACAGAGGGATCTGTACCCTATATGCCTCTGTCAATCCCCTGTAAGACATGTACCATACTAGATCAGAGCTGCTCGTCGAGCCATAACCCAAACACCACCAAACCCAGCTAATTTTCCTACACTAGATCCTAAACTTGATCCTATACCTACATCTCATGCTCTGCCTCTCCCTCAGGGTTTTGAACCTGTTTATGATCCTGAAACACTGTACCATCACCCGCCTGATGTTCCATCTATCCGTCTAGGAGGAACCCGCTGAATACCATAAATGGTCAGACAACCCACATATAAAAAAAAATATAATACAGATAAGGAAAGTAGAAAGGTGGCATCGCATAACAACTACCCTTACTTTCCACCAACGTAACCATCCCCCATGGAATCCTAGCCTCATAGCCTCC
Organism: Viscum album; assembly: GCA_963277665.1. NCBI lineage: Eukaryota > Viridiplantae > Streptophyta > Magnoliopsida > Santalales > Viscaceae > Viscum > Viscum album. Next base: position 1,116,675,167 of record OY728147.1, read on the forward strand.
TTACCCGCCCTCAACAGATCCATGTATCAAAATTACATTGATCCTTACCCGTCTCGAAAACTATTGTTGCCTCAAAACGATGACCGAGTAACCCAATCCTGGTGATTGACATCTCCTCAGTCAAAGTACCTGACTACCCATACGATCCCAACCCAATCTCATTCCACATGAAATTTTACATAATTTGAAGCATGGAATATTGCATTTCAATAAACAAGAAATTCTATCAGGAATTTCACCTTCCACATTTCAAATGAATCTATAGAATGATAATTGATTTTATTCACATGGTATTATCACTCCACAAAGCATAAGTGTAGTTATGAAATTGAAATACCCTAAAAAATTTCCTCTCAAAAGTTAAGAAAACTCTTCTTACCATAACGGGCCAAGGTTCAATTATCCCTTACTGTACTAGGTTAAGGATAAAATATAACAACCAATAATATGACACACCAAGTGAGCCACCAAGGTGGAAATCATATAAATAGTAATATGAGAAAAAGAAAAACAATAATTCCCGCCCAAGGTGACTTGGTCCATCCCTCTTACCTGGGGCTGCAGGCACCCATGAACAAGCTAGAAACCTAGTTCCAGTAACAAACTATCTTCAATCTACCATATCCCAAATAGTAATCTAGCAAAAAAAAAGTCTTGATCTCATTAGTAGTCATTTAAAAGCTTCTACTAAATCTCTGTCAAGAAAAAACATCTTTGATACCATTTTGTAACGTACCATACCTGAACAACCACCCTAATATTGCTAAATGGGTTGAGTGTTACTAACTTAGGCGCACCTCCCAGAACACCAAAGGCTATCGAGAATCAGTGAGGGTGTAAAAAGGTATAGTGGGGAGGCTATACTCTATTGGAAGAAAATATGGTACTAGTTCGAGTATAATACTAAAAACCTTCAGTGATAATTGAGACTCAGTAGACTCGGACCTGACCCCCATAGAGGAAGCACAACAATATCTAATAAATATAAAAAACAATAAAAAAATAGAAATAGGGGAAAGTAAACAGAACAACATGATGAACATCACTTGTAACTACTAAACAAACAAAGCATATATCCATAGTAGGCCAGACATGTCAATATAGAAAGGGCACTAATGGCTAACCAATAGTAGCTACAATAGTAAAGTAAGCATGCTGATACATAATGAAAGATAAATAAAGTATAATCCATTTAGGAATGACCTCAAGATCCATACCATCTCCATGAAACAACTAATATGATCTACCTCCTGAAGGTGATCTATTACCTAAATGTAAATCTATAAAGTCTACACGCAACTCAAAGGGCCAGTGTAGGGTGTGAGATGAATCTCAGTAGTATACCACCCAATGGTGCGTAGCTAGTATCAGTGTTTAAGCAAGAATGAATCCATAATAAAAGTAAATAGCACAATGCACAAAGTAAACACAACCCCCACTGGTGCTCAACAACCACTATAGAGTATCACCTACTTTGGCCCATGCCGGAATCTCAGCCACGTAACCCGATACCACATGCCTCCTAACACTGCATGCCTTAAGTACCGACGTTCCGAAGGCATTCCTAAGCAATAGTAACCTGAAACCATGTGCCACATGACACCTCGTGTCTCAAGTACCGACATTCCCTAGGCACAACCAAACAATCTGAAGGCTCCTATCCTTCCACACAACTTCCACAACAAGCACCCCCAAACCATAATCATATAACCACAACTATGGGGGCCTCTACCCACACGAGTAGTCAAAACCACCTCATCACGAAGCCATATATGTTTACACAACCCAAATCATAGGTGAGAAGTAATCATCAAAAATATAGAACCCAAGCCACAACGTCTCTGGAACCTCGTGCCCTTGTGACCATGTCGCTCAGAATATGATGGCCTTGCCATCAAAGTAAACCGGGCCATGCCCAACCTGAAAATCACACTGCCTCAATATGACATCCATGATGCCAAATCTCATGATCAAACCACCCAATAATCCAGGATAATCTCAACCTATGAATAATATCATTAAAGAATATACAGTCCATTCCCAACACAACCCAAAGGTTCAATCATATGCAATTCGTCAATTACATATTTATCACATTTAAACAAAACACATAAACATGAAAACAATCCAAAAAATTGAATTTGACAAACCCAACGACTTTCACACAGTAGTACTAAGGTCTTTAATGCCTCTAAAAATCCTAATAATGATTTGAAAAACTAAACATACCAGTTTAAAAACAAGGAAGACCAATTATAACCATTTTTGGCACCCCGGGCCAAAATTTCCCAACAAGCATCGACCTCTCGCCCGACCTTGCTCAATAAATTTAGGAAATAGGGTATTACCAAAGGCATCCCATGGGTCTAATAATTAATTCAATATGAAATATAAGATAAAACGGGTCCCACTCAAAAATAAAAGAAGATGCACCAAAGGCCGCACCACCCACGTGTCCACAAAAACAAAAAACAAGGTATGAACCACCTACCTTAGAGTCGTAAACATTGGCACACCCGGTATTGAGCTCCAACTTGACGTCTATATTCATAGATCTACATTTCCGTCAATCCCAAAAATTCTACTCAGATGGAAAATATGGCATGTAAGGAAAAATAACAAGAACAAAATAGGGTGTGTGGGTTTAGCCTTACCGATGCGATCCCGTAACCTCTGATGAATTGAAGAATGGATATCAGATAGATAATCTAGGAGAAGAAACGTTCTCAGCCTCCTGGAGCATCACAATATGAAAATGGGGAAGAAGAATATAGTTTTTGAAATGATATGTGACGCTCTTCCATATAAATGAATAAAAATAAAAATAGACAACATGTATTAAGGACTACATGCTGTGGAGTAGCTTGTCTGCACTCCAACTTATGCGGGTTTCCAGGTCATCACACGACTTAGACACGTCACACGAGTCAACACACGACTAGGATTCAGCCGATACATGGTAAGTAAAATACATAACATGTTAAGGAGATTTACATGTCGTATAGTGGATTATTTTTAAACAGTCACTACACAACATGTACTTAGTCAGCATGCGGCCAATACATGCCTAACATACACATAGAACGTACTTGGGAGTACACGGCGTGTTAACTAAAAATTTCCAGAACTACCCAATTCCCCCCCTTTTCTAAAAAACAACCTAAAAAGAAAAAGAAAAATAAGACCCATACTTCAAAGGAAGATCTGGGTTCTTACAAAGGAGCTATTGGATGAGGCTCATAGTTCATCATTATCTATTCATATAGGAATTATGAAGATGTATAGAGAACTGAAAGATTATTTATTATGGTAAAACATGAAGAGAGATATTTCATAGTATGTATCTCAGTGATTGGTATGTTATTAAGTTAAGGAAGGGAGATAGATATATAATGTGATGTTATAACCATTACCCATACCGAAATGGGAAATGGGAAAACATCACCATAGATTTTGTCATCAGACTCACCAAAAATTCTAAGGACCATAATGCTATTTGGGTTGTAGTCGATCACCATATAAATTCATAAAAATTAATTTCTATTATCTCTTGATAATATTTCCAAAATATATATTATGAAAGTTGTAAGGTTTCAGGGATTACCACATTCTATTGTATTAGATCAGGATCCAAGGATTACCTTTATATTCTGGAGAACTATTCCATAAGATATTAATTTAGAGTTATGTTTTAGTACTTCTTATCATCCATAAATATATGTTTAGTTTTATAGAACATTTAAAACTTGGAGTATATTTTGTTGTCCTGTTCTATGTATTTAAAAGTTAGTTGGGATCAAAAACTTCCTCGGGTCAAGTTTTCTTAAAATAAAACCTTTCACTAGATATTTCAGATGGATCCTTATGAATCCCTCTATGGAAAGAAGTCTAGAATTACAATGTTCTTGGATGAAGTTATAGAAAGAAATATATTAGAACTTGATATATTCTAGGAAATGGTTGAAAAATATATATCCATTCATAAACTCATTATGGAAGCTTAGAGTTTATAAAGAAGTTATGCTAAAAATCATTAGTGAAATATAGAATTAGAAGTTGGTGGAAATGTATTCCTATGATTTTATCCATGGAAGAAGGTTATGATATTTTGATAGAAGAGAAATCTAAGCCTTAGGTATGTTGGTGCCTTCAATATTCTTGATTGAGTAGGTATGGAAGCTTATCTATTGGCATTTCCACCGAACCTCTATCAAGTTCATGATGTGTTCCATGTATCTCCCCCAAGGATGTACATACCTGATACTTCACATATACTAAACTTAGAGGTCATAATACTAGAGTATTATATTTCTTATAAATAATAACCAGTATAAATATTTGATCATATAAATAAATTTCTATGGAATAAGATTACTCACCTGGTTAAAGACCAATAGAGGAGTCAAAAATTTGAATAAGCTACACGAGATCCTGAGGATGCAATGAAATAGATATATTCTAATTTTTTATATCAAAGTAATAGAATTTAAATCATGTAATTAATTTTAATGGGGGTATAATGTAACAACCTAATATTTTATGATACTTTTTTAAAAAATTTCATTTCTTTGATAGCTTGTGATACATGCAACCCCGAGTATAAATGAAGTATATTATAGTATACTATTATAAACTAGCCATTAAATTTTTGGTATGAATAATAATAACCAAAATTTTAAAATATGTATAAATATTTTATTCAAATCAAATATATAGATAAATAAGTACTCAAATTTTAGTAAAATCTTTATATACATTTAAAATTCACTTTTTCTTATTCATGGTTTTTATTGATTTTTGTGAAAAAATAATACAATCAAAATTTTCCCACTTTGATATAATTTATTTTAAAAAATTAACTTAATTTTTTAAATCAAAATGTCAAAATTATCTTTGAGTGAATTTGTGAGAATTTTTGGAATAGATTAATTTTTTGATGAATAGTGAAAAATACTAATGTTTGAAAACTATCTTTTCATTTAGTGAATTTAAAAAGTTATATTTTGTTTTAAAATAGTTTTAAAAATAAAATTATTTTATTTATATTAATAGTAATCCAATTGGGGTCATTTTAATTAATTTTATGTGGATTTTGGTATAAAAATGTATATACTTAAGAAAACATTTTTTTATTTAAAATTGTTTTTATCGCGTTTTGAGAGTTTATTTTAAAATTAATTTTTACCTATTTTGGATATTGAATTTGATAAAATAGATTCCATATTTTGAATCCGTGTTTTCAAAATTTTTAATGAGTTTACTTTCTTTTTTGGTCAGAATTAATAGTAAAAACAGTAAAAATTTATCACCGTGGTTAATGTTAAAACAGGTTCACCACGGGGGGGGGGGGGGGGGGGTAAACTAAGAGATAAGGGTAAATTTTATAATTTTACATGTATAAATAATATTTTACGTCCATATTCATACCTAATACTATCCCACCTATAAATATAACTCCATTTGGAAGTATTTTTATTGATAATGATTTTATTATATTTTAAACTTTTAATAAATTCCAAGTGTGTTATCTCTCCCACTTATAAAAGGACACCCCTCATTTCTATTATTTACACCACTTTTATCCTTAGATATTGATCAAAACCTACAAAAATGTATTCTAAACTTCCATATATATGAATTATAGGTGATGGTAATCTTAAAAGACCATTCCAAGGGTCATTAAGAAAGGATCTAAGGGAGTCCAACCGAAGGAGAGGTAATCGTCTTACCCGAACTCTTTAAATTTATTTCTTATTATAACTCATCTAAATATATGGTATTATTTATAAAATAAAAACTTAAATATAATAAATATAAATAAATTTTATTATGATTATGGAACTAGTAATATCCACCTCTTTTCCATCAAATGGTAAGTGAATGTATTTCTCATGCATACGTGTGGACCACCGCCTCCACAAACGATACAATTAATCATCCATTACCATATTTCATAGATGGTTATTATGATGGGTTTAAATTTTATATTTTATATTCATTACTTAATTATTATTATGGAATTATAATATCATATATTCCTTCATGCCTTCGAATCCGTTATAAAATGATAATACCACTTGTGCGTATGTGTGGACTACCACCTCCACAAAGCAATGTGGTTTGTTTTTTATTCAAATTTACATGTATGGTAATAAGGATATATATAAAAATTATTCTATAAAGTTAAATTATTATTTAACTTTCTTTTATTAAATATGTCAAAAATTCAAAACAACGTTCACACGTACGTACGACTTACCATCTCTATGGACGGTGTAATTCATTTTTATGTATCTATATTTCATGGATGGATATAAATATACATATAGTGAGTATATATGATATTTATATCATGATTAAAAAAATTTAGATGATGTAACAAAGATCGAATAAAAATTTCTAAAAACCAATGAACTGAAATTTTTATGAAAAACGAAACATTTAACACACAAAAATGATGATTTTAATAAGGAATATTTAATAAATGGATGTTAAAATGTTATAAGGGGATAATAAATGATATTATATATATTTAAATGACTTTGGTATATAGGTATAATAAATTTAAGTTTATTATATATATGGTTAGATCACTTCTGAAGCAATTTGAACATGAGGTAAGGGTTTTATGTTACAATCTCATTATTTACTGAGACTGTTTATGATTAAGCTTAAAATGATAAAATTTCATGATATACACCTCAATAATATCATGAATTTTATTATAATATGGTTATTTCTAGATAATAAATCATTTTAATCTCTTTATTTACTGAATATACCAAAATAATATTTTTGAGGAAATCTGACTTTATTTCCCTATTCAGTTGAAAATCCTTTTTATTCTATGTCAATGTTTTCTAAATTTTTTTTCAAGAATATTTTAATATTATACTATGATTTATTAAAATTAATTATTACCCATGATTTAATTTTTTAAAAAAAGGTTTAAATGGAATATTTTTGTCATTTTCTGAATGAGTTACTTTTTACTTTTACCAGAAATGTAAAAGGAATATTTGTTTTAACATATATATAATGAATGTAATTTCCTACCATCATAATTGATCAATTATTTAAATATGCATTTAAAAGTTAATTTTTTTTTGAAAGAAATTTTTTCCTAAATATTTTGGATTTTTTTATATTTTAAATAAATAATTTCAAAGTGAAAAGGGTATTTTTATCAAGAATTATTCCAATGATCTTTTAAAGGAATTTTAAAAAATGATAACATCCTTTCAGTTAATTATGATTTATTGGGGATATGATTCAAGGAAACCATCCTTATTATTTCTCTAGATGATTTATGATCATGGTGATGAATTGATGAAATGATGAAATGTTTATGAAACCCATTTCTTTTCCAGGGGTTATGCTATGATGAAATGATAAAAAGTATATGAAACTCATTTCCTTTCCATGGGTTATGACATGATGAATATTTTATGATATTGTGTCACACATATGTATAATTTTCCTTATGTTATGGGTGATTATGGAATTATATATTCCTACAATTCATTGGGTAAATATGGATATATCATGAGACAATAAGGACTAGAATGGGAAGTGAACCCAATTCAGAAAGGGACCCTATACACTATGATAGATTTATGAGTGAACGTTGACTAAAGATATGATGGAATTGGGAGTGAAACCAATCCAATATGATAGTATTATAAGTGAAAATGACTAAGGAAATTATTTTCCATGCTTATGTTTATGCTATAAACATTTATATTATTAAAATGTTATGATCTCATAGCTTATGTTCTTTGATTCCTTTGTAATTCATGTCTTATGAACTATCAATATTTATTCCATGACTGAAGATTATAATATATGATGTATAGGGTATGGTTTATAAATGTTATTCTCCCATTATCATACCCTTATTCTCATTTTATGTCTAAGTTATCATTGGTATATCTCTTTTTTACCCTTATAAAACTTTAATGCTCACCATTTCTTATGCTTCCTTTCCCCACATTATGAAGAATGCTTTTAAGTATGAAATATCTAAGAAGGGTGATGGTCATGAAAAAATTAGTGGGAGATGATTCATATCTCTTATGAACAAGTTGTTTATTTATCAAATTTTGAAAATAAACTATACCTATATGATTCTAGAAAGGGTTATATTGTTATGTATTGAATATTAATCTAATAAGATATGATATTTATGTATGAAAAGTATCAATCTATATAACACACACAGATGTGATAAAACTCAAGAATGGGTCTCAATTCACATAACTACATACCATGATATCATGACAACAACCATATAAAATGGATCTATATGGTAAGGATCTTCCTACCTCAAGAGTATCGACATAAACTTAAATATTTTCCAAGAGTCGATATGCAAGTCGCACCTGTGCACCGGCCAGATCAAACCCACAAGACAAGGGTCAATAAAACTAATTACAATAAAATATTAAAGGGTTATATAATTAGATTCAATAAGGTAATAATTCCAAGAGGGTAGAATCACACCAATTACCCAAAAAAACATTCATAAGTGGTAGATATAGGTCTGTTCCAAGGAAGGAAACCCGAAGCTATTGGAAAATATGACTAGATATGGAGTGGATGAGATCCATATGATCCTACATTGATAAGAACAAGAATTCATCTCCCAAATTATGATATTACATCAAGGTAAAACATGGTTAGGTATAAGAATAATGAGGTCACCCTAGATAGTAACTAGAACATAATAAGGGTCAACCAAATCACACCCTAGATTCATCTAGGTCAAAGAAACTAATAATAGGAGGAATTAAAATTGATTAAAATATGCAATAATGGGTTAATAACACATTAAAATCTCCCTATTAATGATCACAAACATTTCTTATTTGACATGAATAGATCCCATGAAGCTCGATAGCCATTTCATCCCTTCATAAATTTCAAACCATTGTGACCATGACATGGTGATGCCCACCTTGTCTATTGTGGCCTCAAACACACCCAGCCAAGGAAATGAAACACGATGCCACACCATAGCGCAATGTCAAAACCTTTCCCATTTTGGACCCACCACACACTCTACCATGATGTGATGGTTTCCATTCTATCCATGATCCATAGGGAGGCCCCCAATTTCTCATGCCTAAGGCCATTCCCCAACATGGACATGTTGGTCCTTCTCATTTCACACAAGAATTTTCCAGGAAGAAAACAACCTACACCATGGCATGGTCCTACCTACGATGAACACTAAAACACTAAAAAACCGTATTTAACCCACCACTAACCTCAAAATCATCCCCAATCCAAGTTAAACCATCCTAAGTACCAAAAAAAACATTTAAGGTATACTAAAACTTAAATTAACATACCTTGTAAATTCTAGGGTGTTACAGATAGCCCGTGATGATAATTTTACCTTACAAATACATAACAGTCTATCAAGAGTCATATGTTATCTATCATAAAGTATGATAGATTGAACCTATATCATATGGGTAGCCACTGATTACGATGTATGGTATATTGTAAAATACGATATACTTGACAATTATAATTTTTCCATTTTTCAATTATGAATTGAATTGTATAATTTATAAAAAATATATAAATTAAAGAAAATATATTATGAGATATTTATTTAATTTATAAAGGTGTTTATAAATTAATTAATTAAAAATATTTATATTTAATTAATTTAATATATATTAAACATTTATTAAAAAATTATCCTATAATATTAAATGTTAATATTAAATAACTTTTCAAATTTATATTGATTAACTTATAAATTATATATAAAATATTTCAATTTAAATTATAATGCTAATTTATATAATATTTATAAATTATAAGATAAGGATAAATATAAGAGTTTATATTTGAAATTATAAATTATTTATAATAATTAATTTGAATTGTTCAAATGAAAAGGGCTAATTATTGAAAATTATTAAACCATATCAAAAGTATTTTTGATAAACTGATATGTTTAAGGTTTAAATAATATTAAATATGTGATATTTTGATTATAAAAATTATTTACCTCATTTAGTATCATATATTTAAGAATGCCATATAAATGAATTATATGAAGGAATATCAAATATAATTATAAAATGTTTATATTTATCTAAATTATGGAGAATCCATAATATATGATGAAATTATAAAGTGTTTAAATTACATTTATTCATGAATTGTTCGTAAATATTTATCACATGTCTAAATTCAGGAAATTTTCATTTATTTTTTTATTACCTATATAATTCATAGTTATAAATTTTTTATATTATGTATTTTTTTATGATATAGTTTTAAAAGTCAAACTTTTTTTATACATGCATCTAATGAGTTACATGCTAGGTATGATAATTGATTTATTTTTATTCTCCCTTTACTTTTACTTCTATAAGGTTATGAGATTAAATTGAGAAGTTAATTATGATATATATATATAGTAGTTGATAGAATTATTATGGGATTGAAATATAACTTGAGTAAAGTATCCTTGGGTAGAGATACTTTGGGTGGACTGCTCACTGACCTAGAGGTTTATGGATTTCCTAGAAAAGTAATGGATGACTATCTGTTACTCTATGATTACTCTTGTGGGGGGTTTTTTGATTTCATATAATCCCAAGTCTTACCATTATTCAAACTTTATTACTTTATAAAATTTATTCACTAAAGGGTTTAGTAAGATAGTTTTATCATCTGGTCACATAGAGATATGGAAGGAATTACATAAAGATGTAATGTGTTTTAAAAAACAAAAAAAATTGTACCAATCATATGAATGATATGATTATATATCATATTTGATATGTTATACTGATTCTTATGTATGGTTTTGTTAAAATATTATCAAATATTTTAATAATATAAAATGAAAAATGTTATATAAAAGGAAATATTTACTTCATTCTTTCATGTTGGTAGCACAAAATAGGTTTTGTGTGCTGTATGAACCCCAAAGTATATACCACATGAAGTTCCATACACTATGTATTTGGTATGTTAGGGGTTCATATTTTATACTGATTCTATATACCTGAGTTTGATGAGATACCTAGCATGAGAACCTTCATACTTTGATACCTTTCTTATGCAAGCCCTAAGGCTTAGCTAATTAGGTGGTGGTTGGTTATGTTGATGATTGTGTCTTTGGTTAGAGGTTAATAAAGATGATATTTGTTAGTATGGCATCTGTGACCTCTATTAAGATATATTGAGAAAATTTATGAAAATAATTATAAGGTACATATACTTTCTTTTCTACTTGGATGAGAGACATGCGATGCGATTATTTAATAGATTAATGAAATTTGATGTATTCGTTGACCTAGTTAGTATATACTCATGGTTTCTTGAATGTATGAATAGGATATTTTAGATCAACATATTCGGTGTCCCATAGTCACTCATTATTTTGAAAAAAGGTATTGTATAATTATTTATGATTTCATGTGATGTAGTTGGTGTATACATATATAGAGATGCATGTGATTGATGGAGATCACTCTAGATCCCTTTGTAGCATGAGTCATATTGATTATTTTCAAAAGGTTGTTCTTTACTTACATTTATGAATTGAAGAATTTATATTTGTTTTCAATGATAAAAAGTCCCATTATGTCACACTTTATAGTTGAACAAATAAGTATCATGTTTTAAAAAACTTATAGAGATTATCTAAAAAGAGTTTATATAGTTATTCATAACATATTTCATATGATGTGATACATGATGAAATTGATGATAGATTTACAAAAGCGTTTTTCAAGATACTCAAAAGTCGTTTTAGACATGGTTTTACAAGTTATTGTATATGATACAATATGATATGGAATAACAAAAAGCCTACAATTCTTTAATGTAAGTGTGATATTGAAAGATATATTACCTAAAACTTATATGTATATGATGAATTTAAGCATATGTAATGATATAAAAAAACCACATTATACAATATTTATAGAAGATAAATGAGGAAAAGAATAATATTTTTATTTAGTAATAGGAATTCAGTATAAGTATTCATATATAACTCTTTATTATGCTAAGAATAGACTATATCCTATAATTCTTCTTCTCCATGAATCCTAAACGTACCATCCAAGCTTATGAAAATAATCAACACCCCCCTTTGGGCCTCACCACCTCCTATTTAAAACAATACACTAATAAAAGTATAATTAAAACTTTTCCCTCTCTAATTTTATTAATTTATTATATACCTGTCATTTCCTTCCCCTTTAAAATACACCTTGTAATAAAAGTATAAATCTTTGGGGTGAACTCCTTATCTATATCGTCATTCTTTTCCTCATTCTGATACTGGGTCCTCCTCTACACACTATATCTCCAAGAACTCCAAAAAAATTCGTTTAAATATCTTCTATGAATAATGACATGTCTGACTAAGCTTATGTCCACATGCATAGAATAATACCTTGAGTTTTATTTCATATAATTCCTCTTTAGATAAGGTTCAGACCCCCTATACTAAGGTGAAATCCCCCCCTATGCATTTCTCCTTCTCCCACTTTAATTGTTGAAACTAGTTTTATAGTACTAGTACTTCAACTCCTCCCATAATTACCAATCAAACCCATTTAGCTTCATGGTTATAATTGCTCAATGATTCCCTAATCCATCAATTCTTGTTCAAATATATTAGATAATATCAATAACTACACCTAACTTATTGGCTTTTAGATCATCACAAGACTCACAATTTTTTATCAAAGTCCACTAATAAACATACTGATGTACCATTTATCAGTGAAATTTATCACACACAACACTATTCACTCAAACTCTTTGATATAATAATTAATAACCCTATTATTCCATAATATTTTGAAACCAATCATTGAATCCTACTCCATTTCATCACCATATCTACTGAGTAGCTCCTCCCTAAACTACTTCCATGAAATCTATGTCTGAACCAACTTCATATAAATTATTCGATACTAATCCATCCCTTCCAAACTAAGTTATTCAAAAAAACTTTATTTCTTTATAAATATTATGTATATATAAATATGTCCCAACATGAGTAATCTAATCAATTTAATCATATCCCATGAAGCTTAGTAGTTATACTTTTTAAGTTATCTTGTAAATATCCCTGCTCTCTATCATCTGTGTCTCTATATACCCTATGATTTATGTGATTTCTTGATTCATATTTCATTCTCCAACCTTTAAACAAAACCCACCTTCCTTCAATACTATAAATTTTTCCCATACTACACTCTCCACTTGAGATTTATATAGCCGTGTCACTATTTTTTCAGTTCCATGATTCTCATAGACAACTCAGAAATGGCTATCTTAACCAGTGCGACATTAATTTCAATCATAGAGACTCTATTATCCATTATCCTATTCATCCATCACCCAAATCTCAATAATTGTTTTTTGAAAATAGTAAATCCTACACATGAAATTCAATGCTTTAAATTCCTTCACTTATTGTATCACCGAAATCACCAACTCTAGCTGAAAGCATGCCTCCCAACATCATTTGATGAATTTTCTCAACCGATTTTTCCACATTCTCATCATCCAAAATGATCATACACTTCCATCAAATCCTACACAATGATAATGTTTTACTACAATCACATGCCACACCTATTTCCAGTGGAGATAAATTTTTAGTAAAAACATCTAGTCCTTGAAATACATCCCCCAAGTTATAGGAGATAGATGAGGAAAAGAGAATATTTATATTAAAAAATAATAATTATATATAAGTATGCATATCTGAAAATTTATACTGATAATAAAATTCATTCTTACAAAATTATTATCCTCTATGACTCCTTGGAATACCGTCTAAGCCCAATAAAATACTTTATATCCCCCCTTTGAATCATGACCCCTCATATTTAAAACAACACCCTAGTAAAAGGATAATTTCAACTATTCCCTTAATAGTTTTATTATGTTCCCATAAACTTATCAAATATAATAGCATAAATTTTTTTTATGATATATGGGTATATAGTTTAATATAATATATAGATATCATTTAGCTTATAATCATGCCAATCGTACTGTATGATAGGTTATATTGTAAGGCTGGGAGAATTGTGTCATATGATTCACTCTATGATTAAAAAAGGTAGTCTGAAATTAATTAGTTAACATTTTAATCTCTTACACATAGGATATCATTGATTATCCATTTTATAAGATCAAAAACATGGGCGAGTTTGTGGATGAAGGTTACAAGACTTGTAACCAAATACATTTACCCATACATTTATGAAATGTATGATTAAATGAATATGATTGGGGAGCATCCCCATAGACTATATAAATAATTATTGAGCATGATATTTGGGGTAGACATTCTTGATAATGTTGTCAGCCATCTCTTTCTCCCTCCCAAATATCTCTTCCTTATATCTAATTTACATTTTGAGATACTAACATATTGAGAAGGAAGGAGGCCCCTATCCAAACCATTTGAGTCATTTTGTATATCCCATGGATACAACATGAAGGGAAGATTCTATTGGCTATACCATAGTGATATTTATCAAGCATAGATTGAAGGCAATAAAAAAATATTCTATGGTGTAAGGTGCATGGTCTTTATTTCCATTTTTTGGTTTCAATTTAAAAGGAATGTTGTTATTAGAATTTATGGTTTCTAATGCCTTATGTTTAATCAATTAAGTGTTGATATATCCTTATAAACCTAACATAATCCTTATCAAGGTCAGACCCAAAAGGGTTAGGGACATATGTTTTCTATAGAGCATGTTCTAGAGGGATCCGAGGTAGGATTTGTAATAGTGAGAGGTAATTTTCTTGTTTCTTCTACTATGGTATTTTATATTTTTGATATGGGTGAATCTAATTCATTTATATCTGTATGAGAAGTATATCAGATTAATTTTTATGCGGATTTAATGTCTTCTTGAATATTGAGTTACCTCTTAGGGAAAGGATATAATAGATGATTAGGTGTCCATATTTTTTCATCATGGAAATTGATGTGGAAATCTTATAAGAACTCTTTCTTCTAGAGATGGATTTATACACTGTCATAATTGGGATGGATTAGATAGTGAAGTTCAAGTCCCATGTCAATTTCTATGAGTGGAAGGTTTCCTTTAATTTTCCTGAGGAGAGTGTTCATGATTTTAAAGAGGAGTGGGGTGTTGGGATTTGTTAGGGTCAAATAAAAATTATTTGATCAAGTGATGGTGATTAAACCCACTACTAAAAAACTGTCCTTAAAAATGCTAGAAATTTCCTTTATCACTGCTAGAAAAGCACTGAAAACATGAGTGATGTTAAAATCCTAGTAATTTTATCATTTCTTTTAAAAGTGATGATAAAATAGCCATTTATGAGAACTTTAATTTAGCACCGTTAAAGTAACCCTTTATCAGTGCTTATAAAAGAGATGATAATGGAATTTTACCAGCACTTTCAGAATTACTGATAAAGGTCCATTCTACAGTATGATGTTACATCACACTATAGAACCACTGTAGTGTGCCATTATAGCACACTGCAACACCAGAAATACAACAAAAACACATCAGATATCAACAAAACAAGTCCCAATATATAATTTAAATGAAATGAAATTTACAACAGAAATACAAAAAAAAACTATATTTTAGACATTTCAAACATTGGTTTATACAATTACATGAATAAAAATTATTACATACATTCAAAAACAATCCTAACTATCAATGTTACCAAAATTTCCATTGACTTTATTTGTCAAACTTCCAACATTGCATGAGTAGTTTCGAATAAACCACCTCAACTAGAACAAAAGTGTCCACCTGTATAAGAAAATAGTTATTATGAGTAAAAAAAATGGAAATAAATTAAATATAAATATTAAATAACACATTAATTATATGAAAAATGATTTTACTGTGAAAATATCAATATTAAATCTTTGATTGAGTAGTGGAGGGAACTTTAAAGAAAGTGATAAATTTCAACACAACAAGAGTGAAAGGTTTTGTGAGAGAAGAAGTTTGTGGAAGTTTTGGTGAAGAAAGGGATAAAATATAAACATACCACCCAAAATCAAACAAAATAATCCACTTGTATAAGAAAATTATTATTATATGAGTAATACTAAAAATAAATAAATTAAACATACATATAAAACAATACATTAATTCTATGGATAGTGATTTTACTATATAAACATCAATATTAGCTTTATAATTGAGAAGAGGCAGCATCATTTATCTTCCTATAAAGGTAGTAGAGGAAACATTAAAGAAATTGATAAATGCACCACTATAGGTGTGAAAAGGTTTTAAGGGAGAAGAATCATGAAAGTTGGAAAGAGCACCCCCAACTCGAACAAATTAATCCTCTTGTATAAGAAAATAATTATTATGTGATTAATACTAAAAAGAAATAAATTAAACATGCATATGAAAAAAAAAATTAATTCCATGGACAATGATTTTACTGAAAACATCAAGATTACCACTGTAATTAAGCAGAGACAGTTTCGTTTATCTTACTTCAAAAGTAGTAGAGGTAACTTGAAAGAAAGTGATAAATTCACCACTGCAGGGGTGAAAAGGTTTTAAGGGAGAAAGATCATGAAAGTTAGACAGATGAACCCCAACTTGAAAAAAATAACCCACCTGTATAATAAAACAATTATTATGTGAGTAATACTAAAAAGAAATAAATTAAACATACATATGAAACATTATATTAATTATAGGGACAATGATTTTACTGGGAAAACATCAAGATTGCCTCTATAATTGAGCAAAGGTAGCATCATTACTCTTCCTGCAAAGTCAGTGGAGGTAACTTGAAATAAAGTGATAAATGAACCACTACAGGGGTGAAAATGTTTTAAGGGAGAAGGATCATGAAAGTTGAACATATCACCCCCAACTAAAACAAAAGAATCAACCTATATAATAGAACAATTATTTAATGAGTAATACTAGAATGAAATAAATTAAACATACATATGAAATAATAAATTAATTCCATGGATAATGACTTTACTATGAAAACATCAAGATTAACTCTATAATTGAGCATTAGTATCTTCATTTCTCATATTTCAAAGGCAGTGGATGTAACTTGAAAGAAAGTGATAAATGCACCACTGTAGGGGTGAAAATGTTTTAAGGGAGAAAGTGCATAAAAGTTGGATAGAGCACCCCCAACTCAAACAAAAGTATCCAATTGTATAAGAAAATAATTATTATGTGATTAATAATAAAAATAAATAAATTAAACATAAATATGAAACAATACATTAATTCTATGGATAACTATTTTACTATGAAAACATCAAGATTACCTATATGATTGAGAAGATACAATATTGTTTCTCATCTTGCAAAGGCATTAAACATGGATATAAATCTTCTAAAATAAAAAAAATCTTAATGTAATAATGAAAAATAAATCAACATTACATTATATAATTTTTTGGTAAAATGGAGAAAGTATATCATAACATTACCTTTTCATCTATCCAAAGGGTTTACTTCATTATAGTTTGTTCTTACAAGGGATTGGTAACATCATCATGTGCATAAGACATTATCTTCAGGAGTAGTCAAACATTTAATTTAGATTATGTTAATTCATTAGAGAATATATAATATTTTGAGGAAAAACATAATATATTAAAAAACACTTTTACCTTCTCATTGAACTATCTTTATTTTTTAAAAGGTTTCAAGTATTTGGTTCCTCTTTTGGGAATCAAAATCCCATATTTATAGTCCCCACTAACATACATAACATTATCTAGAGTGGGACCGACATAAAATGATTGTGATGTCCCAATGAAAGGGTCATCCTCGATTGAATTTTCATCTATCTCAATATTTGGTTTAGTATCTTGAAAGACAATTGACCTATTCTTGTTTATTGGTTTAGAGACATAAAATACTTTCACTGCTTGTGATACCATTATGAATAGCTCATCTTTTCACCTTGTACACTGAAATTCACCTTCACAAATACTATTTCATCAACTTTCACTCCATTAATATTGTCAAAACATTTGAAACAGAAAATAGACACTTGACATTTTTTATAATCCAACTCGTATATCTATTCGATAATGAAAATATATAACATATTTTCATAAATTGTATTTCTATATTTGGAACCAGATTTGTGCATCGCTTCAGCCACTAGAGTAACTCCACTATTTTGTGTCATACTAAAGTCATAGTTTTATTTTTTATAAAACATAAAAACATTGATTGTAAACCCATTATAAGATATAAAATTTTCATTTGATCCTCTGGATATCCATTGAAGTCGTCCAACGATTGAATCATATTTTCAGATAACTACTTATAAATTTGAAATATGAACCATCCTATAAACTATTGAATATGTGTATCTAATATACTTCTTTCATACCTTGATGTATTCAAATCTCTAAGAATTTATTTTTGAGATTCAATGTATAAATAAACATGTTAACTATTATGTAATATGTAAATATGTGCTTTCTCTTGTTTTGTAAAGGTAATTGTAACAACATCTCTTCTGGAAATCTCTTTGCCCATAAATAGTTCACTGTGACAAGACTTTGGGAGATTGATGCTTTCAACCTATGATAGGTAATCGATACAGAATTCAATATCTTCTTCAAAAATATATTGTTATGCAATAAAACCTTCTTTGTGACTTCGATTCTTGACATACCCTTTAAAAATCTTTATATACCGTTCTTTGGGGTACATCCATCTGTAATGGACTGAACCCATAATTGAACCTCTCTAACCAAGTGAACCATCAGGTGGACCATTATATAAAAGAATGATGGTGGTAATAACATTTATAATTCACATAATATGATTGAGATCTCTTTATTCATGATGGTAAACTTCATTGGGTCTATAAATTTACTGCACATGGCTTTGAAAAAGAAACATAGTCTGGTTAATGTATGTTGTACATTTTGAGGAAGAATTCAATGGAAATCAACATGCATTAAATCTTGTATAAAAACATGACATTAATGGGATTTTAATCCTTATAACTTAAAATTAGTCATTGAAATGACATTCTTGATTTTTGATGAATACCCCTGTGGAACTTTTACACTTATAAGGAAAAGGGAAAATTGCAATTTGTTCTATATGGATATAGTGTAAGATGCTGGAGAAAGAAAATTCGACCTTTTACCCTTCACCAGTACCAACTCTTCCCTTATCCCCATTTTAATCAAGTACAACCTAGCCTTGATTTCAAATTCCATTTTTCTAGGAACATTTAGTAATATGGAAATAACACTATCAAATACATTTTTTTTCTACATGTACGACATCAAGAAAATATTTGACATAAAAAAATTGCAATACAAGAAATATAGATAATTTATACTAGAATATAAGAGTGCATAGAATATATGAGGACAAGATATTCACTATCAAAATTGAAATTTATGGACAATTATAATAAGGTAAATATGGATCATTTCTACTAGAATATATGAGTGCCTAGATATTCTAAATCCAATAACAAGGGCTGTTGGAATTTGAAAAAATAGGGGAAGATAAAGGTAGATAATAAATGATATTATCACTAAAATTTATAGGTGTAAATGAGAAGATGGATAGTGTAATGAACCTATCCTAAATTACCCAAAAAAAACTAGGTTAGATCATCTTATAAACTCTAACACACCTCAAATTCACTAAAGTATGGTTTAAAATTTGGGTGTAAAAAATCATAAATGGGTGATGGTCCCCCCCAAATAGAAACAATTAGTACCAGATATTGAAAAAAACTCTAGCATGACCCCTAGGGTCAATGGACATGCAGACCCAAAATCATCATTACTCGATATATGAATACATGTTAGACAAAAAATATGGAAATAAATGATGCAATAGCTATATAGACACACATACATGTCACTCTAGTATAAAAACCCACTCAATTATTCTATAAGAAATATAAAATAGATAAAAAATGATATTCAAAAATAAAATGAACTAAAGCCACCGCAATGATTCAAAAAGTGAAGGCTTAATGTGATAAAACCTCATGCTCTTAACTGGGGATGACCCCTTAGAATCTTATCCATAAGAAAACCAAGGACCATAGTGAATTCTAAGAGGAACTCAATCCTATGATACATATAAACAATAGAGGAACATACAACACTCCATTAACTTGGTTTGTGAAAAATAGCATCTGAAGCTGCATGTCCACTAAGGTGTTGATGAAATGTGTCAGTATATATATAATCATTAGGGAACCACCAATGTGCCTCAAATCAGTAGTCAATAAACAAGAATATACATGAAAATTCCTACAAATTTATATACATATATGAAAAAAATTATTTAGTAAGAAGATATAAAAAATAGAAGTAAAGCAACAATGAATAAATCCAAGGCTCAGTGTCAGATATAAATAACAGATTATACATCAGTAGTCAATACAAACAACGGACCACAAATCATTCCCTAAAAAATGGATCAAAAACAAATTGTAAAAAACAGATCATAAAGAAATCATAGAAGATTAAATTAAAAAGAAAACAAAAAATACATAAATAAAATCAGAAGGCCTACCTTGCTAGGTTAAAGAAAATCCAAGACCCTCTTCAGATGTTAGATGAGATGTTCAAAGGTAGTCGAGTGGTGTGATTCGACCTTCAATTCACTAAAGAGGAGTGATTCAACCTTTGATTCATCGAGGAGGAGTTCCGATAGTGGGTGGATTCCGCAGAAAGCTTCTATATCGTAACAGGTTCGCAAATGGTTCGGGGTTTTAAAATAGATCAGGGCACATTTATCAGTGCTTACCAATAATCGCTGATAAAAGGACTATTTATCAGTGATAAACTTATAACACTGATAAATCCTCATATTTATTATCACTAAAAAAGTGATGATAAAGATTCTTTTATCAGTGCTTATTACTCAAGTGATGTTAAAAGATTTATATTTATATTTATAAATAATTAATAATTATATATAAATATAAATATAGTAAATATATTTATTTTTAAATATATTTATCATAATTTTATAATTATTTATTTATAATAATAGAAATATTTTAAAAAAATATTATTTAAATAATTATAAATATTTAAATAAATAAATATATATATATTTAATAAATAAATATAAATATAAATATAGTAAATATATTCATTATTTTAAAAATTTATTATAAATTTAATAATTATTTAAATACACATTATTATTATTTATAATTATATAAATATTTTTTTAAAAATATTTATTTATTTATAATTATAAATATATAATTATATAAATATAGTGAATGCACATTTTTAAATATATTTATTTATAAATATATTTACTTATAATTTTTTTTACAAATATATTCTTAACATTATTAATGAATATATAATTTTGAGTGCATATATATATATATGAGTGAAATTGAATAAATTTAGAATATAAGTACACTTTAACAATATTGAAAAATGAATAAGTTCCGTGTGTGTGCATATTATATATAAAAATGAATTAATTATACGTATATCTGAAATCAAAATAACCCACATTTGATCTATATTAAATTGAAAAATCAAACAACATTCAATTATATCTCAAGAACTATGAAATTAGTCAATATTTTTAATTCATATTAATTTTTAATTATATACCATTATTTAATAAATATATAAAAATTTAATGTAAAGCAAATAAATATTTTATAATATATAATCATATTTATATACATTAATATATATCTATATTTTTAATATATATAATTTATTAACATTAATTATCATAATTATCTAATTAAAAAAATGTTTATTATTTATTAATGTATAATCAATCAATTCATTTTATCAATAATTATTTATTTAATAAAATTTGTAATAATTTTTTAATAAACATATTTTTAATTTTTTATTATATTTAATTATTTCATTTTATCAGTGCTAAAAATGCATTGATGAAAGAAATATTTATTAGTGCTAAACATAAAGTGCTGATAAAGCGTGTAGAGACCCGAAGCCTGACGTACATGGACATTACATTACATTTGCGGAATACTTAGTACATAACAAAAAACACACACAAGGATCGTAATAGTTTAGTGTCTTTGGAAACTCGGAACGTAATCTTATAATCGTGGTGAAAGATCTTCAATATCTCCCATAAAGATCTTCCCCTTTTTTTAACCTAAAACCTTTCTTTATATCCTGGGGAAAAGAAAACATGAAAGGGTGAGCTCAAATGCTCAGTAAGGGTAAACAAAAGAAAAATTAATCACATCATATTCATAAGAACATAACTTTTGGAAATCTTAACCTGTAAAAGAGAGAATAATTTCATAACATGGGATAAATCATAGTAGTGAAATGAAATCCCAATAATCATAACTTAAAACCTGAAACTTTGTGGCATATACACATAATCATAGAGAATCATTTCTTGTTAGTCAAGACTCTTTTCCAAGACTATCTTAGTGGACAAAGTCCCTTTCTGAATTGAGTCACCCTCGTTTCAGTCCTGTTTCACTGAACCGGTATAACCTACCATTCCAGCCATGTCTATCTCATGAGATATAAAATCTTTACCCAATGCATTGTAGGGAGATATAGGTCCCACCCATCTCATAATGATACCATTCTTATGTGTGCCACAAAATCATAAACCATATATCATTGCATAACCCATGTAATAAAAATGGGAATCTTAAACATCATGACATCATAAAACAATTCATATACGATAAAGGAATTCATAAAAATAATTCCATCACAACATAATCAAATCAATGTAAAAATATGGATAGAAACAGAACCCTTTATTATCTTAGATGGAAAATAATTTTGATAAAACACTTGAAATGAATTCTTGAGGAAAATATCCTTTCTTCTTCAAAATCAATTTCTTTTATGCAAAAAGAGATTTTATTGAAAATAGTCATGAAATATTTTGGAGGAAGCTTCCTGAAAATAAGACTTTATAAAACCGTAAAAATCTGTTCGTGCCGTTTAAGTTAAAAAACATTCTTCTCGTACTTTTGTCGGAAAAGTCAAAAAGTACCTCGTACGAAAAACGACAAAAGATTCCTTTCATATATTTTACTAAAAACTCACCAAAGGGTAAAATTGGATTTAAACAATTTTAGGTGGATGGAAATAATATTACATATTGAGGAAACATGGATGTGGATGATAAAATACACCCCAGTAAATACCAAACTATAAACAATCTCGGATAAAAATGAGATTGTGATATTTCCATTACCTTAGGTCCGACTTTATTTGTATGTGTCCGAACCTCCTGTATAATGATTTAAATAATGTCATTGACTTATTACAGAATCATATTCATTGTTATGATATCATATATGGTTCACTTATGACTTTATATTACCTGTTCTTTTGTAAATTCCATGTTAAAGAGCGTTTTGGGTAAAAAAATTTCATTTGTCGTCCGTGTTTTAACTTGTAATTTATTAATATGATTAATTAGATCATGATTACTTAATTACAGAATATAAAACATGATTTATATATATATATATATATATTCAGAATATACATATATATAATAAATCAGTAAATGGAAAGAAATACACCGTTCATGGAGACGGTAGTCCGTACGTACGCATGAACGCTGTTTTCGTTTCCTTATTGAATTGAATGGAATTAAGTAGATGACATACATATAAATATACATAAATCCAGTATCATTATTATGTCATATATTTCATTAGTACTTATTATATATACTTTATAATCATTCATGAATGGTTAATCATTGAGAATGAATCTCATCGCGTCGTGGAGACGGTAGTCCGTACGTACGCACGAGTGATGATATCGTTCCCATGGTCGTGGAATTGTGTTGAAGCGTATGTATACTATTTCAGTATCAATATCACTTTATAATAATCATATATAGTTACTCATTACACCATTATACCCATCCAATTAAGGTGGTGGCGGAAAATAGATTACACCACGGCGTGGAGACGGTATTCCGTACGTACGCACGCGCGGTGATTTCCTTTTTCCGTAGGATGGATAAAAGGTGAATTTGGGTTGTTTCATATTTATAATAACATATCAGTATGTAAGTAATACTGATGTTATTACTTTATCATGAAACAACTATATAAGAAGAAGTTGAAGAAGAAAAAAATTGAAAAGATTGGTAATGGATATTACCTCTTCTTTGAAACGCCTCTTTGAATCCTCCACTTAGGGAACTAAGATTGGTCTTTGAAGAAGACCAGGACCTCTAGGATTATTCAAGGTAAGTGGAGAAGAGAATTTTTCAGGGGTTTTCCGAGATTGAAGGCTCAAAGTTGTGTGAGGAAGAGAGGGAGGAGGTGCCCTTTTATAAGGGAGGAGAGGGGCACCTTTGGAATAACTAAATATATTATTTTATTATAAAGTCATGTTCGGTTTTAAATAACTCCAAATTGATTTATTTCGAGGCTAAGGTGGGGATGGGTCGAAATCCTCTCATACAATAGAATTTAGACAAGTTTAGGTTCCTATTTTAACCTTATCATTTAGATTTAACATTAAGTTAAATAATTTTAATTTTACCGTGTCTTCTTGTGTTCTTACACTATAAGGTTAATAAACTTACTATAAGAAGCCACAAGAACCCCAAATTGTTTATTATTAATATATATAACCTTATCTAAGTCATTTGGCTGAACCTTATATTTTTAAGAATAAAATAACAATTAATAATATAATATTTATTCTAAAAACTAATTTATGTCAATTTTGACACTATTTGGTACATGATTTTTGTGAAAATCATAATAGAATGATAAGTTCGAAAAAAGTTAATTAAATCAATACTAACATGTCATATTAACCTAGAAAATTAGTATAATTCATAAAAAGTCTTAAATTAGATCTATTTTGGTATTTATAACATCAATTATGTCAATATTTCATTAATAAGATAATTACTGCATCATCTTTGTGTCATAAATAAATTAAATTATTTGATGTCTAAAAATTACAAATAAAATACATTATATAGGAAATCTTTTTATCTTTATAATGAATATTTAAAATCTAATTTATCTTATGTATAGCCCTATATTAAAAATGTTTTAGTAAATAAACTTTGATTTTAACTCTTTTAACCCTTCTTTAAATAAATTAATAATAAATGTCCTAATCTAATCCAAGTGGGCCTAAATGGTCATATTTTATTCCTAAATTTGTTTTTGGTCGAATTACACTTGTCCAATAGAATTAAGACATGTGTTAGGGTAATAATAATATCATTTCTACCCTTAATTACTCTATTTACTTTTAACCGTGGTAAAAAAAAGTAAAAAGTTACTATTCACCAAAAATTATTTTCATCTCATTGAACCACATTTTACTTACTGACATCAACCGTGTCTCTCAGATTTTTGAAATTCCACTCACAGAAGCGGTAAAATTATGTTTTATGAACAATTCAGTTTTTTTTAACTACCACTTAGTGGTTTCACTATTCATCAAAAATTGAAAGTTTTCAGAAAAATACCAAAAATTAGGCCTAAGCTATATTTGATATTATGAACTCAAAAATGATTTCTATTTTACCAAATTCAAAACATATCAGTTGCATTAATTAATTTAAAAATTAATTCCCGTCGTCAAAACAAATAGCGTGTTCTTAAGAAATAATAACTATCAAAAGATTGACACTTGTTTATGTCTGGTTTAAATGGGAAATTACATCCAATGACCAACATTTTATTAAATTGTAAAAATATATTCTAAATATACTTTTAAACCACTCAAATTAATAATTTATCACTATTAATTATTTCAATTGAAAAATTTGTTTTTAATTAAAATTTAGTAATTATCACTATTCATCAAAATATGAAAGTTATCCGAAAATCACCAAAATTTCACCCTAAGCTAATTTCGATATTCCGAATCCAAAAATGGAGTCCATTTTGAAAAATAAAATTTAAAAAATTTAAAAAAGTGGTTATTACTATTCATAACGGCTAGTTTTAATAATATTTTAATAGCATATCGTTGTTTAGTGAAACTCGATATTGCGTACTACACACGCTATCGTGGAAGGTCACGATTGCGTGTAATTCAATCCAGGTCAGAGATGTGTGTTGTGAAATCTCCTTTTGGTGTAGCGTATAACAGAAGACAATAATGAAATTAAAAAGAATATTTTTCATAAAATCTCGGGGTGTTACATTCTACCCCCCTTAAAATGAATTTCGCCCTCGAAATTCGTCGGGGTTATAAATGGTTTACTATCCGAAAGTTTCTTTAATAGAAAACCACATCGTAAAAAGGAATACCAAAAACAATCTTTAAAAACACAAGTATGAAACGTAAAGGTTACCCAAATAAACTAATCACTGGGTTTCCACATAGGTGAAAATATGGATATGGAAGAAAAATCTAACCATCATGTTCTGATGGAGAGTGGTAGAGAACATGGCTATGGAAAATCCAATAATCACAAATCCATAAATTTGTGACGATCTAAGATACCATCTGATTAATCAGATATAAGAGCACTAGGACAACATTTTATGTTTTCAAAATCGTTTCCCTAAAGTTGAAGAATTTAAATTAGAAAAATACTTACTTTATTTTGGTAAAATCTCACTGTTGTTCGTGCCTTAAACAATTTCCACTTCATCTCTTAAATAAATGAAGTTGAATTTTTTATTCGTGAAGTGTTAGCAGATCATGTGATAGAATGACGGGTCTTTCCATCTCTTTCAAACAAAAGGTTAGCAAAAGTTATAAGTCCATCTTATTGTTAATCGTATATGGTTCCAAAAATGAACTTATACTTCATATATCATACCGCTTAATAAAATAAAACTAGTTTCTACTAACCAGGGACTTCCTGTAGTCCAGTGGTAAGCGATAAAGGCCAGTCGCACTTCGGTTGTGGGTTCGATTCCCACAACCTTGTCCGACGCGATGGGCTGTCGCCCGTCCTGCAGGTTGTCCTTTTTCTAAAGCTATATTACTATAAAATCCCATCAATAATATCAAAAAACGTTTTATCCTAACTTATGTCCAACATAATCCATTCTAATCTTTAGGCTTATCTAAAATACTTCGGTCCAATCTCATAGTATTAAGAAAATGATTACTTGAAATGTCACAGAACAATCACGTGAATTCCATCATTTATCCCCCATATATCATAAGATATATCTTGTTGGTCAAATTACAAACATGTAAATACCTTAATAATGTATTTTCTTGAAGAATGAATACCCATTTAACCTTAGTGAAAACATGAATGCAGTTAAAAGTTAACACTTTCCACATACCAAAATCCTCAAAATTCTATATACTCAAACCATGATATCACTTAGTCCTTGTATCAATCAGGAGCTCATGAATACTGTCAAACATTTCATTTTCTTCTTATTCCTTCATTATGCGCATATCATCTTATTTCCAAAAATATATCAATCACTTTGAATACCACATTAGACCAATACATAAATATTCCAATACTCCATGATACAATATTATTTTGGAATCCCATTACATAAACACTTAATCATTCCACCACATCGTTGTCATATTCAACACCACCAATAGTGAACGCATGTTACTTTCCTTTGTCCTTTTCCTTCAGTGGTTTCTCATGTTGATCATCACTAACCCTTGGATTAGGGCATTTATTAGCATAATGCCCTATTTCCTTGCACTTGAAGCATTGAAGTGTTGGTGGTGCGTTCTCTGCAGTGTTTGCTTTATTCACATCATTATAAACCCATTTTCCATTACTTCGACACTCAGCTACTCGATGACCTTATTTTCTACACTTAAAACATTTTCTAGTCCCTTTAAGACAATCTCCACCATGCTTCTTTCCACACTTTGTGCATAAGGAAACATTCATCTTCTTTTCACCATTATTCTGAGATTTCTCCTTGAACTCCATCTTTCGTTTCTTGTCAAAACCATGAGATGGATATATAACACCAACTTCCATTTCTACCTTGATAGCACAACGCACAATTTCTTCATAGCTACTGAAGTCTCTTATAGATAATGCCCTTCGAAGACTTGGTTTTAAGCCACTGAAAAATCGATCAACTTTACTTTCAGGTTGGATGATAATGCCAGATGCATACCTTGCAAGTCTTGTAAAATTTTCTTCGTATATACCAATAGATTCATCATCCTTATGCTTCAGTTCAAGAAACTCCTTTTCCATCTTTGTTAGAAGAATACGAGGGAAGTACTTACTGAAAAACAAGTTCTTGAACTCGTCCCATTCCATGGACTCAATTTCATCTCTTGGCCTCGTATTCTTGATAAGATTCCACCATTGATCAGCATAACCTTCCAAACGGTACACTGCTAAGATGACTTTATCATGTTCAGAACATTGAAGAACTGAAAATATCTTTTCAGTGGTACTGATCCATTGTTCAGCAACAAGTGGATAGGAAGTCCCACTAAAAGAAGGTGGACGTTGCCTCATGAAGGACTTAATAGAATATTGTTCCCTTCTCTGCTCATTTGGAAGTCCAGAATGATTCATAGCTTGTGTAAGTATTGCAATAAGATTTTTCACTCCATCTCCCATAAAATTTGTTTGTTTAGGAGGACAATCATTGCATTTTCCATTACAGTGATCAACACGGTTCCTTCGGGTTCCTGCCATCGTCTAAAACCCAAAAAGAATAGTGTGAGAGGAAAAAATCATGCTAGGGAAAACAACATAATAAAGGGGGAGTACCTTCAATATCTAACATCTTAGGTTTAATTCTATGATCGTTAGCGTAATTCTAGTACTATAACCTATACGTATACTTAACCTTAGGGACATCCCTAGACATTCCTTAGAAATATCTCTAGGGATCTCACTAACGTTTTCGCATCCTAGTTTCCAAAGGTTGACTAAACCTTTCCTCTGATACCAACTGTAGAGACCCGAAGCCGAATGTACATGGACATTACATTACATTTGCGGAATACTTAGTACATAACAAAAAACACACACACAAGGATCGTAATAGTTTAGTCTCTTTGGAAACTCGGAACGTAATCTTCTAATCGTGGTGAAAGATCATCAATATCTCCCATAAAGATCTTCCCTTTTTTTTACCTAAAACCTTTCTTTATATCCTGGAAAAAAAAAACATAAAAGGGTGAGCTCAAATTCTCAGTAAGGGTAAACAAAAGAAAAATCAATCACATCATATTCATAAGAACATAACTTTTGGAAATATTAACCTGCAAAAGAGAGCATAATTTCATAACATGGGATAAATCATAGTAGTGAAATGAAATCCCAATAATCATAACTTAAAACCTGAAACTTTGTGGCATACACACATAATCATAGAGAATCATTTCTTGTTAGTCAAGACTCATTGCCAAGACTATCTTAGTGGACAAAGTCCCTTTCTGAATCGATTCACCCTCGTTTCAGTCCTGTTTCACTGAACCGGTATAACCTACCATTCCATCCATGTCTATCTCATGAGATATAAAATCTTTACCCAATGCATTGGAGGTAGATATAGGTCCCACCCATCTCATAATGATACCATTCTTATGTGTGCCACAAAATCATAAACCATATATCATTGCATAACCCATGTAATAAAAATGGGAATCTTAAACATCATGACATCATAAAACAATTAATATATGATAAAGGAATTCATAAAAATAATTCCATCACAACATAATCAAATCAATGTAAAAATATGGATAGAAACAGAACCCTTTATTGTCTTAGATGAAAAATAATTTTGATAAAACACTTGAAATGAATTCTTGAGGAAAATATCATTTCTTCTTCAAAATCAATTTCTTTTATGAAAAAAGAGATTTTATTGAAAATAGTCATGAAATATTTTGGAGGAGGCTTCATGAAAATAAGGCTTTATAAAACCGTAAAAATCCGTTTGTGCCGTTTAAGTTAAAAAACATTCTTCTCGTACTTTTTTCAGAAAAGTCAAAAAGTACCTCGTACGAAAAACGACAAAAGATTCCTTTCATATCGTTTACTAAAAACTCACCGAAGGGTAAAATTGGATTTAAACAATTGTATGTGGATGGAAATAATATTATATATTGAGGAAACATGGATGTGGATGATAAAATACACCCCAGTAAATACCAAACTATAAACAATCTCGGATAAAAATGAGATTGTGATATTTCCCTTACCTTAGGTCCGACTTGCTTTGTACGTGTCCGAACCTCCTGTATAATGATTTAAATAATGTCATTGACTTATTGAAGAATCATATTCATTGTTATGATATCATATATGGTTCACTTATGACTTTATATTACCCGTTCTTTTGTAAATTCCATGTTAAAGAGCGTTTTGGGTAAAATTGTTTCATTTGTCGTCCGTGTTTTGACTTGTAATTTATTCATATGATTAATTAGATCATGATTACTTAATTATAGAATATAAAACATGATTTATATATATATATTCAGAATATACATATATATAATAAATCAGTAAATGGAAATAAATACACCGTTCATGGATACGGTAGTCCGTACGTACGCATGAACGCTGTTTTCGTTTCCTTATTGAATTGAATGGAATTAAGTAGATGAAATACATATAAATATACATAAATCCAGTATCATTATTATTTCATATATTTCATTAGTACTTATTATATATACTTTATAATCATTCATTAATGGTTAATCATTGAGAATGAATCTCATCGCGTCGTGGAGACGGTAGTCCGTACGTACGCACGAGCGATGATATCGTTCCCATGGTCGTGGAATTGTGTTGAAGTGTATGTATACTATTTCAGTATCAATATCACTTTATAATAATCATATATAGTTACTCATTACACCATGATACCAACTAAAGAGACCCGAAGCCTGACGTACATGGACATTACATTACATTTGCGTAATACTTAGTACATAACAAAAAACACACACACAAGGATCGTAATAGTTTAATGTCTTTGGAAACTCGGAACGTAATATTCTAATCGTGGTGAAAGATCTTCAATATCTCCCATAAAGATCTTCCCTTTTTTTAAACCTAAAACCTTTCTTTATATCCTGGGGAAAAGAAAACATAAAAGGGTGAGCTCAAATTCTCAGTAAGGGTAAACAAAAGAAAAATCAATCACATCATATTCATAAGAACATAACTTTTAGAAATCTTATCCTGCAAAAGAGAGCATAATTTCATAACATGGGATAAATCATAGTAGTGAAATGAAATCCCAATAATCATAACTTAAAACCTGAAACTTTGTGGCATACACACATAATCATAGAGAATCATTTCTTGTTAGTCAAGACTCATTGCCAAGACTATCTTAGTGGACAAAGTCCCTTTCTGAGTCGAGTCACCCTCATTTTAGTCCTGTTTCACTAAACCGGTATAACCTACCATTCCAGCCATGTCTATCTCATGAGATATAAAATCTTTACCCAATGCATTGGAGGGAGATATAGGTCCCACCCATCTCATAATGATACCATTCTTATGTGTGCCACAAAATTATAAACCATATATCATTGCATAACCCATGTAATAAAAATGGGAATCTTAAACATCATGACATCATAAAACAATTCATATATGATAAAGGAATTCATAAAAATAATTCCATCACAACATAATCAAATAAATGTAAAAATATGGATAGAAACAGAACCCTTTATTATCTTAGATGGAAAATAATTTTGATAAAACACTTGAAATGAATTCTTGAGGAAAATATCCTTTCTTCTTCAAAATCAATTTCTTTTATGCAAAAAGCGATTTTATTGAAAATAGTCATGAAATATTTTGGAGGAAGCTTCATGAAAATAAGGCTTTATAAAACCATAAAAATCCGTTCGTTCTGTTTAAGTTAAAAAACATTCTTCTCGTACTTTTGTCAGAAAAGTCAAAAAGTACCTCGTACGAAAAACGACAAAAGATTCCTTTCATATCTTTTACTAAAAACTCACCGAAGGGTAAAATTGGATTTAAACAATTGTAGGTGGATGTAAATAATATTACATATTTAGGAAACATGGATGTGGATGATAAAATACACCCTAGTAAATACCAAACTATAAACAATCTCGGATAAAAATGAGATTGTGATATTTCCCTTACCTTAGGCCCGACTTGCTTTGTACGTGTCCGAAACTCCTGTATAATGATTTAAATAATGTCATTTACTTATTACAGAATCATATTCATTGTTATGATATCATATATGGTTCACTTATGACTTTATATTACCCGTTCTTTTGTAAATTCCATGTTAAAGAGCGTTTTGGGTAAAATTGTTTCATTTGTCGTCCGTGTTTTGACTTGTAATTTATTCATATGATTACTTAGATCATGATTACTTAATTCCAGAATATAAAACATGATTTATATATATATATATTCAGAATATAAATATATATAATAAATCATTAAATGGAAATAAATACACCGTTCATGGAGACGGTAGTCCGTACGTACGCATGAACGCTGTTTTCGTTTCCTTATTGAATTGAATGGAATTAAGTAGATGACATACATATAAATATGCATAAATCCAGTATCATTATTATGTCATATATTTAATTAGTACTTATTATATATACTTTATAATCATTCATGAATGGTTAATCATTGAGAATGAATCTCATCGCGTCGTGGAGACGGTAGTCCGTACGTACGCACGAGCGATGATACCGTTCCCATGGTCGTGGAATTGTGTTGAAGTGTATGTATACTATTTCAGTATCAATATAACTTTATAATAATCATATATAGTTACTCATTACACCATTATACCCATCCCTGTAAGGTGGTGGCGGAAAATAGATTACACCACGGCGTGGAGACGGTATTCCGTACGTACGCACGCGCAGTGATTTCCTTTTTCCGTAGGATGGATAAAAGGTGAATTTGGGTTTTTTCATATTTATAATAACATATCAGTATGTAAGTAATACTGATGTTATTACTTTATCACGAAACAACTAAATAAGAAGAAGTTGAAGAAGAAAAAAATTGAAAAGATCGGTAATGGATATTACCTCTTCTTTGAAACGCCTCTTTGAATCCTCCACTTAGGGATCTAAGATTGGTCTTTGAAGAAGACCAGGACCTCTAGGATTATTATAGGGAAGTGTAGAAGAGAATTTGGCAGGGGTTTTCCGATCTTGAAGGCTCAAAGTTGTGTGAGGAAGAGAGGGAGGAGGTGCCCTTTTATAAGGGAGGAGAGGGGCACCTTTGGAATAACTAAAAATATTATTTTATTATAAAGTCAAGTTCGGTTTTAAATAGATAAAAATTGATTTATTTCGAGGCTAAGGTGGGTATGGGTCGAAATAATCTCATCCAATATAATTTAGACAAGTTTAGGTTCCTATTTTAACCTTATCATTTAGATTTAACATTAAGTTAAATAATTTTACTTTTACCGTGTCTTCTTGTGTTCTTACACTATAAGGTTAATAAACTTACTATAAGAAGCCAAAAGAACACAAAATTGTTTATTATTAATATATATAACTTTATCTAAGTCATTTGTCCGAACCTTAGATTTTTAGTAATAAAATAACAATTAATAATATAATATTTGTTTTAAAAACTAATTTATGTCTATTTTGACACTATTTGGTACATGATTTTTGTGAAAATCATAAAAGAATGATAAGTTCTAAAAAAGTTAATTAAATCAATAATAACATGTCATATTTACCTAGAAAATTAGTATAATTCATAAAAAGTCTTAAATTAGATCTATTTGGGTATTTATAACATCAATTATGTCAATATTTCATTAATAAGATAATTACTGCATCATCTTTGTGTCATAAATAAATTAAATTATTTGATGTCTAAAAATTACAAATAAAATACTATTATGTATTAAATATTTTTATCTTTCTAATTAATATTTAAAATCGAATTTATCTTATGTATAGACCTATATTAAAAATGTTTTAGTAAATAAACTTTGATTTTAACTCTTTTAACCCTTCTTTAAATAAATTAATAATAAATGTCCTAATCTAATCCAAGTGGGCCTAAATGGTCATATTTTATTCCTAAGTTTGTTTTTGGTCTAATTACACTTGTCCAATAGAATTAGGACATGTGTTAGGGTAATAATAATATCATTTCTACCCTTAATTACCCTATTTACTTTTAACCGTGGTAAAAAAAAGTAAAAAGTTACTATTCACTAAAAATTATTTTCATTTCATTGAACCACATTTTACTTACTGACATCAACCGTGTCTCTCGGATTTTTGAAATTCCACTCACAGAAGCGGTAAAATTATGTTTTATGAACAATTCAGTTTTTTTAACTACCACTTAGTGGTTTCACTATTCATCAAAAATTGAAAGTTTTCAGAAAAATACCAAAAATTAGTCCTAAGCTATATTTGATATTATGAACTCAAAAATGATTTCTATTTTAACAAATTTAAAACATATCAGTTGCATTAATTAATTTAAAAATTAATTCCCGTCGTCAAAACAAATAGCGTGTTCTTAAGAAATAATAACTATCAAAAGATTGACACTTGTTTATGTCTGGTTTAAATGTGAAATTACATCCAATGACCAACATTGTATTAAATTGTAAAAATATATTCTAAATATAATTTAAAACCACTCAAATTAATAATTTATCACTATTAATTATTTCAATTGAAAAAGTTGTTTTTAATTAAAATTTAGTAATTATCACTATTCATCAAAATATGAAAGTTATCCGAAAATCACCAAAATTTCACCCTAAGCTAATTTCGATATTCCGAATCCAAAAATGAAGTCCATTTTGAAAAATAAAATTTACAAAATTTCAAAAAGTGGTTATTACTATTCATAATGGCTAGTTTTAATAATATTTTAATAGCATATCGTTGTTTAGTGAAACTTGGTATTGCGTACTACACACGCTATCGTGGAAGGTCGCGATTGCGTGTAATTCAATCCAGGTCAGAGATGTGTGTTGTGAAATCTCCTTTTGGTGTAGCGTATAACACAAGACATTAATGAAATTAAAAAGAATACTTTTCATAAAATCTCGGGGTGTTACAAAGCGTACCCTTTATCAATGCTATACATAAAGCGCTAATAAAGGATACCATTTATCAGTGCTAAAAATAAAGCACTGATAAAAGTTACCATTTATCAGTACTAAAATTAAAGCACTCATAAATATTTCCTTTATCACTGCTAAAATAAAAGTGTTGATAAAATGTTAAATTTATCAGTGCTTTATTTAGTGCTGATAAATATCTCATTTATCAGCATTTTCTTTTAGCACTGATAAATAATAGCACCTCTAAAGCATAGTTTTGTAGTAGTGAGCCATTTAATGATGATCTCCCATATAATAAATATGACTCCTACATAAGAAACTGAAATGAATAAAATTCTATAAATCTATACCATTCATCAAAGAAGCTTCTTCAATAGTCTTTATATTTGTCTAATGTGTTTGATGAAGACCATAATAGTGAAAAAAGTAAGATTTCCACCTATGGAGGTATCCACAGATTGAATGGATCTCTTATAGTATGAGAGGTATCCTTCTTCATTAATGGTGTGCTAACACCTCAAAATGATAAGAGTAAATAAGAAGGCTATTTTAGGTTACAAAGAGGTTCAACTGAGTATTTATAAAGTACACATATATCGTATTTCCACCATATGACAATCTTATATAGGCATGATTTGGTGAATACTATTAGAAATTGACATCATCACACTTGGGGTAGAAATTCCTTACCACACAACACTATGATGACTCTTGGAAATTGAAATTGGTGCACCAGAGGTTGGAAGTTCTTACCATATATGGCCTTTTTATAAATTTTATTAGCATGATTGACATGTGTGTGCATGTGTGCATAGCTGTGAGAACCATTGTGTGATATGGTATGCTCATGATTTTTTATATGGTGTGTGTGTGTAACCTATGATACGTATACATTGTGTGCTATGATTGTGGCTTCTGTACTATGACTTGTTGTGTGTGAATGTTTAGCATATAGAGGTCTGTATCTAGTATCAAGGTGATAGGTGGATCATCATGGCTCAGTTATCCCTTGGAGAGGGAGAATGTACTGGTGTGATGTGGTTCCGATAATGATAATGAGACCTGAAGATAGGGTAGGGGTATGGCGACATTGTGGCCTAACCCAATATAGAGGATGTGGTACGATGGCCTTGTGGTCTAACCTACGACAACCCATATCTTTAACACACCTTAATTCATGATTTATTATGTAAATATACACATAATATAATCCTATAAAATTATGAGGCCTAATTTCTTTGGGAAATTAGGTACATAGAACTTTGAATTAAAATATTGGTACAACATCATTATTTAAAAACAAAAAAACATAACCTTATATTCCATCGATCTTATAATACTACATGAGATAACCCGAGGATATACATAATAAAAGGGTGAGATTTAAAAATTAATAAGGGAATAATCAAATGATAACATGATTAAAGTAATACATTTTAGTTAATAGGTGTATCAATGTGACATAAAAGAAGCGAGAATCATAAACATGATCATCAAAACATGATATAAGATGATAACTTCGAGGCAACATAGGAATGTGGGAATAATATAAGACATGATATCATCAGAATAATTCAAGGATAGACACCAATAAATTAAAAACATAGTGTTCTAGGGTGACTTAACATGCACCATACATGCTATCACATGAGATAAAAACATTACCAAATTCATTGGAGGGCTATATATTTTTGGGCTCACCCATCAAATTCATATCATGTACATACATGAGTGTGTCATATAGATCATACAACATAAGAACATATTTAATAAATTTTAATCCCACTATTAAGGATTTTGGGTTAAATTAATGTAATTTCTCAATAAATTAAGGATAACTACATCTATATGAATATCCTTAAGTGTAAATGGGCTGGGCATTCACTACACAAATGTTTGACATAGAAAATTGAAGGATAATTTTAACAGTATAAGAGGTGTAAATTAGGGTTTATGAAAGGGGTGAATGAGAGTGAAATGTGGCCTATCATTAAATGATAATAACAATTAAAGGAAATTTATGTGTCAAAAAACATTAAAACATGGACAATTGGAAATAAAAAATGGATTTATACAAAGAAAGTACTCGAAATAAAAAGAAGAAAGAGTCCCTTACCTTAAAAGGAAACTTCTAAAAGATTGAGAGGGTATTATTAAGAGATTTGGAGAACCTTTATAGGGATTTATAGAGGGAAGGTAGAGTAAATTCACGATCAATGGGTTTTGGGTGAATATGAGTAGGAGTATGGGTGCGTCTTTATAGAAAAAGAGGGAGGAATTTTTTTATTAATTTATAAACGCAGGTTTTGGACTATATATGATAAAATAATAAAAACTACACACCTTACCATGTTTTCCCCTATGATTTCTTCTAAATAGGAGTGGTTTTAAATATTTTATAAGGAAAAGAACTGAAATTCTTAAAATAATTTCCTTGGTGATGTGGAAGTGAGTCATGTTCATGAAGAATTGATTTTGAAACATTAAAATGTAATACTGGTTTTGGAAGATTCATCAGAAGTTTATAAAATTAATAAAAGAAATTCAAAAATAAATTATTTTAAAGGATAAATATATATTTGGAAATTTATTCTTTTTATGGAATTTATTACATCATTTTTGGTCTATTATGATGTCATAATACAGTTTGAATATCTATACTGTATTTAATTTTTACCCAAAAATTTAACTATCATAGAAAATTATGAAAAATTCACCATTGGATAATTTATATGTGAGGATTTAAAAAATACTATATATTTTATCAAAATAATTTTCTAAATATGAAAATTTTCACTTTTAAATAAAAAATCACTATTTAATGAAAATACTTGTTTTTACGATATTAACCACTTTCCAATCCTTATAAAAATTAAATTAGAATTAAATATATTATATTATAATTTATATTTAAATAATTATCATATAATAATGATATTTTATTAAAAAAAATATTGAATTTATTAAAATAGTTTCATAATTGAATATATATATTTCCCAAATATACAATTTTTATTTATTCTTGTTAAAATATACTTTTTATGAAAAAAATTATATAATCATTGATAAATTAATAATAAAAAGAGATAAATATAATTATTATTTAATTAATAATGAAATATTTAAATTCATACTACCAGGGTCTAGATATATAACTCTTTATCACACCTGTGTATACATTAAGAGTAAGATGTGCGATGGTGGTTCTTTTTTGGGGTGGTTCGGCAAACATGGTTTGGTATCTAATATAGATAAGCTTGAATTTATCCCATAAATGGTTTCTCTTAATCATCAATTATTGAATAACAGATTGAGATTGGTCAAGAGAAAATCCCATTGATTTTATCTCCCTTAGAAACTTTGATAAATGGGATTCATAGGGTATGATCCTACTAGTTGATGCCATCGCTCCTTCTGTATGCATCGATTTGAATTTATCATAACCCTTAACAAATACTAATTTTAAATATCACTATACAAAATTTTATTATGAATGGTTAATATTATTAGTTGTATTTTAAATCTGATAGGCTACATCGGTCCAAAATAACCAAAATAGTGCATGTTTTTTCTATAACTATAAGGAATTTTAAAAAAGTTTCTGACATTACTTTATTCTTTCTTTTAAAAATTTCACCCCTAAAATTTTATTTTGTTCACTATAATGGATAAGGGTATTTCTATATCATCATCTCTTGTAGTTCTCATGTTTCTTCCTCAAACTTGTAGTTCCACCACAACACTTTAACCAGGTGAGTTGTCTTATTTCATAGAAATTTGTATCTATAATATAATATCTTCACTTAATGATCCTCACATGAAAGATAATTATCTAGGGTTACCACCTCAAGATTAAGTACACATGATTGGTATGGTATATAATTCCTCCAGAGGGATACATAGAGTACATCATATACTTGACGTAGGTTAGGATAGAGTTTTAGTTGATTGGTCACAACTCTAATGCGGTCAAGGATATCAAAGGGGAAAATTTATCTAGGAACAATATTTACATTCTGCCCAAAATTCATGAATTTATTTCTTTATGATATATAAAGGAGCATCTTGTCTCTGACCTCAAAATCCTGGTATCAACAAAAATTGTTTGCATAGATTTTCTATTGAATTTTTGTGGATTTCATATGATATTTAATGGTTTGAACCTTCTCTATAATCTCTTGGATAATATTACATCCCATAAGCTTCCACTCTCCATATTCATCCTAGTATGTTGGAGTCTAAGACCTCTTCCCATAAATAGCCTCATGAATTTCCATTTTAATGCTAGAAGGGAAACTATTGTTATATGATAACTCCACCAGGGGAAGGTACTAATCTAAAAAT
Organism: Viscum album; assembly: GCA_963277665.1. Taxonomy (NCBI): domain Eukaryota; kingdom Viridiplantae; phylum Streptophyta; class Magnoliopsida; order Santalales; family Viscaceae; genus Viscum; species Viscum album. Next base: position 1,116,714,551 of record OY728147.1, read on the forward strand.
ACTTATAAATATATTAAAAATTATCTCAAAATATCATATATATTTATAATGGTTCTCTCAAAATGACCATATGTATAAGGGTGATAAGTAGTACTGAAACTCCACTTTGGATCTGGTGCTTACTAAAGGCTTCTCCATAACCTCATGGTAAAATGCATATCTTGATAAGATAGAATAGAGAGTGTAAATCCATATAGTCTTACCACTTCTCTTATGTACATCTTTACAAGTTGGTCAAGAGAGAAATTCTCTTTGATAGTAATGAAATTCATCAAAATTTTAAGACGACCGACTACCAACCATATGAAATTATTGGCTTTAGATGTCTTGGGTTGTACTATGATGAAATACATGGCTATTTTTTCCATTTTTATAATGGTATGGGAAATGGTTACATGATACCCTTAGAATTCTATAATTCATCTTTAAATTGTTGGTATACCAATCATTGAGATGAAAATTATACAATATTCCTCTTTATGTTATCACACTATAAATGTTTCTTCATATATATATATATATACATCTTAGTACTTCCTAGATGAATAGAGAATGATGAGATACACACATCAACTAGGAGTTACATATTTAGTTTTGGTTTTTATTGGACACATATTTAGGTTCCAAACTATATAAATCAATATTTAACAAATTTTAACTCTAGAATATTCAATTACTTTTTTTGTATCTCTTCATCATCTTTTTGATCCTCCTTGATCCACTCAATAATGTATGGTTAAGAAGTTATTTGAGAAAGGTATGATTATAATCCTATACTATTACCATGTCCATCCTTTGTATGTCCAAAAATACTTTCAATCCTCATTATGGATAGGGTTGAGGGGTCATTTATTCTTAGATCATCTAAAAATTTGTTCTCGTTCCCATGATATTAATGGATCAAACAATCATAATCCTTGATCAGATCTAACCCCATCACTGGTTTATATTGAGTTCCTTTTGTCTGAACATACATATGAAGATTTTATAATCCTTATAAATGTCATACTTCTCCCCACAAGGATAATTCTGCCAAATCCTTAACCCTAATATCACTTAATTAAATTATAGATCATGAATTGGGTAGTTTTTATCCTAGATATTTAATTATTGATAGGAATAGGCTATCACTTTTTCATCTTGTATGAGTGAACTACCCAATCCCTTTTAGACGCATCACTTTGGATCACAAATCCTTACCCATTATTTTATAATGTGAGAACAAGTGTTGTTATTATTCTATTCTTTAACTATTTAATGATTTCATCATGTTCATTTTCTTGATAAACTTTACTCCCTTTCGATTTATCTTAGTTAGTGGTATTGACAATTGTGAGAAGTTTCTCACAAATCTAAAAAGATACCCAGATAATCCAAGGAAACTATAAATCTCTATCACCAATTTTTTTCTAATCCATTCTTCAATTTCCTCTATTTTTAATGGATTCACAGATTTCCCTTTTCTAGTTATAGCATGACCCATGAATGTTACTTGTACCATCAAAAACTTTTATTTACTGTACTTCACATACAAAATTTCTTTTTACAAGGTGTAAAGTATTATGTACAAATTCTCTTTACGTTCCTCCTTGATTTTGGATTATATAAGAATATTTTATATAAATACCACCACAAATTTATTGAGGTAATACACAAAGACTCTTTTTATTTAGTCTATAAATATTACTAAAGAATTAGTGAGTCCAAATAGAATCACTATAAACTCATGGATCCCATACCTTATATGAAAATAAGTCTTGGGGATATCAACATGATTCACCTTTACATGATAGTATATCAACTTAACATATACCTTGTTGAAGTACTAGGATCCATATAGAAGATCAAATAATTTATAAATTCATGGAAGATGATACTTTTTCTTTATTTTTATCTTGTTGATCTCATTAAAATCAATGTAGAGGTACATTGATCCACCCTTCTTCTTGATGAAGAGGATCGATTCACCCCATGCCAAAGAAATTGGGTATATAAACACTTTATCCATATTCTACTATAGTTTATTCTTCATATCATCATATTAAATAGTAGAAATTATATATGGAGTATTCGATATTAGAACATCTCCAAGTATAATCTAGATTGATAACTTCACCTCACAGTTTAGAGGAAGACCATGCAATTCATTGGGAAACACATCTGTTGGTGTTGGTTCTCTAGAACCAAATTATGTTTACTTTATGATAACTGGTATTCATGGTTTTGAATATTAATAAACTAATTATCACATCATGATAGTTCTTCTATGTGACATAATATGTGATAATTCCCTAAGAGTAGCTGTCTAACTAAAAGGTTATAGGAGTTTCCCACTATGATGAGAACCTGGAAGTGCTTTGACACTATTATTGAATATATGTTCTATAGCTAGAAGATTTCATTTTGGGGAGAAAAATTATATAGGATATTATGGGTTGAGACTCATAATACTTTTAGGCACCTTCTCATGGTGTACTCCCTTGGTAATATCGAATAGGATATTATGAGAACGAGACCCACCGACAGGAAATCCAAATTTATATGTGTCATTGGTTGTTCCAATCTATGGATATGTGTATTGGTACTTATAATTTAATATTATTATTAATAAGTATTATAAGTCATGAACTTTTATGTATTGATGAGAACCATTCCGTCATTTGTTCGCAGCGAGGTAGGATACATCAGGTACGTCACGAGTAATCTTGCATTAAGGAATAATGCGAGATAGGATTTATCCCTTATATTTTTAATGGAAGTTGATATCTTAGGAACTTTAATATAAATGATATAGAATAAATAAATCCATGTCCATGGTGTTCTATAGGCAAGTTCTATTTTTGAAAAGTCAATGAAAGAGACATCGAGCACATAGGTTGATGGCACCAACATGCAACCTGCTTGATTTGAGATATCATGATAAAAGGATTATATTAAAAATTAAGTGTCCATATGAGGTATCATTCCATTGTGACATCAACTTATTTCTCAATGAGTTACTTGGTGTATTTATAGACACTAACCTTAGACTTTTGGCTGTTTAGCCTAATGCCACTAAGATAGAGGCCTATAGGGTTACACACTAAGTGTATACAGAATCTCAGTTAAATAATATATTATTATTTAACAAGTTAAATCAACATTCTTCCTAGAAATGGTTAAATTATTATTCATGTATGGCTGATCGTATATATTCCATCACCAATTATTCGGGAGAATATAATGTGAGTGGAATATTTAATAAATATTTGTTTTCTATTTAGTGAATATAATATTTGTTTATTTATTGGAGAATAACGCAGTGATATTTATTTAGTAAATAAATAGTCATTATTCAAGGCCTGATAAATACGGAGGAATGAAAAACCAAGGTTTTAGGTCCATTGAGAAATAATAATAATTTAATATTATTAGTTAAATAATTTTTAATATAATTTTCTAGTTAAGCACATGTCGATAAATAATAACAGTAACCGTAACAATAACAACAAAAACAAAAACAATAATATTTTATTTGGGGTTCCACAAGGATTAAATAAATAATGAATGTAACTTGTGATGTTAGTTTATTTTAACCCTAGAAATATATAAACCCATTTATATCATTTTCTCAATGAGACAATTCATTTCTGTGGGTTGTGCACAATGAATTTGGATAATTCTTTAAAGCTTAAAGAGACCCCTTCTCTAAGAATGATCCCAAGAATGAGGAGAGATATTTCTCCACCAGATCAAGAAGAATTATTTAGAAGTGGTTCTAATAATGATAAAAGGAGAATGACACAATCATAAGGATATTCCATGCTAGCACCCAGAGATTCCTTCAGCGATATCTATAGATCCACAAAACACACTTGGATCACCGCTAGAGGGAATCTGCACTTAATTCCTACAAAACAAAGATAGTACAGTGCATATCTGTCTCCATATCCATCAATGAATAAATAATTCCAACAAAGGTAATTATTTAATTAATTATATTAATTATAAATAATATGTGATGATCCTCCCTCTTGTTTTGTTGTTGTTACTCTTGTCTGATTTCATTGATCTAATTCTATAGATCACAATGTTTATCATCATGTAAATATCGTATTGATCATCGATCATGATACAAATCCATGTTGGGGACCTCCCATCACATTCTTCTACTTCTCCTATAACCTACAAGTGGTATAAACGGGGTAAAATAATTATATATAATTATTTAATTATCTTTGATGATTTACACATTTGTAATTTAGTTTTTCAATTCTTGTTTAATCGTTTTTAATACAAATTGTGAGATTTGCTTCTTCTTCCTTCATTTCTCATTGATCTAATCAAATTGATTTATTTAATGAATAAAATAAAAATCAATATCTCATCCAGTGGTGAAAATTATTCTATCTAGATAACACAGGAGTACACACCGTGTAATCAGAATTACACGCTGTGTACTTATTTTAAATTCAATAGAAATTAATTCAGAAATTAATTCAAATTGTGTGAATTGATTACATGTGGTTCATTAAATTATTTACACCACATGTTGACCTATCCAGAGTGGCACATGGTGAACTGGAGTACACTCCATGTATCCCATGCACATGACATATAGTCCCTTTGACTCATATATGGGCCATGTATTACTATACATGACCTACCTAACTGGTGATCATGTAAACCAGAGTAAACATGCCATTTAACCCCTTTTACATGCCGTGTACTCCTTTTTATGAGGCACAATTTACACACTGAGTCCTAAGGTCTGTGTATCAAATAGACGGTGAGAGATGTACATGCCGTGTAGCATAATGTACATGTTGTAAACTTATTCCAAATTACAAAGATTAAAAATTATTTTGTTATATTATGTAAACCTTGAGACATGTTCTTGTGTGTGGTCATTAAGTTGACAGGGCACACCATGTGATGGGTTTTAATATATATATATATATATATATATAATTTTTTAATTAATATATACGTAATGCTTAAATCTTCATATCGTGTAAGATCCGTGATATAATTTTTTACTTTATGTACATTGAATTATATCATGTGATAAAAAAATCATGTATTTTTTGTAATTGTACACATCATGAAAGTACATGATAAGTCATGTATTTCATATGTCACAAAATTAAAACCATATATGAATATAATACATTTTGGGTAGATTCAGATGGGTTTTCACCATATTTCCTCCAAGGTACATTTATGTACACAGTTAATTTTAAATGAATTTATTTAATTTTTTCAAAATTATAATGGATAAAAATATCAAGGAAATTTAAATAATAATCAAGATAAAAGAATTTATTAATTAAATATAATAATTAATTGATTTGAGCATGATTTATCTTAATCACTTCAAGGTGATTTTCCCAGGTCTGTGATTAGTTTATCAACCACTACGTAAACTAACCATTAGTATAATCTCATGATCACACCAATTTATTATTTTATTTCTTTCATGTTTCAAGATTATTTCCTTAGGTTTGTTTTTTTCATGATCACATAATTTAATGAAATTAATGATCATTCAAGATAGAACTAAAATAAATAGGATTATGTGTAAATATTATCTAATACATGCTCAATCAGTTAAGTAAATCCACATAATGTTAAAAATAATGCGATAAATATAATAATTTTAAATTTATGTATAAAAGGAAAAAATCACTCAATTATATATATTAATTCGGTATATCCTTCCAATAATTTAGTTAAAATTGAACCATAGTTCAAAGTCCTTGACCAACTAATGTTGGGGTGATTTCAATTATCTGGGAATTCTAAATTGAAGTTTTGGGTTGGCTTAACTTAGTTCACATCAAGGGTTGATTTCCAAAGAAGGACTTGGTGTAATTGAGAGGTAAGGTTAGAGGAAATCAAAATTAATGATTTTAGGATTAGGGACTCCACTCAATAGATCAACTAACTATGAGTTTTAAAATTTGGAATTCCTACCTAAAACCATTCAAGTTTCTTGACCAACCAAATTTGGTGTAATGAGAAGTAGAATATTGATATTTTTAACAAGAATGTCCAATAAATAAGATATTTCATATACAATGGTGATGGATATTGAGTTTCAATAAAATAGTGGGAGACTATTAAATATAAAATTTATTTATCTGTCAAAATTTATCAGATAATGTACTAAAATTTTTCTTATCTTGTTGGTAGAAACGAAAATAAAATGACATCAAACATATAATTGTGATCCATACTTGAGAAGGACAACATTCTCACCAGCACATATTTCCAAGAGTAGAAAAGCTCCTATGTTTCATCCTTCACCATGAAAGGAAAATGTATGTTCTAGAAGAACCTTTTCTAGTTGCACCTGGTAATAAGGCAAGTGAAGAAGAATTATCTCTCTATGAGAAACATCTGAATGATACTATAGATGTTCAATTTTTCATGCTATCATCCATGTACAATGAGATTTTGAAGCAATATGAGGACTTGTATTCATATAGCATGATGTATCACCTTAGAGATCTCTATCAAGAGAAGGTGAGGAAAGAGAGGTATGAGATATCCAATTCTTTGTTTACAACTAATCTTAGAGAGTCCATGTCAGCTGGGCCTCATGTAGTCAAGATTATTCGCTACATTGAATGCCTGTACATCTTAGGGATTAAATTCCCATATGAGTTGTGTACAGATCTCATACTTTCATCACTACCTAAGACCTTATCTATTTTTATTATTAATTAAAATATGAGTAATATTGAGAAGAGTCTTTTGGAACATCTTACATTGATTCACCAAGTGGATAAGGACATGGGGTGTGATAAACTAATAGTTCTTATGGTGAATAAGAAAAGGAATAATAAGGAAAATAGTATCAAGACCTATAAATAGTCTAAAGCTCTTGAGAACCATCCTTCTAAGAAGAATAATATCTAGAGGTAGGGAAAGGAAGAGGAAGAAGTATGTTTTTCATGTGGTAATCCAACCCAATATAATAGAAACTTCAGCTAGAAGCTAGGGAAAGTTAAGGTGAATTCGTTATCAAGTGTAATATTTAAATATCTACACATTGGGTATTAGATACAACTTTTGGTACTCACATCTGTATCCAAATAACAAAACCAAGTAAATTTTGAACGATTTACAAAGGAGAGGTGGATCTGAGAGCTACCAATGGTGAAAGGATGGTTTCTCTGGCCATTGGTGACTACCACCTTTCATTTCCAATGGGAATTATTTTGGTTTTTAAGGAATGTAATTATGTATCTACAGTTACCAAGAACATAAATTTTGTATCATTCCTAGATATAGATGGGTTTATTTTCAAATGTTGAAATAAAATTTGTTTCTTTTATAAGGATAACATATGTTATGTTAAGAAACATTTAGATAATGGAATTTATGTATTAAATTATGAAAACCAAGTTTTGGAAATTGATAACGAATCACATTCACTAGACTCATATAACACCCAGATTTAGCATCATCGTCTTGCTCATGTAAATGACAATCTTTTGGAAAAGCTCTATAAAGATAGTTATTTAGACTATTCTGAGCTAAAACCACTTGATAGATGTCATGCTTGTTTACAAGAAAAAATGACAAAACCACTATTTAGTGGATAGGTTAAAAGGGCCAAAAAGCTTCTAGGATTAGTATACATTGATGTGTGTAGACCATTTCTAGTAGAAGCTAGAGGTGGATATTCTTACTTCACAACTTTTCTTGATGATTTTAATAGATTTGGATATGTCTAATTAATAAGGTATAAGTTTGAAACCTTTGAGAAATTAAATGAATTAAAGAATTAAGTATAAAATGAACTTGGTAAAAAGATAAATAAGATTCGATCAGATCGAGGTGGTGAATATCTTAACCAAGAGTTCATTGACTTTATACGCGAGTTTGGGATTCTATCTCAACTCACTAAAAATTACACACCATATTGGAATGGTCTTAGTGAAAGGAGGAACTATAACTTGTTAGACATGGTAAGGTCTATTATGAGTCATGTAGATCTTCCATTATACTTTTGGGGATATTCATTACAAACAGTGGAATAAACATTAAACCAAGTACAAACTAAAACATAAAATGAAATTCCATTTGATATATGGATTGTAAAGAAACCCATTTTATCGCATACACATGTATGAGGTAGTGAGGCATTTGTTAAGGCCTTCTCAAGAAACAAACTAACACCCTGAGTCATGAAGTATATCTTTATAGGGTATCCTAAGGAAATAAAGTGATACTACCTATAAATCCCCTCAAAAAATAAAGCGACTATTGCCAAAAAATCAATATTTCTTGAAAGGAATAACATTCTCAATAAGGATAGTGGGAACAAGATTTACTTTGATGAAGTTGATTCTCAAGATACACAAGAGTTGGTATATGAATAGATTCCATAGGTCCCCATGGAAGAAGTAGTTCTAGAAACACTAGTTCTATGTAGAAGTGTAAGATAGGTAAGAGAACTAGAGAGATATGGTTTTCTATTCCTCAAGGATGGTGAATCATTATTGGTTCACAATGATGAACCTATATTCTATAATAAGGAAATGGAGAGATCAAAATCTATAGATGTCAAGAAGCTATGAATTCTAAAATGGATTCCATGTATCAAAACCAATGATGGGTTATGTTCAATGGGACAATTGATGTAAATCCCATTGAACCAAAATGGGTATTTAAAAGGAATATGGAAATGGAAGGTAAATTTAAAACCTATAAAGAATGAATAGTGGATAAAGGGTTTAAAAAACATTAAGGAATTGACTACGATGAAACCTTTTAACCAGTTCCCATATTTAAATCTATCATAATTCTACTTTATATAGTAGCTTACCATGACTATGAAATTTGATAGATGGATGTAAAAATTTCATTCCTTAATGGGAACCTTCAGGAAGATGTATATATGAAACAACCATAAGGTTTGTGACTCCATGTGATGCCAAATGAATTTTTAAGCTATAAAGATCCATTTATGGATTGAAGTAAGAATTTAGGTCATGAAACATTTGATTTGATAAATATATAAGATAATTTGGTTTCATTAAGAATGAATGTGATTTGTGTGTTTATAATAGGTTTAGTGGAAATGTGGTTATTATCCAAGTAGTATATTTTGATGAAATATTACTTAATGGAAATGATATAATAGTTTTACAGTTTGTTAAGGATTTTCTAAGAATGTTTCTCCATGAAGGATTTATGTGAAGAAACCCATATTATAGGGATCAATATCATTGGTGATAGATACAAGAGGCTTCTTGGACTTAGTTAATATACATATGTTAACCAGATACTAAAGAGATTTAGTATGGAATAATATAAGTTAGTATTGGTTCTAGTGTCACCTGTTTTACATCTTTATAAGAAAACACATCCTTAGACACAACAAGAGAAATAGAGAATGAAAAATATCTCATAAACTTCAGTAATAAGATCAATCATGTATGAGATGTTATGTACTAGACTTTATATTGCCTATGCATTGAGTATAGTAGGTAGATATCAAGAATAACCAGGAGAAAAACATTGGACTTCCATTAATTCCATCCTTAAGTATCCGAGAAGAACTAAGGATATGTTCCTAGTGTATGGAGGATACAAGGAGATGGTCATCAGGGGTTATATTGATTATATTTTTCAGACAGATCATAATGATTTTAAGTCATAATCAGGATATGTTTTCTATCTCAATAGAGGAGCTATGAGTTGAAAGAGTTCAAGGAAGCCAATTATCGTTGATTATACAGCTGATTCTAATTATATAGTGGATTATAATGTAGCCAAAAAAGACTTTTGGATTCAGAAAATTGTCATGGAGATTGATGTGGTACATAAAAGTAAAGGCCTTATCACAATGTATTGTGTTAATACTGTAGCGGTGGCTCTTACAAAAGAGCCAAGGTTACACCAACAGACAAAACACATACTCCATAAGTATCACCTTTTGATGAATTTCTATAATAGGGGTGAAGTTATAGTAAAAAGAGTAACCATAGAAGATAACGTGGTGGAAGCCTTGACTAAAGTCCTATATTAGCAGAAGTGTGAGTATCATGTGATAGATAGCAGACTGAAGGTTGTTAGTAATTGGCTCTAGTGCAAGTGGGAGTCTATTGGAGTTGGTTACATTGAACCAACTTCTATGTACTTTATGATAACTTTTATTTATGGTTTTTGAATATTAATAAACAAATTATCACATATTTATTGTTCTTCTATGTGACATAGTCTATGAAAATGTTTTAAGAGTAGCAACCACAATAAAAGGTCATAATAGTTCCCTGCTATGATGAGAACCTGAAAGTGATACGACACTGTTATTGAATATATGTTCTATAGTTGGATGATATCATTTGATGGACATAAATGATATAGGATATTAGGGGTGGCGACTCATAGGACTTTGAGGAACCTTCTCATGGTGTACTCCCTTAGTAATATCTAGTAAGATATTATGAGAATGAGAACCGACAGTAGGAAATACACATTTATGTATCATTGGTTGTTCCTATCCATGAAAATGTGTATTGGTACTTATAATTTAAGATTATTATCAATTATTATTATGAGTCATGTACTTTGATGTATTTATGAAAATCGTGATGACAGATGTTCACGGTGAGGTAAGTTATGTTGGGTGCATCATGAGTAATATTTAATTAAAGAATAATGTGAGAAAGGATTTATCCCTTATGTTTTTAACAGAATCTGATATATTAGGCCCTGTTATGGAAATGATATATCCTAAATAAATCCATTGCCTTGGTTTTCTATAGGCAAGTTCTATTTCCAGAAATTTAAATAAAGAAACATCGAGCACATATGTTGATGACACCAGCATGAAACCTGCTTGATTTGAGATATCATGATAAAGGTATTATATTACACAATAAGTTTCTGTATAAGGTATCATGTCATTATGATATTAACTTCTTTCTCTATGGGTTCCTTGGCATGTTTCTAGACACAAACCTTGGAATTTAGGCTGCTTCGGCTAATGCCACTAAGAAAGAGGCCTAGAGGGTCACACACTAAGTGTCTCCAGAATCTCAGTTAAATAATATATTATTTTCAACAAGTTGAATAAATATTATTCTTAGAAATGGTTTAATAATTATTAATATATTATTTATCACATATATTCCATCACTATTTATTATATAGAATATAATGTAAGTGGAATATTTAATAAATATTTATTTTTTATTTAGAGAATATAATATTTATTTATTTATTAGAGAATAATACAGTGATATTTATTTAATAAATAAATAGTCATTATTCAAGGCCTAATAAACAAGTGGGAATGAAAGACAAAGGTTTTAGGTCTGGTGGGAAATAATAAATATTGAATATTATTTAATTAAATACTATTTAATATAATTAACAAGATAAGCTCATGTAGAGAAATAATAATAGTAATAATATTATTTAACATGGGGTTCTGTAGGGATTAAATAAATAATAAAGGTAACTTTTGATATTATTTTATTTTAACACTAGAAATATATAAACCAACTTATATTTTTTTCTCAATGAGCCAATTCATTTTTTTGGTTGTGAACAACTAATTTTGAGAATCATTTCAAGCCTAGAGAGGTCCATTATCTAAGAACACTCCCAAGAATAGAGAGAAATATTTCTCCACCTGATCAAGGAGAATACTTTGTAAGTAGTTCTCATTGCGATCAAAGGTGGATTATTCAAGCGTAATGATCTTACATGATAGCACCTGAAGATTCCTTCAGCGATGTTGGGAGATTTGTGGAACACGTGTGGATCATTTCTAGAGGGAATCTACACTATATTTATACAATGCAATGATGGTGTAGTGCAGATCTATTACCATATTCATCAATGAAGAAAAAAATTCAAACAAGGGTAATTATTTAATTAATTAAATTAATTAAAAATAATATTTTATGATCCTCCCTCTAGTTTCGGTGTTATTAATCTTGTCTTATTTCGTTGATATAATTATATAGTTCATGGCATTTATTATCATGTAGATCTTGGATTGATCCCCAATCATGGAAAAATCCATGTTGGGCACCACCCATCACATGATTTCACTGCACCCAGAACCTACAACATCATCATATTCCCTTATAACAGGCATGTTATCAAGGATGATATTTTCTATAGTCTAATTCATTTGACCTAGATACTCTTTCCCATAAGGAAATAATATCCATACTTGAAATAATGATATAAAATGTGAATCATCCTCCTACTTGAACTTGTATAGAATCAGAGGTAGATTCATGATATTAAGGGTGATTTCATTATCTTAGTAAATTATATTGGATCTATATAAGGAAATCTAATCCATACCTGTAATTGTATCAAATTTTTCTAAAGGAAGTTTCACAAGGTTCAATTAGAAGTTCATCCTACAAATATCAACAGGGGAGATGTTTTATACTTGGGATGCAATAATTTCCCTATTTGAAATTTTCATAGATAACCCTACTTCCATGTTTTAAGGTTGAGTTTTAATAGTTCTAATAAAATTATGTGATATTAATGAATGAATATAACCAAAATCAAATAGTTCATTCCCTATTAGTGAATGAAGAACTAGTGTTCCTATCACCACATTATTGTTGGTGTGCACCTCAGTAGTTGTGATGGAATAAAATCACCCTTACACTCTAGGCCTTGGAGGTTGTTAGAATTTTTTATCACAAAAAACCCTCAGCTTAGAGCATTAATTAACATAGATTAATTTTTACTTGTAATTGAAACATTGGACTATATGATAAGGGCTGACTAGAACATTCTTTTCTTCTATCACATAGGTGGGTTTCTCCCATCATCATTTTCTTACTAGGTTCCCTTATTTACTACACCTAAAAGATTTCCTTGTCCCATTCAGAATTAAAATCCATTCCATACTTCCTATCTCTTGACCCATAAGACCCATGAGATTCACCGATCACTATTTTGAATTTAAGGGCACATCATAAAATTTCATCATTATTGTTAAATTCTCGAATCAACAAATATTTTTATAGAGTAAACTTTAGGTCACCAGATAAGTGAAAAAATGTTAATTCAGGGTCAATGAAAAATATGGAGGTGTATTGTGAAAGTATTGTGAAGTTTTCCATGTATTCCATGATAAATTCTTCTTCCTTTCTCTTGAGGTTAAGAAAATAATTCAAAATTTTGTGTCGGAGAGCATGAGGAAAATATTTATCAATTTTTTTTCTATAATTCCTTCCACTCCATCACTTTTATCTCTTACTAGAGCTTTTTAAAATTTTATCAACTTCCACCATTGATCATATTCTTCCTCCATATGATAAACAACCAATGTGAACTTATATTTCTCAGAGCATTGAAGGATGGATAAAATATTTTCAATGGATTGGATCCAGTATTATATTATTAAAGAAATTGAAAATCCTCTAAAAGTTATAGGACATTTCTTATATAAAGTTATCAATTGAAACTTTCTTTTTCTTAGGTGGATTTGGGGTTTCCACTTAATTCATGTCTTTATTCATAAATTTAGTCAATTTTGAAAGTATTTTCATGAAGTTATCGATTCTTGATCCCATTAGGTTGGTCATATAATTTTTTAATTTTCCATCACATTGGTTGCTAACTCGGTTCTTCTTATTTCTAACCATTGACTAAAATAATGAAAAAATTAGGGATGCAATTTTTTAAACTATTGAACATATAAAAAGAAAACTATGGAAATTAAAGGTATAAATAATAAATAGAATACATTAATTAATCTAGGAATTTATAGTTTTCAATAAATGTTATCCATATTCTATTAACTAACATAAAATTTTATGGGAATTTTTCCTCCCCTCATAATGGTTCATAAAGAGCTTGTGAATTTACCAAATCAAATCACCTAGGAGTGTCAAACCTGGTATATAAAAATCCATTTATTTAACACAACTTAATTAATGATTTAATCCATAAAGATACACATAATAACATATAAAAATATCATGAGATCTATTGTCTTTAATAAATTAGGTACATATAATATTAACTTGATACATGGGTACAACATTATTATTTTAAAACCCCAAAACAAACCCTTATATTTCATTGATATTTTAATACAACATAGGATAACCAAGGGACGTATATAAGAAAATGGTGAGATATAAATCCTAGTTAGAGAATAATGAAATAATAACATTATAAAAGTAATAAATTTCAGTCAAGAGGTATATCAAGGTGACATTAAAGAGGAAAGAATAAAAAGCATGATCCTCAAAGCGTGATATAATACAATAACATTAAGGCACATAGGAATGCAGAATCAATATAAGACATGACACCATAAGAATAAGTCAAGTATTACAACCAATAAATAATAACATAGTGTTCTTAAGATAATATCCCATGCACTATAAATGGTATATATTGAGATAAAGACATTAACGAATGCATTGGAGGGCTATATAAATATGGTCCCACCTATCACATTCATATCATATTCACGCATCACTGTGCCACGTAGATCATAAAAAATATAAACACATTTCTTCAAATTTAATACAATTATTAAGGATTGTGGGTTAAATTAATGGAATACATTAATAAATTAAGTACATTTACATGTATGTGAATACCCTTGAGTGTAAATTGGGACGAGTATTCACTACACAAATGTTTGGCATAGAAAATCATAGGATAATTTCGGTAGCATAATAGGTGTACATAAAGGTTTATGTAACAGGTTAATGAGAGTTAAATATGGTATATAATTACTTGTAACTCATAATTATAGTACAAGGATGTGTATAAACACATTAAACCATGGAAAATTGGAAATAAAAATGGATTAGTACTAAGAAAGTACTTGAAATAAAAATAAGAGGAGGGAGTACCTTACCTTCAGAGGGTGATTCTAAAAGATTAGGAGGATCACATTAAGTGATAAGTAACACCTAGGGAGTGATTTATAGATGTATAGGGATATTAGATTTATGATTAATGGATTTTTAGTGAATATTAGTGAGAGTATGGGTGGGTATTTATAGAAAAAGAGGGGGAATTCAATATTATTTTTTAAACTTATGTTTTGGATTTGATATGATAAAATAATAAAAAACCAAGACATTAACATGGTTTTTTATAATGACTGATACTTTACATACATTTTTATTACTTCATAACTGAAGCATACTTATTACAACATATAAAAAAACCACAATAGGACCGTATAGGTATAATGTCTTTAGAAACTGGGAAACATAAACAACTGGTTCATAAAGCATCTACATTGTCTCCCATTTATTTCATCATATCTAGAATCCATTTTTGGCATATCCTACTTAATACCATTCTTCCTGACCTGGGGAAAAGAAAACATACAAAAGGGTGAGCTCAAATGCTCAGTAAGGGTAAACAAAATAAATATCAATCACATCATATTCATAAGAACATAACATTTTGGAAATCTTAACGTGCAAAAGAGATCATAATTTCATAACATGGGATAAATCATAGTAGTGAAATGTAATCCAAATAATCATAACTTAAAACATGAAACTTTGTGGTATACACACATAATCATAGAGAATCATTTCTTAGTAGTCAAGAATCATTGCCAAGACTATCTTAGCAGACAAAGTCCATTTCCGAACTGAGTTCACTCCTCGTTTCAGTCCTGTATCACTGAACTGGATTAACCTGCCGTTCCAGCCATGTCTATCTCATGAGATATAAATCTTTACTCAATACACTGGAGGGAGATATAGATCCCACCCATCTCATAATGATACCATTATTATGTGTTCCACAAGATCATAAATCATACATAATAGCATAACCCATGTAATAAAAATGGGATTCTTAAACATCATGCCATCATAATATAATCCATAACAGATAAAAGGACATCATACAAATAATTACATCATAACATCATCAAATCAATGTAAAAATAGGGATAGAAACAAAAACCTATATTATCTTAGATGGAAAATAATTTTGATAAAACACTTGAACTTCATTCTTGAACAAAATATCCTTCCTACTTCAATTTTTTTTCCTTTCTTAAAATGTCATACAATTTTAAACTAAAAGAAGTTGATTAAAAATAAAATTGAAAACTTATAAATGAAGTTTCATGGAATAATGATCTAAAAATCCATTCATGTAGTATAATATGAAGAAAAACATTCTCTTCATACTTTGGCCGGAAAAGTCAAAAAAAGTACCTCGTACAAAAAATGACAAAATATTCCTTTCATATCTTTTACTAAAAATTCACCAATGAGTAAAATTGGATTTAAACAATTGTAGTAGGACAGAAATAATATTACATATTGAGGAAACATGGTTGTGGATGATGAATATTCCCCAGTAAATTCTGAAGTATAAACAATCTCGGATAAAAAAACGAGATTACGAGATTTTCCCTTACCTTAGGTCCGATTTGCTTTGTACGTGTACAAACCTCATGTATAATGATTTAAATAATGTTATTGAATTATTAAAAAATCATACTCATTGTTATGATATCATATATGGTCATATTCATAGCTTCTTATTAGTAATATTTCATTGCTACTTGTTATTCAGGTGTTTAATGCTTTTTGTTCTTATGCATGTTTTGTCGAATAAATTCTTATTCTTCTTTTTAGGTTATAGATAAATCATTTCCAAAATGGTATTAGTGTAATATATATCATATTTATTCATTCAATTCATTTATATAATCATTATTCAATGAAGATCATGTAGAACGAGTCGCATCACATCGTGGAGACGGTAGGCCGTACGTATGCACGAGCGATGATATCATTCCCATGATCGTGGAATAGTATTGAAGTGTATATATAATATTTAAGAAATCAATATAAATTTACAATAATCATATATAGTTATTATTTACACCATTATACCCATCCAAGTAAGGTGGTGGTGGAAAACAGATTACACCACGACGTGGAGACGGTATTCCGTACGTACGCACGTGCGATGATTTCATTTTCCGTAGGATGGATATAAGGTGAAATAGGGTTGTTTAATATTTATAATAAAATATCATTATATGAGTGATACTTATGTTATTACTTCATAATGAAACAACTAAATAAGAATAAGTAGAAGAAGAAATAAAGTTGAAATAATCGGTAACAGACATTACCTCTTCTTTGAAGCGCCTCTTCTTAAGCTCCTCTTATGGCACTAAATATGGTCTTTGAAGAAGACCAGGTCCTCTAGGATGTTTCTAGGGAAGTGTAGAAGAGAAATTGGCAGGGTTTGGCCAAGATTGAAGGCTCAAAGTGGTGTGAGGAGGAGAGGGAGGATGTTCCCTTTTATAAGGGAGGAGAGAGGCACCTTAGGAAAAACTTAAAATATTATTTTATAATAAAGTCATATTCGGTTTTAATAGCTCCAAATTGATTTATTTTGAATATAAGGTAGGTATGGGTAGAAATAATCTCAAACAATAGATTTTAAACAAGTTTAGGTTACTATTTTAACCTTATAATTTAGATTTAAATCTAAGTTAAATAATTTAACTTTTACCGTGTCTTCTTGTTTTCTTAAACTATATGGTTAATAAACTTACTATAAAATGACAAACGAACCCCAAGTTGTTAATTATTAATATATATAACCTTATCTAAGTAATTTTTCCAAACATTAGATTTTTAGGAATAAAATAACAATTAATAATATAATATTTGTTTTAAAAACTATTTTATGCCAATTTTGACACTATTTGGTAATTGATTTTTTTGTGAAAATCATAACATCATGATTAGTTCGAAAAAAGTTAATTAAATCAATAATAACATGTCCTATTAACCTATAAAATTAGTGTAATTCATAAAAAGTCTCAAATTACATTTATTTGGGTATTTATAATATCAATTATGTTAATATTTCATTAATAAGGTAATTACTACATCATCATTGTGTCATAATTAAACTAAATTATTTAATGTATAAAAATTATAAATAAAATAACATTATGTAGGAAATGTTTTTATATTTCTAATAAATATTTATAGTTAAATTTATCTTATGTATAAACCTATATTAAAAACGTTTTAGTTATTAAACTTTGATTTAACTATTTTAACTCTTCTTTAAATAAAATAATAATAAATGTCCTAATCTAATCCAAGTGGACCTAAAGGGTAATATTTTATTCCTAAGGTTGTTTTTGGTCGAATTAAACTTATACAATAGAATTAGGACATGTTTCAGGGTAATAATAATACCATTTTACCCTTAATTACCCTATTTACTTTTAACCGTGGTAAATAAAAGTAAAAAGTTACTATTCACCAAAAATTATTTTTATCTTATTGAACCACATTTTACTCCTTGATATTAACCGTGTCTCTCGGATTTTTGAAATTACACTCATAGAATCAGAAAAATTAAGTTTTATGTAAATTTTCAAATTCTCCTAAGAGGTGGCTAAGAGACGGTGAAAAGTTCAATAAAATTTTTATATATCTAAAATTATTATAAAATGACTCCAATGAATTTAATTGAACTTATATAGGTATTAAGTATCAATTATGACCTAAAATAATTTTAAATAAAATAAATAATTATTTAAATAAAAATTTGGTTTTTAAATAGTAACCTAGTGTTTTCACTATTCATCAAAAAATGAATGTTTTCAGAAAAATAAAAAAAATTCACCCTAGGCTAATTTCGATATTCCGAATCCAAAAATGAATTTCATTTTGAAAGATAAAATTTATAAAATTTCAAAAAGTGGGTATTACAATTCATAACAGCTAGTTTTAATAATATTTTAATAGCATATCGTTGTTTAGTGAAACTCGGTATTGCGTACAACGCAAGCTATCGAGGAAGGTCGCGACTGCGTGTAAATCAAGCCAAGCTAGTGTTGTGTGTAGTTAAATATTCCTTTGATGATGTATATAACAGAAAAACAAAAATATTTCTCATAAAAATCTCTAGTGTTACATTCTACCCCCCTTAAAATGAATTTCGCCCTCAAAATTCGTCACTTTGTAACAAACAGATGAGGATACCTCTCCCTCATCATATCCTCAAGCTCCCATGTAGCTTCTTCTAATTGGTGGTTCATCCATAAAACTTTCACCAAGATAGTGGTCTTGTTCCGTAGGTCTTTTTCATTACGATCCAGAATCTCTATCGGTTGTTCTTCATAAGAAAGATCTTGCTCCAGCGGTACAACTTCTGAGCTGAGTACATGTGAAGGATCAGGTATGTACTTTCTCAGGAGAGATACATGGAACACATCATGAACTTGAGAGAGATTCAGTGGAAGCGCCAATCGGTAAGCTACCTTCCCAACACGATCCAGTATTTCAAAAGGACTAATATACCTAGGGCTCAGCTTGCCCTTCTTTCCAAATCTCATTACTCTCTTCGAAGGAGATATTCATAAGAACAATTTATCACCCACTTCAAACTCTAGGCCTTTTCTTTAGTTGTCGGCATAAATTTTTTGTCAACTCTGAGCTACTCTTATGTGTTGTTGGATAGATCAGACCTTTTCTGCCATCTCATCAACAAGATCAGGTCCTAATATATTTCCTTCTCCAACTTCATCCCAGCAAGTTGGAGTTCGACATTTCTTCCAATAGAGAGCTTCATAAAGAGCCATCTGAATACTAGAGTGAAATATATTATTATAAGAAAATTCCACCAAATATAGGTGTTGATCCCAACCACCTTTGAAATCCATAGAGCAAGATCTTAAAATATATTCTAGAGTTTGAATTATTCTCTCAGACTGACCATCTGTCTGAGGATGATAAGCAGTGCTGAAACTCAACTCTGTATCTAGAGTATGCTGAAGAATTTTCCAGAACTTCGAGGTAAACCTCGGATTCTGATCAGATATAATGGAAGGTTTTACTCCATGAAATATTACCACTTCCTTTACATATATCCTGGAAAGCTGATCAAGAGAGAAATATTCTCTAATAGAAATGAAGTGTGCTGACTTCGTAAGACGATCAACTATAACCCATATAGCATTATTGCCTTTGGATTTTTTAGGAAGTCCAGTGAAAAAGTCCATAGTGATGTTTTCCCATTTCCATTCAGGTATGGGTAATGGTTGTAACATCCCCTTAGAATTCTGTCTCTAAACTTTAACTTGCTGATAAACCAAGCATCGAGAGAAATATTCAGCAACATATGTTTTCATGCCATCCCACCAGAAGTACTCTTTCAAGTCCCTATACATCTTCGTGCTTCCAGGATGAATAGAGAATGAAGAACCATGAGCCTCATCCAGCAGATCCTTCTTTAATTATGGGATGGGAGGAACACAAACCTGATTCCTAAACCTTATTATCCCATAACAATCAAGGTTTAATTATAGAACATTTCTCACCTTCTTTTGTAACTCTATATCTTATTTATGTGCCTCTTTAATATTCACATGTATAGATGGTTGAACATTCATTTGAGAAAGATAATATTTTTCCCATTCCATTATAATTCCAAGATCCATCCATTGTAAATCCATAAATATTGGATCTTTTGTGATCCTCATCATGGATAAGATGGCATGGTCTTATCGACTTAATGCGTCTGCCACCTTGTTTTCTTTCCCAGGGTGATAATGAATTGAGAAGTCGTAGTCTTTAATCAACTCCAAACATCTTATTTGGCACATATTCATCTTCTTTTGTGTGAAAACATACTTTAAACTTTTATGATCAGTATAAATGTCACACCTTTCACCATAAAGATAATGCCTCCAAATTTTTAATGCAAAGATTACCACAGCTAACTCCAAATCATGAGTTGGGTAATTTTTCTCATGGATTTTCAACTATCATGAGGAATAAGCTATCACCATATCGTTTTTCAATAGAAGACACCCCAATCCCTTCTTGGATGCATCACTATAGATCACAAACCTTTCTCCACTACAAGGTAGTGTGAGCATAGGTGCACTGGATAACCTTCTTTTTAACTTTTTTAAATTCTCTTCACACTCCTCTGTCCAAGCGAACTTAACTCCTTTTCAAGTCAACCTGGTGAGTAGATTAGATAATCATGAAAAATCTTTCACAAAATGTTGATAATATCCATCCAAACCAAGAAAACTTCGGATCTCAATTACTGTTGTTGGTCTTGACCATCTTTTGATAACCTCTGTTTTTGCTGGATCCACAGATATCCCCTCTTTTGAGATTATGTGACCCAAAAATGAAACTTTTTGAAGCCAAAATTCACACTTAGTAAATTTTTCAAAAAGCTTATCCTATATCAGGGTCTTCAATACAATTCTCAAGTGACCTTCATGTTCTTCCTTGCTCTTTGAATAAACAAGAATATCGTCAATAAAGACTACCACAAACTGATCAAGATAGTCTCTAAAGACTCTATTCATTAGATCCATGAAGATAGCAGGGGCATTAGTAAGACCAAATGGCATCACTATAAATTCATAGTGTCCCTACCTTGTACGGGAAGCCGTCTTTAGTATATCCTCCCTTTTGAACATTAATTGATGATACCCTGAACAAAGATCAATCTTGGAAAATTATCGAGCTCCACGTAGTTGGTCAAATAAGTCATCAATGCATGGGAGAGGATATTTTTTCTTGATAGTGATCTTGTTAAGTTCTCGATAATCAATGTAGAGTCTCATTGATCCATCTTTCTTCTTCAAAAACAGAAAATTTGCTCCCCAAGGTGACGTACTAGGGCGCATGAATCCCTTATAAAGATTCTCTTGGAGTTTCTTCTTCAATTTCTACAACTCAATTGGGGCCATTCTATAAGGTGTATTTGAAATGGGCATAACACCCGGTATGAGTTCTATTGAAACTCAAATTCACGATTGGGTGGGAGACCTAGCAATTCCTATGGAAAGACATCATAAAACTCCCATATAATGGGTGTATTCTTAATCATGAGTTTATCTCCAACCATTTGAGATAAATAACCTTCATTTAGTGGAATCAAGACCCATAATATGGAAGAAATTTCCACTGGAAGGTTATGTTCATCCTTGCATCGATAGAAGATCATAGATTGATCTGGAATATGAAATGTGACTTCCCTTCTTTGGAAATTGATATGAGGTCCATATAAAAAAAGCCAATCCATGCCAAGAATCACATCAAATTCCACTATAGGAAGGATCACAAGATTTGCAGGAATCACTTTACCACAAACTTCAATCGGAGAAGAATTATAAACTTTTGATGAGACTATTGTGCCATTAGGGGTTGTCACAACTAACTCAACATTTAATTGCTGAGGTAATATGGTGATACCCTTAGAAAATTCTTCATAAATAAAAGAGTGGGTGGATCCAGAATCAAATAAAACATTTTCTAATTTAGAGTGGATGATAAGTGTACCTTTCACCACTTCGTTATCATAATCCACATCGCTGATAGAAATTGCATGTGACTTTCCTTTGTCATTAGCCTTAAGAGTTTGTTGACGTCGATCATCATCAACAACCCTTGGATTAGGGAATTGATTAGCATAGTGCCCCATTTCCTTGAACTTGTAACATTTAAGTATAGGAGGTTCATTATGTGTAGCCTTTTCTTTGTTCGAATCACTAGAAATATTTTTCCCATCACTGCGGCATTCAAATGCCCGATGACCCTCCTTTCCACATTTGAAACATTTACTTGTCCCTTTTAGACAATTCCCTCCATGTTTCTTTCCACACTTTGAGCATAAGGTAAAACTCATCTTCTTTTCAGTGTGCTCTTTAGATTTTCCTTTGAATTCCATTTTCCTCTTCTTATCAAACACATATGACTGATGGGTTACTCCAATCTCCATCTCAAACTTGAGAGCACATCGAACAATTTCTTCTTAGCTATTGGAGTCCCTTATGGATAATGCCCTTTAGAGATTTGGTTTTAAGCCACTAAAGAATCGATCGATCTTACTCTCAGGTTGGATAATAATCCCAGAAGCATACCTTGCAAGTCTTGTAAAATTTTCTTCATAGGTACCAACAGATTCATTATCCTTTTGTTTTAGTTCTAGAAACTCCTTCTCCATCTTTGTTCAAAGAATACAAGGGAAGTATTTATTGAAAAATAAGTTCTTGAACTCGTCCCATTTCATGGACTCAATTTCATCTCTTGGCCTCATATTCTTGATAAGATTCCACCATTGATCAGCTTCACCTTCCAAATGATAAACTGATAAGATGACTTTATCGTGTTCAGAACATTGAATAACTGAAAATATCTTTTCAGTGGTACTGATCCATTGTTCATCCACTAATGGATCAGTAGACCCGCTGAATGAGGGTGGACGCTACCTCATGTAGGATTCAACAGAATGTTGCTCCTTCCTTTGCTCGTTTGGAATTCATGCATGATTTATAGCTTGAGAAAGTTGTGTGAGCATGGCTACAAGATTTTTCATTCCATCTCCCATAATGTTTGGTTGCTCAGGGGGACAATCATTGAATTTCCCGTCACATTCCGCATTAACAAGGTTCCTTCAAGTTCCATCCATTGAATAAAAGAAAGAAGAATAGTGTGAGAAACACTAATTATAATAGGAAAACCACATAATCATGAATAAAATTTCACACTTAATGTCTTATCATAGGTTGTTCATGGGCATTTCTAAAACACTAAGATTGTGTTCTATGCTTAGATATATCCTTAGGGTTCTTACTAAGGCTTTCACATCCTAGTTTCCAAAGGTTGACTATACCTTTCCTCTGATACCAAATATATCGACCCATACTTTACATACATTTTTATTAATTCATAATTGAAGCATACTTATTACAACATATAAAAAAAACCACAATAGGACCATATAAGTATAGTGTCTTTAGAAACTGGGAAACATAAACAACTGGTTCATAAAGCATCTACATTGTCTCCCATTTATTTCATCATATCTAGAATCCCTTTTTGGCATATCCTACTTAATACCCTTCTTCCTGACCTGGGGAAAAGAAAACATACAAAATGGTGAGCTCAAATGCTCAATAAGGGTAAACAAAAGAAATATCAATCACATCATATTCATAAGAACATAACATTTTTGGAAATATTAACCTGTAAAAGAGATCATAATTTCATAACATGTGATAAATCATATTAGTGAAATATAATCCCAATAATCATAACTTAAAACATGAAACTTTGTATTATACACACATAATCATAGATAATCATTTCTTAGTAGTCAGGACTCATTTCCAAGACTATCTTAGCGGATAAAGTCCATTTCTGAAACGATTTCACTCCTCGTTTCAGTCCTGTATCACTGAACCAGATTAACCTACCGTTCCAGCCATGTCTATCTCATGAGATATAAATATTTACCCAATGCATTGGAGGGAGATATAGGTCCCACCCATCTCATAATGATACCATTCTTATGTGTGCCACAAGATTATAAATTATACATCATAGTATAACCCATGTAAAAAAATGGGATTCTTAAACATCATGCCATCATAACGTAATCCATATAAGATAAACGGGAATCATAAAAATAATTCCATCATAACATAATCAAATCAATGTAAAAATAGGTATAGAAACAGAACCCTATATTATCTTAGATGGAAAATAATTTTGATAAAACACTTGAACTTCATTCTTGAGGAAAATATCTTTTCTACTTCAAAAATATTTTTCATTTCTTAACATGTCATACAATTTTAAACTAAAATAATTTGATTAAAAATAAACTTGAAAACGTTTAAAGTAAGCTTCATGGAAATAATTTTCTAAAAATCCATTCATCCTGTATAAGTTAAAGAAAAACATTCTCCTCATACTTTGGCCGGAAAAGTTAAAAAAAGTACCTCGTACAAAAAACGACAAAAGATTCCTTTCATATATTTTACTAAAAATTCACCAATGAGTAAAATTGAATTTAAACAATTGTATGAGGATAGAAATAATATTACATATTGAGAAAACATGGATGTGTATGATAAATATTCCCCAGTAAATTCTGAAGTATAAACAATCTCAGATAAAAAATGAGATTGCGAGATTTTCCCTTACCTTAGGTCCGATTTGCTTCGTACATGTACGAACCTCCGGTATAATGATTTAAATAATGTTATTGACTTATTAAAAAATCTTAATCATTGTTATTATATCATATATGGTCATATTATTATCTTCTTATTAGTATTATTTCATTGCTACTTGTTATATGGGTGTTTATTTCTTTTTGTTCTTATGCGTGTTTTGTCGAATAAATTCTTATTATTATTTTTAGTTTATAGATAACTCATTTACAGAATGTTATTAGTGTAATATATATCATATTTATTAATTAAATTCATTTATATAATCATTATGCAATGAAGATCATGTAGAACGAGTCGCATCACATCTTGGAGACGGTAGGCCGTACGTACGCACGAGCGATGATATCGTTCCCATGATCGTGGAATTGTATTGAAGTGTATGTATACTATTTCAGAATCAATATTACTTTATAATAATCATATATAGTTATTATTTACACCATTATAACCATCCAAGTAAGGTGGTGGTGGAAAACAGATTACGCAATGGCGTGGAGACGGTATTCCATACGTACGCACGCATGATGATTTCATTTTCCATAGGATGGATAGAAGGTGAAATAGGGTTGTTTCATATTTATAATAAAATATCAGTATATGAATGATAATGATGTTATTATTTCATAATAAAACAACTAAATAAGAATAAGTAGAAGAATAAATAAAGTTTAAAGAATCGGTAACGAACATTGCCTCTTCTTTGAAGCGCCTCTTCTTAACCTCCTCTTAGGGCACTAAAGATGGTATTTGAAGAAGACCAAGACCTCTAGTATGTTTCTAGGTAAGTGGATAATAGAAATTATCAGGGTTTTTCCGAGCTTGAAGGCTCAATGTGGTGTGAGGAGGAGAGGGAGGAGGTTCCCTTTTATAAGGGAGGAGAGGGGCACCTTAGGAAAAACTTAAAATATTATTTTATAATAAAGTCATATTCAGTTTTCAATAGATCAAAATTGATTTATTTAGAAGCTAAGGTGGGTATGGGTCGAAATAATCTCAACCAATAGATTTTATACAAGTTTAGGTTACTATTTCAACCTTATCATTTAGATTTAACTCTAAGTTAAATAATTTAACTTTTACCGTGTCTTCTTGTTTTCTTACACTATATGGTTAATAAAATTACTATAACAAGACAAACAAACCCCAAGTTGTTCATTATTAATATATATAACCTTATCTATGTCATTTGGCCAAATATTATATTTTTAGGAATAAAATAACAATTAATAATATAATATTTGTTTTGAAAACTATTTTATGTCAATTTTGACACTATTTGGTAATTGATTTTTTTGTGAAAATCATAACAGCATGATTAGTTCGAAAAAAGTTAATTAAATCAATAATAACATGTCATATTAACCTATAAAACTAGTTTAATTCATGAAAAGTCTCAAATTACATTTATTTGGGAATTTATAATATCAATTATGTTAATATTTCATTAATAAGGTAATTACTGCATCATCATTGTGTCATAATTAAACTAAATTATTTAATGTCTAAAAATTATAAATAAAATACCATTACGTAGGAAATATTATTATATTTATAATAAATATTTATAGTCGAATTTATCTTATGTATAAACCTATATTAAAAATGTTTTAGTTATTAAACTTTAATTTTAACTCTTTTAACTCTTCTTTAAATAAAATAATAATAAATGTCCTAATCTAATCCAAGTGGACCTAAAGGGTAATATTTTATTCCTAAGGTCGTTTTTGGTCAAATTAAACTTATCCAATAGAATTAGGACATGTGTTAGGGTAATAATAATATAATTTTTACCCTTAATTACCCTATTTACTTTTAACCGTGGTAAATAAAAGTAAAAAGTTACTATTCACAAAATTATTTTTATCTTATTGAACCACATTTTTCTCCTTGATATTAATCGTGTCTCTTGGATTTTTGAAATTCAATCACAGAAGCGGAAAAATAAAGTTTTATGTAAAATTTCAAATTATCCTAGGAGGTGGGTAAGAGACGGTGAAAAGTTCAATAAAATTTTTATATATCTAAAATTATTATAAAATGACTCTAATGAATTACATTGAACTTATATAAGTATTAAGTATCAATTATGACCTAAAATAGATTTAAATAAAATAAATAATTATTTAAATAAAAAGTTGGGTTTTAAATAATAACCTAGTGTTTTCACTATTCATCAAAAATTGAAAGTTTTCAGAAAAATACCAAAAATTCACCCTAGGATAATTTCAATATTCCGAATCAAAAAATGAAGTCCATTTTGAAAGATAAAATTTCAAAAAGTGGGTATTTCTATTCATAACGGCTAGTTTTAATAATATTTTAATAGCATATCGTTGTTTAGTGAAACTCGGTATTGCGTACAATGCAAGCTATCGAGGAAGGTCGCGATTGCGTGTAAATCAAGCCAAGATAGTGTTGTGTATAGTGAAAGATTCCTTTGATGATGTATATAACATAAAAACAAAATATTTCTCATAAAAATCTCAGGTGTTACATTTTTTATCATGGTTTCTTCCAAATAAGGGTGATTTATAATATTTTATAATTCCAAGAACCTAAATCCTAAAATTAATACCCTTAATGTTTTGTAAGTGAGCCATATTCATAAATAATTGATTTTAAAACCTCAAAATATAATATTGGTTTTGGAGGATTCATTAAGGGTTTATAAAATTAATGAAATAACTTCAAAACACATTATTTTAAATTATAAATATATATTTGGTCTTGAATAACTTTTATGGAATTTATTACATCACTTTTGGTCCATTATGATGTCATAATATAGACCTTATATTTATACCGTATTTAATTTTTACCCAAAAATTCAACTATCTCATAAAATTATAAAAAATTAACCATTGAATAATTTTGATATTATGATATTAAAAATAATATTTATTTTATTATAATAATTTTATAAATTTGATAATTTTTACTTTTATATAAAATCTATTTTTACTGAAAAATAGTAGTTTTTACGGACCTCTTTCGGACCCTTATAAAAATAACATTGGAATTCATTAAATCATATTACCATTTATATTTAAATAATTATTATCCAATAAAAACATTTTATTAAAATATTTTTATTTCATAAATTCTTGAATTTATTGAAATAGTGTCTTAGTTGAAACAATATATTTCCCAAAAATACAATTTTGGTTTCTTTATGTAAAAATATAATTTTTATGAAACAAATTATAAAATCATTGATAAAGTAATAACAAATAAGGATAAACATAATAATTATTTCATTAATAAAGAAATACACAAATTCATACTGCTAGGATCTAGACACATAAACCCTTATTACCCCAGTATATGTCTTGAGGGAAATGTGTGCGATAGTGGTGCTTTCTTAGGGTGGTTTGGTAAACATGGTTTGGGAAATGATATTAATAAGATATAAATTCTCCCATATATGGGTTTTTTATATTAAATTGTGGAATATTGGCTTGGGATTGATAAAGGGAAAATCCAAGTGTTTCCATTTCACTTAGAAACTCTGATAAATGGGATTTATAGGGTATGATCCTACTGGTCGGGGCCATCACTCCTTCTATTTATGTCAATTTGACTTTATCAAAACCATTAATATATTATAATATTAATAATAAATATAAAATGGATATATTATGAATGGTTGAGATGCTTAATGGTATTTTAAATCCGACTGGCTATGTCAGTCCAAAATAACCAAATTAATGCATGTGTTTTTTTATAACTATAAAGAATTTACTCAATCAAAAGAAAAATTTATTTAAAAAATTTTGGGTTGTTACATGACCCAAGGATAATATAAGGGATTGAAGACCTTATAGAATGACCCAGTATAGGTATAAGAATGATATACTTATGGACCAACTTGAGGTTGAGTTAAGGGTGTGATGGCCTTATGGTCTGACCTGGAGATTGATTAATTATGTGCCTTAATCTGATACATGTGTTGGACATATGAAGTAACGTGATATGTGATGATGTATGAGATATTCATTTTGACATAGAGATGAAGAAGGTATGGCTGATGATTTTGGTAGCCTAACTAGTTCATGCTCACTTGACATATTCTTGGTTTCTTGTTTGCACATGTACTTACCACCATAACACACACCTTTACATACATGTGTGATTTATGTTAAGGAATCATCAATGGTGTCCTAATGTGTTTATAATAAAAATTTACATGGGAATCTAAATTCATGTTTATATTTTATGTTTAGAGATCTTGCTAAGAGAAAGGGACCTACATTAGGGAGACGATCATGTGGATCTTGGAGGATGGAGGCGATGTTGGGATTGATTTCAAATTATCACTGTAGTGTTTCAGTTTATTTCCTTTTATTATAATATGTTGGTTGATTTACCACGTTGGGAGTCTTTTTGTTTATATTATATGACTTGGATTAAATTTATTATAGATTTATTATATTCTTTTAGTTTCTAATGTGCTGTTTTGGAATGATTATTTATACCTTTATGTAATTATAGTGAATGGATTATGTTATCGAGGGTATAGTGTCCACATTCCATAATCCAGGACCTCATTTTTAATCCATATCCTTTTATTTATGGTGATATGTGAATGAGGTTATGAGGCACTCCATCCCTATCCAGGAGATTCAGGTTAGGGCATTATAATTATCTTCTAGATTTACTACATTTATTCATGCACTTGTCTCGATCTTGGTTACCTTAATGATGCCTAGAACCAAATCTCGTCTTGGATTTATTTGATAAATGAAGGAAAAATATAGGCTCTTAGGGAAAACCACACAGGGGACATGGGTTCACTCCACACCTAAAAGTAATTAGTTTCATGAAAATGGATTTACATAATTCAAATAAATACCAATATTTCTTTCAATAGAATGAAGAATCATCTCATTTCCAATGGATATACTCAATTTTATGGAGTATACTATTTTGAAACATTATCCCCTGTAGAAATTTTTACCTCAATTTTCATTCTCATTTACATGATCAAATAATCCCATGGATTTCTTCATCAACTATATGTTAATAATGAATTCTTGCACAAGTTTTTGGAAGAGGAAGTTTACATGA
The DNA here is from genome assembly GCA_963277665.1 of Viscum album. Classification (NCBI taxonomy): domain Eukaryota; kingdom Viridiplantae; phylum Streptophyta; class Magnoliopsida; order Santalales; family Viscaceae; genus Viscum; species Viscum album. Next base: position 1,116,744,621 of record OY728147.1, read on the forward strand.
AAAAACCACTAAGATTCATGAAATTTGATTATCTTTCTTATTTATGTTAACTAAGATGCATAATTTATGGCCTAAATAGTCCCATTTGTTTATAAGGTTATGCAGTGTGGTCACTTCTTATGGGTTTTATCAGTGTATAAAATATTCATCAATCTTTTACTAGAATACTATATTTGACTACATTTTATTGGTGTTTTATGTTGATGATATCATTATTACTTATAATTACTCAAATGGTATTTCTAATACAAAATAATTTCCATAATAGTAATTTCACACCAACGACCTGATCCCATTTTAATATTTTCTCAGGATTTAAGTCCCTCACACTCCCAAGAAAATGTCTCTACCCCAATGGAGATATTCCTTAAATATCCTTAGGATGATTAGGCTCTCCCAAGAGACTTTTCTTGACACACCACTTGATACCATTGAAATATCCTTACATGCTGATAGTCCGACCTTCCCTCATCTAGATCACTACCATCATCTCATTGGGAAGATAAATTATCTCACCATGACTCACCAAGACAACATTGTGTTGTATGAAAATCTAAATAATTCATGGATTATTCTACATTGTTTCATTTGGAGTCCATTATATGTATTTTTCACTATATTAAAAATGTGAATATTAATGGTCTACTTTACATAGAACATATGCACTAACTTATTGAGTAATTTATGATGCTGAATATTTCAGGTGATTATTTTATTGGAAGTACACTTCTAGTTTTTTTGTATTTATTGGTGGAAATATTATATCTTGTATAATTAATAAAAACCAATTATTTCCTCATACAATGATATGTCTGATTATCATGCTCAATATCACATCACTACCAAGATTTTACAGGTCAGAATCATTATATTAGGTTTTTAGTTTGCCAGCTTGTCTATATATGGCATGTTAACCAGACCAACATAAATATAGTGACACATATTTTCTTCATTGAGTGTACAAAATATATTTAGGCTGATTTCCATTTTGTTAATTAACATTTCCAATATACGTGTATTACCTTTGATCAAGTAAGCACTTCCAATTAGCTTATTTATATCTTTTCTAAAGGTTTACTAGGACCAAAAATACATTTTCTATTATCTAAGCTTGGATATATACATCCTAACTTGAGGAAGAGTCTTCCCTAAAACCTTTTCTTTTTTATGGAACTCTATGTTCTAAGTTATACTAGCTTGAACCCTAAAACATTTTATTTTTATGGAACTCTATGTTCTAAGTTATACTATATTGAAGGAGAGTTTTATTGTATGGGATAATTAGTGGAATAAGCTCATATTATTATTATTATTATTATTATTATTATTATTTTCTTAGTCCCAAATCTATTGATGTTCCATTTTTATCTCATTTATTAATCTATAAATAAATTACCCAACCTATTTATGTGGTATGAGGTTTCATTTAATAAAGATCATATGATAAATTTTAAGTTACACATTGAGGGAAAAATAAGAATATAGAATTTATAATTGTTTTTTTAGTTTCACTTTTACATATAATTTCCAAATTCATTATGTTAATAATTTCAAACCCTTGTTAAGTCCACTAGATCTAGTTTATAGGTAATTAAGACAATTATTTCATGGATATCTATTAGGTTATCTTATAATTTTACTTATAATTCTAAATCCCAGTCAATATTTTCTCATGAATAGTTTAGATTTAAAAAGTTTTAATGTTGTAGTTTTATAATTATTTCATAATCTTTGTTACTACCAAATATAAAGAATCCTAATTTTCTAACTTAGAATCACTTTTTAACCTCATTATATTTTTTTATAGAAAAGTTTTATATTGTTGTTTTTCCATTAAATTTTTTCTCTAAATAACTAACTATTTGTTTTCTTTATATATAATTTCACATAACAATGCCCACTATAATTAAAATCAAATATGTAAATTATGGTTTAAATAAGGAACTAAAAAGTACATGAAAATATGTAATATATTTAATTCGAACTATTCATTTTTAATCATATAAATAACTAAAAAATCATCAAAATTATTAATGACTGTATCACAAATCATGTTAAAATGTCACCAAGTCCATTTTTTTGATATAATATGATTTAAATTATATAATTTTCTATAGTTAATAGTTAAAATAGAATCCAAAATTGGACACATGTTTTAATATCCTAGGGTGTATCTCTCATTACATATTTTTTATAAGATTAGTTTGTTAAAAAAAATTTATGTTTGAAAAAATTAAGGTCGATGGTTCAATATAAAATCCTGAAAAAATAATTCCTTTGAGTGAAATAATTTTCTTGTAAAAAATATTACCCTTAACCTAAAAATTACCGAGACTCATACCCATGATGGTGTTTGTATTAAATTTTTTATGTGGTGAATTCTACGGTTTCACTACATTTTTTTAGAAATATTAATGAAATAAAAAATGGTATCCTTGTTTGGTCTATAATTATTTAAACATAGTTTAGAGATATTTTTAGATAAATTGAAAAAATATAGATAAATATACAATGGAAGAGTTACTCATGTAAACAATAACACCCTTTTTGATACATAGAATGTCTATTAGATGGATTTTAAATAAAGAATGAAAGTGAAAGCAAAAATTAATAATAAAAACCACATTTGATATGTAGAAAGTGTGTTAAAATGATTTTAAATAGAAAATGGAAGTGAAAGAAAAAAAATAGAGGAAATGAAATGAAATCTAAAGCTGTATTTGATGCAATGGAAATAATATTCTATCATGTTATAATTGTAATCATAATTAATTATAATTATAAAAATATAACTAAAATAATTTTTCCATTAAGATGTATAATGATTGAAAAAAATAATTTTAAAATATATTAATAAATTAATTATGGTAATTTATAATAACTAATAGGGGACTTCTTTGGAATTAGAAGACTTCCAAAGTTGGAAGGTGATAAGTCAATTTAATCTTTTTGGATGAAATTTAATTCTACCACACACATTTTTTCTGTACTTCATCTTTTATTTTTATGTTCACTCATATTATTTGGAATATATCATACCAAATTTTCCATAAGAAAAATTAAAAGTTTTAATTGAAGATCCATCATATATCATGTTTTTTTCTTATAAATGGCCTAATTATTGTAGGATTCCATTGAGATGAAAATATCTTCTTGTGGGGACTTATTTTATTAGTTTAATGATTATTTATAATTTTTGGGCATCTGATTACCCCTTGATGGAAGGTATTATTTCCTTTAATTTACACAGAGATCTTTACCCTATATGTTTTTGAGTCCCTGAAGTTTGAAACACTATTGTTCTCTTTCTCCTATCCTGAATGTCTATGTTTTGTTGGGTGAAATGATTTAAAAAAAATTAAAACCTTATTTATAAACTATTTTTTAAATCCATTTATTTAAAAACATTAAAAACCTTCCTAAATTGTAGTTAGTTTAGGAATTTTTATAATTTATTTAGGATTTAGTTACCTTTTAGGGTATTTTTGGAAGAGTACTGGAAAATTATTTTCTAATATTTTATATCCACCATTTTAAATTCACTTGAAATTATAATTATATTGTTTGAGTTAATGTATCTATTTCAATTTCCTTTTCCCATATTGTACTAAACAGGGCCTTTCCCAATGGTTATACGGTTATTTTTTGTTGATGATAACATTTTCTTGAAAATATCATGGCTCAAAGTGACATATTTAATGATGGAAGAAAAAATTTTAGGTTTTTGCTATGTTGTTGCAATGGGGGAAGTATGTGTGCAGTTGATCTGTTGAAATGATTTGACATAGTAACAATTAATCTCATTCCATAGGACCTACAATCAGTCCATTTACATGATTCTATTTTTTTTTTCTTATCTTCTTTCTGAAGCAGCAAAGTAATGTATTTTTTTTCTATTTTCATTATAGTACCCACCATTTTCAGTTTTAGATGTCTTGGTTTGTCCTTATAGACCACACATTATAGAGAAATATAATTCCATTACCTTTTCACTAAAGATCATTATCATCAATATCATCACATTTCAAGGTATGATTCATTGAACTTCAAACCTTATAGATTAATATAAATCAATCTATAAAAAAACTAACCATACAATTTTCTCTTTAATGTATCTACTATAAATTCATATCACCCTTAATATATAATATTTAATTGAAGCTATCCATAGGTTGAAAAAAATCATACCAAAAACATGTCTTGTTTTTGTAAACAATATCTTGGGATGGGGGTTTGGGGTGGGAGGGTGATTCAGGATTGTAAAATTTTCTAGATTCTTTCTTAAAAATCTCATCTAATTAATATATATTGTTATTGGATTTAACAAGTGATTTAAAAATTATACAATCTATTTTTCAATGTTTATATCATATATAAATATAAAAATTAAATTTACATCATTAAGGTGGTTCACTATCAATGTGAATACTAAATCCAAGAAATGTGATTAACTCACTATTGGAACACTGAAATCCACTATGAACTTGATGTTTTATTTATTTAAATTATTTTTGAAAGAACAATAATATTGAACATAGAATATACATTTGGCCAATATATTTTTTTTCATGTATTTTATTATAACCACTTACCAACAATTTAAAAATAACCCACTGGTTCTTTCCTCTAATGATGATTCACCTGTATAGAATCTCTAAACTACATTATAATAATCTATTTTTTATTCTAAGGATATGTTAGGATACCTTATAAATTAAGGAATCAATGAGAATATGAGATCATTGGAAAATATGTCATAAAATTGTGTGTATACCAAATGAAACATATAACTCATTTTATTAGGAATTATTTAATAATGTATGGGCCTTTTGAGTTTGTGAATTTCTTAAATGTATGGAAAACTATTTTTATGCTTATGTTTTACTCTTGTAACATATGTTATATTCATTAAACATTATCATTTAACTCATTAATGATCATATTTTATAAAATATATCATCACATGTTGTATATATTGAAAGTAAAAATATTTTAATTGGAAAGGAATAGACCTATGATATATTATATCATAATGAAATAATCTCATGTGATATCCCATACCATGGGAAACGTATCCCATATTACTACTTATGATATGAGCTTTATGTGCATAACACACTATATCCTCCATTTACAATAATTCCTCATATAAATTTTTCATATTTAATAATAACTTATTAAATCATTATCTAAAATCTTGGATAAACTATTATTATCATATTTATTTTGGTTATTTTATAAAATCACTTTGTACTAAAATAAATTATTATTCTATATCCTCATGTGTGAAGTTTTAGGCCATTAAAGCATTGAAAATGATTCATGAATTCATAATATATAAAAATTAGAAAAGAGATATTGAGAGTAAAACATTAATGTTACTCAATGTTTGAAGCAAGATGTCTAATAATATAATATTGGAACCAGTATTGATCAAAAGAGGATATTGTTAAAGTGTGATTAGTATTGGTTGTGTTTTTTTACAATTGGAGTGAAAGGATGAAATATGTGTTTAGAAAATGCTTGAATAAGTTTGGAACTGATTTGGTAATGTTTGAAGAAGGTTTTTGTTAAAATAAGACAAACCATGTTGTTAATGGATAAAAAATCTCATGGTTGTAAAACCACCATCATTTTTATAGATGTTTTAGATGGAATTGTTAGTGAAGTTTAATCAAGTAAGAAAATATGGAGCTAAAGAACACCATGAGGAAAACTCACATCATGGTTCTTTAAACCAAGACATAGTTTGGAAATCACCATTATGGTGGACATTCTTTTAGAGGAGAATATATAAGAACATCCTTGGGACATCAGAGGATAAAAAAAACATGTCCTGGTTTTCTTCATGGTCTTGGATAAAATGGGTAAGTACTCATTGTATAAAGAAGAGAGTTGATTTTTTTATTTAGATGGTTGAAAAATGGACAGAGATGGATAACAACGCCATAGTAAATTTCATGGTTCACTTGTTTACCTTGAAAAATAACTGTTTGTAACTGAATATGATGGAATAATGAAAATTATTATTAGGTTGTTTTAATAAAATGGGTAACTTTATAGTTTTTGAGGTTGTGGTGTAATGAATTTTTTTGGAGAGATTAGTTGGTAGTTAGTGGAGTCCTGCTGACTAAACTACATAAGATTTTTGAGAACACCACATCATAGTGGGACAAGGATATGAAATTTCAATGAGATAAATGAAAAAAATATTCAAGAGGATATATATTTTAATGTATGTGGTTTTCATTGTAAAACTATTGACTAGGAAACCATTACATGGTTTACTTGGCCACATTGTGTTTTTTATGAATTAAATAAATTTTATAAATTTGGATTAGATTCAAAATATGGATAGATATGATTTTTTATTAGCATTTTTACTTGAAATTAGAAGAAATTTTTGATGTCTAATAAGGTAATGACATGTGTTAAATGAAGATATTTTTTTGAATAATATATTGGAAGGAGATTAAAGTTGTGAAATAGAATAAATAAATAATACACAACACACATGATATATTGGAGAAATTTTTCATATCTGAAGAAATTTTGGGAATTTTTTTTGTGAGTAATTGGTACACAATTGAATATTTTGATTGGTTTTTAATGTTGAAGATGAAGATAAACACCAGAGATGACATGGTGTATTAATTATCTTTATTGATTCTCATTGTGATTTACTTATGAGTCGTGTTTTTTAGTTTTCTTGAAGCAGTGAGCAGAGATAGAAGTAGAATGATGAACCCTTTTAATAAATAGCGAGTTGATAATTTTTTTAATCATGATAATGAATTAGTGATTTTACTTATCACATTATCCCAATATTTATGTATATTCATTATACATTTCCCTTACGGGTGATCCAAATAAAATCTATTTTCCATTACATTGTACTTTTCATATTTGCATGTTGTGATAATTTGTTTTAATTGTTAGGTTTAAGTGTTCTTGGTAACATGATAATAATATCTATTTCATGAAAAAATTTTCACACCCAAATTGACCCCCTATTATGTTGTTTTTTACCTTGTGATTTCCATAAGTGATATCAAATCTGAAATGATATTTCTTGGTGAATGTGTCTGAAGTAGATCTTTGAAACAATGAATGATTTTAACACAATACGAGTTACACTCTTTGAAGGAAATAATATTTTTAAGAACTATATATGATATCATTTATGATAAATAAGGATAAATTTTTTCTCTACTGTTATTCATTTACTCATGTGATCATTAGAAGATGTATTTGAATGAAACTGAAAATATTTTTTTTAAGTTGATGTAAAGACACAAAATGAGTATTCTAAAATAATATCTAATTTAATGTAATGATATTCACATATACTAAATATATATTTGAAAATTTTTATAATATTTATGATATAGAAAACAATGGTAGGTAGGTGATGTAAAATAATTTACACAAAAAGTTTGGCAATTTGAAGATACACCCTAATGAAAACATTGATGGGTTCTTAAACCAAATATTTGCGGTTCTAGAATCCATTCATGTAATTGTTAAAAAAATCATGGAATTTGAGGACATTAAGAAGATACTAAGGATATTGATACCTTTTTTATTTTTTAGAGCTTTCACCTGATTCTTTTCAAAGTATCTTAGCAACTTATGAGATGTTTGTAAAATTGAAAGGATCAACAATACACTTATCTAAAGATAACTTTGAAAGCTATAAATAATCTTGTTCTCAATCATAATGAATGAGAGGAGGAATATTTGAGTGATGAATTTCTATCACTGGTTTCTAGAAATTTCAAATGTAGAAACAAGAGATTTTAAGGTAAACAACCATTGGCAAGATTTAAGTGTAGAAAGGCTGTCCACATTTTAGTGAGTTTTCTATAAAGTTAAGATGACAATGATAGTCAGTTTAATTTTTCAAAAAAAAATTTAAAGAAAATTTCCCATAGAATTAATTTTAAATATGGAAATTAATCTAGAAGGATGTATAAATGTAATGGATTTTTATGTGAATGGAATAAGACAATGATGGAATTTTCTTTGAGGAAGGTAAAACAAAATTAAAATCAGATTCCAAGGATTCCATGATACTGACAACTGAAATTAATCAATTTAAAATCAGGGATGAAAATAAATTAAAATGGGTAGTTTTATCTCAAAGTGGAGATTAAAGATTCATTAGAGTATTTATATATCCAAATAAAGAAAAACAAGAAGATAGGTGGTTTTTGAAAGAGTCCTTTGAGTGTAATAAGCAATTTGAAACTAAAATTACTCAGTTAGAGAAGGTTATGGGGGGAAAAATACCTGGACAATAAAAATCAGGAGAAACAATTAATTTTAAGTTTAAGATTGATTAACATGATAAGTTAATCAATGAAGTTAATATATGTATTTAGGAGGGTGGAAATAATATTAAATCCCCTAAACAATAGGTTTATAACTTGAGGAAGATATTCTAATGTTAATTGATAGTTGGAGGTTCCATGAAGAAAATATAATTTAAAAATTATCATATGAAAAAGTTAAAGAAATGGATAAAATAGGCATGAAGAGTTTTGAGAATTTTTTTAATGATCAAAAAACCAACTCTATGGGTATGGATATAATTTAATTTGAAAGAGAACCATCCAAAAATATGAAAAAAAGATTGATTGAGAAATAAAAACAAAATGATGGAGCAATTTTTCAAAACCAAATAATGAAATTTATTAAAATCTCAAGAACTACTGATAGGAATAAAACACATGGAGTAAAAGTGAAAAATATTCACCCTATAAAGCCCCAATTTTTGGTTACTTGGGCCACACCATATCCCATTTTAATGAGTTCAAGAGTTAACCTATAAGGTGAGACACCTAGAAGTTAATAAATAAGGATGCAGGTATATCCTACATCTCAAATATGAATTTCTCTTTATGGATATTTCTTTTCCATTTTTATAATTTTTGGTATATGTTTTACGATTTTAGATTTAAAAGAATGGGAAAAAAATCAATGGATTCTTAATAATAATGGAAAGAAAAGAAGTGAACTCTACCCTATTAGAAAATAAATTTCATATATTAGAAGAGTAGGAAGACTACATAACTACATATTTTTAAGGGAATAAAGAGTCACACTTTTGTCTCAACTCAAATTATAATATATTGATAGTGGGTGTTAATCCCAAATGATAAAAAATATGTTATTGTTCATGAATTTGAAGAGTTTTGTTGATGAAAAAATTCATTTTCACAATGAAATAACTTTAAAAATTTAGTGAAATATTAAAATGATGTTACTACATATGAGTTAAAAAATAGGGAGATACTATATGTAAATTAATTTTAGCATAACCTATTCAGAATAATTCAACTTTGTGACTCAATATTTGAAGTCAAATTCAATATTAGTGGTTTTATAATCAAAGAGAAGTCTAAAAATTCATTAATGTATGGATGAATGACAAATGGTTATCTCTATTGTGTGGATAATAATAACTTATGTTTTATTATGGTGGAATATAAAAACAACTTATGGAATCATTAACTTAACCACATTCATTAATAAATAATGATAAATCTATCAATGCATAAGAAAATGATATATACTTAAAATCTAAAATAGGAAAGGAATATACATTTTTTTGTGTGCATGAGAGGTAAAATGGTTTGTAATCGTTATAATCCAAAGATGAAGAGTGTTTCACAATAACCCATTTTAGTTCACATTGATGTCCATGGTCCCATAAAACATGGTAAAGCCTGAGGGGAAAATTATTTCAAATTCTTTTAGATGATTTCAATAATATGCAATGCATAATGTTTATGAAAATATTAAATAAGTGATAGAATGCATAAAAAGATATTATAGGCATGTAGAAAATGAAATATAGATAACAATAAAGATTTTATGATTGAAAATGAAACCAAGTACAATTTAATTGATGTTTAGAACTACCTTGACAAACATGGAATCAAGAATACAATTTCATCAGTTAAAATACACAAAAAAATGGAGTAATTGAAAGGTTAAATTGAATTGTGAACAACATAATGAAGACACTACTTAGTGAGAGTGATATCTCAAGACATTATTAAAATAGGTAATGAAAGTGTTGGTGAATACTCAAAATAGGTACTTACCAAGTTTCAATGAGAATATAATTATATATAAGACATGGCTTGAAAGGTAACCAATTATATAATACTTTAGAGTATTTGGATTAAATTTTTTTATTTGTAATAAGAAAGGAACACATATAAATATAGTGGCATGACTGATAAAGGTGATTTTATTAGTTATTCTACCAATAATAAAACATAAAAATACTTTAACAAGAATCTATTCAAAATAATTGTAAGTATTTATACCAAATTTATTGATGAAAAGATTGAAACAATTCTATAAATTAAAATTTAGAGGATTTTTTTAAGAATAAGATGATCATGAAACATAATGAAAAGAAGATCAAAGCTTAATATATGAGGAATATTCAAAGGAGAAATATTACATAAAGAGAGTTAATAACTGACTTAATGAAGGAATATAATATATTAAATTGATGAATAAAATATCATTAGTGACATGAATATTCCAGTATAAAATTAAAGAACATGGAGTATTGAAAACAAATATTTTTTCATCACATGTGGAGAAAACATCATTAAAAAATGTGATGAAGGATAAATAATGATTTAAAACCTTGAATGAATATCTTGATAAAATTGTGAAGAATCAAACATAATATTTTGAGGAAAGACAAAATAATAATAATTTTATAACAAAAATTTAATATTCAAGAACAAATATGAATAACATGAGAATGTGATTTAGAATAAAGATAACTTTGATAGTTTGAAATTCAAATAGGTTTTAAGGTATACTAAAAGGATATAGAGACATATTTTTTGAATGGAGTGATTAAAAAAGAAGTTTATATTGAAAAAATAGTGGAATATAATTTTTTTTGATGATGAAAAGGGTATTACATTTAAATAAGGATTTACATGTCTCAATGTAAGTATCAAAAGTTTGGTATGATCATTTGTATTCATACTCAAAGAATCTGGAGTTGAGTTTTTATTAATCACAATCTCTATGTGAAATCATCAAAAGAACATATCATTGTACTTGTTTATATTTTTGATATCATATTTGGTGGAGACAATAATGAAACATTAGAAAAATTTGAAAATATGTTTCTATTGTAATTTGAGATATCAATGATTGATGAACTCACTCTATTTCTTAGGATACAATTCAATAAAAAAAGGTTAGCATACTTATATATCTAAAGAAAAATATGAAAATGAGTTGTTGAATTAGTTTTATATGTAATTTTTAAAACTAATTTTAACTCTAATCATTGTTATAAATAAACTTGGGAGACATAAATATGAATATAATTCCTAATAATTATGAGAAACTTTCTATACTTGATAACCATGAGGTTGAATATCATTTATGCAACTTGTTTGGTGGCATGATTTCAAAAAAATCTAAAGGAAGATCATTTTATTTCATTCAAACAAATATTGAGGTATGTTAAAGGTACTCATGTTTATGGTTTGATATATGATTAAATAAAATAGAAATAATTTATGACATATTTAGATGCATATTGAGTTAGAGATATTATGGACTGAAAATCCACCAGTGAATGGACATTATTCAGTAGAACTAAATGTGTTAGATGACTTAGTAAAAATAAGGATAATACTTATCTTATCATAAAATAAGTGGAGTATATTTAGATAGTAAAATAATATAATCAATTTATCCAGATGGATCAATAGTTTAAAGATCTTGGTGAAGTGGTAAAAAGGAATATGGTGATTTTCTGTGACAACAAAAGCGTTATTGAGCTGAAAAAGAACCCGATAAAACATTATTTCATTAATCATATTGAAATTATCCATAATTTTATTGAGTAAAATATGGAACACTATTTTTATATGTAGAGTATATAAGAAAAAGTGAACAAGTGACATTCATATTCACAAAACTATTACCCATGCCAGTGTTTTTAAAAACATTATTTGAATCTCAGTGTCTAACTAACTCCCAAAGCTTGAGGATGGTTGGTGTTTTGCCTCCCTATATGAATTTATTATTTAAAATTAATACTATTTCAAGACAATACTCATAACCTTTGGTTTTATTATTAAAGGAGTATAAATTATAAAAAATATATTTTGAAATAATCAATACACACTTGAAAGTTTTGATAGGTTTTTCTTCTCGAAGTTGAAAAAACCCCAAAGTCAGTATGGTGTATTAATTGTTTTTATTTTTTCTCATTGTGAGAATCCTATGACTTTTGTTATTGTTTATTTGTTTAAATTAGTTATTATTGAATAATTATAGGGTGAGAACCTTTGAATCAATAGTTATTTTATCTAAAACATTGTAATCATGTTAGCGAGTGAGTTATTTTTCTGGGCACATCGATGTATTCTCCTTAGATGTAGTAATCTTCAAGTGAACCAAGAAAAATACTTGTTTCAATAAACTTTTCTTTTCGTATATAAATATTGTACTCATTTTTTTTGAATTAAGAAGTCCAAATGTTCCTGATAATACATAAAACAATATATTCAATGAAAGAAACACACCATAATTGACTTCTATTTTAGGGTGTTTTGTGCCTTGTGGTTGAAAAAATTAATCTTTTAAAAGATATGATGTGATATACTCAAACATACACATATTATTATAGAAATTTCCACTATATGTATCTCTATACATAACATGTATACTCATATAAACCCTTTGTCCAAGATTTTTAAAACTACCACGAGACATAAAACATGACTATCTTGTATAAGCAAGGAAATGAATTTCCTTGGTCTAATTATATTGAGGGACTATATGTCATAACTATCATGAATGATTAAATATCCCATATTGGTTAAGAAAAACCCACCACATGATCAACAACATACCTAACTCTCCTGATAAACTCAACCTTAAATTGACATAATAAATGTTTCAAAGTATGAAGTTCACATACAAGATACCTTATTAACCTTATATAATAGTGATTAATATAAAATATAATATTATATAAAATGTAATATATTTATCATTCTATTCAGTGTATTTTATTGGGGAATTTTAAAAAATTCACAGTCACACTCATCTTAGCATTTTCTCACAACCCGTGTATTTTCATGACAAGATTCAATTATGGAAAGCTCAAAGATTTTTCTATGAGGGATTGATTATCATCCCAATCATATAAAAAATACATTCTTAATGAATTAATTATAAAGTGAAAATTGTTTTTAATAGTAATAACATGATATATTTTATAATCCCATACATTACATCACCTGAACTTTCTTTGAGATTAAGACAAAACCAAATAAATTAGAGCTAATCCTAGACATCAAAAATATGATAATTTTACAAGACTTGTTTTTTGTTGCATTAATAGTTTTTTCAACTAATCCTATACATTATTATTTATACCCACTTGATACATCTTTACATTATCCCTCTTAATGATTTCTCTAATGAGATGGTATTTTCGAATGATGTGTTTGGTCCCTTGGTGTGATGTTACTTATTCTACACAATAACTCTATTATTATAACAGAACACCTATATTAGTCATGATATTCTAGGAACTATTCCTAATTTCATAATGAAATTATTGATCCAAAAAATTAATTTGAAAAACTATAATACAATTATATATTATACTCTTATTATATAATAAACCATTGTTTGTTTTTTAGAACTCTTCTAACTAATAAAACCAACATTACGGTAGAACAAAAACCCAGATTGATATTTTGAATCATCTTTGTTAGTTTGGAAGATCATATCAATGTAACCATTTATAATAAACTCTCCCTCAACATAAATGATCAAGAATAGATCCTTATTCCAAAATTATTTATGTATATTATTTAATATAATCAAATAAATTTTACAAACATTTTACTGATATCGACTAATTATACTCAAAACATAAGATACATGAATTTTAATATAAAACACAACAAAAATGATTGATTGTATATATAAATAATAAAAAATATAATTCATATACTTCAAATTTATCTCCAAAAAATAATACCAATCTATTATAAGAATTATAGCTTGTGACATTAATAACAAAATCTTTCCTTAAAGTTATTAATGCTAAACCAATATCATTTTATCAATAAAAGTTTTATAACTTAGACTAATAATAATTTTAAATATTTATTTATTTATCTTCATAACTATTATATAGACCACTTCACCTATATATTTAATTTAGGAGCATTTTCCCAATCAATCATTTATATACTTAAATTCATGGATATATTTTTTCATGCATAGTATTCCATCTTCATACAATACTAAAAATATCTTAGTTCTCTAATAGATCACTTTTATAAAAAATATTCATTTTCATTTTTTGTGAAAAAAATACTATTATTTAATTATTGTATCATACACATATCCTTAAAGATATTTTTATGAAGGAATAAAATTTTTATATCTATATAGTGATATCATAATAATAATAAGCTATTATAAAATATATTATTTTAGATACCAAGGATAGCACAGACACTTTAGAAGAAACTGACTAGGGGACTTGACACTACAAATGTTTCCCCAAAATAATGGTGACATAGCTTTGTCATAGTTAATATCATAAATTTTCTTATTAAAATTTTCACCAATAAATCTTTATATGCATAAAATATACTATCAGTGTTAGTTTTCTTAAAAAAAATTCCTCATCATGGGTTTTACCCCTTCTTATAGTGCAACCAAATTCCAAAAATGATTTGAGTACATGGAGTATATTTTAAATTTCACAGACTCTAACATTTTTGTAGAATCATAACTTTTTATTTCTTATGTATAGGTTCTAGGTTTATCCTATATGAAATCAACCTCATCAATATTTGACATAATAAATTAATATATATTTGGAACTTGAAAAATCCTATATGGTTTTTTTGATATATGAGTCATTTTAGTTTCCAAAACTACTTGTGGAACCAGTCTCATATCCCATCTTGTTTTAAAAAATATCCAATAAGGAATATTGAATATACCATACTAAAATTATGATCCCATACATCATATCTATCAGCAGACCATGATCCATATTTCACTAAATTTTTTGATAACTTTGATAATTCTCATATCACTTACATCACATGTAATTATTGGATAATGGAGAGAACACAACCCTGATCATATTTATTTAATGAATAATAACCACTCCATTCTTCAAGATACTTAATTCTTAGTGTCATATAACCATGTATAGCCCAAAGTTTACATAATATATTGGAACCTAATATCCAGGGTAACTCATATTCTGTTTGTCTTACATAATATTATCCATGAGTACTTGACTTTAACATGATCCATTCATTTGGATGATAAAAGTATTAAAAAATTTTATTTTTAAAGGAATATAATACCTTTTTATTTTTAATAGTTTGAAAATTATCACTATTTACTTGTATACATCTCATGAATTTATTATTTTCATGCATGTTTGTAAGAATTTAATTTATTAATCTCATGCCTTCAATAAAATTAATAATTTTAATTCATGTTAATGTACAACTCTTATACAACTAATGATTCATGTTACAATTCATTTGAAAAACTTAATTTTAATATTAAATATATTTCCATATGAATCTCGTACATAAGGCATTTAAAAATATTCTATTTAATTGATTAAAATCATATGAAACAAAAAATATTACTTAATAGAATGTAATGGTGAAATAATATTCCAACCCCATATTTCTAGATAAAGCAATACTCTTCAATATTGGGGAATTCTAACCCAAAATAACATTATCAATAAATCATTAACCAAGTGTGATTTTAATTTTAATTTAATTTTTAACCCAAATATGTAAAAATAATTAAAAAAAATCCTCATATGGGTTTTATAATAGTCATATCATTAATTTTTTCAACCAAATTTCAATCATATATTATATATATAATAAAAACCCAAACCTGATCTATTATAATCCATACCGTTCCCATTATAGATTATTCTTAATATGAAACTCCTTAAATACATGACATAATATTTATAATAATAAATTTAAACATCTCAATTTAAAATATAAAAATATTCATAATAAGGTTGTATGTATGAACATTAAATTAGAAATTAAATAAATAAATAAACACTTCAAATATTTATTATTAATTTTAACTAGTTTCATTATTTAAAATATGACATAAATTAATATTAACATTGAATATATTTTAATATAAACAATTTATATAAACATTCATTTATAATTTATATAGTTTTTATAAATTATTCTTGTAATTATCATTTTTTAAATAAAAATATAAAAGAAAAAATCCCATTTGTAGCTCATTGTGATATAGACAATCCCATATCCCATTACTCAAAAATTTTATCTCATAAATTTTACCTTTCCCTCACATGTAGTGATATCCCACATTGTTTCCTACGATACAAAAGATAACCTTTATTACTTATATCAATTTACCTTTATCATTAGTCATGATATGTATCATAGAAAATGATATCTATATATATCTTCCCTTGATAACATTAAAATCAACCCTTTTAACTCTAACACATGCTATGATATAATTATATTATATATGAATTATGATTCTATAGTTTATAGCATATGATTGAGACATATCATGGGAAAATGTATCCTATATAAATATCCATGTTAATATAATGAACAATTAAGTGTAATATGAATCATATCTTGAACCATTATATCACCATGTCACAACCTGTGATCATATCACAAGTAGTGATATCCACATATCGCTATCTAGGAGATCAATTGTTTTTTATTTTTCAAAATTTATAGAGTTCAATGATTTTTTGATCCTTATATAAAGATGGATTTCATACCACTGATGAGTTTTAAAGGATTAAATTATGTATAAAAATGATAGAAAATTAAAACCCATAAATCTAATGTCATTTTAATGATAGAAAAAATTAATAATTAAAAAAAGAAAAATAGGAACAAATCTATGTCTAGTAGTTTTGTTCCTTGTAGTTAATGGTAACCACTTAAAAAAACTCAGTGGTTTTTTCCTTTAAATGATATTCACTAGCTATAGAATATCTAGAAAATTTTGAAAGGGAATTATTTGTATTCAAAGGATATGTTGTTGAGAATATAGCCATAACATCAATAACTAGAAGTTCATTCATCAGTAGTTCATAAATAAGGAAAAAAATCACCAGTATAGATTCTTCAGAAGTCTAGTGCACCAGAACTTGGAAGTATTTCTACACCCAAATCACTACATTGAGTCCAACATCTATATGTAAGCATGAAATAGTATAATTAAAGGAAAAAAACACAAATAAAGAACACTGATTCTACAGGGTTTAGATTTTCATCCTATGTATATGGGAAAACACTGCAAGATTTTATATCATCATAAGAAAAAGGCTTATAAAAAATGAATTTTTATGCACATGGATCAAAAAGTAAAAAATTGTAACATCCTGACCTAGGAGACACTAAAATAGTTCCTCAATCTGGTGGGTTATATGGTCTCAAGCGTGCCTCCCTGTATGCTAGAGGATGCCGACTAGTAGAAAAGGTTTAAGGTGGTATGGTGGAGATATTATACCCTCATAATAGGGTGGGAAAATGAATATAAATAGATAAAATAAATAGCGAAACCATGATATAACTGATATAACAACTGAAGCATATATCATAATGAAACAATAGAAGATAAAACAACAAGTAGTAAGGATAATAAAAATCCATAGTCTGAGTTATATAAAAAATTATTTCATGGAATACTGATATAAAAAATGGGGATACATGGGATATAGAGCACAACTATATAAAACATGCTATACAAACACTAAAAAATTAAAAAATATAGATCCACTAGAATCATGAGCATGATATAAAAAAATAGACCAAGCATTCATGATAAGGAGATTTCCTTCATGAAGTATACTCAGGTACCAAGGGACGCCTGAGTAGGGAGTGAGATAAATTCAATAAGACACCACCAAAGGTTTCTAGTATAATAAAGTCAGTGTATCTAATATAGAAGTGTATAGGTAAAAAATATAATAAAATATACTCTAAAATAAGTACTAGTTCAATTAGATTTCTGTAGGACACCTAGTAGACTCTACCTACTTCGGCATAGGTCAGGATAAGTGAGATCTTAGTTTCCATGTACATCCATATAATAGTAATCATATATAATATGTATACATGTATATAAAATATATATTTAAGGACATATATAGGTTTATATATTGATACTAGGTGCTAGCTAGACCCGAGGTGTAACTCAGTCATCCATGGCTAGTTTAACAAGCTATAAGCTCAAACAAAGGTTATATGCCCTAAATATCATAATAATGTGAGAAATCTTGATCATAAATTGAGATAGTGATGTAAGTCATCGTTCCAAACACCTAAAGCAAGGGAAAATGGGATTTCATGTCTATTATATAGGTGAAGTAAACATCATGAGATTCTATGCCCATCACCCAACAGAAGAGAGCATGAAACACTATACTCAAAAAATCCCTTAACCATTGTCCACCGACCATTATCCATGATCCAATAATAATGATCCAGAGGGTTTACCTCTAAATCATTTATAATCATTTAACCTGATATGAACATGGGTTTCATAACTCATATAATTCATATTTATAAATAAGAAACATGTGACATAGCCTTACCAACCAATTTTATTCAATTAAATCAAACCATTGAATTTATAATATAAGAAAAATCTA
Organism: Viscum album; assembly: GCA_963277665.1. NCBI lineage: Eukaryota > Viridiplantae > Streptophyta > Magnoliopsida > Santalales > Viscaceae > Viscum > Viscum album. The sequence continues at coordinate 1,116,763,366 of OY728147.1, forward strand.
ATTTAAGGTAGAGCCAAACCACTTAGGAGGTTGTTCAAAAATTGAACATTCATATCAAGGAGGGAAATTAATTCCAAACACTTAAAGGGGAGGAAAATAATGAGTTAAACATCCTCTAATGACCTAACATGATTCTACAGAAGTATCATTATATGCCTTATTTAATATATAAAGAGTAATGACATTTTAAAGAAACATATGAATATTTATGGTGTGTAGAACTATAAAAAAAAATTCTTTAAAAAACCAAACAGTTTAGGGAAAATTAATAGACCACCTACCTTATTCTTGTGAGAATCTCTTCATCCAGTGTCGGCCCTTGAATCTAGCTAGAACTAGAGAAATAAAAATAATGGACCAATGCCTTGAAAATAGGGAATATGATCTCACACTAAAATAGCACAAAAGATGATAATATAAATGAAGAGAATAATCAAGTGTATTAGAGAGATTATTTTTATGGATCCAACGCATGCAGCGGTGATAAAAACAGAGATCATATGGAGAAATTAATAAAATATATAATAAAAGAGAAAAGAGAGATCACTAGAGAGGGAGGGGCTGCATGCCCACTGGAGAAAAGAGAAAGAGGTAGGAGGGTTAACAACATTTCAGCGGAAAATGTTAAATTACACTTAACTTAAGGGGTCACATGGTTTGACCACATGATTTTCCAAATCAGGCATCAACCATGTGCCCAACACTATCTAAGAACCCCCCTCACATGGTCTAGGTACATGGTTTGACTAACCATGCACAACCTATTCTAAAAGCCTCTAAGATTTTTCTAAGACAAATCACATGGACATGCAGCATGGATCACATGGTTCAATCAAACTGTATGACCCCTTAATATTCACTAATAACCCCACATGGTTGTGTCACACGATTAGCACTAGCAACTCACTAATCATGTGGCTAAGTCTATCTCTCTAATTTCTAGAGCTCTAGGATCTGAAAAATCTACAAACACTCAAGAGAACTTCCTTAGTCCATTGGGCATACTCACTAAGATAAGAAATGAATTTTAATAGAGAAAACAATGACACATACCTTCATGAAAATCCAAATCATTAAAACAAATCACTCAATGATTTGATACCTCTTAGAAAAGTGGTCCCACCCCCTTTATATAGAGAGTCTCACCCAATAATCTGGTCACCTTGGATTCCAAAAAACATGGTCATCCAACTATTTCACTATAAAAACTATGATCCCATGTAACATACCTGAAATTTATTTCCTTTCACTGGTAAATAAAGATTTATCCTATACATCATTCTTTATAGAAAACGCTAGTTTAAGAGAGGTTCAAACGTAGACATGGTTCTCCTACCCATGATTTCACTGTATGAACATTCGATAACTTGAATGGATAAAATTATGGTAGTTTGACTCCTTACTGAGCATCTTTCCAATGTCTTTTTCCTTTGAAAAAAGTCACAAAATTTTAGTAAACAAATTCCAAAGCCTCATATAAACTTCAAAAACCTAATGATCTCCCACATGAAGATTTCTTCAAGGATCCCTTGGAAACTATCAACACCTTTTGATCAGTGTAGTGAACTCCATACTCCATTCTTTTCCATTAACTCCAGCCCCACTGAGGCATAGTGTTGCATCCAAATTTCTTAGACCAACACTTTGATGAATACATCCACTGGATTTTGTTTTCCACTAACATTATATATCTTTATCTCCCAATATACTAGAAATTTTGAGATATAATGGTACTTAATATCAATATGTTTTATCCTCACATGAAAAAACCAGATTCTTCACAAAATTAATAACACTTTGACTATTGTTGAAAAAGTGTCCCAATTTTTTTAAACCTTAATTATTTCTTCAAGTAGATGATTGAACCACACTTTTAATTTTTCTATATCCATTACTACAATATAACTAGTCAATATTGACGAGAGTGCAACAAATAGTTATAATATTGAAATCCAGCTGATAATCGTTCCACCATAAGTAAATACATAACTAGAAGTACTCTTCCATATATATAAACATCATCTAAAATAGACCCCAACATACCCTTATAGTGGTCCACATAGTCTAAAAAACAAGAAAGTATCTAGAATTCCTATGAGATACCAAAGAATCCACTTCACAACCTCCCAATGTTCTTTTCCCATATTTTCCATGAACTAGATAACAACTAACACTGAATGAGAAATATAAAGATGGGTTCAAGTCATGAAATATATCAAATTTCCAAAAATATATGAAAAAATAATTTTAGATATATGCTTTTCCTCATCTTCCATTCAAGGTTATTGTCCATTGGATAATTTGAAATTCCTAAAAAAAGAGTAGCCCCAATTTAACTATAATTATATTGAAACATTAATTACATTCTAGATGTAATCATGGAGAAGTAACAACCATCCAAAAATTTTATTACTTTAAATATGAATTCCCAAGGTCTTTTTAGCTTCATAAATATCTTTTATTTCTAGTCTTTCTGAAAAATATTTCTTCAACCCTTGAATCTATTGAAAATTTGGCCCAATTAGAAGCATGTCGTACACCTATAAGAGTAGGATAATTAAACATCCATCCTCAAAATTCTTCTAGTATAAAAAATGATCTTATTTTATCCACATGAAACATTTATTTTTTATAAATACACTAAACTTATGGTTCTATTTTCTTAGTACTTACTTCAACCCATAAAGACTCTTTTTGAGTTTACAAACCAAGTCATGATTTCATTTATCAATAAAACCATCTGGTTTATTAATATAAATATCTAACACTAGATCCATATAAAAAATAATATCTCTATGTAAATTTTTTCAAGATAAATATTATTTTTAGTAACCATACTTAACATAAACTTGATAGTAGTATGCTTAAAAACAGATGAGAATATTTCTAAAACGTAAATACCTTTATTTTATTGGTAAAAATTCTCCATTTTTCTAGTTCTATACATAAAAATTACATAAACTTATTCCTTTGACCAAATTATCTATTTATTTTCCAAATCCCTCTTTCTATGTTGAAGTTTAACTAATTCCCAAGTGTTATTTTTATCCGGACTATATGGTTCTCATCTATCCATTAAAAGTAAGAAGTGAAGATCATTTCCACACCTATATATTGATCATATGATCCTATAAGATATTCACAATATAATACATGATTTATCCCCTTCCAAAATTTAAATTTATAGTAATTCACCTACTAATTCTCTTATTAAGCTTCACCAGCCACTGAGATCTCTATTATAATAATCACTAGTCCACATTCTGAATTTCTGGTGACACTGCCTCAACTTTTGTCCAATTTTTTTTATATTTTTGGTATAATTAGTACCCCATAAACTTTTTAGTAGTTTAATTCTTCCAGAATATTCACCCAGGTCAACTTATACTTGATATGATTATTTTCTAACATATTCATTTTCCACTAAGTTCTGATCCTTCCAAAGAACCTCTACTCATTGAAGAACAAATTTATACTTCTGATGAATTGTCATTTTTTATCATACCTAAAGCCATAATCCAAAATCCTCATTTTAATAATATAAAAAAAACATGTGTGATACTTTTTATTAAGAATGTCTCTTTATTTGTCATCTGCATGAACATAAGAAACATAATTGAAGATTATGATGTAACATAGTTCCATTGTTTTATTGGACCACCTTGGTTTCAATAACTATTGTTTTGAGTGGGTTTTGTAGACCCAACTCCTTTGTACACATTGATTACCATTACATGTATATAGTATTATTTAGATATGTGTTTATCTTACCATAATAACATTGAAACTTCTTAATCCACTATATTAATAGAAATTTACTTATATTACATGTTTTATCAAATGGTTATAATAATCACCAAGTAAAATGAGAACCTAGAGATAACATGATAGTAATATTAAACTTATTACCTATTTTATAGATACATCATGCTGAAAGGACATTGATGATGTTCCACTATCAGGTTTACAAGGATTATAATCATTGAGACTTATTCTCATGAAGCTCCCACTTGGTGATCTTGATTAGATGAGATCATGAGTACTGAATCTCCAATATGAACACCACATATTTTGAGTGTCATTGGTAGTTCCTATATGAGAACATGTGTACTGGTCTTCTGAATTGATATTATTACTAGTTTGTTCAATTTAATTATGTATATTTATGTAATATGAAAACTATAAAATTTATTTCATGGTGAGGTATCCTTCATTGGTCATTTTATTGGTGGCATGAAATTGATTGAATGATTAAGACATAATTTTTGACTTTAAAAAGAAATTGATATCTCTGTTCTAGTTTATCAGGATGATAGTACGTTTTCTAAATCTATGGCCATGGTAGAAGATGGTAATTCTATCTAGTATGTTCAATAAATAATAAATCAATAAATTATTATGATACAAAGTTTTCATCACCCTTTATGAGATATCATTATAAAAGAAGATTATATTAACGACATGTATTCATAGAAAGCTGTTGTTTCTATGACTATAACTTATCTCTTTAGGGTTCGTGATGGGTTTTTAGACTCCACTTCTAGTTTGTGAATAGTATTAACTAATATTGAGATAATATCTCAGATGGTTATATACTTACCATATTTAAAATTATGGGTCAATTCTTATGAATAAGAGTTTAGGGTATGGTGGACCCCACCATAGACTCTGGGAGATGTTTGAGTTTAAATGATTTCCAAGAAATTAATGTATTCACTATTATTTGAGTATAGAATAATTAGATTTAACTTTATTTATTTTATTAATTTACTAGTATAAAGTTAATACATGAAAAAATGTTTCCTGAAAGAATACTATTTTAATATTCAATGTTTTTTTAATATTTTTTGGAATAATAATCCAGGTTAATGAATCATTTTTACCACATAATATATTTATTATATTACAAGTAAGTGATAAAAATATAAATGAATTTTATAAAATAGTTAATAGGTCATAATATTAAGTTTATAAATTATTTAGTGGGTAATATATATTCAAGGCTCTTGGAACCCTTTTTAGGTGTTTTTGGATTCACTATTTAAGTAAGAGGAATCTCTAATTCGAGGGACTATTTTTCCACTTGAATTTGAGAGATCCTATCCCATATATCTTTTATCCTAGAGAGAGAAGCAACCTATTCCAAGAATTTATCCAAGTTCTCCCTTAAGGATAAAAGGAACGACACATAGACAATCATTGAGATATTGAAGGAATTATCAATTCTCCATGCTATCACCTAGATATTGATTATTGACATACCCAGAGATGTTTAAAGTATGTGTAGAAAATAAAGAGAGATATAATGTTAGTTCCCTTGGTAAACAATCTCTAGTAATAAGTAGTATTTATGAACATATTTAAATAAAATGATGTATTTTTTTGATTAAATATTGGGCTTAAATTATTTCACAAGGGGTCCTTAGGTTGATTACTAGGAAATATGACACTGAAGACAAAATTATTACATCAAATCAGTGATGAAATTTTAAAACTATGTATATCCACTTCTGCTACACGACCCGATACTAACAATTTGTATCATAGGATACATGTGATTTTTAATCCTAGAAAAATTAAATTCACATTAATTTTTTTCATGGGCATCATAATGGTATCATTTTAATGAACCATGATTCGATATGATATCACACAACCATGTTACAACCATCAAAAGTTTTAAAATGGATCAAAACCATTGTTTTTAGGTTTAAAATGAACAATATATATATATAAATCTTTTTTTGTGTGTGTGTGTTAATTTTTTTAGTGTTGGTGGGTTTCCTACCAGATTCTAGTGGCTGGAACTATTTATGGCTAGAAAGAATTTGAAAAATGTATAAAATATTTTATTTTTTTCAAAGGACTTATTAATCATATTTTAATAATTGAAACAAGAATATATATATATATATAAGGGAGTGGCTAATCTAACAACATTGAAAAAAGTCACCTTAAAATGGGGCGACACACTACTTTTGACCCTTACCTATTTGTTTGGGTGTTTTTTAATTTTAATTTTTATAACAAGTGTCAGAAGCGCTACCACCCTATATATTTCCACCCTACATGCCCTGTACATGGAATCACCACCCATTTCCTTAAGAACCCAAAAATTTCCCAAAACCACTTTTTAGGGGATTTCAGGCCACTCGGGGGCCTAAAAAAATAAAAAAAAATAATACATTTGTTTGGAATGTTTTATATTTGTTCCAGGACTATGTGATTTATTATTTGTGAATTAAAATTATATTAAGTTATTTTAATTCATTTTAATTTCCCTCAAGTAATATTTATCATGAATTTAATTTTATTATGAATTTGAATTACATGTTGACTAATTTTGACCATTGACCGACCAATGTTTTTTTGATTTTTAATTTATTAATATATCTATTACAATGTGTGTGATGTTTATAATAATTAATTAAAAATTATGTTGTATGCATCATCTTCCTATATCATTATACGTATAAGGTCTTTTATATACACAATTAAATTTATTTATTTGTATTTTTCTTTCCCAAGTTTCCCCTGCCTAAATGTGAGTATACATGTATTATAATGAAGATGAAAGAAGATGCATGATGTGTCATTATTTAGAAAATTTCCAAACGAGACATAAATACATTGGATAGGGGTAAAAATTGTGACATTATTTAGTTATGACTCAGGTATTCAACCCCTAGGGTCACATCAGATTCATTTACACTCAACGGATCAACCAATAATAAATGCTCAGAATCAGTCATATTATTCATTTATTTAGGAATGGTTTATTATTATTTTATAATAGTTCCCTTTTACATGATGCCATAAAACTATAAACAAGCATGTATAGAAAAAATAAATTAAGATATAATGAGTGTTTTCTATTTAATGAATTTTAATGTTGTGAGAACGATCACATATTATAATAATATTAAATAGAAAATTATTTCATTCATTAAGTAATAATAAAACCCCTCAAAAAAATATTAATCCATAATGCCTTCCATCACTTGAGTTTGACCAAAATTGAGTGTGTGAGGTGATCATCAAACCTAGTCGTGGGTGCCTCCGACTACAAGGGTGTTCTTATGAAAGATATGGGTTTAATTAACTAAATTTGGAAAAAAATAAATACCCATAACAATATTTTCATATCTTTAAAGGCCAAGTGTTGAGTAAATAAAGGTTACAATTCCTAAAAGCTGGTACTTCACTCAACTGTTCAAGGAGTTGTGATTCAATGCAATTAGCTAGTCAAAATCCTACCGTGAGACTCTATGAGTAGTGGATTAAATATAACTTAGAATATGAGGAGATTTTTTAAGGATACTTTTCACTAGAATACTCAAATGGCTAGGTATTCCGATTCTAGTAGTGAGGGTTAATTTGATTCAATAAAATAGTGAGAGAAATTTAATGATTTACTTAATTGATACTGTCTAATCAAAAATCAAGATAAAGTACTAATATATTAAGTTTATTTATTATAGGCAAAATGGAAATCACTAACACTAGTTCAATATTACTACTATCAATAATAGATAAAGATAATATCTTATTGACCATAAATTCTAGAAGTGGTACAGGCACTTACGCATAGTACTATACTAAGAGTGAAAGCTTTTTATGCTGGAATCACTACATCCCACTAAGCCTCCTCAGAGAGAAAGAGAGTGGGATAAAGATAAAAATAAGAAGCATATATATGATTCACTAGATATATAGTGAATCATGTTTTCATTGATGTCTAGTAAACTGAAACAATTTCCTGAGGATGAATATGTCTACAAGATACTATCTTATATCCAAGATTTATATCACGAGTGAGATCAGTAAGAAAGATATGAGATATAAATTTCAATATCTAGGCATAGGCTGGATGAATGGAATTAAGAAATACCTCATGTACTCAAGATGAATGGGTACATTGAGACACTAGAGTCCATTTGGTTCAAACTAAATCAAAACTAGTTATTGATCTCATTTAAACCTCTTTAACACCCAAATTATCAACTTTTTTTTATTAATTATAACAAGAATAACATGAAAAATTCACTCCCATATCTATTGTATTTAGTTTTATATGTTTATAAGGATATAAATAATTCCAACCCATCAGTATTTATGATAAAGAAGAGGAGGAAGTGTAAGACTAAGGCCTCAATGGCTGAACCTAATCCAAATAAACCAATGCACCACATTTCCAAGATAAAAATGATAAAAAGGTGAAGCAATGAGTTAGAGGCTTTCTGATTTTCATGTAGAATGAAAGGAAACTGGAAGAATAATTTCATGGCTAGGAAGAAGAAGAAATGTGGTGCTTCTACCTTATATATTTTTTAATTGAATTAAATATGTCTTTATCTACAATTTTGGTATTGGATATAGTATATGAATCACACATTTTTATTCATATATAGAAACCAAGTTGATTCTAGAATATTTCAAATGGTTAAGTGGATCTCTAGGATGTAAATAGTGCCAGACAGGTATCTTTGGATATGGGTGATTATCATCTGACTCTACCTAGTGGTTTAGTTCTTGTATTAAACAATTATTATTCTATACCTTTAGTTACCAAAAACAAAATCTTTGTGCCAATCTTGGACAATATGGTGTTTTATTAAAAGTTTGGAAATAAATGCTATCTATTTTATAAGGATAAAAAATGTTATGGTATGATGAATATTAATAATGAATTTTAAATACATGAAATTAAAAAACCTCTATTGGAAATCAATGAAAAACTAGAAAATATGACTTATATAATACCCACCTATGGAAATTTCGTCTTGACCATGTAAATTAGAATAATTTACATAAATTACCTCAAGAAATGTATTTATACTCCGCTGAATTAAAACCCTTGGATGTGTGTCACACTTATTTATAAGGTAAAATGAAAAATTTAATGATCATTTGGAAAGGATAAATATCCATATAACTATTGGAGTTATTTCATACTAACATATGTGGTCAGTTTCAATTAGAGGCAAGGGGTGAGTTTTTTTACTTTATTACTTTTACTGATGACTAGAGTAGGTATGGTTATATCTACCTAATGAGGTATAATCCATATTACTTTTACATGTTTATGAAATATCATCATGAAGTAGAAAACTAGCTTTGTAAGAATACTAATGAACTCAACTCAGACTAAGGTGGAGAGTATTGATGCCACCCACACATGTCATTGGTTTCCATGCGAGCTGTAGTTATATTAGAATTTTTTTATTTCCCAAAATTTACTTACTACTTAGGCATAGTATAGTGATAGTTTGAGGTCGATCCCACAAGGAGCGTTGTTAGATTCTGGAAGTCAAAGGCTTGAGACCCTTTGGGTAGAAGTCCATTTTAGGTTGATTTAGTTTGGGAGTTACTAAATCTATGGTGGTTGATGGTTGCTTTAAATGATTAAATAGGGGTTAAGATCAATTTCGAGTATCTATAATAATGATTATCTTAATTCTATTATCGGTAGGATATTAAGGTTTAAGTTATGAAGTAAGCAGAAGTCAATAGTTGACTTTGGTTAAGTCACCTAGTTCTACCTATAAAATCACTATTCCTTGATCTGGAGATAGTGACAACCTAGACACATTAGGCCTAGATTATAAGGAAGATAGTATCTTAGGATAGTGGTCATAACCTAATCTACTCAAATTAGGATAGGGTATTCTGCTTAAATATACTTTGGTCAGAGATTTTTAATCGAATTTGATAAACATTAATTATTTAACCTGATTACTAATCCTTAAGGTCACCGAGTTTAGAATTAAATATTTATTATAAAATTAGATACATATACTATTGTACCCTACCCCTGAGTGGTTTAGCCACTCATGGTATAATGAGAGAAGAATAAACAAATAAGAACCATTCTTGACATACTAAGATAATTTTAAATTAAAAAATTCACAATCATGAAAGGGTTCAATTAACTAAAAAAGGTGAGCATGCAATTTAGATTTAAATAAATTTAAATCAATGTTTTTTCCATGTACTTACTTGAAATGAAAGAGGAAGTGGACTCTACATGAGTTTGGTGATGAGCGATGGTAAGAGATGCAAAACAGAAATTGAAGGTTTTGATTAAAACACAATCCATGACTCTTGTATGGAAATAAAATATAAAAATGGAAAAGAAATTTAAGTTTAAGGGAGAGGGTGTTGAAGGAAACTCAAAAGGGGAAAAATTACAAAATAAATCTACTCTGGGATGCTCTCAAAATCGCTATCAAGCTACCATATATATAGGCGAAATGAGTCACAACGTGTAATGGATTACACACCGTGTACTGTCGATCCATGTTGTTCTATGAATTTTATTAATCTTACACAAGTCCTGCGCATATATCACTTGATATATGAGGGTTGACTACTTACATGTTGTGTACTAATGAATCAAAATGTGTACTGGCCTTCTAGCTGTTTTCCTGAAGTGAATTTCTCATCCAATGAGTTTGACTGAAATTACATCATGTAAGTCCCATTCATGATGTTCGCTTGATTCTTTCTCTACGGGATTCACGACATAGTTCATGACTTATATCATGACATGCAGGATGTTGTGAAATCCTATTACACAATATGTACTGATGGTTCATGATGAGTAATAGGCGACTTCTTCACTTTTTATGTATTTCTTCTTTCAAATCCGTGTAAGCCTCATTCCTACCAAATTATGCACATACCAAGTGCATTATCTATTAAAAAACTAAAATAATTATGTAAATAGAAGAAAAATGTATATATGAATTCAAATTATCAAATTCTCCCACACTTAAACAATTTATTTTCCTCAAGAAAAAAGGTCTCAATAGGGATTTCAAAAGAAAAGAAATTTTTAAAACATGAAACATTCATTACATACAGAAAAATAAAACCATGTATAAGAGGAAAGGTTAGTTTCTAGAATCATACCTGCATAGAAAATCATTCATGACTCATAGAACAGTTCTTTTAAAAAAATTATAATATTTTTATTAAAATATTTTAACAGTTCCTTTAATTCTATACCCATGTGTAATTTACCTCACAATGAATTTTCTCTCATCACTTAGGATAAAAAGAAATTGGAGTAATGCTCATAACCTAAGTACATTATCCTAACCATAAGATTCTATTGGTTATATAATCTTCACTTTATAAAGAAAAGTACAAAATTACTCATGATGGCTTCAACAATTAGGTTTTGATGACTCTGAGGCTGTGGGTAGGTGGAAAAAAGTGAAAATAAAGATAAAGAGGAGGGTGATCTCTGAATCATAATGTATGAATGTTAGGATAAGTGTAATATAATACCTCCTCCCAGCTAATCAAGTCTACACTCTATCAGCTTCAGTTAGATCCATATATATTTCAAGTAAGTACACAATGAGTGTTCTATTCATTCTTTTTTTTTTGAAATTCATGTACAGTCTTGATCAAACATCCATCCACTAACCACATATGATCCTTCAAGGGATTCATTGGTCTAGAAATGGTGATTTTTACCTTCCTAGTACACAAACCATGTAAAATTTTCTTTTCTTTTGTATTTTTCAAATGAATAGAATTGAAGTGAAATGCTACAAAATAAATATGGATCAAAACAAAAAAGTATGATGTGTACACCATACATCTCTGCAAATAGAAACATATCATGTAGTCTAAATGAATCCATACATATTTTCAATAGTAACATCATGAATTATACAAGGAGTAGGGTAGGAAGGGAAAATCAGGTTGTAATAGCTTCATCCTATAAGTTCATTCCTGGATAATATGGGATAAATTAAAGAAAGAAATGTAAGGTGGGGCTTAAAAAAAGTTTCTAAAAAATATTGCCTCAATATTTTTAAAATTGTACTTGTTCATTCATATCCTTGATAAGGTCTCAATTCATGTTCTGATAGGTTTACATGTCCCAATAATCACTCAAGAAATATTCTCAAAAAAGAATATAAAATTTTAGTCTTAGAGTCCTCTTGGGAAATAATAATAAACATGGAAACTGGATATTAAAATGGGTATAAAACCAATTAATAAGTTAATTAATCATAATTTAAAAAATATTGAATTTGAATTAAATTTCTAAGCTCAAAAATCATTCTAACATTCTAAACTGAGACAAAACCTAGATTATATCAATTTACAACTTAAATTTTTATTTAATTTAAATGGAAAAAATATTTTTCCAAGTTTAAATAATGATTATATATTAAAAAATGTATCCTAGAAAAATCATAACAAGAAAAAATTCAAGTGCATTGATAGTGGAAATCACGAGAAACCCCCCCATACTTAGAAGGATACAATTTCCACACTATCCCTAAAATTTAATGGAAGTGTTATGGAATGTAAATCTCAGAAAAATGGAAATGGCATTTAAAATTTTAAAATTGAGGGAATCAAGATCTATTTGGATAGTGTCATGCTATGAGGGAATTTGGATGTTGTTATACGAAATATGGGTCACATGGAAAGTTTGTTAGAAAATAATCCCTACACTAGACTGTACTTTTCATTTATGTATTGATTAACACAGTTTGAACTAAGTGATAGTAAAGAAATGGTATCCTCCTCCTCATAGAGATTGTGTGCGAGTCCATATGATATTCCCCATACTTCTTTTAGGAGTAGGTATAACCTATATTATTTCCTTGTGATTCTATTTTGTTTATTGAATGTGTTGGTAATGTTTATGTGCCTAATTGATTTTTTCTTCCATACATATATAGATTCATTTTTAATTGTATTTGTTAATGATATCCTAATGAACTATTGATATTTGGAGGAAAATGCTTGGTATCTAAATATTACATTAATAAAACTGGAGATCTTCAAATTTATTCCAAGATTTTGAAGTGTAAGTTCTAAATCAGTGAGATTAATTTCTTATGGAACATGATATTAGATATAAGAATATTAATAGACCTTGATAATTTTGAAATTTTTTTGGGTAGTGACCTAAGAATGACTTTGAGATTTGTATCTTACCAGTATTAGAATTAAATACTTCTCCCAATTGGTGGAATCTATGATGAACATGAAAAATAAAGGGGCGAGGTTCTAGTGGTATGATCCTTATGAGTGATACTTTCCGAATTTGAAGGGTTGGATGACATATACATATATTCTGACCATACTTGATTTAGGTAGGGTGTATAACCTATTCTATGTTATGTTAAGCGTTGGTCTTGAAGTCATGTTAATGTAATATAAGGAAGTATTTTCCTATAGATATTGGAATTTGAGGCCTCATTTGTGAAATTATTCAACTCCTAATTTAGATATGGAAGTAATAGTTCACACAGTAAGATATTGGAATCAATAGTTATTGGGTGATAGATTTATGATATTCACTAATCTCAAGATCCTCTGATATATCTGTTCTCAGTAGCACATAAACCTTTGAAAGATAACGTTTCTTTAGAATCTATAGTCCTCTAACATTGAGATGGTATATACCCTATAAAGGGAAACATTGTGGATGACACATTTAGTAGGTATACTTAGGCATGGGATGTCTTGTGGTTAGCAATGAGTGGTTGTTAGTGTGCCTCTTTACTGAGATGTATCCTCATGTCCAAGGGTTTTAAGGTTGGGATACCCTTACATCATTGGCTATTAGCACCTCAATCCTTGATAGAGTGATGTAGAGTCAGCAGTCCAACTCAGTTTTTTTGGGTTATGAGGGAAAATATTTATGGTGGGGATTCCCCACTATATTGATCTGAGGATGATGACATGATCCTATATGTATGAGGAAAATTTTTTGTCTTAAACTACAACAGGTGAAGCTAATGTGGGATTCACATGCTTCTATATGGGATATTTAACCAGGTCTTAACAAGATTTATCATGAAATTCACAAGTAATATTGGATTCTTGGGATAAAGAGGGATATTTAAAGTTCCTTACAAGATTTCACACTTTTTAGTGGGTGAAGGATGAGTATTAGAGGCCTATAGTTCCTCTTTTATCAATGAAAATCCACAAGTGAAAAAGGGATGATGTGAAGATGGATTTTGTGACATGGTTTCCATGATCAATCCATGGTAGCTATTTAGTATGGGTTATAGTAGACCAATTAAAAATGGTTTTACATTTTCTATTAATTTGGGAGATAATGTTTTTTTGGTGACCTATGTTGGTTGTATATCCTAGAGATAATATGACTTCATTATATACCCTAGAGTATCATTTCAGTTCCAGATGCCCAATTAAAATCTTTCTTTTGGCATGGATTGAATAATAATCTTAATACTAAGGTAAATTTAAGAACAACTTATTATCATTATAATTATGGGAAGTCTAAGAATAATATTTAGATTTTGGAGGACATGTTATGAGCATGTGTATTGGACTTCAATGGTTCATGGGAGAGTCATCTTGCTTTATCTAAGATTTACTATAATAAAATTATTATATGTAGATTAGGATAGAACCTTTTGAGGTCTTATATTAAATACCATTCCAATTACCTTTATATTGGTATAGGTAGGGTATTATTTTATTATTAGGTCATGTCTTGTACATGAGACTTCAAAGCATATTTGGTTGATCTGAAATGAGTTAGCGACTACCCAAAGAAGGAAATGTTTATATATAGACTGGAGATTCCTCCATTTCAAGTTTAAGTTGAGTAATCAATTTTTCTTGAGAGTTTCAATTTGAGTGGGACACTGATGTATTCATAGGTAGGGTAAATTATTTCCTAGATATGTGGGGATATTCGAGGATGTAAATAGGACCAGTTATGTGGAATACCAGTAAGCTATTACTAAAATATTCCATGTGATAAACATTTTATTCCATGTGTCTTATATCATGAGATACCATCATGTCCTTTCTCATGTGATCATCATCAATGATGTTAATTTGGAGGCTGATGCATCATTTCAATAATGACTAATTCATATAGCAGAACAGAGCCAAAATATCATATATAGAATGTTGATACCTATGGTACACATGTAGTGTATGCACAAGCATATATCTAAGGATACTTATGAATGGGAGGCTAATATGTGGGTTCAATGGTCAGACCTATTCACTAGTGATTCTCAATGATGTATCTCTAGTATGAGTTTCTATATGGTGGGTAGGTTGTAACACCCTATCTATTTGGCAGAGGGTGAGGGTTGATATTTGAGAATTATGACCTAGTGTGGGAGGTCTGTCATTTTTGAAAGACTACATTGGGAACTTGGTGTAGTGTATTGGGTACCCAATAGATATATATAGTAGGTAAATCCCTTAGAGGGCCACCGAGTGACTGACGACCTTAGAGTAGGTAGCCGGTAGGGCATCGAGTACCTAGTGACAGATGATCGGGTACCCTATGGCCACCTATTTTTTTAGAAATTTAATTTAATTAATCTATTTTGATTAAAATTTCATTAAATGATGATCTTACCTCATTTCCCCCCAATAGTAGCCACTTGACCCTTCTCCACCCTCATCTTGATTTTTTCCTCCTCTAAACATAAATCTCCCCTATCCTTGGTCAATTTTGTATGCCATCTATCCCCATGGATCACAAAAGGAAACACTATCATAATTCTTCCATATATTCTTTATTTTAATCACTATTTTAGTGTTTTTCATCAATTATATGAAAATTTTGGTAGTTTATAAAATTTTAAGGAATCCTTAAATTGAATCTATTTCATTTAAAGATTCTCAATGAGAAAGGTTATAGTATATAGATATTTGTGGTATATAAACTTTCCCATAGGTTTATACATATTTCATGTGATGCGCGATGTTTCATCACAGCAAATGAGTGCAATTTATCTAAAACTAATCTGAATTATTTCTTCTTAGATCGTATGAGTAGGGTGGGGATGTTTAGGGTTGTGATGGGGACTCTATATGTTGAGATTGGTTCTGTGGACACTGAAGTCATTGAACTTGAGTTAATGTGTGTTGAAACATATACATAAAAACCTACTAAATGTTCATTGAGTTATATTTTTGTGTATTAGACCTAGCGGGGGTTTTTTTCCCTTCTTTGTGAAAGGGATATGTAATTCTCGTAGAGGGATTAGCCTTATGTCTTCTCAAGATGTATTCATGGGTTGTTATATAGCCTTAATGGATCATTGATGTGTATAGATTGTGGGGATGTACCTCATTAAATTGGTGTGGTTTGAGGTTTTTTAATAATATATAATTATCTTATGGAATATGGGTTGGAAGAGATGAATGACATGGTATTGTGTACAAATGGAATAAACATGTTAAATTATTCAATGGTAAATTTTTTGTTAATTTTTGAAAACAATATACTTTTTAAAAAATAATAAAATAAAATATATGCATATAATATAAATCTTTCGACTGATTTCTATTTACTCTAAATACTCATAGAATAATTATCATCTTATATTTTCTATCAATTTTTACTTCAATATGATCATTATATTTTAAGGACTTATCTATCTTTCTCTAAGAGAGCTCTAAGAAAGTTAAGAGTTTCCTATGTTTCTCTTACCCATTTCTTATTTCCCTATTGCAAGTAGAAACTATTAATTCAATATTATTACTTAGTTATGATTATATATCCATTATAATACTTTTAATTTTAGATAATTTTAATTATATTCTTCTAAATCCTTTCATTAAACCCATTTCATAAGTTTCTAATGTTACAAGAATAATTATCTCACATTCTAGTAAAAACATTTTGTTTAAATCCATAATATTTCATGTATTAATGGAGATGTAGATATTTAATTTATGAGCGAGGTTCTATCTAGGTACACCTAATATATATTTGGTTCAACTTTTATATTGACCAAAATGGTTCTACTTCTTACATTATCATAAGTGAAACTTCTATATCGATGACACTTATATTGGGTTTTTTAATGTTTTTCATATCTCTAATTAGAATTAAATATATGTGTTATATATTTATAATTTTAGAGGGGACTAAACCATCAATATGATGGTATTTATTTATTATAATCCATTATAAAAAATCTATCATTTATAAGTATAATTTTGTTTTTAATACATTTCCTTATGAAATATTTAATATCCTTTGAAAATTAAATATTTTGTGGGGTCTAATTTTATGAATAATACTAAAATATAAGTTCAATATTATATATATTTATAAAATTATATTAATTTAGTTAACTATATCTTTCGATTGATTAAGAAATGTTTGATCCATTTTGTAAAGACCACGAATTTCCATGTAATTTTTTTTTAAATTAAATGGGAATTTTACGAGTCTGGGAAAATTGATGGCGCGTGATTCCGAGGACCGGGGTGCCCAGAATGAATTTCTGAACTTTGTTTCGGGTACGTTCTATAAACATACGAGCGGGGTTTTTCTAACTTTTGAACCGGTGCTCGGAATTGAAATCCGAGGGCACCGTTGAACTCGTAGCACCGATATTCACTTAAAGATACTTTTACCTCAATGACAGTTGGTGGAGGGTAGAAGTTCGTTTTTGGGTTTTTCTGAGAAAGAATATAATAAAAACAAAATTTTACAAAATTATATTTTTATTTTATTAGTTAAGACCTCCATGTGGAAGTTGGGAAGTGGGGACCGCCAAACCTTAACCTCCCATGAGAGGTTATAGTGGTGGGGACCACCCGAGAATAACCTCCCATGAGAGGTATGGTGGTGGGGACCACCCGAGGCCTAAACCTCTTCAACTCCCTCATTAATGTGGAGGAGCCTCTTGATCTTCCTCCACAGTAATTGTGCCAATACTCCTTAATTTATTATTCCAACCCTCCCCCACTTAATTATGCTAAGTAATTAATTAACCCAATTGGAATTTTAGGCCAACAAACATAATAGATCTCATAATATATTATTTGGGGGGATATAATTTCATTTGGGTGGAATTGGGGAGAGGAGGAGCTCTTGGAGAAAGAATGCCAACAAAGAAATTCTTCTCCAAACAAAGAACACCGACCTTGACTTTGACCTTCTTCCTCGAGACTTATTCTAACATGGTGCGTCTTTATCTATGACGAATCGACGCCCGTTCTTCCTTCTCGCACCAACATCAATGAACAAACCAAGGTAGGGGTTTATTTAAAGTGATTTTATATCCCCATGTTCTTATCTACTAAAACAATGAACGCGGATAAAATCTCTATTTTTATATTGATCCACAAATCTTTTTCTTTTGCAGGATTGGGAATGATTAAATTGCGGAAGCTTGAAGGGAGGGTGTTTGAATTGTTTTCCCTTACCCATTCATAATATTCTTGTGATTAAAGTATAATAGCCGCTTTCTACCACTATAATGTGGAATGTTTGGGGAAAACTATTATGGTCCATCCTCTCCGTAATTCTTGTGTTGAATTGTGTGTTCTTCGCAATGGATGAAGATGACGAAGGCAGCGAAGGAAAAGGCACCGCTGCCTGTGGCCTCCACCGCTCCATGCCGCCGGAGGCCGAACCGCCCTCCCCGCACCACCCTGGGTCGATCCTCCCTCGCCGCGCCCCTCCGAGATACCGAGCCGCCACCATCACTGTTCACCGAGCCGCCACCGCCACCGTCTAAGCCACCACCGCCGTCTTCCGAGCTGCTGCCGCCGTCCGCCGAGCCGCCGCCGCCGGACCATTATCCCGCGGTCGAACTGCCACCATGTGGACAGTCCGCCAACCCACGACCAGACCACCGACCCACGACTGGACTGCTGACCCACAGCCAGTCCGCCTCCCTCACGGCCGGTCCACACCCTCATAGCCGGTCCGCGTCCTCGCAGATGGTCCACGCACTCACGGCTAGTCCGCACCCTTATGGTTGGTCCCCCACCCTCACAGTCGGTCCGTGCCCTCGTGGAAGGTCCGCGCCCACGCAGCTGGTCCGTGCCCTCATGGCCGGTCTGTTCCCTTGTAGTACCCACGGATGGTCCGCACCCTCATGGTACCCCTCGGTGAAGCCATCCTTGCGAGCCAGGCCAAACTAAATCGGGTTGGGCAGGGTTGGACCGAACCCGGGCCCACTACGACCCAATTACTTTCTTTTGGCCATAACTTTGGCACCAGACGTCCGTTTGACAAAATGTCAGCGACACTGGAAATCATGGAGTGAGACAGTCCCTTTGAGTGATACCCCACTGTGTTTTGGATTAAGATGGGGAAAGGTCAATTTGGTTTGAGCACGAATCTAACCAGGCCCTAGGACTAAAAGGATAACAACTCACAGGCTGGGCGTCCGATAAATGTGCCGTCTATTACGTTGAGACCCCTATGACATTGAAGACCTTTGATACACTTCTTCGTGGGACTTAGTGACAGATGAAGTATCGACGAGTAGCTTGTGGAGTGGATCCTCCCAAGGATGAGCGAGTGTAGTATAGGAACCCAGTGGATGGATGAGACTTGATGACTACTGACCATTTCGACTCAAAGTTACTTGACAGGACCAATAGGGAGAACCTTGGTGATGCAACAGACCCATGATGGGGAGCACCTTGGTGATGCGGCAGACCTACGGTACTCGACAATAGGAGTACCTCAGCAGACCATGAGGGGGAGTGCCTCTGTGTGACGCGACAGACCCAAAGTGGGGAGTGCCTCTATTTAACATGACAGATCCATGGTACTCGACAGGAGGAGTACCTCAGTAGTCCAAGGTTAGTGAGAAGCGCCTATGTATGACACAACATTCCCACTGTACTTGATAGAGGAGGAGTTCTTCAACAGCCGAGGTGTTCGACGTTGTGACTGGGAATGTTACTTAACACTACCCCTAGAATAAATTATGGTGTGAGCTGAGTCAGAACCTTTATGTTTTCCTCATTATTGAGACGCATTACTTGATAACTTAGGTATAAGTATGGGCATAGAGATAAGTAAGGTTATTTGATGATTTCATTCTTTGTGATTTATCCTTGGTGGATTTTGTGAGACCATGAGTGTATCGGGGTCCCTAATGAGTATCATTATACTCACCCCTACATGGGCTATGCTTGCACTTCATTGTGTTTGGTGAAGACAACAAACAACGCTCACAGAGGACGAGAGTACCAGGACTGGACGGTACCTGGAGGTGGACCTTACAACGAGTCGGTACACGGAGGAGACGAACAGACGAGGAGTGCTGAGGAGGCGATCTGTACCTACCCTTCTGGTAGGAACCTCAGATGAAGACCCAGCAGCTGACTTTCCCTTTTCTTCAGTTTTATTGTATCACAGTTGTACTTGTACTTTCTAGTTGGGCTTGTATTCTATCCCCTTTTACTTTCAGCACTCTTTTGTTATAAAATTTACTTGGTTTTTCATATTCAGCTGTGTGATTTCTTCTATGTGTTTTCACAGGTTATAAAGGCAATGCCTTCACAATTTTAGGGAATTACATCTTTGGCACTAATATATAGCCCCTGGCCTATGGAAGGCGGGCTTGGGGTAGTCACGAAACAGGCCCCAGGGGACGGTTCGTGACAATTGGTATCAGAGGAGTTAGTTATACTACAGGACTAGGACTCTGATATTTTCTATGAAGAAATAGTGTTAAGGGTAATGAGTTCATTTTTTAGTTTAGGGAGTCCAGTGTTGGTGCGATGACTGACGTAACCATACACCAGGACCCTGACTTCTGATTTCTAACTCAAGGCACGGAAACACTAATTGCCTGTGTGATTTCAAGAGTTTTTCTTTGTTATATTTTGAGTCAACTCACCAGGTATAACTTTAAGCTCACCAGGTATAAATTTTTGACTCTAGTGCACCTTTTTCTTTTTAGGATTCCTCCTCGTAGACAACAAGTTAGAGTTATGAGAGTTGTATGCTCTGATATCCCACAGAGCGATGATGCCTCAGTGTAGGTCCCTTTTCCAATGGAGGAACCAGCTGTACCACTCCCCATTGGGCCACTGATTCCACCAACCCCAGTAGCAGACGGTGCATGACACTTGAGCATGTTTCACAAGTTCCAGTGCTAGAGGTCATCTAGGTTCAAGGGAGAGATGGACCCGTAGGTGGATGAGGATTGGATGGAGGCTTTGGTGAGAGTCTACCAACTCGTAGGGACACCAGCCGATCTCATGGCGATCCTTGCTGCTAGCCTTCTACAGATATCAATAGGCAGATGGTGGAGCGTGATGGTCTAGGTTCACTACGAGGTGACGCTTCTCTTGGCAGACTTCGAGAGCCTGTTTTGGGCAGAGTTTGTCCCAGTGACTCATTACATAGTGAGCATACAAGAGCTTCTTCATCCGCAATAGGGGAGCATGACTCTGGATCAGTACTCAACGAGGTTCACTGACCTCTCACACTACTCCAAAGATATGGTGTGAGACACATTCTTCAGGGCCTGGACCTTCGAGGAGGAACTCAGGCAGGAGATTAGGGATTCGGTGATCTCACTCAGCATCCCAACGCAGGCGGGGGTGTTAGAAAGATCCCTCTTGGTGGAGAGTTTCCTTGCTGAGAAGTCACCAACAGAAAGACCCACTACCAGTCATCACGTAGCGGAGTCTTCTACAGCTGGAAGCAGACAGATGTCGTAGAGTTCCAAGAGGACCATACCTACATGTGGATGACTGCATTACTCAGGATCAGTTGTGGAAGGCACCTGAAGTGGAGCTAGTCATACCAGGAGCGTGTAGTGTTACTCATGCGGCTGGTAGTGTCACATGGCTCATGGGTGTCCGAACCGCCATAAAGATGATCAGTAGATAGTCGATGGACCGCCTAGGCAGAGACATAGGTTCGATCGAGGAGGTCTGTAGGGAATAGGTGGAAATGGAAGAGGAGCTAGTTGTGCAGCTGGCGATGGGAAAAAATTTGAGATGTTACCACCACCACCACCAGGAGGTCCACCCCGACCGCAGGGAGTAGGTGGGCAAGGGAGAGCTCATCTCCAGGCAGCTGAGGCTTACGATCATGGGACTTCAGAGATGATATGATGTACGATCTATGTCTACTCCACCATAGCTTCATTACTTATAGACACAGGTTCCAGTCATTCTTTTATTGCTACTGCCCTTGTTCGGATCTTGGAGATTTCGACAGAGCCGTTGGCTCAATCCTTACGACTAGAGACTCCTATGGGAGTGGATTCAATGATTAAGCACTGGTTCTGGAAGTGTGAGCTTACTCTAGGAGGTGTGAGCTTCAGCTGTGATCTCTTAGTAGCGGCGTCAAGGCCTTACGACATCATCTTGGGTATGGACTGATTATTTAGAGTCCATGATCATATTGACTGTATTAGGCACAAAGTACGGTTTGTCCACATAGATGGGACTTGGTGTACCTTCACTGGCGAGAAGGGAGCCTATTCAGCGAAGGATGTAATTACCTGGAGGTGGGTGCAGCCAGTTACACATCAGTTGGCTAGCCTTACCCTCAGAGCTGTTGATGTGGAGAGTCTGAACTATCCTGTAGTGGTGCACCAGTACACAGATGTCTTCCTTGATGCTGTTTTGGGCCTACCTCCTCACAGATAGTTGTAATTTTACATTTACTTGTACCCTGGGATGACACTGATATCTACACCAGCATATTAGATGGCTCCAATAGAGCTTTGTGAGCTGTGGGTACAGTTAGAGGACTTGCAGGGGAAGGGATTCATTCAGCCCAATGTTTCTCCTTGGGTAGCCTCGATTCTGTTTGAGAAGAAGGCGTATGGGAGCTTGAGGCTTTGTGTTAACTATAGGAACCTGAACCAGGTGATCATGAAGAACAAGTACCCAATCTCAATGATTGACGACCTCTTTGATCAGTTGAAGGGAGAACGGTGGTTCTCAAAGATAGAACTCCGATCAGGCTATCATGAGCTCAGAGTACGAGATGAAGATGTGCAGAAGATGACTTTCAGATGTCGGAATAGCCATTAAGAGTTCATGGTTATTCCATTCGGCATGACCAATGATCCAAAAATTTTCATGGGACTCATGAACAAGATCATTCAGCCATACCTTGATCTCTTTATAGTGGTCTTCATCGATGACATTCTAATCTAATTGACTACGGAGGAGGAGCATTACTATCATTTTCAGGTAGTACTAGACACACTCCAAGAGCACCATCTTTATGGTAATCTCTTGAAGTGCCAGTTCTGGATCCGAGAGGTTCACTTCCTGGGACATGTCATAGCAGAGGCTGGGGTTGTAGTGGATCCAGTGAATATTGAGGTGGTACTTTCTTGGGAGCCACCCATAAGTGTGATGGAGGTACGAAGTTTCCTGGATTTGGATGGATAATATCGGATGTTTGTGCCAGATTTCTCTATAATTGCAGCTCCAATATCATCCTTGATGAAGAAGAGGAAACCCTTCATTTGGTTGGAGAAATTCTAGGGGATTTTTTAGGAGCTAAGGCATAGGTTGACTAGTGCCCCCCATCTTGAGGCTTCTATAGGAGGGAGTAGGGTACATAGTTTACTATGACACATCAGGGACCAGAATCATATGTTTTCTGATGCAGGAGAGAGCTGTGATCGCATATGGTTCTTGACAACTGAGACATCATGAGCAGAACTACTCTACCCATGACCTAGAGTTAGCAGCAATGGTATTCATCTTGAAGATGTGATGACATTACTTGATGGGCGAGCATTTTACAGTGTACTCTGATCACAAGAGTCTTAGGTATATCTTCTATCATAAGGACCTAAACCTGAGATAGTGACTTTGGGTTGAGTTCCTCCAGGACTATGAATTCGAGATAGTCTATACTCCTGGGAAGGGAAACATTGTAGCAGATGCACTTAGTATGAGGTTTGGTATACAACTGTTAGGCGAGGAGAAGAAGCAGCTGAATGCTTTGCAGATATCCTTTGTGGATAGAGATGGAGTAGCTTTTCTACAGTCTCTTATAGTCACTCCCCCACTTCTTCAGTGAGTCAGGGAGGTGCAACGTGGGGATGCTGACTACGAGGCACAACGTTCTCAGATATCTACCAGACAGACACCTGATGGATTTTCTGAAGGTGGGGATCAAGTCATCCTCTTTAGAGGATGTACCATTTTACAAGTGTCACTTCAAGAGGAATTGTTGAGGGAGTTCCATGAATCCCCTCTAGCGATACATCCAGGAGTGGAGAAGATGTACCAGGATCTCCGAAGATAGCACTGGTGGCTGGGAATGAAGAAATCAGCTGCAGAGTTTGTCTCTCAGTGCCTCACTTTTCAGCAAGTGAAGGTGGAGTATTAGGTATGAGCAGACTTGGTTCAGCCTTTAGAGGTCCCAGAGTGGAAGTGGGATGGGATATCCATGGACTTCGTGATAGTACTTACACGTACATCTAGAGGACATGACTCTATTTGGGTGATCATCGACCGACTCACCAAGTCAGCCCACTTCCTACCGATCAGAGAGCAGGGTTCAATAGAGATCTTGGGACACCTATATGTGCAAGAGATTGTGTTGTTACATAGAGTACCCTCAACGATTTCCTCTGACCGTGACACATGTTTTACTTCCCAGCTACAGAAGGGGTTGCAAGAGGCTTTTGAGATGCAACATCATTTGAGCACCTTCTTCTATCCTAAGATGGATGATCAGACTGGGCGAATAATTCAAAACATTGAGGACATGATGCGTGCTTGTGTCCTTGACTTCGGTCGCAGTTAGGAGGCTCACTTACCTTTGGTAGAGTTTTCATACAACAACAACTATCACTCCACCATTGGGATGCCACATTTTGAGGAGTTGTACGGGTTACCTTGCAGATCATCTTTGTGCTGTAATGACCTAGGGGAGTTAGGACTAGTGGGACCAGAGATGGTAAAAGATACCACCAAGAAGGTGCAGATCATGCAGGAGCAGATGAAGACTACACAGAGAAGGCAGATGTCATATGCCAACAGAATATGGAGGCATGTAGGGTTCGAGGATAGTGACCACGTCTTTCTACGGGTCTCACCCTGATGAGGTCTATGGAGATTTGGCCAAGGTAGAAAGTTATCTCTGAGGTTCATCGAACCTTTTCAGGTCCTCAGCAAAGTTGGCGAGGTGGCATACCACTTAGCTCTTCCACCTCAGTTTCACCAGGTGTAAGATGTCTTCCACGTATCTCAGCTGAGGAGATACGTGCACGACCCTTCTCACATCATTGACCATGACGAGCTGGATGTCAATGATGGGGTGACTTTTACAGAGTTTCTAGTAGAGATTGAGAATCAATAAGAGTGGGTCCTTCATGGACGGTCGATACCTCTGGTGTGCGTTCGCTGGCAGCACGAGAACCTCCCGGAGAGCACATGGGAGCGAGAGGCTCAGATGCATGCTCCGTACCCCCACTTATTCCCTTAGTTTGAGTTGTGGATTACAGGGACACAAAGACTGAGGTGGGGGTAATTTAAAGACCCGAAATTTCCATGTAATTTTTATTAATTAAATGGAAATTTTACAAGTCTTCAAAAATAGACGGTGCGTGATTCTGAGGCCTGAAGTGCCCGGAATGAATTTATGGTCTTTTTTCAGGTACATTTAGTAAACGTGTGAGCGGGCTTTTCTAACTTTTTAACCGGTTCTCAGAATTTAAATCTGAGGGCACCGTTGAACTCGCAGCACCAGTATTCTCTTAAAGAGACTTTCACCTCGGTGGAAATTAGTCAAGGGTGGAAGTTAGTTTTTGGGTTTTTCATGAAAGAATAGAATAAAAATAAAATTGTACAACTTTTTTTTTATTTTTTTAGTTAAAACCTCCATGTGGAAGTTGGGAAGTGGGGACCACAAGACATAACCTCCCATGAGAGGTTATGGTGGTGGGGACCACCTGAGGCCGAAACCTCTTCAAATCCCTCATTAATGTGGAGGAGCCTCTTGAGCTTCCTCCACATTAATTATGCCAACCCTCCTTAATTTATTATGCCAACCCTCTCCCACTTAATTATGATAGGTAATTAATTAACCCAATTTAAATTTTATGCCAACAAACATAATAGATCTCATAATCTATTATTTGGGGGGCCATCATTTCATTTGGGTGGAATTGGGGAGAGGAGGAGATCTTGGAGAAAGAACTCCAACAAAGAACTTCTTCTCTGGACGAATAACGCCGACCTCGACTTCGACCTTCTTCCTCGAGACTTCTTCCGACGTGGGATGTCTTCATCTAAGACGAATCGACATCTGTTCTTCCTTCTCACGCCAACGTCAACGAACAACCTGAGGTAGGGGTTTATTTAAAGTGATTTTATATCCCCATGTTCTTCTCTTATAAAACAATGAACATAGATCAACTCTCTATTTTTAGATTGATCCGTGAATGTTTTTTTCACGAGATTGGGAATGATTAAATTACGGAAGCTTGAAGGGAGGGTGTTTGAATTGTTTTCCCTTACCCATTCTTAATATTCTTGTGATTCACGTATAATATCCTCTTGCTACCGCTCTAATGAGGAAGTGTGTGCCAAACTAATATGGCATGTCCTATCCGTAATTCTTGTGTTGAATTGTGTGTTATTCGCAATGGATAAAGACAACGAAGGAAGCGGCACCACCGCCTGTGGCCTCCACTACTCCGCGCCGCCCCAGGCTGAATCACCCTCGCCACACCACCCCGGGCCAAAACATACTCACTACGCTGCCCTGGGTCAAGCCTCCCTCTCTTCTCCCCTCCGGGCCACTGCCGTTGTCCGCCCAGCCACCGCCTCCACCATCCGAGCTGCCACTGCTATCGGCCGAGCCGCCACCACCACTGTTTGAGCCGCCACCGCCAGACCAGTATGTGCCTTCACGACCGATAAGCACCCTCACGGCCGGTCCACGCCCTCACGGACGGTCCGCGCCCTCATAGCCAGTCCGCGCCCTCGTGGCAGGTCTGCCCCCTCGCGGCGGTCCGCGCCCTCACAGCTCGTCCACCCCATCGCGGCCGGTCCGCTGCCCTCACGGACGGTTGGCGCCCTCACGGCTGGTCCGTGCCCTCGCGGCTGGTTTGCTGCCCTCACGGCCTGTCTACGCCCTCCCGGCCGGTCCGCGCCCTCACTGCCGGTTCGCGCCCTCGTGGCCAGTCCGCCCCCTCGTGGTCGGTCTGCCGCCCTCATGGCCAGTCAGTGCCCTCACAGCCGGTCGGCGCCCTCACAGCCGGTCCACGCCCTTGCGGCCGGTTTGCTTCCCTCACGGCCTGTCTGCGCCCTCCCGGCCGGTCCGCGCCCTCGCAGCTGGTCCGTGCCCTCAGGGCAGGTCCACGCCCTCGCAGCTGGTCCGCCGCCCTCACGGCCGATCTGCCGCCCTCGTGGCCGGTCCGCACCCTCGCGACCGGTCCCCACCCTCATGGCCTGTCCCTGCCCTCGCGGCAGGTCCACACCCTCGCAGTCCTCGCGACCAGTCTGCACCCTTGCGGTACCCCTCGGCTGAGCCGCCCTCACGGGCCGGGCCCACTACGACCCATTTACTTTATTTTGGCCATAACTTTGGCACCAAACGTCCGTTTGACGAACCATCAACGGCGTTGGAAATCTTGGAGCGAGACGGTCCCTTTGATTGATACCCCACTGTGTTTTGGATTAATATGGGGAACAGTCAGGTTGGATCGAGCACGAATCCAACCGGGCCCCTGGGACTAAAAGGCTAATAACTCACAGACCGAGCGTCCGATTGACGCGCCGTCTGTTACATTGAGGCCCCTATGATGTGTCAGACCTTTGAGACACTTCTTCAGGGGTCTTCGTGATAGTTGAAGTATTGACCAGTAGATTGTGGAGCGGATCCTCCCGGAAATGAGCGAGCATAGTGCATAAACCCAGTGGATGGATGAGACTTGACGACTACTGATCGTTTCGACTCGGAGTGACTCCACAGGCCCAGTGGGAAGCGCCATGGTGACGTGGCAGACCCACAGTGGGGAGAGCCTTGGTGACGCGGCAGACCCACGATACTCGATAGGAGGAGTACCTCAGCATGCCACAAGGGGGAGCACCTATGTGTGACGCGACAGACCCACGGTGGGGAGTGCCTCTGTGTGACGCAGCAGACCCATGGTACTCGACAGGAGGAGTACCTCAACAATCCAATGTTAGTGGGAAGTGCCTCTGTGTGATGCGGCAAGCCCACTGTACTCGATAGAGGTGGAGTTCTCCACCAGCCGAGGTATTCGACATTGTAACTTGGAATGTTACTTAACTCTACCCCTAGAATAAATCCTGGTGTGAGCTGAGTTAGAACCTTTGTGTTTTCCACATGATTTAGATGAATTACTTGATAACTTAGGTATATGTATAGGCATAGATCTAAGTAAGATTATCTTATTATTTCATTATTTGTGGTTTATCCTTGGTGTATTTTGCGATACCTTGAGGGTGTCGGGATCCCAACTGAGTATTTTCATACTCATCCCTGCATGGGATATGGTCGCAATTCGTTGTGTTTGGTGTAGAAGACGGGAAACGCTGACTGAGGACGAGAGTACCAGGACTGGACAGTACCCAGAGGTGGACCTTATGACGAGTAGGTACACGGAGGAGACAAACGGATGAGGAGTGCTGAGGAGGCGATCTGTACCTACCCTTCAGGTAGGATCCTTGGAGGATGACCCAGAAGCTGACTTTCCCTTTTCATCAGTTGTATTGTCTCACAGTTGTACATGTACTTTCTAGTTGGGCTTGTATTCTGGCCCCTTTTACTTTTAGCACTCTTTTGTTATAAAATTTACTTGGTGTTTTGTATCCAGCTGTGTGCTTTCTTGTGTGTGTGTTTATAGGTTATACAGGCAATGACTTCCCAGTTTTAGGGAATTACGCCTTTGGTGCTAGTCGCCATCCCCTAGGCTATGGAAGGACAACTTGGGGTAGTCATGCCATGGGCCTCGGGGGACGGGTCATGACACATTTGTATGTTTATTGATTTTATATGTGTTAATAACTACAAGCATATCCATGTTGGTTATTAATCCATGTATTGAAAATTTTATCTTTATTTAACATTATTAAATGAATTTATTATATATTTTTATCACATGATGGAATGAATTTAATTAGTTAAGTGGAAAGGGGTTTGAAATTATATAGCCCCTTTGTGCACTGATGTTTCTCATGATGCAAAAAATATAGTGTAATGGGGGCATCCTTTCTTTTTATATATATGTTGTCTTCACACTAGGAATTGGCTATATGTTTATGTTGTATTGAATTTTTCATATCTATAATTATATTATCCATCATTTTTTTGTGATTTATATTAATAATTTTATGGAAATATTATTTACATTCTTTACATGTTATGTATGTCATGTTCATGTGTATATACATATATATAGTTTCTTTTGATAAATTATCCCTTACTAAATATCCGAGATCGATATTTTCTTATGTTTACCATTTTCTATAAAAGATAAGATAAATACAATGTTTCATAGTAATAATAAAGTAAATATTTTTTTGTGTAAAATAAATATTATAATTCTCATTTGAGCATTATTATAAGGATTATTTATGTATCTACCCTCATAAGGATACTAAAATCTAGATCCTATGTCAACTCTTAGGTAATCTAATCTCAATATACTAAGAGACCATAGGTTATGGGTAACTTGATTTAGGGTAATTATAATCATACTTACATGATATGTGATGCCACAGATACCATATTATACCATATGTCACAATTTGACCGTATTTAACTTTTTTTACTAAAGTTTAATATTTCAACCCTTATCCAATTCCAATGACCTGATTATAAATTTTTTCTATATAATTAAAATTATAATCATGAGAAAATTAAATTTTATCTAAGAATATTATATTTTATAAAAAATCAAATATTTTGGATAATGATCTTTCATTATAAAAAAATTACACATAAATATTACCCTAGATCTTATATACATAAAAATATATTAATATAATATATTCCCTAAGTTTAAGGTGGTAAATGATGTTTATTTCATGAACTGGTTCAAAAAACATGGAACTCAAAGAATTTGTACTTATATTGAACTTATTTTATAAGAGATTCATTAAATCCTCACTTATTATAGTTTTAATTGGGATTGATCATGGTTAAACACAAAACATTTAATCTCATTTCCAATATTGGATATGTACCCTTTATATGAGATTTTTTTACTACTCAATCATATGTATCCTCCCTTTTACATAAATATTACTATTCCATTACCTTTATTTATATACACTATATCTAATGATTACTTGTAATGACTACATTATAAATGACCATAAAAAGGATACCCAAAACCCCTATAATATTCGGATAATGTCTAATTTACTCTTACTAATTCCTATAAATCCTCATACTCTTATTATCTAAAATGATAGTTTTGTTTTATCTCCCTTTAATAAAATGTCTATTTCATGGGTTACATTTTTCTTTCTTTCCAAAATTATTTTTGTTGTCAGGTTAGTTATGAGAGATTATGAGTTAAGATATTTTAAACCCTTTGTCAGAAAATTTATTTATATTTATAAAGCTATTTTATATTTATGAATTACGATGAATGAAAATAAAGTTTTTATATTATTCTATTATTAAATAAAATATTTTTTTATTTTTTCATATTGATTTATTTATGGAAACTTTATTTTTTTTTAAATACTCCCTCATAATATAATTTAAACCATAAAATTTAATTTTTTCTTAAATATAAAATAAATTGGAATATTTTTCCTCCATTTCTCCTATGTCTCCCATGTTGTGTTTCTGAAATTTTGGATCCTTCACAACACTTTCTAGCTATGTCATTAAATTCCATGACATTTCATATATTTATTAAATGATCAATACCTATTTTTATTAATATATTATGTTAGTCTCTAATTACACTCCTTTATTATTGGACACATGTGTTTGGTCATACATGTACATCCATAGTAGAGATACTTGAAAAATATCATGATCTTGGGAAAGGTTTGGTAAGATGGACCATCAATATGACATAAATATAATTTGAACTATTATTTTTAATGTCCCACTATACATTGTGAATAAATTTCCTTTCTTTAAAATTCTCACAATTCCTTTCCATAGAGTTATTCAAAGAAAAACATATTCTCCTAATTTGGAATAAAAATTATTTTATCAATTATTATAAAACTATTTTATCAACTCTAAGATTCTTTTATGTGTATCCAAATCTTTTATACCATCTTTGTCATCTCTTGGATCATTTTTTCACAAAATGTTTCTTTCACTATCCTTATTCCAAATAGTAGAGGTCAAATATTTCCTCCTATATAAATCCTTTTTTTTACTTCAATTTAGATTCTTAAATGAAAAATATTCTTCCAGGATATCTCTACCAATGGATAATGTTGAACCTAAAACCACTTGAAATCAAATGTGGATACTCTTAACATATCTTATGATGTTTTTATAGTTCTCTAAATTTCACATCTAATAGAGTATAATAAATAGTGCTAAGATTTATGTCTAGTCATTGAGATTTGTTAAGACCTTTCCCATTTTTGTGTGAATATCAAATAACTATTTTATATCATTGAAAAAAATACTATAAAGTAGCTCTACTTTATTTATATAAATTTTAGAAAAACACTTAAGGTATAAATCTTTACATATATCTTGGAAATGATCATTTATAGTCATAATTCGAACAAAAACCCATTTGACACAATTTCCATTTGATATTTTTGGAGAAACCATGATTAAATAAATCATGAAAGTAACTTAATTATATTCTGGAATAAGAATTAGTTACACCACTCATTTTATTAATTTTTTTCTTCTATGAATTATTGATGTGACAAATACTTTGTTACATATTTGGAAATCTCTTTCCTTATGTTAACCAAAAAATAATGATATCATTAAATTCTATACATTTTTGTTTTAATATGGAGTATAAGGAAGGTTGAGTTGTTTACTTCATCCAATAACTCTTTATTTAACTCTAACATATGCATAAAAGTATTCTAAATTCTAAAACACCATATTTAACAACATTGAACTAAGGAGGCTTCCCATGTTTTTTGGATTCAATATTATTTTGTTGAATGATGTCCTATCACCAGGCTTCCTTAATATTCTATAATAGTTATTTCTAGACAATCGTTTATTTTATAAATTATGTTTCTCCTTCCATTATGATTTCTAGATCCATATTTAATTGGTATTTAACTAATAAATATTTTTTAATCCTCATCATTTTTAAAATACATGATTATTTATAATTTAATATTTTATCTTATTCACATTTAATGCGTGATTGTGGATGGTACACTCAAAATTATTAATGAGGTTAAACAATCTCATAAACCTCATGTTTAATCCTTATATATGTATATATAAGTCAAACTTTTATGTAATGAATATATGTCACACCTTTCCCCAAAAATTAAATGTTTTAATATCTTTAAGGAAAATATGACTACAACTAGAAACAATTCATTAATTGAAAAATTCTTCACATGCATCATCAATTACATACATGTATAAGCTACACCATTATTATTATGTATTATAATGAAACCAATTCCTTATTTTGATGAATATTTTTAAATAATAAACCCTTAACCTCTATAAAGTAAGATTTATAATGGGGAACTATATAAACTTCTTTTTATTTTTTTATAAGATTTACTCATACTATTTTTTCTATATAAATTTAACCCATTTCTTTGTTAACTTATTCAATGGGTTGGATACTCAAAATATATTTTTAACAAATCATCATTAGTACCCAACTAACTCAAGAAAACTACGATCTTTGTTACGTTTAGGGGATGAGACAACACTTGAACAACTATTTCTTTACAATATTAAAAAAATATTAATTCATAAGATAAACATGTTTGAAAATAAAAATTATTATAACAAGAATTCATATTTACCAAATTCAATAATTAAAATTTATTTAATTAGAGTTAATAACACAACCCTCAGGTTATTTTCACACTCCGATCAAATTTGAAAATATATTATAAAATTATTAATAAATACTACCATGAATATTTTAATGAAATTACTAAATAATCAATTAATATAATACATAAACATCATACGGAATTCATTAACCTAAAGTTTATGAAAAACAAATCACAGTTTCTATACATTGTTTAGAAATTAGTTTATTTATAATATCCTCATTATTCATCTTTAATGATGATACCTCGATTAAGGGTTAAACTTGATAAAGTATTGAGCACTATTAATCTAGTTAAACTAATCATTAATACTCGAAAGAGGATACATGTTCTCTATATTTATGTAATTAATCTCTCTAAATTTAATCGTAAACTCATTAACCTATATTTTTTTGATAGAAGATAAATTCTATTTAATATGTTAATACCTGAGAGATTTTATAACATTTTAATTTTATTTTATGTTTTTAGGGCTTGTGTAAATGTTTGTAATTAGGTTTCATGACCTTATGAAGATTTATTTAATTTTAAAAAATTTAATTATTAATTAAATTATTTTAAGAAACCCATGGATTAAATTCATTATATTTTATCCTATATTAGTCTCCTAAATTTTCACCATAAAACTTTGGAGACTTGATATTCCTGATTTAATTTATTGATTAAAATATAGTGGTTCAAACTGAAAAAACTAGTTAGTTTTTAATAATTATAACTTTAATGGATAAGGGATCCTGATGAAAGAATATATGTATATACTACTTGAGAGATCATATTGGAAAAAACTTACCATAATATTTCCCAGGGAACAATGTATCTTTTTTTGGTGAAGTTTTGAAATTTTGAAATTTTGACTTCATGGAGATCCAATTATCAAAAAATAGTTAGTTAATCCTCATATTTTGAGGATTAACTTATTATTCATGTTTAAGTGAGTTTTAAAGGAGAATACTAGATGACATATAACCTCAAGGTTGAATTATATAACCATACACAATTTTCTTTAATTATAAATTTTATTATTACATGGTTTTATAATACAAAGTTTTGATTAAATTTTATTATAGTTTAAGTAAATAAAATAATTAATTTAATCAAAAGAAAAATTTATGAGGTGTCAGATATGATCAAATAATTCACTCACCTTTTCCAACTACTATAAGTGTGATAGTTAATTTTCCACTTTAGTTCCAATGAGGATGGTATAATCATCATCACATCATCATGAATACAATATCTCTATATTTGATGTGTGGTAGTTGGATAAGAGTGGAGAACAATATATATAAGGGGGATTAAATAAGGGAGTGAATTTACAATGATTTATTCATTGATTGGGTATCTTGAAGTACAATGGAAGAACCTTAGTTTTTTGGGTCTAAATGTGTTTTGATGTGCCATTATTGTCCATAAAAGTGTCTAACAACTAATAGGGGTCTATTGTGAATTATTACTCTCGGGACTTTCATGCCCCCCTTTACAGTGGTGTGTGTTTTAATTTTATTAGAAATCTTTATATAAAAAAAAATATATATACACATTCATAGTTAAATAAACACACACACACACACACACACACACACATATATATATAATCCAAATTGAAATATAGGGTGATATATCCAGAATGGGACCCACAATCAAGGGATAATATTTATGAAAAACATAACCCCGTTCTTTTGTTTATTTGACTAGGTTTTATAATGTAATAAAAATATAATTATATATTTATTATCAGCCCTGAGGGAGAGTTTTAATTAAGTAAAGGGGTGAATATTTAATGAAACATGTCAGGTTAAAGTCTCACCAGATGTTGGATACATGGAAAATGGTGACAACATCACACAACTTTCTGTTAAGACATGATATGGTTTGACTTAGGGCCCACCATGTGGTATTTTGCTTCTCAAAATATATTTAAACCATTTAGGACCACCCAAAGCCTTTTTAAGGGCCTTGAATAATTATTTTTCTCATGTTTTCTTAGATTATGATGGAAAACGTTATGAGGAAAATAAGATATTTGATAAGTAATTTTGGATGTTCTGAAAGTTTATAACTCCTTATTGATGATAAATTGGACCATTATTTAATTGAAAATACTTATAGGGACACAAAATTAAATATTATGTAATATAATATATTTATATGAGAATAAAATTCCTTCAATTCATGAATATGTTTTAGGTTTAGAGTTTTAGATAATTAGGTCAAAATTCTTACACAAAAAATCCATTAATTACAATGTGAATAGTTTAACTTAGTATCCATTTTCCCATAATATAAAAGTTTTAAAATAACACATGATTTATTTTTATTAAAAAATTCATGAATTTCAACTTTGATTCTTCTTTTGTTATTCCCATCCTTAAAACCTGTGAAAAACATTTTTAAAACATGGGATGACCACAAAAAGCAAAGTAAGGAAAATAAAACAAAGAAATAGTTAGTCCCTAAATAATTATAAAAATTTACCCTTTTCAAAATAAAAATTGGGATTGAAATAAACCCTTTTATTATCCAAGAAATCATATTCTCTATCCAATAATTTTCATAAAACATTTTAATAGGAATCATTAAGGAAAAATAAAATCATAAAGGTTTATTTGTAAATTTAAAAATCACATGATTTTATTTCACAAAGTTATACTTTTCACTCTTACATATAGAATAACCATCATGGTTAAATCTATAGTAAACCATAATGGATACTCATGGAATAAATTCACAACTAACTTTTGAACATTAAATTAGATTATCCATCACATATACTCATGTATTATACATTACAATTAGTCTTGAAAAAACCATCAAATTATATTCCCATTATCTCTTAGGAGAAACCTAATCAATTAATTCCATCCCATATTTGGAATAAACATACGGTCAACTTACATACCTAATAAATTGGATAGATATCATGGAATCAACCATAATTGGTTTATAATGGAACCAACCATCATCATAAATAATGTCCACAAACCGTAACATGATACATAAAACCATGCATCCTAAAAACATTTCTTGAGGAAAATAACTTTTCCATTTTAGAATCACTTATTTAAAAATCTATGAAATTATAAAGGAAATTATTTTCCTTAAAATAGAATTATAAAATTACAAGGAAATATAAAAATTAAATATTAGTTATGATGGTGGGAAAACTTTGTTAGGTTTTATAGGTTAAAAAATTAACATTCTTTCCATACGTTTGTTGAAAAAGTCACAAATTACCTCATTTGGAAGATGAAAGAAACAATCATTTCAAACCATTTTATAAAAAAGTCAAGAATGGGTAAAATATGACTTTAAAAAATCATAGTATGATACTTAAAAAAATTATTTAAAATATCATTTTTATAAAATATTTATATGGAAGGAAAAGAGAGTTTTAAAGAAAAATTTAAAAGATGATTTTTAAAAGAATGTCCCTTACCTCAAGTGTAATACATATCACATTCTCTTTGTAATCATGAATAATAAACTTACTTTAATTTTATTCTTTCTTAAGATCCTAATAATTCTTTTGTTCCGTTATTTTATTCAATACCATGCTATATATAATTATTTAATTAATTAAGTTCACTCCATGTATTTTGATGAAATTCAGATCGTATGTCCAAAATGACTTCGGTAGGTTGACTATGATCAAAGATTTTATTATTAATTAATATATAGAGAAATAATATAGAAATAACTATCACTTTATATATCAGTCAAACTTTTAAAACAAATCATGAATGATGGTTATAAAAAAAAAACTACATTACAATCATGGAGATGGTAAGCCGTACGTACACATGAGTAACATTTCCATTTTTCAATGATTAGTAGAGAAAGTAGGTAAGTATTATTTTAAATTCATTGAATAATAATGATATCATAAATATCATATTAATTCATTACATATAATTATATATATCATCCATGTTATGTGGTGATGAAAAACGAATCACATCGCTTCATAGATGTGGTAGTCCACACATACACATGAATGATGTTATCATTTTTTAGGGAATGGAACGGTAAGAAAGTAATTGATATATTATATTTTATTAATTATAAACATTTCATGAATTTCATATATAAACTTTAATTAAATAATTATAACCACCCTTGATAGATAGTGTTAGAAAATTAATTACATCAGTACGTGAAGCGGTAGTCATTTGTACACACGAATGATGAATAACTCTCCCATTTGATATAATTTGAAGATATATATATGTTATTACATTAAAATAATAATATATTAGTATATAAAGGATACTTATGTTATTATTTTAGCATGTTTGATGAATATTTTATGGATTTGGAAGAATGAACAAAACGAAAACATGCAGTTAAAAAATATACCTCTTTTTCTTTGAAAACCTCCTTTTTGTAACACCTTAAAACCTATTAGATTGGTATTCTCTCAAAAATAATGAATCCAGAATTATGGTTGTGATTATATTATGGGATTTGGGTATAGATTAAAAAAATGAGTTTTAAGTGTAAAGTACTGAGAAGAAGAGGCACCCTTTTATAAGGGGGACTCTTGGACTTTTTTTAAAATATAAGATTAATATAAATTAATTTTTAGTTAAAAATGCATCAAAAATAATTTATTTAGAATAGAAGATGAATATGGATCTAAATAATCTCATATAAAAAAATTTATAAAAGTTTTTTTTCACATTTATATGTTTATATTTTTGTTTTAATCCCTTGTTAACCATTTTTAAACTTACAATGAAAATAAGGTTTTTTTCTCTTTGAGGGTCAAGATAATTACTATAAATGAAAAAAATCCCATAAATAGACAATGGTTAATATTATAAACCATATAATAATAATTTTTTTGGATCAAAGTTTTTTAGGAATTTTATATCATTTAAGAAAATATTATTTATTATAGTATATAATCAATGTCAAATTTTAGAATTATTCATTAATTTCAGTTTAATAATATCAAGAAAATATATAGAATTCAAACCAATTATTTTAACTCATCCTAAAAATATCAGGGTAATATATATAATTCTTAGATCACATTAATTATCTTAAGTTATAATACTTTTGATAATTTTAATAACATTTATTTGATTATTTTATTAATTAAATAATTACTGCATCAATGTTGTGTAATTATTTAAGGTATTTATTTCTTAAAAAAAATTAAAAATAAATTACCATGATGAAAATAATTATTTTATATTTAAATAAACTATTAAAAAATTATAATCTATTTTTACCATGTTAAAATTAAAATAGTTATTAAGAACAAGAGTGTGACATTTTTTACTTTTATTTAAATAAAATATTAGAATGGTCATAATCACATCCAAAAGAAAAAATATAATATATTGTAACATCCTGGATTTGAGTTCTGCCTAAAGGTGCCTCGTACCTGGTTGGTCACATGGCCACAAGCACATTTCCTCGAATGCCAAAGGTTGCCGACTAGTAGCGAGGGCCTTGGGCGTGATATTGGGGAAAATATGTCCTTATTGGTAGAGTAACACAGTACAAATAAATATTAAAATAGTAGCAGAAGCAGTAATACCAAAAGACAAAGTAAACAATAGAATACTGATAGTATAAACAACCACAACATATATATATATATATAGATAATTATTTATGTCACAAACATCTAGGAAAGCATCCAAACAAGTCACAATTCTATAAATACAATACTAATACTAAATTACTAAAAATAGTAAATAATTCCAACAATATCACAAGCTTATGCTTGGTCTGATGCTCTCCATCTTAAACAGAAATCAAGTACCTAATGTATAATAGATCTTCGCCTTATCTACATTTGTAACCATATAATCAGTTTGAGTTGAAAAGAAGGTCCCCAACAAGGTGTGAGATGAATCCCAGTAGGCAACCACCAAAATATATGTGCATAACTGTCAATGAATATATATAACCTAAAATATGAAAAATGATGCAATAAACAAGGAAGTACTCAAAAGTAAACAATCCTAAAGCTTCCAATTACATTCAATTACATTTAGCAATTTTTAAAACCATTTCATAATGAAACCCTAGGATCTATCCTAACCTCTATATCCCCTGTGTAATAGAAAAATATATGTCTCATAAGACCATATAACAATCATGTAAGACTGAGTCCAAGCATGTGATTTGGCTTGGAAGTCTCATCAAAATCAATCAATCATTCACAAGCTACCCTCTAGGAAAGTTCTCATAGTCTAACCCCTCTGGTTCAACACATCCTCAAATCAATAAATATATAACAACCCTCTGAGAAATCTCACACAGTCTAACCCCTTTGGTCCCACAAAAATAAAGACTACGAGGAATCACTCACTTTCAATTCCCCTTGTGTTCTTTTAACGAAAAACTACAGACTCTCTGAGGAAGCACTCAATATCCATTCCCCCTATGGACTCGTAATGGTAAACTATAGAACCTATGAGAGAGAACTCACCATCAATCCCCCCTATGGTCTCACAACGTCAATATACCAAACACTCTGGGGAAGCCCTCAAGGTTAATTCCCCCTATGGTCTAACTACACCAGGTTCTCACAGTCATATGTAATACAATCATGCATAGATGTTATCTAGCAGCCTAATGTAATCTCAAATACAACAAGGGTATGAAGCTACAATGCATATCACATTAATTTAACAAGAAGTAATTAAGAAATAAATCCCAACCTAACATGTAAGGCAAGGAAACAAGGTCTTCCCCATAGGCAACCTTGACCAAATGACCATAAACATTCAAACAAGGAAACACACCCATGGGGTGTCCCCTAAATGTATAATTTATCATAATATATATCAAAAAAACCCCTAAATCTACCAATAAATCTAAGACAAATGATAACAGGGTTAAATTCCTTAACATGAAATTACCAAATCATGGGTAATCAGAACTTGGCATATATAACTCAAAGACAAACTCTGAAAGGCAACAAAACACCTACCTTGAGGTTGTACGATTAACTCTATCTAACATCAGCCCTTGAATCGGCGTAGAAAATAGTATATCTACAAAAAGGTCCAAAAGGTTAAACCTTTAATAACTCGAGATAGAGGAGAAATCAGGAAGAGAGGCTCTAGGGAAAGAGATAACTCACTGGTGGGAATCAAATACACCCGGTGAAACCTCAATCAGATCTCAGACAGAGGAACATGAGGTGCTTGAAGATTTATGGCCATAGGTTTCTATCCTATTTGAGACATGGGAAGAAGAAGTCACCTATGGAGATTAGACGCGACCCCAGTCTGATTAAGGAAATAAAAAGAAAATTACACAACTTGTTCATTTAATGCACATGCCGTGTACTAGCCTCAACTGGACCTTACATTAGGTGGTCCACACTTCCATGTACTCAGCCACTACATGACCAGTACATGGCTACCCATGGTATCTAGGTACACAGTGTATACTTAGGAGTACATGCTGTGTACTTAGAAAATTTTCAAATTCTTCTTTTCTCTAAAAAACCTCGAAATAAAGATCTATAACTAAAATGAAGATCCAGTTTCTTACAAACTTCCCCCTTAAAGAAATTCAACCACGAATTGCCCTTCCAAGGGTGGCAAAGAAGAAATTTCCAACAAATCTGGACACTATGATCATACGTCGGCCTCCCTCTCCCATGTCTCATCCTATAATCGCCTGTTCTGCTATAGAACATATACTATAGAAACAAACCGACCATAGAGAACCTTCATACAATGATCCACAATCTGTATAGGGTGCTCCTCAAAGGATGAATCCACCTCCAACTCAACCTCCTCAGGTTGAAAAACTTTAGACATGTCTGAAAAGTAACGTCGTAGCTGAGAAACATGGAAGTCATCGTGCATAGCTCAATACCTTTGAGCTAATTGAAACTGATAGGAAACCGACATGACCCTCTCAAAAATATCAAATGGCCCGACATATCTCGATGAAAGCTTTCCCTATCTCTTAATCCTCTTGTGTCCCAATCTCGGTGTGACACGTAAGAAAACCTAATATCTGACCTCAAAATCTAGAGGTCATATTCATTAGTCAACATAATATTTCTGGTGAGACTGTGCAGTATCCATCCTCTTTCAAATGAACTCCATCTACTCAGTGGTCTATTGGACAAGACAAGGTCCCATCATAGCTGCCTCTCCTGCCACCATCCAACAGAGGGGTGAACGACATGGCGTACTGTACAAATATATATAAGGTGCCATCTAAATCATTGCCTAAAAGCTGTTATTGTAGGAAAAATCTACTATGAGTATGTCTGTCTTCCAAGAGCCCCCAAAATCCAGGACACATTCTCGAAGCATGTCCTCCAAAACCTAAATCATGCACTCAGACTGGCCATATGTCTGGGGATGGTAAGCTATACTCCAAAGTACCTGTGTAAACAAAGGCCTATGTAGTCCTTTCCAATTATGTGAAGTAAACCAAGTGTCCCTATCTGAAAAGATAGAGTGGAGACCCCCATGCAAATGTACAATCTCTCAGATGTAAAACCTTCCCAGCTCATTAACACTGAAGGTCTCATTGATCAGTATCAAGTGTGAAACCATCGTAAGTCTGTCAATGAAAAACCAAACTACATCATTCCCTCAAGGTGACCATAGTAATCCTATCATGAAATCCATCATGACATAATTCCACTTCCACTCAGGAATGAGTAACTGCTATAAAATCCCTACTGGTCGCTGATGCACCACCTTCACATGCTGACATGTGGAACATCTCATAACAAAGCTAGAAACATCTCTTTTCATTATAATCCACCAATACTGATGGTGTAAA
Source organism: Viscum album (assembly GCA_963277665.1). Taxonomy (NCBI): domain Eukaryota; kingdom Viridiplantae; phylum Streptophyta; class Magnoliopsida; order Santalales; family Viscaceae; genus Viscum; species Viscum album. The sequence continues at coordinate 1,116,804,889 of OY728147.1, forward strand.
TCTCAATACATCTTAGGGACACAAGGATGAACTTCATATAATGAGGAATGAAAATCCTGCATTAGCTCTTCATGTATGTCTTCTGACACCCACACACGCCCATGAAAACACAAGATCTCATCCTCGCCTACAGTCTATCAAGGAGTGGGGTCCTCTCCTAACACACTCTCCCATAGTACTAGGCCTTTAGAATCTAATAGCTTCCTCATTCTCACTCGATCCATAAGAGTAGAGGTAACAACTACAAAAGAAAGAAATGGCTGCCCCTATCTATCATGCACCTACAAATGCATCTTAGAGAACATATCCATATGCTGTCACTCACTAATGGCCTCCTAAACTACATGTATTGGAGTCCTCCTTCTCAATGCATTAACCACTATGTTTCCTTTCCAAGGCATATAGACAAGCTCAAAGTCAAAATACTGAAGGTACTCAACCCACCATCTCTGTCTCAAATTCATATCATGCTAAGTAAAGATACACTTTAGACTTTTGTGGTCAGTGAAAACCAAAAAATGATGTCCCAAAAGATAATGTCTCCAACAATGTAAATCAAGAACAAATGCAGCTAACTCAAGATCATGCGTCAGGTAATTCATCTCATGTTCCCTCAACTGCTGGGACCTTCATGCAACGACTCCTTCCCCCTGCATAATCACTACACCTAGCCCGATACATTATGCATCATAGTAAATGATGTAACTCTTTCTAGGATCCAGAAAAACCAGTATCAATGTTTATGTCAATATACCCTTCAACTCATGAAAGGATGAATCCCAGTAATCAGTCCACAAGTACTTTTCACACCTCTTATTCAGGCCCGTTAGTTGCACTGCTAAGCGTGAAAAGTCTTATATAAAGTGCCTATAGTAACCATCCAGCCCCAGAATACTTCATACCTCAATGAAAATTTTCAGATTCTCCCAAGAAACTAATGCTATCACTTTCTATGGGTCTATGAAAACTCCTTTATTTGAGATAACATGACCTAAGAAGTGAATCTGGACCATCCAAAAGTGGCATTTGAGAGCTCATCATATAACTGATGCTCTCTCAGTGTACTCAAAATGATCTCAAGATGGGTGGAATGGCTGTGTCGAGTGTGAGAGTACACCAATATATCATACATGAAGACTACCAAAAAATAATCCAAGTAAGTATGGAACACTCGGTTCATTAGTTCCATGAAAACTACCGGTGCGTTCGTGAGACCGAACAACATAACAACATACTAGTATAGACCATACCTACTTAGAAAGGCTTTAAGAGGTATATCTAATGGTCTAATTTGAAACTGATGATAACTAGATCTCAAGTAAATCTTCAAGAACACCTGGGATCATCGAAGCTGATCAAAGAGATCATCAATCCTCAGTAAGGGATATCAATTATTGACCGTCAACCGGTTCAGCTTCTGATAATCCACAAAAAGTATGAGGGTACCATCTTCCTTCTTTGTAAATAAGACAAAAGAACCCTAAGGAGAAGTACTAGGTCAAATGAAACCCTTTGTCTATAACTCCTCTAACTATTTCTTGAGCTCCTATAACTTTGACGTAACCATCCTATAAGGAGGAATATACACCGTTGTCTCTCCTCGAACAAGCTCAATAGATAAATCTACCTCTCGCTCCAGAGGTAAACCTGAAAGGTTTTTTGGAAAGACATCTCTAAAATGATACACCACCAGAGGAAAGTTCAACTGTGGAGTCCCCTGGTCATCTGGGTATAAAATAGAAATATGTGATATAATTCCTCCCAACCCAAGATACTCGGGTTCATCTTTTCTCACCTGAACATCCCATTCTACCTTGTGAAGAAAAGACCTTCCCTTCAGTGATGTGAAACTCACCCTATAGTGATAGATGACAGTAAAGGCCTGAAAGAAGACTAAATAGTCCATTTCGAGAATTATATCGAATCCTGTTATCTCTAGGACATAGAGGTCCCATAAGAAGTGAAACCCACCAACTTAAAGAGGGAACTCCTTTCACTGATGTACACTTTCCATCCTAATTCCTAACAGAGTGTCTATCATCATAAAGCCCTCATAAGTAAAGATACGGAGTCCAAGGATCTCCAAAATAGTGATAGATATAAAACTATTGGATTCCTTAATATAAAAAAGATAAGAAGCTAAAAATGAGAGAACTAGAATCATACCTCTAATCGTAGATGGTCCGGGATCCTACTCTTATTGAGTCTGCTCCACTGCAATGTTCTGACCTGTACCATGGCCCTATGACCCCTGCCTGACTATACTAAGCTAGTCCACCCTATTTTCACTGAAAGCCTGCCAACTGGCTACCATACACATGTACTCCTCCTCGGCCTGAACGACCGGGAAAACTTTAGTTCCCAAACTGATGAAAAACTGGTGGTCCCGATCCTAAACATGGAGTCCTAGAAGAACTTCTATCACTAGATAATGGTGAGAGAAATAGGCAGAAACACTGAATATTTCCCCTCTTTCCACAGGATCAGAACTCAAATGGGTCTCTTGGTCACTGAGGTATCATATGCCCACTCTTAACACAAAGGTAGCATACCACCTGGCTACTTGAAGAAGTATCCTATCTACTTGGATATCTGGACGTAGACTCCCTATGATGCTTCTTACTATCAATTGGATGAGTACCAAATCTGGATGCTGAACAACCATGGCTCACTGTCCAGACACCCTCAGATTACACTTAGTTATTAGTTCATAGTTGACTATAGAAGATATGGAAGTCAACCTGAAGATGTTCACCTAGTATCAGATGTCATTTTTGAGACCATACTCAAACTTCCTAGCCAGAAATAACACATCACCCCCCAGAATGAGTGTGAAGAAATGAAAATCTATGAATTGAGAAGAATACTCCATGACTGAAATAGTACCCAGTTCCAGACCCCTGAACTCTCAGGATTAGTCATCCCTCAAGGTCTCAAGGTAGAAAAATTCATAGAAGGTCTGTTGAAACTCATCCAAAACCATAAATCATTGGCGTCTCACCTGTGATATCACATCCTACTATCTCTTGGAAGAATCTCAATGCATGTAGGTTTCAAGCTTCACCATCCTCTCAATAAGTGTCTTGAGATGCTAGAAGATAGAAAACATGGATTATAACTATGAATATATAGCCTAAGGTCCACCATCCTCTGAGAAAGTGGGGGGATTCTTCTATTGAAAAACCCACGTCAACTCTGCCATAAATGGGGCAGGATACAATGCTCCCTGGTAGGTTTGCATAACCTCAATAAGCCTTCTAAAAACTATGAATCAACACCTGTTTCTGGCATAACAGCTAGTTCTAAGACTAGCATGACGAGAGGATCTTTTGGTAGTCCCTGATCTACCATTTATGGTGTCTGATTGTTGCCCCGTATCTAGTGTACAACTGGAGGATGTCTTAGTGGCATGAATCTAAAAGTTCAAGTGCACACCTCAGTTCAAGATTATCAAGGACTAAAACTTAGAAGTGAAAGAAAGGAACATGAGAATAAAACATTTAAGGTTTACAAAATTGGGTTACATGACGTGTATACCCCCCACACAATGTGTTCCCTTAGGTCTCAACATGGGAGTTTACCTCTACCAAACATGGTCGTGTAACACCCCTACACATAGCGTGTTCCTCTCATGACATGGCGTGTACTTGAATTTTCCCTCATGCCTGAGTTCTTCTACATGGATAAACTACACAGTTCTCTCCTGGGTAACACTACCTGGCATGTTCAAATTAGACACGACGTGCAATTCTTATGTTCTAACCACTCATGTCATTAGTTACATGGTTGGAGACACTGTTGAATCTACAAGGAGTGAAATAATAGGACACAGTGTGTACAAATGAAAATTCATCCACCCATGACATTAGTCACCCAGCCAGACACACAACCTCTTCGACATAATGTGTACTCCCATTACACGGTGTGTTCTACCCAAGTTTCCCAACCCTATGTCTCGAATCACACTATCATTCACACGGTTAAAGACTATACGCAATGTACATATAATACATGATGTGTACTTTAGAAAAGTTTCTTCTTCCAGAACAGAAGAACACAAGGCATGTGTTCATAACACCACATGCCATGTTGTCTGGGTTTTCAAATAGTAAGCCTCTAAAACTTCTCCAGAACCATTAAAAACATAATTTTGTTTCCAAGGAATGACATATTCTGACCTATGAGAGCCCATACTCCCCTGAATCAATGTTTTTCATCCTTATTCACATCATAACTATAAAGAATTCAATTAAAGTTCATACATATCCAAAAATTTCTGATCCAAGAGGGCCCATAACACCTTAGATACCAAATTTTGGCATCCATCCAAATGAAACTTTACAATTCTCAATACCCTATAAAAATAGTAGGTATCTCTATCACATAATCTATCATAACAACATGAACATCTAGACCAACATCTATCTCAATAACATGCAATCATAAATGTATCTTAAATGGAATGAGAAGAATGCATGACATGTTATCTATATCAAGTACCTAAATGATGAATGAGATGGAATACCCTCATCTCATTGGGTTGTAATAGAAATAAAACCTTAATAATATCAACGATAATAGAAAAATACAAGTAAATCACCCAACAGTGCAATCAAATATACTTTAAAAATTGCAAAACCAGAAAAATTATAATAATCGAGGAAAATTGGCATTTCCCAGTACTCAAGTTAGATACTCTCGAGAAAATATTATTACCAACTACCTATTCCTTCCTATACCTGTCTAAAGGCTCCAAAGAGTAAGAAAAATCAGAAAAGAAACCCCCTCTGATACCACTTTGTAACATCCCAGATCTGGGTGTCACCCAATGGTTCCCTATACCGGGTTGGTCACATGGCCTCAAGCGCATTTCCCCAAAAGCCAGGGGCTTCCGACTAGTAGCAAGGGCCTTGAGTGTGATAGTGGGGAAACTATTCCCTTATTGGGAGAGTAACATAGTGGAAAAAATAGTAAAATAGTAGTGGAAGAAGTAATACCAAACAAAAAATTAAACATTTAAAGACTAATAGTATACACAACTACAATATATATATATATAGATAATGATGCATGTCACAAGAATATAGGAAAGCAGCCAAAAAATTCCAAATGCTGAAAATAAAATACTAAAACCAAAGTACTAAAAATAGTAAATAACTCCAACAACATCACAAGCCTCAGCTTGGTCCCATGCTCTCCAGCTCCAAAAAAAATCAAGTACCTAATGTAGAAGGGAACTTAACCTTATCTATACCTACAACCATAAAATCTGTTTGGGTTGAAAAGAAGGATGAAAACAGGGTGTGAGAATAATCCCAATAGTAAACCACCAAAAGATATATTCCTAACTGTCAGTGAATATATAAAGCAGGTAATATGTAAAATAAAGAAATAAACAAGGAATTACTCAAAAGTAAACAATTCTATAGTTTTCAATTACTTTAAATTACATTTACTAATTATTTAAACCATTGAATAATGAAACCCCAGGATCTAGCCTAAGCTCTATATCCCCTATGTAATAGAAAAATAAATGTCTTAGAAGACCATCTAACAATCGTGTAAGAATGATTCCAAGATTGATCTTTTTCTTGGTAGACCCATCATAATCAATCAATCATTCACAAGCAACCCTATGATAAAGTTATCATAGTTTAACCCCTCTAGTTCAACACATCTTGAAATAAATAAAGATATAATGAACCTCTAGGAAAGCTCACACAGTCTAACTCCTTTGGTCCCACAAACACAAAGACACTCTAAGGAAACACTCACCATCAATTCCCCCTGTGGTCTTTTAATGATAAACTACATACTCTATGAGGAAGCACTCAATGTTCATACACCTTGTGGTATCATAATAGTAAACTACAGACACTATGAGGGAGCACTCACATTCAATCCCCCCTATGGTATCATAATGAAAATATAACAAACACTCTGGGGAAGCCCTCAACGTTAATTCCCCCCCATGGTCTAACTACATAAGGTTCTCACAGATCTGTGTAATACAATCGTGCACAAATGAAATCCAGCATCCCAAATAAATATCAATTACTAGAAGGATAAGAAATTATAATGCATATCACAGGGATTTAACAAGAAGAAATTAAGCGATCAATTCTAACCTAATAAGCAAGGTAAGAAAATAAGGTCAGCCTCATAGGTAACCTAGACCAAATAGCCATAAACATCCATACAAGGAAACACACCCATGGGGTGTCCCCTAAACATGAAATTTATCATAATATATATTAATAAAAACCCAAAATCTTCAAATAAAACTAAGTAAAATGATAATAGGGTTCAATTCCATTACATGAAATACCCGAATCATGGGTAATTGGCACTTCGGGATATATAACTCAAAGAAAAACTCCAAAAGGCAAAAAACTACCTACCTTAGCATTGTATGATGAAATATCTAAAACATAATCCCTTGAATTGTCCAAGAGCATCATAGATCTACAAAAAGGTCAAAAATATTGAACCTTGAATAACCTTAGAGAGAGGAGAAATCAGAAAGAGAGGCTCTAGGGAAAGAGAGAACTCACCAATGGGAAACCAATGCACTCAGCGGTGCCTCAATTAGACTCAGATGGAGGAACATGAGGCACTCAAAGATTTCCAGCTGTACGTCACTCTCCTGTTCAAGACATGGGAAGAAGAAGGTGCTTCTGGATATTAGACGTGACCCCGGTTCGATTAATCAAATTAGAAACAAATTGTACGGTGTGTTCATTTACTGTACACACAGTGTACTAGCCTCAATTGACCCTCACTTTAGGCAGTTCACATGAACATTTACTCGGCCGCTACATGGCCAGTACATGAATACTCAAAGAAACCAGGTACATGACGTGTACTCAGGAGTACATGCCGTGTACTTCAAAAATTTCAAAATTCTTCCTTTTCCCTAAAAAACACCCAAAATCAAGATCCATACCTAAAATGAAAATCTGAGTTCTTATATATATTTTACCTTTATATGATTATCTATGTTATATAAAATCCAATAAAATTTAGGAAATTGTTATAGTAATTTTTTAGTACTTATTATATCATTTTTGTCCTTAATTACCCAATTTACCCATTACCGCGGTAACAAAAATTTGTAATGTTACTATTTATATTGAAAAAAGGAAATATTTATCAAATTTGAACATAATGATTAAAAATATAAAATCAATTTTTCTGATAAAAATTTGTGTAATTTAATTTAAAATCAAACTGACAAAACACAATGAAAACTATTTTTATAAAAAATGTTCTTTTTAAATATAAAATGTTTTTATAATAAATTAAAGTATAAAATTCACTTAGAAAAAAATAATTTTATAAATAAAAAAAATGAACCAATGAAATTTTAAAACCAAGGAAAAACACAGTTTTAATTTGTAAATACTTTAAAATACAAATTTTTTCTAATAAAAGTCAATTTTTTTTACAATTTATTAAAAAAGTAATATTTTTAGAAAATTCCCAAAAATTCATCCTAATATAATTTTTAAATTAAAATATCAAAAATTAAGTTCATTTTATCAAATAAGTTTTCTAAAATTTACATAAATTAATTATATTATTTTCTCATAAAAAGTAATAAAAATCATTTTTGAAGAAAATGTATTTTTGAAGAAAATGTATTTTTGAAGAATAAAATGACTACTAAAAATTAGAGTGCTTCTTTACAAATTAATATATTATAATTGATTAATAACATTATATATATGGGTATATATATATATATTTAATAAGGAGGTTAATACTTTTCATTTCCACAAATTTAATAACTAGGTTATAGCAGTCAAATTTAGATAATAATAATTCATTTTTCGTTTAAGTTTGGTGTTGCATATCTTGTATTCTATCAAAAATAGTATTTTATTTTAAAATATTGGGATATTAAATTCTATCCTTTTAATAAATCAAAACCTCAAAAATTGAACTCAGGTTCAGTAACCAGGGGTTGAATTTTCAAAATACCTTTTTTGAAAACCCACATCGTAAAAAGGGTTAATAAAAATTCCACATAAAAAGAGAGAAAGGGAAGTATAAAGGTCATATATAATAAAAAATAACAAGTTTCCATATAGGAAAATGTTTTTGTGATTTGAAAATATGGATAAGTAGGATAAAAATAACTCCCAAGTAATGATAGAGAGAGATAGAGGACATGGTCATGAGAAAGTTAACCGTCACAAAATTGTAAATCTGTGATGGGTTAAAAGGCCATTGATTTCTCAGTAAGAAAAGTATATGAATATTTTTTTTGTTTCAAAATAATTTTACTAAATTTGAGGAATTCCATCACCATCTAGACTATGAGAATAGGTAATAATACTTACTTTACAAGTAGAATTTCACCATTTAATCATTTCCACCACAATATCATATTTTTCTCCAATCGATGAGTATTAAAGATGTTTTTTATGCCTGAAGCACTAGAATAAACTTATATAGATCAAGAAATTAACAAAATAATAACAATATATTCCTCATTTATTTAGGTATTAAAAAATGGTTAGCATAAGGTAAGATAATTCTCAAAAAGAATAAACCATTATATGAAGAAAAATACCTTAATACCCAAAATTCAATAGTTATACCCAAATTTCAACATAGATCATTAAAAAATAACTATACATTAAATGACACTAAAATATTCCAAACTAATATTGATACCCAAAAATTAAAAGAATCATATCACAAGGTATTCTAAGATAAATTTAATATTTGTGTCTAAATAACATCAATCACCCTTAATTTCTCATACCAAAAATGTAATTAAACAAATAAAATAATCTCTAATTTATTCTAGTTATTTATATAAATAACTTGAATCACCATAAAGTCATCATAAAATTATAATTTCTCTTAGAATATAATTCTTCCTTTATTTATCAAATAAAATCCCATAGTATTCTATTTACCTTAATCCTGTAATGCTACCCAAAATTGTAGTGATATTCTTCCAAAATGAAATTAATCACCTAATGACTAAATCAATTTTTAATCCCATGGTTATCTATATGATAAAACATATTTTCCTAAAATGAACATAAAATTTATCCATCATATAATTTAAATAATGGAAAAAAATGTCATACTAAATAGGACATCACTTATAATAGAGGTCGACGATTCACCCTTGTCACCCTTCAATAATTGGTTCAACCCCATGACCTTTTCGGATGTGATGGGTTGTTTCTCAACCCACATGTTTTCCTTTTTAAAAAATTATATTAATATAATTATTATAAAATTCCTATAAATGTGATAAATATTATGAAAAATAAACTTAATATATTCATTAGTAAAGAAATGTTCTAATCTCAATGGTTATCTTATACCTTTCATTTTTCATCCCCAAAATTGTAATAATAATTAATTAACTAAAAATCAAAGATCATATAAACCTTAAAGGTTATATACACCTATAAAATTATGTCACAAATATTAATTCCATTCTTCTTAAAATAATTTTTTTACATGTTAAACTTAAGGGTTACATGTACCTCAAACATTTATGAAAACATAATAAATGTCTCCCAAAAGTTATCACCTTTTTATAACACCAATTTTAAAAGGAATATATTCTATATAAAACATGTTTCCAAATTCAAAAACAAAACCTACTATAGAATATCCTTTAGTTGTTTCACAATTTTCATGATATTTATAATTTATAATAATATCATAGATAAACACATCCTTTACTAAATATCATTATTAACCCTTTAACTATGTTTTTTGTCTTATTACTTAATAATTTATTCTTATAAATCAAATATATGAAATATATCCTTATGATTCTTCAATATAAACCCAAAAAGTTTCATACTTATATCATAAGAAAATAATTCATATCTCAAATATAGACATCAATGTCTTCCTTTATCTTTCATCATGATGTCCATATATAGAGAAAAGAAATAGTCAAGACCATGGTGGTGTTTACCTTGTTGAATGATATGGATAATTTTATATTTTGAAATCAGATAAAAAGGAATCCATGATCCATATACATTTTATATAAAATAAAATGTATTGGATAAATTAAATAGTTTCTTCTGGGTAATTTTTATATTAATAAATATTTCAAAATAATCTGAACAAAATTTTCCATGATTGTGATGATTAAATCATCCGTAAGGGATATGAAGGTGGTGTGAGATCCTTTACCTTTTATATTGATAAGAAATATTTAATCTATAGAAAATAATATCAATAAAACAATAAATGAATTATTGTAAGTTAAAAAGAAAATATATCTTTTAAATATAAAACCATCAGAACCTCCATAAAACATCAACCTTAAAATAATCTATACTTATGTTTATTACCCTTCTAAATCAAATCTCTAAGAATATCATTAATCTACTCAGAATCCATCACTTCAAACCAAAAAATGGGTTTCGAAGACTTTGAACTTATAACAAACCTTAATCTTGTAAACCCATGATAGTATCCATAACTATTAAGGCAACCTCACTTGAAAATATCATAATCTATAATTTTTCTTAAACCTTTCTATGATGCCAATTGTAAGGACCGAAAATTTATTATTATATAATATAGTGTCTTTAGACTATAATTAACTTATTTTCCTTCCCAAATGTCTTTTAGGTTTATATTTTTAGATAATTAGTTCATAATTAGTACACAACTAACCCATAAATTACAAATTGGACACTTGTACTCAGTATCTATTTTTCTAACAATATAAAACATTTAAAATAAAACATTTATTATTTTTATGAAAAATATTTAAGTCTTTAAACTTTGATTCTTATTTTCTATTACCCATTCTTAAAACCTATGAAAAACAGTTTAAAAATAAGTTATGAGGAAACCAATCTCAGTAAGGGACATAAAATAAAGAAATAAATCATCACTCTATGAATACTTATAAAAAATTTATTTTTCAAAATAAACATTGGGTTAAAAATAAACCCTTTTATTACTAAATAAATAATCTTTTATATCCAAAAAGTTCATAGAAATTTTCATTATAAATCTTCATGAATATATAAACTCATCAAGGATTCTATGTAAAATTGAAAATCACATAAAATATTTTTCACAATGTTATAATTTTAACTCTTACATAGGGAATAAAATCATGGTTAAATTTGGAGTAATCATCACATATACTCTTGGAATACCATAATGGTTAACTTCCCAAAATTACCTTAGAGTAAACATCACAACTACTCATGGATTTACCATTATATTTAATCTTGGAATAACTGTCACTATATATTCCCATTATCTCTTAAAAGAAACCTAATTGGTTAACTCCATCCCATATTTGGAATAACCATATGGTCTAATTACATACCCAATTCATTAGAGGTATTTCATGGAACCACCCATAATTGGTTTATAATGGATCCAACTATCATCATAAACAATTTCAAAAAACCATAACATGATATATAAAATCTTTCAAAATAAAAACATTTCTTGAGGAAAAGAACTTTTCTATTTTAAAATCACATATTTAAAAATATATACAATTATAAATTAAAGAATTTTATTTAAAAAGATCCTTATAAAGTATTAAAGGAAGATTAAAATAAAATATTATTCAAAATAGTAGGAAAATCTACTCATGTCATATAAGTTATAAAAACACTCCTCCTATACTTTTGTTAGAAAAGTCACAAAGTACCTCATTTAAAAAAAGATTCCTTTAATTTTTTTATTAAAATTAAAACATGGGTAAAAATTAATTTAAAAAATAATATGATAATATTAAAAACTATATGTAAAATATTGTTTTTAGAAAATATTAATATGAAAAAATAGAGTTTTAAGTGAAACTTTAAAAGAACATTTTTAAAAGAAAGTCCCTTACCTCTATTCCAACATGTTATGTATGTTATTTTTCTTCATAAACAATAAAATTATGTTAATTTTATACTTTATTAATAACATTTGAAAAATTAATTATTCATTTATTTTATTTAATACCATGCTATATATAATTATTTAATTAATTAATTTCACTTTGGTTATTTTGATGATATCCGACTCGTATGCCCAGAATGACTTTGGTAAGTTGAATATGGTCAAATAGATCATTATTACATAATACACATGATAATAATCACGAAATAATTATAATGTTTATATATAAATAATATGTGTGTGTGTGTTTGTGTGTGTGTGTGTATAAGTATATTTAATGAAGTGATATTATATTTATGATATTATGATCATTATTTAAAGATAAAATATTTCCTATCTTCTTTCTATAATGATATTCGAAAAAATAGAAACATTACTTATTCATACATACATCCTACCATCTCCATGATTGTAACATAGGTTATTTTTCATAACTATATATATATATATATATATCATCCATGTGATGTGCTGATAAAAAAATCACATTTCTTTGTGGAGGTGGTAGTCCACACATACGCACAGACGATGTTACCATTTTTAAGTGAATGGAAAAGTAAGAAATTAAATTATATTTTCTATTTTAAGAATGATATATATGTCATTAATATCATATATAAATATTAATTCCATAATTTTAATTGATATATAGTTATGGAAAATGAGGTTCATCGGTTAGTGATGTGGTAGTCCGCCATACACACGAACGATGAATTCCTCTCCCATTTTATGGAAGTTAGAGATTGATATAGGTTATTACATTAAAATAATAATATATTAGTATATTTGGGATACTTTTATTATTATTATTTTATCATGTTTGAAGACTATTTTAATGACATGGAAGGAGAAAAAAAAACTAAAACATATAGTTAAAAACTATACCTCTTTTTTAAAAAACCTCCTTTTATTTACACCTTAAGACCTATAAGATTGGTATTGTGCCAAAAATAAGGTTTATAAAATGAGTATATGGATTATATGAAGGTATTTGGGTTGATATTTTATTAAAAAAATGGTTATTAAGTGTGAATGATTGAGAATAAAATGTCCCCTTTTATAAGATATGGGGGAGAACTCTTATAATTTCATAAAATATTAAGTTAATATAAATTGATTTTCAATTCCAAATTTATATAAAATAATTTATTTAAAATATAGTATGATTAATTATAAAAATAAATTCATGAAATAAAAATTATAAATGTTTTGATTTCATTTTTATCCTTATATTTTTGTTTTAACCTTTTATTAATCCGTTTTAAATATATTGTGACAATAAGGTTTTTTTTTCTTTGAGGGTCAATATAGTTTATATAAATACAAAAAGTATTATAAATAGAGTATGGTTGATATTTTAAACTTTATAATAATAACTTGGATGAATATAAGTACTTTATGTTTTTTATATCATTTAATAAAATGTTATTTATTATAATATATCATTAATGTCATTTTTTAGAACTATTCATTACTTTGACTTTAATAATATAAATAAAACACTTATAATTTGAACTAATTATTTTAAAACATACTAAAAATGTTATTATCTTATATAAAACACTTCAATAACATTATTTAACTCAAATTATAATTCTAATATTTTTAATATCATTTATTTGATTATTACATTAATAAGATAATTACTACATTAGTGTTGTGTAATTATTTAAGGTATTTATTTCTCTACTAAGAATTGAAAAGAAATTAACATGATGAATAAAATTATTTTATATTTTAAAATAATATTTATAATCGAAAATATATTATTTTTGTTTCCATGTTAAAATTATTATATTTATTAAAAACAAGAATGTCACAATTTTTACTTTTATTTAATTAAAATATTATTAAGGTTATAATCAAATAAAAAAGGAAAAATAAGGTCATATATTATAATTTTTGATGATTATATATGTGATATAATCTTCTAATAAAATTTAGGAAAGTTTTATAGTAGTTTTATTGTCCTTATGATATAATTTTTAATCCTTAATTACCTGATTTACCCTATACCAAGGTAATAATTATTACAAAGGTTACTATTCATATTGAAAAAAAAATAAAAAAAATAATATTTAAAATATTTGTAACCATTGATTCGAAATATAGAATAAATTTTAAAAAATTTAAAACAAATAAGTGGAATAATTTATTTTAGAATTAAAATAGAAAAACACAATGAATTTTTTATATAGAAAAATGTCCCTTTTAAATATAAAATGTTTTTATACTAAATTAAATTATAAAATTAATTTAAAAAACCATAATTGGATCATTTTAAATAAAAATTAACGAATTAAATTTGAAAACTAATCCTAATAACAATTTTAAATTTTAAATACTTTAAAATAAAATATATTTTTCTATAAATCTCAGTATTTTTCTCTATTCATTGAAAAATAATTTTTTAGAAAATTATCAAAAATTAATCTAAAGATAGTTTTGAAATTACTATTTAAAAAAAAAATTTCATTTTATCAAATAATATTTCTAATATTTACCTAAATTATTTATAATATTTTCTTACAAAAAATGATAAAAATATTTTTTTGATGAAAATGCATTTTTCAGGAATTAAATGACTTTACTAAAAAATAGAGTTCTTATTTAAAAATCAATATATTATAAATGAGTAGAAAATTACATATATTTCATAATGTGGTTAACACAATTCATTCCTTCTTATTTAATGGCTAGTTTATATCAATGACATTTAAATAATAACAATTCATTGTTCATTTAAGCTTGGTGTTGTGTATATTTTATGTTACTGAAAATAATATTTATTTTTAAAATATTATGATATTAAAATAATGATATTATTATTTTTATTTTAATATAATAAAACACTTCCATATATCATTTAGTTTTCTAACTCAAATAATTAGCTAAAAGGATATTTTTGATACTAATGTGTTTGTGGTGGTTATGTGATAATTTTTTTGGTGAAAATAAAAAAGGAGAATATTCTAGTGGGTTAAATAAATTGATAATTATTCATTAAGGTATTTTAGGATCAATAAGATATTAATTTTTTGATTATATGATCATCATAATCTCTATTATTGGTGGATAAGATGTACAAAGTGTGAGATTTCAAGGAGGGTGATACCCAATCACCTTATTACTATAATGGGTTATTTTAATTATAAAGGATTAAAAATGTTTATTTATATCATTAAATAAAACAAAGTTAATAAAAATTATGCTCATTATCTTAGAATAAGATCAATATTGGTTTGGATAAAATTACTCTCTTACTTTACACGTGCCTATGATAAGATATATATCTTTAAAAGGACACCCTGGTGATGTATCATTCTGTTAACCAATCTAATTACTATAATAGATAATACTTTTGGAATTTACTTCTATTATAGATATTTTTATTTAAGGCCTCATGTGATATTCCATAAATGTTATGTATTATTTCTACAATAGAACTTGTGGAATTTCATTGTAAATACCCAACCATAAAATACATAGATATTATATCGTTTTACATGAATACTCATTACATATGACAATAAATCACACCCCAGATACTATAGGTGTTATATATTTGGGGAATATATACGTAAATAAATTATTTCAAAAAAATTATTTAAAATCTACCATAAATATTTTTTACACATGATTCCCTTCTAGAAACATTATACATAATACTCTTCATCACAACCTAGGGAATATAAACTTATCGAATGGAGGGATTATATGATTAGTAAGGGGTAAACTTAAGAGATGTTAATTAGATATCACAGGGGAATAAAAGATCAATATGTGGTTATGAAAATATAATCAAGGTATAGGAACATATTAAAAGGAAATCAAACCCAATAATACATGGATCATAAATCCTAGATCATAACATAAGGATTTTGGCATAATTTTATGAAATGAGACATAGGAGTGTGAAAAAATAAGATAATAATCATGAGATATGAAAACGTAACATAGGAATGGGGTATAATATAAAAATGCTTCATAAGAATGTTCCACATATATAATTATTGAAAATAATTTCTTATGTCAAGTATCACTTCCAATAACAAAATCTTATTGTGTATAAAGTCCCATAGTGGATTGAGTTCACTCACCATTACCATAAATATAGTGTAAAGAGTTCCATAGTAGATTGATTTCACTTCACTATAACTTACTTATCATCCAATGAGATATAAATATTTACCCAATGAAATTTAGGGATGTATTATTCTATTCCCAAACATCACATAATAAAAAAATATACACATGTGTTTTATATGAACATGAAAATATTCAAAATTATATGATTTGTTAATTAACTTGTGTGAAAGAAATGTGTTTTATGAAAACTTATACAAAACATGGTAATGAGTCATCCATAGAAAAAAAGTGGATTATATAGTTAGAGAATAAAACTAGTGAATCATAATACATGTTAAAGGATATTGGAATAGATGAGAATCACTTTATATTAGCATCAATTTATTTTAGGAATAAGAAGAAATTTACTTTATATTTTTAATTAATTTTATTTTAAAATGAAATAATTTATAAAACAATAGGATTAAAAATAATTTTGCAAAACCATGAAAAATTATATAGTAATATTCATAAATAAAACTAAATAATATAATTAAATTACCCAAAAAACTGAATAAAATAGTGGGAAAATTTGACCATGTAAAAAATGTTAAAAAATAGATTCCTTTTACCCTTTTATTATAAAAGCCAGATTATATAGATAATTACATGTACCGAAAACATTAAAAAGAGATTCCATTCATTATTTTATAAATAAATTCAAATTAAATAAAAAACAGCCTTAATAAATCATTCAAGTATATGTAATTAAATTTATAAAATAAAATAATGAATATTAACGTGGAGGATAAATATTTATGATAAAAAAGATGAGATAAAGTTGACTCCACTTATAGGAAACCATTCAGTTTAATTATTATCCAAGGGGAGATGAAATGGTATAATACATGTTTACCCAATAAATAACTAGATTAAAAGAAAATAAATGAGTTTTTATCCTTCAATGGAAACTTATACATAGATAATTTCTATTTTAAAATGATATTGGAAGAGAAATCATTACCTTAGACTTCCACTTGGTCAAATATGATATAATTACCTATATAAAAACATTAGGTTTATTATCTATATGTATAATAACATTATTAATATTTATTTAAATTATTAATATTCATTTAAAATTTCATGTTACCTACATATTAATTTTTTATTAATTAAACTATTATTATGGTGTTAAATGTTCTATTTTCCATGCATTCTTTGGTTTGGTGGTTTTGGTAATTGATTCCTAATCATGGGTTAATCACCTCTAGAATGTAAATGAAGATGTTTTATAAGTGTTTGATATATTTATAGAGTTCCAGGTTAATTTTATGGAACTTATGGTGACTGTTCTCTTGGAACACATAAAAATTTATTCTTTTTTTTTGTGAATTTCAATTCAATAAAATGAAAAGATTTTATTAATGAATATAATTATTAATATTACCACCCTATAATTATTAAAAAAAATCAAATTAATTATTATTACATCATGTTTCTTGTATTTTTGTTTTATTAGTCTTTCATGATATAAGCATTATAACTTCATTCATGTGGGTAATAAAACCAAACCAAACCAAACAAGAATGCGTTATAATGATTGAATGATAAAGAAAATTTTATTGCATAATAATAATATCAATTTTATATAAAATTAATGATCTAAAAACATATTATTAATGTGGTAAACCATATTTAAAAATATGTGAAAGAATAAGATCATCAATAATGGTTAAGGAGAGGATAACATTTATGTTGGATACTTGAATCTTTTCATAGAGAGCCTCTTGAAATTAAATGATTTAAGAATCCTTATAACCAGAGATTCCAAAAAATGGGATAGTATTTATAGGGATATAATTTGGGTATATATTTAATATAAAACCAAATGTAATGTGTATATTGATGTGGGTAGAGTAGGGTTACTTTTATAGTAGAGTTTTGAGTTTAATTTTCATAAATAGGCATTCCTTAATGTGTTAAATTGTCATTTTAAAAAGGAAAGTGGAAAAAAGTGAAACATAATTGATAATGGATTAGGGTAGGAATATAATTACCTCACACATAAATTTAAAGATAAGGATTCAGGATATTTTATGAAATTTCTTATTTGATTTAACATTATTATCTTTTTTTTTGCATTTATAGTAATGACGAACATTTATCTTGGTAACTAATTTTTATGAATTAAAATGAAATTGTCATTATAATATAATTTTTATATTATAATTCCAAATATAAAATGAATTTGATTTTATTCAATTTCTAAAATTGATAAAATTAATTTTAAAATATTAAATGTATAATGTATAAAAACAGTTTTTAGAAAAATATATTTTATGCCTTAAAATAGATTTATTCTAATTAATTACCAAATAATAATCCTTATATGAATGTTAATTTATTTTTATATATATATAAATTATAAATTACATTAAAATAATTCTTAAATAGTAATCAATTTAATTTATGAATACAAAAATATCCAAATAACGAGTTTATTAAAAATTTCCCCTGTTTAAATGAATTTAATCACAACCAATTATTTATATTATAACAATTATATTTTATTAACCCACCAGTATTATAATATTTCTTTAAATTTTATGAACATTTCGATTATTTATAAATAATAATGATATTATAAAATGAATAAAAATATATATTTTCAGATTAAAATTTTCTAATTAATTACTATATTTTTATTTCTTTCTAGAATCATTTATTAAATGTGAATTATATCATTTTTTATTTGTTACCAATATATTAAAAATTTAAATTTACATATTTGATACAAGTATATACAATGTCTATATATCTAACGAACATATGTCAAATAACCATATGTCCAATGACCATATGTCCAAAAACCATAAATATAATGGTTATATTGGATTCCTATATATAGCATTAAAAACATCTACAATGTAATCCATATTATTATATAATCTTATTTTTAATATGTTTATCATATTTATAACATGGTGTATTCTTTTTGTAGTTATCATTAGCAATATGATCTTCATGCTAGACTATGATGATCCAAATTTAAACCTTGTAGTATTTTTTGCACTCGTGGCTTCATTCATTTAGTAATTTTACTATTTATGATTCATTTAGTTATCTCATAATGTATTTAATTTTATATTGTAACATTATATCTTAATGAAATAAACCATTGTTCATTTTATTCCAATTTTTTGTGAACATATCAAATTTATTTAAATATAAATAAAATCTAAAATTTTAAGATGTTACATTCTACCCCATTTAAAAAATTTCACCTTTGAAATTTCATTACTCTGATGAGAAAAAATGAGGGTACTCTTACCTTATTATACCTTTAGGTTACCAAATCATTTCCCCAACCTTATTATTACTCAATATATCTTTAACCAGGTTAGTATTCATGTTTTATAGTATTTTATCTCTATGATCCAAGACTTATACTTGTTGTTCTTTGTAAGAGAGGTAATTTTGCAGCTGTAAAACCATTAAATTCAATAGATGTGATATATAAGGTATGAAATTACTCAAAAGTGATACATGGAACACATCATTCACATAATAGAGTATTGGTGAAAGTTTAATATGATAATATAACATCCCAAAATTATTGGGGATTTTGAAAGGGATAATGTATTGAGGGATAAAATTTCACTTCTTCCTGCATCTCAAAACCCTATTCTATGTTGAAATTTGAATAAATTACTTATTTATAAATTCAAATTCTAAATCCCATTGATGATTAAAAACATAGATATTCTATCAAATTTGTGTACTTTTAATGTTCCAATGAATGGTTTGAATCTTATATAACATTTTTTGAGCAAGATATAACCCCAATAGATTATTCTCTACAGCTTTATCCCAACATGTTGGAGTAATGAACCTCTTATCATACAAAGCCTCATATGGTTCCATTTGAATGCTAGAATTGAAAATTTTATTATATTAGAACTATATTAGGGGAAGGTGTTGATCCCAACCTCCCTTTAAATCCCTTGAACATGATCTCATCATATCATTTGGAATTTGAATGTTTCATTTAGATTGAACATAATTTTGAAGAAAAAAATAGATGTCATATCTCAACTCTATATTCCATTAGTGTTGAAGTATTCTCTAAATATTAAAGTTAAACACTAGATTATGGTTTGATATAATGGAAAGTGGTACACATGGAGCCTTATCACTTCTTTTATGTATATTTTTGAAAGTTGTTTGAGTGAAAAATATTATCAAATACCAATGAAATGTGAAAAATTTACAAGGTGATCCACTATAAGCCAAATGAAATTATGGCATTTAGAAGTTTTGGGAAGTACCATGATGAAATACATGGTTATGTTCTTTTATTTATATACATGTATGGGTAATAATTTCATCATATTCTTATATTATTAGTGTTCAACATTAACTTGTTGTTAGAAAAGGTATCAAGGTATATAATCTGTAATATATATCTTCATGTTGTCCCATTAGAAACACTCATAAAGTCTTTATATAAATATATGCTTCTAGGATATATATAATAATAATCTATGTGTATTATCCAACATCACCTTTTTAATTATGGTATTTAAGGGGATGATATTCATCTCCCAAATACTTTAATTCCATTATTATCAAAGTTGAAATCTGGAATATTCATTACCTTATTTATTGATCCATATCCTCCTTCTATGCCTCCTTGATCATTACATGGATGGATAATTGAGTAGTAAATTAGGAAAGATATTATTTCTCATATTAAATTTTTCTTTCAAGGTCAATTATTTGAAAATCCATGAGTATGGGGTCTCTTTAAATCGATACCATGGATAAGGTTGCTTGATACTTTCTACTGAGAGCATCAACCACCATGTTCACCTTCCCATGGTGGTAATTTATTAGTAAGTCTTAATTAATTATAAAATACAACAATATCCTTTTACGAATGTTCAAATATTTATATGTTAATATATACTTTATTCTCTTGTGATATATATATATGACACTTTTCACCATAGAGATAATGGATCCATATCTGTAATGAAAATATTACCAAAGGTATTTATAATTCATTTTAGCATAATTTTACTCCAAAAAATTCAATAAATAGGAGACATACACTAACCCATGCCATTTTTAGTGAGGAAACATCCTAATCCCTTCTTTCATAAATCATTTTATATCAAAAACCATTATCCATATTAGGGTATTGTGATCACATGTTCATTGACCAACCTTCTATTAATATCCTTAAAACTTTAATCACATTTATCCATACAAAGCTAATTGACTCCCTTCATGGTTAAATTGGATAGTGGATTTGATAATCATGAAAAATTTATCACAATGTTTTTATAATATCCAAAAAATCCGAGAAAAATATGGATATCCACTAAAGTGGTTGGTATGAGACATTATTAAATTATATATGACTTTAAAGGATATATAAATATACCTTAAATTATTATTTCATGATCCAATAATGATACTTTATATAGTAATAATTCACACTTGATAAATTTTACATACATGACCTCCTTTATAAAGGTCTATAACACAACACTAAAATGATATTCATACTCTTCCTTTATCTTTGAATATATAAGAATTATATATAAAAACTACAATAAATTTAATTAAGGTAACATTTAAAGACTCTATTAATCATATCCATGAAGATAAAGAGGTAATTATTAAGTCCAAATGGAATCACTATGAATTCATAGTGTCCATATCTTATTTGAAAGGATTTACCGGGTACAACCCCTATTTTACCACATAATTGATGATATTTAGATCGATGGATAGTTTTTGAGAGTTATTTAGACCCTTTAAGTTGATTAAAAAAGTCATCAATATAGGGTAGAAGAAACATTTTCTTTATCGTGATTTTGTTACGTTCACGATAATTAATGAATAGTCACATTGATATTTTTTATACTTAATAATGACGACTAGTTCAACCCATGGTGAAACACTCAGACATATAAAACCCTTATCTATATGCCCCCAGAGTTACCTCTTTAATTACAATAAATCAATCAGGAACATTATATAATTATTCTTTGATATAGTCATAACACTATATATGGCTTCTATTTGAAACTCTTTATTATGATCTGAGGGAATACCAGGAAACAATTCTAGAAATATATCGCCATTTTCCCAAAAAATAGGCATATCTTTAATATTGAGTTTCTTCCATACCATTTGATTTAAATACCTCCTATGGTTAGGTATTAAGACCCATATACTGGAAGTAATTACTATAGGGAGTCTATAGTCATTATTGCACAAAAAAATGATCATAGGTTAATTTAGGATTTGAAATGTGACATCACTATCCAATAAATTAATAGAATCTATGTAGAGATAACTAATACATTCCCAAAATCATATTAAATTTTATTAAAGGGAGAATAATATAATTTTTAGTAAGAAAATTACCATAAACTTATATTGTAGTGGTGCTATAGACTTAGGTTGTAATCATCATTTCACTAGGGGTTTTCATTGATAATTTAATATCTAATCACTGGGGATACAAATTAATATTCTTAGGGACCATTCAAGATATAAATGAAATCATATAAATAAGCTCAAATAATATTATTTAAATATTGAAAATTCTTATCACCACCCTAATTTCATGATTCTATATTGAGTCCATTACTAAAACCAAAATGGTTAGTGAGAGTATAAAGAAATAATAATAAATGTAATTAGTCATATGATAACAAAATTCAATCCCAATATTTCTTAAATTATGAAACCTTAATTTCTATATAAAAATATTTTAGGTTCTTGCTACACCACTTTTGGTTCATCATAGGTTCTTTTAGGTTTTATCATCTTATTATTCATAACCTAATCCCAAAAAAACAACAAAACCTCACTATGATACCAACTATGATGACCCAACCTTAAAATACATACATATTTCATAATTTTATGGGAATACTCATTATATATCATAATAAATCACACCCCATAACCAATGGATTTAGTGTATTTGGAGATTAGATACATAACTAACTTATTTCACAATCATTATTCAACATAACCAATAAATATCTTTCACACATGGTATCCTTATATATATATATCATACATAATAATTTTTTATAACATGTAGAATAAAAACATAAGAAACAGAGTTCTTAGATGATGAGTAATGGATGAACATATGAGATGTCAATAGAATATTATAAGTGAGCAAAAAATAAATATGTGGATATAAAAACATAATCAGAGAATATAAATATATCATAAGGAAATAATAACCAATAATGCATGGATCATAAATCATGGATCAAAATGTCAATATTTAAGCATAATCATAATAAACAAGTCTTAAAAGTATAAAAACATGATCCAATAATCACAATCTATGAAATCATAACATTGTAATGTTAAATAACATTTAAATGTGAAAAATAAATGTGGAACTTACATAAGAATTTAAAATAATTTCTTATTTCAAGGCTCATTACCAAGAACAAAATAACATATTATCCAATGTCCTATACTAGATTGGGTTCACTTCCCATTCCCATAAATATAGTGGATAGATTCCCATAGTGGATCAATTTCACTCCTCAGTCCTTTACATGTTATATCATAATATATAATGACTTAAACAATGCATCATTGTGATATATAATTTTTTAACCACCCTACACATAATGAAAAACCATTTTTATATGTTCCACATGAAAATGAAAATATTTATAATTCCATCCCAGCTTAATTAATCAGTGTGAAAGAAACTAGTTTCATGAAGAATTACATAAAACAAGGTAATAATATATATAAGGAAATAAAGTGGATGATATCATTATAACATAACCCCATTGAAGCATAGGATACATCAAAGGATATTTAAATTTATGAAAATTACTATATATGAGCATTATAATTTTTTTACAAATATGAAGTAATAACATGTACATTATAAATAAATTTTATTTTAAAAGAAAATAACATATAAAACAATTGGAACAAAAATTATTTTATAAAACCATGAAAAATAAGATTGGATGATTTATAAATAAAACTAAATAATATAGTGGGGAAATTTGACCATGCCTAAAATAAAAAAAAAGATTCCCCTCACATGTTTGTTAATGAAGTGAGAGTAAATATAACATGAATCATGTGAACAATGTTAAAAAGAGATTCCTTTCATTATTTTTTAAGGGTAGTAATAAAAATATTGAATAACCTCAATAAATAATTTAATTATAGTGAAGGAAATTTCTAAAACAAAACATATAATATGAATATGGAATAGAAAGATTTTCGATTGAAAAGATGAGATAAGGTCAGCTCTACTTATTGGAAACTTTTTGGTTGTAATGTGAGAAAAAGAGAGGTAAAATGGTAAGATTACTAGTGAAACCAAAAAATAATTAGAGTATAAAATATATATGATTCTATAGTGAATTAATATACAATTTTCTCAAATGGAAACTTATTTGCATATATTATGGATTTCAAAGTTAGATTGGAAGTGAAACCATTATGTTATTGTTTCTCTTGGTCAAACATGTTCAAATTCCCTGTATAATAATTTTAAGTTTATTATTAATATTTATACTAATTTTATTCATATTTATTTTACTTAATAACATTAATTTTATAATTATATATTACCCACATATTAATTATTTATTGATAAAATTGATATTTGGGTGTTATCTATTCCGTTTTCTATGGATGCTTCTGTTTGGTGGTTTCGATCCTTTATCATTGATCATGGGTTCATCACCTATGTAATTTTAATAAATATATATTTTATGAATTTGATATATTTTATGAAGCATCAGGATCATTTCATGGGACTTCTAGTGATGATTCACATGGAACACTTAAAAATATAGTTTTTTTTGTGAAATTAAATTCAATAAAAAGAATTTATTTTATTAATAAATATAATTATTTATATAACACCCCAATATTTTTTTAATTTTATTAAAATAAATATAATTTTTTTATATCTTTTATTACACATAACAATGAGATTCCTTGATAGCATGCATGCCACATGATATCTAGTTTTAGTGAAATGAAATAATATTATTTTAAATATGTCTGTTATAACATAGCTGTTAAATTAAATGGTATGAATAGTATTAATTATCTTAAGAAGTATACATATAAATTTCCCACTCAATATAAATTTATTTATAAACTCTTATTAAATAATCAATTAATTTTTAGTAAAGTAATTATATTCATCAAAAATATGTTTTCTTTGAAAATGAATTTTTGTAAGAAAATAATATAATTAATTTATAAATATTTTTGAAAATTTGTTTTATAAAATTAATTTAATTTTTTAACCCTCATATATAAATTTAATTATATTGATGTTTTTGGATTTTTTCAGAAAACATTGATTTTTTCAGTGAATAGTAAAAAATATCAACTTTTGTAAAACTATTATTTATTTTCAATAAATTAAGTTCTTTAGATTCTCAATTATTTTTTTAAAGTAACATAAGTATTAGTTATTATTATTTAATGCACATAATTAAATTTTAATTAACTTTATATTATATTTTAGTATAAGTTTATTTCTGGGTTTAAAAAATAATTTTTTCTGAAAAATGCGTGAAAGTGCATAATGTTTATTTATTTTAATTAATTTAAATAATCCATACTTAGGAATGTTTAAAATAAAATTATTATATTATATATCAATAAATTTTATTTTATATTCATACAATGATTATAATTATACATAGAGTTAATATAAAATCATTTTGTGCTTAAAAGAAACACAATTCTCAAGAACCCACTTTTTCGTCACATATGTAGGTTTTGTTTTAAATTTAATTTTTTCAAATTTTATAAAATTTATTTTAAAAAATAGAATTATTTTTTAAAATCATCACGCCAAAATTATATTAGGGTGAAATTTTGAGAATTTAATGAAAAGATTATTTTTTAGATGAATAGTAAATAACACTATATTCTAATTTGAAAAAATGAATTCAATTTTTGTAATCATAATAATTCATATTATCTAATAAAGTAAAATTAAATTTTTCCCAAAATTAATAGTAAAAAAATTAAAAATTATTTAATGTTGTTAAGGTAAAAATGGGTTTACCGGGGGGGGGGGGGGGGTAAAACTAAAGAGATAAATGTAAAAAATAACTCTACACTTGTACAAAAATCATTTCATGGCCATATTTTTACCTTATATCTTATAATTTGAAAAATGGTCTATTATTGGATCCTTTTGACATAGACAAAACATGGTTTTAGTTATTTCTTTAAAAATTTACGAGTACACCACTCACCTCATCTATAAAAGGCAACCCCTTCTTCTATCCTCTTTATTGCTTAAAACCATTTTGGTTTGGCCAAGGCCTAAACACAATAACTTCACAAAATACCCATTATAATACTATATGTATTATTTTGGAAATAAATCCAACCAATGAAGGATTTTTGTTCACATATAACGAGGATATCCGAAGAAGAGACAACATTCATAAACTATCATTATTTATTTATTTATTTATCCACTTAATTGAATTATTATTAAACCACAATCATATAACAAAATATGTATATTTCATATAGTTTTATGTTTTTATATTAATTTCATGACATAAAACCATATCCACTTCCATCAAATGGGTTACTAAATCATCGTTCATGTGTACGATAAACGACCGCCTCACGAACCGATGTCATTCACTTTTTTTCATTACCACCTCCCATGATTGGGTATGATGATGTATATAAAGTGTATATATATATATATATGATATTTATAACAAAATTATTCATATAAATTAATTATATCACATAAAAATTTTTTTCTTTCCATTCCGTAGGGGATACGATAACGTTACTCGTGCGTACGACGAATTACTGCATTACGAAGGGATGTGATTCGTTTTCACTAACACTTTACATAGAAGATAATAAGTATAAATTAAATAAATATTTATGATATAAATAAAAAAATTATTATATTAATTAGATATTAATAATTATTAAAGTATAATATATCATTTTCTTTCTAACATTTTCACTCACTGAAAGAAGATAATATCTTTCATGTACTTGTGGACTACCTCATTCATGAAGTGACATGACTCTATCTTGTCATACCACATGTATGATATGTATAAGTATATTTAAATTAATAATAAATTATTTATTATATTAGTATCCTTATTTAGAGATAAATAATTACTTACCAACTTTCTATAATTATCGTTGAAAAATAGAAACGTTACTCATGCGTTTATACAAGCAACCGTCTCCCGGATTGTAACCAACTTCATTTCTCAAAACCATATTTCATGATTGGTCTTAAAAGTATAATTGATATATAAATATGAAAAATATTTGATTATTATTATTCTGGATATGATTGAACCATGATAAAAGCAAGACGACCGAAAAATACAAATCAAAACATATAGGAAAAAAGCAGTTATTACCCGAAACATGAATTTAACATGGAATTTTTAATAAAATGGTAATAATAGGAAATAATTAAATCATATATGGAAATATATATAATCATGGTTATTTATTATATTTATAAAAAACTTATATTTATCATACATTATGTTTGAACATGTACAACTAAATTTAATACTTAAGGTAAGGGATTTCTAATCTCTCTTTTCTTTCTTGGAGACATATGAAAATTCACCACTATTTTATTTTGTGTGGTGTATATAATTCCCCATTGAAATTTTATATCATGAATATAATTATTTTAATTACATTTAATGTTTCATTTTAGGTTGTTATTTATTTTATATTACAATTCAAAAGATTACTAAAGCGGTAAATGATTTTTGTCTCAATTTAATTTCTTTGAGACATATGTTATATTATGAACATATATTATTTTATGAGGTGTATATAAACCCCATTTTACATTTAATATAATTTATTTATTTATCCTCTTGATTTTTTAAGTTTCATTTAATTATTTTCCTTTATGGGTATTATGTTTCAAAGTTACCAAAGTGGTAAAGATTTTATGTTATAATCTCACCATTTATCAAGATTGTATATGATTATATTTCCAATAATAAAATGGTATGATTCATATCTCATGATTTATCATGAATTTTATTATTATACATTTATTCATGAAATTTCAAAGTAATAGTACCATTTTTACACTCTTTGGTACTTAAAATAATTGGGACTTTTTTAAGAAAAAGTGTCTGTATTTCTCTCTTTGGTCGAAAACATTTTTTCTTCCAAAACCATGTTTTCTAAAATTGTTTTTCAAATTTTTAAATTTTTTTATTAAATAATTTTCTACCCATGTTTGCAATTTTTTACAAAATGTTTTCAAAGTAATCTTCATGTCATTTTCCAAATAATGTTCATTTCTATTTTACCAAAAATGTTAAATAATCACTATTTTTAACATGGATGACATGAATAATATTTACAACTACCATTTACAATGAATTTTTTCAAGATTCCCTTACAATTTTTCTAATTTATTTTCAAATAAAATGTTTTCTTTAATTTTTGTGAATTTTCTTTATTTTTAAGAAATTATTTCAAAATAGAAAGGATTTTGATAATGTTTTCTATTTTAAAATTTATTTTTTAAAACATAAAGGATATATTACTCAAGATATGTTTTAAAGGATTTTATAGTTTCATTTATAAATTTTCAAGCATATTTTAAAATAAAATTTTTTACAAAATATTTTATGTTTTAAATTAATTTCAAATAAAATTTATCTTCCTCAAGAAATGTTCCAAGTGATTTGTCTTTTAAAATCATTATCTATATAAGATGACATCCTATAATGTAACTTTTGATTTTATGGGGATATATTTCAAGGATACACTTCTTATTATTTATATTAATGGTTTATGATGACCAAATTTTTATGAAACCAATTTATATTCTATGGTTTATACCATGATAAAATTATTATGAAACCTGATTCTTTTTTTGAGGGTTATGCTTTGATGAAATGATTATGAAACCAGTCTCTTTTACACAGGTTATGATATGATAAAATGTTTATGAAATCTATTTCATTGGTTATGATATTATAAATGTTTTATGATATTATGGAACACATAAATATGGTTTTTATTATGAGATGGGTTGGACCTATATCTCCCTTCAATGCATTGGGTAATGATTTATATCTCATGAGATAGACATGAATAGAATGAGGAGAAAACTTGTTTCAGTAAGGGATCTTTTCCACTATAGTGGTATTTAGAGTGAACCTTTACTACTATAATGGTTTAAAGAGTGAACCCATTCCACTATAAGGAAAAGTATTCCACTAGGGATGGTGGTGTGTCCCTCCGTGGAGGTGTATTTTCCCATGTAGTGACCTACTAATTCTTGTAAATGAGCCTTGAATACTAAGAAAATGATTTTATATTATTATCTGTATGAGAAAATTCTATGTCTTATGATAATTTTGTGCTCTCATGAATCATGTTATTTGATTTCCTTATGATTTATCTCTTATAAACATCCAATATTTATCTCTAAAATTGGTACGAAATCTGAATTACTATATACTCAAAGGGAATTCTAGAACCCCTTGGGATAGCGTCTAGAACCCGGGCATCAAAAAAAGTTATTGATTTCACCTTACCTAAAGCAGAAAAAAGGAAATTTATACACATTAATAGAAATAAATAGTAGAAGAAAAAATGAATATATATATTTATATATATTATAACTAAAAGGGAACAATGAAAGTATTGTAACTAAAATGGTAGAAAACAAATCTCTAAGAGAAAATTCCAATTAAAAAGTAATACAAAGATAAGAAAACTACTCCAATAGTTTATATGTGATAGCATGAGAAAAATCCAACCATCTCACCATCCATCTACCCAAACCCAACTGACAGAAAACCTCACCACCTCGTTGTAGTGCCATGGATTTCCCTGCATCAAAAGATATAACCAGGTCTATACACCAATAAATGGGTATGTAGTGTGTGAGCTAAAAAGATCAGTAGGGTCCCACCTAGGTGTTCCATATAAATTCTCTTAACAATAATCCAATTATTATCAACTTTAAAGAAAACATGGCATGATATAAAGTTTGGATACTCGTATCTTAAAAGCATGGAAAAACAATTCAATTTCCCCTTTTTACACATTTCCAAGTAAAGAGGGTAAATCATTTTTAAATCATTTCATATACATATATCAAAATAGATATATCAAATCAAACCAAATAATGCATCACAAGTCATATAAAATCTATGGAAGTACAATCAAAATAGTACAAGCTAAAATAGCCTAAATTAGCTAAAAGAAAAGGTAAATCACATCAAGGACCACACTAGGTAATGATTTCTTAGATACTCATACCTAAACATAGAAAATAGTTCACTTATCAAGCCTATAGACATATGAATTTAGTCTAGAGAGTAGAGGAAAACCCATAAACTAAACCCCCCAATGAGTCTAATAAGTACATATAAAAATATCCTTAGGGATCAGAGTAAATCCCCATGAGAAAACCCCCTGATAATGGACAAGGACTATTACTAAACCTTCCACCTAATTACCCATGGATTCCCGTGTGCTATATTTTACAAACCATTTCATCAAACTATTTCATCATTTCATTCTTTGAAAACCATTTAATAAAACCATTTTAGAATGATTTGAAAATACCTTTTCTTTTACCAAAACTAGGGGAAACCATATTTTATCAAAAAACCATTTACACAAAAAAAAAAAAAATCATTCAATCATTACATTTAATTTAATAAAATATTTTATCAAAAACCTAAGCGATGTAGTTCACCAACACAAGATAGAGACAAAACCACTTACCTAAAAACTTTGGCTGCACATGCCCACAATGGGATCCACCATAATAAAGAACCTAACAACAATAATGGAGGCCCTATAATAAGTCTACAAATCTCATAATTTATTCAATTAAATAGAATGTACTATGAAGAAGTGGAAATAGCACATACCTCAAGAACACACACCCACTACACCATAACCAAAAAAGGATTATCCCTTAGAAAAATATCGCATAATGGATCTAGAAGAAAACCAGAGAAACATCATCTCAAATAAAAAAACCAATAGAGAAATACAATGAAACTACTGTGAAAAAAGATAATGAATACTATGAAAGGATATATTAACACAAGATATTCAACACAACTTCCCTGACGATCCAACGCTAAAAAAAACTGATCCAAAAGGATTGGAGGTCTCTAAAATCACCATAGGGGAGATATAGGTTGAGAGAAAAGAGGTTTCACATTGAATGAATGAAACAATCACTCATACAGTGCCCTAAAGTCCCTATCCCTGATAGTTACAAGACACATAATCCATTTACACTTCACATAATCCATGAATCTTTCAAACGATGAAAAACCAATCCATTTAAAAAAAACATAATATTTAACATCACAAAGCTTGTAAACTTTAAAAAATATGTAATATTTCACTCTATATACTCATATCACAACATAATCCTTGTGAACATTACATGTCACGTACTCTTTACATAGTGTATAAATATCATGTAGACAATGAAACTTAAAGATTCATTAAAAAACCTCAAACCAAATCAGGAATTCTCTGAAATTGGGGTGAACCCAAAAAATCCATTACACATTTATTCTTGGACTCTAGTAATTTAAAAAAAATACATCCTTTTAAATTTAGGTCATTTTTCTCAGAAAATTTTCTCCATCATCAAAAGTCCAAAGATAAACCAAATTAAAGAGAAAACAAGTAAAGATAAGGGAATAATCTAGAAGAAGGTAAAAGGATGTTAAAAACTCCTCACAATAAGAATTTTCATTCCCAGTAAGTCATGTAGAAGAATGAAGTTCGGTAAATAGGTGGGGACACTACTCCCTCATCTATAAATCATTCTCCCAAGTATCATGAAAATCTAACTCATGTCTCCATAACACTCTATCTAATGGAATAGACACCCACACAAGACTTTTACTTGATATTCAATGATCTAAACTAGATGCTCTACAAAATAAAAATCTATCTCTAACTCAATTTCCTCCCAACTCAGAATGTGAGATTTATCATGATGGTATTTTCAGAGTTGTGATATGTGGGAAGAAGCATGAACTACGATGTCCTGGACTATATGCGATGCTCCGGTTCCTCGATCCGGTTGGCCACATGACATTAGGCACCCCTCCTCATACGCTAAAGGATACCGACTAGTAGTGAAGGTCTAATTTTGGTCATTAAGAGACTATAACCCTTTTATCAGAGTAATAACCAACATAAATAAATAAGAAATAAACAAATGATATAACATATGTAGAAACAATACTAATATCACAAGATGACCAAAACTAGAAATACAATATCAAAACTAAACAATAAAAATTCCATGCTAAAATATAGCCGCAGTGTTAATATGAATAACCCAAAAGAAATAAAGGCACCTAATACTCACAAGTGGGACCCAAACCACATCCAGTTCCCTCATCCATGATCCATCCCAATTCATCCATCTAATATAGGGCCTTTTCCCTTATCTTACCCTATATCCATGTAAACTATTTAGGTACCAATCAAGAAGACCGAGAAGGGTGTGAGTACAACTGAACAAGACACCACCAATGATTTCTAATACAAATATAGTAAATAAAAATTTATATAGTTGTATTAAGATTAAAATAAAATCAATAAAGTAAACAATTTACATTTATTCAGTTATCCTTTATTTAACAGTATAGACCATCAGTTTCTGAAGGACACCCAAACCACAATACCAGCTTTGTCTTGTGATGGAGTCTCAACCCTATCACATAATCAATTATTATAATATACAATTGGATACATAATACAATTCCAACTAATGGGTTTATAACATCATGTCTAGCACCCTATGGGTATTTGGAGCACTAGTATTTCTCCCACACCCCATGGGTATTTGGAGAATTAGTCCCTATCCCAATCATAATATTCACATGCATACATCTGGGTATATAACACCATGTCTAGAACCCCCATGGGTATTTGGATCATTAGTTTGTGTCCCACACCCCATTTTCAATCAAGAACATATAATACAACATTCAACATTAATAAACATTAACCTTCTATCACATTCCCCTTGCACATAACCATAAATCCATTAATTAATTCAATAATTAATTAATCAATTCACAATATCAACTTCTAATAAATAATTCAACAAATAATAATTCTAATTCACAATTCAATAACCCACAATTAATTCAAAAATTAATTATTTGATTTCACAACTCAATATCCCAAAATTAATTTAAAAATTAATTATTCCATTTCACAATTCAATATCCCACAAGTAATTTGACAATTAATTATTCCCCAAATCCTAAAAATTCAATATTCTAATAATTAATTCACCAATTAATTATATCCAATTCCATAATCATTTAATTAATTAATTCTCCAAATTAATTAATTCAAATTGGAAATTTAATTTCAAAACAAACCCTATAAATTCTACAATTACATACTCATAAATGAAATAATGAATATGATATTTGAATATTATACTACTTAACTCAATTTTTTGACAAATTCTCTTCAACAAAAGAGCCCCCAATTTGAAATGGATTAATCAAGAAGGCGATGAAGAGCATGATCTATATTCAAAACATAGATTCAAAATTAACCAAATCAACATCTAAAAAAACTAGATTCGGATCCAAAACCAATAATGGATAAACATCCCTCTTCTATCTGGGAAGA
Organism: Viscum album; assembly: GCA_963277665.1. Classification (NCBI taxonomy): domain Eukaryota; kingdom Viridiplantae; phylum Streptophyta; class Magnoliopsida; order Santalales; family Viscaceae; genus Viscum; species Viscum album. Next base: position 1,116,838,606 of record OY728147.1, read on the forward strand.
GGAGTAAGATAGAGAGAGATAGAGAGATCTAAATGGGAAGAAAACACATAATTATAGAGGAAAAATAAAAAGTTTTTAGTGTGTAAAAGAATGAAAAAAGAATATAATTATAGAGGAAAAGTAAAAATTTTAGTTAATGTAATGGATGAGAATAATGGTCATACTAATATATCATCGATGGTTAAATGTTTTAAAAGTGGAAATTATGAGCACTATGCAAATCAATGTCCTATGCAGAAAGATCATAAATATAATCAACACGGTTGTATGAGTAATGGTTTTACTATTGGAAATGAAGAGACTATGAAGGACATATGAATGAAAGGGGTTATTAAAGAATATGATAATGGTTCCTACTAGATGGTTTGAGAAGGAAGTGGGATGATTGAAGCATTTATGTATTAGAATTGAATAATTATGAAATTTATATGGATTGTTTAGTATAATTATTTCATTAGGGATTTGAAAGAATATGTTGAATTATGTTGATGAACTTGAAAATTGATTTAAATTGAAATATCATATTTTGATTAAAGTAATATTGCCCATATTATGTTCTTGATGTAGAAAAAAAATTGTTTTTTTCATGGTTTTCTGGATTAGGGCACACGATTAAGGAAAACCCTGCACCAACCATGGACTACCCACTTTCGTCAATTTTTCTCAAATTTTCACCCAAACACACCCCTAGGTAAAACCCAAATAAAAAGTACTCAACACAATGGAAAATATTACCTATAAATGCACCTCATATATCTCTAGAAATGTTATAGATCTTACAATCTCTCCACCTTATAACATCTCATCCTCGAGATGCACTCCCAATCATATCTATGATTCTGAGTCAAAAAGTTTAGTCCATTGATCCTGTATATCCAATTCTCTCTCCCATGTCTCATCATGTACACAACCATGTTTTCACAATACATGAACTAATTAAACAATCCTACCACACAACACTTTCTCACAACTATCGAACACAAGTATTGGATGATCCTCAAACAATGAATCTATCTCAAGTTCCACATCATCCACATAATTCACATGATAAGGATTGGGGTGATACTGAAAAAGTTTTGACACATAGAAAAACTAATTAATAGCACCATGTCTCTATGGATGAGGTAATCAGTATGCCACCGACCTGATTCTCTCCACAATATCAAACGATCCAACAAACCTAGGCACCGGATTTCCCCATCTCAATATTATTTAACGATACAATGTAGGTAACACCCATATAAATAAACAATAAATATTTGTAAACTCTAGGGTTCATCGATGTCTATCATCATATGACTTCTTATTTACTCAAAGTCATTGCCATGTGATTTCAAATTAGTTGTATCTGATGCGATGCCTCCTGCATGATGTTAGGTCCCAACAACTCTTACTCACCTACCTCTATCCAACTTAGGGGTGATCTACATGGACTACCATAAAGAGATTCATATGGAACCATATGAATAGTTTCCTAAAAACTATTGTTATATGAGAACTCTACAAGTGTTAGGTTCTTCTCCTAAGACCCACTGAATTCTACAACACATGCTCGTAACATACCCTCAAGCAGTTGTATAGTAGTATATAACTACCCATCTATATGTGGGTGAAAATCCATACTAAAAAAATCCACATACCAAGTTCTTTTTCCAAGAACTTCTAAAAGTGTGAAGAAAAAAAGAAATTCACGGTTTGAAACTATAGTCCATGGAACCATGTATAGATGGGCTATCCCCTGGACATATAGTCCTAACAATTGAGCCCCTCGGAAAGTCTCCAACACTAGTAAGAAATGTGATAATTTTCCAGTCGGTCCACAATAATCCAAATATCATCGTTATTTCAAACCGTTATCAAGATACCCACCACTAATTCTATAGTAATGTTTAACAACATCCATTTCAGAATGGGAAAAAACTTTATTAAACCACCTGGTCATTGATGCTTAGTCTTCACCTACAGACAAGTGTAACGTCATGTCACAAACTATACTATATCCTTTTTTATGCCTGACCACCAAATATATCATCATAGGTCATGGTACATTTTGGTCACACCTAGATGTACCACCCACTTTAAGGCGTGAAACTCACACATCATCCCCCACATGCTTATAGGCATATCAACTCAATTACTAACATAGATGATCTTATCCTCATCTATGCTCCAATCAGAAGGTGACTTTACACCTTTAAGGATTTACCTCATGGTTAAGCAGTCTGGATTCTCATACTATTTGTATCTGATTCATATCAAGAGTATAGACTCTACTGAAACTAATATGAGAGTCATCTACTCATGAATATCTTGAACTACAACATGCATATTAGCTAGTAGAGTCATCATCTTCCACTCATCACTATACTCATGAATAGCTTGGGTCTAAGTTCTCTTCCTCAAATAATCAATAACATTGTTTCCCTTTACGAACAAATATTCTAGATCCAAATTAAATGACCATATACACTCACCCATTATCTACTATTGGAGATTGAAATCTTGATGGGAAAAGATATAATTTAAACTCTTATGGTCGGGGTAAATCGAAAAGTTTCTCCTAAAAGATAATGTCTACTACACTTCAAATCATAAAGAATTGCTTCCAACTCAAGATAATGCATAGGGTAGTTCTATTTATGTGGTATCAACTTCTAAGACCCATATTCCACAACTCAATATTCCTACATCAACATGACTCTATTCTTGGTCAAGCCCTAAAGTGGTGCTTTTAATCATGAAAATTCTTATATTAATATCTGATAATATCCCGCTAATCCCAGAAAGCTAAAAATATCAAATAAATTATTTGGATTATTCCAAGAAACAATTGCCTAAACCTTATCTAGGTCCACTAACACACCTTCCTCTGAGATGATGTGACCTAAGAAGTGTACCTGATCAATCCAAAACTAACACTTAGATAGCTTGGCATATAACTGATTCTCTCTCAGTGTACTTAAGATGATGTCAAGGTGTTGGGCATGATCTTCACGAGTCTTGGAGAACACCAAGATATAATCCAAAAACACTATCACAAACTAAACTAGTTATGGATGGAATATCTTCTTTATCAAGGCTGTAAACACTATTGGTGCATTTGTCAACCCAAACGGAATTATAACAAACTCATATAAGATATAAATTCTTTTGAAAGTAGTCTAAGGTATATCAAACATTTGAAATATCAAATGATGATACCCTGATCTCAAGTTAATCTTGGAAAATACACAATCCCCTCTCAATTGATCAAAAATATCATTGATACATGGAATAGGATATTGTTTCTTTACTTTCATCGAGTTCAACTTCAGGTAATTGATACAAAACCGCAAACTCCCATCAGGATTCTTTGAAAAAAAAACTGGTGAACCCAAGGAGATGTACTCGAATAGTTAAATACCTTATCCTCTAACTCTTCCAGTTGATTATTGAGCAATTTAACCTCTATTAGTGACATTATGTATAGTGGAATAGAAATTTTATTTTTTCCTAGCATGAGCTCAATAGTAAATTCTATATCCCTCTTAGGTGAAAACTCTGTGAATTATTTATGAAATACATCCTAAAACCACTCCCCTACTGGTGGAAATATGAATTTCTTTTTAACATCATTATCTAACAACAAACTTTCAACCTGGGTGGTAAGCCCCTCCAGTTTCTGGTGAATTGGACCTCCACGACCCGCTTTGATATCCCACTCTCCATGGCAAATATAATCATCCCCATCATAATATGTAAATGTCACTATCATGTGGTAACAATCTATGTGTAATATTTATGCTAATAACTAGTTCATACCCATAGTTAGGTCAAATAATGTTATGCAAAGGATGTAAATATCCCACATAAAGTGATACTCCCCCACTTCGAGAGAATATCCTATACACAAGAAGATATCTCTAGGCTGTAATCCCAATGTTGTATCTATCATCAACATCATACTCATAAACTAAAATTCCATGATCAAACCATTTACATGTTTTGAATAAATAAATTAATGAGAGGCACTGGTATAAAAAAGAACTATCTATCATAGAACTTATAAGAATATTACCTTTAAAAATTGATGGTCCAGCCTCGCTATCCAAAAGTATAGGATATAAGGAATGTAACTATCCTAACCCTATTCTCGGCAATGAAAGCTAAGTACCTTGTCATTCAACACTCTTATTATATTAGAGATCTTTCCTAGAAGCACCTCATCCACTTATTCTACCACCTCATCCAATATAACTCTAGCTGCTAGACTGATACAGTGTAGAAGATCCCCTCCCCACACTCTAGCTCTATTTAACTGTTCCATCATTGCCCATATTCCATGGGTTCTATTAGAACCTTTGTATATGTACCATACTTTTACAAGATCATACCTCCACCGATGGCCATGGAAAATGGATAAGATAGTGGTTCAACCTACCACACTAGTGGAAAAGCACGTAGATAATATGCTGCGTAACTGACCCTTCTATCTGCCCACTCTGCTTTATACTACCTTGGATGAGATTATTACTTATCTTGGAAGTCATAACTCATGATCATCCAGATGAAATCACCTGTATTCCATTGGAAGACTCCCTCTAGTTCCCCTCAGATATGAGTGCCTGATTCACCACCTCTAAAAACTTCTTCAGTCTACCTGGTACTTAATTTCACATTAAAGACCATCCTGAAACTTCTTTTCCATATTAGCCTCATGTACTACTTATTCTGGAACAAAAAACCACAAATGTATAAAATATCTAGCATAGTCTGTCATGGACATACTCCTCTTAGTCAATCTCATGAACTCAACTGATCTCTCATTCATGAGTGTCTATGGATAAAAGTAATCAAATAAATTTTCCTGAAATTAATTCCATTCCATTTTCTATAGATTTAAATCCCATGAATGGATTTCCAACCGATGGTTATATTGAACACATAACATGTAAGCATTTAATTTGAATCCCCTCTCAACAGGAGTCTCCAATCAGTCATGTATATTTTGGATGGATATGATCTTGAACTCAGTTTCCTCAGGTCCACCCTCTCCAGTAAAAGTAAGAGGGTGATGTAACTGAAATTCCCTCATTAGAAAAGATATTATTTTCACAAACCACCCTTTTTCTCTCTCCATAAATTGTATTAATTGAGAAAATTTCTCAAGTAACTGATCTCCTTCTTCCTCACCTGGCACTATCGGCACATCAGGTTCCACTACTGGTGGAGCATATCCATCCATGTATTCATATCATCCTCTCAACAAGCATCATCATAGGGGAATATCTATAGAATTACAAACAAAATTATTAGGACACATAAAACCACTTTATCACATTTATGTAAGAGGAAATTAAAACAATACATGATGAGTCTTTTTCCCCAAACCTCATCACATGGTCCAAACCAAGGCGTTATCACTACCCTTAAGCACCCTACCTCTCGGTCATGGTTACCAAAGGGTAAAACCATTCTCAAAATTTATGTTTCTAATATTTAAACACATTTATTCACATTTTTCATCATTTTAAAACTTTCAATTAATTATTAGGAACCATTTTCAATTCTATTTCACAAGTAAGGAAAAATAGTTCAAGTCCAACAAGTTACCCAAAACTTGTTTTCCCATGTATTGATAAAATGATGCAAGTAAAAAAATAATCCTAATTAACTGAAATGATGCATATTTACTCATCTCTAATTTCATACCAGGCCATGAGTCAAATCTAAAAAAATCTCAACAACAATTATTACATCACATGTTAAGTGCATCACTCGATGTGAAATAACATCCAAATGTAATAAAAAATACCAATAACAATATCCCGCCCTAGGTACTTGGGTTTCCCCCCATAGATGGGTTTGTAAATACCATACATGATCTCATGAACAAGGTCCAAATATTCCTCATCTCCTTTCTACCTTTCCAAAATAGTAAGACAAAATAAAAGAAAATAAATATCTTATAACACCACTTTGTGAGTTCCTGACTTGGGTTCCAAGAACTGATGCCCAATATGGTGGGCCACATGACCTCAGGTGCACATCCCTATATGCATGAGGCTACCAACTAATGGCAATGGTCTAATTTTTATCATCATGATACTATACCTCCTTTATCAGAGTAATAAACCAGAGAAAATAAATATGAAATAAACAAATGATATAACATAACTAGAAAAAATAACAGTATCACATGATGAGAAAAACTAGAAATAAAATATAAAAAATAAATAGTAAATATTCCATGCTAAAATATTTTCCAAGTTTCAATATGAGAAACCCAAAAGAAATAACGACACTAACTACTTCCAAGTGGGTCCTGAACCTTTTCTAGTTCTCTCATCCATGATCCATCCCAATTCAATAATATAATAATGGGCCTTTTCCCTTATCGTATCTTAAAACCATGAAATCTATTTGGGTACTGATCTGGATTTCTAAGTAGGGTGTGATTACAACTCAGTAGGCAACTACTAACGACGTCAAAAACAAATCTATTCAATAATAGTGTATACAGTTGTATTAAGAATAAAATAAAAGAAATAAAGTAAATAATTTACATTTATTTAGTTATCCGAAATTTAAAAGAATAAACCACAAAATTCCCAAGGATACCCAAACCATAATACCTTCTCTGGCCCATGTTAGAGTTGGAACCAGACCACATAATCAATTCCTATAACAACCAATTGGATCCATATTCCAATGCTAACTTATAGGTGTAGAATTTAATGTATCACACCTTATGGGTATTTGGAGAATCAGTCCTTGTCGAATAACCCATGGGTATTTGGAGCATCAATCCCTGTACTATACAATAATATTCCCATTCCTGTAACTGGGTCCAGAAAACCATGTCTAGCACCCCCATGGGTTTTTGGAGCGTCATTCCATGTCCCATAACCCCTTCTCAATCAAACACATATAACACAATGTTAAGGGTTAATAAAAAATAAAACTATATCACATTCTTCATGCACATACCCATCATCCCATTAACTAATTATATAATTAATTAATCAATTCACAATCTCAACTTAAAAAAATCAATTCAAAAATCAATTATTATAATTCTCAATTTGATATCCCATAATTAATTCAACATTTATTTATTAAATTTAAAAATTCAATATCCAATAATTAATTTAACAATTAATTATTCCATTTCATAATTCAATATCCCATAATTATTTTAATAATAAATTATTCCTCAATTCCCACAATTTCAATATTCCAATAATTAATTAAACAATTAATTATACCCAATTATATGATTTCTTAATTAATTAATTCACCAAATTAATTAACTAAAATAGTAAAATAAATTTTAAACAAACCCTAGAAATTCTAAAATTACATAAACATAATTGAAACCATGAGTATGGGATTTGAATAATAGACCACCTGCCTCAAATTTTTGTCAAATACTTGACAAAAGAAGAACCCCCCAATTTAAAGAAGATTAATCAAGAATGTAATGAATAACATGATCTAGATCCAAAACCTAGATCCACAATTAAAAAAATAAAGATATAGTAAACCTAGATCTATATCTCGAACCAACAGTAGATTAAAACCCCTATTTTATCCTTGAAGAGGAGTGATAGGGAGAGAGAGATCTAAATGGGAAGAAAACACATACCCATAGAGGTGAAGATCTTGGATCCTCAATTTGATTATTCAATGAAAGAGGTTAGGAAGGATTTGAATCTATCTAGAAGCTTGAAATATCATGAATTAGAGGTTAGGGTTGAGTGGGGGTTAAATTGGGGTTAAAATGGAGGATTGGAAAGAAATTAAAACAAATTTTTAGATTAACTTGAACCCCGCGCATGGTTTTCTAGGTAGAGGCACACGATTTTCCAAACCATGATTATAAACCAAAAACCTCTTCTAGGGGGTTCATGGTTTCCCATTTTGGGATGAAAAGTTTGAAAAAACATTCTCTAGTCATGTAAACCATCTCTATCTAGGGTTGAACAGTTTACTGGGCTAGGGAGCACAGTTAGGGAAAACAGTGCTCCAACCATGCATTGACCACTTTCATCTATGTTCTCAAATTTTCACCCAAACAATCCCCAAGGTAAAACCAAAGTGAAAATTACTCAACACAATGAAAAAGATTACTGTTAAATGATCTCGAGACAACTCTCAAAAAGGTTGGGATCTTATATGAAATCATGTTAACCTAACTAGCAATGACAACAGATAATAAACCTACCCAAGCAACTCAGTGACCTCAGATGTCTAATATATATCTCAGATACAATTTTACATATTTATAAGATAACAATGAACCAAATGAGGATACAATTTCAAGAAAACCCACTCACCTATAGAAAAATCCAAAGGATGAAGCTATTTATCCATATAATATTTATTTCAAAACCTCTCTATAACTAGATGTCAGTATATATCCGGAATTCTCATATATGAATCTTGAACCAAAATCGATACCACTAAAGAAACTTCAACCACTCTACCCAACAAATAGTTGACTTTCATGGATTACCATACAAAGACTTGAAAGGATCCATTCTAATATAGTAATGATAACTATTGTTATAAGAAAACCCAACCATTCCAAAAAGTCTATTCCAAGATCCACTAAAATCTAAGACACATGCCCAGAGCATATCCTGTAATATTTAAATAGAATACTCCATCTTACTATCCGTCCATGGATGATAAGCTACACTCAACCTGACCTGAGTCCCCATCACCTCTTAGAGACTCCTCTAGAACATTGAAGTGCACCTAGGATCCCTATTTGAATCAATTGTAGAAGGAACCCCATGTACCCTCAAAATCTTCTTTTACGCATCAAACTTACCTAAACCTTCAACTTAAGTGGTGTTTATGATTGGAATGAAATGATAAAAAGTTATCAACTAAAAAATCACCATATAAATAGAATTTCTTCCTTGGGGAGTCTATGATAATACAATTAAAAAACCACGGATACCTCATACTATTTCCGAATTGGTTCCAGAAGAGGCTAGAGAAAACCAAAAGGTTTTATATTATATACCTTTATCAATTGAAAGGTGTGACAATCAGACTCAAAATCACCAATGTCATGCTTCATAACCAGCCACCAGAAATTATTTCTCATGTCATAATACATTTTTATAGTGCCTAGAATAATAGACCATGGATAACTATGACAATCAAACAAAACTAAGCTCCTCACATATGCTGGTATAAAAAGAAATTCCTCAAAACTAATAATACCACCTAAAGTAAGATACCAAAGAGAAATGGTTCCCCCACTAGATAGGGTTTCTTGAATTCCTCTGAACTCATCATCCTACTAATGAAACTACAAAATAGACTCAATGAGATATGATTATAAATTATCTCTTTTCAGAACCAAAATCAAAACATCCTTCTGATCATCCATATAAAACTATGAAAAAATATACATAATATTTCGCTATTTCTTCATTTCTTGAATACCCTACGATGGAGCTTTCTTACTAAGAGAATCTGCAATGATATTGCCCTTTCCTTGGGTGTAGGAGATTTTGAAGCCAAATGTATGATGGTATTCCAACCACTACCTTTGTATGGGATTCAAGTGTTTCTGAGAAAATATATAGCTAAAAACTTGATGGTTATAAAATACTATGAACCTCTACCAAAAAGTATATTACCATCAAAACATAAGACTATGAATAACCATGGAAAGCTCTAAATGATGCGTAGGGAAATTATTATCATGAGGTCGAAGCTAAGAAGAGTTTTAAGCTACCAGATGATCATCCTAAAAAATAACACAACCCAAAATAGTGATAGAAAAATCAAATCTAACCACTTATCCTTTATCAATATCTAGTAAGATAAGAATAAGAGATGATGTCAGAAATTGTTTCAAATCATTCAATGAAGACTGAAACTTTTCATCCCATATGAATTTCACTCCTTTCCTGATCAGAGTAGTCAAATGTGATGCCAAATTTGAGATATCCTTAATAAATCATCCATAATATCCATCAAGACTAAGGAATATCTAAATCTTAAAGATATTCTATGGCTCTTCCCATGATAGGATACCCTTTAACTTATTAGGATCAATTGACAATCCATGATTAAAAATCTTATTCCCCAAGAAATTCACTAATTATATCTAGAAATTGTATTTCAAAATATTTCTATAAAAATTATGAATTTTTAGGATTTCTATAACTTGAACCAAAAGGTTCTCATGCTCACACTCGAATCCTAAATAAATCAAAATATAATCCATGAACGCTACCAAAAAAGTGTTGATATACTGATGGAATATCTGATTTATCAAATCCATAAAAACTATAGGGGAATTATCCAGACTAAACAAAATTAAAAGATATTCATAATGTCCATACTTTCTCATAAAAGTCTTATTCGGTATATAAAACTCCAAAAATTCTAGATTTTGATAACCCAACCTAATATCAATCTTTGAAAACCACTTTTCCACCTTTAACTGATCAAACAAATCATCAACATATGGCAAATCATACTTGTTCTTAACTGTTACCTAGTTCAACTTCTAATAGTTCATGAAAAATCAAAGTGAACTGTCTACATTCTTGGAAAAGTGCACTAGGGATTCCCAAGATAAAATACTATGGTGAAGAAAACCCTTATCCATCATACCATCCAACTATATCTTCATCACCTTCATCTCTACATCTTCCAGACAATAGGATGGTATCAAAACTGACTAATTACCTAACATCAGGTGAATCATAAACTCTACCTTCATATTTGGAGAAATCCTAGAGAAATTATCAAGTAAAATATTAGGAAAATACCAAAAAACAATAGGATGATAAAAAATATAATAAATTGCAACAATCTCAACTACTATAGTAGATAAAAACTCCCAATATCTCAGTGGGAAGGTCCAGTTTAACTATACCTTAAATCCAAATCTCTTTGAAACACCCACAATATCCCATTAAATGCAATAAATGAGAATTGACTATGATAAAAATATACCTCATCATGATGTGAAATAGAAAAATCCTTCATAATGATGATGTTACATAGATCTAGATTGATAATGAGAAATTCATAGACTAACTTCACATCAGATATCGATAGAGTATAAGAAGGATAGTGAAATACCTACTCTTTCCTCTTCCCAAGAGGTGTCATTAACTCCACATTAAAGGAAATTAAATCCATTGGAATTTAATCATATATAAAAAGGAAAATATAAATTAGTTGGAGGAACCAATATCAGATAAATTAATCACCAAAAAATATGAAATAAAGATGTTACCTCTCACTATCATTGGTACCTTTCACTATCATTGGACCCACAACTACCTTAGCTGAAAACTCATCTACTGCATGAAGGTGATTCAATTATGAGTCCTATGGATAGATAACTTTAGTCTTTGAAGAATTTGACTATGCCATAGTATCCTTTGGATCCAATGATCCCTAACCATAACAAGTTATTGGTATAGCTTGACAAAAATGCTGAAAATGAGCCTAATATCCACAAGAATTGTACATCTTTACAAGTGAAAAATAATAACAACATGTGTGTCCGAACATTCCACATTTATAGAAAGTTAGATCCATTATAATAGACATGACTGGAGGTGAAAAATAAGACTACTATCGAGAACCACCTCCACCACTTTTGTGATGATCCTATAAAATCCTCTTTTTCCTTGGTGCACTGTGGAAGATTCCACTAGGTGGAAGGGAATGTGAAGAATTTCCAAACATTACTACCATATTAATCTCTACTATCATAATAAATTACACTATATCTTCATAGGTTTAAAATTTTAAAATAAATACCAATGATTTGATATTCGATTGAAAAACCTGAAGGTACTTCTATGATTTCAGCTGGTCATTCTTTATAACCTTTGGTACAAAATGAACCATCTCGTCAAACCAATTGGTGAATACTGACACTGAACACTCTCCTTGCTAAAAATAAAGGAACACTAGACACTTATCTATCATCATCAAACCTATAAAAAAACTTATAAAATAAGGAAATCTTGAAACCCTTCTAGTAAAAGACCACGTGCCTATCCATATATATCCTTGAATCCCACCATCGCTTTCTAGAACCTTGAAGTTTGAACAATGCATAATTCACCTTGATAATATCAGGTGTATCAAAAAATTCTAAAATTATAATAATATTTTCAACCTATTCCTATACCTCTTAATCTTAATTCGTAAATTTAAAGAATAGTGGATTATCACAAAATAACTCCCATGATCGATCTATTTATATTACATATCCCAATTGTAACTAAAATCTAACTTATGATCTTGAAGTACATTCTAGTTGAAAACACAAAATATCCCCATAATACCCTTAATAATGTTCTAATCCATTAGAGGATTCCCTTTAGGAGAATCAGCTTTACCCTCCTAAGGAACATCATGAAAACATCCCGAAGGCATGCTGTTGCACACCAAAATAAAAAAATGATCATAAAGTGGAATAATATTTGTTCAAATTAGAAAAATCATAAGTAAAAACTGATATTAAGTTGATTTACTCAAATCTGGAGACACACATCCCAACATCCCATGGTAACTTGAGTCTCATCATAGAAAGAGATGGCTAAGATCTCACGAAAACGTACCTCTAAAGTTCCGAAAATCCTATCCCTAATACACCAAGTGTCCCAAGATAAGGAATCTTGAGGAAAAACCACTTATGATACTAAACTATGACAAACACAACACAAATACCCTCTAAAATTGGTACCAGACCCTAATTTACACATATATAAAGGGAGTTCTTGATCCCCATTGGCTGGCGTATATCACTCGAGCATCCAAAAAATAAATGAGGGAACAATTTATCCCAACCTAAAGCAGAAAAAATAAAATATATACACATGTAAAGAAGTAAGAAATGAATGAAAACAATAATATACATATTTCAAAAAATAAAGAGAACAACATAAGCGATACAACTGAAACAGTAGGAAAAAATATTTAAGAGACAAGTCCAGCTACAAAGGAAAACAAATGTAAATAGTTACTCCAACAGTCTCCATGTGATATCATGGGAAGAATCCCACCATCCCACCATCTCACCATACAACTACCCAAACCCAGCTAATAGAAAAATTCACTACCTCACTACAACACCTTTCCTTTCCCTAAAACAAATGACATAAATAGGTTTATGCATTGTCGAAGGTGTACACAGGTTGTGAGCTTACAGGCTTAGTAGGGTCCCACATAGGTGATCCATATCAAGTTTATAAAGAATAATCAAAGAATTACGAACTATAAATAAAACATGGAATGATATATATTTTAGCAATTTTTATCTCAAAAGCATGTAAAAAAATTTAATTTACCCTTTTTTTATATTTCCATGTAAAGTAGATAAATTAATTTTAAATCATTTCATATTCATATATCAAAACAACTATATAAAATAAAACAAAATCATGCATCACATATCATATAAAATCCATGGTGGTACACTCAAAATATTACAAATCAAAATTGTCCAAATTTCCCAAAAGTACACGTAACATCATGTCAAGGATCACACTGGGTCATGATATCCTAAAAAGTCATAATTAAACATAGAAAATTATGAACACATCAAGTATCTTGACATATTCATTGATTATATAGAGAAGAGAAACACCCTAGAAAGTAAACCCTATAAAAGGTCTAACAATTCCCTAGAACAGAAGGCCTAGAGAGAAGTGAGAATCCCCATGAGACTCCCCTGATAGTGGACAAGGAATATTACTAAAACTTCTACCTAAGTAACAAATAATTATAATGTAATCTATTTTCCAAACCATTTCATCATGTCATGATTTGAAAACCATTTCATAAAACAATTTGACAATTCTTTGAAAATAAATTTTCTTTTACCAAAACCAGGGGAAACCATTTTTATCAAAAAACTATTTCCATACAAACAAATCAGATAATTAAATCATTATATTACATTTTAAAAAATAATTTATAAAAAACTAGAGTAATTTAGTTCACCAACACTGGATAAATATGGAACCAACAACCTTAAAACTTGGGCCTCACATGCCCACAATGGGATCCACTGTAAGAAAGAAATCAAAAATGACAATTGAGGACCTAGAATCAATCAAAACATCTAAAAAATGAAACAATTAAATATAAGGGTTGAAAGAGAATAAGAAATATCACTTACACAAAGAATTCACACACACCACACCACAACTAACAAATGATCAACCCTTAGAAAAAGATCACACGATAGATATAGAAGGAAAAAAGAGGAAAATCATCTCAGATCAATGAAATCCAATAAATTAAACCGAAAATTCTATAGTGATAAATGAAAATGAAGAATAAAAAAGGATATTTTACTTGGAGAAACACAATGGTACTACCATAATGATATAAAACCAAAAATATTTATCTGGAAGGGTTAGAGGTCTCTAAAATAGTTGTATAGGATATCTGAGTAAAGAGAAATGAGTTTTCATGTTTAATGAATAAAAATATCACTCACACAATTCCCTAAAATCCCTCTATATGAGACTTACATAGCGTGTAATCCATTTACATATTTTTTAATCTACTAAGCCCATATATGATGCAAAACCCATTGCATTTTTATTAAAAACCCACTATTTAACATTATATGGTGTATAAAATTTACACATTGTTTATTCTTTAATGTTTTATACTAAGATCATGACATGATCTGAGAAAACATTACATGAATTTTCTCCTTACACTGTGTATAAATATCCAGTAGATAGTAAAACCTTTAGATTACTTACAAAAATATCAAACCAACTTGATCATTCTATGAACTCAAGAAGAACCCAACAAATCCATTTCATGTTTATAACTGGAATCCATTAATTCAAACAAACACAAATCTCTTAACTCTATGTCATTTTATTAGAAAATGTTCTCCATCCTTGGTAGTCCAAATATGCACCTAGTTAAAGAATAAAACATGTAAATATAAGGTAATTACCCTAAAGCAGTTAATAGGATGTTACAATTTTGATCCTCTATTTTTAGGGTATAGTTTTCATATGTTATTATCACATTATCAAACTATTATGCTCATGTTATGTTTATGTATTTTACTTTTTTACCATTATTGAGCATATGAGCTCACCCTTTCTTATGCTTCCTTTCCCTAGTTTATGAAGAAAGGTTTTATATAGGGTATGACTTTAAAGAGTACTAAATGGGAAGATATTTATGGAAAACATTGAAGACATTTTACTAGATTAAGAGATTGTGTTCCAAGATCCAAATGAACTAAAGTATTATGGTCTTCAGAAATGTGTTTGTGTAATGTATTTAATATTAATAAAGAAATGTAATATATATGTATGAGAATCATGGGTATCTATAGTTGGTATCAGAGGATAGGTTTAGTTAAAATTTTGAAACTAAGAGGTGAAATTTTTGTGAAATCCCATGGGATATTTATAAAGGCATATCTAGGGACGTCTATAAGGACAAGTCTAAGGATGATTCAAAGTATAGGAAATTGTCCTAGAATTTTGCTAAAGGATAGAGTATGTGGTTTCTAATAAATTAAACCCCTATATAAAAACTAAAAGTGTATGTGGATCTAGAAAAAAGGTACCTAGGGGTAATAACTCTAAAAATAGATTTTTGAGCTGGACTTAATCATCACCTAGTGCATGACAATGAGAATTACATCACATCTATTTTGAAAATCCAAGGGGATATGCTTTGGAAATTCATAAACTATTTTTGAACTATTATAAAGTATTTAAATATATTGTGATCATGGATAAAAAAAAATAAACCAAAATGTTTCATAGATTAAAAATAATTTGTCATGATTTAGACATCATACAAGTTATTTTTTTTCATGATTATGTACTTTTACACTATGATTAGTTTCCCTCACACTATGATTTTTTGTTTTACTCTATGAAAAAACTAGAAGGAACTGAGTTAACATTTAATATTGTTGAAAATTTCATGATGAGTTTCTAAATCAGATAATGACTAGAGTGAAGGATATTATGATTATTCATAATTAGTTATGATGATATATGATTAAAAACATACACCTTAACCACTCTTGAACCCACCAAAGAATATAAGAATATAGTCCATTTAGAGTTTAGGTAATGAAGACCATTGATTAAAGAGGGTTCAATTTATTATATGTTTAGAATGTGGGAATAATCACTTAAGGGAATTCCATAGAGGGACAAGAAGATGTTTTGAGTGTGTAAAATAATGAAAAAAGCATATAATTATAGAGGAAAAATAAAAAGTTCAGTTAATGAAAAGGATAGGAATAATCATCACCCTAAGATATCATCGATTTTTAAATGTTTCGAAAAATTAAAGTATGAGCACTATAAAAATCAATGTATTAAGGGTAAATGTCATGAAGATAATCAAAATGGTTTTATGAGTAAAAAATTTTCTATTGACAATGAAGAGACTATGAATGAAATATGAAAGAAAGGGGTTATTAATGAATAAATTAATGGATCCTAATAAATGGTTTGGGAAGGAAGTTGGATGATTGAAGTATTTATTTATTTGAATTGAATAATTATGAAATTTATAAGGGTTTTTCAATAATTTTTTCATTAAGGATTTGAAAGAATATTTTGAATGATGTTGATGACCTTGAAAATTGACTTAAATGGAAATTTGATATTTTTATTTAGGGAATAATAACCTTAATATGTTCTTGATTTTGAAAAAATTGTGGTTAGTTTGGATACATATATGATTGATATTAATAAATTAAATTAGATCGTATTGATGACCTTGAAACTGATTAATTATTTATGGACAATGTTGTTTATATGATCATTTATAGAGTTTAAAAAATTATTATATTTATGGAATATATTCTCTAATATGTGGTTTTACTAAATGAATAAGGAAAAATGCATGTTTTCAATAAGGTTTTATGGTAATTCAGGTTATTTCTATGTTTCAAGAGAATACATGATAATGGTGTTAACATATTTGGTCTGTAAAAATCAAGACGCACTTTAGGATATAAGGGTTATTTATTTTATGTTTATATTGATAAATTTAGTGATCTAATTTATATTTTTTGTATTTTAATCTTTTGTAAGGGTCGTAAGGTTGACCATTTATGAAATGGTTTATGTTTAACTTTGGACAAGGCTTTCGATATTAATGTATTACTTCACCATATGGAGATTTATCCATATTGGATAATATATGATTTTTTTTTAGTAATTTGATATTTAAAGATAAACGGAATGAATTATCATTATATTTATGGATCTTATGATCCCTTAGTGCTTCAATCACACAAATTCACTTTTATTTCTTAGTTTAAGAGATTAAGTGTCAAGGCACAACTAATGGATGAGATTGTGATTATGAAAATGAATACAATAAAGTGATAATATCTAATCATGAAAATTACCAAAATTAGTAAAAGGATATTAAAATATAATTTTGTCCTATTATAATTAGTTTTTATCATATAAATTACCTTTTTATGCCTCTTGGGTTTATGGATTTGTGGTCATTAACTTTGTCCGGACTATTTTCTCTATTACTCTCCATTAGTATTTGGGTGTTAGATTTCACTTATATGTCAAATTTTCCACGTCCCACCTATGTTATTATATTTTAGAAACGAATTATGTGTTATTAGAGATGACATTCACTCATATTTTTTATTTATCATGAGGATGTTTTACTATACCTTTTTAGGTTGTGGGTTTCTATGAAGGAATTTTCAAATGTTAAACCTTTGATGATAGAGATGAATTGTGAGGGTGAAATTAATTTTTATGGGGGAAGAATTTAACAACCCAATATTTTGTGATTTAAAAAATAATAATTTTAAATTTTAGATAGCTTCATTACAATCCATAACAAGTTTCTTTGATAGTAGTATTACACACAACACCGATCTTCAGTGAACCATGGAATAATATTATTTTAAATATATACATTATAATATAGTAGTAAATTGGAGTGTATGAATAGTATTAAATAATTTATAAAATATACAGACAAATTTACTACTTAATATAATTTATTTATTAATTCTTTGTATATAACAAATCAATTTTTAGTAAAGTAATTATATTCATCAAAAATAAGTTTTCCAAAAATAAGTTTTTTTTTATTTTTATGAGAAAATATTATAATGAATTTATAGAGATTTTAGAAAATTTGTTTGATATAATTAACTTCATTTTTGGAACCATAATATATAGATTGACTTATGATGAAATTTTGGGTTTTTTTGGAAAACCTTGAGTTTTTAATGAATAGTAAAAAATACAGATTTTTCGAATCTATCATTCCATTTCAAAAGTTATGTTATTTAAATTCACATTTTTTTAAAATTAAAATAAGTATTATTTAGTAAAATTTAATGAACTTAATTATTTTTATTCAACTAGAAATTTAATTTTAGTATAAGTTTATTTTTGGGTTTAAAAATAGGTTTTCTTATGTAAACCATTTTAAAGTACATAATGTTTCTCTGTTTTAATTAATTAAAATAATCCAAGATGAATAATTTTTTAAGTGAAATTTATAGATTTTATATTAATAAATTTTATTTTATATTCATAAAATTATTATTATTAGACATAGAGTTGATATAAAATCATCTTGTTCTTAAAATAAATACACTTCTTGAAAATGCGCTTTTTCATCACATCTGCGGGTTTTGTTTTAAATTTAAATTTTGAAATTTTATATAAAATTTATTTTAAGAAGTAAACTTTATTTTTTTAAATCATAATGTAAAAAATATATTTGATTTATTTTTTTATAATTTCCTGAAAGATTAATTTTTTGATGAATAATGAAAAATATTGGATTTTAATAAATAAATACCTTTTTGTTTAAAATATTTATCAAGTAAAATTTTTATTATATTTTTTTTAAAGAAAAATTAGTTAAATTATATATCTATTAATATAATTTAGGTAATTTTAATCAAATTAATGTTAAAATTTTATATAAAAACATTGTAATCTTTTGAACATTTTCTCTTTGAAAACACATTTTCTCATCGTGTATATTAAAATAATTTGAAATTAAAATTTTATAATTATGTGAATTAAATTTAAAAAAATGGACACCCTATTTGGAATCATATTAATTCATATTATATAATAATTTAAACTTATTTTTTTTACCAAAGGAATAGTAAAAATCATAAAAATTATTTACCATAGTTAAAAATGGGCTTATCGGGGGATGGGGGTTTAAACTAATAAAAAAGAGATAAAAAGAAGCCAAAAATTGTAAAAAACTCATTTAATGGAAATATTTAGAACATATATTTTATATTTTTTATAATGGTCCATTATTAGAGCCTAGTAAAAAGAAAAAACTATTTTGGAATTCTTTCTTTCAAACAATTACAACTATGCCACTCAACTCAATTATAAAAGCCACCCCTTCTACTATCCTCTACACACATTCATACCCTTTTAGTTAAGACAATAACTCCACAAATTACTTTATAAATTACCTCCCATAATCATATAATTCTTATTTTGGATATAAAGTCAACTAATTAAGGATTTATGTGCAAACCAAAAGAGGATACCTAAAGAAGAGGCAAGGTTCATCAACAAGTGTTTTTTTCTTCCTCAAACTCCATCAATTATTATTAATACATGATGATATAATATCATAACCATAATACCTATAATGATATATTTTTATATTAAGGTAATTACCTAAAACCATATCCACTTCCATCAAATGGGTTAAGAAATCATTATTCATGTGTACGGCGAACTACTGCCTTACAAAACAATGTCATTTGTTTTACATTACCACATATCAAAGTTGGGTATGATGATGGGTAAAAAGAATATATATATATATATATATGATATTTATAGCATAATTATACCTATTAATTCATTATATAATATATAAAATTTAATTTAAATTCCATAGGGGACACGATAACGTTTCTCCTTGTACAATGGACTACCGCCTCACAGAGTGATGTGATTCGTTTTCACTAATTATTTAAATGGAAGATAGTAAAGATAATTTTGATAAATATATATGATATAAATGAAATCGTTATGATATTAATGACATATTTATCATTATAAAAATATAATATATCATTTTTATTATAACCTTTTCACTCATTGAAAGAAGATTACATCATTCTTGTATGTGGGGACTACCACCTTTACGAAGCTATATGACTCAGTTTTTCATCACCCAAACAAAATGATGATAGGTATAAGTATATTTAAAATAATAATAAATTATTTATGATATTATTATCATTATATAAGAATAAAATATCACTTACCTTCTTTACATAATGATCGTTGAAGAATGGAAACATTACTCATGCGTACGTACGACCTACCATCTCCATGATCGCAACATACTTCATTTATAAGTGTATAAATATTATAATTATCTCATTATTATTATTATGGATATTATTTAACCATTATCAATGTGGAATTACTAAAAATTATAAATCAAAACATATATAAGAAGAAAAGCGGTTGTTACCCGAAAAATGACTTTAACATGGAATTGTTAATAAATGAATAATAAAAGGAAATAAGTAAATCATATATTGTTTGATATATATATATATATATTTTATTATTTAATAGTTTGATAATTAACTTATATTTATCATACATGAGTTTTGAACTTGAATGGTGTAATTAAGTACTTAAGACAAGGGTTTTTTAGTCTCTCTTTTATTTTTTGCAGACATATAAAAATTCCCCACCTGTTTCTTTTTTTGGGTGTATATACTACCCATTTTACATGTTATATCATGAATATACTTATTTTCATGATATTTAATGTTTAATTTTATGTTATTATTTACAAAGTCTTACAATTCAAAAGATTACTAAAGCGGTAAGGGAGTTTTGGCTCAATTTTCTTTCTTTTAGACATATGTTATGTTATACACCTATCTTCATCTACAAGGTGTATATAAAACCCCATAGACATTAAATTTTATTAATTTATTTATCTTAATGATATTTTAAATTTAATTTAATGATTTTACTTCATGGGTCTTACGTTTCAATGTTACCAAATTAGTAATAATTTTATGTTACAATCTCATCATTTATCACGATTGTTTATGATTATGTTTCTGATGATAAAATCATATAATATATATCTCAATAATTATCATTAAATTTATTATCCTATAGTTTTTAATTAAATTTAATAGTAATATTACCATTTTCCACTCTTTGGTACTTAAAATAATTGAGATTTTTTTTTATGAAAATTCATCTTTATTTATATCTTCGGTCAAAAACCTTTCTCTTCCAAAACTATATTTTCTTAAAATGTTTTCTAAAAACATTTTAAAAATTTTAACATTTTTAAAGTTTTTTATAGAATAAATTCTTACCCATTTTTTAATTTTTTACAAATTTTTTTGAAATGAATCTTCATGTAATTTTTTAAACAATTATTGTATGGATTTTATAGAAATGTGAAAAGAATATCTATTTTTAATGTACCCAACAAAGAAAATATTTCCCTATATCAATACCATTCAATGTTTTCAAGATTACATTAAAAATTTTTAATGTTATTTTTAAATAAAATTATATCCTTAATATTTAAGAAGTTTTTAGTTTTTAAATAAATTATTTCAAACTGAAAAGGATTTTGAAAATGTTTATTATTTTAAAAAGTGTTTTTTCAAAGTGAAAGGATGTTTTACTTAAGAAATGTTTAAAATGATTTTTAATGATTCATTTATAATTTATAAAGTCCATTTTCAATAAAAATTATTTCAAAAATATTTTTTAAGAAGTTATTTTCAAATAAAGTTATATTCCTCAATAGACTCTCTAAGTGATTTATATTTGAAAATCATTATCTATCTAAGATTACATATTGATGTAAATTTTTTTTATGGGTATATAAACCAAGGATACAATTATTATTCATTCATTGAATGGTTTATGATGTTAAGATATTTATAAAACCTATTTATCTTCTACAGGTTATGCCATGATAAAATTATTATGAAACCCGATTATTTTTTAATGAGTTATGCTATAATGAAATAATGAAATGGTTATAAAACGTATATATTTTTCATAGGATATGATATGATGAAATTTTTATAAAAACAATTTCATGGGTTATGATATAATGAATGTTTTATGATCTTGTGTAACACACAAATATGGTTTTCATTATTAGATGTGTGGGACCTATATCCCCCTCTAATTAATTTAGAAATGATTTATATATCATGATATATACATGACTATAATAGGGATTGAAATTGGTTTTGTATGATATTTTGTATGCCATGATGGTATTGGGAGTGATCCTTGACTCCAATGATGGTTTGGGTAGTGAAACCATTCTTCTATGAGGAAATGGATTCCATTGGGGATGGTGGCATGTACTTCACAAGAGGTGTATCCACCTATGGAGTGCCTGATAATTTTTGTAAATGTTTCCTGAGTAATAAGGAAATTATTTTCTAAGCTTATATATATGCCAAGATTCTATGTTTTATGCCAATTTTATGCTCTCTTGACTCAAGTTCTTTGATTTCCATAAGATTTATGTCTTATGAACTTCAAATATTTATGTCATGACTCAATATTTTTATCTTTTATTTGTAGGGTATAGTTTTAATATATTATTATCATGTTCTCATACCCTACTCTCATGTTATTTTTATGTATTTCTCTTATTTACCCTTACTGAACATTTGAGCTCACCCTTTATTATGTTTTCTGTCCCCAGACTCTAAGAAAAGTTTTATGTAGGGAATCACTATGAAGATTAATAAATGGGAAGATATTTATTGAAAATATTTAGGATCTTTCACCTGATTATAAGATAGTGTTATATGTTTACAAAGGCACAGACTATTACGATCCTCAAGTGTATGTTTGTGTAATGTATTGAATATTCATCTAAAAATATATAATATATATTTATTAGATTCCTAGGTCACAATAATTTATATTAACATTATATAATTATTAAAACATATGAAATTAATCATTATTAAATCATACTACTAGGATTTAAAATTTATTAATCTTTCATGATGTAAAATTTATAACATCATTCACATAGGTAGTAAAACAAACCTAGAAAAGAACACGTTATAACAGATGAATGATTAAGAATATGTTTTTTCATAATAATATCACATTTAAATAATATTAATTATTTATAAACATTTTATTTAAGTGTTAAAATATATTTTACAATTGGTGGTTGAAGAATAATGTTTAATGGGAGTATAACACTTATTTTGAAGAATTAAATCATATCTTAGAGAGACTCTTGTAAATGAGAGACTTAAGACTAATTATTTTAAACAGACGTTCCAAAATGTAAGATAATATTGTTAGGGAGATAAATTAGGTATGTATTCAAGATTCAACTAAATGAATGGTTTGGGTAAAGGTGGGTATAGAATGGGTCCGTTTATAGGAGAGTTTTGAGTAGTTTTTTTCACAAATACTCTTTCCTTAATGTATAAGGTTTTCATTTTAAAAAAAAGGAAAATAAGTAAAAAATTAATAAATAATGTATGAGGGTAGGTATTTAATTCTATTATCAACCCATTTAAAGATAAAAGTTAATGATATTTTAGGTCATTACCCCCTTGATTTAACACATTTATCTTCTTTTATCAATTACCATAAAGACTAAACTTTAACTCAATAACTTATTTTTATACCTAAAAATGAAATTAACATCATTAAATAATTTGAATATATTGATTAAAAATATTAAAAATATTTTATTGTTTCAATTTCTATACGTGATAAAAATTAATTTTAAAATAATTAATGTATCAAGAAAAAAAACAGTTTTTAAAAATATATATTTTTAAGGATAAATATATAATTATTCTTATTACTCACCAAATGATAATTATTAAATGAATAATCATTTATTTTATTATATATATAATCAATACACTTAATTAAAATCATTATTTAATAGTGATGAATTTAATTTATTAATATAAGAATACCCAAAATATGAAAAAATAATTATTTACAAATCACAACCTTTTAAATGAATTTACTAAAATACCATTATTTTTGTTATATTAATTCAATTTTATCAATCCATAAATATTATAATATATATTTTACATTTATAAACACATTAATTATTTAATAATAATAATAATAATAATATATTACAAGTAAAAATATATATTTTTATTATAAAATATTTGAAATAATTTTTATCTTTTTATTTATTTTCAGAATCATTTATTTTATGTGAATTATAGAATTTTTAATTTTTTACAATAATTATAGAACTGCAGTTAACCTATTGGATACATGCATATTCAAAAACTATATATAAAATAACTATATATGCAATGACTATATTTCCAATGACAATATATCCAATGACCATATATATAATGGACATATTGAAATAATATATATATAATTACATACATCTATAAAATTATTCATACTATTCTATATTTTTTCTATCAAGATGTTTATCATAATCCCAAAATTTTGAATTCTTTATATAGTTATTATTGGCAGTATGATCTTTATGGAAGATTCTGATGACCTTAATTTCAACCATGTAGTATTTTTATTTACCTGTGGTTTCATTCATTTATTAATTTTATTAATTATATTTCATTTATTTAACTCATAATTTATTCTAATTTTTTTTAATATTATATCTTAATGAAATAAATAATTCTTTATTTTTGTTCAGTGTTGCATGAATAGACCATATTTATTCAAATATAAATACATACTAATATTACAGGGTATTACATTATTACTTAGAAATAAGTAGTAGGATAAGAAATCCTGAAGTCCATGAGTTGTTGTTGGATTTAAGGGCGGGGTAAGGTTATCCAAATGATATAATCACTTGATAAAATTTTCTTCCATGAGTTATTTTATGATGAAAAAATGTGTTGGGTATACTTGGGTTAAGTTTGGTCACCTTTTTTCTCTTATATAGTTGTGTTTATCCATGTGCTTGTGTCACTTCAAATGAGTTTCTATATATATTTTTCTCATGGATAAGGGTGTTTTCTTGAGAATTTATTTTAGAGTGTGTATGTTTATGATACTTTTTATTTAGAGAGTGATTAATACAATGATATTGGATTTGGTTTCCTATAATGAGATAAACTCATAGTATAAGGAAGAACTTTGAGATAACCCTTTGGTAGTGTTTATAAGAGATATCACAACATTTTATTATGATTTAATTACTTTAATATTATGAACACCTGAGTATGATCATGAGTTTGGTTAGTACATGGGTTTTTACTAGTAATTTTTATACATAACCATATATAAACAATTATTAATTTATGTACTCATGTTTTTTAAAATGTATTTTACTTTATAGGAAACCATAGTGATCATGGTGGTTATAGAGTTAGGGGATCAGATTTCTAGGTGTTTTAAAGAATTTATGGTTATGGTTTTATAATGGAGTAAAATCAATATTTTTATTTAGGTAATACCTTTTAACTTGTATTCAAGAGATTTTTTTATAATTAATTTTATATTATTATGATTGATTAATGATTGAAATTATTTTATTTCATGAATTCATGCATATTTTATTATTTTTATGGATGTTTCTTTGCAGTTGTATGCTGATTTATTTTGATTAATTATTCAGTGGATGTTATAGGATGTATTTTTAAAATGTAGCATAAACTTGTGTGTATTCCCTCTGAGTGTCAGTCATATACCCTTGGCCTATTGATGGTGGGATTGGAATTACACACATGGTGTTTTCACTAACATAGAAAAGGTCCTGATGAGGATTATATTTGTCAATAATTTTTTTTGGAGAGAGGTTATTTGGGAAATATCATTTTGAGTGAGGACAGGTAATAATTTGGTTTTGGTTTTGGAAAACAACTCTCAAGGAATTTATGTTCAGTTTTCTAAGACAAGGAATAAGGGTGTGGTGGATGGAAAATTCTTATGTAAGGGCTCTGATTGTTTGTAAACTAACTTGTGTAGTTATAAAAATGATTACAGGGTACAATTAAGTTGGTTTGTGCTTCATATAGTGGTACATAATACATTATTGTGTATATGATTTCTTTTACTAGGGGATATATTATGGGATTCATAGTTGGTTTAAATTCAATTCATATCTACCAAATATTCAATCTTCATTAAATTATGAACCTGTCATTGATTATGAATATTCAATTAAATACAACATATCTGCACATGGAGATACTATAAGGATTCACATGATATTTTTTAATAATAAATAAATAATTAGTACATAAAGAAATAAATTTTAAAATATAAACATGTACATAACTAGTAAATAAAAAATAAATGAATAAAATAACAAAGTAAAAATACCTTTTTTTAAAAATGATTTAAACCTGTAAATCCGACTTAAATTTATTAATTCAAGTCTCCATTGGTATACAATGATAATACCAATAATTAATGACTTGGAGTAATATTTTTATATATAAGTGATTCTAGTCACTCCATAAAGTAAAATTATAGAATAATGGATAAGAAAAACTCTAGAGAACTTCACAGATGAGTATAATAGAAAACTATCTTATATGAGTAAAACAATATGAATCTCTATCATAAGAGGGAAACTATTTAATTCTAATAACCACATTTTTTTTCTCTCATTGTGATCAAGACTACACCAAAAATCCTTTATATTTTTAGGAATATGATCATTAAACAACCTCCTAAAGAGATAATCCCAAATAAAACCTAAGGAGGTGTAATAAATAGCATCCAAAATATATTTGGATAATTAAAGAGCCCCAAAAGGTCGTTTAAATCCCAACCTAAATCAGGAGCTACATTAATAAGACTCTAAATGTGTTAAACTAAAGGAATAGGTGCTTAAATGGACTCTTTATTAGACCACCAAATTTCATTTATTTAATGGGCCTTGTAAGACCATTACTCTAAGTCCATGACCAAATCCTATTTAATGTTTATTATGTACGAATTTTTATGTATTAAAAATATACATAAATAATTATTTATATTATAATGACACATTACTTATTTTTTTAATTAACCATTATTTAATTAAATATTTCAAATGTGAAATCAAACAAATATTATTTGTTTTTATAATTAACATAAGCATATAAAAACGTGAACAAATCACATTCGTTGAAAATTCCCAATTAACATATCTTAGGTGTGACCTCAAGGGATATTTTTAAAGTTATAAATAATTATGAATGTCATTCATAATTATAAACTATGGGAGGTATCTAGAAACACATCATAATTTTCCAAATTACAAAGTGTTTTGGTGTGATTTAATCCACCCCATGTCCATTAGAAAAGTTTTTTTGTCCTTGACATTAAGATTAAGAACAAGACATAGATAATGTAAATCCTTTATAGATTATCTTCATTTATCAATTCCCAAGTTGAAAAAATATTATATAATTACATCACATGTAATTATCACGGAATCAAAATACACTTAGTTAAATCAAAATTGTGGTCTATGATGTCATAACACATCATACAGAACAACACATCCTATATTGGCTAATGAAATCTCTCTGATTGATCAGGGTCAAAACTAATTATCTTATATTAATCAAAATTCCTAAATGAATTTTGATAGGTATAAAAGTGTGAAACCTTAAAATTATGGAACTTATTTCAAAACCTTATGTTGAATGATTTATATCCAATGTTCACTTAAGTAAAATAAATGACATATATAAGACAATTCAGGTAGTGTATTTTAAGCAGGTCAATCTGAAAACAAGTTCACTAAATTATATCTTATGAGTGATCAAATTTATGTCAATATAAATAATCCTACTCATAATAATATTAATATATCATCATAAAGGATAAGACATTTATAACCTGATTATATATATATATATATATATTATTAGGGGTTATTTTCATATAATTTCAAATATTCTATGAAACAAACCTAAATTAATGATAAAATATTTCGATTAATATACATTACATGATAAAACATTTCTCTAATCCAACAATAGATGACCGAAATTATGGAACGAACACTAAAAATATCTCATTACAGTAATCCAATCACCCATGTTTTTAATACCAATATAATTTCTCTAGATTTCATGTTTTTATTGTATATTAGGCTTTATTAGGGCATCAAAAATATCATCCTCTATAGAAACTCGACACATATTAATATCACTTATGTTAATTATCTCTTTAATGTGTTGAAATCAATAAAGAATATATTTAGATATTTAGTAATAACCAAGTTACTTAGCTTTTTCAGTTGATCCACTATTATCATAGAAGAGTTCAATCTGATGAATTATTCATGAGACCACCCCTAGTTTAACAATGTACTTATTTATCCAAAAAAATTCTTTATACACATAAAATGTTTTGATATATTCAATATTTAATTTAAAATCAATATTTTCAGTTTCTTGGAACTTTTTTCAACTTGTAGCTCTACTTTTCAGTCAAAAAACAAATCTTGATTGAGATCTAAAGTTATCTTTGTCAGTTTGTAAACTAGAATCAGTGTAACCCTATATAAGAGTTATATTACATCCATAGTTCTTCTCAAGTACTTAAATATATTATTTATAATTTTCTAATGACTTCACTAAGATTTTATTTGAATATTTCTTTCATTATTAATGTAAAAGATACACCAGGATGAGTAAAACACATAACATATATAACACCCTAAACCAAACCATCAAGTCAATACGTAGGGTCACATGACCTCATGCATGCCTCCCTATATGAAAGTGGTTTCTAAATAATAGTGATGGTCTAATTCATTTAGTGGGAAGACTATTCCCTCAATATCATGTCTTGACATAAATAATAAATAATAAGAGTAACATGCAAAAACTTAAAGATGGTATAAATGTTATATAATAAATTTATAAATAGGTTCCCAATTTGGTAATCCAATCTAGAGTATATGTTTCTGATAAATAAATAAATAAATAATATGGAGTCCTCTGAAGTACATCACGGTCCATCACTAGATCCACACTCCTCTAATCATCCTTCATCCATGGTCCCCTTTCTTTTAGTTAGGTCCCTAAACATAAGGTTTATATGTGCATCCAAGTTCTTATACATGGTGTGAGTAATAAAACCTAGCAGTACACCACCAATGTGTCTTTAACAAATATACTCATGTATAATAGTTTTATTCCATTATAATAAAAAATGTGTAATAAGAATAACAATCATATCTCACATACATAGCGATCGTTTCCTAACCAAGACACCACAGACCCCTAGCTATACTTGTAATGACTCAATTTTTTTCTGTGTAGGAATTTGGAATATTTATAGGAATATTTCTAAATAAAAATGTAGAGTCGACATATAATATGGTGATATTAAAAATATTAATATATTTTAATGCACATTAATTCATTGTTTAAATTTAAATATATTTACCATTGTTGGGGACCTTGGATGGGAAATTTGAGACCATGAGTGATTTCAAACTTTGAGTTTTACCCTAGATATGACCTAAGGTCGGATGGCACTAGATGTCTAGTTCAGGAATCTGTTGGTGGGTGCGTTTAATAAAATAAATAAATAAATTATTTTATTAAATAACCTAAACATGATCCTCCCTATTTATACTTTGTTATAAAAAATATCTAGTGTTATCCACATAATCCTAGGATGATTTTAGAGGAGGGGGAGCATTCTTCATCATTGAGAGATCAAGAATAGAGAATGAAGAGCAATCAGATCAAGGTTGATCGAGAGGCACTATTCGTTGAGGGCCCTCTTCATCACTGGAAAAATTTCTTTTCGCCAATTATCAATCCTTAATAGAGTTAGAAAATGCAATTTATATATTTATACCCTAATTTATTTTCCAATAATGAATTTAATTACTTTTTTATTTTTATCTATGATAATTTTATCTTCACATGATTCCTACTATAATTCAATTTTATTGATTAAATTTCCTTCCCTCATTGAATCATATATCACCCCCACAAATTCCTATTTACATAAGCATTGGAAAATGATTATTGTAAAATTAAGTATTTACTTCAGTCTTGTGAATTTATCCCTACCGTTCTTCGCATTATTAATTTTTTGACCATAGGGTCATGGTTCGATATTTGAAGGCTGAGTTCAAGCATGATCAAACCCCCATATTTTTTGTGTTTGTGAAAAAATTAGATTTTTTATTTGAGGATGGGTCATGATGGATCGTGGGTGGTTCTTCATATACCTGGGATTCAGATTAGTGACGAGTGATGGGAGGAACATATGATGTTCAATAACTCATCAATGAATGATCAAATTATAATTCTCAGCAACTAAAGGTTGGTAATAAATGGATGGAGGCATTACCCATAAATTTTGGGTGGTCCAAAAATCGATTTAATGGATGAAAAGGTGGATCTAGATCCACATGAAGACACTATGTTTCCAGGTAAATACTTGACTACACGATGTGTACTAAGAATAACACACACTATGTAGTCCCCTCGTTGTGGTATCTAGGGTTCCAGGAAAAGAAAAAATATGACCTGTTGTGTGAACCCATCACATTCCATGAGACCCAATGTTGGAATCTCAACATGTACTCTAGGAGTACATGAGAGTGGACACAACCAGGTATAGGGTCACAACAAGAGTAAATGGGAACAATGATGTACTTGGACACAACCGTGATATCCAAGCATGACCATGTACATAGTCACAGTCAGATGTACACAAGCTTAGTCAGAAATGCATGGGAAGGACCAAGGTGGTTGAGACACACTGTGTACAACCACAACACACTATGCATCATGACATGGATTCCCCATATATGTCTAGGGGAGAATATGGAAAAGTAGTGGAGTGATGTTATACATTGTGTGTACCACCATACATCCCATGTGGTTCCCCTATAATCTTCTTCCTCTAATATATCCTTATTTGAGACTCATATTTTGTCCCACTAGTAACCAATATTGATTTTTTTCCATGTAGAACATGATGATACCCTTCATTGTGGAATATGATATATGAAGTGTGGTGTTCCAAGTGTAATGATTCTTCAGAAGATACTTAAATATTTCATTGATCAAGGTAGTATCATCAGAGTGATGACGGGATTGGTAATTCAATATCACACTTGGGAACAGGTCCCCCATACCCTTTACATAGGTAGAGTCAATACACCCCCACAATAGGGTGAATGTCTTTAATTTACAGAGTGGTACTCCCCCATCTTTGAGATCTAGTACGGTTTGGGTACTCCATAGGAGTTTTGGATCCCTCAAATATAGAGCATAGTGGAAAGGTATGGGACACTTCATATAAATTCTTGAGATGTTACACAAGATGATGGGGTCGAAAACCCCTTGGAATAATAGGGCACAAGTCTTCCATACTATTCTTTCTGGTGGAGTGGTACCCCCCTCATGCTATAGAGGGAACATTTTCTCTATCTATAGATTAGAACAACCTATCATACTAGGGTATAGGTCATATATTGGATATTATTCCCCCTAGGGTAGTGAAGAAGTCTCAAAGTGTGGGTCCACCACATGGATCGTTGTACAAACATGAGAGATGCATGGACTAGTGATAGTGCACACTAGGATACGGTGCACAGTGACATGATTCAATCCCTCCACTATATATATTATATGGTTATTCATAACCACATCAATATATATCACCCCCATTTTTTTGAGAGTAGTAGCGTGGTATGGGGACTTCACATGAATATTGGCACATTTTGACATGATACTGGGCACCAAAGATGGTCCCTTGGAGATACATGCCGACTCATAATTTCTAGATAGGATATGGAGATGTATATCCACTTTCTATCTTATTTTAGATTCTTATTTATCATATCTAGGTAATGATTGTGTTTTTCCTCATGTTCTGATTGACACTAACTTGTGGGTTCAGATAACTTCTGTTGTATCTATTTATTGGCCCCGTTTTGGTTTTCTAGGCATCCTAATAGGTATGTATATGCTCGCCCATGCATGAGATTTTTCCACATGTTTTGTATCTTATGAATATGAAAGGTAGTTCAACAATGAAATTGATAGAGTATAATAATAATTGGGTGCATATCCCATGTACAATGGTTGGACATGGAGATTAGGGTCTAGTATCTCTTAGTTTTTCCTTTATCCCAATTGTTTTTAGGTTGGGAATTATTTTCTGGTTGGGCATGTATATATCCCCTTTATTCTATGGCTTTAGGTTATTATGCTATGATATATTCTCCAGAGGTTATTTCATGAATTTATTTACCCTATATTTTATAATATTTATTATATCCCCCTACACCATTTCATTGAGACAGTTGGGTGTGTGCATATAGGTATATTAGAAAAATTCCTCCCATATTAGTTATACCATCTTGGGTCTTGTTACTAGCCCCTATCTTATTGGAGGTGTGATTAGGGTGGTCATACCAAAACTAATGCTGACCAGGTGGGACTTGGTGGGTTCAGTCATGATAGAGTGGTATTAGAGAATTTCTTTTCTTAGGAAATTTTTTTGAGTTGTCCCCTTTTTGAGTATTGGTTTGGACTTAGGGAAATGGTGTTAGAGTGAATTAAATTCGAATTTTATGCTATAGAACATAGTTTTGGTGTGGAAGATAAAGTATCCTTACTCTAGGTATCTAATTACATAAATTTTAACTCATAATATTGAGACATCAGTTTCATGGAACTATGGTACATGAATCATATATGATTGAGTCATTTTAATTTACTTATTTATTCATCCACTATATCATCTCTTTGAACATGGTATGTCTTGATGAATTTCAATATGTCATCATGATGAAAACCAACTAGGATTTCAATATAGTTTCTTTATGATGACTATTTGATTAATGAATCCTCAGTTCAAGGACCCATACATTAGGTGATTCCTATTGGTGATCACTGAGCAGTGTTATCACTATTTGAGTAGTGCATGGACCCAACTCTAGTGGTATAGGTGGTAAATTATTCACATGTTGAGAAATAGAAGGATCCAAAAAGATATGATGATCATACACACAATATTAATCAATTATGTGAGTTTAAATGATAGTGAATATAGAAGTTTCATGGTGATCCATACCCTTAGGCAATAGAAGACTGGCTCAAGGTGATGGTCTTGGTTTTCTAGATTTTGTGGATCTCAATCGACTAGATAGTCTCTCTCACAACCAGTCTCCTTTTTAGAGAATAAAATTTTTCTTTTGATACTAAAAAATGACACAATTATGATGATTGTGCATTTTGGGCTTCAAGGATAAATTCCACACAAGTTTCATGGTGAGTGAGACCCCTTCTCAGGTGTTAAATGACTTGTATAAACCTGTGGTGAAAGGTATCTTCCTAGTTTGGACCCCACTCGATGGTGTTCCTCATGGTGATAACACTCTAGGTAAGTGTTTTACATAATTATAACCCCATTTTGGTGATGTTTGATGTGGATTTACACATGCAAGGAAGAGGGATTCTTATCCCACCAAGATGTGTCCTTATGATGTGATCTAAAATCATTTGGACGAGTTAGTGCTTCCTAAATAGGATAGTGTTAAAGTTTGGTTTATGAGTTCCTTTTAATTTTATGTATTAGGTTGTTTTGATGTTACAAGGTGTTATAGTGGTCCCTAGTTAAAGTGGTTCGGTGGGAAAGAGAAAATATGGCTTCAAGTTGTGGAGGATTTTGATTCCAAGACTCCATGTGTGACTGAGGTATAACTTGTGTCTTCTCTACTCTATTTATACTTTTCGTATGAAGTTTCAAGATAATTTTCAATGGATGTAGTCCCAACTATAGTCTTAGAGAAAGTAGTGGATGTATTTTTCTTGAACTTTATGTTTGGAGGTTTCTACAGAGAGAATCATAGATTTGACACTACTAACAGAGTGTCCTAACTTTGGGAGGTGAAATATACTTAGGTGTAATCTTACCATAGATAATAGTGAGGCCTTATGATGTTTTCCATGGTATGGACTAGTTTCATAGTATCCATGACTAGTTTAATTCTACTAAAAAGACTTTTAGTGTACCCAAGCTAGAGAGACAGGGTTTAACCTTCTTTGGTAATAAGGAATCCCAGGTATAGTAGAAAGAGCTTGTATATGTGAGGATACAATTGATTACTTATCAACTGGATAGTAAGACCCTTAGAGAAATGGATTATATGAGATTTCAAATTATTGTGATGGTGGAGGAGTAAATGGACTTTATTCATAAGTATTTTCTTGGTTTACCATCCATCGAGAGTTTGTTTTATGAATGGACATGCACATAGGATTACTTCATATCTACACTGAAAAATTGGATAATTCCACGTAGCATTGAGAGCTGGAGGTGTGGCTAGAAGATTCAATAGAGGATTGGTATGTTAGAACAGATGATGACACAACTCATGATTTGAGAGAAGAAGGTTAGTAGGTTGATTTACCATATATTCACACTCAAGAGAGGTGTGATTATAACAATATCTTTTGTCATTATGATTTGTGTCCAAGGATATTGTATTATGTTGCTATGATAAAATCATAATGTATCTCTTATCTATAGATAAAGGCTATTGTAGCCGGATGGAAGTGGATATGGGTTGGTATCCTTGTGATTTTTATGATGGGGGTTTCCATGATCATCTAGAGTTCACAACACTATCTGAGTCATCATAGATTCACTCACTGAGTTGGCCCACAAACTAACCATCTAAGGGAAGATCTTAGTCGATAGTTTGGGATGATCGTGCATATAATAGGTACTCTAGATTTATGTAATTAACTCAATGATTATTTCTAACTGTGATTATAACTTCATGTAATGACTATATAGAGGATAAATAAGGCCTTTGGGGACCTGTAGTTAGTTGAGCATAGTGTTTTTACCCTAGAAATATTTCTATGTAAAGAGAACTATTTCGGTTCTGGTGAACACGATTCAGGTCAAAAGTTGGTTCTGTACTATAGCTAGGAGGATCATCTACCATCGGTGGAGTTTGATTATTAGAACAATTACCAATCTATGATCAACATAGCCCCATTTGTGGTCACCTATGGTAAAACTTTCATGCCACTACTATACATATTAGATCCATTGGGAGACAACATTTATGGTCTTAGATTTTGTGTTAGTGATGGTTATGAAAGGTGTAGTTTATCTAGGGGAATGAAGACTATCATGATGCATTTAGAGTCCCTTATGGACTGATGAAAGTGTCCTTTGGAGTTTGATGAAGGGGTCATATGTTCCTATATATCTCACCTCATTGAGGATCATCAGGATTTGGCTAGGAAAATAGTATAGCTTTAAAGATTATAGACCCTTTTTCTATTAAACATGTTAGGCTAGCAAGGTAGTGTACCGCTTGACCCTATGACTATAGATAGACTGGGTTCTTGGTGTTTTCCATGTGTTTCAATAGAGGAGACATGTGAAAAAAATTTTGAATTATGGAGACCATGATCATTTGCACATTGAGAGTGGATTTTATTTTTTGAGGTACCTAGTGATGTTTGAGAAGTGACTAGTAAAGAACATCCATGGTAAAGTGGTTCCCTTAGGTGCCTATTTTTTGATAGTACATAAACCCTCTAGAGAAATC
This sequence comes from Viscum album, assembly GCA_963277665.1. Lineage (NCBI taxonomy): Eukaryota > Viridiplantae > Streptophyta > Magnoliopsida > Santalales > Viscaceae > Viscum > Viscum album. The sequence continues at coordinate 1,116,874,183 of OY728147.1, forward strand.
TCTAGAATGGGAAACTTAGTTTAGAGCTTAGTATCATCACATGAGAGTAGGTTTTCACTTTTTGGGGATGAAAATACTTGAATCGAGGGAGAGTGTAAAAAGTATTTTTTTATATAAAACTTTAAAAATATTTTTATGAAGATCTTAAAAGATATAACTTTAGTTAGCATCGAATTACAGGGCCCATAGAGCCTCTACATAGTGATATTAAAATATTTATATATTTTAATGCCCACATATGCATCCTTTCAGTTTAAATGGTTTTTCTATAGTTTTGGTCTACTTATGGGAAATTTGAGGCCATGGTGGATTCTGAAATTGGTGTTTACCCGAGGCATGACCTAATGTCAAATAATTCCAGACGTCTGATTAAAGCATCCAGTAGTGGGTGAGTTTATTAAAATAATATATAAATAATTTATCTTATTAAATGAACTAAACTTGATCCTCCCTATTTATAATTATTTATATAAAATCACCAAGTTTAGCTACATACCCTAGCAGTATTGTAAAGGAATAGAACTATTATTCATCATTAGATGACCGAGATCAGAGAATGATGGGAAATTAGATCGGGGTGGATTGAGAAGAAACAAACATAACGTGTCTTCTTAATCACTAGATAATGCAATATTTACCAATGATTGATCCTTTATTGAGGTAGACCATATTATTTATAGATTTATTACTTATTTAATTGTGCATGCATGAATTTAATTATCTACTTATTATGATCTATGATATTTTGATCTTCTCATGAGTCTTGTCATAATTAAATTTTATTTATTAAACATTATTCCCTTGATAAACCTATTACCACCCCTATATATCACTTTTTATGTGATAATTGACCAAGAGAACTTGGAAAATCAAGGGTTTACTTTGTTCTTCTGTATTTCTACCTATCATTCTTCACATTATTCACCGTTGTCCCACATAGTTGCAGTCCTACATTGTCAAGGTGATTTCAAGCATGATTAAACCCCCATATTCAGGGAGGTTGTGTGAAAAATGAATGGTATGGTGATTTTTATATGGATTAGGATGGATCGTGGCTGGTGATTCATGGATATAGGATACATAGTTGCATTAATAGGTACACAAGACACACGGTGGCTCATCAACAGATGATCAGATTCAGATTTTTGGCCATTGGAGTCTGAGAATTGATGGTCGGAGGCAATACCCTATAGTTTTGGGCATCCAAATGGAATATTTCATGGTGGATAAGGATGATATGGATCTTCTTGAAGAAGATTATATTTATATGAAAAATTGGATATACTAATTTTACAATGAATAGCATACATTGTGTAGTTCCTTAGCTACACCAAATTGGGTTTTGGGCAGAGAAAAATATCACAAACCATGTGGATACACCACATTCTATATGAAATCATGTTAGAAGATAAATGTGTACTACATGAGTACACCTGCATGCACATGGTTATGAACATGAGCACAAACAGAGTAAACAGGAATGACCATGTACTCAGACATGATGAGGATACATGGAAACAACCATGTACACATGCACAATACAATATATATAGGCATAGTAAAAAGAGAGTAGGCAGGCCCCGAGAGGTTGAGACACACTGTGTACAATAGGTTCGCACTGTGCAGTGTGACTTGGATTCCCTATCCATATCTAGGGGATAACAAAGAAATATGGTGGGGAGAGGTCACACACTGTGTAGACTCCCATACATATCTTTAAGTTCTCTTAGAATATTCTTCCTTTTGTATATCCTTCTTCAGGACTCATATTTTTTCTTATGAGTAGCATATCCTAAGTGTTTTTATATATATAAAATGAGGATAGAATTTATTGTGACATATGAGTTATGATGAGAGGTGTTCCAAGTGTGCCAATTCTTCAAGCGATGCTTAATGATGATAGTGATTAGGGAAGGATAATTGTAGTGATTCCAAGGTATGTAAGGAACTTGGATTTTAATACATAGATATTAAATATTTTTAGATGTATATTTATTACATTACAAAAGCACATGACAGAGTATCATAAAGGTATAAATCTTAACTTTTTTTAATATTTATAAATAAACCCTATATAAAACATTTCTTCATAACCCAGGGAAAGGAAACATAAGAAATAGTGAGATCAGATTCTCGGTAAGGGTAAACATTAGAAATAAGTAAACATAACATGAGAATAAGAGTATGAGATCATAAGAATAACAAATAAAAAAATATCCTTCATATAAAAGATTAAAAAATTGAGTTATGGAATAAATATTAGCATTTAATAAGATACGAATCATAAATAAATTAAATAACATGATCCATGAAAGCATAAAATCAACATAATACATAAAAATGTGCCATAAAAATAATCAAAGAAAATAATTTCCTTAATAGTCAAGGCTAATTTACAAAACTATTATAGTGGAATGGGTTCACTCCCAAAACCATAATAATAAAAAAGTTTCAATCCCAAGACCATCATAGTAGAATGGTTTCACTCTACAAACCATTATAGTAGTCAAGGTTCACTCTTAATACTAAATAGTGGAAAAAGTTCTTTACTAAACTGGGTTCAGTCCCCATTACAGTCCTATTTATATCACGAGAAATAAATATTTACCCAATGAATTGGAGAGAGATATAGGTCCCAACCATCTCATAATGAAAATCATACAAAAATATACCATAAGATCATAAAACATTCATCATATCAAACCCATGAAAATAAATTGGTTTCATAAACATTTCATCATAGCATAACTTGTGAAAAAGAAACATGTTTCATAATTATTTCATCATAGAATATCCCATGAGAAAAGAAGCAAGTTTTATAAAAATCATGTCAACATAAACATAAACTATTAAAAAAATCATAATAATGGCATCCTATGATCATATTCCTAGTAAAGAATAAGTAACATCAAAGGATGTCACCTTAGATTGAAAATTATTTTGAAAGATATCATGGAAAATTTATTAAGGAAACTAAACTTTCCACTCTCAATTTTTTTTTGAAGAATAAAATATTTTCATAAATATTTTAATTTAAAATAACTCTATAAACTTATATATGAATATTTTAAAATAATTTAAAATAATCATTATGGAAAATAAACATTTTTTGAAAATAAATTTTTAAAACTAAAAATTTATAAAATATTTGGGAATTTTTTTTTAAAAAAATAAAAAATAAAAATAAGTTTTAAAACATTATGTGTTTATTATTGAGGTAAATTCCATACATGCCATACACTTTAAAACAAACATTCATTTCACATTTTTGGTAAAATCCAAATGGGCCTTGTTTGGAAAATGAAATGAATATACCTTTCAATTTTTTTCATAAAAATAAAAAATTTGGTAAAAATTTATTTAATAAATCATTTTAAGAATGTTATTTTTTTTGAAAAAATTTATTTTTAAAACATGGTTTTGGAATAAAAACTATTTTATGACCGAAGAGAGAGATAAAGATGATTTCTATTAAAATCATTACTTTAAACTCTTGAGTACATAAATAGATAAAACTGAAGGGAAACATGTATTATCATAACATAAATAGAGTAAAATAAAATTCATGATTTTATTGAGATATGTATCATAATAGTTTATCATTATAAGTATAAACAAAAATAATCCTGATAAACAATGAGATTGTATCATAAAATCATTACCACTTTGGTCACATTGAATCATAAAGTACATGAAGAAATAACATAAAATGAAACATGAAATATCATGTTAATAAATAAAATCATAATATTAAATATCAAAGTGGTTTTATATACACCTCATAAAAGAATATAGTTTTATAATATAATGTATGTCTCAAAGAAGACAAATTGAGAAAAAAAATCCATTACCACTTTAGTAATATTTTGAATCTTAAGTATCAACAGAGAATAACATCAAATAAAATGATAAATATTATGAAAATAATTATATTAATTTTACTAATAGTAAAATATAAAGTATATACAGCTCATATAATAAGATATTTTCATAACATAACTTATGTCTTAAAGAAGGCAATTTTAGACAAAAAGCCTTTACCGCTTTGATAGATTTTGAAACATAAACCCCATGATTGAGAGATCCTAAAATGTATATTTAAATAAAAATAATTTTCATTATAATAATCATAAATTAAATCCATTTTAATTATATACACCACATAAAAGAAACATGTGGTGAATATGACATGTATCTCAGAGAAAATAAAAATGAGATAGAAATCCCTTACCTTAAGTCTCAAATTTTTTCGTAATCATTCAAAACTCTTGTAAAATAAATATATGTTTATTATAAATATATTATATAACCATAATTATATATATCATACCATATATGATTAACTTATGACCTTTTATTACCCATTTATTAACAATTTAATGTTAAAATCACCATGCAACCAATAACTGCTTCATTTTTCATGTATGTTTTGAATTTTTATTTTTAGTCCCATTAATTTTTTTATAGTTGAATCAAATCCAGAATGTTGTAATTGATATAAATATAATATATATTCATTATTTTTTATTTATATTAATCCATAAAAATTAGACATAGAAAATGAAATACACCATTCATGGAAACGATATGCTCTATGTACGCATGAACATTGATTCCATTTTCTTGATGGAATGAAACAAAGAAGTATAAATTATAAATTATAATTATATAATAATTTATATATAATATATATCACATATTTTTTATTTAAAACTATCCTTATTAACTTCCATGTAAACCGTACTTGAATAATGAATCCCATCACTTCACGAGGTGGTAGTCTGCTGTACACATGAATGATGGTATTATATCCCCCATAAAATGGAAATCAAAAAGGTATAAATGTTATAATAATTAAATAAGTATAATTATATCAAAAATATAATATATATCCATTTAATATTTTTTATTACAATCCAATTAAATAAAACTTAAAAACATATCACATCAGTTCGTGAGGCGGTAGTTTGTCGTACACCCAAGCGACATTATTGTGTTCCAACAGGCTAGTAGGAATGAAATTATATATGGTATTATAATTATATAGTATAATATCATGAATATAATTTATAAAAAATAAATAAATCATTATATCAATCTGTGAGTGATGGTGATGGAAAACGAATAACATCAGTTCGTGAAGCGGTAGTCCAACGTACACATGAATGATGATTTCATATCCCATTTTATGAATGTTTAGATGGTTTTAGGTCATTTAATTTACATAAAACCCTAATTAATCATAATATACTGAGTTTATTATATAATCATGGTTTCATAATAATTTTAGGAGGTTGAGGAAGAAATAAAATAAAATTCCAAGTTAAGGACGTTACCTCTTCATTGGACAATATCATTTGGTTTGCACCAAAACCCTTAATAGGTTGGACTTATGAAAAAAATAATCATTATAGGATGGGATGATGTAATAAATAAAGTTAATTGTGATGGTATTTTTTGAACCAATGGGTTTTTAAGGGTTAAGATGAGAGGATAAGGGGTGACCTTTATGAATGAGGTGAGTGTCACACTTGTAATTTTTTTTAAAAAGGTGTAACCACTTATTTCACATGAAAAAGGATACAAAATGAGACATTATAGAACCTTATAGGTTTTAATGTTGAAATATAAATAAAAAATGGGGCTTTGTACATGTTTATATGTCATTTACCCCTTATATTTATAGCTTAAACCCCAATAAACTTGTTTTAACCTTAACCATGATAATTAATTTTTACTGGTTTTACTATTACTAATGCTAGAAAATTAAGTTGACCTTATTATAAAATAACAATTATAATTATATTAAATATTGAAACTATGTTTTCCAAATTCCATTCAGAGAATTGGAGATTTTTAACTTAAAATTAAACCTGATGATGCTACGAGAAATTGGTTTTCCAAAGAGAAAATGTTCAATAGTTTAAAAAAAACATATATAGAAATTCAATATGAAATTAAATATAATTACCTAAATATGATGAATTAATATATAATTGTACTAATTATACATTTATAAACCTCCTAAAACAATATATATATTTTTAATTTCATTAAATTAAATGACAATTCTTAATAATAAATTATATTTTCACTATCCATTGAAAAATTTATCATTTCAAAAAATTACTAAGAATTAACTCGATAATAAATTTTACATTACTATTTTAAATATTATGTTTAATTCTTATAATAAATTTTCTAAAATTGGAAAAATTAATTTTAAAATAAGTGTGCAAAAGTCGACAAACAACTTTTTAGAAAAATACAGTTTTTAATCATAAAATTGGATATATTATAATATATTGTATAAGAAACACATAATATGAATGAAAAAAACATGATTTATTATATAATATATAAATTAAATTAAAATTATTCACTAAAATTTATTTATTTAATTTATTTAGGTAAAATTCATTTGTGCGCATAAAAATAGTTTTCCAAAAAATGATTTCCACTATTTTCAAATGGTTTTTATTTTAATTTATAATTAATTGGTAACCAAATAATTTATTACATATACATGTGTAAAACATATATTTTAAAATTTTTGTAAATCTTGTTTATACCTTCCATTTAAACATATACTTGATAACTATTAAATAATAATTTTTTAATTGTATTTCGCATATTGTTTAAAATTAGTGTTGTGCAAGGTACACTTAGGGATGCATGTATCATAATATACACTCAGTGTTTCATGTTACACAAGCTTAAATCAGTTTTTGATGTAATAATATCATAATTGTCAAATTTATAGGAAAAAATATATTTGAAAAAATATTATGGTGTTACATTCTACCCCTTAAATAAATTGAATCCTCCCAATTTGAACCTGTGCTTAGTAAACAAGGTTTTAATATTTGAAAATCCATTTTTGGGAAACCCACCTCATAAAAAGGGTTAATAAAAAATACTCTTAAAAAGTGATAAAGATACATGTGAAGGCTATATGGAATAACACATACTAGGTTTATAAATAGGAGAACATAGTTGTAAAATGGAGATTTATACATGGAAGAAAAACATAATGTTAAATTAATGGTGGAGAGTGATTGATCATGTGAAAATAAAAAAGCACATAATCATAAACCAAAGTGGTGTTAAAAAGGTCATTGATTTCATTAGAAATTATGGTAGTGGGATAATATTTTATTTAAATATCCTTTTCCTAATGTTGGGGAATTTTCACAAGAGGATATATTTACTTGATTTCATTCCATTTATAAGAAAAATCTCATCATTTGGTTATGATTTGATAAAATTTCACATAATAACTTACTCTAATAAATGTAGGGGATTATTTATGCCTAAAGAACTAGTGGATCATATAATACATAAAATTATGATAATTCATTCCTTTATTATCTAGTTATTATCAAAAATAGAATTATTAGAATAGGTTCTCTAATGACATCCAAAGTTCGACTTAATACATTTAATGAATAGTTAACCTTAAGGATCCTCCAAGTATGAAAAAATTAAAATCCAAAAAGTTACAAATAAGGTTACTAAATTTACAAAATTAACTTATCATTAATATCCAAGACAACATGAAGTAGATATTAATGTTAGATACCAAATATGTGAAAACATTAATAATATATTTTCTTGAATCATATTAATAACCAAAAATACCATAAACACTTAATTAAAACATACATACTTCCTCATTCCTTGAATACAACCACATATTATTGAATATATTCCTTAAGTCCAATAATGATGTAAAATTAATTAAGGTTAACATAAACCTATTTTTCTAAAAATAATTAATCAGTTCCATGGTTATCAATACTATCAAATTTACTTTATTCATATCCATCATCTCTTTATCCCAATATCCTTATATAAACATCATCAACACATTAAGGGTTATTTTACCTTAATCATGAATTTTTCTTAAAAATAACGTTCAATTAAATCACTTTTTTGGGTCATCAGTACCATTCAACTTATTATTATAAATCCTTAATGAAAAACTTATACTAAAAAAACATTATATATTTAAAAATTCTTGAATTTCAATACATTAAGACTTGCATCATTCTACTTCATTCTTAAACCATTGACTAGTCTTCACCATCTCATTCTTTAATAACTATTTCCTAAAGTATGATATATGAATAATTTATTAATATTATTCATCCCCATTTTAATAATTCTTCTTACATTTAACATAAACAATACTTTTAGAATATCCCATTACTTTTATATGTCATTCGTAGTCGCTTCATCATTAATAGTATCACCATTACTCATATAACCTTGATAACTATATTCACGTGCTTTCCCTCTAAGACATATAATTTTATAGTGATGATAATATATAAATGTAAAACAATCATCCATTAATAATAATTTAGAGAGACAAATTTTCCCATCCACTATGTTAACTAAACCTTGCATTTTCCATAAACAATTTCTTACTATATTCCCTTATTATCCATATATAAAACATATTCTAATTCCTTTGAGAATTTAAATTTAGTGATTCATCCCATATTATTAAAATATAGAAAAATGAATCTTCTTTCCTCCATGGTCTCCACCACTTGAACTCTCAATAAAATCTATCCTTCAATAATTTAGTGAGTTCGAGAGTTGGTTAGGGGTTAAGTTATTAATAATATATCATGATAACTGATTTAGAATAATCAAAACATACTTCAATATATTCATCATCCCATTTGGTTGATTGTAAACACATTGTCTAGCACATTCAACATTAATCTAGTTCCTTATAGTCCCCTCTAGCGACTAAAACAGAAAATCTCAGTGAAAGTAATAATATTCCTAGTGGGAAACCACATAATCATGAAAAATCACTTATAAGATATCTAAATAAGGAAGCCTTATTTTAAATATAGGAAATTTTTTTCTTAAACTAGTCCATTCATGGTTATTATTTAAATATTTTATGATGGTTTTTTAAATAGTTTGTTAATTTACAAAGCATATCCCATTGGAGTGTCAAATAAGGTGCGAAATAAGGCCCATTTTCATGAACCAAGGAATGATTTAGTCATATAAATGCATCCGTTTTGAAGCTAATACACCTATGAACCTCTTCTCCATATCCATATTTAGTTATAGTATATAGAAATTAATTTAATTTCTTATAAACTATGTGTACTATCCTTTAAAAAAATTCCATTATATGTTTCTATACTTTGACTTATCCTTAGACTTATACTTAGACATATAACTATAAATATCATTAGAAATATCCCTAGGGATATCTATAATTTTTGTTCATCCTAGTTTTAAAATAGTAACTAAACCTATCACATGGTACCTACTTTAAGGACCTAGGATTTATATATATATATATTACATCTTTTTAGAAAAACATTCATTACATTATATAAACACACACATGATGATTGTAAAGTTATAATGCCTTTGGAGACCAGAAACACAATATTCTTAATTAGTGAAATATATTTAACCTATCCCATGAAGATATTCTACTTTTTACTCATTATAATAATACCCTATTTAAAACCTTTCTTTATAAATTATTAAAAAAACATAATAAAGGTAAATCTGGGATGGTTAGTAAGGGTAAAAATGGGAAATATATAAACATAACATGAGAATAAGGGCATGAGAACATGATAATAACATAATAAAACCATACTATGCATATCAAAGATAAACATATTGATTCATGGAATAAATATTTATAGTTCATAGGACATGAATCCAAATAAAATCAATGAACATGATCCATGAGAGAATAACATTGACTTAAGAAATGTAATTATGACTTACATATAAGTATAAATAATCATTTCCTTAGTTGTAAAGGATAATTAAAAAACTATCATAGTGAAATAAGTTCACTCCCTAAAACATCATATTAGTTAATAATCACTCCCAAGATTATCATAATGTAATGGATTCATTTCCAAAACCATTTTAGTAGTCAAGGCTCACTGACAATACTATCATAGTTGACAAAGTCACTTATTAAATTGGGTTCACTCCCCAATATAGTCCTATTTATCTCATGAGATATCAATATTTATCCAATAAATTGTAGAGATATATAGGTCACACTATTAAAATAATGAAAATCATACATATATGTTCCATAATATCATAAAACATTAATGACACCATAATCCATGAAAAGAAATGGTTTTCCTAAACATTTTATCATAAAATAACCTATGGAAAATAAATATATTTCATGCTAATTTCATGATAGAATAAACTATAGAAAAAGAATAGGATTTCATTATAATAATTTAATTATAAATATAAACAATTTAGATAAATAATAATAATGGTAACCTTGGATCATATCCTCAATAAATCATTATTAATATCAAAGGAGGTCATATTAAATGAAAATTGATTTTGTAATATATATTAATAAATTTATTGATAAAAATTACCTTTTAAATTTGAAGAAAAAAACATCTTTAAAACATAAAATATTTTCAAAATACTTTTCTTTTAAAATATCCTTTGAATCTTATAAAGTGTGATTTCAAAATCATTTGAAACATCTCTTGATGAAAATATTTTTTTTTGAAAATCACTTTTTAAAACTGAAAATTCATAAATATATTAAAAACCCTTTTATTTTAAAATAAAATTTTAAACTTATAAAATATGTTTTAAAACATTTATGGTTTATTATGGAGGGAAATTATGTACTTTCCATACACTTTAAAACAAATATTCATTTCACATTTTTTCAAAAAAGGCAAACACGACTTGTTTGGGATATTACTCATAGATTCATTTCAATTTTTTTTTGTAAAATGTAAAAAATGGGTAAAAATGTATTTAATTAATAATTTTTAGAATGATAAGAACATATTTGAAAACATTTATTCTGAAAACACTGTTTTGGAAGGAAAAATGGCTTTCAACCAAAGATTGATATAATGACAATTTTTCTTAAAATAGTTCCTTTGAAATCTTGAGTACATAAAGAGAGAAAATTAAAAGGAAAAAGGTATTAACATGAAATAACTATAGTTGAAGAAATATAATAATTTATTTGAGATATAAATCATAATATTTCATCATTATAAGCATAAACATAAACAATCTTGCTAAATAGTGAGATTGTATTGTAAAACAATTACCACTTTGGTAACATTGAATCATAAAACCCATGTAATATAAAAAATAAATAAAACTTATAATATCATGTGAATAAATAAATTCAAGATAATAAATTTAAAATGGTATGTATATAAGCCTCATTAAATAATACAAGTTCACAATATAACGTATTTCCTAAAGACGACATATTGAGACAACATTATCTTACCACATTCGTAATCTTTTGAATAATAATCCCAAATAATGAATAACATGAAATGAAACTTAAAATATAATGAAATTAAATATATTCATTATATAAAATGTAAAATTGTTTTTATATACAAATCATATAAGAATATAGGTTTATAATATAACTTTGGTCCTAAAGAAGGTAATTTGAAACAAAAAACCCATACCGCTTTGGTAACTTTTGTACCCTAAACCTCATAAATGATAGATCCTAAAATGGATATGTAAATACCAATAATTTTCAGTATAATAATAAAAAAATATTAATCCTATGTATACACAACACATAAAATAAACACTTGATGAACATGGAATGTGTCTCACAAAAAATAAAAGTGAGATGAAAATCCATTTCTTTAATGCTCGAATTCCTTCATACACATTCAAAACTACTGTATAATGAATATAATTTTATTATAAATATATTAAATAATGATAATTATATATATAATACCATATATGATTTATTTATAACATTTTATTACTAGGTGTTTAATAATTCCATGTTAAAATCACTATTCGAGAAATAAATACTTTGTTTTTCGTATATGTTTTGAATTATTATTTTTGGTCATATTATGTGGATCATGGTTATATAATATCTATAATTTTAATAATGATATAAATATAATATATATTAATCATATATGTATTTATCATAATTTATAAAAGTTAGAGATAGAAAATGAAATACACTGTTTATAGAGATGGTAGACCGTATGTACGTATGAACATTGTTTCTATTTTATCAATGTGATGAAAGAAGTAAGGTTAAATAATATATAATCACTAAAGAATAATGGTTATGGAATATATATAATATATTTTTTATTTAAACCTTACCTTATTAACTTCAATGTAAATCATGCATGAAAAATGAATCACATTGCTTTGGGAGGCCGTAGTCCACCGTACAAACGAACAACATTATCATATCCCCCACAGAATGAAAACTAAGAAGGTATATATGATATAATAATTAAATAATTATAATTATATTAAAAATATATTATGTATTCACTTAAAATATCCTAATAACCTTCCAAGTAAAACTAAAATAAAATAAACACATCACCCTTATTCGGAAGGTGGTTGTCTGTCATACACCCGAGCTACATTATCATTTTCCAATGGGTTGGGAGGTAAGAAGGTAGATGTGGTATTATAATTTAATAGGTATAATAATATAATAAATATAATTTATAAATATTTAATACATAATTATATTCATATGTGATAGGTGGTGATTGAAAACAAATAACATCCGTTCGTGAGGTGGTAGTCCGTCATACACACGAATGATGATATAATATTCCATTTTATGGAAGGGAGATGGTTGTAGGTAATTAAATTAATATAAAAATACATAATTATATTTAATATACTTATTTTATAATGTAATAATGTTTTAATATTAATATTAGTATGAGGAGAAAGAAATGAAAAATATTCCTGGTTTGGGTCGTTATCTATTTTTCAAACAACTTCTTCTGGTTTGAACCAGAAGCCTTTGTATGTAAAATTTATGACCAAAATAAGGATTATAAGATGAGATATTAGAATTAAATAAGTTATTTGGTAATATATTGTTTGAGCCAATTATTTTTTAAGGGTGAAGAGGATAGGAGAGTGAGTGACGCTTTATAAGTGAGGTGAGTGGCACACTTGTAATTTTTGAATAAAAGGTGTACCCAAAATTTTCACATGATAAAAAGATCAAAAATGGTAAATTATCTAACCTTATAGGTTATATGTTCAAAATATTACAAGAAAATATGTGTTTTAAAATTTCATAGGGAATTTTACCCCTTATATTTTATAGTTCTTCCCTTGATAAACTTGTTTTAACCATAACTACGGTAATTGATTATTACTAATTTTATGATTCATGGCAGTCAAAAATTAATTTGAATTTTTTACACAGAAAAAATTTATTATTATTTTAAATATGGAATCCAGTTTTCCAAATTCCATTCACATAAGTGTAAAAATAAAATTTAAAATCAAACCCGTAGACGTGACGAGAAATTCGTTTTCCAAAGAGAATAAGTTCAAAAGTTCAAAATGTTTTTTATCAAAATTAGATATATAATTTATTAAAATGAACTAAATGTGATTAAAATATATAAAAATATACTAATTTTAATTTTAAAACAATATTACAATATTTTTTATGTTTTTAATTTCTTTAAAAAAAATAAAAATTGTTAATAAAAACCAGAATTTTCACTATTCATTGAAAATTTAAAATTTTCATAAAATTATAAATAATATAATACATAATAATTTTAAAAAATTAGTTTATATTTTAAAATAAATTTTATAAAAGTGATTTTTTTAAAATAAGTGCAGAAAAGGTGACAAAACAATTTTTTATAAAAATACAGATTTTAATTGTAAAATCAGATTTATTCTTATTTATTGTCTAGAAAACAAATAAGATGAAAGTTAAAAATTTTATTTAATATATAGTATATAATTTTTATTAAAACTATTCACACAAATTTATTTATTTATTTTATTGAGATAAAACTCATTTTTGCACATAAAAATAGTTTTTCAGAAGACGATTTCCTTTATTTTCAAATTGTTTTAATTTTAATTTATAATTAATTGGTAACTAAAGAATTAATTATATATACATGTGTAAACCATATATTTTCATAATTTAGTTAATCATATTCATACCCTCCATTTTAATGGTTAAGTGATAACTATTAAATGATAATTTAATAATTGTATGTCAGGTTTAGTTTAAACTTGGTGTTGCATGATATACCGTCTGTGTTGTGTATAATATAAGCTAAAAATAGTGTTGTGTAATGGAAGATAAATTCAGAATTTTTTGTAATTAAAAATATCATAAAGGTTAAATTTATTTGAAAAATATATTTTTCAAAAAAATTTCAAAGTGTTACAGGGTTTGTACTCCCCTGTCACAATAGAGAATGAGTCCCGCATACTGTTTACATAAGTATAGTTAGTGCCCCCCATAATAGGGTGCATGTCTTCTATCTATAAATTTGTAGTACCCCACCTTTGAGCTCCATTGGTGAAAAAGGTACTCCATAGGAGTTTTGGCTCCCTCAGCTATGTACCATAACAGTAAGGTATGATACCCTCTATATAGATTCTTGAGAGGTTACATGAGATGATGGGGTTAGAAACCCCCTATTACATTAGGGTGAAAGTCTCCCATACTCTTCATTAAGGTGGAGTGGTACCCCTTCATTCTATAGAGGGTGCAGGTACCCTATCTATCAAGTGGAACTCTCTATCATACTAGGGAATGAGTCCTCTATTAGATACTTCACCCTATAAAGCTGTGGATCAGTTGTGAGATGTGGGTCCTCTTCATGGATCCTTATATAGACACAGGATATGCATGGACTGGAGATAGTTCTCACTTGGATGGGATGCGTAGTTGTGAGGAGTGGTCCCTTAACTCTGTATGTTATGTGGTTATGTGGAACCAACTTGGGAGATTACACCACCTCAGATATTTAAAGGATTATCATGGTGCTAGGCCTCCACAAAAATGTTGGAACTTTTATGCATGATGGTGGGCATCAGAGATATAACATTAGAGCTGCAGGATAACTCATCATTCTCATATTGGATGTCGAGAGAGAGATCCCATTTCTCTATCATTTGGGATTCTTTTTGAGAATAAATGGGTTATGATAATGGTTTTTCTCATGTTTTGATTAACATACCCTTATAGGTTGAGATAACTTCTATTTTATTTATCTATTTAAACCTTTTTTGTTTTTAGGGCATCCTAATTGGTATGTATATACTCACCCTTACATGGATGTTTCTTTCAAATTTCATGTATTATGAATGAGACATGAAGTTCAGCAGTGACATTGATGGAGTATAGTGATATTTGGGTGCATAGGATGTGCATGGTGGTTAGAATTGAAGATCAGAAGCTAGGATCTCTTAGTTTTCCTTTTTTTTTATCATTGTTGTTAGGTCGATAATTCTTTTCTTGTTGGGAAAATATTTTCCCCATTTATGAATTGTCTTTTTGTTATCATACTCTAATGTATTCTCTAGAAGTTATTTCATACATGGTTTTACTCTATATACTATAGTATATATTAAATTCTAATGCACTATTTCGTAGATATGATTGGGTTCATTAATATGGGTACATTTGAAAAAGGATTAACATTTTAGTTATTCCATCTCAGTAGTTGTCACTGGCTGCTAGCCTATTTGAGGTGGGCTTGTGGTTGTCACACCCGACCTTCCATTGGCCAGGAGGAACCCAGTGGGTTGGTTCATTACAGTTCTTGGTACAATTCCATACTGGTAGGATGTTCACTGGATGTCATAAGTGAGAAAGAAAAACACTATGATCATAACACATATCATAATGGTCTCAAGGCATCAATTTATATCATTTCCCCATAATTTTGTATCTTGAATCTATCATGGGTCGGGTCTCCAGACAATCTTACCCCATTCTTGCCTTAGGTCAGGCCTCCAGACAATTATTCCCAAAATTCACTTCCTCATGTTAGGCCTCAAGGCTATCATGGCACTAACCTATTTTGAGTCCCATCATCATCATTGTTTCATACCATGCACACTCCCCCTCCATGGGATAAATATAATCAAACATGGAAATAATCTATTATAACACTACTCATGGAATTAAAATCATAACGGGTATCATAGGCTACACACACAACCACATACAATAATAATCAAGCATGATCATTAAGGTAAACTAACTATATGAGTTTGTGATGAACCAATATTAAATTAAATTCTTATTATCATAATAATGAAATATAGTGGAACACCCTAGGGACAATCATAAGGAGGCTTCTTATACACACTATCTTCCTATTTCACTACTTATAATCAAACTAATATAAAAATAACTTAACTAATATATATGTGGGGTTTAAAAAGATGTTTTACATATAAATATTATACATAATAATAAAATTAAGAACAAAATTTTCTTAGAATAATTAATGAAGTAAAATGTTATATGGAGGTTATGGTGATTGATATAATTGTTCAAAAGAGTTTTCAATATCCAATTCAATAAGGTGATCATGACCTATCACACCTCACCTTCTTCTTTGAAAGGTGATTACCCCATTCTAAGACCTCTACATATAGTGAAATACTATTCTAAACATTATCTAAGACTCCTATTCATTAAATATCACTACCCATTCCATAATCCACCATATTCATGACATAAATTGTAAAGGGAAGGAAAATGAAAAATGAGAAGAAGAATTTGGATGACAGAGAAAATAGGAAGACTGATCACTGTAATATTTTTAACCATCATCAAAATGAACATAATTGAATAGATATATTGAAATTAAATCAAATTAAACTCAATAAAACCACATTCAATCCCTCTAATAAGTGTTTAGGTTAGTCCTCTATTTTTATTGGAGTTGAGAGGGGAACACGGTGAGAGAAACACATAAAATAAAAGTAATGAAAGAAGAGTGGTATGAATAATAAAGCTATAATAATATATATTCCAAATAAAAATAATAATTTTATTAGTAAAACTGAACCTTATCCCTAATATAATTTTTATACTTTGGTATGGAAGGTGAGAAATATTTATACTAAAAATGTGTGAAGAATTCTCACTCAAAATTTGATATTTGAATGTATGCATGCATATGACCCAATAAATGAAAAAATTGGGAAGATATGTATTATTTAAAGTTATTAAATTTTTTATATTATTTTTACCCTCAAAATTTAAGATTTATTTTCCATATTAAGAATAAGTTATTTTTGATTTACTCCAGACATTTAATCTCGAGAGGGATACTCTTCGTATTCCGAAATTCCAAATTCCCATGTCATAATGACATTGAAACATACTGATTGTGGAATGAAATATTTAATGAAAGTTCTTCACTAATTAATTATAAATATCTATTTAAATTTTTAGATTCATTTTACTAGACCACTTCTATATATAATCTCATCTTTAAATGAGTTTCGATCAATGTACAGTTTTTGAGGCTCATATTGTGAGCTGATTTTGGGTCTCAAAAAATGGATTGAGTTTTAGGTCTAGAAGGATGAAATGAATCCCAATATTTAAAGAAAAATAAAATTAGTTCACAATTAAATTTAGTTCATAAACATTTATGGCTTAAATAAACAATAAGAATAAAATAGTTAAATTCCAAAATTAAACCATTTTTTCAATTATGATCAAAATAGCACAAAAACCTAAAAATGTGACAATTTCCCATAAAATAAAACCATGGTAAGATTTAAAAAAATTAATTAACGTATAATTAATATATATATATATATTAAAATATCTCTTCATAAATCCCCTATAGTTAATAATTTCACTCCCAGGTAATCATCATATATCCAAATCAAAATCCACCCAACAATCAAAAAATGAAAAAAAACATCCATGATCTTATCCAAAACAGAATTCTATCATGCATATTATATGAAAAAAATTACCTATAATTTTCATTCCTCACATTAATTTTTTAACCTCATTAATCCATCTATGGCCTAATCATAACCCACCTAACCTTGAATTTTATGTCACTCTTCACTAAAAAGAAATTGAATATGAAGTTATGATCATACTTAGAAATTGAATGTATCCCCATAAACTTGTGACAATTATCATTTATCAATAGTAAAAAATATAAAAATGAATTTAATCATGAGTTATTATCTCGGTGAATTCTATGTCTTAGGGTTTGTATGAAAATGATTGAAAATCATTAATGCTGAAAAGAGGAGGTTGGACACTTATGTACAATTGTATGAATATTAAAGTGGAAACCTAGGATGAACCTCACTAAATTTCCATTGAAAATGATAAACAAAAAAGAAAAATAAATTTTCATTATATGGTTCATGATCTAATAAATTATTATAATTAATGATATCATCCATGTTATCCCCTTTTTTTATTTTTTTTCTATTTTTTTAAATCTCTAGAAAGCCCTACCTTTTTTTAATTTTTTTTATGAAGGATCATATGATAATTGAATATATTTAATGAATTAAAATTAATTACCTTGATTTAATATAGTAACATGAGTCATAAAATAAAGTACAGTGAGAAATTCAATATCATATCCCTTTTTTTGTTTCTATATTTTTTTTTTCATTTTTTATTTTCAATTTTTTTAAAGGAGAACCAGATGAACAAAATAGATCACAATAAAATGGTGAATAAATCCTAATTTTTTCATTATCTACTATGAAAATTCCTAGAACACACCTCACACCACCCAAAAATGAATCAAATCCCAAATAACACATATGAAAGGTATTTCCTCCACACTCAAACTTGAAATATTCATGAAAAAAATACAAAGAGTGGGGGTAGATAAGAAAAAATCCACTTAAAATGTGGCTTAAACCTATAAGGAAATTAATGGAATCTAATGGATAACTAAGTATAGATATAAGGTTAGGTATAAATTTAAAATATTGCTATTCAAATAATTGACTAAATCATGTTAATAACATTCCATGAGGTCCAAATATTTGAAATAGGAAATCCAAAAGTTCCGGTTCTTACACAAAATCAATGTTTATCTCAAAAAAGTGTAGGTATTAGGAATAATAGGTCATATTGCATTAGAATACCAAAAAATAAATATTTTTATTCAATTTTTTATGGGCATGAATTTCAAATATCAGTCAAACTCATAAAAATTCTTAAAAATCCAATTCTAGGAAACATTTTTCACATTAAAAATAATTTATAATCCTCTGTTTCAAATACCATTTTAATTCTCTCAAAATTAGTTGATGTGTAAAAAATTATAAGAATATTAATTTCAATTTAATTCTCCTAAAAATATTAAGAATAAAAAAAATCACACAAAAGTACAACTAGCCTGTTGACACTCCCCCACAATTAAATTTCACTACCTCTCATTTAGCTCAACAAAACAAAAATAAGTGTAGAAAAAATAATGAGAAGGAAAGAAATTACTTGGATTTATTTTACAATGGATGATTTGAGTTTAGAACCTAACTACTTAAACTATACCTATAAATCATTAAATCAAGGAAAAAAAAGAGAAAATAAAGAAAAATAAAGAGAAATGGAAACGAATATAGAACATGGTTTGGACCCCCCATGTGACTGATAGGTTTTTATTACCCCTAGTCCAACTATTGAAATAATTTAACACTAATATAAATGTGGATAGTGTTTCTTTATTAGAAACCACAAGATTTTATTTTTTTAGAATCCATCAGTATATTCTAGGAGTGATAACCCCCAATAAAAAGAAAAATATCCATAACCTTAAGAAGATATGAAAGATAACATTTGAGGTGTAGAGGGGTAGGGAAAGGAAAATATGGGTGCTCCCTATTTAGCTTAACTGGAGAAGAGGTGTCCAGTAGTAGTGAAGCTTGTTGAATAATAAGTGTATTCCCTTTTGGTTTATGTTTAGAAAAATATTCCAATGTGATTTTTTCTTTTTTTTCTATCATCCTCAAATGCACTAGTGTACAGCTCAACTGGCTCCCCCATTTTATCTTCAATGTGAGAAACTTCTTCATCTTATCCATATAGGGACTATATTAATATTACTGAATCTAAACAATCAGAATAAGTTATAATAGTTTTAAATTCATTATAAATAATATTTAAATTAAAATAATTCTCAAAAATTAAAACTCCCTCAAAACATTCAAATTTAAGATATTTTTTCTTAAGGAGAGTAGCTCGGAATTCATTTGTTGGAGAGGGAAGTAGATATTAAAGTATGTAATAAATATCATCAATGTATTCTTTAAAAATAGGTGGAATAATAATTTCATTCTCCTCATCTTTTCTTTGCTTACCTTTCATCCATATTATTTTAAATTCTTCAACATCGAGGTCCAGTGACGGATCCAACTTGCTATCCTTTTCAAGAACATTGAAATACTCTTGAGGTGTTAGAGAATTTTGTTCCGTTTGGATCATAAATGAATATTTACTACTAGAATAACTATCAATGTTTTCAGTAGGCCAATAATTATAGTAATAATAATAAAAATATATATTGGCTGGAGGAATAAAATATATGAAATAAAGATTTTTTTAGTTTTTTTTTATTTTTTAATATTTTTTTTGTTTTTATGAAAAAAAGTTCGCATAAGCTCTTGGAATCTCTAAAAAAGGTAAAAAATTGATGATATTGTTTTTTTGTGAACCAATATTCAAATAAATTATTATTATCTTAGTAATTCAATATAGTGGTAGACCCTAGGGTTAATCACAAGGAAGCTGATTACATGCACTATATTCCTATTTTCACTATTTATAATCTAAATAATATAAAACTAACATTACCAATTAATATGGGGATTTGAAAAGATACATAAAATAGTAATATTATTTATAATAATTAAATGAAAAATAGAATGTAGTTATAATAATGAATGAATACAAATGTTCTTTGGAGGTTACAATGATTGATATCATTGTCCAAAATATTTTTCAATATCCAATTCAATGAGGTGATCAAGACCTATCACACCTCACCTTCTCTTTTGAAATGTGATTACGCTATATAGAGTCCTTTTAATATAAATAAATAATATTTTAAACATCATCTATGATTCCTCTTCCTTGACTATCACTACTCATTCCATGCTCCACCATATATACGACACAAATAGTTAAGGGAAGGAAAATGATAAATGAGAAGAAGAATTATGACGATAGAGAAAATAGGGTGATCAATAACCACAATATTCTTAACCATCACCAAAAATACCAGATTTGAATAAATTTATTGAAATTAAATCACATAAAACTTAATCAAACCACCATTTCTTCCCTTAAACAAACACTGAGGTTAGTTCTCCATTTTTATTGGATTTGAGAAGGGAACACGATGAGAGAAACACATAAAATAAAAGAAATGGAAGAACATAGGTATGTAAAATAAATATAAAATAATATATATATATTAAAAATAAAAATATCTATCACAAAATAAAACCTTCAACTTATTCACCTAAAAAATTTTATCCTTTGGTATGGGAGGTGAGACATGTATTTATAGAAAAAAATGGGTACAGAATTCTCACTCAAAATTTAATCATCGAAAGTATTCCCATGAATGATTAATTAAATGGGTGAATTTGGTAGAAATGTATTCTTCAAATATATAAATCTTTTTATTCATTCATCCAAAAATTTTATATTTATTGGCCATATTATGAAGGAGATGTGTTTGATTTACTCTATATATTTAATCGGGACATGTATACAATTTTTATTCAAAAAATCCAACTTCATGTGCCATAATGACGTTGAAACCTGAACATTATTGTGTGTCCTCCTTCATGAAAGTTCTTAAATAATTCTTTACCCTTCTCCATGTGACTTTTAGCTTCATTTTATCTTACAAATTTTATATATAAGTTCATATATAAATGAGTCAAGATCCATGCTTAGTTTTTGAGGCCCAGATTGTGAGATGACTTTGGGACTATAAAATATGGATTGAGATTTAGGTACATAAGGTTGAAATGAATTCCATGATTTTTGGAAACCCAAAAAATTTAATTTAACAATTTCATTTAGTTATGAAAAAGTGATGGCTAAAATATAGAATAAAAATAAAACGATTAAATTACCAAAATTAGACCATTTTTTCAATTAAGATGAAAATATCCTAAAACCTAAAATTTGACAATTAATCATAAAATAACACTGTTTTGGGATTAAAAACATTTAATTTTAGCATAATATATATATGTAAATATTAGATTCATCACACACCAATATCATAATTATACCAATTTAATTAAGTGTATAAAAGGGCTCCAAATGATGAGGAAATTCCTACCTCAAGGTTGTCAACATTGATATCAAGGTTCTTCAAGGTTTTCTCCACCGAAATATTTCTTTAAAACTAGATGAAATTATTCACATGCCAAGTATCTTGTTAGAATATGAATAAAATGTCACTCTCAGAATGGTGACGAAGGAACAAGGCTTCCTGTCCTAGGAAGGCTCCACGGTGAAAACATGGCACTATGGAATAGAGGTGTACTAGAATAAAAACCATGATAAAGAGTGAGAAACCATGACATAAAGGTGATCTATAATAAACAACCATTATTTAGGATAAATATATATGGTTTGGGTGCATTTTAAGCAAACTTAAAAGATGAAAAGTGTGCTAGAATACACCACCATGACATAGAATGAATGACTACGTCATAGAGAGTACCAAAAGTCAACCTCCATGTCATAAGAGGGACCAATACAACATATAATCATGAAAAGTCATGAAATTTTATGGCATAATGTGAATCAATATAGTTTGAGGTTGTCTTTAAATACATTATAATTCTATAAGGATTCCCAAAGTATAGAGGGACATTGGGTATTTTTAGGGGATTTTCAAGATCCAATCCATCTGAAAAACCATCTTAACATCCCTTATTAAATTCCCAAAATGAATACCAAATTAAAATAAAAAACTAAAAATTTAAAGATATAACTCTTGAGGACCCAATGGCTGGACCATCTATCTATAAATGATACAAATAATACTTTATGGTATGATCTAGGACAAATAAACATAGCCTCTTAAAACAACCCTACACAGATAAGCTGACAAAAAAACCACCAACCAGATTCACCATGATGCAACCATTTCCTATACAATATGAACCAAAATCTATAACATCACTAAAGATAAACCAACTCTAATATGTCAAAGTGAGACATGTTTTGGATGGAAAGGTCACCATACTCACTTTTAATATTCTAAGAGCTTCTCAAACCCCATAATACTTTAACGAAACATGGAAAATAAAAAAAATATAGAAGATGGAAACAATAATTTCTATATTTTAAAAAAGGATCCAAGAATTTATAATCGTCCCATATAAGTACTTTTCATTTTCAAGAAGAAACAATAGGGTTCTAGATCAAACAAATTAGGTAACTGAGATCGAATGTCAGAATCAAACTCCCAATTATAATTCTAGACCCTCATGTTGCTATACTATCTGGAAAAGTATTATCACCCCCCCTTGAAGGAATTTACCACTGTGGTACTAAATCCCCATTAGTACCTCCTTATATGATGTGTTAGGCTCCATCTCAACATTCTCATAGTCGATGACATGCACAAGATCAGGCATGGACCTTTGAAGTTGAGACATATGAAACAAGTCTTGCATACCTCATTAGAAATAATGAATACAAAAAATGTTATTCCATTATCCCAACCCACTCAGTGATATCAAAGGATCCAACATAGTGAAGGATAACTTGCCTTTCTTCCTTAGATATTAGAGGCCTAAATTAGGTTTCACTCTAAAGAAAAACTGATTTCTTACAGATAACCCTAAAAGTATCGTATTGTGGTCATAATAATATCTCTATATATTCCAAGATGTTACCAATATCTTATGAATAAGATTTACTCTCTTGGAGGTCTCTGGAACAATATAGAGCCCCATTAATAACTACTTCCCCATCCTCATTACAACAGAGTAATGAATGGCATATCCTATCAAAAATATCCATATAAGGAACCAACTAAATAGAATCATTGTAAATATTTTTTCACCAAAGCTCAACCTTGGATATATGATCATACCACACTCTTCAAAAGTCTATGATGCAAGATTGGATCATTTACTAAAATATAAGAATCATCCGCTCAAACTGTCCATCTATATGAGGATGGTACACTATGCTTAATCTGAATAGAGTGACCAAGGAATTATAAAATTCCTACACAAACTATGATGTAAACTATGCATCTCTATCAAAGTTTACCCTCAAGGTAAATATATCCAAGAATATGATCTCATAAATTTATTTCTTCTCCATCTCATCTATTGAGTGAGTCTCTCAAACTAGTAAGAAGTGGGAAACTTTCATCAACCAATAAACAATCAAATAGATAGTGTCACAACTCTTGGGGGTCTTAGGTAAACTTATCACAAAGTATATTATGATGTCTTCCTACTTCCACATTGGAACTAGGATTGTTTTGAAAAAACTACTAGGATTATGGTGCTCATCCATTATCCTGTATAAAGTAAGACATTAGGATACAAAAATAGCATAGTACTTCTTTATCCCTTGCCACCATAAATATTGTAGGAAGTTGTGGTACATATTCATTGCTCTAGGATTACAAGACACGTATAGGTATGGAAGTCTCTTATTATCTCTTACTTGATGGAATTAGGGGTATAAATATACTATTACCAATGATCACATAATCATTTTTTAATGACCACTTGAATATCATATCACCTATAGTTAACTATTCTTTCATTGCAACACACTTTGGTAAATTTCATTTCCAACCATTATATGGTCTACTAAAGAAGATGTGAACACTAGTAGAGTACAACTCATCAATCCTTATAACTTATAAGAACCAATCCTCCACTTATCCAACAAGGTCATCAGGCACCAATTCTCCTTAGAATGCTTCTCACTAAGCTCTTAAACTACCTGCATTTTATAGATAAGAGAATATTCTATGAAATTACCTTTCCTTGATGAATAATCCATTTCAAAGTAAAATATATGTAGATTCTCTACATAATGCCTATAACTCATATTGAGGCCTCTTTATATGATGATGTAACAAAATCACTTATGGTTAGTATATAAACAAACATCTTGATGAAGAGATAATGTCTCTAACACTTCCACACATGAACCACTACTTCCATCTCCATGACATGAGTATGGTAGTTACTCTAATTGGGTTATAAATAACGTGACCCATAATTTTTTACCTACTCTTTGCATCAATAATTCTCTCAATCCAATTACTAATTCATGGAAATACACATTATAATCGATCCCAGGTGTGGGAATTACCAACACTAGAGTTATAGTCAACCTTCTATTCAGATCAAGAAAATCCTCCTCAAATTG
Source organism: Viscum album (assembly GCA_963277665.1). NCBI lineage: Eukaryota > Viridiplantae > Streptophyta > Magnoliopsida > Santalales > Viscaceae > Viscum > Viscum album. The sequence goes on from OY728147.1 coordinate 1,116,899,429, forward strand.
GTCCAAAAATTTGAATTTCACTCTATTCTTCATCAATGTAGTCATAAGTTATGACAAATGAGAGAATTCCTGGATAAAACATTAGTAATATCCTATCAAACCTAAAAATCTCCTAATATTGAACATGTTCCAGGGATATTGTCTATGAAATAAATGCCTCTAATTTCTTTTATTCAATATAAATACCTATATCATACACCACATTCCCCTATAATTTCACCACTTAGATCCAAAAGTTACAATTCAATATATTATCATAAAAAAAATGTTATTGAAGCATAACCATTACTATTTGATGGTTTTAGCATGCTACTTTAGGGTTGATGATTAGTTTAGGATGTTGTTAATGAAAAACATGATGAAAAAATATAGATATGGGTGGAATATCATATTCATAAGAACCATGAACATTATCAGAACATTTATAAAACCAAACAGAATGTTCAGATACTTATGAAAACCATACCTGCTCTGAAAAACCATCTTCAGGATGTACTCCTCTCTAAACCATAATTGGTGATAGCCTGATAAAGGATAAATCTTGGAGAACCATTGAGATTCCTATAAATAGATTAAAAGACCAGTTTTACTAAAAAAATGATACATATTCTTCACCATCACATGGTCCAAATTTAGGTAATCAATATAGATTAAAATATTAACATCTTCCTTCTTGGTGAACATAACAAGTGCAGCCCATGATTAAGTACTCAGCTTGATAAAGGTCTTATACTCCATGTACTCAAGATATACCTTAAGATCTTTCATCTCAACCATCATTATATGATAAGGGGGTATTGAATTGTTTAATTCACCCAATACAAGATCTATCTCAAAGTCATATCCTTTATCAATAGTCAGTCTTATGATGTATTCTAATAAGAGATTCTGATAGAGATATATAACTAGAGTAAAAGTAGAGGGATCTATCAATGATCCCATATAAAGAACTAGGCCCTCTATTTATGTTATAATCATCCTGAGTTAACTCATATTTGAGCCAACTCTAACCCCTCATAGTTCTCATTATCTAGTTATCACATAATTTTATCACTTAATTGATGTAAATTATACTCATATCTGATATAAATTACTGTGATATTGGAATATGGTTATTCGTCCCCTCTTGAGAATCACATCTAATAAAATAATCTCTAGTATCATGAAGTCTCGTAGGTGTTCATAAGTAGAAACAACTACAGAAAACTCTACACATCACTGAAGAAATTCTACTTTCACACCCAATGGTTTATCAAGGAAATGTAACTCAGTGTAAAACTTTACTCATAATTCAAGTATAAAAACAACTTGTGAAGATACACAGGAATGAGAAACAATAGTATCAAAAAAATTATAAGATAAATTTGAGGTGTTCAATACTATACCCAGAACAGTATATGGTCCCTCACTTCCATCCAATGGAGTCTGATTTACTACATAAAGATGGCCCACCTTATCTCAATGACCCTATATTTGAGATGCATGACCAGTCTAATTTGTCATTTGAGAATTATTCTAAGAACCCTAATCAGATCACAAATTCCATAAAAGTGTTTACCTTTCCCCCTTATGGAATCCAGACCTCAATGATCTATGAATAAACTACTAGAGATGACCTATCTTTCCACATTTCCTTAAGTTTCTTTGAGGTGTAGAGCATTACCTACAATAGTGTCTGATCATCCCATAGTTTAAGAACTATATTTTACCTCTCAAGGGAACCAAAGAAGCTAAAATATAATCCACATATATACCAAAACTCTTCTATATGTCCCTAGTATTTCTCTTCCTATTATAAGAAAAGGTACCACTACAGTATTAGGACATCCACCTACCTGATCACTAAAGGGTAGAAGAAGACAACCAATCAACCATCCTATATGATATTCTCGATGGTTAAGTAATTATGGAGAACCATTGGGTATGATTATATGTTCAATATCTATACTTATGGTACGATGTTATGACATAGTCCAATCTCAAACTTCTTACCGTTCTGAGCCACATTTCCCGCCAAAATATGAGTAAGTGAAGAAGTTCAGTAAAAAAAGTGATGTAGTTGGACACTATCATGAAACCTTTTTGTAGCTTCATGAAATCCCATGATCAGTCAGGTTTAATCATATTAAGAAATAATTCCCAAAATAATAGGTCCCTGATGGCCTCCCAAGTGAGTCCCTCACATTGACCAACCTATCCGATGACTCCCCTCCAATTTCAAGGGGGTCTCTATAGTATGAATGTTGTTGGATTCAACTTTATATCTACTGACATATCGATGAGATCAAAGATACCCTCAATTATTTCCACCCACTCCTTTGTACATAGAGCTCTTCCAGTGCCTGAAAAGTCTAGAGGATGCTAGAGTTGAATATCCTTGGAATAGTAAACCATAGATATTAGAGGAAGGACTCCTAGACAGAGTGGTCCTACTACCTTAAATACTGAATCTAGCATAAGAGAATGCTCTATAACACCCTCCTATATAGAAGGTAGCAGAACAATGGAATCAGGAGCACCCTGACCCATGTCAGTTGGTGGTCCCATCCATCTTCTATAAGGTTAAATCTTTTGTAACATGTATATAAGAATCGGAACATAATGTCTTTTATCCTAACTAGTATAAGATATAAAAAATGTTTCCTTAGGAATCTACACATAACCTAAGGTATAACCCTCTTAACACTATCCAGAGCCTCATCACTATATTTTATTCATTGTCATTATATATATACTAAAACATAATAGTTTTATTTGTTCATATAATTAATTACAATAAATATATATGATAAGAACATGGAATAATAGATATATCACATAATAGAGAACCTATCCCAAATAGATAGGAAAAGTGAAATAATTTAATTAAAGAAATAATATTCAGGAAAATAGGTATATATATGGTATGTGATCCTAAGTTCCTATTCACAATTCATGAATGCACCAAAAAACATATAAAATATTAACAACAATCCCACCGATGGAAATTAAAGTTCCATTACACATGTGTCATCTATACACATGGAAAATATCCTACCCAAGTACTAAAGAACTATCTCATTTATACCTTTTCCCTAGTGAGTCTAAAAAAGTGAAGAAAAAATTCCATTTAATACCATTTTGTAACATTCATACCCAAAACACTGGGTCTGAGTCTAAGGGTCACATGAATTCATACAGTTCTACCCATACACAAGAAGATACTGATTAGTATCAAGGTAATAAGTTCATTTGAGGGAAGGTTATAACCTCATTATCATATTATAACACAAATAAAAAACAATCATAGTAACATATAGAAACTAAAATATAACATACATGTCATATAATAAATAGATAAACAAGGTCCCAAGGTAGCAGTCCAATCCAGAGTTTATGTAGTAGATAAATAAATAAATAAAACTATAGAGTCCTTTAATGTCCATCCTAATACACCACTATCTATATGGTCTTTTCCTCATCCTTAAACCCCAAACCCCTTTCCCTTACCCATTTCATTAAACATAAGGTCTGTAAGAACATTTTAATTTCCATACAAAGTGTGAGTAATAAAACCCTGTAGGACACCACCAGTGCATCCTTAAAAAGTGTGATCAAGTATAACTGGTTCATTACACGATAATAATAAATGTGTAATAATAATGAAAATCATATCACATGTATTGAGTGGTCATGCATTAACCAAGACACCACAAATCCCCAACCATACCTATGTAGACTCTATGTTGGTAGGATAATCATAGGATTTCATAAGTTAGGAAGACCAAGACACAAGTCTTGTAACATATCTCTTAGTTGTCTCTATAAATTTAGTAAAATCATGCCCCCACATATTCATAACCAAGATCTATCATGGGTTAGGCATCTGGACTGTCTTACCCCATCTATGCATCAGGTCAGGCCTCCAATCCATTATAACCCAAACACACTACCCAAGTTAGGACTTTTGGCCATCATTAACCTACCCTATAATCAGTTTCATCATCATTATCATCATCAAATTCCATGAAATCCTCCTTTATGGGATAAAAATCATATGATAGTCCACCTGACTCAAGTACCAAGAACAACATCTAAGGTACAGTAACACACACACACCCACACTAGGGTAGATAATGAAAGGAAATCATAGTATATCATCAATAGAATACAATAAAAACACATTAAAATATGTTATCATCATAGAACATGGAAATAATATACTCTTGAAATAATAATGGAATAAACAACATAAATAGTCTCATGGGACACCTACACACACACACACATGTGATCAAAATCAATATAATTAACTAATGTATGCTAACATCAAAATTATATCCCAGAAAAAATGTGTATATAAGAGTCCCAAATGAAAAATAACTTCCTACCTAATAATTTTCATGTTGAAATAAATGTTATTCAAGGGTTTTGTAACCTAAATCATTATTACACAATAACCAAAATTCATATTACATTAAAGATTCATAATTTCAATTGGAATAAATGATAGTCTTAAAGTCTATTTCGAATAATAAAATAACATCACTCCTAGAATTACATCAAATGAATAAGTCTTATTATCATGGAAGGATCCATGGTGAAATAAGGTCACTACAACATGGATGTGTGTTGAAATAACCACCATGCCACAGAGTGAGACACCAATACATATATGTGAATTATAAAAAACACCAAAGCATTGAATGAACAACCATGAAATGGGAAATCTATAAAAAACTACAAACGCATAGAATCTCAACAGAAGGGACCAACATAGTATAGAATAAACAACTATGGTGTAGATAGTACTAAAAGGTGACTTTCATGGAATAATAAGGACCACTACGACATATATCCACAATAAGTCATGAACTTCTATAGTGTAATGAGAAACACTATAGTGTGGATTCATCTTTCATACCTTTGGAACTCTAAAATCATCACAAAAGTAAAGAGAGAGATTAATAATTTTAAGGGATTTTCAAGAGACAATTCATATGAAAACATGTTTTAAACTCCATTCTAAAATTCCCATAATGAATCACCAATAAAAATTCATAACATTGAATTTAAAAGATATAACTCAGGATAAAACAATGACTGGACTAGATATCTAAAACTAACATTGAGAAAGCTCTGTAATAAGGTCAATGACACTATGACACATCCTACTCGAACAAACCTCCACGAAGCAGGCTATAGTGAAACAACATAGATCGACTTCACTATGATACATCCCTTTCTTTTGTATCATGGCCCCAACTATACAACACCACCATGGCACCACAACCTCTATTACTACATAGTGCCACCTTTTTGGCCAGAAGGACACCAAAGACACTTTTAAGCATCCAAAAGCTTCTCAAATCCCATAATACTTTTCTTAAACCTGGGTCAATTAAAAAACTAAAATGATAATAAGTAAAAAATAATTTCTATATTTAAATAACATTTCTATGAATTTACAACATAAATGATTGTTCTAAATATCCAAGTATATGAAATCTTGCTCATTCATTCCTATTCATCAATAGTTGAAAGATGATATGTATTTGAAATAATATTTCTATAAATCATTGGTAACTAATTATTTTTATTGTTTTACATGTTAAACTTTTTTTACACTTTACCAATGCATGTGTTATTTATAAGGCCAAACATTTTTTTAGATATATGTTTATATCACTTCATACATAGTCTATAGAATTCTTCACCAAGATCTTTTATTGACTTTAAATTTCCAAACCAATTTTTCATTGATTAAATCATAGAGATTCAATTTTTAATGAGAAGTTAGTCATCAATTCATAATACAAAAAATAAAACCATATTACCACTAACATGTTTATACACACAAGGGGTTTCTTTATTTTTTATAAATTCAAAATCATTCATAGAGTTATTCCAAATGAATAATCTAATGCTGATAAGTTTTATTATATCTATAAATTGATCATTACAGAATTAAAATATTAAGAACAATTATTGAATATTTAAAACCTTATGGTTGTATCATATATACATATTTAAATAAATTCCCATAAACGAATATAGTTTTGAAATCAATTTGATATATATCATTATCATAATACGTTTCTATAACTAAAAGAATCCTAATAGATTTTATCATAACAATAGAAAAAAAGGTTTATTCATAGTTAATATGATTAATTAATTTAAAAAATTTAGCTACCAGGAGAGATTTTTTGATATACACAAAAATATACATGCCAATATCATTCTAAAAATCCCACTTGAACCTAATATATTTTCCCCATAAGGTGGATCTATAGAGTTCTAAACAAGATTAGTGTACATGTACTCCTTTTCATATTCAATTACATTAAACCATTTATTAGATTCAAAATTTATGATGTCATCTTGATAAGATTTTGTATCATCATCTATGACTACTATGCCAACTTCATCAGAAATGTGAAATCCATATGTATTGGGTTCTTGATAAAATATTCTAGAACTTAATGGTTTTTGTGAATAATGAGTTGGTTTATTTTACCAAAATATTTTGTTATTTCAACTCATCCACATTAGTAATAACATCATATTGTTGGTCTTGAACTTCATTAAGTTTAAATTTACCCTCACTAATTATTTTGGAAAGGAATTATCATTTAAGAAAGAAATTATGGTTAGATACAAGCTCTTTTTTCTCTAATGGATTATAATAATAATAACCCACTATTTATTTGAGATAAAAAATAAATTTATTTAATTTGCTTTATAGTTTACTTGATGTAATATGTATAATAGATTCTTCACAACCCCAAATATTCATAAAAGAAAAATTAGGATGCTTCAAAGTCTATATATCATGTGGTGACTTTTTAATATCCAATAGTGAAACAAAATTTATTATAAATGAATTAGTATCTATATAATAACCCCAAAAGTAAACTGTAAGGATTTAACGACTCATCAATGACCAAAATATTTCTGAATTTTTTATTTATACTTTAAAATAAACATTTAACTATGTTATACCAGGTGGAGTGAGTTGTGATACTGTACCACAATCTTCTATATATTCATGATGTTCATGAATCAAATATTCGCCACCTAAATTATATAAAAGTGTTTTTATATTTTTTTCTATGATTATTTGGTACTTAATTTTTGAATAATTAATAATTTCAAAGGATTCATACTTGTATTTCATAAGAAACATAAACACATAACCACTAAATTCATCTGTAATGTTAATGGAGTAATAAAATACCCTATGAGATACTTTAAAAATATGAGTACATATATCAGTGTGTATGAGTTCTAAAAAATCAGTATCTCATTTCCCTTTACACTTAAAAGTTTATTTGGTCATTTTTTCTAATAAAAAATATTCAGATACATAAAATGATTCATAATTATTTGAATCCAATAATCCATCATTATGGATTCATTGGATATTATTCTTATTTATATGACCCATGGGAAAACACAAAATATATTTGGAGTTCAAATAATTTCTTTTTGAATTATTATTATATAGTTTATAGATAGGATTTTTAATATCCAATATATATAGGCCATTAAATATGTCAGTATAACCATAAGAAAATTCTATCATATAAATTGAAGAATAATTGTTCATTATCAAAAATTAAAATCTTGGATTATCTAGGAAAGATACAAAAATAATTTTTTTTATTGACGAGGAATGTTAATCATCTTTATATAATAATTAAAACCCACTAGGAAGATGTAAATTCACTATTCCTATAGATAATGCATCAACTTTTTCTCCATTTTCAACTCGTATTATACTTATCACTTAATGAACACTGTTTGTTATATGAAAAATTATACATTACCACAAATATGTGATACATATATAGAATCTAATACCCATTATTCAAAGTTAGAAAATTTTATTTCTATAAAAAAAACCAATTGATTAATTAAAGTTGAAATCCTACAACCATAAAAGAAGAAACTAAGAATAACAATCCCATATCCTGAGTATCATAGAATTTCCATTGAAAAGGGTGTACATGATAGTCCATTACAAAGTCTGAAATAATATTAGACACATCATTATTCCTTATCAACCGCATCCCTAAATATCATGAAAAATAAAAATATGTTTTGTTACCACTTTGAATTTTCTGAAACCCCATACCACACAATAGGTTCCCATAATAATTTTCACAACATGATATTAGGAAACAATCCTCATATTCCATAGGCTTCTAACCAGTAGTGGGGGTCTAGGGTGTTACCATGGAGAGAATATACCCACATTTCAGAATGAAAAAAATGAAAAAAAATTCTAAAGAAATTACATCATAAATTATTAGAGTATGTGGAAGAAATAAAATATAACATTATATATAAAATGTAAGGAATAATCATAAAATCAAATATAAATACATTCATACCATCAAGCTTCAACTAATTTCCTATTAGGCATATAAAAAATATATGAAAAATAAAATAAAAAAACAAGAGGATGTACTAAAATCCTTAGGACCCACCTTATCCCAATCTTAAAACTCCTTCTAGGATCTCAAAATGAATGGTTTAATCTTGATCCTCTTTCATAGCTGAAACTAAAGTCAGTGATGTCTGATTGGGAATGAAAACTCCATGGACATGTAAGAAGGGTGTGAACACAAATTAGTATGGAACCACCAATGTTGTAATGAACATAAAAAATAAATACACTGTATGTTCATGAAATATACTCATAATAACAAAATAATGCAACAAGAGCATAAATAAAATAACCACCATCAATCTTTAGGTTCTAAGTTGACACAAGATATCAAGTATACCTACTTCAATTAGTACTGGAGTATCTTTGATCATTTAATATATCATTTGGGGAATAAATTTCCTACACTATAATCCCATGAATATAATCGATCACTCGGGGGAAAGACGACCTACCCAAATTATCTCATGGAATATGGTTAGGTGCTATAATCCATCTTTTTAGTATCTCATAATAGTGGGGGATACCATCTAAAAAAAGTTTTAATAAACAATATGGTGAAATATCCACCCAAATATATCGATAAATAGTGGGGTATAAAATCTATTTGAAAGCATTAATAAACATAAGGGCTATCATCCACCTGGAAGGAGCACAAAAATAACATGGTAAAACATCCTCATGAAAGTATTAATAACAATAACTGGGGAAGAATATTCCTGGTGATGTATCTTAACAGTGGGAGCTATCATCCACCCAAAGTATCACAAAAAATAATTATAAATAATTGTGGTTTTCCATCAGCACAACCCATCACACTTACCCAAGGATGTCCTTATAAGTGCACATATGTCTCTATCACTACAACCATAATATGATTATATCATTGATTCAGACTCTAAGGTGACTCCTAAAATCATATCCATTATGTACCATATCTATATTGGGTCAACATATCACTGTGTACCCATAAAAATTTCCTAGGACTCGTTATAACATATATACCCTACTCGGGTTCCCCTATCTCAAATCACCTCTTCAGTCCATACCTAACTCTCAGAGGGAATAACATACCTCAACGTCATCATGATCACATTATGACCTCAGTGGCCTCATAAGAAATGTCATACTAGTCTTACTATGGAAATATGAAATAATTCTCATCTCACATCACATGTCATCCTAGATCCATCCATCAATCCAACCTTAGTCTACCCACATGGGTACTCACATGATAGTGGGGGAAGAATACTCACCCCACTCCCTAATTAATTATCCCAATGGATATAAGACATCTCAAGGTTCTATAAAAACCTACTTGATCCAATCATTCTAATTTTTCTTTCATCCCTGCTCAAGGGAACTGAGGGAACCTATCCGAGTCCACTACATTCACCTAATTCATTAATTTCTCACCCCTCAAGGACCATAAATCTCATAAAACAGATTTATAATAAAGTCATTGATCATCAACAACTAAGGAACTAATCTAACACTTAGGGTTCTATCATGGCCCTTGAAGTGTTTTTTATTCTTTCATATGAATTTAATTTCAAATAAATAATTCATTTAATTTTAAAAGTTCCATCTACCATAGTGGTGAGACCACATATCCAAATCCATATAAAATTCATAATCCAAAAGTTTAATGTACAAGGACCACCTGCCTAATTCATAGATTTATTTCTTTTAAGAATAGCCCATAAACTCTCCCTAAGTTATTAAAAGTCCAATAATCAATTTCTCATCATTGAGTGGACCTATATCAATCTATTAAATTTAAAAGAACTAATTACAACTATTTATAATTAATTTTACAATATAATTTCAAATGGAATAATGCCTAAAAACTCATCGAGAAACTTATTCTCAGTAAAAACATGAGAAATAAGGTATGGTCCACTATTGATACCCACTTAGACTTAAGAAATATAAAATAACCATCATTCATCAATTATTCAACACTAAAATTAATTTAATTTAAGTAAAATCCCTCAATAAATTCACCAAGATTAACAAACCAACATGGCCTACCCCTGACCTAAGAACCCTAGTCATTTCCAGACATTTCATGAAGGGAATTCCTGATCCCCATAGGTAATAAAATAGTATTGAGGCATCATTAATATACCATAGTAATGGTATAAACCAATAAATCTATTAGGAATATCTTAATAGAGAACACCATATGACCTCTCCATATGCCAATGATCCATGACTCAATAAACCAACATGAATAGAAATTCCAAAATGATCCATAAATAAAATTAACCATAAAAAATATAGTCTCATATGATCTTGAACAAAATATGACAATACATCCAAAGGTCAACAAAAATGGATACAAAGAACAAATATATATTTAAGATACATGATTATGATAAGAGTCATAAACAATAAAACTTATCAAAACAATTTGATACCTACTTCTATGTGACAAGGTAAATTATCCCACTATTTTACCCCCATTCACACCAAACAAAGATAAATGAGTACCGACCACTTCCAAGTGTTACCTTTATTATGTCTTGCATTAGAAAAACCAGGGTCTATATACCCCTATAATTGTATATAGGGTTTTATCATAACGATCCCTATTGGACCCCCAAGTGTTATAAACGAAACCTTTGATAGATAATCCAAAGCATCCTAGTTTGAAAAATATCACGTAGAGGTAGATTTTGAAAAAAAGTAAAGAAAAAAACTTGGTACAATAGAATTAATTAAAATAATAGAGTTATTAACCATTAAAACATAACACTTCAATATTTATAAGATAATTACCTATAAGATATATATTTTATTTATTAAATAAAAAATGATAATGGAACTATATAATAAGATCATACTTTTAAAGAAACATCACGTGATTGAACCCAAATTTTACTAATTCTAATGTCTTATAGTGTTATGACACCACTAATTATGGAATACCCTCAATTAGTAGAGTGGATGAATAATGACTTCACAGTCCAGTGGGGGTGCCATATAAGTTACCTCACTAGTCAGAAAAACAAACATAATTTTTTATAGGATCCCATTTATGCTAGAATATCCTACCCAAGAACCTAGTATCCCATTAGGTTTACTAACATGATAAATTATTGTCAAAACATGACATTTTATCCAATAATTGATAATAAATTTAATAATCTCATATAAAAAATTCCTTTTTCTATATGATAATATTGAAAGATAACTAAACCAGTTTTTTCATATAAACTAGTCTACAAAACAAACATAACGCACATTTAAAACATTTATAAAATTTAACAGAAGGAGAAAACAACTAAATTCAACCAATAAAGAGTGAATGTGGAATCACCTACCTCACATCCTTGAAAGTTCATGTCAAAATATCAAACCCTCTTAAAATGTAAAATAGAGATCCCTAAGGCTACAAACAATAGTTAAGACCAAGAAACCAACATATAAATTCTGTGTAAAGGAAACCCTAGGGTGACCTGGCTTTAGGGAAGAGATAAATCCATGGTTCGAGTAAAAAAATAACATAGAGCATAGGGGAAGTGATAATTAATTATTATGTGAATAAAACTAAGGGAAACATCAAAATTTTTGATCCATATGAGAGCAACAAAGTGTATTCGAGTGAGTAGGAGAGGTTGGGGTCAAGTGGGGGATAATGGGAGGGGTTAGAGGAAAAATATAAAACATGGGTAGAATACAAATTTTAGTGTTTTAATAATAAATATTGACCAAATTATTTCCCCAACCATGCACAAACCATGGGGGCATAACTATATTTACCTAGGCTATTTTCTTGTTTAAAAAATCATGACTCAATTATATAAATTGAAACTGATAAAGCACTATAAGTTTTTATGGGTTTTTACATAATTAGTACTAATAGTTATCCAACCATGAGAAGCCCGCTATTTCCCCATTTTTTCAATTGTTTAAGAAAAATAACCCAAAAAATAAAGATATGGAATAAAATAACATATTTATTACCTAAAATTAATACGGTGGGTATGATAATTCGACCCACCTTATCGCTTTATTTCATTAGCATCTCCCTTATACTTCCCTTAGGAGTAACACACTACATAAAACAAAGAACAACCCAAAAACTTTTAGTACAGTCACATGGTGTAGGATATGATCATCATATTAATAATCTTCTCATACTTTGATAATCTCAAATCTGTGAGTTTCAACCCATTAAATTAAAACAATAAATTATAATATTTTATAAATATATAATATTTTTAATCCCATTAATAAAAATAAATTAACTATATGAACCAAATCGTGATCAAGAAATCACATAAACATTCAAAAAAATTACCTTAAAATAAGAACTCTATCACAATTATTGTAGCCAAAATGTACGAAAAAAATCACAGGAAAAACTTTATAAGAGAATTAAACTTTGAATATAAAAAAACCCAATATAGTAAATGAGAAACCTATCCGATAATAAAATTTCAAAATTACATCAATATTAATAAATATATTATAGTTTACTAACCTATTTTTAGTTAATAACTATAGATAAAATTAATAATTGATGGTTTCCTAGAAATATAACAAATATGATGAAATTTAATGAAAAAAATGTATTAAAACTCAATGATTCACCCTTTTTAAACAAAATATGTTATACTGGAATTAAGAAACAGTAACAATAATGAAATTAAAACACACTAAAAACTCATTGGAAATAGAAATACTTAAATATGTATCCCATAAACACCATTTAAAATACAAAAAAACTACTTATTATAGAATCCTACATAGGTGGGGTTCCCCAAAAAATCAGTTCTTTACTCACTCTCACAATAAAATATCATTGAAAAGAGAAGTAAAACACATAAATATTCTATAATAAGGTTCTAATTATAAAATAATCAGTGTAAAAAAATAAAAATAAAATAAAATAAATATATATGAAACAAATTTTTTACAAAAATATAAATCATTCATGACACCAAATAACACAATATACAAATAAAAAATGAAACTATAATAATTAAATCATACTTATTTGTGAATCCCAAGAAGTAACTTTGAAACAATAATTCACTCATTTTGGAAACCCAATATGGAATAACTTCTAATACACCACTAGATCCCATGAAACCTTATATTTAAATCTCAAAAACATATAAATTTGTATTTATATTAAATGGATAAATTAATCAAAATAATACCAGTAAAATAAATAAGAAAAATATAAAACAAAATTAAACAATTTTTATTCCTAAAACTAATCAAGAAAAAAATCCAATAAAATAAAACAATCATTTCAATCCATATAAACACTAAATAACAATGTTATACCATAACCAAATGGCACCATAATTTCTCATAAACTATTTCCGTGATTAAACATTCAAAATCAACTAAAACAAAGTTAAATTATAATACCATATAAATTAATTAGAACAAATACTAATGGAATTATTAAAAAAGAGAACATACCAATGTATGCTACCCAATAATAGAGACATAATTAATAAAGGAAAAAACATAAACCACAACACTTTGGAAACTGTATAATGAGTTTAGTCTTATTTTTTTAAAATAAAAATTTATCAAATAACCAGAAATCTATTTGAATAAAAATAGTAACACATAAAAAAACATAATAAACAACATTAAATTCACATTAAACATCCAATAATTATTATAATTAAGTTTATTTCACTTAAGTTTAATAAAAATTACAATGTATCATTAAATATTTTAAATAAAAATCAAATATTCACACTGGAGAAAATATATCCCACAATGTATTAAAGGTTTAATTTTAAAATATAATTTTTTTATAGGGAATATTTCAAGGTACTTTAGTTAAATAAAACTAAGTATATTTTAAAATCACAAACCATTCAAAAAAATAATTGAAAATATTATTCAAGACACAAAAATCCTATTTATAACCAAACATAAAGGTTAATATCTTCCCTTTGAAGCCATGTGGATGAAAAGTGAAAAAATCACTTAAATCAAACACACATGAACTTGACACATTCAATGTTCATAGCTGAAGCAGACCAATATATAAAATAAATTGACATACCATTTCCAAATAGGATACCACTTAATTAAGTATTTTATTCTATGATATGCCCCTTATTTTTAAGTGATTAAATTGATTTAATACCCACTTCATTTTATGGCCTTATAATGCAAAGAAAACATATTCTATGGAAAAACAAATCTGAATTTACCTATTTGAAAATTCACCATGAATAATAATAGATATGAGAAAAAATCATATAATAAAATATAAACATACATTTAAAGACTTTCTAGAATAGTTAAAATTTATTTTACTATTTTAGAACTCTCCCCATGCAACCCTTTTAAACAACATCCTAATGGAATCCCCTCTTGAAATCACCATGAGTACGTTAAAAAGGTTATAAAATTCAAACAAGACAAATTAACTTTTTTAATAATTTTAAAACTAATTTATTCATAATATAGTTTAAAAATACTCTTTTATTAGCATAAAATAGTTTAGGAGTGACAAAATCAACCTTATAAACATAGAACAACTACAAATTTCACTAAATAGAGTAATTTTTTTGTATTACTTTATAACTATCTTAATTATAGAACAAAATAATCACACCAATTAAAAAATATGAGTTTTCTTCAATCTAAAATCCTTTCAAGAAATCCCTTCTTTGATTATAAAACATTTAAGACATAGAGAATATAAAATTTATTTTTTCAAAAAATAGTCAAATCATTCCTCTTTGAAATATAATACCAATATGTCAAGTATATGTATACATGAAAAATAAAATAAATATCCAACCTAAAACTCATAATGGAAAACCTTATTTAATTGTTAAATCACTTGGATATATAATTCATTCATAAAAATCTACTAAACACTCCTTCATAAAGTTAACCAACGATTTTATCAATCACTTGTCACTAATTTAAAATAAATAAAAATCGTATTTCAAAATCAGGAAAATAAAAAAACTTTCAAGTTAATTTAAAAAAAATCATTATGATTAAAATATTCATTTTTTTATTTCAGGACAATAATCACTAAAAGTCACAACACAAGATACAAGACATAATTGAATCAAACAATAACATAAATTTAATCCAGTAAAAATTCCTTTTCAAGGATATTATTTCAATAGAGGTCAAGATATTTAACAAATTAAAATAAAACAATATGAAATCATACAAAAATTATTAGTTTCATTCATAATATACCCATAAAAAATAGTAATCATTTTAAAAAATTTAAAAATAAATTTAAATTGATCCAACACATATCATTCCTATATGATTGAATTAGGTGCATGGTTCACAACCCATACATCTTGGATGATCCTTGATACTTATCCAACATCCTTAAAGTTAGTGGTGAATCCATAAAGGAATAATAACTTTTTCATTCATCCCCATTGAAAGATAAAAATATTCATTAGAATCTCAGGGTTCAATACTCAATGTATTGGCCATAGAACACCTCATGCTTACCTACTGAGTTTTGATGATATTATCTTATATCTACCTTAAACCCCACAAATAATGAAAATCAAAACTTGGATATAATAAAATATTTTATGAACTAACTTGATATACCCCTGACCTAGACACCTATTTCAGTCAGTGACCTAGAATCATGGGTTTTTCCAATCCATATGATCTGGAAACTAGTGCTCGAGTATTAGGAACATACCTTGAGAATGGTTTCACCTAATAAGTCCATTATGAAAGTCAATACCAAGGACACTACATGACCTCACCATACATCATTAGGATATGATATCAATAAATAAACTAGTATAATCATCCCAACATGAACCATCAATTATATTAATTTCAAAAACTATACTCACATATCTACCATAAAAACATATAATAAAACACAAAAAAGTCAAAACATAAAGGAGACAGAGAGAATATTTGATCACAAAAAATAAGTAAACAAAAAAATAATAATAAATTTCATACATATGTCCATGTTATAAGGGGATTCATCCCAATATGTCATTTCCATTCACCCCAAACCAATCTAAATGAGAACCTTCCACTTACAAGAGACACATTTCTTTTCTCCTACATTATAAAAAACAAGGTCTATATACAAAGATTAGTGTACAATGAGTGTAAGAATAATGAGCCTAGTAATATCCAAACTAGTTTTTAAAAGACAACCTTTTTTAGATAATCCAATGTATGCTAGTTTTAAATATAATGTATAAAGGTAGATTTTTAATTTTTTTAATTGAATAAAAAACTAAGTAAAACATATTTAATTAAAATAAGAGAGTGAATAAACCAATAAAATTTACCACTTGAATATTTTAAAGAGATCAAGATATAGGTTTTATATTAATTTATTTAAATAAAATTTGATGATGTAATTGTATTAGAAAAATGTAATTTTAAACAATCATCATGGGATTAAAGCCAAAGGTCACTAAGGCTGGGGTCATTTAGTGTTACTATGAAACTAATTAGTAATGTTCCATAAGGTTTAATAATACAAACAATAACCATTAAACTTGAAATTGTATCCAATAAATGAAAAATATTTTAAACTTCCCATATAAAATATACATTTTTTAATGTTATAATATTAAAAGATATATATACTAGGTGTTTAATATAAATAATTCCAAAAAAATACATAACAAACATTCAGATAATTTCTAAAATTTAATTTAAAGGACTAAGGGCCAAAATTTCAACAAATAAATAGTAAAGGTGTAACCAATTACCTCACATACTTGAAAAAATATAATATTCATGATTCCACTTAAAATGTAAAAGAAGGATTTCTAATGGAAATTAAAATCCCGAATACTAAGAACCTAAGATATAAATTTCAATAAAAGTAAACCCTAGGACTCTATGTTTTTAGGGTAGAGATAAATCTGTGGTTAAAAGAAGAAAAGAACTCACAAGAGGGGGCATAGATACTTTCTTTATGATTCAATGAGGAAACTTGGGGAAATACACAAAATAATTGATCTCTATGAGAAGAGATAATGGGTTTAGAGTGATAGGGAAAGGATATAGTTTATTGGAGGAGACAATTTGGCGTTATGGGTTAATATTTAAATAGGGGTAGAATAAGAATTTATGAGTTATAGAAATTTCAGCAGACTATACAGTTTGTATTACAATATTCACTAAATTATTTGACAATTGTGTGGGTTGTTCTAGATTCAACTAAATAAATTAATAATTTGGATAAAAGTTTTTAAAAACTATGGAATAACTATGAAAATCACTAATGTAAAACTACAGAAGGGTTTTCATATTTTGTTGGATGGATAATACAAACTACAAAAATTCTGTGTAAAGGCCATTGTTTCCTATTTTTATCAAATTTCAAAGATAAATGATCAACACATATAAATATGGATACAAAATTAATAATAAATTTAATAAGTAGAAATGAAATAATGGGTGTGACACCGAGTGACATACCTCTCAAAAAATGATGAGAAATGACATGCATTCATTATCATAAGACATTATTTATCCACGAAAAATCACCATCATATCCGATTATTTCCACAATTCTTCTTTGAAAATCATCACCAAATACCTAGTCAATTTTAACCAATATTAGTGGTGACTTAACGAAAAAAATAAAAACAATAAGGTGAAGAAACATAACTAGAATAAGTGAAAAAATCACCAATAAATAAGGGAGTACACAGGAAATGATTGTTGGAGGACTAGATAAAATGGATTCCCCTACGTAGATTGTTTGACCAATAACCCAAAGGGTATGATTGGAAATTAATAATTTACTCCTCTATTTTTTAAAATGGTTGGTAGTCTGTTTGCAATGCTACTATGGGGGGCATGGCGTGATTCCCCACTAGGTAGAGGGATCAACACCCCTTCGTTGAATTTTTTACAGCCTGATGAGGGGGTCACAATATTTCCTCCTAGTCATAGGGTGTATTCTCTTTATCATGGTGTGATCCATAAACCGTTTAATGCTATAATCACTTCTATAGTTCATAATGTAGCAAGCTATGGGTCATGACATGACCTGATGTGGGTGAAACATTTCAGTGAGGCCCCATATCTTAATATGATACTCACTTAAGAACCTAACCTTCAAACTAGTCCATGCTCCTAATCCAACAACATCAACTTTATATTTCCAAATTATTTATATTTTAACCAAAATCAGGATTCTCAAACCAAATATTTCTCTATATGTCAAAAATTAAATATTATTTTGAAATTTATATCATGAAAAGGCATGGGGTCGTATAGGTGTGACATTTTCAGTTTTTTTAATATATTAAGAAACTCAGGGAGGGTACACTCAATATTATTCATATTAAAATTAATAATGAATTGAATAAAAGATCCATATTATGATTAAAATATTTCATTAATGACTATCACTTTCTTTAGAGGTAACCCAAACAATTCTATGTTATTTATATACCTATAAATTTTGAGTAAATGAGTAGAAAATATGATCCATTCATACATATTTCAATGATAGAATGACTTTTATAACTTATACCATTAAATTATATTATTATCTTGATAGATATATTTATGGTGTTCCATAATAAAAAATTTTCCATCAATTAATGTTTTTTTTGAATATTAGAATACATGTTATCTAGTATTAAACATTATATATCCAAAAAAATATTTTCTATGCTTATTATAACTATCCTCAAAATCACCAGCACTATTGGTAATAGGTTTAGTTGGGATACATTTCTCTAGAAAATATAGTTTCTCCTCATGTTTGGGAACATTTATCAAATTGTGATGTTAGTAAATTAAGCTATTTATATTTTATTTTTTATTCTCAAGGACTTATCTCAATGTAAAAATGTGAGTTTTTTTCTATGAATATATATAATAAAATATATGTCACTATTATTATGAAGTATTTTATTATTAAATATGAAATTTTATAAAATACAATCCCACTAAAATAATAACATTAAATATTATAAATTAAGTGGGCCAAGATCCATATCATTTATTTTCCTTAACTTAGCTAAAATAATTTCTTAATCCATGTATATTAGGGTAAAAATCTCTTTTTTAGTGAACTAAATCTTACCCAATTCATCTTAGGAATATTCTTGACATTATACCTGTAGGTTATAATCATACTAAGAAATCTTGTTATGTGCCACGCAATATTCACATTAGGATAAATGTTACCCTTTTCACCTAATACAATATAGATTATTGATTATTTGATAATAAAGAACCATCTATTAATAGATCATGGACCAGATTAATGTTAATATTATTATAAGTAATCTAACACATTGATATTTAATGAATAATTTTATATTTATTATTACCACTAATATTTTATGCATCATATACACATCCTAAATGATTATATTTATAGTAATTCAACACATCCATCACATGAATACTCATTACATCTCATGAATATTAATTATATAATTCATTTATATTTGTATGAAATATACATTTTTATGATTTTAATCACAATAAATAGAAAAATTCTTTGTATTCACATTAATTTTAGTAATTTCTAATATCAATGATACTTATGGTGTTCAATGTATAAGATCATATGGAATGAAATATTTCATAGAAGGGATGAGTAGAAACCCACCTCCCATAATTACTTTAAGAGAAAAAATAAAATCATAAAACACCATATCAATGAATTATGTGAGTATCAAAACAATTATATATAATAAGATAATATCATATGACTATAAAATACACTAACATTTAGTATATGTTATTTTCATTTATCGAGTGCGGGTTTGACTGATTATTGGGTTTTAATAATGACTCTGATCGTCATCATTTTGTAGAAGATTTTATAAAACCAAACCAAGAAAAAACAAGTTTGTGAAAAAAACTATAATAAAATAATAAAGTAAAAATTCATTTTAAAAAGGTTTAGAATATTTAGGTCAAACATGAATTGATGAATTTAAGTCTCATTTAATATAAATTAATAATGGTAATCACCAATGAATTGGAATGATCCTCTTCTTATCCTAGTGATTCTGGACACTCTATAACAAAAAATATATAATAATAGATAATAAATACTCTATAGAACCTTTAATATATTGAAAATAGAGAACTCAATTATATGAGAAAAACTTGAGGACTATCTCCCAAGGTGGGAAATTGAGAAAATCTAAGCACCACCTTTTCTTTATCTCATTGAGATCAAGTGCACAAACCCGATCCTTTATATTTATTATAATAAGAGAATTCAATATACTTTATGGGATCTAACCTCAAATAAAACCTAAGGTGGAACAATAAATATCCTCTAAAGGACATTATAGGTATAAAATATGATACAAAAATGAATTCAGTGTAACGACCCGACCCCAGTTACCCAGAGTCGGTGCATTAATTACATAACATTGGCATGATCACAAGAAAGATCAAATCTCGAAAGACCGATTAGTTTAGTAGCCTTGGAAACACTAGATATAAACATAAAGTTTTACATTACATTTCAAAGTGAAAAGCTACTACAACAACAAAGTCTTCATATCCACACTATTAACCCCTCATAATATCCCTGCAAGTCAATCATAATTTACTTCTTCACTACCTGGGAAAAATAAAACATAGAAAAGGGGTGAGCTCAAATGCCCAGTAAGGATAACAATATAGCGGAACATTCAAAATAAGCGTAAACATTTAAGGCAATGAATTACTAAAACAAAATCCTTTTAAACTTGAACTTCAACATAGTATGGCAAAAGTAAAATGAAATAATGCCATTTACTTATTCACATGGATATTCTACTAATCGAATAATCACATGCAAAAATCAATAACCACTTTCATAATGTTGGAATACATAATGCCAGACTATCATAACCACATAGCCAAGGCCTCGTGCCAAGACTACAAATAAGATTTTGTCAAGGCCTTGTGCCAAGACACTAGTTTGTCTCATGAGACCTACCGATGCATCGAGGAGCTATAGAGGGCTCCACCCGTCACTTATTAAGTCCAATGCATTCCCATATGAAAAGGTTTAAACATAACATAAACATTCGTATTAAAACTAGCATACGAAATGTCAATAATTTCACCATAAACTATGAATGGTATAAAAATAGCACATCCACAGTCAAACATATCACAAAACCTTCAATACAATATAGAAGTTTTGTATCATAATAAATCAACTTCAAATAATCTTAAAATCCATCAAAGGATGTTGACATAGATGAAATCAAAATTCTTTTTAAAGAAGTATCTCCTTTTATTTTGAAATCATTTAAGATCCATATAAAATAAAACATTTTCTTTGAAAATATTCTTATAAGCTTGTATGGAAATCTTCGACGATTTTATAACGGCGGAAAATAACTGCACCCGCCGTATAAGTTAAAAAAACATTCTTACCTCAATTCTGTCGAAAAGCTTAAAAAGGACATTGTTTTGAAAACGACGGAAAGATTCCTTTATAAACCTCTTATAAAAAGGTCAAACAAGGGTATAAATGACTTTAACCCATATTCTTGTAAATAGTAAAAATGTTTTGAAATACATTTTTAAGAAAACATGGATGTGGATGATAAAGAGATCCCAGTAGATTATTACGTATAAACAACCTCAGATAATGAAGAGATTGTGAAATAACCCTTACCTTGTACTTTTCCTTGGTTGGGGTAGGTTAACCTCCTGTATAATGGTGAAATAATTGTTATTAAATTATAAAAGAATCATATACATTAATATGATATCATATATGATCTTTTAATATTGATTTGATAATAATATCTTAGTATTATCGCCGTTTCGTGTGTTAACTTACTCATTTTCTTTTATATGTTTTGTTACATAAGTCATGTTTGTTGTATCTTATTCATATCCAGAATTATATCAAGTCCTTAAACATCATTTTTAAATCATTAAATGATAATTATACTTGAATGGATACGATGGATAATGAATCTCATCGCGTTCGTGGAGACGGTAGTTCGTACGTACGCACGAACGCTACTTCCATTTAATTTTTATTTTAAAAGAATCGAATCCAAATCATACATAGGTATATTACTATTCCAGTATAATATAATATTTTATATATGTTACTTAAGTTCATTAACACCCTCCTTTATACGTTCCATGTGTGGTATGAACGAGTCATATCATTTTAAGGGGGCGGTAGTCCGCACTTCCTCAAATGAAATTATCGTATGTATATACAACATGAAACGAATAATGGTATGAAATAAAATGGAATTACAGAAGATTATATATAAAATATATATCATTAATATCATATTTAATTACAGTGCCATCATAATGGCCACCATGAGAGGCGGTAAGATGTATTTGAACAATCATCGTTTCGTGAGGCGTTAGTTTGCCATCCACAGAAACATTATGTTCATCATCCATTAGATGGAGTTGTGTGTATGTGTAGTTTGAATCCTTCTTATAACAACATCCTAGTATATTGAGGATACTGGTGTTGTTACAAAAGAAAGGAAATAAAAAGAGTTTGGGGGTTGGAGAAGCAAAATAAATGAAAATAATTTAAGAGAAATCGTTACCTTTAATCTAGGTAACTCACTTTGGTTGGAACCAAAGGACTTCTTGAAATGCTTTCTGCCTAAGGGGAAGCTTCAAGGAGGAGGAGAGGGTTGTGGGGAGCTTATTTGGGCAGAGTTTGGACGAGCCAAGTGGCTTGAGAGGTGTGAGGAAAAGAGAAGGAGGAGTGCCCTTTTATAAGAGGGGTGAGGGGCACCTTTGGAAAAGCTAGAAATATTAATTTATAATAAATTCATATTCAGTTTCCAAAGGCTCCAAAGTTGACTATTCAAAGGATGAGGTGGGGATAGGTCGAAAACAACTCATCCAATAGAATTTAGACAGGTTTGGGTACTTATATTAACCTTATCTTTAAGTATTAACTCTAAGTTAATTAGTTTCACTTTTACAATGTCTCTTTGTATTTTTATATAATATGGTTAATAAACTTACTATATACATCCAAGCGACCCCCAAGTGGTCCATTAATGATTAACCTATCATAATATAAGTCTCTTGGCCGAACCTTATATTTTTAGGAATTTAATATCAATTAATAATATAATATTTGTTTTAAGAACTCTTTTATGTCAATTTTGACACTATTCAATAGTTGATTTTTGTGAAACTCATAACAGATTGATTACTTCGAACAAAGTCAATTAAATCAATCCTAATATATCATATTATCCTATAAAATTAGTTTAATTCATTAAAAGTTTCATATTATATTTATTTGGGTATTTATAATATCAATTATTTTAATTTTTCACTATTATAGTAATTACTACATCATCATTGTGTCATAAATAAAATAAATTATTTAATGTCTAAAAATTATAAATAAAATATAATTATGTAGTAAATATTTTTAGCTTTCTAATGAATATTTATAATCGAAATTAAAACATGTATAACCCTATGTAAAAATTGTTCTTCTAAAAGATGTAAGCTTATGCCATTTTTATTTTTATTTTAACTTTATTAATATAATGTGTCATTATCACTTACAAGTGGATCCATGGGGTCCCAAAATAGACCCAAAGATTCCCATGGTCGACCATGTATCAACCAATAGGGTTAAGACACGTTTTAGGTTAATTTAGTATTATTATAATATTATTTTTTTTAACCCTTATTTACCGGATTTACCCTTTAACCATGGTAAATAAAATATTTACCACAGTAACTATTCAAAATGTCTAAAAATAAAAGTTACCTATTTACACAATTTGAACATTCTGATTCCAAATATGGAATCCATTTTTCTAAATTCAAAACACATAAGTGGCAGAAATTAATTTAAAATTAATTCCCGCTGTCAAAACAAAAAGCGTGTTTTTTAAGAGATAATAACTATCAAAAGATTGACACTTGTTTATGTTCGGTTTAATTGTAAAATTATGTCCAATGAACAACATTATATTAAATGGTAAAAATATATTCTAAATATACTTTAAAACCACTCAAATTCACAATTTATCACTATTAATTATTTTGATTAAAAAAGTTGTTTTTAATTAAAATTTAGAAATTTTCACTATTCATCAAAATATGAAAGTTATCCGAAATGTACCAAAATTTCACCCTAGGCTAATTTCGATATTCCGAATCCAAAAATGAAGTCCATTTTAAAATATAAAATATATATGATTTCAAAAATTAGGTATTACTATTCACAACGGCTAGTTTAATTAGTTGTGGTGTGTGTTAGAACTCGAGGTTGCGTACAACACACGCTATCACATTATTCGAAGGGAAACGTACCGTGGAAGCTTGGGGTGTTACATTCTCCCCTCCTTCAAATAATTGTGTCCTCGCAATTTCTAGGGTATTACTGCATAAAAAGACTCGGGTGGTTCTTCATCATAAGTTCCTCGGGTTCCCACGTTGCCTCTTCCATCTTATGATTTCTCCACAAAACTTTTACCAGACGCGTTGTCCGGTTTCTCAGCACTTGTTCTCTTGTATCAAGAATCCTGACAGGCTCTTCACAATAAGACAGATCGGGTTCCAGTTCTAATTCCTCATAGGTGAGTACATGCGTTGGGTCAGGCATGTATTTTCTCAACAGAGATACATGGAACACATCGTGAACTTTGGAGAGACTTGGCGGCATTGCCAATCGGTAAGCTACAGCCCCAATTCATTCTAGAATTTCGAAAGGTCCGATGTACCTGGGACTCAATTTACCTTTCTTACCAAAATGTATGACTCCCTTCCATGGAGATACCTTCAGGAAAACATGATCACCGACTTGAAATTCCAAATCCTTCCTTCGAATATCAGCATAGCTCTTCTGCCTACTTTGAGCTGATTTGATGTGATTTTGGATTACCTTCACCTTTTCCACCGTTTCCTCCACCAGTTCTAGGCCTACAAGTTTTCTTTCACCAACGTCATCCCAACAGGTTGGTGTACGACATCTCTTTCCGTATAACGCTTCATATGGTGCCATCTGAATACTCGTATGGAAGCTATTGTTATAGGAAAATTCTACCAGTGGTAAATATTGATCCCACATACCCTGAAAATCAAGTGAGAAAGATCTCAACATGTCTTCTAAGGTCTGAATAGTCCGTTCTGATTTTCCATCTGTCTGAGGGTGGTAAGCAGTGCTCAAATGAAGTTCAGTATCCAGGGATTTCTGAAGACTTTTCCAAAATCTTGAAGTAAAACGGGGATCACGATCAGAAACAATTGATAAGGGTACTCCATGAAGTCTCACAACTTCATTAATATATAGTCTTGCTAGACGTTCCAGGGGTAGATCTTCTCTTATAGCAAGAAAATGTGCTGACTTGGTAAGACGATCAACAATAACCCATATTGCATTGTTCCTTCTAGGAGTCTTTGGTAGCCCCATAACAAAGTCCATCGTAATATTGTCCCATTTCCACTCCGGTATGGGAAGAGGTTGCATGACTCCTCCAGGCTGTTGCCTTCCAGCTTTGACTTGTTGACAAACCATACATCTTGACACAAAATCAGCAATCTCCCTCTTCATGTTGTCCCACCAAAAATGTTCCTTCAAATCTCTATACATTTTGGTGCTCCCAGGGTGTATAGAGAAATTGGAACTGTGAGAATCATCCAGCAATTCCCTTTTTAGATCAGGTAAATCGGGAACACAAAGTCTCTCCCCGAATTTCAAAATTCCATCTTCATACACAAAGTCTCTCAATCTCCCATCATTCACAGCTTTAATCTTCTTTTGGAATTCTTCATCATCGGTCTGAGAACTCTTAATCCTTTCTAGTAAAGATGGTTTGGCAACCATTTGAAAAAGCATTGATGTTTCACCTTCCCTGGTTATTCCCATGTCCATCTTCTCTAGATCCACGAAAATTGGATCCCTTTCAATTCTCATCATGTTCAGAACTCCATGGTCTTTTCTGCTCAAAGCATCTGCTACTTTGTTTGCTTTCCCCGGGTGGTAGTGTATCGTGCAATCATAATCCTTGAGTAATTCAAGCCATCTCCTTTGCCTCATGTTGAGTTCTTTTTGTGAGAAAATATACTTCAAACTCTTGTGATCAGTATAAATCTCACATTTTTTACCATAGAGGTAGTGCCTCCATATCTTCAAAGAAAAGATCACAGCTGCTAACTCAAGATCATGAGTAGGATAGTTTTGTTCATGAATTTTCAACTGTCGTGATGCATAGGCAATAACTCTATCATTCTGCATAAGGACACAACCAAGTCCTTTCTTTGATGCATCACTATAAATAACGAACCCATCATTCCCCGATGGTAGAGTCAATATAGGAGCATTGACTAATCTTCTCTTCAGTTCTTCGAAAAATTCTTCACACTCTTTTTTCCAAACAAATTTAACCCCTTTACGTGTGAGCTTCGTTAATGGGTTAGCCAATCGGGAAAAATTCTGGACGAAACGTCGATAATAACCTGCCAAGCCAATAAAACTACGTACCTCAGTTATACTCGTAGGTGCTAGCCATTCTTGGATTGCCTTGGTCTTAGAAGGATCAACAGAGATTCCATCTTTTGAGACAATATGGCCAAGAAAAGAAATCTCCTGAAGCCAGAATTCACACTTGCTAAACTTTCCATATAATTCATGCCTCCTCAGAGTCTTCAAGATAATGCGCAAGTGATTTTCATGATCTTCGTAGGTTTTGGAGTATACCAAGATATCATCAATAAATACCACCAAAAATTCATCGAGATACTCCTTGAAAACTCTATTCATTAGATCCATGAATACAGAGGGTGCATTAGTCAATCCAAACGGCATTACAGTAAACTCGTAATGCCCGTACCTGGTTCGAAATGCTGTTTTCGGAATGTCTTCCTTCTTCACACACAACTGATGGTATCCAGATCGAAGGTCAATCTTTGAAAAGTATTGAGCTCCATGCAGTTGGTCAAATAAATCATCAATAAGAGGTAGGGGATACTTGTTCTTTATCGTTATAGCATTGATCTCCCTGTAGTCGATACATAACCTCATAGATCCATCTTTCTTTTTAACAAAAAGAACAGGGGATCCCCATGGAGAAACACTAGGGCGAATAAATCCCTTATTACTCAATTCATCTAGTTGTTTCTTTAGTTCGAATAACTCTACAGTGGCCATTCTATAAGGGGTCTTAGATATAGGCCTTGATCCAGGAATCAAATCAATGGAAAACTCAACTTCTCGTTCTGGAGGATGTCCAGGTAAATCTTCTGGAAATACATCTACAAATTCTTTCACAATAGGTACATCCTCTATTTGAACATTCCTTTCCTCACCCGCAGTTATTTCATTCTCTTCCTCCCCAATAATTGAATTTAGTTGAGCTATTGAGGGTGGATCTAAATAAGAATTAGGTGGTGACGATTCTGCTCTAAAAATAAGGTGTTCCTTATCATTATCATCAAGAATCGTAACCTCTTTCTTCTTACAATAAATCTTCGCATCATAGTCCGAAAGCCAGTCCATACCGAGGATTATATCAAACTCAATCATAGGTATGACGATGAGATCAGCAGATAAAGAAAATTTATGTGCTCTAATGGGGACTGATTCACAAAACTTTGTTGAAACGATACTTCCCTTAGGAGTTTTAACTGACAACTCCCTTATTAAATCAAATTGGAAATATCTAATTTTCTTAGCAAACTGGGAAGATATGAAACAATGCGATGATCCAGAATCAAATAATGCATTTGCTAAACATGAGGAAACCATTAAATTACCTGCCACCACGTCTTTCGGAGCTTCTACCTCAGCAGTAGTGATAGCATAAGCCTGGCCTTGATCCCTTGGCCTTTTCTGAGGTAAGTTCTCCTGACGCTTAGGAAATGAATTTGCATAATGCCCCATATCCCTGCAATTGTAGCACTGAACGTTGGTAGCTTCCTTCTTCCCCTTAAAATCATGAGCTTGGTGGCCTTTTTCACCACACTTGTAACAGACTCCCATTACCTTCAGGCAAGCACCAGGATGTTTCTTCCCGCATTTACAACAAGATGGATATTCAACCTTTCCCTTCTTCCCCTTATTTGCATTCCCAGATTGATCAGCAGGTCTCTTCTTCTCTTGCTTCGCTTTAAAGTCATAAGACTTAGAGAATTCTTTTTCGGTCTTGATAGCACATGAGACAATGTCTTCGTACGACGAAAAGGATTGTGAGACTAATGCTCTACGGAGAAATGGTTTTAACCCATCAAAGAAACGATCAATCTTACTTCTTGGGTTGCGAATATAATCTCCAGCATACCTCGCTAACCTTGTAAAGTTAGCCTCATACTTTGTGACATTCTCATCCTCCTTTTGTCTCAGACTCAGAAATTGCCTTTCCATATCTGCTCGATGGTCGCGAGGAAAGTATTTTTCTAAAAACAGATCTTTGAACTCCCTCCATTCCATGTTTGATACTTCATCATCTTCCTTCATGTTTTGAATCAATGACCACCATTGATCAGCATCTCCAGTGAGGCGGTAAACTGCCATGGTAACTTTTTCCCTTTCACTACTCCCCAAAGCCTGAAATATTTTCTCTAGGGAAAATATCCATTGCTCAGCTACTAAGGGATTTGTACTCCCATTGAACATTGGTGGTTGTTGTCTCATGAATCGATCTAACATTGATCCTCCACGCTGCGGATCAGGGTGCTCCATATGGGTAAGGTTATTATTCATAACCTGAGTAAGTTGTCCCAGTACGGTGATTAGCTGATCAGCACTAGTTGCATCACCAGCCCCACTATAATTATCTTGAGTAGGAGGGCAATCCCTACATGGAGTGCATGCATTGATACGGTTTCCATTTCTTCCACTAGGCGCCATTTCTAAACAATGGCATAAACTAGATCAGTTTATGAATCAAAATACATAATCCCATACTTATAAAACACTTAACATAAATTGAACTATTTATGGATATAATCCATAAAAATGTTTTCTTTGAGGAAGTATATACTCATAATCCCTTCAAAATGATTTGTAAAGAAAATGAGAGTTATCCTAAGCATATCCCCCGGGAGTGTCGTAACCAAGAGTGCAGCAAGGCCCGTTGTCGTGCACCAGTTCCCGTTCAAGTCTAGCTCAAAGCGGTGTTTTCGGGTTTTACCCCTAGGTACATCTGTGCCAGAGCCGCCTCTACCTGCTCGTATCCAGACAGGGATGTATTACTCGGAAAACTCACAAAATCTCTACAATACCAAAATTCTAGGAAGTTCTTCTATACTAATCCTCAAAGTTCATCTTAGGTCTACGTGCTCTAATCAGAGTTTATCTAAATCTAGCTTCCAAGGTTTGTACTAAACTTCCTCTGATACCAACTGTAACGCCCCGACCCCAGTTACCCAGATTCGGTGCATTAATTACATAACGTTGGCATGATCACAAGAAAGATCAAATCTCGAAAGACCGATTAGTTTAGTAGCCTTGGAAACACTAGATATAAACATAATGTTTTACATTACATTTCAAAGTGAAAAGCTTCTACAACAACAAAGTCTTCATATCCACACTATTAACCCCTCATAATATCCCTGCAAGTCAATCATAATTTACTTCTTCACTACCTGGGAAAAATAAAACATAGAAAAGGGGTGAGCTCAAATGCCCAGTAAGGATAACAATATAGCGGAACATTCAAAATAAGCGTAAACATTTAAGGCAATGAATTACTAAAAAAAAGCCTTTTAAACTTGAACTTCAACATAGTATGGAAAAAGTAAAATGAAATAATGCCATTTACTTATTCACATGGAAATTCTACTAATCGAATAATCACATGCAAAAATCAATAACCACTTTCATAATGTTGGAATGCATAATGCCAGACTATCATAACCACATAGCCAAGGCCTCGTGCCAAGACTACAAATAAGATTTTGTCAAGGCCTTGTGCCAAGACACTAGTTTGTCTCATGAGACCTACCGATGCATCGAGGAGCTATAGCGGGCTCCACCCGTCACTTATTAAGTCCAATGCATTCCCATATGAAAAGGTTTAAACATAACATAAACATTCGTATTAAAACTAGCATACGAAATGTCAATAATTTCACCATAAACTATGAATGGTATAAAAATAGCACATCCACAGTCAAACATATCACAAAACCCTCAATACAATATAGAAGTTTTGTATCATAATAAATCAACTTCAAATAATCTTAAAATCCATCAAAGGATGTTGACATAGATGAAATCAAAATTCTTTTTAAAGAAGTATCTCCTTTTATTTTGAAATCATTTAAGATCCATATAAAATAAAACATTTTCTTTGAAAATATTCTTATAAGCTTGTATGGAAAGCTTCGACGATTTTATAACGGCGTAAAATAACTGCACCCGCCGTATAAGTTAAAAAAAACATTCTTACCTCAATTCTGTCGAAAAGGTTAAAAAGGACATTATTTTGAAAACAACGGAAAGATTCCTTTATAAACCTCTTATAAAAAGGTCAAACAAGGGTATAAATGACTTTAACCCATATTCTTGTAAATAGTAAAAATGTTTTGAAATACATTTTTAAGAAAACATGGATGTGGATGATAAAGAGATCCCAGTAGATTATTACGTATAAACAACCTCGGATAATGAAGAGATTGTGAAATAACCCTTACCTTGTACTTTTCCTTGGTTGGGGTAGGTTAACCTCCTGTATAATGGTGAAATAATTGTTATTAAATTATAAAAGAATCATATACATTAATATGATATCATATATGATCTTTTAACATTGATTTGATAATAATATCTTAGTATTATCGCCGTTTCGTGTGTTAACTTACTCATTTTCTTTTATATGTTTTGTTACATAAGTCATGTTTGTTGTATCTTATTCATATCCAGAATTATATCAAGTCCTTAAACATCATTTTTAAATCATTAAATGGTAATTATACTTGAATGGATACGATGGATAATGAATCTCATCGCGTTCGTGGAGACGGTAGTCCGTACGTACGCACGAACGCTACTTCCATTTAATTTTTATTTTAAAAGAATCGAATCCAAATGATACATAGGTATATTACTATTCCAGTATAATATAATATTTTATATATGTTACTTATGTTCATTAACACCCTCCTTTATACGTTCCATGTGTGGTATGAACGAGTCATATCATTTTAAGGGGGCAGTAGTCCGCACTTCCTCAAATGAAATTATCGTATGTATATACAACATGAAATGAATAATGGTATGAAATAAAATGGAATTACAGAAGATTATATATAAAATATATATCATTAATATCATATTTAATTACAGTGCCATCATAATGGCCACCATGAGAGGCGGTAAGATGTATTTGAACAATCATCGTTTCGTGAGGCGTTAGTTTGCCATCCACAGAAACATTATGTTCATTATCCATTAGATGGAGTTGTGTGTATGTGTAGTTTGAATCCTTCTTATAACAACATCCTAGTATATTGAGGATACTGGTGTTGTTACAAAAGAAATGAAATAAAAAGAGTTTGGGGGTTGGAGAAGCAAAATAGATGAAAATAATTTAAGAGAAATCGTTACCTTTAATCTAGGTAACTCACTTTGGTTGGAACCAAAGTACTTCTTGAAATGCTTTCTGCCTAAGGGGAAGCTTCAAGGAGGAGGAGAGGGATGTGGGGAGCTTATTTGGGCAGAGTTTGGACGATCCAAGTGGCTTGAGAGGTGTGAGGAAAAGAGAAGGAGGAGTGCCCTTTTATAAGAGGGGTGAGGGGCACCTTTGGAAAAGCTAGAAATATTAATTTATAATAAATTCATATTCAGTTTCCAAAGGCTCCAAATTTGACTATTCAAAGGATGAGGTGGGGATAGATCGAAAACAACTCATCCAATAGAATTTAGACAGGTTTGGGTACTTATATTAACCTTATCTTTAAGTATTAACTCTAAGTTAATTAGTTTCACTTTTACAATGTCTCTTTGTATTTTTATATAATATGGTTAATAAACTTACTATATACATCCAAGAGACCCCCAAGTGGTCCATTAATGATTAACCTATAATACTATAAGTCTCTTGGCCGAACCTTAGATTTTTAGGAATTTAATATCAATTAATAATATAATATTTGTTTTAAGAACTCTTTTATGTCAATTTTGACACTATTCAATAGTTGATTTTTGTGGAACTCATAACAGATTTATTACTTCAAACAAAGTCAATTAAATCAATCCTAATATATCATATTATCCTAGAAAATTAGTTTAATTCATTAAAAGTTTCATATTATATTTATTTGGGTATTTATAATATCAATTATGTTAATTTTTCACTATTATAGTAATTACTACATCGTCATTGTGTCATAAATAAAATAAATTATTTAATGTCTAAAAATTATAAATAAAATATCATTATGTAGGAAATCGTTTTTGATTTCTAATGAATATTTATAATCGAAATTCCAACATGTATAACCCTATGTAAAAATTGTTCTTCTAAAAGATGTAAGCTTATGCCATTTTTATTTTTATTTTAACTTTATTAATATAATGTGTCATTATCACTTACAAGTGGATCCATGGGGTCCCAAAATAGACCCAAAGATTCCCATGGTCGACCATGTATCAACCAATAGGGTTAAGACACGTTTTAGGGTAATTTATTATTATTATAATATTATTTTTTTTAACCCTTATTTACCGGATTTACCCTTTAACCATGGTAAATAAAATATTTACCACAGTAACTATTCAAAATGTCTAAAAATAAAAGTTACCTATTTACACAATTTGAAAATTCTGATTCCAAATATGGAATCCATTTTTCTAAATTCAAAACACATAAGTGGCAGAAATTAATTTAAAATTAATTCCCGCTGTCAAAACAAAAAGCGTGTTTTTTAAGAGATAATAACTATCAAAAGATTGACACTTGTTTATGTTCGGTTTAATTGTAAACTTTTGTCCAATGACCAACATTATATTAAATGGTAAAAATATATTCTAAATATAATTTAAAACCACTCAAATTCACAATTTATCACTATTAATTATTTTGATTAAAAAAGTTGTTTTTAATTAAAATTTAGAAATTTTCACTATTCATCAAAATATGAAAGTTATCCGAAATGTACCAAAATTTCACCCTAGGCTAATTTCGATATTCCGAATCCAAAAATGAAGTCCATTTTAAAATATAAAATATATATGATTTCAAAAATTAGGTATTACTATTCACAACGGCTAGTTTAATTAGTTGTGGTGTGTGTTAGAACTCGAGGTTGCGTACAACACACGCTATCGCATTATTCGAAGGGAAACGTACCGTGGAAGCTTGGGGTGTTACATTCAGTCCCAAAACACTTTGGGATGTGCATTGAAGATCCTCTAAACACTTTAAAAGTAGTAAAATAGGTTATTAAATAGTCGTTTTAGGTAGGATTATGAATTTCCCTCTTGTAATGGGCTTTGTAAGTCCATTACTCTAAGAAAAATCCTAAATTCCATTTAAGATTTATTATTTCCTCATGTTTATGTATTAGTAATATAAATAATTCATTATTTATAGTATAAAAACAAAGTATTAATTTAATTGAATATATTTTTTTTAATAAAATATTATGTATTTGAAATAAAAAATTCTTATTTGTGTTTATAATAAACATAACCATGCTTACACATGAACTAATCACATTAGTCCAAAATTTCCAATTAATATCTTCTTAGGTGTGATTTGAAGTACTCTTTATAAATTTGGAATTAATTATGAATCTTATTCAAACTCATAAACTAAGATAAATATATTTAAACACATCATATATACCAAAATTATAAAGGGGGTTGGTGTAATATAAATCACCATGTGTGCATTATAATAATCTTTTTTATTGACAATAAGATTAAGTGCAAGACATTTATAACATCAAATAATATATATAAAAGCGATTCATTATAACTCTTTATAAATATGGTATTTGGTCAGCATAAGGATGTCACGGTATCTAAAGAATATATCTTCTTCTTCTCAGCACTGAGCCTTCGAATTTAAGTAAATCATCAAAAGTAATGCGTAAAACTTAGTCTATATTTCAACTCATATTAATAGATCATCTTTTAGAACTAATCACTTGGATTTATCAACTCAAACTAAATATTCTATGGTCTTAAATAATTTTAAATCCCTTTAATATTTTAAAGGATTAATACATTGATCAGAATAGAAGTAACACAATTAGTATCTCCAAAACTTCTTATTTCATCTTCTTCTCAAAATTATGCAATAATGGATGTCACAATATCCTTTTACTACATTATATTCAACACCCTGATAAAAAATATACATATAATAATATCAATACCACCTTCTTCTTCTTATTCTTTTATAATTATATATTCTTCACACTCGACTCAAGATCTTGGTATGCACTCTTTAATATATCATCACTATTTTTTTTGTTTTATACATATGTCACTCAAAAGAAATTTTCTATATGATTTGAATATAGAAAATCTTATAAAATTAGTATGATGATCCTTATTTAAAAATGGATTTCACATGGGTTTACACAATGATCCACATATTCTTTTCTCTTCAATGCATGTCTCCTATAAATTGAAAAGAGTATCATAATCTATCTCTTTCTAGTTTTTCTTAGACAATAGATCCTCTAAAAGTTTCTTCCATTATGATATTAAACACTTCTAATATTTAAAATATTATCATATAAATTTGAAAAAAATATTCTCTTGGGATATAATAAAAATATATATCATTCTAGATTTACATATTCACTCACCATTCATTTTAGTGTGAAAACTTCTGAAAATCCAATACTCTCCAGCTCACATGAATATTTTTTGAATAATAAACTGAAATAATCATTTCATTTTATTTCTTGAATCACAATTTTTTTACTATTAAATTATTTTTGAATGGATTGAGCATTATCACTTTTATTATGCAATTTCAAAATTACCTTTTCTAGAATCACCACTTTTCAGCTTCTTTTATTTTCTGAAAATAATATCATATTTGATACTTTTCACTTTAGATTGATTATCAGATTCTAAATAATCTATATATTTATTGTATTTAATTTTTTATTATTTATCAATGAAAAAATAGACAAATAATCATCTAAAATTATTTATTTATTTTAGTCACAAATCATTAATTTTTAATGTTCTCATTTGAAATTTTAAGATAAATAAAAATGATCATATTTCTATTATCCTCATCTATTTTTTCTCAAATGAGGCTTGGATCATTGACCAATATAGATTTATGATATTTTGAAAATGAAAACATAGATCAAGAATCATCAAATTTCAATTACCTTCTTCAAAAATGAATTATTGAAACTCAAAATTTTAGTATGAATATTCTCAAAATTTCTCAAAGTATGAAGCTGTAAGAAGAACTGAAGTCATGCATAGTTCCAAATTCATTTGGAAGATCAGGAAAGAATTCATATGATCTTATAAAAATTTATACAGTATCATAAAAGCCTTATGGATTATTAAATTTTGGAAAACATTAAAGTCATATGTGATGTAAAATTCTTACACAACTCATTGAGTCTGACATGTAAATTCTCTCACGGATCAACAAATTTTGACATCAGGGTTCAAATTATGATGCATAGATAAGAATTAATTTGTAATTCCTTAAAATCTGACTCATGAAATATCAATGAATTATAATATAAACAAATTCACATGACCACATCAAAATTTATATATGTTTGGAAAAGAAATTCATACATGAACAAGAAATTTCATACATGTCAACTACAGAGTCATATAAATTTAGACAGAAATTTTCTAGCCTTGGAATAAATAATCCAAATTTATTCAAGTAAGATTATAATAGCATTAATTGAATTTGGAACATATTTAACCACATCAGAAATAATATAAAATTTATCAATATTTATCAAACCACTTCATCACCATTCCCAATGTCTTGTAACACAAAATATTTAATTTAGTGTTTTTCAATAAATTCCACTGCATTTCAAACATTAGTTTAAAACTAATTAAATTAAAATATTTATCCTATTGATTTTGATAACTATAAAAAAAACCTTTATGCTAAATTACACTAAGATAAAGTCCCAAGCACTATATACTTAAATCTCTCCATTTAAGATAGAATTTTACTCTATTAATAATAAATTCTTCAATATATTCACTAACTAGATTATTAATTATTATTATAAATTATATAAGAAACACTCATATATTTATTTCATTTCATTAACATTTGGAACAGTGAAAAATTCATCTTATATTGGGGGATACTCACTAAGTATCATACTATTTCAAAACTACATTTAGAATATAATAAACTTTCTTTCTTTTCATAATCTGTGGTAACCAACTCCAATCTACTACATCCATAGAAATGGGAAGACAGTATGTCTTCCTTTAGTTGGGTGGAATATAAATATAATAACCATAATATTAAAGATAAATATTGGAATTCTCATTTAAAAAAAATTACAAAAAAAAAATGGTAACTATATTATCTCCCTTTAAATTTGTTTTCTATTCTTTGAACATCCAAATTCATAAGACTCATGTGAATATTCCAAATATAAATTCACTTCTACACTCCCTATTAATGAGAATGAATAGAAATAAGAAAATTGTTTTTCTCCCCACATAATCGAACTATATATGACAAGGATGGATTATTATCATTATATCACAACATAAACAAAATATTTTCCCATTAAAAATTATTTTCTACCTCAATCCATTTGAGATAAGCATGACACCACATGTTTCCTAGAAATGAACATTATGTAAGTCATATCTAATTCTACATGTTCTAGTCTGATGTTGAAAAAAGGGTGATTTTACCAAATCCCCATGTATTTCTATACATATTGCTCAATGTGGTACTGATTATAAAATTCATTTTAATTAGGGATATCTAAATATAATTTCAAAAATGTTTATAAACCTACAAACAAATACACAAAACTCATCCAATAATTCAAGTGTATGTTTTTTAGCATCCTATTTTATAAGATAACCACTCCCCTTAATTTTTATAATAAGAGAAAACCATAACAAAGGTTGTAAATTATCATAAATAAAATTTCATATTTTTTTAGGACTATCGATAATTAAATATTTAGAGAACTAGATAAATTTATCGCAGATTTATCCATTTGATATACCCCCCTAAAGGGATACTCACCATACCTCTTCACCATGGGGGATTATTTTTCCATATATATTCTACAAGAAATATTGATACAAGTTGATATATGATAAAACTTAAAATATATCAGGGGTAATGTGTTACATGTAAACACTAATATTCCAAATGATATATTATCTATGATGGGTAGTCTTTTATGCTATAATAATGTCACAAAATTCAACATATCCTTTTAACTATTTACATTTAATTCCCCTTTTCATGTTGTACAACCACTAAAATTTGTGAATAAAGTGTGTCAAATATTATTCTTAGTTTTAGTACAAGGGAAGAGGCTTTTTAATAATCTTATAGGATCCTTTATTTAATGTTATAAAGATTATAAGCTTCTTTAGGTTTACATATTATTTAGGATTCTATATCCAATTATCTTTGGGAAGTAAGGATTTATTTTTTATGTTCAAATAGCTTCTTAGCTAGAATAACTTTGTTTTATTAGTACAGAATGGTGATTTTACTCTTTTCTTCATGATCAAAATTTCTTTCCTCTTCTAATGGATTTAGAAATATGATCAATGTATTTTTAATCACATGTTTATCCTTTTTATTAGGTGTTTAGTATTTCTTTATAGTACCTTTCTAACTATAATGATCCATGGGTTCTTTCCCCTTGTATAATATCAGATCCTTTTTACTAGATATCCATGTAATATATCTAAAACCTCTTTGAATAATCTATTTATATCTTTTATACACTTGTTCATCAGTTTTAGAGTAATCATTTTTTGGAATCCACTCAATAGATTTATCAGGAGTGTCAACCACTAATACAATCCTTCTATCTCTTTCTTGGATGGATTCCATTTTTGATTCAAGATTGATCTATTTATCTTTGAGATTCATTTACATGGTGTAATGTTTTATGATGTTCCTTTTCCTTCCAAAATATAATAATATCATCCTATTTGATGTGGCAATGATTCCCCAGGATGAATTGACCACTAGGGGGGTGGTGAATTGGTGGAATTATTTTATGAATTCCAACATTTTAACTCAATATCATGGAATATTTAAGGTCATGATCCACTAAATAAAAACTATTAGTCTCAAATTTTATGAAACATTATATAAATGAATCACAATACAAAATAATTCCTTGGTTTGACCAAAATAGAACACTCTTTTCTTTGATTGGTTAGTTAAACCAATCAGGGATACATTATCTATATCTGTAAGTGGTTACAACCAAGGATAGTCCCAACCCTATCAAAAATGTGTCCCACTATGTTCTGGTTTCTAGTGTCCCATATGAATAGTTACAACTTCCATTAAAAGTATTATCCAAACAAAGAAATTTATCCTTCTAATATTTCTATATTATTCACCAATTTATGTATGTATCCCTCCGTGATCAGGTTATATTAATAGGTATTCATTTAAAAACATTCAATTATATACATATGGTTATCTTCCAGAATATGGTCATCCAACTTTATCAGATTTTACATCCTTCAAATGAAAAACTCTCCTCAATAATTTTAATACGTGGGCACAATAGGCCTCATTATTAATCTTCTTTAATGGATAACTAATTTTAACTCATCTTCTCTCTATGATACTTTTGACATATCAAGATCTCATAATTATATCATACTATTATTGAAAAAACTTTCAATATTTGAACACCCTTATTTCCAATTTAAATATAAATTTATTCATGAAAAAATACCATGAATATTAATTCCATATAATTATAGAAATTACCTCAAATCATAGTTATCAGATAATATTACCATTCAAATCGAGAATATATTTTTAGTTTGAATTATATTTTGAAGTCTCTCAAGATCTCAGTCAAGTACCCCCTCTTAAATTCCCTAACGATATGCGATTATACTTTTTTTTAAATAACCATAAGTACCATTTAATTTAACTCATCTAAATAACCCATGTGTCCATGAAAATGTCGAACCTATTGGTTGTGGAGTGGAACTCATCTCAACATCCACATTATTTCTCATCAAGTCTTGCTTCATAATTGTTTTGGATCACGATCATTATTTGATCATGTTTGATTCTATGAAGTTTAGTTCAAGCATTATTTTATTATATTCTAGAAAATTTCAGAATAATTCATTATGAATTTACTAGATTTTCAAAGGAATTTAAAATTATTATGAGCTCAAATACATACAATCTAAGAAAATTCATATGTGTGTATGATTTAAAGTCATATTCTCCTAATGTTTTATTCACACTAGATCCTCAAAGTCATATTCTACATCATAAAATATTATAACATATACAGAATCCATATAATCATAAAACTCAAATTCATACACTAATAATGATAGGAATACACACATGAAAAATTCATATACAATATCCTTAAATTCATACAAAGAAGTTTGATACTGGGAATAACAAAGGATTTCAAGAAAATACTTATGATGGAAATCAAATTTTTACAAAATGTTTTGAATCCTTATTTTCAAAGTCAAAAACTCATACGTACTATATTATAATTTTATAATTCATTGTATTAGAACTATAGTTTTCCTAATACACATAAAATCCCTCTAAAACTCTTCATAACATCTCATCAACCTTTAAATCATCATCAAAATATTTCATTTATATTTTGATCATTTCTCAAGTATTTCAATAGATAATCTTAATAAACCTCAACCCAGTGAATCTATACTTTTGTAAAATATACAATACATTAATTTATTATTCCTCCAAAAAATCAATATCACTTTTAGAAATTTTTTAGACATTATATATTTATCCATAAACACCTATCACTTACTTGAAGAAAAAAACAAACAACCATCACACCCGACATGCTAGTTAGTCTTGATTCTTATTGAATTTTACCAAGTGATGTCTTTAAGACACAACCTCAAACTAAATGTATAATCATGGTTTCCTTATTAAGAATGACATCCAATGACCACTTATCCTTGTGATTACTACACATACGAGTCTATAAAAATCCTCTAAGCATGACCGCATTTTGTTATCAAACACATATTGTCTAATTTTATTCATAAAAATCATTGTAC
This sequence comes from Viscum album, assembly GCA_963277665.1. NCBI lineage: Eukaryota > Viridiplantae > Streptophyta > Magnoliopsida > Santalales > Viscaceae > Viscum > Viscum album. The sequence continues at coordinate 1,116,940,039 of OY728147.1, forward strand.
CTATTGACAACAAATACAATCTAATCATGGGAACTTAAATACCCCACTTTTAATTTTTTGATAATAGCATAAAACTTATTGGAAGATATATGTTCTTTTTTCTCTCCCTTATTAATAAAAAACAAAAAAAAATATAGGGGTCTTATCATCTCAATAAAATTATTTTGAGACAATTTTATACTCCTCTTTTCAGATCTAAATAAATGGTTGTCTCACATAGAATAAGGATGATACAACATGAATTTCTTAGAAAATATCCACCTATTATACAACTCTAAGTCTAAATGGTCTAATCCATATTAAAAAACAATAGTGTATTACAAATTTTTTTAATGTTGTCTGTAAAATACAATGCAAGCTATACAATTCTCAAGACCCTCATTTTGGGGGTTTCTCAAGAATATATTTACATATTTTTTTATCTTATTCATACTTCAATAAAAAAATTAAAAAATTTAATTGGAAAGAATAAAACACCTCATTTTTCTCATATTTCATCCAAAAACACTCCCTCATCATAAATATGTTTTAAATAAAAAATATAATTGTTGTAAGTGTGATTGAACTACCTTAATATGAAATTCCATAAAAATATCTATAATTTCCAATTTTACTACAAGATAACATCATATTCTTTGTATATCACCCTCAAAGTATAGAATCAATTTCTCCTCTTCATGATAGTTGGAACACTTAATAAAAAAAACTTTATTTTATGTATAACAATAAAATCTCCATTCTACTCCTTCAATTACATAAATATTAAACAAATTAAACAAGGACAATAGGGAATAATGAGTTACCTTTTTTACTACATAGAAGTATCACTGAGTCTAAGTGTTTCATATAAACCTAGGCTCTATAATTTCTCTAAATATAGTACAATAAAATATTTTTAAATTCTTCTTTTATCATGAGTATTAATAGTTTGGATATTCTATTTCTATTCTTGAACAACTTATTTTTGTGGAGTTATTTTTTCCACCTTAGTTATAAAATAAATATTATTTCCTTGTGTTTTCATATTATTTATCATAGAATATTATTTTTATGGTAATATTTTCATACAGATTTTGTTCCATTCCAAATATTTCCCCACCTTTCAAACAAATTTCCCAAAATTTTCATATTACCACTTGTAAATAAATTATAATAAATTACAACCTATTATTATGTAAACACTTGGTTTTATTTATCCATAGAATTTATTTATCCTTTTTTCATTTTATTGGGCATATACAATTAGTATTTATAGAATTATAATCATTATTTCTTATCCTACCCAATTTTCGTAGGTTTCTTAAAAGTATTATTAGTTATCTCTCTTGAATTTGACCTTTCAACTTTTGAAATCTGATCATCCTTCCCTTTCACAACAATGGAAAATTTTCCTAGTAACACAATCACGCATAACTCACATTTATGAAATTTTTCTTGACATCCTTTGCATATCTCTTCCAAATAATAAAATTTATTTTTTAGTGGAAAACTTTTCTGAATTCTTGGTTATAAATTTAATTCCATGGGAATCAATACTCACTTTCTCAACCAGACCCACTTGGTTTGTGCCTCCTACATAGCAATGAAATTTTATTACAACCATGATTTTACCACCTAAACTATTATAAATATGATTTTCCTTTTTGAGATAGATTAGGTATAGATTTTTTTATTGGAAAACTACTTTTCAAAAATTTCAGAAGAGTCTATTTTAACCGCATCAATATTTGGGAAGCCTGATTAGTTTTTCTTCATATAATTTTAGTCACTAAGAAAAATATATCATATATCATCAAAATAATATTCCTTAGACGAAAATATTTTTCCAATATCTATTAAAATATTTTCCTGATCAACCACGTTCAATTTATTCTTCTTAATCTCATCCGTATAATCTATTTATTTCTTATCATACTTATTTTCAATAACTATATATTTTTATTATTTTATCAAATTTATCTCTATTTTTATTTAGATGTGTAATGTTATCAAGATATTATTCTAATTTACCTTTCAGCTACATCTCAAATGGGTTCCTTTCTTACTCATCACCAATTCTAGATGTTTCAAAAAATTTCTTAATCTGAGAAAAGAAATTTAATTCACTATATAATAAACTTATTAATTTATCTTTCTCTTTATTTCTCACTAGAATAACCTTCTTAATCAATAGACTCAACTTCTTAAAATTGGACTAATTATTCTTTCTATTATATTTTTTAGATTTTCAAATTTCTTATATTTCATATCTAATTCAAGTTCTTGAACCTTCTTCTATGGGTATTCCTTGAAAAAATAACCAATTTAATTTTACTTTTATATCCATGGTGGTTTCATTACCTTTACTTTTCAATTTTCATTCATGAAACATTTTTGGATAAGAGATTTTGTTAAAGTCATCATCACAATCCTAATTATAATCTTAATCACTTGATTTTTCAACCTCTTATTCTTTGACTTTTCTTTTTTCTCAAAGCCTCAAAATCTATCTCATTTTTTTCTTTCTTCTAAAATGATGGATCCATTATCATTTCATAATATATGAGAATACTACAAATTTTATCCAATTACAAATATTCCTTATATTCCATGGAAAAAATTGTAGGATAAAAGAGATATATATATATATAATCTTTCTCATCATATTTTTGATAATTGTGGGATCATCCAACTTCTCTCCAAACCACTGAATGTTACTCACATTATCATTTAACTTTTTAAATTAGTTTTTAATGGTATCATCATTATCCATATTTAGGTCCTAAAATATTATCCTATAGGATTTTTATTGAGTTTAATTGACTTTAATATTTCCTTTATAACTATATCTTAACTTATCCCAAATTTCCTTTGAATGTTGGAGTCCCATTACCTTTGTGTACACATTTTAAGAATGTAGCATCGAGATAGAATTTTTTACTTTTCCATCAACCTCCAAATCTCTATTTCTATAGAGTTTGATAGAATATTTTTAAAATTTATTAAAAACCAACTCGGAAGAATCTATTATGTATAGGATAAGAGATAAGAGGCATAGTAGAATCTTATTCCTCTGATTATAGTAGTTCTTTCTATCAAATGTTATAACACCCCTACTGTTCATAAAATTTTGATTATCTATTATCATAAATGTCTTGGATCTTTATAGAAAACCAAGATTTTCTTTTAAAAAAATTGTGATGCCATAGAATAAACTAATATATGGGGGGTAAATTTATGGCATGATTTTTTGAATTCAATAATTTTTAGAAGAACCTGTTGAACTTTTTAAGGTCCATATCTACTCAATTTAAACTCTCAATACCACCTCATATGTTTTTTTAAATGAAGTTCAACAAGTTTGATTTACAAGGTTTTACCAGAATATACTACTCCTTACCATGATTGAACAGTCCCCCCAATCATGGATTATTCCATTATATCATTAAGTGGTTATAACCATAGATAATACTGATCCTATCAATAGATAGTCTGACTATGATATAGCTTCTAGAGTCCCATTGGAAGAGTTATAACACCCATAAAAAGTATGATTAAAATAAAGAAAGATCTCATTATAATATAGATTTCCTCGATGCCTCTTGATATAGATTTACTACAACACCCTAATTTTTTTAATGAAATATCTCTCCTTAAATAATTTTATTTATTTTTTTATATCTTGTGTTATATACAACATCAAGTTTAAATGAACCACGATATACTATTGAAATATTATTATTGAAAATAATAGTTATCACCTAGCCATTGAATTGGAGGGTATGAATAAGACTAACAAAATTATAAAAATGTATGGTTATATGGGTATAAAATTAATTCATTATTTTCAATTGATTATAAATGAAAATACAAAACATTTTTAAGAAAAAGAATCATTTTTTTGAAAAATGTTTTTTTGTGTGAAATGTATTTTTATCTTAATAAATTATATTAATCCACATTGGTGAATAAATTTAATTAAATTTATATATTATTTTATTGATAAAATGTTATAAACTTTTAAAAAATATTTTTATAGGTATAGAAAAAGAATAAATATTTCTATATGCTTAAAATGTTTTTTTTTCTAAAAAACAATTTTAGTCCGATTTTTTAACATAATTTAAAATTAATTTATGAAATTTATAGAAGTTAAATTAGATAAAATTAATTGTATATTTTGAATCATAGGTATTAAATTTGTAAAAAAGGCCCCATTGATTTTTTGTCTACATGAATAATAACCGTGGTAAAATTTATCACATAGGTAAAGTGTAAATCAGGTTATTCTTGATTAAATAATAGTGAAAAGACCATAATTTTTACTAATAATTACTATTAGATTAATTAAATTCTATAATTATCCTCTAAGGATTGCAATTGACAAGTATAAGGGATAATTTTCCTAGAAAATTATTTATATATTTTTTCAATCAAAGAAAGTTACCAAATGTCACTCCCTTTGTTTTAAACATCCTTTATGTGTTGCCATAGGAAAAAAAACATATTATGAACAAATATTAATATCTATTTTGTGAATAATGTAATTATATTCATGTTGATTTTAATTTATAATTTTTATTCATTATATAATTACTCTAAATTTTTACACAATTCCAAAATAGTATTTATTCAATTAATGGAAAAATAAAATAAAATATTTTTAAAATATTAAAAGTGATATAATTTGATTTATTTATAGTTTGAAAAATATTTTATAGTTTAATATAAAATATCAATTTTGTGATAAAATATTATATTATAATTACAGTTTTTTCTTAATGTATTTTAAGTCAAAATAAATTAATAGAGTCAAAATTGACAATAATGATATTTTTTCAAAATCAAATTTTATTAAAAAATTTAAAAATCATATAAATCTTTGAATAATACATTTTGGATAAAATATTGTCTAAAATATATTAAATTGTTCATTTATTAACAAAATTTAAACTTATAAGTAAAAAAATATATAATTTAACCTCGATAATGTTGTTACCATGGTTAAAATTTAAATTAGTTAGCTAAGGGTTAATCAAAATGATAAGATTTAAAATGACACAAAAACATTATAAATTATATTGGTTGATCATATTAAAACCACATCGTACCTTATATTTTATTCCCATGAAATTTGGATGATTTTATAATTAGAAGGAATTTATTATCATTTAATCTTTTGTGAAATTCCAAAAGTGCCCCTCACCTCAATTATAAATGGGAACCTCCTTCCTCATTTACATACACCACATTGAGCCTTATATCTCAATAAATCTCAACCAATTAGTATTCTAAACATCCTTATACAAATTTTAGAGTTTTTATCTTCCAAAAATACTAACCCTATATCCCTTTAGAGGTGATCTAAAGGATTTGTTATAAAGAAGTGGTAATCACCTTAACCGATCACTTTCTTTTCTACTCTTCCTTTCCTACCCAAAATATTTGATATTTTTCATAAAAAAATAAAAAAATATCCAAAATATTATGAATTAATATTATTATAAAAAAATTATACACCATTTTTACATCAAATGGGAAGTGAAAGTATCACCCGTACATACGTATGACATACCATGTCCACATAGCGATACAATCAAATTTTCATCACCATATTTTAGGGATGTTTATTATTATAGGATTAATATTTATATATTATATTTGTGGAATAATTATACTTATGAAATTATAATACCACACATACCTACTTACCATCCAATTCTTTGGGAAACAATAATGTCATTCGTGCATATGTGTGGACTACCACCTCTAGAAGGCAATGCAATTATTTTTCATTTATATTTTTCTTATACTGTTATAAGGAATAATTTGATGAATATTTGTGATATATATGATATAATAATGATCCTAGAAAGGTGAATTAATATTTTTATTTCTTTTCTTCATCCATCTAAAATTGAATACAACATTTATGTGTATGCATGACCTACCGTCTCCGCGAATGATGTAATTTATTTTCCTACCGCTAACTTTTATAGATGAAACTAAATATGTATAAAATGAATATATATATGATATTTATTTACTGATTAATATTATTTATATTATTTCACTAAGATAAATTTACAAGGACTACAACTATTGAGAAGAAATACTCATGATAAATAACGCACTTAACCACAAAAATAATGATTTTAATATGTAATGATTGATAAATAGTATGGTGAAAGTATTAAAGGGATCATATAAGGTATTATAAGTATATAAAAAAATATGGTACAGATTTATTTTAAATTAAAATTTATTATATATGTTTTAGAGTGATTTTGAAGCAATGTTAACTCAAGGTAAGCATTTTATATCACAATCTCATTATTTATCATGGTTGTTTATGATTAAGTTATGATGATAAAATATTATGAATAACCACTCAAGATATAAAATAATTTTCTTCACATATTGTAATTTATTGAAAATTAAATTTTTATTTTCATTTTTCTCACCTTTTTGTACTCAATAGGCCTAAAATATGTATTTAAGAAAAATTGGATTCATTTATTTCTTTGATTAGAAAAATATTTTATTCCCTATTCATGGTTTCTAAAAATATTTTAAGGATGGGTTTTACTATTCTAAGATGATATTTTAAAGTCATTTTTACCCTTGTTTGGGGGTTTTTAATTTTTTTAAACTAATATTCTTGTTCTTTTCCAAATGAGGTACTTGGTGAGTTTTCCAAAAAATGTATCATAGAAATGATTTTTAAGTTATTCTATATAAACCAATTTTCCTAAAATAATGTCCAATATTTATTTATAATCTTACATATATATTTTCAAATAATTTCTTCCCTTTGTAACTATGATGTTTTTTTAAATTAAGTGATCTCAAAATGGAAAGGTTTTTTTTAACTCAAGATTGTTTTAATGATCTCTTGATTTATCAATCACATCAACCTTTAATATTTTTTATGATTTACTGGGAGTACAATCCATGTATAGAATCCTTATTATTTCTATATATTATTTATTTTTATGGTGAAATTTTGTTAATGAATCTCATTCATTTTCCACAAGTTATGAGATAATAAAATATTTATGAAACCCATATGTCTTCATGGGTTCTGATATGATGAATGATTTATAATATTTTTACACACATATGTATGATTTTCATTATGTGTTGGATGGGACCTATATCTCCCTCTATAGCATTGTGTAAATAATTCTATATTATAAGATAAAGAAGAATGGAATGGTGATTGAACTCATTTTAATAAGGGAATATGCCCACTATGATAGTCTTTAGAGTGAACCCTGACTACTAAGGTGGTCTGGTCAGTGAACCCATTATAATATGATAGCCTTGTCAATGATCCTTGACTACAAGGAAATGATTTTATATGCTTATGTGAATGATTAAAATCAATTTCTTATGAGTAATTTAAGATTTTATGGTTCGTGTAATTTTATTATCATATTATTAATGTATAAAAAACAACCAAGATTTATTTTATTACTTAGGATTATGATATTTGATATGAAGGGTATGGTTTTCAAATGTCAAGATCATTTTCTTATACCATTATGCTCATGTTATGCTCATGTGATCATTGATATCTAGCTTGTTTACCCTTACTGAGAATTTGATCTCAAAATTTGTTTTATTTCCTTTCCCTAGGTTATGAAGAAAGGTATTAAGTGTGATATGTATAATAAGGGTGAGAGTTATGAAGAAATATGTGTAAGAAAATATAGATATTTTATGAACTAATTGTTTATATTTTTATGTTTTGAAAGATACTGGACCAAAATTATTTTGGTCTTAATAAAAATGTTATGTTGTGTATATTAATATATTAATATTTTATATCTATTTATTAAAATTATGGTTCTTTATAGTTGGTATCAGAGTAAGGTTTATTTAACCTTTAAAAATTAGGATGAGAAAAATTTAATAAGACCCTGGATGATAAGTCTATATATATGATAAAATACTAATGTTTTGGTAATAATAATTATTGAAATAGGTTATACCTAAGGTTTTATAGAATAAGGTATCAAAATTTAGACATCCAATAAGTTATTTTTTATGATTATATGGTTTCACACCATGATTATTTTTGTTCACACTATTTTAGATGGTTTTTGTCAATAGATAGAACCTAAATTAATCATGTTAATGATGAATGCGATGTACAATGTGACGAATGTACTAAAAAACCAAATATCGTGGTATTTGGAATGAAAAATCTTATTTTTATTCTCATAAAACTATATCAAGTTGTGAATCACACTGAGCTTCCAAACGATCAATGGAAGGAACAATGTTCTGTTGAGTACATCATGAGGCAATGTTGAGGTAACACCCTTAGTTTTTATGGAACCTTTTTAAAATAAATTAAAATTTCATTTATGTATTTCAAAATAATAAGTCAAAAATTACTTTAACATGGAATATAGACTTGATGTATGTTACACGGAACATCAACTTAGTGTACATTACATGCAACACCAATGTTTATACGAAATGCCATTTTATTGTTATAATTATTTAAATGAGATAATTTTAACATAGCCATTAAAAATAGTAATATGAATATAAAAAAGTACTTTTAAAATAATCTTTATAATGGAAATATAAATAAACAATATTTACAATGAAAGATATAATTTTTTGGCTAAGTCCTTATATGTTAAAAAATACTATTTTCTCAAACAAACTACTTTTCATGTCCTTATATAAAAGAAAATAAAAGTAATTTTAGACACATTTAGAAATTTAATTTGATAAAATAAAGTTAATTTTTTAATTTATAATGTCAGAATTTTTTAGGGATATTTTTTGGGATTTTTCTATGAAACTTCATTTTTGGAGGAATAGTGAAAAATACCGGATTTTAATTCAAAACTGATTTTTAATCTAATTTATTTGTAAGGCTAAAATATATTTTAATTTGGTTGTAAAGTTTAATTATATTTTATATTTTTCAATTAATACAATTTAGGTAATAAGAACCAATTTCAAATTGAAATTGGATATAAAAACATAGTAAACATTTGATCATTGTTTACTTTAAAAACCCGCATTGTCAACCCAACTGCGGGATTAATTTTAAATTAATTTCTTCAACTTCAGTTATTGGAATTGAAAAAAATGGATTAAATATTAGGAATAATAAAAATTTATAAATTCTTGTAAGTTATTCTTAGTTTTTGACCAAAAATATTAGTGAAAGTAATTTAAATTAATTACAATGATTAAGGTAAAATTAAGCTTAAGTAATGAATAAAACTTAAATTTTACGACCCAAAACAACTTAGAAACTTGTCCAAAACCCATTTTTTGGACATTATTAGTCCATTAACCTTCCATTATTGAGTTTTTTTTGTTTTTATGACTTTTCTAGGAAAAAACGTGGGTACACCTAACTTGTTTTCAAAAATACCAAGTGAGACCATTCCCTTCCCTATAAAAGGCCACCACCACCCCCTCTCTTCACACCTCTAAAAACACTGTTGTTAGAAAAATATACACCCAATGAGATTAAAAAGATCAATAAATTTCTCTTTTAATCCTATCATGGGGAATAAACTGACCTAATGAATACTTTTGGTACAAACCAAAAGGAGTTACCCGATCAAGAGGTAACATCTTCTCTCAATATACTTTATTTTATTTTTTATCCATCCCATAAACTCTATACATTACATGATTTTATAAAAACAATATCCTCAATATAATATTATGTGTATATGATAAGTTTTAGAAATAAACTTACAAACACCTCCATCTAATTGGTAACGAACATACTGTTTATGTGTACAGTGAACTACATCCTCATGGAATGATGATTGTTAATTTTTTCATTACCGCCTCTCATGTTGGAAATAATGATGTAAAATATGTTTTTTATATTTTATATATTATATTTATTATTTATTTAATCTTATCAATTCAATTTATAACACATATATTTTTTACATTCCATTTGGTGTAAATATAATAATTTTGTTTTAGGAAGTGTGGACTACCGCCCCCTCAAAGCGATGTGATTTTTTCACATGCTACATAGAATGAATTAAGGGTGGTTTAGTGAAATTATATGATATATATAATATAATAATTCTATTCTAATAATTATATATATATAAATATGTAAATATTTCATTTACCTTCTTTCTTTTAATATGAAAATAAAAATTGAAACAACGTTAATGCGTACGTTCGACTTTCCATCTCCAGGAATGGTATATTCAATTTCATACTTATATATTATATAGATTATTATAATAAAAATATAATGATATTTATATCATGGTTTACATTATGGAAATCATGATATAATTATAAAGACTAAAGATATGACAAATTAAGACACATGCAAAGAACAAAGCGAATATTAACCAAAGTGAAACCTTAATATAAAATGGTTAATAAGATGGTAATATAAAGTCATAATAAAACCATATATAGAATTATATATAATAATATTTTTATTTAAAATATTTATAATAAATGTATATTTATTATTCAGGTGGTTTGAATGAGTACGATGAGAATCAAGACACAGGGTTAGGGGATTTCATCTCACTTTTTATTTCTATGAGATACAAGATATATTCACCACTCATTAATTTTTTGTGGTGTATGTATTTAACATGAATGTATTATATGTATCATATAATTTAATTTATTTTTATTATCATATCCATTTTATGATCTTTATTTCATGAGGTCTAAGTTTTAAACGTTACCAAAATAGAATTATTCACATGATCAATTCCATCCACTAATTAAAATACCGAGTTCCCTTATTTCGAGGAAATCCCTGTGGATTTTTTTAGTGAACACCTAGGAATAGTCCAACATATGTGCCTAAACATAGGTACTATCATTTCATAGGGAATGTATCATAAGGATAACCAAATCCACTAAATCAAAATCAACTGGAGGGTTTTCTTAAAGAGTATACTCTACATATTCCTATTTATACTTAGATAAGGACCTTTCAGGAGGCATTATATTCAAAACACAAGACACAAGCTCAATCAACAACCACTTGAATACTAGAAAAAATCAATTAGACCACAATTAACTCTAAAAATTATCAATTAAAACAAAATAAACCATTACAATATATAAATATCCATTTCTAGTAGCTCATAGTTGTTTGTTACTATAATAAATTTTCCCTAGAAATAAGATATCACATCCCAAATGATCTATTAGATACGTTATATTGGAAGAATAAATATATGTTTGAATATGACATTACATTTTAAAATATAAAACAAAATTGAGTATTTTATTTATTAATGCCAATATTCCCTTTGAACAATCAATCATAGAACACTTTCTAAAATCAAATGGAGAAGAAATATAATAAAGGGGTGATCTCATATGCTCAATGAGGGAACACAAAAAACCGAATCTATCATAAAACAAATAAGGATTAAATAATATAGTTGGAATTAATAATGATAAGGTAATTCCATATAATAATCACATGGGATTAAAACATATCCATAGATAAAATAACTGTTTTAATAATCACATATACATCAATAAGTAATTTTATAATGATTGAATGCATAATGTTAGGAATCTTAAAACTATAGTTGAGGAATCATTCCTAGACATCTTACATAAATGGGAAATACCTTGAAAAAAGAACTAACCTATTTCATTTCATGTGACCTATTGACACTTTGAGGGGCTATGTGATTTCATTCCCCACCCATCACTTAATAATTTTAATTCATTCATCATGTGAATAAAAAATATAAATTAATTAACATGCCTTAATAATCTGTAACTAATCTTATTGGAAGAACTAACATATGAATTGTCAATAAATTCAATAATAAAAATGATCATAATCTATTCATATAAATATATTGTATGGTATAATTAGAGTAAATATTTAGTATATTATAAGATCAATCAATTCATGTTGATATAGACCAAAATCCTTTTAAAAAATCACTGGAATATTTCACGAGGAAAACACCAAATTCATTTCGAAATCACTAATTTAAATTTTAAAAATTTAAAAAATATTTGGAAAAATAATTTATTTCATAATAAACCGGAAACATTGTGATGGATGCTTCTAAGAAATGTATAGTAATGATGATATTAAAAGTTTTTTACGTAGTAATCATTAAAATAATGATTCCATTCACATCATTGGTAAAAAGTTTCTTATTCCTAAAACAATAATATGATTAATTTAAAACCATTTTAAAGAAATTAAAAATTATAAAAATAAATTTAATCAATAATTGGGAAATATTAAAACATTGTTGAAAACTTGTTAAATAAAACATGGACATATAAGAAAAATATTCACGACCAAATAAAAAAATACAGTCATTTTTCATTTAAAACATTATTTTGGCCGTTTGAGTAAAAAAATGGTAAAAATAAAACTAATAATATAAAACCACATAAATTAATAAATTAGAGGAAAATAAATGGGTTTTAAATATAAAAGAACATATAATTCCTCTATAAGAAACCTAAATATAAACAATCCGGAATAATGATTAGATTATGAGATAAACACTTACCATAGGTCTAAATTTATTTTTACATGATTTTAGAATCCCTTATAAGAAATTAAAATTTATAATACTTCCATACTTGAACCATTTAAATACTTATAATATCATATCTGATTTACTTATAATATTTCAACAGTAGTTTATTAATAATTCATTATTAAAATCATTATTCATGAGCATTAATTGTTTTCTTTTTTGGTAATATTTGGTTTGATTATTTTGATAATTGAAACATTATCATGTTTAAATAATCTAAATAATTTTAATAATTATATAAATACATATTTAGAAACATCCACTAAAATATGACATGAAAAATTAATCACATCCCTTGGTAGAGGTGGTAGCCACATCTATACAAAAACAAAACTAATTTTTTTAAAGAGTGTAACTTGAATAAGATAAATTATTTGTTTTATTTATTGAATCATAATTAGTTCATAAATGTCATATATATTAATTATTATGATATTTATAAAAATCCATGTAAAATGGTTATGAGAAAAAAATTACACAGCTACGCAGAGACAGTAAGCTGTATGTACAAATAAGAAATGTTTTCATTTTATATAGGATGAAAAAGAGTTATAAAATGGGTTTAAAATAATAATAATAACATCTTGGTGTATTTATGATATAGTATTAATTATTTTATGATGATCACAATGGATTTAGAGTAATTATAATAATAAATAAACTTTAAGGAGTTGGTAAATATGATTACCTCTTCTTTAAGAGACCTCTTTTTTCTTACACTATAAGCCTTGAAATATTTGTCTTAGAAGAGGAAAAAAGACTTTGGGATAAAAGGAAGAAATATTGTAAGGTATAAGTTTAGTTATATTCTAAGATATAAGGGTTAAACTTTGTTTATAATGGAGAATAAGAGGTTCTCTTTTATAAGTGAGAGAAATGACACACTTATAATTTCATAAAAGATTAAATAAAATATATACATCCTAATTATGTAAAGTGGGATAGTTAATACCATATTGAAATATAATTTTTGATATTTTTAAAATAATGAATCACATTTATATATGTTTTTGACACATTTTAAACCTAATCTCCCAATTAAACCACTTTAAACCATTTTAACCTTAATTGTGATAACATATTTTTTTACCATGATAAAGTAATTATATAAAATAAATAAAATGGGTATTATATTTTGTTTCTTTAAATGATGATTCATAATTTTTAATCCATTTTATCTGAGTAAATTTCCATAGGTGGTATTAATTACATATGATATATGAATAAAAAATAATTGAAAATAATTTTTAATAAAATACCTAAAATATGATTACCAATAATTTCCCCCTAAAATAACATAATAAGTTGGTTTCCAGGAATTTTTGTGGTTAATTAATTAGGAAATAATGGTTTTAAACTTTTTAATTAATAAAAAATCAAATTAAATCTTCCATATATTCCATTAAATGAAAAGACTCAAAATACAATTTAATTTGAATAAAATATAACTTATCTTCCCAAAAGTAAATCTAGGGTTATAAAATTAAAAATAATGTCATAGAATACATTATTTTGCTCATTAAAAAAATATTTAGTTGAATAAAACTCATAAAATATGATATATGAATGTGTTAATAAGATTTTAAAGCTTACCGTATAGTCTTAACCCGGTTTTACCTATTTTATCGAGGTGGAAAACCTTTATCATGGTAACAATTCATAATGTCAAAAAATTAATTTAAACATTTTACATGATAATAATAATTATTATTAAAAATATGGAAAAAATTACAATGATACATTTCTATAATTTTCATTAATTAAATTTAAAATAAATATAAAAAATGAAATGAAAAACCATTTTTACAAAGATTGTACTTTTAAGCATAAAAATAAATTTATTTTTATTGAATGACAAGTAAAAACCATAAAATGATTATAAAATAATTTTATTAAATATATAATTTATATATTTTATCAACATAATTAAGAAATAGTGATTTATTTAATTAATTAAGATAAAAAACATTTCACACATAGTAAGTATCTTATTGAAAAATTTATTTTAAATCCAGAAAATAAAATTTAACCAAAAAAAATGTATAATGATGATTGATATGTAATTAAATATATTATATATAATTAAATGATAAATTTTTACATAAATATAAAATTCCAAATTTAATGTCAAGTTCAAATTACATAATATAATGAAAAGGGATGATAGTTTTACAAAAATAAATATTTTTCATTATTCCATGAAAAATAAATCATTTTATAAAAATCTAAAAAAAATACAATAGGGTAATGTTGAGAATATGATTTAAAAAACATATTCATTCCTCCCATATAACTTCTAATAATTGTATAAATATATTATATTATTTTTGCACAAAATGGAATAAAAACAATTTTTTGAGAAAATATATTTTTGAAACATAAAATAAATTTTCTAAAAATTGAGTACTTATATATAATGAATTAATAAATAAATTTAAAATAAGAAAAAAAATTCTATATATATTTCATAATGTGGTTAATCCTACTCATACCCATCAATTTAATAGTTATGTTATAATATATCATGGTTTTTTTTAATATTAGTGTTTCTTGGTAATAATGTTATCAAACACATACAATTTATTTAAAAATAAATATTTTTCAAAATATTAGTGTGTTATATTATACTCCCTTAAATTAAAGGAACCCTCTCAATTTTTATCTTTTTAATCAAATATTCTATATTTAAAAATACCTGTATCAAAGGCCAACAGTTTACAAAGGGATAATAAAATCAATTTTTAAAACGTGAAGTGTGAAAGATAAAGTTTTCTTGAAATAAAACATAATTAGTTTAAAATATAGGGATATAATTAATAAAATGTTAAAACATAGACACTGAGGGAAAAAATAATGTCCATGTACTAATAGAGAGTAATAGAGAACATGGTCATGATAAAGTTATTGATTGTAACACCATAAGTAAACAATGACTTAAAAGGAAATATATTCATCATAAATAAAGGTCAAATAGTAAAAATAATAATGATAATTTTCCTAAAGTTGAGTTATTATTTTACTATTATGATAGATTGCAGAAGAAAATATAATTAATTGATTTATTTAAATTTCCTAAGCACAATTACATCAATTGGTTGTGCTTCGATCAATTTCCACTTCTATCTCATCATTTACCCCAAAAAATAAATATTCAAGATTATATTTTAGTTCCTAAAGAGATAAAATTTAATTTTAAAATGATCATAAGATCCATAATTATTTCCATATATCTATAAGTATTTTTTGAAACCAAAATTGTTAGCATATGTTTTCCAATATGGAAATTATAGTACCTCAATCTCTAAAACCACAATTATATCACCCAAAGTTCCAATTAATCCATTAAATAAATAGTTAAAGTAATGTTTTCTAAAAAATATCCCAAAAAATTCAAAACCTACAAATATAAAAAAAAATAATGTAATTTTTTTACAAGGGAAAATAAAACATTTATCCCTATAAAACATGAAGTAGCTCATAATTTTACATAAATGAAATGTGTATACCATGATCTTATATTATCCAAATATATGATAATCATTTCCATGAATCACTATAAAACCTCAATGAAAACATAAATTATTCCAAAAATTAATTCTATATAAACTACCAAATTTTCATTATCAATATCAATCAAAACATTATCCTAACTAAAACTTTTTATCACAAAATCTGGCACATATTAAGGGTTATCTATCCCTAAATCATTTTTTTTTAAAAAATAACACCTTAACACTAAATAACCATTCTAGGTTATTATTACCATTAATAAAATTCTATAAAAAACGTAATAAAAAATACTACAAAAAACATATTTAGATCTTTTATAATTATTACAACTATAATTTCATTTACAAAACACATATAAAACATAATTTTCAAATCCAAATACATAAAAACTTTAATCAGTCCAATTCATAGGCTATTACTTTGTCTATGAGTTAAACCTTTAGTAAGGGCATTAACATGGATAATACCCAAGTTCCCCACACATAATACATGGAAATATAAATGTCTTCTTAGGATAAACATCATTTTCATCCTTCAAACTATTCATTTTTTCATTAAAAAATTACTTAATCAGTACCTATATTTTATACCCATAAAAC
Source organism: Viscum album (assembly GCA_963277665.1). Lineage (NCBI taxonomy): Eukaryota > Viridiplantae > Streptophyta > Magnoliopsida > Santalales > Viscaceae > Viscum > Viscum album. The sequence goes on from OY728147.1 coordinate 1,116,956,693, forward strand.
ATATTCTCATTCCTTTGAGACATTCCCATGGGAGATTGTTCCAAAATTCATGACATGCATGAAGAAAAAAATTCTTTCATCCATGGTATTCATCACTTTAACTCCCATGAAACTCAATTTTCCTCTATTTTAGTATATTAAGAAACTCAACTATGTTCATGTTTTTAATCATGTATCATTATTTTTAGGAATAATAAAAATATTTATCCTTTAATATCCTATAAAATTATACTTCTTGGGTGTATAATCATTGAATTTTTTGTCATATACATCATTAACATTACTCTTTCTAGTTTTAGCCATTGAGTAAAACCAAAAACAAAATATGAGTAACAATAATCATAGTGGAAAATCATATAATCCTAAAAATAATTTATAGTATTTTTGAAACTTCTTTTCATCACAAAATAATAATAATTTTTAATGGGGATATCCCCAGTAAAAAGATAAGTGAGGAGTATCAAGATTTAACACATTTCCCAGACAATACTACACAAGGTCTAATCAGTGGCTATATATAGGTCCACCCCATATGCCAACATCACCACACATGTCCAATATTCATGCTAAAAAAATCATTTAGGACTGAAATTGGTATTCCTAGGAGAAAATCATAGGTTATACTAGCATGATGTTCAACATAATTAACCTACATGATCCAGCTCCTTTACCTAGGTCCCTAAGAATGCCTATAAATAGGACCCTTGGGATCCTCATTTGAGATGACCAGAACACTTGGAGAATTCCCAAAGCAAGATTTTCCCTATTCCTTCACATGAACACTCTGAACCTTTTAGGCAGATTTTGAATCCTAGAATGAAGAGGGAATTAAGAGGGATAATAGGATTAAATAACATTAGTGTCTTAAATATAAAATAACATGTTAGATCAACCTTTCCTAATTCAATAACACTATGTAGAACTACACTTATCAAGGACAATACTTATGTTCTAGTTGTCTATAAACACCTGAAGAGACCCTTGGAGCCTAGAAAAATGCCTCTCCCAAGGGTTTACATCCAGGTTTTTCATCACCATGAGATGTCATCAGCTTTCCAGGGTCTATCCTGTGGGATATATATTTATCTCACATACACTTCAACCATGTGAGATATATTAAGATCTACTATCCTTTACCTACATGATATATCTATAGCTCTCCCAATGTTCAACTATGTTAACCATATTTAGTTCAACCAACCTTCTTCTACATGATTCTCATTTGATCCCTCTATATTATACCACCAATAGAAAGACATCACTTCCCTTGGATCCCTCATCTAATAGGGACCATGATAAGATCTCTCCCAAAGACTTTTAATATGTGTGATAAAAGATTAGGGTACACCAATGCATCTAATTGATTATACATTCTTGCAGTAAGGACTGAACTTAATTTAACCTCCATTGTTTATGGGATCCTTATAGTGTTTTTAATTGTACATTCCAATGGTAATAAGGGTTACCACCTTGGAGACATTTACATGGAACTCCCAATGCAAGACAAAATGTATAAAATCTTAAAATATTCCCTAGAATTAGAAAAATGGAATCCCTCCTAGATTAATTCATTGGTATTTCTTACATGTAGTCATACAAATCCTATATTCTTCCCACCCTAGATAAGAAAACAAAAGTCAATACAAGAACCTGAATTCCCTTTTTCTCTCCCCTAGCCCTGCCCTCTTCCACCAAAGGATAAAGGATCAAGTGGTTTGTCAGGTATTATACATCATCTTCACTCTCACACTAAACATGAATAATGTAGGATTATAGGTTAGTAATTATCATGAGATCCGAATTATCAAATACCTCCCTTGAGAGAGGATTTACTTTCTAGATCTTCCTCTTGCCTTCACAATGGTCCACCTATTTGGTATAATACCCAATAATACCCACTAAAATGGGCCTTTTATTCAATATAATTATTTAAATAATATCAAAATCTTATCAAAGGGCCAAATTACCTATAAGTAAAACCATTATAGGGCCTATATAGGTGTGGGTACTCATACTATCCAAATGACATGGTCTTTTATTGTCATACAAATGGGATATGTATGAATCCTCTACGAGGTTAAAACCCAACACCACAAAATGAAAACTAACTTTATCTAGACCACATTAATAGTAGGATCGTATCTATCATAGGATCTCACATCCATTACATGTCCCATGGTCCACCTTAGGGTATGTCCAACACTATACCTTGGTTAGAAACCCTTTCTCGAGAAATCATTTCTACATGACGTTAAACTACATGGTTTGGTCATCATAAAATGACTTTAAAAGGACTTATGTATTCCAATAACTGAAACCCAACTCTATAGGGTTTGATTCCTTTAACAAGGATACATAGGAATCCAATCTCAAGGGACTAATCCAGACATCAAAAAAACTTCTTTCTCCCTAGGTGATGATAAATTCTAGAGTTCCCCACTATATGTCTTGAAACTAGAATCGTAATAATAAACATCCAAAGAATTTATAATATGTATACAAAATAGAACCATTGATAAATAAAATTTTATACATATATATTTCTCCATCTATGAAGATCCTTGTAAATATAAAGACGATTTATATTATAAACATGATAATAATTGATTTATAAATTTTAGGAAGACCTATGTCATCCTTGGGAATTAATGATGGATTCACAAACATTTATTAAATTTATAAGAGATCCCCGATGTAGATAATAATTTCCCCTAAAATGTTGTGATGAGTACGACCTCACATATTCTCAACCAATGTGGGTATCTAAGCATCATTGGATCCATTCCTCATTGACCAACTACCTTTGGAAAGTAGGTTTGAGAACAATCCTGAATAAGGGAATCATTACCCATTTCTGACCCCATGAAAAAAACATAGAAGCCATTCAAAAATAGTGAACCTAACATGAATAATTCTAAAAACATTAAAACCCCCCAAATTCATATTGTAGAACATTTTTTCATAAAATTTATTATTAGAAACAAAAATGGTGAACCTGGTTTGAATCTTTAACTACTATAACAATGTCGCATACATGTCAGACCCCTTTCGCACTAAAAACAAAAAATTAAAAAAACATGGATCTAAAACAATCAATTTTTATGTGTTTATTTGTTGAGAAGATTAATTTTTGGGGTTTCTTATTTGTGTTTATCACATATATTTCATAAACTTGTAACTAGATTTCCCTTTTATCCAAATGGAATCATCCTAGTTCCAGAAGGCGTACACTTTGGCCACTAGACAAGCAAGGTTCTCAACTAAACAGAGAGGACCGTTTCCCACCTAGAATCATCAACACTAGGTATCAAATGAATTGGATTGGTATTAATACCTAAATGGTTCCATCGAAACCCTATAGGCCACTCTTTAATTCCTCAAGTTCATGATTCCCCCTTACCATCCACTCAATGATGGATGGAATCCCAAAAGCAGATGACACTAATATCCATATCAAATCATTTCATGAGCCTATCCCCAGAACGAGACAAAAATATTCAAGATTTTCATAGGGTGGAAGATCAAGAGGCCACTGAAGGAATCATCCATATCGCATAGGGGTCCCTCAAAGTGGCTCTTCAAACCAATTTCAACAACCAATGCCATAATAAAACAAACCATTAGCATGATTCGGTTGTTTTCCTTAGGAGTTTTTCCTAGGTCATCTAGTCATAGTTATGTAAGATAAACCACTGATGGTTGGAAATGGATAAAAAGATGTTGTTCCATACCTATGTTTCCTTTCAAAAAGCTTTCTAGTCACATTTGGTATAAAACTATGACCATGAACAATCACCTTACCACACCATCCAAGCCTATTGGAATAGTTCATAAGTGTCTATAGAATCCCACCATTCAAATTCAGCACCAAATTTTTGAATAATCAAACAATTTCCTACATTATAAATCCTTCCAATATAATATGGGGACAAACCATTATCAGGTACACACACCTACACACTTTTATCAATCCTTCCATCCCAGTTTGGAAGGATTTGGAGAAACAAGATAGGAAATCCAAACCACAAAAAGGGGATGGACTCATATATAATACCCCATCAAATGATTAGTATCAGTATATACTGATTATATAAGGGAGAAAAGAGGAGGCACACACCCCTAAACCAACCATGAAATGACAATATATCTTCATTTCAATCGATGAAGTTACTAAGAACATCATGAAAATGGTGAAAGAGATGACACAGATTCATAACCACATTACAAAAACCTACCATGATATAATTACAATACTTGGAGTGGTAGAGGGGAGGACACACAACTTCAACCCCAAAAATTGGGTGACTCATCAACACAAAATGAGTGTCTCTCTGAATAAGACAAACATCATTGCTCCTGTCCAAGAGGTTCATGGGAAAAAAATACTCAATGATGTGTAACAAAATATATTGGGACCATAAACACATTCCAACAAGAAGGAATTAGTCTTCTATGGTGTCTATTCCAGGGTAGGCACAAATCCATTCCGAAATTCTGGAGGCCTGTATGAAAATTCCATTGCTAACATGGGAGATAGTTAAAAAATATTTTTTATATGAAATACTTTTTTCCCAAAAAGTAACCCAGTTGACCTCAAGAAGGAATCCAAAAATAATCCTCACCAAAGGTGGTTGGAAAATGAAGATACAATCTATGATCCCACTCTTTTTAATTCTATATTTCTTAAATCCATCAGATGTTTATCAATGTCAGATTAGGATCCTACTCATCCATTACCAAATTATTGAAATTATAGGAACTATTATGATGGTTCTCCCCAAAAATTGTACCACGAAGGATTTCTTCATGTCAAAAATCTAATCGATCACAAGATCCCACCTCCTGGTGATCACCACAAGCATCCCTCTATATGGATAGAAGATCAATCATGAAGGAGGCTCTCCCCTTTCTATTATACATCATAAAGGTGATCTGTAGTGTATATGATACATGAATTATCCTTATAGTTATAGATGATGTTATGATGGTAGTCCTACCCATGATGTAATTCATTATGAAGGTCCTCCCCACAACAACATTTCATTTCAACGAGAATTTCCTCTTCTTACTGATTTAATTATGATAAATCCCTCCAAGGATGAGGCACTTGAGAAAATGAGACCATTCATGATGAATGCCTCACCATTGAAAGGTGAAATCCTTTCTCAACCAGATAAAAACCCACAGAAACAATCATTCTATGAAATACCCTTGGTCCACCTACTTTTAAAAATTATAGAGGAAATTCTTTCCAAACTGTCTATTTAAAATAAATAAATATGGAAGAATCCACTTTGATTAGACTAGGTGGAAGACCTCTCATGAAATATGAAGAAAGAATACTGAACATGAGGAGATAATTGTCCAAAGAAAATATACCGGTCATGTTTTGGAGCATATATACTCCCCAATACAACATTGTAATATTTGGAAGATTTTATACATAAAATCCTCCTAAATGTATGGAACACTCTTCACCATGTAAAAATAAAAGCTTTTCATTATGAAAAATATGCAATCCATGTAAAGGTAATGGAAGTTATAATTCCTCAAATTGAATTGGAGGATCTCATAGCTACATGGTTCTTTAAATTGGGAAAATATTAAAGATACATTGAAGGTGCATGACGTGACATGTTAAAAAAGTTACATCAACTGATTGATGATTCCCCATATGGTGTTTAAATCGAAGGATGTGGAAAATATGGGGAACTATATTTCACCACACTCCACAATAATAAAATCTCCTCAATTGTGAAATCATGAAATTTTATAGCATTGGTTTGGAATAAAAAATGGGTTTCCTTCATAAAATATAGTATGATCAGCAAAAACTAGCCTTGGCCGACACCCAAAAATGTTATTCCAGAAGAGGGAGAGAGATCCATAGACAAAATCTTATACCAAGAATAAAAAAATAATAAGGAATACACCCATTTAATAGAGGAAAATATTCAAGCATCACAAATATCATTGGAAGAAGGTGGACCAATTAGAAACTATAAAATGTACCCAAAACATGTTCTAACATGACTCCATAAAATCAAGAAGTTATCCACGATTATAGAAACTAGGGTAATACATAAGAAATCATATCCTATAGGGCTGGGAAAGTTTTTAACAAAAACTTTGAGGTTGGAAAACCATGTTTGAATATTTGTGGAAATGGAATAGGGGTAGCCCCATCACATAGGGATGGGGAATTTTTTTTCCAATCTCCTCATCCTCAACAAAAATCAAACTTTTTCAGACTAGGGAAGACATAATAACATGGATCCTCCCAGTTTTTTTCAATCCAATGACCCAATGTAATCATTGGGAAAAAACATGAAAATATTTTACGTAGATTTTCTTTGGATCACCATCCACCAAATGGTTCCAATAAGACCAGTGGAGGAGAGGGAGAGGCCTCATGGAAGGTTAAAACAAAGCGAGTCCCTCAAAGAGGCTGATGAAACACCTAAAATGTGTTCATATTTACTGGAAATCATTAACACCAAACCTATATACTTTATAGGAGAAGTGACTGATATTTAGGAATAATATGATGAAGTTTATGTTCTTATTATGATCCATACTGAAATTATTGATGATGGTGTGCTCACTCAAAACTAGATTCTTTCTATGAATATGGGGATTCTCTCAAATGTTCCACTACTACATCGTTGAAAACTATCCACCAAAAGAAAAGGGTATTGAAATGAATTGATATCACATACCTTATAAATTATTTTAACTCCTTACACACGAGGGAAGGTTTTCTCAGAAAGAATAAGAGATACTAGAGTTAATAAAACTCAATAAAAAACTACCATGAGGAAACATCCCTATAGAATATGTTCTATTAGTAGAACCTTAACATGTGCTCCCAACAGACACACCTCAGCAATGGGGGTTCATCCTAGTAGATGAAACAGATCTATAACATTCAATCCATGTGGGGTAGAAACAACCAATATATTCTTGGACCCCATTAAAATAATATATAAATATTTCCCTCCCTTGGGAACACAACTAGGGTTGGGTCAGACACACCCTCACAAACTATCCCCTACCAGCTACCTACCATAGGTACAAATAGAGTCATCTTAGATTTACCTATATGCTTCCACCCGTGATCAATCTCTTGTTCAACTAGATATCCCTCACGGTATCATCAATATTATATAATCATTAATATCTTTATTTGAATATATGAAAGAATGGCGTGGACTAGTACATCTAGAAAAGAATCCTTACCCTAAATGGGTTGATCTAACCCCTCCCCCTCCAAACTTTGGAAACACTAAATTTCAAATTTTTAATTAACTAGGGGATCCAAAGAAGACATTTAAACATTTTTTCCTTACTATAATCCCATGGTGGGAACCCCTTCACAACAACAAGAAGTGAAACTTAGGTGACTCGTTCAAACACTACATGATCTAGCCTTCGCGTGGTATACCAATTTACTATCTTAGTCAATTGTTTGATGATAAGATCACCATGCGTATTTTCCCTTGAAATTAAACTAAAAATTTTAGAATACAATAGTCCTTGATCTATCAAACTATAAAAATATGGATAATTAAAGGGTCTTATATTTCATTTCTCAATGGAGGGGGTTTAACTATTCCCAAAGCCTATATATTCCCTATGATTATTTGTTGTTAATCTGTTTAGAGAATCTCTATGACGAGTTACCCACACTGATCATCCTTGTGAAATATATAAGATGGTTTTGGAATCTCACTATAGTTGATAAAATATTTGAATATTCCATATCATGAACCAAGGTTATGTTAGAAGTAATTCCATCACCTCAAGGGAAGATAATAGGGAAATAATAGGTTGTAACATTCATGCTTATATCAGCCCCTATTCTGGCACTAGATCCAAAGCCTGTATCACATAGTGTAGTACTCCCTCCTAAGTGTCAAAAAAAATTCTCACCTCACTAGGACGAGCAAATAAAGTGGATGAAAAAATAGTTTGAGGAACTAAATAATAAATTTTACTCTTTCTGAGATTACAAAGTCCCTAACTACTTCATAACAGCTTTATAGATAAACTTTCCCAAGATTCCAAATCCCAAGAGGCCCTATCAGGTTGGTCTAAATGATCAACCATAAAATTTCACATTTAATAAAACATTGGGGTACAAAATATAGGAATTATTTTTTTAAAGACATACTATAAAAAATATTAGACTATCATATGTGTAGTTGGGAAAACCACCAATGCTAGTAGCATGAATTTATTTAACCAATCTAGAGGAAGAGGGTGAATCGAAGGAGGATACCAAAAAAAATTATAGAATTTTAGTGATTGGATGGATCGAAAGACAATAATATATAATAAAAAAATCCTTTGAGAATAGTTTAAGAATCATCATAATCATTGTTATTATTTTTATTCCATAGAAGAGTACAAGACCTTCAGGGATCCCATGACTAAGGAGGCATGTTGTAATGCATTCCATGGGCATCCCCTAAAATCAAATTCACCCCCTCTGGTTTAAAGAAAGAGATGTTTTTGAGACAAGTGACTTTGAAGGTTTGATCAGCCTGAGAATAAAAATGATATACTGCCTTATTCCCCTCTCTCCATGTGTGAGTGACCTTCATCCTTATATTAATGAGTTATTTACACATCTTGATGGTGTAGGCAATCAGCCACGATGTGGGACCTCTCCCATCTAAGGAGTTATGGAAGAAATTAGAGTCTGTTTCCATATAGGAAAGCCTAAAATTTATTCTTCTATGAAATTAAATGGACAGAAGGGTGGGAAACAAAGAAAATAATATAATCCTATACCCAAAAAAGTTGGATTAGAATCTTTATGGATTCATTAATTTAGTCCAAAAAAGTATAAGTTTTTCCTTTCCAAATTGTACAAGGGTTCTACAACACCGAATGGTACCACAAGAGTGAACATGTGAGATGGAATCCACATCAGACAAATATTTGATCTTCATATCCATTAATTTTATCCACATGATAGATCACTTCTCTAATGATGAATATGGACTTGAAAAATAGTTCTCTACTATAGACTAGGGAATTATGGGAATAGTTTATAGTATCCAAGGATACAGGGGAAGGCATATTCATAACAGAAATCAATACTCTGTCCATGACCCTACTAGGACCATCATTACGGATAAAACTTATTGGAGAGACCTCTAGTGAGTTTAGTAGGTGAAAGAGAGTTCCCTCACATATTCTAGGGATTTACCAAACCCAATCACCTTTGAATATTGATTAAAAGATACAATATCTCCAAACTAGCCTCGGTGCATAGACATACCTATTCGACCTAACCCACCAAGGATAGAAGAACTTTAAAATCATCTTCTATGTATGAATATTCCTATATCAAACACTATAACTCTTAAATCGCCAGTAAAAGAGAATCCAAATTCTTGGAAGTATAGATATTTATCTTATAAGAATGATATTCTAAAATAATTGAACATTGTTCCAGCCAAGCTATCAATCCTAGATGCTCCAAGTCTATCAAAAACCTCCAGAAAGTGTTCATAAAGGCTTTACTAATCCCTCATGAATTTGTAATATAAGTATCTACTATTGAAATATATCATGAAGAGATTGATATTGAAAAATCCCACATGTTCATATCATTCATGGAGCAGGATATAGATTCCATTATACAAGGATACCTTATACCCCTGTATATGTCTAGTAGGATAAATTATTATTATATATGACATAATTTCATTGAAAATGGATCAGAAGAAAACCTCATTCTGGTCAAAAAACTACATCATCTTTATTACATATAATCCCACATCCCCCTTATACTATAATTTTAGAGGGATATAAAAAGAGTGAGAAAAATCCATTTAGAAGGATCAATATCAGGTCCTAGTTTGAGGACCTCCAATCTGAATTTGAATTGTTGGTTTTTTGTAAAGAAATTCATTTCAATGTTCTTTTTGGAATATATATATTTCATTAGCATGCATAAATCCACTCATAAAACCAACGATGCCTCAAATATCACATTAATGATAAAATTGGGACATTTTATGGTGATAAATATCCATTTGAATCATACAAAACTCTGTATATTGATGAAGGATTCTACTGTAGGGAAGGGAAATAGCCCTTGACGGATGACGTCACTTGAGTCACTAACCTAAACAGTCTAAAAATGGCCCTTGCTATCCCCTTAAACATATTATTGGGGATTATTTGTTACCCATAAATTATATTGAAAAAAAGGGATAAAATTCAAGTATGTATTCTACAAAACTCATGAAATCAGCTGTGAAAGATAAACCCAACATCTTTGAGGAGGTCAATAACACTAAACAAATTGTCAAATCATATATAAAAATTCCAGCGTTCCATTACATGAGCTTCAAAATATTCCTACATCATCAGTTGATCCAGAAGATGCTGTGATATCACCATGAGAGAAAAAAGATACTTAATATCTGCCCCTCATCTCCCATTCAGATATTTAAATAGACTCGACATCCTCAACTGGGTCAGAGGAAGTCAATTCACCTTCTGGATTTCAAAATGTAAACTCCTCTCCTAGGTTTGTATAGATTACTTCATTACTCACATCCCCTAAGAGTAAAGAAAATGAGTAAGAATAAGAGGAGTAGGGGTAAGTGGAAGATAATAGGGATGCCCCCAATATTTGAGGAAAGTGTATATACCACAATTTATGAACATAGAAAAATAAATATGTCTATAAAGGAAGAACCATGACCACTTTGATAAGTACGACCATGTCTTCCAAATAACAAGAGTTGCATAACTCATTTTCGATGAAACATGAAGAAGTGTATTCCTAGAATTTCAATGAAATCCCAAGCATCCATCCCAAGGTGTCTACTTAGCACATGGGATTTTCAAGAAACCACTGGGGATACAAATAGGAATCCATGAGGACACATCCAAATCACAATTCCAAAATTGAGGATGAATTTGATATGATTATCAGAGAAAATTTAATATTGGATGTATAGTATCCAAAATGGATAGAAAATGTATTCCTGTTAAATATGAATAACAGGAAATCAAGGCCTGAATCAACTTCTAAGATATCAACATGAACTATACAAAATATAGCTTCTTTGTTTTGATTGTAGAAATTAGGATCGATGCAATAGTTAGCTCTCAGTCCCTCTCCTTCATAGATTTCTATTCAGGGTATAATCAAAACTAAATGTACTAAGAAGATGAATAATTCACCACCTTTAGAGAATGACGGTGTATTTTGATATCAGGTAATTTACTTTGGCTTGAATAATTTCAGTGCCACATATTAACATGAAAAACATTAAATCTTTAAACCCTAATTGGGAAGGTTTGTAGAATGTTATATCGATGAATTGATAGTTAAATATTGTAAAATTTATGACCACCAATATTATCTTGAGACAATCGTCAACAAACTATGAGAGAATATATTGGGGATTGACCCCTTAAAAGGTTATTTTGGGGATACCTCAAGGAAATTTCTTGGCTTTTTAGTATGCCATCATGGAATAGAAGTCAACCCTGAGAAGAAAAAGGATATCTTCAATATTTTACCTCATAAAATATCTCAAATAGTATAGGGGTTTACATGGATACATTCCCTATATTATTTTATTTATAGAAAAACTTATGGTAATGGTCTTAGACTTCACCAGGTTTATGAAAAATGTGGCCACATATAAGTGGAATGATGATTGTCAGGGAGAATTTAAAAATCTAAAGAAATATCTCTTGAGTCTACCAGTTATAATGCCACTTATTAAAGGGAAACTGATCATTATATATGTGACATCCCTATGATTATCACTAGGTTGTTTCCCCACATAATATAATGATACCAGGAATGAAAACAACTTTTATTATATTAGTCGATCCAATGTTCAACACCACGATTCAATATTAAAATATTGAGAAGAGATACCTAGTGTTAATCTTCATAATTAAAAAACTGAGGAAATACTTTCATCACTATGAGTTCCATTTCATCTATCTCAACAAAATTCTAAAATACATCCTTTGTTGTCATATTTTTACTGGATGTTTGGTGTGGTGGGAATTTATCATACATGAGTTCAATATTTAGGTCGTTCCTTATAATGCTATAAAAAGACTTGATTTGGTAGAATTACTTTCAGAACATCCATATGTGGATGAAATGTCATTAAATACTAAATTAATTGATAAATATATCTTATTTATTCGATATGGCCTGAATATATGGTAAATATTTTTTATGGTGCATCTAGAAGACCAACATGGAAGAGAATGGAGGCCACTAATCTCAACAAAGTTGTGTTGTGAGTCATTCTCATCTCTCCAGCAAATGAAATCTTGACATACTTCTTTTTTTTATAAGGCTATAAAAAAACTAGGAAAATATCAATACCTCATTAAAGGGATATAATTGTAATATAAAATTTTTTGTGGACCACTTGATAGTGGGATGTGCATCAGAGTTGGTAATAAAATAGATCAATGATGATTGTTTTATCAAAAAGGAGGAGCTAATATCCCTAGATGACTATGTTTGGGGACTAATGGAATAATTCCCCTTGCAGACATCATTTAATCACACCCATTGATAAGATAATTCCTAGGTTGATTAATTTTAAAACAAATCCATGAATTTGGAAAATCAAGATTGCGTTGAAACAGTCATCAACATTGTGTACCATCAAATATTCTCACCTTTTTTCATTTTGGCATAGAATAAATCAAATAGGTTTACTCCATCCCCAAACCAGATGGCTCTACAACGAGTTGGATGACACCCATTCTGAACTACCTTCAAAATGGAATGCTCTCATAAAAAAATCCAAAAAGGTCAAATACCGATGATGGGTGACCAAATTTATCCTTTATGATGACCTATATAAAAGAAAATCTAATGGATTCCTTGTTAGGTGAATTAATAGAGAAGAGACTATTTTTTTCGTTAAAGAAGGAAATATAAGATCTTGTGGTGACCACCAATCATGATTTTGGCTTTATAATAAAATACAGAGGCTTGGATACTTTTATCCTTTAATGATGCAAGATTACGAAAAATTTACCACGAAGTGCCATTCCTTCCATGTGAATGAGAACTTCATCAATCATCCCCAAAGTTTTTACTCAAATCCAAATAATTATAGTCATTTTCCATATGGGGAATGGATGATGTGTGGGATATATCCTCCTATCATGTCCAAGATGATTAAATAAATCCTCACTACTACCAAATTATTCTCCAAATGGGTTGAAGAAATAAACCTCAATAAATTTGGGGCCAAAATCATTTTCAACATCCTAAAAGACAACGTCATTACTATATTTGGTTTCCCTCATACAATATTGATGTAAAATGGCATCAATTTCTTTTTTGATGAGTTATAGAAGCTGTATCTGGAGTATAATATTATTTGTAACCGTTAATCTAGTTATCATGTGAAGATTAATGGATCGATAGAGGACTTCAACTAGACCCTAAATAAAATTCTTTAGATGATGATGGGTAAATAAAAAATTCTTGACCGGACAAGATCTTTCATAATTTGTGGGCCTAGGAGACTACAACTCACACCACCACACGGGTGGCCTCATATCCACTTGTATTCAAGATAAAAGAAATCTTTCCCATTGAGGTCCAATTTCCTTCATTATGTGTTGCCATATGTGACCAATTATATATAGAAGAGAATTAACAAAAATATCTAGATGATTTGGCGAGAGATAATGAAAAGAGACTGAATACTTCTCATCACATAGAGGTTCACCAAAATTGGATAACACTTTATTTTAATAAGAAATTACACATCTAGTCATTCCTCCAAGGAGAACAAGTGCTGGTGCTTAGTACTATGATGATACTAGGGAATAAGCTTCCAAATCTTGAAAACAGCAGGAGGGACCATACTCCATACACAAATTCTACTCTAATTCTTATTATTCTATAGTATCGATGGATGGGTAGAAAATTACGACCCATACCAATGAAATATTTCTCATGAAATACTTCATGTGATAATGTCACCACATCATCCACATCAGAAGATGAGAAACTACATGAAAACTATGTCAGGGACATATGATGTAAAACTATATAACATCATGGTCATATATGAATAACCTTAAAAGGAAGATATGGTCCTAGTCATATGACCTAACACTACATGATACCGTAGTCCAAGTTATGTGAGTCTAAACTACATAGACTAACGTCCTAGTCACAAGACCTTAAATTGCATAGAAATTTTCCCACCAAATGACATAAAATTGCATGTTTCACATCATTATTTCATGACGTTAAACTATATATCATTTCAATCCATTCCTGAGCAGATCATAATCTTTGGTGAAAGAGTCCAACCACAAATTTGTTTTTGAACTATATGTGGATTGATTATTTAAATAAAAGGATATATATTGATTCTCATATATCCAACCATATGTCTATCCCCAACATAAAAATGTCCCCCCTCTATGTGTATGGTTCATACCAGAACAAGGAGTATTCAAAAAAGAGATCATGTTGCTTGATTATCTCAAAAAATGGGATACATTGTGATTATTAGATCCTATGTACTTTTCCAAACTATGTAGAAAAAAAAATCCCCATCTACTACAGATAATAAAAGATCTATATAGGAGACCATAACCTAGGTTCCTTATTTGGGATCCCATCATTGAAGAAAAAATATCCCTCTCATTTATATCAACAAAAATCTATGCTGGGGAATCCACTTTCCATGGACAATACAGATCCAAATGCTTCTTTATTACTTAGACATATTCTATCCACACATCATACTCCTTATCTTGGATAGTTTCAGATCTACATAAGAATTCCTTGACAACTATTAATTGAATTTCATATTCCTAAGGAAAAATTTATTTTGACTGTTCATTGATATGCCCTATTTCATCTTTACATGAGTCACCCACAAAATGGATTGTCAACCATAGGAAAATTCTTACCCAGGAGAGACCTCTTATATTTTTGTAAGCCTCAACAAAATTATGATGTGACATCACTTTTTGGACATTGTTCTATGGTAATTCCTTATGTTATTGTCCCATAACACTTCTCCTAATATGGGAATCCTCAAGACCATGATTTACGATTCTATTCTTTACATCATAAGTATTCTAGAACATACTTAGCCCATTAAGACTTATTTCACTTATCATTTCATAGTTGTATGGTCTTATACCTATGACCTAAAACATCAAGACACCATGTTTTTCTATTCATGTGATGTTAAATTCTATGAAAAAATCTTCAAAAAATAATGTTAAAATGTAGTATTACATTGTGTACTAAGTATAGGATTCCCTCGATACCAAGACGAGGAAGCCACACATAAAAATCATGGGATTACACTTTGTAGATGATTTATTGAATTCTAAGACAAAGTATATAGGGATTTATGACATCTTTTTGATGTCGAGTAACTTTCATCCTTACTCTATGCCAATAAACATCATGTTCATAAAGAACTTTGTATGTCTTGATTCTGTTACCCATGAGATACATAGTGATTCCCAGATCCTACATCTTGGTACAACCACAACAAGATCAAATTGACCATATGATTCCTTTTAGTCACCATTGTGTGGTGGAAGAGACCTTTTACACTCCGTTATTCTCACAAAAAGAATAGATCACATGGGATTATGAGTTTTGGTAAAGGATTATCTAATTCATCAAGTAATATTTCTTTACATGAGGGTTATCATGGTCCTATACGCAAGAACCTAAAAGTAAAATCGAACCTCATTTCCATAAAATGGTTGACTTCACAGTTTACTTTTCTTACATGATGCAATTTCAATGACTTCATGTAGATTGAATCTCAATTTGAAAATACATTTAGTGATTCCCTGATCCAATATCCTTGTCCAATTTCATTATGGAAAAATTCTCTTAGTCCCCTATATATGAGTCAAATCTCTATAAGAGAGTTTAATGTGAGTTCACACCCCTTTCATGAGATCATAATAAACCCAAATCTTCAGAAAATAGTTTAATTAGTAGGGGAACTCTTTCTTGAACAATGTATGGATTAATTCTCACTTTGATGAGATACACAACGACACCCATTTTCAATGTATTGGGCCTATTACCATATAAAAAACCTATATTTCCAGTTTATGGGTTAAAATAGTGTATAGAAAAATCTATCCCCAATATAGGGTAATTTGGATATGAAATGATCATTTTATATTTGGAAACATCCATTATTAAAAAAATTTATCTTGGGAAATCCAAATATCAATAGGCTCTCTCTAACCATAAGTAGTGGAATTTCAGATTGCTAAGGAAACCTTTGTTTGAGTATACATTGAAAAACTCCAATTAAAATTTCACAAGTCACCCAAAAAGATGGCCTGTCAATCAGAGGATGTCTTTTCATGAATATTCATTGATACACAACATTTAGATCATTATATGTCTACAACAAAAAGTACATGCTATCTAAAGATAAATTATTTCCTAGGAGAGTTATCTTCTATCTCTATAATCCCCAAACAACATTCCATTAGAAACCTATTTTTAAACATAGTCCGTAGTCATTATTGGAATTCTTGTCTCGTATCAATTTTATGATCTAGAAACCCCAATAATATTTCTTACAACCTTCAATATTCATGCATAAGATGATGTAACATTCTTGGATAGATTACCGTGAAGGGTAAAATTGTTGATCATTCAGTCAAATCCAGGTGAACATAAATTATAGCTCTCAAAATACTTATCATAATACATTAAACATAATCACATTTTAAACATTTTCAAAGAGGCCCCTTTACTCTTTATGTTGGTCACCCACTACATGACCTCAAATAACTGTGTACAACTTGATTGTCATTCCATCAAGAAACATAATAATGCTTTGATCCTCCATTCTAGTCTTGACTACCACAATAACCAAAACATTTATGTTCCTCTATCCTAACCCTGATCTAGGTGGGAGATTCTAGACATATATTAGGAACCTTACTTTTCAAGCCTATGATTGAAACAAAAATCCCCCTCAACTATACAAACTGAATTTATATAATAGAGGTTTCCCATTCATGTCATGTGAAAAAATAGATGGTATATTTATTCTCAGAGAAATTTTGTTCACAAACCACCCTTTATGGTCTTGAAAAATCTAAATCTTCAAAAACTCCTCAAACATAGATAATATAATCTCATATTCTTGATGACTCATTTTTTTGACAATGCTTTGATATGATCCAGTTTTTCTTCACATTAATCACTCCCCAAAAGGGCCAATCAACCAGAGGTACATTCATTCTCAAGAGAGACCTCTTTTATCTCTATAATCCCCAGGGATAATATCTAGCTAGAAATAAATTTTTGAACCTAGTATATAATAATTCATGAGATATTTTAATTATATCATATTTTAGATCTAGAAATCAAAAAATCATGACTCAAAATTCTCCTTATGGGTATCTGAAGAACTTCATGACATTATCAGCCAAAAATCCCGACATAGGTTGTTATTCTATAACTCATGGTATAAGATTTTCCTCCTAAAAGACCATTTTTATTAGTCCATGTTTCAAGAATCTAAATTTACTTCAAGAAAAAAGAGGCACAATACTCACCAAGTCGATGACCAACAAAAAGGAATCCTAAGAAAAAATAATTTCTAAGATCTCTAGAAATGAAGTCTATATTGTTTTGGGAAAAAAGAGTGTTTCTTCCCTTAGTTATTATTATTGTAATATAAATTAATTTATATATGGAAATTTAGCTAAAAAAATATTTAGTGTAGTGTGATGATCATAGATGGAAACATGGATGAATACATAGATGATTTGGAAACAAATTAATTTTCATTTATGGAGAAAATATCAAAGGGAAATCCACAAAATAAGAGTATATTAGTAATGTTCTATAAGTTATTTTCAAAATTACTATTCATTGGAGGGTATTCTGATACCCATCAATTTCCTATCTACACTCATCCATTTAAACAACCGTGGCATCATTATAGAGGCAGAGTTACTGTACTAATGTCACAATGGAAGTCACCCCCTCATCATGAACCCCGTCTAGCATAAGATAATGTTGTATGATTTCCCCTTCGAAAAAATCCATCTCTTGTTGGAGGTGAAATATTTGAGAGGATTTATCATTAACCAAATTCCTATACTTCATCAATTTATTTTCATGAATGAGATCTTCAAGGAATAGTGAGGCTTGAAAGAAATCAGTTCTGATGAGTATTCTGGCCCTGATAAGGTATGGCTACGACTTGTTCCCTTTCTCTCAGAAGAAAATGATTCCTCCATGATAGTGTAAACCACATGGTTGCCAAATACACCATTCCATAGCATACTAAACATTTTTTTGGAGTTTATGGAGTCTCAAAGGTAAATATTCCATGGATTTACTTGAAACTTTCTCCCATATATCCTATCATACAAGCCAGAAAATTCCTCAGAGAGTGTCTTGGGATTCTTGGATCTCCATAGATCTTGTCCCAATGAAAGGGGAATACCTCAGAATAAGTACACTTATTGAAGAGACATGATTTTTCCTTCCTATAAAAACATCATACTCTCATTGTTAAATCAATTTAATTGGATAAGAAACTTCTGCTCTAGGTTTTTCTGCTGCAACTATGTGCACTGAGAGACGAATTAAATAAGTCATCAATATTTCTAGACTGTAAAGAGAAAAGAAAAATATCATCATGGATGATGATGGAACCCACAGATATATGGATAATTTTATTACATTTATTCCTATCTAGAACCCTCAGTCATAACTTTGTGAACTTGTATTTCATTTTTAGGAATATTCTATTTAGTTTTCTTATATCTCAGGATTGAAGAACCTCAATAATCTCTCACTATGGGGACCTTGACTATCACTCCCCCAATAGTAGGATCAGGATGAACCTAAACACCTTGGTTGTGGATTTATATGGTGAAATTTTATTTATAAATATCTAAACTAATCAAGATCATTAATTTAAGGCATTAAACATAAAAATGTTCTGCATTAGATAAAACAGTAAGAAAGGGAAACTCACGTTCATCCAAATCCATATTAAAGTCCCCAAACTCTTTAATAGATCACAGAATATCAATATCTTAATAAAGTGAATCCATTATTTTTTATATATGGTGTAAATTTATCATATAATCCTAACCATTAAGGGTGTATAAGTTGTTGGGATCCACAAAAACATTTTATTTTACATAAGCAACATTCACTTCTATTTTAGAGAGAGAAACCCTTTGATCCTCAACCATATCAATATCATCACCTGCACCATCATCAGATGATATGAGGTCCATGTGACCCCCTGATGGAATAGTAATATAACCAGTAGTGGTTATCATAGGGTACTCCAAAATATGCATCAGATCTGAAATATCTTTTGTAATGAATGTTAGTAAGTGGCACATGACACCTTATGACGTAAAATTTATGTTACTAGGATTCTCCTCTCCCTCTATAGTGACATGAATAAATATGGCCTCATCCGTCGATGATTCTCCTACAAAGGGTATATAGTCATTCATTGGAACCAACACCTCAGATGGGATATAATCCTCAGTTCTTAGGGTGTCATCTCTAAGACCATTGATATAGGTAATGTAACATCCTAAAATTCTAAAGTAAGGGCCTTATACTCAATAGCGTGCAGGACACGTGACACCAAGCGTGTAAGTGAATATAATACCCTAATAATTTAAAATATATTTAATATTTTAATATTTGTTATATATTATATATTTTACAATTCATTCAACATTGAGTTAGTTATCATTACAAGAAAGAGTGACTTTATTCGAAATCTTACATTACACGCAAGACTGAGTTTCACCAAACACAAATATATTATTAAAATACAAGTAATTAATATAATTATACTTAACCAAGGTGTTAAATTAGTGTTTATAATTATTATTGAATAAATTATTAAAATATATGGTTTAAAAAAAATTGAATATTAATTCATTGGTTTCAAATTAATTAGAAATGGATATAAGAACTAATTGAATATAAAGGGAATGTTTTTATAGAATTTTTTTTTGCTCACAAAGTTGTTTGATCGTAATAAATTAAATTAACAAAAATTATGGAGCGATATTAATGTAATATATATATATATTCAATATAATATATTTTTTATCCATAAAATATATTTTATAAGTATAATATAAGAACAAACTCAATAATACAAATATAATATTACATTTGTATAAAGGTAGTTTTCCGAATTTTAATAGAGAACCAATTTTAAATAAAATTATTGAAACTTTTAAAAATTTAATATGTCAAAATAAACTTCATATTTTGAATTAAAACAAAAAAATTATCTTAGTGTTAATTTTTGGAATTTTTCCGTGAAGATACATTTTTTAATGAATTGTGAAAAATACTGAATTTTAGTTGAAAAATAATTTTTCATATTATTTATTTAAAAGAATAAATTATTTTTTAGATTTGTTTTAAAGTTTATTTAGATTATATTTTTATCAATTAATCAAATTTAGGTCATTGTAATTAATTTTACTTTCAAATTGACTATAAAAACATATAAAACATTAGAATGTTTCTACTTTAAAACTCGTATTTCTATCACAAATGTGGGATTAAATTTAAATTAATTTATATCTATTATTATATTGGTAATTGGAAAAACATTGATTCCATATTTGGAATAATAATAATTTATAATGTATAACATGGTCAACTTAGTGTTGGACAAAAAATTACAATGAATGTAATTAAAATTAATTACAATAATTAAGGTATAATTAAGTATAATAAGTTATTAAACATTAGTCTTAAGGGACCAAATGACCTATAAATATTTCCAAGATCCATTTTATTCCCATATTTCAACACTGTACTATCTTTTATATAATTTTTTACATTATTGGATCCACTTTCAATGGGAAAAAAGGGTGGAATTCCCTTTCCAAAATTTTACAAGAGTGCCACTCCTCCTCAACAATAAAAAGTCCTCATCCCCAACCAATTCATCAAACCTATAAAGCCACATTGGATCAAAAAATATCAACAAAAATAGATCTTAAAAATTCCTCCCCTAATACTAGAATCATTCCCTTGGGATAAAATCCATCCATGGAATCCTTTTAGTACAAACCAAAAGAAGTTACCTGATTAAGAGGTAACATCTTTCCCGAAGCTCTTTAGTTTCATTTCCATTACCCACCCCTAAAATATATTTATTATCTTATTATATAACAAATAAATTATCATAAATATACTAATATGTTTTTATGTTAATAATTTTACTTAAAAATTCATGCACTTCCATATAATTAATGAAGAACATACTACTTATATGTAGGTGAACTACCACCTAATGAAACGATGATTGTTCATTTTTTTCTTACCGCATCTCACGGTGAGAATTATGATGAAAAATATGTGTATATATGATATTTATTATTAATTTATTATTATTTAATTATTTAATATAACATTCCCTTATACTTTCCATTTTCTGTATGTATGATAACATCATTATGGAAGTGTGTACTACAACCTTCTCCAAGCGATGTTACGCATTCACACCATACATGGAATGTATAATGGATGATTTTAACAAAACTATTTGAAATATATGACATATATATTATACTAGAATTACAATTTAAATATTCATAAATTACATTTCATTATATTAATATGAAAAAGAAATGAATGTAGTGTTCATTCATATGTATGACCTATCATCTCCATGAATGTTGAATTTTATTTATTATCTACAAAATTTATAGATTATTATAAATAAATATTTAATGAATATATATGACAATTAAATAATTTTTTAAATTATGGATATGATGAAATCATGATCTATGTACTTGGAGTATCAAATAACAAGTCAAAACATACGTGATTAAACATGGAAATTAACACCTAAAATACTTAAAATAATCAAGGATTATTAAAAAATGGGTAATAATATATAAAAAAAGATGATATATGATATTATAAACCTGATCATGGTATTTATATAATTTTGTAACATATTTTAAAGCACTAAAAAAGAGGATAAGTACCACACAACAAAAGGAAGGTTGAGGTAAGGGAATTTCAAATCAATTTACATTCCATTGAGACTTATTTGTTATTATGCACCAATTCACTTTTATTTGGGGTATATACTACCTTTTTGAAATGGTTTATCATTAATTACATTATTTTAATTATATTATAAGGTTCATTTAATATTATTACATCTTGGTGATTATGATATAAATGTTTTAAAGTGTTATGGGAGACCATGGAATGTTTAAAGATTATTATCCTAAAGAATGTTCATAATGATTATCTTTGAAATCTAACTTCCCCTTCAGATCATAAACTTTATCTTGATACAAGAACTTTATTTTAATCATCTTTCATTTGAACTTTACTTGAATATCCATATTATCCTACAATGGATATTATTATTTCTTAAACTGTATATCATTTTTCATACGACGTTCACTTTAACAGTTATTTAATTAAATAGATAATTATTTATAAATACGTATTATTTATTAAATATGGATATTTGATAAGGAATATTATTCATTTTGATTAATTGATATAATGAATTCTTTGGACTGGTAATTTTAGGGGGGGCCCTTAATTTATATAGCACCTCGATGCATTGATAGATTCTATTGAGATGAATAAGTTATCCAAATTAAATGGGTTTCTATCTGTAGTTTTAACCCTCTTGTGAAAGGTCTTGATTGTATAGGATTTCATGTTACTTAGACATTAAATCCAATAATTATGAATTTTATTAATAGATATTTTAATTATTATTTATCGATGATACTTTTCATCGACATATTTATGGTTGTATTCTATTCTATGTTTATTGATTAACTGGTATGTGTTTTAGTTTCTTACCTTACCATATTGATTATGCCTTATCTAGTTATTTGAATGACATGTGTTATAAGATATTTATCTTTCCATGTAAGTTTATTTATATTCATTCAATATGTACTCCTCTTTACATACCCTCACTAGTCATTTAATAACACCCTTATTATGTTTCCTTTCCCACTGTTTTAAAGAATAAGTCTTTGAATAAGGCTTCATGGATGCAGTTTATTTCATTTTATTATGTATCATGTTTTTATTTTCTATTTTATAATTTATTATGGGTATCATGTATGTAATATGGATTTCCAATACTACTAAAATGATCATTCCTTCAGGATTTGATTCCCTGTAATCATGCCAAAGTAATAAAATAATGCATCAACACCCAGATTTTGGGGTTGGGGCATTACCGTTTGTATCAAAGGAGTTTTAGCATTAGATTTAGAATCTAGATTTAAAAAACTAAGATTAGGGAACATAATAACATCCTATAATTTTGGAAATGTAGAGATTATGTGGGTATTTCTAGCAATACATCCATGTATGGATAATACAAGAGGATGTGGTCGTAAGAAACTTGTTTTTGACTCATGTATAAATCCTTTAAATTTTGTTATATCTCTTTATTATGGATGTTTTTCAAATTTCTAATGAGTTTTCAATGGTTTTAGTGGTGTCTGGGTCTTTTTCAGAGCCCAGAACTCCACTTTTTGGAAGAATTTGGCCTATCATATTGTTAGGGTAAACCATACTGGTAGGGCACACAGTTAGATCTAACCATGAGGACGAAATGAAATTTAAGGTAGATCCATTATTCATGCTTGGAGAATGGTTTCCCTAACCATGCAGACTAACTAAGTGGGTTCCCATCTTCTCAAGGTTCCCAGGCATGGTTGGCACATAGTTTAGAAAACTGTGTGGCCAAACCATTCACATGCTTTTTTTCTTGAAAAGATGACCATTTTAGCATAAATTTTCGAATTAACTCAACGTATCATCCGTATTTTTGATTTATAGTGGTCTGAACCTCCATTTATCCCATTTTGGATCTTTTGAGGGACAAATCTAGGGATTGAGATATCTCCTTCATCTAGGATCTGACCCAGCTATTATTTGTCACAATGGATGCAAAATCGTAAGTAGTTGAGTCTGTTTTAGCCATTATATTTATCACTTTCTCTCGACCTAGTTATCGAGGTGTGATTTCTTATACTAATTTTTAGAACTACTCAGATCTAGACTGAATTAGAGGTCGATACTAGATAGGGATATTCATACGAGTACGAGGTGGGTGGTCTATAAATCATATCCTCAAGTTAATTAATTTTGGAATTGACGTGTGGGGACCAACAATTTCAGGGGGTTTCATATAATTAATTTACATACCTTCATTTTAGTAAATAGAGCTTTATGATTATTATCTTTCCATAAATGTGATTGGTTTTTGGTGGTTACATCCACAACTCCAAACATTGCATGTTGGGTGATATTCCATAATTGAGTTATTAGTGTTTTAACACTTTTGAGGCATCGTTCGGTGTGCTCTAGCTTGAAAACCCTAATGGTAAGCCTCCTAATATTAAATTCCTATTGAATCTTGAAATTTTTAATGGATTGTACCATGTCACTCCCACTTGACCTGCCTAAGGTAAGTTCTTATATGTAGGTACTTGATTCAAATGACATTTTGAAAAGCATACTTAAGTATATAAATTGGCCTTATTAAAAGTAAATAATTTTTTGTTACATTTTCATAGAACACCTTACCATGTTTATGGAAGGAATCATAGTAAAAAATATTAATTTACTTAACTTATAAGGTTTTAATGGAAATTGTTGCATGTTACTTGGCCTTATCAAACAAATGAAGGGAAATGATTGAACCAAGTAAATTTTTTAATTTAATAGTTATCTTATGGAAAAATTAATCATAATGAATTAAATATAAGGTGGATATTTATGTACATAGACAATGAAATATTTATAGTAAGGATTGAATTGTGTTAGATCTTGGATTTTTTAGGGAATTCCTTGGGTATTCAAGGACATCATTCCGATTTAAGGATTTCAGTTTCGTTGGGGGAGACCTATATAGGAACCTGATCCTTGTATACCTCTGGATAAACTTCATGAAAATTCAGGATCCATTCATTATTATTATATGATTCATAAGATAATATCCTTGGATCCAACGTTACTTGAGGTGACTTGGTTATATCTTTGGACTCGACCACTGCTAATATCCCAATTTAGCTTGGATGAATTCTTTGGACTTAGAAAAAAATTTGTGAGAATTTCTTGGATGATGAACCTTGTATTACAATCATACCCCATTATCTATACTCAGTTACTACTGAGTAAGAATCCCTTTAGGTCTAGGTTTCCATCACGATTACCTTGGATTAACTTACTTTTAATTATCAATCACAGTTGCCTTGTTACACCTTTCATCCTTAACTATTTATGCTATCATGAGATGATAAAGTCAGTGCTAGATATATTTCACATGACCTAATAAATTTTTTTTTATCAATTATTTAATAAACTTGTTACATTTTTAGATGCCAACCGAGGGAGGAAGCCGATACTTGTGTATTTAGATACATTGTACTACATTACATTATATATACATGTTTTCACACAATTACATTCCATTACATGGGCCATATGTTTTTAACGCCATTGTTAGTAGACAATTTTAATTTATTTAAAACCCTATCTAGGTTCCATTGGTACCCAAGAAGACTATATGAATGCATGTGTTGATAAGGGGAACCATACGATATCGAACACTTGATTTCCTGTTGTATTTGTATGAAGCATCCAGTAGATGATAATGATGGATCTCAGGATACCTTGGATTGTTTATGTATTTCATGTATGATACATTGGTTTATCATGTATTCATACTACGTTTTATCCATGTTTTCAAACTTACTAGAAACATGACATATCATTAGCTGTTGTTGTATAATTGTATAAGTTATTCCAGTTATTTCAGTGATTGTTATCCTTACCTCTTTCTACTATTCCATCTATTTACTTATATTTATTCTTCTATTTTACCTATATTTATAATTATCTATTTTTCTACATTCTTTTTATGAGTAAATAGTTTCCCCACATACAAAACCTAGGCCCTTCTTTCTTGTCATCAAATTCTGGCATTCATTGAGATGTGCTTGAGGCTATGTGGCGAACTGGATTCGGGGAATATATTAAGTGACATCCAGGCCCGAGAAGTCACAAATATGTATAAGAGAAGCTTATTTCATGCTTTACTATTTGGATAAATATAATAGAGATTATAAATTCTTGAAACATGGTGATAATTTGTTCTTGGGAATCATAAACCCATGTTCAGGGTAGAATCCAAGTTTCCGGAATTTTAATTGTTGTTAAAATTTTTCCTATAACAGTTGATATCATTTCACTTTTGTATGACACAAATGATGTGGGGGGTTTATTATTATTTTTATTGGGAATTGAATTCCATCCCTGGATTGATAATATGACGTAATGAAGCATTTTTACATGCATTGTTTTAGACACCTATAATTCACGTGTAATTCATATTTACATTCCATATAGGTGCATTTCACTAATTTTAATTTCTTTTTTTTCTTATTATTGTTGAGTGATAATTTATTGTATACGTTATTGTTCTACTTTTGGGATGTTATTGAGTGATTTACTGTTTCAATTCCTTAGGTGTTATGGGCCCCCATGGGTTGGAATGAGTAATTTACCAAATAAAGACTTTATTTAGAAATTAAAATGGGTGTCATTATTAGTGATAAGGGATGTGGGCCTTAATTCACTAGGAATGAAGTTCCACTTTAAAGGATCCTTGATGAATGTTCTTATAAAATAAAAAATAATAGTCAAATAGTTTTACTTCATTATCCTGCCTTTTTATGCTTATGAAAGGTAAAGGAGTGAACCTTGTAATTGAAAATAAAAAAATGAAATAGTTCCCAATAAATGACGAGGCAAGGTACTATTGGATATTAATCTATTGGAACCCCTAAAACTTTTATCTAAGGACTTACCAATACCTAGCCTTATAAGTGGGTAGTTAGTGTAGTATACCTTGGGTAGAGATCCCTTTCTTACGTTTAGATCTATAAGTGTTTCAATAATTTTTCTTTTAAAATTTTTCTACAATTTGTGCTTGTAAATCATATACTAATACCACCATTATATACTCATGTCATACAATATGAAGGTGGTGAAGACTATGATCCACACATGGTGGGCCCAGCTTCTAGTATCACCACTTGGAGTGCAATTGGAGGCACTACCTGACATGGGTATTGATGTCCTAGTTCAAGATAGTTTCCTATTTTTGATGTAGTCCATTCATGGTACCCCACAAGCTATACCTACAACGGCTAATTTGACTCATGATTTCCAGCTTCATCCTCCTCCCACCTTTTTAGTGGATGGTGGTCTGCATGTTGTAGACTGTTGGCTAGAATCCACTATGTTTATCTTTGATAATCTAGAGATGCCTATAGAGTGGAGGGTGAATCTTTCTATAGACATACCTTGTGATTATACCTAATGTTTTTGGGATGTGATTAATCAATTTGTCAATATCAATACATGGTATGGGACGATTTCAAGACTTCTTTCTCTGATGAGTTCTCTCCTCATACATTGTAGGATAACATAGCCATAGTGTGCATGCATCTTGAACAAAATTCAATATTAGTTATGGAGTATTCATTGTGTTTCACTGAGTTATAACTCTTTTTACCACTTATTTTTTGTGATGAGGATTCGTGTGCTATATGATTCAATGATGGGATTGTGTATTTCATCTGTAATCAAGTGAATGTATTCCACCTAACTAACTTTTATGATATTAAAAATTATACTATAATCACCGAGTGAAACCTGAGTGATAATGATAGTATAGGTCATAGAGGATCAACACCAAGGTAGGCCATTAGTTCTTCCAGAGGAAGAAAAAAACCCCTCAAGGTTTCACAATAGGCTAGTGGAAACTAGGGTACCCATATAGATAGATTCGTAGTATTCTATTAGTGTAGAATATATGGGAACACGAAGCCTCATTGTGATAGAGACCCATTGAATTGCCAAGCTTGTGGATATATGGGGCATCTGCAATGTTTATGTAGGACCTTTCCATTATCTTCTTATAGAAGAGGTTCCTAATCATCTAGGCCTTCATGAGGTGGTTATTTTACCCCATGTTAGGTGGGGAGTTGGATTAGAACCAACAGGTCTAGTCAAGGAGGAGGTCATGGATATTATAACCAGACCACTGATCACCAACAATTCTTACAGAGTAGTTTTGATCATGTTAGTCCTGCTATTGCATAGATATGTGGATCGTACCAAATTCATGAATTACAACTGATACCCAAGGATCTGGTTGATGGACCATCTATAGTATGAGGTATTATTGTATTAGCCTCCACTATAGTATCTACTTTATTTGATATAGGTTCTTCACACACTTTAATCCCTTTATCTATCGTGGAAATCCTTGCGCAGGAAATATAGTTTGGATGTTCTGTTATGAACCTAGATACATAATCTAGAGTATGGTTAGAGGGAGTATACTAGTGTAGGGACTATCCCCATGCAGTACATAGTTATACATTTTTGTGGGACCTCTTTGTTCTAAAGATAATGTGATTCGATGTCATTCTTGAGATGGATTGGTTGGTTTCATATCATGCCTTTTTAGACTGCTATCATTTAAGGGTATTGTTTACATCACCAGAGGGAAGAATTTATCTACATAAAGGTTATTGGGATGTCTAGTATAGAAGAGCCAGACCAGAGCATCATGGTCTTAGTGGGGTGACCACCCATATTTCCAATATCTTCATGGTGAAAACTTTTTTATACCAAGATGAACTCCCTTCAGTAGTAGATCATTTCAGGGATGTATTTTGTGAAAAATATTTACAGATTATCTCCTAATAGAGAGGTAGATTTTACTATTGAGATTTTTTAGGAGTATCTCTAATGTCTATTCCTCCATATAGGATAACTCCTACTGATTTCTAAAAGTTGAAGCGGTAGTTAGAGGACATTGTAGCCAAAGGATTCATACGACCTAACACATCCCCTTCCATAATTTTTTGTTCCAAAAAGGTGGATGGGACCCTTTATTTAAGTGTGGTTATAGATAGTTGAACCATATTATTGTAAGGAACCATTATCCACTACCTCAAATATATGATCTCTTTGACCAGCTCTAAGGAGCAAGGCTCTTCTCTATGATCAACCTGAGATTAGGCCATAATCAAGTCTCAGTCATTCCATCATACATACCTCATAAAATATTCCATAGTAGGTATGTTCTGTATGAGTACCTAGTTATTCTTATATCTTTATAAACATGCCCTCCATTTTCCTGGATCTCATAAATCGGGTGTTCCACCCCTATTTGGATTCTTTTATCATAGTCTTTGTGTGATGAAATCTTGTTGTATTCTCACACTTGTAGAAACCATGAAAAAACCAATGATATCATCATGAGTACACTGAGATGTCATTATCTTTATGAAAATATTGCAACATGACACTTCTAGATAAAAAAGTTCAATTCTTTAGACATATTATGTCAAAATCTAGAATATTTTTTGGCCTAAATAATGTGAGTTTTGTGGTTTCATGGGAGAAATCCAAGAACATGATTGATATAAAGATTCTATTAGGTGTGATAGAATATTACATTCATTTCATAAAGGATATATCATTACTTTCTTCACATCTCAATGGACTTACAAAAAAGGGTGTTACGTTACTGTGGTCAGAAGCGTGCACAAAATCCTTTCAGAAGCTGAATGAGGGAATTGAATCAACACCTATTCTAATTCTACCAGAGCTAAATAGATGATATACTATATTTTTTATGAATCATGCATCATCCTAGGAGCAGTGTTGATGTAAGAGGACATAGTCATTGCATATGGATCTTGGCGGTTGAGGTATCATGAGAGAAATTACACAATATAAGACCTTGATCTAATAGTAGTTTTCCATGACATAAGTTATTGGAGACACTATCTATTAGGTGAGTACATTGTGCTGTACACATAACATAGGATCCTAATATATATATATATGTTCAAAACATGAATTAAATCTTAAACAATTAAGATGGGATGATTATATACAATCTTTCGATTTTGAGCTTCACTATAAGTTTGGAAATAAAAATTTAGCCATTGATGCACTGAGTTGAAAAACTTAAGCATATTACATATGGTAAGATAGTGATGAATGGAAGGTAATGGCCCACTTTAATGAGATACAACTAGAGTTTCAAGATAGTCAGGAGAAATTTTATCTCTCATCCTTGACAGTTACATCTTCCCTCTTTAATAAGGTGAAGGAAAGGAAATTTTTAGATCCTAATGGATTGGTTCTCTATGAGAGTATATTAGTATCTAAACCACCTCCAAAATTGTATGTAGACAAAAAAACATCCCTTGTGTTTATTGGAATATCTAGGTTCATAAAAATATGAGAGAGGAGTTGATGCAAGATTCCCACACTTCTTAGTGGGAAATTCATCAAGGAATCTCCAAAATGTTTTGAGATATGAAATTCTTTCATTGGTGGCCTAGGATGAAATGTTAGATAACAACATTTATCACTAGGAGTTACACCTACTTGTAGGTTAAGGAAGAGAAATAGAGACATACATGCTTGTTATATATTCTTCCTCTCCTAGAATGAAATGGGAAATCATTAATGTGGATTTATTAGTCGCCTTATGTAGTCTACGAAGGGGTAGAGACACTATATGGGTTGCTATTGAATTACTATTTAATGAATTCCAATTCATTCCTATTCGAGAAACTTTATATGTTTTTCATATTAGATGACTGTATGTTTGTGAGATCATACAACTACCTGGGGTCCTTTTACTATCATTTTAGATAGGGATGCTCATTTTACATCACTATTCTGGTAGAGGTTACAGAAGGAAATTGTACACAAGTGCTGTTGAGTATAACTTTTCACACTCATGCCAACGGAAAATAAGAACAAACAAGAAATTTCTAGAGAAAATGTTTTGATAATGTTACCTTTATTTTTAAGGTTATTGGTAGAAGGATATACTACTCGTTCAGTTCACCTTTAACAATAGATTTTAGGTGACAATAAAGATGGATCCTTTTGAGAACCTATATGGAAGACTGTGTCGTTCACCCCTATACTGGAAAGAGGAAGGAGAGGAAACCCTACTAGGTCCCCATATAGTTTTGGAGAATTTAGAGTAGGATCAATTGATTAGGAAGCCTATGAACACTTCTCAGTCTAGATATAAATCTTATGTCGATCATTATTGATGACCTCTATATTTTGATTCCAGGGTTCATCTTTTCCTACAGGTATCACCTAGTCTAAGGAATATACAGTTATTGAAGAAAGGGAAGATATCAACTAATTAGGTAGGACCAATTGATATTGTGGAAAGCGTCTTTCCCATATCCTGTTAGTTGTTACTACCTTAGAGTTATGTTCTATTCCAAACATCTTCATGTTTCAAAGCTTCTCTATTATCATGGAAACCCAAATAATACTTCTAATCTCAAGGAAGTTGAGAAGGATTACAATGAATATTTTGTGGAGAATCATATAAACATCAACAATAGGATCACTAAGTCTCTTTTTGGGTGGTATGTCGCTTTTCTTATAGGTGTTATGGTAGCACGACCATGTACATGAGGAGACTTGGGTGTGGGAGGCTGATGCACATTATTAGTGGCCAGAGTTATTATCAGATATAGTTTCACCACCCTTGGATGATGAACTCAGTTTAAAGTTCAATTAGGGGGGGGGATCTATAAGAACCTAGTTTCAACTCAAGTATTGATCCTTTAAATTCCACTCTAACTCTTTATAATGGATCTTTTTTAGATTCATAATGACTTAATAAAGGACTAAGGGGTGTCTAGGTCTTGTTCAGATCTTGGGACCCCTCTTTTTGGAATAATTTAGCTTGTCACATGGTTAGTGTAAACCGTTTGGGGGTAGGGTTCACAGTTAGATATAACGGTGTGGATGATTTGCATTTTTAGGAAGAGACATTCTGCATAGTTGGTGAAAGTTTTCCCTAATAGTACAGACTAACCATGTGGGTGACCCTATTCTCTAGGTTTCTATTCTTGGTTAGTGCACAATTTGGAAATCCATGCATCCCAAACATGCATATGATTTTTTGGGGGGAAATGACCATTTTAACCTTAATGATCTATTTAACTCAACCTTTTTTTCTATTTTGGATTTATAGTGGGATGAACATCCATTTATATCATTTTAGAGATTTTGAACTACCAATATAATCTATTGAGAGAAATCCTTCATCGGAGATCCAATCGATCTTTCATTTGTCATGTTGGATGTGAAATGGTTACTAATCAAGTAATTTTTAACCATTTTTTGTATTTATTTCTCTCGATGTAGTTATTGAGGTGTGATATATTATAGTTTTTTATAGATATACTATGATTCAAGATAAATTAGAGGCTGATACTATCATGAACCGTCCCACAGGGCCCATGTCTTGACTACCCCATGCCTACCACCCAAAGGCCAGGGGATGACAACTAGTGCTGAAGGGATTATCCGTTAAGTAGGAGGAATTTTCTGAGTACCAGTACACACTCACAACCGTAATTTAGAATGCTAAAAAGAAATACATGCATGATATTAAGACAGCCACTAAGAGTAAATAGTATAAGCCGAAAGTAAAGGGGACATAATAAAATCCCAATAAAAGGAATGCTGTAAATAAGAGGTAAAAAAGTCGCTGGAAACCCATACGTAGAAAACCCTACTAGAATGGCAGGTAAAGAGAAGCTTCATAAAGACATGAGAGTATGCCTCGACTGTCCAATATCACTTGGAACTGCCTAGTCCTAGACCACCAAGGTCTCTTTCATAACATCAATCATCTTCAAAAGACATGACATGTGTGGGAGAAGCCTGTGTAGAAGTGAGTAAAAAAATACTCATTAGGGACCCCAAACCACAATGAATATACCACAATGAAAAGTAAACCCAAAGTAGTGGACAAATGACACAGGTAAAATATAAATTATAGAATGTAAGACTATCAGTTGTAATGTTAAATATCTTATACTGCTGAGGGACTCATCCAAGATGAGCCATGAAGGTCTGCTAGGATTTGAGGTCCTCTCATCCTTGAAATAAGATCTACTAGGCCACTAAGGTCCACTTGTCACTAAGGTATTCTAGTCACTGATATATGATCGTTGCTGATGTTTACTGGGAAATGGAGATCCAATCATCACTATAGTATACAGGGCCATGATGGTTTGATTGTCAAGGAGTTTTATGGGGACACTAAAGTTCACTCTTCACAGAGGCCTACTAGGCCACTGAGGTCCACTCTTTACTAAGGTCTGTTGGGATAGTGAGGTCATCTCGTCACTAATGCATGCTTTTCCACTGAGTTCCTTTCATCATTGAGGTTTTCCTGGCTACAGGGGTCCTCTTGACGTTGAGGTATTCTGGGCCACATAGTTCCGCTCATCACTGAGGCCTATGGGGCCACTGAGATCTACTTGTCACTTAGGCCTACTAGGCCACTGAGGTCTGCTGATCACATCATTCTCGTCACAACTAGTCACAGTATTCCCCCTCATAGCGTGATTGATTCTATGAGAGACTACTCCTATAGCATCCCGTCTTTTTATAACATAACTTTCATTCCATTACACGGAACTGAGGATCTTTAAGGTTTAGTGTCTTGGAAACAAGGAATATAAAACATGAAACAAAAAAAAAACATTCTTCTTAAACACTTGAAAGGATTCTCCTCATGTTCACCCTAGGCTCATTACTTCATCTCATAACCTGGGGACATACATCAAAAGGAAGGGTGAGCAGAAGTCCCAGCAAGGGAAACAAGTGAAACATTTTACATATGAACCTGATATACATCAATAAAGTCATGAAAATAACTTTAAGGCATGAAAATGAAATCATGAGGCATATCATAATAAAAATATAACTTTTTCATAACTTGAAGATGTGGCTACATCATTTAACATAGACAATCATGAACATATCACCAAGGTCCATCCCCAAGGTGTCATTTTAAAATTACCAAGGTTATTCACCAAGGTATCGTGAAAATTGTAATCTCTAGTGGTTACATCATTACCAAATGCATTGGAGCGCTATCAGGGCGCACCCTTAAATTTGCCTTTATTATCATGTGAGCCACATATATCATCATCAAAAATTTCATAAATAACCCATATAGCATAAAGGGAATTTGTTTCATTTCATAATCATAACTTTTTAAAAACTGCTTTAAAGACATGATCTTTATATCACTTTAAACCCACAGAAAAGGAAGGTGGGTCTCATGTATGTAAATCCCAGAATTTAAAATAGAACATTTTTGTATATATGTGAATACCCCTTTATAAGAAAGAGCTTTGAGTATTCACTTAATAAAATAAAAGAACTTTAGAAAAAGAGATAGACATTTTGAGACAGAAATTCTGCAGCATAACGGCAATGTTCCGAGGTTTTAGAAGACATTAAAAGAGAGGTAAAATGGGTCAAACATTCATAAATGACCCATAAAATAGTACATGGACAGAATAAGAAGGATACATGATCATGGTAATGAAACTTCAAGGAAATACCATTTGAAATGAAAAACATGGAAGGAAGAAAAAAATTAGATTTCTCTTATGAAAGTTCGGCAGCCTAACGACGTTACTTAAACATCAAAAAAAATGATTTGAAAAGATCAAATAGGGTCTCTCATCATGTGAACATAAGAGTTAAGTATGATAGATATAGAGATAATTCCCCAACATAACAAAAAGTAACTTGAATGAATTGACATGAAAGTAGAACTTCAAAACGAGAAGGGTGAAGAACCACTTAAAAATTCGGCAGCCTAACGACGCCAGTTAAAACATCAAAATACTGAATTGAAGAGATCAAATGGGGTCTCTCATCATATGAAAATAATAATCCAGTATGATATATATAGAGATCATACCCCAATATAACAAAATGGAACTTGAAATAATTGACATGAAAGTAGAACTTCAAAACGAGAAGGGTGAAGAACCACTTAAAAATTCGGCAGCCTAACGGCGCCACTTAAAACATCAAAATACTGAATTGAAGAGATCAAATGGGGTCTCTCATCATATGAACATAATAATCAAGTATGATATATATAGAGATCATACCCCATTATAACAAAAAGGAACTTGAAATAATTGACATGAAAGTAGAACTTCAAAACGAGAAGGGTGAAGAACCACTTAAAAATTTGGCAGCCTAACGGCGCCACTTAAAACTTCAAAATACTGAATTGAAGCGATAAAATGGGGTCTCTCATCATATGATCATAAAAGATCGTTATGATAATTTAGAGATCATACCCCAACATAATAAAAAGGATCATGAAAGACTTGAATGAAAATAGAACTTGAAAACGAGGAAGGTGAAAGAATCCCTTAAAAATTCGGCAGCCTAACGGCGCCACTTAAACATTCTTAAAACGAATTGATGAGAGCAAGGGGGGATCTATCATCATATAAACATGAAAAGGGCAGTAAGAGGAATATAAAATAACATCCTCTAACAATAGAACATGGTGCATAAAATGAATGACATAAAAAGGATTACATGAAAAGAAAGGGAGAGGTCGGATCCCTTACCTTAAAATGTAACTCTTAAACCTCAAAGGTTGGGACCTTGAGGGCTTGGGGGCACCTTGGGAGGACTCCTTGGGAGGTAATGAGACCAGAAATTCGTTGGGAATGAGTGGGGAGTCGAATGGATGAGAGGAGGGATTGGTATTTATAGGGAAAGTGAGGGGACAAGGCATTAATGGCCAAGGGACACCTCACATGTGCATTTCTCAAACCCATGTGCTCTCCCTTGGCATTTATCATTGAGTTAGGCCACATGGGACCCCCAAAACAATAATTCATCACCCTTGGCCGGCCAACCCTTAAAAGATCTCATGACATCATCATGACACAATTATGATGTCATTAAACATACCAAAACCCTAAAACTGCATTTTTACTATTCACTGAAAAAATTCATCTTTCTCAGAAAAATCCCAAACATTCACCTTAACTAAATATCAATGCTCCGATTTCAAAAATGAACTCCATTTTATAAAAATAATTTTCTAAATATTTTTAATTTTATTTTTAAATAAATACACTATTCACCGAAAATTCATTTTTTTCAGAAAAAATCCCCAAAAATTACCATACCATAATATCGATGCTCTGAGTTCAAAAATAAAGTCATTTTTATAAAAATAATTTTCTAATTATTTTTAATTTAATTTTTAATTAAAAAACACTATTCATCTGAAAAAACTAATACTTGAATAATAATTTATGAAACCGTTATTTAACCATTTTATTGAATCGCATTACTTAATCAATGTGCCTAGCTTATTTTAATACTTTCTTTAAGTGAGATTACTAATACATTTGGACACATTATTAATCCTAATCATAAAATCACTATTCATAAATTACTATTCATCAAAAATCAAGTTGATCTTATTAGACTCTAAATTTAGTACTGAACATAATTGCAGAAGACCATTTTTTGAAAATCATTACACATTTTTAATTATTTAGGGTTTACATAAACATATTTAAAATATCCTTTTTCTAAAATTCATCAAAAAATTTGCATACTATATTTATCCGGTCATTTGAAAATTCATAAAAGAAATCGAAATTTTATTTAACACAAAGGATTACACAAGACAGTTACGGTCTCCTTACATATCCCCTATCACACCAGCATAGGACCTAAGTGTAAGGTGTGCTAAGGTGAGAGAATCTGAGGGAGGCTCGACCAACATCGCACGAGTAGTAATTTCTATCAGTTTGAACTTCTCGCGAAGACGATCCCGTTCTAGCTTTATACGATGAAGTTCAGCTTGGGTTTGGTCCAGAGCAAAGCCCAGTGGTGCTACCTCCTTCCCAAGTTCTGTTAGATGGGCTTCGATCGGTCCAAGACTACTGGGTGAGGCCATCGAATCTTCTTTCTATATTAATTAACCAAGATTGCTTGTATTTAGAGACAATAGTCAAAATGTTTAGTTTCCAGCGGTCATATTGACCAATGGTCAAATAACAGTCAAAACCCAACAGTCTCATTTTAATTATACTCATGTTACCAAATGAAACATTTTTGTTGAGTATAACAATAACACATAAAATTAGGAAACAAAATTTATTTAAAAAATTCGGGTCGTTACAATCTTCCCCCCTTAAGAAATTGCATCCTCGCAATTTTAAAATTGGGTTTTGAAATTTCATTGAAAGTCCCACATCGGAAAAGGAGTCAGTAAAACTGTTACTTTAAAATAAAGAAAGGGAAGTACAAAGGTCACCCGAGTTAACCCACACTAGGGTTCCATGTAGGAAAACCTGGACATGGAGGAGAAAACAAAGGGTAAAGTTCTGAGGGAGAGTGATAGAGAACATGATTAGGAGAAAGTTAACCATGAGAAAATCCCAAACATATGATGTGTGTAAACGGTATTTGATTACCTAGTAGGAAACGTAAACCAACAACATTTTTGTTTTACGTTTCTTTTCATAATTTTGAGGATTTCATTTACTACATAGAACAAAAACATAAGAAAATATACCTACCTTCAAGTAGAGTTTCATCCTTTAACAAGTCCTTACCAACACTAATCTTTTCTCCAAATGATGAGAATTCAAAAACACTTGGTCTCATAAAAGCACAAAAATCATCTTCTATAGAATCACATAATCTACAAAAGATTAACTATCTATTTCTTCTATCTTTAAACATTATCCCAAAAACAGAAAGGTTAAGGT
Source organism: Viscum album (assembly GCA_963277665.1). NCBI lineage: Eukaryota > Viridiplantae > Streptophyta > Magnoliopsida > Santalales > Viscaceae > Viscum > Viscum album. The sequence goes on from OY728147.1 coordinate 1,116,994,454, forward strand.
AAAACAACTCTTCAAAAAAAAAGAATCCCATAGGAATGGAAACTACTTTTAAATCATCAAAGTTCCATGGTACTACCCAAAGTTCATCATAGACCATTCCATAAATAACGGTCCTTAAAATTCCTCAAAACAAACCAAACTAAGATTGAAACCCAAATACAAGAAGGATTTGATAACATAGTCTTCCAAAACAACTTCATTGTTCATCTCCAGACAACATCAACCACTCCTAACATCTTATAAAAAAAGTAGCTAACCTAAACATATTTTACCCAAGATAGGTTAGTCATTCCCATAAGTAAGCTAAATTACTATAAGTTCACCTTAAATTCATCGATTCTTCAAAATATAAGTCAACCTTACTCCTCAATGAAAATGCCGTAGTAATCTATTTACCTCGATCAAATATGGTTCCCAAAATAATGAACGTCTTCCAAAATAATAATCATATTTTAATCCCCTAATCATCCCTGTCATATTAATACGAAAATCGTCTCATTTCCTATCACATTGGTTGTCGGAACATGTTCTTCCATTTCCCACCATTAACTAAGAAGAGAAAGCATAATTAGGGTCTTAAGTACTTAGCTAATAATCATGAAAAGGAACTGAAAGCATATAAGGATAACTTGTATATGAAAGGTATACCCTAACTTGTGATCTCCTAGGATCCCATCTAGGTTATAAATGATCATATATTCTTATGTGAACCTTTATTTTATTTTATCTTTGTTCCTTTAACAATGGTTCATACCAAGCTTATGAATTTACCAAAGCATATCCCCCGGGAGTGTCGTAACCAAGAGTGAAGCAAGGCCCGTTGTCGTGTACCAGTTCCCGTTCGAGTCTAGCTCAAAGCGGTGTTTTCGGGTTTTACCCCTATGTACATCTGTGCCAGAGCCACCTCTACCTGCTCGTATCCAGACATGGATGTATTTGCTTGGCAACCCCTTACTCAATACTCACCAAAATACCAGGAAGATTTACTATATTAAACTTTTCTATAGGGTTATTCCTAGAGTTTTCATATCCTAATTTCCACAAATAACTAAACCATCCTTTGATACCAACTATAGCATCCCGTCTTTTTATAACATAACTTTCATTCCATTACACGGAACTGAGGATCTTTAAGGTTTAGTGTCTTGGAAACAAGGAACATAAAACATGAAACAAAAAAAACATTCTTCCTAAACACTTGAAAGGCTTCTCCTCATGTTCACCCTAGGCTCATTACTGCATCTCATAACCTGGGGACATACATCAAAAGGAAGGGTGAGCAGAAGGCCTAGCAAGGGAAACAAGTGAAACATTTTACATATGAACTTGAGATACATCAATAAATTCATGAAAAGAACTTTAAGGCATGAAAATGAAATCATGAGGCATATCATAATAAAAATAAAACTTTTTCATAACTTGAAGATGTGGCTACATCATTTAACATAGACAATCATGAACATATCACCAAGGTCCATCCCCAAGGTGTCATTTTAAAATTACCAAGGTTATTCACCAAGGTATCGTGAAAATTGTAATCTCTAGTGGTTACATCATTACCCAATGCATTGGAGCGCTATCAGGGCGCACACTTAAATTTTCCTTTATTATCATTTGATCCACATATATCATCATCAAACATTTCATAAATAACCCATATAGCATAAAGGAGATTGGTTTCATTTCATAATCATAACTTTTTAAAAACTGCTTTAAAGACATCATCTTTATATCACTTTAAACCCACAGAAAAGGAAGGTGGGTCTCATGTATGTAAATCCCAGAATTTAAAATAGAACATTTTGGTATATATGTGAATACCCCTTTAGAATAAAGAGATTTGAGTATTCACTTAATAAAATAAAAGAACTTTAGAAAAAGAGATAGACATTTTGAGACAGAAATTCTGCAGCATAACGGCAATGTTCCGAGGTTTTAGAAGACATTAAAAGAGAGGTAAAATGGGTCAAACATTCATAAATGACCCATAAAATAGTACATGGACAGAATAAGAAGGATACATGATCATGGTAATGAAACTTCAAGGACATACCATTTGAAATGAAAAACATGGAAGGAAGAAAAAAATTAGATTTCTCTTATGAAAGTTCGGCAGCCTAACGGCGTTACTTAAACATCAACAAAAATGATTTGAAAAGATCAAATAGGGTCTCTCATCATGTGAAAATAAGAGTTAAGTATGATAGATATAGAGATAATTCCCCAACATAAAAAAAAGTAACTTGAAAGAATTGACATGAAAGTAGAACTTTAAAACGAGAAGGGTGAAGAACCACTTAAAAATTCGGCAGCCTAACGGCGCCACTTAAAACATCAAAATACTGAATTGAAGAGATAAAATGGGGTCTCCAATCATATGAAAATAAGAATCCAGTATGATATATATAGAGATCATACCCCAATATAACAAAAAGGAACTTGAAATAATTGACATGAAAGTAGAACTTCAAAACGAGAAGGGTGAAGAACCACTTAAAAATTCGGCAGCCTAACAGCGCCACTTAAAACATCAAAATACTGAATTGAAGAGATCAAATGGGGTATCTCATCATATGAACATAAGAATCAAGTATGATATATATATAGATCATACCCCAATATAACAAAAAGAAACTTGAAATAATTGACATGAAAGTAGAACTTCAAAACGAGAAGGGTGAAGAACCCCTTAAAAATTCGGCAGCCTAACGACGCCACTTAAAACTTCAAAATACTGAATTGAAGCGATCAAATGGGGTCTCTCATCATATGATCATAAAAGATCAGTATGATAATTTATAGATCATACCCCAACATAATAAAAAGGAACATGAAAGACTTGAATGAAAATAGAACTTGAAAACGAGGAAGGTGAAAGAATCCCTTAAAAATTCGGCAGCCTAACAGCGCCACTTAAACATTCTTAAAACGAATTGATGAGAGCAAGGGGGGATCTCTCATCATATAAAAATGAAAAGGGCAGTAAGAGGAATATAAAAGAACATCCTCTCACAATTCAACATGGTGCATAAAAGGAATGACATAAAAAGGATTACATGAAAAGAAAGGGAGAGGTCGGATCCCTTACCATAAAATGTAACTCTTAAACCTCAAAAGTTGGGACCTTGAGGGCTTGAGGGAACCTTGGGAGGACTCCTTGGGAGGTAATGATACCATAAATTCGTTGGGAATGAGTGGGGAGTCGAATGGATGAGAGGAGGGCTAGGTATTTATAGGGAAAGTGAGGGGACAAGACATTAATGGCCAAGGGACACCTCACATGTGATTTTCTCAAACCCATGTGCTCTCCCTTGGCATTTATCATTGAGTTAGGCCACATGGGACCCCCAAAACAATAATTCATCACCCTTGGCCGGCCAACCCTTAAAAGATATCATGACATCATCATGACACAATTATGATGTCATTAAACATACCGAAACCCTAAAACTGCATTTTTACTATTCACTGAAAAAAATTCATCTTTCTCAGAAAAATCCCAAACTTTCACCTAAACTAAATATCAATGCTCCGATTTCAAAAATGAACTCCATTTTATAAAAATAATTTTCTAAATATTTTTAATTTTATTTTTAAATAAATACACTATTCACTGAAAATTCATTTTTTTTCAAAAAAAATCCCCAAAAATTACCATAACATAATATCGATGCTCTGAGTTCAAAAATAAAGTCATTTTTATAAAAATAATTTTCTAATTATTTTTAATTAAAATTTTAATTAAAAAACACTATTCATCCGAAAAAAGTAATACTTGAATAATAATTTATGAAACCGTTATTTAACCATTTTATTGAATCACATTACTTAATCAATGTGCCAAGCTTATTTTAATACTTTCTTTAAGTGAGATTACTAATCCATTTGGACACATTATTAATCCTAATCATAAAATCACTATTCATAAATTACTATTCATCAAAAATCAAGTTGATCTTATTAGACTCTAAATTTAGTACTGAACATAATTGAAGAAGACCATTTTTTGAAAATCATTACACATTTTTAATTATTTAGGTTTTACATAAACATATTTAAAATATCCTTTTTCTAAAATTCATCAAAAAATTTGCATACTATATTTATCCGGTCATTTGAAAATTCATAAAAGAAATCGAAATTTTATTTAAAACAAAGGATTACACAAGAAAGTTACGGTCTCCTTACATAGCCCCTTATCACACCAGCATAGGACCTAAGTGTAAGATGTGCTAAGGTGAGAGAATCCGAGGGAGGCTCGAGCAACATCGCACGAGTAGTAATTTCTATCAGTTTGAACTTCTCGCGAAGGCGATCCCATTCTAGCTTTATACGCTGAAGTTCAGCTTGGGTTTGGTCCAGAGCAAAGACTAGTGGTGCTACCTCCTTCCCAAGTTCTGTTAGATGGGCTTCGATCGGTCCAAGACTACTGGGTGAGGCCATCGAATCTTCTTTCTATATTAATTAACCAAGATTGCTTGTATTTAGAGACAATAGTCAAAATGTTTAGTTTCCAGCGGTCATATTGACCAATGGTCAAATAACAGTCAAAACCCAACAGTCTCATTTTAATTATACTCATGTTACCAAATGAAACATTTTTGTTGAGTATAACAATAACACATAAAATTAGGAAACAAAATTTATTTAAAAAATTCGGGTCGTTACAACTCCTCAAGCCAATGGTTATATCAAAAGTTCACGAAAATTACACTTAATTTAAATCAAAATGAACACCTCATCATGAGGGTCCTAACTCCATAAACATCTCATCAATTAAATGTATGGTCTGAAAGTTATGAGTCTTTTATTAAAAAAGGGGACAACTGGGTCCAGGCCCAGTCTAACCCAGTCGGGTCTAGGCCAAAACTCTCTATCCTGGAACAAGGGGAAGGTCTATTGGACCAACTTCCCCTTGCTTATTGGTTCGAGGGTCCAGCCCGGTGTTGGTGCCAAAATATTACACGAAAGGAAGGGATGGAAAAGAAGGTCGGCCCGCTGCCTCGCGAAGCATCAATGCGAAGCACCCTGAGCCTCGCGGTCTCGCGAATCTCCAGAGGCAGTAACTCTCCGCGAACGAGTTTGACGTTCGTGAGCACGCCATGAAGATCGGGAGGTGGTAACTCTCGGCGAATGAGTTTGACGTTCGTGAGCCCACCGCGAAGCTCGGGAGGCGGTAACTCTCCGCGAACGAGTTTGACGTTCGTGAGCCCGCCACGAAGCTCGGGAGGCGGCAACTCTCCGCAAATGATGCTGATGTTCGTGAGCGCGCCGCGAAGCACCTGAGCCGGCGCGCGAGTCCTGCTTCGCAGTTCCCCTTGCCTATAAATACTGGGCTCCCCCTGAGTCCCAGGGACGGACAATCCGACCTTTCGGCTTCTCCTCTCCCGAATCGCGAAGCACTCTTTTCCCCCGGGGATCATCAGCTCCGCGAGGTACTTCTACTTCGCGTGACGCCTTCGCTTTGACTCGTTTTGATCCCCTCTTCCGAGAGGGATGCCCTTCGTAAAGCTCAAGGGGATTCACGAAGGAGGGGGATTCCCAAGGGATCCCAGGAAGCCGCAGAGCATTTATTCTTCACGAAACACCCAAATTGTATTATTGATCCCTATGTTAAGGCAAGATCGCTACACATCATGAAGCACACTGCTTCGCAGCACCCTTCTTCGCGAGGCACCTCTTCTTCGTCCGCGAATACTGTTACACTTCGCGAAGCACCCTCCACTCACACCTATGCCCTATGCTAAGGCTATGGCACTCCGCTTCGTGAAGAACACTCCTTTGCTTGGCACTTACACTTCCCGTGCGACCCTCCAGGTACGCACGATGTAATTTCAAAGTCCCACGAACAATACCACTCATAGAGTTGCTTCGCCTAATGCTTCTTTGCATAGGCATGCTAACGGATATTGCTTCTTCACATAGCCATGCTAACGTGGACCCCTCGATGGTCCGCTCCACAACCCCCCTTGACCATGGCCTTACTGGTACCTTCCCTCCCCCAAGGAGCAAAGGGTGCCAGTAATGTAAGTCCTAGGGGTGTGGAGTGAACCCACCTCGTCCGAGCTGCAGGACGTTAAACTGCCAAGCACCATGTCCTCAACACATGACGTTAAACTGTGACTCGACCTCGTGCCTCTCACGAAGGGTCCCCCCAGCTCGAACATTTTTTATGCCACTCGTCTCCATAGGAGTGGAATCACCCATCCACAAGGGGTGATATCCTCCTTATTGGAGTGGCGTATGTTCTCAGGAGAAGGGAGACCCTAGTTCCCCAATGGATGGATGCACCCCTTCATCTCTATACTTCCCCACTAACAAGGTCAATGGAGGGCGTGATAGGGAATGAGGCACCTCCCATCATTGGTCCCAAATCCCTCTTTCGCTGCGCTTTGTCGCACTTCGGGCCTCCATCCTGGAGTAAGTCCCAGCACCATGGGCCGCCTAACACGTAAGCCCCTCTTCGCTTCACACGGACGCAACCTTCGCGGCGTGATCGTTAGGTCCTCCCTGTCTCTTGTTTCTCACATCGAGCATGACTCACGTGGGCTTAGAGTTGGAATTGGCCATGACAATACCTCATCCAACATGACGATAAACTGCATGCCATCGTCCAACATGATGTTAAACTGTATTCCATCATCCAACATGACGTTAAACTCCATGCCATCGTCCATCATGACGTTAAACTGCATGCCATCGTCCAGCATGATGTTAAACTGCATACCATCGTCCATTATGACGTTAAACTGCATAACATCGTCCAGCATGATGTTAAACTACATGCCATTGTCCCGTATGACCTTAAACTGCACACACTTTTTGAACTACGAGGTCTTTGATCCATGTCAAGGCATGGTACGTAGGAAGCCTCCATGAGGTTCAAGCCTACCCGTCATTTATTCACGTTGAGTTCCACCTTTGTCCAACATGACGTTAAACTGCATTCCAGTCCAACGACAAGCCGTTGTGACCATCCCGAACTGTAGGGACTTTGATCCATGTCCAGGCATGGTATGTAGGAAGCCTCCCAGAGGTTCAAGTCCATCTCCCATCAGACCAAGGTCCCTCATTTACGTCAGTTCTCCGACACCCACCGCCATCCCGAACTACGGGGACTTTGATCCATGTCAAGGCATGGTACGTAGGAAGCCTCCACGAGGTTCAAGCCCACCGCCCGTCGTTTATTCACATCAGGGTTCTACCTTCATCCTGCATGACGTTAAACTGTATTCCAGTCCGACGGAAAGTCGTTGTGACTATTCCAAACTATGGTTACTTTGATCCATGTCAAGGCGTGGTACGTAGGAAGCCTTCACGAGGTTCAAGACCACCACTAGCGGACCCCTAGGTCTACTTTCATGTCAGTTCACTGATGAAACCCATTGAACAATGATGTCTTTGATCCATTTCAAGGCATGGTACATAGGAAGCCTCCCCGAGGTTCAAGCCCATCTCTCATCGGACAAAGGTCCACCTTCATGTCGGTTCGCTGACGAATCCCATCATTTGAACTATGAGTTCTTTGATCCATGTCAAGGCATGGTACGTAGGAAGCCTCTCAGAGGTTCAAGCCCACCACCTGTTGGTCACTCCGACCATCTTCACGTCGGTTCATCCACACCCGGGCAGCCTAGTGTGTATGCCCCACATCATCGGACCAAAGCCCACCTTCATGTTGATTCCTTGCCACGGGGATATGTAGGAGGTCTCTTTGAGGCTCAATCCCAACTTCACCGTCTCCCTTGTGATGGTCCCTTGGCATTCCCCCCTCCGCTTCATTCATCCATCCATCATCCACCCTAATTCTCGCCCGGACCGTAATATCCCGGTGAGACCATGCCGGTCCGCTCCTCTTCACAGCCTTCCATAGGCTGGTACCGATATCGGAACCCCCTCAAGGGAAATCCCTCAATCCGATCCATTCTAGATAATGCTCTGATCGGGCTGATCCGTCTCCGCTGGACGTTAAACTCGCGGCATACCCTGTGTTAAACACAGGAAGCTGAGGAAAACCTCAGATATGTGTTTATGGCATATAACTCCCTGCACTCGATGTGGGATGCCTCAGGCTTCCACACCCTCGAGAAGCCCTATGACCAGGGATAATAGATTGACATGATGGTTCCCCAGCATCCAGACATGCTACTAATGCCTCAATGTGACTACTCCCCCGACTGAAGGTTGCTTCCCTGACCGGACCCTTTGGAATGTCCGGACAGAAGCAGTGTAATTAACCAGCGTCCATGGAAACATGACACTGGGAGGAGTTTCATGAACAACGTATTAAATCTATGAGGGAGACCTGGACTAGGTGACGAGTTCTGAGGACGAATCCACAGAAGGAAGAACCGACATCCCATAATCCCGTTTCGATCAAGAAGAAGACGTCCCTGAATAAGGAGAGAATTTTTCCCGCCTTTGGAAAGTGGGAATACAGGGCAACAGTGCAGCGCGTCCTCCTCCACGGACGGATACATGCGTGCACCCCGAAGAAAGCGTTGGAAATAGAAATGGTGAACCTGATGTGAAGTTCTTCTCCTCAATGTGGAGATTAGTAGAGTTCGAGTCACCAGAAGATTGACGTGTCACTAGATCCAGATATCTGGCACCTGGTCCCGCCAAGCAAATAGCGGGCCTGTAGTGAAACTCACCGGAAGTCGGGGCAGTAGAACGTGGGGCACTCTATTCTGCAGTGTGTTGGTGTGGATCCTCCTTACATACGTGGAGAATGGAAGGACGCTGGGGCACTGGTTGTCAATCCTATTCCTCACAGTGCTGATGAGTTGATCCCTTCGTTTCTCAGGAACCAGGTTGCTGTTACAGAGACACGATCACCACCCGCTTGCCTACACAGGGGCAAGGGAAACACCACCACATCCACCCCAAATGGCACCACTACTGCCACGATGGCCGCCACATCGCGGAATACGGGGCGCCCATGTCCCCTTTCCCCATCAGAGATCATCCAGCGAAGGGTGATCAACAACCTCGTACGCAAGTACGAGGAGTAAGGGGTCATCCCAACTCGGGATATGGCCTGCCTGGACCTGGAGGAATCCAGGCCCCACTGTCAACGCTGCCCTAACAGGCCGCACAGAGAGCCCCTACTCCCCACCCCAACATTCAACCGTTTCGGGAGCCTGTCCCTGGAACGCCTTGACGACTCCTAGCCTTACGCTAATGAGGCGGGCGCCGTCCAGCTTGGCCCGCTCAGGGTCCCGACCCAAGGGCTCCAGGTAAGGGCTCCCGTCCGGCCACGTCAGCACCGCTCTCCGACTCCGCAGGAAGAGCAGGCAGGCCATGCCCCTGCACCACCTGCACCAGCTCGTCTGACCCGACGTCAGCGCCGGGCCCAGGTTGAGGACGCTCGCCCAGATGCGTCGACATCAGTAGCTACAGTGGCTCGATCCACCACCTAAATGCATCATGGAGTCCCTACATACACTGAGCAGGGAAACTCCTTCACCCAACCAGGATCGAGACCCCAACCGCCCCACGAGTAGGCTGGGTTGACTCTCCGGGTTGCAGGCCCGAGTGGTGATCGCCACGAACTAACCCGCAGTGATGTCACCCTGTACGGAGGCCCTCCCCATACCACTACTCCATAGAGCATGGGCCTTCCCCTATCCAAAGCTCTTCATGGAGATATGCCTCATGCTACCCCCATCCCGAAGGAAGACCTTCCCCGCGGCAGTGACGCTCGGCACGGAAACCTTTCCGACACCCACTATACAGGGTATAGAGTCTATCCTCCTGCCCCCGACCGCCGATCTGAAGGCACTGTCCATCCGGTCCTTCTCCAACATGGGGGCCCTCCCTACGTTCTTTCTACAATGGGTGAAGGTCCTCCTCGCCCCAGTAACTCGAGGAGTGAAGCTCAGCCTCGCTCCGCCCGCATCGACCATGGAGGTCCTCCCCATGCTCTTTTCGATTCCAACAGAGGCTCTGCCCACATGGGTACTGTCCATGGAGGTCCTCCCCATGTACCCTTCGACATTTTCCCTGGTTCCCCTCGCACCTTGGCTATCTCGAGCGGGGGCCCTCTCCGCCACGACGCCAGCACCGCCCCAAGACTACATGATGAGAATCAACCTTGTCCTGAAGAGACACCCCGGGGTAGGAGAGTGGGTCGTCACCACCACAAGAAGAGTCCTGTGAAGGCCCGAGTGGAGATCAAACCTGCCTGCTTCTCGGACTCTGAAGCGGAATGCTACTCAGCGATGGAACCTTCTCCCCACTCCTCCATATCAAGGACTAGGGTAGGAACCAGGCGCGTTAGCCTCATTCTACCGGAATATGAGGTCCACCATATTCCCATCTCCCTCCGCAGGTACATCCAGGAGGAAGAAATCGTGGAAATTCCACAGGTCTCGACCGTGAAATCACCGCCATTGTCACCATAAGCACCCTCTACCTCTACCAGAGATCACAGAGAGCTATTTTGGGGACCAACAGCAGTAGAGCAATGACATGACCTATCGCTGACAGTCGTGATTCCTGTGCCGGAAGCTGTGGCTATCATCCCATCGTATCATGACATCGTGGCCAGGTCACCTCACTCTTCAGAGGATGGCCCGGAATTCAGCGGCCAGTCAGCTCATTCGTCGTATTCTCCGCCGCCGAGTTTACTATCACAGAGGTCCGCCTCAGTACCGCTACCGGTCCCTCAGCCGCCCCTGGTTGAAGAGTGGGGCAATACAGGGCCAGACCCCGAGTCCGAACCCAGGCGCTTCTGGAGCATTCTCGCAGTGGACTACTTCCCGGAGAAGTTCTGGCCGACGACGGTGCTGAGCTTTCGTGCACCAGAGTCCCTTACCCCTGAAGAAGTGGGGTGCTTTTGTTGCACCCTATGGGAGACACACTTCCGCCTTCGTTACCAGTGGGTGGTGTACCCCAGAAGTCGAGAGCACCTTGAAGAAATCGGCGAGCAATGTCACCTGATCGATTTGGCCGCAGTCCTTGTGGCCCAGCACCCTGAGTCACCAGGCCGTCAGAGCGCCCTTCAAAATAAATGTGTTCAGAGTTTCAAATTACTCCGCAGAGTCATCAGGGAGGCTACCCCTCATGTGCATGTCTATGGTTGGGGATGCTATGCCGCTCTCCTCTTCGACCCTATCTGATGGCAGCCCGATTCGCTATGCGACATCGAGGACATGCCCTCGAGAGGGGTCACGGTTCACATGGCTGACGTAGTGTACAAGGAAGATGAGCTTGAATTTATTGATGGAGACTTAACCCCCGAGGGCGTACCGCCACTGCTGGACCCATCAGGGAGGGTTACCCGTCAGCAGAGGAACCTTCTAGGCCTCCCTGTACCCACCGAGTCACTAGTACTCGGTTGAAATACCTGCAAGGGTAAGGAGCACATCGTAACTGTCAAGCACTCTGACCAGTCTGCATCTATACAGAAAATGGACGAAGATCCCGAGAAGACCACGTTACGCAAGCAGCTTGCTGAGAAGAAGAGGCTGGTTGACGAACTCTTGGCTGAGCGTGCTGCAGAAGGGCGACCCGAATATGGTAATCCCAGGCCGGGGCAGTAGGGGCAGAAACAATTCCCCCCGGTGAGATGCCTCTGGGAAACCCTGATCATGCTACATCCACAGACAGGGCAGAAGCCAGAACTTACGACAAGAGGGCGCAATACGTCTCCCCAAACCCCACCAAACGACGGGGCAATCTGAATAATCCAGTCCGGGTTCCCCCAGTCGCCCCACAGGTCATTCCACAAGTTGATCCACGAGCTGCCGAAGCCATCTACCATGTTGAAGAACCTAGAAACACACTTGTGATTAGGGATCCCAATCAAGATAGGGACCCCCACCTGGATGATCTTATAGAATCACTCACAGCCCGCCTCGAAGCGTTGGAAATGCGGCAGGTGGCGGTCCCACCGGATGGAAAGCTGTATCCCGCGTGGGTGGATGATATGCCCGCGCCCCCGGGTTTTGGGAACCCCACTTTCTCGCCCTTAAACGGGACTGGGGACCCGCCGCAGCACTTGGATCATTTTTCTTCTAGGTGTGGCCCCATGCTGGGGACCCCGACCCAGCAAGAAGCCGCCAAGCTCCGATGTTTCGTACAGACATTGGAAGGTCCCGCATTCGTATGGTATATCCAGCTCCCTATCAGATCAGTGACTGGTTGGGAAGATCTCTGCTGGCAGTTCCTATACCAGTTCAACTCCACCATGCAGAAGACCAACGTTGCAGACCTCTTCATGTGCAAACAAAGGCCTGATGAGCGAGTCGCAGATTTCATCACCCGGTGGAAGGGACTTACGTATTCCCTCGATATGCCACTGACTCAGGAGAAATTACTTAAGATGTGTGTGGGGAATGTCAAAACAGAGCCGGTACCCTCCCTAATTACCCAGAACCACCCTGGAGGGTTCAGAGATTTCTCATATAAGGCTCAGTGCCTTGAGGAGGCTCTGCAACAGGCTAGTCAGGCACGTTCGTTGCCCCCTATGATCCTATCCAGGAGGACCTCTAGAGCCGAAACCACTGCAGTGGCCCAAATAGAATCCCCTAGGCAGCTGGAATTACTGCCAGCGACACCATCCCCGCATCCCCGCAAAGGTCCTCAACCTCAAGCACAGGCTCCTGCCCAGCAGCGACCGCCTCAGAATCGACAGGTTCCCCCACGCAATGCGCCAACTCCACCTGGGCGAGACAATCAGGTGCCGCCTCCTCAGCAGGCCCCTTCGGCCCCTCGTCAGGCCCAGGCCCCCAGGGCCCCCTATCCGGAAAGAAGGCACCAACCTTATTCGTTCAATGAAAATCAGGTCGCTGGCTACTTCTGAAGTTCTCTAGAGCAAGGGATTGTGCGCCTGCCCAAGTGCAGAAGGCCGGCAGAGGCGAATCTCACCGATCACCCCAACTACTATCCTTATCATCAGATTCTAAGGCACACCCTTAAGCAATGCTATGTGTTTAAAGACTGGATTCAAGACCAGGTCAACAACAACATAGTCAGGTTGAGCCCGACACCAGTATAAGTGGTGGGTGTCTTTGTAGGGTCAGAGATCGGCAGCGAAAGCGAAGGCGAGTGGAAACAGGTTCCCAGCCGTGGATCCTGGAAATACGACGATTGGATGGCTCGAAAAACCATCTCATGTGCCCAAGGTATCATCCAGGTGCACCTAAAGCAGCCAGAACCTTTAGAAGAAGTTTCCAGTACCTCCGCATCGCCTTCACAGTCACCCTCTTCCCAAAAGGAAAAGCAGCGACGACACAAGAAGAAGCAATGCGCTCTTCCGGTGTCATCATAATCCCGCACTCTCAGCGACTTTATGCCCCCTGAAATGGGGATTCCTCCCAGAATCCGCCCAGTGGTGGATGAATCCTCAAGTGACAATCAGGGGTATGCTTTGGTTAACACCGTGGAGCTAGTAAAGCCCTATATGACTCTCGATGAGGGGGAATGCCAGGAGAACCTCCCCAACGTTTCCAGCTGACATCAATGTCAGCGGAATTGCAACCGCGTCGGTCATCGAGGTATGTCAGCAAGAACTTTCAGCCAAGCCGTGCACGCTACTGAGACCATACATAAGGCTCAGCGCAGAGCTCAGCATGCGCAACCCCATCTAATGCCCTCAGCTCTACCTCCACCGCCGTTTGTGCTACTAGATTAGGAAGAGCTGCCTCGTTCGTATCACAGTTAGTCTTGCCCAGCTACAGGCCAGCCTCCGCTGTCTGATCCTAGTCCAGCGACTACTCTCTAGGCTTCAACTAGTAGGCAATAGGATGTACCCAGTACTAGTTGATCGCCGGTTCACCCGGCAGGACCCGCTATGCCTCCAAATTCCAAACGACCTCCTGTAGGCAGAGGTTCACGTTTGGCACGACAGTATGATGTCCTGAAGCACCTGGCCGACATTCCGGAATGGATTTCTATCCTTGAAGCCCTTCGCCTGTCATCTGAAATGCATGAGGCACTTGACGAAGACCTAAGGAGCACCCTCCAGTTTGAGACAGAGGTAGCAGCTGCAGAAGCCTTCCATACCGAGACAATTGAGAATGCCGAATGTCAGGCAGTTATCTCGTTCTCCGGTGAAGATGAGGACCCTCCTATATAGGGGAATATTCACCCGTTGTACATCACTGGCCACTTCAATGGTGTGGAAGTCCACCACTGCCTCGTTGACACGGGTTCCGGAATCAACCTAATTCTGACTTGGACGTTGCGAAAGCTAGGTCTGTATGAAGGTGATTTAACTCTCTCTGACCTCAGAATCCAGGGGTATGATAGGACCGAGAAAACCCCAGTCGGCAAGATCCGCCTGAAGACTCAGTTCGGTGGCTTAATTTCCAGCACTGACACTAATGGAAATGTTGTTTTTCCCAACGGGTGTTTACCAACGATTTGCTAAAACCGTTGGGCTTGAAGGATTAAGAAAGTCTTTCCCAACGGTTTGAAGAAACCATTGGTAAAGGGGTGTGTTAATCACCCTTTGCCGACAGTTCTCTTGAACCGTTGGGAAAGGGTCACCCCTTTGCCAACGGTTTCCTCAAACCGTTGGTAAAGGGGTCCTTAGCATCTCTTTCCCAACGGTTCTTAAAAACCGTTGGGAATCATTTCCCCCAAATCCAGCCGCGGGGCTGCTCTCCCCCATTCGCACAGAAACCTAATTTCATCCACTCCACCGCTCTCCTCTCGCGAAATCCCCTATCCGAAGAGGTGAAAACCATCTGAAATTAGGTATCTTTTCATTTATACACATATACTTCCTTATTTTTATTGTTATTGCTTTAGTATTTTAGTTTTAAGTTATCAATCCACCTCCAGCTCTCTGCTACTCTCCAAATCCCCCATCCGAATAGGTGAAAACCCATTTGAATCATCTCAAATAAAGTAATTTTTTCGTTATACACATATGGTACCTTGTTTTTATTTTTATTGATCTAATATTTTAGTTTTAAGTTTGGATTTTGATGTGATTTTACCGTGTAAAATAGGGAAATGAATAAATATTTTGTTAATTAATTAGTTTCCCCTGGAATATCAGTTGTGTTATAATGTCCATGCTAAATAAAGGGGTAATGTAATAATAGACCTTGAATAAATAAATTGTGGAAGTTGGGGTATGTTGCCTCTATGAGAGGTTTTTTGTTGTGTTTCATTGTATATTGTAGGTTGTTTTATGGGGATTGAGGTGACCAGTTGGGCTTTGTGATATGTGGGGTTGTAATGTGATGGTTAGTGGGCATGGATGTGTCATGTGAAGTTGTATGATAGTGATGATGTGTGGTGGTGTTGTGTTGTGTGGAGGTGTTGTGTGATGAAGTTGTGGTGTATAATGTGGTGAGGTGGTTTTGGTTGTGCGGTGGTTTGTGATGTGCAATATTTTTATTGTGATATGTGGTTGTTTTGGTGAGATGGTTTGTCGATGTAACATGGTGTCGATGGTTATTGTGAGATGGTGAGTTGTTGTGTGGTGGTTTTATTAGTTTCCTGGTTATCTATGGAATAAATTATGTTGTTAAAAAAAAACAAGATATTGAATAAATGAGATGGAATAGAAATGGATGTGTGGTAAATGGATTTAATTAATTTAACATTAAATGAATGGACAATGTAAGTGTGAATGAAGTGGCTTATAAATGAATGTGAGAAATGCTATGCGTCTTGTGTGGTGGTGGTGTGGTTTATGTGTTCTATGGTAGTAGTGAAGTGTGTGATTATGTAGTTAATGTGAAGCCATAGGTTGAGTATTTTGTGCTATCTATATATCATGTATTTTTATGTTATTTCTACACATTCTAGGGGGGGTGGTATGTCTAGGTGGTGGTGGTGGGGTTGCAGGGGAGGGGGGTGTGGGCTATTTGGGAGGGTGGGTGGGGCTATCCAGGGGGGTACGGGGTGTCCAGGGGGGTACGGGGGCGGGCGGGCTGTCCACAAGGGTGGACGGGTTGTTCACGGGGGTGGCCGGGCTGTCAAGGAGGGGTGGGAGGGCTGTCCAGGGGGGGTGGGTGGGCTGGCCACAGGGGGTAGGGGTGTCCAGGGGGGTGGGCGGGCTATCCAAGGGGGTGGGGGCTGTCCATAGGGAGAAGGGGTGTCGAGGGGGGTGGGTGGGCTGTCCACGGGGGTGGTTGGGCTTTCTAGGGGGTAGGGGTGTCCACGGGGGTGGGCGGGGCTGTCCAGGGGGTGTGGGATGTCCTGGGGATCTGGGTGGGGTGTCCTGGTGGGGGAGGGGTGTGTGGGGTGTCCAGGTGGGGTGGTATGTCTAGGTGGTGGTGGTGGGGTTGCAGGGAAGGGGGGTGTAGGCTGTTTGGGAGGGTGGGTGGGGCTATCCAGGGGGTACGGGGTGTCCAGGGGGGTACGGGGGTTGGTGGGCTGTCCACAAGGGTGGACGGGCTGTCCATGGGGGTGGACGAGCTGTCAAGGAGGGGTGGGCGGGCTTTCCAGGGGGGGTGGGCGGGCTGGCCACAGGGGATAGGGGTGTCCAGGGGGTCGGTGGGCTATCCAAGGGGGTGGGGGGTTGTCCATAGGGAGAAGGGGTGTCGAGGGGGGTGGGTGGGCTGTCCACGGGGGTGGTTGGGCTTTCTAGGGGGTAGGGGTGTCCACGGGGGTGGGCGGGGCTGTCCAGGGGGTGTGGGATGTCCTAGGGATCTGGGTGGGGTGTCCTGGTGGGGGAGGGGTGTGTGGGGTGTCCAGGGGGGTTGGTATGTCTAGGTGGTGGTGGTGGGGTTGCAAGGGAGGGGGGTGTGGGCTGTTTGGGAGGGTGGGCGGGGCTATCCCCCGGGGGGGGGGTACGGGGTGTCCAGGGGGGTACGGGGGTGGGCAGGCTGTCCACAAGGGTGGACGGGCTGTCCACGGGGGTGGCCGGGCTGTCAAGGAGGGGTGGGTGGGCTATCTAGGGGGGTGGGTGGGCTGGCCACAGGGGTTAGGGGTGTCCAGGGGTGGGCGGGCTATCCAAGGGGGTGGGGGGCTATCCATAGGGAGAAGGGGTGTCGAGGGGGTGGGTGGGCTGTCCACGGGGGTGGTTGGGCTGTCTAGGGGGTTGGGGGTGTCCACGGGGGTGGGTGGGTTGTCCACGGGGGTGGGCGGGGCTGTCCACGAGGGTACCCTACTAATATGGTTATGGGATGAGGCATGCTCTGATGTGATAACACATTAAGTTCGTGTTGGTTTTACATTTTATCAATAACACATTAGTATGTTTTTTTCACATGTGTAGTTGATACCATGATTATTTTCTTCCTTTATCGTTTACTTAAATGTATTTTCAATTAAAGTTCAATCCTATTGAATTGTTTATGACAAAATGACTTATATGAATTTTTTTACAGAATGGACAGAAGTTGGATGTATGAAACCGATCGTATCTCAAGCGATTTTCAAAACAATTTGGAGAGCTTTATAGATTTTGCATTTAACAATGCTTCAGATAGTGGTCGCATACACTGTCCATGTTCCAATTGTGTTGGTAGACCTTGGTTGAATCGTGAAGAAGTCAGCTACCACATAAACAAAAATGGTTTTCAAGCAAACTACTTTGTGTGGTATCACAATGGGGAGAAAATGAAATCTCAAATTGGTGATGATCGAAATGAAAGGACTGGAATGGAGAATTTGTTAGATGATCGGTTTCCGTTTATTCGTCATCATGAAAAAGAAAGGATTTCGACTCAAGAAGACGTCGATATGAGGAAAACTGATGCATCTAGTGAAAATGATGATATTGATAGGGTGAAAAAATTGAATGATGCTGCCACGACTCCAGTATATCAACAATGCGATAAAATGAAAAAGCTGGAATTTTTAATCCGATTGTTTCATGGAAAAACTATGTATGGGATTTCTAATACAGAAATCGATTACATTTTTACCCTCTTGAAGGATTTACTTCCAGATGATGCAGGTATTCCCTCAAACCACTATATGTCATGGAAGTTAGTTGAAGAACTTGGATTTTCCAGAAACAGAATTCATTCTTGCCTGAAAGATTGCAGTTTATTCTGGGAAGAAACCGCTAAATGAAATGAATGTATAAAATGTGGCACATCCCACTTGAAGTCAAAATCTGATGGAACACCATCCCGCGTTCCACAGAAAGTAATGTGGCACTTTCCATTGATCCCCAGACTCCAGAATCTTTTTATGTCTGATGACATATCAATAAAAATGAGATGGCATGATACCGAGAGAAAGAAGACTAATGATGAGTTGGTTCATCCTGCAGATGGATTTTCATGGCAGAGATTTGATGCTCGACATCCTGATTTTGCAGCTGACGTGCATAATGTGAGGCTAGGTCTTTCATGCGACGGTTTTAATCCGTTTGGGCAGATGCTTACTTCGCACATCACATGGCCAGTTTTTATACACATTTATAATCTTCCCCCATGGTTGTGTATGAAAAAATCTTTCACTTTCATGAGTATAATCATATCTGGTCCTTCTGATCCCGGCATTGATATTGATGTATACATGTAACCTTTAATAAAAGAGTTGAAACTTCTTTGGGATGTGGGTGTGCGCACATACGATGCATGTTCGAAAGACATATTTCAGATGCGTGTTGCGCTTATGTGGACGATCAATGATTTTCCAGCTTATGCAATGATGTCTGGATGGAGCACGAAGGGAAAACTGTCATGTCCAGTTTGTATGAAGAATACATGATCCAGAAGACTGAAACATCGTTGTAGTTTCAGTTTTATGGGACATCGATGATTTTTTCCAAAGGATCATCCATATAGAATGAATCGTCGAAGATTTGATAATACTATAGAGACCGATGATCCACCTCAGCGTATGTCTGGAACTGATGTGCTTAATGAATTGAAAGATTTCAGTTTTTTGTTCGGGAAGGGTCAAATGAAATCTGGAAAGAGAAAGAATGTTTCCACAGAAACCTATTACAATTGGAGGAAGAGGAGTATCTTTTTTGATTTGCCTTATTGGTCAACCAATTTGCTACGTCATTGCTTAGACGTAATGCATATTGAAAAGAATATATGTGAAATGTTTCTTTCAGTTCTTCTAAATTTCAAGGGGAAGACAAAAGATGATTTACGATCTCGACGTGACTTGGTGGATTGGGGCATCAGACCAGAATTACATCCTGTGCGTATCAGTGAAAATAAATGGCAACTTCCATGTGCTTCTTATGTGATGACACCTACTGAAGAAAAACAATTTTTGGAAGTATTAGAGACTATTAGAGTTCCTGATGGCTATTCAAGCAACATATCTAAACGGGTCAACAGAAGAGAGTTGAAGCTAAAATCTTTGAAGACTCGTGATTATCACGTTCTACTGCATGAGTTGCTTCCAATAGCAATCCGTCATCTTTTTTCCAATAATGTAAGGGTGGGTGTTATTTGGTTGTGCCATTTTTTTAGATATCTTTGGGCTAAGAAGTTGTCCAAGTATTTCATGCAAAAAATGTTGACAGATGCCCCATTAATTTTGTGTGAGTTGGAGAAAATATTTCCCCCATCATTTTTCACATGCATGCTGCATCTGACTGTCCATATTCCAACTGAAATACTTCTCGGAGGACCTGTTTCTTTTCGTTGGACGTATCCAACTGAAAGAAATATGTTCACATTAAAGTCTTATGTTCGAAACAAGAATCATCCCGAAGGTTCTATCGTGAACGGTTACTTAGCTCAAGAATGTATGGATTTCTGTTCAATGTATTTTTCTGATCTTACTACAAGAATGAACAGACCAATGAGAAATGAAGAAGAACAATATGAGAAAATTTAACCTAGTTTTCCATCACTTCCTCAAACAGGAGGAATTCCTGGATCATATACATTGAAGACATTAAGCCATGAAGAGCGGGAGATGGCACATCGCACAGTTTTGTTCAACTGTGATTTGTTCGATGACTATATCAGGTAACAAAATTGAATATGTATATCTTACATATATATCTGTTAAACTATTCATATTTTTTTATCTACAGGGAACATAAAACAATGATAAATAGGAAGCATCGTTCTTTATCTTTGAGAAGGAGAGAGACTTTGCATAGCAAAGAGTTTTCTGCTTGGTTAAAATTGAAGGTAAAAATATTACTGTTTAAATTAATTATTTCAATATTTACTTAAGTTTAACTGTCATTTATATTGCAAGTATTGAGTTTGTCTACTGACTCTGTCTCTGAGGAAATAAGAGATTTGGCTTTTGGTCCTAATACCGTGGTTCGTGACTGTAAATCAATTGTTATCAATGGGTACAGATTTATTGTCACTAAACGAGCCAAAAACATGAGAACACAACATGATGGTATTATGGTTACTGCCACAACAGATTGTTATGCCAGTGCATCGGATAGTAGACCGCGACTTGAAAATGTGGGTTATTATGGAGTCGTTGAGAAAATAATAATATTGGATTATTACTCTCATGGACGAGTCACAATGATGAAATGTCATTGGTTTGATTCGATGACGATACATGGCACATTTATTGATGATTGTGGATTTCGAGTAATTAATATGACCCGCACTCTTGCAACCGAAGAACCATATGTGTTGGCATCAATGGCTAAACAAGTTTTTTATGTCAAAGATCAACATCAACCTGAATTTGGTGTCATAGTTGAAGTAACTCCAAGACATATTTTTGATGATGCTGATGATGGAATTGACACTATCCCTATTTCCATTGGAACCAATCTGTTTATTTCTTTTGATGACTCCAATAGCTCAATTGCCAGAGTTGATTGGGAACCTGAAGTTGTGGTTGGGAATATATAGAATCATTCATCCATGTTCTCAATTCTTTTGGTTTACCTCGAGTTGGGTTGTTAAGGTTGGTAATATTCATATTTATTTAGTATTGATCACAAATATGTTTTAGCTGACTTGACCGTTATGTGAATTTTCAATGTTTATTGGTTGCTGTTTTTATTGAATTGCATTTTCTAATTTGGAATTGAACTGTATTCAAACCAAATCAAACAATATTTCTAACTTGGTGAACATTACAACTTGTATGTTTTATTAAATTCATTCAAGCTCTTCTAAAACAATTGATAGATAAATTACCAATGAATCCCCTCATTCCCTCATATATTTAGTTTTTTGGTTTACACATTAATTTTCTTTTTCTAATTAATTACATATTTGTTTTCAAATGCAGGAAATGCAGCCAATTGAAGAGAGACGAAGAAAAAAATGGAGGAGAACAATCATCGGATGGAGGAGATGGGCATTCCACCATTAGTGCCTACTGTGAGTACTTTATTTCAAATATATATATATATATATATATATATATATTTACAGAATATATAATTTCATGTGATTAATTTTTTTTGTAAACTTTTTTGTAGGATCCACCATTACGTCGACAGTTATTCGACGAGGAGCCTAGTACTGGTCCTAGTACTCAGGTCGGTGGTACGAGGATGGTCCATACCAGAGGTGGACGTAGAGCTGCGCGTGCCTGACTAGACCCTGCCCCTCCCACTGACATTTCAGCCTTCCCACATTCTGATCCCGATGTGTCATTAGGGACACACGGGGTATTTAGGCCTCCCATGTTTTTTCTACCTTCTGCATCTTCTGCCCCATCATTTTCACATCCCATGATGATTCCCACTCCCCAGTTAGCATCAGGTCATACAGCTGTTCCATCTTCTTTTCCTTCTACTTCTGTCTCTCCGAGATTTTATATTCCATCGTCTTCGACTCCTGTTCCACCAGAGGGTGTTCCATCAGGTTCTGTGGATCCGGCGTCACTCATTGATCAGACTAGCGCAGGTATATTTATAAAACCCTAACAAAATTTTATAGCAATATTTATTTTCATTATAACATGTTTTGATAAAATATTTGTTTTTCTTTCATGACAGATACATCTACTGACAGGAGGCGGGGGCGGGGCCATACACGCATGCGTTCGGTGTGGAACCGTCGCACACAGGTTATGGTGGAATATAATGAAGACAATCAGATGGTTGAGAAAACAGGGCAGCAATGTCGGAGTTTTCTGGCGACGCTTTCCAAATACTCCGACATCATTCCCGTCAGCCTGCTGTCGTGGAGACATTTTCCACATGAGGTCAAAGATAGAGCTTGGGCAGAGATATGGGTAAAAAAATCTGTTGTATTTAATGCCATGAATTATTTTTGTATTTATATGAATTAATATTTTGATTTCAGCTTCGATTTAATTTTCCTGATGGTGAGGGTGCACGACTGGAACGTCTAAAGGATTTAGGCGAGCTTTGGAGAACCTACAAGCATGAGCTGTATATTGGCTGGCGTGCTAGAGTTGGCACTGAGTTAGAGGCGGTACCAGTCGTGGATGATTGTCCTATAGAGCAGTATCGTCAGATGATTACTCATTGGACGAGTACCCAGTTTAAGGTATGAATTACATTTGAGGTATTTAAATAATAACTTTCAAGTTTTGCATTAATATTATCCTTTGCATTATAGAATTTTATTTAGGAATCATCTGGAAAAAATAAAAAAAACATTGATGCAAAAAAATACCTTCATACACTAGGACACACGACGGTGCCGGATCATGAGAGGCAGCAGGTATGACAATTGTTTATAAGTTTTCTTTACGACTTACATTTTCTTTTGTTTCCTCAATTATTTAATCATTTGATAAAGATTTTATATAATTTTTTTTTTCAATGTCATTGTAGAGGCAAGTACAAAATATTGAAGGACGTGTGCCTCGAGCAAAACTGTTTTGCTCGAGTAGACGAAAAAAGGATGGAAGTGCTGTCAACGAAGCGACTCAGCAGCAAATTGTAAGTTTTAATCTATTGATTTTATATTTTAATATCTATTTCGTAACTTAATAATATATTTATATTTGTAACAGGATGCTTTAGAGGCCCTAGATGCCCAAGAAGCAGACAATTTTGGGCCATCTGATCACTTACATCAGGTGTTGGGAGAGGATCATTCTGGCAGAGTACGCTGCCGACCTAGGATAGCCCCGACGAGGTATTGTCCTGCCTCAGGTACGAGTTGTAGTGCCACTGAGCTGCAGCAAGTTAGGGCACAGGCAGAAAAAGATGAGAAAGGGGCCACAGAGACGGCAGAACAGTCTGCTAGGGAAAACAGTGCATTTATGAAATTTATTGAAGTTCTACGTCCAACACTTCTAGCAGAGGCCAGCCCAGCGATTGATGAATACATGTCGTCGATACATTCTATATATGGTGCACCATGTGGCAGTTCTAGTGGTGGTCAGGCCGATGTACAGCTTGAAGATGATGATGGCGAGGAGTCTGATGCGGAAGAGGAGGGAGCTGAGGAGGGAGAGGAGGAGGGCGAAGGCGAGGAGGAAGGCATTGTGGAGGGTTAGGACGATGAGGAGGACGATGAAGAGGGTGATGATGATGATGATGATGGTGATGCTGATGTGGGACATATTGATCCGTTACATTTTTGACTTATATTACTGAGATTTGATGTTTAATCTATTCTAGTTGTTGGTTTTATCTAGACTTGTAGTATAATATTGGAGTTGAGTTATTTTTATATATTGTCTGTTTTTATGGATGTTGTTGTCTTTTAGTGGTTGTGTGTTTGTGAACTCCCTGGACAACCCCCCTCATTCTTGGACCCTGGACAACCCCCCCTCCCCCTTGGACCCCGAACACCCCCCAAACACCCCCCGGACAGCCCCGCGGACAGCCCCCCGGATAGCCCCCCGTACAGCCCCCAACCCTCCACCCTGGACCCCAGATATCCCCCCGAACAGCCCCTCAGACAACCCCCCCACCCTCCCCCTTGGACCCCGGACAACCCCCCAAACACCCCCCGGACAGCCCCCTGAACAACCCCGGACAACCCCTTGAACAACCCTTGAACAACCCCTGAACAACCCCCTGAACAACCCCCGGATATCCCCCTGAACAACCCCGGACAACCCCCTGAACAACCCCCAAACACCCCCCAAACAGACCCCGCACAGCCCCCCCCCCCCCCCCCACCCTCCTCCTTGGTCCCCGGACAGCCCCCCAGACACCCACCGGACAGCCCACCAGACACCCACCGGACAGCCCCCCGGACAGCCCCTGCGGACAGCCCCCTGGACAGCCCCCCGTACAACCCCAACCCTCCACCCTGGACCCCGGATAGCCCCCCGGACAGCCCCCCGGACAACCCCCACCCTCCCCCCTGGACCCCCGGACAACCCCCCAAACACCCCCCGGACAGCCCCCTGAACAACCCCCAGACAACCCCCTGAACAACCCCTGAACAACCCCTGAACAACCCATGAACAACCCCTGAACAGCCCCTGAACAACTCCCTGAACAACCCCCAGACAGCCCCCTGAACAACCCCGGAAGACCCCCTGAACAACCCCCAAACACCCCCCAGACAGACCCCGCACAACCCCCCCACTCTCCTCCTTGGTCCCCGGACAGCCCCCCGGACACCCACCGGACAGCCCCCCCAGACAGCCCCCCGAACAGCCCCTCCACCTTCCTTAATTTCATTAGCTCTGAAATGTTTCATATCACGATCAACTAAAATCAAATCCATACTAAATATGATATAAAAATATTCTATATGAATTTCCATAAGATTTTAAGTGAAAACAAAAAGTGACATACGAAAAACTGACCAAACGCATTCGAAATGTGTTGATGCTTTAGGAAAACGATACATGGGTCATATGTGACGTGTACGAATCAACCCCGCCTCAATCCGAGGCGTGGTGCGGTCGGAACAACTCAAAGTGTATGTCTTTTGTTTCAAAAGGACATCATTTTAAGTGAAAAACATCAACTGGCATACGGAAAACTGGCCAAACGCATTCGGATTGTGTTGATACATTAAGACAATGATCCATGGGTCATATGTGACGTGTACGAGTCAATGCCACCTCAATCCGAGGCGCGGTGTGGCCGACACCACTCAAAGTGTCTCTATTTTGTTTAAAATGGACTTCATTTTTAGTGAAAACAAAAAATGACATACGGAAAACTGACCAAACGCATTCGGTTTCTGTTGAAACTTTAGGAGAACGATCCATGGGTCATATGTGACGTGTACGAGTCAACGCCACCTCAATCCGAGGCGCGGTGTGGCCGACACCACTCAAAGTGTCTCTATTTTGTTTAAAATGGACTTCATTTTTAGTGAAAACAAAAAATGACATACGGAAAACCAACCAAACGCATTTGGTTTCTGTTGAAACTTTAGGAGAATGATCCATGGGTCATATGTGACGTGTACGAGTCAACGCCACCTCAATACGTGGCGCGGTGTGGCCGACACCACTCAAAGTGTCTCTATTTTGTTTAAAATGGACAGTATTTTGGACGTTTATGACACCAGAACTGCGTTGTCGGTCACCGCGGGCACACGGCATGTCCGATTGACGTTCCATCTACTCGACCACTTCATAAATCACTGTCCCGTATTTTTCGTCTGATTTCAGGGCATTCTGACTTCGTTCGGCCCGTTTGGACCCCCATCACGCGCGTTTACGAAGCGCGCGCATCACTTAAAACACGAATATTGAGCCGTACCGCGCAAAACGCATGTCCGATTGACGTGAAGTCTACGCGTACATGTCACGAATAATAATTATAATGTTACACGGTGGTTTCAGGTCAATCCGAGGTCGTCCGCTATGAATTTGACCGTTTGACGCCCGTTTTGGCCGTTTATGACACCAGAACTGTGTTGTCGGTCACCGCGGGCACATGGCATGTCCGATTGATGTGCCGTCTGCTCGAACACTTCATAAATCACTCACCCGTATTTGTCGTCTGATTTCAGGCAATTCCGAAATCGTTCGGCCCGTTTGGACCACCCTCACGCGCGTTTACGAAGCGCGCGCATCACTTAAAACACGAATATTGAGCCGTACCGCACAAACCGCACGTCCGATTGACGTTCTGTCTACGCATAGACGTCACGAATAATAATTAGAATGTTGCATGGTGGTTTCAGCTAAATCTGAGGTCGTCCGCTATGAATTTGACCATTTGACGCACGTTTTGGCCGTTTATGACACCATAATTGCGTTGTCGGTCACCGCGGGCACACGGCACGTCCGATTGACGTGCCGTCTACTCGACCACTCTAGAAATCACTATCCCGTATTTGTCGTCTGATTTCAGGCCATTCCGACTTCGTTCGGCCCGTTTGGACCTCCCTCACGCGCGTTTACGAAGCGCGCGCATCACTTAAAACACGAATATTGAGCCGTACCGCGCAAACCGCACGTCCAATTGACGTGTTGTCTATGCATACACGTCACGAATAATAATTAGAATGTTACACGGTAGTTTCAGGTCAATATGAGGTCGTCCGCTATGAATTTGACCATTTGACGCCCGTTTTGGCCGTTTATGACACCAGAACTGCGTTGTCGGTCACCGCGGGCACACGGCACGTCCGATTGACGTGCCGTCTACTTGACCACTTCATAAATCACTCACCCGTAATTTTCGTCTGATTTCAGGCCATTCCAAAATCGTTCGGCCTGTTTGGACAACCCTCACGCGCGTTTGCGAAGCGCGCGCATCACTTAAAACATGAATATTGAGCCGTACCACGCAAACCGCACGTCCGATTGACGTACCGTCTATGCGTACACGTCATGAATAATAATTAGAATGTTTCACGGTGGTTTTAGCTCAATCTGAGGTCGTCCTCTATGAATTTGACCGTTTGACGCCTGTTTTGGCCGTTTTTGACACCAGAACTGCGTTGTCGGTCACCGCGGGTACATGGCACATCCGATTGACGTGCCGTCTGCTCGACCACTTCAGAAATCACTGTCCCGTATTTTTCGTCTCATTTCATGCCATTCCGACTTCGTTCGGCCCGTTTGGACCCCCCTCACGCGCGTTTATGAAGCGCGCGCATCACTTAAAACACGAATATTGAGCCGTACCGTGCAAACAGCATGTCCGATTGATGTGTCGTCTACGCGTACACGTCACGAATAATAATTAGAATGTTACACGGTTGTTTCAGGTCAATCCGAGGTCGTCCGCTATGAATTTGACCGTTTGACGCCCGTTTTGGCCGTTTATGACACCAGATCTGCGTTGTCAGTCACCGCGGGCACACGGCACGTCGAATTGACATGTCGTCTACTCGACCACTTCATAAATCACTCACCCGTATTTTTCGTCTGATTTCAGGCCATTCCGAAATCGTTCGGCCCAATTGGACCACCCTCACGCGCGTTTACAAAGTGCGCGCATCACTTAAAACACGAATATTGAGCCGTACCGCGCAAACCGCACGTCTGATTGACGTGAAGTCTACGCGTACACGTCACAAATAATAATTAGAATGTTGCACGGTGGTTTTAGCTCAATTTGAGGTCGTCCGCTATGAATTTGACCGTTGGACGCCCGTTTTGGCCGTTTATGACACCAGAACTGCATTGTCGGTCACCGCGGGCACACGGAACGTCCGATTGACGTGTCGTCTGCTCGACCACTTCAGAAATCACTGTCCCGTATTTGTCGTCTGATTTCAGTCCATTCCGACTTCGTTCAGCCCGTTTGGACCCCCCTCACGCGCGTTTACGAAGCGCGGGCATCACTTAAAACACGAATATTGAGCCATACCGTGCAAACCGCCCGTCCGATTGACGTGCCGTCTACGCGTACATGTCATGAATGATAATTAGAATGTTGAACAGTGGTTTCAGGTCAATCCGAGGTCGTCCGCTATGAATTTGACCGTTGGACGCCCGTTTTGGCCGTTTATGACACCAGAACTGCGTTGTCGGACACCGCGGGCCCACGACACGTCCGATTAACGTTCTGTATGCTCGACCACTTCATAAATCACTCACCCGTATTTGTCGTCTAATTTCAGGCCATTCCAAAATCGTTCGGCCCGTTTGGACCACCCTCACGCACGTTTACGAAGCGCGCGCATCACTTAAAACACGAATATTGAGCCGTACCGCGCAAACCGCACGTCCGATTGACGTGCCGTCTGTGCGTACACGTCAGAAATAATAATTAGAATGTTTCACGGTGGTTTCAGCTCAATCCGAGGTCTTCCGCTATGAATTTGACCGTTTGACGCCCGTTTTGGCCGTTTATGACACCAGAATTGCGTTGTCGGTCACCGCGGGCACATGGCACGTCCAATTGACGTGCCGTCTGCTCGACCACTTCAGAAATCACTCACCCGTATTTTTCGTCTGATTTAAGGTCATTCCGACTTCGTTCGGCCCGTTTGGACTCCCCTCACGCACGTTTATGAAGCGCGTGCATCACTTAAAATACGAATATTGAGCCGTACCGCGCAAACCGCACGTCCGATTGACGTTCCGTCTGCGCGTACACATCAAAAATAATAATTATAATGTTTCACAGTGGTTTCAGCTCAATCTGAGGTCGTTCGCTATGAATTTGACCGTTGGACGCCCGTTTTGGCCGTTTATGACACCAGAACTGCGTTGTCGGTCACCGCGGGCACATGGCACGTCCAATTGACGTGTCGTCTAGTTGAACACTTCAGAAATCACTCACCCATATTTTTCGTCTGATTTCAGGTCATTCCGACTTCGTTCGGCCCGTTTGGACCCCCCTCACGCGCGTTTACGAAGCGCGCGCATCACTTAAAATACGAATATTGAGCCGTACCGCGCAAACCGCACATCCGATTGACATGCCGTCTGCGCGTACATGTCACGAATAATAATTAGAATGTTTCACGGTGGTTTCAGCTCAATCTGAGGTCGTATTCTATGAATTTGACCGTTGGACGCCCGTTTTGGCCGTTTTTGACACCAGAACTGCGTTGTCGGTCAACGCGGGCACACGACACGTCCGATTGACCTGCCGTCTGCTCGACCACTTCAAAAATCACTCACCCGTATTTTTCTTCTGATTTCAGGCCATTCCTACTTCATTCGGCCCGTTTGGACCCCCCTCACGCGCGTTTACGAAGTGCACACATCACTTAAAACACGAATATTGAGCCGTACCGCGCAAACCGCTTGTCTGATTGGTGTGCCGTCTGCGCGTACACGTAACGAATTATAATTAGTATTTTTCGCGGTGTATTCAGGTCAATCCGAGGTCGTCCGCTATGAATTTGACCGTTTGACGCCCGTTTTGGCCGTTTATGATACCAGAACTGCGTTGTCGGTCACCGCGGGCACACGGCACGCCCGATTGACGTGCCGTCTGCTTGACCACTTCATAAATCACTCACCCGTATTTGTCGTCTGATTTCAGGCCATTCTGAAATTGTTCGGCCCATTTGGACCACCCTCACGCGCGTTTACGAAACGCACGCATCACTTAAAACACGAATATTGAGCCATACCGCACAAACCGCACGTCTGATTGATGTGTCGTTTGCGCGTACACATCACGAATAATAATGAGAATGTTTCACGGTGGTTTCAGCTCAATCCAAGGTCATCCTCTATGAATTTGACAGTTTGACGCCCGTTTTGGCCGTTTATGACACCAGAACTGCGTTGTCGGTCACCGCGGGCACATGGCACGTCCAATTGACGCGATGTCTACTCGACCACTTAAGAAATCACTCACCCATATTTTTCGTCTGATTTCAGGCCATTCCGACTTCGTTCGGCCCGTTTGGACCCCCCTCACGCGCGTTTACGAAGCGCGCACATCACTTAAAATACGAATATTGAGCCGTACCGCGCAAACCGCACGTCCGATTGACGTGCCGTCTACGCGTACACGTCACAAATAATAATTATAATTTTGCACGGTGGTTTCAGCTAAATCTGAGGTCATCCACTATGAATTTGACCGTTGGACGCCCGTTTTGGCCGTTTATGACACCAGAACTGCGTTGTCGGTCACCGCGGGCACACGGCATGTCCGATTGACGTGCCGTCTACTCGAACACTTTATAAATCACTCTCCCGTATTGGTCGTCTGATTTCAGGCCATTCCGACTTCGTTCGGCCCATTTGGACCCCCCTCACGTGCGTTTATGAAGCGCGCGCATCACTTAAAACACGAATATTGAGTCGTACCGCGCAAACCGCACGTCCGATTGACGTGCCGTCTACGCGTACACGCCACAAATAATAATTAAAATGTTGCACAGTGGTTTTAGCTCAATACGGAGACGTGGTGTGGCCGACACCACTCAAAGTGTCCGTCTTTTGTTTCAAAAGGACGTCATTTTAAGTGAAAAGCATCAACTGACATACGAAAAACTGACCAAACGCATTCCGAATCTGTTGATAATTTATCCCAACAATCCATGGGTCATATGTGACGTGTACGAGCCAACCCGGGATGAATCTGAGTCGCGGTGTGGCCAGGATAAGTCTAAGTGACTCTCTTTTGTTTAAAATGGACACCATTTTAAGTACATACGGAAAAACGAACAAATAGATTCGGTTTCCGTTGAAACTTTAGGAGAACGATCCATGGGTCATATGTGACGTGTACAAATCATCCCCGCTTCAATCCGACATGCGGTGCGGCTGACACCACTCAAAGTGTCTGTCTTTTGTTTCAAAAGGACGTCATTTTAAGTGAAAGGCATCAACTGACATACGGAAGAACGACCAAATGCATTCAGATTCTATCGATACTTTAGAAAAACGATCCATGAGTCATATGTGACGTGTAAAAGTCAACCCCGTCTTAATCCGAGACGCGGTGTGGCCGACACCACTCTAACTCTATCTCTTTTGTTTAAAATGGACATGATTATAAATGAAAAGAACAACTGGCATACACAAAACCGACCAAACGCATTCGTAATCTTTTGATAATTTATCACAACGATCCATGGGTCATATGTGACATGTACGAGCCAACCCAGGATGAATCTGAGTCGCGGTGTGGTCAGGATTAGTCTA
The DNA here is from genome assembly GCA_963277665.1 of Viscum album. Taxonomy (NCBI): domain Eukaryota; kingdom Viridiplantae; phylum Streptophyta; class Magnoliopsida; order Santalales; family Viscaceae; genus Viscum; species Viscum album. The sequence continues at coordinate 1,117,025,246 of OY728147.1, forward strand.
AGTGTCACTCTTTTGTTTAAAATGGACAACATTTTAAGTATATACAGAAAAATGACCAAACGCATTCGGTTTCCATTTAAACTTTAGGAGAACGATCCATGGGTCATATGTGACGTGTACGAATCAACCCCTCCTCAATTGAAGACGCGGTGTGGTCGGAACCACTCATAGTGTCCATCTTTTGTTTCAAAAGGACGTCATTTTAAGTGAAAAACATCAACTAGCATACGGAAAACCGACCAAACGTATTCGGATTGTGTCGATACTTTAGCACAACGATCCATGGGTCAAATGTGACGTGTACAAGTCAACCCCGCCTCAATCTGAGGTGCGGTGTGGCCGGTATCACTTCAGGTGTATGTATTTTGTTTAAAATGGACATCATTTGAGGTAAAAATATATGGTATAGAAAAAACCGATCAAATTATGAATTGAATTTCTGATTCCACATATAATTGTCATCTAAATTTTAAAATTAATTCTAAATGAATTATGTATGTTTATAATTATGTTATGAATTCTACTTTAATTATGGATGTGTATATTTTCAGGATGCATTATATGTGTTGGTTGGTTGGTTTTCATTATTTGTATGTGTTGGTTTGTTCTCTATATGTATACATTATATGTGTTACAGGTACACTAATTGGATTGAAAAATGAATTGAAAACGAGGGCATAATTGGATTGAAAATTGAATTGAAACCGAGGGTGAATGCCCAAAAACCAGACCTGCTGTGCAAATTGCAGGCTACTGTGCAATTTGCACAGCAAAGCCTATGCCAACGGTTTTCAAACCGTTGGCATAGGCTCTATGTAGCTGTTTTTACCAACGGTTCAAGGAACCGTTGGTAAAAACACCCTATCCCAACGGTTTTAAACAGTTGGGATACCCTGTTGCTTGGTTGTTTTTACCAACGGTTGGTAAACCGTTGGGAAATAAAATTATCTTTTGATTTCCCAACGGGCCAAATCGTTGGGAAAGGCCTTTCCCAACGGTTTGGAAGAACCGTTGGGATAGGTTGATTTTTTCTAACCTGTCCCAACAGTTCTGTGTAAACCATTGGGAAAAGCCTTTCCCAACGGCTTACTTCCCCACGGTTTGCAGAACCGTTGGTATAACATATACCAACGGTTCTGCAGCCTTTCCCAATGGTTCTAAACCATTGGGAAATGCTGGATTTCCAGTAGTGTGAGTTCATGGTCGTCTCTCAGGACACCGCCTACAACGGGTTGATGGGTAGGCCATGGCTCCATTTGCATACAGTGGTCCCTTCATCATATCACCAGTGCCTCAAATACTCACTCAATGTCCGAGTAGGCGTTCTCCAAGGAGATGCGTATCCTTTTTCCTCTTGTGAGACCCACTATCTGGGTGCTGGTTATTACAAAAGTAAGGATAAGAAAATCCTAGTAAGTGAGGATGAACCAGCCCCGGTCACAAGTGATCCCTGGGAAAGCATGGATGATGACTACCTCCTCCCGATCCACCGATTGGAGGCCACGACCCCCAACATGGGGAAAGTTTTTGTTGTTTTGGGTACACAAGAAAGGCATGTTCCCGTGTCCAAGCGATGGCGGAAAATCACCTCATACTACTACATAAACTAGGCTCAGGTGATCCCAGAACCTCCTACCCCTGTACGGTACCGGGATTTCAAGCTTATGACAATGGCGGTACGCCATACATGTCTCTTCGGCCAGGGTGGAATCCACCGACTCAGACCGACACGTCACCACTGCTTTGATATCATCAAACGTGGCCCCTTAGGCCAAAGGCCAGATGGGATAGGGTCAACTACCTTCATTGCTATGGTCTCAATGGAGAGTGAGTCTCTTGATATGATGACCACTACTGCCCAAGCCGGAACCAGCTGCCCCTCAAGTTTTGATAGCTCAGAAGTATCTCCCATCATGGGAAATCCCCCCATGGGTGGAGAGGAAGACCTCGAGGATTCCCCTTGCGTTTGAAGAAGGAATCTCTACCATGGTTGATGAACTGGTACAGGTGAACCTTGGTAGCGAGGCAGATCCGAAACCCACATTGATCAGTGCAACCATGTCCCCCGAGGAGCAACAACAGTACGTAGACTTCCTTAAACAACATTGTGATGTGTTTGCTTGGAGTTACAATGAGATGCCAGGACTAGATCCCCAGGTAGCCGTTCACCGTCTGGGCCTCCCGGAAAACCATCGTGGATTTAAGCAGCCTCCTAGGAAGATGCACCCTTCTCATGGTGCTATGGTTGAGGCTGAAGTTGACAAGCTTATCAAATCCAACCTCATTAAGGAAGTCCAGTACCTCAAGTGGCTTGCCAACATTGTTCCAGTCAGGAAGAAGAATGGGCAGATCCGAGTCTGCATCGACTTCCGCGACCTTAATCGCCACTGCCCAAAAGATGACTTCCCACTCCCGGTGATGGAGTTATTGATTGATGCCACGACTGGGTTCCAAGCTCTCTCTTTCATGGATGGGTATCCCGGGTACAACCAGATCCGGATGGCCCCCGAGGAAGAGGAGTCCACTACCTTCAGGGCTCCCCAAGGTACCTTTTGCTACCAGGTTATGTTATTCGGCTTGAAAAATGAAGGTGCCACTTATCAGAGGGCCATGCACCACATATTCAAACCAATTCTCAGGATGCTGGTGGAATGCTACGTAGATGACCTAGTGGTCAAATCATGTCAGCGCCATGACCATCTCAAAGACCTGGAGAAGGTGTTCGGTTTCCTTCATTCCCGTCACCTAAAGATGAACCCATTGAAGTGTGCCTTTGGGGTCACCTCTGGGAGGTTTCTGGGATTTTTTTTAGATACCGAGGTATTGAGATCGTCCGAGAGAAGATCAAGGCCATCATCCAAATGCCTCCCCCGAGCAACATTCAGGAACTTCGAGGCCTCCAAGGCCACTTAGCCTATATACGCCGATTAATCGTGAATCTGGCCAGCAAGTGTAATCCATTTTCCTGGATCATGAAGAAGGGAGCCGCCTACAAATGGGATGAGGAGTGTCGGACCGCCTTCGAGGAAATCAAGCAGTATCTGCTCCAACCTCCGGTTTTGATGCCACCTGTCTCCGGAAAGCCGATAGTCCTTTACGTGACCGCCGTGGAAAGATAACTTGGTGCATTGCTCTCCCAGGAGAATAACGAGGGTACTGAGAATAGTCTCTACTATCTCAACTGCATGCTTCTCGATACGGAGGTCAGATACTCCACTATCGAAAAGAGCTGCCTTGCGCTCGTCTTCGCCGTGAAGAATTTGCGACATTACCTGCAACACCATGAGGTGCAATTGGTCTCCAGGGTAGACCCACTAAAGTACATCCTGAACCACCCCATGCTGGCTGCCCGACTAGCATGGTGGGAGGTGATTCTCTAGCAGTTTGATATCAGGTTTGTACCTCAGAAGGCCATTAAGGGACAAGCGTTGGAAGACTTTTTAGCTGCCTATCCAACCTCCGCAGGTCAATACCTGGACCTGGATTTTCCTAATGAGACGATCCTCTTAGTCGATCATGTCGTCCCGTGTTGGAAAATGCATTTCGATGGTGCCTCCCGGAGCCCCACCGGTAGGCAGCTCAACGATCCTAATCTCAACAGAGTGGGCCTGGGTATTGTCTTCATTACCCCGGCGCAAGCCGTCCTTCCATACTTGTTCCTATTGTCAGAAGACTGTACAAACAATGAGGCAGAGTACCAGGCTCTCATCACCGGTCTCGAGTTGGCCCTTGAGATCAATGTGCCCCATCTACATGTGAAAGGAGATTCCAAGCTGATAATCAAACATGTTAATGGAGACTATGTCGTCAGGAAGACGGAGCTTGTACCGTTGCTGGAGTACACCCTCCGCCTAATGGCCCAGTTCTCTTCTCGACCAGAGATTACCCATGTCCCACAGTTACAGAACGGTCAAGAAGATGCCTTGGCTGGCTCAGCCGCATCGCTCGCAGAACCCGAGCAAGATGATTTGATCATACATGTGGCACACCGGAGATTCATTGCCCCAGTCACCCAAGAGGACAATGATGTCCTGTGGGTAAGTCATCTCACTGCCGGACCCTCTACGTCAGGGGTCCCGAGTTCATTAGACATAGTGGTTGAAGCCACTCTCGACTGAAGGGCACCTTTTGTCGAGTATCTCCAAAATGGTCACCTCTCAGACGACCGGGCCGAGTGCGAGTGAATCTGACGCAGCACGCTTCAATTTACCCTCCAGAGCAGCCCCAGTCTTGAACATATCCTTTATAAGTAGAGCTTCGATGGCGTCCTCGTCTGTTACATTCAAGGAGTAGAGATTCCTCAAGTTATGCAAGAGGTTCACACCGGTTCCTATGGCACCCATCAACCTGGGCCGAAGCTGTCCCAATAAATTCGGAGGTTGGGGTAATTCTCACCCTCTATGATCCACGATTTTATTGGGTATGCCAAGAGATGCCATGCGTGCCAAGTTCACGCCAACTTCCTGCATCGACCACCAGAGCCCCTCCACCCCACCAAGTACTCTTGTCCATTTGCGGTATGGGGACTTGATGTAGTGGGACCATATCCACCGACAACAGCTCGCCAGTGTAGGTTCATCCTGACTGCTACAGATTTCTTCTCCAAGTGGGCTGAGGCAGTTCCACCCAAAGAGGTAAAGGCCCGTTCCATCATCGACTTTGTGAGCTCCAATATTATCCACCGGTTTGGGGTCCCTCACGCCGTCCTCACCGATAACAGAACCAACTTCCGGGAGGCTGAACTGAAGAAATTATATGCCAAGTATGGGATCTGTTCGAACCATACCTCCCGCTACCACGCGCAGGCAAACAGACAGATCGAGGCTTTCAACAAAACCCTCTCTAACATTCTGCAGAAGACGGTTGGTCAGAACAAGAAAGGTTGGCCGGACAATCTCCCCAATGCCCTCTTGGCTTATCAGACGACGACTCGTAACTCTACCCAGGTGACCCCATATTCCCTGGTGTATGGAGCTGAGGCCGTCCTACCCATTGAGATCCAGCTGCCATCATTACGCACTGCAGTCTATGATCACCACACATTAGATGAGGTAGCCGAAATCCGTCTAGCTGAATTAGAAGCACTGGATGAGAACCGGATTCGTGCCCTGCACAATCTGGAAAGGCATCAGGATAAGATAGCGAGGGCCTTCAACAAGAAGGTTCATCTCCGCTCTTTTCTACAGGGTGACCTAGTACTGGCCCTTCGAGCACCAATAATTCCCGGTAGGAAAACTCCCAAGTTAGAACCCAAATGGGAAGGGCCTTATATCATCCATAAGGTTTAACCCAATGGGGGCGTACTCCTTGGTGACCACAGATGGAGAGCGCATAACCCCTCCCACCAATGCCAGGTTCCTCAAGCGGTACTTTTCCTGATCTTGTATGGTCCTTCATGACCTTAAACTGCATAGTATGGTCCCACATGACCTTAAACTGCATGGTATGGTCCCGCATGACGTTAAACTGCATGGTATAGTCCTGTATGACCTTAAACTGCATGGAATGGTCCTGCATGACCTTAAAATGCATGGTATGGTCCCACATGACCTTAAGATGCATGGTATGGTCCCGCATGACATTAAACTACATGGTATGGTCCCGCATGACCTTAAACTGCATGGCATGGTCCCGCATGACCTTAAACTGCATGGTATGATCCCGCATGACCTTAAACTGCATGGGATGGTCCTGCATGACCTTAAACTGCATGGTATGGTCCCTCATGACCTTAAACTGCATGGCATGGTCCCGCATGACCTTAAACTGCACGTTATGGTCCAACACGACCTTAAACTGTAAGGTCATGCATGACCTTAAACTGCATCTTCATCCTGCAAGACGATAAACTGCAAAATGGTCCGAGCTCTATGACCTTAAACTAAGATCTCCCCCCGTCCTTACTGCAAGATGTTAAACTGCAATTCAGTCAGGCCTTTCTGACCAAGGCTCAGCCTTAGGCCCCTTGGCCTCCTCAGGCCCACGGCCCCCGTCTTCACTGCGAGACGTTAAACCGCAAGCTGGTCAGGTCTTCCTGACTGCGGCCTGGCCTCAGGCCCCTTGGTTCTCCCCAACTTACCCTCTTGCGGGATTGTACAGTATGGTGTGGGACTATGTCCTCATTCATGTCAGATTACTTGTCGTACCTTACATATCCCCAAATGAGATGCATCCTCATCTCGCATGACGTTAAACTGCATCTCAAGAACTACGTGTGGCTTGATTCTCATCTTAATGGGATACGTAGGAACGCTCGGACGCCTCGTCTTAAGCCCAGCCCCAAGATTTTCTCTTCCACTATCCCATCTAGTAATAGTTTCCTTGGTGGATCTTTGTGTAGTGAGGAGTAGTCTTTCTTAGCCCCACTCATACAACTCTGCTCATACAAGGATTGTAAGGGTTGAACCATGTGCCCAATCCTGTTCTTCTATCCTTCCACGTCCTCACCACATGACGCTAAATTGTATGGCCTTCAAGAACTACGTTTGGCTTGATTCCCATCCTAATGGGATACGTAGGAACAACCGTACATTTTGTCTGTTGGCCCAGCCCAAAAGCCAAAATCTTCCCCCCAGGTCAAGACATATGGCAAGGTGCACACTTTTTCCCCAACCCACATCGAGCAAGCCCCGACCCGGCTGCATGTTCCCCCTGGAGACGTTCGCCTCTTTCGTGGATGGATACAACTATGCTTCACCCACTCCTTGACTGGGATTCCATCATTTTTCCACACCCAGAGGGACCCCCAAGAACGACATGGATACTACGCCCAAGGGCTCTCCTACCGATACGGGCCAACGCCCCTGAGGGTTTTCAAGCAATAAGCCGATACAAGTCCCGCGTTGCGAATATGGTCAACGATCGACGCTCATTTGTTTCTCCCATATCTGGTCACCATAGGAGCGCTGTGTTTCGAACATGGTCAATAGTGTGCTGGAGCTTTAGGTCCTCCCCGAGATGTCCTAAACATCGAGTGCAGTGATTCATTCTACCCCATCCCGAAGTGATATGCTTCCCCCTGGGTGGTGCTAGCGGTCGGGCCCACGGCCCCGATTCCCCTATAAGGGGTGTACGGTGTGGTGTGGGACTATGTCCTCATTCACGTCGGGATCATGTACCATGTCGTATGCCTTCCCTCACGAGGCCCAGCCTCAGGCCCCTTGGCCTCCTTGGGTCCCTGACCTCCGTCCTCATGTAAGACGTTAAACTGCAAACCAGTCAGGCCTTCCTGACTGATGCCTGACCTTAGGCCCCTTGGACTTCTCAGGCCCCTCCGCCCAACCTCTTACCCAGGGTGTACGGTGTGGTGTGGGACTATGTCCTCATTCACGTCGGGATCATGTACCATGTCCTACGCCTTCCCTTACGAGGCCCAGCCTCAGGCCCCTTGGCCTCCTTGGGCCCCTGGCCCTCGTCCTCACTGCAGGATGTTAAAATGCAAGCAGGTCAGGCCTTCCTGACCAATGCCCAGCCTCCGGCCCCTTGGCCTTTTCGGGCCCCGGCCTAGGCCCTCTCTTATAGGAGTGTATTGTAAAACCCAGAGATTTTATGAAAAATATTCTTTTCATTAATGTCTTGTGTTGTACGCTACACCAAAAGGAGCTTTCACACCACGCATCCTTAACTTGACTTGCATTACACGCAATCGCAACCTTCCTCGATAGCTTGCGTCGTACACAATACTGAGTTTCACTAAACAGTGATATCCTATTAAAATATTATTAAAACCAGCCTTTATGAATAGTGTTAACTAAATTTTGAATTTTATAACATTATTATTCATCTTACACATTTCTAGAACATGTTATAAGAACAAAATAAAATTTTCGGGTAAAATAAGTATTTTTCAAAAAATGCAGTTTTGCCGCCTTTTGATGGCGCACCCACATTAAATCTAGTTTTTGACATGTTTATAAGTTCAATTTGACAAAATAAAATTCTTCTTTTGAATCAGGATATAAAAATTTACATTAGATAAAGTTTTGATATTTTTCCGATAACTTTCATATTTTAATGAATAGTAAAACACGCTATATTTTAATTAAAAACAACTTTTTTCATCGTAATATCATATGTGGTTAAATTATAATATTTAATGGTTTTAAAGTATAAATAGAATATATTTTTACCATTTAATATAATGTATGTAATTAGCATTGATTTTACCTTGAATTCGTAGGTTAAATCAATTCAATCTTTTGCAATGTTTTAAAGAAAAACCCATTTTCTTTCGACAACGGGATTAATTTTAATTTAATTTCTGCATATTTTTTTGTATTGAATTTGGAAAAATGGATTCCATATTTGGAATCAGTGGGTCCAAATTATGTTAATAAGCTACTTTTTATTTTTGGGCATTGTGATTAGTAACTACGGTAAATTTTATTTACTATAGTTAAAGGTAAATCGGGTAATTAAGGGTAAATATAAGATTATAAAATTACCCTAACACTTGTAAAAATCCTATTGGATGGCTAAAAGTAGACAATATAACCTAAGGGTCGGATTAGATTCATTTTATGGACTTTTTTCCATGAAAATATTTTAATTATTATTAAAACCAAAGAATGTGACAACATGTGACTTTCTTAAATCTTATAAGTATAATAATTTTAATTTAGTGATAAACTTCATGAAACTTAGAACATTAATAGTCTCCAGAAATATAATACAATTATCTACATCATATGAATTTATTTAAAATTTTAGGGATTAAATAATTATCATTTATTATGACACAAAGATGATGCACTAATTGTATTATTAATGAAATATTGACATAATTGATGTTATAAATGCACAAATAAATTTAATTTGAGACTTTTTATGACTTAAATAAATTTTATAGGTTAATATGACATGTTATTGTTGATATAAGTAACTTGGTTAGAACTTATCATTCTGTTATAAATTTCATAAAAATCATGTACCAAATAGTGTCAAAATTGACATAAATTAGTTTTTAAAACAAATATTATATTATTAATTGTTATTTAATTCCTAAAAATATAAGGTTCGGCCAAATGACTTTTCTAAGAATATATATATTAATAATAAACAATTGGGGGTTCTTTTGGCTTGTTATGGTAAGTTTATTAACCATATAGTGTAAGAAAACAAAAAGACACGGTAAAAGTTAAATTATTTAACTTAGAGTTAAATCTAATTGATAAGGTTAAAATAATAACCTAAACTTGTCTAAATCCTATTGGATGAGGGTATTGCGACCCATACCCACTTTATGTTTGAAATAAGACCCTTTGGAACCATTATAAACCGAATTTGACCATAATATAAAATAATATTTTGAGATTTTCCTAAGGTGCCCCTCTCCTCCCTTATAAAAGGGCACCTCCTCCCTCTCCTCCTCACACTAATTTGAGCATTAAAGCTCGGACAAACCCTGACAAAATATCTTATCCACTTACCTAGTATCATCCTAGAGGTCCTGGTATTCTTCAAAGACCATCCTTAGTTCTTTAAGTGGAGGTTAAGTGAAGGTGCATCAAAAAGAGGTAATATCCATTACCGATCATTTTCAATTTCATTATTCTTCAACTTCTTCTTCATTATTTGTTTCATGATAAAGTAATAACATAAGTATTTATTATATACTGATGTGTTATTATAAATATGAAACAACTCTAATTAACCTTCTATCCATCCTACGGAAAAAGTAAATCACCGCGTGTGCGTACGTACGGAATACCGTCTCCACACCGTGGTGTAATCTATTTTCCACCACCACCTTAATTGGATGGGTATAATGGTGTAATGAGTAACTATATATTATTATTATAAATTTATATTGATACTTAAATAGTATACATACACTTCGACACAATTCCACAACCATGGGAACGATATCATCGCTCGTGCGTACGTACGGACTACCGTCTCCACGACGCGATGAGATTCATTATCCACATTAAACATTCATGAATGATTATAAAGTATATATAATGAATAATAATGAAATATATTACATGTTAAATCTACTTGATTTATGTATATATATATATGTATGTCATCTACTTACTTCCATTCAAGACAATAAGGAAAGGAAAACAACGTTCATGTGTACGTACGGACTACCGTCTCCATGAACGGTGTGTTTCATTTCATTTATCAATCTATTATATATATATATATACTGAATATATATGATATATAAATCATGTTTTATATTATGAAAGTAAGTAAATCATGATATAAGTAATAATAATGTCAATAACAACAAGTCCAAACACCTACGATAAATGAAACAATTTTACCCAAAACGCTTCTTTAACATGAAATTTACAAAAGAACGCATAATATAAAGTCATAAGTGAACCATATATGATATCATAACAATGAATATGATTCTGTAATAAGTTAATGACATTATTTATATCATTATACAGGAGGATTAGATACGTACAAATCATATCATACATAAGGTAAGGGAAATGTCACAATCTCATTTTTATCCGAGATTGTTTATACTTTGGAATTTATCGGGGTGTATTTTATCATCCAAATCCATATTTACTAAATATGTAATATTATTTCCATCCACCTACAATTGTTTAAATCCAATTTTACCCTTTGGTGAGTTTTTAGTAAAATATAAGAAATGAATCTTTTGTCATTTTTCGTACGAAGTACTTTTTTGACTTTTCTGACAAAAGTACGAGAAGAATGTTCTTTTAACTTATACAGCATGAATGGATTTTTAAAACATTATTTCCAAAAATATTCCTTTAAAAGTTTTCAAGTTTATTTTTAATCAACTTCTTTTAGTTTAAATTTTATGACATGTTAAGAAAGGAAAAGTGTTTTTGAAGTAGAAAGGATATTTTCCTCAAGAATGAAGTTTAAGTGTTTTATCAAAATTATTTTACATCTAAGATAATAAAGGGTTCTGTGTTTATCCCTATTATTAAATTGATTTGATTATGTTGTGATGGAATTATTTTTATGAATTCCTTTATCGTATATGAATTGTTTTATGATGTCATGATGTTTAAGATTCCCATTTTTATTACATGGGTTATGCAATGATGTATGGTTTATGATTTTGTGGCATGTATAAGAATGGTATCATTATGAGATGGGTGGGACCTATATCTCCCTCCAATTAATTGGGTAAAGATTTTATATCTCATGAGATAGACATGGCTGGAATGGTAGGTTATACCGGTTCAGTGAAATAGGACTGAAACGAGGGTGACTCGGTTCAGAAATGGACTTTGTCCACTAAGATAGTCTTGGAAATGAATCTTGACTAATAAGATATGATTCTCTATGATTATGTGTGTATGACACAAAGTTTCATGTTTTATTTTATGATTATTGGGATTTAATTTCACTACTATTATTTATCCCATGTTATGAAATTATGCTCTCTTTTGCAGGATAAGATTTCAAAAATGTTATGTTCTTATGAATATGATGTGATTGATATTTATTTTGTTTACCCTTACTGAGCATTTGAGCTCACCCTTTTATGTTTTCTGTTCCCCAGGATATAAAGATAGGTTTTAGGTAAAAAAAAGGAAGATCTTTATGGGAGATGTTGAAGATCTTTCACCACGATTATAAGATTATATTCCGAGTTTCCAAAGACACTAAACTATTACGATCCTTATGTGTGTGTTTTTGTTATGTACTAAGTATTCCGCAAAAGTAATATAATGTCCATGTACATCAAGATTCAGGTATCTACAGTTGGTATCAGAGGAAAGGTTTAGTCAACCTTTGGAAACTAGGATGCGAAAACGTTAGTAAGATCCCTAGAGATATTTCTAAGGTATGTCTAGGGATGTCCCTAAGGATAAGTATACGTATAAGATATAGTCCTAGAACTTTGGTAACAATATTATATTAAACCAATGATGTTAGATATTGAAGTTACTCCCCCTTTATTACGATTTTTTCCTCTCAGACTATTCTTTTTGGTTTTTAGAAAATGGATGGAAACAAGATGATTCACGATAATGGAGGATACGATGGACAATGGAATGATATTATTCATGAGCAACCAAATGAAATGGGATTTGGAAGTCCAAACATCATTATTATGCTGAATCAAGAATCTCATAATATGATCAATAAAGTAAAATTTGTTAAGTTTCCTGACACGACTAATAAGAGAAAGATAGAGTTTCATGATGATCATAGAGGAAAGAAAGTTCAATTTCCCCTATGTAAATCATGTGGGAAGAGGCTTCAAGGAGAATGTTTCAAAGGAACTGGAAGATGCTTTGGGTGTGGAAAAGAAAGACACAAAGCCAGTAAGTGCAAAGGAAAAGGTCCAGTTAACACCAGGTATGAGGATAATGGTATTGCTACGACATCAACAATTGTTAAATGTTTTAAATGTGGAATGTACGGGCATTATGCAAAACAATGCCCTAAGGGAAAGTCTCATAAAGAGAATCAGTACGGCCGTATGGGTGGTATTTATGTTGATGATGATGAAGAGACTACAAATGATATGTGATATGAAAGAATTGTTGAAGCTCGGTCAATGGTTTATGAAGATAGTGGAATGATTTCATGTTTATCAAGTGTAATGTTGTATAAGTAATCTCATGGTACTATGGAATAAAGAGACATCTAAGGATTGTTACATTGTTGTCTTTCCTTGAGTTTTGAAAGTGTATGATTAATGCTACCAGTATCCATGAAAGGTTATTCATATATTTTTTGGAATGTAGATGATATGCGCATAATGAAGGGATAAGGAGAAAATTAAATGTTTGATAGTATTCATGATCTCATTACTGATATAAGGAGAAGGTTATATCACAGTTTGAGTATATAGAATTTTTGGATTTTGGTATATGGAAAGTGTTAACTTTTAACTGCATTAATGTTTTCACTAAGGTTCAATGGGTATTCATTTTTCAAGAGAATACATTATTAGGGCCTTCGAATGTTTGGAATGTGACCAACAAGACATATCTCATGATATACGGGGAATCAACGATGGTATTAACATGCTTGTTATATGAACTCTTTGGTAATCGTTTTCACTATAATATGAAATTGGACAACAGTATTATGGATAAGCCTAAATATTGGAATGGACTATGTTGGACATAAGTTAGTATTGTTTAAGGATAAAAGTTTTTTTTCGATATTATTGATCGGATGTTATGGTAATGTAGTTTTAGAAAAAGGACAACCTGCAGGACGGGCGAAAACCCATCACGTCGGACAAGTCTGTGGGAATCGAACCCACAACCGATGTGCGACTGGCCTTTATCGCCTACCACTAGCCTACAGGAAGTCCCTGTTTAGTAGAAACTAGTTTTATTATGATATAATAAGTATAAGTCCATTTTAGGAACTATATATGATTAATCTCACTATAGATGGACTTATGTATTTTTTGATAACTTTTCTAACCTTTTGTTTGAGACAGATGGAATGACCCATAATTCTATCACATGATCTGCTAACAAATCACGAATGAAAAATTCAACTTCATTTCTTTAAGAGATGAAGTGTAAATTTTCCAAAGAACGACAAACGGTGAGACTATACAAAAACCACGAAAGTATTTATTCTAATTCCAATTTCATCAACTTTAGGGAAATGATCTTGAAAAAAACCAAAAATGTTGTCCTACTACCCTTATATCTGATGAATCAGATGGTACCTTAGATCACCACAAATCAATAGCTTTGTGATTGTTGGATTTTCCATAGCCATGTTCTCTACCACTCTCCATCAGAACATGATGGTTAAATTTCTATTCCATATCCATATTTTCACCTATGTGGAAAACCAATGATTAGTTTATTTGGGTAACCTTTACGTTTCATACTTTTTTTAAATAATGGTTTTGGTATTCCTTTTTACGATGTGGGTTTATATTAAAGAAACTTTCAAGTAGTAAACCTTTATAACCCCGACAAATTTTGAGGGTGAAATTAATTTTAAGGGGGGTAGAATGTAACACCCCAAGATTTTATGAAAAATATTCTTTTCATTAATGTCTTGTGTTGTACGCTACACCAAAAGGAGCTTTCACAACATGCATCCTTGACTTTCCTTGCATTATACGCAATCGCGACCTTCCTCGATAGCTTGCGTCGTACGCAATACCGAGTTTCACTAAATAGTGATATGCTATTAAAATATTATTAAAACTAGCCATTATGAACAGTGTTAACTGAATTTTTAATTTTATAACATTATTATTCATCTTACACATTTCTAGAACATGGTATAAGAACAAAATAAATTTTTCGGGTAAAATAAGTATTTTTCAAAAAATGCAGTTTTGCCGCCTTTTCATGGCGCACCCACTTTAAATCTAGTTATGAAATGTTTATAAGTTTAATTTAACAAAATAAAATTCTTCTTTTGAATCAGGATATAAAAATTTACATTAGATAAAGTTTTGATATTTTTCCGATAACATTCATATTTTAATGAATAGTAAAAATGGGCTATATTTTAATTAAAAACAACTTTTTTCATCGTAATATCTTATGTGGTTAAATTATAATATTGAATGGTTTTAAAGTATAAATAGAATATATTTTTACCATTTAATATAATGTATGTCATTAGCATTGATTTTACCTTGAATCCGTAGGTTAAATCAATTCAATCTTTTGCAATGTTTTAAAGAAAAACCCGTTTTCTTTCAAAAACATGATTAATTTTAATTTAATTTCTGAATCTTTTTTTGTATTGAATTTGGAAAAATGGATTCCATATTTGGAATCAGTGGGTCCAAATTATGTTAATAAGCTACTTTTTATTTTTGTGCATTGTGAATAGTAACTACGGTAAATTTTATTTACTATAGTTAAAGGTAAATCGGGTAATTAAGGGTAAATATACGATTATAAAATTACTCTAACACTTGTAAAAATCCTATTGTATGGATAAAAGTAGACTCATATAACCTAATCGTCAGATTAGATTCATTTTATGGACTTTTTTCCATGAAAATAATTTAATTATTATTAAAACCAAAGAATGTGACAACATGTCACTTTCTTAAATCTTATAAGTGTAATAATTTTAATTTAGTGATAAACTTCATGAAACTTCTAAAATGAATAGTATCCAGAAAGATAATACAATTATCTACATCATAGGAATTTATTTAAAATTTTTAGGGATTAAATAATTATCATTTATTATGACACAAAGATGATGCAGTAATTGTCTTATTAATGAAATATTGACATAATTGATGTTATAAATGCCCGAATAAAGGTAATTTGAGACTTTTTATGACTTAAATTAATTTTATAGGTTAATATGACATGTTATGGTTGATATAAGTAACTTGTTTCAAACTTAGCATTCTGTTATGAATTTCATAAAAATCATGTACCAAATAGTGTCAAAATTGACATAGATTAGTTTTTAAAACAAATATTATATTATTAATTGTTATTTAATTCATAAAAATCTAAGGTTTGGCTAAATGACTTATATAAGGATAGATATATTAATAATAAACAACTTGTGGTTCGTTTGTCTTGTTATGGTAAGTTTATTAACCATATAGTGTAAGAAAACAAAAAGACACGGTAAAAGTTAAATTATTTAACTTAGAGTTAAATCTAATTGATAAGGTTAAAATAATAACCTAAACTTGTCTAAATCCTATTGGATGAGATTTTTTCGACCCATACATACTTTATCTTCAAAATAAGACCATTTGGAACCATTATAAACCGAATTTGACCTTAATATAAAATAATATTTTGAGATTTTCCTAAGTTTCCCCTCTTGTCCCTTATAAAAGGGCACCTCCTCCCTCTCCTCCTCACACCAATTTGAGCATTCAAGCTCGGCCAAACCCTGACAAAATATCTTCTCCACTTACCTAGTATCATCCTAGAGGTCCTGATCTTCTTCAAAGACCATCCTTAGTTCTTTATGTGGAGGTTAAGTGAAGGCGCATCAAAAAGAGGTAATATCCATTACCGATCATTTTCAATTTCATTATTCTTCAACTTCTTCTTCATTAGTTTTTTCATGATAAAGTAATAACATAAGTATTTCTTATATACTGATATGTTATTATAAATATGAAACAACTCTAATTAACCTTCTATCCATCCTACGGAAAAAGGAAATCACCGTGTGTGCGTACGTACGGAATACCGTCTCCACACCGTGGTGTAATCTATTTTCCACCACCACCTTAATTGGATGGGTATAATGGTGTAATGAGTAACTATATATGATTATTATAAAGTGATATTGATACTGAAATAGTATACATACACTTCAACACAATTCCACAACCATGGGAACGATATCATCGCTCGTGCGTACGTACGGACTACCGTCTCCACGACGCGATGAGATTCATTATCCACATTAAACATTCATGAATGATTATAAAGTATATATAATGAATAATAATGAAATATATGACATTTTAAATCTACTTGATTTATGTATATATATATATTTATGTCATTTACTTACTTCCATTCAAGACAATAAGGAAAGGAAAACAACGTTCATGTGTACGTACGGACTACCGTCTCCATGAACCGTGTGTTTCATTTCATTTATCTATCTATTATATATATATATATACTGAATATATATGATATATAAATCATGTTTTATATTATGGAAGTAAGTAAATCATGATATGAGTAATAATAATGTCAAGAACAACAAGTCCAAACACCTACGATAAATGAAACAATTTTACCCAAAACGCTTCTTTAACATGAAATTTACAAAAGAACGCATAATATAAAGTAATAAGTGAACCATATATGATATCATAACAATGAATATGATTCTGTAATAAGTTAATGACATTATTTAAATCATTATACAGGAGGATTAGATACGTACAAATCATATCATACATAAGGTAAGGGAAATGTCACAATCTCATTTTTATCCGAGATTGTTTATACTTTGGCATTTACCGGGGTGTATTTTATCATCAAAATCCATGTTTCCTCAATATGTAATATTATTTACATCCACCTACAATTTTTTAAATCCAATTTTACCCTTTGGTGAGTTTTTAGTAAAATATAAGAAATGAATCTTTTGTCGTTTTTCGTACGAAGTACTTTTTTGACTTTTCTGACAAAAGTACGAGAAGAATGTTTTTTTAACTTATACGGCATGAATGGATTTTTAAAACATTATTTCCAAAAAGATTAATTTAAAAGTTTTCAAGTTTATTTTTAATCAACTTCTTTTAGTTTAAAATTTTATGACATGTTAAGAAAGGAAAAGTGTTTTTGAAGTAGAAAGGATATTTTCCTCAAGAATGAAGTTCAAGTGTTTTATCAAAATTATTTTACATCTAAGATAATAAAGGGTTATGTGTTTATCCCTATTATTACATTGATTTGATTATGATGTGATTGAATTATTTTTATGAATTCCTTTATTGTATATGAATTGTTTTATGATGTCATGATGTTTAAGATTCCCATTTTTATTACATGGGTTATGCAATGATGTATGGTTTATGATTTTGTGGCACGTATAAGAATGGTATCATTATGAGATGGGTGGGACCTATATCTCCCTCCAATTCATTGGGTAAAGATTTTATATCTCATGAGATAGACATGGCTGGAACGGTAGGTTATACCGGTTCAGTGAAATAAGACTGAAACGAGGGTGACTCGGTTCAGAAATGGACTTTGTCCACTAAGATAGTCTTGGAAATGAATCTTGACTAATAAGATATGATTCTCTAAGATTATGTGTGTATGCCACAAAGTTTCATGTTTTATGTTATGATTATTGGGATTTAATTTCACTACTATAATTTATCCCATGTTATGAAATTATGCTCTCTTTTGCAGGATAAGATTTCCAAAATGTTATGTTCTTATGAATATGATGTGATTGATATTTATTTTGTTTACCCTTACTGAGAATTTGAGCTCACCCTTTTATGTTTTCTTTTCCCCAGGATATAAAGAAAGGTTTTAGGTAAAAAAAGGAAGATCTTTATGGGAGATGTTGAAGATCTTTCACAACGATTATAAGATTATATTCCGAGTTTCCAAAGACACTAAACTATTACGATCCTTATGTGTGTGTTTTTGTTATGTACTAAGTATTCCTCAAAAGTAATGTAATGTCCATGTACGTCAAGCTTCGGGTCTCTACATGTATGGTGTGGTGTGAGATTATTTCTTCATTCATGTTGGTTATTCGCCGTACTGTACCCCTCCCTTGTTTGGGGGTATATTACTCCCCTCCTCATCCAGTATGACGTTAAAATACATTTAGAGAACTACGTGTGGCTTTATTCCCATCCTCATGGGATATGTAGGACCACCTGAATGTCTAGGATTCGGGTCCGACCCCATCTCTCGGGAATCTTCGTCCCACCTTAGCCCCTTGTTCTACCCTTCCTCCATGGGAGGATTATATGGTGTGGTGTGGGACTACGTCATCATTCACATCGGTCTCGTAATGACCACGCCATATACCTCTCCTTCATGAGTTGTTTCGTTAACCCCTTTTTGGCGGTTCACCGATGTGCTCAAGGGGACTCTAGTCTATTACCTGGAATTCCAAACTTTACTCGGACACGTCCACACCCGCTTTCCAGGCTTTGTGTACCCCTGCATCAGGGTTTCCATCACCTTTCACACCCAGAGAAACCCCCAAGAAAGGCCTGGATACTACGCTCAGGGGATCTTCTACCGTTACGGGCCAACTCCCCAAGGGTTTCAGACAACAAATCGTTAAAACCCCACGTTGCGAATATGGTCAGCGGTCGATGCTCGTTTGTTGTTCCCACCTTAGGATAACACGATATGGATGCTGCATTTCCACCATGGTTAGCAGTTTTCCTCTCTCACCATGCCAACCCATTAATCCCGAAATGTTGGGTACACAATTCACACCCTTTCATCACTTCACCATGTCCAAGTAGAGTCTCGGAACTCTTAGTACTTTTCCTCTGTGCACGTATGCGCATTCGGGAAACAATCCGCGTCAAAGGTGTCCTTCGGGGCTCTCTACCAACTCCCCTTTGATGGGTGCCCCAAATATTGCGATAAGGATGCCCCCCCTTGTTTCCCACACCGATTTTAACTCACGTGGGCTTAGGGATCGGGTTGACGTCTACGTTAACTTGGGAGGTTGTTACCATTCATGGTCCGAGCTCTAAGACCATAAACTAAGATCCATCTAGAACTACGTTCGGATTGATCCCCATCTTCATGGGATACGTAGGACCACCCAGACGCCTTGTCTTCGGGTCTAGCCCATTTGGGGAGCTAGTCTCTCCCCGCTGTTTCACCTTTTACCTCTATATAGGCCCCTCGGCCTAAGGTCTCCCTTATCGAGTGGCGTACAATGTGATGTTGGATCATGTCTCCATCAATTGTGTTTTATAACACTGCGCACATTCCCCGCCTAGCATCGCCTCTACTACGTCTGCGCTGCATGACGATAAAATGCACACTTGGTCCTGTCACACGACCCTAAACTGTGACATTATCGTCCTGGCCGCACGACGAAAAACGGCACTGCGTTGTGATGACCTCATTATAGAGAACATCACGTTGGGTATTGGTCACGTGCAATTCCATTTGTCAATGCCTATCACGGCTTGATCCTTGTGGAGACACCACGACCTACTACTTTAGGCCTGTCCCTTTACAAAAAAAAACCAATCACCTTAAAGGAAAAACAATATTTATCAAATTCCACTTATTTTAGTGCAAGGGCCATTCCCACACTCCCCTTTTCCCCTGTCACTTGTATCTTACCATGTCACCCTTCAGAACTACGTATGGATTGATTCTCATCCTCATGAGATACGTAGGAGCCCCCGGGCACTTCCCCATGGGCCCAGCCTAATTTTCTCTTTCGGTACCTTGACCAAAAACCTCTCCCAAGGAGGTCGTGCGGTGTGATATCACGTCGGGTAGTTCATCGCACTGCACACACCCTCTATTCCCATTCAAGCCAGGTGTTTGAGTTACTCCACCGAGTGCCTCTTATTTCTCCTCCCATCCATGGTCCGAATTCTACGACCCTAAACTAAGATCTTCCTATGGGAAAGGAATCTTCTCCCTCTATCTAATACGTCTCATTGTCGTATTCAGATGTGTTTTGACAAAGAGCCCGAAGTGTGAGATTTTCATAGGGACTTCCACCTCATCCCATGACCATGATTCGTGATCTCTCTATTTGGATCCTCATCCACTTCCACATCCAAAAGGTCCTTTGGAGGGCATGGATACTATGTTTAAGGGCTCTCCATGAATGCTGGACCTAAGGGCCCTCCAATCGTTTCGGGCCAACGTCCCTACCAATATCTGAAAACATTTGTGACATGGTCCCGTGTTTCGAACATGGTCAACGGTCAACCCTCATTTGTTTGTCCCCATTCTAGGCTAATGAAATATGGATGTTGGGTTTCCACCACGGTCAACAGTTATCCTCCATCATCACGCTGCCATCATTGTGATCTGAATCTCAAGTGACATGATTCGCATATTTCCACTTCCTCATGTTCAAGTGGAATTCCATCACACTCGGCTCTTTCTCTTCTTGCATTTAGGTGTGCTAAATGATCGTGTTAGTGTCATTGGGATGGTATTCGCCGAGCATCCCTTTGCCCTAACCTGCCCCTTTTTTGTGTCAGGACATTCCCACCACTACTTCTTGTTTCCCACACCGAGCACGACTCATGTGGGCTTAGTAGATTTGGCGGGATGTGTACCAACACAGCCAGGCTTCTCATCGTCCCACATGACGTTAAACTGCGCTTTCAGAACTACGTATGGCTTGATTCCCATCCTCATGGGGTACGAAGGAATGCCCGACCACTCTGCTTCGGGCCCAGCCTAATACTCACTCTTGGTCCCTCGACCTGAAGAGTTTCATCCGGGGGTACGTGGTGTGATTTGGACTCCAAGTCCTCATTCACGTCGGTTTCATATCTACCACACCATACGATCCCTGGGATCTTCCCTTTTATTACACGTCCTATCATATGATGTTAAACTACAGGAGTCCATATGTCCTCAACGCATGACACTAAACTGTGGTTCTACCTTGAACAAGTTCAGGATGCCCCATGTTAATCATGGGATGCACCAGAGCCTCTACCAGAGAGGATTTTACCTGTCAGTGTTGGTCTATGACTGCACTGGGCTTCAGAACTATGTATGGCTTGATTCCCATCCTCATGGGATACGTATAGACACCCTGGTATTTTTCCTAGTGTCCAGCCCATAGAAATCATTAATCACATCCTTCCCCTTTCCAGCCCCCTGGTCGGACCCCTCTCTAGAGAGGCCCTGTCTGAAAGAAGTAATGATCCATGATCAAACCAATGCGCCCATATGGTGTACTCTCACCACGGTGGTGTAATTTCATGAGTGTTGGATTATGTTCAGACAAACAACCACTCCATATTCCACGCTCTGCGTGCTCCTTATTCGGACCCTCGTCCCCTTTCATGTCTGAAGGGACCCCCTAACGGCCTGGCCTCATGCCGCATCGGCTCACCTACCGTCTTGGGCCAACGTTCTGGAAGACTGGTCTTGTCTGCAAGCACCCCCAATACAGCTTCTCGATGGGCCATTTCAGTTCCGGCACTTAGAAAAGATTTTTTTTTCCAGAATGGATCGTGAAGCTGGATCGTGAAGAAGGATCGCGAAGGTTTGTCGCGAGACCAATCCACGGAGTCTGGCCTAGGCCGGTAAATAGGAGTTCTCTTGGCGTGGTCACGGAGTCAGAGACCTGCGGTTCACCGCGAAGCTTGATTCGCAGAGAGCAGGCGCGGAGTACACGGAGCTTCGTGAAATTGAGAGCACAAATAGACAAGGAAGTCACGTGAAGACAAAAGAGGTCGACCACCCTATTTATAGGCAGTGACCTCGAAGCATCGCGGCAGGCCTCACTCGCACGGAGCATCGCGGCGCGTCTGGATCCGTGGCCACAGTCAGCACCACTGGCCCTTTTCATGAAGTCGCATCGCGAACCGCCGAAAAGTTTAGCGATTTTCCCTCAAACTTCGACCCTTCACCCTCAACGGCTCCAATTCTGAGGGGGGGAATTTTTTGGCACCAAAATATTGCATGAAAGGAAGGGACCGAAAAGAAGGCCGGCCCGCTGCCTCTCGAAGCACCGACGAGAAGCACCCCGAGCCTCGCGGTCTCGCGACGCTCCAGAGGCGGTAACTCTCCACGAATGAGTTTGACGTTCACGAGCCCGCCGTGAAGATTGGGAGGTGGTAACTCTCCGCTAATGAGTTTGACGTTCGCGATCCCGCTGCGAAGCTAAGGAGGTGGTAACTCTCTGTGAACGAGTTTGACGTTCGCCAGCCCACCGCGAAGCTCGGGAGGCGGTAACTCTCCGCGAACGGCGCTGACATCCGCCAGTCCTGCTTCGCGGCGCCCATTGCCTATAAATACTGGGCTCCCCATGAGTCCTAGGGACGGACAATCCGACCTTTTGGTTTCTCCTCTCCCGAATCGTGAAGCACTCTTTTCCCCCGGGAATCATGAGCTCTGCGAGGTACTTCTACTTCGCGTGATGCCTTCGCTTTGACTCGTTTTGAGCCCCTCTTCCGAGAGGGATTCCCTTCGCGAAGATAAAGGTCATTTGCGAAGGAGGGGGATTCCCAAGGGAACCCGGGCAGCCGCGGAGCATTTATGATTCACAAAACACCCAACCTGTATTAGTGATCCCTATGCTAAGGCAGGATCGCTACACATCGTGAAGCACACTACTTCGCAGCACCCTGCTTCGCGAGGCACCTCTTCTTCGTGAGGCAGTGCTCCGCGAATACTGTTCCACTTCGTGAAGCACCCTCCACTCACACCTATGACCTATGCTAAGGCTAAGGCACCCCGCTTCGCAAAGCACACTCCTTTGCTTGGCACTTACGCTTCCCGTGCGACCCTCCAGGTATGCACAATGTAATTTCAAAGTCCCACAGACAATACCACTCATAGTGTTACTTCGCCTAATGCTTCTTCGCATAGGCACGCTAAAGGCTATTGCTTCTTCGCATATCCACGCTAACGTGGACACCTCGATGGTCTACTCCACAACCCCCCTTGACCACGACCTTACTGGTACCTTCCCTCCCCCAAGGAGCAAAGGGTACCAGTTATGTAAGTCATAGGGGTGTGGAGTGAACCCGCCTCGTCCGAGCTGCAGGACGTTAAACTATGAAGCACCACATCCTCAACACATGACGTTAAACTGTGACCCGACCTCATGCCTCTCACGAAGGGTCCCCCCAGCTCGAACATTTTTTACGCCACTCGTCTCCACGGGAGTGAAATCACCCATCCACAAGGGGTGATATCCTCTTTATTGGAGTGGCGTATGTTCTTAGGAGAAGGGCGACCCTAGTTCCCCAGTGGATGGTTGCACCCTTGCATATCCGTACTTCCCCACTACCATGGTCAGTGGAGGGAGTGATAGGGAATGAGGCACCTCCCACATTGGTCCCAAATCCCTCTTTCACTGTGATTTGTCGCACTTCGGGCCTCCATCCTGGAGTAAGTCCCAGCACCATGGGCCGCCTAACGCGTAATCCCCTCTTCGCTTAACACGGACGCACCCTTCGCGGCGTGATCGTCAGGTCCTCGCTGTCTCTTGTTTCTCACACCGAGCATGACTCACGTGGGCTTAGAGTTGGCATTGGCCATGACAATACCTCGTCCAACATGACGTTAAACTGCATGCCATCATCCAGCATGACATTAAACTGCATGCCATCATCCAACATGATGTTAAACTGCATTCCATCATCCAGCATGACATTAAACTGCATGAGATCGTCCAGCATGATGTTAAATTGCATGCCATCATCCAGCATGACGTTAAACTACATCCCATCGTCCATCATGACGTTAAACTGCATGCCATTGTGCCGTATGACATTAAACTGCACACCCTTTTTGAACTATGAGGTCTTTGATCCATGTAAAGGCATGGTACGTAGGAAGCCTCCACGAGGTTCAAGCCTACCCTTCATTTATTCACGTCGAGTTCCACCTTCGTCCAGTATGATGTTAAACTGCATTCCAGTCTGATGGCAAGCCGTTGTGACCATCCCGAACTACGGGGACTTTGATCCATGTCAAGGCATGGCACATAGGAAGCCTCCCAGAGGTTCAATCCCATCTCCCATCGGACCAAGGTCCCTCATTTATGTTGGTTCGCTGACACCCACCGTCATCCCGAACTATGGGGACTTTGATCCATGTCAAGACATGGTACGTAGGAAGCCTCCACGAGGTTCAAGCCCACTGCCCATTGTTTATTCACGTCAGGGTTCTACCTTCGTCCAACATGACGTTAAACTGTATTCCAGTCTGACGGAAAGCTGTTGTGACCATTCCGAACTATGGGGACTTTGATCCATGTCAAGGCATGGTACGTAGGAAGCCTTCACGAGGTTCAAGCCCACCACTAGCGGACCCCTGGGTCTACTTTCACGTCGGTTCACTGATGAACCCCATTGAACTACAAGGTCTTTGATCCATGTCAAGGCATGGTACGTAGGAAGCCTCCCTAAGGTTCAAGCCCATCTCTCATCAGACCAAGGTCCACCTTCATGTCTGTTCGCTGATGAATCCCATCATTTGAACTACAAGGTCTTTGATCCATGTTAAGGCATGGTACGTAGGAAGCCTCTCAGAGGTTCAAGCCCACCACCTGTTGGTCACTCCGACCTTCTTCACGTCGGTTCACCCACACCTGGGAAGCCTAGTGTGTATGCCCCATATCATTGGACCAAGGCCCAACTTCACGTTGATTCCCTGCCACGTGGATACGTAGGAGGTATCTTCGAGGCTCAAGCCCAACTTCACCGTCGCCCTTGCGATGGTCCCTTGCCATTCCCCCCTCCGCTTAATTCATCCATCCATCATCCACCCTGATTCTCGCCCAGACTGTAATATCCCGATGAGACCATGTCGGTCTGCTCCTCTTCACAGCCGTCCATAGGCTGGTCCCGATATTGGCACCCCCTCAAGGGAAATCCCTCAATCCGATCCATTCTAGCTAATGCACTGATCGGGCTGATCTGTCTCCGCTGGACGTTAAACTCGTGGCATACCCTTTGTTAAACACATGAAGCTGAGGAAAACCTCAGATATGTGTCTATGGCATATAACTCCCCGCGCTCGATGTGGGATGCCTCGGGCTTCCATGCCCTCGAGAAGCCCTATGACCAGGGATAATAGATAGACATGCCGGTTCCCCAGCATCTAGACACGCTACTGATGCCTCAACGTGACTACTCCCCCAACTGAAGGTTGCTGCCCTGACCAGACCCTTTGGAATGTCCCGACAGAAGCAGTATAATTAACCGGTTTCCATGGAAACATGGAACTGGGAAGAGTTTCACGAACAACATATTAAATCTATGAGGGAGACCCGGACTAGGTGATGAGTTCTGAGGAGGAATCCACAGAAGGAAGAACCGACATCCCATTATCCCATTTTGATCAAGGAGCAGACGTCCCTGAATAAGAAGCGAATGCCGCCCGCCTTTGGAAAGCGGTAATGCGGGGCAATAGTGCAGCGCGTCCTCCTCCGCGGACGGACGGATGCGCGTGCCCCGACGAAAGCGTCGGAAATACCCGGATAAATGCCCAGCGGCCCGGTCCCCTTCCTCTAGCTCGACCCGCACCGGTGGGTTGATCCCCTTCTTCCGGCCCAGCCCGCGATGGAGGGATGACTTCTGTCTAGCCGGGATGCCTAACAGTATGGTTCCCCCTTTGGCCTGGCCTTCGCTGTAGGGCTGGTTCGGTCCAGCACAAAAGTGACAGGAAACGTTTCCACTCTGCGCCACGCGGCCGACTCAGCCGGCTGCCTCTTTGCATATGGTTCACCTACCACGTTTCATTTCCCCTACCTGGTCACAACCTACTTCCGCTGCCCACAGATCTATCATGGGCTTCCTCTCCTACTATGACACACTACTGATTCATGCCTCCTCCCACACTTGGCCACCGTTATTGGCCGACACCACCGTCGTGTACCACCACCATTCTACCGGCGACCCTGGTCCCCCACTTGCGGTGAATATATTGGTTTCCAACACCATCAACATTCAATAACACAACTATTTCCACCGCCATGGCCCTCCTGGACGTAACCATTTTTCACTGTCATGACCTTCCTAGCCTCAGTTCTCCCTCCAACAACATCGGCATCCATGCCGACAATTGTTCACCCGACAATACCATCTCCCTCAACCTCATGACCGGGTTGATCACCCACTGCGGTCCTGCTTGTATTGCGATTGTTTCCACATCATGAAGTAAAGAAGAAAATGGAAAATTAGAATGAAACAAAAGGAACACATGAAGGACAGACCACGACCATTGTTCATGTCGGTGTAATTCATCCCTAGAAAGATTTTAACGAAAGATAAACAAAACATGAATCCAACTTCCCATAACTCTCCACATGAAAAATCCCATTCCCACATAGATGATAGAAACCTAGGTCAATTTTTTAGGGAATTGAACCAAATTCTTCATATATAATGGAATAATGGGGTAAAGGTAAACACTTAGAAATAAACCCTTACCTAAGTTTGGATCGATTGATGAAGAAAGGTGAATCTTGTGTTTATCATTCGTTAATCTGTCAATGTTTGATCGGAATCTATTTGTTGATCTGTCGTCATTCATCATTTGTCACCTCTCTTTGTTCGCTAACAAATTTCCTCCAAGGATTTAGAGAAAACTCCAAGATCCTCCCCTGATCTCATATCTTAGTTAATCAACTTAATGGAGGAAACACATTTCCACATTTCTGTTATGCTGATTCCTTGTGTTGTTACACTATTTCATTTCTGAAATGAAATAGTGTTTCTGTTACACTATATTAGTAGTGTCATTATGCTATTTCATTAATGAAATGATACTGATGGATCAACATTGAGTTTCAACAAAACAATTTTTAAATAAAATAAACATTCTTAAGTGTATTTTATTTTTCATTAAAACATCCCAAAAAATAACTTTTACCCTCAACCCGTGCCAATTAAGGTTAGGACCCACCTAAGGAATGCACACCCTCATGAGCTCAAGGGTACTCTCAGATTTGTAATCAGAGTTACCATATTTGATTTATAAGGAATTGAAAAATAAAATAATTTTATTTGCGGTATCATCCCAAAAACTACTTTCCATAGTTGGCCCACACCGACCAATGTTAGGCTCCACCTAAATAAAGTAATCCCTCATAAGATCAATAGAAAAATAAGATTTTCAATATGAGTCACTATTCATGAGTTATAAGAATTTGAAAAATAAAATAATTTTATTTATGGTTATGCCATTTTTATGTATTCTCACCAGAGGCCCGTGAAAACTAATGTTAAGTCATGCCTATGGTAAACCCACCATCCTGAATGCAACGGTTCCCTCAGATGTCTAATTTGGGAACCCATTTACGATTTATTCTAATTTTTTGGGAAAACTACTCTCATGAATTATTTAAAAACAAAACATTTTTCAATGGACCATTTCAAGAACACTAGGCCTCAAAATCACACATCATCTCAGTGCATAGTCTCATAATTTTCCTATACATTTTCTAAAAATAAAACCGGGAAAATCAAAGTCATTACATTCTCCCCACATTAAGGCTTCACATCACTGAAATCCAAACCAAGGAATTCCAAAATAGATGAGGGTAGAGGAACGAAACTGAGCCTCATACTATCACATTCTCTCCTAGAGATTCATGTGATCCCACCTAATTAACACAAGAGGAATCAATTTCCCATGGAGGTTCCCCCTTTCAATCCTCAATCTCTACCAAAAACCCCAAAAAAGTATCCTCATCATCAACATCTATCTTTTCACATTCAAATGCCGTGTTATGGGTTATGTACGTATCTCCTCAGTTGGGATATGTAGAAGGTGTCATGCACCTGCTCTAACTGTGGAGGTAGAGTCAAGAGGTATTCTACCTCTTTGACTCTATATAGTATCATAAATACTTAGATGAACTTCAATGATAACTTTCCACCCCCACCAAATCTCTATATCCCACATCGATGAGAGACCCCACGAAACCCATGGTCTACCTCCCAAACTGCAAGGGTCTCCATCATCAACTGACATAGGACTTACGATGGATCTATGTAGTTGGCATATACTCATGGATGACCTGTACCTTTTCTATAGTAGCTCGCACCAACTTCAGGCCCATGAGAACTGGCCCTCCATGGCTTGTCTAGTAATGTGGGAACCTACAGGGTCACCCGTAAAAGAACTCAAACCGAGCCATACCGATGGTGAAGTGGTATCTATTGTTGTATGAATGCTTTACTAGAGGCTGGTGATCCTCCCAACTACAGCCAAAATAGATGATGTAATCACGTAGAATGTCTTCTATGACATGAATGATCTGCTCTGTCTAGTCATCTGTCTGTGGGTGGAAAGCTGTGATCAAGCACATCTGAGTACCAAATTCCTTCTTGAATACCTTCCACAACTGGGATGAAAAGCATTATCCTCGATCCTATACTATAATCAATTGTACTCCATGGAGTAGAACTTTATCTTGCACGTAGAGGCATCTGAAGGTCTATACATGACTGTGTTCTTGAAAAGCTAAAAAATGACCAACATGGTGAGATGGTTAACGATCCACAGTTGGTATCATGTCCCATGGATATACATGATAATCCTTTCATGAATCCAATATACATACTTCCTCAATCACTTCTTGGAACCCCAAGGAAGAAAAGGGAAACCCCTTATAAGCATAGGGGCTCAACACAGTGTGTTGAAAAACCACGAAACTGATTAAACATGCACTCAACTTTTATATTCACAGGTAAACCTAGTTTCAATAGGTTCTATTATCCTAGGTGTCTTCCTTGACACCCACATGAATACCCTTATGAATCTCATCACTCTAGGCATTCACTAATACTATTGTTCATCCTATGAAAGGAACGATGTGCTCCCCACCTTTCGAATATCCATCATGGGTATTCCCTATGAGAAATGATCACCTAAAAAATCATAGTTGGTACCATAGAGTTATGAATTTTTGAATCACATTATGTGTGGATGGATAATAACCACTGATTGGAGGTAATTTACATCATCTCTATCCCTGAAGGATAATTATAACGAGGCCAACTACTCCATTTCCTCATTCCAAAAATACAAATTTCATCTCCTGTTGAGAGCATCTGCAACCATGTTTTCCTTACCAGAAGTATAGACTACTTCATAGTCATAGTCATGGAGGAACTCCATTTTTCATCTATATCTCAAGTTCAAATACTATTGAGAGAAGACATACTTATGACTCTTGTTCTTAGAGTAGATGTTAAACCGTTCTCCCATAATGTAGTGTCGTCACATATTCAATGCAAAGTCAACCGCAACCAAATAAAGATCATGGGTCACATAGTTCAACTCCTATGGTTTCGACTGATACAAACCATAGGCAATTACGTATTTCCTTTTCATTAGGAAACAACCAAGTTTTGTCCCTAATGCATCACAAAACACTATATACTCAACTACCTCTTCTAGAGAATTCATGATCAAGGTGGTCATCAAACACTGCCTTAAATGCTACAATGTATTTAGGAACATTTCCATCCCCATGAAAGGATTCCCCTTTCAACTGATTTATGTGTTCATCGACCCTTTAAAAGTCAATAATATTACTCCGCAACCCCTTTGTTAAAGTACTGGTAATCCATACATAACCTCAAACGCTGGGTCTTATGAAGCCCTTCCTCTGTAAGTCCTCTACCTACACCCTTAGATTGAGAAGCTCTACAAAAGCCATCTGATATACTGATGCTGATATTGATGCCATCTCGGGGTGTATAATGATTCAAAAGACAATCCCCCATATTGGGGGGTAACCCTGGAAATATCTTCTTGGAAATTCATTCTCATACTCCAACACTACTGCTGGGAACTGAAAACTCAAAACGTTCACTTCCATGAGGGATAGTCTAGCCGACTCAAGAGTGATCAGCTTCACCCTCTTATGCATGAGTTTATCCCGTGATGCTAGTGTTTCCTTTTTCACCAACTAAAAAAACCCCATTCTAATGCTACAGACATACAACATCCTTTTTCCTAAAAAAATTCATCTGAGAATTAACTATGGATGAACAGTCCATACCCAAAATAATAACATAAGGCATCAATGTTTCCACCAGAAGGTTCAAACCGAAGTTCTCGCCTCAATGGTCAGATCACACTATCAACATCGGTGTGATTATCAAGTCTCATCCCAAAGGTATCTCTACACAATTCAAGTCAGTGGTTTAATCAGAAACTCCAGGACTTTAAAAAGATTCTTGGCAAGAAGGAATGATTAAAACCTATTTTTATTAATATGGAAACTAAGAGTAGACACATATCGTACCATGAATAATTCCGGGAGCCCATGGGTCATATTCCTTGACCGCATACGGCTACTCCCTTCCTCTATCCTCCAGCTCCATGAGCCTAGTGTGGAACACATTGGGGTTTTGGTTGTAATATGTATAAATGTATACCAACTGCTACTTCTCTCCCAGTTCATTTTCCAGATTTTATGCCCTAAAAATTCACCTGTTGCTACCATTGTCTATGCCTTGGTGTCCAATCCACCATTTCACTATCAACATGATAGGCTGAAAAATCTCTAGAGAGATTTCACCTACAATATTTTGAAAATAATATCATCTTCCTAGGAAGAATGGACTCACCCCATGATCCCTAAGGTGTAGATCCCCTATATTAGGACCTCTTCTCGGATCACCTCACATGTCCATGTTTTTGAGATCGATGTCAGATCCTTACTTTTCCATTACTGACATCCATTGGGAATATTTTCTCATCCAATGGACTTTAAAATACAAAGGTTCTCTCTAGAAACCTAGAATAAGTAAGAATGAATAGAAGAATAGTGTTGTCTTGGATGTCTCTAACCACACCTCACTCAAGTTTCCAAGACCTAAATCACGGTTCATATCATATTATTGAGTACCTAGAAAGGTTGGTATGCCTAGATGAATACTCATCTACCATCATGTCATCCTTCTGAAGCTATAGAAGCTGTTGGGGATGCATAACACTTAGCTTTTATGGAGAGATACCCCTTCTCTGAGTAATGATTTAATTATCTAACCATGGAAGAGTCATCTCATTGTAAGATTCAGTAATTTAATCCATGCCAACACCCTTCTACGAAATGTAGAAGGATCAGTTCTAGGACCACCATCTGATCTAATGGTGTCCTGACTAGGTGAAAACCCGATCAGTACCACAGGTTTTTCCTTAGCCACATGTGAGTCAGGATCACCTCAGATCATGAGGGATCAATGTTGTTGAAACTCGTAATGTGAGTTCAAACTGCACATCTCATCTGATGGTATTAAGATCACCATTTTCTACTCCAACAGTGGTGGTATAGTTGGTACATCACCCGGTGGTTCTATGTCTGGTACGAACCCTTGTAATCATCTCATCACCCTACATATCATCCTCGCGATCATGTGGTGGAATCCTAGCTAGCTGTCGACGTGGAAGAATCTTGAAGCAAAACCATATGTACTGTGATAAATAGGGTATACTTGTTGTGATGACTTAATAAAGACATGGAAAACATAACCCATTCTAATACGATGCATGTTCCATTGTTTTTATCTCTACAACTACTGTTTTCATCAACCGAGACGAAAAACATAATTCAGGGTCCTGGGGTATGGATATGTGGTCCACCACACCAATAATAGATTCCTTGGCTATAAATCTAAACTCAAAACACTTAACACTATTTCCCAAATAAAAAATCATATACTATGGGTTCTTAAGGTAGAACTTAACTCCTCTGATACCAATTTTTCATGACCCATCCCCCATGGCCCATGTCGTGACTACAATAATCTTTCCCTATAGAGGCCAAGGGATGGAAAATAGCACCAAAGTCATTATCCTGCAAGGGGTGGAATTTTTTGAGTACATGTACCCACACACACTCACATCCCCAGTCCACAATTCTAAAAAGGAATAAATGCATTCTACTAAGACAACCACTGAGAGTAAACAATACAAGTTGAAAGTAAAGGGGCCAGAATACAATGCCAACAAAAGACAAGCTATAAACAAGATGGTAAAAAAGAATCTAAAAACCCATCCATAGAAAAACCTACCGGAAGGATCGGTGAAGAGTAGCTTCTTGAAGCCGTAAGAGTATGCCTTGGCTATTTGATATCGCTAGGTATTACCTGGTCATGGAACACCATGTTTTATGTCAAAACATCAGTCGTCTTCACAAGAAAAGACATGTGTGGGTGAATTCCATTCATGGGTGAGTAATGAAATACTCACTAGAGACCCCAAACATAAAATGAAGTTCCAAAAAGAAAAGTACACATGAAGTACTGTACATCTCACACAAGTATAATCTAAAGTATAGAAAGAAAGACTATCAATCGTAATGATGAAACTCTTTTACTTATGAGGGGATGATCCCTGACTAGTCACTGAGGTCTTATAAGTCACTAAGTTCCGCTATTCACTGAGGTCTTTTACACCACTGAGGTATGCTCTTCACAGTGTTCTACTAGGCCATTGAGGTCTGCTCATCACAGAGGTCTATTGGGCCACTGAGGTGTGCTCATCACTAAGGTATTCTGGTCCACTAAAGTCCGCTTGTCACTGAGGCTTTCTTAGCCAATGAGGTCCTCTCTTCACTGAGTCCTACTAGTCCACTATGATCCTCTCTTCCCTAAGTCATGTTGGGCCACTGAGGTTCACTTGTCACTTTCATCTCATCACAACCAGCTATGTGATTCCTAATCGTAGCATGCTTTATTTTGGGAGAGTTTACACCTCAATCCATTGATCATATCTCAAGATCCATGAAATTACCCTTAGTGTATACCAAAAGGACCGTCTCATTGCGAGGGTCCCAACACCGCAAAGATCTCATCAATCGGAAAAATAGTCTGAATGTTATTAGTCTTTTAGTAAAAAAGGGGCCAGTTGGGTCCACGCCCGATCCGACCCGGCCAGTGTGACCCAAGTCGACCC
The DNA here is from genome assembly GCA_963277665.1 of Viscum album. NCBI lineage: Eukaryota > Viridiplantae > Streptophyta > Magnoliopsida > Santalales > Viscaceae > Viscum > Viscum album. The sequence continues at coordinate 1,117,058,278 of OY728147.1, forward strand.
AACCCAAATCAGTTTGGCTGACCCAACCTAGTCCATTTTGGACTGACACGGTCTGGATTGGCTTATGGTACTACTGGACCTGGCCAATTGGGTTGACCCTCCCCCCCACACGCAGTTCACTAACCGCCTGTAGTCCCCTGCCATGACCTTCCTTGGCCGTGGCCTACGGTCATCTCCCATGGATCTACAATGGGGTGCCTGTGTTGTAGTCCACCTTTATTGCCATGGAATTCCACTAGCGCGTTCCACCTCTTTTAGGCATCAGACACCATGTGCCGCCTCCCGCAGGTGGCGACCGACGCGTGCCACCTCTCGAAGGTGGTCGCCTCTGCATGCAGAATTACTCACTAGGTCATCGATGCTTGGTGCTGCTGTGTTCCACTATTGCGTGCCTCTACTAGAAGCCTTGGTCCACCACATAAAGCGACTACCGCGGGTTCCACCATAGTCGTCCTTCGATCCGCTGACCATATTGGCCGCAACCTTTCATCACCACTTATGGCATGCCTGGCCGTAGCTCTCCCTCAGCCACCACATACTCCCATACGGTGGTCATTCACCTAGAGCTGCTATCTCCCACTACCTCATGACCAGGTTGATCCAACGATGTGGTACTTCATGGACCACTATTTCCATCACATCATGAAGAAAAGAATAAAATGACAGAGTAGAAGGATGCATAAGGAATACACTATGGATGGACCATGATGTTTGTTCATGTCCACATGATTTTTCCCTGTTAAGAGTTTAAGGAAGGGTAAATAAAACGTGAATCCTAAATCCCATAACTCCCCTCATCTAAAATCCAATTCCAGAATAGACGATCAAATAGAAGGTCAATTTATTAGTGAATTAACCCCCCATTCTTCATTTAGAAAGGAATAACGGGGGAAAGGTAAACACTTAGAAAGAAACCCATTCCCTGGTTTGGATCTATCATTGACAAAGGGTGAATCTATTATTACTCATTCTCCAATCCGCCCACATTTGATCTGAATCTATTCATTGGTCCGTTGTTATTTTTTGTTCATCACCACTCGTCGTTCAACAATAAATTTACTCGAGGGATTCGAAAAAATCTCTAGGATACTCCCATGATCTTGTATCTCTGTTTATTAACTTAATAGAGGAAACACATATCAACATTTTTGTTACACCGAGTCACTGCATCCCAATAATGTTTTATATATGAAATGAAACAACATTTCTATTACACTTGAGTTGCAACGTTGTTACACTGTTTCATTTATGAAATAAAATATTTGGATCAATGTTTCATTATAGAGATTTTTTTTAATAAAATAATATTTTTTATGTTTATTTTATTTTTCTTTAAAACACTAAAAAAAATTTACCCTCGACCCGCGCTGGCCAAATTTAGGCCTCGATTAGGGAAAGAACACCCTCATGATCTCAATGGTACTTTCAGATTTCCAATCACTGTTATCATCTATGAGTTAGAAGGTTTTGAAAATTATAATAATTTTATTTAATAATTTTATTTACGGTCACATGCCATAAACTACTTTCTACAGTTATTCATTTCCATCCAATGTTAGGCTCTGCCTAAGGAAGGAACACTGTCACGTGCTCAATGGTGGACTCATATTTTCAATACGAGTCACCATTCATGAGTTATAAGTATTTTAAAAATAAAATAAGATTATTTAATTATTTTATTTATGATAATTATATTTTTGGGTTTTTGTAACACCCCCGAATGATAAAGGGTTAAATGAATAAATGATATGACTCATGTCAAACAGGTGCACCTTCCTTTTCGAGAGCCTGTTTAATTAGAACTCCACAGTCAAGAGTGCTTGGTTTAGAGTAGTGATCTGGATGGGTGACCTTCTGAGAAGTTTCCCAGTGTGTGTGTGAGTGAGGAAAAAGCATATTGGAAAGGACATGTGTTGTCCTGTGGGGACTATCATTTGTCAGATGACCCGTTCGGACACATGGGTGAGCCTTAGGGTGGGGGCCACGTGTCTACGGGGCAACTGGTGGTACCTGGAGGGCCAAGAACTGACGACCCTGTAAAGGTGGGGTGTTGGTGCTGTCACTAGGACGCATTTGTCACATTTGGTATCAGAGGAGGAACCTAATCTTAATTGTGGTGAACTAGTTGGGTTTAGATGTAGGTCCCTAAATGAGGACGTTGTTCTCTAAGCGGGGGGGGGGGGGGTGAATATAACACCCCAGAATGATAAAGGGTTAAATGACTAAATGATAAGACTCATGAAAACAAGGTGCACCTTCCTTTTTGGGAGCCTACCTGATTAGAACTCTATAGTTAAACATGCTTGGTCTTGAGTAGGGATCTGGATGGTTGACCTTCTGGGAAGTTTCCCAGGATGTGTGTAAGTGAGGATAAAGCACACCCGAATGGTCATGTGTTGGCCTATGGGGACTGTCATTAATCAAATGACTCATTCGGGAACGTGGGTGAGCCCTAGGGTGGGGATCACATGTCTGCGAGGCCAATGGTGGTACCAAGCGGGCCAGGACCCGACAACCATGTTAAGATGGGGTGGGGGGGGGGGGGGTGAATATAACACCCCAGAAGGATAAATAGTTAAATGAATAAATGATACGACTCATGTCAACAAGGTGCATTTATTTTTCGGGAGCCTGCCTGATTAGAACTCCATAGTTAAGCGTTCTTGATTTGGAGTAGTGATCAGGATGGGTGACCTTCTGGGAAGTTTCCCAGGGTATGTGTGAGTGAGGAAAAATCACACTAGAACAGATATGTGTTGGTATGTGGGGACTATTGTTAGTCAGATGACCCATTCTTGCACTTCCTGGGTTGAGATGTAGGCCCCCAATAAAGACGTTGTGCTCTAAAGGGGGGAGGGGGTGAATATAACACCCCTGGACGATAAACGGTTAAATGACTAAATGATAGGACTCATGTCAACAGGGTTCACCTTCCTTTTCGAGAGCTTGTTTGATTATAACTCCATAGATAACTGCCCTTGGTCTAGAGTAGTGATCTGGATACCTTCAGGGAAGTTTCCCAGGGTATGTGGGAGTGAGGACAAAGAACACTGAAAAAGACAAGTGTTGGAATGCGGGGACTGTCTGATTAGAACTCCATAGTTATGCATTCTTGGTCTGGAGTAGTGATCAGGATGGGTGACCTTCTGGGAAGTTTCCCAGGGTGTGTGTGAGTGAGGACAAAGCACACCAGAAAGGACATGTGTTGGCCTGTGGGGACTGTCATTAGTCAGATGACTCATTCGGGCACGTGGGTGAGCCCCAGGGTGGGGATCACATGTCTGGAGGGAAACTGGTGGTACCTGGCAGGCCAGGACCTGACAACCATGTTAAGGCGGGGTGTATGTGTTGTCATCAGGACCTAGTTGTCATAGTTTTCTCACTGGAGGCCCGCTCCGACTAAATTAAGTCATGCTTAGGACAAACCCTCCATCCGGATTGCAACAGTGTCCGCATATTTCTGATCAGTTTCCCAGGGTGTGTGTGAGTGAGGAAAAATAACATAGAAAAGGAAATGTGTTGTAATTTTGGGACTATAATTAGTCAGATGACCCATTCGAGCACATGGGTGAGCCCTAGGGTGGGGATCACATGTCTGCGGGGCAACTGGTGATACATGGTGGGCTAGGGCCAGACAACCATGGTAAGGAGGGGTGTATGTGGTGTTCTTGGGACCCGGTTGGCATAGTTTTCTCACTGGAGTCCCACTCCGACTAAATTAAGTTGTGCTTAGGATATACCATCCATCCTGGTTGCAACAGTGTTCTCATATTTCTGACCCATGAACCTGTTAAATTGTTATTCCACTTTTTTATTCAGAAAACCACTCAGACACACTATTTAAAAACTTAATATTTTCGGCGGACCATTCAGGGAACACTAGGTTTCAAAATCACAAGATATCATAGCACCTGGTCTCAAAATTTTCCCAGAAATTTTTTAAAAATAAAACCGGGAAAATCAAAGTCATTAGAGATAATGGATAGGGAGAGTCGTACGAGTATTAGGTGGTTGGTATATAACTTACACCACATGTTCATTGATTTTGGAATTGTCTTGTAGGGCCCTTCGATTTCATCGGGTTGCATTTATTGAATTTATATTACCTGTTTATAGTCATTAAAATCATATTGTTATTCTCTTTCCATTAATGTGATTGGTTCATGGAAGTTATGTCCACAACTCCCAACACCCTATGTATGTTTATATACCATAATTGAGTTTTTAGTTTTTTATCTCTTATGAGACATTATTCGGGTATTCTATATCTTGAAAAACTAATGGTAAGCGTCCTTATATTAAACAACTATTGAATCATGAAATTGTGAATGGGTTTACTATGTCACTTCCACTTGACCTACCAAAATTAAGTGCTTAAATGTAGATAATTTATTCAAATGATATTATGGAAAGCATACATAAGTATATGAATTGGGGTTATTAAATGTAAATTAATGTTTGGTTGCATGTCCGTAGCACAACATACCATTTTTATGGAATGTAGGGGAGTAAACCATATTACATGTCTAGACATACATGGTTTTAATGGAAATTTTTTCATTCTACATGTCCTTGTCAAACTAATGAAAGACATGGTATGAACCACGTAATTTTTTTATTGGAAAAGTTATCATATGAAAAATTAATTATGCTGAATTAAATGTAAGGTGCCCATTTATGTACATGGATATTGAAATATTTATAGGAAGGCTTGATTCATGTTAGCTATTGGATTCCTGAGGGAATTCCTTTGGAACTCAAGGATGTCATTTAGATTGAAGGATATCGATTACCTTGGGAGAGACTTACTTGGGAACCTGATGTTTATCTACCTTTAGAATCCTAAAATGACACCATAATATCTATTCATTGTTATTAGAGGATTCCGTGTATACAATCATTTGATACAGTGTGACTTGAGGTTCCTTAGTTACATCCATGTGCCTGACCGCTTCTAATCTCTGTTTTCACCTTGGCTTAATTTCTTATACTTGGTTAGAAAAATTATTGTGGGAATGGCTTGGATGATGATCCTTCTATTTCACTCTTACAACCTCAGATAGACTCTATTACAACTGAATTAATAGCCCTTGATGTTTAGGTTTCATTGGTGACTACTCTGGAACGACTTCCTATTAATTATTAATCATGTTTTCCTTGTTACACTTTAGAACCATCACTATATTTTATCAAGAGATGATGAAGTCAGTGCTAGGGATGCCTCATGTACCTAATAAAATAATTTAGTAATATGTTAATTAATAATCTAGTTATATGTTTAGACACCAACTAAGGGATGATGTTTGTACATGGCTATTTAGTAACATCGTATTGATTTACTTTATATATGATGTTATTCACACTGTTACATTTCAATTACACAGGCTAGATGTTATAGAAACTAATGGCGGTGGCCCACTGAGATTTATCTCACACCCTATCTGGGTGGAATAGGTACCCGATTAGACTATATGAATTCATGTTTTATTAAAGGTATGCATAAGGCTTCAAGCACTTGATTTCTTACTATATTAGAATGAATCTTTAACCAGATGACTGAGATGAAGCTTCATATTCTTGGGATAACTTATGTATTTCCTTTACGCTACTTTGGTTTAGCATGTATACATGCTACTTTTCATATGTGTTTCTAGATTAATATATGAAATACATATCATTATTGTTTGTTACATTCTTTAATTAGTTATTCTAGTTATTTTTATCCCTATTTATTTCCATTGTTCCATAAATTTACTTATATTGATTCTTTTATTTAAAATTTGTTTATAATTATCTGATGTTCTACACATTAATGATGAGGGAATATCTCCCCACAGACACAACCTATGCCCTCTATACTAGTCAATATCCTCTAGAGTTTAGGAAGATACACTTGAGGTCATGTGTCCAATCAGGCTCAGGGAACCTATTAAGTGGAATTCTGGTTTGGGATGTAATTTTGGTTTTAGAATAGATGTACCTAGGCATAACAACTCTGAAATAGTGTATTGGGACTGAATTGATGTAACGAGGTACAACACAACATGACTTACTATGCACCAGGTTTGACAGGGGGATACTCTTAGGATAGTTCATATTTTCTTTACTATCAATTATGAATGATTAGAAATTTAAATATTTCCACAAAGTAACCAATGTTTCTGATTCTAGGATTTATGATTCATAAATTTATGTTTCATGCTATAACATATTTAGAGTTATAAAACGTTCATAATTTTAAGAGCTAATATAGTATATTTCATTATTTAAATATGGAACATATAAAGAATAATGATACAATACTCACGGAAAATATTGAGATTGGCCTACTGAGGAAGTAAATGTAGATTTTAGTGGAACTGAGAAAGATATAGATATATCAAGGAATACATGTTAGGTTATGACAAATAACCTTGACCAAATGAAGAAACCTATTCCATAAAAATAATTCCCAATTCTAGATCACTTTATGCGACATAGGCCTCCATAATTTAGTGGGAATGTTGACCCAATGACAAATTCACAATGTATTAAGTCTTTAGAGAAGATATTCATGTCATTGGGATGTGGTGAGAAGGAAAATGTTATAGTTGGAGTATATTTTCTGAATGATTATAAAGATAAATGGTGGTCATTGATCCAAAATACTAGGGAGGGGGAATAATAGAACTCATGGAATGAATAACTTTTAAAGAGAAATTATTCAAATAATATGTCCAACATGATCAATAAACAAAGATGAAGAGAAAGTATAAATAAAAATGAAAATAAAAGTATTGTAGATTATGATGCTAGTATTACATGGTTAGAAAGGTATGTTATGTATTTTATATACAACACAATGTGATGTATAGATCATTTATTTATAGGTCTTAATCCAAATATCAAAGGGCATTGGTCTCCCAAAAATGTTCATCATATGATGAAATAGTTTTATGTATCATCATGATAAAGAAGGAATTTTCTAGAATCAATATATTTAAGGGAAAACAACATAAGAAGAGACAATATGAGAAACATGAAAAAGGGAATGAGTTAAACAAGCAGAAGGGAAAGAAGGATTTATCAACATGTGATAACTGTGGAAAGAATCACCCTAGGAAATACATGAAAGGATTTTGAGTTTGTAATAAGTTTGGAGAAAAGTTTCACTGGAAAAAATAATGCAAGAGGAAGTAAAAAACACTTATATTTAGTGTTATATCTATAAGGAGATGGGGAACTTTGAAAATTAATGCCTTAATCCTCAGGGTAATATACCTCTGAAGAACTAAGGGATTAAGGTCAAGAATTTGTTATTGACCCAAATTAAGTGGAATGATTAATGTTATTATGTATTTAGATCTAATACATATGTTGTAAAAATATTTTATTTTTGATATTATCATCATATTATTTCTGAAATATATAAGGATTGTATTGTAGTACTTTTTTGTTATGTATTTGAGAACATATTATGAATGCTACCATGAAATGTTATTCAATAGAAAGTTAGACTTTTTAGAAAATAAATTATTTTGGGAAAAAATACCTTAATATGTTTCTAATGTTGAGATAATTATGAATAAATGGTTGACTTGGATAAGTGATGACCTCCTAGGAACTGATTAATAACTTGTCGATAAGTGGTATACGAGATCATTGATGGAGTTTAAAACAATTTTGTAGTTAAGGAATATATCCAATAACATGTGTCTTATATAAGTAATAAGGAATAATCCAAATTTCTAATAAGTTTTTCTGGTTATTTGTGTTTTTTACATATTTCAAGAGGATACATGATGAAATTATTAAAATTTTTGGAATGTGAAAATTTAGAGCTACTTCATGTTGATTAAAGGGTAATGATAAGTTTATTTTGGGAATTCAGTGCCCTTTCTTTCAAAGTGATGGATCATAATATTTTCAAAAAGTTAAATATTTATAAAACGGATTAACTTGATATTTGGATGATATTTTAGAGAATAATGTATTACTTCAACATATGATGCATCCTATGCTAAGATATGAAGTAGAAATAGTTCAAGGCATAATCAAAGTAAAATACTATATTCATAGAAACATATATTTACTTAGATTAATAGATATTGAATGAATTACACAACTCTATGAAAAGTATCTTAAAACAATGTTGTCATATTATCATCATTTTGGATGATATTAATGAACTTTATTCAGACTAATGGTTTGTCATTTTGTTGGCAACATATATCATCTGAACATGTTCTCTATAACTCTCCATCAGAACATGATTGTTGTATTTTTTCTTTTGTATCCATGTTTCCATTTCCCACTAATGTTCTCCTATCAGGGAACCTAGTTATGTGACCATTGTACTTTCATTTCACGTTTATTAAGAAGATGTAATGTTAACCCTTTTCATGATGAGGGTATTTTAATAGAAGTTTATTTTTAAAACCTATATTACTAATATCAAGTTTAAATTTCAATGATGCAATTTATCTAAGGTGGGGAGAATGTAATATCCTGAAATTCTAAATAAGGAGCCTTATTTTCAATAGTGTACATAACATGTGACACCATGTGGGTAAGGGAATATAATACCCTAATACTTTAAAATATGTTTAATATTATAAATATATTTCATATATTATACATTTCTCATTTCACACAACATCATGTTAGTTTTACTTACATGTAAGAGATACATTCTTTTAAATATTATATTACACGTAAGAACGAGTTTCACCAAACAAAAATATGTTATTGATATATTATTATTTAATATAATAAGAAATAATTTAGATGTTAAATTATTTGTTATAAATATGATTTTATAACATATGAAAACATATTATTTACAAAAATATAAAATTATTTCATTTATTTAATATTAATTAGACATTTATATAAGAACCAGTTGAATATAAAGGGAATCTTTTTATAGAAAAACAATTTTTATACTCAGAAAATTGTTTTATTGTAATAGATTAAATTAACTTCAATTATTGAGTGATAATAATGTAATATATATATATAATATATCCAATCACATATTTTTTATATTCATTCAATATATTTGATAAGTATAAGATAAGAACTAACTGAATATTAAACATAAAATACTATATTTTTACAAAGGTAGATTTGCCACTTTTTGACGGGGAACCCATTTTAAATCCAATTTTTAACCTTTTAAAAATTTAATATTTCAATATAATCATTATATTTGGAAGATAAATAAAAAAATTATCTTAGGGTGATTTTTTGGTATTTTTCTTTGAAGATTCATTTCTTAATGATTACTGACGAAACTTTTTTTTAGTTCAAAAAAAAATTTATTTATTTTTTATAAAGGTAAATAATGTTTTATATTGGTTTTAATGTTTAATTAGATAATATTTTTATAAATAAATCCAATTTAGGTCATTGGAATAAATTTAACTTTGAAATTGACTACACAAACCTAGAAAATATTCAACTGTTTTTACTTTTAGAATCCTCAATTTCATCCCGTATGTGGGGTTAAATTAAAATTATTTTCTTCCATTTATGTGATTGCAATTTGGAAAAATGAAATAAATATTTTGAATTATATTAATTTATAAATTATTATAAGGGTGACTTATTTTTACCAAACCTACAAGTGAAAGTTATTAAGATAAATTGAAATGATTAAGGTAAAATTAAGCTTAATAAGGGGAAAAAAATTAATCTTAAGGCACCAATTGACCTAGAAACTTTTTCAAGAGACAATATATGGACATATTTAGACTATATACTGCCTTTTATTGAATTTGGTCTATTATTTTATCCACTTTTAATGGAAAAACATAGGTGGAATTCCCTTTCGCAAGAATTTACAAGAGTGCCACTCCTCTTCCACTATGAAATGGTCTTCTAACCCCCACTTCCTCACACATCTCAATGAACATTGGATAAAAAATGATATGAAAAAATTGATACTAAAAATACCACTCATAATCCTATAATAATCCTATTTAGAATAAGGAAACCCATTGAATCATTTTTGTAAAAACCAAAAGAAGTTACCTGATAAAGAGGAAATAACTTTTCTCAAGCTCTTTAGTTCCATTTCAATTATCCACCCCCTCAAATATCATTATTCTAGGAATATATAAAAAATACTATAATAAATATAATAATATTTTTTATGATATGGGGTCCATCCTATAAAATCACACACTTCCATATAATGTATAATGAACATACTGTTTATGTGTATGGTGAACTGCTTCCTCATGAAACAATGATTGTTTATTTTCTATTACCGCCAAACATGGTGGAAATTATGATAGAAACTATGTTTATATATGATATATATATGATATTATTTATTTATTTATTATTATTTAACTCTTTTATGACACATACCATTATACTTTCCATTTTGTGTAAATATGATAACATCACTGTGGAAGTGTAGACTACCGAATCCTCAAAGTGAGGTGACTCGTTTAGACAATACATGGAATTTATAAAGGATGGTTTTAATACACCTATGTAACAGATATGAAATATATATAATAGTATAATTATAATATACATAATAATCAATTACTTTAAATTCTTTTAATATGACAAATAAATGAATGTAGTGTTCATGAAGACGTACGACCTACCATCTCAATGAATGGTGCATTTCATTTATTACCAAAAAATATTATAAATTATTATAAATAAATAGTTAAGGAATATATATGATAATTAAATAATGGTTTAAATTATTGAGATAATGAAATCATTATCTAATTAATATGAGTAAAAAATAACAAGTCAAAATAGACTTGAGAAAAATAGGAAATTAACACATGAAATAGTTAAAATAATGAAAGATTATTAACAAATTGGTGATAAGGTATTATAATAAGATAATATATGATATTATAAACAAGTTTATGTTACTACTGTATGTTAGTAACTTATTTTAAACCACTATACAAGAATATAAATACACACAACCAAATAATGGTTAAGGTAAGGGGATTTTATCTCAATTTACATTATATTGAGGCTTATTTGTTATTATGCACCAATTCAATTTTATTTTGTGTATATGCATTGTTTTGACTTGTTATATAATCAATATCCTTACTACCATGATATTATATATTTCATGTAATATGATTCCTTTATAGGGATTACAATTTAAATGTTTCAAAGTGGTATGTGACACTCTGGAATGTTTAAAGATTATTCTCCTAAAAAATGTTCTTAATGATTATCTTTGAAATATCACTTATGTTTGTGATTTTAACATTATATTGAAATAATAAATTTATTTTAATAATTTTAATTGGAAATTTACTTTAATATCCATATTATACTACAATATATATTAATATTTCCTAAACTATATATCATTTTTACATATGTTGTTCACTTTGAAAGTTATTTGTATAACTAGAGAATTATTGATAAATCCATAATATTTATTCAATACATATATTTGATACAACATGATATTTATTTATATTATTTGATATAAGGAATTCATAGTACTGGTAACAAAATGTGGGGACCAGACTTTATATAGACCCTTGATGCCTCGATAGGTTCTAATGAGAGGAATAATTTAGACAGATTAAATGGGTTTCTATCCATAGTTTTAACCATCTTGTGAAAGGTCATGAAGGTATAGTTTTTAATCTACTTAATACATGAAATTTAATAATTAAGCATTTCTTTTATATATATTTTATTTATTATTTTTCCATGATATTTTTCAATGACATATCTATGGATGCATTCTATTATTATTTTATTTATTAGGTGGAATGTGTTTATGTTTCGTACCTTTCTATATTGATTATGCCTTATCTAGTTATTTTAATGGAATATGTTACTAGTTATTTACCTTTTCCATGTTAGTTTATTCATATTGATTCATTATTGTTCCCACTTTACTTACCCTTAATGAGAATTTGATCTCACCCTATCAATGTTTCCTTTCCCAATGTTATGAAGAAGAAATATTTGAATCATCAATCAAGGATGCAGTTTATTTAATTTTATTATGTATCATGTTTTTATTTTACATTTTCAAATGTATTATGAGTATCATGTATGTAATATGGATTACCAAGATTTCTAAACAGAGCAGTCCTTCAAGTTTTGATACCTTGTAATTAACCATTACAATAAAATAATGCACTGACATGAGGCTTTTGGGGTAGGGGTGTTATAGGAATGGGATTGGATCTTATGATGGATATACATGATTAATAATTTATTCTATAAAAATCAAGAATAAATGATGTCAAGAAAACTCACCCAAATTAGGGAGTGTTGAGCCAAGAACTTCAACCTCCAATGTTCCTTCATTTTCTATAGAGGGAGCCTAGCACTAGGCTCCAAAAATTAATGTATTAGAGGTTCTAGTTGAGAATTCTCTCCTCCTATCTCCTCCTACATCACTTTTTTACCTGAGGATAGATCCCTCAATTCATGAGTTGATTCCTCATTCCCTACATGGGATCCCATAATGTCATACTTCAGTGACCTGATCTCAGCCAATTCTCCCTCTACCCACAAAAAATTAGTGTCACCAAATCCTTATTAATTACCATTTATTAAAAACAAAAAAATAGGATGAATGAGGAAAAAAATAAGATAAAAATTCATTTTAAGGGTTAATGAAATCATTCTATTCATTAGATGATGGATTATCAACCAATTTAGAAGCCACCCACTAAATCATGTTTGTTACAAGATTTATGGATGATATCTCATCATTGGTGGTGAAAATAAACATATAAATCTCCCAAATTTATATTCCCACCTCGATGGGGTCACCATCAAAGTGGAGTTTGGGTGGGGAGTGAACATGAAGGACCCTAGACCACCCTGATGGGGGGGGGGGGTGAACCGAGGTGTTAACTTTTTCCTATCTTTACTGGATCATGTTCCCATGTTGGTAGGAACTTGTTTAAACCTGTATGATGGATATTTTAAGTAATTAAAGCATTTACATGCAGAAGTATAGAAAAACACTTTTACTTGGTTCTCCACTAAGGGCTACATTCCAGGAGCTTACACCCACAGGGTTTTTGTCATTCTAAATTCCACTAATCTTCACTAGATATGGATTACAAAATTTTGGGCACAATCACTCTTTCTCACGAAGAATTCTTTCACAAAGGTTCAAGGATATTTCATTGATTCCCTCAGATCACATCTGTAGACTCTCCCTATCTCACTTACTTGGAGAGGTATTCACTCTGTTTGTCAACGTGAAGGTCGATTCAAAATATTGTCATGAAACTCGTGGTCTCTTTTCAGCCTAAGACTCTACTTGCATCGAATTCCCGAATTGATGCACTTTTATATTAAGTTTTCTTCTTTAGTTCAATTCCCAAATTTTCTAAAACTTATTATTCTTTTTTCAAGAATAACATACTCCCTTTAGGATGTTTCTGTTTCTGCACACTATCCTTGATTCTATAGATTGTCTCTGATCTGTGTATCATTCCTGCTCTGCATACCATTCGTGATCTGTGCACCATGACTTCTCCATGCACCGTGCCTACTCTATGAACCACCTCCATGTACTGCCTCTGCGTACTGCCTCTGTGTACCACCTCTGCTTATAGCCTTCGCCTACGACCTTTGTGTACTTCCTTCACATATCACCTCTACATACCGCCTTCACGTACTTACTCTCTGTACCTCCTTTGTGTACTATTTCTTCCTTTCACATACTTCTTCTTCAAATTATATGAATTATTTCATCTCCCGCATACCGCAGTTTCTTATGAAAAATATCTTCCACAGAATTCTACTTATAATTTTTCAAACGGTTTCGTCGTTCTCATACCACTACATTCTACACATAATGCCTCTCGCATACCTCTTTCGGACATAGCTGAGTTCTTCCAAAATGATGATATTTTGTTATCAAATTCTCCCTCTCTCAATTATTGGATTAACATGTCTTATATATGAAAATTACTCCAAAAATTTCACTATTCCTTTTTACCAAAATTTCAAATGTTTAAAAAAACATTGTCGCATATTAAACTCCATCTGCGTACTGTAACACTCCATAATATACCACTCCTATTTCGTAAACCACATCAATCATGTGAACCATCATAAATGTACCTTTAACCTTATACACATTTTAATATTGTTTCTACGCATACTGTATCTCTTCTACCAATGATGAGCCATCCAACGAACCAAAACTCCTTCAGCCGCAAAACATTGTCAGTACTGCAACCCGTTCTGTGAACCATTCTGCGTACCTTTCCCCCTATATGGAATGTGGTCGTGAACCATTCATAGACATGGTACGCTGTCCATGCTCCTAGGTACATGGTTTTCTTCCTTTTCATGTTTCATTCACCGTTCAACATCTCGTTCACTCCTATATAGAAATTGTTCCATTGAAAAGAAAATCTAGATTTTGAGGTCACACATTTTAGAAAACATTGGGAAATGGAACCACCTTATATACCGGCTACGACAAGAACACCCATTATAATTAACTACCATCATTATTCTTCAATAATCATTATCTTTCATCATGAGCCTTACTTATCCAGATATATGGTCGTTGATCGATCACCTTTAGCATCATTATATTTTTCTAGGGAAAGTAATGGAACTTCACTGTCTACCAATAACATTATTCTTTCCATTCAACACTGAATTTGACGCATATCATCTTCTTAGCTATTTATGATCATTCTTAAAGATTCAATTCTCTACATGATCCCACATGAAATAATTTATATCTCTTCATTTGGGATCTTTCAGGGTCTCTTTGAATAGTGAGATGTTTCATGATCACATTATAACTTCAAGCCCTTCAAAACTCTATGAGATGGTTTCATTATTGTAGACAATGAATCACCTTTGATACATGTAATTTGAACATAACATCATTTCAAAAATCATCTGAATTACCATTCTCAATAACATTGGATTTCTTTTTCATATCCTTATTCATTTTTGTATTCATTTACAACCATTAACAAAAAATACAAACATATACCCAAAGTGCCCCAAAAAATATCTTCCTTTTTTATTTTGTTATTAATACCATAAAGTTAACCTAAAATGAATGTGTCAATAAAAATTGATAATATTATCTCTCCCCTTACTTTAATTTCAATTATCGCCAACTTATGGACAAGAAATACAATTTTCAGGGGAAAAGGGTATCAATACATACCTAAGAAATGTGCCATCAATCATTTCACTCACAGTTTAATTGAACAATTCTCAGTGTAGAAAACATGATATTTGATTCAGACAACAAGGTTGTCAATTATTCACCGATCATGATAAAAACCGAGATGAGAACTCATTTAATTTCTCTTCAATGGTTTTTTACATTCATTCTAGGCCAAAGAAATTTAATGTGATAGGGAATAATCAACCCGAAACTCCTGCAATCACTTCAACAAATAGATAAAAAAAATTAATGTGAAATTGGAAGGATAAGTGTCCTTGGGGAACATCCATTATTCATATGTCCCCGATTAATTTAGTTACCCCCCATTATAAAATGATCTTCTTTTTGAGTAACCAAGGATTAGAGATTGGGAAATGACATACCTTTTCCAAAGATGCATTCTTCAAGATATTTTTAGAGTAATTGAATTTAATACCAATTAAAGTTGATACTGATTGAAATAGTAACTATGGAATCTTCTTTATTTGTCTCCCCCTCAATGGAAATACTCCTTTCCATCTTCATCAAGGGTGATCCTTCATCATTTTAATCAATGAATATCAATTGATGAATCTTGAAAGGATGAAAACTTATTCATCTTGGCTATCAAGGGATAACAACATTCACTACTTCTCAGGTTCTCTTCTAAGAGCATGCTTTACCTTAAATTACCTATATTATCATCACAAATTAAATACATCAATGATTAATGGAATAAGGTGGTTACATATTTTTCTTCATTGTGAACAACAAGGTTGATGGGGTTTTCTCAACCAAGATTCTCCCTCCACTCTAGTCCTTATGTTCTCACATCTAAACATCTTTTCTAATCCATGCTGATGTGACTTGGATCTCTTCAAATTCTCTTCTGATTTGTGTAGACAGTTTTTCTTCTTAACAACCATCATGAATGATGCATTCCTACTCCTTTTAAGGAATAAATCTTTCTATGGTATTATGGTTAGAAAACTATTTAAAATATGACCAGATTTTATACATCTCTCACACGAAACTACTTTAACACATGTGTTTCTTATGGTTTTCACTCTCTCGTTCACTTTGTCTTTATCATGTGGAAGTTTTTACTTTACTTTAGCACAAACCAAGGAATTTTCATATTCATGTTTCTTAATTATTTCTAAATCTTCACGATAGATGTCCAACATGTCATTTGGAACTATTGTAACATGTTTGGATCTTTGACAGGGGTTCATCTGAGTGTCACCTCTCTTAGCTTTTATTAAGGATGAATTTACCTTCAATTTCATGGATATAAAATTTAGGGCTTTCTCATCTTTCATACATTAGATATTTTTGGGGAAATTTGTGTTCACAATATTCTTCGTATTTCTTCCCAAGGTTGGTGCTTAATACTTAGCCAACATCATATGTCTTCTAATCTTATCAACAATTAATGCATGTTGATATGGGCTTGTACCTACCTTGTGACCACTTCCATTGCATACATCACAGATGTTATGTAGAATTAAAAATCAGTTTATGAAAAACAAATTCTTCTTGGACCTACAGATGTTTTTTCTTCTTCTCTGAATTTCATTCCCATGAGTTCTGCTTCCTTGAAAATTTTACATTATCAGGATTTTACAGACAATTTATTGCACAGTCACCAAATCTATTGCAGCACCAAAATTGAGCAACAAATCTTTATTTCATTAAATTATTTTGTTGGTCCATCTTCTTGAATTATTGTGTTCTTTGTGGAGAACCAACCTTCAAATTATTCTTCCTATTAACCCCATACATGGTGATATGTAAGTCCTCTCCTTTCCTCATCCATACTTGTTTTGAATTTCTCTTCTAGACAACACCCATTGTGGAATCATATTTAGAAACATGAGTACAAGATGAATTGGATGGTACCGTATTCCTCTCCACTTCTTGTAGTATATCACCGAATGATGTCATGATCTTCTTATCAAATGTTTTAGGACATTAAATTTTTGGTTTCTCTAGTGAGAATTGAGTATAAAAAAATACTGTTTATTGAGATAGAAAATCAATATAAGTCATGATCTTCATGTCATATGTTGAAGGTATTTCAACTTTAGAATCCTCCAGTTGAAAATAAGTACCAGAAGAAACCATTTCCTTGTTTTTTAAAGGCTCAATACGTGTCTTCTCAATATTGGTCAACTAAGCATCCAATTTTAGACTTCCCATATTTAGGATGACCTTTTAATTTTCAATCATGATCATATTCTCTTAATAGGTCTTATTCAATCTTTTAACCTCATCCTTATGCATCTTAACTTTGTTTTGTAAAGAATATTCAAGTTCATTGAACTTCTTGGAAGTTTTGTTCAAGTATGAACCTTTGTCTTCATTTCTCTTCTTCAGATCACCATTATGTGAATAAATCCTTTATTCTATAGTCTTATTGACTCTTTCTTTCTTTTCAAAGACTTCAATCAGTATGGAGAGCTTATAATATTCTGAAAATTTTCCTAATAAGCCATTTTACATATTTTCGGCTTCTATTTCTAGTTGGGTGATATCAACCTGCATGAATTGAAATATTATACTAATAAAATTAACTATTTATTCAGGAATATCATGCAGATAGGTTCTTAATTTTTATTGATCACTTGTAGGATCATGTGAGGTAATAATTTGACGAACATAACCACTTGTGCTGGAATCCATATGTTTGGTTGAAACCTGAACTACTTACTCATTACATTCCAAGAATAATATTTCTTCATTATTGGAAAGGCCTATATAACTACAAACTGCATAATCTTTTGACATGAGGGAATTCTTCAAATACGTCTAATATTTCTTTTTACAGTTTTTCAACATCTTTCTAGATGTAAACTTGTACTCATAGATGACTAAATCTTTATCAGTACTGCACTTCATTCTTGACATCAGAAAGAAAAATCAAATCCTCTTCTAAATAGAATTACTATAGTGTATCCAACATACGTAAACCATTCCATATAATACCAATTGAAGGACCTTATACCACCCTGGGGAGGGGGGTGAATCAGGGTGTAAAAATTTTCTCTTATTTACTGGATCTTTGTAACACCCCAGGATTTCATAGTGTGTTATTTATTAAAAATAATTCAATAACTTGCACTACACGCAACACCGAGATCAATCACACCATGACTTACAAAAAAAATCCATTAAAAAAGGTCATGAATAGTATTAACTACATTTTGAACTTTATATAATCCTTATAATTTTAGAATCCCTATTATGAGCTTCTTAGTCATAATGCAAGAACAGATTCATTTTCAGTATTGCACTTTTATCAACTTCTAATAGTGAAACCTTTTTAAATAAAATATTTTAAACTATTTGAATAAATTAGGACATCAAAAAAATTTAAAATGAAACATCCCAATCTTCCATGGTACGCTTTCCTTTGAATAAAATAGTAGCGTGTGTTGTACGCAACCTTGAGTTTTAACACACGCCACAACCAATCAAACTAGCCGTTATGAATAGTAATACCTAATTTTTGAAATTATATATATTTTATATTTTAAAATGGACTTCATTTTTGGATTCGGAATATCTAATTTATCCTAAGGTGAAATTTTGGTACTTTTCGGATAACTTTCATATTTTGATGAATAGTGAAAATTACTAAATTTTAATTAAAAACAACTTTTTTAATCAAAATAATTAATAGTGATAAATTATGAATTTTAGTAGTTTTAAAGTATATTTTGAATATATTTTTACCATTTAATATAATGTTGGTCATTGGACATAATTTTACAATTAAACCGAACATAAACAAGTGTCAATCTTTTGATAGTTATTATCTCTTAAAAACACGTTTTTTGTTTTGACAGCGGGAATTAATTTTAAATTAATTTCCGCCACTTATGTGTTTTTAATTTATGAAAATGGATTCCATATTTGGAATCAGGATGTTCAAATTGTGTAAATAGGTAACTTTTATTTTTAGACATTTTGAATAATTACTGCGGTAAATATTTTATTTACCATGGTTAAGGGTAAATCCGGTAAATATGGGTTAAAAAAATAATATTATAATAATAATAAATTACACTAAAACGTGTCTTAAACCTATTGGTTGATACATGGTCGATCATGGGCATCTTTGGGTCTATTTTGGGACCCCATGGATCCACTTGTAAGTGATAATGACACTTTATTTTAATTAAGTTAAAATGAATACAAAAATGACACAAGCATATATCTTTTAGAAAAACAATTGTTACATAGGGTTATATATGTTGGATTTTAGATTATAAATATTAATTATAAATATAAAAAGATTTAATACATAATGATATTTTATTTATAATTTTTAGACATTAAATAATTTATTTTATTTATGGCACAATGATGATGCAGTAATTACTATAATAGTGAAAAATTAAAATAATTGATATTATAAATACAAAAATAAATATAATATGAAACTTTTAATGAATTAAACTAATTTTCTAGGATAATATGATATATTAGGATTGATTTAATGGACTTTGTTCGATGTAATCAATCTGTTAGGAGTTTCACAAAAATCAACTATTGAATAGTGTCAAAATTGACATAAAAGAGTTCTTAAAAAAAATATTATATTATTAATTGATATTAAATTCCAAAAAATCTAAGGCTCGGCCAAGAGACTTATATCATGATAGGTTCATCATTAATGGACCACTTGGGGGTCTCTTGGATGTATGTAGTAAGTTTATTAACCATATTATATAAAAATACAAAGAGACATTGTAAAAGTGAAACTAATTAACTTAGAGTTAATACTTAAAGATAAGGTTAATATAAGTACTCAAACCTGTCTAAATTCTATTGGTTGAGTTTTGTTCGACCCATCCCCACCTTAACATTTAAATAATAAACTTTTGAGCCATTAGAAACCGAATATGAATTTATTATAAACTAATATTTCTAGCTTTTCCAAAGGTGCCCCTCACCCCTCTTATAAAAGGGCACTCCTCCTTGTCATTTATTCACACCTTCCAAGCCTTTTGGTTCGGCCAAACTCTGCCCAAATACTCTCCCAAATTTCCTCACTACAACCTAGGGTCCTTAGTTTGATCATAAATCCAACCTAAGGAGCCCTTTTGATCAAATCAAAAGGAAGAACCCGAAGAAGAGGTAATGATTTCACCACCCTTTTCTAAGTTCATTTCTTCTTCCACTTCTTCTTCCTTTGTTGTTACCATTCTAAAATAATAACTCCAGTATCATTTATATACTGTGATGTTATTATAAATATGGTACAACCATATTCAGTATTCTATCCACCCTTTGAATAACATGTCACCATACGTGCGTACGTACGGCTTACCGTCTCCACATCATGGTGTAATTGTTATTCAATATATTATTATTTGGATTGGCATAATAATGATGTGTAACTCATTTAAATAATAAATATAACATGTTAATGATTCTGTATATATGATATACCATCCATTTATATATTATTTTAATATCAAAAGAATGATATTGTCGCTCGTGCGTACGTACGGACTACCGTCTCCACGAATGCGATGAGATTCATTATCCATCGTATCCATTCAAGTATAATTATCATTTGATGATTTAAAAATAATGTTTAAAGACTTGATATCATTCTGGATATGAATAATATACAACCTATCCATTACAAACATGGCTTACATAACAAAACATATAAAAGAAAACAAGTAAGTTCACACCCGAAACAACGATAATTCTAAGATATTATTAACAAATCAATGTTAAAAGATCATATATGATATCATATTAATATATATGATTCTTGTATAATTTAATAAAAATTATTTCACCACTATACAGGAGGTTAACCTACCCCAACCAAGGAAAAGTACAAGGTAAGGGGTTTTCATCTCACTCTTTATTCTCGTGAGATTCATGCCATATTGCCACCATTACCTTTTGTGTGGCGTATGTACTACCCATAATTATATTCTTCATGTAATACACTCTGATTTATGTGTATTTACATATTCATTTTATGATACCTCTTTCATGGGTTGTATGTTTCATAAGTTACCAAATTGTTAAGGGTTATTTCACAATCTCTTCATTATCCGAGGCTGTTTATACGTAATAATCTACTGAGATCTCTTTATCATCCACATCCATGTTTCTTAAAAATGTATTTCAAAACATTTTTGACTATTTACAAGAATATGGGTTAAAGTAATTTATACCCTTGTTTGACTTTTTATAAGAGGTTTATAAAGGAATCTTTCCATCGTTTTCCAAACAAGGTGCTTTTTAACCATTTCGACAAAATTAAGGTAAGAATGTTTTTTTAAACTTATACGGCGGGTGCGGCTATTTTCCGCCGTTATAAAATCGTCGAAGCTTCCCTTACAAGCTTATAATAATATTTTCAAATTGAATGTATTATTTTTTAATTATGTTACTTTTAAAATGATTTAAAGAAAAGAGATATTTCTCTAAAATAGTTTTGATTTCATCTATGTCAACATCCTTTGATGGATTTTAAGCTTATTTGAAGTTGATTTATTATGATACAAAACATCCCTATTTTATTGAAGGTTTTGTGATATTTTTGACTGTGGATAAGTTATTCTTATGTCACTCATGGTTTTTGTTTAAAGTATCGACATTTTATAAGTTATTTTTAATCCAAATGTTTATGTTATATTTCAATCTTTCATTCAGATGAATGTGTTAGACAAGTATGTTCCGGGTTGGGGACCGGTAAAAGTAAGCCCTCCGGTTTGGTCTCCAGTTATTAGAGGATCTCCGGGTTGGTGTTCGGTTATTAGAGGCACTCCGGGTTGGTGTCCGGTTATTAGAGGCACTCCAGGTTGGGTTCCAGTTACAGTTATCCCCAAGGTCTTAGGACGAGGCCTTGACAAAGAAATTAAAGTTCAGCATTATGCATTCCATCATTATGAAACTGGTTATTGATTTTGCATGTGATTATTCGATTAGTAGAATATCCATGTGAATAAGTAAATGGAATTATTTCATTTTATTTATTCCATACTATGTTGAAAGTTCAAGTTTGAAAGGATTTTGTTTTAGTTATACATTTCCTTAAATGTTTATTCTTATTTATGAAAGTTTCCGCTATATTGTTATCCTTACTAGGCATTTGAGCTCACCCCTTTTCTATGTTTTATTTTTCCCAGGATGTGAAGAAGTAAGTTATGAATGACCTGCAGGGATTTTATGTGGGGATATGAGTGTGGAATATGGAGACTATGTTGTTTTAGTAGTTTTTCACTTTATGATGTAATGTAAAACTTTATGAATATATATAGTGTTTCCAAGGCTACTAAACCAATCGGTCTTTCGAGATTTGATCTTTCTTGTGATCATACCAATGTTATGTAATAATGCACCGACTCTGGGTAACTAGGGTCGGGGCGTTACAATTGGTATCAGAGGAAGTTTAGTACAAACCTTGGAAACTAGATTTAGATAAACTCTGTTAGAGCACGTAGACCTATGATGAACTTTGAGGATTAGTATAGAAGAACTTCCTAGAATTTTGGTATTGTAGAGATTTTGTGAGTTTTCCGAGCAATACATCCATGTCTGGATACGAGCAGGTAGAGGCGGCTCTGGCACAGATGTACCTAGGGGTAAAACCCGAAAACACCGCTTTGAGCTAGACTCGAACGGGAACTGGTGCACGACAATGGGCCTTGCTGCACTCTTGGTTACGACACTCCCGAGGGATATGCTTAGGATAATTCTCATTTTCTTTATAAACCATTATGAAGGGTTTATGAGTATATACATCCTCAAAGGAGACATTTTTATGATTATGGATTATATCCATAAATAGTTCAATTTATGTTAAGTGTTTTATAAGTATGGGATTATGTATTTTGATTCATAAACTAATCTAGTTTATTCCATTGTTTAGAAATGGCACCCAGTAGAAGGAATGAGATCTCTAGCAATGCACATGATACAAAGAGAAAGAAGGATCATATATTTCATTGTCTTAAGCCAGAATTTATAAGAGAAATAGTCTCGCATCTATTATCATCATATGAAGAAATAATATCATGTGTTGATAAGATAAGTAAAGAGTTTACTGAGTCCTATGGCTTTGAAGGGAAGCAAGAGAAGAAAATGATGGAAGAGAGAAAGATGGATAAAGGGAAGAGGGGAAAGAAGAATTTTCCCATATGTGGTAACTGTGGAAAGAAACACCCTGGAACTTGCCAGAAAGGAATGAGAGTTTGTTATAAGTGTGGAGGAAAAGGGCACAAAGTACGTGACTGTAAGGGTAAGAAAATGGTTTCAAATGTACAATGCTTCATTTGCAAGGAGTTTGGACACTACACGAACCTATGTCCCAGTCATCAGACTATGCCGCAAACGATGCTATTGGATAATAATCAAGTTATGATACTACCACAAATGAAGAGGAATGATTAGAGCTCTTATGTTGATTATGTCAATTGAGTGTTGTATCAACAATGTACTTGTTATAATAATTATTGAGTATATAAGGATTGTATTGCAGTACTATTTCATTAAGGACTTGAGATTGTGTGGAACAAAGAAAAGTGACTCAATAGCAGGATAATTTTTGGAAAATATATGGTTGAGAGAATGATAAACCATAATATAGTTCTGATACTGAGGTAGTGATTTTGGAATAATATGTGATTGTTTTGGATAAATAATATTGGATATTCTTGACTACCTTGGAACTGATTAATGATTTGTATATTCCATCATTTTTGGGGTTTAAAACATTTTTGGATTGATGAAGTATATCCAGCATTCTATATGAAATAAGGGAGCATGAATGTAATCAATAAGGAATATGGTAATTCAGGATGTTTCAGTGTATTAAAAGAATACAAGATGAAGGTATTCATATGCTATTACGGGGTAAAAATGTTCTATATTATGTTTACCTTCCTTATAAATGTTGGACTGTGAGTTTGGATAGAAGTATTTTGGATAGTTCTAGTTTGGATTATTTTGGATTGCCATAAAAGGACAACTTGGAGGTCGGGCGGCAACCCGTCGCGTCCGGCAAGGCTATGAGACTTGAACCCGCAACCGAAGGGCAACAAGGGTGTATCACCTACCACGGGCCCACGAGATGTCCTGGATTAAATAATGTAGTTTTTTTAAAAGATCTGGTAGATGAATTATAAATTCATTTATTTTGGAACCCTGTACGAATAGTATAAATAGAAAAAAAAAATTACATTCTATTATCTTTTAGAGTGAAATATGAGTTTGTGGTAGAAATTTATTAATGGATAAAACTCTAATTATAAAGTAAGTATATCTTCTTATGATCTTAGCTAATCTCATAAATAAATTCCTCAACATTAATAAAAGGAACTTAGAACAAAAATGTTTTCCTAGATGGTACCTTAAATCATCACTAATTTATGGCTTTGGGATTATTGGCCTTTTCATAGCCATGTTCTCTACCACTCTCCATCAGATAATTGATGGTTAGATTTCTCTTCCATATCCATATTTTCCTACATGGAACCTAGTATGTGTTATTTTCGGTAATCTTCATACTTTCCACTCTATTTTAAATAGAGGCCTCATTAATTCATTTTTCGATGTGGGATTTCAACTAAGATATTTTGAAACGTCAAAAATGTGTTATCCTAATACCCTATGTTTTGTTGAACCGATGGTATTTCAAATCATCATAGATTGATGAATTTAAGGACCTCAATTATACACTTGTTTGTGATTGATGACCTCAATCACTACCTATAAATATTTACGTTTTTGCTCCAATTATATGTCTCTAATTGCCACCAATGTTCTCCTAATCGAGATCATAATTTGGTGGTGACCCTTTCATTTATCTTTTCCTCATATTAAGAATAAATTTTAGTAACCCAATTTCCGATGTGGGTTTTCCCACAAATATATTTTCTACTTTCAACCTTTTATTTTTGAAGAACAATTTCAAATTGTGAGGACGCAATTTATTGAAGGAGGGGAGAATGTAACACCCCAGGATTTCATAGTGTGTTATTTCTTAAAAATAATTCAATAACTTGCACTACATGCAACACCGAGATCAATCACACCATGACTTACAAAAAAAAAATCCATTAAAAGAGGCCATGAATAGTATTAACTACATTTTGAACTTTATATAATCCTTATAATTTTAGAATCGCTATTATGAGTTTCTTAGTCATAATGCAAGAACAGATTCATTTTCAGTATTGCACTTTTATCAACTTCTAATAGTGAAACATTTTTAAATAAGATATTATAAACTATTTGAATAAATGAGGACATCAAAAAAATTTAAAATGAAACATCCCAATCTTCCACGGTACGCTTTCCTTTGAATAAAATAGTAACGTGTGTTGTACGCAACCTTGAGTTTTAACACACGCCACAACCAATCAAACTAGCCGTTATGAATAGTAATACCTAATTTTTGAAATTATATATATTTTATATTTTAAAATGGACTTCATTTTTTGATTCGGAATATCGAATTTATCCTAAGGTGAAATTTTGGTACTTTTCGGATAACTTTCATATTTTGAGGAATAGTGAAAATTACTAAATTTTAATTAAAAACAACTTTTTTAATCAAAATAATTAATAGTGATAAATTATGAATTTTAATAGTTTTAAAGTATATTTAGAATATATTTTTACCATTTAATATAATGTTGGTCATTGGACATAATTTTACAATTAAACTGAACATAAACAAGTGTCAATCTTTTGATAGTTATTATCTCTTAAAAACACGCTTTTTGTTTTGACAGCGGAAATTAATTTTAAATTAATTTCTGCCACTTATGTGTTTTGAATTTAGGAATATGGATTCCATATTTGGAATCAGGATGTTCAAATTTTGTAAATAGGTAACTTTTAGTTTTAGACATTTTGAATAATTACTGCGGTAAATATTTTATTTACCATGGTTAAGGGTAAATCCGGTAAATAAGGGTTAAAAAAATAATATTATAATAATAATAAATTACCCTAAAACGTGTATTAACCCTATTGGTTGATACATGGTCGATAATGGGCATCTTGGGGTCGATTTTGGGACCCCATGGATCCACTTGTAAGTGATAATGACACTTTATTTTAATTAAGTTAAAATGAATACAAAAATGACACAAGCATATATCTTTTAGAAAAACAATTGTTACATAGGGTTATATATGTTGGATTTTAGATTATAATTATTTATTAGAAATATAAAGAGATTTACTACATAATGATATTTTATTTATAATTTTTAGACATTAAATAACTTATTTTATGTGTGACACAATGATGATGCAGTAATTACTATAATAGTGAAAAATTAAAATAATTGATATTTTAAATACACAAATAAATATAATATGAAACTTTTAATGAATTAAACTAATTTTCTAGGATAATATGATATATTAGGATTGATTTAATTTACCTTGTTCGAAGTAATCAATCTGTTATGAGTTTCACAAAAATCAACTATTGAATAGTGTCAAAATTGACATAAAAAAGTTCTTAAAACAAATATTATATTATTAATTGATATTAAATTCCTAAAAATCTAAGGTTCGGACAAGAGACTTATATCATGATAGTTTCATCATTAATGGACCACTTTAGGGTCTATTGGATGTATGTAGTATGTTTATTAATCATATTATATAAAAATACAAAGAGACATTGTAAAAGTGAAACTGATTAACTTAGAGTTAATACTTAAAAATAAGGTTAATATAAGTACCCAAACCTGTCTAAATTCTATTGGTTGAGTTGTTTTCGACCCATACCCACCTTAAAATTTAAATAATCAACTTTGGATCCATTAGAAACTGAATATGAATTTATTATAAATTAATATTTCTAGCTTTTCCAAAGGTGCCCCTCACCCCTCTTATAAAAGGGCACTCGTCCTTCTCATTTATTCACACCTTCCAATCCTTTTGGTTCGGCCAAACTCTGCCCAAATACTCTCCCAACGTCCCTCACTACAACCTATGGGCCTTAGTTTGATCAGAAAGCCAACTTAAGGATCCCTTTTGATCAAATCAAAAGGAAGAACCCGAAGAAGAGGTAATGATTTCACCACCCTTTTCTAAGTTCATTTCTTCTTCCACTTCTTCTTCCTTTGTTGTTACCATTCTAAAATAATAACTCCTGTATCATTTATATACTGTGATGTTATTATAAATATGGTACAACCATATTCGGTATTCTATCCACCCTTTGAATAACATGTCGCCGTACGTGCGTACGTACGGCTTACCGTCTCCACGTCGTGGTGTAATTGTTATTCAATATATTATTATTTGGATGGGTATAATAATGATGTTTAACTCATTTAAATAATAAGTATTACATGTTAATGATTCTGTATATATGATATACCATCCATTTATATATTATTTTAATATCAAAATAATGATATTGTCGCTCGTGCGTACGTACAGACTACCGTCTCCACGAATGCGATTAGATTCATTCTCCATCGTATCCATTCAAGTATAATTATCATTTGATGATTTAAAAATAATGTTTAAAGACTTGATATCATTATGGATATGAATAATATACAACCTATCCATTACAAACATGGATTACATAACAAAACATATAGAAGAAAACAAGTAAGTTCACACCCAAAACAACGATAATTCTAAGATATTATTAACAAATCAATGTTAAAAGATCATATATGACATCGTATTAATATATATGATTCTTGTATAATTTAATAACAATTATTTCACCATTATATAGGAGGTTAACCTACCCCAACCAAGGAAAAGTACAAGGTAAGGGGTTTTCATCTCACTCCTTATTCCCGTGATATTCATGCCATATTGCCACCATTACCTTTTGTGTGGCGTATGTACTACCCATAATTATATTCTTTGTGTAATACACTCTGATTTATGTGTATTTACATATTCATTGTATGATACCTCTTTCATGGGTTGTATGTTTCATAAGTTACCAAATTGGTAAGGGTTATTTCACAATCTCTTCATTATCCAAGGCTGTTTATACGTAATAATCTACTGGGATCTCTTTATCATCCACATCCATGTTTCTTAAAAATGTATTTCAAAACATTTTTGACTATTTACAAGAATATGGGTTAAAGTAATTTATACCCTTGTTTGACTTTTTATAAGAGGTTTATAAAGGAATCTTTCCATCGTTTTCCAAACAAGGTACTTTTTAACCATTTCGACAAAATTAAGGTAAGAATGTTTTTTTAAAACTTATACGGCGGGTGCGGCTATTTTCCGCCGTTATAAAATCGTCGAAGCTTCCATTACAAGCTTATAAAAATATTTTCAAATTGAATGTATTATTATATAATTATGTTACTTTGAAAATGATTTAAAAAAAAGAGATATTTCTTTAAAATAGTTTTGATTTCATCTATGTCAACATCCTTTGATGGATTTTAAGCTTACTTGAAGTTGATTTATTATGATACAAAACATCCCTATTTTATTGAAGGTTTTGTGATATTTTTGACTGTGGATAAGTTATTCTTATGTCACACATGGTTTTTGTTTAAAGTATCGACATTTTAAAAGTTATTTTTAATCCAAATGTTCATGTTATATTTCAATCTTTCATTCAGATGAATGTGTTAGACAAGTATGTTCCGGGTTGGGGACCGGTAAAAGTAAGCCCTCCGGTTTGGTCTCCGGTTATTAGAGGAACTCCGGGTTGGTGTCCGGTTATTAGAGGCACTCCGGGTTGGTGTCCGGTTATTAGAGGCACTCCGGGTTGGGTTCCGGTTACAGTTAGCCCCAAGGTCTTGGGACGAGGCCTTGAAAAAGAAATTAAAGTTCAGCATTATGCATTCCATCATTATGAAAGTGGTTATTGATTTTGCATGTGATTATTCGATTAGTAGAATATCCATGTGAATAAGTAAATGGAATTATTTCATTTTATTTATGCCATACTATGTTGAAAGTTCAAGTTTGAAAGGCTTTTGTTTTAGTTATACATTTCCTTAAATGTTTATTCTTATTTATGAAAGTTTCCGCTATATTGTTATCCTTACTGGGCATTTGAGCTCACCCCTTTTCTATGTTTTATTTTTCCCAGGATGTGAATAAGTAAGTTATTAATGACCTGCAGGGATTTTATGTGGGGATATGAGTGTGGAATATGGAGACTATGTTGTTGTAGTAGTTTTTCACTTTATGATGTAATGTAAAACTTTATGAATATATCTAGTGTTTCCAAGGCTACTAAACCAATTGGTCTTTCGAGATTTGATCTTTCTTGTGATCATACCAATGTTATGTAATAATGCACCGACTCTGGGTAACTAGGGTCGGGGCGTTACAATCTTGTTCCCACATTGGTAGAAACTTGTTTAAACCTATATTATGGATATGTGTAGTAATTAAAACATTCACATGCAGAAGGAAATAAAAAAACTTTTACTTGGTTCACCAGTATGGGCTACATCCAAGGAGCATACGCTGACAAGTTTCCGGTCGTACCAAATTCAAAAAATCTTCCCTAGATATGAATTACAAAGGTTAGGGCCCATTCACTCTATCCCAGAAACACTTCCTTTACAATGGTTCAGGGATCGCTCACGGCTTTCCTCAGATCACTTCCGTAGATTCCCCCTAGCTCACTAGCTTAGAGTATTGTTCACTCAGTTTATCGACTTGAAGGCCGCTTCAACAAATTGGCATGAAAGTATTGGTCTCTGTTCAGAACAATACACAACTTAGATTGAAGTCCCAAATTTATGATCTTTTATATTCATTTTTATACTTTAGTTAAATTACAAAATTTACTAAAATTTCTTCATATTTTTCTAGAATCACATACTCCCATTATGATGTTTCTACTTCTAAAAACTGTTACTGATTCTGAAGAATGTCTCTGATCTACGTACCATGCCTGATCTGAGTACAATTCCCATTTTTTACACCCCACATTCTCTGCGCATCATGCATACTCTACATACAACATCCACGTACTGACCCAATGTACTGACTCCACTACCGCCTATGCATTATTCCTTCATGTACCGTGTTCGCATATCTCCTTTGTGTACCACCTTCTTAAAAAATTTCTTCCATTTGATGGAATTATTCATTAAATTTTGTGAATTATTTCTTCTCATTCATACCACTATTTTGTTCCCAAAAATCTCTTTTGCGGACTGCCCTTTCCAATTTTGAAAACATTATCATCTTTCGCGTACCACTGAATCCTATGTAGAATTTTCCTGTGTACGACTTTTGAACTTAGCCGAGTTATTCCAGAGTGATGACATTTACTTGTTGAATTTTCTATCTCTTAATGATGGGATTAACACTACTTATATATGAATAAAACTCTTCAGATTTTTCTAATCCGTTTTACCCAAATTTTCAATGTGGTAAAAACATCATCGCATATTGAATTCCATCTGTGTACTGTAGACCTCCACCACATACCACTCTAGTTTCGCGAACCGAAACAATCCTACAAACCTTCATCCACGTACCATTATCCTTCTATATACTGTAAGCCTATCGGTCCGTGTACTAAATCTCTTCCTCTAATAACGAGCCATCCCATGTACAACAACTCCCTCTGCCCTGAACTATTTTTAGTACCACGACCCATTCTACAAACCTTTCCACGTATATTTCATGCTACATGGTATGTGGCTGCAAACCGTTTCTAGATATGGTACGTGGTCTGGGCTCTGAGGTACATGGTTTTCTTCCTTTTCTGATTTCCTTCACCATGCCACATCTCATTCCCTCCTATGCAGAAATCCTTCCATTTCCAAAAACAAAATCTTGATTTTAAGGTCCAGTAATTTAGAAAGCACTAGGAATTGACACCACTTTAAATATATACTTCGAAAAGAACACCCATGATAATTAACATTTAAATATATTCTTCAATAATCATCACCAGTCATAAAAATCCTTATCTATCATGATATATCATCTTTTATCAATTACATTTAGCATCGTCAAATTTTTCTAGGGAAAGTACTGTAACATCACTATCTTCCAGCAACATCGTTATTTCTAGTCAGCGATGAGTATAACAGACATAATCTTCTCAACTTTGTATGACCAATCTTTAGGCTTCAATTCTCAACTTTATCCCTCATGAAATAATGCATGTCTCTTCAAGTAGGCTCTTTAATATTGTATTTGAATAGGGAGATAATGCATGATCACTTTATAACTTAAATCCCTTAAACACTCTATAAGATGGTTTCATTGTTGTAGACAATGTATTACCTTTGATACATGTACTTTGAACTTAATATCTATTCAAAAGGAATTTGAATTACCACTCTAAATAACTTATCTTCATCATCTCCTTCTTCATTTTGATCTTCATTAACAATTGTTGATAACAAATAAAACCTTATACACAATTTTGTCCCAATAGAACGACCCTAATATTTTGAATCTGTAACTTAGAATCAAGAAGTGGACATAATTAATTGGAATAAGAGAGTCTAATTTTACATATTTGAACCACCACTGACCACACTAAATCCAAGGCTATTTTGACCTTATTTTATGTAGACCTAACACTACTTGATTTCATGGGCTTCTCGGTTCTCGCCGTCACAGTTGAAGGGTGGGAAACCAAAACCCAGGATTCCTATTGGCGATGGAGACTACACTATCTAGGCCCAATATCTACTATTATATACCTTTTAACCAAAAATGGAATACTA
Organism: Viscum album; assembly: GCA_963277665.1. Classification (NCBI taxonomy): domain Eukaryota; kingdom Viridiplantae; phylum Streptophyta; class Magnoliopsida; order Santalales; family Viscaceae; genus Viscum; species Viscum album. The sequence continues at coordinate 1,117,090,125 of OY728147.1, forward strand.
AAATGTGCATGAAGTCACATGGGAGTTCTAGTGTCCTCGTAATTATCACTCCCTTGAATGGGTGGAGCCTTTCTTCTATGATTCCCTTGTCCAATAGTTCTTATTGCTCAAACTCTAGGTATTCTTATTGTCGAATCCCCTTGGTGATATAATGAATTCCACTATTGAGCATAATGAGAGTTTAGTCTTTTGGATGAACTTGTTGGAGGCATATTAATTAACACTGGATTTACCTCTATAACCATGGGAATCCATAGTATTCAGGCTACCATTAGGTGCCTCTATGATCAAATGTGCATGAGGGGGATACATTTATTTTATATGGGAACCTCAATAGGAATGAAAATATATATGGATTATAGGCATCCCATATAACCTCACCATCAATTTATTCCACTAGAACACAATCCCTAAAAGCAATAATATATGAAATAAGTTCATCACTAGATTTTAATTCAACAAAGAATGTACTAGTGGGTGGATCCCTATATTGATTCAATTTGAAATACATAAACAAATTTAATATCTTTAATGATTCTCTATGATTTAGATATAGGGTTTGGATACTAGAAATGTCATGAAAAAAATTGCTGGAATAGGCCCCCAGGAACATTGATTCCTCTCAAAATGTCGTAAGAGGAAAACTGTGTTGCAATCCATCCCTACATTACTTGGAATAGCTCCATATTCCTAAATTAGGACTTCCCAGTCTATACATGTAGTAGGTACTAATGGATATTCTTTAGGATATGGGCTTACAACTCTATGTACGTCCCAACTGTTATCCTTGACACTATAGAATTGTTTTCCATCCTCACACCAACATTATATTCATGAACTGGAATCATGTAGATGCGTATACACATCACTAATATCTAGTAAAACACATTTTTATGGGGATGTTAGAATTGATTTCATAACCCATCATCTTTGCTCTCCTGTTTCCAATGTGGTTCATAATCTACTAAACATTCCCCACTTATTTATTATAGTACATACCATTTGATATTTGAAAATGGGTACGTCCCCCTGAGGCACTACTAAAGTATTCATCAACGCTTCAGAATGAACGCCCCCCATTAGGTGAGGGACTTAATTCATGATAAACTGGGATATATTCAATATATTTAAAGAATAGAACATTTATCCTTTCTTTATTATCCCATGTGTCTTTTTTATGCGATAAAATCATCACAAATATCTCCGACGATGGGATCTCTAGAGATATTTGAGATATCACATAGACTGATGCCAACTTCTCCATGTATCAGATTGATGGAATTGGTATATGGGATCCATCATCTTAGAAAATGAAGAATAATGTATGGATTCTTATATACATATGTTTAGGGCACCTAGATATCTTCATCTATGTCGACCACCTTTAGCGGGGTCACAAAACTATCATAGGTCTAGCATATTGAGTACAACCAAATCCACTCGGGTCTAACACCCACTCCCGGGTGAAGGTCCCAATCTTCCCTACAACCTTTCAATTTGGAAATATTATATTCATGAATGATAGAATATTTTATATGCATATTTAACTCATGGGTATAAGGATTCAAATCTGGTGTACAACTACTGTGATATATAATACAGATTGTGGATGATGTTACCTCACTGATCTATGTACCCCTAGATGAAATGGTGGGGGTGGAAAAGTTTTTGTATTCTATGAACTACAAAAGTAAGAAATAATTCCTTATCTTTGGGATGAAAGCATCCTTAATATGTTCATGTCTATATAGTGGCAGATAAATACTTTTTCATATTCACGGTGATGATCCTTTATGTTATTCCCTATATCTGGGAGAGTAGTGTCACATACATTTTAATAACAATTCACACAAACATTAAACATCTCCTTAATATGATCTCCAAAATATTCATAAAAAAACATTAACCTTTTGGGTGTCCATTGGGAAACTAAAAGGATGTATTGAGGTTTTTATTTGAGATAAATCTTGGTTTTGGAAAAATTTAAAAATTCAAAATTTTTGGAAAGGGAGTGTCCTCACACTGGTCAATCACTGATATCACCTCAAACAAGTCACTCAACCAAGTAACCATTCATAGGTCAATATCTCAAGTGAAATCATATAGGAATCTAAACCAAAGGACCACATGTTGGTACGTCACCCAATTTACCTCACGCATGTCACTCAACCAGGTGAATGTGTCTCACATTCAAGTGCATGTCATGTTTATGTGAACAAAACTTCAACGAACATAATAGCATAATGAGATTAGTAGCAAGGAAAAAATAGTATTATGTGGGGGAGATGGAAGAACCACTGAGGACCTTGTAAATATTTATATACATGGGGATCCCTTCAATTCATATTCAAACAAAACCCCTATGTGGTTGATCAGTTTGGTATACCTCCATGATGCACCTGTGTGATCTACCAACACAACATACCTATGCGACTCTCCCTTTAAATTTTTATTATTCTAAATTAAATGTTTCATGGTCATAATTAATTTGGAATAAAGATTCATGAACACATATAATCCAATGAATGAAGGGTCCGTCAATATCTTTTTCCTCTACCATATGATCCGGTCGTCTTATTTTGATCAAATCTAATCCTAAGGGAGGATTTTCTTGATACTCCTATTTGTCACATTAGAATGAAAATTTTCAATGTATAATTACTTAAGAAAAATTGAAGGGAGGAGTATAATGATAAGGCACTTCACATAGGAAATATTATGCAAGGACCAATAAGTGGTATCAAATAGGTCCAAATTGGGTGCCAACATCACAATGTAGGTCCAACCAACATGCCATAACCATCATGTAGGCCCCAGATAGCATGCATAATAACTGATTGAGTCACAACAGGGTGATGAATATTAGGTTTCACATATTTGGGCCTCTTTATTCTACAAGGGACTTGACAATTCCATCAAATAGGACCCTTGGGCTCTTAATTTAAGGAAACTAGAAAACCCAGAGAATCCCCAAATCTCTACTCACCCTAGCCCTTCATAGTAGCCCTCCTAAACATTGATATATATTTCTATGACTCGAATGAAGGGGGAACTAAGAGAGGTAGTAGGATTAATGTTCCATTAGTGTATCAAACACAAAATCAGTTACGTGTTACACATTTTTTTATTTCAATAGCACTAGGGTGGATTTTACTTTTCAATCCTAGGACTTAAGTTCCAATAATCAAAAGACACCTAATCATCCCATTGGATCCTAGGGAAAGGCCTCACCTAAGTGTTTTCAACTAGGTTTTACATCAATAAGATATCTAATATGCTCACCCAATCCAGCACTGCGTGATTTATCTTTATCTCTCCCTACCTTCACATTTTCAAGCTATCTTTATCTAACCCATCCTTCACTTTCATGACATATCTTCAACTCACCCAGCCTTCACCCATGTGAGCCATCTTAAAATGATTTAGGATTCACCAACACGAGGTTCCTTTAAGACATCTTTTTTATGCCACAAATGGTAAGGCATATCTACCTTTGGATCCCTCTCTTAATATGGGCCAATCCAAGACATCTATTAAAGCCTCAAAATATGTGTGATAAGAGCTCAAGTCAAACCATCATGTCCTCTCGATTAACCTCCAGATATGTGTGTTGTAGAGGTCATATATTTAACCACTATTGTTGGAGGGATCCATAGAGTGTTTTTAACTTTAATCTCCCTTTTTATTGAGGGTCAACACCTTGGATAAAGTACCAAGGACCTCATGGTTCAAGAAATAAGGTATTGGGGCTTGCCCTTACCTCTTTATTTCAAAGACCAGGGAATTTCCCTTTTAGATACTGCGAGGGGGGATGCCTTATTTTCCCATTGAAAAGGGATGGTGGATCATCCTCCTTTATTCCATGTAACTGGTAAAAGGTAATCCATCCTAGATTCATCCCCTAGTATTTCATGTAGGAGATTATAAACCTCCTAAATTGAAATTCTCACTGGTTAGGAAAATAAGAGGAGAAGAGCACATCAACACCTTTTCTCTCTCCCATAGCCTCAGTGTCTTCCACCAGTAAATGAAGGATTAAGTGGTTTATCAAATATTTTAATTCCTTTTATTTCTCACACTGAGCATGACTCACATAGGAATATATGTTATTAATGATCATGACATTCACATGACCAAATACCTAGCTTAATACATGATTTTATTTTTGGATATTCCTATTTCATTTAATAAGGTCCTCCAACTTAGTATAATCCCCAACCATACTCCCTATAACAAGTATCCTATTCGGTATAAGTCCAAAAATATTGTCACAATCATCTCAAATAGAAAATTTACCTATGATACAAACATTCAAAGGACCACCATTGGTGTGGGTCCTCATCATTTCTAAATTACACGTGGTTTGATTCTCTTCTAAATGGGATATGTAAGGAGCCTCCCTGTGGTTCAAAACCATCATCCAAAAATCAACCATACATTTCACAATGAAACATTCTTAGTAGGGTCATATCCACCCTTGGATCCCATATCCCATCCATGCCCCTTGATCCAACTGAGATTAAGTCCCACATTTTCCATTTTATAGGATCCTTTATCCTTGAAGGCCTTGCCACCTGATGTTAAACTTTACGGTTTGGTTATCATCACATGACTATAAAAGTTATGATTTTTCATGTTAAATGTAATCGAACCACATTGTTTATGATTCCCTTTATAAGGATATATAGGATACCAATCTCATGGGCCTAATCCTAACATCAATTTTCTTCCTCCCTATATGATGATAAATTCTAGAGAACCCCACTATGTTTCTTGAAACCAGAATCATAATAAAAAATTACCAAAGAATCTATAATACACATGAGAAAGGGCACTGTCAATGAGGAACCTTATATACATAAAAATGTCAACATCGATGAAGAACCATGGATACATACAGATGATTTTAAAGTTCATAGATGATAATAATTTATTGTTAATTCAATGAATACTTGTATAATACTTGGTAATTAATGAATAAATCATTAACATATCTTAAATCTAAAAGAGAGTCCCATAGTAAGAATTGATTCCATTAAAAAAGGTGCGATGAGGCCAAAATATCATCCTATATACCAATGTGGGTCCCTAATTTTCATTGGATCCATTCTCCAATGACCACATGCCTTTGAAAAGTAGGTTCATAAAATGTCTCAAATAATGGAACTATTGAGTGTTTCTAGATCCACGAACAAAACTTGTTAAAAGGTTTTTTTTAAATAGTCAAACCAACATGAATGATTATAAGGCCATTCAAAACCCCACAATCATATTTTTGAATAGTGTTACACAAAATTTTTCATTGGAAAGAAGTGATGTCTATCTTGTCACCTTCTTTTCAATCTATGACATATTATATTTAACCTAGGTCATCTATAATCATTATTTATTTAACTTTATTATAATGGTCAATAAATAAAATGTGAATTATTCAAATCATATTCCTTTGGACTTTAAAACATGGTGTGAAGTAGGGGCCCAACAACTGTGCACCAAAATCGTGTCCTTGATATAATTGACCAAATCTTTTTAGGGTTATAACCCCTAGATGAATCTGTGCTGAAACCACATCCACTAGTAGTAGTGAAACATATATCTATTTTTTTGGAAAAAAATATATCTATGCCTTTACAAAAACATTATTATATTATCCTATAATTATAGATATCCACAAATCCATTCATAGGTTTATGTTCCCTTGTTTATGTTTTCATAAATATAGTTCCAAAACATTCTACTAAATATTATCTAATAAAAATTTTAATGACCCCATGCTACATATATTAGAGGTGATGGTTAATTTAAAACAATAGAAATAGATACAAGTAATCATGTCCAAATGGAATGACTAGTTTAGTGGTATTTGAAAACTGGATACATTCTTGAATATCACATCACATTTGAAAACATAAAATACAACATAAAATTTTCTTTGAGAAATTCATTATTATATTTAAAATATTCTTGAATATCAATTATAAGTACACTTATTAACGTCTTGGAAAAATGGAAGACAAAGGGTGATCTAAAATTCTCTACAAGTGAATATGTATAATGGAAGCTATCATAGAAAAAATAAAACTTGAATAATATTGAAGGAATAAATGATTATAAAATAATTTCATATAAATAATTAAATTTTATTGAAACTTATATGTGGATAAAATAAGTATTCAAGTAATCACATGGACATAAATAATTTATTTCATAATAGTGAAATTTATAATTATGAACATCTTAAACCTACCATCAAGGCTTAGTTCCAAGACATCTTACACAAATGGGTAAGGCCTTAGTCAAATACCCAAATAGTTTGGTATCATGAGACCTACCATTTCATCAAAGGGATATGTAATTATGGGCACCAAATTACACTTTATGAGTCTAATGTATTCATTATTTTAATATAAAACAAAACTTGATGAACATGCCTTAATAATCCTTAAAAATTCATATTGGAATAACTAGCATATAGAATGTCAATACATTTACCAGTAAAAATAATGATAATCCATAAAAATTAATATGCCGTATGGAATAATTATACAATATACTCTATAAATTATAATATTTATGAAAGGATACATAAATATAGGAATGTAATTTTAAAATTCTAATGAAAGATTTATTGAGAAAAATACCTTTTTAATTTTGAAATTGATTATTTAACGTCAAAAAATTTCTAAATAATAGGACATACATTTTTTTGGATAAAAATATAAAAAAATATAAAAGAAGATTTAAAGTAGAGAGTATTCATGGTGTCGGGACAAGTTGTACCTGTGGTAAGCCTTAAAACAAATATTTTGTTAACACCTTTAGTAGAAAATTCTCAATCAGAAAATGACAAGAATATTCATATAAATCATTTTTATAGAAATTAAATAGTGAAAAATGACATTATCAATCATTGAACAGTATAAAAAACATTATTGGAAACATTTTAAAGAAAATTTTGATATGTAATAAAAATATTCATGATCGAATTAGGAAACAAAGTTGATTTTACATTAAAAACTTCTTAGGGTAATTTGAGTGAAATATAAGGTAAAAAAATGGAACTAATACATATGAGACATTGAAATAACCATAGGAGATGAAAATTTAAGGGGTTTAAGATTGAAATATTATATAATCCCTTAATATAAATATAGACAAAAAAGTCTTAAATAATGATGAGATAGTGAAATAAACCCTTACCCCAGGCCAGACTAGTTTTGTTAGTGATTTTAGTATAGAGGCCTATGCTAAATATAAAAAAATAATAAATTAATAACATTGTTTTATTATTGTATTCTAAAATAGTCAAACAACCCAAGGATATAAAGGGTTGGTTTATTAGAGACTAGAAACATAAAATCATATTTAACAAGATTTCAAAATTTCCCCATAAACTAGACCACCTCTTTGACATCCATGAGACATAATCATCTTTAAATCCATTGGAGGGGAATAATGAAGGGGATAGCTCAAAATAATAGTAAATGATAAGAAATAAATAGACATAATGGTTAGATCATAAACATGTAGAAAATAATAAATAATGAAAAATATATATTTTAATAGAAAATAAAATTATATCTTAAAAATAAACATGGAGTATGGACATAAAATCTCAAATGATAATAATTTTACCATAGAATAAGAAAATACAATGTTTAATAATCATAAACATAGTATTTGTTATATTTTGTGAACTTAGCTACCCACCAACCCATTCACACATAAAAATGTTAATAGAGATAAATGATATTATACTAACCCTTTGTGGACCTTGATATGTTCTAAATCAATAAAATTACATTTCTATATCATGAGATAAAATATTTTACCCAATCCATTGGAGAGAGATATTTGTTCTATTGGATCATAAGAGTTTACAATGGATACAATTGGGTGTGGGGGTGAATTGTTATTTAAAAATTTAAACTAACAAAAAATAAAAAAGCTATTTTGTTAAAAATATGAGAATTAGAATTTATATAATGACAAAGGTGTTTTAATCAGATCAAAAAGTGATTCAATAATTTTTTTTAAATCGAGCTGACATACAGTCTGATAGAAAAAATTATTAGAAAGATTAGTAAACACTATTTTCTAATATAAATGAAAAACCGAATGTAAAAATGTTGAAATAAGTAAAAAAATATAAAAAAGTAATAATAACATAAAATCTTCATAAAATTAGTTCTACTCTTTAACATTAAGTATTATATAAGTAATAAATCTTGACTTATGATATCAACCCTTTTAATCACAAATGTAATGATCTATCTTTCCTAACCAGGAAAGCCTTCGATATAATGATCAGAATGAATCTTTCTTACAATAACTTGGAAAAAATTGATCTGATTGATCATATTCACCTATATTACCATCGTCTAAATGTAACACCCCAAGAATTTGTGAATTATTATTTTTCAAATTAATATAATCTTTTTGATATTTTACATTTCATGAAACCCAAAAAATAATTTATTTTATATAATAAACAATAAGTTAATCATGAACTAGACAAAAAATAAATTTTATATTTCTCTGCATAGAACACTGAGGTTATCTTGCATTACATGCAATAGTGAATTTCCTCTATGGCTTACTTAACACACAATACTGAGTTTTACAGAACAATAATGTATCATTAAAATGTTTTTATTAAAAATAATAAGATATAACTTAGCCATTAAATTTGTGTTCATGAATAATATTAAATTATTTATGAAAATATATTGTTTACATAAATAAAATATGAATTCGTAGGTTACCAATTAATTAGAAATGAATATGAAAACAAATTGAATGTGAAAGAAAATATTATTATTTTTATGGTCACAAATATGTTTTACCTTAATAAATAATTAATTATCATTAGTTATTTATATTAATATAATATATATTATATGTAGTAAATAAAATAATTTTTATATTCATCCAATATATTTGATAGACATAAGATAAGAGAAAAAAAGTTCTAAGCTTAAAACCCTATATTTTTTTATAAAAGGTAATTTTACAACATTTTAATGGAGAACCCATTTTAAATAATTTTTTGAAACTTTTATAGATTTAATATGTCAAAATAAACTTCATCATTATAATAGAAACATAAAAATTATGTTAGGATAAATTTTTGGTATTTTTTGTGTAAGTTTACATTTTATAATGAATTGTTAAAAATAGCAGATTTTAACTCAAAAATGATATTTCATTTAATTTATTTACATTGTTAATTTATATTTTAAATTTATTTATAAACACTATTAGATAATAATTTTATAAGTTAATTAAATTTATTTCATTAGAACCAATTTCAAATTGAAATTGAATATAAAAACGTTGAATTATTTTGATAATTTTATATTTAAATCACGTAGTGTCATCCAACAAATAGAATTAATATTAAATTTATTTTGGAAACTTATTTGATTATAATTTGGTAAAAATGGATTCTATATTTATAATAATATTAATTTATAATTTATAATATGTTCAAATTTTTGAAAAAAAAAGATTAGTGAATGTGACTAAAATTAATTCCAATGATTAAAAGAAAAAATAAGTTTAATAAATTACTAAACCTTATATTTAAGACCGAAAAATACCTAGAAACATGACCAAAACCACTTGGATTTATATTATTTTTCCATTAGACTTCCACTGATGAGTTTTTTTAACAACTTTTTTCAGTAAAAACATTGGCACACCTAACTTGTTTCATAAAATGCTAAGTGTCTCCTTTCACATTCAAATAAAACACAACCACATCTCCCTATTATTTACAGCTCTAAAACCACTTAGGATTGGAAAATAAATACCAAATATACTTAATTTTTTCCCCTTTCTCCTTTAATCCTCACTTTTGGAATAACGAAATATAAGGAGTCTTTTTGGCACAAACCAAAAGGAGTTACCCGATTAAGAGGTAACATCTTCTCTCAAGATACTTTCTTTTAATTTCTTTCTCCACCCATAAAATCTCTTTACTACATGATTTTATTAAAAAAATATCCTAAATATTGTAGTATTTTATTATGTTAAAGGTTATACCTACCCTTAAACTCACATTCATCTAATGGGTAATGAATATACTATTTACGTGTATGGCGAACTGCCACCTCACAAAATGATGTTTGTTCATTTTTCTGTTACCACCTTTTATGGTGGAAATTATGATGGAAAATATGATTTTATATTATATTATATATATATATATATATTATATCTTTAATATTATTTATTAATTTTAAAACACATTTCTTTTTACATTCCATTTGGTGTAAATATGATAATTTCTTTTGAGAATGTGTCGACTAACATCCCCTTATAGTGATGTTATTTGTTCACAAAATACATAAAATGTATGAAGGATGAGTTTTTTGAACTTATAATATATATATATGATATAATAATAATATTGGAATATATATATATATAAATACTTATTTGTCTTTTTAATTATTTCATTCAATACGATAATAAAAAAGGAAACATCCTTCCTGCATACATACAACTTATCATATCTAGGAATGATGTATTAAATTTCATTATTATATGTTATATATATTGTTATAATAAAGATATAATATATATATATATATATATGATATTTATATCATTTTTTACATTCTTTAAATAATGATATAAGTATAAGGATCAAATATATAACAAATTAAGACACATGCGAAGAAGAATTCGAATATTACTCGAAGTGAAGCCTTAGCATAGGATTGTTAACAAGAAGGTAATATAAGGTCATAATAAAATAAAATGTGGTATTAGATATAAGAATATGGGTTTTTGAAATATGTATAATAAATATATTTTTAATATATTTTTTTTATAAAAGTATGAAGAGATTCAAGAAACAATGTAAAGGGATTTCATATCACTTTTTATTTATGTGAGGTGCATGATTTCTTCACCACCAATTACTTTTTTGTGGTGTGTATACTAAAAATTTATGTATTTAATTTTTCTTATATTTATATTTATGTTAATTTAAAGATGCATTCAATTACCTTTATTTCATGGGTTTTAAGTTCAAAAGTTACCAAATCGGTAAAATGGTTTTGTCTCGATTTTCCTTCTTTGAGACTCATGTTGTGTTATGTGCCTAAATTCGTTTTCAAGTGCATATAATTCCATCTTACATAATATATCATTATTATAATTAGATTAATGAAATTATTTTTATAATTCCCCAGCCTTAAACCTTACTTAATCTTGAGTTATTATAAGATTACACATTGAGGATCTTTTCAGGTTTAGAGTTTTAGAGAATTAGATCATAAAACTTTCATTACATTCCACATATAAACAAAGTGGTTACATAAAGATAGTATTATCCTTTCCCATCAATGGAAACATATTTAAAATAAAACATGGATTCTTTCTTGACACTTCCTTGACACTATCATCATATCATGTACCTTTCCCTTGACCCGTGAAAAACATTTCAAAAAACATGGGATGATGATAAAAAGCTCAGTAAGGGATATAAAAATATGGAAAGGAAAAATGGGTACATATATACATAATAATGAAATCATACTTTACCCATAAAACATAAGCACTTTAATATACCTCATCAAATCATGAGTAAATCATAGAAATCATAAGACATAAACGTAACTTGAGGCATTCATAACATTCTTACGTAGGGAGTAACCCTCTTGGTTACGTTTGGAATACCCATCATAGTATATTCCCTAAATATCTTTGGATAAACCTTAACGTTTCACTCCTTCGCGTTACCCAATGCATTGGAGAGCTATATCGGGCTCACCCGCCCTTAGTTTATCACGGAACCACCCGTCTTTATAATAATGCCCTAGAACCTCAACATAATCGCATCACATAAAACATGCATAAAGAAAACATAACATTTCTACCTTTCAATCACAAGATATCAATACAACACATTGATATAAAAACATTATGAAAACCATTTTCAATACCAAAATAAAAGAAAAGTAAAACATGGTATTTATTTTTCTTTTAAAAAAAGGTATGGCTTGTAGAGGAAGCCGAAACTCAAATAATGGTCACGGCGGCGGAGAAGTCGTTGTCGCCGCATACATATGACAAAAACATTCCCTTTTGTCATTTAGTAAAACTCTTCATATAAAAAAGATTCTTTTTGTATAAACATAAAAGTCAATGGGATTTATACACCGTATAAAAGAAGGTTGTGTATAAAACAAAATATGCCTCAATGAAAGGAGATTGAGACGAAGTCCCATACCTCGGGTCCGACTTGACTCGATCGTTCTTTAATGTCCTGAATAATAAACTTGAGTTAATTTCTACTTTCTTAAGAACATTTTTCAAGTTCATTATTCCTTTTATATCACTTATTTCCATGTCATGAACACTATGTAATTATTTAAGTTAATAATGGTCGTTTTAACGATCATTGGTACTTGAGTCAAAAATAAACCCTTTATAATTACAAGTTGTTTATGTATCTATTATATCCAGAATTATAATAATGATGTATATATCATATATATCCAGTATATACATGCATTTATAATATTACATAATCATTTTAGAGGTATGAAATGAAATGCACCGTTCATGGAGACGATAAGCCGTACGTACGCATGAACGCTACTTTCATTTCTATTTCGTATTTTATAGAATGGAATCATAATGATATAAATTTATATTATAATTCCAGTATAATATCATATATAATATCATAGTTCCTTCCTTTATACGTCCCACATATGGTATTTAACGAATCAAATCACTTTGAGGGGGCGGTAGTCCCCACTTCCTTAAATGAAGATATCGCGTTTACCCATAATGGAAACAATAAAGGTATGAAAAAAATGAAAAATACAGAAGATTAAGGAAAACATAAACATATTATATATCATATATAAATATAGTTACATCTTAATGGCCACCTTTGAAGGTGTTAAAAGAATGTTGAACAATCATTGTTTCGGGAGGCATAAATTCACCATCCATGGAAATAGTATGTCCTTTAACCATTAGATGTAGGTGTGTGTAAGTGTAGATATAATACTTCTTATAAAAACATCCTAGTATATTGAAGATACTGGAGTTGTTACAAAAGAAATGAATAAAAAGAGTTTAGGGGGTTGGAGAAGCAAAATAAAACAAAAGGACTCAAGTGAAGACATTACCTTAAAATCGGGTAACTCCCTTTGGTTTGAGCTCAAAGGCTTCCTTGGGAAGACTTCTGCCCAAAGTGAGGCTTCAAGGAGTAATAGAGGGATGTGGAGAGACAAAATGGGCAAGTGTTGGCTGAGAAAAAGGATTTGTGAGTGTGGGTAAAGAGGTAGAGGTGGGGGCCTTTTATAAGAGGAGAGGAGGGACACTCTTGGAATGTAAAGAAATGTTACTTTATTTGGAAATGATTTTCGGATTAAAAAGGTCCCACATTGATATAATTCGAGGTTAAGGTGATAAGGGTTCTAAATACACCCATCTAAGAGGTTTTGAACATGTTTAGGTCATATATTTCACATTATCAGTTCATTTTATTTAAATCCTTTATTAATGAGGTAATCACTGCATCATCATGATGTCATAAATAATTTAATAAATTTAATGTCTAAAAATTATAAAAAAAATATCATGATGTAGGAAATATATTTATCTTTATAATTAATATTTATGGTCCAAAAGATCATTTATGTAGACAAAAATAAAAATATATTACTTAGGTGATACATTCTTTGTCACATTTAACATTCTTTAAAAATAAACAGATAAAAAGTCACTTTCTCAAAAAAGTGATTCCATGGGGCCCCCAAGTTTGGCACAAGGCATCCCATGGTCGGACATGAGACAAACATTAGACTTAGGACACATGTTGTGGTTTTTGGTATTATTATGATATCATTTTATTATCCTTAACTACCTGATTACCCATTAATCAAGATAATTAAAGATAATTACTGTCGTTACTATTCATAATGTCCAAAAACAAAAGAGTATTGATTACATAATTTGGACCTTCTGATTCCAAATATGTAATCCATTTTACCAAATTCCAAACATAGAAATTGAAATAATTGATTTAAAAATAATTCCAGTTGTCAAAACAAATAGCGGGTTTTTTTTGAAACAATATCTATGAAAAGTTTGGCATTAGTTTATGCCCAATTCCAAAGTGAAATTAATCCCAATGACCACCATTGGATTAAATGGTAAAAATATATTCTAATTTAACTTTAAAACCAATTAAAAAGATAATCTAATCATATAAATAAATTATATTAAAAAGCAGTTTTGATGTAAAATACAGTATTTTTCACTATTCATAAAAAATGAACATTGTCAGAAAAATACCAAAAATTCACACAAAGTAAATTTTGATGTCCCAATCATAAAGAATAAGTTTATTTTGACAAAAATAGCTTATAAAATTGTCAAAATATAGATTTAAAAATGGTTATCCATCAAAAGGTAGTAAAACAATCCTTTAAAAAATATTAGTGTATTCCTTGCTTAAGATTGGATTTATTTTCATTTTAAGCCTCTAAAACACTATCTAATTCACTAATAGACATAGATAAAAATATTTATTATTCATTACTTACTAGGTATGTTACGATTTTAATCATTTAATTTCCTTTTTTACATGGAGATTATGACCTCATGTTACTAAGTGATAAGAGTTTATAGAAACAATCTCCTAACTTTTTAAGAATGTTTATGTTTATGATTCCATTGATGAATTATTATAAACCATATATCAAGATAATTCATGAATTTTTTTATTATATGTTTATTAATGATATATTAATGTATAGTTAATAACTTTCTAAACTCTAGAATATAATATAGTGAAGAAATTGTTTTTAAGAAATCCAGACATTACACTCTCTTCAACCGGAAATCTATGTTTTCTAAAAAGGGATTCCTTGAATATTTAACCATTATACTGAAATCATTAAAAAAAAATTAAACTTATTTTATATTTTCTAATATCTTCAAATTAATATTATTTATATTTCTAGACATGTCATTTTTCTAACCATTTACCATGCAAATGGAATATTATTTTTACCCCATACAACAAGTACAGATTTACCCATCATCATTTCTTTGAAGATTACATAGAATTTTTAAAAGATTAAGTTTTATGAAATTTTTTTATATAATATTAAGAGGAATTTTCTTTGAAAATGTTTTCAAGATGTTTTTAAAGGATTTCAAGGAAAATTGGTTTTAAATTTTTTTCAATCCTAATTTATAATTTTTCAAAGTATTTTCAAAGAAATGGTTTTAAAAACATTTTCAAGATTCTTTCATATGTTTTCAAGTAAAAAGTTATTGAAATACTTTTCAATATTTATTTATATTTTTTAAATGTTTTTAAAAATAAAAAGGGTTTGCATTTTTTTTAAATCTTATTATGATAAGTTTTCAAGGAAAAGGGTTTTTAAAATGATTTCATGTATTCTTTAAAAGTATTCAAGTTATAATTTAAGAAAATTATTTTCAAATGGTTCTATGTATAAATAAAAATTTACTAGTAAATAATTAATATATTTCTCAATAAATTTTTTTGGAAATATATTTCAAAATTATTTTCTATATATGATGAAATTCTTTGATGTTACTCATTCCCTTTCATGGAAATAATCTAAAGGTTCCATTCATATTATTTTTATAAATGATTTATGATTAATTTCATGATCTATATGAAACCCATTTCACTTTTATTGGTTATATTTTTATGAATTATATTTACCTTTCATGATTTATACATTTAATGAAATGATTATGAAACTTGTATTTTTTTCTTTAGGTTATGATATTTATATATTTTTATGATACCCGTTTCATTTCATGTGTTCTGATATGATTTTTATGATTTTGAAGAACATGTATGTATAATGAATTATGAAATGGGAGGGACCTATATATCCCTCCATTACATTGGGTAAATATTTATATCTAATGATATCAACATGGATAGAAAGAGAAATGAACTTCGTTTACTATTACAGGGTTGGAATGAGAAATGAAATCGATAAAGAAATACATGTTCGGAATGAGAAATGATATCGGTTTAGTATTACAGGGATAGAACATGAAAAAAAATTGGTTCAGTAACATAAGGATAGAATGAGGAATGAACTCGGTTTAGTATTAGAGGAATGGAATGAGAAATGAATCTGGTTAAGTAATTTTGGTCAAGAACAAGGAGTGAAATCAGTTTTGTAATATAGGGCTAGAACGGTGTGTAAACACATTTAAGTAAATGAAATTGTAAACTAAGATAGCCTTGGAAGCGATTCATTGACTACTATAGGAATCATTATATATGTTTATATGTCTACCATAATTCATTGTTTTATTCCTATGTTATTATTTCATGGAATATGTTCTTTTTCCTTATGATTCATGTCTTATAAACTGCCATGATTTATGCCAATATTCATGTATATGATATTTGATATGTAGGGTATGATCTTCTCTTTTCATGACCATGTTCTCATACCCTTATGCTCATAATTATATTTTTTTCCTCCCTTATTTATCTTTATATAGAATTTGAGCTCACCCATTTTAATGTTTCGTTCCCCTTTTTATGAAGCTATGAATTATGTTTCATGTTACTTGAAAGGGTGAGAGTAAAGATTAACCTACTGGGATATACTGCAGCTCATTTATGAACAAGTGTTTATGTTTCCATGTTTCCAAAAGAATAAGAATAATAAAATATTCACGAATCTATTTGTATAATGTTTTAAGTATTCTGAAAAATTTATGTAATGTCAATATAAGAAAATATAGGGTTTCTATTATTGATATAGAAGTAAAAGATTTGTTAAAATTCAGATTGTAGGAATAGAAAACCTTTGTGCGAACCCTAAATACATGTCTAAGGATAATTATAAGGATAAGTTAATGTATAATAAAATATACTAGTATTTTGATAAATGATAGAGTAAGTTGTTTTTGAAAAATAAATCTCTATATGGATACTACAAGAGGATTTGTCTTTGGAAGTGTTGTATATAGGGGTAACAACTCTAACAACATGTTTTGAGCTCATCTTGGGGTAATCTGCTACACAAAAATGGGCTTTTATATAAACCTAGTTACACACTCCTGAGGGATATTATTTGGAAATTTAAAAAATCCTCACAAACCATCTTGAAGGATTTAAATATAGGAGAACTAAAAATATCCTAGTATAAACATGTGGGGTCAAAGATTAAATAAGTAGAATCCATGATTTAGGCACACTATAAGTAATGTTCCAGGATTATATGGCATCCCAATATGATAAATGTTTCTCTCACAAGGGATTATAGTTTTATTTAATAGAGATAACTCAAAGGAACACTTTTCAAATTCAATGTTTCATATGTTGAATGTATTGGAATTATGTGAATCAATTTCTGATGGGGAAATATCATAAAGGAAATCCAGAGGGTGGTACGACTATTGTTTATACTTTTGAAGATCAAGAGTCCTCAAATGACATGAGAAATTTTTGTGATGTTCTTTTAGTATTGTTTACATTAAAAAAAATAAGACTGATTATATTGATGTTGAAGAACCCTATGACATGATTCATATTTCATATTATATTAAAGAGGTATTAAGGAATTATTGGATGAGGCTTAAGTAATGGTTTAACAATAATGTTTAAGGAATGATTTATTTATGTTTTGTGATTTAATTATAATGTTATATGTATCGTGAAATATATGATTATATTTTTATATGTTTTCATTAAGGATAGAAATGAACAAGTTGAATGGTTATCAAGATATAGAAAAATTATTTCAAGGAAAAGAGATATTTTAACTAAGGGAAGGTAAACAGAAATTATTTCCTTATGTTGAGATAATGATGTTTGGATAATGATATGTTGGATATTAATAAGTAAATTGGATAGTACAAATTACATTGGACTAATTATTGACATTGTGTTCTATTTCATCAAGGGTGAAGTTTAAAACATCTTGGATTTTGGGAATATATCCACTAATCATTAGTGTAGGGAAGCATGAATGTTTTTTAAAAAGGATTTATGATATTTAATATTATTACCAAGTTCCAAAGGAATACTTGTGGAAGGAATTCACATTTTTAGAATGTGAAAATAATTCATACTTTTTGGTATATAGGGGGTCAATGTTAATCCAATTTCATGAAATTATTTATAAATATTTGATTTTTTCTATTTTAGAAAGGTTATAAGGGTACCCATTTATAACATGTTTAAGTTAAACATTGGATGAGGGTTGTGAGAATAATGTATTATCTTACCATATGTGGATTTAAGAATATTGGATAACCTATTATAAAAACATGGTGTTGATGATAAATGATGTTAGATGAGATGGAATATCATGGATCTCATGATCTGTTAGTTCTTCAGTAATGAAAAATTCACCATCCTTCTTGGATAAAGAGTTGAATTGGATCAAGGAACAAAAAAGGATATGGTTACCCGGAAATCATGCAAGTATATCATCTCATGAAAATTATTTAACTTTTGGAAAAAGGATCTTGAAACCAAAAATGTCATCTTAGTACCTCTATTTCTGATGAATTAGATGGTCCCTTAGTTTATCATAGATTTATGGATTTCAAATTGGTAAATTTATCCTGACCTTATTCTATATCACTCTCTATCTAATCATGATTATTAGTTTTATCCTCTATGTCTATATTTTTACCTTCCCCCTACGTTCTCCCATGTGGAAATCTAGTTATATGTTACTTTGGTCAAATTTTATGATTCCAACTTTCATTTGAAAAGGAAGTTTTAGTATTCATTTTCACGATGTGGGTTTCTATGAAAATAACTTTCAAGTAAGAATCCTTTAATAACCTAGATGAATATCAAGGGTGAAATTAATTTTAAGGGGGGTAGAATGTAACACCCTGAGAATTTGTGAATTATTATGTTTTGAATTAATTTAATATTTTTGATATTTTACATTTCATGGAAAACTAAAAATAATTTATTTTATATGTTTCACTATGTTATACAAAACACCTTGTTAATTTTGCACTATATGAACCATAATTTATATCTTCCCATACTTAGAGCACCATTGTTAGCTTGCATTACACATAACTTTAACTTTCTTTGATGGCATATGTAACACACAATACATAATTTTACTAGACAATAGTATATCATTAAAAGGTTATTATTTAATAGAATAATATATAATCTAGATTTTAAATTATAAGTTATTAATATTATTTTTTTTTGAAAATATATTTTTTACACATATATAATATGAATTTATAGGTTACCAATTAAATATAAATGAATATGAAAACTAATTGAATGTAAAGGGAAATATTATTATTTTTATTTTCACAAATCTATTTTACCATAATAAATTGATTTAATTTTAATTTTTGAGTGATATTATTGTAATATATATTCTATATATCCAATAAAATATTTTTTATACTCATCTAATAGATTCCATAGACATAAGATAAAAACAAACTCAATATTATTCCTAAACCACTATATTATTATTTTTTAAAGTATTTTTATGTCCTTTTAATTGTGAATCCATTTTAAATCAAAATTTTGGAACTTTTATAAATTTAACATATCAAAATAGAATTAATATTTTTAGTGAAACATATGTATTAGGTTAGGATAAATTTTTGGTATTTTTCTATATGGTTTTATTTTTTAAAGAATAGTTAAAGATACTGGATTTTAAATCAAAACTACTTTTCATCTAACTTATTTATAAGGATAAATTATATTTTAAATTGGTTTCAAAGTTTAATTATATTATATTTTAATCAATTAATACAATTTAGGTAATTGTATCCAATTCCATATTTAAATTTTGTATAAAAACATATTAAACCTTTGATCATTTTTACATAAAAAACCCATAGTGTTATCCAATCAGTGGGATTAATTTTAAATTAATTTTTTCCTGTTATGTGATTAGAATATGGAAAAATGGATTCCATATATGGAATTATAAATATTTAAAAATTCTAACAATATCACCCTTTTTTGACCAAAAATATTAGTGAATGTGATTAAAATAAATTTCAAGATTAAGAGAAAAATTAGGTTAATAAAACACTAAAGTGTAAATTTAAGTCCTAAAGAAACATAGAAACTTGTAAAAAACCCATTTTATGGCCATTAATTTGACATTAAAATTCCATGATTGTCACAACCCGCCTTCACCAAAAGGAGGGAAGGGTCAGCAGATTGCTAGGCCCTTCCTTCTTTAAGTCGAAGGAGAGATAATGACTCCCGAGACCCACCTTTAATAGGTCCCGCAGTGGCGACCAGCACCAAGGGTATAGAAATTTCTCACAAATGGAAGCCATTACCCCATTTTGTTTTATAAGATCGAGATATGAGATGATGAAACTCAATAACACCCAGGTAAAAGTAAAGTAATGCAAAAAATAAACCATTCCCACACGCATGTTCCAAAAGTAAAGCCACAAGGTACAAAAGGTGACTACAAAGGTAAGTACCAAAGAGGAAAAGAAAAAAAAACATGTGAAACTAATCCAATGGTCCGAGCTAGTAAGGTCCTGCGTGATCCCTGAAGTCCTCCTAAAAACCTGAAAGCAGTTTTATATACATAGGGTGAGCACACAAGTACGCTCAGTAGGGAAAACCAAAGACTCTCGTGCACAAGTGGGGGAACATACTAAAGTCCCGTGAGAAAAGAGTAAACCAAACACCTATCAAGGTAAACTATCCACCCCCGGCCTCACCAAGGCACACTCCCCAAATAACTCAAGTCAAGTAATATATATAATCAGAGCACATCGATGTTTGGGTACCCTGCGCCACTTTCCCACTGGTTATTGAGACATCCTACGCATCAGACCAATCCCGCCATTCTCACCGAAGTCCCACTACCACACCCACCCGCACACACCTGGGCCACAACCACACGGAGTCCCACTGCCAAAATCCCTCCCGCACACACCTGGGCCACAACTGTCACGCGTAACCATGCCTGAAAACACCTAGGACAGAACAACCACCACCACGCCCGAAGACACCTGGGCTAGAAAATCCACTGCCACGCCTGAAGACACCTGGGCCTCATCCCAAAGACACTTGGGAAGCCACCTTCCGCACACACCTGGCCAACCACCACACTACCCCGCCCGAAGGTTCTTGTGCTAATAATGGACCCCAGGCCATCACAGCCTGGCCGAAGATACTTAGGATTTCCGGGAAATGGAGCAGAAAAGGAGCTAATAACCAGCCACTAAGAATAGTGTTGGGAAAAACACCCTCCCCCATGAAATGGGGGTGTTCGACACTAAGTGCTCAACTTGGGTGGGGCACGAATAAGAAACAGAAAACTACAAGTATAGATATAGGTAACAAGAACTCACCCAATGTCTAGGTTTTTCTAACCGGCCTACGGAACACAACACCACTATATCTGAGTCACAAGTCACGACTCTCGCCAACAAAACCCATTTGTCCCATTCTTGTTTCATGTTCTCTAATGAAGTTTATGTTTAAGCACTACTGGGCAACTAGTAAGCATAAGCACAAGTCTAGGAAAGTAAACAGTCAAACATCAACCATAACTCCCACACCCAGTTCTCAACAACAGAGGATCCCACCCCAATTTGTGATATAAACAAGTAACCAACGGGTCTTAAAACTCACAACCACCGAGTCCATACCATCAGGGGATCCCATACCCAAATTCACACAACCACCAAGAGTACAAGACTGGGGATCCCGTCCCCTCCCACATTTCCAGCAATCGGCCCGAAAAGAAAATAACCAACTACCACCATCAACACAAGTCAGGGTCATACCGGTATTTTCAGATTTAAACGACTCAACACACTCCATGATTTCAATTTTTGTGTGTTTTAACCGGGGGTTATCACAGAAGGAAAGATATTGGTGCCTCAATTTATTTGGCCGGATATACGTGATTAACCAAATACATTTCACAACAGGAGTTTACAACCACAAAAATCCATTTAAACCATCAGTATGGGTTCATTAGTGCACAAACAACAACCACCAACGACCGCGATTTTCAGAAGGCATAAGCCAGCACAACTCAACAAGATGGTCATAACATAAACAACATCAATGATCACAACCCCCTCTTTCTTTATAGAATTCTCTCATTATCTTTAATTAGGTCTAGTTTATCCAATCCTACAGAATCAAAAGCATGCTCACCCCGCATGATACACACAAGAGAGAGGCAAAGGAGAAATTCCCTACTTGTTTGATCAACGATCGACGCTTAGGCCGGGCGCCGAACTTTACAGATAACGATGCAGCGCGCCCGATGCACCAGAATCTGTTTGTGAAAAGCCACGATCGAGGAAAGAGAAACCACAACTAACACTTGGTTTATAAGAGCCGGGGACGGTTGGGGTGAAAACATGGAACCGCGTAAGGCGCGGGGGTCGTGGGTTGACCACGCGGCTCCACTCGTCATTAAAGGGGGTAGGGTGGTTTAAACCAACTCATGAATTGATTAAGTATTTAATTAAAACTCTTATGCATGTTACGGGTCTTTAAAACATGCTTAAACGAGTCAGAATAGGGTTTAAAACCCTATTTGCGGAAAAGGAGCGCTACTGGAAACAACTCGACAAGGCCGAGTGACGCCGATCGGTCTCACCGATTGGTCGCGCTGATCGGTCTCACCGATCGGTCGCGCTGATCGGTCTCACCGATCGGTCACACTGATAGGTCGCGTCGATCGGTCTCACCGATCGGTCGTGCCAATCAGTCTCACCGATATGCCACCCCTTTAGGACCCAGATTTTGGCAAAGGGAAGGACCAAGAGAGTCTGGGTCATCACATCAGATACCTCTCAAACTATTCTCGTCCTCGAGAATTTAAACAACCCAGAAGGAAAATGCGGGTCTGAACAACCACCCCGAAAGATACCTCTCAAGAGTGAACCTCGTTGTTAACTAAGAACACCTTCTTGTCACGAACCAAGCAACATACCATGCCAAACTGCCCGTGCATGTGGGTTGGGGAGTCTCTTCCCCCATGTCAAGATATTATCCGATTTGGGCGGCACTGACTCGCTCGCACGGGTTTAATCGCATCCACCTTAATGCGTCTTGATTACGGGTTGGGTTCTCTCCTTCCCCATAGCCGGGGCTTTTGACACACAAGCAGAGGAAAGAAAACCAGTACATTTCATAGCTAAAAGACAAAACGTTCAACCACAACAGGTACAACAAGGAACAAAACACAAAAAAAAAATTGGGTACTGGGTACGCATCTGTGATTACCTCTCCCACGTACTCTCCTCAATCCCACCATGTCTCCACAACACACGAACCAAGGGAATGGTTCACCCGCAAAGCACCTTCTCCTTGCGATCCTCGATCATCACTGGTCTCTCCACAAAGGTCACGTCTTCATCGATGTCCAGCTCACCCCAATCAAGGACGTGTGAATCGTCGTGCATATACCGACGGAGCTGGGACACATGAAGGACATCATGTATCCTTATTAGCGGCAGTGGTAATGCTAGCTGATAAGCCACTTCGCCGACCCGCCACAACACTTCGAAGGGTCCGATGAATCTGGGAGAAAGCTTACTCCCCTTGTCGAACCTCCGCTGCCCATGCCAAGGGGATACCTTCAATAACATGTGGTACCCAACATCAAACTCCATGGGCCTCCTCTTGGTATCATCATATGACTTCTGTCGGTCCTAGGTCGCCTTCATCCTTTCCCGTATGAGCTGAACCTTTTCTGTTGTGTTCTACACCACCTCTGGGCCAAGGATGCCTGCCTCTCCTACTTCGGTCCAACACACAGGCGAACGACATGGCCTCTCATACAAAGCATCAAACAGGGCCATACCGATGGTAGAGTGGTAGCTATTATTGTAGGAAAACTCTACCAGAGGCAAGTATCACACCCATGATTCTCCTAAGTCCAGAACACATGCCCGTAGCATATCCTCTAAGGTCTGGATGATGCGCTCTATTTGTCCATCTGTCTAGGGATGGAAAGCAGTGCTAAGGCGTAACTGGGTTCCAAACGCATGCTGCAATCCTCTACAGACTCGCGAGGTAAACCATGCATCCCTATCCGAGACTATAGACCTCAGAACTCCATGAAACCGCACCACCTCATCCACGTACTTTCGTGCCAAAGAATCCACAGTACTCGACTCCCTGATCGCCAGAAAGTGATCCGATTTCGTCAACCTGTCCACTACCACCCAGATGGCATCGTACCCTCCTTGGACCTTGGGGAGTCGCATGACAAAATCTATTGAGATGTAATCCCACTTCCACTCAGGGACATCTAGAGGCCGCAGTAGGCCGCCTGGAACTCGGTGTTCAGCCTTCACTTGCTGACACACTAAGCACTTGGCCACAAACTCTGCCACCGCTCGCTTAACTCCGGGCCACCAAAACTGCCTCTTCAAACCTTGGTACATCTTGGAAACTCCTAGGTGTACCACCAGGGGTGAGTTGTGGAACTCACTAAGAAACATTCCGCGCATCGCCTCCGGGACAAACAACCTCTTCTGAAAAAACATCCGGTTCTGACCATCCTCTGTCCATCCTTCTGGAGCATTGACCTGGTCAACTTGGTTACACATCACATCACACTCTAGGTCTCCCCACTGAGACTCCTCCACTTGCTGAAACAGGGATGACTGTGCTGTCATCTGATATAGGCGGCCTCTGCCGCTATCCATCTTCGCATCCAGGTGTAAGGCATCCAACTCCTCCATCGCCTTCCAGGAGTCCGCCGAATCTCGGACCGCATCCTTCTGCGTCCTCCTGCTTAAGGCATCGTCCACCACATTTCCCTTTCCCTCAGTATAAGAGATCTCAAAGTCGTAATCCTAGAAGAACTCCACCCATCTCCTCTATCACAATTTTAAGTCCCACTGGGAGAAGATATACCTCAAGCTTTTGTGATTCATGAAGACCACAAAAAGTTCCCCAATGAGGTAGTTCTACCACAAACTTAGCACAAAAACGACCACTGCAAGCTCCAGGTCATGGGTGGTGTAATTATGCTCATGGGAACACAGCTTCCTGGACCCATATGTGATCACCCCTTGTCGCTGCATCAGCATGCATCCCAGGCCCTGTCCTGAAGCATCACAGAAGACCTCATAAGCCGCCCCTTCTTCTGGTAATCTCAGTAATGGGGCACTGACCAACTTATCCTTCAGATAGCTGAAGGCTTACTGGCACTGCTCACTCCATACGAAAGCCTGGTCCTTCTTGGTCAGAGCCGTCAAAGGGGATACTACTTGGGAGAAGTTGGGTACGAATCTCCGATAGTAACCTGCCATCCTGAGGAAACTTCGGACTTCTACCACATTATTGGGTGCTGCCCAAGAAACAACTGCCTCAACATTTGATGGGTTGACCGCTACCCCCTGCTCAGACACTACATGCCCGAGGAAGTGCACTTCTCGTGTCTAGAACTTTCATTTTGACAACTTACCATAGAGCTGGTGCTGCCGGAGGACCTCCAAAACTGTGCTCAACTGCTCTGCATGGTCCTCTTCTAACCTCGAATAGATCAAGATATCTTTGATCAAAACAACCACGAACCGATCCAAGTACTCTAAGAAGATGGAGTTCATAAGCCCCATAAACACAGCCAGGGCCTTCGTAACACCGAAGGGCATGACTACGAACTCGAAGTGTCCATACCTGCACCTGAACGATGTATTCGGGATGTCTCTCTCTTTCACCCTCAGATGGTGGTACCCAGACCATAGGTCAATCTTTGAGAACCATCCTGCCCCTTTCAACTGGTCGAAAAGATCATCTATTCTCAGAAGAGGGTAGCGATTCTTGATCGTTACCTGATTCAGCCTCCTGTAGTCTATGCACAATCTGAGGCCACCATCTGCCTTCTTTGCGAACAGGACTGGAGCGCCCCATGGTGATGTGCTCGGACGAACATAACCCCTCTTCATCAGATCGTCAATCTGTATTTGAAACTCTCGTAGCTCCAAAGGTGCCATCCGGTAAGGAGCCATCGAAATTGGATGAGCATCGGGCTGCAGGTATATCCCAAACTCGATATCACGTCGAGGGGGTAGAGTTGTAACCTCCTCAGGAAAGATGTCCATAAACTCACGGATGATCTCTGGCACTTCCACCATTTCAGCATCTACTGATTCCACTGTCAGCTCGGTCAACAAGTAGAGGAGAGGTTCCTCTCTCTTGTTTCCCTTCGGACTTCTCCGCTCGCCGGTGAAGGTAACATGCCAGATGTCCAAGTCTGAGAAAACCACCCTTATTCAAAAATAGTCGATGACGATTCACAAAGAAAATAGCCAGTCGATGCATAGGATGACATCATATGGCTGAATCTGTAGCAGAAGAAGATCCCTAACTGACTGATGTGGCCCTAACACCAGTCTACATCCCCGAAAAACGAACAACAAGTCGGTCTGACCTCCGACTGGTGTGCTCAACAACAGGGGCACTGGAAGACTCTCGGCATCTAGGCCCAAAGCACGGGCTAGACTGGGTGCAAAAAAGGAGTGTGAAGCTCTGGTATCGAACAAAGCATGAGCAAGAGTGCTAAAAAGTCTGATCGTACCTTCAACAGCCTCTGGACCTGCTGGAACTGCAGCCTCTTCGGCGTGTAACTGTCCATGCCCAGCTCCCCTTCCCCTCGGCTATCGGCCACCTCCCCGACCATGCCCTGGCCGAGGTCCCTGTAGAGCGCCCGGAGGTCGACCTCCTCCTCCTACGTCTGCCCTCGGAGGAGCGGAAGCTCGCTGTCCCGGCTGCTACTGCTGGAAAGGTCTGGCTGAAAGCTGCTGCTGGGGCGGGTGCTGGGGATGACTGCCACTGCTATACTACACCCGGTCGGGGCACTGACTCCAGAGATGTCCAGGGCTCCCACAGATGAAGCACCACGATCCTGGGCCCGAAGGAAAAGGGTGAGGGCCGGGGGATCGAAACTGAAACTGCTGCGGTCTGCTCCCTGCGGGTCAGAACCTGGAGGGTCCTAATGCTGGAGGCCTGGTGTTGATGACCTTTGTAACATCCCAAGTAAGTAATGAATAATAGATATTTTTATCTATGTCTATTAATGAATTATATAGTGTTTTAGAGGCTTAAAATGAAAATAAATCCAATCTTAATCATGGAATACACTAATACTCTTAAAAGATTGTTTTACTGCCTTATGATGGAAAACCCTTTTTAAATCTATCTTTTGAAAATTTTATAAACTATGTTTGTCAAAATAAACTTATTATTTATTATTGGGACATCAAAATTTACTTTGTGTGAATTTTTGGTATTTTTCTGACAATGTTCATTTTTTAATGAATAGTGAAAAATACTGCATTTTACATCAAAACTTCTTTTTAATATAATTTATTTATATGATTAGATTATCTTTAGAATTTGTTTTGAAGTGAAATTAGAATATATTTTTACCATTTAATCCAATGGTGGTCATTGGAATCAATTTCACTTTGAAATTAGACTTAAACTGGTGTCAATCTTTTGATACTTATTGTTTTATAAAAACATGCTATTTGCTCTGATAGTGGGAATTAATTATTAAATTAATTAATATGACTTATATGTTTTGAATTTTGTAAAATAGACTTCATTTTTGAATTCGGAATATCGAATATATCTTAGAGTGAATTTTTGGTAATTTTCTGAAAAACTCCAATTTTTGATGAATAGTGAAACCACTAAGTGGTAATCAAGCAAACTGATTTTTCAGTTAAATGAAAGTTTACCACTAATGTGTATTGAATTTTGAAAATCCGACATACATGGTTGTCATTAGTATGTAAAATGTGGTTCAATGGGATGAAGATAATTTTTTTGGTGAATAGTAACTTTTTTCATTAATCGCGATTAGAGGTAATTAGTGTAATTTAAGGTAAAAATGATTTTATAAAAATATGAAAACACGATGACACTTGTCCTACCCCTATTGGATGAGTCATGGCCGACCAAGACAACCCATGGGTAGATTTAGGGGACCCTATGGAGCCTCTTGGGTGAGATAATGACTTTAATGCCTTTTTTAAATAAAGGTGAAAATGACACTAACATAAATTGTTTTAATAAAACAATTTTTAAAAGGGGTTATACTAATCATATTTTTGTCTATAAATATTCATTAGAAATATAAAAAGATTTCCTACATCATTATATTTTTTTTATAATTTTTAGAGATTAAATAAATTAAATTATTTACGACATCATGATGATGCATCGATGACCTCATTATTTAACGATTAAAATAAAATGGAAAGATAATGTAATATATAAGACCTAAACTTTTCCAAAAACTATTGTATGAGACTATTTAGAAGACTTATCATCTTATCGTAGAAATTTATCAATGTGGGACCATATAAATTCGAAACACTTTTGAAAATAAAATAATAGTTTCATGATTTCCAAAAGTGCTCCTCCTCTCCTGTTATAAAAGGCCCCCACCTCTACCTCATTTCACACACTCCTCAAGCCTTTGTCTCATCCAACCCCTGCCCATTTAATCTCTCCACATATCTCTCCTAATCATAGAGTATTCCCTTTTTGAATAATCCTTTCAAAGGAAGCCTTTAGGCTCAAATCAAAAGGAGTTACACTTTTAAAGGTAATTCATTCTCTCATGTTCATTTGTTTTATTTTGCTTCTCCAACCCCCTAAAATCTTTTTATTTACTTCTTTTGTAACAACTCCAGTATCTTCAATATACTAGGATGTTGTTATAAGATTTATTCGAGCTACACTCTCACACAACTACATCAAATGGTTAAAGAACATACGGTTTCCGTGGATGGCGAAATTCTGCCTCCCGAAACGATGATTGTTCAATACTCATTTAACAGCTTCAAAGGAGGCCATTATGATGTCACTATTTTTTTATATGATATATAATATGTTTATTCTTTCCTTAAGCTTCTGTATTTTTCATTTATGGCATACCACTATTGTTTCCAATATGGGTAAACACGATATCTTCATTTTAGGAAGTGCGGACTACCGCCCCCTGAAAGTGATTTGATTCGTTAATACCATATGTGGGATGTGTAAAGGATAAATTTAATGAAATTATATATGTTATTATACTGGAATTATAATATACTCTTATATCATTATGATTCCATTCCAAAAAATACGAAATATAAATGGAAGTAGCGTTCATGCGTACGTACGGCTTACCGTCTCCATGAATGGTGCATTTCATTTCTTACCTCTAAATGTGATGTAATATTATAAATACATGTATATGATGAATATATATGATATATATGTTATCCAAATATTTAATATCATTCTGGATATAATGAAACTTTGACCAAATTAACAACATGTAAGTGTAAGAAGTCTATTTTTGACTTAAGAACCAAATACCGAACAAATGAACATTAATAACTTAAATGATTACATGATGTTCATAACATGGTATAAAAGTAATAATTAACTTGAAAAAGGTTATAAAGCAAGTAGAGATTAACTCAAGTTTATTATTCAGGAAATTAAAGAACGGTCGAGTCAAGTCGGACCCGAGGTATGGGACTTCGTCTCAATCTCCTTTAATTGAGGCATATTTTGTTTTATACACAACCTTCTTTTATACGGTGTATAAACCCCTTTGAATTTTATGTTTATTCAAATGGAATATTTTTTATACGAAGCGTTTACTAATCGAAAAAAGGGAATGTTTTTGTCATACGTATGCGGCAACAACGACTTCTCCACCGTCGGGACCGTTGTTTGAGTTTCGGCTTCCTCTACAAGCCATACCTTCTTTTTAAAAGAAAAATAAATACCATGTTTTACTTTTCTTTTATTTTGGTATTGAAAATTGTTTTCATAATTTTTTTATATCAATGTGTTGTATTGATATATTGTGATTGAAAGGTGGAAATGTTATGTTTCCTTTATGCATGTTTTATGTGATACGATTTTGTTGAGGTTCTTGGGAATTATTATGAAGATGGGTGGTTCTGTGATAGACTAAGGGCGGGTGAGCCCGATATAGCTCTCCAATGCATTGGGTAATGCGAAGGAGTGAAACGTTAAGGTTTCTCCGAAGAGATTTAGGGAATATACTATGATGGGTATTCCAAACGTAACCAAGAGGGTTACTCCCTACGTAAGAATGTTATGAATGCCCCAAGTTACCTTTCTATCTTATGATTTCTATGATTTATTCATGATTTGATGAGGTATGTTAAAGTGCTTATGTTTTATGGGTAAAGTATGATCTCATCCTTATGTATATATGTACCCATGTTTCCTTTCCATATTTTTATATCCCTTAATGAGATTTTTATGCTCATCCCAAGTTTTTTTTGAAATGTTTTTCACAGGTCAAGGGAAAGGTACATGATATGATGATAGTGTCAAGGAAGTGTCAAGAATGAATCCATGTTTTATTTTAAATATGTTTTCATTGTTGGGAATGAAGAATACTATCTTTATGTAACCACTTTGTTTATATGTGGAATGTAATGCAAGTTTTATGATCTAATTTTCTAAAACTCTAAACCCAAAAAGATCCTCAACGTGTAATCTTGTGGTAACTCAAGATTTTGTAAGGTTTAAGGCTGGGGCCTTATAGTTGGTATCAAAGGTTGGTTTAGATAAATTTAGGAGTTATAATTCTATTAAATGATTATCCAAAAATAGTTTTTTTAAATGATATAGCATTTGAAGATTACCATGTTGCTTCATCTAAGACATGTTTGTTTAGAATGGTTTTCCGCAGAGGAAATAGGGAAGCAGTGCTAGGAAGGAATACAGAAGGAAATAACCGTCCGAATCAGCATCCTGAGATGGTCGGAATTGGAACTGAAAAGTTTTTTGCAGTAATGGTGCAGTTGACTCAGGATATAAATGGTGGTGGTATCCATGCACGAGATCAGCCAGATCAACCGCAGAGGAACATGTCAGTGGTGGAACATTTCATGAGGCAACATCCCCCATCATTCAGAGGATCATCTGATCCTGTGCTAGCTGAAGGGTGGATTAAAGCACTGGAGAAGATTTTCGATGTCATGGGGTGTTTAGAAAATCAAAAGGTTAGTCTTGTTATTTACCGTTTGGAGGGTGAGGCAGATCAGTGGTGGTCTATTGTTAAAAATATCAGGGACGCTGATGTGATTGATGCTCTTGACTGGGATGAATTCAAAGGTATGTTTCTTGAGAAGTATTTTCCTAAGGCTGTTTGACTTATGATGGAAAAGAAATTCTTGGAATTGAGGCATGAGGAAGACTCAGTGGAAACCTATGAAGAAAGGTTCACTCGATTGACAAGGTATGATCCAAATTTTATCCGAGACCTTGATAGTAAAATCAATCGTTTTTACTCAGGTTTAAAGCCAAAATATCGAAGGGCATTAGCTTCTCGTGAGTTTAAAAGTTATGAAAAGCTTGTTCGATGTGCTGAGAAGGTGGAAATGGAGTTTTCCGATGACCAAGTGTTCTATAAAAACCAGAAGAAGAAGAGACTGAGGTGGCAGGAGAAAGGTAAGAATTCTTCAAAAAAGTCTGATGGTAAGAAAACTAAGTTTCCAGTTTGTGATAAATGTGGAAAAAGGCATGCTGGGGAATGTCTTCTGAATTCTGGAAAGTGCTACCGATGTGGTAATATGGGACATAAGGCTCGTGATTGCACTGAAAAGGATCAAGGTGAAGGTAAGAACAAATTTGATTTACAGTTAGTGAAATGTTATAAGTGCAATGAGATGGGTCACTATGCAAATGAGTGTCCGACAAAGAGCTTGAGTGATGGGAAGCAGTTAGACTACAAGCAGAAAGGGGTGGTGAAATCCTTTGCAACTACTTCAGCAGATGTCGGGCCATCAAATGAAGTTGTATCAGGTACTTTGTCTTTTTTTTCAGATTATGCCAGTGTGTTGTTTGATTCGGGTTTTACACATTCTTTCATCTCTGAAAACGTTTCTAGTAAAATGGGAATACCATCTCAAGAAATGACTCCTGAACTTTTGGTAAAAACACCTGGGGGAAATGTTGAGGCAAAAATAATTTATAAGAATCATCCTATCCTTATCTATGGAAAGAACCTACTTGAAAACCTTATTGTTCTACCTCTAGTAGAGTTTGATGTTATCCTGGGTATGGATTGGCTCTCTATTTACCATGCTAAGATTGAATGTAGAGCTAAATAAGTTTCTTTTCAGAAAGACTTTCAGTTTGTGTACAAGAAAGAACCCTTACTGTTGATAACTTATCAAGAGGCCGAGAAACTTGTAAAAGATGGAAATGAATGTTACCTTGCACACGTCATTGAAAATAAAGGAACTGTTCAGATTAATGATGTGTCAGTGGTAAATGAGTATCCTGATGTTTTTCCTGATGAGTTTCCTGGAATAATACCAGATCGGGAAGTTGAGTTTACGGTTGACTTAGTTCCTGATGCTAAGCCAATTTCAAAACCCCCTTATCGAATGGCTCAAATTCAACTGTTAAAGTTGAAGGAGAAATTGCAAGATTTATTAGAGAAAGGTTTCATTCGACCTAGAACATCACCATGGGGTGCTCCTGTCTTGTTTGTTAAAAAGAAATATGGTTCAATGAGACTTTGCATTGATTATAGGGCCTTGAATAATATCACTGTTAAGAACAAATATCCTTTGCCTCATATCGATGATTTGTTTGATCAGCTCCAGGGAGATCAGTTTTTTTCAAATATTGACTTGAGATCGGGGTACCATCAGCTGAAGGTAAAGGAGACATATGTTCCGAAGACCGCGTTTCGTACGAGATATGGCCCTTATGAATTTGTAGTAATGCCTTTTGGGCTAACCAATGCACCTGCTGTATTGATGGACTTAATGAATAGAATTTTCCATGATTTCTTGGATAAGTTTGTGGTGGTTTTCATTGATGATATTTTGGTGTTTTCAAAAAGTAAAGAGGAGAATGAAAGACATTTAAGGGTTATCTTGCAAACCTTAAAAGAAAATAAATTGTATGGGAAATTCAGCAAGTGTGAGTTTTGGTTGCAACAAATTTCTTTCCTTGGTCACATTGTTTCTAAAGATGGAATAGCTGTTGATCCTGCAAAAACAAAAGTTGTGGAAGAATAGCCAAGGCCCACAAATGTAACTAAGATTCTTAGCTTCCTTGGTTTGGAAGGCTATTACCAAAGGTTTTTTAGAAATTTTTCACGGTTATCTAGTCCAATGAGTAAGCTAACTCGGAAGGGTGTTAAGTTTATCTGGACAAAAGAATGTGATGATTGTTTTCAGGAATTGAAAAGAAGATTGGTGAATGCTCCAATTTTGGCACTACCTTCTAGGAATGGTGAGTTTGTTATCTACAGTGATGCTTCATTGAAAGGACTTGGTTGCGTCCTAATGCAGAATGATCAGGTAATTGCTTATGCTTCATGACAGTTGAAAAATCATGAGGTAAATTACCCTACACATGATTTGGAATTAGCTACTGTTGTTTTTGCTTTAAAAATTTGGAGGCATCATTTGTATGGAGTAAAGTGTGGAATATATACCGATCACAAAAGTTTAAAGTATATATTCACTCAGAAAGAATTTAACATGAGACAAATGAGATGGCTAGAATTAATCAAGGATTATTATTATACAATTCATTACCATCCGGGAAAAGCAAATAAAGTGGCTGATGCTTTGAGTCAAAAAAGTAATGCTTCATTAGAAATGTTGCATTTGGAACGTGATCCTTTGGTTAAGGATTTGATGAACTTTGGCATAGATGTTGTGGGTGCATGATGTTCTTCTGTTTTGTTTCAGGTATCAGTGAGATCATCTCTATCAGATAGAATCAAGCAAGCACAGAAGCATGACAGTGAGTTGCAGAAAAAGGTAGAGTTGGTTCAGAAAGGTAAGTTGCCTGAATTCAACATTGATAATGATTGCGTTTTGAGATTTGGGAAGAGATTGTGTGTGCCTTGTGATTCACAGTTGAAGAGAGAGTTGTTATGTGAAGCTCATAGTTCTCCATTTTCAGTTCATCCTGGCTGTACTAAGATGTACAGAGATCTGCAGGAGTATTACTGGTGGGATGGAATGAAAAGAGATATTGCTGATTTTACTGTGAAGTGTTTGACTTGTCAACAGGTTAAAGCAGAGCGGCAGTTACCGAAAGGGATGCTTCAGCCTTTACCAGTTCCAGAGTGGAAATGGGAGAATATATCCATGGACTTTTTTGTGGGATTACCGAAGACATCTCAAGGTAATAATGCAATCTGGGTTATTGTTGATCGCTTGACCAAATCTGCTCATTTCCTTGCTATACGAGATACTTTTTCCCTAGATCAACTTTACCGTATGTATCTTAAAGAGATAGTCAGGTTACATGGATTTACTCTCTTCATTGTATCTGATCGTGATCCCAGGTTCAATTCTAACTTTTGGAAAGGCCTTCAGAAGTCGTTGGGTACTGAATTAAATTTTAGTACAGCTTTTCATTCTCAATCAGATGGGCAGTCAGAACGAACAATTCAGACATTGGAGGATATGATACGAGCTTGTTCTATGGATTATCAGGGAAGTTGGGACCAACATCTTTCTTTGGTCGAATTATCATATAATAACAGTTTTCATTCCAGTATACAGATGACACCATTTCAGGCATTATATGGGAAGCGGTGTCAAACTCCAGCATTTTGGGATGAAGTGGGTGAAAGGAAGTTGATGGGACCAGAATTGGTAGAAGAGATGGTAGAAAATGTTCAGCTGATTCAGAAGCACATGAGAATAGCTCAGAGAAGGCAGAAGAGTTATGCGGATAACCGGAGGAAGGATCTATCTTTTGAGGTAGGTGATCATGTTTTTTTTCAAAGTATCACCATGGAAAAGTGTTATGCGATTTGGTAAGAAAGGAAAGCTGAGTCCAAGGTTCATTGGACCATATGAAATTCTGGAGAGAGTTGGATCAGTTGCTTACCGAGTGGCTTTACCTCCGAGTTTATCTCAGGTACACAATGTTTTTCACGTTTTGATGTTGAGAAAGTATATGCCAGATCCATCTAATGTTTTGAGTCCAGAGGTAGTTCAGCTGGAAGAGAACCTATCTTTTGAGGAGAAACCGGTCCAGATTCTTGACCACATGGAGCATGTGTTACGGAATAAGGTGATTAAGCAGGTAAAGGTTTTGTGAAAAAACCACATGATGGAAGAGGCAACATGGGAATCTGAAAATTCAATGAGGGATAAGTACCCCCATTTATTCGATAAGTAAATAAATTGCGGGGACACAATTTTCTAAAAGGGGGAAGGATGTAACATCCCAAGTAAGTAATGAATAATATATATTTTTATCTATGTCTATTAATGAATTAGATAGTGTTTTAGAGGCTTAAAATGAAAATAAATCCAATCTTAAGCATGGAATACACTAATACTCTTAAAAGATTGTTTTACTGCCTTATGATGGAAAACCCTTTTTAAATCTATATTTTGAAAATTTTATCAACTATGTTTGGCAAAATAAACTTATTCTTTATGATTGGGACATCAAAATTTACTTTGTGTGAATTTTTGGTATTTTTCTGACAATGTTCATTTTTTAATGAATAGTGAAAAATACTGCATTTTACATCAAAACAGCTTTTTAATCTAATTTATTTATATGATTAGATTATCTTTTGAATTGGTTTGGAAGTGAAATTAGAATATATTTTTACCATTTAATCCAATGGTGGTCATTGGAATCAATTTCACTTTGAAATTATACTTAAACTGGTGTCAATCTTTTGATACTTATTGTTTTATAAAAACACGCTATTTGCTATGACAGCAGGAATTAATTATTAAATTAATTAATGTGACTTATATGTTTTGAATTTTGTAAAATATACTTCATTTTTGAATTCGGAATATCAAATATATCTTAGAGGGAATTTTTGGTAATTTTCTGAAAAACTCCAATTTTTGATGAATAGTGAAACCACTAAGTGGTAATCAAGCAAACTGTTTTTTCAGTTAAATGAAAGTTTACCACTAATGTGTATTGAATTTTGAAAATCCGACATACATGGTTGTCATTAGTATGTAAAATGTGGTTCAATGGGATGAAGATAATTTTTTTGTGAATAGTAACTTTTTTCATTAATCGCGATTATAGGTAATTAGTGCAATTTAAGGTAAAAATGATATTATAAAAATATGAAAACACCATGACAGTTGTCCTACCCCTATTGGATGAGTCATGGCCGACCAAGAAAACCCATGGGTCGATTTAGGGGACCCTATGGAGCCTCTTGGGTGAGATAATGACTTTAATGCTTTTTTTTAAATAGAGGTGAAAATGACACTAACATAAATTGTTTTACTAAAACAATTTTTAGAAGGGGTTATACTAATCATATTTTTGCCTATAAATATTAATTAGAAATCTAAAAAGCATTCCTACATCAGTATATTTGTTATATAATTTTTAGAAATTAAATAAATTAAATTATTTATGACATCATGATGATGCATCGATGACCTCATTATTTAACGATTAAAATAAAATGGAAACATAATGTAATAACTAAGACCTACACTTGTCCAAAAACTATTGGATGGGAATATTTCGAGGCCTTATCATATTATCTTCGAAATATATCAATGTGGGACCTTAAAATTCGAAACACTTTTGAAAATAAAATAATAGTTTCATGATTTCCAAAAGTGACCCTCCTCTCCTTTTATAAAAGGCCCCCACCTCTACCTCATTTCACACACTCCTCAAGCCTTTGGCTCGGCCAAACCCTGCCCATTTACTCTCTACACATCTCTCTCCTCATCCTAGAGGATTCCATTTGGAATAATCCTTTCAAAGGAATCCTTTAGGCTCAAATCAAAAGGAGTTACACTTTTAAAGGTAATTCATTCTCTCCTGCTCATTTGTTTTATTTTTCTTCTCCAACCCCCTAAACTCTTTTTATTTACTTCTTTTGTAACAAAACAAGTATATTAAATATACTAGGATGTTGTTATAAGATTTATTCGAGCTACACTCTCACACAACTACTTCAAATGGTTAAAGAACATACGGTTTCCGTGGATTGCAAAATTCTGCCTCCCGAAAAGATGATTGTTCAATACTCATTTAACACCTTCAAAGGTGGCCATTATGATGTCACTATTTTTATATTTGATATATAATATGTTTATTCTTTCCTTAAGCTTCTGTATTTTTCATTTATGGAATACCACTATTGTTTCCATTATGGGTAAACACGATATCTTCATTTTAGGAAGTGCGGACTACCGCCCCCTGAAAGTGATTTGATTCGTTAATACCATATGTGGGATGTGTAAAGGATAATGTTAATGATATTATATATGTTATTATACTGGAATTATAATATACTCTTATATAATTATGATTCCATTCCAGAAAATACGAAATAGAAATGGAAGTAGCGTTCATGCGTACGTACGGCTTACCGTCTCCATGAACGGTGCATTTCATTTCTTACCTCTAAATGTGATGTAATATTATAAATACATGTATATTATGAATATATATGATATATATGTTATCCAAATAATTAATATCATTCTGGATATAATGAACCTTTGACCAAATTAACAACATGTAAGTGTAAGAAGTCTATTTTTGACTTAAGAACCAAATACTGACAAAATGAACATTATTAACTTAAATGATTACATGATGTTCATAACATGGTATAAAAGGAATAATGAACATGAAAAAGGTTCTTAAGAAATTATAGATTAACTCATGTTTATTATTCAGTAGATTAAAGAACGGTCAAGTCAAGTCGGACCTGAGGTATGGGACTTCGTATCAATCTCCTTTCATTGACGCATATTTTGTTTTATACACAACCTTCTTTTATACGGTGTATAAACCCCTTTGAATTTTATGTTTATTCAAAAGGAATCTTTTTTATATGAAGCGTTTACTAAAAAATAAAATGGAATGTTTTTGTCGTACGTATGCGGCGACAACGACTTCTCTGCCGTCGTGACCGTTGTTTGAGTTTCGGCTTCCTCTACAAGCCATACCTTCTTTTTAAAAGAAAAATAAATACCATGTTTTACTTTTCTTTTATTTTGGTATTGAAAATTGTTTACATAATGTTTTTATATCAATGTGTTGTATTGATATATTGTGATTGAAAGGTGGAAATTTTATGTTTGCTTTATGCATGTTTTATGTGATATGATTTTGTTGAGGTTCTGGGGCATTATTATGAAGACGGGTGGTTCTGTGATAGACTAAGGGCGGGTGAGCCCGATATAGCTCTCCAATGCATTGGTTAACGTGAAGGAGTGAAACGTTAAGGTTTCTCCGAATAGATTTAGGGAATATACTGTGATGGGTATTCCAAACGTAACCATGAGGGTTACTCCCTATGTAAGAATGTTATGAATGCCTCAAGTTACCTTTATGTCTTATGATTTCTATGATTTATTCATGATTTGATGAGGTATGTTAAAGTGCTTATGTTTTATGGGTAAAGTATGATCTCATCCTTATGTATATATGTACCCATGTTTCCTTTCCATATTTTTATATCCCTTACTGTGCTTTTTATGCTCATCCCAAGTTTTTTTTGAAATGTTTTTCACAGGTCAAGGGAAAGGTACATGATATGATGATAGTGTCAAGGAAGTGTCAAGAATGAATCCATGTTTTATTTTAAATATGTTTCCATTGATGGGAATGAAGAATACTATCTTTATGTAACCACTTTGTTTATATGTGGAATGTAATGCAAGTTTTATGATCTAATTCTCTAAAACTCTAAACCCGAAAAGATCCTCAACGTGTAATCTTTTGGTAACTCAAGATTATGTAAGGTTTAAGGCTGGGGCCTTATAACCTTCCCCTTCGATGGTCCCAGCTGGATCCCCTCTCGTGACACTCCTCCTAGAGCATGCATCCTCTCCACCACTTCGGCCTTCTTCTGAACCTCCAAGTACGTCAGAAGGGTAAAGGGGGTAACAACATACTGGAGGGAGGGTCGGAGAGCCTCCTCCAAACGTCTTGCCTGAGACTCCTCGTCGAGAAAGAGGTCCGGAGAAAAATGTAGGAGGTCCTTGAAATTGATCCCTATCTCCCTCACGGACATACTCCCTTGCTGGAGGGAGAGTAGTTCCTGCCTCTTTTCTGCCTTCATCGTCAAGGAGAGGAATTCCGCTCGGAACTCCCTCTCGAAATCCACCCAATCCACCTCAGACTCTCTCCTAACCCTAGGTAAAGCATCCACCACTGACGTGACGTTCCCCACATCTGGCTAACGGCCAGAGGAACCCAGTACTCCGTCGGGGCCCGAATCAGGCCGAAGGCTATAACAAGCTCCTCTAGCCAGCCTTCCGTCTTCATATCGGAGGTGTTTCCCTCATACTTCTTGAGGGCCTGTCGCTGGGAGGCCCTAAGAGTCTTCTGCCACTGGTCGCCCTCTTCCTCTCGATGAACTCTCTACTGATCGGCCAAAGTAGTCTCTGGGGCCTCGATCGCCTGTACCACACGTGGTCGCCT
Organism: Viscum album; assembly: GCA_963277665.1. Classification (NCBI taxonomy): domain Eukaryota; kingdom Viridiplantae; phylum Streptophyta; class Magnoliopsida; order Santalales; family Viscaceae; genus Viscum; species Viscum album. The sequence continues at coordinate 1,117,129,597 of OY728147.1, forward strand.
CCCAGGTGCCATAGCTGCAAGTTAAATAAGGAATGCCTAGGCCCAAATAGTGCAGAATATCGTCTTCAAACCTTCTTAAAATTTAATTCATTCTTAATTCCCAAGACATCCTGGAAACAAAAGAACACAAGTCATTCTGATTCATGTACCTTTCCTAGGGTCTCTACCCTGCAATCAGTGTGGTCTCACTTGGCCGTTCGGTAGGTCCAGAGTCCTTGGATCGGATCATGGGGGGCCCCAAAATCCCATGTCCTAGCCAGTCTTCCCCGGCCTAATTCACGCTCTAAGGTCACCCGCCACTGTTGCCTTACCATCCCATGCAATCCTCACTGTGCCTAACTCCAGACTCCATCCTATCTCTCAATCCTCTGCCTCTGATACCATTCTGTCATGACCCACCTTCACCAAAAGGAAGGAAGGGTTAGCAGATTTCCAGACCCTTCTTTCGTTAAGTTGAAGGAGAGATAATGACCCCCGAGACCTGCCTTCAATAGGTCCCAGAGTGGTGACCAGCACCAAGGGTATAGAAATTTCTCAAAAATGTAAGGCATTACCCCTTTTTGATTTATAATATCGAGAGATGAGATGATGAAACTCAACAACACCCAGGTAAAAGAAAAGTAAAGAAAAAAATAAACCATTCCCACATGCATGTTCCTAAAGTAAAGCCACAAGGTACAAAAGGTGACTATAAAGGTAAGTACCAAAGAGGAAAAGAAAAACAACAACTGCAACTGCTCCAAAGGTCCGAGCTAGTAAGGTCCTACATGATCCCCGAAGTCCTCCTGGAAACCTGAAAGCAGTTTTATATACGTAGGGTGAGCACACAAGTACCCTCAGTAGGGAAAACCAAAGACTCTCATGCACAAGTAGGGGAACGTACTAAAGTTTCGTGAGAAAAGAGTAAACCAAACACCTATCAAGGTAAACTATCTACCCCAGGCCTCACCAAGGCACACTCCCCAAATAACGCAAGTCATGTAATATATATAATCATAGCACATCGATGTTTGGGTACCCCGCGCCACTTTACCACTGGTTATTGAGACATCCTATGCATCGGACCAATCCTGCCATTTTCACTGTAGTCCCACTACCACACCTGCCCGCACACACCTGGGCCACAACCACACGCAGTCCCACTACAGAAATCCCGCCCGCACACACCTGGGACACAACTATCACACGTAACCATGCCTGCAAACACCTAGGCCAGAACAACCACCACCACACCCGAAGACACCTGGGCTAGAAAATCCACTGCCACGCCAGAAGACACCTGGGCCTCATCCTGAAGACACATGGGAAACCACCTGCCACACACACCTAGCCAACCACCACACTACCCTATTCGAAGCTTCTTGGGCTAATAATGGACCTCAGGCCATCACACCTGCCCAAAGATACTTGGGATATCCGGGAAAGGGAGCATAAAAGGAGCTAATAACTAGCCACCAAGAATTGTGTTGGAAAAAACACCCTCCCCCATGAAATGGGGGTGTTCGACACTAAGTGATCAACTTGGGTGGGGCGCAAATAAGAAACAGAAAACTACAAGTATAGATATAGGTTACAAGCACTCACCCAAAGTCTAGGTTTTTCTAATCGGCCTACGGAACACCACACCACTATATCCGAGTCACAAGTCACGACTCTTGCCAAAAAAACCCATTTTTCCCATTCTTGTTTAATGTTCAGTAATAAAGTTTAAGTTTAAGCACTACTGGGCAACTAGTAAGCATAGGCACAAGTCCAAGAAAGTAAACAATCAAACATCAACCATAACACCCACACCCGGTTCTCAACAACAGAGGATCCCACCCCAATTTGTGATATAAACAAGTAACCACTGGGTCTTAAAACTCACAACCACTGAGTCCATACCAACAGGGGATCCCATTCCCAAATTCACACAACCACCAAGAGTACAAGATAGGGGATCCCATCCCCTCCCACATTTCCAGCAATCGGCCCGAAGAGAAAACAACCAACTACCACCATCAACACAAGTCAGGGTTATGCCGGTATTTTCAGATTTAAAGGACTCAACACACTCCATGATTTCAATTTTTGTGTGTTTTAACCGGGGGTTATCACAGAAGGAAAGATTCTGATGCCTCAATTTATTTGGTTGGATATACATGATTAACTAATTACTTTTCACAGTAGGAGTTTACAACCACCACAAGCCATTTAAAACATCAGCAGGGGTTCATTAGTGCACAAACAATGACCACCAATGGCCTCAATTTTCAGAAGGCATAATCCAACACAACTCAACAAGATGGTCATAACATAAACAACATCAAAGATCACAACCCCCTCTTTCATTTATAGAATTCGTTCATTATATTTAATTAGGTATGGTTTATCCAATCCTACAGAATCAAAAGCACACCCACCCCACATGATACATAAAAGAGAGAGGCAAAGGAGAAATTCCATACTTGTTTGATCGACAATCGACGCTTAAGATGGGCGCGGAACTTTACGGATAACGATGCAGCGCGCTCGATGCACTAGAAGATGTTTTTGAAAAGCCACGATCGAGGAAAGAGAAACCACGGCTAACCCTTGGTTTATAAGAGCTGGGGATGGTTGGGGTGAAAACGCGAAACCGCGTAAGGCGCAGGGGTCGTGGGTTGACCACACGGCTCCACTCGTCATTAAAGGGGTTTGGGTGGTTTACACCGGCTCATGAATTGATTAAGTATTTAATTAAAACTCTTATGCGCGTTACGGGTCTTTAAAACATGCTTAAATGAGTCAAAATAGGGTTTAAAACCCTATTTGCGCAAAAGGAGAGCTATTGGAAACAACTCGACAAGGCCGGGTGATGCCGATCGGTCGCGCTGATCTGTCTCACCGATCGGTCGCGCCCATCAGTCTCACTGATCAGTCGCGCCGATCGGTCTCACTGATACGCCACCCCTTTAGGACCCAGATTTTGGCAAAGGGAAGGACCAAGAGAGTCTGGGTCATCACATCAGATACCTCTCAAACTATTCTTGTCCTCGAGAATTTAAACAACCCAGAAGGAAAAGGCGGGACCGAACAACAACCCTGAAAGATACCTCTCAAGAGTGAACCTCGTTGTTAACTAAGAACACCTTCTTGTCACGAACCAAGCAACGTACCATGCCAAACTGCCCGGGCATGTGGGTTGGGGAGTCTCCTCCCCCATGTCAAGATATTATCCAGTTTGGGCAACACTGACTCGCCCACACGGGTTTAATCGCATCCACCTTAATGCATCTTGATTAGGGGTCGGGTTCTCTCCTTCCCCACAGCTGGGGCTTTTCACACACAAGTAGAGGAAAGAAAACCAATACATTTCATAGCCAAAAGACAAAACGTTCTACCACAATAGGTCTCACCGATATGACACCCCTTTAGGACCCGAATTTTGGCAAAGGGAAGGACCAAGAAAGTCTAGGTCATCACAATGATTTTGTTTTTTCGTTTTGGTATTACTTTTATTAGGTATAAATATGGGTCCACCAATCTTTTTTCCAAAAATCAACGTGTCGTTTCACTACCCTATAAAAGGACACCACGTTTCCCTATTCTTCAAACCTCTCAAACCACATAGGGGAAGGTAATATCTACCAAATAAAATTAAAAAAATACATCACTTTACCATTTTATCCTCACTTTGGATACAAAGATATTCAAGGATGCTTTTTGGGACATACTAAAAGGATTTTCTCGATTAAGAGGTAACGTCTTCTCTCAAGATCCATTATTTTATTTTTTTCTCCAACCTATAAAATATATTGATTCCATGATTGTATAAAAAAATTATCCTCAATATACTATGATGTATTTATTCTATGGTTTATACCTACACTAAAATAAACTGCTATCAAATGGGTAACCGACATAATTCTTACGTGTACGGTGAACTACCGCCTCACGAAATGATGATTGTTCATTTTTACTTCATCACCTATCATAGTGGACCTTATGATTGACACCATATTTATTTATATTATATATATTATCTATTATATATTTATTATTTAATATAACTTTTATAACACACATCATTTTTTACCTTTCATTATATATAAATATGATAATTGTTTGAGTAATAGTGAAGTACTACCCCTTCAAGGTGATGTGATTTATTCACACACTACATGGAATGAATTAAGGATGTTTTTAGTGAAATTATATGATATAATAATGATAAATTAATAATGGAATATATACCACTATTAATATTTATTTTTTATTTTCTTTCTTTCTTTTAATACGATAATAAAAATAGAAACAACGTTTATTCATGTGTATGGCTTACTGTCTCCATGAATGATGTATTCCATTTCATAAAAATATATTATATAGATTATTATAATAAAAATAAAAAATATATAAATGATATTTGAATCTTGCTTAAAATTATGGAAATTATGATATGAGTATAAGGAAAAAATATATAACAAATTTAGACCCATGAAAAGAATAAAGAAAATATTACATGAAGTGAAACCATAACATAATATTGTTAACAAGCTTGTAATATAAGGCAATAATAAAACCATATGTCGTATTAGATATGAGAATATTTATAAGTTAATTATTTATATTAAATTTATATTTATTTTACATGTGGTTTTTACAAGTATGGAGAGGGTCAATACAAAAGGTATGTGGATTTCATCTCATTTTTTATTCCTATGATATACATGATTTATTCACCACCCATTCCTTTTGTGTGGTGTGTATAATTTACATGGATTTATTAAATGTTTATAATATTAAAATTTATGTTTATTCACATATCAATTATATTACATTTATTTAATGGGTTTTAAGTTTCAAAAGTTTCCAAAACGGTAAAATGGTTCTGTCTCATTCTACCTTCTTTGCAACTCATGTTTTTTATGTGCCTAAATTCATTTTGAGGTGCATATAATTAAATTTTACATTATATATCATTAATATAGTTATTGTAATTATATTATTTTATTCATTAATTTTAATTTCCTAAATGGAGAGTATGACTCCAAGTTCCCATGTGATTAGTTTTTATTTAAACAATCTCATTGCTTTTCCAGATTGTTTATGTTTATGCTTACTTTGATGAAATTTTATAACCAATATCTCAAGAAAATTTATGAATTTTATACTCTTATGGTTATTCATGATACATTCATGTATTGGTACCATATGTTTACTCTTTTTTGCATAAGATAGTTAATAAAGAGTTATTAAAAAAGCCCAACTTTACAGTCTCTTCAGTCGGAAATATATTTTTTTTAAAAAGAATTAAAAGAATATTATAACATTATCATACAATCCTTAAAAATAATTTCCCCCTTTTTCCAGTTACAAATATCATCAATTGTATCATCCATTTATTTCCGAACATGGAATTTTCTAACCCTTTTACCTCACATGGCATGTATGGATTTACCTGCCATCATTTCATTGAAGTTTCCTTTTCATTCTTAAAATGATTTTTTTAAGAGAATGATTTTTAAAATTAATTTTCAGGGAAAATTGTTTTCAAAATCTTTTAAAGATTCTTTAATATGTTTTCAAGGATTTTTTTTCCATTTTTTTTGGAATCCTTATGTAGTTGTTTTAAATTTTTTTTCAATGAAATTGATTTAAAAGATTTCAATCTTCATTCATATGTTTTCAGTTAATTTTTTTTTTCAAAAATGTTTCAAGATTATTTCTTTTTTTTCAAGTAAAAATGTTTTCAAAACATTTTAAAGCTTCTTTAATTTTCTATCATGTTAAAAGTTAGTCAATACATTTTCAATATTTCTTGAAATGTTTATGAAGTGTTTTCAATGAAAAATATTTTTAAAATATATTGAATCTTATTTTATAAGTTTTAAAGGAAAATGGTTTTCAAAAATATTTCAATTCTTCTTTATAATTTTTTAATGTATTTTTTATGAAAATTATTTCTAAATTGTTTTATTTATTTAAATAAGTTTTCAAGAAAGAAATGATATTTTCCACAATAACTGTTTTTGCAGATATTTAAAAATTAATTTCCATATATGAAGACATCTATTGATGTTACACAGTTTTTTCTAGGAAATGATCTAGAGGTTCCATTCATATTATTTCTATGTATGGGTTAGGCTTAATGTCACTGTCTTTATGAAACCAATTTCACTTTCATGAGTTATATGTTTAAATAATCCATTTCTCTTTCATGGGTTATTATTTTGATCAATCATTATAAAACCTATATTTTTTCATAGGTTATGATATGTTTACATGTTTATGATATCCATTTCATTGAATTAAATATGATATTATTATTCATGTTTCTGTGGTACATGTATGTATGGTTTCATTATGATATGACTGGGAACTATTTATCCCTCCCATTCATTGGGTAAATATTTATATCTCATGAGATTTAAACATATTGAATGATAAATGAACTTTGTTCAGTATTAAAGGGACGGAATGAGAAGTGAAACTGGTTTAGTAATACATGGTGAGAATGAGAAATGAACTCAGTTTAGTATTACATGTCTTGAACGATAAATTAACATTGTTTAGTAATACAAGGCTAGAGAGAGAAATTTACAGGGTCAAATATTACAATTTTGGAACAAGAAATGAATTCAGTTCAGTAATATAGGGAAGGAAGAAGTTGTGAAATCAGATTAGTAATGAAGTGCTGGAAGAGGGTGTGAAACCAGTTTAGTAAAGGACTTTTTCCACTATGATGACTTTGGCAGTGATGCCTTGACTACTATGAGAATAATTATATATAATTATGAGTCTGAAACAATTCCATGTTTTATTTCTATTTTATTTTTGATTGGATTATGTGCTTTATTTATTTATGATTCATGTCTTATGAACGTCCATGCTTTATTCCATGATACATTTATATGATCTCTGATATATTGGGTATGATTTTCTATTTTCATGATCGTGTTCTCATAACCTTATGATTATAATTATCCTTACATATATCCATTATTTACCCTTTATGAGCATTTTATCTCACCCATTTTTATGTTTACTTCCCCAAGTTATGAAGATATGTAATATGTTATATTTTTCTGAGAAGGGTACTAGTAAAGAATAACCAAGGGGGAGATAATTTAGCTAATTTATATACTAGTGGTATTGTTTCAATGTTTCTAAATGAACTAGACTAATACGGTCTTTGGGAGTCTGTTTGTATAATGTTTTATGTATTTTGAAAAATTTAATTAGTGTCTATGTATGAAAGTTTGGGGTCACTATACTAAATCCATTGATCTAACCTCAATCTGAAAAAGGTAATACAAAAAAAAATTCTCTATGGAATTTTCTACACTAACATATATTAATTATAACTAAAACTCTATGAATGAATAAAATCATTAAAAAAATATTTTCTAGAAGACCTATCTTCAAAAACATTGTGTTTAAAATTCATCTTCTCCTAGTTCCTTGAATGTACTCTAATTTATAGTAATTCCTCCAATTGTCAAAATTATGTGATTCTAAGAGTTGGTTGAAATAGCTAAGATGTTCCTCACTTGTAAACCGAACAAAAAATTTACATCCAATTTCATTTCTATTAGCACTATTACAAAAATATCATGAGTTATTTCTAACAAAAATTATTCTAATTAATCAGATTATTATATTTAGATTTTTCAATAGACTATACCATTTTTTATCAATCTGATGAACTAAACATTGATCAGTCTCATATATTAGATTTATTTTTAGTATGATGTATATGAATTCATCCGTTCTGATAGACACCACAAAAATTTACCAAATGGGAAAAAAATTATTTATTATGATGGAATAAACTCACTTTTATTCCAATGGATCATATTTAATAATAATAATTTTATATTGATTTTACATTAGAACCATTTCGATATTTGGTTGAAAAAAATGTTTTCAACAAAAACATTCTAAAATAGTTGGGATATATAAATTCTATAGAATGGGGTTTTATTAAAGTGTTAAAGTATTTATTATTTTACAAACTAATGAAAGGAAAGGAAGAAAGTATAAATATTAACTCATCATGTTCCACTCATCTCATAATATATATATATATATGTATATATATATATATTTGTCTTCCAATTGAAAACAACCACCAACTCATAAAATACCATAGAGAGAGAAAATGATTTCCATGAAATTTAAAAATAATCATATAAAGAACCCATAGAAATAAAATGGTTTATTAGAGATTCATAATATATATCATTCAATTCTCCTAAGACACCTATTGAAATTATTTGATTTTTAAAAAACATACAAATAATATCATGAATTAAATCACTTGATATCAAAAACATGATCGCCAAAAATAATGACATAATAATGGAATAATATAGGATGGAATATGAAATATAACTCAAATAGAGGTTGATTGTTTTTGGATGATGAGATATAAATAAAAAAGGATCCTTTTGAAAACATTTTATTTTCATTGTTGTAAAAGACATTGTTACAAGCGCCATTCCAAAAAATTCTATTTTCTTTCGAATAATAAAGGAATGAAGACCATTCATGGAAAGAGAATTAATTTTTTTTTTCTAAACACGTATAAAATTGAACATAAGTTAAAATTTTAATTTCATGGAAATAAAATTTCTAATAAGAAATTTTATAACTCAAAGAAAATAGTTGTAGTTACCAAGTACCATTCATTTACCCTTTATTTCTTGGAAGTGAATTAACCCCCTATATCATAAATATAAGAAAATTAAATAAATTTTTAGAACATTCTAAATTTTCATTCGTATTTATATTATTCATTAATAATATTTTTCTTCATGTATTAGATTTTTTAATACCTTTTCAACACTAGGTTTTGTTAATCTTGACTGTTTTGAACTTGGTTTGTAAAAGCTGTGTTAATATTAGTTTTTCAATAAAATATCATAATTTAAAAACCGTCAATGGAACACTAATTTATATTTTATAAAAGATTATAATATTATAATACCATTACATAGTATTTTTAATCATGTTTTATGTAAATGAAAATGGCAACGAACTAGTTTTGGGTTACTTATCGATATTGACAGATTACCTTAAAACACCCATTATTTTTATGTTATCATAAAATAACTATATCAATGATATAAATTAAATAAAAAAATATATATAAATAATATACTCATACACTATAAAAGAAAAAAATTCGTGTTTGTAAGTAATGTAAATCGAAACACATATATTCATGGAGGCGGTAGTCCGCACAATGCACGATTATCATTTGTATTACTAAATGAATGAGAGGGATGAGCTATGATAGTAAGTGATCATTTAATAAAAATAAACTATTTATACAAATCATAATCATCGTAAATAAAATTTTTAAGACCAACCACGAGGGGTGGTGATGAATAATTGGAAGGTTCGCTTTGTAGAGGCGGTAATCCAAGCACAAGCACTAATAATGATTATTACTTTTCTTAGTAGATGGAAGGGAATAAAAAATGGTTATAAAAATATTTTAATAAAATATAAAATTAGTAATTATGATGATTTTATTATTATAATATGGTTATGGTTATTTTATAATAGAAATAATAGGAATTAAATATTAAGAAAGATGTGATACCTATGTTGAGACCTTGGACTTCTTCTTCATGAAGAACTTATATTTTTTGAAAATAGGATTATTTATGGAGACCATGAGTATTATAGAACAAATTGTAATTAAAGGAGAGTAAATATGGGTAGCTTTTCAAGGATATTTTGAAATATGAGTGTATTAGTTAAAGGGTGTAAGTGATCCCACTTTTATAAATGAAGAATGTGGACTTTTCCATAGATAAGAATGATATGTAAGGGGTATGAATGGAATGAAATGAATATTAGGTGAGTTAGGAGAGGGTAAGTAGGATATAAATTTAATTAGTACTTTAAAAACCTAAAACATTATTTGCTTATGTCCTAAAGGATAAGTTAATTAATGATAATACGATACACATTAGTTTCTTTATTAAAACACTTACTACTCTTAATTAAATATTAATCATGTTAATTATTTTATTACTAAAAATATAAGTAAAAAAATGTTAACAATTTTATGAATTATTATTATTAATATGGGATCCATTTTGAAAAAGTTATTTCATAAATATGGAGAAATATTATCTTAAATGAAACACACATAAGACATAAAAATTGTTTTTCATTAAAATACTTTTTTTAAATATTTTCTTATGTAGAAGATAAAATTTTGACTCGTAATTTATTTGATGATAGTAATAAATTTAGTATAAAAGAAATAAAATTTATTTGTCTTTAAAATCAATCCATATCCAAATTTTTCTATGAAAACATTTAATTGAAAGAAACAATTGAATATAGTTTTTAAATACAAATAAATATTTTCTTATGTTTTAAAATATTATTAACAGCATTTATAAGTTTAAAATAATATTTTAGAAATATTTATTATATAATTAATATATATATATATATATATATATATGATAAGTAAAAATGATTTTATAAATCTTTAGGCTTTGCGTATATAATGATAAAGTAATAAAAGACATAGTTTTGGAAAAACTATATTTGTTTACTGGTCACCTAAAAATTAAATATTTTAGAAAAATTAATAAAATTAATAAAATTTAAAATAAGATAATATTATTATTATTAATCAAAAAAATGGACTTCATTTTTTAAATGTAATTTGTAAAAGTGATAAATTTAATATTTATATAAGAACACTAAATAAAATTTTAAGAAATATATATTTCACGGTATAAAATGACTGTTGTTTTATTAACCTTTTTTATTGTTTTTACAAAGTTAATCATTTTAATATAACTTAGAATTTAATGGATATAATGAAAATTTAGATATATTTTATTTTAGTGATGTTTGTGAGACAAGTTACTAACACTGAACTTAATTTATGAAAACCAATTACTTTAATATGGGGTTGTTACATTGAACCCCAGTAAAATAATTTCGACCTTAAAATTTTATTTCACCGAAGATAACTAGTAAGGGTACTTACCTCTCAAAAAGTAATTATGTTCTCATATATCACCATAAAACTTATGGTTCCGCCATTGAACATTGACTAGGTTGGTGGTTATGTTTTTTATAACCTTTTCTCTTTTCTCCAAGATCTGCACAAGTTATTATTTATAGGAGAGGTCATGTTCTAGTTTCAAAATTTATGATTTTAGTACTTGTGTTTGATTTGTTAGGTAATTACTATAAAATGAAACATGTATGACTCTAGGGTCTTATGATAAGTGATGTGGGAGAGGTAATAGATAAGCTATGAACCCAACACGATCTAGGTTCTTGAAGGGACCAACGTATCTAGTGATTAGATTCATTTTCTTATACAATATTATAACACATTTCCATTGAAATATTTATAGAAACACCTTGTCAATGAATCCTAATTATAGATTATGCCAATAATTTTCTATATAAATATTATTATGGATTTTTTACACTATCATATACAACTTAATGGTTTGAAACTTTGAATTCATCTCGTGGAAAAGGTAAGTACGTATCAACTTACTCTCTCTAACGTATTCATAGAATATTGGGGTCATACATCTCTTCCCATAAAAATCCTTATATAGTTCCATATGAATGATCAAATTGAAAATATTTTCATATGGGTTGTATACTAGGAGGATGTTTTGATCCCAATATCCTTATAAATCCATTAAACATGACCGCATCATATATTCTAGTGTTTGTATTGTTCTCTCAACCAGACCATCTATCTTAGTATGATATGTAGTGATAAATCTCATATCTATTTTTGTTTATTTTTGTTGACTTCTCCAATAACTTGAGTTAAACATCATATGTAGATCAGATAAAATAGATATCATTACTACATAAAAACTTACCACTTACCTAATATATATCATGAAGAGTTGGTCAAGGGATTAATCATCTTTGATGGAAATGAAATGTGCTAACTTCATAAGGTGATCGACTACAACCCATATAGAGTTGTGACCTTAAGATGTTTTAGGGATTCCTATGATAAAGTACGTGGTGATGTTTTTCCCATATCTATATAGGTGTGGGTAATGTTTGCATCATTCCTCCAAGATTCTGACATTCTACATTAACATGCTAGTATATAAAACATTCTGAAATATAGTCCATGATTTACATATTCATGTTATCCCACCTGATTTTTTTAATATATATATATATATATATATTTGTTTCCAGGGTGGATAGAGAAGGATTAGCTATGTGAATTATTGAAAATATCCTTCATTATATTAGTAATAGATGAGACACATATAACTGTTTGAAACCATATAAATCTATCTTTAACAAAATTGGACTATGGAATATTCTATACATTTTTCTCTAAATCAATATTATATCTTGTTGATTATTTGTACATCATTTGAATGGATGGTTGAGAATTAACCTTGGTATTATAAAATTTATCTCCTACCATTTTTAATTCAAGATTTATCCTCTTAAAATTCATGATAATTAGTTCTTTTTTAGTCCTAATCATGGATAGAGTAACATGGCCTTTTCTACACATAACATCAAAATCCAAGTCTTCTTTTCTTTGTGGAAATCTATCCAGAACACATATTATTTATTTAAATATTAACATATCCTTTGGATAATTATTATCTCATTCATCAGTGATATATATTTAAATCTACTATGTTTAATGTACATATGACATCATCACAATAAAGGAAATGATATAAAATTTTCAATGAAAGGTTCACCACTGCTAATTCCAAATCACGCATTGGGTAATTTTACTCAAGGTTTTTTAATAAATACTAGCATATGAGATTACCTTTTTAAATTCTATAAGGATTTATCCAAAGAATTTTAATGATGAATCACTATTAAACACATACACTTCTCCAATATTGGGTAATGTATTTTTTTATTAACCATGATTTTCATGAGATCCTTAGTTTTCCACACATTCTGTCATCAAGAAGAACCTGACTCCATTCAATAATAACATGGTTAATGAATTTTATATCTATGATAAATGTCTCACTATTTTTTTTATAATATCTAGATAATCTACGAAAACTCTGGATTTCAATCACAGTGGTTGGTCTAGGGCAATACTCAATGAACACTATCTTGATCTATATATATACCCTTGATTGGGATCAAAAGACCCATAAATGATAATTCATTGGAACCAAATTTATCATTTTCAATGTTTGGTATACAACCTCTCTTTCATCATGGACCCGAATATAGTTCTTGTAGGGTTTTCATTCACTTCCTTGCTTTTGGAATAAATAAAAAACAAATTTACAAAGACAGTCAAAACTTGATCCATGTAACCTATAAAAAATCTATTTATAAGACCTCTAAGGATATAAGGGGAATTGATATTTTCAAATGGAATAACTATAAACCTTATAGTTCATAACTTGTTCAATCTACTTTCCTTGGAATATCCTCCCTTTCAACCCTCTGTTGATTTTATCCGAACCAAAGGTCAATAATTGAGAAGAATTTAGCTCATCTGAGTTCGTAAAATGGGTAATCAATTCTGGGAATATGATACTTGTTTTTATAGAAATTTTGATGAGATCTATATGTAAAAACACATTAAACAACCCATATTTTTAAAAAGAGGACTAGTTCACCCCATGGGGAAGCACTAGGTTGTATAAAACACTTTTAAATATTATCTTGTAATTCCTTCTTTAACTTCTATAATTGAATGGAATCCATTCTACATTGATTAATCTATAATAGAATAATTTGGGGATGCCTTAGAATGTGAATTCATCATAACATTATAGGGGAAGACTATGAAATTCATCTAGAAATATATCAGTATATTCCCTCACAAGACATATTCTTAATATTGACTTTTTTTATGAAAATTTGAGCTTGAAAAACCTTATTGATCTATATGAAGACATATATTATTAAATTTTATTTTTAAAAAGGTTTAGGATCATCTGTTATTTGATACATGATTACCAATGATTATGTATATGAATAGAGATGTCCATTTCTAGAAAATTGATATGATCTTTATATAAGGAATGTAAATCCATACCCAAAATTATATTAAATTCAACTATATAGAGAAGAAATAGATTCTGGAAGTATCTCCAAGAAAATATTGATTTGAGAAGATATATAATGATTAGTTTCATTTAGCATGACATCACCTATTTTCATGGTTACATTTATATTCAATGTTTCTTATAGTGAATCCATATTAGTTCCATACTTATAATATATAAATGAATGAGATAAACGAGAATCAAATAGAGAATTCATGGATCTAGAGTTTAGAATGAGTGTAACTTTCAAATCATCATTATTTTGGTACACATCTATAGTAATTATTAACTATGCCCTATTTTGATCCCGATATTTATGTGGGTGTTTTTACTATTTTATTACAACTTGATATATTAGGATTTTTTCTAAATAAATTTAATTTTTTTGATAGCTTGTGTTTCATGCAACATAACATTTTAAAGAATAAGGAAAGACTAAAATATTATTATTTAAACATAACCACTATTTCCTAGCCATCAAACATGTTAGGATGAATAACATTAACCAAATTAAAAATATTAATTATAATAGTTTTAAATAAAGAAAACTTAATGATAAAATAAAACTTAATTTTTGGCAAAGTTTTTATATGTTTTGTAAATTCTATTTTCTATTTTTTTGAAAAAAATAAGAAAAATATTTTTTGAAAATTATAGAAAATATATCTAAAAATATAAAAATAATTTTTTAAACCACATTTAAATATTATCTTATAGTGAAATTTTGGTATTTTTCTGAAAAGGTGAATTTTATTTTGAATAATGAAAAATAGTAAGTTTTATTAAAAACATCTTTTTCATTTAAATGAGTTCTGTGGTTCATTTTTTTATTAATTGGGTTTAAAAGTAAAATTAATTATATAATATAATTATTTATCCAATTTAGGTTATTGGAATCAATTTCATATTAAATTAGTTAGATAAAAACATAATAATCTTTGAACATTTTCTCTTTAGAAAACTGATTTCTCATCATGTCTTTGGGTTTAATTTTAAATAATTTTTTTTTCAAATTATCTAAATTTAATATGAAAAAATGTATTCCATATTTATTATAAATATATTTTATATTAAATAATAAGTATAAATTTGTTTTTTCAAAAGTAATAGTAAAAATAATAAAAATTAATTACCGAGGTTAAGGTGAAAATGAGTTTATCATGGTTTAAGCTAAACTGATAAGGGGTAATATTACTTATAAACATATCCAAAACCAACTTAATGGACATATTTTGACCTTATCATGTCTTAAGTTTCATAATAGACCATTTTTTAGCTTTTGGGAATTTTAAAAATGTGAGTACACTTTATTCTTTTAAAATATTCCATGTGTTTCTTCTCTCTAACATATAAAAAGAAACCCGCTGTCCAATACTATTCACACATCTATATCCATTTTTTTCCATTTCCTACCCAAATATATTAATTAATTTCCTATCCAAATCCTTGAGACCCGGTTTAGATTAAAAATAAAATCTAGGAAGCACTTAGGTTCAACATAAAGAGGTTTCCTGAAGAGAATCTAATGTTTTAAAGTATACATTTTTTTACTTCTTGTTCCATATACTAATTTTTTTTAAATTATAATGATATAATAACACCCGAATCTAAAATATTCATAGATTTTATTATGTTAATTTCATAAAATATATAGAAATCCTCTTCCATCAAAGGGGAAACAAAACCCTCGATCTTGTGTAAAATGTACTACCGCCTTGCGAACTGATGTTATTCATTTTTTCCATCACCACTTCTTGTGATTATAACTAATTATGGACATATATATATATATATTATATTTATAAAATTATTATACCTATATAACTATAATACCACATTTACATTCTTACAACACAACATTTTTGAAAATGATAACGTCGCTCGTGTGTACAATGGATTACCGCCTTACAAACCGATGCAATGTGTTTTTCATTTTTATTTTATGTAGATGGTAATAAGGATAAATAAAATGAAGATATATGATATTTTTAACATATTTTTTATTTTTTAATTATTATATCACATATTATTTCTCACTTTACACTCTGTGGGGGATGCTATACCATTGTTTGTGTGAACGATGAACTACTACCGCAAGAAGCGATGTGATTCGTTTCTCACTAACACTTTTAATGTAAGGTAATAAGGGTAAATTTAAGAAATATATGTGATATATATGATATAAAATTTTATATTTATGTTTATTATATTATTTAATGTTCTTTTGTTTCAACCATTGAGAAAATGGCAATAATCTTCATGAGTACATACGACCTACCGTCTCCATGAATAGTGTATCTCATTTTTTATCACTAATTTTTATGGATTACAATAAATACAAATATAGTGAATATATATGATATTTATATAAGGGTTAAATTTTTAAATATTATGGAACCATGATCAATTTAAGATGACCGAATATAAAAAATGAAAACATTCATAGAAAACACATCATTTATTTCACGAAACATTATTTTAACATGAAAGTATTAATAAAAAGGTAATAAAATGACACAAGTAAATAATATATTGAAGGGTATATATATAATTATGGTTCTATAATATATTTTTAATAAACTTATATTTATAATAGATTAGGTTTTCACGAGTATGAAGGAACTTGAGACTTAAGGTATGGTATTTTTGTCTCAATTCTTCTTCTTTGTGACATACGTTATATTATGAACCATTATTTTTTTATGAGTTGTATATATTTAACATTTGACAAGTTATATCATTAAATTCTATATTCTCATGAAATATGACGTTTTTTTAATGTTGTTCCTTCTTCTGGATTATAATTCAATGTCACAAAAGTGGTAAGGGTTTTATGATACAATCTCATCGTTTATTGAAATTTATTATGAATATTATTAAGATGATAAAATATGATGATATATCTCCCAATAAACTCATGAAATTTATGTTTTTATATTTATTACATGATAATAAATGTTTTCCTTTTATTTTACTCTCATTATGTACTCATGAATCTAAAATAATATTTTCATAGAAAACATACTTTTCTTATCTCTTCGGTCGGAATTTTTTTTCTTATACATCTATGTTTTATAAAAATGTTTCAAAAATGATATAATGTTCCTATGTGATTGTTTAAATACATTTTTTACACATTTTTTCTTTTTTTATAAATGTTTTAAATGATTCTTTATATCATTTTTAAAACTATGTCCATTTTTATTTTACAAAAAATCAGAAGGGAATTCTTTTTCACATGAAACAAATTTCCCACCATCATGGAAAATCATTGATTTAAAAATTACATTATAAGGTTTAATGTTTTTTTGAAGAATTTTTTTTTCAAAATGTTGTTTGAAAATTTAATTTTAATTATTGATTTTCAATGAAAGGTTATTTTCCTCATGAAATATTCCCAGTGTCTTTTCAAATTCATTTTCCATATAATATGAAGTAATTTTTTTTGTTTATTATTCTTTACTCTAGATATGATCCAATTAAACCCTTCCTAATATTTCTATGTAATTTTTATGTTTATAATGGAAAAATATTTATGGAGCCCACTTTTTTACAATGGGTTATGATATAATGAAATGTTTATGAAACCATTTTCATTTCATGTTTTCTGATATGATGAATGTTTTAGTATCATGTGGCACAAAAATGTATGGATTATGTGACCCATGGGACCTATATCTACCTCCAACGAATTGGTTAATTATTAATCATCTATGAGACCATATGGTATATAAGGTGTTTTTTAAGCCAAATAAATTGGTACATGGGAGGTTATGTTAAGCTCAATGTAGTTGCACAAGCAGATATCCTAAGCCTAACATTTCATGAGTTTATCAGTCGGTAGTATTGACATAAGGTTTTCTATGAATATGTGTTTTCAAAAAATTTATTTATTCTTCCAAAATTATTTTCTCAGGGCCTATGTACTTTGATTCCTTTAATGATGATGTGTTATGAACTATCATGATGTATTATTCGAGTCAAGTTTATGATGTATAATATGTGGAGTATTTTTTTCAAATTTTATTATCATTTAATCATACATGTATGAACATGTTATGTTTATATCTCCCTTTATTAACATTATAGATCATCTGAGGTCACCGTTTCCTATGATTCCATTCCCTTGGTTATGAAAAATGGTATAATATATGATATGTCTAAGAAGGGTGAAAAATATGAGGATCTTAGAGGGAGATGATATAACACACTTATAAACCAATTTTTTATGTATTCATGTTTTCAATAAAAATATACCTAAATTATTATGTCCTGTATTGTTAGGTTATGTAATGAATATTATTCTATTAAGATGTAATATTTATGTGTGGGAATCTGGGTCTCTATAGTTGGTATTATGGGTAGTTTTTAGTTAAAACATAAGAAACTGGGATGATAAAACATTAGTCATAACCATAATGATATATCTAAGTACATATAAATTTCCAAGAATTTTGGTGAGGGATTGGTCAAGTGGTTTCTAAGATATTGTATCGATGCATGGATACTACAAGTTAATGTCGTTCTATAATATATTTACGTATTGATAATAAATCTATAAAAGGAACATCATGATTGAAATGATCATCACCTAGTACATGACAATGAGACTTACTTCACACGTAGTCTGAAACTCCTAGGGGATATATTTTGGAAATTAACAAAATATTTATGAATCATCATGAAGGATTTTAATAATGACCATGAGTGATGTTTTTATA
Organism: Viscum album; assembly: GCA_963277665.1. Lineage (NCBI taxonomy): Eukaryota > Viridiplantae > Streptophyta > Magnoliopsida > Santalales > Viscaceae > Viscum > Viscum album. Next base: position 1,117,148,360 of record OY728147.1, read on the forward strand.
AACTAAGGTGTCAAATATAGAAATAAAGTGACATGATTTTGACATCTGATGAATTTTTTTTATGATTATGTGTTTTCCCTCTATGATTACGGGTTCTTAAACTATTCATCTTTGTTTTTTTCAATGGATAAAGTTAGAAGGAACCATGTTATTACTGAATGAAACCTAAAATGCAACTTTTTTCCACTTGAGAAAACAAATAGTATGGGAGATGGAATTCAATGTCATTTGAATATTCTCACACAAATTTCTTAGTATATGAAACATGGAAAGATTATTAATTGGAAAATTAAAGAACATAATTCTATTGAGTCCTTCATAAAGAAAAATACCCTATATTTTAGTGTTTTATCTAATCCATTGGGTTTCTAAAAATGGTTCAGTACCATTAGAAATATATTTTATGTTACCTTGAGTCTGGGGCATGAATAATTAATTTTCTTATCTCTCATTTGGAAGGATAAGCATATCTATGAGGGAATATTGTAAAGAATACAAGACAACAAGATGAAATCTACTCCTTTGAGTGGGATAAGTTTAAGTGATTATTATTTTCAATTACATCCCTAATATTCATTATATGAAAACGGGGAAGGTATTATTTGAGCTAAATATTTTTATGATGAATTTTTGGTACCAATGAGGTAAATTTCACAAGACTAGCGAGATACGCTCATGGGGTTGTCATCAAACTAGAATTTAATGTTGATAAATTATTATGTGGATAAAAACCTAGTCTTGGAATGTAATTATTTATAATGGACATCGTTAGCTGTAAATAAAAAATTCATTTTTTAATCAAGGTGGAAATTGATATTGGAGTGAATTATCAGTCACATGGTTTTGATATGAAAAGAAATATGGAATTTAGAAGAAACTCTAAAAATTATTGAGAGAAGAAGATGGGCTTTTCTTCAGGCTCAAAGTGTGGAATGAAAAAAGAAGATATTTTTTAAGGAGGACAATAAAATTTTAATGAATGGAAAGAAAGGTCAGTGGGTTTATGAATTCAATGGTTATGTGAATTAGTTAGATAATGATATAAGTAAATAGAAAATTTCACAGATTAGACAACCTAAACATTAGTGTTTTAAATGGAAAGAGTTATATAATTATGAAAACAAGTTCCCAAATCTAATGGATGATGATAATGTACAATTTCAACAAACATTTATGTAAATGGTTAAATATAAATATCATGTGATCACTATTTAGGATGAGGGGTGCAATAATTATGTGATTAAAGATACAATTACCATCCCCTATAGAACTAATAAAACATTATTTGACTCTGTATTTAACCACTCTATTAAATATAATAAATTTTCTAAGCATATAAAAATACCATCTCAATGATTATATGTTGAATTATTAGTGAAAACACAAAGTGGTATGATGATCAAATCACAAATATATGATTACTCTTGGATTGATGTTTGTGGGAATGTGCTTTCTAAAAATCATACCATTCTTCATATGGTTTAATTTGATGTTATCATAGGCATAGATAAAATTTTTATACATAAATTACACATCAATTTCTAAGTAAGGGAATTCAAATTTGTTATTACAAATCAACCTATGATCTTATATTAGTGCGATGATAAATAAAAACTTCTAATGAAAATCCAATGAATTTTATGAGTTATGATTTCCTATTCAAATGGGGATTTTATCACATATGGTTAGGGAGAAAATCCACATTGATGATATTACTATATTAGGGGATATTTTTATGTCTTTTTGGGAAGAATTTAGGAGTCTACAACTGAATCACGATGTCTAATACTCAACAAAACTCATACATGGTTCTATGCATATTTTAAAGACCCATCGTAAAATGGCCCTTATTGAGTTGCATGAATTGAAGAAGAAATTATAAGATAATATTGATAAGGTATTTATTTTTCTAGGTGTGTCACCAGGGTGTTAACATATTATTTTTTTGAAAATAATGATAAATTAATGAGACTCTCTATTAACCAATGGGAGATAAACAATGTCACTATCAATAAAAGCTATCATGTATCCCACATTGATGTATTGTTTGATCAATTATGAAAAGGTCAATTACATTACATGGTTGAAATTCATTCTGGAGATCATAAATTGAGGTCCAAGAAGGAGGATATACCCAATATATAATTTTGTACCAGGTATGAAAAATATGTGTATATTTGAATTCTATTTTCCTTACTAATTCTCCCACCATCTTAATAGATGTAATGAATAATGTCTTTAGATAATACCATTATTTGTTTGTGGTTGTATTTATAGAAAAAAATATTCCTTATTATAATAATAATAAAGAGCATGAATGTCAATTCAAAATTATTCTAAAAACCCAAATGATGGATAAAATGTATTCAAAATTTACATTGTATGATTTTTTTAGAAATGATATCATTTTTGGGTCATATAATCTCAATAAAGGGTATATAAATTGACCCATAAAAGATGAATTTTTTTGAATAATGGACCAAAAACGCCTATATTATTTAAATTAAATAATTTCTTGGTTTAGCTGGTGATTATTAATGGTTTGTTAAGAATTTTCCATGACTATATAATCCACTAACTATGTAAACTAATAAAGATAAAAGTTCCAATTGAAAGATAAATGTAAGGAAAATATCATGTAACTGAACAGAAGATTAGTTGGTGCACGAATGATTAAATTACCCTTCAATAGAGAAATATTTTTAATCTTCATTAATGAATCTAATATGTGATTGGGATGCATTATTATAAAAAATGTATTGGTTTTCGATTAATCCTCACAACAATTAATGGATCATGAGAAAAATTAACTAAATTATGATTTTGATTTAGTGGTGGAAATTTTTTCATTAAAGATATAAAGGCATTATCTTTAGGAGAAAAAGTGAAATATATAAACCTATTATAAAAGTTTAAAGTACATATTAACACAAAAAGAGTTGAAGGTGTTCTATAGAAGATGATTATAGAAGATTAATAACTATTAATAATCAATAGATTACCACCATGGGAATGTAAAAAAGGTGGCCAATTCTTTGATTAAAAAGAATCATTATAGAATATTGATGATGTGGATTTTAAAAGATTTAATAATTCATGATTTCTAAGGGATGGATCTAAAAACCCTATAGTAAGGGGAGAAATCTTATCTATCACAAAAGAGTGTGCAACCATCTATCCATGTGAAGGTCAATTATGAATAGAAGAAAGATATAGAGATGAATAAGAAGGTGAGAAATTATCCTATGTTTAACCTTGATTGTGAAAGAATGATAATGTTCAAGAACTGAGTATGTGTTATCTACATACTAAATTTTCCAGAGTTGTTAGTGGAAGATCATAGTTCTTCATTCACTATTAATCCTAGAAGTGTGAAGATGTATAGATATTTGGGAGGGTATTTATTGTGGGATGAAATGAATAAATATATTATAGTTTTTTATCCTATTTCATGGTATATTAGTATGTTATAGATGAGGTACAAAATTATGATGGGATGTTACAAGTATTATCTATACTATAATTGAAATGGTAAAAAAACATGGATTTTTTCATTAGATTACCCAAAAAGTATAAAGGGAATAATAATATATTTTCTAGAGTCTATCACCATACATTATCAACAAGCTTAATCGTAATCAGAGAAGACTTCACTATTGATTATCTTTCTAGAGTGTACATTAATGATGTGGTAAGGTTTCTTGGAGTGTCACATTCCATAGTATCTGATTGGAATATGAGTTTTACCACAATTTTATGGATAATTATCTTAACATATCTTGATACAAATTTTATTTTCAATAATACATATCAACCTCAGATATATTGTTAGTATTAGAGAAACTTTCAAACCCTAGATGAGTTGTTGAGATCTGGTACTATGGATTTCAAATGTGGTTGGGATCAACACCTTCTCCTAGTTGAATTTTCATACAATAATATATTTAAATCTATCATCTATATATATCATTATGAATCCCTCTATAGAAGTAATTATGGAAAATTAATGTGTTGGAATGATGTTGGAGAAATAAATCCGATGAGAGAAGAACTTTCCATATAAATGGTACATAAGTTTAGATCCATTCAACATCATATAAGGGTAGCATAAAGTCTATTGAACCGTTTTTATGATAATAATCAACATGAACTTTAATTTGAAGTTGGTGATGAGTTTTTCCTATGAATAATTCAATGAAATAATGTTATTATATATAAAAAAATGTAAATCTATGCTTTAGGTATATTGGTCACTTTGGAATTCTTGATCATTATTAGATTAGATTATATCGCTTCGAGCTTCCAAAGAACCTCTTCCAGGTTCAAAATATGTTCCATGTATCTATCTTGAGAATGTTCATTTATAATACATCACATGTATTAAGCACAATGGTTTTACAACTGGTGCATGATATTTCTTTTTAGAAATAATTAGTGGAGATTCTGGATCATACAAAAAAAGTAATGTGAAACAAAACAACTCACCTGGTTAATGTTTTGTGGTAAAATTTCTTCTTTAGGAAGCTATGTGGGAACCTAAGGATGTAATGAGACAAGATTAACATCATTTTTTTGTACCAAATTGAATTTTTTTGATTGAAACGTTCTTTTTAATGAGGGTAGAATGTAACACATAGATATTTTATGGAATATATGTAGGATTGTAATGATGAATGTAGATGATGAATATACAAGGGGGGGGGGGGTGAATTGAATACTTTAAAAATTACTTTGGAACCTTTAAAGTTTAGTTTAACAAAGTTAAGAAAACAGACACAACACCTATATAGAATTTGTAATATAATCAGTGTAACATAAATAGAAATTATAAGAAAGTTATACATTCTAAATTTAACAAAGATAATACTACAGTAGAAATAAAACATCTTGAAATAGAAAACATGTAACAAAAATATAGTTTTATCCCAGAATGAAGAGTATCCAACAACCTTGGATAAAGGTTTCTTGATTTATACTTTTAGGAAAGTTTGTCTTACTGAAACCCAGGTAAGCCCTCAACCCGAAGATTGGTATCTATCTTGCTATATCCAGAAGCCCTCAATTTAGAAGGAAATCAGAACCTCTGTCTTCCAAACCCGGAACCCCATGATCAGCATGATTAGAGTCTGCACAAAGCAAGTTAGAAAAATTTGTTCACACCCGAACAAGTTGTTCATGACATCCGCCCGAATCAATGAGAGTTGAAATGGATTCTCTCTCTAGAAAACACTTCACAACATGCATCACGTTTATAAACTTTCTACATTGTATATTTCTCATCAAATAAACATGTATTTATAGGAAAATCTTCCCAAAAATCTGCTACACTCCAACGGTCATATTTTCCTTAAATTTCAGAGGGACCTGGACACCATTTCAAAAATACAATGGTTAGTTTGTAACAGATTGTACGACATCATTTCAAGTAATAAACGATGTTAAATTAAAGATAAATGTTAACTATAAGAAAACATGTAATCCAATAATATTGGAATGTTACATTAAACTAATCTAACATTATAAATAAAAATGGATTTTTAAGAAAAACATTATCAAGAAAACGGATTCAAAAGGAAAAGTAAATCGGGTCGAGAAACTGGTATCACATTTGTTCCCGAATTAGAATCGTAAAATCAGAATGAATTTCTCACCATATTTAGAATCATAAAATAGAATCACTTTTGCACCAGATTCAAAATGTTATAATAGAATCACTTTTGCACCAGGTTTGGAATCATAAAACTGAATCACATTTTCATTGCATTTGGTATCACCAAGATGATATCACTTATACACCAAATTCAGTATCACGAAGACGATATCACTTATCCACCGGATTCAATATCATAAAAAAGGTTTAAAAAAATATGTAAATCTAATAGAATGGAAAAAACATTACGATACATCTATTAGTATAACAGAATGACAATTCTGGATCTTAAAAAAAGCATAAATTATGAAAAATGGGTTTGTGATTTTTAGAACATATTACCATAAGGAATGAAGAAGTCATAATATAACCTTCTCCACTCAAAAATCTCCCCATTTTTGGAAATCACAAAAAAAATTTCTAAAGAAGAATATATTTACTTGGATAAACATGTATGGAAAAATTATCCCTCCCTTTTAATGATATTACTGATGAATATTACTAACTCCCCCTTAGGTTATGATTCCCAAGGATCATATTCTTGATCTTTAGTATCTAGTTTTATTTCATAAGAAAATATCTCCCCCTTAGCTAAACATATCTTCTTAAAAGAAAAACCACCCTTACTTGGTCATTATCCTTTCTTACCATACCCCCCCCCCTTAATAGATTCTCCTCCTTTGAGATCTTCATTAAATTATTCCTTTAAATAAATTCTACCCCTGTGTGATTTTCAAATAAAGGAAGAAAAATAATGGATAAGTATAAGATGTACATGTAAGGTTAAGAAAACATACATTTGAAAACATAAGAATGATATGCAAGAAATTTCTTAAGGAGAATTTTGGAAATAAGGTTTAGATTACCACAAAACATCGGAATGTAATAAATAATCATCCATCCATCTTCTTCTCAGACAGCAATTTCATTATCAAGGCTTTATATTTCTTCACTTACTTATGATATTCTTAAAACATATTCAACAGGATCACCTAATCCTAATTCTTATTTTCTAATGAAAAGATTCTTTCATCTTGAGTAGCCACCTTTCTTTCTAATTCAGCTCTTCCTTCCTTCTCATTGCTTATAGATCGGGCAACAGAATTGAGTTGACTAGCCTTCTCATAGATTGATGCATTGACCTTGTTGAACTCAGTTTCAAAAGTATTGAAAGCTCCATTTTTTGAAACCATGAAGTCACCGAACTGTCTTATCTCTTCATTGATAGTTTTGGTGCGGTTAAATACATTATGAAAAGTCAACTTATGTGCTTTGTAATCAATCAAAATCTTACTAAAGTCTTCTTCTTGATTGACCACCATGTCTATAAGAACATTGGTTGATTAAGTCTTTTGATTCAATGTTTATTGCATCATTTGACTCTGGGAATCAATATCTTCCAGAACCAGAATGGTGCTGACTAACTTTCTTAAATATAGGTTGACAAAGTCATTTCTAACAGATGATGAGGATTTAGAACCTGAAACATCTTTTACTTTCTGAGCTCCTTTTGGAGTTAAGGAAACTTATATTTCTATTCTCTTGAAAGACATCTAAGGTGTTTATTTTTTGGATAAGGCAACCAAAACACTTTTTCCTTTGACAGGATTTAGAACTGGATATTGTTCATCTTAAACATGGATAACATTTAGATCTCCCTGTTTACATTCTTTCTCTTGAAACTCTTCTTCTTCACCACCTTGATGATAAACCTCTTCTTTATTCTCTTATTACACTTCATTTTCTACCTTTTCTTCATCTTAAACTTCTAATTATTCCAAAAATTCTACCTCTACCTCAACTTATATTTCTTCCTAAACTTGTTCTACAACTTTTTCTTCTAAAACAGATTTATAGACTGAACTCGAATGAGTTCCAATGTATTCCTACACTTCCCTTAAAACATCATCATATTCTTCTTGAACTATCTGATATTCTATTTCTTAAACAGGTTATGATAAAGATAGATCTTTTTTAGCTTTAGGAATTTTTCGAGTGGCAACCAGTTTCTTATGAACAACTTCAGAATTCTGTACATGTTGAGACTTCTTTTATACAGGTTTTAGAAGAGACTGACAAACTTTCAATTTCATGGATTTCTTCTTTAACTTCTTTAACTTCTTTTCTTTCTCAATATTTTCAGTTGGCTGATGTTTTAAGCACTTAGACTCTGTGGGATTTAAGCCAAAAGACAGATCTCTTTCCTTTATGGTAGCTTCCATTTCTCTCCACTTTTCCACTATTGCATCAAAAGAGTCTTTCAGTTTCTTTGCAGGTGGAGGTTCTCAAACCGAGACCTCATGAACTCATAAAGGCATGCTAGGTTCTTCTGATTTCCTTTTCTTGGGTACCAATTTTGAAGACTCCATAACACCACCTTTGTTCTGGATAACCATTTCTTCAGAACTCTTGGATTTTTATAAGAACTCTACCTTCATCCTCCTTAGAGTGTCATCACTGAGTAACAATATCTTTAAATATTTTTAGACTGATTAGTATAGAACATTCAAATCTAGATAGCACATAACAATTATCCTAGAGATAGTTTCCAGATACATAAGTATCTGAGATCTAATGGATCCAACTTTTATTGCTTGGATAGCGGGAAAGATGTATTTCACAAAGTTGATCTTCCTTATGTTGACGAGAAAGTTTTACAAAAAGATATCACATATCTTTAGAGAGTACTTATCTCATTTTCTTGGTATAAGAAATCCTTGCATCTAGAGAGCTGCCATCTTGTGGTTTATTGAAAGATTCATAATATTTGGATTCTTAACATACTTGAGACTAGGATAATCCAAAGCATTGACATTCTCAAAAGGACCCTCTTTATCAGTTACATTTTGAGAACATATAATTGCATCCCCTTCATGTGGAATGTTGAGAACATTTCTACCTTCTTATAGGGTACTGTATATGTCTTATCATAACATTTGAACTTAAACAGATCCTTACCATTCTTTTGGAAGAAAGTAATAGATTCGTAGAACTAAATAACCAGGTCAGAATAAACCGAATCCTGACTTATCTCTTTAGCCACACAAAAACTTTCCCATTCATTAGTTATTATCACCTTAGATATAAGGGATTCATACTTTGCAAAGAAGTTAGGGAAAACTAACATATCCTTAAAATTTGACAAATCCATTATTTCCTTGCTAGTCGGCATCTGGTCTACAAAGGATTCAGGAGTCATTTAGGGAGATAGAGACAATGGAATTAGAATTAAAATTTTGATGGAAATAGAGCTTCAACACAGAGATTAGTAAGGATAGTGCGAAACTTATAAACAAGGTAACCCTTATACAGTCATGGCTATGGATTTTCAGCTTCCATAAGATAATCAAATGGATGAACATAACTTGATCTAATCTGATGGTTGAGGATGGATATAAGAAATATGAATTCTGTTCTTTTGTAGTAATGTAAACCAGAATTGATTTTTTTCAGATATTCCAGTAATTGAAATTTAAGATAATAAAATAAAGGTTATGAAAATTTACCTTTTTTAAATACTCTAAGGAGATTATCGATATTATAAGAATTTTCTTGGAAGTTTTAGATTTTGGGATATCAATACCAATATTTCCAATACTGAAATTTCTAATACAAAAATTTTCAAAACCAAAATTTCTGATACCGAAATTTTCAATACCAAAATTTTCAATTCCAAAATTTTCAATACCAAAATTCTCTTAAAAATCATAGAGAAAGATAATTTTTTATTTTAAAAAATATTAAGAAAAAAAACAAGCAATCATATGTACTCCCCCTGAAATAAAGAGTTATTTACTATTAAAAGATGATTTAAACAAGAAGTAAATATGAATGATTACCTTACAAAGATAATTACTAGCTTCTATTTAATGTATTCAAATCTATCGGAAGACAATGGTTTTATAAAAATGTCAGCAAGTTGTTCTTTTGTTCCGATGAATTAAAGAAAAATATCTCTTTTAAGTGTGTGACCCCTAAGAAAGTGATGTCTATTGTCAATGTGCTTTTCACGAAAGTGATGTGCATAGTTTTTACTTAGGGAAATGACACTAGTGTTATTAAACGTTATTTGAGTCTTAGGAAAACACATACCATAGTCTGTGAGTGTGTGTTGCATCCACAAAATTTGAGCACAACAACTTCCACCTGCTACATATTCAGATTTAGCAGTGGAAAGTGCTACAGAATGTTGTTTCTTGCATTAACAAGAAACTAACAAATCTCATATGAAATTAAAAGTTCCAAATGTACTTTTTCTATCCATTTTACAACCACCGAAGTCCACATCTAAAAAACTTTTATCTTCAAAATTATTTCCAGAGGAATAAAAAAGTCCAAAATCTAAAGTTCCCTTTAGGCAGAGAAAAATTATTTTTACTCCCTTTAAATGAGATTCTTTAGGATTTTCTTGGAAGCATTCACATAAGAATACTGAGAACATTATGCCAGGTTGACTAGTTTTTAAGTAAAGTAATCTTCCTATCATCCCTCTATAAGATGTTTGATCCAAATGTTTCCCTGCTTTATCAATATCAAGAGTATTATAGGTTTCGATAGGAGTACTTATACTCTTATAATTATCATACCTGAACTTCTTAAGAAGATACTTGATATAAATATATTGAGATATGTATGTTCCCTATGTTTATTAAGAAATTTGAAAACCAAGAAAAAAGGTCAACTCACCCATCAAACTCATCTCAAACTCTGATTTCATAAGATTCACAAAGGAATCAGATAAGGATTGACGAGTATATCTGAAGATGATGTAATCAACCTAAATTTGGACAATGAAAACATCATTATTATTTTTCTTAACAAAAAGGGTTGGATCATCAGTTCCATTAAGATAGTTATTTTGAAGAAAAAATCCTAAAAGTCCATCATACCAATCTCTATGGGCTCGATTAAGTCCATACAAAGATTTGGAAAGTTTATAAACATGATTAGGATATTTTTTATCTTCAAAACAAGGGGGTTGGTCTACATAGACTTACTCTTATACATAACCATTAATAAAAGAACACTTTACATCCATTTGATAAAGTTTGAAATTATATAATGCTATAATGGATAGAAGAATATGAATAGATTCTGGTCTTGCAACAGGAGCATAGGTTTATTTATAGTCTATGATTTCTTGTTGGTTATAGCCTTTAGCAAATAATATTGATTTATTTTTATAAATAACTCCATTTTGGTAACATTTGTTTCTAAAAACCCATTTTACTTCAATAACGGAAGTTTCATTAGGTTTTTCAACCATAGTCCAAACCTGGTTCCTTAGGAATTCATTGAGTTCATATTCTATAGCCTTTATCCAATCTTCATCACCCAAGGCTTCTTCAGGAGTATTTGGTTCAAATTGAGAAGGAAAAGCAACATTTTCAACTTCATTCCTTAGAGAACTTCTAGTTCTTAATGGTTGATTATTATTTCCAATGATATCATCACTGGGATGATTTCTAAATAACATCTAATGTGGGTTTTGTAAGACTTTATCATCAAAATAGGGTAGAAAATCATCCGGAGTAAATGTTTCAGAAATATTTTCTTTAAAATTATCCTTGACTGAAAGATATTCTATCAAAGGTTGGTGATTAGTTTTAGAAAAAATATCAGAAATAATTTCAGGTTGTTTGAAAACAAAAGTATCAATTTCATCAAAATTATCTTGTACTTTTTCTTCTATAGTGCAAGTGTTTTTATTGAAAACTCTATATTCCTTAGAGTTAGTGGAGTTGCCTAAGAAGATTCCTTCACCGGATTTGGGTGAAAGTTTTTGTAAGTTTTCCTTGGTATTCATGATAAATAATTTGCAACCAAAAACTATAAAGTAAGATGATTTTGGTTTTCAGTCAGTCTATAACTCATAAGGTGCTTTATTAAGAAAGGGTCTAATTAAAACTCGATTTATAATATAACAGGAAGAACATACAGCTTCAACCCTAAAATGTTTAGCTATAGAATATTCACTCAACATGGTTCTAGTCATCTCTTGAAGAATAAAATTTCTTCTTTCAATAACCCCATTTTTTTGAGGATTTCTTGGAGAAAAAAAATAATGATTAATACCTTTTTTTACTAAAAATAGTTTAAAAATAAGAAATTTGAAGTTCTTCTCTATGATCACTATGAATAGTTATTAATGGAAGGTTTTTCTCATTTTTAACATGAGCTCTAAAAACATTGATATAAGAAAAATAATCATATTTCTTTGCGAGAAAATAGATCCAAGTAAATCTAGTGTAGTCATCAACTAAGACAAACACATAGTATTTTCCCCAAATACTTCCAGTTTCTGTTGGACCAAATAAGTCCATGTTCACTAACTATAATCCATTAGAAGTTTTAACTTCACTGATAGATTTAAAGCTAGATTTATGTTGCTTTCTATATTGACAAGGCTCATAGTCTTCTGAAGAATCAAACCAAAGATTCGGTAGGTCCTTAAAAAGTTCTTTATTATAGATTTTACTAAGATTCCTTATGTTATAGTGTCGTTGTATTCTATTCCAAAGCCATGATTGATATTCAATTGAACTTAGGAAAATAAGATCTTGACTTCTAAGGTCTTATAGGTTTAGTGTGTATACATTCTCTTGAAAATGGGCCGAGAGAATAAATTCATCCTTGGAATTGTGTTCTAAGAACTAGTCATTCCTAAAATTCACAAGGTATCCTTCATCACATAATTGACTTATGCTGATGAGGTTATGCTTAAGACATTTAACAAATAAAAAATTTGAAATTAAAGATTTTCCAAGAGAAATAATGTTACCTATACTGACAATTTATCCTTGAGAGTTACCTCCAAAGGTTACTTTTCCACCTTTAGTCATTAAAATATTTTTGAAATAGTTTTTGTTACCATTCATGTGCCGAGAAAATCCACTATCCATGTACCATATGTGGTTGGTACTTCCTCCATTAACCTGAAAAAGAAGAGTTAGGTTTTCAAAATCCAAACTTTCTTGGATCCGGAATTGTTAGATAATAAAATTTTAGGTATCCACATTTGATTAAAAATGTAATATTTAAGAAACCCAAGATATTGAACATTATTTAAGGAACAATTATTCTTCCAATTCCCACCACTTTGACATTTAGTACAAAAAAGGGGAACTTAGAGGAAAAAAATAATTGTTTCTAAAAACATGTTTTTCCTAAGAATAACCTATTCCTTGATTATTACCATGTAGTCAAATCTGAGAATACATATTTTCAAAATTATCTTTACCAGATATAAAATTTGCAACAAGTTTCTTTAAAGAAAAAATTTCAGAATTTAGTCTTAGGACTGAATTCCTATCCTCTGGAATAATAGACCTAGAGTTAAGTTTATGCTCTAAATAATATTTTTCAAAAAACAGATTTTTAAGATATTTAGAAATATTATCCCTCTCAGAATGAGATACCTCAAGACTCTTAGAAGGATTTTCTAAAACATCATTTTTCTAATCAAGATATTTGGTAAGATCCTAAATTTATTTTGTTAAAATAAATTTTCTAGAATTTTCCTTTTCAAGTTTCTTATAATCTTTACAATTAATAATCTCAAATAACTTAGAAAATCTAGAAACAACCTCATAGGATAGAATATAATTATAATTATCTGATGAAGAAGATTCTTCACATGAAGAAAAATTTTTATCAGGAAAATTTGCCCTCAAAGACATATTGGTTAAGGATTCAGCAGTTCGTACTTTATCCATAAGACATTGATTTAGAAATGGAGCTTAAGCTATTAAAGCAACATTCTTCTGCTCAGAAGATTCACTACCACAAAACAGGATAAGGGAAGCGCTGCCATTTATCCGCGCTAAACAGAAAGCACTGATAAAGGGGTATGACTTTATCAGCGCTTAAATAAGCGCTGATAAAGGTATCACTTTATCAGCGCTAAAAAAGCACTGATAAATGAATGTTTTATCAGCGATTTTATTTCAGAAATGATAAAACATACCTTTACCAGCGCCTTTAACGAGCGCTGATAAATGTTCCATCAGTTTTTATTTAATAACCCTAACATTCCATCCTCGCTTGCACGCGGTCAAGCTCTCGCGGAAGCTGAACCAGGCCCCTCGCCGCCGCGACCTCGTCCTCCTCGTCCTTCTCATCCTCCTACTTCCTCCTCCTCATCCTCCTCCTTCTCCACCGCCAGCGCCGCCTCCGCCCCCACCCTCGCTACCACGACCGCCGCCGCCTCTGCCGCCTCCACCCCTACTACCGTGACTGTCGCCGCCTCTATCGCCGCCACCGCCTCCACCTCTGTTGCCGCCGCCTCTGCCTCTGGCGCTGCCGCCGCCGCCACCACTACCATTATTGATATTCATATTCAGGTATTTTTTTCTATATCTTGAATTGAACGTGTGAAATCCTGATTTAAGGTGTTATTGCATAGACCTATTGTTAGAGATAAATACAAGATGCAATTTTTGTAACAAAATTACAACATCATTTAGTTTCTTTTCTATGAAATGATCATGCAATGACACCAATTATTTGTAGTGTTTCATGCAGAGAGTATGCAATTAGAGGATTTATTAATTACCGTTATAAAATAATAGGATTATGAATGAATAGGTGGTCTATAATTTTAATATGCAGAAAATATTAATAACGATGAAAGAGAACAGTGAAAAGATAAAATATCATTCCAACGAAATCATGAAATATATGGAAATAGATAAATAATTAAAGGCAAGTGTTCTTTCACCATGAACACAATGTAAATAAAGAATATGGCTCTAAGAGATATTGGATTAAAGATGAAATATTTGACTACAAATATGGGGGAAGAGGATAATAATATAAGAGACCACGAGGAGAGGATGAAAAAAACAAAAGAGAAGCTAAATATATCTCCAAAATCATTAACAAAACGTGGATGAACTAAGAGTTGTGTATCTACGAAATCAAGAAGATGATACTAGTTATATGAAAGAAGTGTGGTTCAAAAAATAAAGGAGTAACCATATTTCTAGGGGTATGCAGTAATATATCCTTTGTAGGGGAACATGAATGGAACCAGAGATTGGGAAGGACTCAAACACTCCTTTGATAATAGGTATCTAGAGTCCCATTGGATGTTTTGGTCAAGTGAGGGGATGTTTTACCACCATGCAGGAATAATAGTATAAGGAAGAGTATATAACATAGGGAGTCCGGCTCTAGCCTAGGGTTTAGGGGCTGGTCATATGCATGTTATGTAGTTTACTATGGCTATTGTGGATTCTTGATCATCTACTGTCAATGGTACAATTCCTATACCATCTACCCTTTATTTTATTTTTTATAAAAGAGAATCACATTCATTTTTTCCACTCGTTTTTTAAATGTTTTAGGATTGGATGTGTAATGCTTGGATAGTGTTATCACCATCGAGACACTATTGGTATTATAGTCCAAGAATATAACATCTTGCAAGGAATGATCTCAAGATATTGTTGGTTATCATTTATTTTTTGAACCACCCATGCTTTATATGATAATATTTTATTTTAGTTTTGTTATGGATTAATTTGTTTTATAACAATCCAAAATCATTTGTTCCCAGATGAGAGTTACCTTTTTATCTCCAAAATAGACAGAGTTATATTCACTTGGATGAGAAAAATCTTCTATCTGGTCATGTAGAACAAATTAAATCTATATTGTATTTTCTCAGGGCTCAAATAGTCAGGCATATTGTAGATGTTTCTAGAATGCTGTAGGATTATTTTTCCCCAATGGTAGTACATTTTAAGGATGTTTTCACTGATTAGGTATAAAATTTAGTTCTTAATAAAGAGGTAAACTTTATAATCAAGTTAGTTTTGGGAGAAAATTAAGTTTCTATAACAATTTCTAAAATAACACCAAAAGAGCATCAGTTGTTTGAATTACAATTTGATGATATAGAATATAATGGTTTCATATGGCATAGTACTTTACCATGGGGTTTTATAGTTCTCTAAAATAGACAGCTGATTGGTATTTATTCTTTTGTTGTACTATTGTAGATTGAACCTGATGAGAGTCATGAATCTGTATCCTCATCCACACATTGATAGTCACATTGATCATCCATGAGGTTCTATGATCTTCTCCAAGATAGAATTGAGATTAGGATACCATTAGAAGAGTTGGACATCGATGGACCTACCATTGAATGATTCTAGGAGTAAT
This sequence comes from Viscum album, assembly GCA_963277665.1. Lineage (NCBI taxonomy): Eukaryota > Viridiplantae > Streptophyta > Magnoliopsida > Santalales > Viscaceae > Viscum > Viscum album. The sequence goes on from OY728147.1 coordinate 1,117,164,180, forward strand.
TATAGCCTGTATGAATTTTTAGCGATGATATTTGGTTTAACTAATGCATTGGTTGTATTAATGGACTTGATGAATAGGATATTTCATCCTTTTCTGGATCAGTTTTTAGTAGTTTTTTTCAATTAAATATTAGTGTACTCCCAACCCAGAGTTGATCTTGACCAACATCTTATCATCACCTTGAGTACATTGAGATAACATCATATTTATTAGTGTTTTCTCCTGTTACTCATTGGTTTCCTCTTGTTCTCATGTTAATACTCTTTTATATTTATGGTTATAATATGAAATTTACAGGCTAAACGCCCCGCTGAAAATCATGGCCGTTGGTGGTCCTTGTTTGTGCACTAAATGAATTGAATGTTGGTTGGTTCTTGTTGAACATTGTGATATATAAATTGGTAATTTACTTATACTTGACTTATGAATGAACACCCCAGGATGATAATACTTCTATGATAACCCCTGAATTAACAAACAAAATTGAATAAGGGATGCTTTGTAAAATCTAAAATTTTGATTGTTTGGTTTGTATGGTGTTGCGATTGTGATCACGATTGTGTTTTTGTATGGTGCCGCGGTTGTTGGAAAAATATTCTGACTCAAACTTGGAATAAGTTTCATTTTAAATGTTACATTTCATGTGAACCTACGTTACACACAAATTATCTCCAAGACATATACTTCATCATGAAACCATGTACATGCCATGAAATAATGGTAGAACTATATGAAATGTGTTTTACTTCACTCACACCATGTATAGATACCATAAAGACTTGATGTGTATAGACTATATACCCCTAGTGGTCATATAAGGTCTACATACTGTGTATTCCACAAAAATGTGATGCATAGCTAGTGAGGTGACTCAATATGTATCTAAAGTACACACCTTTAGCTCAAGTTGTTCAAAATGTCATGTATTTTCGAAGGCATCATTCAGTATTTGTAAGACTAACTTGGAATAAATTTGATATATGTCATATTAAATCAAGTATCTTATACATACACGATGTTCACCCTACTGGACACACCATGTATATGGATTTCACATGTGTTTAAAGGCATTTTTACCATGATTTGTTTTTATAAAACCCAAACAATGCTACCTGATTAATTAAAACATAATATTAGGCATGTTCTCGAGATCAAACCCATAAAGATGATGAACATGAATAAAGAATAAATGAATGCCAATCAGTTGACAAAAGAGTATGAAGATGGCGTGAAAGAGTTTATCAAGTTTGCAGAAGATCATGCATGTGACCCTTCTCAAATCCTTTGTCCGTGTTTACGCTGTTTTTATTCATGACAAATTAGTCCAGAGGAGTTGGAAGAACACCTGATCTGTCACGGAATAGATCGAAGTTATACATGTTGGAATAAACATGGGGAAAAAACTAATGTAGGTAGTGACTCAAAGAACACGACATTTTATAGATCATCTGATATGATTAGAAGCGTGAACAGTGAAGATGATCATATGAAGGGTGTGATTACAGATTAAGAATGATGATGAATATCGTATTGAAGAAATGACAAGGACAGTTGAAGATGAACTTCGTGATTTCCCAAAATTTTTTGAGAAGTTAAAGAGTTGTGCAAAAACTCCATTGTATGCCGGTTTCACTAAATATACAGCATTCTCAGCCATATTGAAGCTATATAATTTGAAAGTAGGCAACAGGTGGAGTGACACCAGTTTTATGGAATTACTTTCTATCCTGAATGATATGCTCCCAGATGAGAATGAACTCCCAATCCGAACATATGATGCCAAACAAATGCTACGATTGATTGGTATGATCTCTGAAAGAATACATGCTTGCCCGAATGACTGTATATTGTTTCACAAGGACCACAAATCACTTAAAGAATGCCCAAAGTGTGGTCCTTCCCTATACAAGAAATATGATCCTAGTCATATGAAAGTTGTATGGTACTTTCCAATCATTCCTAGGTTTAGACGCCTATATGGAAGTGAGGAGACTACATGACAATTGACAAGGCATGCAGATACAAGAATTAAAGATGGGAAACTAATTCACCCTGTTGACTCTCCTCAGTGGAAGAGAATTGATCACGAGTATCCTAAATTTTGGAACGAGCCGAGAAACATTCATCTGGCGTTATCTACATATGGGTTGAATCCTATTGGTTTTCAAAGTAGCAGTCACAGTATATGGATGGTTATGTTGGTAAATTATAACTTTCCACCATGGTTATTCATGAAATGAAAATACATCATGTTATCTAGAATTATATCAGGACCAAAACAACTGGGTAATGATATTGATGTTTATTTGGCCCCATTGATCGAGGATTTGAAAATATTGTGGGATTCAGGTGTTATGCTGTATGACGCTTACAAAAAAGAATAGTTCACTTTGAAAGCCATGTTGTATGGGATGATAAATGACTTTTCTGCTTATGGAAATTTGTCAGGATATATCATTAAAAGAACTCAAGGGTGTCTTGTTTGCGAACAAGGTACACAGTCAATTTGGTTGAAACATTAATCGAAAACCGTGTTTCTAAGACATCGCAGATTTCTACCGCAATGACATAAGTACCGATATTGGACGAAATCATTCGACGGAAGTTCAGAGGAATGTAAAACACCATCTCCACTAATAGGTGATCAATTGTTTGAGAATGTAAAAGATTTGGACACTACTTTTGGTACACCATTTTTGAAAAACCTTAAGAACAATGGTTGGAAAAAGAGATCAATTTTTTTTGAATAACCATACTGGAATTGTCTGTATGTCAGAAATTTTTTTGATGTTATGAATGTTGAAAAAAATGTATGTGATAGTGTCATCGGAACATTTTTAAATGCACCCAGAAAAACAAAGGATAGGAATAAGGCTAGATTGGACATGGTTGAGATGAGAATACGAGAAGAGTTAGCACCAATGAAGGGTGAAAAACAAACATTTCTTCCTCCTACTTCTTACACTCATTCCATGAAGGAGAGATATTAGTTTATCAACTTCTTGAATGACGTAAAGGTTATAGAGGGGTATTCATCAAATATCATGAACATCATGTCAATGGGCGATTTAAAATTAAAGGGTCTGAAATCACATGACTACCATGATTTGATGAAAAATATAATTCCTATAGCTTTACATTGCATTTTTTCCAAGAATGTCCACCATACATTAACGAAGATCTGTTTCTTCTTCAAAGATATATGCATCAAAGTTATAGACCCGGCAAAATTTCCAACTATGGAAAGAGAAATTTCCATCATATTATGTGAATTGGAAATGTTATTCCTGCCGACATTTTTCGATATGATGATTCATTTGATGCTTCATTTGGTGAGAGAGATTCGACTATGTGGTTCTTTAAATTATAGATAGATGTACCCCATTGAACGGTAAATGAAGATTTTGAAAGGGTATGTCAAAAACAGAAGTTGGCCAGAGGGTTGTATTGCGGAGAAATATATTGTTGAGGAAGTTGTTGAATTTTGTACCATATACCTGTCTGGTGTGGAAATCGTTGGCCTAATGAAATATCGTCACACTGAGAGGATTGAGGGTGAAGGAATTTCTGGAAGAGAGGTTGTCGCAATAAATATTACAGATCGGGACCAGGCCCACCTTTATGTTTTTTATAACAATTTCGACGTTGACCCATATGTTCAAACACACAAAGAAATTATTAGGCATTGGAATCCTTATAGGGATGAAAAATGGATATCAGATACACATAATCGATAGTTTATAGGATGGTTTCGAGACCATTTTTTTAAGCAGTTAGATGAAAATCCAGACTCAATTTCAGAACGACTTCGATGGCTGGCCGGAGGAGAAAGTGTGTACGTATTATCTTACAATGCTTATGCTGTTAACAATTATACATTCTATACTAATGAACATGATGAAGACAGTACCATGTAGAATAGTGGGGTTACACTTTTGGCTGAGGAGATGCATGTTTTCGGTGCTAAGGACAAAAATCCAATTTATGCGAATATGTCATACTTTGGCATCATCAAACAAATATGGGAGTTGGATTATATGAAATTGAAAGTGCTGATTTTTCAATGCCAGTGGGTTGATAACAGGAGTGCTGTTAAAATAGATGAATTAGGATTCGTGAAAGTTGATTTCAGTAAGGAAGGGGAGAAAGACGAACCATTTATAATGGAATCATAGGCAGTACAAGTATTTTATGTTACAGACCCCGCAAATCGAAATTGTTCAATTGTTCTATTATTGAACAAAACAACTGAATGGTCAGATGAAAGTTCAACGGAGGTTGACCCTTTTATAGGGACTTCAAAATCATTTCGCAGCGCTCCCAATGTAGATGATGTTTTGTATGTCAGAGGAGACCTCAATGAAGGGATTTACATAGTCGATAGAGGAGTCAAATATCTTCATCCTTTATGAAAAAAAGAGAGTAAAATAATCAGGTTATTTTTTTATTGTAACATACATTGTGTTATGTTATGTTATTATCTATTCACTGCTGTTTTTATGTAATCTAAATTAAATATTAAACCACTTCTGCAGATAATGACTTCTTCATCTGCTGAAGCGCCCAATACCGAGGCACAAAAGGTCTCTCAACCAGCAGCTGGTGGTCCCACTGCAGAGCAACAACAGGTTTCTCAACCAGATGCTGGTGGTCCCAGTGCGGAGCAACAACGGGTTTCTCAAGATGTTATTGCTGGTCCTAGTGCTGAGGTACAAAATGTTTTTCAACCTGTTCCTGCTGGTCCCATTGCTGATGCTAGCGCTCCGGGAGAAGATATTGATGCTACTTTTGAGGTAATGGTACGAAATGAAACCCTAAAAGTGAAAAAAAACAAGAGTGTCGTAGTTTGACAGTGTTAGACAAAATCCTTAAGGCAAAATCAAAAGGCATCAAATTTAAGGTGGGATGGAATAAGTGAGGCCAACATGTTAACCCCAACAGAGCCATCATTAGTAGCTACATTGGAATCCTCACTCAGCAACGCATGTCGATTGATGTACAGTCATGGCACCATTTTGTCAATGGGATGAAGACACTAATGTGGGAAGAGATTACAGTAACATTATGACATCATTTTTTTAATTTATTAAAATAAAATAAAATACCAAAACATTTAATTACTAATCATTATCCATTGCAGAGCGCATTTATAGTAGATTCCTCGCACAAGGAATATGAATTAAGAGTTTGAGGGAGGATTCATAGAGGTTTCCACACAATTTTAATGAAATATCATCTTAATGATGCAGAAGGGAAAATCAAGCCACACCCACCTCCTCTTTATGCACACTTGATGTACCAAGGAGCGTGGGATACATTTATCAACCGTCGTGGGGAGCATACTTTTTAGGTACATTGTGCGGGGTAATACGTTATTTGATGTTTTCTTGTATTCATCACTCTGATTGATTGTTTTTTTATGAAACAGATACTGGGTGCTGAAAATAAAAAACATGCAACAGAACCAACATACCCTTACCGTAAAGCAAGGATGGGGTATGATGAACTTTAGAAAAAATTGGTACGTCTTTTAAATCTACCCTATTATGAGTATGTGACATAAAACGACACCATAACCATGTTTTTCTATTTATATGCGGATTGATGAATCGAAATTGAAAGCCATATCCATCCCACACCATGTGCTATGGAAGGAGGCTCGTGTAAATAAATAGGGGACATTGATAGATGAAAAAACACAAAAAGTGTGGGAAACATGTGTATGTATGACATAATATAAATTTGATTTGATTTAAATAACTATTACATTACAATAACTACTTATTTTTCTATATTTTTTATCTAAAATAGTCACAAGAATCAAAAACAACCACACCAGATGCAGAGATACTTTCAGTAGCCTTGAAGCAGCCAGAAAAGTATGGCCGCATCAGAGGTGTGGGTTTTGGGGTGACACCCCGAACATATTTCCAAAAACAAAAACAAGAAGAGGATCAAAATGAAAAAAATGGAAAAGCTGTAAGAATAATTATCTATTTTTCAAGAAGAATTACAATACCAGAGAGAGATGATAGCAAAATTTATGGGGGATAGGAAAAGAGAAGAAACAACTCAACAACAACCCGTGCGTGATGATCTCACCCCACCCCTCACCATCTTGGAGGCGATCCATTACCCTAAAAAACCTGACATAGATGAGGTAATCAATGTTATAATAATTATTTCTGTGAAATGTGATTTACATAGACACTGATACCTTTCCTGTACTAATATTCCACAGGTTGAAAATGACTGTGATTTATATTTATCAACTCCCACCTATCGCCTTTTAGCGAGGGCTACGATGTTCAATATGAAAAATGACATGATACACAACAGACAAGATCCAAAATATCATCTTAGAGTGTCAATTAACAAATCTAATGAGCCAAGTGCCGAGATACCTATTCCAAATGACGATGACGACATTCATATGATTGAACAAGATGTTGGAACTTTCATCGCATGGACGATAATTCTTGTAAAAAACATGTCGACAAAAAGGCATTCATTTCCAATTTATTTGTCATGCTGGACCTTTAAAATTTAATGAAAAAAGGTCTAAACTGATGAATGTTATTACATAATGACAAAGACTATGTGGTGAAACGAAATATCAGCTCAAAACTCTCTCAAGGATCAACCAACCGATTGAAACGGTCTACTGAGAGCACTTTCACCCTGCCCGTTCTATATCCACAGTTAATATCATTGCTGGCTCATGTGGACACAAAGCTTAAAGATGGCAGTACTCACATAGTTGATTTCAAAAAAGATATGTATGGAGAGGAAACATTAGATTTTATTAGTCCTAAAAATGTAAATGAACTCCTCAAGTATGAATGGCTAGGCACCTCAGTTGTAAATGTATACATGAGGTATGTTTTCATGATTTTATTTTACAAAAGCTGATATACTCTAATAATTTTGTCTAAATACATTTTACATTTGTCGCAAATGTATATATAAAAAACAATTTAAGGGATTTTCCCATGAATTTTTTTTGGACTCGTTAGTCCTCACACCACCTCTTCAAAAGAAGAAATAGATTCTGATAAAGAGGCTGCAATAATTTCATCCCTGCTCAAATCGTTTGAAAACAAAATTACGGATGATAGACTCTTTTTAATACCAACGATGCTGGGGTAAAACTCTATAATTTAATCATATCAACTATATTTTCATTTCTTTCTTTACTTATTTTTATTTTTATTTTTAGGGAGCATTGGATGTTGATTACAGTCAATTTGGATACTCCAAAGATTTATTTTCTGGATTCAATGCATGGATATCCAAAAAATCGACCACACATGATGGAATTTGTTAATTTGTAATAAAATAGATCCAACATTTTATAACTAAACATCTAGATATATAATTTATGTTATCTTTTAATGAGGATTCTGTAATGATAGGGCGGTGCATCAATATCGTCTAATGCATGGAATGAATCCCGGGCATAAGGATGTGCATTCCTATAAGATCTACAACTGGAAAAGTATTTGGGTATATATAATAACATTACACTATCCAAACACATATCAAAACAAATTATTTATTGTTGTCGATGTTTCTGCAGTGTCCCAAATAGACAAACAGAAAGGACTATGGTTATTATGTCTATAAATTTATGAAAGAGATTGTATTTCATCAACAAACTAGCATCCCTGATGAGGTATTTTCGAAAATAATTATGAGTTCATTTAAAATAGTTATTAATTCTTTGTGTATTTATATTTTTTTAGTACTACCATGACTGTCACAATAACTCATATTCAGAAGATGATATACATGTGTTTAGAAATGAATGGGCAACATACCTGATGGAAGATTGTAAAAAAATAAGATGAAGGTGAATTCCTACTACTTATGTTATCTATATATGATCATTGATTATCCTACAACCTTCTTTAGTGAATTGAGATTGCTCCGATGTATTGAAATATTAATTTATTACTCAATGTTTTCTATCCTCAGATTCATATTATTGATCTTTGAACAAATAAATATTTAAGTAATGCATGATGGTGTGTAGTGCATATGGGGTGAACGGCGAAACCACCGAGGATCAAAAAAATCCATTTTCTTTATCTCGTTTGTTCGAACTTGTATTTGAGCACATGTTTTGTTGTTTTACTTACACAATTATTTCTAGGTAGATGCATGAGATAATCGGTATCGTTGAGGGATTTTTGGGCACCAAAATATGTGTCCTAGGATAATTCAAGTAAGGGAAAGGCTGGTTGAGATGAAATCCAAGCTCAAACGACTAGTACATCATCAAAAGAATCAACCCTGTGATGCACCATCATGTAGAATCTGGTCCTCGTGATGTTTTGAGGTGTTTATGGAAGGTATGGGGAGTCTGATGAGCCTCGTGGCCACCATAAATAATGTTTACAAACAGATCCATATGTCTTTTTTGTGCGTCGTGCCTCTTTATAAGGATCACGCCATTCACATGGTCCATCTTAGCACGTATGTCCCATTCATCCTATTGCTACTCTTGGAAGAACCTAAGAATCTAACAATGCATAAGCCCAACAAAACCCATACTCATCCAACCAAGAGTATTCCTAGTGTGAAGGGAAGCTAACCATGGGTAATACCCACAACATACCTCTTTTAAATATATGGTTTTTGATCCTTGTATTCTAAATAGGGTATGTAGGAAGCCTTCATGAGGTAAAATCCCAACCAATGGTAAACCATGGTAACCCCCTCACTAGGGTACACCTTCGCTTATTTTCCCTCTTGTATTTCCCTTTGCTTGCTAAGTGCACTATAAGAAATGTTTGTGTGGTCAAAAATGTGTTATCAAAATAATTTGGGGTGTGTATAGACTTTAAAGTTATTTTTAAAATGAATTCAGTTGTATTTATGGTGGATTTTCATGCTTAAGTCCTCTAAATGTGTTTGATGAAATGAGAAAGTTGTGTGATGGGTGTTTTCAAATGGGTTTAATGTGTTTGTGAATTTTAAAGAGGATTTTCTTCTGAGATGTAGAGAGTCTATATATGTGTATTTACGTTGAATGAAAGTGCATGAGAATGTGTTGATATATATGATGTGTATAATGTAAATTGAGCACAATTTCCACAAAAGGTATCTAGGTGGGTAGAAATGACATGTACACCAGTTTATGAGATGTAGAGAGTCTATATATGTGTATTTACATTCATTTAGGGTACCCTTGTAATAATTATAAAGAAAATACCTATCCAAGGATGTCAGCATAGTTATTATATTATTTTAACTTAGGAAATACCACTACATAACTCATAACATTGGTGTACCACATAAAAAATGAATGTTTTCAATAAAATAAGAAGTCTAGAATAACCCATTTCATAGTCAGACTAGAATCCCCATCATTGGTATCCAATAGCATCATGATGCTATGGAATGGAGACCAAAATCCCTAATAGTTGAAACCAAAGTTTGGGGAAGAAAGAGAAGAATGTAGAGGAGGATAATAGGATTGAATATATTCCACCACTCATTTAATGTAACTGATAATATTTGATTTATCTCAAAAGTAAGGGAGATATCCCATGGGGGAAGGGAGAAGGAGGAGAGTGTGTGTAAAGGATTTTGTTGAGTGGAATGAGGGATATATGAGGGTAACCCGCTTTAATGGTTGATAGGGAAAATTTGTTAATTCCACTCATGAATTAGGTGAATTATTATGCCTAAGGGTAAAATAAATCATTTTCCAACAATGTGGGAATCAATATACACACACTTATAATCCGTATAGTTTCATCGAGTGTCTTACAATCCATCACTCAACCATATATAGATACATCCCCAAAAACTCATACCTTACAAAAGTTCATCACATTATTTGACAAACTATTAACCATCAATGTGAGACCATCATAACCTTAGAACCAAACTGTAGGTTTATCTATTCCCATAAAATCATTAAATAGCCTATGTTCTACTAAACATTGGGCCATATTATTATTATAGATGATTATCCCTAACCATGCACCAATTTAGTTAATTGGTTATTTTATGTTTTGTGCCTCACTTGTATAATTCCATTTAGCAACCCCATTCATTATTTCATTATTGTATTACTAACATAATATTCGTTTTATTATGTTGGTGAAATCTTTTTCCTCAATTTGAATGCTCTTTTCGGAAACCACTGCCATGGACGACAATTTTTTAGATCGGATAGATGCAAAAAAGGAAGGAACATCATTGTTTTTTAACTGTTTGTTGGATAAATATAATTGTAACCAAATTAAACATAGTTTGAAATGTATATAGAAGTGTGTTGTTTTGTATTCATGATTTCAAATAAATGTATGTATCGTTTTTGTTTCTTATGTTCTTTGTGTGTGGGTGTTGTTTGTGCTATGTGCAGGTGTTGTTTTTGATCTGCGCAGGTCTTTTAATGTGTACAGGTGCTGGGAAGGTTCTGTGCAGGTTTTGGTTTTGCATAGGATCTTTGGCCTTTATGAGCGCTAGTTAAGCACTGATAAATGGATAATATATTAGTGCTATTTTGAGCACTAATAAAGTTAGTTATTATCAGTGCTCGAAATAGCGCTGATAAAGGTAGTTTTTATCAGCGCTTTTTTAGCGCTGATATACTATACATTTATCAGCACTGAAAATAGCACTGATAAATACTACCTTTATCAGTGCTATTTTTAGCACTGATAAAGGGGACCCCCCTTTATCTTCACTGAGATTAACATCACTTTTTGTTTTGCGTTGTTAAAGGCCGTTTTTAGCGTTATTATAATCCATATTTGTAGTAGTGATTCATAATCGGAATAATCATCAGAAGAATCTCTACCTATGGAACTCCAAGTGTCATTAGCTTTTAGGACTTTCTTATGGTTTTATCTGTAGAGTTTTTTCATTTTTTCTCTGAATTCCTATCCTTCTTGTCTCTTATCTTATTTAAGGGACAATCACGTCTCATATGACCAGTTATTCTACATTCACAGAATGTAATTTCTATATATTTCTTATCTTTTCCATCTTTCTTCTTGTATCTATATTGAATGTTCTTCTGCCCAACAATCTTTTTCATCCTCTTAGAAAGATTGGCTAACTCAATTTACGAAGTTTCACATTCAATATTTTTATAAAGAACTATAACCTTCTTAGATATATATCTTGTATCTCTTTTAAGAGTCTTGGATTTCGTATGATTTGAAGTAGTTTTAAATGAAACACCTCCATTACCATTCTTCTTCTATATATTATTAGTATCTCTCTTCATTCTGGTTTCATTTTGAAGAAGGGTTCCAAAAAATTCATCGAGGAAAATCTGTGCATATTTTCTATTTTAATCTATAGCAGTTCTCTTGGATTACCATTTGGTAGGAATGATGTATATAATCTTGTCTACAAGAGATTGATCATCTAAAACTTTCTCACCCATTGATTGTAATATAATGACAGTAGACATGAATCTTTGTTGTACCTTACATATGGGTTCTCCATAAGGAATGAATAAACCATGATACTCAGCTCTGATCATAGATCTTCTAGTTTTGATAACTTTGGAAGTTATAAATTGAGTTACTTCAAGTTTCTTATAAAAACTATTTGTAGCTTCATAGGTTGATATTTGAATATATAAACTTCTAGTCATGGAACAAATAAATGTACAACGTACCTTAATGTTCAGATGGTATTCAACCTTTTCCTAATTAGTAAAGGTTCTAATTTCCTTATCAAGAATATTATAATCTCTAGGTGACATAATGTAGTTATCACCACCAGTGTTGATCACAAAGGTCTTCATTCTGTCTCCCTAGTACTCATAGTTATTTTCATCAAATATTGGTGGTCTAGTTAGATTGAGATTATCTAGAGATCCAACATGAACTCCTTCTATACTAAAAGGAATTTCATTCCACAAACCTTATTAGAAGTAAAAGTTCATAAAAAAATAATAAAAAGAAAACTTGAGAAAGAAAACTTGAGCTAGAAAACATATATGTGGATATAAGTATTTTAGAGACCTCCTCTGATACCAATTGTAGGATATAAATGATGAATGTAGATGCTCAATATACAAGAGGGGGGGGGGGGGAAATTTATACTTTTAAAAATTCTTTGTAACCTTTAATGTTTAGTTTAAAAAATTTAAACAAACATACAAAACACCTACATTACAATTCTTCTTCTTAAAATTATTAGCATCTCTCTTCATTCTGGTTTCATGTTGAAGAAGGGTTACAAACAATTCTTCAAGATAAAACTGTGTAACTTTTCTATTTTCATCTATATAAGTTCTATTAGATTCCCATTTGTTAGGCATGATGTCTATAATCTTGTTTATAAGAGATTCATCATCTAAAACTTTCCCGCTAATTGATTGTAAGATATTTATAATAGACATGAATATTTGTTGTACCTTACATATGGGTTCTCCATAAGGATAGAAGAAACCATGATACTCAACTCTGAGCATAGATCATCTAGTTTTGATAACTTTGGAAGTTCCAAAGTGAGTTACTTAAAGATTATTCTAAATACTATTTTCAACTTCACAAGATGAAATTTGGCTATATATATTTCTATTCATGGAACAAAGCAATTTACTACGTACCTTAATGTTCAGATTCTATTCCACCTTTTCCAAATTAGTAAAGGTTCTATGTTCCTTATCAGGAATATTATAATCTCTAGGTAACATAATGTAGTTATCTACACCTATGTTTATCACAAAGGTCTTCATTATATCTCCCTATCACTCATAGTCATTTTCATCAAATATGTGTGGTCTAGTTGGATTGAGATTATCTAGGGATCCAACATGAACGCCTGCCATTGTAAAAGGAATTTCCTTCCACAAAACATATTAGAAGTAAAAGTTTATAACCGAATATGAAAAAGAACACTTGTGCAAGAAAACATGAGAAAGAAAACTTATATGTGGATATAAGTATTTTAGAGACCTCCTATGATACAAATTTAAGGATCAAAATTATGAATGTAGATGCTCAATATACAAGATGGGGGGGGGGTGAATTGTATACATTAAATTTTTTTAGAACCTTTAATGTTTAGTTTAAAAAACATAAAAAAAAACATACACAACACATCCATTACCATTATTATACTTAATATTATCATCATCTCTCTTCATTCTGGTTTCATGTTGAAGAAGGTTTCCAAAAAAATCATCGAGAGAAATCTGTGTAACTTTTCTATTTTCATCTATAACAGTTCTCCTTGATTACCATTTGTTAGGCATGATGTCTATAATCTTGTCTACAAGATATTAATCATATAAACCTTTCCCAGCAATTGATTGTAATCTTTGAAAAATAGACATGAATCTTTTGTTGTACCTTACATACAGGTTCTCTATAAGGATAGAAAAAACCATGATACTCAGCTCTGATCATAGCTCTTATAGTTTTGATAACTTTGGAAGTTCCAAAGTGAGTTACTTCAAGCATCTTCTAAATACTATTTTCAGCTTCACATGATGAAATTTGGCTATATATATTTCTAGTCATGGAACAAAGAAAAGTACTACGTACCTTAACGTTTAAATGGTATTCCACCTTTTCCGAATTTGTAAAGGTTCTAAGTTCCTTATCAGGAATATTATAATCTCTAGGTGACATAATGTAGTTATCTACACATATGTTTATCAGAAAGGTCTTCATTATATCTCCCCAGTTCTCATAGTCATTTTCATAAAATATTGGTGGTCTAGTTGGATTGAGATTATATAGAGATCCAACATGAAATCCTACCATACTAAAAGGAATTTCATTCCACGAAACTTATTAGAAGTAAAAGTTTATAAGAAAATAACAAAAGGAAAAATTGAGAAAGAAACCTTGAGCGAGAAAACTTATATTTGGATATAATTATTTTAGAGACCTCCTCTGATACAAATTGTAGGATGAAAATGATGAATATAGATGCTCAATATACAAGAGGGGGGGGGGGGGTGAATTGTATACTTTAATAATTTCTTTGGAACCTTTAAAGTTTAGTTTAAAAAATTTGAACAAACATACACAACACCTCAAAAAAAAACCTTTTCATAAATGTAATATTCTACCTTAAAGTGTATAAAATCTATAATATAATCATATTAACAGAAATAGAAAGTATAAGAATGTTATACTTTCTAACTATAACAAAGATAAGATTACAACGGAAATAAAACAACATGAAATAGAAAACAAGTAACAACATGATTCTTTTAACCCGAAGAGAAGGGTATCCAACAACCTTGGATAAAGGTTCATTGATATATACTTTCAAGAAAGTCTATCTTACCCAAACCTAAGTAATCCCTCAAACCGAAGATCAGTATTTGTCTTACTATCCTCTTAAGCCCTCGATTAAGAAGGAAATGAGAACCTATGTCTTCCAAAACCAGAAGCCCATGATCAGGACGATTGGAGTCAGCACAAATAAAGTATGAACAAGTTTTCCACACCCGAACAAGTCATTCACAAAATCTGCATGAATAACTGAGAGTTGAAAGAGCCTATCATTCTAGAAAAAACTTCACAACATGCATCAAGTTCATCCTCTCTTTACATTGTACATTTCTCGTTCAAATGAACTTGTATTTATAGGAAAATATTCCCAACGGTTACCTCCACTCCAACAGTCATATTTTCAGTAACATTTTGGAGGGACTTGGACACGTGTCAAATATACAACGGTTAGTTTTTAACAGATTGTACGACATCGTTTCATGTAATAAATGATGTTAAGTTAAAGATAAATGTTAAGTATAAGAAAACATGGAATCCAATAATATTGGAATGATACATTAAGAAACTCTAACATTATTAAGAAAAATGGATTCTAAAGAAAACAATTATCAAGAAAAGAAATTCATAAGGGAAACTAAATCAGATTGAGAAATCAATATCACATTTGTTCTGGAATAGGAATCATAAAATCAGAATGACTTTTATATCAGATTCGAAATCATAAAATAGAATCAATTTTGTACTGGATTCAGAATCTTAAAATAGAATAAAATTTTCATCAGATTTCGAATCATAAAACAGAATCACATTTTCACCAGATTCGGTATCACAAAGATGACATCACTTAAACACCAGATTCGGTATCAGAAAGATGATATCACTTATACACCAGATTCTATATCATACAAATGGTATGAGAAATTTTTAAATCTAACAGAATGGAAACAACATAATGATACATTTGTATGTATTATAGAATGACAATTCCAGATCTTTTGAAAAAACAGAACTTAAGAAAAAGTGTTTGTGATTCTCAAAACATAAAACCATAAGGAATGGATAAGTTATAAGATAACCTTATTTACTCAACAATATATTTGTTCAAATTATTTTTTTGATCTCTCGAGTTACACACAACAACGGGTTTTAACGAACCATGATAAAATATTATTATTATTATTGTAAATGACAATTATTAACTCACCATTAAACATGGTATCATAAATTGGAATTAACAGATTTAAAATATTATTTATAATTTTTTAAATAAATAAATAATATTGATAAAAGACTACATAATTTTTGGTATTCTTTGTATTTTTTGAAAATAATATTTTCTAAAAAATTTTAAGAACAAATAATAAAATTAATTTTTTAAAATTTTATAAAATAAAATTATAAAAATAAAATTTATTTTTTAATTCTATATTTGTAAATTATATTTGGGTGATTTTTTGGGGTTTTTATGAAAATTTAATCTTTTTGATGAATAGTGAGAAATACAAGTTTCTATTGGAAATGACCATTTCATTTCAGGAGTTTATATAGATAATTTTATTTAAAATGATTTAAAAAATAAAATTGGTTAAATTATATATTTACTTATCCAATTTATGTAATTTTAATAAATTTAATAATGAATTTTGATATATATTTTTTAAACTTTTGAACATTTTTTCATTGGAAAATCGTATTATGTTCATATCCACATGAATAATTTTAAATTAAATAATTTTGAATTATTTAAATGTAATTAGGAAAAATGGATTCTATATTTCAAATTAAAATAACTTATATTACATAGTTAAGTAAAATTAATTATTTTTCTAAATTAATAGTAAAAACAGAAAAAGTAATTATCGCAGTTAAGGTTAAAACGTGTTTATAGGGGTTGGGGGTAAACGTAAATGATATGGGGGTAAAATGACAGAAAAACTTTTAAATAAAGTTTTTATGGAATTATTTGGACCTTATAACATATAATTATTGATAATTTTTAATTTTAAATATTTTTTTCATTTGATAAAATCTAGGTGCATTTTATTCTTTCAAAAAATTCTAATTGTTTCTTCTTCTCTACTTATAAAAGGCCACCCCTATCTTCTTTTATTAAAACATTAGAAATTTTTTTAGTCAAATACCAACAAAAATATGTTCCTAACATCCATAAAAACATCTTATATTTATTTTTAGATCATAAATCTAATCTAGGAAGGATTTTGGTTAAATCTAAAGAGGTTGTCCAATAAAGAGTTAATGTTTTAAACTGTGCGTTTTTATTTTACGTCATCTTATAATTATACAAAATATTATCAAATTAATCTGAAAAAACAAAAATAATTTCTATCATATATGTAGATTTTATTATTTTAATTTAAATAGTTACATTTATCTCCATTTATTTCAAATGGGAAACAAAGTAATCGATTGATTGTATGGTAGACTACTGTGTCACAAAATCATGTTATTCATCTTCCATTACCATTTCTCATGGATAGGTATAATGATGTATTTAATATATATATATATATATATATTATTTATGAAATTATTATATTTTTGGAATTATCATAATACATCTACCATCTTACGTTACAACCTTTTGGAAAACAATAACATCGCTCGTGCGTACAGAAGATTACTGCCTTACAAACCTATGTGATGTTTTTTTCATTTATAGTTTACGTGCATTGTAATAAAGATAAATTAAATAAATATATATGAAATTTTTAACATTGAGAGATTTTTTTAATTATTACCCCATATTTACCTTCTTACTTTTCATTCCATGGGGGATACAGTAATGTCATTTGTGTGTACAAAAGACAACTTCCCAACAAAATGAGGTGATTTATTTTTTACTAACACATTGTGTTGAAGGTAATGATGTTAAATTTAATTAATATATGTTATATATATTAAATAATAATTATTATATAAATTTTTAAAATTATTTATCTTTCTTTCATTTCATCAATTCAGAAAATGGAAATAACATTCATGCATACGTACAACCTATTGCCTATATGAATGGTGTATTCTATTTTATATGTCAAAATTTTATGTATTTATCTCTCTTATTTATCTATATATATATATAATGAATTTATTTGGTATTTATATCATGGTTAAAATTATGGATATTATGGAACCATGATCAAATAAGGAGAACTGAAAATAAAAAATAAAAATATATATGAAAATCAGAGTATTTATTGCTCGGAAAATGATTTTAACATGGAATTGTAAATAAATTAGTAATAAAATGTCATAAATCAATAATATATTGTTTGATATATATATATATAAATATTTATTTTTAATAGATTTATAATAAACTTATATTTATTGTACATGGTATTTGAATATGTATGAAGGAATTCGAGACTTAAGGTAATTGATTTTTCTATAAATTTATCTTCTTTATGACATATGTTATGTTATACACCTATATTATTTTATATGGTGTATATAAATTACATTTGATATGTAATATCATGAATTTATTTATTCTCATGATAATTCATGTTCATTTTACTATTATTCCTTCATGGGTCGTATGATTCAATGTTACCAAAGTGTTAAGAATTTTATGAGACAATCTATTATGATTGTTTATGTTTCCACTTATGATGATAAAATATTCTGATCTATATATAAATAAACTCATGAATTTTTATACATTATAGCTATTATTTTATAATACATATTTTCACTACATTTTTCTATTTTTATATACTATGTATTCTATTTCTTTTAAAGGAAACATAATTTTTTCTCTCTTCTATAGAATACCCTTTATTATTTCATTTTTAGTTTTCTAAAAATATTTTCAAAAATATTTTAATATAACTATGCAATTATATTATGTTATTTTTATTATTTTTGGACTTTTAAAATAAAATTAAAATGAATCTTTATGTATTATTCAAAATAATGCCCATTGAGATTTTACCAAAATTATGAGAGGAATATTTTTTTACCATGTACATCATTTAATACATTCATGACTGATAAATGTTTTAATGTTTCTTTAATATGTTTTAAATATTATTTTCAAATAGAATTATTTCCAATATTTTTTCTTAATTTTTAGTATTAAAAAGTGACATTCATTGAAATGTTATTTTCCTCAATAAATATTAAAAGTATATTTTATAAATAATTCTATATGTAAGATGGAATACTTTTATGTTAATTATAAATTAATAGGGATTTTATCCAAATATTCCATTCTTATTATTTCTCTGGATGGTTTATGATTATGATGCCAAAATTTTTCTGAAACCCATTTTTTGTAATATGTATTTGGATATGATTAAATTTTTATAAATGCCATTTAATTTCATGGGTTATTATATATTGAATGTTCTATGATCATGTGGAAGAAAATGTAAAAATTATTCTATAGGTGGGACCTATATCCCCCTATAATACCTTAGGTAATGATTAATATTCTATGATCTTAGAGGGTACATGAAAGATTATACCATGATTTAAAATAGTGTACATGAGAGGTTATCCAAATATTGAAGTAGTTACATATGTGGTTTGGAAAATTATTACCTATTATAAATGCCTTGGTGGGTAGCTTTTACATAAGGATTTATATGATTATGTGTTGCAAAAAAATCATTGTCTTCTTCAATGTTAGGCTATAATAGCCTATGTGTTTTGATTCCCTTATTATTTGTGTCTTATGAACTACTGAGATTTGTTTTATTACTCATGTTTATGATATATGATATCAAGGGTATGATTTTATTTCAAATTTAATTCTCATGTTATCATATAGTTATGCTCAAATTATGTTGATAAATCCATTTATTAATTTTATTAAGAATCTAATCCTACCCATTCTTTTTTATTTATCATGTTTATGAAGAATTATATTATTTATGACATGTATAAGAAGGGAGATTGTTATAAAGACATTAGTGAGAGATTATATAACTCACATATGAACCAGTTGTTTATGTATCCATGTTTGTAAAGGGACTTGAAATATAAAATTCTTGAATGAGTTATTATGTAATGGTATGAATATTCATCTATTAATATGTAATATTTATATATGAAATGATATGTCTCTATATATTACATTCATTAAATATAGGTTTTGGTAATTAATAAACTTAATTCCTATACTATTTTCATTGAAATCATAGAATAGTGGGTGAAATATCATCCTATGTCGTCTTCTCCTCAGTTCATTTATTTGACACCCTTCCATTACATAGGAGGTCAAGAGCTATGTGACCTACATTACCAAACTTGTAACACATATGAGAAACATTAAGAAAATTACCTGAGTGTTTCTTCCCACATTTTTATATGTGGGTAATTAGACATTATTAACTCCATGATACTATTAATTAGGTATTCCTTGACACTCCATCATTTTTTCCTTCATCTAGAATCATCTGGGTCTTTATCTTCCAATTCAACCTTAATAACACATCACCAAACTTCCTCATAGAATCCAACTTCACTAAAAGCTATTGACCTGAAAATAAAGGGTTTTAATCTACCAAAGTAACGATTAATATTATTCAATGTTCTAGAGACAAACAATGACGTTTACCTTGTGAGTATCAAAATGTTTTCCTCGAAATATCCAAATGGATCATCATCATTTTGTTTCAATTGTAGGTATTATAATTCCATCATATCCTAAATAGTCTAATGGAAATGTTTAGTGAATAATATTCCTATTAAATTATACCACTTCTTAGAATAAAATTACTAAACTTTCTTTGTATTCTTAATGAGATACCACTATTTTCCCCCACACCTATCAAATTATAATCATAAAATGGAATTCTCATTAAATCTAAAAAACATCTTTTCCATCACATTAACCCATGACCTAGAAATAAATGGGTTTGAAGGTATATTAAAGGGTGGTAAATATTAGGAAATAAAATATTAAGTCACAATATGTTTTTTTCTTAGTGAATTTGTGATATCCCATTATTTATGTCATTATTGATAAAGTGAATGATTTGAGTGATCATTTCCATGATTTCATTTTCTCCAGTTCTTATATAATTTAGAAAATTAACACATTTTATATTATATCCATAATTCACTTGGTTTATTCTTGTTCCAACAATATCCTTGATATATTAAATTTCTTGGAGATTATACTAAATTTTTTAACATATAATGAAGAAAACTACGATCATGGAAGAAATAATTCAAAAAAATTAAGAATATTCTTTGATAACAAACACATAAGTTTCACTACTGTTTATTTATTATTATTTTCATACATACTTTTCATTAACCAAAATAGTTAATAAGATAGAAAAATATTTATATTGGTTAAAAAAATGTAAATTATCCTAAGAATATCCCCCAAGAGTGTCAACATAGGTGTGTAGTAGGGGACCATTCAATATGAACTAGTTTTATGGTTGAGATATACACAACCAACTATTTTTGTGGTTGTTAACCATTAATACATATATTTTAAAACTACACCCACTTATAGTATCCAGGCATGGATTTAGTTTCTAGGAAAACAACATAATCTATAAATTACCAAAAAATTAGAATGTTATCTCATGCATATATTCATAATTTTGACTTTTCACTAGGTTTTCATTAATGTTATCTAATATAATGTCCAAAAATTACATTAAAAACATCATCTGGAGTGGGATTATTATTCAATGAACGCTTATAACCATTCAATGAAAAAATTTTATATCATACTTTTAACCTGGGAGGTCTAGTAAATAAACTATCAAATATTTAATCAATATTTATAGTCTCATTGTTTATAGAGGCTTATCAATGGGGAATAAATATTTCATTTAATTATTATATTTAAATTATATTATAGTCTCAAATAAAGAAATCTCAATTATATGGATTTCTTTTGTATGTCATACTCTTAAAAATAATTTTTTGACATCTCAGCTTACTCACATTGGATGGTTATTCTGAATTCATCTATAAATTTTTTGCTGGAGAATTAGATAGGTATTCTTCTCATTGATCCTTTAAATCATATTGAATAATTTATCAATTAATGATCAAATAGAAATTATCTTGTTTGTGCTTCTTACTATAATTAAGGATACAGTTAGTAATCACAATTTAATTTATGATGATGATATACTGATTCAGGAGCTGGATATTTAGATGCATCCACTAGGAATTAATATACCTGACCTACTCAACTATATAGAAGACTTATTTTTTCTCAATATTCAATATGTTTTGGAGGATTATTCACTCAAAACATCTGATATATTCATTTCTACTATCCGTTGGAATATCTATTTTTTCTAAGTGTATTATTTGAAATTATAATATATAAGACATTAATCATTTATTTTTATGTTGTGTAACTTATTCAGTTATTTGGAAAGATATATTGGACCACTTTTAAGTGTAAATCATGCAAACAACCTAGATTTATGAATAAATTTTATCATTTTTAATAATCCAATTATCTATGCATCTCATTACCCTTTTCTTGGTTTCCTATGTCATTGTGATTACGATTATTTTAACAATTGAAAAAAACTAATACATGATCAATCTCCTTTAAACATTAATTCATCACTTTTTTAGATCCTAATTTCTATAAAGAATGAAAACTATATTAAAATTAGTCCCTAAAACAACTTATTCATGATCTTTTGGCTCTTAAATGACTTAGAATTGTAGGTATTTTTTAAATTACTTTTTGAACCATTAAAGTTATATGGATTCATACTTTCCAAGGATAGATTAAATTAAATAGTAATGTATATTCATGGGGAAATCTAGGACCATTGATCATTGGAGTTATTTTTAGGAATTATAATTTTGATGTAATATGATGCCTTTATAACGCTTCCAGAATGACTACATCTCTTGATACTGATATTATTTACATGATTAATGTGGTTGAAAATGAATTGAAATTAGGATGGTGTAATATATTGCTGGAATAAGAGTCCACTATCATTATTAATGCTACAAAAAATAGGGAAAATTTATTTATTAGGGAATATTACTACAAGATGAATTGAATTCATGGAGAGTCTCTCGTCCATGAACTACTATATCACTCATGCTTATTGTGAGGAAATTTCCATATCTGATGGTCTTACAAGAATATGGTTTACTTATAATGATATTATATAGTCTAATTATTTACCAAATGAATTTTATCCTTTATTTCGGAGTTGTTACTATAAATTAAATTTCATCATCCTTGTGTAACCATTCTTATATTCTTTAAAATAATATTTTCCATTGGGAAAAGATCTCTATTTTCAAAAAAAATCCCAAAAAATGTATCCAAATTTGGTACAAACTATAGAGACCCAAGATAAATATATAAAAAAAATACATTGATAACATGGTTTAATAATAATATTGAAAAATTGTTTCATAACCCAAGGACCATAATTTTAGTGTCTTGGAGACTATAAGAGTAAAAATAATTATTTTACACGATAGGAACATTTCGTTAGAAATTGGAACCCCTCTTATACAATCCAAGAGACATAATAATCTTAAAATTCTAGGGAATGGAATACATAATAATGGTTGAGCTAAAACACTAATAATGGTATAACGTATCAAATTCCATAATGAAAATTATATAAACAGTTGAAAAAAAAAGAATAAGAAAATGTATTGGATTTGAAATACTAGAAAACATTATGTGTAAACCAAAAGTATTAAACATATAAATAAAATATCAAATGAAAAAACATTGACCATAAAACGAGAAAGTAAAACACGAGTTATATTACATATTCAATGGAATATATAAAATAATGAATCATAATCCTAATCATAGGATTTATTATCTTTATGAATCTAGCTACCCACCAACCTAGTAACTATTAAAATTGTGAGTAGAAATAAACATCATCATAATCCCCTTTTTTAATACTGACTACTTTCTAACCCATTCAAATATTATTTATATATCATGATATAAAATCCATTAACCAATGTATTTCAGTGATATATAGGTACCAACCATCTCATAATACATATATGTTTGTGATACATAAAAACAATCCTCACATCATAAAATAACCTATAGAGAGAAATATGTTTCATGTCATTTACAAATCAACAAATAAAGAATCCATGGAAATAAAATAGGATTAATAGAACATAAAAATGAAAATAATTAAATTTTCATAAGTTACCCACAAAAATAATATGGTTTTTATAAACCATTGAAATAACATCATGAATTAAATCACTTAATACTGAATAAGTGATGAACTATAATGATAAAATAATAAAATAATAATATAGAATGGAATATAAAACATTACTTCAATAGTGGAATATAATTTGGATGAAAAAAATCCAAATCATGAAAATAAATGATTTAAATCATTTTTATTCTTCATTGTTAAATTTCTAGTTATGTGTCTACTTTAGAAAAAACACATTCATTAGGATAATATAAAAGAAAATATTCAATGAAATTGAAATGATTCAAATTTTTTTCCATAGAATTAAAAAAGAATACATAATTTAAAATGGAATGTCTTGTAAAAAAAATTTCAAATAAGAAATTTGTTTACTCAAATAATGATGTTTGAGTGACTTTGTCTATTGATTTCCATGAAAGTGACTTAAACACCTTTGTAATAAATATTAACATTATAATTAAATTTATAAAAATATTATTCAAAAAAATTTCCATTTATAATTTTCATTATTAAAAATTTTCTATTTATATTATATGGTTGTATTATCTTGTCAACATTGGGTGTTAATAATCCTGACCGTTTTGATCTAGGTTCATAATAGTGAATTCGATCTTTATTTTTCTCCCAAATATCAATATTTAGAATCCATTAATGATATTTGAATTTATGTTTTAAATATAATTAAAATATTATAATACAAATAAACGGTATTTATAATTTTCCTTCTTGATAAAGAAAATGACAATGAAAATGTTTTGGGTTATTTACCAATATTGATGAAATACCATATGACGATCATTTTTTTGTGTTTTTAAAAAATAAAGATATTTAATATATGTGTTAATTATATATATACATATACATACATACATAAACACACACAAAAAAATTCACACACACATATATATTACATAATCATACAATATAAAAAAGACAATCCATTTTTAAAAGTGAAGGATATCAAAACACGTTAATTCCTGGTGGTTGTCGTCCTCATGAAGGATGAATAATGTTTCAGTTACTCTATGTATGAGAGAGGTGATAAAGATAGTAATTTATATTATTATAATAATAAATAAATTATATAAATAATATTTTTTCATAAATTTATTCATTAATACAATCCATGAGGGGTGTTTATGGAAAAAATTATAGTTTCACTTTGTGGAGGCGATAATCTATGAACAAACGCTAATGATGATTGTTGTTTTTTTCACAGTTGAGAGAAGAGAATATATAATGGATGTATCATTTTTATAATAAAATATAAAAACACTAATTATTATTATGTTATTGTTATAATACAGTTATTTTTTGTTTTTAAAAGAAATAAAAAGAAAGAATCATCATGAAAGACGTGATACTTCCGTTGATACTTTAAACATTTTTTTGATGGACATAGATTTGAGAAAATTAGTATAATTTTTGGTCAAAAATGAATTTATGGAATTTTAATGTAATCATGGAGTTAAAATTTGGGTAGGTATTCAATGAAATTTAGAAATAGTATTGGGTTATTGAAATGGTGGAAGTGATCCCCCTTTTATAAGGGAAGAAGAGGGAATTTTCCATGATATATTTTAACGGTACCAATGGAATGGCTTAAAATTTATTCAAGTTAGGTGATTTAATGTTGGAAATACTTGTAGGTAACACTTTATAACCTAAAAATTAATTTATAGAATGTATAAACTCTATGTTAATTTATTATAATTCATACCACCTTAGATTAGGTATTTAAAAACTCGTTACTATTAATTAAATATTAATCATGTTTATTATTTTATTTTTAAAAATATAAGTACAACATTATTAAAAAAAATTTAAATGGAGTTCCAATTTTTTTTATCGATTTAACCTAATATATTTCACACATAGAAGAAAATATGATTTGAAAGTAAACATAAATATCACAAAAAATTGTTTCTTATTAAATCACTGTTTTATTATCTTTAAACTTTTGTTTAAAATTTTATTTTAATTTATAATTATTTTCATGAAATTAATTAATTAAATATAAGAAGAATAAAATTAATTTATATTTATAAAGAAAGATGAAAACAAATTTTACCCTGAAAATATTTAATTAAAAATAATAAATGAATATCGTTTTTAAATTATAATAAAATGTCGCTCAAGTATTATTGTATTATAACTAGAATTTATAAGGTCAAAATAAAATTTTATAATTCTTAATTATACCCTAAAAATATATTTAAACCATTAAATATTTGATAGACTTTTATGCATTTCACATATACTGATAATGTGATCGAAGTCACTATTTTGGAAATAGTGTATTTTTCACTATTCACAAAAAATAAATTATTTTAGAAATTTTTTAATAATTATTCTAATATTATGTTTTTATTTATAATGCCAAAATTATGTTCATTTTTTAAAATTAAATTTTTAAAATTGATGAAATTAATTTGGATATAAATTCACATTAAATAATTATAAGAAACACATATTGTTAGGTATAACATGAAATTTGTTTTATTATACCCTTTTATATAGTTTTTATAATGGTTATATTTGGTGATAAAAAATAATTTAAATTATATAATTTTAATAAATTTATTCACTGTTCATTTTTTCAGGACAGACAAGCTACCCAAACAATACTTAATTTAGAAAAAGTAATTACTAAAATCCATGGTCATTACATTTTACCTTCAGTATAATAAATTAAAATTTATTTTAATTTGATAGAGTAACCATATTTGTACTTATAATATCATATGATATCCACTTATAATATTTTGACTCCCATTAGTGAATATGTTTTTATTAAAATCATTGCTCTATAGAGTTCACTGTTTCATTTTTATGTATGTTTTGTCTTGATCGTTTTGCTACTTGCATCTTTGTCCCTTTTCCATCATCTAAATAATTTTATTAATGATATAAATATTATATATATTTATTGTATATATATTTTTAATCATCCATGAAATGCTGACTTGAAAAATGAATGACATCAATTTGTGGAGGTGGTAGTCCACATGTACGCTCGAGGGACATTATTAGATTTTAACAAGTGGAAAGGTAAGAATGTAAATTCTATATTATCTTTATATAATTTTAATTATGTCATTAATATAATAAAAATTTATTTTTTATATATTTGTAACCATATATGTAAAAATTTGATGAAAAACATTACACCACTATGTGGAGATAACAAGCCATGTGTACAGACATGTTATTTGTTAATTATATATAGGATGGAAAAAGTGGTAGAAGATGGTTGTAACATTTTAATAATCAATAAACATATTTTTGATACTTGATTCATCATTTTATAATTATAAAAATAAATTTATATGAATTATAATAAATAAACATGAAGGAGTCAGTAAAGATGATTATGTATTTCATGAGATATCTCCTATTGCCTACACTTTAATCCTTGAATGATTGGTATTGGGAGAATAAGTAGGGATCTAGGATTATATTTAGGAATCTAGGTATGTGATAGGTTAGTTATTTTTGATATAGGAGGATCAAAATTATTGATAAAGGGAGGATAAGATATTCCCTTTTATAATTAAGGGAAATGAAACAATTGGAATTACATCAAAGATTAAATTATATAT
Organism: Viscum album; assembly: GCA_963277665.1. Taxonomy (NCBI): domain Eukaryota; kingdom Viridiplantae; phylum Streptophyta; class Magnoliopsida; order Santalales; family Viscaceae; genus Viscum; species Viscum album. Next base: position 1,117,191,195 of record OY728147.1, read on the forward strand.
ATACCATAAACAAGTCAAGTGGAACAAAAAACCCATACTATAATATAACATGTCATAGGGTAGAAATAAACTAAACCACTCATATTTATATTAGATATAGAAACAATATAATCATTATCTCCATGTTAAATCAATTTTAACCAATTTTAACCTTAATTGAGATAACATAACGTTTTTACCATGATAACTTAATTATGTGAAAAAAATAAAAGGATAATTCAATTATTTTAAAAAATTATTAAAAACTAGGAATATATTTTAGCAAACTCAATTTATATAGGTGGTGTAAATTACAATAAATATAAGAACCAATAATTCATGAAAAATAGTTTTTAGAAAAAAACCTTATTTATGAGTAAAAATAATTTCACCTTGAAACCATTTTATAAGATTTTTTTATGATTTTTTTGGAGAAAAATTAAATAAAGGAATATTTATACACTTTTTAAGTTAAAATATAATAGAATATTTCCACCATGATATTATTATCGAAGGGCCAAACACATTATTTAATTTGAATAAAATTTAATATATCTTAAAAAACCCAATATTGGGTTCAAAAATTCAGAATAATGTTTTAAAATTCATTATTTAACTATTAATGAAATATTTAGTAGAAATAAACTCATAAAAATGATAAATTATAGTGTTAATGATATTTTAATGATTTACCTGATAGTTTAAACCCAGTTTTACCTGCTATATTGAGGCAACAAAACTTTTCCAAAGTTATTTTTTTTAAATGGGGAAAAAATATGATTCAATTAAATTATAATAATTATTCTAATTAAAATTATAGAAACAATTTTAAAATCTTCAATATCCAAAAATGAAATAATTTCTTAAACATAAACTTGTAAAACGTAGTGAAACCCATTTAAAAAATGAATTTTTATGCATAAATATGGATTTATTTTATTACATGTATAGTAGAGACTATAAAAATAATGTAAAACAATTTCATTGAAAATTAAATAAATAAATTTTATAAATAATTTATCAATAATTAATTATTTAATTAATTAACATAGATACACATTTTTCACATAGAATTAGTTTTTTGGATATTTTATTTTTATACCAAAAAATAAAATTGTTGAAAAATAAAGTAGAATGATTATTAATTTGTAATTAATAAGATTATATATAATTAAAGTAGATTAATGTAAATTTTAAATAAAATTAGAAACCTAATGGTTCTTTGAAATTACTTTATTTAATTAAACGAAAAGATAGTTTCACAAAAATAGTATTTTTCATTATTCATTAAATTTTTTAGGAAAATAAATAAAAATAAGGCTATGATAGTATTTATATTAATATTTAATAATTATAAAAAATTTCACAATTAAAATTTATAAAAAGTTGGTAAATTAATTATAATATTCACATATAAAATATAATAAAAACCATTTTTAGAGAAAAAATAGTTTGGAAAAATAAAATGAATACTAAAAATTGGGTACTTATATATTATGTATTAATAAATTAATTTGAATTAATTAAAACATTTATATAAAAATATATATGTATTTTATAATGCACTTAATCCTATTTATACCCATACATTTAATAACTATTTTATAATATATCATGATTCATTTTACGATTGGTGTTTCATTTCATAAAAGATACTGGACACTTATAATTTATGTAAATAAAAATATATTCTAAAATATTGGGTTTTATATATTATGTATAAAAAAATAATTATTATAAAAACTTTCTTTAAAATATAAAATGGCTTGGAAAATCCGAAATTTAAACACTTCACCACTATGCAATGTTTGGTTACATGTTTAAACAAACCATACACCAACTGTGAAAGTGTTACCAGAAGATAACTATTAATCATAGTAACTATTAATCATGTGCCTAATCTGTTATTATCTTATTTATGTACCCTTTTTACCAAAAAATTGAACCTAACCAAAGGGATCATCGAATAACTCAAAATTAATAGGAAAATAAATCAAAACCCTATTAAAAAACCCATAACCATGCATAAAATATAAACACTATTCTTGAACCCTAAGGGAAATAAAATGTTTGAAATGAATAAGATCTATATTGGAACTCCTCCTCTACTACTTCAAAAGAAAAAGTGGTCCCATCCCTAGTCTACCATTAAACAAAACAGGGCTATAAAATTATATTGTTGTTAACTAAACCCAACAAACAAGATTCGTTACAAAAGAAAACACACCACAAGGCTGGATGAGATTCCATGGTCTCCATGGGCTAGAGAAAAGAATTAGAGAATTATAAATAACCTTGTTGGTAATGGTTTCACCCTTGAAAAATTGGACTCATGCATCCATTAATTAGACAAACACTCGAAATTAATCAATATGATCAATAAAAATAAATATAAAATAGACTAAACATAATAATGACTAATTAAAAATATCTAAACATAATCACATTACCTTATATAACATGTAATATACAATAATTATACTTGATATCTATTTTTAAATGGTAAAAAATTTAAAATAGGGATTAATCCTTAATATAACCAATACATATCATCCAAAAGATAAAAAAACAAAACAAACCACATGAGGTAGCCTCGTTAAACCACATATCCTCCATAAAAAAAATAACCTCAGATGATAGTCATCAAGGAGATCCAATAGAAAACATTGTTCCTTTTATTTTACCATTTTATCTGAAAAAAATTCTATATAAACCAAAATTCATATGTATTGTGTGAGAAAAAAATCTTATTAGGATACCACTATGAATATATTTTGGTCTTTTAAACATGAAATACAACAAATCTAGTTTGAAAAAACATTTTTCAAAACTACCCACATTAAAAAATTTCATATGAAAATAATCCTTTGAGATCCCTATGGTTTTATTTAATCAAAAACATTCTTCCAAATACATAAATCCATATGTATCAAGAAAGTAAATAAATCCAATCGATATAAATATGCTCAAAAAATGCAAAAAAATAAATAAAAATGGGTATAATCACAAACATCATCATATAACTAAATAAGTGGAAATGGGAATAACACTAGACATCAAAATTATACAAGGAACAAACATAATGTATAAATATTATTAAAATAAAACAATCATAAGAAATTTGAACCATTGTTTTTAACATAAAGGGTCTAGTGTGACATAATATAAAACAACATTTTCTAACTTGATAAGAATGTATTATAAGATTGGAATATCTCTATGTCTTCCTTAGGCCCAACTCCAAAGTGTTACCACTGTCTCTTGATCAACTTATTATACACACACTCGATCATCCTCCCAATATCTCTCTTGGTACCATAGACGACACACCATCACACACTAGTTCGCCCATGTGTTACTCAATGCAAAACTTAGAAAAATAAAAAATATCTATTTACAAAATTTGTTTCAAGATATAATTTAATAGACCAATATACCCATTTAAATCCCTGTATATCAAATATAAAAGAAATATTTAAAAATACTTTAAAAACTCATATTAAATTATAACCCTATTTGATCCATTTTATCAAACACATGTCGTGCATTAAAAATAACCCTCTTTCAAAATACACATCAAAACATCAAATTTCCAACCCAAACCATGAATCACATCAAAAGTGGGTTAAAAACAACATTCAAATCATCATATAGAAAATTTGATATTAAAATCAAAAATTGATAAAGAACCAAAGTTTAGACATGGAAAATACCGTTAAATAGTACACATACATCGAAATCAATCCATGGTTATATTTTATTATATAAACTAATTTATTTAGGAAAGAGAATTCCTTACACACCTAATCTATAATAAGAAAACCAAATCCCACATGAATAACCCTTGTTTCATCCGAATCACCGTATAAGGTTTCCAAATTTAGTGGAAATTGAAGGAAAATGGAAGATAAGAGAGAAATATGAAAATTTATTTAATAAATATGATTATATCAATCTAAACCATTATGGGTCCAAGGAGAATCCACAAAAAATGAAGAGGGACAAGCTTCAAATATTAGAGAGGAATCTAAACTTGGTGGAGAGAATAAATGGGTGAGTAATATTTAAAACACTATAAGTGAAAATTTTTCATTTTTTGTATTTTAATTATCTAGAAATACATTATGATTTTGCCACATGGTTAGAAAACTATGAAACAACCATGAAAAAGATACTATATCCCCAAAATTAAGTCACATAGTTTTTACTAAATCTCATATGGTTAGAAAAACAATGATTAAATTATTTATGGATTCATTATAAAAAAAAGATCCCATACATGGTTAGCTTCATAGTTATATAAACCATGCACCAACCATGTTCCCTGTTTTTTTTACCAAACAAATTCCAAACCCCCATCATCTGAGAACTCTATGAATAAATAAAATATAAATTAAATCACAAATAAGATGTAACAATGACCTTAAAATTACCACATAGTAAAATTTGATGTGATTGTTTTCATGTATTGAAAATATCATTTTACATCCCAAATCATTCCATTATGTTATATCAATTCAAGGTTATATTTGAAGTCCCAATTGAAAAAAATTCATTAATATGGGTTTTCGTAGCCAATATAAAATATTTAACTTATTAGTAGTGGAGAATTAGAAGACTAGGGATATGTAAATTACATGGGAATATATAGATGAATTTCCCAAAGAGTTTTTTGGTCTTCCTTTGGATTGTGAGGTTGATTTTTAAATCAAAATCATACCCAGTGAAACACTTATATAGAAGTGTTCGTATAAAATGAAACATATTTAATTAGATAAACTTAAGAAGAAAATAAATGAGAATTTGGAAAAAGAATTTATTTTTCCAATTTCATTACTAATGGTTTATCCAGTACCCTTTATTATGAATAAGGATTAGTCATAGTGTTCTTCACTGATTATCATGATCTTAACAAGAACACAATCAAGAACAAGTTTCCTCTAAAAAAAATTTAATAATTATTCAATCAAATTTATGGGGTAAATAATTGTTAGTGATTTATCACTGATATAGATATCGTTAAATAATTAAAAAAAATGAGATTATACCTAATGAAACATTTCATTCATGATATATTACCTATTAATTTATAGTGAATCATTTTAGACTAGAAAATGACCCAACCATCTTCATGAATTTGATTAATAGATTCTCTAAAGAGTAAGGTAATAAATTTATTATTTTCATTATATATATAATAATCATATATTTAAATATAAAAGGATAATAAATATATTATTTAAATAATGTGATAATGTCCTTAACAAATGATAAATAGTCACACCCGGTTTTCCATGTCTTGCTTGTGATCCGGTTCGTTGGGAATACTGAACATTTTCTTAGGTTTCGGGTGTGGTGAGTGTTGATTTTGGAAGTTTAACAAATGTATAATCATCTTACCTTGGTATAAACATAACTCATTTGAGGATTTTTTGGAGAAAATGAGGATTTTTTATGAGAAATGGGGTTGTGTATGGTTTTGGTGTGCAATTTACAAAATCGTGCATCCTAATTATGTGGCCTGCCAAGAATGAAAAAAACATGATTTTCCATGTTTTCCCCCTCATATTTATCAGACCCAAATTCTCCCAACATCTTTTCCCTAGTTCTTACAGACCTAAATATCCTCTCCATGGCTTTTCAAGCCATTCCCCCTCCTCTAAGGGTGTGGATCTAAGGGAAGATAAAGAGTTTACTGGTTTCCAAGGTGAGTTTCTCTTCCCCCTCTACTCCCTTTTCTTTATTTTCACTTATTATAATGTTTCTTCATTATCCCCTATTCATTATTTACATAGGGTTATATTATCCCATTATGTTTTTGGGGGTTCCATTCTTTTAGGACTGACATTCATAGATCTAGGGTGTTGGAAGCCACAATATGTGTTTCTAGGTGTGTGTTTCATTTCTGCCATGGATTTGAGGTAGGTTTCCCATTGTACATGTATTTTTATATAATATTCATCTTTTTCAGGATATTTTAACCATCTACGCATTCTGATATTTCATTTATAATCCTTTAATAAATTTACATTGTGAGCAAAGTGGTCTTTATGCCTTGTTTTGTGAAAACTAGTGTCATTTTGTTAAAAAAGTGCAAAATAAATATTTGTTTAAATGTTCAATTATATTTTACAGTAGGATTGTGATGTTTAGAACTGATTTTATCAATTTAAATAATTTTTTTAAATGAAAAATTGTTTTAATGACCATTTTAGTGTTAAATCGAGTTTATTTTATTAAATGTTGGGTGCCTTTTTTTTGGAAAAGTGCCTGGTTGGATTTTGTGTACTCAAAGTGATATACAATTATTAGTTCGGCTTATGAAAAATAATGAGAGAATGTGAATAAATTTTTCCTGGTTCTTTATGTGGGTTAAAATCTAGTTTTGGGTTTTATAATGAAATGAGTAAGGGGTTTTAGTGTGTTTTGGAACATGTTCCTGATAAATGGCCCGTTTGGAATCATTATAAAAATGGATGGGTTTTGAATGTGTAACATAAATTTTTAAGGGGTTTAAGTAAATATTTGGTTGAATATAGTGTTTTTATACACCCCTTTATTAATATTTTAACTGGTTATTTTGATAAATATTTTTTAATGAAGAAATATTAAAGGAATATTTGGCATTTTTCATGTAAAATGGATTTCATGTGCATTTCAGGTCGTATTGTTTGGGCTCATTTTATTATTCGTGAAATTGATTTATTAAATGGTTTTCGTGCTTAAAAATAGGTTTTTATATAGTATTGGTTCATGTTTGGGCTTAAATGATAATTTTTAAAAGGATTTTATGTGGAAAGTCCCGTTATACTACTCTAAATTGTTTAATAAAAATTTTAGGTGGTTTATTGATCTGTGAATGGAATGTGAAACATGATTGTGGAATTTTATTATTATTAAAAAATTAATTTTCATTTGAAATGAGTATTTGGTAAAATGTGGTTCTTTATTGAGAAAAAAATGAAAAACCTGTGTATCTAGGTAGGCAGACGTGTACTAGTTTGCTAGTGATCCAGAGTGGTTTCATCCCTACTTCATGTAGAAAGTTTTACGATGACAACACTAACCAAACTATGATGATGATGCAGGGGACCACTATTTTATGGTTATTTTCCCATACTAGTGTCTCATGTATAATTAAGATATTTTTATATTTACTTTAACACCGAGATACGAGGTACCTGGGGTCCACAACAAACTTGTGCCTTGGGGTGTTCCCATGACTAGTTCTCATTGGATATGTTGTATTCGCCATCATAATATGATGAGTATGGTTAAAAAATTTAGTATAATTTGTGTTTTATTTAAAATTTTACATTCTTAAAAGAAGACCCCTTGAAAACTGTTTTAATTTTGAAGTTACATCTCCTTGAAATTGGTTAATAGCATCTATTGTTTATTAAAACTTGCAAGAATTTTATTTTTTAATGTTTATAGCATGGAAACATGATTGGAAAATTTTATTATAATTTTTTTTTCAAACATGAATTTGCTTTTTTTTTATTTTAAAGGATTTACTTTGTTAATAGAATATTGGGCTAACCTACTAAGTTTTAATACCCATGTATTTATTATTATTCTATTTTTATCCCTTGGGTACGTTTCATCTTGAGTATAATAACCATGGACGACGTGTGATAATTATATTGGATAGTGACCAATAGGGAATGTGGTGTTATTTGGTTATCAGTTATGGTTTCTTGATTTGTTTGTTTCAATTTTCCTTTCATTTTCATGTACAAATAATGTTCAATTGAACTTTTATATAAATATTTATTAGGATATCCATTTATTTCCTTGGGTTGTTTAATAGTTCATATGTGGGTGAAACCATTCCCCAATCACTCTACTAGTCACCTCGATGATTTTAACCATATTAGGAGGATTGGGAATGCCTCTCAGGATTTTTGTGGACCGGCCTAGGTGACAGGTTCAAGGTTGACTCGGGCTGGTTTGTGACAAAATGGAATCAAAGGGTGGTCAGCTCTTAGAAGACCTTACTTTTTAGAGTTCCCTTATTTTTTGGGGTATGTCAAGGTAGATGGAGTAGGGTTTTTGGGATGTTAGGGGAAGGTGCAGGATGAGTGTCCTGAACTCTTGATCATTCTGATCCTTGGGTGTCCATGGGAAGTCTGGTTTTATTAGTTTCTTTGGTTATTAGAGATTTTTGGTGATTGGAATATGACAAAGGGTGTTGGACTAATTACCTCCATGATCTCACAGAGCATGAAAAGCCATGTAGAGCTGGGTAATGGTTCTAAAAATTCCCTCCATGTAGGCAGTGTGTTTTATATATGGATACCAACCATATGGTCAAGTTAGCCACCAACAATAATTAACTTTTTTGGGGTCTCATGGACCTTTCTTGAGTTATGAATTTTGTTTTGAAAATCCTGATATGTGAATTTTGGAGGTGGTTCTTCAATGATTAATAAAATAATTGGTTTTGAAATGTTGATTCTTTTTGGAAACAAATTTTGGAGAGGAATTTGAAATGATTTAACGGGAATGAATTTTATTAATCTTACCTTATAGTTTGTTGAAATAATTTTTTTTGGAAATATTGTATTATTTTAATGTGATTATGAAACGATGTTTTATTGAGAGGTTTTGAGATGTTGAAAAGTGTTTTAATCTAATGAATTTGTTTTGGGTATAGGTTTTCAGTAGTTAGTACTTTTCTGAAAAAGGGTTTTGACCTTTGGGGCTGTTGAATTAAGGAAAGAGACCTTGCTGAATCTTTAAAATGGGAAGGGTTTTTTGTAATAACATGTTTGTTTGGAAGTTGTATTAAATGAAATGGAATTAGTTTCTAATCTAATGTTTCATGATGAAGTGTGGTTTGTTGAGATTCTGGAATTTTTTTTGATAAAACTGAAAATGGTTTTTGAGTTGGTGTTGGTGTGATTTTGTATGGCACATGATTTTTGGGAATTATTTTATTTTTTTTCGCCCTTGGTGTTTTCATGGGTACTAAAATTCATGGTTTTGTATATATATATTGATGTATTCCTAATATGGAATAGTTTTTGGGTGCTTGGGGTGACATTGAAATTTGCATATGAGTCAGACTTGATTAAAAACCATTGGTTAATGTGAAAATCCACTATGTTAGGTTGTTTATAAAATGTTTTTGACTTGAAATTCTTGTAATTTGTTTATAAACTGATGGTTATGTTGGTGTTTTTTCCTATGTCTGATATGTTTTGCTTATTCAATATGATTCCTTGGGATCTAAATTTCATACTCTTATTGTGTCTTGAGATGGGATCCTGTTGGTGGATCGGTTTCGGGGAAATGTTCAGTGAGTTTACAAAGATGTGTGGGATGTTGTAATGTGGCCACAAATAGTTCTCCATTGGAAAGGATTCTAGTTGATCATCCTAATGATTCATTTCAAACATTAAATACACATCTTTTGATGCTTCCTCAACTTGTTTGATGGAATAGAGAGATTTTTGGTCTTGACTTAATGTGTTTCCCTCTTGTGATAATTCTTTTGGATGTAGCTATTGTGTTCGGTGATGTTGATGTGTTTCAAATTATTCCTTCTCCATTATTCTCATCATTTGGAGTGAGTGAGAATGGTTGTATTTATATTTGGATTCATTTTTCGATGAAGGTGTGTTTTGAGAAAGTGAGTTATGGGGGGGGGGGGGGAGGGGGGGGTTGTGATACTCAACTTCTTGCTGCGGTGCGTCATATGCTTCAAACATTAATTATCTAGCCATATGCCTCAGATTGAAGCTTCTACATAGTCTGGAAATCACCAGAGGTGTAAGGATCTCGACTAAGATCCTTCCTTAAACATTGTGGTAAGGTAGTTTGTAATATTTTAATGTTGTTTCTCATCACTTTTAATTTACTATTGGAAAAAAATTGTGTGGTGGACTTACCCTTTACACAATTTTTATTGTAATGCCTTATTGGTTGTGGGAATTTGATTGATGTCCCTTTGTGGACAACCTATGTGCATCCGGTGCAATCTTGGATTTACTTATTCATGGTTGGTGATTGGTGGGTAGTTGTTGATTGTGGTTTCACTAATCTAATTATTAGGGGCCCTTCCCTCACATCCCTAAGTGGTGGGGGTTCTTGGGTCTATGTAGAAAGTGTTGACCCAGTGCTTATTCCCTCCATCCAAGAGTAGGTGGATTAAATGTTCAGGTTGTGTTCCTATTACCTTGGATTGGTAGGTTGATGTGGGATAGTTTTGGTTGGCCTGTTTGGGTGAGTTATGATTCTAGCTCATCTTTAATTTTTTTTTCTTTGCGTATTGGGTTCTAATGGTTGGGAGACCCATGTGGGTCTCTAAGATCTTTCCCTTATAGATTTTTCATATGATAGTTGGGTTTTAATAGTAGGGAGTCCATTCTAGCCTCCCCCCAAATCATTATCTATCGTGAGTTCTCTTTTCTTTGGGTGATCTTTCGGTTCATTGGGTGAAGACAAAAATATAGTTCTTGGCTTAGTTATGGAGGTAGTGTCTTTATAATTATTTTGATTCTCAGGAGGTGGTTGTGAGTTAGTGTTTTGGTTAGGAAAGATGGTTAAGTTTAGTTAATGGTAATTGATATGTATTTTTATTAAGAGGCTAGATCATGAAGATAAATAATCCTTAGGTTTTTATCTATATGGTGGAATGTGTTATGGAATTTTGAGGGTAGAAGGCATTAATGGTGGGGAGAATTATTACACCTGAGTTTTCATGTATTGGTTGTAATCTGGTTCTTTGGGAAACATCAATCTTTTTTCTCAGGTATCAGGTGTGGTGAGTGTTTAGTTTTTAACTACCACCTATGTATAATCATCATAACATGGTATAAACCTAGATTTTTTGAAATTTTTTGGATAAAAATGGATTTTCAGAATGAAATGGGGCTATGAACGGTTTGGGAGAACAGTTACTAGACCGTGTATCCTAACTATGCGGCCTGTCTAGAATGAAAATAACTTGATTTTCCAAGTTTTATCCATGATGTTTATTAGTCCCAAATGTGCCCAAACTCCTTCTACTTGTTCTTACAGACGTAAGGATCCTATTCTTGGCTTTCTAATCCATTCCACATCTTCTAAAGGTGTGTATCTAAGGAAAGATGACGAGTTGACTAGTTTTGAAGGCGAGTTTCTCTTCTCCCACCTCCTCCATCTTATTTTTTTCACATTATATCTTGGTTCTCTCCTCTCCCCTATTCATTATTTACCTATTTTTATGTTATCCCAATATTTTTAATGGGGTTTCCATTCTTTTTGGGCTTTTCTTTAAAGATCTAAAGTGTTGGACACTGCGATGGGTGTTTTCGGGTGTGCATTTCATTTTTTCCAGGGATTTAATGTAGGTTTCTTATTTCACATGTCATTTATATTTAAGGTTCATATTTTTCATGGTAGTTTCACCTTATACACATTCCGAGTATTGTTTTATGAGCCTTCAATAAATTTACTTTGTGTGAAAATTGGTGTTTATGCCTTGTTTTGTAAAAAGTAGTGTTTTTTTGTTATAAAAGATCACAGTAAGTGTTTGTACTAATGTCAATTATCTTTTTTTACTTTATTTTTGATGTTTAGAAACAATTTTTTAAATTTAAATAATTTTCTGGAATGAAAATTTGCTTTTAGATTCTTTTTAGTTTTAAATAAAGTTTTTATTAAATGTTGCATGCCTCCTTTGCAGTAAAGTGTATGGTTGAATTTTGTGTTCTCAATGTGATATAAAATGATTGTTTTGTCTTATGAAAAATATTGGAAGCATTTGAATAAATGGTTTTGGGTTCCTTATGTGGGTTCCAGTCTAGTTTTGGGTTTTATAATGAAATGAGTATGGGTTTTAGGGTGTTTTGGCATGTGATCCTGATAAATGGCCTGTTTGAAATATTTTTTGCAATAGATGGTTTTTGAATGTGTAACCTTAATTTTTATTGGTTTTAATTAATATTTTTATGAAAATGGTGTTTTTACACATAATAATTAATACTGTAAATAGTTTATTTGATAAAGGTTTTTTTAATAAATGTTAAAGGTTGGTTTAGAATTTTTCTTTTAAAAATGGTTTTCATGTGTATTTCATGTTGTATCATTTGGGGTCATCTTATAATTCCGGACATTGATTTATTAAATGGTTTTTGGGTTTCCAAATCTTGTTCTATATTGTATTGGTGGGATTTTTTACTTAAAGGATTATTTTTAAATGGATTTTATCTACAAAGCCTCCTTATACTTCATGAAAATGTTTTATGAAAATTTTATGTGGTTTATTGATCTGTGAATGAAATGAGAAACATGTTTGGAGGCTATTTGGTGTGTTTATGACTTGAAAAATAGAATTCTCAGGTTCAATGTCTATTTCATGACTTGTTGAACTTGATTGGGTAGAATGAGGTAAACATGGGTATCTAAAAGGATGGATGTGTAATAATATACTAGTAATCCAGAGTGGTTTTTTCCATGTTTCACAAAGAAAGTGTGATGATAAAAAACTAACTAAACTATGAAAATGATGTTGGGGAACACTAGGTTATGAGTATTGTTCACTACTAGTTTCTCGTGCATGAGGAAAATATTTTTAATGGTTACTTTTTCCCCAATATAGGATGTACCTGGGACCCATAATTAACTAGTGCATAGGGGTGTTCCTATGACTAGTGCCCATTGGATATATTGTATTAACCATAAGAATATAGATAGTTTGAATGATAAATTCAGTAACATGGTTGTTTTATTTAAAAGTTTACATTCTTAAAATCATCCCTCTTGAAAACTATTTTCATTTTGAAGTTGCATATCTTTGAAATTGGTTTCTAGAATTTCATGTTTATGAAAACATTCAAGCATATTTTTTTAATGATTATGTCATGAAACTTTGTTTGGAAAACATACATTTAAATATTTTATTTCAAACATGAAATTGATGTTTATTTTATTTCAAAGGAAATGCATTTGAATATAATATCAAGTTAACCAACTGAGTTTTAATAGTCACGCCTATAGTCTTCTTCTATTTTTGGCCCTTTTGTAGGTTTCATCTTGAGTCTGCTTACCTTGGGATATGTGTGATAGTTGTGTTTGAGAGGGACCATCATGGTCACATGGAGTTAGTTGGTTGTCAGGTTTGTTCAGTTTAGTTTTTTGGTTCTGTTGTCATTTCACTTTCATGTACAAATAATGTTCAGTACAACTTTTATATAAATGTGTATTGGTATGTCCATTTTTCCTATGTTTGTTTAATTGTTTATATGTGGGGGAAACTATTACCTTGTTACTCTACTGATTCCCTTAGTGATTTTCACCATCCCGAGATAATCCAGAATGCCTCTTGGGACTTTTTGTGGAGTGGCTCCGGTTAATGGTTTGGGGTCGACTCTGGCTAGTTCATGACATAAAATAAAATCCAAATTTATTATGTTTTACTGTTAGCTGTAGACAATATCATTATTAGGTTATGTAAACACAATTGATTGTATGTCTATGGATCCTTAAATTTAATTGGTTATTAAATAATAATCCATATCAAATAATATTATATATATCCATAACAGTATTGAATGGACTAGACACTATTGACACTTTTTAAAGAATTTCTCAAATTATCAAGTCAAATTAACAAGTAAACTAAGGAGGGAGTTGGATTTCTCTGGACAAAATAATGTGAAGGAAAAATCAAGGAGATTAAGAAGTGTTTTCTCACTACTCTTATGAGGGTTTTAGATTTATAATGATGAACTTAAGGTCTTAATTTGTTTCCTTTTTCAAAATGGAAATTTTTTCACCTATTCCTTTCATGAATTAAATATCCCTGCATAGAATCACATAATACATGATATAGAGTTATAAAGGGTAATATTTTTATTAATTATTTTTGGTAATTATATCTATGGTTATAAGTGTTGTATATATATTTGATCATAATAACTTAAAGTATATATTCACCTATAAGGTACTAGAATTTTTATTTTATAATCAAGTATACTTTTATAATACCGTTATATGGTATTTTTTTTTCATGTTTCATTTAAAGGAAAAAGATAATGAACTATATTGGGTATTGATCAATATTGATAGATAACCTTATAATGATCATTATTTTTTGGTTTATCCAAAAATAACTATATTAATGACATATATTACTTATATATATATGATATATACTTATCCACTATAATCTAAATCTACCCACGTTTGGATGTAATGGAAAATGAGACACGTATATTCATGGAGGTGGTAGTCCACACAACACATGAATAACAATTATATTAGTCAAAAAATGAGAGGGTAATGTTAGATTGTAAGTGAAACTTTAATAATAATAGATAAATTAAATAAATCAAAGTTATTAATCAATACCATTTTAAGACTGCCTATGAGGGGTGGTGATGAAAAACCGAAAGCTTCACTTCCTGGTGGTAGTAGCCCTTACCCACACACCAATGAATATTACAATACTATTAGTAGATGAAAGAGAATAAATAATGATTTTAAAATCATTATAATAACATATTGTCACACTAATTACCATGATATTATTTTTATACTATGCTTATGGTTGTTTTATAATGTAAATAATAAGAAATAAATGTTAAAAAAGATGTGATACTGATGTTTAGAGCTTAAACATCATCTTCAGGAAGGCCTTAGAATTGGGGAAAATATGAAAATTTTAGGTCACCATGGGTGTTATGGAATTTAAATGAATTCAAGTATATCAAATTTGGGTAGTGTTTGAAGGATATTTTGAAATCTGAGTGGATTATTGAGGGGGTAGAATTGATCTCACTTTTACAAGAGAAGAAGTGGGACATTTCGATGAAAAATAATGATAATAAAGGGGTAAGGTTGTAATGAAATGATTGTTTTGTGATTTTGGAGGAATATAGTTATAAATAAATTAATCATGATTTTAAAACATAAAATTTGATTTCGATAAGGTATAAAATTTTTGTTAATTATGTAAAATTTTTCCCATATTAGATTTTTCATTTAATTGATTAATACTCTAAATTAAATATTATTCATATCTATTATTTTTTTTACTAAAATATAGGTATAATCATATATCCAATTTCAGAATACAAACCCAAAAGAAAGTACAACTACAACTGAACAAAAAGACAAACAACTGGAAGAGGGAAGCAACTCCTGGGTCGTCCTCCTCGGGTCCTACCTGAAGGGTAGGTACAGATAGCCTACTCCATGCTCTCTTCCGTCAACCTCCTCTGCGAGTCGTCTCGTCATGTAGTCCACCTCCAGGTACTGACTCGTCGTGTAGTCCACCTCCGGGTACCGACTCGTCGTGTAGTCCACCTCCGGGTATCGTCCAGTCCTCGAACACTCGGCCTCCGTCCGCACTGCCCGTCGTCTGCAACCAACACAACGAGGTGCGGGCATAGCCCGTGCAGGGGTGAGTATAACGATAATCAGTAGGGACCCTGATACCCTCAAGGTCTCACTAAACCAACAAGGGTAACCACAAGAAGATCTCAATAGATAACCTCTACTTAGATATATGCCCATACATATTCCTAAGTTATCAAGTAACCCATCTCAATCATGAGGAAACACAAGTATTGTGAAATCAACAGATAACCACTACCCAGGTATATACCCAAACATATACCTAAGTTAGCAAGTGACCCATCTCAATCATGAGGTAAACACAAGGTCAAAAGTCTCAGCTCAAACCAGGATTTTCATTATCGAAACCGTAACTGCTGAAGAGCTCCGTCTCTGGAGTGTACAGTGGTCCTGTCACGACTCCGAGGTACTGCTCACTAACCTAATACTGCTGAAGTACTCCTCCTGTTGAGAACTGCGGGTCAGCCACCCAGACATAGTAGTGCTTCCCACCGAGGTATGTCACCCAAACACAGTAGTGCACAGCCCCAAGTAGCCTGCTGAGGTACTCTCCGGATGAGTACCGCGGGTCTGCACTGTCACACAGGTAGTGCTTCGTCCGCCATGGGTCTGCACCTCAGAAAGTAGTGCTCCATCCACTGGGCTAGTCGACTCACTCCAAGTCGAGTCAGTCAAGCAGTCGTCCGGTCTCAGCCAGTTACACGGTCTCCGTACTCCGTATGCTCGTCACTGGGAGGGTCCGCTCCACGAGCTACAGGTCGATACTCCAAGTATCTCAAAGTCCCACGAAGAAGTGTCTCAAAGGACCGCCTCATCATAGGGGTCTCAACACAACAGATGGCGCGTCAATCGGACGCTCGGTCTGTGAGTTATTAGCCTTTTCGTCCCAGGGGCCCGGTTGGTTTCGTGAGCGAACCAAACCTGGTCGTATCTCAACTGTAACCCAAACTCTCATAGGGTATACTCATAGGGACCGTTTCTCAACGAGATCACCAACGCCGCTGACGGTTCGTCAAATGGACGTTCTGTCAGAAAGATATCAGCTTTTCCGTTCCCGGGGCCCGGTTGGATTTCGGTGCGATCCAACCCGGCCACTATCCATATGCATCAAATTCTCGGGCGGAGGATGCCAAAAGGTCCGTATCGTCAACAGGAACTCAACGCAACAGACGACGTGTCAATCGGAAACCTGGTCTAAGAGTTATTGGCTTTTCCGTCTCACACCCACCCTGGGAAACTTCCCAGGAGGTCACCCATCATGATCACTACTCTAGGACAAGCACGCTTAACTATGGAGTTTTAACCACGTAGGCTCCCGAAAAGAAAGGTGTACCTTGAGTACAGTATACCGAAACGACCGTCTCGATCCAAGGACCGCGTTGCCGCTGACGGCGAGTCGTTTGGAGGCCCGTACCCCAAGATACGAGCATTTGACCAAAAGTGGTCCGAAACTGGGGGTCTGGGCCCGGGCCGACCCGGCGCGACCCCCCCCCCCCCCACCCCTGGGTCGGCCGAACCGGGTCGACCCGCCCCGGGCGGCGACCCGGCCCGATGACCCCGTACGGCTCGGAAAACCCGGCCCGACCGGCGGTGCGGCGGCGCGGACCGGCACGGCGGCGCGACCTGGGCGCCGTTCGGGTGCCGTGCACGGGGGGCAAAGCCCCCCCCCCCCTTTGAGAACCGCGGCCCCTCCGCCTTTGAGACCCGGCCGGGGGAAATTAATTCTCCCGGTCTCCACTGTCCGGTCGGCCCGCACTGGCCGGCCGGTTTCGCCAGCAAGGATCGGCGATGGCCGGTCCTTCCTTCGCCGACACCGGCGGCCTGGTGCCGGCCGCCGGTCATCTTACTCCGCCGCGGCCCGGAACCGGCCGCGGCCTATGCCGTCAGGCGCGATGCGACGACATTGCTTCCCTCCGCCGCGGCCCGGCTCCGGCCGCGACGCCTTCGACTTTCTTCGACGTGACGCGATAACGTCGCGTTCTTGGATTTCATTCCACGGTGCGGCGCGACGGCGCCACACAATAATTGTCGTGCGATTCCCACGTGGTGCGACGGCACCACACCATCCCGTTCCATCCGCAAGGAAACAATTATGAACATAGGAGGGGGTTTCGGCCATGTTGGTGCGGTCCGGGCCCCCCTCTCGTTAGACAATAACATTTAATCCTTTATCCTCGAAAATAATACTTTAAATTAAAGACACCTAACACAAATTTGTTTTTTTTAAATGAGTGTTTTTTAACTTTTAACATATGTGTAATATAAAATATTGAATGTTACTAATTTTAATGATAGTAATTAATTTAATTTAATATAAAATAAAATATTCGTGTCTTTAAAACCAATCCAAAATTAAATTTTAACGTGAAAATTTCTAATTTAAAGAAACAAATGAATTTTATTTTTAAAATATAATAAAATGTTTCTCAAGTCCTAAAATATTATAAATAGAATTTATAATTCAAAACAATATTTTATATTTCTTAATTATGCCTTTAAATTTTATATTTTACCAATAAAAAATATTTTATATGCTTTTAGGTTTTTTATATATATTGATAAAGTGATTAAATTTGAAGTTTTGAAAAAAATGTGTTTTTTCACTCTTCACCTATAAGATAAACATTTTATAAAAATTATTAAAAATAATCAAAATTATATATTATTATTATTAGTTGAAAATATATTTTAATTTATTCAAATTAAATTTCTAAAACAGATAAAAATAACTATGATACAAGGACACATAAAATAATTTTAAGAAATATATATTTATATGTATAAAATGAAATTTTATTTATTAAGTCTTTTATATTGTTTTTATAATGTGGTTATTTTTTGTGACACCATATAATTTAATGGATATAATGACAATGCAGTTATTTTTTTAGATTACTGTTGTGTTTCAGACAAGAAACTAACATGTAAAATAATTTATAAAAATTAATTAGTTAAATAATTGGTTGTTATATTGTAACCCCAAAAACTAATTTCAACAATGAAATATTATTACACCAAGGTAAACAAGTAAGGGTAATTCAATCTCTAAAAAACCATAGGTTCCTATATAGCATCTGAAAAATTATGGTTCCACTATATATCCTTTACTAGGTGGGTGTTTATTTTTTAAAGAACCATTTATCATTAATCGAAGTTCTCCAAATGTTATCTTTATAGGAGAGGTAAAGTTCTAGTTATATAGCTTCTGATTTGATTACATGTGATGGATTTGGTATGTACTATCTAAAAAATGATACATGAATGTCTTTATGATATTGGTAGAGTAGGGGAGGATGTTTTAAGAGATAATCTATGACCCTGATAGGATAATGGAACTCAAAAGGACATATGTATCTAGGGCTTAGATTCAATTTCATTAAAAATCATATTACCCATTTTTCAAGATATATTTTGAGAAAAACCATATCACAAATTCATAATTTATGATTATGTAAATTATTATCCAAATAACTCTTCTATTTTATTTGTTCTTATTTCACATGAAACTAAATAGTTTTAACTTTCCCCTTCATTTCATAGAAATGTTCTGAACCCATCAACTTACTCTTCCAACTTTATCATATCAAATTGGTTTCCTAAATCTCTTCACATACAGAGCCTAATATAGTTCTATATGATTACTAGAATGGAAAATAATTTAATATGAGAAATCTACATGGGGGAGGTATTGATATAAATATTCTTATAAATCCATAGAATATAATATCCACATATCTTATAGAGTTTGTATTTTCCTCTTATACTGACCATCTATCTAGGATGATATGAATTGATAAAGATCATCTCTACTTCCATTTATTTCTAAATTGATCTCCAAAACCTTCAAGTAAAACTTGGATATCGATCAGATAAAATGGATAATGGTAGTCTATGACACCTTAACACTTACCTTATATATATTTTGGTGATATGGTTAAGGGAGAAATCATATTTTATGGAAATGAAATGTTATGACATTGTAATGTGATCGACCACAACCCATATTGAATTGTGACCTTTAGATGTTTTTTGGAGTCCTATAATGAAGTTCACAGTGATGTTTTCTGATTTACATAAAGGTATGGGTAATGGTTGTGTTATCATTTTAGGCCTCTATCATTCTACCATAACCTGATGATATATAAAACATCATGATATATACTGCCTGATATATATCTTCATGTTATCCCAGAAGATGTTGTTTATAATAAATCTGTACATATTTTTTCCTCTATGACAAATATAGAATAAGGAAATGTTTACATTAGCCAAATGATACTTATCCAGTTACAGTATAAACAGAACACATATCTGGTTTTTAAAACATAGAACTCTATCCATATGAATATTGAACTCTGTAATATTCTCTACATTTTCATATAAATCAAAATCACATTTTCAAGATTAATTCTACTTCATGTGAATAGATTTTTGAGTGGTCACCAAGTTAATATAGTATTTTTGTCTTCTCATTATCACTTAATGATTCATGATATTAAAATACATGAGTGTTAGGCCCTTTTCAATCCTCATCATGGATAGAGAATCATGCTCTCTTCTACACATAACATCAAAAACCATGTTTTCATTTTTAGTGTGGCAATGTATCTAGCACTCATAATATTTGATTGACTCTAACCATCTACCTTGGTTTATTTTTAAAATATTTCACAAGAAGATATATTTTAATCTACTATGATCAGTGTATACATAACACTTCTCTCTATAATGGTAATTATACCAAATTTTCAATATAAAGATCTCTTTTTCTAATTCCAAATCATGTGTTGAGTAATTTTACTCACGATTTTTTAATAAATGGGTGGCATAATAAATTACCTTTAAAATTTTCATTAGGATGCATCTTGAGTCTTTTAATTATGCATCACATTAAATTATATATCATTCACCACTAAAGGGTAATATAAGAAAATGTGTATTGTACAACCTTATCTTGAGGTCTTTGAATCATTCCTCATGTTATTTCATCTAGAGGAACATAAATCCTTTCTAGGATAACTTGCTTAATGAGTATGTTATCTGTAATAGATTTCTCACAAAGAATTAGTTATATCCATCTATCCTAAAAAACTATGTATTTCAATCATAGTTGTTGGTTTGGGTTAATGCTAAATGAAATACATCTTTGACAGATATATATATATACCCTTGTTTAGGATTACATGATATAAGAACAATAATTTTTGTATCAATAACTCACATTTTATTAGTTGGGTATAGAACCTCTACTTCATTAAGGTTCTTAATAATTTTTTTAAGGAATATTCATTTTCGTTCTTTATTTTTTAATAAAGTAGGATATATTTTATAATGAATACTAAAAAATTGATCCATGTAATCTTTGAAAACTCTATTTATATGATCTATGAATATATCAATGAAATTTATACGTTACAATGGAATAAATATAAATTCATAGAGTCTATACCTTGTACAAAATTATATGTTAGGAATATCCTCCCTTTTATCCTTAAGTTGATGATATCCTAACCAAAAGTGAATATTTTAGAAGAATTGAGCTCTTGAAAGTTAATGAGATGGCCCATCAATAAAGGGTATAATATACTTTTTACAGTTATTTTCATGAGATCACTAGAATTGATGAATGGAAACACCGATTCATCCTTATTTTTTTACAAAGTTGACCAGGGAACCCCTTGGTTATGTACTTGGGTGTATGAAACCCTTTTCATGATTCTATTGTAATTTTTTCTAAAACTTCTCTAATTTTGTAGAATCCATTCTATACAGAGTCTTTGAAAAATAAATTATATAAGGATGAGTTCTATTGTGAATTTTTCCTCACATTCTAATTAATGAAAAATAAATTCATCTAGAAATACAACATTATATTCCCTCACAGTGTATGTTCTCTATATTTAATTCCTCCTCAATAATAAATGCTATAAACCCCTTATTTCTCACTAAAATTATGCATATTATAATTTTTTTAATAAGTTGTATGATACTCCTTGCATGAATACTTGAAAATTAGATGATAACTGATAAGAAAGGTAATTTACCTTTCTTATAATTTTTTTGAGCTTTATATAAGGAATGAAGACCCATACCCATAATTATAAAATATTCATAAATAGTGAGAAGAACTAGATTTTCTGGAGGTTTCTACCCAAAAATCCCAATTTGAGAAGATTTATACACGTTAATTCCTTTTATAATTCTATTAGGTGTTTTCATGGATAAATTTATATTCAATGTTTTAGGTAGTGAATCCATATTCTTTACATACTTAAAATATATAAAATAATGAGATGAACAATAATCAAAAAACAGAATTCATGGTTCTTGAGTAGAGAATGTGTGTTCCTTTCACAACTTCATTATTATGGTCAACATCAGCAGTAGTTATTCCATAATCCCTCCATTTTCCACAATGTTTAGGTTAAGTTTTTCTTATACTATAACAACCAAAGATATTATGACATATTTATTTTTTAAATAAATTCAATTTATTCAATAACTTGCATGACACACAACACTGAGTTTAAATAAACCATAAAAACCACAAAAACTATTAATATTATTAATTAAAAATTACCATGATTACCTATCCTCTAAAAATGTAGTCATGAATAGAAATAATTAAATTATAAATATTAATCATAATATTTTTAAATTAAGGAAACATATTGATAAAAAGTTACTTAATTTTAGGTAAAGTATATATATGTTTTGAAAAAAAAATTATGAAAAATGTTTCAATGAACAAATAATAAAAGTATTTTTGAAAATTTGAGAAAAATATATTTAAGTAAATAATATTCATTTTTAGATCTACATGAAAAAATTATCTTTGGGTGATTTTATCGATAAATAGTATAAAATAATAGTATTTATTGAAAATAACTTTTTAATTTAAAAATTTTATAAGTTTCATTTTGTATTAATATAATTTGGAAAGTAAAATTAATAAATTATATATTTATTAATCCAATTTATTTTAATATAATCAATTTTATATTGATTTTTGATATAAAAATGTTTTAAACACTTAAAAATTTTATGTTTGGAAAACTGCTTTCTCTTCATGTGTGCAGGTTTAATTTTAAATTATAAATTTCAACATATTTAAATGGAATTTATAAGAATTGAATAATTATTTAGAATCAATATAATTTCTATTAAATAATAATTTCAATGTAACTTTTTTTCAGAATGAATAGTTAGAACAATAAATTTTAATTACCATGGTTAAGGTGAAAATGGGTTCAGTGGGTGTTAAACTAAAATGACAAGCGATAAAATGAACAAGTAATTAATAAAACACCCATGAAATGGACATATTTTTACCTTAAAACATAATGTTTTATATAATAGACTATTTTTTAGATTTAAAAAACCTGTGTACACTTTATTAGTTTTAAAAATTTCTATGTGTGCCCTCTCCCATTCTTATAAAATGCCGCCTACTCTCCACTTATATTCTCACTTGTAATACAATAAAGTTATTAAAATACCTATGAAAATATCTTCATAATATCCCTAAATTCATCATATGGTCCTTTTTTAGATTATAAATATGATATTGTAAGGATTTAGGTTAAACCAAAAGATCACGTCTCGAAGAACAAGTAAAATTTTATAATATATGTTTTGGTATTGCTTGTTCTTTAAAATTGATAAAATATTATTAAAAATTGATGATAGAATAATATAATTATGTCAAATATAAAGATATTTTATTATGTTAATTTCATAACTTATATCTAAATAATTTACCATCAAATGGGAACTGAAACTGTAGATAGCGTGTAAGGTAGACAACCATCTCGTGAATTGATATCATTCAATTTCCATCACCACCTATAACGAATATATATAATGATGTATTTAAGGTATATATTTATAATATATGATATTAATATATATATGGAATTATAATACAATATATAATTTCTTAACTCCCGACACATTGAACAATAATAATATTGCTTGTGTGTACGGTGGATTGTCGTCTTGTGAACTGATGAAAAGGGGTTTTCATTTTTTGTTTTACATGGATGGTAATAAAGATATATAAAATAAATATATATGATATTTTTAACATAATTATTCTTCTATAGTTATTATAACACATATACCTTTTTACTTTCCATTTTATGGTGGATACAATGACTTCATTCTTTTTCACAACAAACTACCATGCCATAAATAAATGGTATTTGTTTATCACTAACACATTGCGTGGAAGGTAATTCTGGTAAATTTAATAAATATATATGATATATATGAAATAAAAATGACTATGTATGGTTAATATATTATTTAACATTCTTTTATTTTATTCTTTGAGAGAATGGATACTACTTTCAAGCACACGTATGACCAACTATCTCCATGAATGATGTGTTTCATTTTTTATCACTACCTTGTAAGTATTAAAAAAAAAATATACAGTGAATATATATGATATTTATATCATGGTTAAAAAAATTTATTTGATGTAACCATGATAAAATTAAGAGGTAATAAAATAACAAAACAAAACATACATGAAAAACAAAGTAGTTACAGCTTGAAATGTAATTTTAACATGAAATTATTAATAAATGGGTAATAAAATATCATAAGTAAATCATATATGGTATGATATATATATTAATGGTTTTATTATATATTTATTATACACTTATATTTATTATACATGAATTTTTTAATTTTTAAGAAGGAAGTCAAGACTTAAGGTAAGGGATTTTTATCTCAAATTTTTTATTTCTTGAGACATACATTATGTTATGAACCTATATTATTGTTTGAGGTGTATATATAGACACATTGACATTTAATATCATTATTTTATTTATTTTCATGACATATTAATTTTTTTAATGTTATTACTTCATGGGGAATATAATTCTCTATTACCAAAGTTGTATGGGTGTTATGATACAATCTCATCGTTTATTGAGATTATTTAGGTTTATGATTAAGATAATAAAATATTATGATCTATCTCTCAATAAATTCAAAAAATTAATTCTACTATGGTTATTACTTCAAAATACATCTTTTCCCTTCTTTTTACTATTTTTGTGTTCTCAATATTCCAAAATCATATTTTTATAGAGACCCTACTTTATTTATCTCTTAGATCAAAAATCCCTTTTTCCTTATATATCCATGTTTCCAAAAAATGCATTCACATATTGTTTTAATATTTATATTAGTGTTTTGAAATTAATTTTTAGAAATTTTTAATTTTTAATGTTTTTAAATATAATTATTCATATCCTGTTCAAATAAGGCCAGTTTTGATTTTATCAAAAAATGAAAGCATCATTGTTTCAACATGTATGGAATTTACTACTGTCATGACCACTAAATAATTTAAAGCATCCTTTATATATTTCAATGTTTTTTAAATGAAATGAAATTATAAATTTTTCTATGATTTTTTATATTTAGAATGAAAATTTTAATATAAATGTTAATTTTCTCAAGAAATATTAACAGCATATTTTTAATGTCAATTTCCATCTAAGTTGACATCTTTTAATGTTAAACATGTTTTACTAAGGATATTATCCCATGATACCATTCTTATTCTTTCTATGTATTATTTAATGTTGTGATGAATAAATATTTATGAAACCCATTTCTTTACCATGGGTTATGATATGATGAAATATTTATGAAACCCTTTTCAATCAACGGGGCATGATACAAAGAAGTTTTTATGATATTGTTGTATAAAAATGTATGAATTATGGGATTTTTGGGAAATATATATCTTCCAAATTTTGTTAGGTAATGATTAATGTTATATGAGATTATACGGTATATGTGAGGTTATCCCAATCCTAAAAATAAGGGACATGGGAGGATATCACTACTTTTAATTATGTACATGAGTGGTTATCCCAAGCATAACATGTTATGAATGTCTTTATGGGTAACCTTTATATAATATTTTCTTTGATTATTATTTTTACAAAAGTTTATGTATTATGCCATTGTTATGATCTCATGGCTTATGTATTTTGATCCCATTATTATTCATGTCTTATGAAATTCATCATTTATTCTATGACTCATGTTTATGGTCTATGATACATAGTGTACAATTTTTTTCAAATTTTAATATAATTTTCTCATACCCTTATGCTCAGGTTATGTTGATATCTTTTTTTGACCCTTAATGAGAATATGAGCTCACAATTTATTATGTTTATTTTCCCCATGTTATTAAGAAAGGTATTATGTATGATATGTATAAGATGGTTGATATTTTTATATACTTAGTGGGAGATGATATATCTCACTTAGGAACCAGTTGTTTGCGTATTAATATTCCAAAGGCATGAGACTAAAATGATTTTGGCATGAACAATTATGAAATTTAATGACTAGTATTCTATTGATATGCAATTTTTATGTTTGATATGTTGGGTCTTTGTTGTTTTCATCATAGGTAGGTTTTATTCAAACCTTTGGAAACTGGGATGAGAAAAATTTAGTGAGAAACATAAGTATATGTCTAAGCATAAGAAAATATCATATAATTTTGGCGAAGTATAGATTTAAAGGTCTAAAATGAATCATTTATAATACCATGAAGGTATAAATGAATATTTGAGTGACCCATAAATCTCATTATTTTGATAAGAAAATAAATATTGAAGTCAAGGGAAACTAAAAAAATCATGGAGAGAAGAATATGAACCTTTCTTCATGTTCAAAGTGTGGAATGAAACATAGAGGAAATCGTATTCTGGGAACTAATCAATGTTTAAAGTCTTTATAGTATGTCCATGATGTTTTATAATTATGAAGTGATTAAAAGACGTTAAATAGTGATACAAATAAAGGGAAATATCTATAGAGTGTACCTCATATACTTTATTGATTAAAATGAAAGGGATTCAGGCTTATACTAACATGTTCCAAAATCTAAGGGTTGATGAAAATGAGTAACATCAAAAACATTTTTTGTAAATTGAGAGAGGGAAATATCATGTGTTCAAAATTTTAGATGAATATTGAGATAATTATGTGATGAAAGGCACACTTATCATCCACTCTAGAACTACTAATACTTTATTTGACACTAGATATACCAACATTATTATATTTGATGTATTTTCTAAGGGTATAAAAATACCATATCAATTATTAGATGTTGAAATAGAAATGAAAACACAAAATGATATGATAATCACAACACAAGTATATTATTGATCTCCAATTGATGTTTGAGGTATTTGACTCTTGAAAATATTATCATTATTCCCCTAGTTGAAAATGAGTTTATCATAGGAATGGATTGAATTTTTGTAGATAAATTCCACATTAATATCTCTATAATGTAATTCAAATTTGATATTCCATAAAAATCTATGATAATATATCTAATCAATAATAAATATTAACTTCCAATGAAAATCATATCCATTATAAGAGTTTTTATTCCTATTCAAATGGGGAGTTTATCTTATATGGTTGGGGGGAATTTAAATTGATGATACATCTATTTTAAGGGAGTTTTTAGTTTATTTTTAGAATAATTTTCTCACCTTACATTGAATCATGAAGGTGATTTCTCATTATAACTCATATATGGTTCTACACAATTTTTATGGACTCCCTTTAGAATGGCCTTGATTGAGTTGTAGTAATTGAAGAAGAAACTACATGAGAATCTCGATAAGGGATTCATTTGGACAAGTGTATCACCATGGGGTAAAAATATTGAAATAAATAAATATGGATTGATGAGAATTTTTATTGACCATGTGGAGTTAAAAAAATATTAATATCAAGAACAAGTATCCTCTTCCTCACATTGATGAATTTTATGATCAACTGTGCAAAGGTTAATACTTTTCGATGATTGAACTCTATTGTGGATATAATAAATTGAGGGTCACAAAGGAGGATATACATAAAACAATTATATGAGGTATGAACATTATGAGTATATATTAATTGAATTTGGTCGTACTAATTCCTCAACAATATTCATGGATTAATTTAACAGAGTCTATATATTACAATGATCAATTTTTTGCAGTATTTATTGATGAAATTATTATTTTTTCAAACAAAAATAAGAACAAGAAAATTACTTGGTATTTACACTGAAAATCCAAAGGAAGGATAAAATGTGAGTCAAATTTAAAAGATGTAAATTTTTGATATAAAAGGATTAATTTTTGGGTTATATAATCTCAAGATAGGGTATATCATTGGACCCCACAAATACTAATGTTGTTGAATGTTAGATCATGAAAACTTATATTCTTTAAATAAAAAGTTTTATTAGTTTAGAGGGATACTATTGATGGTTTATGGATAATTTATGATTACTATCCAATATACTAACCAAGTAAACCAATGAGAGATAAAATATCCTTTCTATAGATGAATGAAAATAAGGATTCAAGGAACTAAAAAAATATTAGTAATCTATAGTAATGAATCCAAGAAGTGCTTGGGATAAATTATTATTCAAAATGAAATGGATAGTGATTAAGCATCATGATAATTAATGTTTCATAATAAAAATTACCCAACTCAAGATATATAGTTAACTATGGTAATTTTTTCCTTAGATATATATTTTAATTATCTGTGTGAGGAAAATTGAGATATATATACTGATCATAAAAGGTTAATGTATATATTAAATAAAAAGGAGTTGAACATGTGCCAGAGAATATTGCTAGATCTGATTAAATAATATGATTGCTCAATACATTATTTCCATGAAAAAACAACCTATTTAGAAAATTCATTGAGTTGAAAGGATCATGGTTGGTTTTCTATTATGGGGATCACAAAACATACAATATTTTTATATTTTTAATGGATGGATATGGAAATATTTATGTAATGGGAGAAATATTATCTTTCTAAAATTAATTTTTAACCATCTATGAATGTGAAGATTAAAGAAGAACACATGGAAGATATAGAGGTACACAAGAGGGAGAGAAATGTTCCTATCATTAACCTTGGTTATGATGGAATGATAAGGTTTACGAACCATGTATGTGTTCTATCCGTACTATATTTGAAGAAGTATTTGTTTGAGGAAGATCATAGCTCTTCATTATGTTTTCATACTTGAAGTATGAATACATATAAATATTTTAAGGAGTATTTCTGTTGAGATGGAATGAAGAGAGATATTGTATAGTTGGTATCTAGGTTCTTGGTATGTTATAATGTTAAGTATGAGAGAAAAAATATCAAGGGGATGTTACAAAAATTACACATAACAAAATAGAAATGAGAAGACATCATTATGGATATTTTTGGTGGACTCCCTTAATCATCTAAAGGGAATAATGATAGATAGATCATAGTTGACCACCTTAAAAAATTCAACACTCATTATTTGAATTAGATACGAATAATCTCTTGATAATATTTCAAAAGTATATATTATGAATGTTGTAGTATTTCATGGAGTATCACATTACATTGTATCTAATCGGGACCTAAGTGTTACCCCAATGTTTAGGAAAAGTATTCAACAATCTCTTGATATAGAATTTATTTTTAGAACTATGTATCATCCTCATACATATGGTTATTCTTTGATAAATATTACACCACTATAAGAGATCTTGATATCTTATTATATATATTTATAATGTGTTTTAGATCATAACCTTCCTCATGTTTTGTTATTTTACAATAATATATTTCACTCGATCATTTAGATGGATCTTTATGAAGGCCTCTATGAAAATAATTATAGAACTTCAATCTATTAGAATAATTTTCTAGAAATAATGATATTGGAATCATAACTTAATGAATAAATGATATATAAGGAATGAGCTATTCAACATTACAAATGGGTAACATAATGTTAATAGAAAAGTAATGATGATAATCGCCAACCTGATTTTGAATTTAAAGTTGATGATAAGGTTTTCTAATGGATTTAACCATAGAATAAGGTAATGTTATTTACAAAAAAAGGAAAATAATTCCATGGTATATCATTCCCTTTGAAATTATTTATTATATTAGAACTATTACTTATTGCTTGATGCTTCGATTGAACTTATCCCAGGTTCACGATGTGTTCTACGTATCTCTCCTGAGTAAGTTCATTCCTAATCCATCACTTGTAATGAACTCATATATCGTACCACTCGATCTTGATATTTCTTATGATGATTAATTAGTGGAGATTTGAGATCAAACAAACAGATTTTTATGAAACACGACCACTCACTTGGTCAATGTTTTTTGGTGGAAACACCATCTTGAGGAACTTATATAGAAACTTTATAATGTAAGGAGATAAAATTTTTCTCATTCATATATAAATAAGAGAGAAAATTTTATGGAGAAATTCAATTTAAGGGTTTTAATGAAAAATTGAGAGAATTTATGAATTGTTTTCAAATAAATTTAATTTCTTTGTTAGTTTCTGTTACACACAACACTGAGTTTTAACACACTGTGATTTTTTAATATTATTATTTAACATGACCATTGTTAATTCACCATTAAACTTGGTATAATGAATTTGAATAACTAAAATTAAAATAATATGTATATATGTTTTAAATATAGAGAATATATTGATAAAAAAAATATTTAGTTCTGGTAGTCTTTATTTGTTTTGAAAATAATATTGTCCAAATTTTTTTATGAACAAATAATAAAATTATTTTTGTTAAAATTTTTATAAATTTAATTTTGGAAAATTAAAATTAATTTTATAAATTTACATTTCAAAATTATCTTATGGTTAATTTTTTTGTATTTTTGTAAAAATATGAATTTATCAATGAATAAAGAAAAATACTGTTTTTATTGAAAATTGCCTTTTCATAATAAGAATATATAAGGTTTTTTTGGTTTTAAAATTGGTTTAAAAGTAAAAATAGTTAAATTATATATTTATTAACCAAATTTATAGAATTTTATTTTATTTTATATTTAATTCTGAAATAAAAACTTTTCAATCGTTTGAACATTTTCTCATCGGAAAACCACTTTCTCATCATATATGTGAGATTAATTTTAAATTAAAACATTAACATTATATAAATGAAATTAATAAAAATGGATTCCATATTTGGAATCGGAATAATTTATATTACATAATAAGTCAAACTTATTTATTTTTCAAAATTAATAGTAAAAATACTAATAATTAGTTAATGTAGATATGGTTAAAACATGTTTAACAGGGGTTAAACTTAAAATATAAGGGGTAAAATGAAATTAAAATTTTACATATCAAATTTAATGGAAATTATTATACATTATAACATATAATTATTGAAAAATTATGATTATATGTCCTTTTGACATGTGAAAAAAGGTTGGTGAATTTTATTCCTTTCAAAATTTCCACTTGTATCCTCTCCCACACTTTTAAATGGACACCCCTTCTCCATTCCTATTAACACTAAAAAACAATTTTTATTACAATAACTACTAATATATATTCATTAAATCCCTAAATAATCCTAGATTATGTTTTTATATCATAAAGATAATCTAGGAAGACTTTAGATTAAATGTATAGAGGATGTTCAAAGAATAGGTAATGTTTTAAACTATGTGTTTTTTTTACTTATTTTTATAACTACTGAAATTACTATTAAATTATAATCATATAATAGAAATATTATCTACCATATGATTATATTTCATTATATTATTGAAAAAACTTGTATCTATGCCCACTTCCATCGAATGGGAAGGGAAATTATCAATTATATGTATGACGTGCTACCGAGACGTGAACCGATGTTATTCATTTTCCAACACCACCTCTCAGACCTAGATATAATGATTTATTTAATGATTATATATTATATTTATGGTATTATTATACCTCAAGTAAAATAATACTGCATCTAAATTCTTATCTTTTAAACTACTGAAAAAAATAAAATCACTGGTACGTGTGGAGGACTACCACATCGGGAACAAATGTGACATGTTTTCATTTATATTTTACCTTTATAACTAGAAGGATATAATAAATAAATAGATATGGTATTTTTAAAATAATTATACTTATATAATTATTCTTTCAGTTTTATCTCCTTAATTTTCTTTATGTGGGGGATGCAATAACTTTGTTCATGTTAATTGCGAACTACCACCTCACAAAGCAATGTGATTCATTTTTCACTAACACATTGAATGGAATCTAATTAGTGTAAAATTAATAAATTTATGTGATTTATATATATATATTAAAAATAATTTTATAAATTTATTATATTATTTATGTTTATTTCACTTCATTCATCAAGAAAATGGAAAGAACGTTAATTTATATGTATAACTTACTGTCATTGCGAAATAATTGATTTCATTTTCTATCTCTAAATTTTATGGATTACTTTTTATTTATACACACACTAAATATATATTATATTTATATAATTATTAAAATTATGAAAATTATTTAACCACGATCAAAGTATGAGTATATAAAATGAAAAATCAAAACATACATAAAAAAATAATTATTGATGGAAAAGTGATTTTAACATGCAGTTGTTAATAAATGGGTATTAAAATGTCATAAGTAAATCATATATGGAATGATATATATAATTATTGTTCTATAATATATTTATAATGAAATTGTTTTTGGTATGAATAAGGATTGAACATGTATGAATGAATTTGAGACATATGGTAATGAATATTTTTCTCAATTTGTCTTCTTAGGGACATACTCTATGTTATAAACCATTATTCTTTTATAAAGCATATATAAAACCCCTTTATATATATATATTTACTTTTTTCATTCTAATAAAATATCACATTTCATTTAATGTTATTCTATTACAAGGATTATGATTCAATGTTAATAAATCCATAAGGGTTTTATGATATAATCTCATCATTTATTAGAATTGTTTAAATTTACACTTCTGGTAATGAAATATTATGATACATCTCTCAAGATACTATTGACGTTTCATATGCAATCGATATTAGTTTATAATTCATGTTTTACTTTCATTTACTCTATTTATATTCCCATGATTCCAAAATAATGTTTTAAAGAAAACTTACATTTTTCATTCTCCTGTTAAATTTTTTTTCTTGCATATCTATGTTTTTTAAAATTTTTGTAAAAATTATTTAAAAATACTATAGATTTTTAAAATTTATCTTTATACTTTTTTCTTTTTAATTTTTTTAAAATTAAAATTAATTTTATTTTCTAAACATTTCCGTTTAAACTCTTACAGAAAATGTGAAAAGAATCATTATTTTAATGTGTAATGCATTTCATGGTGTCATCACCACTCAATGATTCCAATATTACTCGATAATTTAAAAATATAATTTAAAAAAATGGATGTCAAAAATTTCATATGAATATTTGGTTTTAAAAAGATATTTTCAAAGAAAGGTTGTTTTCTTCAAGAAATGTTGCTAGTGTCATTTCAAAACTATTTTTTATCTAATATGACATGCTTTGATGTTAATTAAAATTTACATGGGATATACCATAAAATTCAGGAACCGGTGGATGTTGGTCCTAGTAAACAAAAATAAAAAAGGAAACGATTCAAGCATTAAAGGGGTTATTACATAAATGAGTGTGAATCACACCACATATATCGGCCTCCACAAGTAGGGACAATAATCAAGAGCCGTGACAGACCACATCCCCGTGAAAGACGACATCCCTCCAAGATCAATGATTTCCCTCTTTTCCAATGAATCCTCCACCTAATTGGTCTCTTGATAAACATGTGAATCAACCACATGCATCTGAGTGATCATGGTGACATAGTCAACCCACTAAGGAAGCACATGCTATGGAACCTGGTGCGTCTCTGTTCTCAAAGCATGCACCACAGTCTGAGAATCAAATTCAATCCATATATAATCCTAATTAAGATGGACAACGTACCCAATAACATAAATCATTTCCCTGATTTCAGCTTCGAATGAGGTGCCAATTCCAATGGCTTGGTAGAAGCATCCCTTTAAAAACCAACAAAAGGTGCAGAACACTCCCCTAAAACCCTAAGACATGGTGTACCCAAACAGTGCCATCAACATTTACCTTGAGGAAAGGCACAATGGGTGTTATCCATCAAATATATTCAATCATTCGAGGTTTGCGTGGCCATCCCGAAACGCCAAGCATTATCTAAGTTTGATGATAAGAAAAATTGTTAAATATGGCACCATCCTATATTTGAGAATAAACATAAACATCCCGTGTACATCCAACATACCTTTGTGGACAGTTGTGCACACACCACCAAACCACACAACATTCCGAGCTTCCCATATGGCTGAAATCATAGCAGCAATAGTAGCCATCAAAATGTTGTGAATTTTCTCATAAAAGAAATCATGTACCAGAACAAACAACAGGTCCAGGTTCGGTCTGCAGGTGTCAAACACCATCCCAAAAGAAGAACCATTATTAGCCTAGAGCTATTGGGCCTAACTACAGTCCATGAAAATATGCGGTATGGAATCTTTATCAGCCTTGCAAAGAGAACACATAGAATCTTTTTGGATGCCATCCCACTAGAGATGATCAGCTGTGGGAATTAGATTTTTACAAATTCTCTAGATTAGAAGAAATATGGAAGTTCTAATTAATCAAGCTATGAATTTCATTAGCGATGCAGGTGTAGGAGTTTGGACCCCATTGTGATTCTTGTAAAAATCCTTGTAGTTAAACTGCCCATTTCTGCTATGGGTCCAAATCAATGTGTCAAAATCAATAAAATCCTAACTATTGATTTCATTCTCCACCTGTACAAGGATACTAATGTTAGGGGAATGCGTATGTGAGAGTAGACCCAATATAGACAAAGGGGCTACTTGAGGTGGCATATTTAGATCACGCAGGGGCTGGGTGAGCCACTTTGTGTTCTAACAATTCATTGTGGAGTCCCTACATAACAACCACTTGGTATCCTGTATAATCATCACATATACTTTATTGAGAGAGGCCCAAACTGATGAGGCAAGATAATAATCATAACCATTGAGAATCCTCTTTGTAATTCTATTAGAAAGAAAGTCATCTTCATGTTCATGGGAGATCATGTTCCAAGTGAATTTCCCAATAAAACCATCATTGAAGGTACATAGATCCTTTTGTACAAGGCCCCCCATCTCCACATGATTGATGAAATCATTCCATGCAACTATAATAAAATTCCTCTCATATGGTGATCCCATCCATATGAAATTCCGTACCATTCTATAAAGATCCTTGTGAAGTCCTCTCGGCCATCAATAGTGGGAGAAGGAATATACAAATTTCTATGTGATCACTGAGTTCACAAGGAAAAGCCTCCCAGCAAGGGACATAACCATCCCTTTCCTGCTGTCCATCTGATACACAATACTAGCATAAATACTCTTCAAGTGATGCCTTTCCATTTTTTCCAAAACAGTGGGACCCCAAGGTATTGGAAAGGTAGGGATCATCTCCTCACCCGAATATACCCGACAATCCTATTCCTTTTTCCAACCAAAAATCCATTCCCAAAAACAATGGAAGATTTGTACTAACTGATGGCTCGGCCATCCACCTTCTCATAATGATAGAAGGGGGATTTAAAAGAGGGTATAATTCTTCCTGATGCTTGAAAAAATAATAAGATGTCCTCTGTATACAATAAAGGAGATGGTTCAAGCTCTCTCACAACAGCACTAATATTCTTGTAAAGTTCTATTTTAGCTAGGTCATTAATACACCTACTTAGGTAATCCTCTGCAATGGTAAAAAGAATACCAGAAAGTGGATCACCTTATCATACCCCATTAGTGCAAAGAAAAACCCCCTTAGGGGCACCATTAACAAAAATTGACAGACTTGAAGTGCCATGTATGATACAAATCATCTCCACAAACCCATGAGAGAAACCATAACTTATAAGAAAATCCAAAATAAATCTCCATTTAAGAGTTTCAAAAGTCTTGGAAATATCAATTTTGAGGGAAAAATTCCCTTCCTTTGTCTTTTTTCCCATTATATTGGCACTCTCAAAGGCCATGAAGAGGCACTGTTGGATGCTCCTTCCAGGGAAAAATCCATATTGGTTTGCATTAATCATGTCATAAACCAATCCACCAATCATTCTCATAAAAATTTTACTGATAAGTTTGGGTATTGAGTTCCCAAGTGAAATTGGCCTGAAGTTCATGATATCAAGCATATTCTCTTTCTTAGGGATGAGAGCAATGAAAAAGGAATTCATTCCCAGGGGCATGTATGAATGGGATAAGAAATCATTAATGGATTACTCAATATCATTCTACAAAAAGTACCAATAGAACATGAAAAATATGTTAGTGAATCCATCAGGGCTAGGGGCACTCTCCAGATTTAGAGATAGGAGAGCAGATCTAATCTCCTCTTTTTCACGGGGGATCAATTAGGAGCTAATTCAAATGATATTCAATACAGGGGATGAGGTTGTGAACCACAATGTAAATGTCAGACTACCCATTATTAGACTATATTCACATAAAGTGATCAATATTAGCCAGTGAAATCTAACTTTCATCTGTGTAGAGGTGCCCACCAATGCTGATCACCTTGCTCCCTGCACGCACCCTATTTTCCTTGTGCAATCTGTTGAAGAACATGGAGTTTCTACCACCATCATTTAACCATTTCACATTCAGTTGATTTTTGACCGACCATTACATCACCATTAAGAAGTCATAAAACTTATTATCGACAGTCATTTCCTCCCTAGATAGAGTAGATTTCTGTTGATGGAATATCTGAATCCTGGCTAGATCCTCCCCTGACTGCCTAATATCCTCATCAAGTTTAAAAAATGATTTTTTGTTCCATTCCCTTCGAATCCCCTTAATATAATTAATATTGACAATAAGTATTTGGAGATGGATCCCAATGACTTCATATTTCTATGCCTCCAAGACAATTTCTCTGCATCCTGGAATCACAAGACATCTATTGTTGAATCAAATGGGTATAAGGGTTGACCTTGTCAACCAACTGCTAACATCAACAACAATTGGATTGAGGTCAAAGTGGTGTTTGGGAAGTGTTAATCCAAATACTACAAGTGATGTATCATGGTAACAAATGTGAAAAAATAATCTACTAATCTTGCTAGCTTGTTTCCCCTCTCATATGTATCTACACCAGGTGAAATCAGAACCTGCTATGGGAATCTGATCTAGACTGCAGTAGTCAATGCACTCAGAAAATTCAGTAGTAGTAGTCCTATTAATGTGTTTTCTAGTTTTCTCCTCGGGTTTCCAAAATATATTAAAATCACCAATAAGCATCCATTTTTATGCAGACTCATGAATGTGACTATATGTTCCTCCCATAGATCCCTCCTCCTGATCTAAGAAGTGGAAGCATAAGCAAATGATACTAAAATATCCTTTCCAGCGAAGCTGTAATGAACCAAAACACTTTGAGGACCACTATCATAGGATGTGATCTGAATGGCATCATAATTTAAAACCCATAGGTGGTTCATAGAAGATTCTTCTTGACTATTGGAGACAAAGATGTATCCTAGGGAACCCCATCTGAATTCCTTCCAGTTTCCAAAGAGGACCATAGGTTTAGCCATACTGACAAACATCATCTTGTAGGCCATAATATAAGGTTGAAAGGCCCTTAATGTGAGGTAATTTAACAGCCCTTGACAATTCCAATTAAGAATCCTCATTTTTTTATTGGCCATGCCTCTTTCCAGATTCCCCCCTTTTCTCTCCAATGAGGCTTATCTTTTCCCTCTCCTCCCTTTTCCACCCTGCCAATTCTTCAAGTCCAGTCCAGAGACCATGATGTTATGATGTTCCATCACCTATTTTTCCCCACTAACTCCCCTCTCAT
Organism: Viscum album; assembly: GCA_963277665.1. Classification (NCBI taxonomy): domain Eukaryota; kingdom Viridiplantae; phylum Streptophyta; class Magnoliopsida; order Santalales; family Viscaceae; genus Viscum; species Viscum album. The sequence goes on from OY728147.1 coordinate 1,117,228,378, forward strand.
TACCAGTGTACTAATTCTATGTATTAGTGGATGTATAAATCTCACCCAAACTAGCACTGGAAACAATATAAGCCACACCTGGGACTTCTGTAACATTTTTTGTATTTTGTTTCCCCACCACCTACTTGGCCTTACTGCCTTCAATCAACAGCCCAATCGTTCCACCACTGGAACTGCCACTGGGTGCTGCCTCCCCTGAGCAGGCTACGAATAATTTAGTGTGTCAGACACTACTGACATCAGCATACAATCCATCTGACCTACCATTGGGGGGAGCAGTAGCACCCCCTGTACAAATTGTCTCTGACTCAGTATTTTGAGCCTTTTCCACCTCATTCGACCAGAGTCTGCCACTCAGTGTCATGAAAGTATATCACGATTTAATTGGGGTCACTGCCCACCAAAATCCTTTTTTTGACAGCCTTGGAGGGGTAAATATGAGTAAAGATTCCTCATGGATCAGAACCTGGATGGTGATCCAAACACACATCATTGCCAATTTTTTGAGACTCTGTCTTAGGTATACCAGACTGAGTGGCATCATGATCAGCCCCCGCCCAGTCAGGTGTTCCCTTCTTCATATTAGCGATGGCATCACACTGATATAGGAAAATCTACCTACCCACCATAGACACAATGTCACTACAAGGGGAAGAGGGTGGCACATGACATTACATAACCAGGCCCTCCGCAGCCAAGGCAGGCCCAAATGATGCCCCATTGTGAGGCTGATCACTCACCATTTCCATAGGGGAGGAGCCCCCTTTTTTTATTTTTTCAATCCGCCTAGGGCCATGTACTTGGCAATATCCATTTCTCTATAGGGGCCCCATTGGACGTGTCTCCTTCCCTTTCCTTCTTCTGCACACACTCTCATCATGGCCCTTTATCCTACAAAAAGTAACATTCTTTGTCCCGCTTACACTCGCCAGTCATATGTCCAAAAAAAGAAACTCAAATAAAATATTGGATTCTGCTCATATAGTATGTGAAGAATCATTTTGTCATACCTCGTTGTATGAACCACCTCCCCAATAAGCGTACTAAAAAATATCAAATTCAACCATGATTCTATAATAATTCCCAAGCCTCAGATTGTCAGTCTGTCGATCCATTTGAATAGGATTTTCTACAGAGAATGCAATGTCCCATGGAATGGATTGTTATATAATTTAATGATTTTTTTTATTAAGATGTAATATTTATGTATTATAGGTTTGGTATCTACATTCTCCCTTAATTAAATCTAGGGATAGGTAATTGATTTTTAATAATGCACATAATTTTCATTTGAAGTATTGACGAGAGGGTGGAGCATTATCCTAGGTCTTCATATCCTTAGTTTTTTATTCATAATCATTCAATTTCTTAGGTAGTCATAATCTAGGTAACCTATTATACCACACATGTAAGGCTTCCGAGAACCTGTAAGGATGTTAAATGAGAATTTTCCGCTTGATTTTTTTACATGTGGTAAATTAGGAATTATTACCCACATGATAATTTTAATTAGGGATTTCCTAATACTCCATATTTCTTTTTCTTTCTCTAGATTCATGTGGATCTTAGTCTTCCATTTCATCCTTATGCACAACTCATAAAACCTCCTCATATCTATTGAATTGTCTATAAGATAGTGACTTTAAAGACTAGATTTTAATCAACAAAAGGATAAATAAATCTTATTCTATAGTCTCGAGGTATACATAGAGGGTTATATTGTGTGTATCATAATGTTCTCCTCATATGAACCAACAAAATCATCTTCCTTTTGTTTCAATTCTAATGAATTCTAATTTCATCATAGCATGAACAGTCAATCGAAAATATTTAGTGAATAATATTCCAATAAAGAAATAAAAATTTATTGAATCAAAATCCTCCATTTTCATTGTTCTCCTAATGGGATTCTACCATTGGTTAGCCACACCTTCTAGATAACATACAAACAAAGTTAACTTCTCATGCTCTGATAATTGTAGGAAAAAATTGATTTCCACCACATTAATCAATTACTCTATGATTAATGGTCGTGGAAGAACATTAATGGGTGTTGGAAATTGACATATAAAATATTCAATCAAAAGGTACTTCATTCATACTACATTTCAAAGCTCCACATTATTCATGTAATTATTCATTACATGAGTGATTTGAGTGAGAATCTCCATGAGATTTTGAACTCCAATTCCCATATAATTTTTAAAATCACAACATTGTCCATTGAATACCTCATAATCTTGTTTAATTATGTTTTAAACCATATCTATGATAATGTAAAGTTCTTGGTGAGGATACAGAAATTAGTTAGTTTTTAAAGAAGAAAACTATGCTTACAGAAGAAATACCTCAAAAACACTGACTATATTCTTCCTTAAAAACAACCCTTGTTTCTATCTTGTTAATAGATTATTATTTCAATACCATATTTTTTATATCCATGTTTGTTAGCATGATAACAAAATATTTTATAATGTTTAACAAAAAATGTGAATTACCCTAATCACATCCCTACGAATTGTCAAACTAGGTGTGTAGTAAGGTCCCATTAATCGGGCACTAGAATGATGGCTAATATTTACAGAACATACTCTTTTTTAGGATATTAACCCCCAATGAATCTATACCAAAACCACATAATATTTTTATATCCATACATTTATAGAGTTTCTAGGATAGCAACACAATATACTTGTTTTTTTTTTAAATTAAAATGTTATACTATACTTAGATACATACCTCAGAATTTACGATAAGGTTTTCTCTAATGTTATCTAAACTAATATCCAAAAATAGCATTAACAAAGTCATCTAGAGTAGTAGTATTCATTAATGAAATATTATCACCATTTAATAGAAAAAGTTTTATCATCTTATTAACCAAGGAATTATTGGAATAAAAAACCATTGAATATTTAATCAATCTTTATATGAACATTTTATATGGAGGATTATGAATGGGAACTCAATGTTTGTTGGATTTATTAGATTTGGTTTCCATTCCAGGGTCAAATATAGAAATCCTAGATATATAGATTCCTAAATATGTTCTCTTATCAAGGAATCATTATTTTATATTTATGATCACTCATATTGGTTAGTAAGTCTGAATTCATCTCTTACTTCTTACCAAAAATATTTTACAGTTTTTAATCTCATTGATGTTTTAAATCCCATTGAATCACTATTGGATATTGATGTCTATATTAATGGCTGAATAGAAATTATCCAGTATTTTCTTCCTACTGTAATTAAGGATGTTTTTTTGCAATAATAACATTATTAATGGGGATGATACACTAATTTGAGATCATGAAATAGGTGGAATTATTACCTTCAAGATACACTATTTTAATTAATGACCTGTGCATGAAAATAATTGGACTAGCTGACTCTAAAAAAGATTAATTTTACCAACTAATACATTTGGTTATATAAGATTATTCACTCCAAAATTCTAAAGGATGAATTCATATAATTAATTAGAATTTCTATTTATTAAAATTTTATTATTTTTGGTTAGTACGAGGAAGGAATCAATAATTTATTTATGAGTTCTGTCACAACAATATCACTTTGGAATGCTATATTAGGCCTCTTTAATGTGAATATTAGGAAAAAATCCTTGATAAAGGATCAAATCCAATTATCTTTTTTTTAATAAAACAACTTTGAGGTTGATTAGGAACCACTTACAGATCACAAAAAAGATAGGCCAATTCATTGACCAATTGGAAGATTTTATAAAAACCAGAACATACCATTGGAGATGAAAAATCCAACATCACACCAAGAAACCACCACCGCACCATGAGATACCACTATCTCACTTTACCATGTTTGAAATTAAAAATCAAAATGGATGAAATGATGAACCACCTATACTTAGACACTAAAAAATAATAAAATTTTGAGCATAGAAAACTGGCCTACATCACTGTGACCGATACGTCGAATTTCAGCAAGGGAAGACTAATACATAATCAGTGTTAATAGAACAATCATAAAAAAAATCCCAAAAAGTTGAAAAAACTTAATGGAATCTATAAAAACAGAACCAAAACAATTTGAATATTCTGATCTTATGTAGGTTGTCCTCCTTGAACCCCATTGACCACATAAAAATCACATCCCAAAACATCTGAAAACCACCTCATCATACCTAAAATGATAGGTGTAATGGAAACTAAAAACATAAATGATATTGGAAGAAACTAGGATCTCAAAAATAAGAAACAACTTCTCTTAGACTTAATATCTATTCTATAAAACATCCTCAATCCTTGAAATTGGATTCTTATAACAACCAGACTGAAATAGGCCATAAATTCCCTATGAATCTTTCAAATCCTCTAAAATAGAGTTCTTAGTAAGACAAACCTCTAAGAAAGTAAATATATCCTTAGGAAACAAATCCCAAAACACCCAAGAAATCTAGAACTCCAGACCTGATAAAAGTTCGGAATATAATAATAAATGGTAATAAAAAAGTAATAGACACCCAAACCATCAATAGAACAATGTTAACCTGAAGAAAAAACAAAAAAAACACTCACAAATACTGAATATTTGTTATAAAATAATGCGTACTAAGAATAATAAAACCAAACCCAAAAATATGGAAACACTGCTGATGAGAGAGAACCAGGAACAAAAGGAGATGAGATACAAGGGAAAATAGAAGAAGAAAGAAGTAAACAAGGAGGAGATGGGGAGGCACCATGGGAGAGAACCCATGCCTCCCCCATTAAAAATGTCATCGAGGGGAACCCTAGAGAGAGTGGAAGGATGGATGATGCTACATAGAGGATAAAATCCCATTTCTCAATTGGTTAAGAATTACATAATATCTTTTTTATTACCTCCTTTATCTATTTGTCTCATTAATATTTTCATTGTTTCTTATGTCAAGGTTGTTAAAATTATTTGGAATAGATGAAACAAGTTGATACAATATAAAAATATTTTTAACATTCAGTAATCACTTATCCAGATCATGGATGGAATAATAAAATGAAAAAATCTCCATAAAATTGTAAATATAACAATCCTATTCCTGATATTTCTATTCATAATTCATTTATAATTGTAGTTAATTTTTATAATCCTTTTAGAACCTTTGAGGTTTTGGGTAATCATATGTTATATGGATAGATAAAATGAATAAATGATGAAAAATCAAATTTCAAACCCAGACCATTTGTCTTTTGAGATATTTTCATGAATTATAATGGTGATGTTATGTGATTCCATTTTAAACATGAGTTATGACGATATCTCATCGTGTTGTGATTCTTGGCATGACTAATGTGATTAAAATGGAAAGACAACAATTCAGGTGTAATATATGGACAGAACGTGACCCCAATGTCATTGTGGAAGATAACAGAAATAGAAAAAATCATTTATCAAGAAAGCATACTACAGAATTAATGAAATGAATGGATAATATCTCATTAATTGACAAATATATCCCTCATTCTAATCATGATAATAAAATCTATGTCTGATTATATTGAAAGTAGAGGTGTTGATTTTAATGATCTTATATGGTATAATGTTTTACCAGATGAATTTTATCCTTTATTAAAAATGTATTAATATAAAATACCTTTCCTCATACTTTTTTAAACATTAATATTTTCTATAAAAGTGACTTGTCCATTTTGAAATATTATCTATTTTAAAAAAATATCAAAAAATTATAAAACCCTATGTTGATACGAACAATAGAGACCCAAAATAAATATATATAGATTATTCATTGATAAAATGTCTAATTATTACATCCAAAATATATTATGACATCCTCATGATGTATAGTTTTAGTGTATTGGAGACTAGAAACATTGAAAAAATTATTTTATAAGCTGGAAACATTTCCCCATAAATTAAACCCCTCTAATACATTCCATGAGACATAATATTATTCAATTCTTAGTGAATAGAAAACAAAAGAATAAGTGATCAGAAACACTCATTAATGGATAATGTAACAATTTCCATAATAGTAAGATAATAAACTTGTGAAAAACAATACTAAATAAAATTATCTAATTTAAAATAAAAGAAAACATTAAGTCTAAATCGTAAGAATTAAACATAGAAATAACATATCAAATGATAAGACTTTTAGTATAGAAGGTGAAAAAAATGAAGCATTTAATCTAGGAAATAGTAAATAGACAATGAAGTGGCATAAAAATAAACATAGTATTTGTTATCTTTGTGAACATGGATACCCACTAACACATTATCTTGTAATCTTTTGAGTATAGACAAACACCACCACACAACATTTTCGAACCCAATTAAATTCTAAACCATTGAGATGAGATTTTTATATCATGATATATAATAATTTAAACATTTAATTTTAAGTAGATATAGTCTATAACTTTCTCATAATTGATATATTTTGTGACACATAAAAACAATTATCACACCATAAAATAAATACAGGAGAATAAATGTGTTTCATGACATTTCCAAATCATCATATATAGAATCATTTAAATAAAATGAGTTTAATAGAAAATATAAATAGAAATAAATGAACTTTCATATGTATATCATGTAAATAACATGTATTTTATAAAACACCCAAATGTAATGAATAATTAAATCACATAATACTGAAAAACATAACCACAAAAAATAATCACATAATAATAAAATAATATATGGTGGAATATAAATCATAACTAAAATGTAGGAATAATATTTTTAAGATAATTTAATACAAATAATGAGAATATATTTAAAAAACTACTTTTACTCATCATTGTTAAATTCATATTTATGAATCTCTTTTCAAGAAGGCTTTATTTTTTTGAAAAAATGAAATAAAAACCTTCCATGAAATGGAATTTATTAAAAAACTCTTTTCCTTGGAATTTAAAAATAAAACATCATTTAAAAGTGAAATTCTTGGAAATATGATGTTCAAATAAGAAATTGTATAACTAAAATATTGAAGATTGATTTTACAAGTACCTTACATTTACCATTGATTTACATGAAAGTGATTTAACGTGATTTATCATAAAGATAAACATTTTAATGACCTTTTCAGAACCTTATTATTAGAGATTTATATTTATAACATTCATAAATAAAAATTTTCTTCATGTATTAGATTTTTTTAATCTATTTTCAATATTGGGTGTTAATAATCTTGACCATTTTGAACTAGGTTCATAAAATTAAATTACATCATCCTTTTTTTCCCAAATATCTTCATTAAAAAACCATTAAAGGTATTTCAATTTATATTTTTTGTATAACTATAATGTTATAATAATATAACATGGTAATTTAAATTGTATTAATGAATATTATATTGTAAATGAACTAGTTTTGGGTTATTTACTAATATTAGTGAATTTCGATATAAAGATCATTAATATTTATGTCATATTTAACAAACCAAATTAATAATTTATTTTATTTTTATATACCGTATATAATCTTCTAATATAAATGAATACCATACATTATTTGAGGTGAAGTAAATAAAAGAAAATATTTATTGTGGAAGTAGTCCTCCAACGAATGATTAACATTTCAATTAAACTATAAATGAAAGGGGTGAAGGTGGATAGTATGTGATCATTTAATAATAATAAATATAAAATGTAAATAATATTTATTTATCAATACCTCATATTTATTCATAAATACCATCATTAATAAAATCTATAAGGGAAATGTTGTAAAAAAAATTTACATTTTAGTAGTGATAATTCATGCACATGCACTAACGACGATTGTGGTTTCTCAAAGAAGATGCAAGAGAATAAATAATTAATGTACCATTATTATAATAAAATATTAAAATAATCATAATAATTATGTGATTATTATCTATGGTTGTATTTTTTTATAATATAATGAATAATAAACAAACATCAAGAAATAATTGATACTTATGTTTAGAACTTGAACTTGCTCTTGATAAATGTTTTAGATTTTAGAAAATTAGGATCAGTTTTGCCAAAAATGGGAATTAGTGAATGCAAATGAATTAAATGAGAGGTAATTTATAAAGGGGTTCAGGAAAATTTAGAAATAGTACTGAAGTATTTAAAGGTTGGAAGTCACCCATTTTTATAAGTAAAAAAGAAGGAATTTTCTACATAAAAGAGTATTACGTAAAGAGTACGAATGGAATGACATAAAATTTAAGAGTTTTATGTGGGATGATGTTGGAAGTACATGTATTTATGACATAAAAATATAAAAATTTATTGCTATAAGGTCTAAAGGCCATGTTAATTTAGGAAAATTCATGCCACCTTAGATTATTCATTTCAAAAATTAATAATTTTAATTAAATATTAATCATGTAATTTGTTTTATTAGTTAAAATATAAGTAGACCATTAGTAAAAAAATTACACAATTATTCCAAATTATGGTTCTATTTATCATAATTAATTTCATAAATATGATAAAATATTATTATAAATTAAACACAACTAACAGATAAAAACTAGTTTTAATTAAAACATTATTTTTATCTTTAAACATACGTATATGTTAATTTTATAATATTTAATGATTTTAATGAAACTAATTAAATTAATACAAAAATTAATGGTATTTAGATTCAAAAATTCAGCCAAAAATTAATTATACCAAAAAAATATTGAAAATAATGATATAAATTAAAATAGTTTTTAAACTATAATAAAATGTTTCTTATGTATTGTAATATTATAAATTGAATTTATAAGTTCAAATTAACATTTTATAATTCCAAATTATACACTAAAAATATGTATTTTTACAATTAAAATACTTTATAACTTTTAGGCCTTGCAGATATACTGATAAATTTGTTGAAGTCACAGTTATTGAAAACATCATTTTTCATTATTCAACTAAAAATTCATTATTTTGGTGAAAATATAAAAATTAATATTAAGACTATATTATTATTTATAATTAAAAATTGATTTTCTTTTTGTTCAGATTATGTTTTTAAATTTTATAAAATTAAATTGGATATAAGGACACATAAAATAATATAAGGAAACAAATATTTTTTGGTAAAAAATGAAATTTCTTATATTATACCCCTTCATATTGTTTTTAATGTGTCTAATTTTGGTGATACACAATAATTTAATGGATATAATGATAATACATTTATTAATTTTATTTTAGTGGTTTATGATAAAAAATCTACCGTTATTGTACTTAATTTAGGAAAAGTAATTACTAAAATCAAAGGTTATTTCATTTAGCCTCCATTAGAATCGAATAAAATTAATCATAATTCTATATCAGATATATATATATATATTATCATATATTATCTACTCACAATATTAAAACCCCCTTTTATAAATAGTTATTTATTAAAATCATTGTTTTTTAGTGTTCATTGTTTCGTTTTTCACCTAATTATCTTCTTTATAGTTTCAATAATTGCATATTTATCTTGGTTACATCATCTATACAATATTAATAATGTTATAAATATCAAATATTCTAATTGCATAAATATTTAAAATAATACATGAATTGAAATCATGAAAAACGAATCACATCTCTAGGTGGAGGTGGTAGTCCAGATGTACGGACGAGTGAAATTATTTTTTTAAAGAGGAAATGTAAAAATGTAAATGATATATTATATTCCTAGAATAATAATTATTTTCATAAATATCATACATATTCATTATTTCTATTTTACAATCATACAATTAAAATAGTGATTGAAAATAAATTACACCACTATATTGAAAATGTAATATATAAATATTCATGAGTGATGTTCTCATTTTCTATAGGATGTAAATGAGATGGAATGTGGTTTCAAAATAGTAATAAAAAAATATCTGTATATTTATGATTCTAATGAAATTACTCCATCATATGTATAAAAAATAGATTAATTATAGGAATAAAAAAAGATAAAGAATTCTGTAATGATGATCACATAATCTTTGAGAGATCTCCTTTGTCTTACACCTTCAAACATGAATGATTGGTTTTAGGTGATAGACAAGGGATATAGGATAAATGCTAGGATTCTTGGAATGAATTTGGTCAGATATTTTCTAAACTAGAAGTCTCAAAAAATTTCAATATGGTAGGAGAAGATATTCCCTTTTATAGGTGAGGGAAATGACACACTTAAAATTACACCAAAGATTAAATAATATGTAAATAATTAAAATGACAAGATTAATTGAGTATCATAATATTAGAATAGAAGTTAAAATATGAAGTATCGAATAGTATAATATGATGCTCAAATTCAAGGGGGGGGGGGGTAATTGAATACTTATAAAATTACTTTGGAACCTTTAAAGTTAGTAAAAAAAATTATTAAGAAAAGATTAATGACCTTATGGGAATAAATTTCTTAATGTTATATTTCAACTTTATGAAAACTTATTTTAAAAAAGATAAAAAAAAATTCCCAAACCCTCTTAAATAATCCTTTTCTTAAACATTACTACATTAAGATAAATACATAAGGAATATTTTCATAAAATAAATATTCTACCTTAAAGAATATATAATCATTAACACAATCAGAGTAACAAAATAAGAAAGTATAAGAATTTTATACTATATAACATTAACAGAATTAAAATTGCAGTGGGATAAAAACAACTTCAAATAAAAAACAAGTAACAAGAATATTCTTTTAACCCAAAGAGAAGGGTATCAAAAAACCTTGGATAAAGGTTCCTTGATTTATACTTTAAATAAATTCAATATTCCCAAAACCTAGGTTGGCCCCCAATTAGAAGTTAAATATCTTTTTTTCTATCCCCATAAGCCCTTGATTTAGAAGGATACCATAACCTCTATATTCAAAACCCGGATGCCCATGATAAACACCATCAGAGTCTGTACAAAGAAATTCTAGAAAAGTTGTTCATGCCTGAACAAGTTGTTCACGAAATCTGTAAAAATCACTAGGAGTTGTAAGAGCCTCTCTCTCTAGAAATTACTTCACAAGTTTTGATCACATCTCAATTCAGTCAACCATTTTTCTCATTCATGTGAAATCCTATTTATAGTAAAAACTTCTCAACGGTTGGCTCCACTCATATAGACATATTTTCCTTAAATTTTGGAGGGACCTAGAAACGTGTCAAGTAGACAATGGTTATTTTATAAAAAAATTTATGAAATAATTTTAGGTATATGTAATGATGTTATGTTTAATCCAAAAGATAATTATAAGAAAACATAGAATATGATAATATTAGAATGATAAATTAAACAACTCTAACATTATCAATAAAATAGATTCGTAAGAAAATGAAAATTGGATTGATAATAATGGTATCATTAATTTTGGGTACCAATGTCATAAAATCGGTATGATATTTTTACCAATAACGGTATTATGAAAAATAGTATCATAATAATTAAAACAGTATCATATATTTGTATGTAATGAAAAAATTACCAAAATAGTATCACATATTCACAAGTATCATAGAAACGGTATCATATAGTCTTAAGTAAAACAATATTTCCAAATATTAAGTATATAATAATGTTGAATATTTATGTAAAATTTAATGAAAAATATATAATTAAAATGTAATGACAAATCTATAAGTAAAACGTAAAGAAAAATCTATAAGTAAAACATAATGACAAAACTGTAAGTAAAACTGAATTAAAAATATGTAAGTAAAATGTAATGACCAATCTATAAGTAGAATGTAATGACAAATATATAAGTAAAACAGAATGAAAATTATGTAAGTAAAACATAATGACAAATTAGTAAGTAAAACAGAAGGGAAAATTTATAAGTAAAACGTAATGACAGATCTGTATGTAAAATGGAATGACAAATCTTGATGTAAAACGTAAGGACAAATATATAAGTAAAACATAATGATTTTTTTATGTAAAACGTCATGAAAAATATATTAGTAAAATGTAATGAAAAATCTGTAAGTAAAACAGAATGTCAAATCTGGAATTTGAGAAAAAGTGTTTGTGATTTTAAAAACATAAAACAACAAGGAATGGATATGTAATAAGAGAACCTTATTTAGTCAACATAATAGTGTAATAATAAACTTGGCCAATCACATTTAGACAAGTGATGGATACGTTTTAAGCCTTATCTCCTAGTTGAACCACTTTAAACCTATTTTAACATTAATTATGACAATGTTACTTTTTACCATGTTATATTAACTTTAATAAAACAATAAAAGGTGAATTGAATTTCATTAATGATTATTAATAATCATGAATACATTTTATCAAATTCATTTATATATGTGGAAGAAAATTAATTAAATATATGAACAAAAAGGAATGAATAATAGTTTTTAGTAATTAACATAACTTAAGAGTAAAAAAAATTTCACCATCAATTATTATAATAAGTTAGTTTTGATAATTTTTTTTGTTTCAAGAAACTATGGAATGGTTTTAGACATTTTAATCAGGGTGAAAATGAATACAATTTTCCAACTATTCCACTAAATGAAAAGGTGAAAAAATAGTTTTAAATTTGAATAAAATATATCTTATCTTCATGAAATCCAAGTTTGGTTTCCCAAAATATAAATAATGTTTTAAAATATATTATTTAACTACTTAAAAATAAATTTTATCTAACAACACACATATAATTGGATAAATTATAGTGTTAAGGAGAGTTTAAAGCATTACCCTATAACATTAAATAGATATCACCTATTTTATCTAGGTGACAAACCCTTACCTTGGTTAATATTCATAATGACTGAAATTTAAGTTGAACCTATTGAATTTAATAATTATTCAGATTAAAAAACATAATCTATTTTAAAATAATTAATTTTAAAAAGTTAAACAAAATATTATTAACATATTAATGAAAAACACAATGAAAACTAATTTTATAAAATTCATTTCATTCATAAAAAATGGATTAATTCGTATTCTATACATAATAAAAATGATAAAATTTAATGTAAAATAATTTAATAGATATATAATTTATAAATTTAATATAAATAATTTATAAATAGTTATTTTATTGATTAATTAGTTTGGATACACATTAAGCACATATAAACTATTTTTTAGAAAAATGTGCTTTTAATTCTAAAAATGAACTTATAAAAAATCAGGTATAATGATTTTTCCTTTGTAATTAATTACCCTATATATAATCAAAGGAGAACTATTTTAACTTAATATATAATTTATAAAATTATAGGTCTTTAAATTTAATTTATTTAAAGAAAAAATTGTCAGTTTCACAAAAACCAGTAATTAAATTATTCTTTGAAAACTATTTTTATAAAAATAACAAAACATCATGATATGATAATATTTAAAGGAGGATTTAAAATATTATATTAATTTCCTATTAAAATACTAATTTTTGGTACATTAGTAATAGTATTTACACAAAAAATTTAATAAACCCCATTTTTGAAGAAAAAATATTATTAAACCATAAAATGACTACTAAAAGCGTATTAGTTAAATATTATGCATTAGTAAATAATTTTTAATTAGGTGAAAAATATATAGTTATTTAAAAATTTGGTTAATACAATTCACCCACATCAATTTAATCTCCTTGTTATAATATAGCATGGTTTCTTTTATGCTCGAGGTTACATGTCAAAAAATAAATAGATCACTTACAATATATTTGATGAAAAATATATTATAAAATCTTAGGTTGTTTTGAAATTGGTCTCAAAATTCATCATTATCATAAAAAAAACATTCAAATGAAGAAGGGGGTGTAAAATCCAAAATTTAAACACTTTAACACTATGCACAGTTTGGATAAATGGTTTGAAAAACTATTCACTATCTATGCAAGTGTCACTAGAAGATAGAAAATAAGGTGTCATGGTTTCCACATGGTTTCTACAAATCCTGACCATAAACAAAAAACCTCCTATTTTTATCTCCATTTTTTATGAAACTGATCATAACCCTAGGGATCAACCTATAACTCATAATCAATTAGTAGAAAATTAAAATCTTAATAAAACACTCACAACTAAGCTCAAAACGTAAATCTAGTCCCTGAACACCCATGTAAACTCAATGATCGACATAATGAATATCTGTCATGGAATTTATCCTCTCTTACTTCTTGAGAACTGATGGTCTGAGACCCATTCAATAACAAACAAAAATAAGAGGGTAATGATACCATTTTCTAGTGATATATCCCTAGTCAATAGAAACCATCATCCAACCCAACATACCACAATACCTAAAGCATGTTCCCAATATACAAGAGATAGAGACATTAATCAGAGAATATTAAATATCCTTTTTGCGAATGTTTTCAAGATTTAAGAAGTTTAATGATACATCATTTAATTGTATTACCACACTAACTTAATCTATATGATCAATAAAAAACATACAACAGAGTAAACACAGTAATAAATAAAAAAATCTCAAAACATTATCATATTTACAAGGACCTGGCATTAAGCATTTCATAATCTTGAATTATGTCATGAATTCACATTGAAGATCTTTTCAGGGTTAGAGTTTTAGAGAATTAGGACATAATTATTACATAATAACTTTAATATTACAAGTAGACACTACCACCCAGTATCCATTTTTCAAAAAATATAAACTCTTGAAAATAATCATGTCCAGATCCATGTTTTAGACATCATGACTTCTCCTTGATAACATCATTGTATCTATTCCACTTCATGTCCCATGAAACACATTTCAAATACATGGGATGAGATAAAGCTCTGAATGGGATACACATAGAAAGAAAAGTGTTAGTTTCTCAAAACAACAAGTAAAACATGAATACTTTATCATAACTATTATTTTTCACCTTTATGAAGTAGTAAATACTATTCACAGAATAAAAGATCATTGATTACCCTTTTGTAACTAAAAGATTACAATAAAACCCATATAAAGAACACATAAAATATAAAGGAAACTTGGAACCTAAACATATGTAAATGGAATAACCATACAATCGACTTCCACACATATCACTGAATGGAATAGCCATACGGCCGACTTCCTTACCATATGCATTGGAGTTTATAACGTAAACACCATTCTTGGTTTATCACAACACCACCCGTCATTTGGTTTATCACACAACAACCCATTAAATATCCAAGTACCATTATAAAATAATAACACATAAAATATTGTGAATATAAACATTTCACTAATAACATTTCCACGTTGCAATTACAATATATCATTTCAAGATATTGACATAATCGATGCTTAATCAACACATTTTCAAAACCATTTAAAACATTTAATAAAGATATTTTTGAATCAAAGTGTCGCATACCACATTTAATCTCTTAAAGAAACTAAAATTTTAAAACAATAATTTCCATATAAATAAATAATAAAAACCAATTTTAAAACATGGACATTAATGAGAAATATTTAGAAGAATAAATCTTTAATACAATATTTTAGTTAAAGAGTTCTTAACCAAAAGAGATATGATTTAATGCAAATAATTGAGGAATAAAAATCAATAATAACATTATAATATCATGATAATAAAGTTATTCATGATATAATATTCCAAAGGATATTATATACACCACATAAAAGTGAATTGGTTAATAACAACAATGAAGTCTCGATGGAATGAAATTTGAGACTAAATACCTTATAAAGATGGTATCCTCAGATTAATGATAAGTAAATTACATAATTATGTGTGAAAAATATAAATACACTCAATATTATTGGATATTTCATTTAAATTTATCAGAGGACATTCACACATGTTTATTTTAAGACAAAACCAATGACTTGGATATTTAACTCAATGAATGGAAATTGATTTAAAATTACTCTTATCAAGTTCATATCAATGACTTGAGAATTTATCAGTGGAGTGATTATGTTTATAAAATGTATATCCACACAAAGTGGAGTGGAAATTACAACATAAATAAACAAAAAATGATTGCACACATAATCATAACATGACATAATTATGAATTAGAAGATTAACCCAAGGAATGAAATTTGGGTTAAAAAATCCCCGTAATGATTTGGTATGGTACGAAACATACACCACATGAAAGAATAATAATTCAATGAAGATGTAAATAGAAAAAACTGAAGGTATATTACAAAAAATAGTACAAATCATGGGCGATACGTACACCACACAAAGGAAATAATGACAAATATAGCATGAATCTCACGACAATAAAAGTGAGATAAAAAATCCCTTAACATGATGTAATCAATCAATTCATATGACCAAAAGTTAATAACCACCAAATTAATCAACTAATAACATGAATATACAAATAATAATGATAATATATATCAAATGGAAGTACACAATTCACCACATGTAATAAATAAGTGGTGAATAATGGAAATCACACGAAATTAATTGTGACATAAGAAACCCCTTACTTCGTGTCCTACCTGACTTGTTTGTTAATTTTTATTTTTGAATAATAAAATTATGTCAATTTGTACTTTATTAAGAACATATTTCAAGTTTATTATCCCTTTTATACCACATATTACAATGTTATAAACATTATGTAATCATTTATGTTAATAATGGTTGTTTTGTCGATATTTGGTATTTGGTCAAAAATGGACTTCTTAAATTACAAGTTGTTAATGTGGTAAAAATTTCATTATATCTCAAATTATATTCATGATTTAGATATCATATATATGATATATATCTAGTATATACATGTATATATAATATTACATAACATTTGGAGAAAATAAATGACATGTACCGTTCATGGAGACGGTAAGCCGTACGTACGCTTGAACGCTACTTCCATTTCTATTTCGTATTATAATGGAATGGAAAAATAATGACACTTAATTATGTTATAATGAAGGTATAATATAATATATAATTTCATTAACTATACCCTTTATACATTTTACATAAGGAAAGAACGAGTAATATCACTTTTAGGGGGTAGTAGTCCGCACTTCCTCAAATGAGATTTTCGTATTTACCCACTATGAAAACCATAAAGGTCCTCTATAAATGAAAAATACAGTGGAATATAAACAATATAAATATTATATATATCATATATAAATATATTACCATCATAATAGCCATCATGATAGGTGGTTGGAGATATTTGAACAATCATCATTTCTTGAGGTAGTAGTTCGTCGTCCAAAGAAACAGTAAGTTCTTTACCCATTAGACAGAGATGTGTGTAATTGTAGTTAGAATACTACTCAAAAAACAACCTAATATATTTAGGATACTTTTTTTGTTATAAAATAAAGGAATAAAAAGTGTTTACGGGATTTGAGAAGTAAAATAAAAAAATAAAATAATTTAAGAGAAATCATTACCTTTAATTTGGGTAACTCCCTTTGGTTTGAACCAAAAGGACTTATTTAAGTGCCTTCTTCCTAAGGTAATGATTTTAAGAGGAATATATGGATATTTATAGATTATTTGGTTAGGTTTTGGATAAAACAAGGGGCTTGAGAAGTGTGAGGAATGATTTAGAGATGAGGGCTTTTTATAAGGGGGAGGAGGGGTTCTTTAGGAAAGTGTAGAAATATTATTTTATTATATAATGAGTTTCAGTTTATAAAGGTTCACAACTAATTAATGTTAAATATAAGATGAATCATGGTCAAAATAAATTCAATAAATAATAATTTTATTGGTTTCGGAAGCTATTTTAATATTTATAATCTTACTTATTTAAATCATTTATTAATTAGGTAAATACTGCAACATTTTTTTGTCAAAATTAATTTTATTTATTTCATTTCTAAAAATAAAAAAATACCATGATGTATAAAATATCTTATCTTTCCAATGAATATATATAGTCGAAATGATAAATTATATAACCCCATGTAAAAATTACTTACTAAAAGATATTTGTTTGTGTCATTTTTGTCTTTACTTTAAATTAATTAATCTAAAGTATCATTATCACTCCCAAGTGTCTCCATGGGGTCCCGAAATCGACCCAGGGATTACCATGTTCAGCCATTACTCATAAAATAGGTTTATGACAACTGTTAAGGTAACTTTGTATTATTATAATATTCTTTTTACCTTGAATTACCCTATTTACCTTTAACCGCGGTGAATAAAAGTCAAAAGTTACTATTTACCAAAAATTATTTTTGTCTTATTGAACCAAATTTTACTTAATAATAACAACAATTTATGTCAGATTTTTGGAATTCCATTCACATAAGTGGTAAAATTTCATTTATATGAAAAAGTTAGTTTTTTAACTACTACTAAGTGGTTTCACGATTCATCAAAAATTGATTTTTTTTCAGAAAAATACAAAAAATCAGCCAAAAATATATTTGATATTCCGAATTTAAAAATGATGTATATTTTAAAAAATTCAAAACATAGGATTTTCATTAATTAATTTAAAATTAATTCTCATTGTGAAAACTAATAGCGTGTTTTTAGGACATAATATCTCTCAAAAGATTGACACATGTTTATGTCCAATTTGAAAGTGAAATTAATTACAATGACTACCATTCGATTAAATGGTAATAATATAATATAATTACACATTAAAACCAATTAAAAAGATAATATAATCATATAAATATATTATATTAAAAATCGTATTTTAATTAAAATACAATATTTTTCACTATACATTAAAAAATTTAATTATATCATAAAAATATTAAAAAATTACCCAAAGTAAATTTTGATGTCCCAATTTTAAATAAGAATTTTATTTTGTAAAATAGAACATAATAAGTGACTAAAATTTGATTTAATTATCAGTCACCATTAAAAGACGGTAAATCAACCTTTTAAAGTAAATTATGTTTAAAATTAGATTCATTCGCATTTTAAGAATATTACTTTTATTGGATAAATGTAAATACATTTAACAAACATGTATAATCATATTGTAGTTAGTTCTGTTCATTCACACCAATACAATGACTCTGAGTTAACTACCATTTAAAATAATAATATTATGTTATTATTATTCAGTATGACCCAATGTTGTGTGCCACATAAGATTTCAAAGAACCCCGTTGTAGTATACTGTGTATGCCATAGAACATAACATCCTCTTTAAAGTAAAATTAATAATTAATTTAAATATATTAATAAATATGAAAATTTCATATTGTTTATTTACCTGGGACGTTACATACTTCCTTCTTTTTGAGAATTGTGTCCTCAAAATTTTAAAATTGGACTTGGAAACATCATTAAAAGTCCCACATCAGAAAAATAGTAAATAAAACTACCACATTGAAAGAATTAAAGATATATACAAAGGTCACCCGAGATAAAAGATACCATGATTCCTTGAAATCATTGATATAGAAGAGAGACTAACTCTCATAGTTTAATTAAGAGTGATAGAGAACTTGATCATGGAAAGTTAGCTGCCACAATACCCTAAATTTGTGGTTTGGTAAAAGTTTGATAATAAAAGAGAGATTATAAATTTTTTACATCAAGATATTTTTCATAAAGACGTTGAATTTTATTAATAACTAAACTATGATCATAAGGAAATATACTTACTTGTCTTGTAGAGTGACATCCTTTAATAAAATTCTACCACAAAATCCTATTTTCTCTAAACGCTAAGTATTCTAGATGACTTGGTCCCACCTAAAGTGCTAGAATAAAAATCTATAGTATTACATAATCTACAAAAGATGAACTATGCATTTCCCCAATCTTTAGACATAAACCAAAACCAAAATTGGTTATTAGAAGATTAGATAATCCCAAAAAAGAATAATATTTTACAAAAAGAAGAACTACTCTTAATCTCCAAAATTTGTCAAACAATACCCAAAGATCAAAAAAGGCAATTCAATAAACAATTGTCCATTAAATTCTTCAAAGTAATCCAAAATAATATTGAAACCCAAATCTAAGAAGGATTTAATCACATAGTCTTCCAAGATAAATCTTAACATTTATCTCCAAATAACATCGGTTACTCTTAATGTATCATATTGAAATGTAGGTAACCTAATAAGATATTCTCTATGATAGGTTAATCATTTCGATAGATAACCAAAAATCAACTTATTCTTGATTCATAAAATCATCTAACTCAAAATAATTAGTCATAATAACTAGGGACTCCCCGTAGTCCAGTGGTAGGCGATAAATCCCAGTCTCACTTTGGTTGTGGGTTCGAATCCCACAGCTTTGTCCGACCGGACAGGTTTTCACGCGGTCTATGTGTTGTGATTTTTCAAAACATATACAATTTTATAACATTCCCAAAAAGAGATAAATTCATAAAAAATAATCATAACATATTTTAACCACAATGGTTATCTAATAACTTTCATTTTTCATCCCAAAATGTATTAATCTATAATTTCCTCAAATTCAAGGATCATATAAACCCAAATGGTTCTTTATAACTATATCCACAAAAGAAATGATAATTATTCATTGAATAAAATTTTCATATATCAGACTTCAGGGTTACAAATACTATAAAAAGTATTCTAATGTAATCCCATCATCAAAAGAGCCTTAATACTTTTAAGAATTTCTCTATCCTAAAACCTACCATAACTATTGAATACCTTATATGTTGACCTCTTACTCATTCAACATTCTTCATGATCCATTAACTATTAATTTACAACTTATTATAAAATACATCATTCTTAAAAACAAAAATTATGAATCATATCCTAATATTCAATAATATCCAAACATATGTTAAGAAATAATAAATACCTTTCATTGGTCATTGTCTATTTCTTCATCCTCAATCGAAATAGAATTAGGTATTGATAAACCAAAATTTGTACGATCCTGGTGATCCCATTCCCAAAACCTCTTCATAGGACATCTGTTTGTATAATGACCATTCACACCAAATTTAAAACATTCAATTAATCCATCAGAATGAACTTATTTCCCTTTCATAGAGTCAACTAGAAGATTCTTTTTCCATGGAAAGTTCTTGATTCATGACCTTCACTTCCACATCTATAGCTTATTCCTGTCCTTTTGAAATATTTTCTTATGTGTTTCATTCCACATTTTGGACACATAGGTTTTTGAATATACATACCTTTAGGATGATTACCTAAACATCAGTGGGGATTAGTTTCTCACATATATGATGACTTATAAAAATCACCATGGTTTTGGTGACCAATCATGACTCCAGATAGTTGGTTGAGAATAACCACAAGAGTTATCATTGTAGCTCCCATTTCATTCAATTACTCATTCAGAAAACCGTCACAATTTTCTTCACATCCATTGTTACTTTGATTCCCGCTAGATCCAGAAATATATTAAAAAAAAATTAAGTGTGAGTATATTAGAAAAATCATCATATATTATCTTATGAGGATGTAAAACACTAAAACATACTTTTTATTGTTATCTGAAACTCATTCTATTTATTTAAAAAAATATATGACTCTTTCCAATATGCTAACCATTATGGTTATGTCACTTATGATTAAATAACAACCTAACCTATAATGTTATCTAAACCTACCTCTCATACCAACTACAAGGACCCAACCTTAAACATTACATAATCATGAATTATGTAAAGAATTCACATGGAGGATATTTTTAGGTTTAGAGTTTTAGAGAATTAGGCCATAAATATTACATAAAAACTTAAATATTACAAGTAGACACTACTACCCAGTATCCATTTTTCATAAAATATAAACTCTTAAAAAGAAACATGTCTAGGTCCATGTTTTAGACATCATGAAATTTCCTTGAGCACATCCTTGTCCCTATTCCACTTCATGTCATATGAAAAACATTTCAAAAACTTGGGATGAGAAAAAATCTCAGTAAGGGATACACAAAAAAAGAAAATGGTTAGTTTTTTCAAATACCAAGTAAACCATGAATACTTTATCATAAGTAATAATTTTCACCTTTATGAAGTAGTAAATACTCTCCCCTGAATAAAAGATCATTGCTTACCCTTTTATAACCAAAATATTACCACAAACCCATCTAAAAAACAAATAACATATAAAGTTAACTTGGGACATAAAAATTCTTAAATGGAATAACCATAAGTTATACTTCCATACATATCACTAAATGGAATAGCCATACTGCCAACTTCCATACCCAATGCATTGGAGGTTATAACGTAACCACCCGTCCTAATTTATCATGGTGCCACCCATCATTTGGATTATCACGTAACCACTTATCAAATGTGCAAGTACCATTATAAAATCACAACACATAAAATATTGTAAATATAAACATTTCACTAACTACAGTTCCACATTTCAATTAAAATATATCATTTTCAGATATTGACATAATCAATTCTTAATCAAACCATTTTCAAAAGAATATAAAACATTTGATAAAGAGATTTTTGAATCAAAGTGCCCCATACCACATTGAATATTTTAAAGGAATTAAAATTTTAAGTCATTGATGTCCATATAAAAAAATACTTAAAACCCTTTTGAAAAAATCTACATTAATGATAAATATTTAAAAGAATAAATCGTTAAAACAACATTTTAGTAAAAGAGTTCTTAACCAAAAGAGATATGCTTGAATAAAAATAATAGTGTAATAAAATTCAATAAAGACATTATAATATAATGAGAATAAAGGGATTCATGATATTATATGCCAAAATATAGTATATACATCTTATAAAAGTGAATTGGTGGATAACAACAATGATGTCTCAATGGAATGCAATTTGAGACGAAATCCCATATAAAGATGGTATCCTTAGATTAAGGATAAATAAATTACATAATTATGATTGAAAAATATCAATACACTCAATATGATTGGATATTCAGGGTAAATTCATCAGAGGATAGTCACACATGTTCTTTTTAAGACCAAACCAATGATGTGGATGTTTAACTTAATGAATCGAAATTCGGTTAAAATTAATATTATCAAGTTCATATCGATGTCTTGAGAATTTTTCAGTGGAGTGATTATGTGTATCAAAAGTATATACACACAATGGGGAGTTTATATTACAACCTAAATAACCAAATAGTGATTCCATAAACAATCATAACATGACATAATTTTGAATTAGAAGATTGACCAAAGGAATGAAATTTGCGTTAAAAAGTTCCCTTACCAATTTGGTAACTTACGAAACATGCATCACATGAAAGAAGAATCATTCAATAAATATGTTAATACCCAGAAATGAAAATATATTTCACAAAGAGTAAAAATCATGGGATGTACGTACACCACACAAAGGAAATAGTTACAAATATAGCATGAATCTCACGAGAATAATAGTGAGATAAGAAATACCTTACCACGTTGTAATCAATCGAGTCATATAACCCAAAGTTAATAACCACCAAATGAATCAAATAATTCCATGAATATATAGAGAATAATTATAACATATATCAAATGGTAGTACACAATACACCACACAGAATAAATAAGTGGTGAAAAATGGAAATCTCATATAATTAAAAGTGAGATAAGAAACCCATTACCTCGTGTTGGACTTGACTTGTTTGTTACTTTTTATTCCTAAATAATAAACTTATGTTAATTTACAATTTATTATGAACCTTTTTAAAGTTTATTATTCATTTTATATCACATATTACCATGTTATAAACAATATGTAATCATTTATGTTAATAATTGTCGTTTTGTCGATATTTGGGATTTGACTAAAAAATGGACTTCTTATAATTACAAGTTGTTCATGTGGTCAAAAGTTCAAAATATCCAAGATGATATTAATTATTTAGATATAATATATATCATATATATCCATTATATACTTTTATTTATAATATTACATATTATTTGAAGATAATAAATGAAATTCACCATTCATGGAGACCGTAAGTTGTACATACGCATGAATGCTACATACATTTCTATTTTGTATTGTAATGGAACTGAAACATAATTATACATAAGTATATTATAATTATTGTGTAATATAATACATAATTTCATTAACTATACCATTTATAAGTTCCACATAAGGCACGAACGAGTCAATCACTTTGAGGAGGTGGTAGTCCGCACTTCCTCAATTTAGATAATCGTATTTACCCACTATGGAAACCATTCAGGTATTCTATAAATAAAAAATAAAGAATAATAGAAACAATATAAATATAATATATACCATATATAAATACCGTTCCATCATAATGGCCACCATGAGAGGTAATTGGATATATTTGAACAATCATCATCTCGGGAGGCAGTAGTTCACCGTCCAAAGAAACAGTATGTTCCTTACCCATTAGACGGAGGTGTGTGTACGATTAGTTAGAATAATTCTCATAAAAAAACCTAGTATATTAAGGACACTATTTTTCTTATAAAATAAAGGAATAAAAAGATTCTAGGGGGTGTAGATGTAAAATAAAACAAAACAAAACAAAACAATTTTTGAGAAACCGTTACCTTTAATTCTGGTAACTCCCTTTGGTTTGATCTTAAAGGAAATCATGAAATGCCTTATGACCAAGGTATGTATTCTAAGAGGAAAAGAGATATCTTTATAGCTTATTTGGGAAGGTTTTGGATGAGGCAAGGGTATTGATAAGTGTGAGGAATGAGTTAGAGGTGAAGGATTTTTATAAGGGGGAGGAGGGGTTCTTTAGGAATGTATGAAAATATTATTGTATTATATAATTATTTTTGGTTCCTAAAGGTCCAAAACTAATTAAAGTGGAATATAAGATGACTCATTGTTGAAATAAATTCATCCAATAAAAATTGGACAGGTTTTGTATGTTATTTTAATTTTTATAATATTTTTTATTTAAATCATTTATTAATGAGGTAAATACTGCATCATTTTTTTCCTAATTAAATGTATTTATTTGATGTATAAAAATTATAAAAAATACCATAATGTAGGAAAATATTTTATATTTCCTATTAATATTTATATTATAAATGAAAACTTATATAATCCCAAGTATAAATTACATTACTAAATGATATTTGTTTGTGTCATTTTTGTCTTTACGTTAAATTAATTAATCTAAAGTGTAATTATCTCTCTTAAGTGGCACCATGGGTCCCCAAAATAGACCCAACGAAGACCATGGTCGGCCATAACTCATAAAATAAGGTTAAGACAAGTGTTATTGTAATTTTTCATTATTATAATAATCTTTTGACCTTGAATTACCCTATTTACCTTTAACTGCGGTAAATAAAAGTCAAAATTTACTATTTACCAAAAATAATTTTCATCTTATTGAACCAAATTTTACTAACCAATAACAACAATGTATGTTTTATTTTCAAAATTCAACTCAAAGAAGCGATAAAAGTTAATTTAAATGAAAAAGGCATTGTTTTAACAACTACTTAGTGGTTTCACTATTCATGAAAAATTGATGTTTTCAAAAAAAATACCAAAAATTGAGACTAATATATATTTCATATTACCAATTCGAAAATTGATGTATATTTTAAAAAATTTAAAACATATAATTTTCAATAATTAATTTAAAAATAATTCTCTTTGTCAAAAAATAGTGTGTTTTTAAGAAACAATACTACCAAAAGATTGACACTTATTAATGACCAATTTCAAAGTGAAATTAATTCCAATGACCACCATTGGAATAAATGGTAAAAATATAATCTAATTACACTTTAAAACTAATTTAAAAGATAATCTGATCATATAAATAAATTATATTAAAAATAATATTTGAATTAAAATACAGTATTTTTCACACTTCATTAAAAAATGAATTTTATCAGAAAAATACTAAAAAATTACCTAAAGTAAATATTAATGACCCGATTCTAAATAATAATTTTTTTGTCAAATAGAACATATAATGGTTACCAAAACTTTATTTTAAGTTGGGTTTCCATTAAAATGTAGTAAATAAACCTTTTAACATAGATTACGATTAAAATTAGATTCATTCATATTTTAAGCCTCTAACTTTTATTGGATAAATGTAAAAACATTTAACAAACATGTATAATAATATTTTAGTTAGTTCTGTTAATTCCCACCGATACAAAGACTATGAGTTAACACCCATTTAAAATAATAATATTATATTATTATTTTCATGTATGACCCAATGTTGTGTGCAACAGAAGTTTTCAAAGAAATATGTTGTTGTGTATCGGGTATGCCATCAAACATAACATCCAATTTAAATTAATATAAATAATTAATTTAAAAATATTAATAAATATGAAAATTTCATATTAATTATTTACCAAGGATGTTACAATATTACACTATATAACCTATCATATACAATATATATATTTTTAATCCATATTCAAATGTTCAAAACTATAAAAATTGGGATCAATCCCCATGTTTGACAATATTTATCATCCTAAAAATAAAAATACAAAATAGCCCACATGAGGTTTCCCTGTAAGGCCAAATGTATTATATACAAAAATAACTTCAAAAAATATGAATCAAGAAGATCCCCTGAAATGCATGATTCCATTTCATTTACCCATGAACTTGAAAAAATTCTACATGTTCCTAAATTCATATGTTTTGTGTGAGGAACAAACCTCAATAGTATACCACTATGAATATAGATTAGGATTTTCATCCATGAAAACCAATAAATATAGATATTTGTTTTTTCAAAATTATCACACTTTGAAATATATAACTTAAAATAATCCATTAAAGCACATATAGTTCAATTTAAAAAAAATATGATTCGAAATACATTAGTAAACAAGAATCAAGTAATGAAATAAATACACTTGATATAAACATGATAAAACTACCCAAACAAGGAATAAACATGTTTATAATCCTAAAAATAATCATATAACCAACTAAGTTGAAATGGGTATCACAAAAGATACCAAAATCAAACAATACACAGTAGTAATGCATAAATCATATGAAAAAACAGGTCATAATAAATGTGTACCATTTGATTTAACAAAAATGTTTTATTGTGGATTAGTTTAAACCATAATTTTATATCTAACTACGAATTTATAACAAGATTGGATGGTCTCTAGTTATTCTCATGGACCAAATACCAAGAGTTCATTTAGTATCTTGGTCAACATATTATAATCTCACTTAGTCTTCCACCCAATTAATCTCTTGGTCCCATAAAATAAACACACTTATCCCTTGGTGTCCTATGTTTTAATCAATAACAAAATTAATAATAACAACATGTTTCATTTATAAAATCTATTTCAAAAGATAATATGATAGACTATGTTTTCTATTTCAATTCATGCGTCTTCATTGTGAATATCCTATTTTAAGACACTTCTAAAAGCCCATTTTAAGTTATAAAACCTTATTGATCCATTTTATCAAACACATGGGGTAAATTAAAACTATCCCCTATTAAGATGACACATTAAAAAATAATATTAATAAACCAACCCATGAATCACATCAAATAAGGACAAATCATCAACGATAAATCATTTTAATAGAAATTTGATAAAAAAAACCAAAGGTTATAAGGAATCAAAGGTTAGTTGTGAAAAACACCCTTAAATAGATAAAAAACCTAAAAATAAATCTTAAAAATTTCACCTATAAGGAACAAAGAATTAGATTCATAAATATTACATATTTTCAGATGAATAAAATTAAAATCCATGCCATGAACCAAAATGGTGTAGGGTCTTTGGTGATTAGATATACTATATTTTTTTTATCGAGGATCTTCAAAATCTCAAATAAATATCTTCCATTTTATTTCTCATAATTAAAAACATTTTTTCATAACCCGATGGAGGGAAACATAAGAAAAGGTGAGATCAAATTCCCAATAATGAAAAAAATAAGATATACATAAGTATAACATGAACATAGGGAAATGAGAACATGATCATAAAATTTAAAAACAATACCATTCATATAAAAGACTATAATAATGATTCATTTAATATATATTATTAGTTCATAAGACAAGAATCATAAGATAATCATAGAACATCATCCAAAAGAGCATAAAATTGACATAATACATGCAATTTTATAAATACATAAGCATAGAAAATAATTTCTATATAAGTAAAATCTCATTTCCAATACCATCATAACAGAAAAATTACATTACAAAACCGTTTTCAATCCCCGTTCTAGAACTTTATTACTTAATTTTGTTAAATTTACCATTTCAAACATGTATTACTGAACTGAGTTCACTACTAATTCCATTCCTACCAATCTCATGAAATATAAATCTTTACACATTTCATTTGTGGGAGATATAGGTCCAACCCATCAAAAAATAAAAACCATATATATGTGTTCCACATGAATATTAATATTTAATCATATAATAACACACGTAAATAAATGGGTTTCATAAACATTTCATCATAAAAAAACCTATTAAGAAGAAATGTGTTTCAAAAAATTTCATTCCATCATTAATATAATATAAATATATAAAGGATAAGTATAATATCCACGAATCAAAACCCCTGTCAAGATTATGTAATATTAAATAATGTTATTTATATGGAAAATGGTTTTGAACGATCAATTAAAATAATTATTATCGAAAATATAATTTTCAATTTTGAAAATTTTTATTTCACAGCTTCAGAATTACAAAGGAATATTTTTTCTTCAAAATAACATTTTAAACTTATGAAGGATTATTCAAGGTATTGAGACTTCATGATAGAAGAAAAATCTATTCATGCAGTATAAGTTAAAAAAATATTTCTTTTTTTCATTTTTCTAGAAATGTAAATATGTACCTCATTTGGAAAATGAGAAAAATATTCATTTTAAACTATTTACCAAAGATTAAAAAATGAGTAAATATGAATTTAAAAAATTTAACATAATTGAAAAAGTAGTTTTGAAAACTTATTTTGGATGTTTGGAAATGGATGAAAAATATTCTTATGCAGATACTTATATATAAACAATCCTAAATAAAAATAAGATTATCAAATTGAGCCTTACATATATAATACCATTTAAGTGAACATTTATCAAATGAATATATTATGTGTATTCACTATAAATACACATAAAGAATTATAAATAAATCATAAATTAATCAAAAGTAATTTAAAACATAATAATAGAATCAATTAATCAATTAAAAAATTATATAACCCAATAAATGGAAATTTAGTTAAAAATTTTATTATCTATATTCTTGAATTTACTTTTTTCACGTTGAAACCTCATCTTTATCAAAATCACTCATTTGGATATCTCATAATGGGCACTAGGGTTGGTATTTTGTGTAATAAAAAACCTATAGAATATTATGAGGGAAGTTTCTAAGATAAATTAGAAATGGATGGTCATTATAGAAGGTAGAAAGTGATGTAAAGAAGCTAGAGAGTAGGTTAAATTTATAATTAAGGTGTTGGGAACTTTTAAAAACACTTAAAATATTAAATAAATATAAATAAATTTAGAATTTCATATGGATCTAAAGTGGGTTATTTCTAATATAAGACGAGGATGAGTTGAAATCCTATAATATAACAATATTCAGACACCTTAAATAACATTATTACCCTTATAATTTATTTTCAACACATTTTTAACCCTTTTAACCCTTACCCTGACAAAATGGATTCTACTCTATAAGGGTCAAAATGTTTTTCTATAAAAATGACAAAATGCCCATACATGGATATTTTTTGACACATGAAATCATATCCCAATAATTTGGAATAATTTAATATATTTAATAATTTCATAACATTTAATATAATATAAATTATTTTAAAATATCAAATTTCAATTTTGATGCTCTTCATTTTTTTAATTTAAAAATAAAATAAATGACAAGATATCTTTAAAAAGATATCTTCTTATATACGCATCTTATTAAGGTCCCAAATAAAATTCTTGGATGTCATTAATTACCTAAAAATATATCTATTTGAATATTTTTAATATAATTTATCTGATATTTCCATTAATAACATATTTAAATCATCAACATTATGTAATTATTTAATGTATATATTTATTAACTAAAAATTATAAATAAATTTACATTATATTGAAAAAAAAATTTAAACATTAAATTACTATTTTTAGTTGAATTTATATTCTTTTTATCAATATATTTGAAATGTTATAGTTATTAAAATTATGAATATGTCATCTTAAATTTCCAAAAAATAAAATTTTATATATGTTATAATCTCATTCAAGTGGCACAAAAAGTAGTAAATAAATATATATCATGAAAATAAGTTTATTATGTTAAATAAAGTGATATTGATATTCGTTTATAAACTACCTGTGTCCCAATTTGTACACTAAATAGACATTTAGGAAAAAGAAAGTGACATTTTGTGACTTTTTTGGTTTAAATATTATAAGTTATTTTTATCGAGAAGTGTCCATTAAAAAAATAAATTTTATAATTTTTTATTAAGAGTCTAATTAAAAATATCCATTAAAAGTTGGGCATGTGTTAGGGTAATTTTATTGTCCTTATAATTTTATTTTTAACCTAAATAACCAAATTTACCCTTTACAATTGTATCAAAATCTTCCAAGGTTATTATTCATATTAGGAAAATTTAAAGGGAAAATTTTTGTAAATTTGGACCTTATGAATCAAAATATAGAACAAATTTTTCAAAATTAAAATCCACAATATTTCATAATTTAATTTAAAATAAAACTAGAACAATTCCATGAAAAACATTATTTTTGGAAAAATTCCCATTTTAAACATAATTGTTTATTGAATTATTATATAAAATAATTTGATGAACAATAATACTGTTATTTTATACCAAAATGAATTAATTAATATTTTAAAAAAATCCATATCATAATATTACATTATAAATAATTTAAAAGAAAATACAGTTTTCATAAAAAAAATACTATTTTCCCTATTCCTTGAAAAATAAATTATTTTCATAAAATTATAAATACAATAATTTAATGATAATTTAGAAATTAATAATTAAAAAATTAAATTATTTTTTAAATATATTTTATAGAACGTATAGTCATTAGTATTCAATCATAAATTGAAAAAAAAATCATTTTTGAAAAATTTTATAATTTTGAAGAATAAAGTGACCCAGTGAATTTTTTTTGATCATTTTTATAAGAACATAACAATACATTTTTATTGAGTTTTAAAATACTATTTTTTTCAAAATGTGTTTATTCTTATTTATTCTTTCCAATATAACATCTGGTGTATAACAGATATATAATGTTTCATAGTTCCTCAAAAATTGCTATTCCTCCAATGCAGGCTACCAAAAATATATATTTAAACAAAAATTTCATAAAAATATTAGTTTGTTACATTATACCGCCCCTAAAATGAATTCAAAACTTTAATTTGTCTCATTAATCAAAGGATTTAGTATTGGACAATTTATTCATTGAATCCCACACTATAAAACTCAACAATAAAACTACCCTTAAAAGGGATAGACATAAACATTATGGTTTCTGAAATTAGCATATTACTATGGTTCCATACAGGGAAAATATTAAAATATGTATTTTTATGGGAAAAATAATCCAAAAGTAGTAATAGATATTGATATAAAACTTTCTCAAGATAAGATGAATGACCATAAAACCATTGACCAAATAGGTTTAAAAAAGACCATTGATATCATAAAAAATGATGATAATAAAATAAACTATTATTTCAAAATACTTTGAGAAAATATATTGACATGATTTAATTTCATATGTATTGTTTAAATAATTGGTTGTTCCTCAATCAATCTCTTATTTAAATCTTACTCTGAGAAATTAATATAAAATTATAATTGCTGTAGAATAAGTGTATCATAAGATTCGTAATGGGATGATAAGTCATTTCATATATTTATAGAAAAATGGATATCATAGGTTTTCAAACCCACAAAAATATTCATTTTGTGAAAAAAGGCATTAATCTCTAATACATCTTCAAAGATTCAACATAATCAATTTTATAAATGTTTACCCTTATGAACATTCCAAAAGATTTAAAATCCAAAACATTTGAAAGATGTTCATAAAATTCCCAAAATAAATTTTTCATTAATCCCCCAATAAACGTGACATATCTATTAATTAACACATACCAAACATGTGAATACCATTATCATATATTCTCTTGAATTATGGTAATAACCTGAATTACCCTAAAAACATTTTGAAAACAGGCATTCCTTAAATAACTAACTCTTTCTTCATACCATTAATCATTCATTCTACAAATTAGACACATGATATCATATAAAATATTTTTATAATACTACTAATTACTTCCCAGGACTTAAATACTTTCCCATTTATTTATCACAATCAATCATTTCTTTATACACATATTAAGGGATACCTTTCCCTAAATCACTTGTTACAAAAAGCACCATCTCAATCTCATTCCATGGTTACTATAACCATTAAACCTATCATTTAAAATACTTATGGGAAAAAATTATTTAATCAATCCATATATGTTTCATTATACCATAAATATACTTCTACAACATTATTCTTGAATTACCATACATAAACAGTCAATAATTTCACCACTTCATTATTGTACTCTATATCTCCAATAGTGATCACAAGAGATATTATTTTTTATTTTTATTTAAGGGGATGAATGTATATATCAAAATTATTAACCTTTGGATTTGGTTATTGGATAGAATAATTAAAATATTTGTGACACCTGAAGCACAGAAGTGTTGTAGGATAATTTTGTCTTGTCTTCTCTCTATTAAAATCATTAGATAAACTATTCACATCATTTATGTAGTTATTTTTTCAATGAATTTCCCTTCCACACTTAAGATATTTACTATACCCATTATATTAGTTTCCTCAATGTTTCTTTCCACACTTTTATCATAAAATATTACTCGTCTTTTTACCTCTATGGTTTCTAGAATGGCCTTTGATTTCCATTATTCTTTTCTTTTCAAAACCATAGAATTAATGGGTATCTCCAATCTCCATCTCTACCATAAGAGAAAACTGAAAATTTTATTTTTAGAAACTGAATTATCTTATGGGTAACACCCTTCAAATACTTGGTTTTCAGACACTGAAGAATTGGTTAACCCTAGTTTCAAGTTGGATTATAATACTATAAGAATACCTTGCAATTTTTATAAATTGTTCCTCACAGGATCAAATAGATTCATCCTCATTTTTCATAAGATCAAGGAACTCCTTATCCATATACATATAAGGAATAAAAGAAAAGTAATTAATGAAAATTATTTTCTCAAACATGTCCCATTTGTTGTGTATAAATCCCTCAAGGTATCATTGAATCATTTTTGAAGATATTGTGTTTGATGACAAAGTGGGCCTACATGTATTATTTGTTGAAAAAGAAGATAATGGTGTATGAGTGTGTTGACAAGGGGGGATGAAATGGTGATTTTTCAGGTTCAAGGACTACTTCCAATAATCAATGATTGTTTGAAGAACCCCGACAATGGAATGAATGATATGGAGGTGGTACAAAAAGAGAAGATTCAAGGTGGTGCTGTTTTGCAGTGTTTTCCAAATTTTTGGGCCTGAAAATCAAAAAATGGAGAGACGCATTTTTTTCAAAGGGACGTGCACGTAAAATTTAATTGGTGTGCAAAAAATTATGTATGGCATGAAAAATCAGTGGGATACACGAAATAATTGCACGGTGCACGAAATACGAAAGATGTACGTTAAATATTTGCGAGATGTGCAAAATAGAGGTATGAAGTTTTTTGCGCAAGAGGTGTTTCGAGGTATGAAGCTCGAGAATCGTGAAAGGCATGTGGTGCGCAAAATATTGGAGTATTGTGCGAAACATTGCCTTGCGTGGAAGATTTGTTTTTCACGCTCAAATATAATTACGCGCAAAAGGAGGGTTTTTCACTCGGGGTCGATTTTGCATATAAATATTAAGTGACCCTTCCTCATTCAGGTTGCTGAAGACTTAGATAATACATGAGCACTGGGGCGCTAAATTGAATTTCTCAAGGAGGTTGCGCGTAAACAATAAGTTTGCGCGTAATGTCAGGGGTTGCGCGTAAAAGAGTTGTTCCGCGAAGAGTGGATTTCGTGCAAGGTAGGAAATTTACGCGCAAGGTAGTTTTGAGGCTGCATGTAAATTTTTTTGGTTTTTCATAAAAGAGGAGTTGTGTGAAATTTATATTTTACGAAAGTCAAGGGAATTACGCACAAGGTGCCGTAAGGGCCGCACGTAAAAATTAGGGTTTCCTGGTACATCTGGTAAAAAGTGAGATTCATCTATGGGTGAAAGTTGAACGTCAACAGAGCATATATCAATAGGTAAGGATGTAGATTTCATTAGTGATGATGAAGAGACCTACAGGTCTATAAACTATGAGTGGATCCTTTCTAGAGAAGTGAGAAAAGGAAGAGTAAGAAGGTGATCCTCTCCACCAGTAGTGAGGTAGAGAGAGAGAGAGAGGGAAATAGGGAGTGACCTTTGGGAAAGCAGTGAGCTGATCCTAAACATTATAAAGGCAGTGAGCCTAGGAATATAAGCGATCTATCCCAAACCTTGTAAACATTAGTGCGCTTATAGTGGATTTGGTACATTGACACATTGCCGGTGTATGCTCCTTGGAAATAGCCTAGTGAGGGTGAACCAAGTAAAAATTGATGTGTCATGTGCATGATTTACTTTATATTTATATTGTGAAATGGGAAAGAGAGAGAAGAGTGTTTTGCTTAAAATTGAAATAAGATCACAACGGGCTTTAATTTTAAATTAGTCATAACCTGATTCACCCCCCTCTCAATCTATTCAGCCTTGTGAACCAAACAATTTGTATAAAAGGGAAATGTTTTTATCAGTGGTTCTCTCTAAAATAGAGGTCACCAATAATAAAGGGATTTCGATCATCGACATGAACAATTTTCAGCTATGGAAGAATCAGATGCAACACTACTTCTGATATTTTGGAATGGATATATTCACAGCAGGAATGCATGGAATAACAACTGATATTAATAATGGTGCATGATCAGAAGCTAAACGTAGAGAGTTGTATGCAGATACCAAAGAAATTAATGCCTTAAGGGGAGCCATATCTAATCCTATCTATACAAAGGTGATTTCATGAAAAATGTCACATGCCATGTGGGAAAAGCTATTGAATATATACGAAGGAGATACAAAGGTCAGAGGGGAAAAGCTACAAGTGATGTGGAATAGGTATAAAGATCTGAAGATAAACCCAAATGAGTCTGTTGATGCATTCATTGTTAGGGTAAATATTGATGTGGAAGATATACGAGGTCTTGCTGAAGTCATTGAATACAAAAAGATTTTAAAGCGCATTTGAGGAAGCTTCCACCTCGGTTCAATACGAATGTTTCAGTACTAAAAGATAAAGATCCGAAAGAACTGACACTGGACAATTTGCATAGTACCTTGGTTGCATATGAAATGAGGAATGATGATAACGAGGCTGTGGAAAAGGGGAAATCCAAATAGGTTGCATTTAAGTCCATGAAGAAGCTCACCATTGAATATTCTTAAGAGGAAGAAGAGACATATGAGGTAATGTCATTCCTCTCCTCAAATATTCAAAGAGGAAAAGGAAAGTTCCAAGGTAAAATTCCACTTGCATTTTTTAGATGTGGAATGGTTGGACATATCGCAACAAGATTCCACAAAATGTTTCATGAAGAAAATGATGAATGTGTTGTTGAAATTCCCAAGAAGAAATATTTAGCCTAGGTGAAATGGAAGAAGAAGTTCAAGAGAAACTTCTTCAACAAGTAGAATCTTCTTTCACAAGATATAGACAGTTCAGATGAGTCAGATGTTGAAGAGGTTGAAGAGATTGAAAATTTCAAAGATCGTGGAGAAAATTATATTGTAGAAGTCATCGGTAGTTCTCAGAATAAGAACCAAACTGAAGGTCATGATGAAGAAGAAGAAGTTGAAGGAAGAATAGATATGCAAGCTGAGTTAGAGGATTCTCTTGAGGAGGTAGATGTTTGGAGACACAAAACAAAGAAAGCTAACAAGGTTGTTTGCGATGCCAATATCTATATGCAACATTAGGAAGAAGAGAAGTCTGATTTAATAAAATAAATTGAGAAACTCAAGTTATCAATATCAGAGAACTCATAATCAGTTAGTGATTATAATCTCAAGATTGAAGAACAGAAAATGAAGATTGATGGATTGAATAGAAAAG
The DNA here is from genome assembly GCA_963277665.1 of Viscum album. Lineage (NCBI taxonomy): Eukaryota > Viridiplantae > Streptophyta > Magnoliopsida > Santalales > Viscaceae > Viscum > Viscum album. Next base: position 1,117,264,513 of record OY728147.1, read on the forward strand.
TGAAAGATCAAGTCAAGTGTATTGAAGAACTTGAAGAAGAAATGGTCAGTCTGGGATGAAAAATGAATGATCAAGAAAAAATCTTGACTCCAAAGGTGATATCAGAAAAGTAGGTCATTCAGAGGATAGAAAATATGATAGAGGAGGCTAGCAGTTCACCAGGAAAGAAGTAGTAATCAAGATCAGATGATAAGACTGAATTGTGACTCGATCAAAAGCAAAGAACTGTGAATATTGATGTCAGACTGCAAGCACCCATTATGTGATTGAAGATAGATTTGGGTACGAATCAAAATATTATCATATTCCAAGGGAAAACCAGCAATGAATAAGTGACACATATGGATGATCCTTACATTAGGTGCTATTGCAGTGGAAATATGGGACAATCAAAAAATGTGTGTTCTATATCTAAGAGATACTGAAGGGCACAAGAACAATAGTGGCAGCCAAACAGAGATCAATATTATAGAAAATAATTTGAAGGTCATTGTTTTTAGTTTGTAGGATTTTGGAACATGGATAGATATTTCACATCAATCATAAAAAGGAATTTTCCAAAACAAAACTCGAGCAGTCATAAGCATCAAATTATAGAATCGACAAGTGGGATGAAAACACAAAATCAATTTGCAGCACTACAGGATGAAGCTGGTCCATCACACTCTAAGGAAGATCATGTTCTCCAAACCACACCGACTGTGATGTCATAGAAATGGATAAAAAAGAAAAAGGATGAGAAGGCAGCAGTTGTAGAACTTTCCATTAAAGCTTTAGATCATCCAGGAGTATGGATCCTTGATAGTGGCTGCACATCCCATATGAAAGGTGACAAGGATCTCATTACAGGCATTAAATATGACAAAGAATGTTTTTTCAAGTTTGGTAATGATGAAGGGATGATGATTATTGGTTCTAGAAAGGCTAAATTTGGGGGAAAAGAAATGTGATGTGCTGATATCTTAGTTGTAGAGGGCCTCAGTCATAACTTGATCAGTGTCAATCAACTATGTGACTCTGGGCACTCTATCTGTTTTACCAAGAAGATGTGTGTTGTGAAATGAAAAGATGGAGCAATTGTTCTACAAGGAAAAAGAAAAAAAGGAAATATTTACCTTGTAAGTGGGGAAGAAGATATGTGTCTTTTATCCAGAGAAGAAGAAAACAAGCTATGAAATAAGCGACTTGGTAATCTATGCCAACCATCTATGGAAGATGTTGTAAAGTGTGATACTGATTGAGAACTTCCCAAATTATCATGTGATATCACTCATACGTATGATTTTTTCCAATAAAGGAAGATCATCAGAAAGAAATACAAGCTAAAAGAACAGAAATCAACTAGAGTGCTCGAATTGGTTCATGCTGATGTTTGTTGACATATCTCACCATGAGGCATAAATGGGAAAATGTAATATGTATTTTTTTCATTGATGATTATAGAAGAATGGCTTGTTTATATGTCATTACCCATAATATATAAGTGTTCAGTTGTATCAAGAAGTATAGAAGGCAATTAGAAAGGATTCTTAGGAAGAAAATTGTGAAGTTTTGTATTGATAATGGTACAAAATTCACAAACATTCAAGGTGAATAATATCTCAAGAAACACGGGATAAGGAATCATTTTCCATCAGTGAGAACTCCCCAACATAATGGAGTAGTCGAATGGAGAAATTAGATCATCAACAATATGGCCAGAACAATACTTATTTAAATGGACCTACGAGAGAAATTTTGGAAGGAAGCAGTTTTAACATCGGTCTATATTTCGAATAGGGTGTTGTTGTGTCCGAAAGAAGGGAAGACGCCGTATGAAATGTGGTACGGAAAGAAACCAATGTTTAAATACTTTTAGATATTTGGATGTAAGTGTTTCAATCTCAATAATGAAAACCACATGAAGTTTGATTCATGAGGATATGAGGGGATATTCCTTGGATACTCAGGTAAAAGAAAATCATATAAGTGCTTCAACAAAAGGCTGGAATTTTTTTTTGAGAGCAATGATGTCACTATAGTTGAAAATGAACAGAATACACAATGACCTAGTGAACAGTTTCTGGATGAAAGTGATGAAGAGGTAAGAAACATAGGGGGAGTAAATGTGGTAGGGGATAACATAGAAAAAGGTACTGATGATGAACAAGTATGTGTCAATTATGTTTTAGCAAGGAAGCCAAAGAGTCGAGCTGAAATTGAGGGGCCGAATATCAATAGTGATCATACAGCTGCAGTTTAGAAAATAAGAATGAAGTTACTACATCAGACATCTTTCCTATATCTGGTAGAGATAAAATGATTTACTGATGCAGATAAAGATAAAAACTGGGTTTAGGATATGAATGAAGAATTGGACTAGATTAAGAATAATCAGATGTGGGAGATTGTTTCGAGGCCAGCAAATAATAACGTCATCAGGACTAAATGGGTTTTTCGCAACAAGATGAATGAAGATGGCACAGTGATTCGAAACAAAGCATGACTGGTGTATACAGGATACTCCGAAATAGAGGGAATTTATATTGATGAGACAATTGCACTGGTTGTAAGGCTAGAAACAATCAGATTATTTTTATCCATAACAGTGCAAAGATAGTTCAAAGTGTTCCAGATAGACGTCAAATCTACATTTCTGAATGGGGATATGGAAGGAGAGGTGTACATTGAATAGCCAAATGGTTTTCTCATTCATGAAGATGAGAATAAAGTTTGTTTATTAAATAAGGCACTATATGGGTTGAAGAAAGCACTAAGATCATGTTACTCAATGTTGGATCAGTATTTGAAAAAATATTTTCTTTCAACGTGGTGGAGTTGATTACAATCTCTATTTCAACAACGACAGTAATCAAAGGATGATGGTGTTGGTTTATGTCGATGACATAATATTTGGCAGATCAGATGAAGCTCAGTGCAAAAAGTATTCCAAATTCATGAAAAGTGAGTTTGAAATGTCAATGATTGGAGAGATAATATTTTTCCTTGGTCTACAGGTGACACAAGGAAGGAATGGTACATTCATTTCTCAATCCAAATATGCTTAGGAGGTTCTGAGATGGGTCTGAATGGAGAATTACAAAGAAATGATGACTTCGGTTGTTACCCGGATAAAATTGTCAAAAGATGACAGTGGAAGGGCAGTTAATATAACTGAATACAGGAAAGTTATTGGTAGTTTACCGTACCAAACTATTACAATACCTGATCTTGTTTTTTCCACATGCCAAGAATCACGTTACCAAATCAATCCCAAGGAAAGCCACATGATTAAAGTGAAAATAATACTTTGGTATAACAAGGGCATAGTGTATTTCAACCTAATGTATAATGAAAAATCTCAGCACGATTTATTGGGATATAAAGATGCAGATTGGGCTGGTTTAGCAGATGAAAGAAAATCAACATCCGGAGGTTCTTTCTATCTTGATGGATTGTCTATTTTTTAGCTAAAGAAGAAGCAAGATTTCATTTCTCTAAGCACCACAGAAGCTGAGTATATTGCGGCCACTCAAGAATGCATATAACTATTATTGATGAAGTAGTAGCTTGAAGATATGGGAGTTGAATTGAAGTCTCCAATCAGAATCAAATATGATAACTCAAGTACTATCAATCTTATAAAAAATCTCATCCATCATTCAAGGACAAAGAACATTAAGGTAAAGTATAATTTTATCAAGGAGAAGGTTGACCAGGGAATCGTGAAATTGGATTATGTGCCTATAGATCTACATGTTTCAGATATTCTGACAAAGGGCTTACCCAAAGAAGCTTTTGAGAGGCATCGGCTAGCTCTGGGAGTCCAGTCGACTCCCCACACTTGAAAATTGTGGATGTGGGGCCTCCCCCTCTACCTGAGGTATGGTGTGTTTTCCCTAATGTATTGATATGTGTTTTACCCTATTACAGATGACAAAGGAGTGATCTTTGGGTTCGTTGACAAAGGGGGAGAAAACAATGATTGTTCAATGGGGAGACAGTGTGGCTATTTGATAAATCATGAATTACATTGGGAGAAGCTAGTGGTGCAGTGAGATATAGGGAGAAATGAAATAGGTGGATAAAATTCAATTTGATGATGCTATAAGTGATCGATCAAATCATAGATATCATGAGATGACATCTACAGATCATGATAAAAGCAGATGAGTGATAGTGAAAGAAGGTTTCCAGCGATCTACAATTGGTATCAGTTTAGTTGTTGCTATCTATTTGGTATCAACATTTGTTGTCAGAAATGTTGTGTTTCATTGATGAAATTCTCATTTACTCTTTTTTCTCACACCGACCATTACTCATGTGGGCTTAGAGTATGTGTTATGTGAATCCTTGAATGCTATCAGAATCGCATGAGGCGAATGGTGGTAGCGGCTGGTAGGAGCCTTAATGAGATATCAAGTGCAAAGAATTTTTATGAGAAGAGTTTTCAACAAACCCAAAGGGAGAAATTGTTGGGTAAAAATACCTAAAGGTATCATTGAAGCATTTTTTGAGGTGATTTTGTTTTTTGACAAAGTGGGCCTCCATGTCTTTTTTGTTGACAAAGAAGACCATGGTGTATGAGTGTGTTGACAAAGGGGGATTAAATGGTGATTTGTCGGGTTCAAGGAATTCTTCCAACAATCAATGATTGTTTGAAGAACCTTGACAATGGAATGAATGATCTAGAGGTGGTACAAAAAGAGCAGATACAAGGTGGCATCATTTCCCAGTGTTTGCCAAATTTTTGGGCCTGAAAATCAGAAAATGTATAGATGCATTTTTTGGAAAAGGGACATGCGCGTAAAATTTAAGTGGTGCACATAAAATTATGTATGGTGAGGAAAATAAATTGGATGCGTTAAATAATTGTGCGATGCATGAAATACAAAAGAGGTGTGTGATATATTTGCGGTATGTGAAAAATAGAGGGATGAAGTTTCTTGCACAAGAGGTGTTTCGAGGTCCGAAGCCTGTAAATTGGAAAAGGCATTAGGTGCACAAAATATTAGAGTAGTGCGTGAAAAATGGCATTGTGCGGAAGATTTTCTTTTCACGATTGAAGATAATTATGTGCTCAAGGAGGATTATTCGCACGGGGTAGATTTTGCCTATATATATGAAGTGACCCCTCCACAGTCAGGTTGTTGAAGACTTATATAATACCCGAGCAGTGGCACGAGAAATTGAGGTTCGCAAGGAGGTTGCGCATAAACATTAAGTTTTCGTGTAAAGTCAGGGGTTGCATGTAAAAGAGGTGTTGCACAAAAAGTGGATTTCGTACAAGGCATGAAATTTACATGCAAGGTAGTTTTGAGGTTGCATGTAAAATTTGGTTGTTGCACGTAAAAGAGGAGTTGCGTGAAAATTTTATTTCGTGCAAGGCAAGGGAATTACGCACAAGGTGATGTAAGGGCTGTGCATAAAAATTGGGGCTACCCGGTACATCCGGTGTAAAGTGATATTCATCTGCGAGTGAAATTTGTACCTCAACGGAGCATGGATCAACAAGTAAGGATGCAGATTTAATTAGTGATAATGAAGAGACCTACAGGTATATAAACTCTGAGTGGATCCTTTCCAAAGAAGTGAGCAAAGGAAGAGGAAGAAGGTGATCCTCTCCACTGGTTGTGATCCAGAGAGAGAAACAGGGAGTGACCCTTGGGAAAGTAGTGAGCTGATCTTAAACATTTTAAAGGCAGTGAGCCTGGGAATAGAAGTGATCTATACCGAACCTTGTAAATAGCAGTGTGCTTTTAGTGGATTTGGTACATATTTACATTACCGGTGTATTCTCCTTGGACATAGCCTAGTAAGGGTGAACCAAGTAAAAATTGATGTTTCCTGTGCATACTTTACTTTCTGTTTATATTGTGCAACAAGAAAGAGAGAAGAGTGTTTTTCTTTACAGTGAAACAAGATTAGAACAGGCTTTAATTTTAAATTAGTCATACCCTGATTCACCCCCCTATTAGGGTATTCAGCCTTGTGGACCTAACACCATTATATGAAGTCAATTTTATCTAGTTTTCATTTATTCTTGATAGGATTATACCATTGATCCACTTCACCTTCCGAATGATAGATAAGAAAAATAATTTCTCTCGTTCTAAATATTGTAGAACCATAAATATCTTTATATTGACCCAAATCCATTTCCTGGCCACAAGTGGATCAGAGGACCCACTAAAATAAGGTGGATGTTGTCTCATGAATGACAAAATATTATATTTCTCCCTCCTTAGTAAATTTGTATTTCCATCATGATTCATATATTAATAAAGTTGTGTGAGCATATAAATAATTTTTTTATTATTTATCCCATAAAATTATGTATCCTAAGAGAATAATCATTAAATTTTCCATCAAATTTGGAGTCTAAATGGTTCCTTAGAGTTCCATCCATTGACTAAAACCCAAAAATATTGTCTTTTAAAGACTAGTCATAATTGGTAAACCAAATCATCAGGAGGGATGATGTGTACTGTAGGAAGCCTAATTTTTTAATAAATTAAAACATGGGATTAGTATAGTTCATTAATGATCATGATGAAAACTTTAGGATTTTATTCTATACTTATTCCTATCATTAGGATTTTCATGAAAATTTTCTAACTATGATCTCAAAAGATTATATAAACCCTACTCTAATATAAACTATAATTACCCAAGTTTTTCAAACCTTGATATTATATGTTTTTAGATGAATAAAAATATAATACACTCCAATAACATAGTGGTTTAGAGTAATTGGATATTAAATATCCAGTATTCTTATTTTTAAGAAGTTCTTAAACACCTCTCACAAAGATATTATCCTTCATTTATCATACTTAAGACATTTATTCATAACCTGGGGATGGAAAACATAAGAATATATTAGCTTAGATGATCAGTAAGTGAAAACATAACATATAAATATTTATAACATGAACATATGGGTATTAGAACAAGATTATAACATTTTAAAACCATAACATTTGTAAAAAATACTATAATCACATTTTATAAATGAATGATTAGAAGTTCATAAGGCATGAATCAGAAGATAACAAATGAAAATGATCCATAAGATCATATCATTGGAAAATGACATGGAATTGTGGGAAAAACATAATCATATATAATCTTTTTCATATTAGTCAATACTTGTTTCCAAGATCATCATAGAGGAATAATTTGTTTACAAAACTCAGTTAATTCCACATTCTAACCCTTTATTATTATACATGGTTTATTTTCCCATTCCAAACCTATAATACTAATCCAAGTTCACCAATCATTCCAATTCTGTATATCATATGAGATATAAATATTTATTCAATGCATTATAGGGAGTTATAGGTCCCACCCATCACCAAATGAAAACCATATGTGCCTGTGCCACCTAAGCATAAATCTTTCATCGTATCATAACCCACGTAATGAAATGGGTTTTGTAAAAATTTCAACATAACATAACCTAATGAAAATAAATGGGTTTTACAAATATAATTCCACTATAAAAATATACCAACCATTAAAGGATAAGGATACCATCCTTGAATTAAAACACCAGTAAAGTATAAGTAACCTTAAAAAATGATATCTTATATGGAAAATGGTTTTGAATGATCACATGAAATAATTATTGTGTAAAATATCCTTTCCATTTTTAAATTTGTTCATAGTCCCATAGCTACTAATGAAAACATTTTCTTTAAAAATAACCATGTAAACTTGTAATGTATTACTCAGTACATTGAGGCATAATGAAAGAGGGAAAATTAGTTCTTACTGTATATGTTTGAAAAAAATTATATTCATAATATTTATAGAAAATTCACAAATTAACTCATTTAAAAAATATCCATTAATGCTCTTTAGTAATAATTCAAACATGGGTAAAAATGACTTTATACAACTATATGAGACTAGTAGGTTTTTTTGAAATTTTCTTAGGAAAAATGGACATGGATTAAAAATACACATCAAAAAATAAACATATATAAACAATACAAAATAAAAAATATTATCAAATTAACCCTTAAAAATATCATATCATTGAAGTGATCATTGATCAAATTAATTGATCATGTGTAGTCACCGTAAATACACATAAAATATAAAGATGTAAAACATAAGTTAATAAAATTTCAAAGAACGCATTATTATGGAATAAAATAATCTATAAAATAATTGTTTAACCTAATGAATAGAAATTATGTTAAAAAATAACATACCTATAGTCTTGAATTTCATTTTTTATTCATTAAAAAACCTCATTTTCTTCGAAACATCTCCTTTGGATATCCTCTAATGGGATCTAGGTATGGTATTTTTAAGAGACAAAAACCTCAATAATTTGTCTAGGGAAGTTTCTTAATGAATTTGGAAGGGGGTGGTTAAACTAGAAGGATCAAAGTGATGTGATGAAGTGAGGATGGAGATTTCATTTTGTAGTTGAGGTGAAGGGATCTTTTGGAAACCCTCAAAATATTAAAATTTATATTAATTAATTTTCAATTAAACATGAATCAAAAGTGAGTTATTTAAAATTTAATATGATTATTGGTAGAATAAATCTCATAAAATAAATTGTTTAAAACTTTAGGTGACGTTTTTACCCTCATTATTTAGTTTAAAACTATATTTAAGCCTTTTAACTCTTACTGTGACAACATAGATTCTATTTCTTAACTGTCAAAATTTTTACCATAAAATGACAAACACCCATAAATAGATATTTGATGAAATATTAAATATTGTCCCAATTAGTTGGATGAATTTAATATTTGAGATAATTTTATATAATTTATTATAATATAAATTATTTTAAAATATAATTAATGTCAATTTTGAATCTATTCAATATATTGACTTTTAAAAATATCAACGAAATTAGATTTTTTTTTATTTTTTTTAAATTTTATCCCAAAAAAGTCAAGGGAATTTATAAAATTAATATATGACATTAATTAATTGAAATTATATTTATTTTGTTATTTTAATAACTTTTTTTGATATTTCCATTAATAGGAAAATTTCTGCACCATCATTGTGTAATTATTTAATGTACATATTTCATCAAAAAATACCAAGATAAAGATAAATATTTTCGATTAAAATTGAAAATTTGTAGTCAATGTTATATTATATTTAATATAATATTAAAAATATAATATTTATAAAAATTATGAATATAACATATCTAAATTTTCTTTAACTAAAATACTATAAAGTCATAATCTTATCCAACCAGCCGAAAAAGTCATAAATAAATTTATACCATTAAAATAAGTTTTAAATATTACAAAAATATATTTATATATGGTCATAACTTATATTTCTACCCATTTAGAAACATAAGACATTATTAAGACCAAGAAAGTGATATTTTGTGACTTTCGTTGATTTAAATATTACAAAATTTATTTTCCTGGAAATGTTTCCATTAAAAAATTGAATATCGATACTTAGATATTAAGGGTCAAATTAAATTCATGAAATAAATTTTTATCATGTTTTAAGGAAATTTTATAGTGTCTATTTCAATTATTATCATCCTAAATTACCAAATTTATTCTTTATTGTGGTAAGAAAATTTACCAAGGTTACTACACATATTAGACAAAAACTTTTGGGGACTGATTTAATAAATTAATAACTTATGAAACCAAATATGGAATCCATTCTATAAAACATAGAAATAAATTTTTAATAATTTAATTTAAAATAAAAATGGATTAACAAAATGAAAAATATTTTTTTAGAAAAATTCCTTTTTTAAACATAAAATGTTTTTATAGAGAATTAATATATAAAATACTTTTCAAAAACCTTAATTAGATTATTTAAAATAAAATATAAATAATGAAAATTTAAAACTAATAAAAAACCTAATTTTAGCATATAAATACATTAAATGAAAATATGGTTTTCATTAATGTTTAATATTTTCCATATTCCTAGAAATATTAATGTTTTTAGAAAGTTATAAAGAAAAAAGGTTAAGATAATTTTGAAATTGTGAATTAAAAACTAAAATTAAATTTGTTAAATAAATTTTTTTAGATTATATAAATTAATATTTATTAATAAAAATAAGGAAAATACATTTTTTAAGACAACATATTATTTCGAAGAATAACATGACTTACTAAAAATTGTGTGATCATTTTTCTAAGAACATACCAATATATTTGTATTGAATTGGGACTTTATATTTATTTCATAATTTATTTTTTAATATCTATTCCCACCAATAAAATGTCATGGATATAAAAAACATATAATATTTTTTTGTTCCACTAATCATTTTTTATGTGAAACATAAGGTATCACATAGATAAAATCATTTAAAGATCCATTTTAGAAAAATCATCTGGTGTTACATCATATATGATGGAAAATGATATATTTTATAAGGATAAGTCCTAAAACACTTAAAAGATAAAAAAGACCAAAACCCCCATTACTAACTGTAAGTTCATCTAAATAACCATCTTAGGTTTCCACATTTAATAGAAATGAATAAAAATAATGATAAAGGAGAAAAATGAATAAATATTAAATAAAATGGCCTACATCAAGCTAAAACACCATATATCCAAGAATAATCACTTGAAATGGAATATTAATAATCTCATAAGATTATGGAAGAGTCTTCACATGGTGGGGATAAGAAATGAGTGAGAAATAATTAAAAACTCATAATTAAATAATGGTCATTTTCATATTTTAAATGTCTACCATAAGATTAGGCCACACTGTTAGGAAAACCATGATCTAACTATATAAGAGATATTATATACTCAAACTAAAGTCATGTAGTTTCCAAGAAATATCATATTTTTGAACAACCCATGATTAAATTATGGAATGTTCGATTATCTCAAAACACCTCCCTTACAAATTTAGCCACACATTTAGAGGAACCGTTCACAAACCGTGCTTTAGGGATTGTTTTCTCTAAAACAAATCTTGAAGACCATCACCAAAGAACTCTGTGGGTGAATAAAAAATAAATAAAAACTCAAATAAGATATAACATTGACTTGAAAGGTGTCACATTGAGGAATTTTATGTTTTTATCATGTATTGGATATCTGTTTATAGATATTATATCATTTTCTAGGATATGGAAATCTAATTTAATATCACAAATCAACACATGATAATATATATATTGAAGGGAAATTATGAATTACCTATTGATAATTTTCCTTAATAATGGTTAGAGTGCCCCATAATGAGGAATATTTGGTATAATTCGTATGGGAGAAAATCTACACCGGGGATATTAAAATTACATGGGAGTATGTTTATGAATTCCTCAGGGAGTTTTTTTATATTCTATTAGATCATGTACATGTGTTTCCAATAAAACTCTCACATGGTGCTACACATATATGTAATAATCTTTATAGAATGAACCATATTGAAGAGACTTGTTGAAGAAGTATATAAATGAGATTTTTTCAGGTATTTTTAATTAAAAGTGTTTTTCTAATGTTTTATTCAGTATTATTTCTTTAGATGAACGATTAGTAAAAATGTTTTTAATTTATAATTTTGATTTTAATAATATAAAAATCTTTTTTTACACAAACACATATTGATTAATTATTAACTCAGATTCATTGGGTAAAATACTTCTCAATGGTGTATCATGGAAATGGATATCATTAACTAAGAGAATTAAGAGTATATATCTATGGAAAACATTCATATAGGATATGGGTCTAATGAATTTATAGTAACTACATTCAAACATACAAATTTACCAACTATGTTTAAGAATTTGATGAATTGATTATCTAAATATTACAATGATAAATTTTTTATTGCCTTTATAGATAGAATTATTATATATTATAAGATCAACATAGAAAATAATGATCATTTAGATATTTGGATAAATATATTCTGAAATGTTGAACTATATACCAAATTTATTACGTGTGAATTTTAGCAATGAATAATATAATTCAATGGTTATGTAACCACAAGTGTTGGTATATCTATGGATCCCACAAATATTCATGTGATTTTAGAATACCCCATATCAAAAAATATAATAGAGATATATAATACTCTTCATTTGAATATATAATATCAAAACATTGTAAAAATTTTATCAAAATTATCATTTCAAATAACCATGTTACTTTATGAGGGATTTCTGTTTATGTAAAGAAAATAATGTATAGATAACATCAAGGAGATTAATAAGGATTTGGAAACTACTATTGTGGGTGTTTTTCATTTATAGTGATTCTTTAATGAAGGGGTTAATTTTTTTCATTTTCAAAAAGGAAAAAGTGATCCCCTATGGATCACATGAATTAAATACATGGGCCTAAAATTACCAAATACATGATATATATATTTTTAAATGGAAATAATTGTATTAATTATTTGTGTTGAATTATCTATATGAAAAAATGTCATATATATATATATTTATAATAATTAATTAAAGTATATATTCCCTCTTAATGAGCTATGAATGAGTGAAAATATTTGGTTGAGTTGATTAGGGATTGTGATTAATAAATATATTATCATTATAGGATGGAAAAAATATAGAAGATACTCTAAAAAATGATCTTGAAACATTATACATGATGAGGATTTAAGGAAACCCACTATTCATTTATATATAATGGATGGACATGGAAATTATATGTAATATTGTGAAATACTATTCTACCGAAATGATGGGACAACCATCAATCTTAGTGAAGATCAAGGAGGTATAGATGGATGATATGAATATGTAAAAGATAAAGGGAAATATTTTAGAGTTTAATATTTACAAATTTGGAGTTATATGAATTTTAACATGTATCCAATAAATTCTATAACTAAACTATGATATTTTAAATAATTAATATAACTCATAATTCTACATTTACATATGAAGTTTGTGGATATATAAAGTTGTTTTTAATCATTTCTAGAGGAAAAACAGGAAGAGTGAGATTACGGAGTATACATCATGATTCTTATTCTATAAGAATGTTAAGGACGTACATTAAAAGTATAAGGTAATTATAAAACCATTACCCATACCCATATGGAAATATGGAACCATAACATGGATTGTATCAATGGTCTTCCCAATAACCTTTAAGGAAATTACTCTATTTTAGTTTTGGGTTATAAACATACAATGTTAACTCACTTAATTTTCTTTCAAGAGGATTTCCCACTCAATTATATTTCCATGATATCTATAAAGGAAGTGGTGATGCTATATGAATTATTATTTTTTATTTTATTTGATAAAGATTCATTATAAATCATCATGTTTTGAAAATTTCTTCAGTATGTATTAGATTTAGAAGATAACTTAGCATGTATTATGATCCTAAAAATGATAGTTAATATTGAAAATAAATCAAAATTTGATGGATATATTGAGATATTTTCTGATTAATTTTAGAGGAGGATGACATAATCATATTTCACTAGTCAATTTATCATATAAAAATAACTCATACTTAAGAATTCAAATGAGAGTATAGAAGAATGAAAAGTTTATCCATAGATACACCACCCCCTATGTAATTATTGGTCATATTGGGATTGTAGATTATTGATTATTAAATAAACTAAACTAATAATAAGTGAATGAGATGTTAAATTTATCACCTTAGAGAGGGAACATTCAAGAACCATTATATAAACTAAAATCATAGGTTTTACAAATAGGGTATGATCTCTCTTAAAATGAATAACAAACTGAGATCTCATATATTAACGATAAATTAAAATGAACCAATACCACTCACATAGTTAATGTTATTTGGATAAATAATAATTATGAGGAAGAGACACGATATCCTAAAGATATAACGAGACAACAAAACTTATCTAATTTCATCAATGTAAATAAATTTTGAAGGAAATTTTTATGGTGATATTTTAACACTATATATTATTAGTATGAGGCATCCTTCGATAATTGACATGGTTTTAAAAACTTATAATATAATAAAATACCAAGAAAAAATGAATACTTACTTATTTTATTATGTTATAATTTTACAACATAAAATGAAATAAAAATTACTATTTGAAATCTTAATGAAATATAATTATTGAATTATAAGATCAATATACCATAAGTAAAAAATGGCTGCGATCATAAATTATTCATCTACATGGTAACCTATGAACATTGAACCGTCATTTATAACATTAGAAAGAATAAAAAACAATATAAATATATTATATAAGGAATGGAATAAGATGAATGATTTTACACAAGTATGTAATGTTATATCTTAGATTGGAAAAGGGTAATGTGATTTCTATATATTCTCTAAATATATGGTCATTAAATATATAATAATTAAATATATATACATAGCCATAGGGTATATATGTGTCTAATAGGTACATTGGTGTTCTCATAATCTGTATGAAAACTATACGTATAGGTTCTAATTTGTTATAAACAATACATTTTTATAAGTAATTAACACATGAATAATAATTATAAAATAAAATATAAAGATACTAATTTATTAATAAAAATATATTATATTCTACAAAATGTATATTTTTAAACTTTGTTATATTTTTTTATTTAATTCAAATATATAACTTTTAAATAATTTTTTAAATAAAATATATTGATTATATATATAATCAATTAAATTAGCATTCCTGAACAGGAAAATAATTAGTAATTAGTAAGAAAAAAATCATTAAATGATGTTATTTTTTAAATAATTTTTTAAATAATTTTTTTATATATTATATTTTTTATGTAAATATTAAATTTCTATTATTTTGAGTTTGAATTTAATTAAATATATTAGAAATTTAGAATTGGGTAGTTCAAATTGTTATGAGAGTGATTTGTTTATGTCAAGAAAAATATATTAACGTTAAAAGCAAGTTATACTGGTAAAGGGTAAAATGAGTTAAATTATTAAAAAAACGAGTAAAGGGATAAAAATATCAAAAAAAAGTATCACTTAAATGCGTGGATGAGTTAGTGAATTATATATATTTATATTTTTTTTACAATTTATTACTCTATTTCTGTTTAATATATCATTACACACACATTAATGAATGAACATTTTAAAAAGTTCCCCTTAAAGTACTATATAAGAACCACTTATCTACAAATTATAAAACAAAACTATTTTTTTACCTCTTCAATATCATCAAAATTTACATTTTTAGAAAATATATATCATCCAGGTGAAATATAGTCAAGATAATTAGTCATAAATCATTTATTTCAAGGATGATTCTTATGTAAAGAGTGCACTATTAAATATAGGTTTGATATTGTCCTTAATAATTTCATTTATATTCTTTATATCATTTTAATTTGATCATATTTAACACTTAATTTTTTTAATTAACATTTAAATTATTATTATATTAAATCTATATAACTAATAGATAAAAATGAACGTGCATTTTAATTATATATTTCAATGAGAAATATGTTAACCTTGTATAAATAAATGTTTCATCGATGATATATGTAATTATTAACTAAAAAGATAAATTTGGAGGACCTAGAATGTTTTTTGGAATGATAATTTAAAAATCATGTCATAGTAAGAAACCTTGTAGAATGTCTATTTTAAGAGGAAAAGAGTGGTGACATAGTTTTTTATAGGGTAAATATTCTTCCATGATTTGAAGTATTATTGTTTGATCCATTATATAAAAATATAAATAAGATAATTTCTTGAGATATAAGTTGAATTGAATTAGTATACTATAATAAAACACCATTAATAACATGGATGTTTTTGGAATGAAATATAAAATTTGAGATTCATGAATAAATTTTTTAGTTCTGCGTTATAAATTATTAAGATACATGAGTTATGGTGTGAAAATTAATACTATGTAATGATTAAATTGGGATATAGAATTGAAAATATTTGAGAGATATAGTCATTATTTAATAGTGAGGACCCTTATAATGTGAGTTCAATTTTTTTTATATTAAGAAAGATTCTTGTCTATAAACTTTTGTACATATGAATATTTATTTTTAAGAGATATTTAAAGAATCATATATTTATTTTGAAGACCAATTTTAGGTGGATTATGATAAAAATAAGGGGATTAGATATTGATGGTATAAGGATATATGTTTGCGGATTTTTATATATAAAAGGAGTTCATTGGATTTAATATTCAAAAGAAACAAATCACTAACAATATTGAGGACATTGGATAGAGGATCTAAGGGATTTAAGGATATAGAAATCATTATGTTTGGAGTTTTTATTCACTCTTTCATATCTAAAATGCATCAAACCATTGTTTCATGTGAAAAAATGGGGGGGGGGGATTATTTGTGCTGAAATTTTTAATGTAGGGTGAATTTATAATTGATTTATTTTATTTTTAACAATTAATTTTGTTGGGTTATTCATTACTATATTGTTATAAATAAATCCGTCACTGTTCATGTATGATCATTGTTAATTGAATAATGAATTTCCATTAAATTAATGCCCAATTCTACGTTTATTTGTTTATGATGAATTATGATTAATTGATCTTTTTAAATATGGCTATGGATTACCAAATTATTTAATGAATAAATGTACATAACCATTATAAAGTTGGATTTTATTTATTATGGAGTTAATTATAAGACCAATTATTTATTTAGATCAAATTCCATTTTTACAAAAACACTAAATAATGGATTTTGAAATTCAATTATCTCACTATCATATATTTATAAAATATCAGTGCACTCATCAATCATAGTCATATTTTTTAAATATAAATTCATTTATTTGAAACTAGCTTCTCTTAAAATTTTCTATATGGTATTCATGTTTTTATATCTTGTCTTTATGGATTCCAAATTAGACTAACCATATATTACAACTGTTTAGTTTCTCTTTATAAATAGATAAAATAAATATTATAAGATTTTTTATCCACAATAATTAATGATTTATCATGGATGGAAAATGTTTCTAGTTCCTTTTATAGAGATTCTAAATTTACTAGTATACATTGGTTTCATTGATTGGGGAAAAAATTTATTATCTATTTTCTTTTTTTTAAATTTTACTATATTTTATTATTTTATTTTGATGTGATTGCGTAATTTTTGTGACACCTAGATCTGGTACTAGAAGGTTTAAGCTAGAGGGTCTCATGAAATCCTGAAAACTTTCACATAAACAAGAGGATAGTGATAAGCAGTGAGGACATGAGTCCACTAGTGGGTAAAATATTCCCTCAGTATTATGTCATATGATTATTAATAAACAACAAAAAATATAAGAATAATAATAATAGTAACCATATTTAAATAAACATATTACATATCATATAAATATAATTGTCTCCCAATGTTGAGATATTATCCATTTCACAATGTAGAAGAAATATAAATAGATAAAAAACAGTTCCACTAGAGTCCATCCTAGTCCACTAACTCTCCAAAACTCATCTTCTTTTCTGTCCACCATAGGTCCCTTTTCCATTACCGGATCCATTATGATATCTTCAAGTTCATAGAAAATCCTAAGTAGGGTGTTAGTACAACAATCTATAAGACACAAACAATGCATCTTTAACTTATTGTTCTCAATTATAACAAGTGTATTCTATAATAATGAAAAATTAATAATGAAACAAAGATATAATCCAAAACCATGTTTTCATGAACAAACCAAGACACCAATAATCCCCAAATGTACCTACTTCAACTCCATGATGGGAGAATAATGAAATATATCATTTATAATTAATCCAACCCCTGTATGAAATCCCCATAGAGTCATGTAAACATGGAACCATATTTTCTCTAGCCAACATTCCTGACATGCTTTTAGTAATCCTTTAGTTGTGAACTAGGCTACATCACGAGCATGATACTTTAAAAATTCCTAGCTACCTCAAGTGCATCGTCAACACGATCTCTATATCTACCTCATACCTCCACCAAGAGGTTGAATCACTCATTATGATCATCAAATGTTAAGAAAACTCCCCATATAAAGGATAAATGTGTCATTATAGTCCACTGATCTCAACTACCAACAAGAAATACATATTCATGGTAACACACATACATGGTGAATCATATAAGGTTGCAATAATATATCATCATGAGTATATTAAAGTATGAAAAACAAAATGTGATCACATCCAAATATTAGAATAAGTTAATATTGTATAAATCATGGAATCACATATCCTAATAGGTCTCACGAGCTATACACACACCCTCATGTTATCAAAATCATGAATGAGGATCAATTAAAGAAATAAAAATAATAATTATATAAATAAGTGAAAATTAATTTCCAAAAGGGAAGAAACATCATACCAAATGTTTCAAGGTCAATGTAGAGTTTTTCCAAAAAAAAATTTCTCCAACCGCATTTAAAAAGGATCTAAAACATGATCACATGGAAATTTCTCCAATTACCAGTTCAAATTAAAAATGTTATTGGTTGTGGAGTATGGAAAATAGAAATAAGACTAAGGGTTGAACCAATTTTTAAACAAGGACATCCAACTAGAAAAACATCAAGCTTCTAGAAATCTCAGAGTCTCTATAACACTAGAAGGTTGATACAGTGTGGGGGTGTGATTAAAGTAGTGGAATAACCACTATGACATAGTGGTGTAATAGAAGAGTAGTAGCTCAAATGCAATACTATTGAATTTGGTGTGAAAAAACCATATCAATACCCCTATAATGGAAAAATGAGAACTATGTTTTAAAATCATGCTTGGGTGTGCATTACTATAGAATAAGTGGATGTACTATAACATGATGTCCTGTTTATTGTACTTTTACTCAATGGAATAAAAAAAATTATGATAGTGATTTGGGTATTTGGAGGGATCAACCATGTGTAATAAAACCTCTTATTTCATATTTAATTCATTGAATCAATTTTAAAACATCTTCTATGAATCATGATTATATAAACTATTTAAATTTAAAACCCCTGAAGACTGAAGACTATCCACCCATCTATAAATGACCTAGAAACAACCACTGAGCGATTTTCCATCACAACAAAATACAACCACTATTGTATAGAATAATTACATCCAAACCAAACCTATTATAGTCCAACTTCCTCCTCTATAGATTGGTGTTATCCAATATTGTGAAACCACAAATTATTTTGAATCTAGATTTCCAAAAAAAATTAACCATACAATTTTTTTTAATCCATTTGACAATTTATAAAAAATCATCGAATAGAAAAGTAGGAAAAATTGAGAACTTTTAGTTATTTTAACAAAATAACAAATTCAGGGCTTAAAAAATCTACCCCACTATAGTCTTCTCATCTTATAAAATCATATCTTGGGTTCTTTATCAAACATGTTATGTCACTATGTTCAAACATTTATCTCTTATTTTCTTGTCTCCTCTTGGATCAACCCATGATGGAAACAAATTAAAAAAATTGGTATTGTATTCCCCATGAATAACTTTCTCAAACTAGTCTATAATACACTCTATGAAATAATCATTATATGAATCTAACTCTAGATAAATTATTTTACAATAAATAACATGGACATGGATTTTTATTCACCTCTAATGTTTTGAAACATAGAACACATCATGAAAACCTTAGTATAATAATTGAAGATACATGATTTATTCCACCATACCTACCTAACTGGATATATAAAAGGGTCCAAGAAAAAGAGGTAATATCTTGACATATTTATTCAAATTTATGTTCCCTAATTGAGGATTCACTCTCATGAAAAAGAACTAATTACCCACAGTGAGAACAAAAGGTATCCCCATATGGTTGAGATAAGACCTCTATCAACTACGAGTGGTGAGAAACATCTTTTAAATTATATATAACTCTCAAAGGTCTCATGAAACATACAAAGGACCAAAAATACTTCATCACCCACCTCTTTCCAACAAATAGGTGGATAAAATGGACTCCCCTAAAGTGCCTCATAAGGTGGCATCTGAATAAAATCTAGGTAACTATTTTTTTGAGAACTAAACCAAGGACAAGTTATTATACATAGATCCACCAACGTATTGGATCCATGATTAAAGTGTATAATATTTGTATAGTCTTATTGGGATATCTATCTATTTAATGATGGTACACTATGCTTAATCTTATTCATGTACATTGATCCTTTTCTAAGCCATTCTAAAACAATGGTGTAAAATATAAATATTTATCATTGATAATTATCAAGGGAACTATTTTTAGTGTAATATCTCATTGATCGAAATATTTCTTACCTCATCCACTAAACATGTTTCAATGATTGGTAAAAAGTGGGAAACTTGAAATGACCTATCAATAATTACCGATACACCATAATGAATTTTTGGTGTCCTTGGAAAACCTATCAAAAAACCAATTATTATATCCCCCCATTTCCACATTGGTATAGGAATTAGCTAATGTATCCCACTACTGTATTGGTGCTTGACCATTTCCATCAATATGTTAAGGAATTAAGAGATACCAAAAAATCTATCACTTCATCCCATTCCATGAGAACTATTTCCTAAAGTCATGGAATATATTAATTTATCTAGGATGTACATCTCATCTAGAGGTATGGAACTATATCATCATATCCTCTATGTATGAACCATTGAAAACTAATCTACCATGAACCATGATCACATCGTCATTGGTTAAAAACCACCCAAGAATCGGATCACCTCCAATTAGTTTTTCCCTCATCACAATAAACTCCAAGTCTAGATCTTGCATAGACTTCACATAGAATAGGTGATAAAATGTTTCTACTATTGGAGAAAAATTCATTGAACCCCGTTCTTATGAAACATCCATCCTATATTCATCCAAAGGACTCATTAAGCACTATTACTCCTCAAATTTTTGCCTACCATGATCTTACTCATTCATCATTGTATGAGTAAGGGAATCCATGATAAAGTTACCCTTTTTAGGTGTATATTACATGTCATAGTCAAATGGCTACAGATACTCAACCATGTTCCTCTATCTTAGGTTCGTGTCCCTTGGTGTAAAGATATATTAATGGATATTGTGGTCTATGTAGATAACTAATCTATCACCGAAGAGATAGTATAACCAATAAGTTAGAGTCTGATACATATTATCCAACTCCATGTCATCTATAGGGTAGTTCCCCTTATATAGTCATAGATGATGAAACCCATAAGACACTAACTTTTATCCCTACATCATAATTACCCCTTGTCCAATTATTGATGTATCATAGTATACATTATATCCAATCCCATGATCAGGGAGTATCTCTAAAAGATTAATAATCAACCTTAAATTTAACTAAAGTAATAATATTTATAGTAGTTAGACCACTGTAACTTCACCCCATTATTTATAGTGCATTAATAGTTGTTGAAAAATACGATAACTAATAAATAATTCATTGGTAATATCCTGTTAGGAAAATGAAGCTTATGATATTGAACATGTTCTAGGGATGTGTCCATGAAATTACTAAACCTAATTTTTATGGGTCCTTGGATATTAATATCTCAAAGACAACATGCCCAAAAAAATCTCAACTCTCATATCTAGAAGTCACACTTTTATAGTTCAACATAAATACGATATTCATAAAGTGTATTGAAGACTATATTGTTTATTCTAGTATGTTTCTCTATTATTGAAAATTATATGAGGATTTCGTTGATAGAAATTTCAATGAACAATTCTATATTTTTGTGAAAGATATTATTAATGCGGGATATAAACATTTTTGACATATTCATTATCTGAAATTAAATTTACAAGTAAATATTCAACCCATATCTACTCTAAAATACCATCTTCCGAATATCATCCTCTTGAACTCACATATGATGGTATCTGAATCAATGATCAATATTGGAGAACCAATGGGTTCCACAAAACTGATTTAATAGATCATCAACCCTTGGAAACATATATCATTAATTCACTGTAACTTTGTTCAACATTTAGAAATAAATTTAGATTAAAATACTACCGTATGAATTTATAGGGAATAACATAGGTTCACCCCATGGTAAGGTACTCAACCTAAAAAAGACTTTCTATACTATGTAATCTAGTTACACCTTGAGATCCTTTAGGTCAGCTGGTAACATTTTATATAGAGGAATCTAAATTGGTTTTTCACATGATATGAGTTATAAATAAAAGTTATTTCATCTATCTGGTTGGTTCCATATGAAGTCATCAAGGAGGAGGTCTTGATAGATATCCAAAACTGGATAGAGAGATAAGGGTTTTATCACAGATCCTACTAAAGAAACAAATACCACCATTTAGGATAATTTTTTTGAGCTAAATCAAGTATAGTATAACATTTATTGATCCCAATTCCCACTCTCCAGTCATTAAATTTTTTTATCCCTTTGGTTAAGTGAATGATATATTCCCCCAATAGTAGGCTATGATAGCTCTGAGGCTAATCATCCAATCTAGGTAAACGATTACATCAATGGGTTTTGTCTCATTAAACATGAAATCCCATTGATATATAAAACCAATGAAAACTATAGGACACTATGGAAATAAATTGAGATGGTCTACCATCATAACCAAAAAATTTATCAAGTTAGAATAATTTAGAAGATAGATTTACTGGTAGATAATGTTTAGGAACTACTTGAAGAGATATAAAAAAATGTGAAGAACTTGTACCAAACAAAATTATAGAAAAAGTGTATGTGATCAAAAAATAACCTCAAATAATATATTTAACCGTACAATAATCTAATAGAACTTTATATATTATGTACATATGACCTATATTTGGTATGTGTATCTATCCCTAAGTTTAATTTTCATCCCTAGTCTGATGCTGGGAACCCTATCAGGTGTCTGACTCATTCATCATGGATGTCTCTACCACCTAGTTGAGTGCTTGGTGAAAAATTATTGGGGTTGATG
The DNA here is from genome assembly GCA_963277665.1 of Viscum album. Lineage (NCBI taxonomy): Eukaryota > Viridiplantae > Streptophyta > Magnoliopsida > Santalales > Viscaceae > Viscum > Viscum album. The sequence goes on from OY728147.1 coordinate 1,117,287,405, forward strand.
TATTTCTACACTTCGAGCACTAGCTATGGGGTTCTGTGAAGACCCATTTTTGTGCATGAGGATCCCATAGTTTAAACATTGTGGGTCACCTCTAGAAGGATCTAAAGAGACTGATCCCTACTACACTTACATGGAATTAATCTACTATGTTCCTCTATACTTAATCATCCTTCTATTGGAGTAGGTACTTATGGAAGGATTAAGAGATCTATCCATATGATTGGTGATGTCTTTGAAGAGAGAAAATATTCATATCTCTTACAGAATCATCTCGATGCTTTGGGGATTCTATAGAACCTTTTGGCCTAAATCTTTGTCAAAGAACTAGATCTACTGTATAATGTCACGTCAAATCCCTATTTTGAAACTTCAAATCCTTATGAACCTCATTATATGAAATAAGTGGTGTTAATAGTGGATCATTAAAAATGAGTGGAATATAATGATGTTTTCATAGATCCTTACTATCGTTCTTTAAGCTCATTTTCTTGAATTAGATTCAAAATGTTAGGGAATAACAAGAATAGAAAGGTCTTCGAATGTATCCTATGTGATAAACTCATGTATTTTGGCCTGACCCATAAATTTCAATAAATTTCTGGTGGTTCCTTGTAGTATGAATGCAATCAGTTTCACATTGTTTTACATTGGTTTTTTAAAAAGGTCAAAGATTCTATTAGTGTTTCCCATCCAGTCCCTAGAATCCTATGGTCCACCAGTTCTATGAAAGGATAGAGAATGTTGGAGTTGGAAATACATAGAACATTCATACATGGATCTTAGTGGAAGAAGGTATGGAACCACTACCTTTACCACAAGAGAAAGCATGATAACATGCTCTTGATAATTCTTCTCACCTGGTGGTTTAAAAAAATATTTTCAAGGTAGAATCTTCTGCCACAAAAGGAACATTAGGAACATAATCATATCCCTGTGAGTCTATGTGGTCATAAAAAGTATTTCCTAGGAGTTTAACTATAACCAAAGGTATAAACATAGAATAAGCCATGGTCTCTAACACTAAACATTAGTAATAATCAATATATATATATATATATATATATATTAACACAACATCATGAATAGATAAAAAATTTAATTATAATAAGAATATATCATAAGAACATGGAAACATATATATACCACACAAGAGAAACTATATTTAAAAACTAGATTAACCAATGATTTTCATTTTATAACTAGTATATAGTAGAAAAAATAGGGATATATATATATATATTCTATCTGAACCTACATGCATAATTATGATGCCTTAACAGACCGAAAATATCATAAATCACATATCAACATCATGTGATTCACCCAAGGTGAATATAATCAATGGTAACAGAAAAAATTGTTTAACTACTTTATGGTAGATTATTGGTCCACTATACAGTTTTCTATAGCTACTATCATAGCTCCCCTTAAAATGTCCGAACCATCCTATCAAATATCCACCCTATCCAAAATCAAGAAAAATAGAGAAAGAAAGTTAGTGATTTCTGATCCTCTATTACCATTGTTTGTTACCTGACAAAAAAAGGTCTGAGATAGTGGGTCACCTATCCTCATTCCCACCTCACCATATTCAAGAGGATACTGACTAGAAGTGAGGGCTTGAGTCCATTATTGGGGAGACTATACCCTTAGTATCCTGTCATATGTTTAAAAATAAATGATGAAAAAAATTATAATAATATGAGTAACCAGAAATAACAAATAAAATGGAATAAATTTCATCAAAATAAGAGTGGCCTCCGAATTCATGAGCCTATCCAGTATATAAACCATCACAGAAATAAATAGTTAAAAAAGGTTTCCCATAGAGTATTACCTCATCCACAACCTACTACACACTCCTCTTCTCAAATTTCAACCACGATTCCCTTTCCCTTCACAAGTTTCTTAATGAAATCTAAAATAGCACTGAAATGATCGATTAGGGTATGAGTACAATACTAAATAGGAAACTACCAATGAATCCTTATCCTAGAGTGATCAATTATAATAATTTTACACCATAACAATAATAAATGTGTATTGGTATAAATATACAATCAAAAAATGAGCAATAGTGTGCTAACCAAACTGCCACAAACCTTTGACTTTACGTGGTTCAACTCCTTTACATTAGGATAATTGAATATATTTATATTATTTAAATCCTACCATGTATGGAATACTCATGAATTTATGCGAACATGCTACCTAGATTCATCTAAAAATCAAGTTTTTCATAGTTCCTAGCATCCTCTAGTTGTGAAATTGGAAACATTGAAGTAATGATTCTCATAAAATGATAGGCTACATCATGTAGCTCATCAAAATGGTCTACATGGATAACTCATAAATATTCCTTGTGATTAGGTCCATTATCACCATCGTCCCAAGTCAGATACCCTCACCCTCTAGGGGGTAAATATGTCATGGCATCCCACATTTATCCAGTATAAATAACAACCAACAAATCATGGTAACACACATGAAATGTGAAAAATAAAAGGAATAAAAAACATATCATCATGAGTAAATAATATCCCACATAAAAATATGTAATCATAATCAATCATGGAAGGAAGGTAATCTAGTATTACTCATATAATCACATATCTTAACAGGTCTTGTGGGCTACATACACACACCAACTTGTGATCACAATCAACAATGGATATAAAGTATGACACCATAAATAATAATTATGAGAAATAATGTAAATACAATCCCCAAATGGTTTGTAAATTTTTAATAATGGTGTTAATGTCGATGGTGAGGGTCACCAAAGATGTTGTTACCAAAACAACATTCACACACCCACCAGAACACGGTAACCCATCAAAGGATCCTTGAACCAATTCTAATATAACATATTATGGTTCATAGTGAAATTAAAAGTGAAATAATACATATGGTAGAACCAATTCTTAACCAAGATCTACCACATATAAACCTCAAGATCATATAAAACTAGGAGGCTCTATGAAACAATCTAGTGGTTGTGGTGTGTATTTTTTCTAAATGCCTGAAGATATACACTATGGTTCCCTGGTGTACTCAAAGATGAACCACTAGGGAGTAAGAATGAAAAATTATATTTAGAAAACACTCTATTTATAACTCCATAGTGAAAATGGATAATTTCATAATAGAAGCGGACTGGGGCATGCACAGTTGTAATGTAAGGGGAAATACTATATCATGGAGTTGTGTCTTTAGAATTTTGGAGCTTTGGAACTATGCATTGTGAGGATAGTGATTTGGGAATTTTTAGGGATCAACCATGTGTAATAAAATTATTTATAATCTCTTGAATTTATGAAATCATTACCAAAAATACTTCCCTAAATCATTATCATAACAACCATTTAATGAAAAAGACCATAGAAGACTACAGTCTGGACAACTATCTCAAAATGACATAGGAACAACCACGGTGGAATTGTCCGTCACAATATTGTGGAGCCTCCAATGAGAAGCCTCATTATAGAATAGAGAAAACCATTATAGTAAAGCTAAATCCTTTTCTATGTGGTCATATGTAAAATGGTGCAATGACCATTTTTTGGAAGTAAGCTTTCAAAAACACCCCTTAATCCACCAAAAAATTCTCATAACCCCAAGGAATTTAACCAAAAATATACCCACACAAAAAGGTAGATAAGTGGGGGAAATGATTAAATTTAAGGAAAAAAATTATCGTTTGACATTTTTTATTGTGATGTCAAGTTAAAAATGTATAATGGGTGGACACATCATGGTTTTCATGATTTTTGAGGGCCATAAACATAAAATCAACAAACTAAAGGAGAATATATAAAAGAAAGTATGTGGCCCACAACAATTCATATATAACAATGAGATCTTCCATTTCATATACATTTTTTTCATTGAAGGTATAAAAAACATATCAAAAATGTACATGGAGTCATATAAATCAAAGGAATTATCCAAAGAGGATTTAATATTTGAGAAGAAAAATGAGGAGAAATCCAATTATGATGCATAGTTTTAGGTTTAATATGAGGTGATTTATAGTGATGAAGTTTATCATGTGATAAAACCTAGGTGTTAAGACCCCCTGACCTGTGCAGATATTGAGGAGAATGAAAAATAAAGAGATGCCTTAATGTTGGAATAGAGGAAGGAATATGATGATAAGTATACTAAAAAATAATAACATAAAAATTAGAATAAGAAAAATAATTAAATGTTTTAATGAAGTAATATTATTATTTTTAGTCAGTATATTATTTACCTATTAAATATTTAAGACATTACAATTCTTGGATCATACATTAAGATAGTGTAAAGCTATATTGAATGACAATAAATAGAAAAATACCTCCAAATGGGAAAAAATATCATTCATGATCAAATATAGATTGAGTAAATTATTTTTATTATCATATTAAATGATTTATATAATGAGTTCATGTCTATATTAAAGACATTAAAATAAATATTTTTGGGAGGAAACATGAATTTCTATACATTATTAGGATATTTATGAATTAATCTAAAGAATTAATGTTATAATTATTATGAAAAAAATTCATTCACCCTTATACATTTTAATATAAATAATATTTTACTTTCACATGTTTTTTTTTATTTTTTAGGACCATAAAGATATTGAAAGACGGTGTCCAAGAATAAATATAAAATAAAAAAAGAAAAATGATCTTCAAGGGATAAAGGAATTTTTAAATTATTTATATTTTTTACATTACCAAAATTTATTTCATTTGTTTTTAATGTTTTTTAAATACATTATAGACATAGATTAATTTTTATATTTTGATTAATAATATTGTAGTTTCTTAGGAATAAAATCATACATAGTTTTAAATTACATTTTTATGGAATCAAATGAGTAAAATGATGGGTGGATTAGTTATGATAAACATGGTAATATAGATTTGTTGAATTATTATTTGGGGATATTAGTTAATCTATGAAAATTAAATTACTAAAAAAATATTATGCTTTTAATTTTATAAATATTATTTTAATTGACTTATTATTATTAATTCAATGAGTGATTGTCCTATATTTTAATTTCCATTACTAATAGGTATTATAAAATGATTTTTTATATATGATTTTATATCCTCTTTCTCAAAATATTCTCAGGATATATATCAATAATATAATATTAATTTTGATTATTTTGAGAAATTATTATTTTGAACCACATTAAAATTATTGAATAAATTTAATGGATAATATTTTTAACTAATTTTATATCAAGACCATCCCTACATCTGATATTTTTTAAGCTACATAATCTATGAAATACCACATTGAAATTAATATTACATTCCTATTTATCCATCCTATGCTAATTTTCTAGTATTATGGAATAATTTTAATTATGATTAAAGGGTGATCATGAGTTGATTCATAGAGTTTCAAGGATATTATTTTTTGAAAAATGGAATCATAGGGGAATATTTCATTTTTCTTTAAACATGATGGTTTAAAATAATTTTTAAATTATTGTTACATAGTTCCTTTGTTTTTTGAGATAAAAAGAAAAATAAAAATTTAGGAAGAGTGAAACATGTATATCATTTTTTTGAATTATAGGGGATGCCAACCTATGCTAACTAGAATATAGGATTATAGATGTTATATATAGTGAATGAAAGAATAATGGGGGGTATTTTTAATTGATATTAATTGATAATCGTGCATTATACATTATGAACACATAATCCTATTTTAATCTTATTATTTTTATTTTTTAAATCAATTACCTACCAACAGTTTAACCATAGAGGAACTATAACCTTAATTAAAGTCATATTATTAATGTAATTTTTTTGGGTGGAGATTTATATAACCTGTAAATTATGTATAGAGTGTCTATACATGAGATTGGGTATAAATCCTTGTTAAATAATCATGAGAGATAAGGGAAATATTTTCTTGTAATCAATACTAATAGTGTGAATGAATCATAATTATTAGATGAAATATATGAATTTAAATTATGAGTGGTGTCATCAGTTGAAGAAGAAAATAAAAATACATGGTTTAATTGCATTACAGAAAAGTGTAGAGTTGAAAATGTGTTTCTATATGATGTCTGAAATTTTATTCCTCATTGTTATTTTTTTTGAGATTATTAAATATGGAATTTAATTCTTGGATATGATTTATTTTCATTGTGATTTTATGGAGATATATCATTATGGTTAAAAAATGTTTTATTTCCTGTGGACATTGATATCTTAAAAATATGTATTATTATTGTTGAGTGATATAATTTATAAATATGGTAATAATCTCTAAATTAATGTTTTTTGATGATATATGGTACAATTTTACCTAAGGATCGATATGGATGATTTTAAAAGATTTTTGGAACGTGAAGATAGAAACGAGGGTGTAATATGAGGCATCCCGAAATCGATAATTGAGGAAAAAGGGATACATGGTTTTTCAAAACATAGATATTGTTCCATGATTAGAAATATTGCACCATGATACATTGAGATTAATTATAAATAATATTAAGTTATAAGTTTTACATTTTTAATGAATTATTATATAACATTGAAGAAACCATTAAATTATTAATATTTTGATCAAAAAATAAAATTCATGATTCATGGAATATTATTTTATGGGTTAAGTGTTAAATATGGAGATAGATGTATTAAAACATGGGAAACACCACCATTCCATGTAAAAAAGAGGCATCCAATGGAGGAAATATTTGTTCACTATACAATAGAAAGGATCTTTATGGAATTCCATTGAAATTTTGAGATGATTTGGAAATATTTCTATCCCCATAATTTTAGAAAATGGGACATATCATTTGGGGTGAGATTTAATATGTAACAGATGAATTTTTATGATTAATTTGAGGTGCATTGGGATAAAAATTAAGGTAAATGGATATGGGGGACACATGGATGTATTTTTAATTATCAAATAAACACATAAAAAATAAGGGGGAGTATATTGACTTTTACTACCAATGGATTAAATGATTTGATTAACTTTTTGGGATTTTATTCTATTATTTCATTAATAACAAGGATCAAACATTTGGTTCTTGTGAAAACATGAGGGGTTAATAACTCTGTATTGATTTTTTTAATGATGGTTACAAAAATGATTGATTTATTTAATTTTTAATATTGATTCATTTTGAGATATGCATTTATATATTCTTTCATATCTTTCCATATTTATTTATATGGGATAAATGTTTATTGATTAATGCATTTTCATTTATGCAACCCTGGTTCATACATTCCTCTGTGACCACATATTGATTTTAAGTGATATGTTAAAATATTACTTTGGATAACTTAATTATCGAATGAACTAATATTGTTGACCATAACAAAAAATAGGTTTTAATAAGTATAAATCTAATTACTATACCAAGGGTTTTATGAAATCAAATTCCAATGAAAAAATAATCACTTATTTATATATTTTTACGTTTAATTATCTAATTATCCCAAATTAATAAAAACTTCACTCACTTAGAATTTAATGTTTTGTTATTTAATCTTGAGCTAAATTTTTTTAACTAATTTTTCTAAACTTTTTATTTTTTGTTTTCATGAAGAGATACCCTATCCTTGCATGTTGGGCCTCAAATAAGACACATACTTGAATTAATATTTAATGATTAAAATTATATAAATTATAAATTCAAAATTTCACAACCACGTTTAATTAAAAATTCCATATAGGTAGTAAATTATAAAAATAAAACAATATATTCTTATTTATTCCTTTGGTACAACATTTTATTATTTGGGTTAGTTCAACAACCTATAATAATAATGTTATACTATTTTTATCATTACTGATTACAAAAATTTAAATAATTAAATTATATTGTATTAATAATAAATTAATGTTATGCTTATAATTATATAATACTAATTAGTTCATTTTTAAGATAAATAATTGGGGATTATTGATTAATAATAGACAAAAATGACTCCAAATATCCTTATAATTAATATCGATACTCAAAGTAAAATGAATGAAGAAATTTAGAATCCATTAAAACATTATTATTCATGTATACTAATTATTTTCAATATAGTGAACTATTTAACAAGGAATGATGATTGAAACTACTATTATTATGTATATGTGGAATAAATGGAACAATTAACACCTAATGATTAAATATGGTTAAAACGTTGATGAATAAATTATCACAGTTAATTATACATGGTTTGTGAGCATAATTGAGTGACCGAGAATTTATGGTAAGGTGGTCTCATCAATCAATGTAATTTAATTGAGTTATATTATTTATTATTGGAATTTATTATTCTAATTTTGGTATATTATAAAATTTTACTATTTCATTAATTATTTCCACATATTTTTTATGTAATTTACTTTTCATTCTCAAAATATTTATTAGATTAATTCTTACCTCATAAAATAAAATTTCATAATGGAAAACATAAAATATTTATTTTCAGTATTAATATTTATTTTCTATATTCATTCTATTTAAAAAATCACTTTTTTTTCTTAATTTTAATGTTAATTCAATGAAATTTATTTTTCACTATTGTGACCTTATTATATTTGTAATAGAATTTTATTAATTATTTATAGAGATGGAGTGGAGATTATAGTTCCACAGAGCTCTGAATCTTGAATATTTAAAATAATATATTTAATTATAGATCTCACACATGGATATTAGAGAAATTACAATTTTTCACAAATAGAGAACTCATATTGGAAAACTAATGCTATTGTTTAATCTTGAATATCGGTCTTACTCAAGGAGTGATTCATGTTTTATTTGAAATCGTCCCTATATTAGTTCACACTCATGGGAGGATTAAGAAAAATAAATTAAATAATTAACTAAATTTTTTAATTAATTCATTGACCTAAAAATTATTCTATATAATGACCTTTTAATAAATTATATTGGGTTAATCATATAACAATGATAATTTTGAGAGGAGTCACTAAAATATATTTCACTTGGTTTGGAGATTATAGAGATTCTGATAATTAATGATAATTTAACAGAATCACCAATGAACCCAAGATGAACACATTATTCAATAGGTAAAGAACTATTAACGTGATATGGATTTGTTATTAATGGTTAATATCTACCCTCTTTATTTTTTAATGATGGATTAATTCTTTGTATATGACTTATTCATCATCAATTGGTTATAAAAATTTATAAATTATATAAATTTGTTGTAGATTATTTTTTATTGATAATTATTTTTACCCATATTATTTTGGTTTTCTAATACATGATTGATGATTAAGTTTACAAATTACACAATGATTATTCAATTTCTGTGGTTTTATGGTCTTATACAACTATTATTTACATTTTAGATCACAACCTATCTTAGTTTGATGATTCAATATTTTATTTAGTTACTATCATGATTGAAACATGGATTATTACTTATCTATTCACATTAATTATTAGAGGATATGAAAAATGGGGTGGGGGTGGGTCAATGTTTGACATTGGTTTAATTGTGGTAGGTCATGTAGCTCATTTTTTGAGTGATGATATAAGTGGAAATGTGGTTTCAATGTAATATCCCATTTTACGAAATTGGTGGATGAAAATCAACCATTGAAAATGTTACTTTTATGATCGAAAAGTTTGGAGAATATTATGAAGATATCAGAGGCATAATGTGAAATTGAAATGATGAATTTAGAGATATAATAGGATTTTGGAAAATTCCAAACCCTAAAACTTTTATTTTTTAATAACTCACAATGTGTACTTTGGGATTTACGGTGATTACGATTTTGATGAATGTTAACTATCACATGTCATTTGATTGACCTAGACTCCATGTGAACCTAGATTACTATATATAATGTACACGAAGTACACAATAAAGAATCAATATATATATACACATCATATTGGTTTGGAAAACATGTTTCGTCCCCTAATTCACATGATAGGGGAAGTTTTGGTACATGATGACTATCTCTTATCATATAATATCACATGTATTTTTACCTATATGACATGTGTCTATGGATCCATTCATGAAATGTGGGGTTTTAGTAAACGAATGGCCTTATTCCAAGGGTGACATATAATTTACCCTATGGGAGCACTATGTACCTCTGCCAAACCCACATACTAGACGTACCTCCTTGTTTGGGATCATAATTGGACATATGAGTAGTACATATTGAGTTTTTTTCTATGAATAATATGATCGTTTCATTATCATTGATATATGAGTTGTGGAATGAGGTAGTGTAAGAGAGAAGTTATCTTTATATTTAGATAACCAACGAAAATATGTGTTATAATAGGGGTGATAACATTCTTATTCACCATATAACATCATCTATCCTCATTACCTGGGAGTGTCATCCACTACGTAAATGTCAGTTGTAGATAGATTTCAGTACCATTTGTGAGCCTAGGGTTATATCCTCTCTCACTTCCCAGGGGTTGGGTTAGTTTTCCTACGTCTTTACCAAGGTTCATGATCCCCTACTTTTTTTCAATAAGGATGTGCTATGGTATCCCCTCATAGGCCCGAGGCGGGATCCTTTATCAATGGCTTAAACTTCTTTTACCAAGGTGTCTTTCTATGAGGTGTGTTTTCCCACTATTTTTATATTTAGGAGTGGTTATGTGGATTATTATCTGAGGGAGTTTATAGTTGTGGATATTTATTCATATTTTATTTATGGTTGTATGTGGGTGAAAATAACACTTATAATTTTCCCGGGGCCACTTCCTTTGATCATATCCTAGTTATTCTTTCTATTCACCTCCTGACATGTGTTATGAGTTAATTGGTCCGGTTATCGATTTTTTATTTCATGGAATCATGTCATGTATGAACGTACTCAACCCTACATGGAAATATTCCCAGACACATCATGTATTATGAAGATGAAAAATATTTTTTTGGATATTTGGTAAGACTTATAGTTGGAATAGTTCAGTGGTAAATTATGGTGGTATTTGGATGAAAGTGTTTAGATATGTTGAGTGTGATCTGGTACATTCCTCATATTATTTTTTAGGTTCGTCTTCCCTTAATATTTTTTGGGTTAGTATTTTTTATGACTTCGATCCCATTAGCCCAAATCCATACCAACTATAAAAGCTCTAACCCGGGTAGCCTATATATGGTGGTTATTTTATTACAAGGGCACTAGATATAAGTGACCACATCCCAAAGGACCTAATAGTTTATTAGTATTAGTAAAATAAATAGATATTTTAATTTATCAAAAATTTGAAAACATATAATACTACCTAATATTTTCATTTAGATCACATATTTTTCCTCTATCATATCCTCGAATATCAATCATAAAACTATTCCTGGAATCTTAGGTATAGTAAACAAAATAAATGGGAGTTATATAATGATCAGTAAGGGTATGAGTACAATAGAAAATTATATGAATACATAAGATACAATCAATATGGAAAGGTAAATAACTAAAACACATTCTACTTAATCAATAACTTGAACATGAAGAAAACTATGGGATGAATAAGTGATGATCAAATAAATCACACAAACAATATCACAGGATAAAAAATCATACATGGAAACATAAATAAAATAATCACATTGACATAAATAATTTAATTCACAATGTTTTAATGAATATTTATAGAGAACTAAAATATACCATTATTGAATTGTTCCATGAAATATGAAATATAGTTGGGGCCATATTCTATGAAATTTATATTAATGGATGAGGCCTTAAAAATCCCAATATTGTTGGTCTTATGAGACCTTCTTATGCATCGAGGGACTATAATGGGACCTTCACATCACATATTATGTCCAATGAATATCTCATATTAATATGGTGAATCATTGTCAATATAATAATTAATATTGTAAAACTATCAAGAGAAATGTTAATATTTTCCCAAATCAATAAACAAAATCATAAACCATTACAAGTAAAATTAAAATTTGAATCAAAATAGTATATATATATTAAAAACAATCCTAAAAAATATAGATAAAGAATAAATATAGTGTTAATAAAACTCATACCCAGTAGGGTATAATTAAAATAAAGGGTTTTTATTGTTGATGAATATAAATATCATAATAATTCCATTAAAAACATTCCCGAGAAAAACATACTTTCCATTTTCAAAAAAATATTAAAAAAGAATATTAAGAAAATATATTTCCTTATAAATATAATTATAAAAATGTATTGGAAGCTTCAAAGTAATGTTTGTTCATGATAGTAAGAAACTATGTACATTTTCAGCATTTTACAAAAAATATTCCCGTCACATTTTATGGGAAAATTCAAAATGTACCTTATTTGGAAAAAAAAGGAAGAATAATTTTTAAAAAATTAATAAGATGACAACCATGGGTAAATATTTATTTAAAAAATAATTTTGATAATGTTAATAAAAATTTTGATGTATTTTATAAGACATTGTTATTGATGGAAAATTATTTTCTATCAAAGAGATAACTAAAGTTACTTTTTATTAAATTCATTTTGTCAATGTTAGACGAGAAACCATTTCCTGAGGTCCAATTCCCATTGTATTTACATGAAACTACTGTATAGAAAACAAAGGATTAATATAAATATATTATAGAATGATAATCATATATATAATAAAATATTTTCTTTACTTATAGTCTTTTATGACCCCTTTATAATAAATCTTTGTTAAAATCAATGTTTTGAGTGATAATTATTTCATTTTTACATGTATATTTTGGGTTGATAATTTTTATCCTTTCAAATACATCATGGTTACAACTAATATGAAATTTTTTCCTTGATATAAATATTATATATAATTATTATTGACATATTTATAATAGTCCATAAAATATTTATGTCGTCAAATGAGTTACACTATTAATAGAGTTAGTAGGTTGTACACCTGTATGAACAAAGTTTCTATTTTTCCAGAATATGGAACAAAATAATCATAAATAATATGTTAAATTTATAAAACTATAATTATATCCAATATTTCATCATTTTTTATTAATTTTTTTACCATCCATTTATAATTAAAATGAAAAACATTTCAACATCGCAATGTGAAAGAAGTTGTCCATAGGTACGCATGAACAAAGTTATTATTTTGAAATGGGGTGGAATAAAAAATGGTATATGTGATATTATAATTAAAAAAGTATAATAATTTCATATTTTTAATATACTTATGTGAAATACAGAATTAAATCCTTTCGTTATGGGAATTGATGGAAAAAATTTACATCAGTTTGTGAGGCGTTAATCCTCTATACACACGATTGACGGTTTTGTTTACAATATGATAGAAGAGAAAAAAGATATTGTTTATTAGATAAATATAATGATATATAATCATATTGGTGATACTTGTATTATTATATTAAAATTATTACGTCCTAATTAAATGTTTTAAGAGAATAATTGAAATGAAAGTTCTTAGTGAAGAGAAGTACCCTCTCTTAAAGAATCCTCATTTAGATATCTTATTAAAGACTATAGGGTTGGTATTTTTGGAAGAGAAGAATATATATAATATGGATAAGTAATATTAGTTGTACTTTTTATAGGGTTTGGTCAATCCAAATGTCTTAAGAGGTGTGAAGTGGTTAGGGGAGGAAGTGACTTTTTATAATTGAAGAGTAACATTTTTAAAAATGGACAAAAATATTCAATAATGGTAGGAACTCTCACCCCAAGTGCGTTATAATTTATAATTAAAGGATTTTTTGGGATTATATGGTTGTTACAAACCCAAAAAAACCAAAAACATATGTTTTATAAATGATTTTTCTTAACATCAAAATTTTCTTACTTTTACCAATTTCATTTTCCCTTTGGTAACTAGTTTTTTACCAAGGAAATTTATCATTTAATATTAAATTAGTGATCCTAAATAAATAAATTGTAAACATTGGTTCAAAATATGTAATAAAATTTATAAAATAAAGTCCAATAAGTGTGGAAAATTAATATCAACATAAATGCATGTAACGCACAAAAAACATCGTTTTACACTTATATGGTGATGATGTTTTTTATATTTAGGGATAAATATATTTATTATAAAAGGAATATAGGTCCATGAATGAACTATTTTTTATATAAATATTCATGTAAAAATAACATGGAAGAGTATAGGATTTTTATAAATTGTAAATAAATTAATAAAATATATTTTATTATAAATTATATATTATTATAAAATAGAATTAAGGTCAATTTTGAAACTATTAATTTATTTGACAATAAAAATTTCAAGAAAAGGATGATATTTGAGTAAATTATTAACAAAACATTAAAAAATTATATATTTTTCAAAATAATTCATGTAAACCAATATATTATTCAATTTATATTAATATTATTAATAATATTTTCATTTATTTCAATTTTTTTTAATTAAATAATTATTACATAGTCACTATATAAGGATTTAGCATAATTTTATATTTATTAAAAATAATATTTAAATTACACTCATTCCATTAGTATTCATTTACAACTTTTTTTATACCTTTGTGGAATAATAATTGAAATCTAAATGTAAGATGGTGATATTTTTAGTTTTTCTTTACATAAATTATTCACATTCAAGAAATATTATCTCTAAAAATTATAAAAATAGAACCCAAGGTGATTAGTGTTGATATATTCCCAGAAAATATTAATTATAGATGTTTTAGGTCCTCTTTAACACATGTATAATTTTAATCCTGGATAAAATCTTTTAGACATTAACCATGGTAATTAATTTTTATTATTTTTCTTATTCATTAAGAAAAATAATTAATTTGAATATATTATATAACATTAATTATGATGATTAAAAATATGTAATATATTTCACTAAATCTATTTCACTGAATTATATTAATTTATTTTAAAATTAATCCCACAAATGTGGTGAAAAAGAAGTTTTCCAAAGAAAACGTTTTCATAAGTATAGAAAATTCTAATATGAAAAAATGTAAATTAATTTGGATCTAATGAACAAAAATATATATATTAAAATATTATTTATCTAGTTTTACATTAAAAAATTAAATCAAAATTTAACTTTTAAATTATTTAATCAAACATCACTTTTCAGTAAAAACAAATATTTTTACCATTCAATCAAAAACTAATCTTTTAATAAAATGGTGAGAAATCCACACAAAGATAATTTTTACATTATGATATAAAAAATGAATCACATTTTTTAAAATAAATTTTCTAAATGCGTAAAAATTTATTTTATATTATGTGTAAATTTTATTCCAAAATCATATTTCGGAAAAATATAGTTTTTTGAAAACATTTCTTTTTCATTTAAATGATTCTTATTTTCTATCTAATTAATTGATTACAGTTTAATATTTTTATAAATGTATAAAACATATATTATTCATAATAATATTATTCCAATTTATAAAAACCATTTTAATCACAAGGTAATGACGATATACTTTTTGGTGGTTCTTTTAGATTAGAGGTTGCATGTATCAAAAGCTATAAAAGTGATTAAATTTAAAGAAATATATCTTTCATGTTATTTATTCTATTTATTTCAGTTCACATATTCTGTAGATAAAACTTCTCTTAATTTAAAATTTCATTGGGTTACATTCTACTCCTTAAATAAATTTCATCCCCAGAATTCAATTTTGGTGATCCTCGGTCTAAACATTATTGAAAACCCACATTATAAAAGGGATAATAATACTTTTTATTGATAAGAGGGAATGAGAACTCCAAAATTTATATAGAATAAAACAATAATAGTTTTACATATAGAAAACAATTTGTTGGAAATTAAAATATAGATATGGAGTGAAATTATAAATACATATGGAGAGTGATAGATATCATTGATCAAAAGAAAGTGAATGATCAAAAGAGTGTTATCAACTAAAAATACATAAATCTGTAACATAAATAAAGGTATTAAGATATTTTTTTCAAGACCCTTTTCCAAATGTTAATTAATTCCATTAAAATTTATACTATGAACATATGAAAATATAATTATATGATTTAACACCCTATCACGGTAGACATTGTATCTGTTACCTCAATATAGGTCACCAAATGTGTAACGCCCTAACCCTAGATACCCAGAGTCGGTGCATTATTACATAACATTGGCATGATCACAAGAAAGATCAAATCTCAAAAGACCGATTGGTTTAGTAGCCTAGGAATCACTAGATATATTCATAAGTCTTACATTACATCATAAAATGAAAAACTACTACAACAACATATTGTCTCCATAATCCAAACTCATATCCCCACATAATATCCCTTCAAGTCATTTATAATCTATTTCTTCACTTCCAGGGAAAAATAAAACATAGAAAAGGGGTGAGCTCAAATGCCCAGTAAGGATAACAATATAGCTGAAACATTCAAAAATAAGCATAAACACTTAAGGTAATGTATAATTAAAACAAAAGCCTTTTAAACATGAACTTAAAAATAGTATGGAAAAAGTAAAATTAAATAATTCCATTTACTTATTCACATGGATATTCTACTAATCGAATAATCACATGCAATATCAATAACCACTTTCATAATGCTGGAATGCATAATGCCAGACTATCATAACTACATAGCCAAGGCCTCGTGCCAAGACTACAGATAAGATTTTTCCATGTCCTTGTTCCAAGACACTAGTTTGTCTCATGAGACCTACTGATGCATCGGGGAGCTATAGTGGGCTCCACCCGTCACATATTAAGTCCAATGCATTCCCATATGAAAAGGTTTAAACATAACATAAACATTCGTATTAAAACTAGCATATGAAATGTCAATAATTTCACCATAAACCATGAATGGTATAAAAATAGCACATCCATAGTCAAACATACCACAAAACCTTTAATACAACATATAAGTTTTGTATCATAATAAATCAACTTCAAATAAGCGTAAAATCTATCAAAGGATATTGACATAGATGAAATCAAAACTCTTTTTAGAGAAATATCTCTTTCTATTTTGAAATCATTTCATAGTCATATATTTATAAAATAAAACATTTTCTTTGATAATATTATTATAATCTTCTAAGAGAAGCTTTGAAGATTTTATAACGGTGGAAAATAGCCGCACCCGCCGTATAAGTTAAAAAAAACATTCTTACCTTAATTCTGTCGAAAAGGTTAAAAAGGTCCTTCTTTTGAAAATGTTGGAAAGATTCCTTTATAAACCACTTATAAAAGTCAAAAAGGGTATAAATGACTTTAACTCATATTCTAGTAAATAGTAAAAATGTTTTGAAATACATTTTTAAGAAACATGGATGTGGATGATAAAGAGATCCCAGTAGATTATTGCGTATAAAAAACCTCAGATAATGAAGAGATTGTGAAGTAACCCTTACCTTGTACTTTTCCTTGGTTGGGGTAGGTTAACCTCCTGTATAATAGTGAAATAATTGTTATTAAATTATACAAGAATCATATATATTAATATTATATCATATATGATCTTTTAACTTTTCTTTGTTAATAATATCTTAGTATTATCGTTGTTTCGGGTGTTAACTTACTCGTTTTCTTTTATATGTTTTGTTACGTAAGGCATGTTTGTAATGGATAGGTTGTATATTATTAATATCCAGAATTATATCAAGTCCTTAAACATCATTTTTAAATCATCAAATGATAATTATACTTGAATGGATATGATGGAGAATGAATCTCATCGCATTCGTGGAGACGGTAGTCCGTACGTATGCACGAGTGACAATATCATTCTTTTGATATTAAGATAATATATAAATGGATGGTATATCATGTATACATAATCATTAACATGTTATATTTATTATTTACATGAGTTACACATCATTATTATACCCATCCAAATAATAATATATTGAATAACAATTACACCACGACGTGGAGACGGTAAGCCGTACGTATGCACGTATGGTGACATGTTATTCAAAGGGTGGATAGAATACTGAATATGGTTGTACCATATTTATAATAACATCACAGTATATATATGATACTGGAGTTATTATTTTAGAATGGTAACAATAAAGGAAGAAGAAGTGGAAGAAGAAAGGAACTTGGAAAAGGGTGGTGAAATCATTACCTCTTCTTCGGTTTCTTCCTTTTTATTTGATCAAAAGGGCTCCATAGGTTGGCTTTCTTATCAAACTAAGGCCTCTAGGTTGTGTTGAGAGAAGTTGGGAGAGTATTTGGTCAGAGTTTGTACGAACCAAAAGGCTTTGAAGGTGTGAAGAAAAGAGAAGGAGGAGTGCCCTTTTATAAGAGGGGTGAGGGGCACCTTTGGAAAAGCTAGAAATATTAGTTCATAATAAATTCATATTCGGTTTCTAATGGATACAAAGTTGATTATTTAAATTTTAAGGTGGGTATGGGTCGAAAAAAACTCAGCCAATAGAATTTAGACAGGTTTGGGTTCTTATATTAACCTTATCTTTAAGCATTATCTCTAAGTTAATTAGTTTCACTTTTACAACGTCTCTTTGTATTTTTATATAATATGGTTAATAAACATACTATATAAATCCAAGAGACCCCAAATTGGTACATTAATGAGACATATATCATGATATAAGTCTCTTGGATGAGAATTATATTTTTAGGAATTTAATACTAATTAATAATATAATATTTTTTTTAAAAACTCTTTTATGTCAATTTTGACACTATTCAATAGTTGATTTTTGTGAAACTCATAACAGATTGATTACTTCTAAAAAAGTCAATTGAATCAATCCTAATATATCATATTATCCTATAAAATTAGTTTAATTCATGAAAAGTTTCATATTATATTTATTTGGGTATTTATAATATCAATTATTTTGATTTTTCACTATTATAGTAATTACTACATCATCATTGTGTCATAAATAAATTAAATTATTTAATGTCTAAAAATTATAAATAAAATATCATTATGTATTAAATCTTTTTATCTTTCTAATTAATATTTATAATCTAAAATCCAACATATATAACCCTATGTAAAAAATTGTTTTTCTAAAAGATATATGCTTGTGTCATTTTTGTATTCATTTTAACTTAATTAAAATAAAGTGTCCCTATCACCTACAAGTGGCACCATGGGGTCCCAAAATAGACCCAAAGATGCCTATGGTCTAAAATGTATCAACCAATTAGGCTAGTACACGTTTTAGGGTAATTAAGTATTATTATAATATTATTTTTTAACCCTTATTTACCGGATTTACTCATAACCATGGTAAATAAAATATTTACCGCAGTAATTATTCAAAATGTCTAAAAATAAAAGTTACCTATTTACACAATTTAAACATACTTATTCCAAATATGGAATCTATTTTTATAAATTCAAAACACAGAAGTGGCAGAAATTAATTTAAAATTAATTCCCGCTGTCAAAACAAAAAGCGTGTTTTTAAGAGATAATAACTATCAAAAGATTGACACTTGTTTATGTTCGGTTTAATTGTAAAATTATGTCCAATGACCAAAATTATATTAAATGGTAAATATATATTTTACATATACTTTATAGCCACTCAAATTCATAATTTATCACTATTAATTATTTTGATTAAAAAAGTTGTTTTTAATTAAAATATAGTAAATTTCACTATTCATCAAAATAGGAAAGTTATCCGAAAAGTACCAAAATTTCACCTTAGGATAAATTTGATATTCCGAATCCAAAAATGAAGTCCATTTTAAAATATAAAATATATATAATTTCAAAAATTTGGTATTACTATTCATAACGGCTAGTTTGATTGGTTATGGTGTGTTAGAACTTGGTGTTGCGTACAACACACGCTATCACATTATTCAAAGAGAAGCATACCGTAGAATCTTGGGGTGTTACATTCTCCCCTCCTTCAAATAATTTTGTCCTTGAAATTTCTAGAATACTTATCACATGAAAAGACTCAGATGGATCTTCATCATAAGTTCCTCGGGTTCCCACGTTGCCTCTTCCATCTTATGGTTTCTCCACAAAACTTTTACGAGATGCGTCGTCTGGTTTCTCAGTACTTGTTCTCTCATATCAAGAATCCCGACGGGATCTTCGCAATAAGACAGATCGGGTTCCAATTCTAATTCTTCATAGGTGAGTACATGCATTGGGTCAGGCATGTATTTCCTCAACAAAGATACGTGGAACACATAGTGAACTTTGGAGAGACTTGGCGACATTGCCAATCGGTAAGCTACAGCCCCAATTCGTTCTAGAATTTCAAAAGTTCCGATGTACCTGGGACTCAATTTACCTTTCATACCAAAATGTATGACTCCCTTCTATGGAGATACCTTCAAAAAAACCTGATCGCCGACTTGAAATTCCAAATCCTTCCTTTGATTATCGGAATAGCTCTTCTGCCTACTTTGAGCTGCTTTGATGTGATTTTGGATTACCTTAACCTTTTCCATCGTTTCCTCCACCAGTTCTGGGCCTAATAGTTTTCTTTCACCAACGTCATCCCAACAGGTTGGTGTACGACATCTCTTTCCATATAATGCTTCATATGGTGCCATCTGAATACTCGAATGGAAGCTATTATTATAGGAAAATTCTACCATAGGTAAATATAGATCCCATATACCCTAAAAGTAAAATGAGCAAGATCTCAAAATGTCTTCTAAGGTTTGAATAGTCCGTTCTGATTGTCCGTTTGTCTGAGGGTGGTAAGCAGTGCTCAAATAAAGTTCAGTATCTAGGGATTTCTGAAGACTTTTCCATAATCTTGAAGTAAAATAGGGATCACGATCAGAAACAATCGATAGGGGTACACCATAAAGTCTCACAACTTCATTAATATATAATCTTGCTAGATGTTCCAGGGGTAGATCTTCTCTTATAGAAAGAAAATTTTCTGACTTGGTAAGATGATCAACAATAACCCATATTTCATCGTTCCTTCTAAGAGTCTTTGGTATCCCCATGACAAAGTCCATCGTAATATTTTCCCATTTACACTCTGGTATGGGAAGAGGTTGCATGACTCCTCCAGGATGTTGCCTTCCAGCTTTCACTTACTGAAAAACCATACATCTTGACACAAAATCAGCAATCTCCCTCTTCATGTTTTCCCACCAAAAATTTTCCTTCAAATCTCTATACATTTTGGTGCTCCCAGGGTGTATAGAGAAATTCAAACTATGAGCATCATCCAGCAATTCCCTTTTTAGATCAGGTATATCGGGAACACAAAGTATCTTCCCAAATTTCAAAATTCCATCTTCATACACAAAGTCTCTCAGTCTCCCATCATTCACAGCTTTAATCATCTTTTGAAATTCTTCATCATCGGTCTGAGAACTCTTAATCCTTTCTAGTAAAGATGGTTTGGCAACCATTTGAAAAAGAATTGATGTTTCACCTTCCCTGGTTATTCCCATGTCCATCTTCACTAGATCCATTAAAATTGGATCCCTATCAATTCTCATATTGTTCAAAACTCCAGGATCTTTTCTGCTCAAAGCATCTGCCACCTTGTTTACTTTCCCCGGGTGGTAGTGTATCGTGAAATCATAATCATTGAGTAATTAAATCCATCTCCTTTGTCTCATGTTGAGTTCTTTTTGTGAGAAAATATACTTCAAACTCTTGTGATCAGTATAAATCTCACATTTTTCACCATAGAGGTAGTGCCTCCATATCTTCAAAGCAAAGATCACAGCTGCTAACTCGAGATCATGAGTAGGATAGTTTTGTTCATGAATTTTCAACTGTCGTGATGCATAGGCAATAACTCTATCATTCTGCATAAGGACACAACCAAATCCTTTCTTTGATGCATAACTATAAATAACGAACCCATCATTCCCCAATGGTAGATTCAATATAGGATCATTGACTAATCTTCTATTCAGTTCATCGAAACATTCTTCACACTCTTTTGTCCAGACAAATTTAACCCCTTTACGTGTGAGCTTCGTTAATGGGTTAGACAATCGGGAAAAATTCTTGATGAATCATCGATAATGACCTGCCAAACCAATAAAACTACGTACCTCAGTTATACTCGTAGGTGCTGGCCATTCTTGGATTGCCTTGGTCTTAGAAGGATCAATAGAGATTCCATCTTTAGAGACAATATGGCCAAGAAAAGAAATCTCCTGAATCCAGAATTCACACTTGCTAAACTTCCCATATAATTCATGCCTCCTCAGAGTCTTCAAGATAATTCGCAAGTTATTTTCATGATCTTTGTAGGTTTTGGTGTATACCAAGATATCATCAATAAATACCACCACAAATTCTTCGAGATACTCCTCGAAAACTCTTTTCATCAGATTCATGATTACAAAGGGTGCATTAGTCAATCCAAAAGGCATTACAGTAAACTCGTAATGCCTGTACCTAGTTCGAAATGTTGTCTTCGGAATGTCTTCCTTCTTTACACACAACTGATGGTATCCAGATCGAAGGTCAATCTTTGAAAAGTATTGAGCTCCATGAAGTTGGTCAAATAAATAATCAATGCGAGGTAGGGGATACTTGTTCTTTATCGTTATAGCATTGATCTCCCCGTAGTCGATACATAACCTCATAGATCCATCTTTCTTTTTAACAAAAAGAACAGGGGATCCCCATGGAGAAACACTAGGGCGAATAAATACTTTATTACTCCATTCATCTAGTTGTTTCTTTAGTTCAACCAATTCTACAGTGGCCATTCTATAAGGGGTCTTCGATATAGGCCTTGATCCAGGAATTAAATCAATGGAAAACTCAACTTCTCGTTCTGGAGGATGTCCAGGTAAATCTTTCGAAAACACATCTACAAATTCTTTCACAATAGTTATATACACTATTTGAACATTCATTTCCTCACCCACAGTTATTTCATTCTCTTCCTCCCCAATAATTGAATTTAGTTTAGCTACTGGGGGTGGATCTAAATAAGAATTAGGTGGTGATGATTCTGCTCTAAAGATAAGGTGGTCTTTATCATTATCATTAAGAATCGTAACCTCTTTCTTCTTACAATAAATCTTCGCATCATAGTTCGAATGCCAGTCCATACCAAGGATTATATCAAACTCAATCAAAGGTATGACGATGAGATTAGCAGATAAAGAACATTTATGTGCTCTAATGGGGACTGATTCATAAAACATTGTGGAAATGATACTTCCCTTAGGAGTTTTAACAGACAACTCCCTTGTTAAATCAAATTGGAAATATCTAATTTTCTTAGTAAACTGGGAAGATATGAAATAATGCGATGATCCAGAATCAAATAATGAATTTTCTAAACTTGAGAAAACCATTAAATTACCTGCCACCACGTCTTTCGGAGCTTCTACCTCATCAGTAGTGATAGCATAAGCCTGGCCTTGATCCCTTGTCCTTTTCTGAGATAACTTCTCCTGACGCTTAGGACATTCATTTGCATAATGCCACATCTCCCTACAATTGTAGCACTGAACATTGGTAACTTCCTTCTTCCATTTCCAATCACGAGCTTGGTGGCCTTTTTCACCACATTTGTAACAGACGCCCATTCCCTTCAAGCAAGTACCGGGGTGTTTCTTCCCACATTTACCACAGGATGTATATTCAACCTTTCCTTTCTTCCCCTTATTTCCATTCCTAGATTGATCAGTAGGCCTCTTCTTCTCTTTGTTTGCTTTAAAGTCATAAGACTTAGAGAATTCCTTTTCGGTCTTGATAGCACATGAGACAATGTCTTTGTACGACGAGAAGGATTGTGAGACTAATGCTCGATGGAGAAATGGTTTTAACCCATCAAAGAAATTATCAATCTTACTTCTTGGGTTACGTATATAATCTCTAGCATACCTTACTAACCTTGTAAAGTTAGCCTCATAATTTGTGACATTCTCATCCTCCTTCTGTCTCAAACTCAGAATTTCCTTTCCATATCTGCTCGATGGTCGCGAGGAAAGTATTTTTCTAAAAACAGATCTTTGAACTCCCTCCATTGCATATTTGATACTTCATCATCTTCCTTCGTGTTTTGAATCAATGACCACCATTGATCAGCATCTCCAGTGAGGTGGTAAACTGCCATGATAACTTTTTCCCTTTCACTACGCCCCAAAGCCTGAAATATTTTCTCTATGGAATTTATCCATTGCTCAGCTACTAAGGGATTTGTACTCCCATTGAACGTTAGTGGTTGTTGCCTCATAAATAGATCCAACATTGATCCTCCACACTGCGGATCAGGGTGCTCCATATGTGTAAGGTTATTATTCATAACCTGAGTGAGTTGTCCCAGTATGGTGATTAGCTGATCGGCACCAGTTGCATCACCAGCTCCACTATAATTATCTTGAGCAGGAGGGAAATACCTACATGGAGTGCGTGCATTGATTCGGTTTCCATTTCTTCCACTAGGCGCCATTTCTAAACAATGGCATAAACTAGATCAGTTTATGAATCAAAATACATAATCTCATACTTATAAAACACTTAACATAAATTGAACTATTTATGGATATAATCTATAATCATAAAAATGTTTTCTTTGAGGAAGTATATACTCATAAACCCTTCATAATGATTTGTAAAGAAAATGAGAGTTATCCTAAGCATATCCCCCGGGAGTGTCATAACCAAGAGTGAAGCAAGGCCCGTTGTCGTGCACCAGTTCCCGTTCGAGTCTAGCTCAAAGCGGTGCTTTCGGGTTTTACCCCTAGGTACATCTGTGCAAGAGCCGCCTCTACCTGCTCGTATCCAGAAAGGGTTTTTTTGCTCGGAATACTCACAAAATCTCTACAATACAAAAATTCTAGGAAGTTCTTCTATACTAATATTCAAAGTTCATCTTAGGTCTACGTGCTCTAATCAGAGTTTATCTAAATCTAGCTTCCAAGGATTGTACTAAACTTCCTCTGATACCAACTGTAACGCCCCGACCCTAGATAACCAGAGTCGGTGCATTATTACATAACATTGGTATGATAATAAGAAAGATCAAATCTCGAAAGACCGATTGGTTTAGTAGCCTTGGAAACACTAGATATATTCATAAGTCTTACATTACATCATAAAATGAAAAACTACAACAACAACATATTGTCTCCATAATCCACACTCATAACCCCACATAATATCCCTGCAGGTCATTCATAATTTACTTCTTCACTTCCTGGGAAAAATAAAACATAGAAAAGGGGTGAGCTCAAATGCCCAGTAAGGGTAACAATATAGCAGAAACATTCTAAAATATGCATAAACACTTAAGGCAATGTATAATTAAAACAAAAGCCTTTTAAACTTGAACTTCAACATAGTATGGAAAAATTAAAATGAAATAATGCCATTTACTTATTCACATGGATATTCTACTAATCGAATAATCACATGCAATATCAATAACCACTTTCATAATGATGGAATGCATAATGCCAGACTATCATAACCACATAGCCAAGGCCTCGTGCCAAGACTACAAATAAAATTTTGCCAAAGCCTTGTTCCAAGACACTAGTTTGTCTCATGAGACCTATCGATGCATCGAGGAGCTACAGCGAGCTCCACCCGTCACATATTAAGTACAATGCTTTCCCATATGAAAAGGTTTAAACATAACATAAACATTCGTATTAAAACTAGGATACGAAATGTCAATACTTTCACCATAAACCATGAATGGTATAAAAATAGCACATCTATAGTCAAACATATCACAAAACCGTTAATACAATATAGAAGTTTTGTATCATAATAAATCAACTTCAAATAAGCGTAAAATCCATCAAAGGATGTTGACATAGATGAAATCAAAACTCTTTTTAGAGAAATATCTGTTTCTATTTTGAAATAATTTAAGAGTCATATATTTATAAAATAAAACATTTTCGTTGATAATATTCTTATAAGCTTGTAAGGTAAGATTTGATGATTTTATAATGGCGGAAAATAGCCGCACCCTCCGTATAAGTTAAAAAAACATTCTTACCTTAATTCTGTAGAAAAGGTTAAAAAGGACCTTGTTTTGAAAACAATGGAAAGATTCCTTTATAAACCACTTATAAAATTCAAAAACGGTATAAATGACTTTAAATCATATTCTATTAAATAGTAAAAATGTTTTGAAATGCATTTTTAAGAAACATGGATGTGGATGATAAAGAGATCCCAGTAGATTATTACGTATAAACAACCTCGGATAATTAAGAGATTGTGAAGTAACCCTTACCTTGTACTTTTCCTTGGTTGGGGTAGGTTAACCTCCTGTATAATAGTGAAATAATTGTTATTAAATTATAAAAGAATCATATATATTAATATGATATCATATATGATCTTTTAACTTTGCTTTGTTAATAATATCTTAGTATTATTGTTGTTTGGGGTGTTAACTTACTCGTTTTATTTTATATGTTTTGTTACGTAAGCCATGATTGTAATGGATAGGTTGTATATTATTAATATCAAGAATGATATCAAGTCCTTAAACATCATTTTTAAATCATCAAATGATAATTATACTTGAATGGATACGATGGAGAATGAATCTTATCGCATTCGTGGAGATGGTAGTCCGTACGTACGCACGAGCGACAATAGCATTGTTTTGATATTAAAATAATATAGAAATGGATGGTATATCATATATACATAATAATTAACATGTTATATTTATTATTTACATGAGTTACACATCATTATTATACCCATCCAAATAATAATATATTGAATAACAATTACACCACGACGTGGAGACGGTAAGCCGTACGTACGCACGTATGGTGACATGTAATTCAAAGGGTGGATAGAATACTGAATATGGTTGTACCATATTTATAATAACATCACAGTATATATATGATACTGGATTTATTATTTTATAATGGTAACAACAAATGAAGAAGAAGTGGAAGAAGAAAGGAACTTGGAAAAGGGTGGTGAAATCATTACCTCTTCTTCGGTTTCTTCCTTTTGATTTGATCAAAAGGGCTCCTTAGGTTGGCTTTCTTATCAAACTAAGGCCTCTAGGTTGTAGTGAGGGAAGTTGGGAGAGTATTTGGGAAGAGTTTTTCCGAACCAAAAGGCTTTGAAGGTGTGAAGAAAAGAGAAGGAGGAGTGCCCTTTTATAAGAGGGGTGAGGGGCACCTTTGGAAAAGCTAGAAATATTAGTTTATAATAAATTCATATTCGGTTTCTAATGGCTCCAATGTTGATTATTTAAATTTTAAGGTGGGGATGGGTCGAAAAAATCTCAACCAATAGAATTTAGAAAGGTTTTGGTACTTATATTAAACTTATCATTAAGTATTAACTCTAAGTTAATTAGTTTCACTTTTACAATGTCTCTTCGTATTTTTATATAATATGGTTAATAAACTTACTATATACATCCAAGAGACCCTAAAGTGGTCCATTAATGAAACAGATATCATTATATAAGTCTCTTGGCCGAGCCTTATATTTTTAGGAATTTAATTCTAATTAATAATATAATATTTGCTTTAAAAACTCTTTTATGTCAATTTTGACACTATTCAATAGTTTATTTTTTTGAAACTCATAACAGATTTATTACTCCGAAAAAGGTCAATTTAATCAATCCTAATATATCATATTATCCTATAAAATTAGTTTAATTCATGAAAAGTTTCATATTATATTTATTTGGGTATTTATAATATCAATTATTATGATTTTTCACTATTATAGTAATTAATGCATCATCATTTTGTCATAAATAAAATAAATTATATAATGTCTAAAAATTAAAAATAAAATACCATTATGTAGGAAATAGTTAAATATTTCTAATTAATATTTATAATCTAAAATAAAAAATATATAACCCTATGTAAAAATTGTGTTTCTAAAAGATATATGCTTGTGTCATTTTTGTATTCATTTTAACTTAATTAAAATAAAGTGTCCCTATCACCTACAAGTGGAACCATGGGGTCAAAAAATCGACCCAAATATGCCTATGGTAGAACATGTATCAACAAATAATGATAGGACACGTTTTAGGGTAATTTATTATTATTATAATATTATTTTTTAACCCTTATTTACCGGATTTACCCTTAAACATGGTAAATAAAATATTTACCGCAGTAATTATTCAAAATGTCTAAAAATAAAAGTTACCTATTTACACAATTTGAACATCCTAATTACAAATATGGAATCCATTTTTCTAAATTCAAAACACAGAAGTGACAGAAATTAATTTAAAATTAATTCCCACTGTCAAAATAGAAAGCGTGTTTTTAAGAGATAATAACTATCAAAAGATTGACACTTGTTTATGTTCGGTTTAATTGTAAAATTTTGTCCAATGACCAAAATTATATTAAATGGTAAAAATATATTCTAAATATACTTTAAAACCACTCAAATTCATAATTTATCACTATTAATTATTTTGATTAAAAAAGTGGTTTTTAATTAAAATTTAGTAATTTTCACTATTCATCAAAATATGAAAGTTATCCGAGAAGTACCAAAATTTCAACTTAGGCTAAATTCGATATTCAGAATCCAAAAATGAAGTCCATTTTGAAATATAAAATATATATAATTTCAAAAATTAGGTATTACTATTCATAACGGCTAGTTTGATTGGTTATGGTGTGTTTGAACTCGGTATTGCATACAACACACGCTGTCACATTATTCAAAGAGAAGTGTACCGTAGAAGATTGGGGTGTTACAACATGAAATCTATTGTTCCTCCCCATATTCTAGAGGATGATGATTATATGTGAGGGTATATAAGGGTACAACGGGGAGACTATACCCTCTTATTAGAGTAAAAATAGAACTGAAATAGAATCCACATATGTAAAAACCAACAAGAATAATAAATGGTAAACCTAAGGGTGCATATTTCAAGAAACCAAGTATCACATGATATAATAATAGGATGAATACACAACATGTCAAGAATTCATATAGAAAAGACCCAAAATAACAAAACCATAAATGAGATAAAACACGGTCCCATGTCTTAACCTAGTTATGACATCCCACAATCCAAACTTTAATCCCACAAAAAACCAACTACCATGTCCCTATCATGAACCCGTGTTATAAAACAAGTACTATATGCTCAGGTGCCCTAGTGTCATGGCTTCTTGAGTAGGGTGTGAGTAAAATTTGGTAGTCCACCATTAAATATTTCTAAATCAATAATATGTTTGTACAATTTCATATATAGGTAATCAATATGATATTGATAAGAAAGTAAATAATGGAAATAATGCTTTAAATCCAAAAAATACTTAACTGTTAAATCTTATCTTGTTGGTTCAATAGAGTCTACCACACAAAAAAACCAGCTTCTATCATACTAAGAACCATATCCATAGAATTAATGGGTTAAAACACATTTAATCACAATGAGGAATAAAAAACCAAACAATTTATCAACATATCCCATAGCCTCAACAAGGTAATCAAGCCATGTCCATATATTTTTGAGAATGCATTCTCTGTCTAATATTACAAATCATGCCAACTTTAGGGGCATAAAGCCTCATTCTTAAATCTTAAACAAAAAATACAGTGGGCCAAGAAAATTTTTCAATACCTAACCAAAAATGAGGATCCTCAGTCCTTATTTTGGAGCATAGAGTCTTGGGATGAAATAATTACCTGAGAAATACATTAGTGGGGCCTAGAACATTGGTCTATCATGACCTATGGGATTAGAGACTCATTCCAATACCCCACTCATTGAAAATACCACTTGGACATGATTCAATAAGAATATATCACATTTAACTATATATCATTTCAATAACTATGGTCCTAACGAACCATTAAAACTAAATCACGGAATTAAAAAAAATCAAAATACATGATTAAAATTTTCTTTAAACCAAACATTAAAACATTAGTCTTCCCCTTCGAAAAAATAAAACATAACCTAAATATTTAATTTTCATTTTAAACCATTCAGAATATGCATCGATAATTTTCAATGAAAGGGGAGCCACCCCCATTTCAGTTCACCATTAGAAATCTAATATTGTGTCCCATTTTCAAATATGCTAATGTTAACACCTCTTTTT
Organism: Viscum album; assembly: GCA_963277665.1. Taxonomy (NCBI): domain Eukaryota; kingdom Viridiplantae; phylum Streptophyta; class Magnoliopsida; order Santalales; family Viscaceae; genus Viscum; species Viscum album. The sequence goes on from OY728147.1 coordinate 1,117,317,437, forward strand.
GAAACATTACCCACCTTCAAAAATTCATCTTCCATCATAGAAAACCATTCCCAGATGATAATACAAAACCCATTATTTTATCCATTTCAAAGGCCTGATAGGAATTTTTTAAAAACCTACCATAAAACATCCCAATTACCCATTAAAATTATGAATACCCACAAATTGACAATTATGACCCACTCACTTTCCCAATTACCCCATCGTAATGTTTACAAACTCATTTTACCATTTTCAAAGGTTTAACATATCCCATGGGTAGCCCTAGGTTCAGTCTCACATCATCAATAATCCCAATGATGTTTTTGAATGGTATCTTACATCAATTTAAGGCCCAAATTACATTATATAACCAAATACATTAAAAACCATCATGGTAATGATGTAGTAAAACTACATACAAATATAACACATAAATATCATGTGAAATGTTTTAAGACCACCTAAATCATGCTCATTAAAAACTTATTAGCAATCCCTTATCCCTGATTTGAGCGAAAATGGCCTCAAGGACCAAGAAAAGAAACTCCCATGAAAAAAAGTGTTTAGAGATATAGAAGGTGAGGAAACCACACACCAAGCCTATTTAAGGCAATACAATAAAACAAAGTCAATGAATTAACCAGATCATTGATTCTCACCCCAAACACTTCAAATTCCTATGAATAGAATGAAAAACACCCATAGAAGAGGATGAGGCTACTGGTTCATCAGCCTAGATACAAGGGGCCAAATGTAGTGAAATTGATAGAGGAAAGAAAAAATTTCAAGAGAAAAAATATTAATTTTACCACTTTTTGTTGTTTACGGTTTAACCACATGTTTTGGAAATACTGTGAGCCAACCATCCATCTACCTCTATCCAAGAGGGAACTAGGTCACATGGTCTAGCTGGCCACCCACACAGTTTGAAAAACCATAATGTATCTATGCATATTCTTCTATCCCAGGGGATCTCGATCTCCATTGTCTAATTGAGACACCAAGCATGGTTTCCCCAACCATGAAACCCCTTCTACAGGTCACAAGGTTAATGTGAACACTTTATACTAACAATGCGTTATATATGATCTCAAATTTTTTTTTCCATTTTCCTATTTTACATGATCAAACCCCTGGAACACCCTCAAGACGTATCATACTCACCATATAAATTCCATAAACCAAAAATTAAAATAAGTAAAGACCTTTTCAAGGGATTTTGATCTTACAACCTCATCACATTACAAAAGATCAACCACAAGGTGCATTCCAAATCATCATGAATCCTAAAAAATAATTGGGCAATAGGATCCACTTATCAACATTTATCTCTTATGTATCAACCTGAACACATCCATACCATCAACGTGATTAGACCAAAGGAATGGTCTTACACAGATAACTTTCTCACAATGTTTCATAACATGGACATAATTCTCCTTAAAGAACACATCAACCTCAAACCCAACAACAACCATAATATCCCCATAAGGAGTCCAATGAAACATTTCCTAAAACACAAAAAATAGATTATTTTAAAAAAATTCATACCACCATGAGAGATCAAATGGAAACTCTACCTATCCAACCCTCTCAAAAAATATTACTCCAAATAACTTGGATCCATATCATCCCCTTTTTAAATTTTAATTATGGTTTGATATTTTCTTTATCCGAAGGAATATGCCATTTTCCAACTACAATACCCCAACATACCTTGGTCCACAACTCTATTCCCAATGGTGTTGTTTGGAATTAAACAAAAGAAGAAAAAACAAGGAATCCCAACATCTCAAGAGTTTGACCGATCAAAACCTGAGCTAACGTATCCTTACAAAAAATGAACACTAAGATGATACTATCCCGAGACCATACAAATTGTATCACCAACCACACCATTAACCAAAACATTTCCTTATATGGTTCCCCCAATATACGGTGTAGCTCACCACCACCACATTCTAGTATTGGACACTTCCACCATCGAATAAGACCACCAGAACATCATCTCAAACTTACACCACATACCTAATCTATTTCGTAAATAACCACACCCAAATAACCACGAGAAGACCAACATGCATCTCACCTTACAACTGAATCCACCCTGATTGGACACAACTTTTAGAAACAATCATAATATAATGAAATCTAGACTATTCTTAAAAACCCATTTCCATTATTGTGAAACACTTATAATTTGTTAACATCCACCGAATGTGGATTACAACTCACCAGTTTCTTTCCTTTTTCCAGGCCATGTCAGACCATTCTAGACCGACTCAACCTGATATTACCAACTCCCCATGATAGCATGTTACCACCTCAACCATCCATGGATCCTTCTAAATTTAGGAATATCATTTTCATCTGACATACCTACTAGGTACTATTCCCAACTTCTAATAAAAATTCATTGTCAGGGCATCCACTACATCACAAATCGTCATTTGTCTCCTTAACACTCATTGAAATTTACTTGATACAAACATCCTGGTATAACACGAGAACCAACCTGAGTTAGATGCTTATTCTCATATCATTTAACCACTATATCCAAGGACCACATGGCCTTTCTCTATGGAAAAAAACATGAACCTCACATGTTTCTCATTGTCACATAGATTCCACCACATCTATTTCATGGTCTTCCCCACATATCCATTTATGTCTTGTCACTCCCTACTTCAAGAGTGTCATTGTAACTTATTTACCTATGAAATTAAAACCCCCATAGATCAATATTAAATGAAAATATGAATCCTAATACTTTAACATGTCCCTATATCTTCCACTAGAACAATAAAACATCATCTACCGCTACCCATTCTCGGCTTCCGAGAATGACAGTCACATTATTCATCAAAATCTATTCCATCATGAATACCTCACATATTACAGATCAATGGTGTAATTACCACCATATTAATCAACATACACCACTCCAAGAGTGTAACTTCATTGAGACCCCATATCCAAAACAAAAACTTTCAGGTAGTGAGGTGTAAAGCCATAGCTCTCTCAGTGTACCCAAGATGATATCTTGACATTGGGAATGATTTTGACTAATTAAATGTATGATAAGAAGTATTTAATGAATACCATAAAAAGTTATCCATTATCCCTGAAAACTCGAGTATAGGTAAACCTTTACCTACCAAAAATATTTGGATTCAATACCCATAAGCATCTCATCCACACTCAACCACCATGGCTAAAATGGAATTTCTTACCAAATTTTTTCACCGATTCACGACCCTCATCAAAGTATTCATAAACCAAAAATGCATTTGGCACTACTTCCTTACCCCACTAAATTTATAATAAAACATCCCTAGAGGTACCTAGAAGAAACTCAGTGATCTATATCATTGATCAAAAATTGAATGTACCCTCACATAACCTCAATTTACAATTTGGATTCACAGAAAATTATAGGAGCTTATACCATTCCAAATGTTCACCCTTCCCTAATGACATAATTTTTTCCAAGAACATTGCAATACCTAGACCTCATTAAAGACCTAAATATCTCTCACTCTCCAGTGACCACACACTAAACAACACACCAAATCACACGATTTGAAAATCACCCAAGCTAGGTACAACACCCACTCACAGAACTGACCATGCCTCTCGTCCTGTTAGACTCATTGGAATTGAGTAAATATCAACGTTTTCAATCTAAAAACACATAAATTCATATAACCAAGCCCAAAAATGTGGTCAACCCTCACCCTAGGTGTCACCTCCATAAAAAAAGTTTCTATCCATGCTTTTTTCAACCTTGTATTTACCTCCCATGATCAACACCCATTCCCATATAAAATACCCTAAAATACAATGCAATAGGATTCCCAATTATCCAAACCATAAAAAATAAACTTAAAATCAACCATAAGAACTCATGTTTTCCTCTTAAAATGAAACTGAGCCATGGACATGCTTTTTACCAAAACATGATAGCCCCAACGATTCATCAATCTCATCCAGGAAGCACCCACCCATGCTTCATATTCTGAGGTACATGTAACCCTTGTCCAACCTCTCTTGAGGTTAGCCTTTATTTACAAAAAAAACAGTGATTCATTTTCACAATTTAAGTAACCACTCCAAAACCATTGAATTTGTCACATATATTTAAAAAAAACCACACTTGGTAGAACTCTCCTACCATAGTCAAAGTCCAACATTCCCACCTATTCCATGCACATAACAAATACTAGAAACCAAGATAACACCTCTCAGAGTCTACCATAGAAGATAAAATGATATGAAATCCCTAAAATTGAGTTACATCTATAAAAGGCCACATAATCTACCTCTAATTCACAAATTTTAAACCTCATATAACTCACGGTCCACAGTCGGCACTCCAACCCTACTTCTAAAATACACTGCATCTAACACACCTATAAAAATTTACTCTAGGTTCCACACAATGGATACCGACACACATACACTGACACTATGGTCCACACACCCACTCTAGGGTCCAAAACATATCTCAATAGATCACAAACCACATGGGATTCAACACGCACATTACCATAAAACATTTCATAATGAAAATAACACATACCTACTAAATTTAATGTAGAGAAAAACCCTTTAACCCCAAATAAGTAACCAAAAATGCCTTACGACATGTATCTAAGGTCTCAAACAAGGGCACTATCCCTTCCCAAAGAACCCATACACATGGTAATATCCCGAAACTAGGGATACCCACACCATCATCCCAAAAGTTCCAATCATTTTCCCATTTCCCTTATTAAATTCAACATTACCATTTTCTAAATCAAATATTCACATTTCAAAACCTTGAAATTTTTACAACTCAAGGTTTATTACATTCATAAACTCATTTATTAACACAAAATTTCAAAAATATCTCTATTTGTTAAAATTTATATTTGAAACCATTATTATTGGTAAACTTTTATTTTAAAACATTCTATAAAATTATTAGATTTTATTTCTATTTCAAAAATCAATCATAAAAAAATATATAGACGACATATCAAAACTATGTACCTAGAATGATTCATGAACACACACACACCCTTATTCCTTACCAGGATAAGATATAATAACATGTAAATTTAAAACATCATATCCAGTCTCAACACTCGAGGTAAAAGTATCAACCCACTATAAAATAAAAACATATAACATCAATTCCCACTCCTAGAAACATGATTTTTTTCATTTTACATGGGGATGCAAGAACCCATGCATAATTTTATTACCCCACCCCAAAATGATCCTAGCCTCTTATCAACCATTCCAAAAAATAGTATTAAAAAGACATGAGATCTTTTACCACATTGTAAAGACCCCATACTAGTAGCTATTATATCTTATGGTCGGAGATGGGTTAAAAAACAACATATGGTTCCCCTTCCCATATACCCAAGGCTTCCGGATAGTAGTTCATGTTTATAAGGGTACAATGGGGAATATACACCAACTCATTAGAGGTACACCCTAATAGAAATACCATCAAAAGATGAAAAAACCAACAGGAAAAATAAATGTACTATATATGACAAGATGTATCAAGTTACCATGTATAACATGTGACAACAATATGAAGAATGCACTACATGTTATGAATTCATACATAAAATTCCCAAATACCAAAACCATGTAAGTAACAAAACATGGTTTGGATCCCTAACTCATTCTTGAAATCTAATACTCCAACCCTTTATCCCATGAAAAAACCAACTACCAGGTCCATATCCTATACCTTCTCCAAAAAACAAGTAGCATATTCTTAGGTACCCAAGTGCCACGATGTCCTAAGCTGGGTGTGAGTACAACTCAGTAAACTACGACTAATGGTGTCTAAAAATATATTCATCCTTAACAATAACTTATGATGGTAATCAAGGTGAATTAAATAAACAATGTAGTAAATGAAATCATTCTTCACATCTAAACAATCATTAATTATCCATTATTATGTTATAGGTTCCATAGTTTTGACTAAACACTAAAACAGGATATGGTCAAATTGAGAGCCTAAGAAAAATATAAAAGGAGTTACACATTATTCATAAATGTATAATTACCAACTAATCATTTTATCAACATACCCCTAATCCTCGATTCAATATTCATGTCATTTCAATACATCTAGGTGAAACATGATTTTTTCAGGTATCCCAAATCATGCCAAACTTAGGAGAATATAGACTCATTATGAAATCCTAAAATATTAAAGAATACAAGATCTTATAGAATATATTAATCTTTAAAAAAACTAAGTATCATTATACCCTAATATTGTAAAAAAGATCCTCATTATGACATCCTTACTCGATCAATTAATTAGTCGAGCCTAGAGCATCAGTCAACCCGGATATGTAAGAGCAGAGGATTGTCCCAATACCCCACTCACACAACATACCACATATACATGAATCTATAACTATTTATAAAATTTCATAGATATCATTTCCATTAATATTGTATTGATGGAACTTTAAAACAGAATCATTTCTTTAAAATAAAATCAAAACAACCATTTAAAATAATTTTTGATCCAACCCATAAAACATGATCTTTTCTATTTGGAAAGCATTAACATGATGCAATGGTTTCATTTTCATCCTTAGATATTCAAAATACCCATTAATAATTTTCACTGAATGGGGACCCCCATTTAAAATCATCTTTCGAAATCTAATAATAAAAACACTTTTTAAATAAATTGAGGTCAAAACCCCCATTTATAACATTTCTAAAATTTAAAAAATCATTTTAAATTATTGAAAATTTTTCCCTTGTAAAAATATAAAACAAATCATTTAAACCATTTTGATACCATCATAGGCATTTCAAAAAAACTAGAATAAAACATTTCAATTTCTCATCAATCCAAGGCCTATAGATTAATTAACTATTACAACCCAATAACTTTCACAAATAACATAGTACTATTTTTACCAACTCATTTTAAAATATTCAAGGGTTTAGTAAACCCCATCGGTAGCCCTATGTTCAGTCTCACATCATCAACGAACCCAATTTGGTCCATGAAAGGTCTCACACATCAATCTATGGAACAAATTACAATCCTTAACCACAGACATTAAAAGGTTTCAAGGAAACAAGTTAGGACAACTACAGAGACATAAAACACGTAGATACCAGGGAAAAAAGAATTAAAATTTATTATTTTATGCTCATCAACAACTGCTCATCCCATCTGTACTAACTTATTTGAGCTAAAATTGTAGGATCGAAATAGTGATGTAGATGCTCAATATAAAAGAGGGGGGTGAATTGTATACTTTACAAATTCATTTGGAACTTTTAAAGTTAGTTATGAATAACTATGTTTTCCTTAAGAGAAGGAAAGGGCTAAGTTTAACAAAGTCAAACTAAGAAAATTCACAACACCTCTAACACCAAATGCAAACTTGGAAAGAGATTCCGAAAGTAGGTTCCGGAAATATGGTTCCGGAAATTTAAACTTAACAAAAGATTACAATATGAGATTCTACCTTAAAGCGTATAGAATCTAAATGAAACAGAGTACAAATAAGGAAGTATAAGAAAGTTATACTTTCCTTATACTACAAAATGCAGCGGAATATAAACAAGTAGATAACTACAAGTAACAAGATATAAGTGTTTTAACCCAAAGAGAAGGGTATCCAACAACCTTGGATAAAGGTCCCTTGATTTATACTTTCAAGCAAGTCTGTCTTACCCACACCAGGGTAAGCCCTCGATACGAAGATCAGAGTCTCTGTCTTGCTATCCTCGCAAGCCCTCAACTTCAAGGTAGTTGGCAACCTCTGTCTTCCTCAGCAAGGAAGCCCTCGAACTTCAAGTTAGTCGGCACCTCTGTCTTCCTATCCCGGAAGCCCTCGAATGTGATCACCAATATTCGGAGTCGCATGAAGATTTGAGAGTTAATAAGAGCCTCTCTCTAGAAATCACTTCAAGCATGTAATCACATGAGTCGAAGATCTGTCAGCCATTTTTCCCGAAGCTCTTTCAAATGAGCTCCTATTTATAGGTAAGGTCGGCTCCTTCTCCAACGGTCATATTTTCCTTAAAGATCGGAGGGACCTGTACACATGTCACTTAGACAATGGTTAGTTTATAACAAAATAGACGACATCGTTTTATAACAAAACAAGTGTAACAAAATGTACGACATCATTTTAAAATCTAACATAAATGTTCGGAATGAAAGATTTGGAGTGAAGGTTCGGAATGTAATGAAAATAATAAAGAGTAGACAAATTATAGAAGTGTAAGCAGAATAAAAGTTCGGAGTCAAACCAAAAATATTTTTCAGAGTCTGAATTAATTCAGAGTGTATAAAACAAAGATGATCAGATTCTGTTTAATAGGAGAATTCAGAATGAGAATTTGGAATGAGAATTCATCATTATAATTTGTAATGAGAATTCGTCATCAGAATTCGTAATGAGAATTCATCATTAGAATTCGTAATGAGAATTCGTCATCAGAATTCTTAATGAGAATTCATCATTAGAATTCGTAATGAGAATTCGTCATCGAACTTCATAAGAATTTTTTATCCTGAATCTAGAGTAGAACTTAATTAGAGTTCGTATCCGGAATTCAGAATGAAACTTTATTGAAGTTATCATCTGGAATTCGGAGTGAAACTTCCTTACAGTTCTTATCCAGAATTCGGATCCTAAAACAGAATAATTCATATCAAAGTTTCAAGTAATTCCAAGAAAATAAAAGTGAATCTGAATCTCATACTTAAGAAAAATCTGGATGAAAATATGATAAGAATAATTTTTCTTACAAAAGAGATTTTCCTTATAAAAGAAATTTTTCTTATAAAAGCAATTTTCCTTATAAAAGAAATTTTCCTAAAGATAAGGTGTTTGTGATTTTCAAAACAAGAAGTAATGGAAAAGTCATAAGGAAAACCTTATTGACTCAACAATCTCCCCCTTTTTGGAAAGCACAAACATCCTTACGAAAAAGAAATTCTAAGAAGAAAGAAAAACATTAAGGCTTATCTCCCTTTGCTTTAAGGATATTGATGAATACGACTAACTCCCCCTTAGGATTTGAAACTCTAAGGATCGTATTCTAGATTTCCGGAGTGACATTTCATTACGAAAAAGAAATTCTTCTTTAATGAAAAACTCCCCCTTAGATAGACTCTTATTAGAGTTCTTTTTCCTTTAAGGATCTTTTCCTTCTCCCCTTTAGATAAACTCTCATTGGAGTTCTTCTTTTTCTTAAGGATCTTTTCCTTCTCCCCCTTTGTGATTTTCAAAAAGAAATCGAGGGAATGGAAAAAAAATAACAAAGTACCTGAACAATTAGTAATATCAACAAAAGAAACGAGAGGCACAATTTTCATTAGGTTTAAAATCTCGCCAACAAAGAAAATTAGATACAACAAAAAGATCGGATTTAGTTATTTCAGATCTTTTTCCTTCAACATGAGCCCCTTAAGAATAGTCTTGATCTTCTTCAGGTCATTATGATCTTCTTCAGCTTGCTTCTCTAAGACCACTATTCTTGCACTTTGAGCTTCAATTCTTTCTTCCTGGGCTTGAAGCTTTTCTTCCTGATCTTTGATCTTTTCTTCCTGAGCCTTCAACTTCTATTCAAACTCAATCTGATGATCTCTTTAAAATTTCTAGTTCTGAGAAACAGAATTCAACTTCCCATTCAGATCTCTGACTTTTTGAATCCGGAAGTTCTTTTCATCTGTCAGCTTCTCTTCAAAGGATGAAGTCAGGTCATTTATCTTCCTGTCGTCAGTCTCAAAGGCATATTTAACATTGTCTTGAAACTCATCAAATAACCTCATCTCTTCAACAGTCTTTTTCGACCAGTTTGTCATCTTCTTGCAAGATTTTCTATGAGCTTCATAGCCAACAAAAAAAGTTTTGAACTGAGCCTCAATCTCAATGCACTTGTTCATAACCGTAGACACGGAGTCTGTTTTCTGATTCAAAGCATGTTGGAGCATCTAGCATCTTGAATCAATACTAGAGAAGGTCGGAATGGTTCCTACCAACTTCTTCAAAGACTGAACAACAAAGTCATGCCCCACCGAAGATGACTCCGAATCTGAAACATTGCATGGATAATTTTCTTCTTCAACAAGGTCAAGCTTTCTCTTCGAAGAACTACCAACATCCTTCCTCTTCCTCACTTCTGAGCTCGGAGTATCAACAAGAATTTGCTTTCCCTTGTCTTTTTCCGGAATTGAATCCTGTTCCGGAGTTCTCTTCTCACTATCAGAAACTTGAACAACATTATCTTCCTCAACAGCAACTTCCTAAACACGAACCCCTGAGTTTTCCTTCTGAGCAACATCATGTAAAAGTTTTTATTTTTCCCTATGATAAGTAACTTCTTCTCCCCCTTTCTCTTCTTCCATTGCTGGAGTAACTAGCTTCGAAGATTCAACTTCTGAAGTTCTGAGTGATAAGTGTTCCAAAGGTGTCCCCTTGTAACCATCTACTTGTTTCAACACATCTCTGGTTTCACCACTTCCTTCAGCAACATCTTATTCTTGTTCCACTTGCTCAACTTGCTCTACTTCCTCAATAGTCTTAGCAACAGCTTCTTCCGGAGCAATGAAATTTCTTCCTGGAGTCTCAGGTAGAGACTCCAAGGAGAAAGATCTCGGAACAGGAATAGTTGCTGAAACCATCTCATTTAATTTCAACAAAGCCTGAGCTACCTCAGCCTCAGACATCTTCTTCTTGAGCTTCTTTTCCTTTACTTGTTTTTCAAGCTCATTAGCAGTTCTCTCCTTTAAGGCCTTAGCCTCCGCAGGGTCCAATCCGAACTGCGGATCCCCTTCTTTTTTTTCTCTTTATCTACTCTCCACTTCGCAAATACTTCATCAGGATATGCTTTCTTCTTCTTTGGTTTTGGAGGTGCGGAATGGACTTCCTTAGACTTGGGATTCTCTGCTTCTACTTCCACTTCTTTCAGATTTCTCTTCCTTACTGTCTTAGAGGATTCCGGATCAGCAACTTTCAGAACTGCTTCTCCTTGAGTAGGTAGATCAATAAAATTTCCAGACTCTTTGTCAAAGGCTACATCCATTCTCTTAAGAGTACCATCGCTCACCAGCATAATCTTGAAAACTCTTGGCTTAGATTTTCAAGCCTCCTTGAAAGACTCAAGGCACAGAACTATCAACTTAGAGAGGATTGTTGGATACATAATAATCTGAGCTCTCAGATTTCCTTTCTTCAAATTCTCAAGAGTGATAAGAATGTGCTTCATCATGTCAAACTTCCTCAGATTTATCAGAAAATCTAGGATGTAGATCTCACTCTTCTTCAAGCTATCTTTGTCACCTTTTCTCGGTACGATATGACCTTGTACCCATAACTCCAGAATCCGGAAATTTGTAGATAAACTAGCAATCTTCGGAGCCTTGTCATCAGTCAGTCCGAGAGTTTCTAAAGCTTTTTCCTTGTCGAAGCTACCTTTAGAATCCGGAAACACATGAGAAACAAACTCAACTTCACCTTCATTCTTTAGCCCTACCAAGCTGGCTGCTCTGGCATATGAAAGTTTATAAGTCTTCCCATAAGACATAAAAGACAATTTGTCCTTTCTATCTTCCTAAAGAAAAGAAACTGTCTCATAGAATTCAACAAGTATGTCTGAATACACTTCATCTTGGTTCCCGGGTTTTGACACCACAACATCTTCCCAACCATTAAGCTTGATATTCTTAGAAATAAGAGAATCATACTTGTTGAAGAAATCCGGATGAACCAGCCTCTCTCTATAAACTAACCACTTCGAGATCGGCTTAGATGAAGACATATCTTGAGAAGCTACTTCCACAGACATTCGGATTTGAAAACCTCTGAGAAGTTCGGAACTGAGAAAACTGAAGTTCAGAACAGCCTTAAAACAGAGGGGTAGAGATTCAGGACGCGAGAGCTTGAAAACCAATGTGGGACAACTATTTTGGTCCCCTTCATATAGGCAATTAAACGACGATTCAACTTCCTCGGTTGATCGAACGGTTGTGATAAGTTGAGATCTGATCTGACTGTTGAAAACCAATTCTCTAGAAAACTTGAATCCGATCTTTTTTAGGGTTTTTATTAAAACAAAAAATTAAGAAAAGTATAATCCGAAAACATAATACAAGATAATGCCAGCAAGTAAGATATGACTACGAAAACTTGGGTAAGGAAATCATACCTTTCGAATTGGTTTTGGAAGATTATTCGTATTTGGTAACATTCTAAAAAAAACTTTTACAACAAAAAATAAATTCATTATGAAAAACTCAGTATGAAAAACAAACTCAATACGGAAAACTCAGTACGTAAATTTTTTAATAAAAATGAAAAATAAAAACTTATTATGAAAGATTCAGTACAAAAATCCCGTTATGAAAATACCAGTACGAAATTTTCCATTCCGGAAATGTTCAATACGAAAACTTCCATTCTAGAAGTATTCTGTATGAACATGTCCATTCTGGAAAAATTGTAGTTCCAGAAATCTCCATTCCGGATATCTTCGTTCCGAAAAGTTTGAAAAAAGATTTTTGAAAAACTTTGTTAAACTAACAAGTAAATGTACTCCCCCTATGAAAAGGAGTGTATTGCTGTAAGGAGACTTTTTTCAACAGATAGTTAATTAAGGAGGATTACCTTACAGTTATCATTCCTAACTTATGTTTAATATATTCAAATCTATCATAAGGTAATGATTTTGTGAAAATATCAGCAAGTTGATCTTGCGTTCCAATAAACTGAAGAATAATATATCATTTAAGTGTGTGATCCCTAAGAAAGTGATGCCTAATATCTATGTGTTTTTCACGAGAGTGATGTGCAGGGTTCTTACTAAGGGCAATGGCACTTGTGTTATCACACAAAATTTGAGTTTTAGTAAAACTCAAGCCATAGTCTGTGAGTGTGTGTTTCATCCACAACACTTGTTCACAACAACTTCCAGCTGCTACATATTCAGCTTCAGCAGTGGAAAGTGCTACAGAATGTTGCTTCTTGCAGGACCAAGAAACTAATGAATCTACTAAGAAATGAAAAGTTCCGGATGTACTTTTTCTATCCATTCTACATCCACCAAAGTCAGCATCAGAAAAGATTTTTAGAACAAAATCATTTCTAGAAGTATAAAATAATCCTAGATCCATGGTTCCCTTAAGGTAGCGAAAAATTATTTTTACCGCCTTTAAGTGAGATTCCTTAGGATTGGATTGATATCTTGCACATAAGCATACTGAAAACATTAGATCTGGTCGACTAGCTGTTAAGTATAGTAGACTTCCTATCATACCTCTAAAAGGTGTTTGATCTACTGGTTTCCCAGCTTCATCACGATCTAAAGAGTTTGAGGTACCAATGGGAGTACTTATACACTTAGTGTTTTCATAACCATATTTTTTAAGAAGATATTTAATATACTTATGTTGAGATATGTAGGTTCCTTCTGGTTTTTGAGAAATTTGAAAACCAAGAAAAAAAGTTAACTCACCCATCATACTCATTTCAAACTCAGATTTCATTAGACTAGCAAAAGAGTCAGTCAAATATTGCTGAGTTGAACCAAATATAATGTCATCAACATAAATTTGAACAATCAAAACATTTTTCTTATCTTTATTTATAAAAAGGTTTGGATCTTCATTTCCCTTAACATAGTTATTTTGAAGCAAAAAACCAGTGAGTCTATCATACCATGCTCGTGGGTCTTGTTTAAGACCATACAAAGCTTTGGTAAGTCTAAAAACATGATCTGGATGTTTTGTATCTTCAAAGCCAGGATGTTGTTCAACAAAAACTTCCTCTTGAACATAACCATTAAGAAAAGAAAATTTCACAACCATTTGAAAAATTTTGAAATTAAAGAATGCTGCAAAAGCAAGTAGAATACAGATAGATTCAAGTCTAACTACTGGAGCATAAGTTTCTTCATAGTCTATTCCCTCTTTCTGATTATAGCCTTTAGCAACAAGTCTAGCTTTATTTCTAACAATGACTCCATTTTCATCACATTTATTTCTAAAGACCCATTTTACTCCAATAACAGATGTTTCCTTAGGTATTTCAACCAAGGTCTAGACTTTATTCCTTTTGAATTCATTTAGTTCATCTTTCATGGCTTTAATCTAGTCATCATCACCTAAAGCTTCATCAGTGCTTTTAGGTTCTAATTGGGAAAGAAATGCTAGATGTTATACTTCATTTATTAAGGAACTTCTAGTCCTTACAGATTGATTTACATCAACAATGATACTATCACTGGGATGATTCTTAAGAAACACCTGATTTGGGTTTTGTAAAACCTGTTCATCAACATAGGGTAGAAAGTCTTTTGGGGTAAATGTTTCAGAAGTATCTTCTTGAACAATTTCCTTATCAGAAGGTTCTTCTATCAATGGTTGACAATCAGTTTTTGAAAACACATCCAAGGATATATGTAGGGATGTTTTAAAAACAAAAGGATCTGACTCATAAAATTTTACATGTACTGTTTCCTCAATAGTTCGAGTATTTTTATTAAAAACTTTATAAGTCTTAGATGTTGTGTAATAACCTATGAAAATTCCTTCATCAGATTTTGGTGTGAATATATGTAAGTTATCTTTAGTATTCAAAATGAATACTTTGCAACCAAAAACTTTGAAGTAGGAAAGTCTTGGAATTCTACCATTCCATAACTCATAAGGAGTTTTATTAAGAAAAGATCTAATTAAAACTCGATTTATAGTATAGAAAGCAGTACTTACAGCTTCAGCCCAGAAATGTCAAGCAATAGAATATTCACTCAACATGGTTCTAGTTATCTCTTGAAGAATTCTATCTCTTCTTTCAACTACACCATTCTGTTGAGGAGTTCTAGGTGCTGAAAAATTGTGAGTAATACCTTTCTTACTACAAAAAGTTTCAAAATCAGAATTTTGAAATTCTCCTCCATGATCACTATGAATAGTTTTCAATGGAAGGTTTTTTTCATTTTTAACTTGAGCTCTAAAACTTTTGAAATAAGAAAAATCTTCAAATTTCTTTGTTAGAAAATAGACCCAAGTAAATCTAGTGTAATCATCAACTAGAACAAACACATAGTATTTGCCTCCAATACTTCCAGTTTGTGTTGGACCAAAAAGATCCATGTGTACTAACTGTAATGCATCAGTTGTTGAGACTTCACCGATCAATTTAAAACTAGATTTATGTTGATTTCCATATTAACAAGGATCACAAACTTTAGAAGAATCAAATCTTAGCTCCGGTAGATCCTTAACTAGTTTCTTCTTAGAGAGTTTACATAGGTTCCTAAGATTACAGTGACCTAGTCTTCTATGCCATAACCAGGAGTGATCTTCCATTGCACTTAGGCAAGGTAAATCTTGGCTTCTGAGGTCTACTAAGTTCAGAGTGTAAACATTCTCTTGCCTATTGGCTGAGAGAATAAATTCTTCCTTGGAATTGTGAACTAAACACTTATCATTCCTAAAATTCACATGGTAACCTTCATCACATAACTGACTTATGCTAATGAGGTTGGGAATAAGACCATTAACAAAAAGAAAATTTGAAATCAAGGTTTTACCAAGAAGAAAAATATTACCAATACCAACAATCTCTCCCTTAGCATTATCTCTGAAAGTTACCTTTCCTCCTTTCGTTTTGATTATCTTTTCAAAATAGCTTTTGTTACCAGTCATGTGTCGGGAACATCCACTATCCATGTACCATGTATTTTTGCTGGTACATTCTTTATTTTCCTGAAATCAAGAAGAAAATTATACTTTCAGAATCTAAACTTGTTTGGATCTGAGATTTCCAGACAATAAAATTTTAGGTACCCACATTTTCTTAGAAAAGTAAGCTTTGTGAAATCCTAGAGATTGGGTTTTTTTAAGGAACAATTATTTTCCCAGTGACCACCACATAGACACTTGGTACAAAATGGGGCACTTTGAGGAACAAAATAATTGTTACTGAAAATAGGTTTTGCATGGGTATAACCAAATATGGATTTATTTCTTAAAGGTCGTATTTAGGAATACATCTTATCAAAATTTTCCTTACCATGGGTAAAGTTTGATAAACACTTCTTTAAGGAAAAAATTTCGGACTTGAGTCTTACAACCAAGTTTTTATCCTCAAAATCATTGGTTTTAGAACTAGAGCTAGGCTCAAAAACATTTTTATTCGAAATTACTTTTTCTAATTCTTTAGAAAGTTTTTTCTTCTCAGAACTTACTTCCTCATGATTTTTTGAAATATTTCCAAAATCAAAATTTTTCTTATCAAGATCTTTAGAAAGATCTGATATCTCTTTCATAAGAATAGAATTCCTAGAGTTTGCCTTATCATGTTTCTTATTGAGTTTGGAATTCTCAATCTCAAGAAGTTCAGCAAACCTAGAGACTTTTTCATAATTAGGTAAAGTATTTTCCTCATCAGAAGAAGATTCTTCATCAAAATAAGGTTCTTCATCAGAAGTGTTATAATACTTACTATCATTAGAATTTAAATAAACATTGGTAAATGATTCGACATTTCATACCTTAGCCATAAAAAAATGATTATCAATAGGTAAACTGGCTATAAGACCAAGATTCTTCTGTCCTGAAGATTCATAATCAGAAGATTCATCTAAAGAGTCACCACCACTGGCACTCCAGGTATCATTTGCTTTCAGAACTTTCTTATCTTTTTCTTTATAATACTTCTTCTTGTTCCTATCTGAATGACTTTCTTTTCTTTATTTTTTTTGAGCATAGGGAAATCTGGTCTAATATGTCCAGCTCTCTTGAATTCATAACAAGTAACTTCTCCATATTTCTTATCTTTCCTTTCCTTTTTCTTATACTTGGATTGGAAATTTCTTTGTCCAGCTATCTTGTTCATCCTTCGAGCAAGATTTTCTTGTTCATTTTAAGAGACTTCACTCTCACTAGATTCAGATTGGAAAATAACTTTCTTAGACATGGATCTGGTTACTCTCTCAAGAGTCTTAGCTTTCATCTGATTTGAAGTTGATGTAAAAGCAACAGTACCATTTCCATTCTTCTTCTTGATATTGTCAGCATCTCTCTTCATTCTGGTTTCATGTTGTAGAAGGGTTCCAAAAAGCTCATCAAGAGTAATTTGAGTGACCTTCCTATTCTCATCTATAACTATTCTCTTGGATTCCCACTCATTGGGCATAATATCAATTATCTTATCCACAAGAGCTTCATCATCTAAACCTTTATCTCCCATAGACTATAGACTGTTGACGATAGTCATAAATCTCTGTTGCACTTTACATATTGGTTCACCATAAGGAAAGTTGAAGCTATTATATTTAGCTCTAAGCATAGCACCTCTAGTCTCAATTACCTTAGAAGTTCCAAAGTGTGTAACTTCTAACTTCTTCCAGATACAATTAGCTGCTTCACAAGAAGAAATTTGGCTATATATATTTCTGGTCATTGAACATAGTAAAGTATTGCGTACCTTATAATTGAGTTGATATTCTTGCTTTTCTTGATTAGTAAAAGTTCCCACTTCCTTGTCAGGAATTTTATAATCTCCAGTAAGCATAACAAAGTTGTCCACTCCAGTATTGATAAAAAAAAGTCTTCATACGATCTCTCCAGTATTCATAATCATTACCATCAAAGATTGATGGTCTTGTAGGATTCAGATTATCAATTGAACCAACATTAACTCCTGCCATATTAGAAAAATCCTTGTACACACAAACTTGTTAGTAGAAAAGATTCGTAATAACAAAGTTCGGAATGAGAAAGTTCGGAATTAAAAAATTCGTAATGAGAAAGTTCGTAATGAGAAAGTTCGTAATGAGAAAGTTCGTAATGATAAAATGAGCAAGAAAAACTTATTCGTGAGTATAAGTATTTCAGAGACCTCCTCTGATACCAATTGTAGGATCGAAATAGTGATGTAGATGCTCAATATACAAGAGGGGGGGTGAATTGTATACTTTAAAAATTACTTTGGAACTTTTAAAGTTAGTTATGAATAACTATGTTTTACTTAAGAGAAGGAAAGGGCTATGTTTAACAAAGTCAAACTAAGCAAATTCACAACACCTCTAACACCAAATGCAAACTTGGAAAGAGATTCTGAAAGTAGGTTCCGGAAATATGGTTCCGGAAATTGAAACGTAACAAAAGATTACAATATGAGATTCTACCTTAAAGAGTATAGAATCTAAATGAAACAGAGTACAAATAAGAAAGTATAAGAAAGTTATACTTTCCTTATAATAAAAAATTCAGCGGAATATAAACAAGTAGTTAAACTACAAGTAACAATATATAAGTCTTTTAACCCAAAGAGAAGGGTATCCAAAAACCATAGATAAAGGTCCCTTGATTTATACTTTCAAGCAAGTCTGTCTTACCCACACCAGGGTAAGCCCTCGATACAAAGATTGGAGTCTCTGTCTTGTTATCCCCGCAAGCCCTCAACTTCAAGGTAGTTGGCAACCTCTGTCTTCCTCCGCAAGGAAGCCCTCAAACTTCAAGGTAGTCGGCACCTCTATCTTCCTATCCCCAGAATCCCTCGAATTTGATCACTAACATTCGGAGTCGCACGAAGCTTTGAGAGTTAATAAGAGCCTCTCTCTCTAGAAATCACTTCAAGCATGTAATCACATGAGTCGAAGATCTGTCAGCCTTTTTGCCCGGAGCTCTTTCAAATGAGCTCCTATTTATAGGTAAGATCGGCTCCTTCTCCAACGGTCATATTTTCCTTAAAGATCGGAGGGACCTATACACGTGTCACTTAGACAACAGTTAGTTTATAACAAAATAGACGACATAGTTTTATAACAAAACACGTGTAACAGAATGTATAACATCGTTTTAAAATCTAATATAAATGTTCGGAATGAAAGCTTCGGAGTGAAGGTTCGGAATGTAATGAAAATAATAAAGAGTAGACAAATTATAGAAGTGTAAGCAGAATAAAAGTTCGGAGTCTAACCAAAAATCTTTTTCGGAGTCTGAATTAATTCAGAGTGTATAAAACAAAGATGATCAGATTCTGTTTAATAAGAGAATTCAGAATGAGAATTCGGAATGAGAATTCATCATTATAATTCGTAATGACAATTCGTCATTAGAATTCGTAATGAGAATTCATCATTAGAATTCGTAATGAGAATTCTTCATCAGAATTCGTAATGAGAATTCATCATTAGAATTCGTAATGAGAATTCGTCATCGAACTTCATAAGAATTCGTTATCCTGAATCTGGAGTAGAACTTAATCAGAGTTCATTTCCGGAATTCGGAATGAAACTTTATTGAAGTTCTCATCTGGAATTCGGAGTGAAACTTCCTTATAGTTCTTATCAAGAATTCGGATCCTAAAACAGAATACTTCATATCAAAGTTTCAAGTAATTCCGAGAAAATAAAAGTGAATCCGAATCTCATACTTAAGAAAAATCTGGATGAAAATATGATAAGAATAATTTTTCTTACAAAAGATATTTTCCTTATAAAATCAATTTTTCTTATAAAATAAATTTTCCTTATAAAAGAAATTTTACTAAAGATAAGGTGTTTGTGATTTTCAAAACAAGAAGGAATGGAAAAGTCATAAGGAAAACCTTATTGACTCAATAAAAATTTCCTCAAACACCAATACATGGAATACCATTTAAAACAAGTTTTGAGAGATTTGTAAGTTGAGGAAACAACATAACAAGGATCTTTCATTAATTGGTAGGAAACTGAGTTGAAGAAATTCATATATCTATAATTCTCACCTAGTAACACTAAAAATGACTAAGAATCAAAGGGGAAACACCCATTAAAGTAGAAGGTACTACTGGTTCAGGAAACCTTTCAATGTCGAAATATTAGACATGAGACATTTTTATTTTACATCCACAATTTAATATTTTGGTAGTGCCTTGATCAATTTAAAATTTATTTTATACTCATTTAAATGAATATCCCATATGATTTTTTTCCTGAAGCACTTAAAGTAACATTTAACATAACATAAGATCCATAAAAGAGTGACATGTCATTCCTCTTGTTTCTGGGTATATTCCAATAACAAAATGGTTAGCATGAGTTATTAAATCATATATTAAATTATAAAACCTAAAAAATAAACCCCAAAGTTATATTTAATACATTTAATAAATACCTAACTGTATGACTCATCCAAAATATATATGACCTAATTAAATGTCGAAAGTTTTGAAATTAAGATAACTAAATTTCCAAAATCAACATAAAATAATATTCCACAATTAATTTAATGTAGAGATTAATCCCACACACCAAACATGTGAATAACTTGTCACCATAATCCCTAATAAAAATATTCATGATTCTAAAAATAAAAATTTATATGGTGAAGTATTCTTTATAAATCCAAAAATTACGTTAACTATAATATGGATAACATAAAATAATTTATCAAAAATAAAAACCAGTATCAAGGTCATCAATAATAAAAAATTTACTTTATAAATGTCAAAATATATAAAAAACACCATTATATTAACATTAGAAAAATATTAAGGGTCATATTTTCGTAATCCTTAGATTACAATAAAATATCACCTTTCTAGTAAATCAAATCTTTTGCTCATCGGTACTGTTCAATAAATTTATGGAAATCCTTAATGAAAGACTATTTAAGAACAATTAATTGATGGTTTAGGATTATAATAACCAAAATAATTTTGATATAAATACTTATACAACATTCTTCCAGAATCAGAATCCAAAAGTAATTTAATAATTCATATTTTTCTTTATTAATAACATAACTTTGACATTGATCGATTAACTTATTCTAATGTATATTCCCCTAACTCTAGGAGAATTAATTTTCATATTTCACCATATCATTGCTATGAATACTCTTAAAATTTGATGTTTCCTTCATACCATTTCATTCATGTTCCTGATGGCCTTTCTCTCCACACCTAAAACAGAATCCAATCCTCTTTGTAAGAGTACCAGGTTGTTTCATTCCCAATTTATCACCTGTGAAAAAATAAACCTTCCCCTTCTTCCCTTTATAATTATTTTCTCTACTTTATTATTTTTATATTCCATTACATTGAATCCATATTTCTTGTAAAATTATTCTCTATTTTTATAACACATGATATTATTTCTTCATAAGATGAGAAATTATGGGAGGCCAATGAATTTAAATGGATTGGATTGATCCCATCAAATGAATAGTAAACAATTCTCTCTAAGTTATGTATGTAATCCAAGCATGCATTTCTGACCTTATAATGTAGGATTTATACATAGCTACAATTTAATCTTCCTTTTTTAATAGACAACATCATTGTCTCTCCATATCCAATAATTTCTTGCGAGGGTTGTATTTTTCTAATAAACATACCTTAAAATTCATCCATTATATACTGATTATTTCCCACTCATCTTTAGTCTTTTTAAAGAATGACCACTATTGATCCACATCCCTGAGAGATAATAAACTACCATGGACACCTTCCCCTTTACTTTACTTCCTTGACAGAGAAATTACTTATCTATGGAACTAATCCATTTCTCTATTAGAAAAGGATTTTTAGTCCCCTTAAATGATAGTGGATTATATTGAATGATGTAGTCTAAAATTTTTACACAATGTGGTGAATATTTAGACTAGTCCACATGGTAAATTTTATTACTCATAACCTGAGTCAGCTTCCCCAATATGGATATAATTTCATTAGTTCTAGTTGCAATTCTAGCTGCAGTTTCATTATCATTATAAGAATGAAAATACTTTAATGGAGTAGGTGAATTGATAATGTTCTCATTATTTATACCAGGAACCATTACCAAACAATACGATACACTAGATTAGAGCATAAAATTATAAATCATAACGTATAATCCAATAACAAATGAAATACAAAACAGAAATTGAAAATTTTATGCATAACTAATGTCATAATAATAAAAAATGATTCTTTAGGAATTTTTCCAAATAATAAACATATTTTCAAATTATTCATAATGTTTATAATAGGAAATTTAAATTAGCCCAAACATATTCCCCCATAGTGTGAAACCCAGTGCAGAGTCAGGCACACTCACTGTGCCCTAGAATGACAGTTGATATACACTCAAAACAACAATTTTAAGGGTTAATACACCATGATAAGTTTGTTACAAAATCATATCCATGTTTATTATCCAAGCATGGATTTATTACAAAGATAACAACATAATCTCAACCTTATAAAAACTATAAGATATTCTTCTATACTTATCCTCAATGTCTATCATAGGGTTTTGTTACCTAATCTATGTTCCCCTATATCTTTTTTCCATGGTTTAAACTAAAATTACTATGATTAAAATTGGAAATACCCTGACCCCAATAGCCTAAAGGCCTAAAAACTATAAAGACCCCAAACCTAGTAATCCAGAGTCAGTGGTTACTTTATTAAATTGGCATAAGATACATGGAATCACATCTCAAATACTAAATAGATTAGTAGAATTAATAAACTGTATAAGTAATTGATCCACATATATATATACAAACATAAAATAAAATATAGTATCTTCTTTTAAATCAATTTTATTCTATGTATCATGTCCCTTAACATGAATCATATAACATTTCCTGGAATCAAAGGGAAAGAAAACATAAGAAAGGGGTGAGTTGTAATTAAATGTATGGGTATGCATATAATATAAGATATCATGAATACAAAAGACATAATCAATATTTCATGGTATGTAAGTAAAATAGATTCCATTTAATCATTAAAAATAACATGAATAATAATATAAAAGTAATAAATGACTATCAAATAATGTAACATAAATAATCTCATGTGCTATAATGTTATCCATGGATATCATAAATAAAAAAATCACATGGAAATCAATTGAATACATAATAATGATGAAATATATAATTAAAAAAATCTAAAACACACCATATAGACCTTGTTCTAGGAAATTTAAAATAAAATTGTGTCATTGGGTAAATACATATATATAAATGGGTAAGGCCTCAACCAATACCTAATCTAGTTTGTCTCATGAGACCTACCGACACTTCAAGGGGATATAGTAGGCCTCACCGATCACTTAAAAAGTAAAATTAATTCATAATTTAAATGTGTTAAGATGTAACAAACATAAACATTCATATTGAAAAACTAGCATACTAAAATTTAACACTTTCACCAATTAATAAACATAATCATAAAACATTTAGAGCAACATGGAAAAAGTTATCAAAATAGTACATCCCTATTCAAACAGATTATAAACCATCTAGATAAATAATAAGGATAATATTAATACAACATATCACCATAGGATTATAATTAAAGTAAAGAGTTGTTGTTATTGATTAATATAATCATTATAAAATTTCATTAAAAACATTCCTCAGAAAATTTGATTTTATCTTTGAAAGACACATTCAAAAATTAGAAATTTACAAATTATTAAGAAAAAAATTATTTAAAAATATCTTTGTAAAATATTAATTTAATATTAATTGTAATTAGTTTCTATAATGGTGTGAAATATTTTAAATTTCATATACATTAGAAAAATAATCCACTCACATTTTTGTAATAAAAGTTAAAATGTCCCTTGTTTGGGAAAAATATTTAGAATTGTTTTGAAAAATAAAAAAATACAATAATGTGTAAATATTTCATTAATATATAATTTGTAAAATGTTTAAAAATATTAATTTTTTTAGAAAACATGGATATGGAAAAAAATGGGTTTCCACTAAAGAGAAAACTAAATATAAGATTTCATAAAAAAAATCCAATCATTTTAAGTACCACTGAGGGGAAAATGGTAATATCACGTGAAAAGTTCATGAATAAATATAGTATAATAAAATTTATTTTTTAATATTTAAATATCAAACAATTACTCCAAGGGATGCTTAATAATAAAAAATTGTAAATAATGATGTGATTGTGGAACACATGCTTACCACTTCATTAACTTTTGAATGGAAAGAACCATGAAATAAAAAATATAAATTGAAACATAGAATAATATTTAAATATCTATAATCTTGATGTAACATACAAAATGGTTAGTATATATACCACACAAGAGGAATAATTTAGGAATATGGAATATGTGTCACATAAGTAAATGTGAGATGATAAACCCTTACCTAAGGTCTGATTTTCTTCATGTGACATTGAAAATCATGTATAATAAATTTATTTTTATTATTAATATATTATTGAACAACATTGAAATATATCATACCATATATTATTTACCTATAGTATTTTATAACCCATTAAATATATTTTTTTAAAATCAATTTTTTGGATGATAATTTTCTCTCTTTTCATAGATGTTTTGGTTTGGTAATTTTGGTCCTTTTACATTGATCCAGTATAAATCATACCTATAACTATAACCATGATATAAATATCATATATAATCATTATATAATTTTTTATAATATTCCGTACAATTTAGATAACTGAAAATTGGTTACACCGTTCAGGGATATGATAGGCCATACATATGAATTATAGGATCAAAGAGCATGTCCATGGATAAAATTTGGGGGATTATTATTTTTTAAAATTATAAATAAAAAACCTTTACCTCTTATGTTGTATTAGATAAAACATTTTCCGTTTGATTTTATAGTTGTAATTAGATTCACTTAAAACTGATATAATTTATATAATCAGAGTTTATAAGAAAACAAAATAAAAAAATTAAATTTTTTTATAAAAATAACTAGAATAAATTACAAATTGGAAGAATAAGAAAAAACATTACAAATTTATAATGTAAATTAAATGGAAAATTCATAAAATAAAAAATCATAATTTACCCTTATGTGGAATGAAAGTCAACAACCTCGACAAAAGGTTTCCAAGGTTTTAACAAAACTATAATGTATTTATTTATTCAAGAAGAAATGTCTTAATAACCAAGAACAAAATGTCCACTATATTCCAGGCCCTAGAGGACCTTGATCATAATGATAGGATTCAAAAGTCTTCCCATCCCTAGAAACCCTTGATCAAATTAGATCATAATCATGTATTACAAAATCAAAATGCTCTAAGGATTTTAAATTCCTCACTCAGATTCTATAAAAAAACCATCTAAATATTTTTAAAGATTAAGTATAAAGATGTCATAACTCAGTAAACATCAAACATGCTGATTTGAAAAAACCATCATTTTTCTTCACTATGTATGAACCTATATTTATAGCGAGAACTCCAATGGTCATATTTAACAATTCTCAAAGTTGGGCTCCACATACTCAAATGATCTTAATATTGAAATCTTAATATGTTCATTACATTTTTATCTATTAGTGTTTTGTTAGCATCATCAAAATTATGAAAACAGATTCTATTTAATAAAAATAACTTTTCTCATTAGGTTATAAAATTTATTCTTTTTACAGAATACATTTTTTTGTTCTATGGATCAAAACTACATTATTCAAATGGAATAGTATTGGTGAGTTTGATGGACCATACATGGATAGTTTTATGAATTAAAATTAGTTATTCTATGGAATCAAGATTCATCTATCTGGTGAAAAATAGTGTATTTCCATCAAAAAATAACCCTCAAGAATTTTCTGATTATAAATTTTTTATACGTTTAGAAGAACATATTTTTTTTCTATATAAACGTTATAAAAACACGGGATATAAAAAGTCAGTGAAACATGGAATTTTATAATTTAATGACCCTGACCCCAGTAAATTGGATTTATTGACTCTGTTTTTACATTAAAATAAAAATGAAGGGTAAAATCATAAAGGATTGAATAGTTTAGATGTTTTATAAAACCACACATATACATGATTCCCATTTCAAATAGGGATGTAAAATACAAATAATAGGCAATGAAAACACTATGCACCCTTTAATTCATTTCATGAATTCTTCTTCATATCCTATGGGATAAAATGAGATAAGGGTGATCTCAAGTTCTCAGTAAGGGTTAAATATAAGGAATATTATACTAAAAAAATAATCATATTCCACTTGGAATGTTAAATAATTTAAAAAATACAATATAAATAACATGAATATGTTGATAAGATAAGGAATAATCAATATGAAAATGTAAATAACTAAACACACATTCCATTTAATCAAACAACTGGGAATGTAAGGCATCCATAGATAACATCATGATGAATATCTCATGGATATTAATAATAGTCAAATTACTAATAAAGGAAGTTATTAATTATTGGAAATCATGTCTCATCCACATGATAAATCAACCATCATGACATTTAAAAAGAACATTTAATTTTTTTGGTACAAACTCATCTGTCTTGGCCATCTGATTTAAAACTATTGGGTACAAAATCATCAAGTTTAGCCAACTGGCTTGTCTCATGAGATTTTTGATGCATTGAGGGCCTATAAAAATCCAACCCCCACTCATAAATTAATATCCAAAAAATTACTAATATATTTAATTATTGATTTAATCAATTAATCAATATTAATTATCATTAAAAATTTATATATAGTAATGGATATAGATTTATCAATATTTCCCTAAAAAAATAAATAACATTCAAAGTAAACACCATATGTAAAAATGGTATGAACTTTACTAAATAACCATATCCATCATCTAAAAATATGGATACTTAAGATAAAATTAATTTCCAATGTAAAAATATAATATGAAAATTATAGTTTAAATAGTCAATTAACACTCACAAAATAAAGTGGGGTTGAACAATAAATTTAACCACATGGTAAATTTTAGGTAAAATCCCCATGGATGGATTGATTAGGATTTAAAAATAAAATTCCTTGAATTATTAGTGAATAATGACATTACTTGTCAAAAGGGGAATTATATACACCACATAACAGTGAATTGGTGCATAATAACAAATATGTATAAATGATATGTAAATTGAGATGAAACCCCTGAACTCATACTTCTATTTTCTTGAACATGATTTATCCTCTTGTATAGTTGTATTAAAAATGACATTAAATTTTAATATATCCATATTAATATTTATAATTACATATATGATCCTTTAATAATAATTTATCACCTATTTGTTAATAATATTTCATTATTTTCATTGTTTTAGGTGTTAATTGGCTTGTTTTAACATTAATTCATTGTCACGAATGTTCTAATTATTGTGATTATTATGTAGTTACCTAATATAAACAATAGTAATCATGAAATATATATTATATATAAATAATACATTTAAGAATAATAATGAGTTATTTTTTTGAGAAATGTAGTATGTTACAATCGTGTTGATTGTAGGTTATACGTATGCATAAATTACATTTCCATTTTGAAATTCTCGCTATTGAAAAACGATAAGTAATATTTGACATTTAAATTATTATAATAATATCATATTTTTTATGAATATACATATATATATCATCCATGTGGTGGGGAATAAAAATAGATATGAATCTCTTTGTAAAGGAGGTTATCTATACAAACATGGATTATATTATCATATTTCAGAGAGTGTAATAGTGAATAACAAAATGATGTATTTAAAATTACAATGGTAAATATGTCATTAATATCATATTTATGTAAATCATATCACATATATTCATTAAAATTATACTCATGACCTTCCTGGTAAAGTGTTTGTGAAAGAAAATTAACATCTCTTTGAGAGGTGGTAGTACGATGTACTCATGAATGATGTTATTATATACCCAACAAAATATAAAGTAAAAAAATTTATATATGATAAAATTACTCCAATGCTATAATTATGTTATAAAATTTATATATATATTTCAGTTCCATCATTATACCCAACCATGCTAGGTTAAATTTACATCCTTTTGTTTTCACAAAAAAAATTAAGGATTCTAGGATGAATGTATGAAATTTGGGATATTATTTGGGTATGTATTTATATAAAATATGTTTTAATGTTTTAATAAGATTAGATATTGTATGTAATTTTATATGTGGGGGAGTGAAAAAATTTCAATATTTTAAAATAAAAAGGTTTTCCCTTGTTCTTCACATGCCCTATATAACACCAAAAAATTACAAGAGAATATAATTTCATTCAAAAGAATTTGTGACTTGAAATAAAAAAATCTGAAGAGAATATAAGACCCCAATACATTAAAATAATTTTTCAGAATAAATAAAATCCCTTTCATAACTTCTGATACACGCAATAATTATTTTTATCAATAACTTTTGTAAAAAGCATGACTATGTTTTACAAAACAATAATATTATATTTATAACATTATTTAATATGAAATTTATATTCTAAAAATTAGAATTAAAGGAATAAAATTTATTATGAAAATTATGAAAATATATATATTTACACATATTTATCAGTTATCTCTTGGTTATTAATTAAATAATAATAAAATAAAATATTAATATAATTGTTTTCTAAAAAAATGTATTTTATCTAAATGATAGTTTAGTCTGGACTTACAGACATATTTTAACTTTAAATTTTAACAAATTAAGAAATATTATTAGACAACATAAAATTAATTTTTAAAATCATAATATCATAATTATCTTAGGTTGAGGTTTTTGTACTATTATGAAATGATAATTTTTTTTCGGAATTGTGAGAAATAATAAATTTTAATGGAAAATTGTCAATTTATTTAAATAATTTATATTTTTAAGTTATGTTTTTAATTTTATTCAGAGTATAATTATTTCAATTTAATATAAAATAATTCAATTTATGTTGTTGGAATATTTTCTATATTTAATTTAGATATAAATACATTAAATACTCTTGAACATTCCCACTTTAAAAACCCACATTCTTATCACGTTTGTGGGACTAATTTTAAATTTAAAACATACAATACAATGAATTTAATTTTGAATAAGGGATTAATTTATTTGAATACTCATAATATATAATTCTTAATAATTTAAACATGATTTTTGGACAAAATTAATAGTTAAAATATTAAAAATTAATTACTCTAGTAAAGGTAAAAATTTGTTTACTGGGGGGGGGGTTAAACTAAACTGATAAGGTTTAAATTGACCTATAAATGTGTCTAAAAAAAATTTTGGGACATATTTTGACCATTACACATATATATTTCTATAATGATCCATTATATAACCTTTTGATAGATAAAAACTTCAGTAACACTGAATTACTTTTAAAAGTACGAAGTGTTTCCTCTAACCACTTTTAAAAGGAAACCCCACCCCTCACTCATTCACGCCTTCTGGGCTTGTTGGACAATCCTTGAATTAAAAAATTGAATTAAAAACATAGATACCATCATCCTAGAATCATTATTTTGGGTAGATATCCATTCTAGGAAGGTCTTAGTGATCATATAAGGACAATAATCAAAGAAGAGGTAACATTATTCAATGAGGGTGTTTATTTTATTTCTATTTCCAACACATTAAATTCATTTCAAAAAATAAAAATATAATAACATTATAATATTAAAAATAATAAAAAATTTTGTAATATATCACTGACCTGAACAAATCTCAAATTTTTTCAAATAGGTTATGAAATCACCATTCTTATGTGTGGAGGACTACCACCTCATGAACTGATTTCATTGTGTTTTTCCATTACCACCTTTCACAATTGGGTATGATGATGTATATAATATATATATGATATTTATAACATATTGAAACCTATTAATTCATTATATCACACACACACATATATATATATATATATATTTACATTACATTTGGTAGGAGATACGATAACTGTTTTCTTGGGTACGACGGACTACCACCTCATGAAGTTATGTGATTAATGTTTCACTAACAATTCAAATGGAAGGAGATTATGGTAAATTTAATGTTTATATGTGATAAAAATTGATTAATTATGATATTACTTATGCATTTATCTTTATATAAATGTAATACATCATTTTATTTTTCTTACCTTTTGAGTAACTTAAAGATGATATCATTGTTCCGGTACATGTGGACTACAGGCTTCATGAAGTGATATGAATCTATTTCATAAAAAAACGAATGGTGTATAGATATATGAATATAATATGGTATATATGCTATTATGTTCATTTTTAAATGATTATATATTACTTACCTTATTTTTATAATGATAATTGGAAAATAGCAATGTTACTCATGCGTACATATAACATACTGTCTCTATGATCATAACGTACGTTATTTTCCATAACAATATTTCATGACTATATTTATAAGTATAAAATATGATATTTATGTATTTAATGTTATTATTGAGATGATATAACTATATGATATTCTTAAGAACTAGATTTTTTACAGTAAATAATGAATAAGAAAATAAGGAAATTAACACCCAAAACAAAAAAATAATGAAATATTGTTAACAAATGTGTGATATGATGTTATAAAAGGATCATATATGATATTAAAAATATTAATATATTTAATTTTTTATGTTAATGAAATGTTTAAAACCACTATTCATGTGGTTAGATCATGTTCAACCAAATGGATGCGTAAGGTAAAATATTTCTTCTAAATTTACATTCTATTGAAGCCTAATTGTTATTATGCACCGATTAATATTTACTTGGTATATGTAATAAAAATTTAACATGTAATATCTTTATTAAATCATAACTATTGTTAATTTATGATTCACTTTCATTCATTTTTTCCTAGGGGATTTGACATGAATATTATAAAGTTGAAAATGTTATTGTAAAATATCACATTCTTTTAGGGTTGTAATCCTTATCTTGAAATAATCACATTCTTGTGATCAGTTTTCCTTATAAATTTAATTTATATTGAATTTAAATATATTTTATAGTTTATATGATTATTTCTTTAACTATATAACATATTTATATAGGATTTTTACTTTAAAAGTTATTTTATTAATTAAAGAAATATTGAAAAATATGTATCCTTTAATCAATACAAATATTTGATGTTAAGGAATATTGATTCATGAATTAAATAAATTATTCAATATTTGAGGATTTATTTGTAAATAATATGATGGATGGGTACTACTATAATGTAACCCCTTGATGAATTTATTGGGCTTATAAGACAAATTATGTTTTAAAAATTAAACTGGGTTCTACCTATAGTATTTGAACTGTCTTTTGAATGGTCTAGAAAATAGAGGTATCATGATGCTTGAGATCCAATTTTTTTTTATTAATTTATAATTTATTTCATTAGTAATTCAGTTATTATTATCCATGTGATTTTAACGATGATATTATACTTGGATTCATTTCATTCTCAATTTATTTATTAGATGGCACGAGTTTCAGTTATTTACCTAGATATATATTATTACGAATTATCTATTTATGCTGTTAAGTAATGTAAATGGAATGTGTGTTTAGTGATTTAACAATTCTATATTTATTATTATTTAATTATTCATGAAATATTATGTTTTACTTAAGGCTTAATGAGCATTGGATCACACCCTTATTTTGTTTCCATTCCCAAGGATATGAAGAAGAGATATTTGAATTAGTATTGAACGATGCATTTTTTTCTATTGAAATATATTAGTATTTATTTTATTTTCATAATATAAAATGGGAACACTGTATGTTTTGAAGCATTCTAAATTGGAATCTGATAAATTTGAAATGGATATATACCTAAATATGTGTATTATTTCCCAAAAAAAAAGGATATAGGAGGTGGCTAAAGCTCACAGATAACGTAATCCTCCAGGAGACATGAGATCGTGTGACTATCATAGGTTCATTCAAAGTAACTGGGTGCAATGGATAATATGGAGTAGGTTTTGTGAAGCAACTCTGGATAAGTCCCTCTTATCTTCATAAATGTTCTTTATAAAACCGATGTTCGTTCAATGATAGCCATATAGGCTCCCCATAGACATGTGGTTTGTCACTGGTGAGCACATGAAAATCTATCAAAAAATCCTTTGAAAATGGGAGAAAAATGTCTAAAAAAGAGGAGACATGTAGAGGTCATAATGATCATGAGACACATCACCAATGGGAAGAGAAAATTTACTTGACAACATTCAAATAGAATCATGAGGCCCCTCACCCTTTTTTGAATAGAAACAATGGAAATAAAATAATAGGTTCAGGGACCTACTCGTTTTCCTAAAAGACAATTGACCCACCACTAGAAATATGCATCATTCTATGAGTACCTGGTGATATTCTAGCCTCATCTAATAAAATCAATTTGGCATCTCATCCTCTTTGAATGAAGTTTATAGGTAATGTATAAAATACCTCATGCCCCCAATGGATCCCTCATAAAAAACAAATAGATTTTCTATAAAATGACCATGCATCTCTATAGGTCCTTTAATATCCACACAATTTATCATCAAGAAGTAGAATAATTTTCTTTTTCATTACTCGTGTAATCTCACATGACCCTAGGCCTTTATAAAATAAAATAAATGAAATAAAAGTGGGAGGATGTAGAGTCCTATCAGGGTTATAAAAATCATGCAACATTTTGAGGACATCTACAACATGACTTCATGAGATTCCTAGACAAGTTGTTCTAATCTTATGATGATGCCCAGACATGCAATCCTTTCCGAGAGAAATGTTCCAGGAAAGGCATCAACCATCTTGTTAACACATTTAAACAAACACTTTGATATTTAGAAGTCTCCAGGGCATGTCAATATCATAATATAGAAGTATTTTTTCATTCCATCATAATTTAATAAGTCCTCATCAATTAGAAATAATCCAATAATAGATGAATTGAATGGAGGGTCTCGTGGTTGAATACAAATTTTATAATACATCATAAGCGGTTTATGATAGAGGCTTTTGAAGATGCACGTTGAGAGAAACATTTGTCATCTCTAGGTTTTATTTTTAATGTTTCAATAAGATTAGATATTGTATGTAATTTTATATGTGGGGGAGTGAAAAAATTTCAATATTTTAAAATAAAAAGGTTTTCCCTTGTTCTTCACATGCCCTATATAACACCAAAAAATTACAAGAGAATATAATTTCATTCAAAAGAATTTGTGACTTGAAATAAAAAAATCTGAAGAGAATATAAGACCCCAATACATTACAATAATTTTTCAGAATAAATAAAATCCCTTTCATAACTTCTGATACACGCAATAATTATTTTTATCAATAACTTGTGTAAAAAGCATGACTATGTTTTACAAAACAATAATATTATATTTATAACCTTATTTAATATGAAATTTATATTCTAAAAATTAGAATGAAAGGAATAAAATTTATTATGTAAATTATGAAAATATATATATTTACACATATTTATCAGTTATCTCTTGGTTATTAATTAAATAATAATAAAATAAAATATTAATATAATTGTTTTCTAAAAAAATGTATTTTATCTAAATGATAGTTTAGTCTGAACTTACAGACATATTTTAAATTTAAATTTTAAAAAATTAAGAAATATTTTTAGACAACATAAAATTAATTTTTAAAATCATAATATCATAATTATCTTGGGTTGAGGTTTTTGTACTATTATGAAATGATAAATTTTTTTCGGAATTGTGAGAAATAATGAATTTTAATAGAAAATTGTCAATTTATTTAAATAATTTATATTTTTAAGTTATGTTTTTAATTTTATTCAGAGTATAATTATTTCAATTTAATATAAAATAATTCAATTTATGTTGTTGGAATATTTTCTATATTTAATTTAGATATAAATACATTAAATACTCTTGAACATTCCCACTTTAAAAACCCACATTCTTATCACGTTTGTGGGACTAATTTTAAATTTAAAACATCCAATACAATGAATTTAATTTTGAATAATGGATTAATTTATTTGAATACTCATAATATATAATTCTTAATAATTTAAACTTGATTTTTGGACAAAATTAATAGTTAAAATATTAAAAATTAATTACTCTAGTAAAGGTAAAAAAAATTTTACTGGGGGGGGGGGTTAAACTAAAATGATAAGGTTTAAATTGACCTATAAATGTGTCTAAAAAATATTTTTTTGGGACATATTTTGACCATTACACATCTATATTTCTATAATGATCCATTATTTAACCTTTTGATAGATAAAAACTTCAGTAACACTGAATTACTTTTAAAAGTAAGAAGTGTTTCCTCTAACCACTTTTAAAAGGAAACCCCTCCCCTCACTAATTCACGCCTTCATGGCTTGTTGGACAATCCTTGAATTAAAAAATTGAATTAAAAACATAGATACCATCATCCTAGAATCATTATTTTGGGTAGATATCCATTCTAGGAAGGTCTTAGTGAACATATAAGGACAATAATCAAAGAAGAGGTAACATTATTCAATGAGGGTGTTTATTTTATTTCTATTTCCAACACACTAAATTCATTTCAAAAAATAAAAATATAATAACATTATAATATTAAAAATAATAAAAAAATTTAATATATCACTGACCTGAACAAATCTCAAATTTTTTCAAATAGGTTATGAAATCATCATTCTTATGTGTGGAGGACTACCACCTCATGAACTGATTTCATTGTGTTTTTCCATTACCACCTTTCACAATTGGGTATGATGATGTATATAATATATATATGATATTTATAACATATTGAAACCTATTAATTCATTATATAACACATATATATATATATATATATATTTACATTACATTTGGTAGGAGATACGATAACTTTTTTCTTGGGTACGACGGACTACCACCTCATGAAGTTATGTGATTAATGTTTCACTAACAATTCAAATGGAAGGAGATTATGGTAAATTTAATGTTTATATGTGGTAAAAATTGATTAATTATGATATTACTTATGTATTTATCTTTATATAAATGTAATACATCATTTTATTTTTCTTACCTTTTGAGTAACTTAAAGATGATATCATTGTTCCTGTACATGTGGACTACAGGCTTCATGAAGTGATATGAATCTATTTCATAAAAAAACGAATGGTGTATAGATATATGAATATAATATGGTATATATGCTATTATGTTCATTTTTAAATGATTATATATTGCTTACCTTATTTTTATAATGATCATTGGGAAATAGAAATGTCACTCATGCGTACATATAACATACTGTCTCTATGATCATAACGTACGTTATTTTCCATAACAAAATTTCATGACTATATTTATAAGTATAAAATGTGATATTTATGTATTTAATGTTGTTATTGAGATGATATAACTATATAATATTCTTAAGAACTAGATTTTTTACAGTAAATAATGAATAAGAAAATAAGGAAATTAACACCCAAAACACAAAAAAAAATGAAATATTGTTTACAAATGCGTGATATGATGTTATAAAAGGATCATATATGATATAAAAAATATTAATATATTTAATTTTTTATGTTAATGAAATTTTTAAAACCACTATTCATGTGGTTATATCATGTCCAACCAAATGGACGCGTAAGGTAAAAGATTTCTTCTAAATTTACATTCCATTGAAGCCTAATTGTTATTATGCACCGATTAATATTTACTTGGTATATGTAATAAAAATTTAACATGTAATATCTTTATTAAATCATAACTATTGTTAATTTATGATTCACTTTCATTCATTTTTTCCTAGGGGATTTGACATGAATATTATAAAGTTGAAAATGTTATTGTAAAATATCACATTCTTTTAGGGTTGTAATCCTTATCTTGAAATAATCACATTCTTGTGATCAGTTTTCCTTATAAATTTAATTTATATTGAATTTAAATATATTTTATAGTTTATATGATTATTTCATTAACTATATAACATATTTATATAGGATTTGTACTTTAAAAGATATTTTATTAATTAAGGAAATATTGAAAAATATATATCCTTTAATCAATACAAATATTTGATGTTAAGGAATATTGATTCATGAATTAAATAAATTATTCAATATTTGAGGATTTATTTGTAAATAATATGATGGATGGGTACTACTATAATGTAACCCCTTGATGAATTGATTGTGCTTATAAGACAAATTATGTTTTAAAAATTAAACTGGGTTCTACCTATAGTATTTGAACTGTCTTTTGAATGGTCTAGAAAATAGAGGTATCATGATGCTTGAGATCCTATTTTTTATTAATTTATTATTTATTTCATTAATAATTCAGTTATTATTATCCATGTGATTTTAACGATGATATTATCCGTGGATTCATTTCATTCTCAATTTATTTATTAGATGGCACGAGTTTCAGTTATTTACCTAGATATATATTATTATGAATTATCTATTTATGCTGTTAAGTAATGTAAATTGAATGTGTGTTTAGTTATTTAACAATTCTATATTTATTATTATTTAATTATTCATGAAATATTATGTTTTACTTAAGGCTTAATGAGCATTGGATCACACCCTTATTTTGTTTCCATTCCCAAGGATATGAAGAAGAGATATTTGAATTAGTATTGAACGATGCATTTTTTTCTATTGAAATATATTAGTTTTTATTTTATTTTCATAATATAAAATGGGAATACTGTATGTTTTGAAGCATTCTAAATTGGAATCAGATAAATCTGAAATGGATATATACCTAAATATGTGTATTATTTCCCAAAAAAAGGATATAGGAGGTGGCTAAAGCTCACAGATAACGTAATCCTCCAGGAGACATGATATCATGTGACTATCATAGGTTCATTCAAAGTAACTGGGTGCAATGGATAATATGGAGTAGGTTTTGTGAAAAAACTCTGGATAAGTCCCTCTTATCTTCATAAATGTTCTTTATAAAACCAATGTTCATTCAATGATAGCCATATAGGCTCCCCATAGACATGTGGTTTGTCACTGGTGAGCACCTGAAAATCCATCAAAAAATCCTTTGAAAATGGGAGAAAAATGTCTAAAAATGAGGAGGCATGTAGAGGTCATAATGATCATGAGACACATCACCATTGGGAAGAGAAAATTTACTTGACAACATTCAAATAGAATCATGAGGCCCCTCACCCTTTTTTGAATAGAAACAAAGGAAATAAAATAATAGGTTCAGGGACCTACTCGTTTTCCTAAAAGACAATTGACCCACCACTAGAAATCTGCATCATTCTATGAGTCCCTGGTGATATTCTAGCCTCATCTAAAAAAATCAATTTGGCATCTCATCCTCTTAGAATGAAGTTTATAGGTAATTTATAAGATACCTCATTCCCCCAATGGATCACTCAGAAAAAACAAATGGATTTTCTATAAAATGACCATGCATCTCTATAGGTCCTTTAATATCCACACAATTTATCATCAAGAAGTAGAATAATTTTCTTTTTCATTACACGTTTAATCTCACATGACCCTAGGACTTTATAAAATAAAATAAATAAAATAAAAGTGGGAGGATGTAGAGTCCTATCAGGGTTATAAAAATCATGCAACATTTTGAGGACATCTACAACATGACTTCATGAGATTCCTAGACAAGTTGTTCTAATCTTATGATGATGCCCAGACATGCAATCCTTTCCGAGAGAAATGTTCCAGGAAAGGCATCAACCATCTTGTTAACACATTTAAACAAACACTTTGATATTTAGAAGTCTCCTGGTCATGTCAATATCATAATATAGAAGTATTTTTTCATTCCATCATAATTTAATAAGTCCTCATCAATTAGAAATAATCCAATAATATATGAATTGAATGGAGGGTCTCGTGGTTGAATACAAATTTTATAATACATCATAAGCGGTTTATGATAGAGGCTTTTGAAGATGCACGTTGAGAGAAACATTTGTCATCTCTAGGTTTTATTTTTTCAAGATACATCATGGAAATTGGTGAACAACTAGGGTGGTGAGAATTATAAATCCCCAAAAAACAAGAAAAAATTAACCACTCTCTATCACAATGAATATGATTAATGTTTGAATTTTTCACATCTATGTAGACCAAAATACCCATCAAAAAGATATGATTTGTCAGAGCTACTGATCTATTGACTGATATGTCTTTCATTAGGTAATATACTAGAAAACATTTGAAGTGATCATGAACCATGTATAACGATCTTGACATGATCATTAATAGATCACATGAAGGACATCTAATAGTAAATGGGATGAACATCCTGCATGAATAGGTCACTTAGATCTCATGAAACTCCTTCAATATGCTATTTGGGTCAAATGATTTCCTCTAGACATGATATAGAAGGACACATAGTTCTCTTGGGAAAATCACCATAGTCTCATGAAGCCCTCTCGGATCGTCGCACAAGCATTATGATGTCCTTTAGATACATCTCTTGATTCATATAATATCACCCACTCATGCCAATCAAGACATACAGTAGCATCTATGCATTTAAATTAGCTCCTCAGACACCTACAGAAATATTGCTAGATCATACGATACCATCTATACAAGCCAGTTAGCTCATGTGATGGATTATATGACAAACCATTTGGATCACATGATGTCCTCTAAACAAGATAACCTTGATCATACGATAAACATCATACATGCCATCCATGTTACGTAAAGTACTCAAAATTAGTCAACTGGATCATTTGACTCTCCTTCAATATTCTAGATAGATACTCTCTTACATATCAAAAAATCAATAAAATCATGATGATTAGAAAATCCGTTAATGTCAAATAGGATAGAAGTACCAGTAATAAGGTCATCCCAAGACTTGATAACATTTTCTATCCTCAACATGTAATAACTAATCAATAGAAAAACCTAAAATTATAAGCCCTGATCAGTAGTATAATAAATAATACACCAATTAAAAAGGTAATCACAAGACTTATAACATTTTCCATCATAGACATGTAATATTTTAACAATAGGGAAACCTCACAATGTAATCCTTGATTAGTTACATAATAAAATATGCCACAATCTACAAGGAAATCCTAATAATTGATAACAATTTCTATCATTGGTGTGTATGCCTCGATCAATAGGGAAACCATAGAGTGTAAGTAATGATCAGTAAAAGAATTCAATATTCAACAATATGTAATGAAAACCTCATTATATAAGCCCCGATCAATAGAACTATGATGACACTAATTCCTTCCACAAGTAGGATAAAAAAGGCATCTCCCAGAGGTTTGAGATCCATATTAAATATCCACAAGGGATTTCCCAATACGTATATCCCTCATCCACCATGAAATGACATTGATCATTTTCTATCCCATGTTTCTCACACTGAGCATAAATCATGTGGAATTATAAGGCTGCAATAATCATATCATTTTCAACATAAGCTTCTAAAAAGGAAATAGAAATGTTAGTGTTTAAGCCCCAATTAACTGATCAATGAGGACTCTGATTTGTTACTTTACTGGGATACATATGACATATTTTCTAAATGATCAAGGATAGAATAAAATGGTAATCCAACTCAATTATAATTCAAGTTATTTCAATCATCGAGACCTAATCATTCCCATGGACTACCTACTCTACCTCATCCATCAACAGACTATGAAATAAATCGAACAATGAAAATTCGGATCCCTATCATATGGAGGACACATAGGACACCACCATAGGGAATGAGAACTATAATAAATCCTATTTGGGATGTCCTATTGAAAAATACAATCACCCAAGTGTAGTGATCCGGACTACTTATTCTCCCTTATTTCTACCACTGAGCATAACTCACATAGATATAGGGGGTTTCATTAGTTATATCATTCATGTCAGGAATCTCCACCATCCAGGGTGATGATAGCATGTAATCCTCAATGAGTGTCATGATATATTAATAATATAAAATAAGATATATACCATAGGGTTAGTCCAAAGGGTGTGAATAAACTATGAAAACCTCAATTATTTCTATAATAAGGATATGTAGGAAGTCTCCAAGGGACTGGAGCTTGAATACCTAGTGCATCATAAAACTAATTTATGTCTATTCTGTATAATGTTAAAATAAAAAAGTCTAAAAAACTCTGTGGGTTTTCATTCCCAAAATAACCATGATAAATTTGATTCCAAAAAATGTATCAATCCCCTCATCAGAACATTAAATTTCATCTATATATGGAACAAAATACATAATCTCTTGGTTTTATGACTTTCAAACATTGGAATCCATCCATTATTTGAAATAGATAGAGAAAAAAATATACATACATATAGATTCATAGAGGAGACACATCTATTCTTTACAAAGAGATAGACATAACATGTAGTCTTTTTGATAGGTTAATTAGTCTCATATTGGGATTAATAAGATAATTTTGAGAATATATTTAATTTATAAGAATATATAAGAGTAGAAAACAATTACCCCCCAAAATTGGTTTAATGATCCCAAAGTACGAACCTCACAACCAATTCGAGTCCCTAAGTTCCATCAGGATTGAAAACCCAGGTGACCA
Organism: Viscum album; assembly: GCA_963277665.1. Lineage (NCBI taxonomy): Eukaryota > Viridiplantae > Streptophyta > Magnoliopsida > Santalales > Viscaceae > Viscum > Viscum album. The sequence goes on from OY728147.1 coordinate 1,117,357,802, forward strand.
ACCAAATTTGTAAATCAGGATCATAACCAGCTACTAATTAAAGAATAATTGGGAGTTTCTAAGGAAAACAAGACAAATTCCAATCTTGATGCGAGTGATTGAACAATGCCTTGAATCTACACAATCAATGAAAACTTTGGGAGAATCCTATCCACATCCTAAATCCTGATGAAACAATATGTATATTTTTCATAAAACATTAAACCCATCAACACTTTAAGATTCAACTCATTGTATTTTTTCTATTGTAAAAAAGTAAGGTATTGGATTTGGGCTATTAGGGTTGGATTCATTACACAAAGAGGGTAAAGAATAAATTTTTTTGAAGAATTAGTCATTATAGGGTTGATAAATTTCCATATCATTTATTTTATAAATGTTTTTAGGTAAATTTAACTATTATAAATTTATTTTAACCCATTGTAAAAAAATTTTACTATAACATTGGTAATTTTTATTATTATTTTCACTATTAATTTTGGTCAAAAATAAAGTTTATATCATTATAAAATATAAAGTTTTTTAATTAAATATATGGAAGACATTTTTACAAATTTCATTTATATATGTTGAAAATTTGAGTTTAAAATTTATCCCACAGACGTGACGAGAATGAATGATTTCTAAAAATAAAATGTTTAAAAGTTTACAATTTTTTATATCAAAATTAAATATGAAAATGAGTCCAAATTCCTAAATTATATTAATTGATACATAATTAAAGTAATGTTACATTAAAACCACTTCATGATATAATTTAACTTTATTAATAATGTTAAAAATAAGACAGTTTTGAATTAAAATTCAATAATTTCCAATATTCGATGAAAAATAAACATTTAAAAAAATTAAGCCTATGTTAATCTTGATATTTTGATTAAAAAAATGATGTAAATTTTAAAAAAAATCAAAAATATTGGTAAAAACTAATTTTAAATTATGTCCCCAAATCGTGAAGAAACCATCTTTTAGAAATAAATACATTTTCAGAAAACATTTGAATTTCATTAATATGATTATTATTTAATTTATAATAAACAGAGAATAATTTTTTTCATGATTTATTTACTAGTAATCATACCCTCCAATTTAATAGATAGGATATAAAGTTATACTATATTACAGTTCCTTAATACTTGATGTTGCATGTTCCACAAGCTATCAATGAGATTTTATTTAAAGAAATATATTTTGTGGGTGGTTTAAGATTGGAATTACATGTCACATAAGATATTTAAAATAATATTTTTATTTCAAAATATAAGGGTGTCATATTATCATCAACTTATATATGTTTCTCCCATTCAATTTAAACTTGATCTCAGAAACAAATGGTTTGTCATTTGGGAATATCATTATTGAAAAACCCATAACATCAAAAGAGATAATAAAATATTTTCATAACAATAGGGAAAGGAATTTAAAAATATTTATATGGAATTACATATACCTAGTTTCCAAAAAAGATAACATAGGTTCTATGTGAAAAAATTTACATAGAAGAGAAAACTATCATCTAAATACCGATCGAGAGTGATAGAGAACATGGTCCGTATGAAGTTAACAACCCCAATGATGTCAACCAAATATGTGTGAAAAAGGCCTTTGATGTCATAAAAATACAAATAGTATGACAATTTATTTTCTAGATCCTTTTCCTAGAGTTGAGGAATTGTTATTCTATCTATGAAAAAAAATATATAGGATATATATTCATTTCATATCCATAGTATCATAATTTGGATTTTATTTGATAAATTTTTTATTCATCGATTAAACCTAGGAATGAGGATAAAAAATTAATTTTTTAATGCCTGAAGCACTAAAATTCACTTATAATGGATTGTAAGATCCATAATATATTGATAATACATTCCTTTAATATATATTTATTATAATAAACAATGGTTATTATAGGTTATCATATATTCATAAATCTATATATTGTGAAGTAATACATTAATATTAAAAATATCATCCAAGTTGAACCTAAATGATTTTATAAATGGTTATCCTTATGAACCTTACAAAATTTTAAGATCCAAAACATTTGAATGAATGACATTAAATATCCAAAAAATGAACTTATCATTAATCCATATAACAAAATGAGTTATCTCTTTGTCTCCACATACCAAACATGTGAATACACTCATTATATATTATCTTAAAACATGGTAATAACCTAAATTATGGAAAAAATATTAGAAAAAATGAATTATTCATCATTCCTTGAATGAGAAATATATTATTATATATAATATGTAAATCCAAAAATGATTTCAATTCCATAAATCATATAATAATCCATTTTTTCAAAAAATCATTAATCAGTTACAATGTAGTTATTACTATCCAATTTACTTTATACTCATAAATTATCTCGTTATCATAATATCATTATCTCAACATTAGTAACACATTAAGGGATATATTTTTATATTTCATGCTTTTTGAAGATGTTAAACTTTTCAGAAAATCATTTTTTTGACATCGGTATCATTCAACATATGTTCTTTAAAATCCTTGATAAAAAACTATTATGTAAAATAATTATATATTTCATAATTATTTTAACAAGGAAATAATTGATAAAATAATCAACTGAAATAATTAGAAAATCTAAGCACAATTACATTAATCATTTAACTTTTCCAGTGTTCACAACCAATGCTTGACCATGATCAATTAGCTACTTGTAAAATATATTTCTTTAATTCTTGGGGAATTAATTTTCATAGTTCCACATCTCTTTAAAATTGAAGCATTGAAAAATGGATACCTTTTTTACAGTATAATCGGGTACATGGTGGACTTTTCCTCATCACGTCTAGAAAACTATCATTCCATTTATGGAAGTACTAGGGTGTTTATATCTATAATTCTAACATGTAGGGAAACCCTTCATTTCCTTATTTCTATTATCCATATTTTTCTATATTTTCCACTTTGTATTTCTCAATTTGTCACTTCAATTCGACGGTACCTTGAAAGATCCCCCCGACACTCAGGTGAATTCTATTCCCTGGATTTTTTTTAGGGAAAATGTTTCCAAACAACTCACTCTCTTCTTTAAAGAATCTATTGTGTCCTTTGCTTATAAACCTATTTAACTGTGAGGGTTCCCACTTTCCACTTAAATGTGCTTTTGTGTTTAATAAAAAATTATTATTGGATTGATGGTATTCCTCAAACCTAAGAATACATATTTCTTCATGAATTATTTCATTGTGGTTTTGTCATATGATACTATGTCCTCATATGATTTGAATTATTACGAGACTACTTCCCATCCAAAATATTTTATTAATCCCCTAAAAAATGATCTTTCATACTCTTTGGATTGTGTTCTTTGATGTGGTTCTCATTCCATCTATAAGGTTATATTTCTAAATGATAGAATAAAATATATTAGATCATATCAGTATCAAAAATAATTATAATCCCAAAACATGTGAAACACTTTACAAAAATTGAAATAATTATTCATAATAAATTTTATAATTATAAAAATATTTTCTTTAAGAACATCTCTATTTCCAATATTTCACATATTATTGTAAATAAAATATGAATTATCATATGAATATCCACCAGTAGTTTCAAAATGAATGCATAGTAAGGCCCATTTTTGTGCACGAGGTGATGATTAGGTTAAGGCTAATGTTCCCTTTTCAGAGTTATTATATAAAAATACATCTGTTTCAGAACCATATCCATCTATAATATCTATAAAGGGATTTATTTTCTATGAATAACCATATAATATTATCATTATCAATAAATTATTATTTTAATAAACACTTATCCCTAATGTATATAATATGTTTATTTTCCCGAACCTATTTTTTATTAAATAATATTCCCTAGGTTTATAATAAAATTCTTTGGATACCAACCATAATTAACATGATCCATGTAACTTAGATTTGGTGTCTTCTTTATTAAATTAACATAGATACAAATGGTCAAATTCCAAAGGACCGATCAATTTAGTAGTTTTAGAGATCTAGACACATAAATTCTAAAAATTTGACATAGTGAAGTACAATATAAAGAATATAAATGGAAAACACATTTAATACTTGAAATCAGTTTAATAATCCTCTTTCATATCCTATTGAGAGGTAAATAAGTAAGGGTGATCTGAAATACATAGAAATGTTTATGTGAAAAAGAAGATATCATGAATAAATTTTCATAATCAACACAAAAATGTAATTAAATGAACATATTTTCAATTGAAATAACTTTAAAATCATTATAAGATAAGTCATAATAAATATGGGATGTTATGTAATTGAAAATATGTCCCATTTAATCAATTAACTGAGAATAAAATGTATCTAGGGATAATATCATTTCCAAAATATCAGGGATTATTTTAAAAACTAAGTTATTAATGAAGAAAATTTTTATTTATTAGATTTCATCTCTCAAGAACATGATAAATTTATTTTAAATACCTTTCAAAAGATAGTTTATAATTAATGCCTTCCAACTAATTAGGTTTCACCAAATAATATAAAAGTACTAGGTAAAAACGCATCTGAATTAAAAAAATATTTTTTTCTCATGAGAATAATAATTCATAGAGGGGATATATGAAATGTGGGGCCCACTCATCACTTATTTTCTAAAGAATTTATTTTATATTTAATTATTTATTTAATTTATGAATCAAAATTCTTTGTCATCAAATATCTCTACGGAGTAATGAATACACATTTATCAATATTTGAATTGTTAATAAAATAAATTTCCAAGTAATCACCTTATGTAAAATTAATATACAATTTGGGAAATATTCTTTTATATCATTAATGAATCTATATATATAGGATATATTTAATTACCAATGTAAAATTATTACAATAAAGTTGTTGTTTCAGGAGAAAGTTAACAACCAAAAAACAAAGTGAGATTATAAAATAACATTAACACTTTGTAATTATTAAGTCAAATACCCTTGGATTAAATGATTAAAAGGTAAAAATAAAATAACATTATGTATTAATTAGTCATGATATTACATGTCATAGGGATATTATATAAACCACATAAAAGTAAATTTGTGATTAATTTCGAATAAGTCTCAATAGAATATTAATTGAGATGAAATCTCTTACCTCATGCTTTATTTTGGTTGATTGTGATTTAATACAATTATAATTGGTTTAAAATATGTTATTAACTATTTATAAATCCATATTTATATTTTTTTTATTTCATATAGAACACATTTATAACATCTTATCAACCATTAATTAATAATATTTCATTTATTTTTATTTTTGGTGTTAATTGCCTTGTTTTCTCATTCATTCTCTATCACAAAAGATATGTTTCTTGTGCATTTTATATAGTTATATCATCTCCATAACAATAATAAATACATAGTTATCATATCTATACCTCAATTATTATTTGGAGACCAATCATGAAAGATGGTTTTGATAAATTAAGTATGTTACTATCATAGGGTTAATATGTCATTTGTACACATGAGTAACGTTTCAATATTTCAACTATTATTATAGAAATGTGTTAAGGAATATTTTGAATTTATAAAATAATAATTATATAATATTATTTCTTTATATATAATTATTAATAACATACCAATTGTGTGGTGATGAAACTATAGTCACATTACTTCATGAAGGTGGTAGTCCAAACGTAAAAGAATGTTGTTATCATATTTTAGTGAGTGAGAAGGTAAAAAATTAAAATAATGTATTATCTTTTAATAATTATAATTATTTCATTGAGATAATAATGATTTCATTTATATTAAATTTATTCATTATATTTATCCTTACCAACATTTATGTACAGCATTAGGGAAAGAAAGATCCCACTGATTCGTGAGGTGGTTTTCTACTGTTAACATGAACAACATATCATATCCCCTACGAAATGGATAGTTAAAGGTATATATAATATATAATTAATATATAGGTATAATAATTTTATAAATATCAAATATATAGTTTATATTCATAATCATACCTATATATGATAGGTATTAATGGAAAATCGAATGACATCTGTTTGCGATGTTGTAGTCCTCCGTACACATGAATGCTGATTTAATAATCAATTTGATTAAAGTAGGGATTGTTGTAGGTCATAATATTAACATAAAAAATAAAATTATATGGAATTTAATGAGGTTATTATACTATCCGGTTTTAATACTAAATCAAGGAGGTGGATTAACTAATAAAATAAAAACTCTAGTTGAAGAACATTACCTCTTCTTCAGGTAACATCCATAGGTTTACACCAAAGCCTTACTAGAATGGATTGATGCAAAAATTAGGTATTTTAGAATTATATGATTCAATTTTGGAATTTATTTGGGTATATAATTTAAAAAATTGGTTTTATGGTGTGTAGAATAGTGGAGAGCGGGTTTCCTTTTATAAGCAAGATAAGTGGCACACTTCAAAATTATTAAAATAAAAAGGTGTACCCATGTATTTTACATGATTAAAGCTTTCTAAAATGAGTATTATCGATAAATATGTATTATATTTTCTAAATATGTTTTTAAAATATATTTTAGGCATGTTATCAGGTCATTTTAACCATTATGGTTTATGTTTATCCCCAGATTAATCCATTATTACCTTAATCGCGGTAAATAAATTTTGTAATGTTATCAAAATTTATTTTGGTAAAAAACTATTTTGAAATTATTTATTAATATAAATTATTAATATTAATAATATTTAATACATTTTTAAAAGATATATTTAAAAATGTGATGAAATTTAATTTAAAATTTATTCCACAGAGGCGATGAAAAAATATGTGTTTAAAGAGAATGTATTCAAAAGATAATAAAGTTTTTATATAAAAATTCCGCATAAAAATGTTCTAAATGAACTAAAATAGATTAATTTATATATATTTGGTGTAATTTTACATTTAAACCAATTAAAAGGATAATTTATCTCTATAAATAACAAAATAATTATGCAATTTTCATTTAAAAATCAGTATTTTTACTATTCTTTGAAAAAACGAATCATTTCAGAAAAATACCAAATATCACCCATATTTTAATATTGATATTATTATTCCAAAAATGAAATTAATTTTAAAAAGCAATGATTCAAAATATGGTAAAAATTGATTCTAAATTATGTTGGTAAAGCGCGCCTAAATCGTCTTTTACAAAAACTATATTTTTCCAGAAGAAATTTTATTTATATTTTAAATGAATATTTATGAATTTAAAATAAATAAATAACCTTAATTTTCATAATTTATTTTTAAATATTTTTAATTGAAAATTTAATTTCTAGTTTATAATGGTATATTATATTATGGTTCCTTCAAACTCGAGGTTGCGTGTTCTCTAAGCTATTAAAGAGACTAAATGTAATGAAATATATTTCATGGATTTTTTAACATCAGTTTTTCATGTCACATATGATATAAAAAATAATTTTATTCTTTTAAAATATTATGGTGTACAAATAATTTCTGCTTTTATTTTTATAACTAATAATAGAAACTATAGAAAGTATTACTTTTGACTTAATAGGCATGAAAACTGTTTCTATTCTTTTAATATATGGTATAAAAGAAAGGTAAATAATATGTCACCTTTCGAAAACCATTATTATATAAAATATATAATTTATATTAATTAAATATATCCATATTACCGTCCATGTCAAAATAAAATAAAAAACATTTAACATCACAACATGGAGGTTGTAGTCCACACAAAGGCACAAGAGACGTTATGGTTTATTGATGAGTTATACGGTAAAGAGTTATGTGTGACATTTGAATTTTTAAAGTATATTAATATCATAATTATCATATTTATATGGAAAATTCTACACCATATGATTCTTTGAGGGGAAAGGATGAAAAATGAATTAAATTGGGTTGTGAGGTGATAGTCCTCCGTACACACAATTTATATTTTCATTTTCTATTTGATGCAAGAGGATATGGATATAGTTTATCGATAAAAATAATAGCATCTAAATATATTTTATATATTGTTGATAATATATATTAATTATTAAGGTATAATATAATGTGTTATGAGAAGATGACAATTTAAGGTTTTTAGTGAATACAATTACCTTTTATAAGAGAAACTTCCTTTAGATAAGTTATTTAGGAACCAAGGTTGGGTATTTTGGGAATAAAAAACACTAGAACATGGATAAATATTTTTGGGATAGTTTCTGGTAGGGTTTGTTCAAGAAAAATGTATTAAGAGGTGTGAACAAGTGAGGGGAGGAAGTGCCTTTTTTATAAATGAGGACTGACATATTTGTACATACTCAAAATTATCCATTAATGGGAAATAACTCTCTCCCCAAATGAATACAAAAATAAAAATTAAAGGATTATAAGTATGATATGGTCATGAAACGCCTCCAAAAAATAAAAAAAATTAACATGATGTTCCTTAACCTTAAAGACTTCTCACTTTTACCATTTTTTTTTCACAATGGCTAGTATCCATTTTACCTATGTAATTTATCATTTAAGTATACATAAATTATCCTATTTTGATAATTTTTACCATTTTTTTATAAATATGAAATCCAATTTATAATTTAAAATCTTACATGTGTTGAAAATAAATTTTAACACATGTTCATAAAACACACAAGAAGTCCATTTTACCCTTTACCATAGTAACAAAGTATTCACTATTTATGGGATAATATGATTACTATGAAAGTATCATGGGATACATAATGAATTATGATTGATATATTTAATCATATACCAATAACAAGGAATATTATAGGATTTTTGTGAATTTTAAATCACTAAATAGAATATTAATTATTATATAATAACATCAATTTTAATTTTGACACAATCCCTTTATTTTGACAGTAAAATATAATTACAATGATGGAATAAGAATATACTCTTTAAAATACCATATAAAATGATATATATCTAAAAAATATATAATAAATTAATTAATTTAATTTATATTTATTTTAATATTCTTTGAATCATTAATTTTCATTTCTTTTAAATAAATAATTATAATGTTTCAATTGCATAATCATTTAAGATAAAATTATATTTATTAAAAAACATAAATAAATTAATCACATTTAAATAATTTAATTAAAATTAATATTACCATTAATATTTATTAACTACTTGATTTGGTCACTATGTGAAAACATAATTGAAATTTAAAAGGAAGAGGCAAATATTTTTTCTTTATATTTACATAAATTATTATACAGGTCACCTTCATGGGAAATTGTCCAAGGAACTCATAAAAGTAAACCATAAAGAGGTATTTTTTTGTATGTCTATAATATATTAATTATTAAAGTTTTAGGTCATTTATATTACTTATATTTTTAGTTTATCCCCATGGTATACAAATTGAAATATCAGTTATAGTAATTCTTATTTATAGTTTTTAATATTAATTAAAAAAATTCTGTTTACAATATTATTTAATATTAATTATAATTATTCAAAATATGTAATCCATTAATTCGAATTCAAATAATCAAATTGGATGAATTTAATTTAATAATATTCCCATTAACATGACAAAAAAAGAGATTTTACAAAGAAAAAGTTTTCATAATTATATGGATATACAATATAAAAAACAAAATCTATTTGAAACGAATGACATAAATTATTTAATTTTAACACAAGTGAAATAGTTTTTCTTTTAAAACAATTTTATAAAAAAGGAACACTTTAATTAATTAATAGAAAAGTAATTTTTCAATAAAAACTCATATTTCTTAGTATTCATAGAAAAATTAATCCTTTTAGGAAATCTAAAAAATTAAATCTAAGATAATTTTGAAAAGAATATTTCCACAATGAATAATATTTTGTAAAATAAATTGTACAAAATTGGTGAAAATTAATTTTAATGTATGTGCTCAATTAAGAATGAAGCCACCATTTAGAAAAATATATATTTTTTCAAAAATATTTCATTTTATTAAAAATAACAATATTTTATTTTTATTTAATATATAACAATTTAATTTTTTATACATGCCTAAAAAAATTAATTTCATTATTCAAATAGTCCTATCCAGACCCTCAAATTTAACATCTATGTTATGATAGTATAATATTTTACAGTTTTATTAGACTTAAGGATTCATGTATCATAATCCATCAATGAGATTATATATAAATAAATATATTTCAAGTGTCATTTAAGCTGGATGTTTCATATCGCATATTCAATCAAACACAATGTAATTTTAAATTATCTAGGATTTACAATTTTTTATATATTTTATACATTATTTATTATTTTTACACTCTATTGCATCTTTTGATGTGGATCCATGAATTTCATTAATCACATATTTGTTTAATAATTATTATACCATATTTTATGATGATATTGAATGTGTGTTATAATTATAGTGTCAATTTACTAATCCCTCACATATGATTTTTTTCCTACTCAGGTGCCAGTTACCATCCCCATTGGAGGTAGGAATGGGTGAAAAATTCGACCTATTGAAACCCATGATGTTTTTGGTGGGTTTGGTCATATAAGAGTGGTATTACAAAAGGTTTTCATTGGGTTCTATTTTGAAGATATATCTGTTGTGATGATTTTATTGAGTATTCGAGGAAATGATGTTAAAGCATCTAGAGATTATATTTTAATCTAGAGAAGCTAGTGATGGTGATATGACTGATGTATACACTCACCAAGACTTTGATAACATGCATTCCAAATTCTTTCCTTGAGATATCTATTGTATGGAAACAATGATACATATAACATATAGATATAAATTATTGTTTTTTCCACTTATTTCTTGAGTTAATTCCCCAATTATTCCGTTTTGATCATTGTTTTTATTTTTTAATTGAAAGATTCCATCTAGTATATAGTCATCCAGGATACCTAGGAAGGGTCATGATGAATCCCAGTTGAGTGATGATGATTTTTTTAAAGGTATGGTTAATGAGGTGTTTCCTCTTAGTGTGAAGAGAGTGGACCTTAAACATATTGAGTGATCAACATATCGACCTACCATAATTCATACATATATTATGTTCCATTTAGAGAAGTTGATTATTCTAGTAGCTTAGAAAGGGAATTCTTGTTGGTTCTGTGTGATGTCTGAGTTTTAAAGATATAGGAAACCTAGATTCTGAGGCAAAACTGAACAATCATCATTATAAGGCAGACTAGAGTTTGTGGTTATAGTAATCCATCTTATTTGGACACCTTATGATTTGATGGTGGCTCTTTTAGTTTCTTTGTTCATGAAAAAATGTGATAATGGTTGATATTGAACATATAGACTCAAAATGATGAGGTATTCCCCTCAGTTTTGTTTGAGCACCACTAATGGGGTGAGTATTTCCCAATTACATTGAATCCATGGTGTATTTAAATTGTTACAGAGATACAAAAGTGTATTATGAGTTGTTTCTAGTATGCATCAATATTTAACAACCTCACATAATAAAACCTTAATATGATCTAAGATGGGTTCTTCTAGGTGTAAAAATAAGAGTGGGGATTGAATTAATGCATATGAGTAGGTCAAATTCATTTGTACATACCCACCTATTATGAGGCACTAGAGATATATTTGGTACAAAGAGTTTCTTGGATTAGGGTATGTAGATAAAAATTTTAGGAAATGTTTACCAAGTATCAAAGAATATATCTTTTTCTATCAAATTTCAAGCTTCATCACATAGAAAATTATGATGTTTTCATGTACATATGTTGGAAAGTGTATCAAAAGCTCAGGGATCGTGGAGGGAACCTAATATTTGAGGAGACATGAGATGATTTCCTATGATTGGATGAGTGACATGGTTTTAGACATCCCAACCCATTTTATAATAGAGTGTTGATAAATAGTCAATAGGACCTTCCATTAGAGGTTGAAAAATGACGAGTGGCCTTCTATATGGGGTTAAGGGAGACTCAGGGAAAATATTTTAGTAGAAGATATGATAATGCTACTCTGGTATGTGGTGTTGGTGGTTTGTGTTATGACCCACATCTACTACCACCCCCCAGGTAGTTCATAGAAGGCATATAGAGCTAGTTGTCAGGGCCAATATCAATTTAAGGAAATAAATGGGTTTAGTAAAGTAGGCCATGACCTATTTTTTTGTAAGATTTTTTTATTTTCTATATTTCTATAAATACTCATATACATTATTTTAAATCATTAATTTTTGAGGTATCATTTTGTTGTGATCTTGATGTTTCTATATAGCCTCTTTTTTATATTTATGTTGTGAGAGACTCGAAATAGAAGTGATCCCATTATCACACTCATCAGAGAGTGGTTCAAATGGGATATAATTACAATTTATATGAAGATAAATTATATCAAAATAAATATGGGATATCTATATATATATCATCAAATATTTATTGTTTCCAACAAAAATAGTGGTAAATTTTTGTTGATGGGTCAGTGTTTTCTATTCATGGGGAAAGAATTTCAATTTAGATGAGTAGGTATCATTTTAATGAAGTTATAACTGATCAATCACTAATTGAAATGCTTTACCATTGTATTATCATATACTTTTGATGATAAATTTACAATAGTTATGGATGACTAAATACACATCTTCCTAGATGATATACCATAATTACGGTCATATTAAATGGTTTATTTTTGTTTCATTGTACACCATAGGGCACAAAATTTCTTCAAAAGAAAATAATATAGGCCCTACAATGATATAAAAACTAAATAGGTTATTGGATGACCTTTTTGAGAAATGATTAATTATATCTAATGGTATCTTTTTATTTAGAACCTCCATTTTCATATGTTAACATTACATTACATTTTAGAATACTTAATACTTTACACAAATAGATTCCAAAATAATGTATTAGTTTATTGCCTTTGGAAATATGGAAACATAAACACTGGTATATAAGTGAGATAGATCATCTCCCAATAGTTTCTTTATTACTAGAAACATTCATATAAAATTCCCACATAATACATATCTTCATAACCTAGGTGAATGAAACATTAAAAGGGGTGAGATCAAATGATCAGTAAGCGTAAACAAAGAAGATATGTAAGAATTATCATGAGAATAAAGGTATGAGAACATGATCAGGAAAATAAATGAACATACCCTATATATCAATGATCATAAAAAAGATTCAGGGAATAAATGTTAGTAATTCATAACACATGAATTATAAAAGAACCAAGCGTATAATCCATGAAAACATAACATAGGAATAAGAAATGGAAATGTTCCAGACACCGAATCATGTAATATAATTCCTTATATGTTATGGATATATGCCAAAAATTTATCAGGGAACATCCTGGGTCCTACACTTACTATGTGGGACACACCACTATCCCCAGTCGTAGTCATTTCCTTATAAAGGATCAGGCTTCCCCATCTTCCCATAGTGGATCGTGTTTCCCCATCTTACCACAACGGATCAAATTTCTCTATGTTTTATATTGGATTAAGCCCATCATCTTTATTCCCTTCATTATATCGTGAGATATAAATTTTTACCCAATTAATTATAGGGAGATACTAGTCCCATCAATAAAATTATAATATCATACATACATGTTCCACATGATAATAAATTGCTTATCATATCATGACCAATAAAAAGAGATGGGTTTTAAAAATATTATATCATATGAAATAAAATGGGTATTATAATCATGTAATCATATCATAAAATATGGAAAATATATAGTTTTCATAATCATTTCATCAAATAATTACCCATGAAAAGAATTAGGTTTCAAAAGAATAAAACCCATGGAATAGTCATGGGAATCAAAAAAACTATCACATTAAACATAATTCATTAATAGAAATAATTATAATGTATTCTATGTATCATATCCATGGTAAATCATAAACTATTCTATAAGATTATATCTTAAATATATAAGGATTTTAAAGATCTCAGGGAACATTTCTTAGGGAATATAGCGTTTCTTTGAAAATAGTTCTCATAAAACAATTACAAAAATACTTTTTGTATAAACAGATATTTTAAATTTAATTCAAATCATTCCTTAATGAAAATACCTTTTATTTTAAAAATATACATGATTTGAAATAATAAATAATTTTGAAAACCTTTATCATTGAAAATATTTTTGAAAACATATAAATCTAGGTTGAAAACATTTTTCAAATATTTATCTTTGAAAATAGCTTTGAAACCCATAAAACAATTTACAAATCCCTTTTCCTTAAATAATTTCATAAATTATCATTAAAGATAAAGTTTTATATATTTTTTTGAATACATGGTTTTTGAATAAAATAGATTTCCGACCAAATAGTGGAAGAATGGTATAAATACATGAATAAATATAGGATAATAAACTTAATGAGGGTTATTTATAGATTTATCATAAAATTAAATTAAATTAAATTGTAATCATATGTAATCTCAATAAACGATGATATTGTTAGAATTATATTTTACCACTTTGGAAACATTAAATCATAATCCCCATGATGGAATTACATTACATGAATATTGTAATATCATTAAATGAAAAAAATTCATGATAAAACATGTCAAATGTAATTATCTAAACCCCATATAAAAATATAAGTTCATAACATGGCATTTATCTCAAAGAAAGAAATTTGAGACTGGAATTACTTTACAGGTTTGGTTACTTTTGAACCATAAAAATAATTAAATAAGGTTTATAAAATGGATATGTAAATACCAAAAATTTTAGGTTTAAGAATCATATAATACATTCATGGATATTATATACACCACTTAAAATAAATTAGTGGTGAATAAAGAATAATTCCTACACAAATAAATGTGAGATGAGAAAACTCTTACCTTTAGTCTTGACTTTCCTCACACATAGTCAAAATTATTGTATAATAAATATTATTTTACAAATTTTATACCAAATAATAAAATTATTATATATAATATGAAATAATATTTTATTATTACATTATATTAGATAATTGTTAACAATTCCATGTTAAGGATATGTTTTGGGAAATAAGCAGTTTGTTTTTTACATGTGTTTTGATTTGTTTTATTTTTCCCCCCTTGAATATCTAATTATTTAACCACATATATAATGATAATAATGATATAAATATAATATATAATTATTATATATAAATATATATTTTATAATATATAATGGAAAAAAATATTTCTTGGAAAACACTTTTCAACGATACAATAGCGCTTACATATGCATGAACGTTGTATCCATTTTATTGTTGTATTGAATGAAATAAAGTAAATTAGATATATATATATGTATTATAATTCAAGTAGAATTCTTATTTTATATATATCATATATGTTTACTAAACCCATCTTTAATTAATTTCATATAAAGTGTGAACAAATCACATCTATTTGAAGAGGCGGTAGTCTACACATCCACAAACAAATCTATAATATTTACCAAAAATGGGAAAAAATGTAGGTAAGTTTTATATAATGAATAAATAATAATAAATACATCAAAAATTTCATAAATATCATATAAAAACAGTATTTACATCATAAATCTTGATTATGAGAGGTGGTAATGGAAAAATTAAAGGCATTATTTCATGATGTGGTAGTCTGCTATACCCATAAAGTGTAAGTTAGTTACCCATTTTATGTATGTGGGTCAAGGTATAAGATGAAAAATTATATTAAAACATATATAATATTTATGATACTTAGGATATTATATAACCAAGGGGAAAACATAATTGGCGGGGGTGGATGAAGAAAATAAAACAAAAGAGATTTTTTAATGATCTTACCTATTCATTATGAAACCCATTTTGGATTTCAAAAAAGTGATAAATTGGTTTGATTTATACCCAATTTGAGGCCTATAGGATTTATGGATATATTTATGGAGCTTATTTGGGTATGTTTTGGATGATCCAATTTGGATTGATAGGTGCTTGGAAGGGGAATAATGAATGCATTTTTAAAGAAGTGGAGGGGTGGCATTTATGGTGATATTAAAAGGAAAACTCTCTTGGGGGGTATACCTTACCTAATGTGATTTAAAAATGGAAAAATAATTGATTAATGTGTATTTGTGGTCATTAAAAACCTCAAACACATAAGAATAATTTCATTTTTATAATTTTCTTTCTTAACATTGATGTTTACCCACTTTTATAATTTTAGATTTTATTAAGGAAACTAGTTATATAACCTAAGTAATAGAACTATTAAGAATAATTTTTTGTGATATTTATTTTAAAATATATACCAAATTGATTATAAATATTATAAATAATTTTTAAAAATAAACCCCAGGTGTTGTAAATTAATTTCAAAACAAGTGCATGTGACACAAAACAACAATGATTTACCAAAACTTGTGCTAACAATGTTTCTTCATATTTAAAGGAAAATAGGTTAATTATATAATATAATTTGGTTAATTAATAGAAAATATTTTATATATATTTAGTTAAAATAATAATTCATAAGAATATAATAATTTTATATAATTTTAAATTTTAAAATATCATTTATTGTAAAGTAACTTTAATGTCAATTGGACATTATTTAAATAATTTAAATTTGAAAATTTTATGAAAATTATGGATGTTTAGTATATTAAATTGAAACCATTGAAAAATTATAAATTCATCTAAAAAAATTAAATACATTAATTCAATCAATGTAAATAGATTTTAATATTTTTAATATCATTTATTTTAGTTAGTTTTTATCTAAATAATTACTAAATTTAGAAATAATAATTCTTTTATTATAAATAATTCATCAATAAAAATTAACTATTAAATAATATGATGAAAAAACTTTTTTAAATTTCAAAATAGTATTTATATCCTCACTATTATTTTTTTTCAAATATCTTAAGGATTTATCAATGTCAATGGTAAGGGATTTTCCTTTGTCGTCGTTTTCCTTACTTAACTTATTATATGGGT
Source organism: Viscum album (assembly GCA_963277665.1). Lineage (NCBI taxonomy): Eukaryota > Viridiplantae > Streptophyta > Magnoliopsida > Santalales > Viscaceae > Viscum > Viscum album. Next base: position 1,117,374,764 of record OY728147.1, read on the forward strand.
CACATTCATGAATTAGTGTCCAAATGACTCATAATATTAAAATCAAGGGTAAATGGTCTTAATATTCCTGGAAAATATCTTTCAGACAAGTTTATAGGTCATTATTACACTTAATATTAATTTTTATCCACTAAGTAAAATGATTTTTTCCTTAATCAGTGTAATTAATTTTAAATAATATTATTAATATTTTTGGTAGAAAATTGAGTTGAACATACTAGAAAAGATACATTTGGATGAATCAAAATATGTAATACATTTTTCAAAACTCTAAACATATAAGTGGTAGAAATTAATTAAAAAAATCTCACAGACCTGCCACAAACGCGTGGGTTTTCAATGTGAAAAAGATAAAAATATTGAATTTTTTATATCCAATATCAATGTGAAATTTTATTAAATGAACTAAATAGGAATATTTTATATCAAATTTATCTATATAAACTTGGAAAGTAAATTAAAATATAATTTAACACTATATGTATATTAGACGAAATAGTAGTTTCGAATTAAAATGAAGTATTTTTCACTATTCATGATAAAATGATTTTTAAGAAAATCCAAAATATTCACCTTAAGATAATTTTTATTGTATTAATTAAAAATTATGTTTATTTAATAAAATTAATATTCTATATGTTTCCAAAATTATGTTTTTATTGTTTACAGATTGGAAGAAATAACATTTCATTTGAGAAAATTATATTTTCAAACATATAAAGACTGTAAAATCTTGGGCTCCATGAATGTATGTATTTCCTAAATATTAATTTAGATATTCTATTTATGGATTTTTATATAATTTATGTGTGTATGAGGGGCCTCAAGAGTGTTCTGGGGGTTCGGTACAAGAAAAAAAGGAAAACCATGCTAAAAGTGCAAGTCGCATTGTTGGCACATGATTATATAAACTATGCGGCCTTCTAAAAAAATCTTGAAACATTGGATTGTGGTGTATCACATAGTTTTTGTATGTTTTTTAAACAATTTCGTCCCTCCTAGGAAATTTTTTAACCCAACTCTGACTGGGCAGTATCCTGCGCACAATTAAGAAAACTATGCACGTAAAAAATGTGTCACATAAAAAGTTGAAAAAAATTATATTTTTCCATTATGGTATATTAATTATCTAACCAATTTTCTCATACAATTTTCTTCCTTGAACCCTAGTGTTTAAAAAACATCAAGATCACCCATGGATGGATGTAACTCATTTTAGACCTTTTATTACACCATTAGTTTCATATGAAATCTCAGGATAAGTATAATCCTCTCATCACATTTCTTTTATTGATTAGAATTTTTATCATGGTATATCTTCAAAAAGATATCTAAAAATATCTTTTATATACTTAATGGGTTGTTTTTTTGGGTCTAAGGATAAAACTAAGAGAGTCGTCATCAACAGACTTGAGATAGGTGGTCTACAAGTCATATCCCATAGTTTTGTGGTATATTTGTGCATGTTTTGTTTCATTCATGGTTTTCCATTGTAATATTTGGTTTCTTTGGTTATTTTTATTAAAATGGGAAGATAAATAAATAATTGAACTAATCAGGGTCTTCTTGGGATGCATTGAGTATGATTTAACCAATTTTAAGCCACGCATGAGGTGCACTGATATTTTCGAACATAAGAATCGTTAGAGTCAAGTGAAAATTGATGCGTGATAACATAGATGACTTTTTGAACATATTGATATGTTTAGTGGAGTTATAAATGTAATATTTATAGTTGTGAAACAGTTTTTATAATAAGGGGATGTTTGGAATGGATTGAAAAAAGGTTAATTGGGTGAATTGAGATTATTTAAAATGGCTTCTGAATTATGTTTAAATGACAAAAAGGATTAGTATATATGAAATGATGAATGGCTTAAATTTGAAACAGATTTTTAAGTGAATAACATGTTAATGGGTTTTCATAAGGGTATTTATGAATTTGTGGAATAGTTTATTACATGGTAAATATGGGGTATACCTAATGGATTGAACGTAATAAAGTCATATTGCAATATAATATAATAATTTTACTTGAAATGAACAAGCAATAAATGATCTTGAAATGATAAATGGGCTAAAGTGTGTAATGTATGGTAATTGGTGAATATTTTATAATGTATATGAATTGGTGAATATACTTAACAGGTTAATGTACGAGCATGGGAATTGGGATAAATAAATATGTGATGTAAATGAAAAATGTATTAATGGGTTATATCATGGTATTAATTCTCATGTTGATATTTATGAATTGGGATTGATATTTTTATTGGTTGTGTTTGGTTTTGAAATTGTATCTGGTTGACGAATATATAAAAATCATGTTCACATGTCTTGGTACTGTGGGGTATTTTCCAACGTTATGCACCCATGGGTTGAGTTAGACTAAGTCTCTAAACTCCACCCCACACAACACGATTTAGGGAAGGGAACGAGCTCTATTCCCCTAATAGTTGAATACCACCTAGAAAGATTATTTGATATGAGGATAATGTTTTGATGTGATGTGTTTATTGCTAGAAAGATAGGTACCTGATTTATCCCTTTATTAATAAAGATTTAGTACCTTTGACCCATGTTTAGATTATGTATATTCCAATCCAAGGGCACACATGATGAAAATGGATTATGTAATGAATACTATATAAATAATGAAAATGTTAATAATGTACATGTGGATAAAGTATACATTTTTTACTAATGTAATATGATTTTTCTTTTGGTTTGTCTTGTGTATCATTTCATAGATTCATGCATTATCTTTTTATATTGGATAATGTGTCGGTGCATTTGGTAGTGGACTACTAAGTCGTATTGCCATTATTCTGGGGTTGCCATTGGGTACTCGAGCAGAGTTCACTAATGCAGGTTCAAATATGGGCAGGGTCCCAGTACTAGGGAGTTGATTCCATTTTGAGATATTATTGGATGAGGATTTAGACTCTGAGTTGGGAATATTATGGGGATTTATGTAGTTGTATTTATTTTGTGTTTCCTTCACTCTATAACAATTAACATGACATGACTTGGTCAATTTTGATTTATGGTTTCTTCTCGATTAGGTAGATATTTGGATATGAATGTTTATTGGTTTTTACATTTGTTTTCTGCTATTTATATTTTTAACTATTGTGGCCTACTCAAGTAAAGATGGTATAGTCTCCCCATGTGGCTTATTAGATCATCGACACTCATTGGTACCCTCTACCATTTGAGTATTAACACTTGAGGTCAAGTAATGACCTAACTCGAGGAACCATTTTAGTGTCTCTTAGGTTAGGGATGTTACAAAGTGGTAAAATTTTGTTTATTTATATGGTATTGTTATTTGGGATGGTATATAGGAGGTTAGGATGTGTTAATCCTTGGTAATGAGCTTTTGATTGGGTGTAGAAAACCCATGTATGAGGGAAACCCAAGTCACCATGGGTGGTAATTACTATTTTTAACGTGTGAGGTTATATTTTAATGATATTTCACCATTGTGGGATGAACGTGTGTTGTTATGCGACCTTTTTATGAAATTTTTCTCATGCATGGAATGAAATGTGGTTTTACATTCATGTATCATTTTAGGTACTTATGGTCATAAGTGGAATGCATCTGGATAGGTAGGCATGAGATGGGTGTGTGAGACATAGAGAGTAGAATGGATTGTATTTCCTTGGAAAGGTTGAAGAAAATTGTGTCCAATAATTGTGATGCAAGTGGTTAAATTAAAATAATAAAAATTAATATTTATGTAATAGTGTGTATAAAGAAATTTTATGATTGGGTTTAATTTTTGGGGTGTGATAAATTGTAATTATTGAATGCTGTCTAAAAGAGAAGGATTTTCATAGTGATGGTAAAATTGTTAATTAATTTTTCCTAATTAAAGGTGTAAATGGGTTTAAATTATTATTTTGATATTTTATGAATTGAGAATCGTAAAATGTGAATGTTTTATCTCAAAAAATGTGATGTTAATTAAAAAAGTATGTGTAATGGTGCAACATTTGGTGAAAAATGTAGTGGGTATTTTTTATGTTGTTGATTTAACCCTTTGTATGTGTGTCTTGGGGAAGTGATAGTGGCATAATTTTAGACCTTTTATTTTAGTTGTGAAGAAGTGTTTGTTATGAAATGGAATATACGATGTTCTTAGGGAACCCTAAGTTGGGATGTGACCTTTTGGTTGCAAGTTGTTGTTCTCTAATACATGTATGGAATCCATGGTGGTTTGTGACCATACAAAGTGTATATTAAACATTATTAATGGTACTAGGATTATTGTGACCTTGTGGTTAGGGACCTTGTGATTTGTTTTTGGAACCCCAGAGAACATGTTGGGCTCATAGTGTCGATGTATATATATGGTTACCTTTGGTGTGGATCCTAGTGTAAATGGGAACATAGTGTGGTTGGTGTAAGGGGTATCAAGATGAGGGTGAGAGTTCCATTCAAGAACATTGTTTTTTTGGATTGATGTGTATGGTTCAAATAGATAAGTAATGATTTTTTCTTTTCATGACCCCTTTTTAGGGGTTTGGGGTAATTTTACTTTCATGGAGAACTAAGATATTTGTTGGATCGAGTTCCTAATGCTTTTGGACGTGTGTCACAGAGGTGGATGTTTCGATCTTTTTCAATGGGACACATAGAGTTTTACTTCATGTTTGTCCTATAGATCCAAGTAGAATGATTTTAATTTCATTGATGCAACAAATGTTGTGGTTATGCGTTGATTATTTTGGGTAAATCAAGGGTGCCCTCATGGGAGCCTATCCGAGTGATGCAGTTTCCCTAGATTATGAAGCATGGGTAATGCTTCAGAGGTAGAATAAATTCATAATGAGTACCATGAAATTTAGTTAAATAGTATAGATGTGCCCTGGTTCTTTCATAAGGGCACCAGAGTTCTTATAGTGGCCTTTAAGGTTAGTTTCAAAGGGGTTTTTCACATTGATTATTGATGTGTCTATTTGGATGAATGTTAATAGAGGAAGCTACAATGTTTTTGATAGAAAGATACAAGGGTGAATGGAGCGATGTAAGTTTATTTTATTTTGAAGGTGGCACCCTCGGTGATGAAGGCCAGATGGAAGGGCTTGTTTATACCACGGTTTGGTTATTGGGTGAGATGGTGAGAATGCCTTGTGGTTGATGAGGCCGATGGACCAAGAGGCATGGTTAGGTGAGTATGTGGGGGTTAGACTTTTCTTAGTTGATAGTTGGCTTGTGGGATCTAATTTTAGTGTAATATTGGTCACATGAAAGTGTGAAAACATGAGGTATTGAATGAGGTCTAGATGTGGGCATGCGCTAGTAACCCATTATTTTGATTTGGATAAGTATCTATCGTTATCTATAATACCAAGAAGGAAAGCATGTTAATGTGAGATAACATCAGTTTGATTTGTGTGGAGGACTATTGTGTTTCATTAATTAACTATTAGGGGCTTGCCAAAAGATCTTTTATACGTCTTAGAATTAGTGCCACAAGAAATGTTGGTTGAAGGATTATTGGAAGATTTTCATGTAGCAGTGGTGAGTCTTGGTTAGTAATGAAACCTAAGTGATGTTGCATAGGTTTGGATGAGATTTTGTTTGGTAGGGAATCCTGATATCCTTGGAAGATCATGGTGTACCATAGTGGGTTGTGACATCAATAATGGATAATATTGGGGGTGGTGTTATTTGAAAATTTATTATCATACCACATCTAGTGACAATCTTGCCCCACATATTGACATTGTCCCAGTTCTATTGAGAAGTTTGAAATTCATTACTAGTAAATTGAATATTTTTTGGTTCAATGAGGTAAAATATGGAATCAATGATTATAGGGGTGGAATATTTGGTTCTTGGTGGTGGGATGTACACAATTGACAGTTTTCTAGTGAAGTCCTTAGGATGGATTGGGTGGAGAAAAATGTTGTCGGTGTCATTCACGAATGTCAAGAATAGGCTCTGGGTGATGTTCATTTTATTATTATGGGAAAAGATAGAAAACCATTTAAATGTCTTGGGCTTCATATTTTAATCAAGTGTAAGTCTTGGTGGTTGAAATTAATCATGGAGAGAAATGGTAATATGACTCTTAAGATGGGGAGTGATAATACAAACCTAGATGTGGGGAGAAGAATGTTGAGTTGATGTAGTGACACCAAGGTGCCAATGAGGAACCTATGAGGTGAACATTGGGTATCTCAGAGTGTCTAGTTGGGCCTTGATTATGGTGGTTGATTGATCCAAGCATTGTCTTTGGGCTCAGGCTGGTTTTGAAGGAAATTGTAGATTATCATCTCTAGCCATCTAATGGTGTGATAAGACGTAGCAACGGTTTGTGACATGATAGTTTGGGTTACATAACTCCAATTAAAATTTGAATTAGACACAGGTTTGTTGATTTAGGTTGTATTGTAATGTCATTAAGTCTGAAGGAACCTTGGAATGTGATGTAGTGTAATGCCAATGATGAAGCTAAACATTCAAGGATGAGTTAACTAGGGACAACTCGACTCAGTTTGGAGTAAATGATGACCGTAGAGAGTCATAAATAATCTTTGGTGGATGTTTTGGGATGATAAGTATGTTTCAAATTTGGGAGGGGGTTATAGTGTTAACCCATCATTAATTAGATAGTTTATGAATGGCAAGGGTGCTTGTGTTGGGAATATTAATGGATGTAGAGGAACCTAATGATGGTCTGGGAGGAAATGATTCCATGATGTAAAAATTCTACTGTTGTTCAAGGAATGGCCCCGATAGGCATGTTGTATGATAATGATAGGATTTTAGATAGTAAACGTTTTTGGGAGGTAATAAGGGGTAGTGTAATAGTAGTAGAAAATGAGTGATCTAGGAAAATCCTATTAGGGGCAGTCCGACCTGATATGGTATACAAGAATGGATGTAGTGTGAATGACCCACTAATGGTTTGAAATTTTAGCCACATGTGCCATTTAGAAATGAATTCATACTTGAGTGAGGTCAATTTGATATTATTCCTTGAATGGATAGAGTAGGAATTTAATTTTGGGCAGTTTCAATGGCATGGATGGAGTCTAGTGTAGAGATAAGTCAACCTGGATGTTTGGTAAAAATGAGTTTGGAACATGTCAGGTATGTTTTCAAAGACAATTTATGATTCTAGTGATCTTTCATAGATATTGGAAGTTTCAATTAATGAAATATGTTGGGGAGAACAAAAACAGTAAAGTGGCTGGTTGATGAATTGGTTAGTGTGTTAGGTTGGAGGGACTCAAGTGATCACTGTTTAGGTGAGTTGGCCTAGATAGTGAATGTGGGCACATGATTAATCTGTTGAGTGCCCAAATTTTTTTGGTTGAATTTAGATGTATTTTTTTGGAAAGGGAGATTCAAGATAATAGTGGTGTATCAGCTCATGTAAGGAAGTGTTGTTGGAAAGACCATGTGTTTTCCTTTGTGTCATATCAGGTTTTGGTCGCTGTTAGAGTTTTAAATATAGATTACAATGAGGCAATGTGATTTGAATCATGAGTTGGAAATCAAAATATAATGATGGGTTGATAATTGGTTCCTCCATGACGATTTGATGTTGAGTGATAATTTTCCATGTGATGTGAATTAGGATCTATTTCTTATGTTTTCCCTTTGATGTTCAAGTTGTTGATATATGGTTTAAGTTAATGTGTTGCCTGAGGAGTATTTATTATTGTAGTGGTTAGTGGTGAAGAAGTCATATTGGGAAAGACCATGACATTGGTTAGAATTTTGTTGTAGAATTATAATGTTTAGAAATAAACATAGAAACTGTTAATGGATAGGTAGGCCCAGTGGCATGATCTCTATGTTACAGAAGCTCAGTGATACTTGGAAATTTGGCCTGAGGACAAGCCATTATAAGGTGGGGAGGATGTATGATCATGGACTCCATGAAAATATTTATTAATTTATATTTTGTTTTCAAACTCTTATTTAGGGTTATTTGAATTATTTCAGGGTGTAAAGAGGCATCGAGGGTGTCTGGGGGAGTTCAGGACATGAAAGAAAGGAAAACTTAGACAAACTGTGTCATGACCCGTCCTCGAGGCCCGCGCCGTGACTACCCCAAGCCTACCTTCCATAGGCCAGGGGCTGGTGACTAGAACCAAGGCGTAAATCCCAACAAAAGGGAAGGAATTGACTTTGAAAAGTAAATGAGCACCACAGAGTAAGCAAGCGGAAAGGTAAACACTAAGTAAAAACTGTAACAAGCTGTGCTGAAAGTAAAAGTGGCCGGAAATACAAGCCCAACTATAAAGTACAACTGAAAAGAAAAACAACAACTGAAAAGTAAAAGCCGCAGCGTCGATCTGTCCTCTCGATGTCCCACATGAAGGGTGGGTACAGATAGCCTCCACAGCTCCTCGGTCCAGCTGTCCGCTCCAAGTGCGTCCCGCCCAGTGGTCCACCTCCAGGTACCGTTCTGCTCCGCACGCCTCCACCGCGATCCGCGCTGTCCGTCATCTGCAACCAACACAACGATGTGCGGGCAAAGCCCGTGCAGGGGTGAGTATAAGATACTCATTAGGGACCCCGAGACCCTCAAGGTCTCTCTAAAACCATCACGAATAACCACAAAGAAGATCTCAACAGCTAACCTCTACTTAGGTATATGCTCATACATATACCTAAGTTATCAAGTAACCCATCTCAACCATGAGGAAACACAAGGGATCATGAAATCAACGGATAACCACTACCCAGGTATATGCCCATACATATACCTAAGTTATCAAGTGACACATCTCAATCATGAGGTATACACAAAGGTCAAAAGTCTCATCTCAACCAGGATTTTCATTATCGGAACCGTAACTGCTGAAGAGCTCCGTCTCGGGAGTGTACGGTGGTCCTGTCACGACTCCGAGGTACTGCTCACTAACCTAAGACTACTGAGGTGCTCCTCCTTTCGAGTACCGTGGGCCAGCTGCTATAACTAAGCACTCCCATGTGCCGCTACAACTAAGCGCACCTCTGTCGTGGGTCTGCCGCTACAACCAAGCACTCTCATGTGCCGCTACAACCAAGCGCAACTCTGTCGTGGATCTGCCGCTACAACCAAGCGCTCCCATGTGCCGCTACAACCAAGCACACCTCTGTCGTGGGTCTGCCGCTACAATCAAGCGCACCTCTGTCGTGGGTCTGCCGCTACAACCAAGCGCTCCCATGTGCCGCTACAACCAAGCGCACCTCTGTAACACACCGGGTCGTCCGATCAGCAGTCGTCGGGTCTCAGTCAGCTACACGGTCTCCGTACTCCGCCCGCTCACCTCCAGGAGGGTCCGTTCCACGAGCTACAGGTCGGTACTCCAAGTGTCACAAAGTCCCGCAAGGAAGTATCTCAAAGGACCACTTCGTCATTGGGGTCTCAACGCAACAGACGGCGCGTCAATCGGACGCCCGGTCTGTGAGTTATTAGCCTTTTCGTCCCAGGGGCCCGGTTGGTTTTGTGTGCGAACCAATCCGGCCGTAACTCAACTATACCCCGAACACTCATAGGGTATACTCATAGGGACCGTTTTTCAACGAGATCACCAACGCCGCTGACGGTTCGTCAAACGGACGTTCTGTCAGAAAGGTATCATCTTTTCCGTTCCAGGGGCCCGGTTGGTTTTCGGTGCGTTCCAACCCAGACACTATCCAACTGTATCCAAAACTCGGGCGGAGGATGCCAAAAGTTCCGTCTCATCAAGAGGAAAGCAATGAGACAGACGGCGCGTCAATCGGACGCCCGGTCTGTGAGTTATTGGATTTTTCGTTCCAGGGGCCTGGTTGGTTTCAGGAACAAACCAACCCGACCGCACTCCGACGGCATCTAAACCTCGAGCGGAGTAAGCCAAAAGATCCGTCTCACTTAGAGAAATTCAACAAAGCTGACGGCACGTCAATCAGACGTCCGTAGCTCAAGATATGAGCGTTTCCGATCCGAGGGCCCGATTGGTTTTGTGTACGAACCAACCCGGACGGACCCAAAGAAATCCGAAACCTTGAGTGCGATATACTGAAAAAGCCGTCTTGATCCAAGGATCGCGTCGCCGCTGACAGCGCGTCGTTTGGAATCCCATATCTCAAGTTACAACCATTTGAACGAAAACCGTCCGAAGACGGGGGGTCCGGGCCCGAGCCGACCCAGCCCGACCCCCCCTGGGTCGGCCGAACCCGGTCCGACCCGGTCCGACCAGTCTGGCTCGGCCAGCCCAGCCCGGCTCGGTTGAGCGGCCGACGCGGGGGGAGCTGCCGCCCCACGTGACACCCCCGCGGCACCCGCGGGGTGTCATCCAGACAGCCGGACGCGGCTGAAGCTGTGTCCCGAGTGACGCGGGGGGGAGCCGCCACCCCCGTGTGACACCCCCGTGACACCCGCGGGGTGTCTCCCTGGTGATCGGACGCGACTTCAGCCGCGTCCCGCGTGTGCCGGACCCGCGCGGCCGCGTGTCCATGAGCGCCGCCGCCGCGGCCGGTGTCGCGACAGTCTCGTCCGGTGGCGCGCCGGGCGCCGCCGCCTCCGGGCGCCGGCGACCCGCCCCGCCATCGGCTTCCGCGGGCCGCCGGAGTCGCTCCGGTGGCCCGATTTTCTTCCCTTCTGCGCCGTTGCTCATCCCGGGTTCCATTCTTCACTGCGGGATCGTCAGATCGCCCTTGTGTCACGATTGTCGTCACCCGCCAAATCCGCACAAAAACGAAGAGCGGCGGAGGGTCGTCGGGCCAGGTTCGTTTGGCCCGCACCCTCCGCGTTAGAGATAAACAATGGGAGGAATAAAGTTCAACACATGAACGCATATCCGGAAACAATTTTAATGAAATAAAATTGTTTTATAAATCGGGTTCCTCATTTTGAACGGAAACAACATGAAAAAGAGGCATTTCCAAAAATAAAATCCCTACCTCGTAGTCGTCGAGCATGAGCGTTCTTCGCGGAATTGTTTGTCGCAAAAGAAGGGGATCGTCGCGTCATCGCGGAAGGGCGTCGCGTCATCGCGGAAACCTGGCGTTGAGTCGGCGAACTCAACGGACCATGAAACAACAGATTTAATTTAATTAATTAAATCCGTGTTTTGGTAAAAACCACAAAGGAGATTAAAAAGAAAATCCGAGACTCTTACCTCAAGCAGCTGATCGAAGATCCGTTGCGGAGGAAGAGACATCGCAGAAGAACGTTGCAGGAAGGGAACGTCGGCGTCGCGGAACACAGCGTCGCGTCGTCGATTTCCGGGTTCGGCGTTCTTCGTCGGAGGCCGGCGTTCTTCATGTTCTTTGCGTTCTTCGTATTCTTCGCGAAGAAGGATAAAGGCACGAGGACTCTGTCAAACCTCTCAACCAGTAATCCTCCAAAAAGAATGGTTGGTCTTTTTTTATTATTATGCCAACCAACGAAAAAAATGTAAGTAACCATCCATCAATTCGTTGAATGAATTCAACGAAAGAAACAGCTCATTTAATTCATGAAATATACCGCCCAATTAAATGGTTTGTTAAGGAAATAAGAAAACACGTCAGTTGACTTTTATAATGACGAATTTTCACGGGGGCGTTATTTAGCGGAAAGAAACGGCGGGGCTCGTGCGGGCCCCACCTCAGAAATATCCTACCGAGAGGGTAGGAAATTTCTGGATAGTCCCCTATCCGTTTCAACTCAGTTTAAGCCGCTTTTAAGTGGCTTCAAGTGGCTTCCAAGTGGCTTAAGTGAAATAAAATAAAGTTGTCACAAAATTATTTTATTTCTTAACTTTAAGCCCGAAAATTAAAAACCACACCCGAGCAAATGCAACTCTGGAAGAGGCGTTTCTAAGCGAATACTGGCGCTGCGATTTCATCGGTTCCCTCAGAATTCGATTCCGGACACCGGTTCAAAAGTTAGAAAAACTCGCTCATCCGTTCACTGAACGTACCTGAGCCAAACTTCGGAAAAATGATTCCGGGCACACCGGGCCTCGGAATCAGGTGCCGTCAGAAACTACGCTCTTGTAAAATTCCAAATAAAATTAAGCAAAAATTCCCTTGAAATTTACGGGTCTTTACATTACTCCCACCACAGGGCTTTACGTCCCCGTAAAGCTTCACTACAAACTTAGGGATACAAAGGCAGTACTGAGCACGCATCCGAGCCTCCCGCTCCCAAGTGCTCTCCGGGAGGCTCCTGAGATGTCATCTGAAGCGCACTAGAGGAATCGATCGTCCACGTAGGACCCGCTCCTGTCGATCCTCGATCTCTACCGGGACCTCCGCAAAAGTCGCCCCATTATCAAAGACCAGCTCCCCATGGTCAAAGATGTGCGCCGGGTCGTGCACGTATCTCCTCAACTGAGATACGTGGAAGACGTCGTGCATCCTGTGCAACTGAGGTGGTAGAGCCAGGAGATTAGCCACCTCGCCAATCCTGCTGAGGACCTGGAAAGGCCCGATGAAGCGTGGAGACAACATGACGCCTCGGCCAAATCTCCGCAAACCACGTCGAGGTGAGACACGCAAGAAGACGTGGTCTCCATCCTCGAACTCTAGTGGCCTCCGTCTCCTGTTAGCATAAGAATTTTGTCGGCTCTGAGCTGTCTTCGTCCGCTCCTGGATGACCTGGACCTTCTCTATCGTGGCCTAGACCACCTCTGGTCCCACAAGAGCTGCTATGATTTCTTTCTTGCCGATAAGAGAATTCTGGTCTCATCCCCTGGATGAACCACGTTCTTTGCCTAAAACAGTCAATCCCGACATGGATGGTACAACCCATACCATGGATGACGTCGTAAGGCCTCGACGCTACTACGAAGAGATCCAACCATTACTCTCGCCTCCAAAGGTTGAGTCACACTGTCGGCATCATTGTGTGGTAACTGGGTCTCCTCAAGTAGATTTCTCACGGGTGAGGGTCAAGTCAACAGTCTAAACCGGAACTTCTTAGTAACAACACAAGAGAGGGCAGGAAAGTAAATGCCAGAAAAAAGGTGTTTTTTACTACTGCAGATCAAGTACAAAGACACAAGGCATCTATAAACATACATCAACAAAACTAGAAGCAACATGAACAAAATTCTCCAGGTCTGGAGCTAGTCCCACTCTTTTCCATCTGCTCCCGGAGCTCCATGATCGTAGGAGTCACCTGCCTGAAGCTGAGCTCTCCCATGTCCTCTTGTCCCCTACGGTCGGGGTGGACCTCCTGGTGGTGGTGGTGGCAACACCCCGAAGCATCGTCCACCTCCAGCTGCACGGCCAACTCCCCTGCCCTGGCCACCTGCTCCTTGCGGCCCGCCCTGATCGAACCTATGCCTCTGCCTGGGGGGTCTTTCGTTCGTCTGCTGGTCATCCGTATGGCGGGTCGGACAATCACGAGCCATGTGACCAACCCCACCGCAGGAGTAACACTTCCCTCTCATGGAAAGTCATTTCCCACCCCGAGTGTCTCGCACAAACGATCCAGAGTCATGTTGTCGACCACCTATAGGTCTAGTCTCTTGGACCCCTGCGTCATCTATCTACTGCCCACTGCAGAAGACTCTGCTGCATGTCGGCAAGTGGTGGGTCATGCTCCTGGAGACTGCTCAGCAAGGAAACTCTCCACTAAGAGGGCTCACTCCAACACCCCTGCCTGAGTCGGAATGTTGAGGGAGATCATCGAAGCCCTGATCTCATGCCACAGTCCCTACTCAAAGGTCCGGGCCCGGAAGAACAGGTCTGGTACCATATCCATGGAGTAGCGCGAGAGATCAGTAAATCTCGCCGAGTACTGGGCCACTGACATGCTGCCCTTCCGCAGCTGTAGTAGCTCCTGGATACGCACCGCTCGGAGGGTGGCTGGGACGAACTCGGAGCGGAAGATGCTCTCAAAGTTCGTCCAGAGGAGAGATGCCTCTTTGTGCACCTGGAGCATCAAGCTCCACCATCTTCCTACTGCCGCGTGCAGGAGGCTCGCTGCGAGGATCACCATGAGGTCTGTTGGTGTCCTCACTAATCTGAAAACCCGTACAACTGCCTCCATCCAGTCCTCGGCGGCCTAAGGGTCTGTCTCCCCGCGGAACCTGGGCGGTCGCTGGTGCTGGAACTCATGCAGTGCACTAAGGCAACGTGCATCGTCAGCGGCTGGGGCTGGTAGCATCGGTGCCTCGGCGGGTATAGGTACCGTCGGTGCCTTAGCTGTCAAAGGGCCCTGTACTGAGTCCTCGACGCTCGGTGGGCTCTCGCCACGCACAACGCACGGAACCCTAGCTGGCTGTCGTTGTGGGGCCATCCTGAAAAGGAAACAAGTGCACCACAGTCAGGACAATATACCTGGTGAGCTGACACAAGTAATCACAAAGAAAACATGAAACACACATGCAATCAATGTTTTCGTGCATTAAGTCGGAAATCAGAATTCAGGGTCCTGGTGTACGGATACGTCGGCCACCGCACCAACACTGGACTCCCTCGACTGATAACCACATCCAATACGCTAAAAATTATTGCTTCACATAGAAGAAAGATCAGAGTCTGCGGTAGAACCGACCACCTCTGATACCAATTTGTCACAACCCGTCCTCGGGGCCCGTGCCGTGACTACCCCAAGCCCGCCTTCCATAGGCCAGGGGCTGGCGACTAGAACCAAGGCGTAAATCCCAACAAAAGGGAAGGCATTTCCTTTGAAAAGTAAACGAGCACCACAGAGTAGGCAAGAAGAAAGGTAAACACTAAGTAAAAACTGTAACAAGCTGTGCTGAAAGTAAAAGGGGTTGGAAATACAAGCCCAACTGTAAAGTACAACTGAAAAGAAAAACAGCAACTGAAAAGTAAAAGTCGTAGCGTCGAGCCGTCCTCTAGAAGTCCCACCTGAAGGGTGGGTACAGATAGCCTCCACAGCTCCTCGGTCCAGCCGTCCGCTCTGAGTGCGTCCCGCCCAGTGGTCCACCTCTAGGTACCGTCCTGCTCCGCACGCCTCCACCGCGATCAGCGCTGTCCGTCGTCTGCAACCAACACAACGATGTGCGGGCAAAGCCCGTGCAGGGGTGAGTATAAGCTACTCAGTAGGTACCCCGAGACCCTCAAGGTCTCTCTAAAACCAACAAGGATAACCACAAAGAAGATCTCAACAGATAACCTCTACTTAGGTATATGCCCATATATATACCTAAGTTATTAAGTAACCCATCTCAACCATGAGGAAACACAAGGGATCATGAAATCAACGGATAACCACTACCCAGGTATATGCCCATACATATACATAATTTATCAAGTGACCCATCTCAATCATGAGGTATAAACAAAGGTCAAAAGTCTCAGCTCAACCAGGATTTTCATTATCGAAACTGTAACTGCTAAAGAGCTCCGTCTCTGGAGTGTACAGTGGTCCTGTCACGACTCTGAGGTACTGCTCACTAACCTAAGACTACTGAGGTGCTCCTCCTTTCGAGTACCTCGGGCCAGATGCTACAACTAAGCGCTCCCATGTGACGCTACAACCAAGCGCACCTCTGTCGTGGGTCTGCCGCTACAACCAAGCGCTCCCATGTGCCTCTACAACCAAGCGCACCTCTGTCGTGGGTCTGCCGCTACAACCAAACACACCCATGTGCCGCTACAACCAAGCGCATCTCTGTCGTGGGTCTGCCGCTACAACCAAGCGCTCCCATGTGACGCTACAACCAAGCGCACCTCTGTCGTGGGTCTGCTGCTACAACCAAGCGCTCCCATGTGCTGCTACAACCAAGCGCACCTATGTAACACACCGAGTCGTCCGATCAGTAGTCGTCGGGCCTCAGCCAGCTACACGGTCTCCGTACTCCGCCTGCTCGTCTCCGGGAGGGTCCGCTCCACGAGCTACAGGTCGATACTCCATGTATCACAAATTCCTGCAAGGAAGTATCTCAAAGGACCACCTCGTCATAGGGGTCTCAAAGCAACAGACGGCGCGTCAATCGGACGCCCGGTCTGTGAGTTATTAGCCTTTTCATCCCAGGGGCCCGGTTGGTTTCGTGTGCGAACCAATCCGGCTGTAACTCAACTATACCACGAACACTCATAGGGACCGTTATTCAATGAGAACACCAACGCCGTAGACGGTTCGTCAAACGGACGTTCTGTCAGAAAGGTATCAGCTTTTCCGTTCGAGGGGCCCGGTTGGTTTTCGGTGCGATCCAACCCGGCCACAATCCAACTGTATCCAAAATTCGGGCGGAGGATTCCAAAAGTTCTGTCTCATCAAGAGGAAAGCAACAAGACAGACGGCGCGTCAATCGGACGCCCAGTCTGTGAGTTATTGGCTTTTTCGTTCCAGGGGCCCGGTTGGTTTCGTGAGTGAACCAACCCGACCTTACTCCGACGGCATCAAAACCTCGATCGGAGTAAGACAAAATATCCGTCTCACTTAGAGGAATTCAACAAAGCTGACGGCACGTCAATCGGACGTCCGTAGCTCATGATATGAGCGTTTCCGCTCTGAGGGCCTGATTGGTTTCGTGTACAAACCAACCCGGCCGAACCCAAAGTAATCTGAAACCTTGAGTGCGATATACCGAAATGACCATCTCGATCCAAGGATCGCGTCGCCGCTGACGGCGCATCGTTCGGAGGCCCGTAGCTCAAGTTACATCCATTTGAACGAAAACCGTCCGAAGACGGGGGGTCCGGGCCCGGGCCGACCCGGCCCGACCCCCCTGGGTCGGCCGGACCCGGTCCGACTCGGTCCGACCCGATCGGACCGGTCTGGCTCGGCCCGCCCGGCCCGGCTCGGCTGAGCGGCCGAGCGGCCGACGCGGGGGGAGCCGCCGCCCCGCGTGACACCCCCGCGGCACCCGCGGTGTGTCGGCCAGACAGCCGGACGCGGCTGAAGCCGCGTCCCGAGTGACGCGGGGGGGAGCCGCCGCCCCTGCGTGACACCCCCGCGACACCCGCAGGGTGTCTCCCTAGTGACAGGACGCAGCTTCAGCCGCGTCCCGCGTGCGCCGGACCCGCGCGGCCGCGGGCCCGCCGGCACCGCCGCCGCGGCCGGTGCCGCGGCGGTCTCATCCGGCGGCGCGCCGGGCGCCGCCATTGGCTTCCGCGGGCCGCCAGAGTCTCTCCGGTGGCCCGATTTTCTTCCCATCTGAGCCGTTTCTCCTCCCGGGTTCCGTTCTTCACTGCAGGATCGTCAGATCTCCCTTGCGTCACGATTGTCGTCGCCCGCCAAATCTGCACAAAAACGAAGAGCGACAGAGGGTCGTCGGGCCATGTTTGTTTGGACCGCACCCTCCGCGTTAGAGATAAACAACGGGAGGAATAAAGTTCAACACATGAATGCATATCCGGAAACAATTTTAATGAAATAAAATTGTTTTATAAATCGGGTTCCTCATTTTGAATGGAAACAACATGAAAAAGAGGCATTTCCAAAAATAAAATCCCTACCTCGTAGTCGTCATGCGTGAGCGTTCTTCACGGAATTGTTCGTCGCAGAAGAAGGGGATCGTCGCGTCGTCGCGGAAGGGCGTTGCGTCGTCGCGGAAACCAGCGTTGAGTCGGCGAACTCAATGGACCATGAAACATCAGATTTAATTTAATTAATTAAATCCGTGTTTTGGTAAAAACCACAAAGGAGATTAAAAAGAAAATCTGAGACTCTTACCTCAAGCAGCTGATCGAAGATCCGTTGCGGAGGAAGAGACGTCGCAGAACAACGTTGCAGGAAGGGAACGTCGGCTTCACAGAACACGGCGTCACGTCGTCGATTTCCGAGTTCGGCGTTCTTCGTCGGAGGCCGGCATTCTTCGCGTTCTTTGCATTCTTCGCGTTCTTCGCGAAGAAGGATAAAGGCACGAGGACTCTGTCAAACCTCTCAACCAGTAATCCTCCAAAAAGACTGGTTGGTCTTATTTTATTATTATGCCAACCAACGAAAAAAATATAAGTTACAATCCATCAATTCGTTGAATTAATTCAACGAAAGAAAGAGCTCATTTAATTCACGAAATAAACCGCCGAATTAAATGGTCTGTTAAGGAAATAAGAAAATGCGTTAGTTGACTTTTATAATGACGGGTTTTCGCTGGGGCGTTACTTAGCGCAAAGAAACAGCGGGGCTCATGAGGGCCCCACCTCACAAATATCCTACCAAGAGGGTAGGATATTTCTGGATAGTCCCCTATCCGTTTCAACTCAGTTTAAGCTGCTTTTAAGTGGCTTCAAGTGGCTTCCAAGTGCCTTAAGTGAAATAAAATAAAGTTGTCGTAAAATTATTTTATTTCTTAACTTTAAGCCCGAAAATTAAAAACCACACCCGAGCAAACGCAACTCCGGAAGAGGCGTTTCTAAGCGAATACCGGTGCTGCGATTTCATCGGTGCCCTCAGAATTAGATTCCGGGCACCGGTTCAAAAGTTAGAAAAACTCGCTCGTCCGTTCACTGAACGTACCCGAGCCAAACATCAGAAAAATGATTCTGGGCCCACCGGGCCTCGGAATCAGGTGCCATCAGAAACTGCGCTCTTGTAAAATTCCAAAGAAAATTAAGAAAAAAATTTCGTTGAAATTTACGGTTCTTTACATTACTCCCTCCATAGGGCTTTACGTCCCAGTAAAGCTTCACTACAAACTTAGGGATACAAAGGCGGTACTGAGCACGCATCTGAGCCTCCCACTCCCAAGTGCTCTCCTGGAGGCTACCGAGCTGTCATCTGAAGTGCACTAGAGGAATCGATCATCCACGTAGGACCCGCTACTGTCGATCCTCGATCTCTACCGGGACCTCCGCAAAAGTCGCCCCATTATCAAAGACCAGCTCCCCATGGTCAAAGATGTGCACCAGGTCGTGCATGTAACTCCTCAGCTGAGATACGTTGAAGTCGTCGTGCATCCTGTGCAACTGAGGTGGTAGAGCCAGGCGATAAGCCACCTCGCCAATGCTGCTGAGGACCTGGAAAGGCCCGATGAAGCGTGGAGACAACTTTCTGCCTCGGCCAAATATCCGCAAACCATGTCGAGGTGAGACCCGCAAGAAGACGTGGTCGCCATCCTAGAACTCTAGTGGCCTCCATCTCCTATTAGCCTATGAATTCTATCGGCTCTGAGCTGTCTTCATCCGCTCCTGGATGACCTGGACCTTCTCTATCGTGGCCTAGACCACCTCTGGTCCCACAATAGCTGCTATGATTTCTTTCTTGCCGATAAGAGAAATCTGGTCTCATCCCCTGGATGAACCACGTTCTTTTCCTAAAATAGTCAATCCCGACATGGATGGTGCTAACCCATACAAAGGATGACGTCGTAAGGCCTCGACGCTACTACCAAGAGATCCAACCATTACTCTCGCCTCCAAGGGTTGAGTCACACTGTCGGCATCAGTGTGTGGTAACTGGGTCTCCTCCAGTAGATGTCTCACGGGTGAGGGTCAAGTCAACAGTATAAACCGGAACTTCTTAGTAACAACACAAGAGAGGACAAGAAAGTAAATGCCACAGAAAAAGTGTCTTTTACTACTGCAGCTCAAGTAAAAAGACACAAGGCATCTATAAACATACATCAACAAAACTAGAAGCAACATGAACAAAAGTCTCCAAGTCTGGAGCTAGTCCCTCTCTTGTCCATCTGCTCCCGGAGCTCCATGATTGTAGGCCTCAGTTGCCTGAAGCTAAGCTCTCCCATGTCCTCCTGTCCCCTGCGGTCGGGGTGGAACTCCTGGTGGTGGTGGTGGCAACACCCCGAAGCGTCGTCCACCTCCAGCTGCACGGCCAACTCCCCTGCCATGGCCGCCTGATCCATGCGGCCCGCCCTGATTGAACCTCTGCCTCTTCCTGGGGGGTCCTTCGTTCGTCGTATGGCGGGTCGGACAGTCACGAGCCATGTGACCAACCCCGCCACAGGAGTAACAGTGCCCTCTCATGGCAAGTCGTTGCCCACTCCGAGTGCCTCGTGCAAACGATCCAGAGTCATGCTGTCGACCACCTGTAGGTCTAGTCCTCTTGGACCCCTGCGTCATCTGTCTACTGCCCGCTGCAGAAGACTCTGCCGCATACTGGCAAGTGGTGGGTCCTGCTGCTGGAGACTGCTCAGCAAGGAAACTCTCCACTAAGAGGGCTCGCTCCAACACCCCTACCTGAGTCGGAATGTAGAGGGTGATCATCGAAGCCCTGATATCATGCCTCAGTCCCTGCTCGAAGGTCCGGGCCCGGAAGAACGGGTCCCGTACCATATCTGTGGAGTAGCGCGAGATATCAGTAAATCTCGCCGAGTACTGGGCCACTGACATGCTGCCCTGCCGCAGCTGTAGTAGCTCCTGGATGCGTACCACTCGGAGGGTGGCTGAGATGAACTCTGAGCGGAAGATGCTCTCAAAGTCTGTCCAGAGGACAGACGCCTCGTCGTGCACCTAGAGCATCAAGCTCCACCATCTGCCTACTGCCGCGTGCAGGAGGCTCGCTGCGAGGATCACCATGAGGTCTGCTGGTGTCCTCATTAATCTGAAAACTCGTACAACTGCCTCCAGCCAGTCCTCGGCGGCCTGAGGGTCCGTCTCCCCGCAGAACCTGGGTGGTCGCTGGTGCTGGAACTCATGCAGTGCACTAAGGCGACGTGCATCGTCAGCGGCTGGGGCTGGTAGCATCGGTGCCTCGGCGGGTATAGGTACCGCCGGTGTCTCAGCTGTCAAAGGGACTTGTACCAAGTCCTCGACGCTCGGTGGGCTCTCGCCACACACAATGCTCGGAACCCTAGCTGGTTGTCGTCGTGGGGCCATCCTGAAAAGGAAACAAGTGCGCCACGGTCAGGACAGTATACCTGGTGAGATGACACAAGTAATCACAAAGAAAACTTGAAACACACATGCAATCAATGTTTTCGTGCATTAATTCGGAAATCAGAATTCAGGGTCCTGGTTTACGGATACGTCGGCCGCCGCACCAACACTGGACTCCCTAGACTGATAACCACACCCCATACGCTAAACATTATTGCTTCACATAGAAGAAAGATCAGAGTCTGCGATAGAACCGACTACCTCGGATACCAATTTGTCACGACTCGTCCTCGGGGCCCGTGCCGTGACTACCCCAAGCCCGCCTTCCATAGGCCAGGGGCTGGCGACTAGCACCAAGGCGTAAATCCTAACAAAAGGGAAGGCATTTCCTTTGAAAAGTAAACGATCACCATAGAGTAAGCAAGCGGAAAGGTAAACACTAAGTAAAAACTGTAAAAAGATGTGCTGAAAGTAAAAGGGGCCGGAAATACAAGCCCAACTGTAAAGTACAACTGAAAAGAAAAACAACAACTGAAAAGTAAAAGTCGCAGCGTCGAGCCGTCCTCTGGAAGTCCCACCTGAATGGTGGGTACAGATAGCCTCTACAGCTCCTCGGTCCGGCCGTCCGCTCCGAGTGCGTTCTGCCCAGTGGTCCACCTCCAGGTACCGTCCTGCTCCACACGCCTCCACCGTGATCAGCGCTGTCCGTCGTCTGCAACCAACACAACGATGTGCGGGCAAAGCCCGTGCAGGGGTGAGTATAAGCTACTTAGTAGGGACCCTGATACCCTCAAGGTCTCTCTAAAACCAACAAGGATAACCACAAAGAAGATCTCAACAGATAACCTCTACTTAGGTATATGCCCATACATATACCTAAGTTATCAAGTAACCCATCTCAACCATGAGGAAACACAAGGGATCATGAAATCAACGGATAACCACGACCCAGGTATATGCCCATACATATATCTAAGTTATCAAGTGACCCATCTCAATCATGAGGTATACAAAAAGGTCAAAAA
The DNA here is from genome assembly GCA_963277665.1 of Viscum album. NCBI lineage: Eukaryota > Viridiplantae > Streptophyta > Magnoliopsida > Santalales > Viscaceae > Viscum > Viscum album. Next base: position 1,117,396,474 of record OY728147.1, read on the forward strand.
TCTCAGCTCAACCAGGATTTTCATTATCGAAACCGTAACTGCTGAAGAGCTCTATCTCTGGAGTGTATAGTGGTCCTGTCACGACTCCGAGGTACTGCTCACTAACCTAAGACTGCTGAGGTGCTCCTCCTATCGAGTACCGCGGGCCAACTGCTACAACTAAGCACTCCCATGTGCCGCTACAACCAAGCGCACCTCTGTCGTGGGTCTGCCGCTACAACCAAGTGCTCCCATGTGCCGCTACAACCAAGCGCACCTCTGTCGTGGGTCTGCCGCTACAACCAAGCGCTCCCATGTGCCGCTACAACCAAGAGCACCTCTGTCGTGGGTCTGCCGCTACAACCAAGTGCTCCCATGTGATGCTACAACCAAGCGCACCTCTGTCGTAGGTCTGTCGCTACAACCAAGCGCTCCCATGTGCCGCTACAACCAAGCGCACCTCTGTAACACACCGGGTCATCCGATCAGCAGTCGTCGTGTCTCAGTCAGCTACACGGTCTCCGTAATCCGCCCGCTCGTCTCCGGGAGGGTCCGCTCCAAAAGCTACAGGTCGATACTCCAAGTATCACAAAGTCCCGCAAGGAAGTATCACAAAGGACCACCTCGTCATAGGGGTCTCAACGCAACAGACGACGCGTCAATCGGACGCTCGGTCTGTGAGTTATTAGCCTTTTCGTCCCAGGGGCCCGGTTGGTTTCGTGTGCGAACCAATCCGGCCATAACTCAACTATACCCCGAACACTCATAGGATATACTCATAGGGACCGTTTTTCAACGAGATCACCAACGCCGCTGACGGTTTGTCAAACAGACGTTCTGTTAGAAAGGTATCAGTTTTTCTGTTCTAGGGGCCCAGTTGGTTTTCGGTGTGATCCAACCCGGCCACTATCCAACTGTATCCAAAACTCAGGCGGAGGAAACCAAAAGTTCCATCTCATCAAGTGGAAATCAACGAGACAGACGGCGCGTCAATCGGACGCCCGGTCTGTGAGTTATTGGCTTTTTCGTTCCAGGGGCCCAGTTGGTTTCGTGAGCGAACCAACCCGACCGCACTCCGACGACATCCAAACCTAGAGCGGAGTAATCCAAAAGATCCGTCTCACTTAGAGGAATTCAACAAAGCTGATGGCATGTCAATCGGACGTCCGTAGCTCAAGATATGAGCGTTTCCGCTCTGAGGGCCCGGTTGGTTTCGTGTACGAACCAACCCGGCCAAACCCAAAGTAATCCGAAACCTTGAGTGCGATATACCGAAACGACCTTCTTGATCCAAGGATCTCATCGCCGCTGACAACGTGTCGTTCGGAGGCCCGTAGCTCAAGTTACAGCCATTTGAACGAAAACCGTCCGAAGACGGGGGGTCCGGGCCCGGGCTGACCCGGGCCGACCCCCCCTGGGTCGGCCGAACCCGGTCCGACCTGATCCGACCCGGTCGGACCGGTCTGGCTTAGCTAGCCCAGCCCGGCTCGGCCGAGCGGCAGATTCGGGGGGGGGGGGGGGGGCGCCACCCCGCGTGACACCCCCGCGGCACCCGCGGGGTGTCGGCCAGACAGCCGGACGCGGCTGAAGCCGCGTCCCGAGTGACGCGGGGGGGAGCCGCCGCCCCAGCGTGACACCCCCGCGACACCCGCAGGGTGTCTCCCTGGCGACCGGACGCGGCTTCAGCCGTGTCCCGCGCGCACCGGGCGCCGGCGCCGCAGTGCCGGCGACCCGCGCCACTGCCGGCTTCCGCAGGCCACCGGAGTCGCTCCGGTGGGCCGATTTTCTTCCCGTCTGCGCCGTTGCTCCTCCCGGGTTCCGTTCTTCACTGCGGGATCGTCAGATCGCCCTTGTGTCACGATTGTCGTCGCCCGCCAAATCCACACAAAAACGAAGAGCGGCAGAGGGTCGTCATGCCGTGTTCGTTTGGCCCGCACCCTCCACGTTAGAGATAAACAACGGGAGGAATAAAGTTCAACACATGAACGCATATCAGAATACAATTTTAATGAAATAAAATTGTTTAATAAATAGGGTTCCTCATTTTAAACGGAAACAACATGAAAAAGTGGCATTTCCAAAAATAAAATCCCTACCTCTTAGTCGTCGCACGTGAGCGTTCTTTGCGGAATTGTTCATCGCAGAAGAAGGGGATCGTCGCGTCGTCGCGGAAGGGTGTCGTGTCGTCGCGGAAACCGGCGTTGAGTCGGCGAACTCAACGGACCATGAAACATCAGATTTATTTTAATTAATTAAATCCGTGTTTTGGTAAAAACCACAAAGGAGATTAAAAAGAAAATCTGAGACTCTTACCCCAAGCAGCTGATCGAAGATCCGTTGCGGAGGAAGAGATGTCGCAGAAGAACGTTGCAGGAAGGGAACGTCGGCGTCGCGGAACACGGCGTCGCGTCGTCGATTTCCGGGTTCGGCGTTCTTCGTCGGAGGCCAGTGTTCTTCGCGTTCTTTGCGTTCTTCACGAAGAAGGATAAAGGCACGAGGACTCTGTCAAACCTCTCAACCAGTAATCCTCCAAAAAGACTGGTTGGTCTTATTTTATTATTATGCCAACCAACGAAAAAAAGGTAAGTAACGATCCATCAATTCGTTGAATTAATTCAACGAAAGAAACAGCTCATTTAATTCATGAAATAAACTGCCCAATTAAATGGTCTGTTAAGGAAATAAGAAAACGCGTCAGTTTACTTTTATAATGATGGGTTTTCACGGGGGTGTTACGTAGCGGAAAGAAACGGTGGGGCTCGTGCGGGCCCCACCTCACAAATATCCTACCGAGAGGGTAGGATATTTCTGGATAGTCCCCTATCCATTTCAACTCAGTTTAAGCCGCTTTTATGTGGCTTCAAGTGGATTCCAAGTGGCTTAAGTGAAATAAAATAAAGCAGTCGCAAAATTATTTTATTTCTTAACTTTAAGCCAGAAAATTAAAAACCACACCCGAGCAAACACAACTACGGAAGAGGCGTTTCTAAGCGAATACCGTCACTGCGATTTCATCGGTGCCCTCAGAATTCAATTCCGGGCACCTGTTCAAAAGTTAGAAAAACTCACTCATCCGTTCACTGAACGTACCCGAGCCAAACTTTGGAAAAATGATTCCGGGCACACCGGGCCTCGGAATCAGGTGCCGTCGGAAACTGTGCTCTTGTAAAATTCCAAATAAAATTAAGAAAAAAATTTCCTTGAAATTTACGGGTCTTTAAAAACTGTGCATTTCACATGGTTGGAACATAGTTAAGTAAACTATGCGGCCTTACTTGGAAAAGAGTGAAACCATTTACAGTGACCTATCACATGGTTGGTTCACATTTTATAAACCATGAGGGAATTCATAGGTAATTCTGTGACCAAACTCTCTATGAATAGTTTCTTACACAAAGATAAGAAAACTGCGCGCCACTTAAAAATTTGAAAAAAATTCCAGTTTTTCCATTACATGATTTTATGTCTTTGAAAAAAAATCACCTTTTTTTCTCAATAGAGCCCTATTGATGAACATTAACCCTCAATATCACCCATGGATAAATCTCCCTCATATCTAGGCCATTTCATGAATCGCCAATTGTTAATCGAATCTCTACGAATGTCTAATCCTGTCAACTATTCTCTTTTTTTGAATCATGGTTTGTATCTTGGGATACCATCTTCCAAATATCTAAAACGCTTAATTTCTATTGGAATCTATGTTTATTATTAAAGTGTTGCTTGGTTCCATATCTAATACTACGACTAAGAGTTTATTTGTCAATGAATTTGAGGTAGGTGGTATACAATTCATATCCCAAAGTATCGTTGTAGATTTTTTTCTTGTTTGGTTGCATTATTGGTTTTTATTTATTATTATTTTGGTTTCATTAGTGTTTTTGGTAAAATGAGAATCTAAATAATTAATTTATCCCCACAGGATCCCCATGGGATCCAATGAGGGTGCGTTTACTGATTTCAAGCCACCCATGGGGTGAACCGACATTCCCAAACACAGGAATGGGTATAATCAAGTGTGGAATTTATGCTTGATAATGTAAATCCTTTATAGAAAATGTTGATATGTTTAGTTTAGTTTATAGGGAATATTGAATGGTGTTATTTGGTTGTAATAATTGAATAATAGGTTTCTTGTCATGGCATGAGAAATGCTTAACTTGGTGAGTTGATATTGTGTCAAATGGATTATAAATTTAGTTTAAATAACTGAAAGGATTAGTATATAGGAAATGATAGATGTGTTAAAATAGAAATGAATTTTGAATTGAAAAAATTTAAATGAGTCTTCATAAGGTAATTTATGAATATTTGTAATGGGTTAATACATGGGAATTATGGGGTATACCTATTCTATTGAACATAATAATGTTGTTATGCTATGTGACATAATAATTGTACATGAAATAAAAATGTGGTAAATTCCAGTGAAATGATAAATGGTATCGATTGAAAAATGTATGATAACTAGTGAATATTTACCATGTATGGGAGTTGATGAATATACATAAAGGGTCAAGGAATGAGAATGGAAATTGGGATAAATATCTGCATGATGAAAATGAAATATGTCTTAATGGGTTATAAAATAATATTAATTACCTTATTAATGGTTATGGACTGTGATTTATATTGTATTGGTTGTGTTTTTTTGTGATATGGTACATTGTTGATGGATATATATATATACCATGTGAACATGGCTTCATAGTGTGTGGTATTGATTCAGGTTCTACACCCATGGGTAAGGTTTGGGTGAGGCTCCAAACTCCACCCCATAATGTATGGAATTGGGAAGGGGAAAAAATCAATCCCACTAACTAGTTAATTCCACATAGACTGATTTTTCAAGGTAAAGATAATGTGTTAATGATTTGTGTTTATCCGTAGTGAGATATGGGCTTGATTTATTCCCTTTTTCATAGTTATTGATTGACTTAGACCCATGTGTAGATGATGTATATTCCTAACCCATGGAACAGATGATGAAAATGGAATAAGTAATGAAGATGTTTTAAATGATGAAATTGTTAAAAATGTAGACATGGTCCAATTATACATTTTAGAATAACTATACATATTTTTTATTTGGTTTACCATGTATTTCATTTTATACATACATGAAATGCTAGTTTAGACTAGATATTTTGTAGACAACATTGGTGGTGGCCTACTTAGTTGTACTCAACCCATTATTAGGATTCCCTTGAGTACCCGAGAAGACTTCGTTGATGTAGGTTTATATAAGGTAATGGGACCAGTGCTAGAGTGTTGAGTCAGGCTTGTGATATGCACGAATAAAGTTCTGGATATGGATATAGTATAATTTTGGGGATTCAAATGGTTCTTTTTTTTGTGTATCCTTCACATTGGCACTATTAACATAAAATGACATGGAAAATATTGATTTATGTTTTGTACTCTGTTTGGGAGAAGATCGAATATTCATGTATATTGGTTATTATATTTTGTTTCCACTATTTATGGTTTTAACTATTCTGGTCCAATCGAGTAAAATGGATATAGTATACCCATGTGGATTTTTAAACCCTCAACCCAAGTCATAATGTTATAGAATACATGGAGGTACATTTTAGGTCATGTGATAACCTAGATAGGGGCATATGTTTAGTGATTCCCAAGTCAGCGACATTGCAAAGAATTTACCAAAAAGTATTTATTTTCTTATAAATATGTCTATTTAAGTGATAAAAACATTAAATAATATTTAAAAATTGGTTATTAATATTTAAATTACTATGTTTAAAAACTATGTTATAATGATCTTATTTAAATAATAATAATAAAATTATGCTTTGTAGAAACTCATAGTTCTATGTAATGTAAGACAAGTTGGTGTTGCATGTATCACATGTTTATCTTGATGTAGCACAAACAAAAATAATAACATAGTCATTTTATATAAAAATATATATTAACTATTACATGATGTATAGAATATTGAAAAGAATAAATTAATTTGAAAAAAATATATTTCTCAAGATCTCAGGGAGTTACACTCTACCCCCCTCAAAATGAATATTCCCTTAAAATTGTTTTAGGTTATTAAAGACTTAATAATTAAAAATTTCATTCATAGAAACCCACATCATAAAAATAAACACTCAAAATTTCATTAAAAAGGTAAATTTAGAAACATAATGGTTACCCAAGTGACACATAACTAGTTTTTGTATAGGAGAACATAGGTGGAAAGTTAAAACATAGACATAAAAAAAGCATAAATAATCACAGAGATTGATAAAGATCACTGACTATAATATAGTGGGTGATCCAGAGAAAGTTAACAATAAAAAACCATAAACTAAAGAATAGTGAAATAGGAAATTGATATCATCAAAAATGATGATGATAATACACCATTTTATTTCATGACACTTTTCCTAGGGATGAATATTTTTTTCTAATAAGTAATACTTACTTGATTTCATTCATTTTAATTTGAAAATACTCACCCATTGGTTATGATGTGAGAAATTTACACTTCATTTCTTACTCTAATAAGTGAAGGTGAATTTTTCATTATTGAATTACTAATAGATCAGGAGATCCATATATAAAATGATTTTTCAACCCATCTATCTTTAGTTATCATCACAATAAAATTGTTAACACATGTTATCCAATATGCATATATCCACATATTGAGAGATAATAATTTAATCTCTAAAAGATCATATGAAGTTTAATTTAAACTATTCAATAAATCTTCGACCTTGTAACTCTTACAAATAACGAAAATACAAAACATTAAAATGAATTTCAAAAAATCATCTTAACATTGATCCCATATATATCATAATGTATCTCTTGGTTATTGTATTCGAAACATGTGAATAAATTTATAATTTATTATCTTAAAAAAGTTAATAAATTTATTTACCTTGATTTTTTTAAAAATGAATTCTTTCTTATTCCAATTATTATTTCATATAAAATCAATTTTTTTCATCCTCATCAATGATAACATAATTTTTTTTTTCAAACAATCAGTAATCAATTCTAAGATAATATGTACCATCCTAATAAATAATTCATATCGAACATATCATTATTTAAGCATCATTATATCAAAATCATGAACGTATTAGGGTAATATTTATTTAGTTAAAATGTCACAATTCCAATGAATCACATTTATAGTCCCTCAAAACCTTTCCAAAAATTATTGTAAATTCTTTGAAAAGAATAACATAAACTGAAAAATCCGTATAGATTTCATAATTCTTGAATCATAATATATACACAATTTAATCTTTCCACTTCAATAATTGGCATATAATATGTCCTTCTATGGTGTAGAAGTAAATTTCTAGGTCAGGGAATTCATTTGGGTAATTCCCATGTTCTCCCTAGAAATGCCAACGAACTCCATTAAAATTTATCACTCCACAAACCTTTTTTCCACACAAATAACGTATTCCCATCTATTTGAGGTAATCTTCATGCTTATTCATCCCTTATTCTCGAGATTTAGAAAGACAAATATTCTTTCTTCTATGTTCCTTACCATATGTATATTTATTAAATTACATATTCCTCTTCTTCAATGTGTTTGGAATATGACCAATGTTCACTCTGTTTATCATATATCATGAAAGATGATTTGGCATAATCAAAATATATTTCTCTCAAGACATTATCTAATTTGATTTTTCATAGTTAGAAACTTTTCCATCAAATTAAATGTTATCCTAGTTCATTCTGGTTCCCTATGTAGAAAAATCAAGAAATATTATAGTAAGAAATAATAATCATATAGGGAAACCAAATAATCATGAATACCCAATTATAGGTTCTCTAAATGTGGAAAAAATATTTAATCTATGGAACATTGGTTTATCCTACTCTATTAATTGAAAAAATATATTAAAATCCATAATAATGAATTATATTATGTTTGTGAATTCTCAAAGAATATACCCTAGAGACTCAAACTAGCTGTGCAGTAATGCCCATTGTCTTGAACCTATTCCTAATAAAGTCTAGATAAAAATGATGTTTTAGTGTAATTACAACTATGTACAACTATTATAAAGTCACACCCACTTATAGTATCTTGACATGGATGCATTTAAAGTAAATCACTCTCTTTATCATTTCCAAAATTCTGGGAATTTTTTTACACTTTTACACATCCTTAGACTAATCCTTAGACATGTCCTTAGGGTTATCACTATGTTTTTCTCATCACAATTTCAAAAGTTTACTTAAAATATATCTATGATACCAACTATAGATACCCTCCTTTTTCTTACATTAACAATACATCATTTTTTCAGAATAAATAGTACATGAAAAAATAGGTGCCCAATTATTGAATTGGTTTAGTGACATCAAAAAAATGGATTAATAAACACAGGTACATAATTGATCTAAATTATATCCAAATATTTTCTCCATGACTAAAACATTTCTTAGACACATCAAACAGAATACATGTCTTCAAAAATTGGGGAAAGGAAATCTAAAAAGTGGTGAGATAAAAATGCATAGTAATGTTGAACAAGGGACATTTGTAAACATAATTATGAGAATAAGGGTATCAGAACACGATCATTAATATATAGGATAGTAACCTACAAATAAATGATCATAAATAAACATAGTGAAATAATTATTGGGTTTTTATAAGACACAAATCATAAGGGAATCAAGAGCATATCCCATGAATGAATAATATAATAATAAGACATTGAATTGTGGAAGTCATACAATCTTGTAATATAATTACATATAAGTCAAGGAACTATGGATAATATTTATCAAGGAAATTCATGGGGAAAATAACAACTGGGTGGGACACGCCACCATCCCTAGTCATAGTCTGTTCCTTATAAGAGATTAGGATTCCCCATGTTCCCATAGTAGACCAGGTTTCCCCAACTTTAGGATGTGGATTAGGTATCCCATATCCCCATATTGGATCTAATTTCGTTATCTTCCCATAGTGGATCAAGTTTCTCAATCATCCATACTAGATCGATACTATAGATTCAGTTTCCATCATTATCTCATGAGGTATAAATTTCCACCCAATGTATTAGAGGAACATATAGGTCCCACAACAACATAATAAAATCATACATACTTGTTCCACAATATAATAAAACTTTCATCATATAATTTCCCATAAAAATATATGGATTTTATAAACATCATATCATATGAAATTAAATGAGTATCATAAAAATATCATTATATCATAAAATATGGAAAATAGGCAGGTCTTAAAATCATTTAATCAATTCGTAATAAAATAAAAGTAGTGTGTATAAAAATAATACAACTAGTGGAAGAGAAATTGTTTTGATAAAAAAATTGTAACCTTAAACATAATCTATTCAAAAATTAAAAATAATGTTTTCTTTAGATTATATCCCTATTAATGTATAAACTAATTCAAATGATGTCATCTTAGATGGAGAAATATTTTCAAATATCACTTGGAACATTTCATAAGGAAGATATCCTTTCGTTGAAAACCCATTCCATAACACATTTTAAAAAATACATTACTTATAAATATTGGGTTTAAATTACATTTAAGACATTCATTGAGTAAAATATATTTTCCTCTTTAAAAAATAATTCTATTTAAATACATAAAAAATGTCAAAACCTTTTTCTTTTTAAATATCTCTGAAAACATATAACGGATGCTTGTAAATAATATAAAATCACTTCTCATTAAAAATAGCTTTGAAAACCATAAAAAATATAAAATCTTTTTCCTATGAAAATTATCATAAAATATTATTTAATAAAAACATTTTTGATAATAAAATTTTTGAATAAAAAATATCTCTGACTGAAGGGAGACATAGGGTTAGATTTTATTAAAAATATTTCTTCAATTATCGTAAGTTGAAAAATTTTGTAACAATAGTAAACATACAAAAAAAATATCACGAATAACCAAAAGATTAAAAAATTAAAGATTTTTTTTGTTTGATGGATCATAAGATTTCATTATTGGAAGCATAATCATAAATAATAATAATAAAAGAAAAGATTGTGGAAATGAAGTCCTTCCACGTTAGTATCGATAAATCCTAATAAACCATAGTAATGAACATTAAATTTATATTATTATTCCATTAAAATAATAACATTTTTGATAACATATGTCAAAGAGTAGTATATGTATTCCATAGAAAAGTATATGTGCACAACAAGTCATGTATCTCAATGAATTGAAATAGAGAAAAAATTACTTTACCGATTTAGTAACTATTTAACCCTTAACAACATGAATTAAATCTCAAAAAATAAATATATAAATAAAAATGAATTAAATTATCAAATTTGTATAATAATTTCTGGGTCATTATATATAAAACCCATATGAAATGAGCCGTGATTGAGGTATAAGCCTCATAGAAATAAAAGTGAGACAAGAAAACGGTTAACTTAATTCTTGAATTTCCTCATACACATTCAAACCTCCTACATAATAAATATTATTTTATTATAATTATACCAAATAACCATATTTTTATACATACTTATATATTTTTTTGTAACATCCTATGAAAATAAAGAACATGAAATCTTTTCAAAATTTATTAATATTTTTGAAACAAATTTTACTTTAAAAGGGATGCTATGTTCGATGGCATACCTGATACGTAATAATGGATTTCTTTGAAATCTTACTCTGCACACTAATAATATAATATAATTATTTCAATAGTATTTAACACCTAGCAATAGTAATGGTGGGAATAAAAATAACTAACTACATAATTATTATACATGTCTGTTAAATAAATTTAGATTTGTCCAATAAAATTTAGAGGCTTAAAATGTGAATGAATCTAATTTTAAAGATAATTTACATTAAAAGTTTGATTTACCAACTTTTAATGAAAAACATTATATAAATATAGTTTTAGCCACTTTTATAATTTCCATTTGACACAAGAAAATTCTTTTTTATAATCGACACATTATAATTTACTTTAGGTAATGTTTTGTAATTTTTCTGATAAAATTCATTTTTTATAAATAGTAAAAAAGACAGTATTTTAATTCAAAAGTGACTTTTAATATAATTTATTTATATGGTTATAATATTATTTAATTGGTTTTAATGTTCAATTATATTATTTTTTTACCATTTAATCCAATTTTGGTCTTTGGAATTAATTTCACTATGAAATTAGATGTAAACTAGTATCAATCTTTTGATAGTTATTGTTTCTTAATAACACGCTATTTATTTTGATAACAGGAATTGATTTTAAATTAATTATTGAAACTTATATGTTTTGAATTTGGTAAAATAGACATCATTTTTAAATTCTGAATATCAAATATATCATAGGTAGAAATTTTGGTAGTTTTATAAAAAACATCAATTTTTTATGAATAGTGATACCACTAAGTAGTAGTTAAAAAACTAAAATTTTCATTTAAATAAAATTTTACTACTTCTATGAATTGGATTTAAAAAATATGACATACATGGTTTCTTTTAGTAAGTAAAATTTGGTTCAATAAGATGAAAATAATTTTTGGTGATTAGTAACTTTTTACATTTATTTACCGCAATTAAAGTTAAATAGGATAATTCCAGGTAAAAATAATATTATAATAATAAAAAATTATCAGAAAAAAATTCATAACCATATTTTTTTAGTCCTTTAATACCATGGTCATATTTGGGTCGATTTTGGGACCCCATGGAGCCACATGGGAGTGATAATGATACTTTAGATTAATTAATTTTAAGTAAAGACCAAAATAACACAAACAAATATCATTTAGTAAATTAATTTTTACATGGGGTTATATAAGGTATAATTTAAACTATAAATATTAAGAGGAAATATAAAAATAATTCCTACATCTAGGGATTTTTTTATAATTTTTAGACATCATATAAATTAAAGTATTTATGACCCAAAAATGATGCAGTATTTACCTCATTAATAAATGATTTAAATAAATAATATTATAAATATTAAAATAAAATCCAAAACCTATCCATTACTTATTGAATGATTTTATTTCGACCACCATTCATCTTATCTTCGACTTTAATTAGTTTTGGACATTTAGAAACCGAATATCATTATATAATAAAATAAGATTTTCACACTTTCCTAAAGAGCCCCTCCTCCCCCTTATAAAAGCCCTCAATTATAACTCATTCCTCACACCTCTCAAGCCCCTTGGCTCATCCAAACCCTTCCCAAATAATCTCTAAAATCCCCATGTTCCTCTTAGAAGCCTTAAATTAGGTATAAGGAACTTCAAGAGGTCTTTTTGGTTCAATCCAAAGGGAGTTACCCGAATAAAAGGTAACAATTTCTCTTAAATTCATTTCTATTAGTTTTCTTCTCCACCCCTAATCACTTTTCATTACTTTATTTTATAAAAATAACTATATCCTAAATATACTAGGATGTTATTATGAGATGTATTCGAACTACACTTACACACACTTCCATCTAATGGGTAAAGAACATATTGTTTCTGTGGATGGAAAACTAATGCCTCATGAAACAATGATTGTAAAATTATCTCCTACCGCATATCATGGTGGCCCTTAAGATGGAACTGTATTTATATATGATATATATTATGTTTATTTTTTCTTTATGATTCTGTATTTTTTCTTTTATTGAATACCTTTATGGTTTCCATTATGGGTAAACACGATAATTTCATTTGAGGATGTGCGGACTACCACCCCCTCAAAGGGATATGACTCGTTAATTCCGTATTTTGGAAGTATAAAGGATGGAATTAATGTTATTATATATGATATTATACTGGAATTATAACATAACTATTTATAATTATGTTTTAATTCCATTAAAATATGAAAGAAAAATAAAAGTAGCGTTCATGCGTACGTACGGCTTATCGTCTCTATGAATGGTGCATTTCGTTTTTTACCTACAAATGTTATGTACTATTATAAATACATGTATATACTGGATAGATATGATATATATGATATATAAATCAGGAATATTATTCTAGATATAATGAACGTTTGACTATGTGAACAACTTGTAATTATAAGAAGTCCATTTTTCACTAAAGTACCAAATATCATAAAAAAAGAATGTTATTAACTTAAATAATTACATTGTGTTTATAAAATGGTAATAAGTTATATAAAAGGAATAATAAACTTTAAAAATTTTCATAAGAAAGTATTAATTAACTTCATTTTATTATTCAGGAAGAACAAGGAACAAACGAGTGAAGTCAGACATGAGGTAAGGGGTTTCTTATCTCACTTTTAATTCCGTGAGATTTCCATTATTCGCTGCTAATTTATTGCATGTGGTGCATTGTGTACTGAAATTTTATATGTACAATCATGATCATATTTATATTCATGTTATACTGTGAATTATTTTTTGGATGTTAACTTTTGGTCATACCACTCAATTTATTACAATGTGGTAAGGGATTTTCATCTCACTTTTTATTCCCGTGAGATTCATGCTATATTTTCTACTATTTCTATTTGTGCGGTGTTGTAATTGTCATGATTGTATTAATTGTGTAATATAATTCAATTTATGGGTATTTAAATAATCATTTTATGATCATTCTTTCATGGGTTTTATATTTCATAAGTTACCAAATCGGTAAGGGATACTTTTAACCCAATTTCCATTCCTTGGGATAATCTTTTAATTCATAACTATGTCATGCTATGATTATGTGTGGAATATCTATTTGTTTATTTATGTTTTTATTTACACTACCCTTTGTGTGTATATACTTTTGATACACATAATCACTCCATTGATAAATTCTCAAGTCATAGATATGAACTTGATAAGAGTAAATTTAACTCAATTTCATTTCATTGAGTTAAACATCCAAGTCATTGGTATTGTCTTAAAAAGAACTTGTGTGAATTTTATATGATTTATTTACACTAAATATCAAAACATATTGAGTGTATTTATATTTTTTCACACATTGTTATGTAATGGATATATCCTTAATCTACGGATACAGTATTTATAATAGATTTCGTCTCAATTTACATTTCATTGAGACATCATTGTCTTTATGCACCGATTAACTTTTATACGGTGTATATAATTTCCTTTGGATTATTATATCAAGAACCCCTTTATTATCATGATATTATTAAGTTATAATTAAATTTTATTCCTAGATTATTGAATTCAAGAGTCTCTCATTTTGTTAAAAACTCATTAACAAAAATATCATTTTAAATGTTTATAAGATTTATTATTCTAAATATTTCTCATTAACATCCATGTTTTAAAAAAATGTTTTAGGATTTATTTATATGGAAAACAATGTTTTCAAATGATAATTTATTTAAAATCTTAAAAGTGGTATGGGAAACTTTTATTAAAAAATCACTTTAATAAATTTTTTAAATGGTTTTCAAAATGATTTGATAAAGCATTGTTTATTTCCATATATTGATTTGATATATTGTGATTAAAATGTGGAAATGTTATATTTCTTTTATGATTGTGTTATATGTCATGAATATGTTATGGTTATTTTTCATTATTTACATATAAGGGTTGTTTTCTGATAAACCTATGGCGGGTGATCTTGAGATAACTCTCCAATGCATTGGGTAACATGATAGAGGTAAACATTACTATTTATCCAAAGATATTTAGGAAATATACGATGATGGGTATTAAAAATGTGACTCCCTATATAGATGTGATAACTATAATTTAAGTATTTCATGAATGCAATAAGATACCTTTATATTTTATGATTTCTGCATGTTAATCATAAATCTTATGATTTCATGAGGTATGTTATGATAGAAAAATATAGTTTCATTGATTTGTATTTATTGATGAACTAATGTTTATTTTAATTATTTTATAAACCTTATTGAGATTTTTATGCTCATCACATGTTTTGAAATGTTTATCATAGGACATAAAGATGAATAAGGTTAAGGATGAGATTAAGGAAGACTCATGCTGTCTAAAACATGGAACATGACATGTTTCTTTTTAAGAGTTTTTATTTTATGAAAAAATGGATATTGGGTAGTAATGTCTACATGTAATATTCAAGTTGTTATATAATAGTTATGACCTAATTCTCAAAAACTCTAAACCGGAAAATATCCTCATTGTGAATTATTCATTTAATTTAGGATTATTTAATGTTTAAGGATAAGTCCTTATAGTTGGTATCAGAGGCCAGATTAGAAAACTTTATGGACTAAAAGTTTCTTTAGACACATGGTTACACCCTATGTTTATTATTTATGTTAAATCCTTGTTTTATAACTTTATTAGTTCAAGGAAAGACAATTCCAAATTTAAGGAGGAGGATCTCAAATGACATTCCTATCTCTTCTCGATGACTTTCTTGCAATAATTATAGCAAAATCATGTTTGGATGATTGTGATGCATTTTCTAGCATACAAATCACTTTCATGAAGTTGTTTGAGATATCAAAAACCTCCACTATAACTCATCATCATTGTGGAACTTAGTTTGTATCGAGACAAACCCTATTTTCACAATATTCTCATATTTTCATGAAAGGTAAATATTATCATCGAATTTTCAAATATTTTAACTTATCAAAAGATTTTGAAGCATATTATGATTTTGAAAAAGGAGGTAAATAAGGAGACCCATGTACAACATATTTATATTTGATTTTAAAATATAGTCTCTCAGAATATACCTATGGTATTTTAAAAGGACCATTAATTGATTGTTTCAACTCAAATTCGGTCCGACTGTTTTATAGAAATCATGTTATATCAGATGTTTTGAAATTATATGTCATACATGATTATATTCCAAAACAGTTTTTTTGTGAAAACCCATATGACCCATGTTTTACAAGGTATAGTTTGATAGAAGAAGAAATTTATTTTTAAGGATCTCTAAATCATTTTTGCAATGCATGGAACTTATACCCACGTCAACAATATGACAATGAAACCAAATGGACACCATGATCAAGGTATGGTGTTCTTAATTTTGGGTATAATTTTATTTTATCATATGGTGGTGAAAAAATGACAATATATATAAGACTTAAAAAATTATGATGTAGATATCATAATTAATTGGGATGAAAATTAATGGTATAAGGAAACCATTAATGTTAAAACACGTTAGGGTTATTTTAGAGTTTTATTAAAAGGGCAACCTGTAGGATAGCTGAAAACCCATCGCATCCAGCAAGGCCATAAGAATCGAACCCACAACTGAAGGGTGATAATGGTTCATCACCTACCACTGGCCTACTTGAAATCTTAGTATAGTATGACAAATTATTTTTTTTAAAATGATTTTACATAACAAGAATAAGTTGATTTTGGGAACTTATGTTTTATCAAATGGATATATGTAGTATAGTAAAATGATTTGGTGATTATGTGATAAAGGTTATTGGTAAATATGTTCTCTATTTTGTGAAAACACTATATGCCTAATGAAGATAGAATACTATGGGATTTCGATTTTAGTATAATGGTTGAAATTTTAGTTTGGAAGAATATATGCTTTTATTGTGGACAGATAAAAATTTGGTTTATTTATGAAAATGATTAACCTATCATAGAGAATATGTGATTAGGTTAATTATTTTTCCAATATGATACTTTATGAGTAATTGATGTTATTTGGAGATAAATTTTAAGATTTATCTTGTAAGAATATGTAATTAAATCCTTTTGAGATTTGGGTTTCAATCATAGTTTGGATTAATTTTGAAGAATTTTATGGACAATTGTTTGTGAAATGGTCTATGTTGAACTTTGGGTTTTGTTTGAAAAATTCTGGAGATTAAGAGTAGTTTTTCTTTTTGTAAAGGATTTTCCTTTTTGGTATTATCTGATCTCACACTATGAATTTTGGTTTTAGTTGATGTCTAAAAACAAGGGAAATATATAGTTCTTATTTTTTAGAATATGTTATTCTCTAGAGTATGAATCTTGTGCTTTTGATGTTACCAAGTCTTTTTGAATTATCACTGTTTGGAGAAAAGATTAGTTTTGGGTAGATACTTATTAAATAAGGACACTCTAATTGAAGGAAAGTATATTTCCATATGTTATTATTCTATTTCATAAATTAATTTCAAAAAATTATGAAAAGGAACGTAAAAAAACATTGTTGGTTTACATTTTTTTTATAGTTTAATCAAATACCATTTAACACATTATTAGTTTGTGATTTTCTAGTGGTTAATATTCTCTTAATCATGTTTTCTATAACTCTCAATCAGAACGTGATGGATTTTTTCTCTTCTATATCCATGTTTTCTTACATAGAATACTATTTTGGGTTATCTTGAGTGACTGTTGTACTTATCTTTCTTTATTTTAAAGTAATAGTTTTATTGACACTTTTTTCGATGTGGGACTTTCAATGAATTTTCTGAGCCTAGTTTTAAAATTGTTAAGAAGCAATTCCCAAAAGGGGGGGGGAGAATGTAACATCCCAATTAAATAAAGAACATGATTTTTTTTAAATTTATTAATATTTTTGAACTAAATTCTACTTTAAAGGGGACACTATGTTCGATGGCGTACCTAATATGCAACAATGGGTTTTTTTGAAATCTTACATTGCACACAAATAATATAATATTATTATTTTAAATGGTAGTTAACACGAATCCATTGTAATAGCGGGAATGGATAGAACTAACTGCAAAATGATTATATAGGTTTGTAAAATGTTTTTACATTTATCCAATAAATGATAGAGGATAAAAATGTGAATGAATCTAATTTTAAACAAAATTTACATTAAAAGGTTGATTTACCTCCTCTTAATGGAGAGGCCTATTTAAATATAGTTTTGGTAACTTTTATATGTTCTATTTGAAAAAATAAAATTCTTCTTTCGAATTAGGACATCAAAATTTACTTTGGGTAAAATTTTGGTTTTTCTGATAAAATTCCTTTTTTTTTGAATATTGAAAAATACTGTATTTTAATTCAAAAGTGACTTTAAAACTAATTTATTTATATGGTTAGTATATCTTTTAAATTGTTTTCAAAGTGTAATTATATTATTTCTTTACCATTTAATCCAATGTCAGTCATTTTAATTAATTTCACTTTGAAATTGTACACAAAAAAGTATCAATCTTTTGAAAGTTATTATTTCTTAAAAACATGCTATTTGTTTTGATAACGGAAATTAATTTCAAATTAATTACTGAATATTGTATTTCTTTTAATTTTGTAAAATAGAAATTATTTTTTAATTCAGAATATCAAATATATCTTAGGCTTATGTTTTGGTGGTTTTCTAAAAAACATCAATTTTTGATGAATAGTAAAACCACTAAGTAGTAGTTAAAAATACTATATTTCGCATTTAAATAAAATTTTACTACTTCTATGAATTGGATTTCAAAAATCCGACATACATGGTTGTTATTAGAACTTAAAACATGGTTCAATATGATGAAAATAATTTTTGGGGAATAGTCTGTTTTTACTTTTATTTATCATAATTATAGGTAAATAGGATAATTCATGGTAAAAAGAATATTATAATAATACAAAATTAAATTAAAACTTTTCCTAACATTATTTGTTTAGTCATTTACAACCATGGACATCTTTGGGTTGATTTTGGGACCCCATGGAGCCACATGTGAGTGATAATGGCACATTAGATTAATTAATTTAAATCAAAGACTAAAATGACACAAACAAATATCTTTTAGTGAATTAATTTTTACATGGGTTTATATAAGTTATATTTTGGACTATAAATATTAATTTTAAATCTAAAAAAATTCCTACATCATGGTATTTTTTTTTAAATTTTTAGATATTATATAAATAAAATTATTTATGACACAAAAACGATGCAGTATTTACCCCATTAATAATTGATTTAAATTAATAATATTATAAATATTAAAATAACATCCAAAACACATACAATTATTATTGTATGATTTTATTTATACCATTAGCTACGTTATATTCTATTTTTTTAGTTTTGGACCTTGAGAAAGATAATATCATTATATAATAAAATAATAGTTTTACACTTTACTAGAGAGCACCTCCTCCCCCTTATAAACATCCCTCACTTATAACCCATTCCTCACATCTATAAAGCCCCTTGGATCATAAAAACTATACCCAAATAAGATTTTAAGAACCCCCTATTCCTTTTATGAGCCTTACCTTCTACAGAAGGAACTTCAAGAGGTCCTTTTGGTTCAAACCAAAAGGAGTTACTCGAATTAAAGGTAACAGTTCCTCTAAAATTCTTTTATTTTATATTACTCCTCTAACCGCTAACCTCTTTTTATTCATTTATTTTATAACAAAACCAGTATCCTAAATATTCTAGGATGTTTTTAGGAGATGTATTATAACTACACATAAACACACCTCCATCTAATGGGTAAATAACATATTGTTTCTAAGGATGGAAAACTAATGCCTCACGAAACGATGATTGTTCAATTATCTCCTACCGACTCTCATAGTGGAAAGTAAGATGGCACTGTATTTATATATGATATATTTTTTTTTATGATTATATATTTTTCCTTTTATATCATACCTTTATGGTTTCCATTATGGGTAAACATGGTAACTTCATTTGAGGAAGTGCGAACTACAACCCCCTCAAAGTGATACGACTCGTTAATGCCATATGTGAGATGTATAAAGGATGGAGTTAATGATATTATATATGATATTATACTTTAACTATAATATACATTTTCATAATTATTTTTTAATTCCATTAAAATAAGAAATATAAATTAAAGTAGCATTCATGCGTACGTACAACTTACTGTCTGCTAGAACGGTGCATTTCATTTATTACCTCCAAATGTTATGTACTATTATATATACATGAATATAATTGATATATATTATATATATTATATCTAAATAATGAATATAATTATGTATATAATGAACATTTTACTATTTGAATAAACATGTAATTATAAGAAGTCCATTTTTGACTCATGTTCAAAATTTCAACAAAACGAACGTTATTAACTTAAAAGATTAAATAATGTTTATAACATGGTAATAAATGATATAAAAGGAATAATAAACATGAAAATTGTTCTTATTCAAGTAGAAATTAACATTATTTTATTATTTTGGAAGAACAAGGAACAAACGATTCAAGTCAGACACGAGGTAATGGGTTTCTTATAACACTTTTAATTTTGTGAGATTTCCATTCTTCGCCATAAATTTATTGCATGTGGTGTATTGTGTACTGACATTTGATATATTTAATCATGATCATATTTATATTCATGTTATTTTTTTAATCCTTTTGGGGTTGTTAACTTTTGGTCATATGACTCAATTATTAACAACATGGTAAAGGATTTTCATCTCACATTTTATCCCCATGAGATTCATGCTATATTTGACACTATTTATTTTGTGTGGTGTATGTACTACCCATGATTGTATTAATTTTGTAATATAATTCAATTTATGTGTATTTAAATATTCATTTTATAATCCCTCTATAATGGGTTTTATATTTCGTATGTTACCAAATCAGTAAGGGAACCTTTTAACCCAATTTCTATTCCTTGGGTTAATCTTCTAATTCATAATTTTGTCATACTATGATTATGTGTGGAAACTCTATTTATTTATTTATGTTGTAATTTCCATCCCCTTTGTGTGGATATTCTTTTGGTACACATAATCACTCCATCGATAAATTCTCAAGTCATCGATATGAACTTGATAAGAGTAATTTTAACTCAATTCCCATTCATTGAGTTAAACAGCCAAGTCATTGGTTTTGTCTCAAAAAGGACATATTTGAATTTCCTATGATTTATTTTCACTAAAAGTACAATCATATTTATTTTATTTATATTTTTCAAACATTATTATGTAATTTATTTATTCTTAATATAAGGATACCGTTTTTATAAATGATTTCTTCTCAATTTACATTTCATTGAGACATCATTGTCGTTATGAACCAATTCACTTGTAAATGATGTATATAATGTCCTTTGGCATATTATATCATGAATACATTTATTCTCATGATATTATTAAGGTATGATTAAATTTTATTCCTCAATTATTGTATTCAAGCATCTCTTTTTAAAAAAAAACTCTTCAACTAATATATCATTTTAAATGATTAAAATATTTACTCTTATAAATATTTCTCATTAATGTCCATGTTATAAAAAATAGTATTTAGGATTTATTTATATGGATATTAATTTTTTCAATTGATAATTTACTGAAAAACTTCAATGTGGTATAATACACTTTGATTCAGAATTCTCTTTATTAAATGTTTTAAATGGTTTTCAAAATGATTTGATAAAGAATTCCTTAGATCCATATATTGATTTGATATATTTTGATTGGAATGTGGAAATTTTATCTTTATTATATGATTGTGTTATGTGTCATTAATATGTTATGGTTATTGGAAATTGTTTATATATATGGGTGGTTCTGTGATAAACCTAGGGCGGGTGAACTCAAGATAGCTCTCCAATGCATTGGGTAATGTGACGGAGGTAGACGTTAATGTTTTTTCTAAGAGATTTAGGGAATATACTATGATGGGTATTCCAAATGTGACTTCTTATATAGCTGTGATAGCTACAATTTAAGTATGTTATGAATTACATATGATTCCTTTATGGTATTTAATTTCTTCATGTTATTCATAAATCATATGATTTCACGAGGTATGTTATGTTGGAAAAGTATGATTTCATTGATTTGTATTTATTGATGGGATAATGTTTCTTTTCATTATTTTATAACCCTTATTGAGATTTTTATGCACATCCCATGTTTTGAAATGTTTTTAACAGGACATAAAGATGAATAGGGTCAAGGATGAGATCAATGAAAATTCATGTTGTCTAAAACATGGAACTAGACATGATTCTTTTTAGGTGTTTTTAATTTATGAAAAAATAGATACTGGGTAGTAGTGTCTACAAGAAATATTCTAATTTGATGTAATAGTTATGGCATAATTCTCTAAAACTCTAAACCTGAAAAGATCCTTAATGTGAATTATTCATTTAATTCAGGATTATGTAATGTTTAAGGCCTGGTCCTTATAGTTTTATTATGAATTTATATTACCAATTTATGAATAATTCTATGTAAAGGATCCATTCCTAGTAATAACCAGTTTGTTTTTTCAGAGGTGTTTTTATTTTTTATATTTTCTATACTTTAAAATATGTCATGATTTAATAATGATTATAATTATAATCATTATATAAATTACATATGTATTTAGTATATATGTGTTTAAAAAAATATATTAAATATATATATTGTGAAATGGAATACACCGTTCATCGAGAAGGTTTACCATACGTAGGAATTAATGATGTTTATGTTTTATTATCATAGTTAAAGAAACAATATAAAGGACTTATATGAATATATATATGTTTATTATCATTCCATTAGCACTATTATATCATATATATAATATATTTTTTGTAGAAACAAACTTATTACATTTTATATAAAGTGTGAAAAAATCATTTAACTTTGAGGTGGTGGTATTCCACACATTCACAAATGAACTTATCGTATTTACACAAAATGGAAAGGATATAATAATTATTAAAGTATAAAGACCTCATCAATATCATATAGATCATATAAAAAAGTATCTAAATTGTAATCCTCAACCATTATATGTGGAAAATAAAAAACAAACGATATCATTTCTCGATTTGGTAGTCCACCATACATATGAATAATAAGTTTGCTAGAAATTTTGTGTAAGTTTTCAAAGATTTAGTCTGAAACTATATAAAAAAATATCTAAGTATATTGATAATACTAATGTTATTATTTAATAATGTAATAAAAGTAATTGAGGGAGGGGTGAAGAAAAAATAGAAGATCTTGTGGGAGGATGTTACATTTTCTTTGGGTAACACCTTTTGGATTGCAAAAAGGGCTTAATTTATTTGATTTATGCCCAAAGTTTGGCCTGTTATATGTACTTAGGTAAGATATGACCTTGTTTGGTATTTTGTTTGGAGGAGAAAAAAATTATTTAGATGTGTGAGGAAGGGGAAAAGTGAATACATTTTTATTGGGAATGAGGGGTGGAATTATTGTAAATACTAAAAGGTAAACACCATTTGGAGGGGGGGTCTACCTTTCATAATGATCTAAAAAAATTTAAAAATAATTTATTTAATTTTAGTAATGGTCAATAAAATCACCCAACACACAAAAATAAATGCATTTTTAGAATTCCATTCCTTCACTCCTATGTTTACCCAATTTTATCATTTAGGTTTTTAAAGGTAACTAGTTTTATAACCTTATTAATTTAACCACTAAGAATAAATTAAATTTTGATTTATTAGAAAATATTTATCTAATTAATTTTAAATATGATATCAAATGTACAAAAAAATCACACATGATTTTTAAATTAATTTAAGGCAAGCGCATGTAACGAGTAAAAACACTACTTTACCCCGAACCATGCTAACAATGTTTTTGCAATTTTAATGAAAATGAATTCATTATAGAAGAAAAATTGGACAAAGAATAGATAATATTTGATACTTATTAACATATAATATACATTTAAAATAATTTGTGGTTTTTAGTTAATTTTTAATCTTCAGATATCATTTATTATAAAACAACATTAATGTCGATTTTGACATTATTAACTTATTTTAAATTTTACAATTTCATGACAAAAATTTAAGATGAATATATTATGTTAACGTCAATGATAAATTATATATTCATCCAAAAATAAACAAATACAATAATTTAATCAAATTTAATCAATTTTAATATTTTTAGCATCATTTATTTTATTAAATTTCTACCAAAATAATTACTGTATTTGGAATTTCTTAAGAATTTAATATATATAATTCATCTATAAACATTAAGTATAAAATAATATAATGATAAAAACTCATTTATCTATCAAAATAACGTGTAAAACAAAAATAATAATTTTTTTGTCCACATATCAAGACTTTAAAAATGTTAATGGAAAAGAAAGTTCCTTTTTTGTTTCTTCCCAACATAACTTATTATATGGGTTAATTTAAAAAATAGTGTCACCATATCTCATAAAATTAGAACCAATAGGAGATATGGCATAAATATGGTTAAAAATGGATAATTAAAAATGTTTCTATGTCATTTTCCCTTATAATATTAATGTTAAACAACTAAGAAAACTAATATTTTCTTTAATCACTATAATTATGTTTGTCAAGAAATAATTTTACCTAAATATATATAAAAACGTATTCTTATAAAAATTATTTAATACATTTTTTTATATTCTAATATCATATTCAGATGAAATCAATTTAAAATTAATCTGGCAAACCTGTTGTGAAAGTGTGTTATTTTCAATGTGAAAAATTTAAAACGGGTGAAATGATTTTATATCTTATTTCAATGTGAAATTGGATCCAATGAAAAAAAATTATTTATTATTGTAAAAATTATCTAATTAATCATTTAAACAAAATTAAAATATAAATTATCATTATAAATAGATTAGATAAAAAATATGTTTTCAATTAATATTCGTTTTTGGAACAATTCATCCATAAATGATGTTTTTTCAAGAAAAATCCCAAAAGATAACCCTAAGATAATTTTGAAATAAGTAATTAAAATATTAATTTTATTTTATTAAATTAACTTCCAAAAATATTATAAAAGTAATTTATTATTGTTCACAAAAGGGTATAAGAATAAGTTCAATTGAGAAAATAGTATTTCCAAACATATAAAGACATTAAAAATACTAATATTTTATTATAAATACGTTTTATATAAGTGAAAACCATAAAAATAATATTTAATAACCATATATTATAAATTGATATTTTTAATATTAATGGATTTGTTGTAATTATCTTATTTAAATAATTATATTAAAAAATCGTGTCATAGAAACGCTGTGTTATTTGTAACACAAGATAAGTAGGTGTTGCGTGTAGCATAAAAATATCTCACTGTAGTGTAAAAATCAAGAATAACTGGGTTATTTAAAATTACACATGATATATTTAGTGTTTCCTAAAATCAAGAATATTTAAGAGGAAAAATTCTTTCTAAAAAATATATTTCACAAAATATTAAGGTGTAAAACCATTAGTATCTCCAATGTCATTCACCAAGGAGGATATAGATATGAAGATCATTGGTGATTAGAAAATCCTAAACAAGGTAAAAATCAAGAGAAAATATCATATTACAAGGATCTACAACCTCTTTACCCATCTGATGTGAGCACCATGGTTTTTAATGAATAACCTCAGGTACAAATTTCATCCGTTGTGTGCTTATGAGGATATCCCAAATATGGTGTTCTAATGTAACATCAAACATTACAAGTTATTTTAAATTAACATTTTCATGGATAATACCCTATTTATGTTTAGGGAACCCATGTAAATGATCATTATCCATTCATTCACTAGTTTATAGTGATCTTAATCGAAGAAACCCTCATTTATTTAGTATTAGAAGTCGAGTTTTCAGGGATTTTGAATGTGGTCTTAGAATTTATATAGGATCATAATATATATGTAATTATCAATCACATTAAATTATATCTTAAGGATATCAACATCCTAGTGCATTTTATCTTCTAGGATAGAGTGGTTGTGGACCCATAAAAAATCAGGCAGCTCTAGTTTAAGAGCCACCCATGAGTATGTATATAGAGTACCATTTCATTGGGATTTATGGTTATTCCTGGAGGTTCATTGTAGACACTTACCTGATCATGGAAGCATTTAGTACCTTTTCCAAAATGGGGAAAATATTTCTTTGGTCCAAGGTATGATAGAGTGCCTTTGAAAAATTTTAGACATTGTTTATCACAATTATGTTGTGACTTAAAGAAGATGATGTTGAGTATATAGTGTTCTATAATTATTCAAGACATTTAATAGGTTGTGTATTAATATAGAAGAATGTGGTTATTATGTGTGGGTTTATAAAATTGGGTCTATAAGAGAAAAATAATGTAACCCATGACAGAAAGTTTGATATTGTAGTGTTTTACTTGAATACTTATAGAAATTTCCTTTTTTATTGAGGGGTTTATAGTTCAATTATTCCACCAATGTTAAATATATTCCATTTCCTAGAGATACCAACTTGTGGTAAGACGATGACTAGAGTTACTATAATATTTTCAATATTTTATAGCCTATTCATTGAAAATGGGAATGGGTTGGTAAATTAAATTAGTTGTAAATACCATTCCCAATTACTAGAAGATGCATCAGTTTAGTTGACATCATTGAGGATTTCCATGGTTGTTAAAGGAGGAACAAATTACCCCTAATTTATTGTGGTGAACCATATACATCATTATTATAAGAGTGAAAATTAGTCTAAAGACATCAATTATGTGGTGTTTTGTGAAATTATATTCTTAGGCGATGCAATATATATATCATATAAACATGGAGTGTATTTCATCCACTTTCAACGTAGTACGACTGTATAAATCACATTATGGAGGAGGGGATATGGGAGTTCCATAATTCCCCTAGGTGGTATATCATGGAGTAGCGAAGATGTATAGGAACATTGACTCTAGATTTTATGGTCATGATTTATGTAGAGTAGTTTTTTAATGTTTTTCTCGATGCCTCACCTATCAGTTAGTGAAGGCAGACCACTAGGTCCCAGAAGGTTTGGACAAATCCATAGGATTTCAAAGTTGAAATTGGAAAATATATAAATGGATGTTGTGAAGGGGATTTAGTGATCAGTGATATGTGAAAATTCTATCTCAGAGATTATCAATCAACTAACCATGTTTTCCCACATTCTAGTAATATGATAGTGGATTTCAATATAGATATTGGGGTACTTATACATAGAATAGATCGTCTAAATCAATGGGGCAACCAAGATTGTCATATTTGAGTAAGATAAATAATTATTTGTCCCAGTTGTAGAGTGGATTAAGAGAGGAATTCAAGAACCTTGTTGAGGATGACTAGAATGTTCTTCCCCTAGATAGATGTCAATACTAAGAGAACCTTTTGATTTTTTGATAATAGGTTTTAGATATTCATTCTAGAATTTATCCAATGTTTAATGAAAAATATTCCCTAGGTGGAGTTATCCTACAAAAAACACTATCACTCCACTATCAACATGAAACTGTTGAATTCCTTTTATGAGATACCTTTTGGGACACAAATATAATAAATGGAGTTATGTTACTAATCACTCATAGTTCCAGAGTTGGTGGGAGTAATAAAAAAGTATGTTTATGTTTTTCAAGAGTGGATGAAGACTTCTCATATCCATTAGAAATCCAAAATTGACCATCTATTTTGGACATTGGAGTTTGAGAAGAGATACCATATGTTCCTGAATATCTTTCCTTAGTGTGGATGATATAGATTTGTCCACAGTGAAAGATATACCCTAGATTCATCTTTATGTTCTATTTCACGTAAATGGTTGATGATATATGTTATGATTTAGATTTTTATCTAGGGATAAACCATGTACATGATATCCTCCATTTGTCACAATTTAGGATATAATTGTGTGATCTAAAACACATCATTAACCTAGGAAATATAGAAAATGATAATAGAGACACCTTTTACAATTAATATATAATAATGATGATTGATAGAACAAGAACATTCTTAGAAGACATATTCCATTGGCACAAGTCATTTAGAAGCATGTAAACCCTTAGGAGACCTCGAAAAAGTGAGTTTTCTATATATATATGCTAAATAATCTCATTATTTGAGTAGAATTCTCTATTAAAGGATAAAATCCTTGAATATCGGGAGGTTTTAATGACTCTAGGTTTTTTTTGAACCTGATGCACACCTGTCGCATGGTGTGAAAAAATAAAATATTAATATTTTATAGTGTTAAAAATGGCTAAGGAGGACATTATTACTTATGTAACATCATAATTATTCAGTCAATAATTCTAATTCACTTAAATTACATGTTTTGTGCCTTTTTATTTTTCAAAACAATGAAAAGAGATAGAGAGAGTAAAAAATAAGAAACTATCCTAACATGAAATGCTAAATAGAATGGGGTTAGAGAAGAATTCACATGGATTTAAATTTGGTTTTGTGTTCCTTCGTTATTAATCTTATTTTTAAAATAATAATTATAGTTAAATTCAAAAATATCATTCACAGACTATTGTAATTATATTTTTTGGTTTTGGAAAATTGAATTCCAAGGAGGAAATATTTTTAATGTAAAAATATACCACCACCAATAATCATGCTTGGTGGAAACCTCATTCATGAGTGCAATATATTCTAGGGATCAACTCCATCATATGTTGTTTCAACCATTGAACCACATAACTTCATCTAGTGAAGATATTTTTTTTATCAATTTGAAGGATGAAAAAATGAGTAAACATGTATTTGATATAATATTTATGGTGGAATATCACAACAACTATATATAACACTCAAAATTCACCCCAAAATGATTACATTTTTTAATAATTAATATAATTATTCCTGAAATACTCAAATTCTACCATGAGGAAAAGCCTCAAGTCAATCTCTAATTATTAAAAGTAAGTGGTCATAGTGGATAAATGGGAAGAACAGAATGAGAGAGATAAAAACACTGAGAGAAATAAAGAATAATGTGAATGAAAAAAATATATAACATTGAATTACTAGAATGATTTAATTAAATTAAATTAATTGAAAACTCTAGAAAAATTTAAAAAACCATAAAATAGTTTTAGTTTGGATGAGATCCCTCCAATCCTCCCACATTGTTTCTAGTAGAATTTTTGTCTATTTTTATATGGAGGATTAAATTATTCTTACATCATTCATATCAACCATATCATCATTATATCAGTATATTAATCTTTTTATTTTATCCTAATGGAATCATTAATTATAGACCCTATGGATATATCAGTCTCTCTAAATTCTAGTGAAAGGATACACTAAAGGGTAGAAAAACATGGTATGATGACATCCGAGAGAAATAATAGGGAGTATATATTATTAAAATTATCATATATAATATTTGTGGATTTTTTGATCATGTATTCCATATCTTATTTGAACATAACATCCATATCCATGTGGATTCTCCAGTTTTATTTTCTTGTGATTTACCATTTAGGTTGCTATTCTCTTTAAGGTGTGCCATGTAAAAATTTGTATCCATGAAAAATTCATTTAATTTCATCCAAGGAATTTGGTATAACTGATTCCTCACATGGGTGTACATGGCTGATACCCACGACGGATCATGTAGAAATTTTTGAACATACCCATTCAATCTTAGGTAGCCATTTCATGGTTGAATACAACACAACGTTTTCTCTCTAATAACATGTACACCTCACAGTGGACGAATATAACACCTCATCATCATTAATGACATTTTTAATATTCAAATGGGATTCATGGTGGTGACCAGAGGATCCATATGTGATCCATGATGGTCTCATTATTTTTATTTGGGATATCACTCAAGATCATGTTTTTCTAATGATTTCCATGGTATCTTTAGTGAGTACAAAAGGGAAGAAATAAACATCAAGTTGTTGAAGTGGGGTCAAATATGTGTCTAAAAAGGGGAGTAACAGGAATGAGGTAGGACTACATCATTTGATTATGTATGAACGACACAATAATCATTATTTTCTAACACCAAATGTTCTCATAGGATATATATCACATATATTACAATGCATGATATCATCAGTTATACTAAGGTGGAAATGGATTAATCCCTAGATACACCAAACACACACATAAAAGTTCCATTACTATGAGCATGACCCATACAATCCTTGGCCTATAAAATGCGTGTGATATGTGTGGCTCATTAACCTCCATCCTCTCATGAAATTCCTACCAATGGTCTTTCTTTGGAGACATAACCTTATGATTTGGCGAAGTGGCTGACCAAACTATTGGTTGGAGACTAAATTGGGTTGTAATCTTTTTGTACATTAAATGTGTTTTAAAATTTATTAAAATCATTGAATATTTTATAAATCAATTCAAAATTCCATAATACAAAAATTTTATGAACTTTGATCTATATTATTTCATCTATATTAATTTCCATTTATTTAATAAAAATTTGAAATACCTGTTAATTTTCATTAATATACATTCAAAATTGTGAATAAATAATCATGTCTTTTATGATAAACTGAGTGTACAAAAAAACCCACACATTAACTTTTCATTCCATCAAGATTTAATTCTCAACATTTTATAGAAGAGATAAACCATGCTACCAAAATTGAAATCTCATAGAAATTAATGAAATTTATTGTCAACGGTAAATAATTTTATCATGTTCTAAAATAAAAATAACTTAAAATTTATATTCCTCAAATAAAAATCCAATCAAACTATTTTACTTTCTCCCCTTTAAAAAATGGTGGAACTCCTTCATTAGTTCATTAATTCTCCTCAATTCATTATTATTAAGAACACTATTTCCTGATCTACCTCACATTGAATTATTTTTTCTCTTATATCATGTTAAGAATTCAGGTATAGTTTTTCTCATATCGTGGGTACATGATCCTTTTCCATAGGCATGAAAATATATCACTTTCTCAAAATTGTATAGAGAAAAGTCATATAAAATCAATAATTATTAATAATTATGACTCTAATGACTTCAGGGATTATTATTTTTAGGAATTTATGTGAAAAATATTAAGGCTCAGTGGAGGAGACATTTCTCTTAAATCACAAGGCATGGTATTAAATTTAAAATCTTAAATGAATTCTCCCCTTAAAACTTGATGACAACCTCTTCACAAGATCAAAGTAAAGGTCGTGATCAATGAAGTAATAATTAATGATTTTATAATTAACGAATTTTATATAATTTTTTCCATTTTTATTTCTTTTTTTTTTCAATGTAATTGTTATGTTTTTTTTACTTTTTGAATTCCATGCTTGGTAAAAAAACTCATAACAACCATCTGACAACAGATTTTTAATATTTTAGGTCCACATAAAGTAATTTTTGATTTTACCATATCAAAACCCTTTATTTAATCAATTTTTATCAAAAAGGGAAAATAATACATTCAAAAATAATTAATTAGAAAAAAATTTCAATTCCCAAAACAAAACAGCTGACATGTTCTATACAATGTAGTATATCCTTTCACTATGACTTCCATCATAATGCACTTCAACATTAAAATTTCCTATAAAGACTTTTTACAGGGTAGGAATGGATAAAATTGCATGAAATGTCTCTTTTCCCCAATGAGTTAATTAGTTGTCTCAATGGGATAATCATGGATTAATTTCTAATGGTTTCTAAATGATAATTGATTATCAATAAAAAATCCTTAACAATTTTAATTTTTTTTCAAAGTCGTTGTGTTGAGATGTTCCAATGCATGTTATAAAAGTTGACAAACCATAATATCACACAATAAATATGTTTAAGATATTATAGAAAGTATTTGGTATAAAAATATTTTTAATAAGGGAACACATGATATTGGAAAATCACCCATGGTAGGGAAAGTAAAAAAATGTTTCACATGAATATAAAAAATTAAAAATTGTGAAAATTATAGTGAAATTATATATATATATATATATTAATAAACTAATTCTCTCAAATTATGATTCATCAAAATGAAATCTATGATTCAATATAATTTTTTAATTATCAAATTTAATCATTAAACATTATTATCCATGAAATATAAGTCATATTATAATAAGTTTTCTAAGAAACTCATGTCTCTTAAATAATTTATGTAAAACATAAAGATAATGAATCAACAAATAATTCATTGTTTAACATAGTTGATGATGTTTAAAATTAAAATCACAATTTTTGAACAAAAATACCGGGGGTTAAAGAGTAATAATGTATGAATGAACTCCCATTACTTTGAAAGAATTATTTCTCTTTTATCATGGGATATTTGAGGGATTACTCATTCCATTATTGTTATAAAAAATAAATTAGGAAAATTAATCATAAAGACCAATGCATTAAGTTAAAAATTAATTAGGAGTTAGATATATTATAAAATAATTCCTAATAATGAAATTGAAAATCCTAGAAAAAATAAAATGATAAGACTTTGTTTAATCCCCCAAGTGGGCCCTAGATTTTTAGTATCTTCATAATCGTAGTTCTGGATAATATCTATAATAAAATGGTGGGTGTAGTTTCTTTGATTTGAAACACAACATTTCCATTTTCTGATCTTCAACTTCTTATTTGTTGGTGAGGTGAAATTCATGGATGGAGCACACAAAATGAGACACCTTAACAAAAAGATATGATTTTCATTGTTGGTGTAATATGATGTATTAATCACCCTTCTTCTTGTATGGTACTTGTGAAACATCCTCTTGCATTTCATGTCTTTTCTCCATTTGGGATGCATGTATATTAGGATAAAAGGGAGATTTAGATGGAAATTTCACATAGAAAATATTAATATGTATAAAAAAATTAACATCATCCCTTTTAGTTTGATAAGACTACATTTTGGTTTCCTTAGGATTATCCACATTAATTACTTATTGGGTTTCCTCAAATGAATGTTTGATATAATCGGTGAGATCTATGTATACCTTAGAAAGATTATTCTATTTTTCATTTTCTTCCTCTAAAAAAAAGTGTTTCCCAAGTATGAAAATTGTAAAATATTAGTAGTTAATTATTAATTTATGTATCATAAACTTTTATGAGAATTATTTTACGAAATGACTTAATCCATGTGTTAGATTATCTTAAATATATTATCAAGTGGTAAGGATCTCCTGTAGTTATATTTCCCTAGATAGAGGAAGGTGGTCGGGATCCTTTATCCTCTCCTCACACTTTAACACAAGGGTGGTATGTACCATTCCAATGATATATAGATATAAAATATTTGTGGATCATATACTTTTAATGGTATTGGGAGATCATGTTGTAGTTCAATGTTTTCCAAAATAAATCTAGATCTCATTGATCTCCCACACGTTTCTCAATAGGTATGTTTTTGTTATCATCAATCAACTAAAACTCTTCATGGTTGGTATTAATTTAATTCTTGAAATGGTTTAACTATGGATGCTCTTCAAGTTTGGACTCAAATTTTTTGACATATATTGGAAAATTTGGATTTTCTAGTTGTTCTTCCCTTGGGGACTTCTATATTTAATAGTCAGTTTTAACTTTATTGACCACATATTTCCATTGTTGAGGTAGATTCCTATCTTTTGGCCATATTTAATCCACTTTAACAATACATGGAAATCATCAATCCTTCATTGGAGGGCCTTCATAGCATTTTAAACCACCTTTTCCTACACCTGATATTAAATTTTCTTGTGTATAGTAGTAATAATAATTTTAAAAAATAAAGGAAATATTTTTTATATTTTTATAGGAAATGAAAAACTATTAACAATGTTAAAAGTGAAATAAAATTAACAACTAAATGGATCCCAATTAGCGATTCTATGTTTTAATACACACTTGTCTCAGTGTGGGAATATATATATATATATATAAATATAAATTCCCAGTGTATAAAAATGGAAGACTTGGGTTGTCTAACTTAAGGAGCATAATAATTACTCAATCAAAAATTCTAATTCAACTAAATTACTTATTTTTTTGTTATCATTATTTTTTAATAAAACGAAATGAGATAGAGAGAGTAGAAAATTATAAACTACCATATCATGAAATAATAAATAAAATGGTCTTATAGAAGAAAGTACTTATCATTATGGTTTTTCTTCAAGTTCTATCATTATTGTTTTTTTCCTAAAAAAATAGTTTCATAGTTAAATATTGAAATCTCATACATGAATTACAATCCATTTATTTTTTTAGTTGAAAAATATGGAACTCATAAGAGAAATTATTTCGAAGTTGTAACTCTACCTCCTCATATAATCATGGCCAACAACATACTTCAATTTAGAGTGTGTCATATTCTAGGACCCAAATCCATGTTTTATAATTTCATTTTTTAGTAGTTCAACAACATCGCGAGAAGATATTATGGTTAATGAAAGGGATGAAAAATTATAAATAAAAGAATATAACTAGTTATGAGATCCTTTTCATGTTGTAAAATAACTTCACCTATATATATCAGTCTTATTCAGAAAAAATAGATTAAAAACATATAATAAATAAAAGACAAATTACAAAAACACTAGAATCCTCATATGAGGCCGGGTATTGGTCATATCTCCCATTATTGGATGTAAGAGGTCAAGGTGGAAGAATATGATGAATATAATAATAAATGAAAATAGAAAATAAATTGAAATAATAGGAATGTGGTTATTTTAATTAATATAAATCATGAATTACATTGAAGGAACCTCAAACTGCAATATAAGTAAAAAAAATAGTAGGGAAGTAGTCGTTTGGATGAGCCCCCTTCGATCCTTCAATATTTTGTTTATAGTATAAATCCCATATATTTATAGAGAGAGTAATAACTTCTTCTTCATTCAATAATATCTCTATTATATTAATTTTCTTGTTCAATGTTTTCTTTTCTTTTATTCTCACAATATTTTTATTTTAAATCCATTCAGATATACCAGGATTTTATAATTTCAGTGCATGTATGCATTGTAGGGTGGATAAAACATTTTATGTCAATGTATGAGAAACAAATAAGGATTTTATCTTCTCATAACTCTCATTTCACAGCTTTGGTTATGATTTATCAATTCATCCTTTTACTTATTTTAAATTAAATCCTTATCCACATTAATTTCCCATGTTTATATTCCTTGGTACTCCCATTCACATAGATGTTTGATTCATGGTGTGTGGAATAAAAAATTCTAACTTCATATCATGTAGCTGATTTTCTATAAGGATGTCCTAATAGTTGAACCTTCACATGAGGTCATATGGCCAATACCCTCCATAGATCACATAGGCCTTTTGTGAACATACCTTCTCCCTCCAATATAAGCATTTTCTGGTAGAATACAATGCATCCATTTCTGAGTAATCTCATACATCCTTCAAATTAGTCGGATGAAACTAACCATCATCATGAATGAACTATTATAAATTTAAATCAGCATAATGGTGGTTACCTAAGGATCTAAACATTGTACATGACGATCTGAAGCTTCTTCATTAGAGTTTTACTCAAGTCCATGTTTTCCTGGTGGCTACAATGTCATCTCCAATGATTATAAAAGTGAGTAAGGTGGTATCTAGTGGTGGAATCAATGTTGAAGATGTGTATATCTATGAAGCTAGTGGTACTAAGTTGTGAAGACATCGTTTTAGTAAGTATGAATAATACCTACAATTTTGTTTTCCAGCATCAGACTTCTAGACAAGATATCTCCCGCATATATTATAATGTGACACAAAACCATTTTTTATAAGTAAGTGGGTTATATTAACCATTATACACCACTCACACCCAACAATGGGTCATCCTTATATATAAGATCCATTTGGGCTTTGTACCACACAATTCTTATGTATGGACAACCCTTTCACCTCTTTCCACTCAGGTACTCCCTCTCCATATACTGTGTAACATCCTTGATTTTCCTTAAGGTAATAAACCTCTTGTTTGAAGTATAATACTTTTTAATGGATCTAATATGAGTGAATACAGCAGATATAGTGGTTACTTGTGCATCCATAGGATGGTTGTATCTTCAAGACCTACCTTTTGGGGAAAGCAACCAAGCCACATAGTTAGTAAAAACCAAGCATTCCAGATGAAACAGTTTGTCTAAACCATTTGTGGTGTTTGATTGTACAGAAGTTGGCCACACGATATTCCCTAAAAATGTGACCCATGCCACAAAACCATGCGTGTGATGTATATATCTTAATTCAGTTGTTTCTGAGGGGCTATGAATGGTTTGTCAAACTATGCATACTACACATGCAAATGGTGTCGTTGGACAATAGTTAGTGCATAGTTGGTGCACATTTTGTCAAAAAATGTATCCAAACACTAAAAACAATTATAAAATGTGTAAAATAATATTTTTTATGTCACTTAAATTATGTTTATACCCTTATTTTCCCACCCTTATCTCACACAACATCCCTCCCATGTGAAGTTCCTCATCCATAGATCTCTCTAGGATTTTAAGCCATCTCTTCATACTAAATCCATTTACCTCACAATCAGATCTGTTGTATTTGAAATATAATTCTTTCCACTCCTCTTCATTCCTTCAATAATTTATATCACCGTATTCTATACTATTTTAGTGTCATCTATTAAGTTAAATTTTCATGTAATTTGTTTATTCATCTGATTTATTCCATTATACCTCA
The DNA here is from genome assembly GCA_963277665.1 of Viscum album. NCBI lineage: Eukaryota > Viridiplantae > Streptophyta > Magnoliopsida > Santalales > Viscaceae > Viscum > Viscum album. Next base: position 1,117,432,800 of record OY728147.1, read on the forward strand.
AATCAAATATAGATAATGGATGATGGGTCATCAACCAACCAAATATATGTGGTATTGTTATTTTCACCCAAATTCTATTTGTATTTTACCAAAAACTATTGAAAGATACACCAGACTTCCTAACGATTCCACTATAATGTAGATATTAATAAACTAATGGGGTTTCTTGTGTGTAATGGGACCCTAGATGTCCATGAATCAAATACGTGAGACATTTTCCTTGACATAATATAACCCAATGAGTTTTCAGTTATTAACAGTCTTAATAACATTATTATTTTGTAATCAGTTATTAATTAATTAATTAGGGTGTATTGATTTACTTGTAATAACTAAAATGTACTGATAACTTAATTAGGGAAATGATTGGACATGTGTTAAACCCTTGTGATTTAGGGAATAAAATTACTTACTTAGAATGAATTGGGAGATTTTATTATAGTATTATGGTTATAATTCCATATTGAAAAGATATAAGCTCTCAATATTTAAATCATATCTTCATACCATGACAATGGTGATATAAGGGTCCTGAATTAAAGATACCTTGGATGGGATCAACATGATTTATAATTATGAAATTTTTTGGATTATTAATAGCGAGAAAAGATACATGGATTCATTATTGGATGCATTTGGGAGGTTCACTGGGAATATTATTTACCAACCCTTGAGTGATAAAAGCTCACTAGGGGAGTCACCATGTAGGGACTCGATAAAAAGATGGCAATACCATCCTAGAAGTGATTTATGTTATGCTATGTGAGCTTCAAAGGATGGGATCAAAGGGTCATGATTTTAACCATTCAATGATTAAGGGTTGGGATTCCCTTATGGACCCCCTTGGATGGACCCTTTATAGATTCGGGTATTTGTAGTTCTCCTAATGGGAAACATGGGTTCTCTATATGATTCACCTTGGACTATCTTATGATCCCTCTTAATTAAATTGTAGGGATTCCATATATCAAATTCCATAAATTATAATCTAGTAAATCAAAGGAATTGTCTTCCAAGACAAATCACAAGCTTGGGTTCTGTCCATACCTGATATAATTTTTATTGAATGGAATAAAATACATCCATATATTTATTCGAGGGATCCCTTACATACCCATAATATATTTGTACATGATTCTTTCTATTCAAAGATATCCATCTTAAGATAATTATATTTTTGTCAGTTGGGTATCCCATGGGGATCGTAGTTTGAGGAATTTATTTATTTACTACCTTGAATTTATTATGTACCTACACACTATTAATTTTACATGCATAGCCTGAATTTTTCAAGACACCATTGGTGGTGTCCCACTGAGTATGTGTCACACCCTAATTGGTCCACCTATAGTATGAAAACAGACCTCATGGTTATTGATTTAGATAATTTTATATTACCATATTATGATGTATGATGTTTATTACTAGGATGGAGCATGGTATAATAAGATTAATCATACCCTTCTGAATCTAGGTGAAGCATATATCAATATTTGTTACTTTTTTCATGCATGTTGTATGTGCATGTATCCTCATATCCCTTGTATTCCCTTTTTTATAAAACCATGACAAGATCATCATTTTTATATGATATTGATTTAGTGTCCACCTTTTGGTTTTACATTAAATTTAATTACATCATGTTTTTATAATTATCATTATTATTACTTATATGGATTACTCGTATCATGATGGTATAACCTCACCATTATATTATCACTGAAATTTTATTCTAGTTGAAAACCTCTCATATACAGGGAGGAATGATTATGGTCATGTTTATAACCATATTTGGGAAAAACAAAGTGGCTATTAGGGAGGTTTTATAAAGGCTTGTATGGTCATCTCACCAGTATGAGTGGGAGAATTGGATAGCTAGCCTATTATTGGAGTTTTATCTTACGATAGGACATTTATTTACATAAAATGTTTTCAAGCACTTTATAAAATTATATAATATTTCGTAAATGAATTAAACTTATATTACACATCATTTTTATCTATTTTGATATATATATTATATATTTAATTATTATTTTTATCATTTTAATAAAACATTATGTTACATATAAATATTCATTAATAACAATTCACAATATGTATTTTATTTTTGAGAATATACATTGAGGTACAATATGGATAAAAGAATCATGGAACCCTATGTCAGTATATTAAGTAAAATATATATAATTATATGTTTCACATATGAAAATTAAATAATATTCCCTTTTATTCTAAATGTGAGAATGGAATAAGAAAACATATACTGTGGTTGAATTCATAAAATGGGTTTTACCCTTACGGTGATGTATGTTTCCTTAGTAATGGTTCTTATGATACATCACCTTCATGGGTGGATTCAGATAAATAGATTAAATAGAAACATAAATTTTTTAATTAATTCCTTGAGAAAATAATTACTCCATATAAACTTATTTTATGAAAATATATAAGGTTTTTACAAACCATAAGAGGTTTTAGTGGATAAATCATTGAAGATTTATATTTGTGTGGTGATCATGGATAATCCAATAATGATGAATAATTCAATATATTCGCCACTAAAATTATTCTGAACACATTATTCAATATTTAGTGAATCTTTGATGATGTAGGGAATTGTTTTTGAAATAATTTATCAACCATTTGTTATTTTTGAGCATGGATTATTTTTTCCATCTGTGTACTTCATTATCATATAACCCTATCAGTTTACAATTTTGATAAATTTCATTTAAATTATATATAATTGAGAATAATTTATTCTTCCCATTTTTATGTTTCAATTCAAATACTCAATGAATGGCTTTTGAAAAAACCATCATGATTTTTAACTTTTGGTTGGTTTTTTTGTTTCTCCCACCTTTCATCATATCTTTTCATGGGATTTTCATAGGAATACAACTCAACTCTTGATCCAATTCCAATCACGATTAAACCTCATATTGATACATAATTTTTAACATTAGGTATAAGAGGCTCTATCCATTGGGTGTATAACTAGTTAATATCAGATCTAGGATAACAAATTATGATAGTCATTTTTAAGTAGTAATAGAGATTTAATATCAGATCCCATTTTTTAGAGTGATGGCTATAAATTTACCGATGAAAATGTTACATTTATTATCAACTCATTTAAAAAATATTAGAAAAATATTAGAGCTAGAATCAGTGGTTAAAATTAATAATTAATAGAAACAACATGATTTTTTAATATTTCAGACTATACGACATGTAGTTCAATAGAACAGATGTTATATACTTTTATTACTGTGGTTAATAGGGTTTCATTGTGAGTTAAATATCACATGCTTTGTTATTGAACTGCACACTATATATTCGTTGTTGAATTCATGGATTATACATGAAATTTATTCCCATGAGGTTATTTGGAAGTACACACCATGTGGGTTAGGACCAAATACACTATACCTCATTTTCACATATCCTGGGTGGCTTCAGTACCTGATGAGTACCACTTTTGATCCAAAACACCATTTATGTGTCTACATATATGATATTTTCGGTTATAGTACATTTATATGATTTTAACTAGTTCAACAAACAATTTACCCTATGGGAATTTCACTAACTTATCCAAGACCCACATATTATCCATACAAATTTGTATAGCCTTACATTTTAACATTCATGTAGTATATCATTAGTTTTTTCTGTTAATAACATGATGGTGACCTTATATATGATATATGTGGTAAAAAATGACAAAGTTCATGTGATATGTTCTATTAAACATTATATAGCTTGTAGAAATGGGTGTGAGAGTATTGGGATAATGTAATTTATCGTATAGATAGGGTCGGGTATCTCACATCCTTACCCGAGCATGTGATCTTATACCTGCATGTCAATTGTAGATATAGTAAGGTATCCCCCATTGTCTTAGGACGAGATCATTTATCTCATGAAATGGGTAGTGTCAAGTATCCCAACTCATTACTTGTGTATATGATCCCTTACCAATGGTGTAATACTCCACAATTTGATTAAGAATTTTTCCTCTAAATAGATACAATATAGAATAGATTTCTCCAGATGCAACAGTGAACTGAAATAAACCAAAAAAATATTTTATTAAGAAAAAATATTTAAATACATGATAAAAAGTAAAACATTTCTCATATTCAATGTGATTATTCATTAGTAAAATTATGATAGTAAAAAAACCAAAATTAAACAACAAGTCCATGAACATGCAATCCTTGTCCTCACAGTCTGTGTTGAAGATCATCACAAAAATTAAAATTAATAAATTATGTACTGATTTAAAAATATAATATACAAGATGATAGAGTGGTATATTAATTTGATAAATGATTCCAACGAATTAATATAAGGCTATATATAGGAATTAAATAAAACAATTACATGTATGGTCATTGGAAATATGGCCATCAGAAATATAGTCAATGGAAATATGGTCGTTGGATATATAGACATTGGGTATGCATGTATCCAATTTTTATATTAAATTTCTATAATTTCTATAAATAAATTGAAAATATATAATTCCAAAATGATGTATAAAATATTATTTAATAAATTAGTTTATTAAAAAGATATATTCTTATGCGATAGATATTATTATTATTAATGAATGATTTTATGAATTTATTAGATTAAAATAATTATTCACATTCTAATAAATTGATAAAATTTAATTTCTTGAAGATTAATAATTAAATATAATAGGATGCAGATAAAAATATTTAATGTAAAAAAATTGAAATTTTAAATAATGTATTATTATTAGTAATTTCATTTTTATCTAAATAATATTATCTAATTTAAATGATGAATGTAAAATATTATTTATATATAAAATTATATCAAAAAAATTTATTGAAAATTTATATGAAATATGATTAGAAACACATGAAATTTAAAAAGGTATTTTTTTATAAAAATATTTTCCTTATACATTTTATTCTTTTCATTTAAAACCTAGTTTTATGACATTTACAAATTCATTAAGATAAAATGGATTTCATTTTTAGAATCATCTCCTAAAATTTGTTTAGTTAGGAAAATTTATTTTTTAGGAATAAAAATAATCCCATGAGGTAAAAAATAAATTTCCAAGGTAAAGATAATATACGATAAAAAGGTTATAATACACTAGTAAAAACATAGAATATTACAAAACCTTATAAATAAGTTTGTGTGTGAGGGATTTATATTGCGAAACATTATCGCAAAACAATAATTTTAAATTTTTTATCCACTTTACATTTTTAAAATGACATCCATTTTTGTAATAATAAGTAACAATTATAACAAAAAATGGATCCCCTCTCACTGATAAAGGGATCCATTCACCACCCCACAAATCCTCACACGTAAATCCTATTAGGTTGATCTAAAAAATCTAAAATTACTCCTCCAAACTACTAGAAATATCCCAGATGTTACAGTTTTATCAGAAGACCACCTTTCATATTCTTAATGGAATTATGAATGGAGAGATCTCAAGTTGTAATGTTTGAACTCATGTTCACTCCTTTTAAAATATCTTATTTTTATTCATCTTTATATTCCTTAAATACCATTCTATTAATACCAATATAATTGAATTTGTATCATAAATAAATTTAAATGTTATTATTTTTAAGGAAGAACAATTATTTACCTTACTCTTAATCATTTGAGAATGGATATGTTTGCTCGTTTTGTGCTCAAACTACAACCTCCATGAATTTCATATTTAATTTTTCATTAAAAAAAATAAATATAGTTAGAAATATTTATTCAATAAATAAATATTATATTTATAAAACTATTATGATTTTTAAATAACCAAATAATTAATCTATTAAAAATATTAATAATAAATATTCATTGTAATTTTTTCAACCTAAAATGATCATACTGAGACACTTTTATTTTTTTAATAAATTCATGAAAACCTATTGAAATATATAATAATTTTTTCTATTAGAGTGATTAATAATTTTTATCACTAAAATTATGAATATTATGAATCTATATTTTAACCCCTATGACTACAACCAACATACCGATGCCATTTTCGAGGAATTGTTCGAATAATCATTAGATTCCAAGGAGAGAAACAATCTACAATAAAAGAATTAAATGGTTAAAATTAACCATAATAAATGAAAATATACTATAAAGTGGTTTTGAATTCAGTGTTTAATAAAATTAATTTCATTATATAAAATGTTACAACATTTCCAACTAATAGAGAATCCAATATAAGGATTTCTCATCTAAAATTTATTTTCTATTGTGATATATTATATATCCACGACAAAAATTATTTTTTTCTAGTGAATACAATACATCTAGGATATATCCTATCATTATTTTCATAAAATTAAATGGATTTAAAAATATATATCATGATAACTCATTCAATTTATTTTTAATCAAAGTAACCAAAACCGTAAGGATTTTATTTCCAATATTAGTGTGGATTTGATATTGTTATGACTAAATTTCCATCAAGATAATTTCATTATATTTCTATCCAAAAAAAAATTTATTTTCACCAAATATATATTTTAATGTTATTTACATTTTCTCTTACCATTTCACTTGCCCTTTGGATCATAATTCACCCAAAGGGATTCTTATAAGAGGAACTAACCTTACCACCTCTTTCTAGCATGGAATGTTTTTCGTCCATGTAAATGTAAATATTTACTATTATGATTTATGGAATTAATTATCTAGATTTCTATAATTTACAAATTTATTTTCCTATATAATTTCATCTCTTTACTAGATAAATAATCTTTTAAATTTTTCACTGTGATTTTTTTCCACGGACCTTTACTCTATTTATAAATTTGGGAAAATATTTTTTTAATGATTTATACTTGAGATACTTTTAATGTTTTTATAAGTATTTTTCAGGATGAATCATCCTATCTAACATATTATTGGATTACAAATAAGTATTTATTCCCATAATTTTGTGAATTCCGTGTTTTTAAATCATAATTATCAAAAGTGAATGTATATTTCTTCTAATTTTTCAAAGTAATTTTCTAATGCACATAAAATGGGTGCTTCAATTATTTAGACATCCTTTAAGGTTATTTATTATTAATTGCTATTATAGTCAAATTATACCAACAAAATTCATTTTTAGATATGTAATCATCATTTTATTATAATGTTTTGATGATAATCATAGGTTTTTCATTGTTTAGTTGTGGTATGATAGAATTTTGAATGATTACATGTTCTTCATGTGCATGTATGTATTGATTATTATTTTTATGAGTAGATTAGTTATATCCATACAATAAATTAGATAATTTTTTATATCTATTGATATTAGAATAGGATACTAGTGGTTATCCAAAGTCCACTATTTTACATGATATCATTTGTTAGCCCCAATGTACTTTTTTAAGAGAAGTGGTTAGCATAGCCCATTATAATGTGAATTTTATTGATATCATCCTTGAAATATTTTATGATTTATTCTATTATTTTATGTCTATAATATTGTTTTATTCATGGAAACCCATTTATTTTCTCAGGGATTAGGATTATTCACTCATGTTTCCACTTTCTTATCACTCACGTATTATGTTATGTTTAAACCCTTATTCTATGACTCATGTTTTACAATATATGTTTTATTACGTATGATTATATTATGTTATTTTTTTGCATTGTGATTAGGTTCTCATACATATATGATAATTCTATAATCACATATAATATTTAGTCGATGACTCCTATATTTACCCTTGATAAGCATATGAGTTTATCCATTATTATGTTCTCATAACCTGGTCTATTAATGATAATATTATTTATCATATTTAATAATGGATTCAATTGAGAAGGATCTTTTTGCTATATGTTGGAGATGTCTTCAAATTAGTTTTTATGAATCTAATCTGTAAATACACTAATATTTCAGGTTTTGGGTGTCATTTGTTCTGATATGAAATGAATACTAATGTAAAATGATGTAATATATATGTATAAAAACTTAAGATACCTTATTTAGTACTGTATTGGGCTTTAGTTGTTTTGATAGGTAATCAGGACTTTAAAAAATTAGTGAAAAACCTAGAGAGATTCCTAAATATTGGAAAACAACCTAAATCTCTGGTAATGTATATAGTATGAGAGAAATGTAATACATGTTTAGATACGGAAATGTGAATGTAGGCTTTAAATAAGATGAATGTAGTAGTAATAACTATTAAAATGGTTGGATAAGTATTAAGTCAATCTTCAAAAAGTTCACAAAAATGCCTAACTACATACCTGTTTGGTCTCCCCAAAGGGATATTCTTTGGTTGATGTAAATTCTATATATGAACCCATTATGTATAATAAGATATATAACATTAAAATATATAATTAACTAAAATAGATATATGATGAAGAAAAAATTTCATAGGTTTAATGAAGGTTTCATAGTTTAATACATCTTAGTATTGATTTTACTTATCACATCATTACTTACACTAATTATTATTACTTAATATATACAATAACATGTTTTTTTAGAAAATGGATATAACTATGAGTAATTAATTTAATAATTAATTTTATAAACAATGAGATGGATTTTCTAATGGGAAACCAAATAGTATGGGAGATAGAATACAAAATCTCATATAGATGCTCACAAAAAATTTTCATGATCAAAAATTTACATGAAACATGGTATGAAACCTAATTCACTTAGTATGTAATAATTCCATACAATTTCTTTCATTCAGTAATGACCGTCCTCTCTTAATCCACCATATAATCTAATAATCATAAATAAAATTATTAATATCATTGAAAATATATTTTCCCTTATACAATGATTAATGTAACAAAAGGATTCCATAACAATTGATCATTTTGAAAGTTAAGATATCCAATAATAGACTTTTTTAACAATATGATTTAAAATGTGGAATTTGAATCATTGGAATGGGTTTGTTTTATGAAAACATTTTTAAAAAATTATTTTCCTCAAACTCCTCTTACAATAATGGAGAGAGAATTAATAGAGTTGAAATAAAAGGTGGATTTATCCATCAGTACCTATGAATCCAACTACAAAAGACTTATATGATACATTTTTGGTTTCCTTAATAACCCTACAAGAAAAATAGATCAATTAATTAGTGAATTAAAACTATGTATCCAAAATAATTTGGATTTGATGGAATTTGGAAGCTAACAATAGTTTTATTGATGTTCTCTTGAGGTAGAGTTTGAAATTTGAGACTCCTATCATTCCCATGGAATTAGAGGAAAGAGAATTAAAATAGAATTTATAGGATCTTTTTAAAAAAAACCCATAATGAATATAATATTAATAATCCTACAAGATATAAATGTGGGAATAATCATTAATGAAATTGTCTAAAATAAATTGGTAAATGTTTAAAGTGTATTGGGGAAGTCCATCAAGAACATGAATGAAAAAGTGATATTAAAGGATAACTAATGAAATGGTTTGATGGAGGGATCATCCAAATGATCCACCTATAATCTAATTCAAAAATTATGTGAAGTACCAGAATAAAACCAAAATGTTCATGAAACATCAGGTTAACGATGATAAGAAATTTCAGAAACCCTAAAATCTTATGGATAATGGGAAGGACTAAAAAAAGAGGGCCACTAAAATTAATTCGAAAAAGGAAAAATAATCATAATATCTAGAATTTTAAATGTCTTTTTTGATTTTTGTTATAAAGAATTTTTTTATATGGAAATTATTCTTATTTAATTAAATCACCACCCTAACAACCATATATTACAAAATCATTGAAAACCAAAGCCAATGTACACAAAGATTCCTTGAAAAATGTTTTGGGAATGTGTTTCTTGAAAATATTAATATTTATCATTTAGTTAAACTTTATTTGATTTCTTAGAATGGATTAAATATCTCAATATAAATTCCATTTCAATTTCTAGGATAGTAAAATCACATTTCATATACAGAATCAAAAAAGAACCATATATAGGTGAAAATATTGCCATAAACTCCCAATGGAAACTACTTCCATTAATTGGGTCTTATTAACCTATCAAAAGGGAGATATTTAGGTCAAATTATCATGAAAAAATAATATATTTATAATATGACTATTGTGTGGGAACATGTTTATATATTTATAGAAGAGTTTCTTAGACTTCCCCTAGATTGTGAGGTTTTGTTTTCTATAGAAATCATATTTGGTTTGATGTTTGTCTCAAATAATCCTTATATAATTTCCCCAATTAGATTATTTTAATTTAAGAAAAATATATAATATAATATTAGTTAGGGTTTTATATGCCCAAGTAATTCACCATGGGGTAAAAGACCCACTTTTTTAAGAATAAATATGGATCAATAAATGTCAACATTGACTATCATGAACTGAACAAAATCATTATCAAGAAAAAGTATTCTTAATCTCATTTTGATTACAGGTTTTATCTTTTATGAGGGAAACATTAGTTATAAAATATTGATATTCATTATGGATATCATAAATAGTGGTTGAATATGGAATTATATTCCGATGAATACCTTCTATACATGATATGAAAATTAGGAATCCATAGTGATTCCATTCTAACCCAAAAATTCCCATGATATATTAACAAATTTTATAAATACATTATTTATATATTACCTCAGTCAATTTTTGGTAGTATATATATATGATGTTTGTATATATTCTAGGATAACATAAGAGCATGCTAGCTATTTTAATATTGTTCTAAATAACTTGATAAAAGATAAATTAAAGGAAAATATTAACAAGTATAAATTTTGGTCAGTAAAAAAGTCTTCGTTGAGTCATATAATCATAAATAAGGTTATATTTATTTATCCATCAAAGGAAGATGTGATTGAAGAATATCCCAAGCTAATCACTATAACAATAATCTATACTTTTCATGGATTTTCCAAAAAATATCTCTGATTTGTGCGAAATTTATCTTGTATATAAAATAGTTTAATCGAGTTTACTTTTAATGGAGTCAAATTATTCTAGAGTGATGAATGTATAGTCAATTTTAATGATCTCTAGTAAGGTTTAGAAAACGTACATATTCTCACACAACCTGTTAGTGGAAAATATTTTTTACATATATTTATGCATAATATAAGTTAATAGGATGTGTCTTCATGTAGAATAATATGTTGGTAGTTTATTCCTCTCATGAATTAAATTTCCATGATCAAAATTTACTGACAAATGATTTCGATAAATCTGTTGTAACATTTTAATTGAATATATGGTGGTGTTATCTCAATGATGAAAATTAGAAAATATATAATGATAATAAGAGTTTAAAATGTTTATTAAAATTTAGGGAGCTAAACATGTGCCAAAGGATATGGTTGGAGTTAATTTAAGACTACATATTTAAAATACACTACCCCCATGTGAAGGAAAACTATGTGGAGGATTACCTCAAATCGAAGGTTGATGAAAATTTATCCCTGATGAGAATTAAAATTGACCCAATACTCATTGATTTTTAATGTAAGGATATTGAAATCCTGAGGTATGTATAGAAATACTATATTTACCTAATGACTACTGAACCATCCATCTATATAAAGATCAATTAGGCAAAAAAGGTGGATAAAAATATAAATATACAATAGTAGTTAATATTATAATCGTAAACATTTATATTGATAGAATTACATGATTTGAGAAATGAATATATGTCCCTTTAATATCAGAACATAAGAAAGTGCTATTTGATGATTAACATATCTAAAAATTCACTATCTAGATGAAAATAAAAAAATATAGTTATCTCAATAATCATTTCTTGAGGTATTACATTATGAGGGTTATTTCAAAGTATATATCTCTATGATTAGTATACCAACAAGTTAAAGAATAATTATAGATGTCTAAGGGGACAATGTAATCATCTACTTTACTTTCCCTGGAATGGGAAAACACCACCATTGAATTCATCGTAGGACTTAACAGTAATTAAAATTGTTAAAAGAAAATTGGGTTATATATGATTAAATTTTAAAGTAAAAACATTTCAACTCGATTCAAGAATATTCCATAATATATCAATATTTTAGGATATACATAATGTATGTGATTAGGAAATATGGTGTAACATTCTCAATTATATTTGAATGATATGTCATAATTACCTTTATGTTCTAGAGGAAAATTTAATAACATTTGGATATGTAGTTGATTCTCATCACTACTTATCATCCTTAGACATATCGTAAATATAAATATACCAGTAAAACATTATAGAATATACTCATATCCTATTTAATGGATTCCAAAAGAGAGTAGTATCAACACCTACCCATTGTAAAGTCCTAGATATGGGTGACACTAAACAGTGCCACATATAGGGTTGGTCACATGGCATAAATCCCATTTCCCCAACCTCTAGAGGCTGCTGACTAGAAGCAAGGGACTAGGGCATGATAGTGGGGAATCTATTCCCTCATTGGCATAGTGTAACACAACATAATAAAAAATAACCAATAGATAAAGCAGTAAATATCATGAAACAAAAGTAAACAACGGAATATTGAAAGATAATGTTAACCAAAAGGAATATAATATCAAAATGATAAAACATGTCACTTGTTCTAAGGAAACATCAAAAACTAAATACACTGCAATCAAGTACAATAAAATACCAAGGTATACTAAAAAATTAAAACTCAGAAGCATCATAAGCCTCAGATTGGTACTATTCTCTTCTACTCCAAAGCAATCAAGTACATGTGTAGGGAGCCTTTCCCCAATCGACACCTGCAGAAATATAGTCTGTTTGAGCCCAAAAGCATGAACGAAATTGGGTGTGAGAAATGAATCCCAGTAGGAAAACACCAAAGGTCTGTGCCAATGTTTCAGTGAGTATATGCATCAATTTTGTGTAGTAATGACATGTAGTAAACTTGATGGAACTCAAAAGTAAACAATACTAAAAGTATGAGTATTCATTTATAGAGTTTACTATGTTCATTTGTAGTTAATTTATATAAAGTATTTAGGTCTTGGAAGTCATCCTAAGCCCGCAATTTCCCATATTAAGGTAAGAAAAATAGAAGTCTTAGAAGACCTTCTAAAAAGAAAGTAAAGTCTAAATCCAAGCTTGTGCTTTGGCTTAGAAGACATGTCATAATTCATTCCATTACATCATTTAATTATAACCCAAATCTATTCTTGAGATTATTATGTTGGAAAAAATGTATCACTACTAGTGTAATTCTACCAACATCATATGACTCTATTCTTAGTGGTCTAAATTGGGTTCCCCGAGTATCACTACCGATGTTGGCATAAGTTCATGTGATTCCGTCCTAAGAAGTCCTACTAAGGTGACCAAGGTATCAATCATTCATAAATATAATATTTATTCAGTTTAGTCGATCCCTAGAGGTCCTACTAGGGAGGCCAAAAATCACTAATGACCTGTAAATAAAAAGCCTCTTCATTCCATCTGGGGTCTTCTAAACTGAACCCATATATCACCCAAGGTGAATGGTAAAATATTCATGTGATCCCATTCACATCATTCTAATATGAACCCATCTATCCGAAAATTATATTTACAATTAGTTCAATAAAACATTCCATCCTTCTTAACAAGAAATAACACTTCATATAAAAGGGGAAAACTCATCCCCAAATTCATAATCAAACACTAACAATATCTACACAACTGTAATACCAGATTATAAACAAGTTCATTTTAAACAACCCCAAATGTGAAAATGAAGTCATGTTTATGGACATCCTCAGAAAAAATGTCTATACAACAGTCATCCAAGGGAAATTCACCCACGTGGCGAACCTTAATAAAGAAACAAAGAAAAAAAATCTTTAATTAATTGAATTCATAACCCGGAAAACATTTCATAACAATAATGATCAATTTACATTCACAGAAACAACCTAAAAATGGTTGTATGGAACAATGACACATGTAAATATCTCAAAATTTTATTATAGGCATGAGAACACCCACCTCGATGTTGTATAACTGATAAAATCCGATGTTGGCCCTTGAATCAGACCAAAACAGCGTAGATCTAAGAAAATAAGTAAAAAACTCAACCTTAAATAAAATTATCAAGAGATAAAATCACCAAGAACTACTCTTGAAGAAGAAATCCCATACTATTTGGGTTTAAATGTGTCTGATGACACATGAATCAGGTCCTGGACAACCAAACGGGAGAAGGAAATGATCTCATAGCTAACTTTTATTCACCCAGTGGATCTTCTATCTAGAACAAGAGAAACCAAGTCTAATACCCATTTTAATCCATAAATTAGAAGTACACGACATGTAAGTTCATATACACGGCGTGTATGTCATTTTGCTATTCATAAATACACAAAACAACTTTATGAGTCCCACACTAACCTTGTTGACATGACTACCCTATGTGTACTAGAAAGTACATGACATGTATTAGATTTTTATTTACTCCATAGACAACCCAAGAACAAACCATGTAAGCCCATCCTATATGGCTTGGATACACGGAATGTAAATAGGATTACACATTGTATACTACTAAAACATAACATTTTTTTCTAGTTTTCCAAGTCTTCTCAAAAACAAATCAATGGAATGAAAAAAATAAGCAAACCATGCCTCATAAGAAGAACCATGTTCTTAAATTCATTCCCCTTAAATAGATTCATCCACAAATTTACCTTCCAAGGGTGGTGATGGAATATCAGAGAATAAATATGGACACTGAGTACATATGTTGGACTCCCTCTCCCAATTATCGTCCACCCCTCATCCGTGCTACCATAACACCCATACGAGAAGAACTGACCAGACTGGGATAAACGTTTTTATCCTATCAACTATACGAATAAGAATCTCCTTAATGGATGCATCAACATGATGCTCAATGTCCTCAGGATAAAAAACATGACACGGGTCTGAGTGATAGCAGCATAGCTGGGACACATGGAAGATTTCATGCATGGGTCGATACCGCTAAGGTAACTGTAACTGATAGGCAAGCAAGTTGACTCATTCCAGAATCTAAAATGGTCTTACATATCTTAGTGAAATCTTGCCCTATCTCTTGATCATTTTGTGTCCCAACCTTGGTGCGACATATAGGAAAACATGATCCCTGACCTCAATCTCCAAAGGTCATCTATGATGATCAACATAAGATTTCTGATGAGACTGTGTAGTATCAATCCACTTCTGAATCAACTGAACTTTCTCAATAGTCTCCTGGTCAAGATGAGGTACCGTCATAGGTTCTACTCTTACCTCTAACTAACATAGGGGTGATCGACATATAATATCAGAACAATCCTCATATAACACCATCTGAATTGAATAGTGGAAGCCATTAGTATAGGAAAACCCAATGAGGGGAATATGTTTTTCCCAAAATCCCCAAAATTATTGAACACATTCATGAAACACGTCCTATAACACCTATCATATTCTCTAATAGTAAATTAGTCTGAGGCTAGTATTTTGTGCATAGAATCACCTGTGTACCAAGTGTCCTCTGAAAAGTGATCCATAAATGAGACATAAAGAGGTCATCCCTATGAAAAATGATATAAATAGGGACCCCATTATGGTGTACCACCTCACATAAATATAGATTTTTGAGTTCATAAACACCAAAAGTCACTTTGATAGGAAAGAAGTGAGTGAACTTCCTAAGCCTATCAACTACAACCCACATAAAATTTTTAGCTCTAGGAGACCTCGATAATCCCATCATAAAATCCATAGCCACATCATCCCATTTCTACTCATAAATGGGTAGCTGTTGTAAAATTCCAGATGGCTGCTGATGTTCCGCCTTCACATGCTGATAGGGGGAACACCTCGTAACAAAAATGGCTACTTCTCGCTTCATACTAGGACACTAGTACAGACAATACAAGTCATGATACATCTTAGAGACTTCATGATGAACTGCCCAAGATGAATCATGAAACTCTTGCATTATCTCTCTTGTAAATCCCATGGAACCCACACATGTCAATGGACATACAGAAAATAATCCTCGACAATCATCCACCCATGAGGAGGGGCGTCACCTACCACACTCTCCCATAGAACTAGGCCTTCAGAATCTGATATGTACCTCGTCCACAATATGTTCAGTAGGGTAAAGGTAACTTCCAAGGATGAAAGATAATTCTATCTTAGACTGTTATTCACATATAAATGCATCATAGAGAACAAGGCCATAAGCTGTCACTCACAACTAGCCTCCTGCACTACCAGTATCTAAGTCCTCCGGCTCTGTGTGTCAGCCACTACATTCCCTTTTCTAAGTGCATAGGTAATCTCAATGTCAAATGACTGAAGGTATTCAACCAACCATTGCTGTATTAAATTCAAATCATACTATGAAAAGACATATTTGAGGCTTTTTTGTCTGTATTCACCACAAAAATCTCTCTGAATAAATAAGTTCTCTAATAGCGCAAAGCATATACAACTAAAGCTAAATCAGGATCACGTGTTAGGTAATTCCTCTAATGTGGCCTCAACTGCTGATACCCGTATGAAACAACCCGATCCCCCTTCATTAGAACCAGTCACATATCAATACCTGATGCTTCACAATACATAGTGTAACTCTTTACTAGATCTAGAAATATCAGTATCGGCACTGAAGTCAAACATCCCTTCAACTCCAGAAAGGCAGCATCACAATAATCTAACAACTAAAACTTCACACCTATCTTAGTCAATCCCATTATTGGTGTTGCCAAGCATGAGAAGTCCTGTATAAAATGACAATAGTAACCAGCTTGTCATAACAAACCATATACCTCAAAAACATTATTGGGATTCTCTTAGGTAACTACTTCTCTCACGTTCTCTTGTTCCACTGATACTCCAGTCTATGAGATTACGTGACACAAGAAGTGAATCTAATCCATCCAGAAGTGTAATTTTCCAAAATAGCATATAAATGGCTCCCTCTCATCATATTAAAAATGATCTTAAGGTGTTTCACACAGTCATTTCGATTTCAAGAATACACCACTACTGCAAATATGGCCTTTTATCAATTATAGAAAATTTCTTTTTTGGTGCTAAAAATGTGTTGTTAATCTCTTCGAAGATAAGGGGGGTCCCACTTAATAGTGCATAGAAAAGTGCAGATAAAGGACCCCTTTATCAGTGCAATGAAAAAGAGTTGACAAATGGGTCATTTATCAGTGATTTTTTAGAGTTGATAAAAGACCACTTATATCAGGGCTTTTTTAAAAGCACTGATAAAAGTTAAAAAATGTTAAAAAATAATAAAATATATCTAAAATTTGGGAGGGGCATCAATAGATCTTGAATCCCCCATTAACAGAACCCCCACCCCATCCCACACACCCCAACCCCCTCGCCTTTAACAGCACCCCTACCCACCCATTAATAGCACTAGCCTTTATTCCACCCGTACACATGACATGCATCCCCCTGTATTCGAAGTTAGAACTTGTTGCCTTCGCACCTAATTCATTACCACTACACCATATTTTTTTTCTCTATTTATTAATATAACTATTTATTTATATATATATGTTTAGTTATATTTAATCTTATATTAGTATATATATTTCGTTATATTAATATATATATATATAGTAATATTAATATAAATCATTATATTAACATATATTGTTATATTTATATATTAATATATTAATTTGTATATTAATATATATTTATAAGAAAAGGTTTAAAAAAAGTATAAAATATTATTTTTTGTGTGTGTTTATAAATAAATAAAAAATAAATATTAAACATACATACACATATATATATTATATGTGTATCTATAAGTATAATTATACATATTTATATATATTTACAAATATTATCCATGTGATTAGAATATTTAGATAATATATATAAGTTTTCCAATATAGACCCACCCACCCATATATATACATGTATACATTATATAGGTATATAAATATTCATATATTTTTATTTTAAATAAAATAGATATTAGTTTTTTATTTATATAAGGAGTATATATTGAGAAATATATTTTATATGTAAATATGTTTAATTATTTATTTATAAAATTAAATTATTATTTGAGAATATATAAAAAAATATGTATATATCGTTATATATTTGATTATAAATAATAGTACATTATGAAAAATTATAACAAGCCCTAATAACCTGAAAAAAGTTAAAAAATGGAGAAACCATCAAAACCCATAAATACAGTCAGAAAGTCAAATAAACCCTAAACTAAGGGTAATAACAAAAACATATCATCCGAGAGTTTGTTATAGATCCATGAAGATTCAAATAAAATATCATCAAACATTCTTTGATATAATATGTGGTGGAGGATGAATGGACTGGCATATTGAATGTTACAACTATTTGAAAAAACATCAAATATGACCAAAGTGCTAGAAATGGGGGCTCAAAAAACCTAACAAATAGAAGAGTCACTAAAATTTTCATAACTTTTTCTCTGAGAGTATGTTTTATCTCTATTACCATTAAAACTAAAGAAGACAGAAAATAATACGATATAAAAAGTGACAGAGGCCGAATAGTCCAACAGATTGGGATTTATTACCGTTTCAAGAAAAAATTGACAGATCATTGGATATAGAAATAATGTTTTGGAATCCTTCTAATGGTTTTGGGGTTTTAGGATCCTATACCCAACTCAAACTATGTTCCCATCAGCCTATTGAGTATATCTTTTCTCTACCTTTGATTTGACATATGGTAGCTCCCAAACAGACACCCAGAGCGAATGTTATGTCTGTTTGAAGTTGGAGTTTTTTTGGAGTCGTATAACTGATATATCATCCTTTTCTTTGATCTTCTCAAGGTATCGATTGGATGTGGTCCTCAATCATATCATGATATTAGATATTACTAGTCTCGGTGCTCAATGGACACCTGGAGCAGACATTTTGACAATTTTAGGGAGTTATGGGTTTCTTAGGTTTTTAGGTGTTAGAAGGGTTGCTTAATTTCAACCAATCATAAAATCTGCCTTGGGTGTCCTTTTGAGCACCACAACATATAAAATCAAAACATGTAAAAATATGTACACTTTTCTGACAACTTTACCCCCATGCCACATTCTTTAAGTAAAAAATGGATAAAATTCCTCTCAATGGTAATAATTTCTGCTAAGTGTGTCCGTTTTTACATAACTTTTTCCCCGGGTTTCTGTTTTACATCTACCACATATCAAATTGATCTAAAACATATTTAAAAAATATATATTATATTTATATAAATTTAAATTTAAATATATGTCAATATATTATATTTTATTATTCCTTTTTTTGATATATACACTTTATTAGTGAAAGGAAAAAATGTGCGGATAAAGCCCCCATTTATCAGTGCTACTAAAAAATCACTGATAATGGGGTCCCCATTAACAATGTTAAAAAAAATCAATTATAAAGGGGGTGAATTTATCAGTGCAAATTTTTTTTGATAAAGGCACCCCCTATATCAGCGTTTTTTAGCATTATTAAAGGGTGGCACTGCAGAAGCCCTATTTTGTGGCGGTGCACCAAGACATCATCCACAAAAGTCACTACAAAAGAATCCAACTAGGGATTGAACACTTGGTTCATCACTGCCATGAGAACTTCTGCTGCGTTCACGAGACCAAATTATATAACCATGTACTCATAGAGACCATACCTTATATGAAAGGCATTATGAGGTATGTCTATAGGCCGAACATGTACTTGGTTATATCTTGACCTTAGGTCAATCATCGAGAACAATAGAGCTCCTCAAAGTTGATAAAACATATCATCTATCCGTGGTAAGGTATATTAGTTCTTGAGAGTTAACTGGTTCAGGTTCTTAAAATCCATGCACATCCTAAGGGTGCCGTCTGCATTTTTCGCGAAAAGGACTGGTGAAACCCAAGTCAAATTACTAGATCAGATATAACCCTTAGATTATAGATCTTCCAACATCCTTTTTTTCTCTTGCAACTCCATCGTATCTATCTTTTAAGGAAGAATAGATACAGGTGCAGCTTCTGGAACTAGCTCAATAGTGAACTCAACCTCTCTGATCGGAGGTAAGCCTGATAAGTCATCCGGAAATACGTCCCTAAAATGATCAACCATCAGAGGAAATATACCAGACATGTTCCCTTATAAACATTATATAAACTCACAATCTGGGTTTTTATCCTGCCCAGTTGGCGATGCTTGTGGCAAGCTCGGCTCTCCTAGTCATCACATTCACCCTTGTATAGAAAATACCCACCCACTGGTGACCTAAATCTCACCCTGTGGCAATAGACACTCCTTAAACTAACACACACCTCCCTTTATAATCACTAATGGAGTTTCTAGAATCATCACATTAGAATAAGTATAAAAACAGAGTCCAAATATTTCCATAATTTCCATAGATATTAAACAATGTGTTGTACTAGTATCAAAATGTTTAGAAGATAAAATAGAGATGACTAGGATAGTACCTTTGACAGTAGGAGGTTAGGGATCCTTCTCTTGTAGGGTATATCATACTACATAGTTATAACCTATAGTGCAACCCTAAGTCACTGATTGGCTCCCCTAAGCTGACCAACCTTGCGGTTGTTGTGATCCTAGGGCCTGGCTACCACGACCATGCCCACCGCCTTGGCCAAAATTCCCTACCATATTCCTGTTTCTAGATTGGTGAAAAACTACTCACCCCAATCCTACACATGGAGCCTATACAGAACCTATATCACTATCCACTAGTGGAAACGTCCTACAGAAGGGCTATAGATGGCCCATATTTCCGAAAGATCATCACTCAACTAGGTCATTCGGAAACTTAGGCCTCATATTCCTTGGCCTACTACACTAGTGGGACCTCACCTGTCTATTGAAAGAAAGATTATGACTGCTCGTATCACCACGAGAATGATCTATATGAAACTTCTCTCTTCCGGTCGATATATTACTAGATCTCGGTGCCTAACCTCCCTTGCTTGCACCTCCATCTTCCTGAATTTTATGCTTGTTAATCAGTGACTGATTAATATTAGAAGAGAACAAATGAAACCTAAAGACACTCACCTGGGATCAGATGTGAAACTGGAGAACACCTTTGAATCATCAAGTTTATGATACACCATTACCTATCAGAATAGGTGTGAATCACTGATGCTCAATAAACTAGGAATAATAATACATAACTGACATTGTGCCCAACCCGAGCTGCATGAACTCTCGGGCTTAGTCAACCCTCATAGTCTCAAGAAAATAATAATCCTGGAAGGACACCTGAAATTATTCCCATTTAATATCCCATTGACGCCTTTCTTGAGTGATAACATCATACCACATTTTGGAAGAATCATGCAGTATATAGGTTACAATCTTTACCGTCCTTTTGAGCGGCGTCCCTAGATTCTCTAAGATAGTCATAACTAATTTCATCCATGATTCTAGAGCCTTTGGTATTCCATACCCTGAAAAAATTTGTGGATTATACTGTTAGGATATACATATTAGCTATGCCATAGATGTGCCAGCCTATGGTGCTCCCTGGAAGGTCTGTATGAACCTCAAAAAACTTTATCAGAACGGTGTGTCTGCACTTGCATTTGGTATAACAGTTGGTGCCGTAGGTGGCACAACTTGAGGGTCCATCAGAATCTCATGGCCCACCATTTCTAGAGTATGATCATTGCCTCTCACCTGGCATAAAAATCGAGGTTTTCATGGTGACATTGCTATGCAGAGTCAAACACACATGCCAAAGTACCCACATAACAAAAGAAAAATATATCTATGTAGTGAAATAACTTATCAAGTAAAGGGAATAATTTAGGTTTTTCAAAAGTGGGGTACCCGACATGTAGTACCACACACATGACATGTTATCTTGGGCCTTAACATGGGCGTGTACCTTTTCCCCACATGGACGTGTAACACACCACCAACACAGTGTGTTCCTCCTGAGACACGATGTGCACATGAATTTTGCTTTTTTCCCTGGCACATCTATATGGCTAGAACTACAATATTATTCTGTTGTAACACTACATGGCATGATCACCCTCGACAAGACACATATAAATTTTTATCATCCCCCAGTGTTGTTAGTCATATAGTCGGATACCCTGTAGACATTTACACAACGTGTACTCCCATTACATGGTGTGCCCTACTCAAAACATGACCACCCATGTTCCCTCCTCACACTACAATTAAAGACTACAGAACATGTACACATGGTACATGATGTGTCATCCTAAAACATGGAACACCTTCTTCCCCAAATAGGAATAACACACGTCGTGTTAGGCTAGAATACAGGCAATGTATTCTTGGGTTTTTAGGACAAAACATACAAATTTCATAAAAACCCCCTTTTATTCAAAAAAACAAACCAGTGAGATGCAAAATTCTGATATTTGGGGGCCCATAATCTCCACAAAAAAATGTTTGGAACCCAAGATGAACATATCATAGTAATGTTATAGATAGAAAGAGGAATCATGACCCCCCATTTTCTAGTCCATGATTGTCCATACACATTTGGAACCAAATTTTGGCATCCGTTTTATCCAAACTATTTCATGTACAATAATAACTTAAAAAATTGCATGTATAAATATCACATCATCTATCAGAACAACATGCAATAACTAAAGCATCATAGATGTCATGGAATAATTCATTGTATGTGATTCTTACAAGTGTCTATATGTAGCATGAGATGGAACACCCTCATATGATCAGGTTGAAACTAAAATAAAACCAACAATTTCTTCAATTGTAATAATATAAATCAACTGCATTACCCAATGGGGAAATTGAATCAACTCTAATAGCTCAAAATCTAACGTTCACAAGTCAATTTGATGCAATTTGGATTTTCCTTGTATATGGGCTAGTTACTCCCTGTCACATCTAATTACTAAATACCTATTACTTCCTATCCCTATCTATAGGATCCAAATAGTAAGACAAAGCAAAAAAGAAAACCCCTCTGATACCACATGGAACATCTCAAATCATGGTCCCACTAAATGGTTCCCTATACCCGGTTGGTGACATGGACAGAAGCCCATTTCCCCAAACATTAGTGACATGAAACTAGTAGCGAGGGCCTAAGGTGTGATAGTGGGGAAACTACACCCTCCTTGGAAGAGTGTAATAGAGTGGAATAAATAATAACCAATAACAAAAGAATTAAATAGCCTGCAACTAAAGTAAACAACTGAAAACTGAAAGATAATGTTAACCATAGGGCATATAATATAAAAATAATATATCATGTCACATGTTTTATGAAAACAAAAAAACATGACAAAATACAATTAGTTACAATACAATACAATGTTACGGTAAAAAAAATGAAACACAACAACATAGAAAGCCTCATCTTAGTCCCATGCTCTCTTACTATAATGAAATAATGTACCTGTATTGGGAACCTTGCCCCTATTGACACCTACAACAATATAGTCTATTTGGGACCAAAATAATGACCCAAACAGGGTGTGATAAATGAATCCCTATAGGAAGACACAAAATATCTATTCCAATATATTAGTGAGTATATGTAGTAGTTGTTTAAAATAATGAAATGTAATAAACTAGTAGGGATTTAGAAGTAAACAATCCTACAAGTAATGATATTCATATAAAGAGTTTACTGTGTTTATTTTAGACCATTTATATAAAGTTTTTAGGTCTCAGAATTCATCCTAATCCCTTCATTCCCCATATCAAGGTAAGAACAACATAAGTATCATAAGTCCTTCAATAATGTAATTAATTCTAAATCCAATCATGTGCTTTGGCTTGGAAGATGTGTCAAAATTCCTTCATTTACATCGTTTAAGTATAACTCATGTTCATTCATGAGATTCCTAAGTTGGAACTCAAGTATCACAATAGGTGTAATTATACCGACATCCTATGAATATGTTCTCAGTGGTCTTACAAGGGATCCGGGAGTATCACTCTCGATGTTGGTATAAGTTCAAAAGAGTTCATCCTCAGTTGTCCTATTAAGGAGATAATGGTATCACTCATTGTGAAATATAATATTTTTTTCAATTTAGTCCATCCCTAATAGTCTTACTAGGGAGACCATGTATAAGTAATGAAATATAAATCAAAATCCACTTGAGAACGTCCATGGTGTTCTAAACTAAACCCATCTATCACCTGTGCTGCAAGGTACAATAGTCCTTGAATCCTATTCAAGGAGTTCTTATATTAACCCCTATATCAAAAAATTACATTTACCTTTTATTCAATAAAAAATTCTAACTTACTTAAAAAGAAAAACCACTAGACAATAAAGGGTCAAAAAGAATCCCAAAGCCATAATCAAACACTTAAAATTTCTACATAATTGAAATTCCAGATAATGACCATGTTCATTTTAAACAACCCCAAATTGGAAAATTAGGGCATGTGCATGGACATCCTAGGCCAAATGGCTATTAAATAGTCATATAAGGGAAAAAACCCATGATGTGGCCCTTAATAATGATACAAATCTAAACAAGAGTCAATTTAGTGAATTAATAAACAAGAAAAAATTTAATAAAAATGTGGTTCAATTTCCATTCAAATAAACACCCTAAACATGTATGTGTGGCACAAAGAAAGAAGTAAAAACATTGGCAATTAACAAGAGGAATGGGACCACATACCTTAATGTCGTATAACTGATATAATCTGATAGTAGCCCTTGAATCATCCAAGAATGGATTATATATAAGAAAATAAGTAAAACATTATACCATAAATAACTCTATAAAGATACAAAATCACATAGAACAGATCAATAAGAAGAAATACCATACCGATAGGGTTTTAACGTGACCAACGACACTTGAATCAGGTCTCATATGATAAATAGGAAAAGGAAATGATCTAGCGGCTCCTTATTCTTCACCTAACAAGATATCAATCTAGATGAAGGGAGAATGAGGATACTACCCATTTAAAGCCAAAAATTATGAGTACATGTCATGTAAGTTCATATACACACCATATATGTCATTTTGTTATTCATAAATTCACCAAGCTACTTTTTGTGGCCCACACCAACCTTTCCGACATGACTACATGACATGTATTAGGAAGTACATTGTGTGTAGTGGCTTTTTCTTCTCTTCTTGTCCAACAGAAGCACACACTATGTATCCCCACCCTACACGGATAGACCAAATGGTCTGTAGATAGGATTACATAGTGTGTATCACTAAAACATAACACTTTTTTTTAGTTTTCATTGTTTTATCTAAAACAACTCAAAGTAAATGAAAAAATAAGAAATAGACACCTCATAAGATGAACTGGGTTCTTACACCCTAGGTATAGTTCCTATATTTTTTTTACAGAATAACATTCAAATGGAACTATATGAGTCTTTGTATAAGAATATATGAATAACATCAATATGATGTGTTGAATTTGAAGAGTGTAATTTTCTAATAGTATTTATTTATAAAAGAATGATATATAATATTTAAACTATTTAATGATAAATTAATACATCCCAAATTTGAAAAACGATCTACGTTCATAATAAACCTAGAGATATGATGTTTTATGATACAAATATGGAATTAAGAGACATATTACCATGGATGATGGTTATGAGATTTGGGAATAAGTGTATTTTGATTCTAAATTTCATTAGCCTCTAAATTTTTTTTGATCACATGAGAATGATAAATTATCATATTAAACCTCTCTTGAACCTCTCCCATGTGAAATTTTCACTTCATGTATCATTTTTGATTATGTACAAATATTAACCATCAAATAAACTAAACTTAGAGGTTATATAGCTCGAAAAGATCACTTTTATGAGAAGTAATTAGTACAAATATTTAATCATAGAGGTAAAATACTATAAAATAAGACAACTCATATAGATAAAATTTCATAGATGAATAATATTTCCTAGGAAGAAAAGTGGGAAACCTAACATGTAACGATGTTAAATTACCCTTATTTTCTCATTAAATAAATGAAATTTTAAGCGTTAAATTTTATTTATGAGGGTAGAATGTCTCACACCATGATTTATGTATTTTCATTCAAGTAGATATTATGTTTAAAAGGTTGATTCACATGAAATAATAGAAAAAAATGAAACAAGGTAAAAATAATTAAGATAAAATATTACGATAGAAGTTAAAAAGTAATACATTATGATTTTTAAAAAAATAACTATGAAAAATAAAAAAGGAAGAAAAAAAGCTTATAAAAATACCACAAAAAGGGATTATTTTACTCACATGTTGAATTAAAGACTATCAACTCAATTGAAATTATTGAAATAATGAATATAACTATAAATATAACAACCACATTGGGAGAGAAGTAAAATATTAGAATTAAAGATTACATAAAATGTATATACAACTATATATTATATTGAAATATGATTATCATATACATGTTTAATGGAATTATAGTTATTCTAAATATGGCCATCAGAAATATAGTCATTAAAAATATGTTTATTGGATACATGGTTTTTGAATATGCATTTATCAAATATATGTTGATGTTATGTAATTTTTAGTAAAAAATAGAAATTATTTATTTTTAGAATGAAGTAAAAGGAAAATCATTTTGTTTATCCTTAGACTACATAAATTCCTTTTGTTAATTACACACATGGCTACATAAACCCCCTTAGTTAAATTTTACATCTCTTTGTTTGTAATAAATTTTTAGGGACTTGATCACTCTACAAATGAACTATTTTAATTATTAATGAATAGTGTGAGGTATCTATAAAGTTTAAATAAATATTTTAAATCCAATGGATTGATAAAATTAATGTTTTATAAGATGAATAATTAAATTTAATAGGTTTTAATAAAAAAATTAATATTTCATATTATATTTAATAAAGAAATTTTTTTATTAAGAATTTCATTTTATATAAATTAATTTATTTATTTAAATGACACAACTTCTTTTTTATTATATATATAAAAAAATATATTAAAACACATTTAATTGGTAATTAATATTAAATAATATTAAGAATACATAATGCTTAAAAATATTGTTATATATAAATTATATATATATTTTATGTTTATATTTAAAAGATGATTTTACTATATTTAGATACTGATTTAGATAATATGGGTATAATTATTAAAATTAACCAATTAAATTTGGATGAGTATTTCAATTTAATTTTGGGTGAAATAGTAATTTACAATGATAAAAAAAGTAATTACTGTGATAAAGGATAAACAAGGAAAAATGGTTAAAACTATGTGATAAAAACTAATAATATCACCAATCACTCTCTCTAAAATTGTATATAAGGTATTTTTTGACAGAAAAATATTCCAATTAAATTACTTACCACTTTTGATCCACATTAATTTTGAAAATGACTTCCCTTTTTTTCAATATGTAATTAATATTCCCAAAATTCCACTCCCCTCAACTATAAAAGGTCCCCTCCGCCACCCTACTTATATTCACACCATAATCTTCTTAGTTTGAATAAAATATAACCAAATAACTACCAAAAATACTATCCACGCCTTATATGGATTTCCTGCACAAAATACCACCCATAAAAGGCATAATCCAATTATCAATAGAGACATCATATGATGTAATGTAAGAAATTTTATTCACTCAAATTCCATTTCAATTATTTTTGTATATTCTTATAATACCGATAAATCCAATATTACCGTACTAATATTATAAAATAAGTAATATAAATATAGTAAAATTTTATTATATTAATAGAACAACCATTATAATCCTTTATCCCATTCATTAGAAAATCAAAATGCAACCAATGTTAAATGGGGACTACTATCTCCAAGAACAATCTATTTAATTTATCATCACCCCCTTAAATGGATGGTTAAAAATATTTTTTAAACATATAATTATGATAATAATAATATTCAAGAATTATATAGTATTATTTTTTTACCTCTATTAATTATAAATCATCTTTATAAATTTAATCTCTTAAAAAACAACACACAAAGATAGTTTTCTTAATTAGAATATATTTATGAAAACCAATAAAAAATATATACTAAAATGATAATTAAAATATACTTTTTTACTTTTAGATATGATAGAACCATTATATAACCTCTTTTATTAGGGTAAATATACTAAATAAATTTTTGAGGAATTGACATAAATACCCCCATGTGGTTGATGAGAGATTTTTTTTCTATAAATAAATGAAATATGATAATAAATGAACCCTATAAAAACGAAATATACATGTGTTTATTAAAAAAACATCAATTATAATTAACTTTTTATACATGAGTATATATTAAATTTGACGAAGTGAGAAGTCGAGGTATATATTTATATTCACAATTTAATTTTTATTGAGATATTTCACATATCAACCACCTATCATGTTATTTCGATGAATATGACACTATATTGATATTTCTATCATTATTTTAATGTTATTAAATTTATTTAAAAATCCATCTAAGGATATCACATTCAATGGATTTTGATTCAAATGTTACCAAATCTGTATGTATTTTCATTCCCATATCAATTTAAATTCGTGATTATTATTACAAAAATATCATATAAAGATATTATATGATATTTCTATCTAAATAAAATTTCATTTCATTTTATTATGTTTTTTCATATGTTTTACTTATTCTCTTACCATTTAAATTCCCTTTTTAGTTCACATTTAACCCAAATTGATTCTTTTAAGATAAACCATACATACCTATTATTTTTAGCCAATTATCATCCTCTTTAATATAATTATTCTTCATTATGTTTTATTTATTTCTATATGTATTAATATATATATTTATATTTTTCAAAATAAGTTACCAATATTTTAAAAAATATATTCAACTAGTAATGTGTTCAATGCAAATGTTTTCCTCTAACTTTAAATCTCTTAAAAAGTGTTAAAACAATATTAGTTATTTTTATGATTTTCACATGAAATAATTAAAATTTTAATAAGAATTTTATATAATGAATCATAATATCAAAATTTTATTACACTTAAAAATAAATTTATATTCCCATTACATTTTGAACTTATCATTTAAAAAATAATGTTTTTCAAAGGAAAATGAAATTTCTTATTGTTTTTTAAATAATTTTTATAACAATACTATAATAGGGGTTTTCATTTATCAAAATATATGTGGATAGTTTTTATGATTTACAGGGGTAAATACATAAGGATATCATAGAACTTCTTTCTCTATATTTCTTATGATGATGTTTTGATAAAATTATCATGATTCTCATTTTAGTTTCACCATTTTTTTAATATATGATCGAATTATGAATGATTTAGATTTATTATGGAAAAAATGTATGTTTTATCATTATTTTATTACTGAGTCTATTTTATCATTCATATTAATTATGTAATTTTTTATATCTCAAGAGAATATGATGAAATTTGGGTTTTTAGCCCAAGAAAACTCTATTATCAGATACATATGGTCAGCCTATGTCCAATATGTTATGTGAATGTGGTAAACCTACCACATTATGATTTTGATATATTGGTGTATATCCTTGTAATATGTTATAATTTATTTACTTATGTTTTCACCACTTTACATTGTGGTGAAAAATACCTATGTTATATTTTCATAGCTCCTGATTATTGAATAATTTTTTGACTTATATATGACCCTTTTCATATGTTATAATGAAATAACTATTCAATGAATCCTGTTTTATGTTATATGTTTTAATGGATATTATTATTTTATGTTTTTATATGCACATTCATTAAGTTATCATACCCACATGATCATCTTATAATCACTTATGATCTTTGAATGATGTATCTATTGTTTACCCTTATTAAAAATATATGATCACCCATTATTAAATTTCCATTCCTCTATTGTTGAAGGTTAATATTACTTATGATATTTAATATGGGTATCATGTGTAAATAATATTTTTTGTATATATATATTTTATATTTAAAAAAACTGTGTATTTAATTTGTAAAGAAACTAAATATTTATGTTCATGGGTGCGATTCATTATGAGATAAAATGAATATTAATTTAAAATGATACAATATTTGTGTATAAACTACTTGGGTCTCCTCATATGGGTCATTACAGATATGGGTAGTTATATTCCATTATTTCTACGGTGAGATCCATAATTTATGGCCTATAATTTCTAGACTGAGGTGTCTTCCAGGAATTCGTCGTCTCTATTTTTATTTTATTAAAGAGAGGTTATAATAATTTCTATCCTTTGATGTTTGGATTCATATATATACATGATGATTTTACCATATAGATGGGAATGAAGGGTGATACTTCTTAAGATCATATCGAGGTCCCCCCATATGAGCATATTTGTATTCTTATTGATCATTAAAAATAACCTTTTTTATGAATTTATAATTAATTTTAATATATGTTAATGGTTTTTGAGTAATCATATAGGTTTTTTATACACTGACCCTTCTATGGGAAAATTTCCCACACATTGAAAGACTTATGTTGGTGATTTTTTTGGAGATTTCAGAGGACTAGATATTGTAAGTGATTATAATTACATAGCTATTATGTAGGTTGATGATGTAAGGATATGGTTTAATTATATGGGAACTTATTATAATTATATATTATGTTAGGTTTTCCTTTTTATCAATTCATTGGGCATTTTTCCAATATATTATACTTTAGGAATTACTATTTCAATTAGTTGGATCTTTATTGGATGAGGCATGTATTGGATTTATATTTTTTTGTTAATTTATTATTATACTACATTACATTTTGATCATGAATGTTTTCAATATTTATAGTTTCATTAGGATAAAACCTCCAATTTTAGTGGTCTTCCTACTCATGTGCAAGTCACCATTCCTTGGCTTATTAGAGGTGGACTTTTGGTCTCAAAAGAACTTATCACCACCCAAGAGGGAATCCATTAGGTTTCATCAAGTGAGTTAATATATATATATTTTTAAAACTATAATAATTTTTTAAAATACTTTGAATAAAAAATTATTTCTATCCCTTTTATTAATGAGGGTCACAAAAAACAGAAAAAAATTGTTAAAAAGTAATTTATTTGAATTTGTGTTCCATTTATCATCTTTGACTACATATTTATTCTATATAATCATAATTTTATTTCAATGTTAAATTGTTAGTGGTTTTTACTATTAATTTAAATATTTAAAATTCATTGTGTTATGTTCTTATAATTATTCTGAAAATGATTTATATCATTGTTTTTGAGAAAAAAATATCAAGATGTTATGAAAACCGTTTTCAGGATTTAATTTTTGTACTCTATTTTTTGAATGCTTAAATATATATATAAATATTAGATTTCATCTATCATAGAACACATTTTCTTATGATAATGTTATTTTAGGTGGTTAATTATTTGTATTATATGATTTACCCTTTTATTTAATTCTTATGTGATACCTCATGAAAATTATGTTTATCCCATTTTACTTTAAGGGGTTAATATTTATTGGTTTGATGATTGATTTTATGAGGAATAAATATTAATTATTATATATTTATGTGATGTGTGGGCCATTAATTTAATAGAACTCTATTGAGTTGAGTAATGTTTATATATCACAAGGTGATATTTATAGGACATGGGAGGTTGTTGTAGTTTATCATGTTAAGGGACTTGATGATCCATTATGTTATGATTGTCTTGGTAAAGATGCTTGACATATTTTTTTTACCTATTCATGTTTATATTCTAATTTCATTATATAATGGTTCCTGATTATTGGCTTTATATTCAAATGAAATGGAATTTGATAATATTTCTTGATCATCTTTCTATGTATCAATGTATCTATGAAATGAGCTAATATTATGCTATCATGCATAAGGTTCACTCCTTTAAACTCATTCAATTCATTTTATTAATCATTCCATTTTTATCGTGTACTAATTTTATCAAATATTTATTATCTAATGATATATCATATATGAATCAATATCGTTTAACCCTCATAGGGTTGTTTGCTAACAATTTCCCTTGTTTACGATTTCTCAGGATTTCTTTAACAATATTGTATCTATGATAGAATATGGTATGAATAATGTTATGAAATAAATGTACACTATATTATTAAATTAAATAAGGACTAGATAATCTAAAAGAATTGTTTAAATTTAGGGTATAGGGATTCCATTATATAGAGAGTTTTAAAAATTTATTATGAAAAAATTATGTAAGGTATTTATGTGTAATATTTAGGTCATATCAGTTATATAGTATTATATTGTTGATAAATTATTATTATCTTATTGTGTTTAGTGATACCCACTTTAGATATGGAAATTCTGGTCATCGGTGGTCTTTATGATCATTTTCATATGTCTATTAGACAAGGTCCATGTGAAATATAATAGTAGATAGTTTTCACTATTTGAATGGTGAACCTATATGTGATTTATTCAAAAAAAATGATGAAAATAGATCACATTATCCTTTATTATACCTATTAATTATGATTTTATTTCTCAGAAAAATATTTATATATCATCAACTTGAAGGAACTAAAATATGATTAGTGATGAAAATTTGATAAATATTTGAGTCGTAGTGTTAAGAATAATTTGTGCCAATTTGAGGTAGTTGGTATTTATATTTTCATTATATATGAGCCTTTTTCTAATTACCCATATTAGTTTATAGATATATGTTTATTAATTAAGTGAAATAATTTTAAGGAGTAGTTAAAATAAATACCTGAGAGATATATTTTCAAAGGTAGAGCTAGTATGGTCGAATTATTCAATACATTTCAGATTTAATGTTTTAAAGGATATTGAGGTATTAAACAATGATATGTTGAATGTGATGAATGTAAAATTGTTATTATATGAAAAAGTGGAAGTTTCCTCCAAGGTCATATACGTAGATGGAGAAATATTCATATTATTTTTATTATTTTTTAAAAACACATTTTTATTGTCTTCTATTCTAGTGGAAGTGTAGTGGAATAGGTGTATCGATCATTTCAAATAATAATCATGAGAAAGTTATGATTTTTATTAATATCATTTATAAAACACATAATTTTTATTATTTTCCAACTCTCAAAGAAATAATTTTATATGATTAAAAATAGTGAAGATTAACTATTATGTTAATGAAGAAACCTTGTGTTCTTTTATTGATCGAGTAGACATAAATTATAAAAGTAAACAAGTATGTTTTTGAAAAATATGATTCTTATATAGTATAATTTTGATGTATTTTCAAAAATGATTGAGGTAATAAAGTTTTTCTTGGGATATGTATGATTCAAAAGATCAATTAAGTTGTGTAATGAGGTTTTTATTCAATTTAGAAAAGTTCATATTAATATTAGTTTGATTATATACAAATTTGATAGTGATTTTAATATAGTATATCATTCAATGGGGCCATATAAATTCTAATCCACGTATGGTGACAAGAAAAATTTTATTCAGATTGTGTGGGTGTAAGTCATTTAAAATGATCAATTTAATAAATTTGATTGAAAGAGATGGGGTAACGTTTTTGAGAAAACATTTTTTGTGATTTCGATGGGAGGAAAATGAGTTTTGTTTGGAGATTTAATTTTATATAATGTTTATTTTAGTTCTTATAACATTAAGGATAACTCAAACGTTTTTGAAATACTAATATCCTAAAAACCAATCATTTGGTTATTAATTATTTTATTTTAGGATGAAACTACTTAAATGTAGGGACAATATAAGGACATAAATTTTTTAGAACATTCATTCATTAATTTTATTCATTCCATGTATCTTCGACATATTTTTATACAAGTTTCATAAGATCATGAAGATTGTATTAATGTTAAAAATTCTATATATTAATTAAATAATAAAATTTATTAATTGATGAAATTAAATTTCGTTTATTTTAGGCCGACCAACTAATTATTTATTTCTTATCTTTAAAGAATTGGCACAACCAATTACATTATTTGATAGAAATATGGTGATGAAATTATAAATATTAAAATAATTTTAAACATCTAATAATTTCCCTTCTAATACCTTGGTGTAAAAAAACTGATATCTTGATTTTTTTTCTCAAATTAGAAAATCCTTTACATAATATTTCTCGGGGTATGATATTTACTTATTGTATAAAAATTTAAAATTTTGACTTCCAGACTTCATAGAGGAAAATTTATCTATGAATATGTATTTATAAAACTTATTATAGGGTTTATAATATTTTTTGATCTGAGGAAACATATCTATGATTAGAGTGGACTACTAGGAGCTATGAGGGACTATTAAAAAATTTCCTATTTTTCTACGTAATTATTTATTTTATTATCACAATATTTTATGACAAATATTATAAGACAAATTATATAAAATATAATCAAATAATAAATTATGGAATTTAATATAAATAAAAATTATAGAGGGATTATACATGATCGAACAACCCCATTTAATTTTTTGGCAAGGGGAAGAATAATTGTTACTTTAATGCAATAGTGCCGAAGAGGGTAGTTAAATCATCACCAAGCCACCATGAATCTATAACCATTAACATTAAGAGATATTATTCAGTACAAAAAGTATAATGATAGGTGTATATGATTTTAATTGAAAAAATTCCATTTCTAAAGTCACATTTCAAAGTATATTTTACAAAAAATCGTGTCCATAGGTCAAAAAATACCCAAAGGGTCCAGTACTATAACACCCTGATACAGAATGAATTATTTATCAAATAAATTTATTTTCATTAATACCTTGTGTTACATGAAACATCAATATTTAATGTACCGTGATATTTTAATAATATTATTATGTAAATATGTCCATCATTACCTACCCATTAAACATGGTGGTATTAATAGGAATAATAATATTTTAGAAAATAATAAAAAATATTTTATATAAATAAAATATATTTTTAAATAATCAATTATGTTTTACTAAAGTCTTTATAAGATCCAAAAATCATTTTTTCACAAAGAATGTTTTTATTGATTTTTTTAAAAAAAATGTAAAATTTTCAAACATTTATAAAATATATTTTAAAAAATTATTTTCATTTTTTGGAATAAAAAAATTCAAATTATACTATGTTTATTTTTTGATAAATTTACAAAATGATTATTTTTTGGTGGATAATGAAAAAATATACTTTTATTAAGTATGACTTCTACATTTAAAACATTTGGAATTTTCCATATCATTTAAAATGTTTTAAAAATAAAATTAGTTCAATTATGTTTTGATTAATCCCATTTAGGTAATTGGAATCAAATACTTATTGAGTTTTTATATTTAAAGTATCCATTTTTTTGAATATTTTCTCTTTGGAAAACTGCTTCTTCATCACGCCCATGGGTTTAATTTTGAAATTTAGATTTTACACTTATGTTAATGAAGTTTTAAAAAATTGATACAATATTTTGATCTGAAATTCAATTCCCAAAAAAATCTTCATTAATTATATCCCTATTCAATTGAGGTCTTATTTTTATTAAAGAACCCTCCTAATAATGAGTTATGTATAAACCAAAAGAGATTGTTATAAGTAGAGATGTAATTTTTAAGTATGTGTTTTCATTTTATTTATTATTTCAACTCCTAAAAATGGTTTCCAATGATGTAGATATAAAAAAAGTAGTGTGCCCCATATAATGAGATTTTATTACCTTAATGGTATAACATAAATATATCTCCAATTCGATCAAATGGGAAAATACAACCGTCGATCTTGTGTATAACACACCACCGCCTCACAAATAGATGAAATTAATTTTCTATCAATGACTCTGATAAATGAATATATTGATGTATTTCATATTTATATATAATATTAATGGAATATATATAATTTTTGAATTATATTTTTTCATCTACCTTTTTACCATTTAATTAGGTAGGAAATGATAACATCGCTCATGTGTGCAAGTGGTATTATTCTTGCATGAGGCAAAGTGATATAATTTTCTGGTAATTTTTACATGAATGTTAATAAGGATATATTAAATGAATATTAATGATAACTATTATATAATTATTATTCAATAATTTTGAATTGATATTGAAATTTATTTTTATCTATCCATTGTGAAAATAGAAATAGTGTTTATGTATTTGTAAGACTGGCCATCTCAATCAACAATGTAAATAATTTTCTATATATAACATTAATGTATCACTATAAAATCAAGTATAATGAAATTATATGATATTTATATAATTTATAATTTTTTGAGATAATTTTACCATTATTGATGTAATTGAAAAAAATATTATACCAAAAACATACATGAAAAACGAAGTAGTTATTACCCGAAACACAATTATAAGACAAAATTACTAATAAACTGCTATTAAAAGGTCATAAATAAATAATAAATAGAATAATATATAATTATTTTTCTATAGTGGATTTATAATAAACAAATATTTATTACATAAACGATTTTAATTTTTATGAAGGATGTTATGAAATTATGTAAGGGATTTCTCTTCTTCCTTTTATTTCTGGGGGATATCTTCCATACTCAACACTCGTTTATTTTTTATGTATATACTTTAAATTAATAACCCTTATAAATATTCATAGTAAAATATTTGATATATATATATATATGTGATTCTAATATTATCTCATTCACTTGGATTATGATTGGAGTGTTTCCAAAGATTTAAGACTTTTATGTTATTATCTAATTCTTTATTGGGATTGTTTGTTATTAAGTTTAATATGAAGAAATCAAATGACATACCTCTCAAGAAACTAATTTATTTTATTATCATTTATTTATTATTTTAAAATATAATTTTTCCAATAATATTAGTCTATTTATGTATTTAAGACTATGAATATGTGTTTTTAAGTAAATTGAACTTATTAATCGCTTTAATGGAAAAACCTTTTTCATTCATTTCCATTTTTTCTAAAAAGAATCCATAATGTTTTTTCTATTATCCTACGAATTTATAAGTCTTTTTACCCATGTTTTTATTTTAAAATAATTTCTAAAATGGAATATTAATTTCATTTCATGAGTGAGGTAAATTTTACTTTTTACTAAAAATGTGAAAAGAATATTTCCATAACACGTATGGAATGAATAATATTTTCCACAATCATGACCACTCAATATAGAATATTCCTGATGTCATACCCATACATATGGTGCTATAATAGTAGAATTTAAATTTATGTATTTGATATTAGTGAAGGTGTCCTAATTTTTTAAATCCAAGATATAATACAACAAAGGAAAAATTGTATCACATACATTCCCAACGAAATTTTAGGATTATAATTTCTAATAATTTTGATACACTCTTATATAAAAAATACCAATTAACTCAAAGAAGTATTTTTTACTCAATACCCATATTTTCATATCCCATATTATGTGTTAATATCTCTCACAAACATCACCATCTTAAAAACCTTTTTAGAAAGAAATAATTTAATAATCATTCATTATAACCCTGGAAAATTGAAAAACAAGAAGGGTGTTCTCAAATGATTAGAATGATTAAAAATAACCATCAGAAATTTAATATCACCAGTTAGGATATGAAGAGAATAAGGGTATGTTGATATAATCAAAGTGAATGAGAATAACAAAAGAATACTATACCCATAAATGCTTATATAATTAATCATGAAACATTGAATATAGTGTTATAAATTTAGTTATTTATAATAAGAACAAATCTAAAACCATTTAATTTTAATATTTATCAAATGAATAATTTAAAACCCCATAGAAAGAAATGAAAATATCTTGGTATCTTGAGAACACTATCTTCATAACCCATTTTAAACATGTGTTAAAAAAAATAGAGCCCGATAAAATGAATAGGATGAAAAATTTGGTAAAGCTTTACTTATTTCCTTTAATGATAAGAATCA
Source organism: Viscum album (assembly GCA_963277665.1). Taxonomy (NCBI): domain Eukaryota; kingdom Viridiplantae; phylum Streptophyta; class Magnoliopsida; order Santalales; family Viscaceae; genus Viscum; species Viscum album. The sequence goes on from OY728147.1 coordinate 1,117,470,725, forward strand.
TTACCCACCCATTGAATAACTATCTGGGAACACCCATCATATATACTATATCGATCTCACCTAGGGATATCTAGGTGCACCATTCATATATGATATATCATGATCATCTGAAACCATCTTGTTTCACCAATAATATGAGCTTTATTATTCTCATCCATGACCATAAATAATTTCCATGTACCGTTCAAAAATAAATAATTTAAAATATTTCAATTTTCAATATAAAAATAGTTATTGTTCTTTAATTTCCCGATTCACCTATGGAAAAGAGATCAGATCCATGTCAATATGATAATCTATCCAAAAAAGGAATATTTAAAGAACCAATACCATATATCCATAGTATATTTTATCTAAAATCATGGTTTATTGGTATTTATTAATGAAAACACCATTAAAAAGGTAATAAAAGTTTTGGAAGAAAATTACCTTATAAGTATATAAATTGTTTTTTTAATATTAAAAATTCATCAAAATTAATGAAATATTTTTCTTTAAAAAAACCTTTCAAACATAAAAAGAAAAATTTAAAACATTGAGTGGTCAAGGAAGTGGTAAGATCCATTAATGTTGTAAATGATAAAAATAATCATTATGTTCAAAGATTTTGTAAATGGAGTCAAATTGAAACATTTAAATATATTAATAATTATTCATCAGAAAAACATTTAAAAGAAATGAAAATATCTTAAAAAATATATTTATTAAATAAATTATGGTTAAGAATGATTTTTTTTAAAACATATTATAAAATGTTGAAATGGAATAGAAATATTCACAATTTAAAATATAGATACCAGATCGATATCACTTAAAAATACATTTAATGAAATTTATAATATCAATAAATTAGGGAATAAAAATAAAAAAATTTAACCATATTCAATACGAGTGTAGAGGAATGATATGTGTTTCATGAAAATAAGAGCATATGATTTACTCCAAAATAACCATGAATATAAACAATCCCAAAAAAAAGAGTATAACAGAAACCCTTTGCCACTTTGTAATCATCAGTCATAAGCCCCATGAATGAATAAATTTAAATGATACATTAAACACCCTAAATATAAAGATATTTAGGGTATTACATATCAAAGGTAACTGGATACACCTACTTAAATAACATAGATATATAACATAACATGTGTCCTAAAGAATACAAATTGAGATGAGTGACCCCTAGAATGATCACAATATTGAAGTTATAATTAATCCATTAGTGTATTATGTGTATCAAATTTAAATTAAAAATTAAAATACATCATTATATAATCAAAATTAATTACACTCATAATATTTTAATACCAATACAATGTAGACTTAATATAACCCAAAGTAATGAAATTGAGTTAATAAATTATTTATCGCTTTGTAGCATTCATGTCAAATCACCTTGGTTGAAATAATCCAAATCGAAAAATAAAATAACACAGTGTATGAAGGATTCATGATATTACATGATAATGGGGTCGTATATACACCATATAAAAAATATTTGGTGTATAATATTAAAATATGCCTCAATGAATGGAAATTAAGGTGAAGTTCCTTAAAAAATGGAAACATTAAAGTCAAATATGAAATGAAAAAAATTTTATAACTATGACATGAAATATAATGAAGTATGAATAATTCATCATATCACATATAAAAGTTGATGTATATACACTATAGAAAATAAATAACGATCATTACATTAAAATATACCGCAATGAATGTAAATGGAGATGAAGTCCCTTACTGATTGGTAATGTTAAATTGAGATCCAATTAGAAGAAATAATTATAATTACAACAATAAATAAAATTATGTTTGAATTATTCAGGATATTATAAGTAAAAGTGTCAGTGCATTCCCCGCAAAGAAGAAACTCACTTTTAACATTAAAATGTGCCTCAATGAAAAGAAATTGGGATATAATCCCATACACCTTTGGTAAGGTATAGATCAAGACCCCAATAAAGATATAATCTCACATGTATTCATAAATAAAAATAAGTTTAATGAAAAAATCATAAAATAAATTCATGGGAAGTATATACACCACAAAATAAAAATATTTGGTGAATATAACATATGTTTCATAGAAATAAATGTGAGACGAGAAAACCTTATAATGATCATAATGTTCACGTAATAATTAATTAATGAATCAATTTCGTGCATAAAATTTAAATCCATATACTAATTTAAAATTAAACATAAGACAATAAAAAGTAATTACACATATAGTATCATGGAAAATGAATAAATAATATAAAACAGTGAAAAGAAATTGAGTTTTGTAATTATTTATGTAACACCTCGACCTGGGAGCCACTGAAATAGTATCCCAGGCTAGTTGGTAACATGACCCCAAGAACATCTCTCCATGTGACAAAGGATACTCACAAGAATAAATATTTTAATGTTTGTATAGTTGGTATACTATACACTCACGATTGAATTGGTATAATTTAATGGCATAAAAATTCCTTGAATAATAGAAGTGGATGAAAAAATAGAGTAGGAGAAGAAATTAAATATTTATTTTAAATAAATAATGAATAATTTGGATAATGACTAGTATGGAATATTTCCTGTCCATGTGATTCAAAAAAAAAATATTTGAAAATTGCATATGAATATAAAAAGGAATGAAAAAAATCCTTAACAGTTATATACTCTAGCATTCTGAGAAATAGCTCAGTCCTATTCTCTTTAGCTCATAAGAACAACACAAAAACACAAGCATTTTCCATGAACATGAACCTACAAACATAATGTTCTTTTGGGTATTATTATATAATGGTAGCCCAAACAAGGTGTGAGATGAACTCAGTTGTCCAAAACCAATGGTGTCTAACGCTATCCAGTTTGTGATAATTAAATATATATGTATGAAAGAATATTAATAATGATGTAAATAAATAATTATAAATTATTCGGGATCAAGATCATTAATTATAAATGGACTAACATACCCTCTTCATCTTATGTAAGAATATCTCTTGACATTCCCAAATGTATATATAAGAATATAGGTAAATAGATATATGAATATACATATATATGCACCTATGAGGATAAAAGTCGTACAACCAAGGAATTCATGTAATAATAGCAAAAGGACCGTCTATATAATTTAGGAAAACAATAAAGGTATGATAACCATAAAATATATCCAAGGTTATAAAAGTATAATATTTCAATATGATGTTGGAAATACCAATTACATCATCATATAATGAGTGTCTATAAACTATGGAGGATTTCCCGTTAGTCACAATTATTTGAAAAAAATTCTAATAGTTTGTCTAGGGCCAAAGGTAGAAGGAAATGAATCCTAGTATAGTAATAATGAGAAAGTGGTATTATATGAAACATTTAATAATAATACAAGTATAACATAATTCATTTTTCCTATTAACCCATATATGTAATTTTATTATAAGGAACCTAGGTATCACCTAAGGAGTGACATAATTATATATATTCTTTGATCCCATATATTGCATTTTTTAATGTGTATACCCAAATGTTGCTCATAAATTCCAATTTCACTATGATCCATTCCATGAAATTCTATAAAAAGGAAACATATGCATCAATTAATGTGAAAGTAAAAATCCTTGGTCGTATGGAACTTTCCAATTTTTTTAATAAAAAGGTAAACAATATATCATTCAAATCATAAATAAATTTTTCCATCCTATTATCCCATCCATATAATTTCAAAAGAAGGGAGACCCAAGTATCCTTTAAGGTATATTATATTTCATGTATCCTACGATCCCATCCATGGTGTTCTAAAATGTGGAAAGAAATATCTCTTATGGTCATATAATGCCTTCACATAGTGATCCTATCCATGGTGTTCTATTCAATAATTCATGTATCACTCCAAACGTATCATGATTTTTTACCATATAAGACCATCTAAGGAATTATGAATCGAGGAATCCATGTATCACTCAAGTATTAATAAAATTCATATAATTAATTAATTTTTTTAATAAAGATATATATGTAAGTAATCAGTTCATTAAAAAGTAAAATTATAATTTTAAAGGATGGCCATGAGAAATTGCATACCATTCATATTTAATTAAAGGTCCAGGTATATGAGAATTACCTTTATGTAGATAAATATCTCCATTAAGTTTACCCAATTTGTTTGGTAAGGTAATGAACCTCAGTAGTGGTTTTATTGTAAAATAGGGTAGGGAATAAAATTATTAACATTACTAATTTGACTATGAAATTTTACATTCCAATTCATTTAATTTAGATTAATCATCACTCACTTGTGGGATAAAAACCCACACACATTAAATGTGATTAATGCCAATGAAATGTATTATAACACAAGAATCTAAAAAATACCCATAATGGGTTATTAAATTTTCTAATCTATCCATAGGACCCCACATATAAGTGACATACCTAATAAGGGGGTGGTTCAAATAAAGGTGGGAAACCCCCAATAGTTCGATTAGTAAAAAAAGGATTATCAATTTATGGAACACTGTTCAATATATTTATTTCACATTTAAGAATTTGATTCATGTAAAGACCTATATTTAGCACAATTATTTGTAGTATAAAATAGTGAGACATCATGGGAAACCCATGAATTTCTCGTAACTTCCAATTTCCCTATAATTCCATCCAAGGAATTTGATAAATATGTAATCTAAGTATCATGTAGAGATTGTGGAAAAATCATATAGCCTATGATTCCATCCAAATAATTATATTAAATGTTAAACCTATGTTCCCCTCATGTCGTAAATAAAATCATCTATCATATGACCCCATTAAAGGGATATAATAAAAATAAAAATACATATACCTCTCAAGATGTATTATATTTTGACTAACCTATGAGCCCATATATGGTATTTTGAAATGATGAAACTGGTAATTCTCATGGTACATATAATGAATTATCCCATCGATACCTTCCATGGTGTTTTATAAAAGAAAAAACATATTTATTTTGATATATCATGATTTGTTTATCCGATGAGCCCATCCAATAATTTTTTTAGATATGAATCCAAGTATCAGTCAAGGATTATTAAAATTCAACTAACCAATTAAACATAACTAATGAAGTAGGCCACATTAGTTAGATTTTTATATCACAATTTAATTACAATTCAAAATGATGGCCCTGAGAAGTTCCATTCTATTCGTATATAATTCATGGGACATGTTCATGATTTTTATCTTTAATCAGTTCACATTCTAAAATAATTATATTCAATTTATTTGAGAAGGTAGTTCATCTCACTGGTGGATTTGTTATAAAAAAGATAAATGAATAAAATCCTTAACAAAGTTATTTTAAATATGAAACTCATCATTCCTATTCATTTAGATTATACTAATCATCACACACATGAGGGATAAAACCTCACAAACATTAATTTTGATTAAATCATAGGATGTGTATTATGAAATCATCATATAAATAATACACATAAAATATGATTAAATTGCCTAAGTGAAGCATAGGTCTCCACATATAAGTGAAACATCTACGAAGGGGGTGGTTTGACTTGAGGTAGGTAACCCCCAGTTGTTCAACATGGTCCACAACAAAAAATTAATTTATCGATCTAGGTTGTACATATTAATTTCACAATTAAGATCTCGATGAAAGGAAAACCCATTTCACGACATAGTGAAATATTTTATAAAATGGAGAGACATTATGGAAAAAGATATAGACCAAAAACCATAGGTCTATGATTGTCCTATTATATAATATTGACCATTTATTCATTTCCAATGAAGAGGAAATTAAATATTATGAAAATGACCTTAAAATAAGTGCATAAATACCAAATAGATTTTTCATTCCAAAAGGCAAGGGAAAATAAAAAAATAAGTAATGGGAGTATAGAGATTACTGATATGATTACAATTCACCTGGTAGAATTCATGTTAGAGCTCAAATGAGGTTTAATTCTCTATTTTTAGGTGGAGTTCCATGGGGGAACTCCAATAAGTTGTTGAATGTGGGAAGTAACGGAGAATGTGCGAGGGAAAAAGAAATAATGAGTAGAGATGGTAAAAGGGTAAAGTCAACCCCTTTAATGAATCACATGGTTTGACTAAACGGTTTGTCTAACTATGTACTAATCATGTAGTGACATTGCCGAAGTGACATTTAATCTCTGGGATAAGAAAATTATTTTCCAAATCATTAAAATCCCATACACTCCTCAATATTTGTTTCATCAGATGACCTCACACGACCATGTGCCTCCTCTTGCATGGTTTGAAAAAATATAGCAACACCCCGGCTCCCATTGACAAAGCTTCACGATTTATACTAGGTGTCCACATGATTTAAGAAAACCATTCCCCTATAAAAAATAGGATACTAGGTTGTGCCACAGGATAATCACTTACCAAGTATCAATTGTACTCCCTTGTCTGTTTTTTCTTGAGACTGTTCTCGGGGGATGAAACTCATCCGATCACAAGAGAAATATCACATGTATTTAATCTTATAAAAAATATACCTTTATGTATTTTATCTCTTGGAAATACATTCTTAATCATTGTTTAGAATTCTGCATTTCCACTAAAAGAAATTCTCAAATTCCTTTAGAAATTTTCCCCAGTTCGAGAACTGAAGACATTAAAACCTTCCCACATTACTACATCTTGTACCTGACAAGACCTTTGGAAAATGAAAAGTCACTCAACATATATGGGTCAATAATTTTTAATAAAAATTATTTTTTATGTTTCCAAGTAACCAATTCATCTGAAAGTGTCATTATAAAACATACGGTACTTATGCTAGTGAAACTCCAACCAATGATAGTACCCAAATCTGGAACATAAAGATGGATCAAACCTAGGAACATATATCATGATACATGATCATGTCATCATCTATTCCACCCTTCTATTTATGCACAAATGAACACATTATCTAGCTTTAATAACTAATTCTGAGTTATGGTGCCTTCTCCAAAGAAATTGTATATTTAAGCACACTATCATAATTCTAACGATGCTATTGGAATGTTTTCAAAACATTATAGAATAATAGATCCCCAATCAAGAAAAAATAGTCATTGTTATATCAACATTTCAATGAAAATACTTTTCCAACCATCTCATTATGACAGTCTCAGAATAATGGCATGATAGACACAATTCCTCACAAACTGATGTACATGAGAGGGAGATCCCATGTCGACCCACCATTGGTTAACCATATTCACTGAAACTTAATTTATATGCCTGATGCATTTAATAAAATCTAGATCCCATTGCATGTAAAATATTTTACCATTAGATTTTATCTGATTTTTATCTCTATAGCCCATAAATATCTTCCGAAGATGTCACCATCCCAAACATTAATTTATGTTATCATGCTAAAGAATGAACTTTAGTGCATATACTATCCAGTACCATTGTACCATAACACTCAAAACATATCATTTGACCTTGAATGAATGTCTAGAGTAACCTTAGAATCAACCTCTATTGTCTAAGGATCACATATACATTATTCTATTTCAAAGAATTTACAATTGATATGTTGGTACACAGTCGAAACATCTATGTAACAATAACACATATGAAGACAAACAATGGAATTTGTACTCACGATGGAGATAAATAATAAAATTTTCCCATTAGTCCTTCCATGTTCTTACTATGTGGGAATCCTATTATTACTCATTATATCCCACACCTCTAAGATTATACATGCTACTTGAGTTAAACTCTGAAAATGATCTATTAATCTATCCAACAAGGAATTTAATCCATTCATTACATTGGAGTATATCTAATTCTCTTAGATTTTAGACTATATGATAAATTATAAAGGGAAATATTATCACCAAGAAAAGAGTACACTTATTGTACAACATAATTACCAATAATGTTCAATAAATTCCATTAAAATACAACATAATGTTCCTAGTATGGCTTCCAAAAAGCCCTATACAAATACAAGTAATAAGAACATTTGAACCACTACTGGTCAACTTCTTTTAAAACATCTTGGCTACACCTTCTGATGTGTCATAATTAACCAACAGTGATTCCCTCATTACTGATTCATCATGTGGTTGTTCCATAATAACTTGTAAATACCAAATAGATTAGTGGTGTCTTTAAAGGTTTTATACACAACCAATTATTTCATCAGTGTGATTACTTATAAGAAACAATGAATTAAACTCTATGGGATAATCACACACCCCATGCCTAAATCTAGAATCTAGAATACATAAATACACATAACTAATTATTATATTGAATGTCATACAAATCACTAGAAACTCAAACATTACATCCTAATGGTCTTCTAAATGAAAATGTGGTCACTCCAAAATGGACATTTACAGTTGTGATCCATCTACTTAGAAGGACACACTAAACACATTCTACATGATGCTCCCTACATTAAAATTTCCCTAATAATTGTTTTATAAGAATAGATATATTACCATAATACTCTTTTACCAATAAAACATGGGTAAAACATGTATTTTCAATAAAACATGGGTTTTGGAGATGTACAGTACTCTTTTACCAATTATCAATTAAAGGAGAATGAACCATCCACCTAAAATCATGATAATTTTTATTTTACTATATGAATATTGGTGATGCTCTATTGAGACACACTCACAGTCAAAATTAGTATCAAGTATATAATATAAATATTAACTGAACAATACTATTACAATAATCAATTATCTCAGAACGTAACCATGAAACCTAGGGAAACTATGTCTCTAGTTAACAGATTGAAGATGTAACATTTGTAATGAGAACACAATGTTTTTCACTTTACTCCGAAGATGACATGTAAACATAGATTAACATCTGAATAACTTAACAAATCCATAATTTTATTATGTTTAACTATGAAAACTATAACAACATGATGAGAACAACATGTATTGTCATATTCTACCCATATTGTCTTTCACACAATGATATACCATTTGATACTATCCATAGGTCTTTCATCCCTATATATCCACGTATATGATGGACCATAAAAAATATTTATGTCTATATTATTATTACCCCAAATCACTATTAGCATGGATGATTAATTAATGATTCTTCCATCACTGAATATGAAGAAGGTTCATGTGATAAAATAAATAGCCAACCATTCCCTTGGAATTTCCAACCCATTGAACTCAGCAGTACACTGTGATCTCATCCTCACCAAGGGACAATTTATAGAATTAAAACACATCCAACCTGGGTATCATTTTATAAAAATGTTATCTTTCATGAGATGAATGACACATAAATCACACCATCCATTTGAAAATTCATCAGAAAAGTTTACAAAAATTTATGTTCTTTTGGTGTTTTTGAAATGAGCAAGAATTTATTTTTACATACATGGAATTGAACTTGATACTAAATTAACACAATGAAAGATCACTAAGACATACCTTTTATCATTTACAATCAAAAGATAAAAAAATAAGTATATAGTAAATGCTCACATCCTTGTTCCATGAAATATTATAAGGAAACATTACGATTAACCCTTACATGAGGGTAAAATTATGAACACCACATAAATGTTTCACTCAATTCATTTACATTGGTTTACATTTTCTTTAACTAATTTATAGAGTCTCAATTTTAGAAATTCCAAGTAATATTTATGAGAGAAAACTATACTAGGACATTATTTAATTTACACCATAGAAAAGCAAATGAAAGTTATATCATGCTACCATTCATGAATATTTTATTTAGTAGATATCCAACCCCCAATTAAGAAATTAATATTATAATTTCCTTTTTCCATTATATTTATCTCCATATATCTGACAATTGGTCTTCGTTAAAGAATATTTCAATTCCATGCTATACGGGAACATGAATTTATGTCTCTAATTGGAATTTTAATTCACTGATGTATCATTTAAATAAATCTCATAAGCAAATAATATGTCATTTATTAAATGTAGAGAACCAGTCAAATAATATTCTTCCATATGTTTATAAGAATCAACATATAAGTGGCCATAAACAAATTAAATTATCAATCTATTAACATGATTATAGACCTAAGAGGGTTAAGAACTATATAATATGAAACAAATGTGACCTACTAGGGATCTGTCAAAAAAATTATGGTTTTGTTATGTGCAACAAATAAATGATAAATTATTTAAACTCCAAACAACCTTAGTGTGTTTTAATATAAAAAATTCCCTAACCAGCCTATTTAGGGGTAGTTATGCCTTTTATAATTTATCCATATGGGTTTTCAGTCCCATGTAAAATAGGTACAAAAATTTATATAAGCTACCATCTTTAATAAGAATTATAATTTTCAATACATTCATATAACGACTATGGTTCAGTGATATGAATTACCATACCAGAGTAACAAATTTTATTTCATATTTAAGTAATAATTTCCATTATTGTGGGTGAAATTGGGATTTTTCCTAGTTCTTCAAAGTATAACTAGTCATATATATGATGGTTCAATTATATAGGTTACCATTTTCTAATTTATAAAATATCAAACACTTTATAACTTATAATATTGGTTCCCATTTAATTATGACACTAATGTTTCAGCCCATGAAACCAATGGTTAATTGATCAAACATATAATGATTATTTAGTTAAGGTGACACTATAAATATATATGGAAAACACTATTTTTGTTGATGATGAAACCTTAATATCCAATCTTATATTATCATTATATCAAGGCATTCTATCATATAGCAATAACGAATACATACATATAAATATGTAATAACATAAGCATGCTCTATAGGGAAGAATTATAAATAATCACTAATTCATGCTATTAAAATATGCATGCTTCAAAAATAGACAAGGCACATCCAACATGTATTAGGATATCAATAAATGAATCCTACAAGGCTTGGAATATTCATGCAATGTGAATCTCTATATGATTAAAATGTTTCATGTAAAAATGCATAATTTAAATATCATGATAAGGGTAACATTATCTAAATATCATAAATCAGTAAGAAGATGAAACTACACCAATCACTAAATGTGAAATCATAATCATCTACAATAATGAACAACAAGAACAATAGCCCCATCCCAGACCACTTGGTCTTTTCCCCATGCATTAGTGAATCAATCATCCACATAACTATTTACTAAGTTCCTCCACATTACTAGTCTATAGTTTATTCTCATAAAATAGTAAAATAAGAAAAAGAAACCTCAAACACCAGTTGGTAATGTCATGAGCCGAGATACACTAAAATGGAGCACTGAACCAATCTGTCACTTGCCTCAATCACACCTTCATGTATTCGAGAGGATTGTGACTAGTACAAAGTGTAGAATTATGGTATCGTAAAAATATTATACCCTCATGATCAGAGTAAAAAATGATATAAAATAATTAATCCAAGAAAACCATGAGATGATTAAAAACAGTTGAGAAACAAAATATAATAATGACTCATAGTAAATAAATAAGAAATAAATTGGCTAATGATAAGTATGTAATAATTCATTTCTAGGTAAAAAACAAAATATATATGGGAAATGCATTTTAATATATTAGGAAATTAAATATTTAACAACTCAAGAACAACTATAATAATTTTTATTCCATTTAATTATGAATTAAATAATTAAATTCATTATGTTATTCTTAAAATAAAAAATTCATAATGAAAATAATTTTATTAATTTAATTTATTACACTTTTATATTTAAATATATAATTCTCAATTCATAGAATATTTATTTAAGAAAAATAATTTCATTTTAGAATTAACCATGTTTAAATTATGTTATTATTAATTTATTATAATTTTATAAAAACGTTTTATATTTAGTGAATATAAATAACTACCCTTTTTTAAAAAACACATTACTTTTGTGACATAGTCAAAGATTAATTATGATATAAAATTAATTAAACCTATGGAATGGTTAAATTATGATATTATAATAGAAATAATATTGAAAAATAATTTATAACACAAAAAATATAATTTATTTCAAGATAAGAATAAAAATCATTATTAGTTTAATGGTAGTGTCTATGCAGCATTGAAAAAAATCCAAAATTGGTTCCCCATAGCTAATAATAGAGTGAAAAAGGTTTTTAATGACTTTCATTTTTAATTGTTATGTAAAATTGATATTTTGGTTGTTTTTTAAATTTTAGAGTTACGTAACAAGAATCTTATCGAAATACCAGTGCTGTGTTTTTGTAAGGAATGAAATACCAAATTAACAAATTAATAAAGTTGTAATAACATTCATATGATTAAATATAATGAAATAATAAATATAAAAATTATCTTGAACAAAAATAAACAATTTTTATGATAGTAATTTATTTTTAATATTGAAAAAATTAACTTTAATGTTTATGAAACACTGAGTCAGTGCTGTTGAATGCCAAAGAAAAATCAATAAAATGATTTTAATTAATATTATAATAATAATATAATTAACCAAAAATTTAAATATTTATTTTTGGATGACTTAGTGTCAAAAATAATCTTGTTTTGATTATAATTTAGTTTATTTTGGATCAAAATGGATCACATTAATCCCTTTATAATATTTTATTTAAAATAATGTCATGTTGATCAAAATTTAAATTAGTATATATTTTTAATATAAAGGTCTAAAAATGATTCATTAAACCATATATAGTTTTTGGAAAGGCAAAAGATTTATATTAATCAAGATAATTTATGTTTAATTTTTAGGAAATAAATAAATAACTTAAAGGCTCATTCAATGATGATTCCATATTTATAAATTTAATGGTAGGATCAAATAATTTATATTAAAAATAATAAAATAAATATAATATAATATAATATGGCTGATCCTTCTATTTTATAGATAATTATGAAATTTAAAAAATATAATAATTTTTTCTAATTTTATTTAATGTTTTGATATTTTAAATTTTTTATTAATGTGTAGTGTTACATTTGAAAAAAATATATATTTCATTAATAAAATATATTTTATTTTTTTTAATCTCAGAATAATGTCAAATGGGATATGATTGTGTCGAAAATTTAACACCCTATGTCTTTTAGGTCTTTTAGAAATATTTACCCATATTATAGCTATATTATATATTAATATTTTATTTAATTCGAAAATTTCCAATCACCTCAATTATAAAAAGGGACTCTCTCCTTCAATTAATATCATCACATTTTCTATATTTCTCAATTATCATCTGAAAAAACAATTTCTTCATCCCTTTCAACATTTTAGTGTTACTAGACTCACAAAAAGAGCGATTTCATGTTCCTAATGAGGTTATAAATGGCAATAATTCAAGAGGAGGATTGATCACATTTGAATGAAGTTGAATATTGGGTAAAAGTCATTCTTTAAAATCCCCAGTACTATAATTTTTTATAAAATATAAAAATAATGAATTTATTTTATATATAGTGAGCATATTTACATCATAAGGTTGCCACAAGGGTTATATTGTAAGATAGTTGTAAGGGTAAAAAATCATAGGGTAGGCATGTGGGTTTCAATCCTAATATAGAAAATTATGTAAATGATTCCCCATGTAATCTAAATTTTTTATGTGTTTTATAGAAACCTCATGTTATCGCAAAGTAAGTATATATAACCATTTAGGGTGAGAAGTATATATTTCAAGTGTTTATAAGTATTAATGGAATAATATATTATTATCTTATTTGTATGCCCCTTATATATATTTTTGTGATCAACCAATTTTTTCACATGATTTTCATTGGGTTTAATGTTTTTCAAGAGAATATAAAAATCCAAGCTTCATGATGTGATGTTTTTTGAAGAAAATAAATCATTTTTATTTTTAAGAATGTTTGTAATTTGAATAAAATGGATACTATTTTAGTATTATCTACATTTTATAATTATGGGTTTTTATAAATGAATAGTGAATTAATTATCTAAAACTCTATACCAAAAATATATTTCATAATGTATAATGGGGAATTATTGTTGAGTTGACTATATTATGTAACATTTAAGACATGGTCTTATAGTTGGTATTTGAGAATAGATTAAATAAATTTAGGGTTTATGATGATGTTAATAGAATACCAAAAATGATATTTTTCTTATTTCTATGTTGAAATGATATATAATTTTATTATTACCATATTTCTCCATCTAAATTAGGATTGTCCAGAATAGTTTTTTGTAGATAAAATATGGAAGCTAATGCTTGAAGACACTGAGAGGATTATATCATTTGGATTCCACAACCTAGATTGGTTTGAATTGGAACCAATCAGTTTATGGTAGAAATGGATTATATTACATTGGGTACGATTGGTGGTGGAATCCATGTAATAGAAAACTATAGAAACTAAAAAGGAGCATGTTGATAGTGCAACATTTATGAGGAAACACCATCCTGCTTTCAATGGATCCTCTAACACAGTGGTGGTAGATGGGTTAATTAAATCTCATGTAAAGTTATTTAATGTCATGGGGTGTTAAGATAATAAAATTTTTGTTGTGATATTTATTTTTTGGAGGATAAGCCAACTAGTTTTGTTCAATGGTAATGAATATTAGGGAATGAGAAGATACTGATGCCTTGGAATGAGATGAATTTAAGAATATTTTCCTTGATAATTATTTTCCTAAGGTGGTTAGAGGCTGTAAAAGAACTTCCTTGAATTGAAACAAAATTGGGAAGACTCAATGTCCATGTATAATTAAAAACTCAATATTTTGTAAAGGTATTCTCAAAATATTATTTGGGATCTTAATAGTAAAATAAATCATTTTTAATTAGGATTGAACTCCCGATACCGATGGAAATTAGTTTTCCTTTATTTCAAAAGTTATGAGAAACATTTTTGATCTGATGATTGGGTATAAATTGACATTTATGATGATCACATGTACTTTGAAAACAAGAAAAATAAAATGTATAGACAGAAACCAATATGTAAGAAACAATATAAGAAATGCAGTTCCTAGTTTATAGAAAGTTTGTTAGAAAAAACCCTTGGGAATGACATAAAAAAATGGGTAGTGTTTATGTTATGGTAAATATATATATATAGACTGATATTGAAATAAATATTATAATATTTTTTGTATATTTAATCATGATTAGAGAACTATAAAGTGTTTTAAATGTGGTGTGATAGTGCATAATGCACATACTCGCACAAAAAATTATCTGAATGATGATAATCGTCCTCTTTTTTAGTAAAAAATTATATTTGAATACTTTTAGTATTATTATTTAGATATTGGGTCATTAAATGAAGTGGTGTTTGGTATATTATTTTTTTACTCATATTTTTCTAGTGTCTTTTTTGATACGGGGTCTACACATTCTTTTTTTTATGAGATTTTTTTAAAATTTGAAATTTCACCTCATGAAATGAAACTATATTATTTAGTAAAAAATGATAATATTATGAAAAAAGGAATTAAAATGATTTTAATATTATGGTTAATGGAAATAAATTACCTTTAAACCTTATTTTTTACACTTAGTAGAGTTTTATGTTATTATGGGTATGGATTGTCTTTCTATTAATCGTGCTAGGATTAATTTCAAGGATAATGAAGTTGTTTTTGAGAAATAGTATGTGTTTTTATATAAGAATGAACCCATACCATTGATAAGTTACCAGGAGGATCCGAATCTTTTATAAATAGGAATTAATGTTATCTTTCATATTTTGTGGAAAAAGAGAACTTTTCATATTAATGATGTTCCAGTGGTAAATTTATACCTAGTTGTTTTTATGATTATTTTCTTAGTGTTATACCTAATTAGGATTTTTAATTTACTATAGACTTATTTCCCGAAACTAATACTATTTCAAAACCCCATTATCGAATGGAACATGCTGAACTTCTACAATCGAGAATGCAGTTATATGTGTTTCTTGATAATAGTTTCAGTCTTCATAGTACATTGCCATTAGGTGATCTTACATAGTTTTTAAAAAATTAAGATAGTTCCATGAGTATTCTCATTGATTAAAGATCTATAGATATTTTTAATGATAATAATAAGTATGCATTTCGTAATATTAATGACTTGTTTAATCAAACCTATGGAGCTCATCATTTTCGAAGATTAACATGAGATTAGGGTACCGCCACCTATAGGTAAATGAGGTTGAAAATAAAAAATATATGATTTCATACTAGATAAAGATATTATGATTTTTTTGTTATTCCATTAAATTTAACAAATTTTCATATTGTGTTTATGGATATTATGATTAGAATATTTTGTGAATATCTGGATTGATTTTTAGTATTTTATCCATAATTTGTTTTTAAAAAAATCAATGAGGATCCCGAAAACATCTAATGATTTTACCATAGACTCTAAAATAAATTAATTTATACATATAATTTACCTAATGGGATTTTTATTAAAAAATATTTCATTAATTGGGAACATTTTTTGTAAGGATTTCTTAAATGTTTATCCCACCAAAAATGTGTTTTTTGAATGGCCAAGTCCCACAAGTCTTAATGAGATTCAATGTTTTCATGGAATAGTATTATATACTAATGGTTTTTGAAAACCTCACACAGTTATATCTCCCACCAACTAATTAATCTACAAAAAATGAGTTGGATTTATAATGAAAAATTATTATGATGATTTTTTAATGAAATAAAAACAAGATTGGTGAATGCTCTCATTCTAGACTTGCCATTAATAAATGATGATTTTTTCATCTATAATGATGCTTAATTTAATGGAATTGGTTGTGTTATGATAAAAAATGATAATATAATTTCATATTCCACAAGACAATTGAGACCCCACATGCTAAATTGTCCAACATACAATTTAGAATTCGGTTCTGTAGTTTTTTCTTTATAAATTTGGAAACATAATTTATATAGATTGATTTATGAAAAATATAATGATCATTAAAGTTTAATGAATATATTGACTAAGAAGGAATTGAACATGAGGTAAATAATACGGCTAAAACTGATATAGTATTATCATTTCATGATCAATTACTATCTAGGAAAAGAAAAAAAGGGGTATATTCCTTTACTAAAAAACATCATGAATCATTAAACATGTTTTCTGTAGAAAATAACACTTTGATTAATGTCATGGTGAATTTTTCCATGGAATTTGTGGTTACAAGAAATTACTTAATTTTTTTCAAGTGTTTGTGAAGTAGTCACTATCAGAAAGAATTATGCAAGATTAGAAGGAAGATTGTGAGTTACAGGAAAAGGTAGAATTGGTTAAGAAAGTTAATTTTTATAAATTTAATGCTGATAAAGATTGTTTATTATTATTTGGAAAGAGATTATGTTTGATTTTAGATTCTCATATACATAAATAATTTTTTATTTAATCTCATAGTTCTGCATATTCAATTCATCATGGAAGGAAACGGTATTATAGAGACATTTAAGACTATTACTAGTGGGATGGAATGAAAATAAACATTGCTTATTTTACCATGAAATTTCTGACTTTTAAAAAATATAATGTACAGAAAAAACTACCAAATTGGATGCATCATCCATTTATAGTGCTAGAGTGTAAATGGTAAAATATATCCATGGATTTTTTGGTGGAACTAAAAAATAATTCTCAAGGTAACAATGTTATTTGAGTTATTTTTGATTGAAAGACTAAATCAACACATTTTCTTAATAGTCAAGCTATTCTTTCAGAAGAAAAAATTTTGTAGTTATATCTGAAAGATATAGTTTGGTTACATGGAGTTTATTTTTTCACATTATCTCTCAATTATCATAGTTTCACTTATTACTTTTGGAAAGGCCATCAGAAGACATTGGTCAATGAAAAAATTTTCAACATTGATTTTTGCCTTAATATGATGGAAATTTATATAGAACAATTCCAAAATAAGAATAAATGATTTGAGATTATTTGACAGATTACTAATAAATTGGGTATTATCAACTTTATTTAGTTCAGTTTTGTTATCATATTATTTTCATTATATTATACATATAGAATCTTTTGAGGAATTATATGTAAATCCTTGTAAAAATTCATCATTTTTTGGATGAGTTCAAAGAAAAATTTATCAGCCAAAAATAGTAGAGGAATTGGATTAGAAATTAATGATGATATTAACACTTATGAGTACAGCTTTGAGATGGTTGAAAAGTTATTCAGACAATTGGATGAAAGATATTTGTATCATGGTAGGTGATCATGTTTTCTTTAAAATATAACCATGGAAAAGGGTTATTCATTTTGGTAAGAAAGGAAACAAAATTTCATTTTTCAACGGGACTTTCTAACTCTTATAGAAATTTGTACTAGTGTCCTACCAATTTTCCTTGCCTTAGAGTTTATACGACGTACATAATTTATTTCATATTTCGATGTTAAAAATGTATATGCCAAATTAATATCAGGTTTTGAGACCTAATAAAGTTCAATTAGAGGATAACCTTTCATATGAGGAAAATTATACTCATATTCATAGGGGGCATGTATTGTAGAAGAAGGTAATTCACTGGGATATGGTTTTGTGGAGAAACTATGGAAATGAAGAAGCAATATGGGAATCCAAAATTGCAATGAGGGAAAGGTATCCTCATATGTTTAATAATTTATTAAATTGTGAGGAAGTAATTTAAAAAATGAGGGGAGAATGTAAAATTCAATTAAAAATAGAATATTTTGTTTTTATATTTGTATTAATGAATTAAATAGTTATATTCATTATGTTATTCTTAAAAATAATAATTCTAAAAGTAAATAATTTTATTATTCTAGTTTATGATATTTATAGATTTAAATTACAATTTCCAAATTATACATTTTTTATTTTAAAAAAATAATTTCATTTCTGAATTCATAATTTTAAAATTATCTTATTATAAATGTTTAGGAATTTTCTAAAAAATTTATTTATTGGTGAATAGTAAAAAATATGTTTTTTAAATATAGTATTTTTTGACATAGTCAGTGCATAAATATGATATAAAATTTATTAAAGTAATGAAATTTCTAATTTATTATTTTTTAATAGAAATATTGTAAAAAATAATTTATAACATGTATATTTCAATTTATATCATGATTTTATCAAAATAATTTCTTGTGGCTATGTAGTGTGTGTGTAGTGCTGGAAACATAATATTTGGTTATATATATATAATAATTGAGTTATAAAAAGAAATTTAATGACTATTTTTATTAATTATTTTGTATAATTGATATTTTAGGATGATATTTTCTTATTTTGTAGTTATATAACATGAATCTTATTAAATGCATGTGTAATTCCTGCAGATGCTAAGAAAAAAAATTAAAAAATTAAATAATTTTTCACGTCATTGATATGAGTAAATATACTTAATGAACGAATATAAAAGATTACACTGATCCTATTGAATTTAATTCTTTGATATTAATTAAATTTTAATTTTGAAATTTTTAATATCAATTGTTATTAATCACTAATGTAGTCCTTGTGCCAAGAGAATTAAAATTAGTTAAATCCTTTTAATTAAAATTATAATAATACTTAAATGAACAAAATATTTGAAATAATCATTTTATATGATTAATTTTATGACCTAATCTTGTTTTTATTTTAAATTGGGACATTTTTATTCATTTGGATCACATTATGCCCCTTATAATATTTTATTTTAATGAATGTCAAGTTGTTCACACTATGGTGTTAAATTGGTATAACTTTTTAATATATTGTTTTAGATATTATTTGTTTGACACTAATTTTTTTGGAACTATGAGATAGTTATCTTAATCAAGATATTTTATTTGTAATTTTTAGGGAAAAGAATATATTAATGTATTGCAGAGTGATGATGTTGTAATTTTTAATTTCATTGAAAAATAAAATAAATTATATTAAAAATATTAAAATAATTATAAGCTAAGATGATTAATTTGATACATGAATTATATAGACTATTATAACATGTATAGTATATAATTAAATATTTAGTTAGAATTTTATTCTTTTTTCTATTATTTTTTTAAAGTTGTTGAAATGAATAGTGTAAAATTTGACAAAAAATATATTTCTGAAATATAATATATTATTAAATTTTTTTAAAAATCACAAAAATCATGAATAATAAAAAATTTGATAATATTGTGTCTAAAAATCCATACCTTTAGTATTTCATTCCTTTTGTATGTATGTTCCTCTTGAATACCTATATTGTATATTAATATTTCATGTAATTCCAAAAATTTCCCCTCACAATAATTATAAAAAAGAATATTTTCATTCCCTTAATATCATCTTCTTGAGACTTTTTCTAGACTATCCTCTACCAAATTCCCTTATGCTAATCCATTTACACTTTTTATTGATGGTGGTATCAAAAAAAGGCCAATTCTATGTTCTTAATATGGTTATCAAGGAGAAATATTTAAGAGGAGGTCTGAACACATTTAAATAAAGTTGAACCTGAGGTAATGGACTTTATTTTAAACCATATTTAATTTATTTTTCTAAAAAATTCAAAAATAATGTTTTTATTTTATAACTCATGTGAAAAATATCCCAGGTGTACGATTCATTGATTTTTAAATCCTATTTTAGTAAAATAAATAGTTGTTTTCAAAAAATGGTTTCCTTGTATGTGCACAATATTAATTTTAATTATGTTGTTATCTTAGAGGAATGTTTTTATGATGAAAGTATTCATGTTTTGTGATTATGTCTGGGTTCTTCAGTATTGTTATGATGATGATTGGTAATGTTATGGACCAAAGATGTGTGGATTTTTTATAGCCCCCTAATTCATTCGGTATGTATTAATTTGACCATAATAGGAATTCCAAGAGTAACTATGATAGTCAAGCCCTATGGTAGCATTTGAGTTATATTTTTAGGTAGACATGGGTGTTTCAAATCATATGGTATCCATGAGGGTTATAATCATAATTAATTATGGTTAGAAAATGACCACCTAACTCACCTGAATGGTTTTTTTAATTTCCATATTTTATGGAAACCTAATGCTATCAAAAAGTAATTATATGTTACTTTTAATGGTATGAATTATAGATTTCATGTTTTTTATAAGTATTATTAGACTAAATGTTTCTTATCTTCATTTTTATGTCCCTTACTAAGCCATTTTTTCAATCTATAGTTTAAAAAGAAAATTAATAGGGTTTAAGGTTGTGTAAGTGAAAAAGATTATTGAAACTACATTTTATGAAGATTTTTCATGAAAATAAATATATATTTTTTTATAAAAAAACATTAGAAATATGAAAAAATGGACATTATTTAAGTAGTATACACTTTGTATACTCATGGGAAGTTATTCATGAATTTTAACATAAAACTCTAAGACTCTAGACCTAAAAATTTCTTTGGGAATGTATGAATATGAATTATATTTGAATTAAATAGATTATATAATGATAATTGTTGGTTACTTATAAAAAATCCTCATAGGATATCTCCCCCATAATACAGATCTCTATCATGTTACTATGCGCCTATGTTCCCAGGCACAACATAACTACACATACAAAATATGTGTACAAAAATCTGAAAATATGTGGTTTGTTTGCATACCCTAGTACAATGGGGGTCAAAATAGGGTTTGAGATAAACAAATTAGAACACCCCAATGGTTTAAAATTTTATCTAGTCATTATGTATTAAACACATTAGTATATAGGAATATGAATTAGGTAGTAAATAAATACATGAGAACTATTCATGATCAATATCCATATAGATACCTAGCCGACTATACAAACTTCTTCCTAATCCAGAATATTTCATAACATGCCCAATTAAATCTATAATCATATATATAAATATATATATGTTGATATATACATGAATCGATGAGGATTCAAGGTGGATTACCAAGGAATCAATGAAAAAGTTGCACAAGGATCATTTATTTAATTATGGAAAACTACCAAAACATCTTACCCTGGGAATGTCTCCAAGGTAATAAAAGTATAATAATTTTATATCACACATGTAAAACCCATAGAATCTATCTATAATTAGTGTCTCTAAACCATGGAGTAATTATGGTAGTAAAATATATCAAAACATAATTTCATTAGTTTGAAAATGT
Source organism: Viscum album (assembly GCA_963277665.1). Taxonomy (NCBI): domain Eukaryota; kingdom Viridiplantae; phylum Streptophyta; class Magnoliopsida; order Santalales; family Viscaceae; genus Viscum; species Viscum album. Next base: position 1,117,492,826 of record OY728147.1, read on the forward strand.
CCCAATTAATATTCCATGTCATCCTAGTATAGTAATCAAAATAATGAGGTATTGTAAACTATATGGAATAATAATAATATAATGATATAATTCATTTTTTCGATGATCCCATACAAGATTCTATGGAATGAGGAACAAAATTATCACCTTATATGTAGTGAAATTCAACAAATTATATGAGCATTTCCATTATATTTTATAATGTAAAAACCCATGTATCACTCATGAAATCCATTTTCCCAATGATCCCATCAAAGGTGTTCCATAAAAATTAAATCCAATAATCGTTTAGAGAATGAGCAAGAATCACCTAGATTATGTTCCACACCATACAATTCTATTGAAAGAGAAAACCAAGTATCACTCAATTCATAATATATTCCAGGTAACCTATGATTCATTCCATGGTATTCCTAGTTGAGTAAGTTGGTTTCAATCATGTTATATATAAGGCATTCTCTCAATGATCCCATCTACGATTTTCTATGAATTAATCTATGTATCACTACTAAAGTATGATGATTAGTTTAACGTATGAGCCCTTCCAAGGAATTATTCAAAGGTGAATCAAAGTATCACTCAATGATTAATATAATACATTAATGTAATTAAATTTAATTAATGAAAAGGGAAATGTTAGTCAGCATGGAATTTCACAATTAAAATATAATTTATAGGGAAGGCCATTGTAATTTCTATACCATTAAAAAGTAATTCTTGGTCATTGTAAAAATATTTAACTTTATGTAGTTAACTATCTCAATTAGTTTTCCACAATTTATTTGAGAAGACAGTGCATCTCACTAATTGGGTTTTTATATAAATGGGAAATGAATACAATCATTAACATTATTAATATATTTATGAAAGTAATAAATATAATTCATTTATTTTATTTTAATAATCACTTAAATGAGGTCTAAAACCACACACATATTAAAGGTGATTAAATTTGATTAAATTTGATATAAAATGAGCTTCTAAATAATACCCACAAAGGCTGATTTAATTTCTTAAGAGACGAATAGGTCCCATAATATAAGTGATAATCCCATGAAGGGGTGGTTTGAATTGAGTTGAGTATCCCCCATTGGATAAATTTAGTGAAAATATATAATTAATTTAGTTCTCTAATATCAACATATTTATTTCATATTTAAGAGAGTGAATCATGGATAACCTAGCAAGTGACGTAGTTTTATATTTTTTAAATTCATTAGAATTTAAGGTAAAATATATGGAACACCTAAAAAATGACTAAGACAGTCCACTAATCCATTATAGAGAATTGAGTAGAGATGAATAATGATAAAATGTATAATTAAGGAAATTTATTTAAAATAGTGGAAAGAGAATACATGGTATTAAATTCAATATGGAGTGTAAAAAATAAGAATTAAGATGAGTCAATATCATATTTTTGTTATTCCAACTCACCCAGAAATATTTGATTTTTAGGTCAAATAAGGGGGATCTATCCCTGAATAAATGGAGTTTCCAGGTGAAGCTTGAGTGTACAATTATGCATGTAAAGCATGGGATAAAGAGAGAGAAAATCCCTTTAATGAGTAGAGGGTGTATGAGGGTAAAATCCCCCTTTCAACGAACTGAATACTTTTTTAGGTATGGTATGAATAAATTAGATAAACTATTTTATACCACTACCTATATGGAACTAAGGGTATGAGATATGCACATGAGATTCAATGTCATGTGTTTCCCATGCTTACCCTCTCCAGTTTTCTATAGTTGAACTTGCATTGTCATGTACCTCCCCCTTCAAAGTAAGATTAAACAACGTGACCCCCCGATTTCCATGTAGTAGGAAAAATGATTTATCCAAGAGCGATGTATAGTCTAGAGAAACTGTATCCCTACAAAAAAAATTGGTTGTATGGTTCTTCCATATAGTTTACACTAACAGTGAACCAATCATGTTCCCTTGTCTGTTTATCCTCAAACTGAGTTCTCAGGGTCTAAAAATCTGAAAACCAATCCAAACACCATATACACCTCTAAATTGAAAAAAAATATCCAAAAACAATATATTTATGAGTTCCAACTCTCAAATTTACATTCCAAATCTTGGTTAATAATTCAACCAACCCACCGAATGAAAATTTCAAATTACACAAGAATATTTCCACTACTCGATAGCTTAAGACATTGAAATTTACCACTGGGTAACTTTCCTACAAAATTTAAATGTAAGAAATAATTAAAATAAAATATAAAATACCATGATTTATGAAATTATAATTATATTACATGTAATAGGTTTAGTATGTACATTTGAAAAAAATAGGTGCATAACATTAAAATATGATTAAATGAAGGGAAGTCAAGATGAAGTTTTATACATCTAGTCGAGGAATTTCATGCCTATAATTAAACTAATTTATAATAACATATATAAATTATTTTATTTACTAATTAAATATTATATGTTTAATTACTTATGATTAAATCATTTATTTTATTTATTTTTAAAGACATTTTTAAATGTGTGTTGACAGTGGTCAAAGTGGTCATTATTATATCATGAAAAAAAGTAAACAATAAATATTTATCATATTTATTGTTCAATTATAATTTTAAAATTCATAATTATAGATGTTAGTGAAAAATGAACCATGATAAAATCACGGAGACAGTATGTCGTACATATGCATGAGTAACGTTTCCATTCATCCTTGATCATTATAAAAAAAGTAAAGTAATATTTTATCTTTATAGAATGACAAAAATATCATAAATTAATTATTGATACACTATATATATATATATCATCCATGTGATGTGGTGATGAAAAAATAACCACATCTCTTCTTGGAGGTTGTAGTCCACACAAATGCACAAATGACGTTAGCATTTTTAAGTGACCTGAAAGGTTAGAAATAAAATAATATATTATATTCTCATAAATATATACATTTAATTAATATCATTTTTATTTCATATATATCACATATATTTACTAAATTTTTCATCATTACATCCCATGAAATAATCATCAAAAAACAAGTCTTATCTCTTCAAAAAGTAGCAATCTGTTTTTACACTCGAGCACCATAATTGTATTCCCTTTAGAATGGATAATAAGATGGTATATGAGACATAAGAATTATGTAAGCATAATTATATAGAAATTATATTATTTATACATTAAAAACATCCTTATAAAGAGCATTATGAGTTGATGATGGAAAGATAATTACAACGGTCTGTACGGCAGTAGTTTTCCGTACACACGAATGATGATTTTCGTTTTCTATTTGATGAAATTGGAGATATATATAATTTATTAAATAATAATAATAATATATTATCATATGTAAAATATTTTTTTATATTATATTCATTGAGGAATATTTTATTTAGTTTTAAAAATAAATTAAAAACCCATTGGCTAAACATGATGCAAATTCTTTGAACAACCTCCATAAGTTAGCACCAAAAGATTTATTAGTACGTGTTTCTCAAAAAAATAGAATATAGGTAGTGTGGATGAAAGATATTAAGATATTTTTATAGGTATTTTATGATCCAAATTTATTTTATGTGTTTTAGTGTAGAGGAATGTGTGTGGAAAATTATAATCTAGGTGAGTTACACATTTGTAACATTACAAATAAAAAGTGTACCTATGTTTTTAACATATAATAATGATAAAAAATTGACCCCTAGTGAGTCTCTAAAATTATAAGGTTAATATTTTTCAATAAATAATAAATTATTAAAGATGTTATGTCATTTTTATCCTTATAATTTTTGTTTAATCCATAGTAAATCTATTTCCACATAAAACACGAGAAACATTTTTTACTGTTTACACTCTTTATTATGAAGAGAAAATAAGATAAGATAAATTGATAATATGAATCATAATTTTAAATTTTATTTATTAATTTTACAAAATTTAATTAATTTATATAGAATAATTTATTTAAAAATTAAACTCGCAAGCCTGATAAAAGAGAGGGATTTCAAGAAGTGAGCTTTTCCTGAAAAAGATAATATTATATTAACTCCATGACTAATAATAATCTATATATATACTAATATTAATAATTTTTTTAAATAAATATATATATATTTAAATTAAATAAATCCTAATTTGGTTTTTTAATTAATTAAAATTGAGAAACATTATGCACTTAAAAACAGTTTTTAGAAAAATTTAATTTTTAATCACAAAAATAATCTTATACTAATTTATAATGTAATAAATATTATAATGTAATTAATTTTATCAAATTTAACTAAATAATAATTATTTTAATTTATGTCATATTCCATACATAATGGAAATATAAAATTACTTCACTTTTTCAAAATAAGTGACATTTTTACAATAAATATTCATTTTTCACTATTTAGGGAAAAATCAATATTTTCTAAAAAGTACAAAAATTTCACTATAAGTTAATTTATTATGGTCAATTAAAAAATGAAGTTAATTTTATAAAATTTATTTTATATAATCTCAATAAATAAATTTTGACATTATATGAAAAACAAAATAAAAATAATAAATGATGAAGAAATATTTTTGAAAGAAAAAATTAAAATATTAAAAATTAAAATATTTATTTACTAATAATTTATCATTAAAATTTTATTTATTATTAAATATATATATATATACATTATAATTAGTTTAATAATATTTATTCCCACCAACTTAATCGATTGTATATAATGGTCACATATTTTGAAGTAGTTTAAGCTCAGTGTTCTGTGCTGAATATGATACTGAACATATTTTTCAAATCATAAAATATTGGGGTGTCACATAAAACCCCAATTTATAAATTGTGTCCTAAATTTTTTAATATTTTCATAGAAATAAAATATTTTGGAATTTGTAAAAACCTCTCTTGAATTCCCCAATCCTGAAAAGTGTTAATAAATCATCCTCTAGATAAGAGTGAAAAGTATGTATGATGGTCATATAGAATAACCCATACTAGTTTTCTAAATAGGATAAAATTTGTAGGAAGTTAGTATATGGATATGGAATAAAAGAATAATAAAAAAATAATGACATAGAGAAATATATATAATTTATCATAATAAGTTAAATTATCATGAAAATGTCAACAACCCCAAAACCATAAACCAAAGAAGTGTGAAGAAGATTGTTGATGTCATTAGAAATTACGATTCTAAAGAAATTTTTTTCAAGATCCTTTAATTAGAGTACATGAATTAATTTAATATATTAACTAATAGAATAAAGAAATAAAATTAACAAAATATTAAAATTTCTTCTTTTAACTAATTTCCACCAAAATATCAATTTTTTCTCTAAATATGAGTATTCAAGACGATTTTTTTCATGCCTAAGAACTAAAATCACATTTAAATGTATTAAAGAACCATAATATGGAAAAAATTCTATTCCACCTGTCTTTAGAAATTATTCAAACCCAAAATTATTTTTATATGTTAACATGATTCCCAAAATGATTGTAACTTCATATGATGAAATAATACATTATTCTCTAAAATTCAACAGCAATAGGCTAAGTATAAAGTGAATAATTCAATAAATAAATAACTATATATCCCAAAAAACCCAAATAAACTCAACATTGAAGTGTTTTTATCCTCAATTTTCATCTATTATCTTTCTTTTTATATGCCAAAAATAGTTATCTTTTTCTGAAATAACATCAATCACTCAGTCATGAAATCACTTTTTAACCACATGGCTATTTATATGATAAAACAGGTGTTCCCATATTTAATATAATATCGATATTCATATAAACTCGAAAGTTTATCAATTCCATAAAAGGTTTTTCCAAAAAAATGTTAATTCAAATTTCATTTTAATCTAAAGTGTCATATATAAATTATCCCAATAAATAGTCTCCAGAAATAATATTATTCACTTAAAGAACCATCAATTATAACTCAAAAATGGGTGTCTAAGACTTTTGAACATATTTTTATCATTATTAATATAGGCCTATAATCTTATACATAAATCACAAAAAAACATGAAATAAACATAATTTATAAAATTATCTAAACCCTCTTATGATTATAACTATGACATACCTGAACCATCCTTATTAGATATGGTGCTGAAATCATAAAATTTAGACATCAAGATTTGTTATAGATGAAGGAGTTTCAGTTTTTTCAATCCAAAAAATACAACATAAAAGGAAATATTGGTTTATTTTTATACTCAATGACCTATTAGGTTTAGTGTTTTAGAGAATTAGGAAAAATATTATATAGAGAATATCCTAGACTTCAAGGGAGTATTTTTTCCCCTATACCATGAATTTTATATACTATATTAATTATTACACATGTCCCATGAGGTTAATAATGTTAGAATCCTTTCTTATGAAAATCATTCAATCATAATTCATCATAACTTAGGTAAATTAAAATGTAATAAATATGAGATCAAATTCACAGTAATTGTAAACATAATCATTTACAATTGAACATCATCAATGAGAACAAAAGGAGCATAAGGTTTTGATGACATAATCAAAGTGCATGAGAATAAAAAATAATATTAATTCCAATCAATATATATATCATTAACCTTGAAACATGGAATACTCATTATTTATTTGAAATAGATATAACTATAAATCATCATTAGCCATGTGATTTTAATTTTGATCAAATAAATCATCAAAATACGCATTTAATGTATAAATAAATATTTTGGTATATTGGGAATAGTATCTTAATAAAACATTTCAAAAGTCATATTATAAATAAGTATATCTTAGTTAAACATACATGAGAAACCATTTGGTAACTCCATCTTTATTTCCTAAAAAATAAATGAACATTACCCAATGCATTGAGGTTCTATTTTGGTTCTCCAATTTTATATGATATTATGGATGCACGTGAATAAATCTAAGAACACAATTTATAATCTATATCGAGATTACCAAATGAAATATGGGCGTACCAATTATATAATATTTATCTATATCACCCGTGATCTTCTAAAACTTCTATGTACCATTCACGAATAATTTTTTTTGAATCATTCACTTTTTGACATATAAATAATAATTTTTTCTTCATTATTAAATTCCCCATGAAAAATAAAAGTGATTCTTGTAAATCACATAATTCATCCAAATAAATAATACAGACTATATCAATACCACACATCCATATTTGAGAGTTATTATAATCAAGGGATGTAGACATTTATGAATTAAAATACCAAAAAAATGTCATTAAAAACATTTGTAAGGGAAATAAACTTTTCATTTTGAAAATAAATTATTTTAAAATCTCAAACATTCTCAAACATTAACTTAATAATTTTATTTTAAAATAACCTTTGAATCATAAATAGTAATCTTTTAAACATATATTTTTCATGATGGTGGGAAAAATTGTTCATATTGCAAATGTTAAAAATAAATAATATTTTGAAACAATTTTTAAAGGGAGTCAAGGTGACCCATTTGGGAAACCATTTGAAATTTACATTTTATTACCCTATAAAATGTTCTAAGAAATCATAAAAATTACAGTTATGAAATTTTTTATGTTAAAAAAACAATTTTTAAAACAATTATGAAAATGTTGATATCGAATAAAAAAACAAAATTTTATCAATTATAAATAAATTTCTTGATATTTATTAAAAAAAGAAAGTATGAAATGAAAATAAAAAATTTCAAACACATTAATGACTAGATTGGAATAAAAATATTTGGTTTTTATAAAATAATATCATATGATTTCCTCCAAAGGAACCTTCAACATAAACTGTCCTGAGAGAAAATAGATTGTATCATAAAGCCTTTGACATATTGGTGCACTCTAATCATAAATAACAAAAATTAATTTATTATATTCTATGAATATAAATATATAATGGGTATAAAATGTTATAGTAATGTAGATACATCATATTAAATAAGATAAGTGTATGATCAATCATGTGTCCAATGGAAGACAATTTGAGATGAGAAACCCTTATAATGATCAATATTTTTAAGTGATAAAAAAAATAAATCAATTATGTGTATAAAATATAAATCCACATAATAAACTGTAAATAAAAGATAATTTAATAAATATTCATTACACCAGAATAATATAATATAATATAAATAAATAATTAACATAACCTAATATAAAAAAATTGAGTAATTATATTCATTACCACTAGAAATATTTCAATTCAAATATATTTTTCTTAAATAATTAAAATTGAAACACAAAATACCATGTTTTTTTAAAAATTTATAATAATATATGTAAAGGGGGATGTATATACACCATGTAAAATAATTTAGGAGAATAACATTAATATATTCTTAATGAGGTCATATTAATACAAAGTCTCTTACCACCTCATATAATTCCAGTAAAACCCAGATTGATCAAATAATTAAAATTTAAGAATAAAATAAAATTAATTAATAAGGATTCATGTTATTAAATCTAAAATGTGTACTAGATACAACATATAAAACAAATTAGGTGCATTTCATTAAAATATTACTCAATGAATTGAAATTGAGATAAAGTCCTTTACCACTTGGTAACATTCATGAAAAATTATCATAGATGAAATAATAATAATTAGAATAAAAAATTACATTAATTAATAATAGTTTAAGATATTGCATATAAAATGGGTATTTTATAAACCATAAAAAATAAAATTGTTAATAAAATTTGAATATACCTCAAACAAAGAAAATTGAGATAAGATCCCTTACACATTTGGTAATATTTGGTTCAAAACCTCGTGAAAAAGATAACCCCTTGTGGATTCATAAATCCTAATAATTTTCATAAAAATAATCACAATATACATTAATTGAATGTATATAAACCACATAATATAATTAATCCTTAAATATTGCATATATCATATAGAAATAAAATTGGGATGAAAAACTCTTACAATGATCATAAATTTGAAGTAAGAATTAATAAATGAATAGATTTTGTTTATCAAATGTAAATACATATAAAAAATTTTTATATGCACCCTAAGATAATGAAAATTCATTAGTCTAATAATATAAATGAATATGAAGAAGTAATATTAATTAATGAAAATTAATTTACATTATAAATTCATTACGATATGGGAATATTCATGTCCAAGCCCCTTGGTTAGCTTAATTATAATTGGAACATAAAACACCATTAAATAGGAATTTTTCAGGATATTAAATGTAAAATATAATTTATATACAAAATATAAAATACATTTGGTTCATAACATTTAAATATTCCTCAGTGATGTAAAATATAGATGATATCTCTTACCTCAAGTCCTGAAATTCCAGGTATTTCCTTTAAATCAATATAATAATATTACATAAATTATTTTATTCCTTAAAAATGTTCAAGGTTTGATACTTTATACATATGTAATTTATTTTATTTTTTAATGAATCTTTTAATACATAATCACTACAGTTTAAATTAGGTGTTTTGAGGATGTTTGGTATATTACTTTAAAATGACATCTGTGTGTTCATTGAGGTTGAATTTATCATTATTACATCTTATAAAAAATAATAAAAAATGTTTACATATCATATTTATTAATAAATTATAGTTTTAAAAGCAATAATTTAATATGGTGATGAAAAAAGTACAATGTTACAATCATGGAGACGGTTGGTCATACATACACATAATTATCATTTCTATTTTCATTGATCAATATAGAATATGAAGACAATTTTTTAAAATAATTAAAAAAATATAATAAATTTCATATTAATTAATTATTTTTACTTATATATATATATATATATATATTTATATATATATCATAAATGTGATTTGTTGATGAAAAAAATAAATACATCACCTTGAGGAGGTCGCAGTCTACACGTATGGATAAACGATGTTATAATTTTTTAGTGAGTTGAAAAATAATTAAGAAAGTGATATATTATCATTTTGGAACGAAATATATGTCATTAATATCATAATAATTATATATATATATATCACATATATGAATTAAATTTATCATTTTTACATTCCATGAATAATTTAGTGAAAAACTAATCACATAGCTTCGTGAGGTGGTAGTTCGACACACACAAGAGAGACTTTTTTGTATCCCTTACAGAATGGAATATAATAACTTATATATGATAGAATAATTATAACAATATAATTATATTTAAAATATCATATATATAATTAAAAATAATCATTAAAAATTATCATCAGAGGGGATTAAGGGAAATGAATTACATCGATTCGTGAGGTGGTAGTCCAATGTACACATGAACGATGGTTTCATATCCCATTAGATTAAAGATAAAATATTTTTAGGCTATGAAATTAAAATTATAACAACTAAATATGTGATATATTTTATTATATCAGTTTACTATAATAATATTTTAATTAGGTGGAAGGAACTTAAACACTCGATTAACCACAATACATCTTTTTCAAACAACCCCTTTAGGTAAAAATGAAAATCCTTTATACGAAGGATTTATGATAAAAACATGGGATCTATATTGAGGGTATGGATGTTTGGAAGGTGATTTAGTAGATAATTTATAAGATAAATGGGTTTTAGGTGTGATTTGGAGAGGTGTAGGGTGGATTTCGGTAATTGAGGTGAGTGTCAAACTTGTAATTTTGGAAATAAAAAGGTGTACCCACATTTTCCGCCCATTAGAACGATAAAAATGGAGATTTGCATATTAAATAAGATATAAGATTGCAATATTTATATAAATTTTAATTTAAACAAGGTTTTAATTATTTTTATCCCTTATCCTTTCAGTTTTACTCTTGATAAACATATTTTCCCTTTAACTACCACAAAAAAATTTAACATTTTCACTATTCATTATAAACATTATGTCTACCTTACTAGATCCAAATTATTATTATTATTCTAAATATAATGTCCATTTAACAAAAGTTAATGATCATCAAAATGACAATAACCAAAAAACCATAAACTAAAGAAGAGTGGAAAAGAACATTGATTCCATATGAAATTATAGTATTAGGAAAACATTTGGTTTAAACATCATTTTCCTAGTGTTTTTCAATTCTTTTACCATATATACTAATAGAATAAGGTAATAGACTTACTTAATGTATAAAAATTAATACATTAATAAATTTCCATCATAATTTTTTTTTCTTAAAATGATAAGTATTGAATATCAATAATTTTCATAACCGAAGAACTATAATCATATTTTGTAGGAAAAATTAACCATAAAAGGGATAATCAAGAAATCAATAATATTTATAATAATTAAGAAAATTAATTTTTTAATAATATGGAAATATTTTTCCCAAAATAAATGTATATTTATATAATAAAATTATAAATTAATTTGAAAAATTAAATAGTAATACTTATAAGGAACCATATTTTTTATAAATATATATTACATCAAAATTGATTAATATACATTACATAAAATTACATAACCATACTAGAAAAATATGGGTTTAGTGCCTTTGGAAACATGGAAACATAAAAAACCGGTTCATAAATCATCTATATCATCTGTAGCTTATTCCTTAATAACTATAAATCTTTTTGACTGATCATACATAAAACCTTTCTTCATATACAGGGAAAAGAAACATATGTAAAGGGTTAGATAAAATTATCAATAAGAATAATCCTTGGAGATATAAACCTATGATAATATTATATCACATGATATTAATATGATTATGTGATCATGAGCATAACTTATGAAGTTCATAATCAACCTATTATGGATTACAAACATGATTCATGGCATAAAAATTATCATTTCATAAAACATGGACACTATGGATGATGAATCATCATAAATAAATCCGGATTCATAATATCTTTTCATAAATGTGTGGAGCCATCATAAATATATAAAACCATTTTATATGTTAATGGTAACTTCCAAGACCATTGGCATAGTAGATAAGGACACACCTATTTCCCATAGTGGATTAGGATGCACCTATTTCACTTAGTGGATCAAGACGCACCAATTATTAATTATTATATAATGATATATAAATATTTACACAATGAATTGTAAGAATATTTTGGGTCCCAAATTCAACATAATGAAAATAAAATATATGTGTGCCATATATACATAATTTATTCATCATATTAGACCCCATGAAATGAAATAAACTTCATAAAAAATTCATCACAGTGCCAACGAAATGAAATAATATTCATAAATATCAATACATAATAAACATAATGAACCATATAAAATAATGATATTATCGTTGAATAATATAGCTACAAAAAACTATGTAACATTAACTAATGTTCACATAGATGGAAAATAATTTTTAAAGATCACTTGAAATAATTATGGGAAGTACAAAAATTACATTTTCAAATCAATTATTTCTAAAGATCCACACAATTATAAATTATATCAATTTTATTGAAAATATCAATTTATGATTGTAAAGGAAATATAAAAAAATAATGCACCTTGACGGAGGATAATCTTATCATTCAGTATAAGTTAAAACAATATTATTTTTATATTTTTTCTTCTGAATAGACAACAAGAACATCATTCATACTATAATAAAAAGAATCCATTCAAAGAGTTTTGTAGAAATTAAAACATGATTAAATTTATTTCAAAAAATCATTACATAATAGTAAAAACATTTTTTGAAACAATATTATAAATCTTTTACATTTTATAAAAAGAGTTTTTTATGGGAAAATTTAAAAAGTTAACTTTTAAAAGAAATTCCCTTATAAATATCATATCCTTGAAGTGAGAATTAATAAAAATGATTGATTATGTATATTAGATCTAAATACACATAAAAAAGTGTAAATGAAAAATAATATAAACAAAATTATTCCAATAAATAATATTTACATGGAATAATCAATTATGTAGAAATTTAACCCAATTAATGGATGTTGAGTTTAGAAATACCTTATCACTATGTTACCTGTCAAATCATATGACTCATAAAATTAATATTTATAAAATTAAATATTTAATACCATGAAGATAATAGGACTAATTATATGATATATCAAAGGGTAATATATACATAACTAAAAATAAATTAGTGGGGAATAATGAATATATATCACATATGTAAAAGTTATACAATAAACCCTTAACTCATGTTTCTATTTATATTTTCACACTTTAACCTCATGTATAAAAGTTTAAAGAATATTATTAATAAATTAAAGAATAATAATAGTATTTTAAATACCTTATATCATCATTTAATATCTTATACCCAATTTTAAATTAATAATATCTCATAATTTTATTATTTTGGGTTCATTCATGTCATTGTTTCATGGTTAATTAATTTGTCTATAACTATGGATTTTATTGTCAAATAAAAATAAAAATAAATAAGTGAAATGAAATGGTATTCATAAACTTCTAAAATTTGAAATGGTATCATTTATAAATTTTTTTCAGTTGTGATGTTTATTATTTTAACATCCTAGCCCTATCATTTTCTTGATAGGTCGGGCATAATTATAGTTGGCCTTACGTTACAACCACAACATGTCAAAGGCTAGAAATAAATATCAAGAGATTAATTTAATATTTGGGGTAAATTTTTCCATGTATAATAAAGAACAAAAAAGTCCATAACCAAATGAAATACAACTGAAACATTTCCTCTATATCCAAACCTACCAAAAAGTACAACACAAAAGAAAAACCAACATAAATGCAAGTAGTGGAAGAGACAACTATAAAAACTCAAAGACTACCAAGTGACATTGAAGCTCCACATTCTACAAACTAAATGTCCACCAAACATCCCAAGTGTCATGAATTAGTGAAAAATACGTGTGATACTTTAACTTTTCTTATATCCTGATAGGTGATTTCTAAAAAATCACCAAAGTGCCAAAGAAGGGGTGAATACAAAAAACTTACTAGGACTTCCCTGATTACATCCCAAATTATGAAACTAGGATAAATCATTTTAGAATCATTTATATAAAATGGTTTATAAAAAACAATATTAAAATAGTTTCACATTTTATATCAAAGCTAAACAGCTCACATCAAAATATTTTTCCAAGGAACGCACGTACAATTTTTTTTAAATAATTTAACATTCTTCAATGGAATCATCAATTCCTTAAAATATAACCACACCAAATTCCAGGCATTAAATCAATGTACCTTTCTATACTCATGACTGGTGAGTCATAACTACACTAATTCATCACTTAGGGGTCCATTTTCATGGGGCTACATCATGCCCATATCCATCATAGCATTTTGATGTGGGTACTTTATGACCTTATTTGTCATAATGTATATCAAATCACACTACAAAACCATTCAAAACCCATTTCATATTAACGTGTGTTCAAACCATTTTAATAAAATATAAATCTTATTATTGAAAAACATTTTTTATTCCTATTGAAAAAAATATTTTAAAATCATATTTCTAAAAACCTTGTTATCAAATCATAATTCAATAACACACTAAATTTAAAATTTCCACAATCCATCAATAAATAGAGATTGAATAATTATTAAATAGTTAATAAATAAAAAATTTCAATCAAATCACCCCATTGGAACCTAAGCCTTCAAGTCCTAAAATAGAGTAGTCGAGAGTGAACCATCCTAACTCGAGTTTTATGGTGAAAATAAAGAATAACATGAAAAAAGTTTATGAAAATTTGTTAAATACCCTGAAATCCTCCTTATACCTCTTCACATATTAACAACAAGAAAAAATAAAAAATATATTTGGTATGTAAAACCCTAGATCTACCCACAATTGGTGTAGATTTAAGATACCATGAGAAAAAAAGAGGTATATATAAGAAAAATAATATGATTGATAAAGAATGATCACATACCTAAATAATAGAGCATCAAGGCTACATGGAATGGATCAAAATCACTTCAAATTTGATAGGATAACCTACCTTGACCTTTGAGAGTAGAAAATATTGATTTACAACCCTTTTGGGAAAAAACGAGGCATTAAAACATTAAACCAACTTTGATCAACTTTTTTAGGATCTAGTTTTTTTTACCATGCATGGTTTAGTCACACATGGAAATTTTTTTCTAACTATTAATTAGACAATGCCTCAAGGAAATTACTCACATGGTTGTCTCACATGATTTCTAAACCGTGCACCAACCATTCATAAGACACTATCTCATAAATTCGTAACCATCTTCACAAATCTCATAATTTTTACTTGGTGGATGCAATGATTTGAATCATTGTGCGTTACCCGAGTGTCTTCTTGTTTCTTATATCTCCCTAGGTATAGTTTTCTGAATGTGTCTCATTATTTTCCCAAACCATTCTCCTACTGTGATCTTATAGAAATTCCAACAAACACTATAAACGTTAAACAAAATTTTTGAAACATCACCAATATACATTACATGCTTATAAATCATAAATAAGGTGTCACATATGAGAAACCGGGGGTGCTAAATTCTCCCCAACATTTGGTATTTTCATCCTTGGAAAGTTGGAAACCATTTCCTTGTGAAAGAGTTATGGCCATTTCCCTTTCATTTCCTTCTTACACTCCCAAGTCTTATCCAGGATATAACCAAGTCTCCATAAAACCTACACTAGATTAATAATTTTTCTATGAAATATTGTCTCATGCCTATCCTTAATCTATACTGTCATGTGCACCAACGAAGCATATAAAACAAGGTAAAAGTGATCCCATCTGATCAAATGGTCAGGATCAAGGTGATAATTTTTTAATTAAGATAAATGGAACAAATTATACACCACACTACAATGGTGGATATGATAGCTGATATAAATCCCTTAAAACCCATAATAGTATCTCAAAAAGGCCTATGTATTTAGGAGATAACTTTACCTACATAAAAAAAATAAAAATTTAGAATATATAGAGTGATCCTAAAGAACCAATGATCACTTAATATGAATGACAAAGACCACCAATGATGATTTGCATAAGATTTTTGAGGACTCAAAGTCATATCCATCCACTTTCTAATCATCTGAATCTTCTATATCATTTTTTAGACAAGGCTCGGCCAATATAGAAATGTCTCACCTTTTTACACCCAAAAAAGTGGAGAACTACAATAATTACCACATAATTCCTTGAAAGTATTCATATGTAACATGTCCTGATAGATTTTGATATAAAAACTCCACTAATAGAACATTATCTTCCCATGAGCCAGAAAAATCCATTATAGAAACCAGAAACGTGTCTTCCAACATTTGAATCATTCATTCAAATTGAACATCCTTTTGAGGAAGGTATTCTATACTCCTATTCAACTGTGTCCCAAGGGCCTGTTTCCACTATTTTTAGAATTTAGATTTGAACATCATATCTCTTTATAACTCTATCAAAACTTGTGTTCCCTGCCTATTTACCACTTATCAAATATAAATTTTTGATAAGTCCTCGACTATATGAGATTCATGAATATGGATTAAATGTGAAATCTTCATGAGATGATTCACTATCAAGCATATGGAATCTTGTTCATGAAAAATTATTTGGAGACATATTAAAAAAATTACAGCTATATGCTCTCACTTAAAAATAAGGATATGTAAAGACTACCACGTAACTTTTGGCCACTAATGCTCTATCTTAACTTTAAGATAATTTAAAAAGCTTGAATAAAACTATTCCACCTTCTATTACATGCCAATCCACTAAAAATATGACTTTAAAACCTTATACATATTTTTTATTCTCTTATTAACACCCTATCTAGAAGGATTGTGAGCATAAGTAAGTTTCTCTTAAGAAGCCATTGGTACAACCATACAATTTTGAAACCACAACACTAAAATCAAATCTATCCTATAGCCCTCAATGGTCTTCCCAAAATTGATTTATTACTTCATATAAACAAATTATTTATTGGATTTCTTTTCATCTTTAACCATTTTCACTAAATCAGGATCAAAATAATTTGGAAAGAAATAAGAAACTTCACCACGGTCGACATAGTCCATCTTTGTGTCAGTAAGAACAGGCATCAACTACCACTGATATGTGGACACTTTTTCTAACTTAGTATACAACATTTTTCGTAATGGATCTAAAAATGAATTTATATTTCATGGTGTACAAATTAATGAATGTAAAACATTTGGAGATACTGCTTCTTTATACTTTTTTTATAATCAAATCCATTTGTGAGAAAATGTTTTTCATTCCTTTTTTATCTATGAACAGAGTAAATTTCTCACGAAAGTGGTAATGATTCGGATTATTCAAAGCTTGGGAAACATCATTTATCTCCAAATCATGTTTTGGGTTGTTCTTCTCATTCACCCTTAACTACAATGAACCATAAGAATCAACTTGTTCTCCTTTATCTAGAACACACACCAATCTAGATCCCAGATAATTACAATAAACCACATACCATTTTCTTGTTTTTTAAAATATAAAGATTGGTGCTAATGTATGCCAATATCTCAGGTCTTGAAAAGAATTATTATATTCATCATCCCATTATAATTTCATATTATTATTTTTCAAATAATTTATAGGCTAATCATGTCATGATAATTCCTGAAAAAAGAGTATGTAATTATCAATAAGATGAAGAAAACATTAGATCTCAAAGGAATTATTCACAAGCCTCCAATAGTTAAAAACTAATTCCATATATGGATCCACTGGAACACTTCTGTTAGACATTGCATGGCCATTAAAACATACACCATGTATCCAAATATCACACTTTGATAGTTTTTTATATAATCGATGGTCCCCAAGAGTCCTGAAACTATCAATATGTGTCACTCATGATCAACCATTGTCATTGAATACATAATGATATAGTCCAAAAATACCATCAAAATAGAATCTAGATATTTTTAAAATATTCAACTGATTAATGTTATGAAAAAAATGCTCCATTCAAAATACCTAAAGAAATTACTACATATTCGTAATGGAAATATCTACTTAGGAATTCAATCCTCAGAATATCCTCCTTCAGCACTCACAGTTGGTGATATCCTCATAAAATGACTATATTAAAGAACCATAGATCCCGTATAAATTAATAAAACGTATCATTAATTCATGTTAGTGGATACTAATTATTTATTGTAACATGACTTGGCTTATGATAATTCATGCACATCCTTAGAGTTCAATATTCCCTCTTGACGAGAAAGGATGGTGGTTCCCACAGAGACGTCCTCATCCAAATGAAACCCATCCTTTCCACCTCTTCCTACTACACGTTATTCTCCTTTAATTATTTCAGTGCCATCATATAAGATGGATGTGAGATAAGAATAGTTCTTTAGTGGATATCAGTTGTAAACTCTACTTCACTTATAGGTGGAAACCCTAAGTTTTTTTTTCTGGAAACACATCTGGGAATATATCCACCACTAATGGTAATATTCTATTCTCAATATCTTCCATCGATGCTAAAGACAATGTATCTCAATAATAATAGATAATTACAACTAATTTTTCCAACAAGCATGTTTCATATATCTTTTCAACCCTCTGTCCATTGAATAGATGTTTGACCCGATCCTCCATAATGAGTGTAACTGTTCTGATTTAAAAGTCAATGAGGACCTTTAACATTTTCAACCAATCCATACCCATGATTAAATCATATACAACCATGTTAATCATAGAGAAATACCATTCCAACTCAACTCCATCACCAGTTATAAAATATTCTCTATATCCAAAAGCTCTACATTATCATTGACCAAGAAAAGTTTGAAGTTATATCATAAAGAGCCTCATCTCACATTTTAATTATAGAAAATAAAAAACATGAGGATCATCAAAGGAATTCAATGCACTGGTATCAAACAAAAATTTCATAAGCATATAATTTAAAAAATAACATTCTTCATAGATTGACTTACTAGATTATCCATAATAACCTTTATAGATGCATATAATTACTTTCCTACAATACTCTTATCCTCATTTACATATTGATATTTCCCTATATAAAGAGTCATAATATTCCTAAATCACCATGTATAACTCTATTATTCTAACTATATTGAGTATTATACCCTCACCTTGTCAAAGCATATGACACCTATGACACTTAAGAAGTGTTCTGATCACCTGACCTCATAACACAATTACAATAGAGATAAATATTCCCAATATTGTTACAGTTGTGGCCTACTCTAGGTTGAGCTATACAATCTAAATTTTTGTGGTCATGAAAACCACATTGGAAACATCCTTCATTTCTCTTAGGTCATAGTGGATGGTTACCTATTCCAACTATATAATTTTGATTCATTATCCCACCTTAGAAATATGTGTCCCCATTCCGCCGAATCCCATCATTAGATTTCCCACCACTTCCCATTAGTGTTAACATACTTCCTCCTCCCAAATAAACAGATATTTTGTTTTTATCCACCATGACTTTATTTTAATTCTCTATACATTCCTTGATACAAAGCATGAAAATATTCAAGGAAATATTATACCTCATCCCCGATTCAAAGATGTATTCATTCAAGGATGAACTAATAGAAACTTTTGTATGACTCACACTAAATTCAAGAATTTTGAAATATAATCTATGATAAAGATATTTTCTTGATTCATGATGAATAATTCTGTCATTCAATGGATCTTGAATATTAGAGGATAGATTTTTGGTTGTTTTTTTAAAATCCTCCCAACAAAGGCCTTGATCCACTTTAGCCTACATCACTAGGTCTCACCAATACATATAAGATTATCTAGAATATAATTTTATAGATTTTACCTCAAATCTATTGGTGTGACAATGAAATCAAAGATATGAATTTTCCCATTCAAACACACATCCATATTCTCTAGTTTCAAATCCCTTCGAATAATGGGTGGATTATATTTCTAAACTAGATTGAATGAACAAATTTCCTTGAATCATCCCTTCAGTTTCCTATGTCCACATCCATAAATTCTTGGATTATACTTTAGACCATCCTTTGGTTCACCTGCAGCTTAGGTATGACCACATTCTCTGCAACTTCTCCTAGTTGGATTCTACGATGAATACTAGGTGCCATTTATTTATAGAGAAAAAATTTCTTAAATCTCACTATTTATTAACTAATGTCCTAAAATATTCAAATACTATCACAACAAAAATTTCTTACCAAAATAAAAATTTCCCCCCATCATCTATTTTTGAAAACGTTCACCATTATTTTGAAAATCAACCATTTTGGATATTATAAATTCATACCTTTTTCAAAATCATACATTTGAAAACACTTTAAATTTTTTCAAAAATGAAAACTTTTTTAAAAAATCATTGATCATTTCTAAAATTTATTTACGTACTCTAAATGGGATGTAATTCCTCTAATTCATTTCATGATCATATCATTGGCTACACCCATGAAGAAGAGATTCCAAAGTCCTATATCTGTCTCTAAAACACTTATTTACCAAACTCCAAGATAACATGATGGTCAGACAAAAAGGCTAGCTACATATTTTTATGATCTACAATTCATGTCCCAATAATCCTACTCTCTTATATGATCCAAAATTAAGGAATAAACATGAATGAGTTCAGCTCCAAGACCAAGATAACTGATGACCACATGTTGGTCAAGGAACGAACAAGATGATACCATATATAATATCAAATCCAATATCATAGGATTTTGAGGGTGAGAAGAGTGTTGTAGGGATTTAGTCGACATAGTGAAGATGATGAAAGATGTCAATAAATTATGAGGGATTAATAAAATATTTGGGGGTGATTTTTTGTTAAATATTAAATAACAACCAAAAACCCATAACAAAATGAATTAATACATGAGGTTTGTTAAAAAATAAAAGACAAATCAAACGTTTTTTTTACAACAAAACCAACCATTAAGTATGGTAATAAATGAAAATCTAACATCGAAGTAAATAGTATAAGACACAACTATCAAAATTAAAAGACTAAAATATGACTCTGTATATCTACATGTTCCAAGCAATAACTCCACCAAATATCTGAAGATTCATGATGTAGTGATAAATATTCATGATAATTTACCCTTTCCCATATCATGATAAATGATATATGAAAAATAACCAATATGCCACTATAGTTCTGAGTACTAAATCTCAGTTGGTTTTCCCCGATGAATTCCAAAATCAAGACAGTAAGATAAAACATGTTAGAAATATTTATATGAAATGATTTATATAAAACACATTTAAAAAATTAATATCTACATATAAAATTTAAGCAGTTCTCATCAAAACATTTTTCTAGGGAATGCACGTAAACACTTATTTAAATCATTTACCTTTCTTCTTTGGCATCGCTCATTCCATTCCATAATATCACACATCCTAACATTCTTGAAATCCAAAAAACACCCTATAATCATGAGTAGTGAGTAATAATTCAACTAAGCTGTCACTTAGTGGCCCACTTTTTTGAGGGTACATCATTCCCATATCTATCCAAGCCTTTTGACAAGGGGTACTTAATGCCCTTACCCATCCTGATGCATATGAACACATTCTATAAAACCATGAAAACCACATGAAATATCAAAAAAAGTTTAAATAAATTAAATAAAAAATCATTCATTTTGTTGAAGTCCATTTTTTAGCCATGCATAAAAACCAACAATTATTTTAAAATAATTATTTTAAAAACAAATCAATCAATAGAGTTTCTAATAAAAAAACAAAATTTCCAATTTTCAAAAACTATCAATCATGAGAGTTTCAAAAATTACTCCATAAATAATAAAAATCAATCAATGAAATACAATTAAAAAAATTATTAATTTATAAAATATAGGAGTTTAGAGTGATGCTACCTACCTTGAGTTTTATGGAAAATACAAAGAACAACATGGAGAACATCCATGAAACCATGTTAAATATCAAAAACCCCACCATAGATCTCATACCCTATCAACAAAATATTAATCTAAACATATTTGGTTTTAAAATCTCTAGATCACCTCACATCGGTCGTAGATATAAGAAAATGAGAGGAAGGGATAAGTATATCTATGAAAACTATCAAAAACAATCAATAACTATCACATACCAAGAGAATCAAACTTCAACGCATCAAGGAACTACATCAGATTACTTATAATTCAATGTGATAACTATTCTTGATCAACACCTATATTTAAAACACCATAAGCCACCCATAATCCTTCTATTTTACCCTCGTATTCCTTAACATAGTTTCGTGGAAGTGTAGCACGGTTTTCCATAACTGTGGATGAACCGTGCACCTATAAGAAAGCCTAAAAAAATAAAAAAGTTATCCAAACACTTCAATACATATAAATATTATTTAAATTATTAAATATCATAAAAATATTATTTTTTACCATAAACTAGGTGTTCTAAAATTCTTTTAATAAATATTTTCAATAAATGTGTTGTTCGTTTTGGTGGGGTTTCCAGCCATCAAAGACTAGTTTCATTTTAATTATTATTATTTCAATAATTTATTTAAAGAATATTTTATATGTTATAATATATAATTTAAAATTTTATTTAACTAGAATAATACTTTAATTACGTTAATTGAAGGCAGTGATGAAAAACTAAAATTTATTATCCCAGGAGATGGTCAACAGCCATAATTTGGACAAAGGTATTGTTTTTTAGAATAATAAGAGTTAAGAAAAGGGATTAAAATAATATATAACAATAGAAATATAATATTATATTATATACATTATACATGAGTTATTATGATTTTATGGTTGAAGGAGGTGATGAGAAGTCAGAAAAATGAATGAAACCAACAGAGGTTGTTTAAGAAAGTTTCTTCTTGAATATCACCTCCTTAAAGGACATGTTAAGAAACATTGAATTGGTCCTCCAGGGAGACTTGAAGAACATTGGTGTGAGGAGTGTTTGGAGGATATATATTTTAGATATTTTTAATGATTTATGGTTTCTGATGATAAAGGGTGTGGTGAGGGGTAAAATTTATAGTTGAAGAGGGGTGGTTTTATGTGATTAAATAACAATTATTTTATATTCATTACCAAAAACATTTGGGTAGAATTAATTCAAAAGAATATGGATTATATTTAACATTTTAATGTATTTTTAATTTCTATAAATAGATAAAAAACCAATGTAATGTTGTAATTTATTAATTATTTTAATCATTTAGCTTTTTATATTTAACCGACTTTTTTTTCTTATAGCGTGTTAATGTTTTTTTCCACTGTAAAATTATTATGCCCAAAAAATAAGATGCAATATAACATAATTTGGAAATAATTATTAAAAATATTGAATAATTTTTTTTTAAAATTCGAAATACTTATGTTTCATAATTAAATTTATAATTAAACCATAGAAAACTAATGAAAAAATAGTTTTTTTAGAAAAAAATGTGTTTAAATATATATTTAGTTAAATTTTAAATCATAAAATTACTTTTAAATATAATAAAAATCAGGTATTTATAAAAATCGACATTTTTCAATATTCTATGAAAAATTAATCTTTTTTGAAAGATATGAAAAATTAATCGAAATATAATTTTCAAATACTGGATTAAAATCTGATGTTAATTTTAAAAAATAATGTTTCTAGAAGTAATAAAAGTAATTATATTTATTTTCTCAAAGAAATTAACCAAAATCATTTATAAGAGGAAATTTTAAATTTGTAGAATTAATTGGCATGACTAAAAATTTTGTTCATATTCAAAAATATTTAATTAGTACATTGATTATTATTTATAAAATTATATATTTCATAATGTGTTTAATACGATTCATTATTACCAATTTAATTGGTGGGTTATAAAAGTCATGTTAAAATGAAAATATTTTGGAGTTTATTTATGCTCAACTCTTTGTTAAAAGTAAGAAGTCAAAGGGGATAAATTTATTTTAAATGAGAATTATCGTAAAATATTTAGGTGTTTTATTTTACACCCCTTAAAATGGAATTATCCATTGAAATATGTTAATCTAATATATGAAGATTAGGATACCTCTGCCTCATCACATCCTCATCATCTCATATAGATTCCTCAAATTGGAGGTTTTTCAAGAAAACATTAATAAGGTTATTTGTATTGTTTCATATAAAGTTATTTAGATAATATATAACAATATCAATTATAATTCATAAGAATTATATTCTTCAAATGGTACGACCTCAATGTTTAGTAAATTTAAACCATCAGGTATGCACTTCTTTAGGATTGATACATAGAACACATCGTGAAGTTGAGAGAAATTTGGTGAACGCTGCAATCGATAAGATACCTTCCAAATATGATCTAGAATTAAAAAATATATAAAAAATTTGAAAAGGAAAATTTAAAATCAAAGGTGGATATATAAAAATTCATTTTTTGGAAACACACATTATAAACAGGGTCAATAAAACAACATCACTAAAGGAGTGAATGTCAAAGGTGAAGGTCAACACAAAAAAATGATTCGAATTTTGAGAACATTAGGGGAAAGTGAAAATATGGAAAGGAAGAGAATAATAAATATCATATTACTATATTGAATGATAGAGAACATGGTCAAGATAAAGTTATTGACTATAATACCATAGATCAAATATGTCTGAAAAAGTTAATTATTATCATCGAAAATGATGATAATAAGAAAAATTTTTGTTTAAAAATCATTTAAGAAGATATAGTTACGTTATTTAATCTCATAAGTAAAATATCACACTCTTGTTGTTTCTTGATAAATTTTCACATCATTTGTTACACAAATAAATGAAGCTGAAATTATAATTCTAGACAAACTACTGGATTATATGATCCATAATTTGATGAGAGGTCAATCCTGTAGTGTCTCGATATCATGATAACAAAATCTTTATCAAATGTTATCGAGTAAATAGAAATATTCATATGGTTATATAATAAATAAATCTCTAAAACCTCACCCAAATATAAATGTAAAAATTTTCATAAATTTTTACGCTTACGAACCATCCAAAAGATAAGATTATAAATCTTCAGAATGAAAGAAACTAAATTTTCAAAAACAAATTACCACTAACCCTCAAATAATATAATATATCACTTAACATTCAAACCCAAAACATGTTCATATCAATATCAGTTATTCTCTGAAAGCATGGTAATGACCTTATAAACCATAAAACAACAGTGAAATCATTAATTCTTGAAAAATTAATCTTTTCCTCATACCATAAATAAAAAAAATCTATAAAATAAATTAACCAATAACCTTTCCATTCTGTTACTTATCATTTCCAAGGACATCAATACAATCCCATTAATTTTATCGTATCCAAAAAACTTATTTATCTCATTATTATCCCAAAATCATGCACATATTAAGGGTTCTCAATCCCTTAATAATATATTAACTGAAAATATCCCAAACCCATAAAAATCAATTTTCTTGAATACCAGTACCATGCAACATATACTTTCAAATACATAAGGAAAACTATTTATGAATAATCCTTTGATGTTACATTATCCCATAACTCATAAAATTAATTCTACAACATTATTTTTTAATTTTAATGAACAGTAAATCATTCCACTTCCATCTTAAACAATTCATAATTTTTTTATTCCACAACACATATACAATCTCATTTTCATTCACATTCTATTCATCATTAGAAATATATCCATTATCCATACAATATTTCTTTTTCACATAATGAGGTTTTCCCATAGATAATTGATATGAAAAAATTACCTACATTCTAGATTTAAAATATTTACCTATTGATGATTTCATAAGAATACCATTATTATTATATCATTCATTAAATAAAACTTTTAACTTTCCATTATAATTACATTATTTGGGTCTTTATTTTCTATACCCAATTCTATATTATAGTTTCCTTGAAAAAATATACTTGATACCTCTTCCAACATTATTTACCTGTGGTTAATTGAATTTATTTCGTCTGAGGCTAATATGGAACTCTATATTTTATTTTATTACTTAAGTCAGAAAATTCCAAAAAGTAGAGATTATTAATCATATAATGTGATTTATGACTGCATGTATTAAAACGTTTTCCCTTTATTACACCAATTTAATTGGGATTCTCAAGGTGAATATCATTCCATAGTCTATAACATTAAAAATTAACATGGATCTTGCTAATTCTGTCTATTTTATAGATCCCAATAATAATAGTGTGAGCAATAGTAATCATTGTGGGGAAATCAAATAATCAAAATAAATTCTTAAAATTATTAAATACACGAAACAATAGGTTTAATCATATGTTATTAATTAATCTACCAAAATTATTGAATTTTAACCTATAATTAAAATTACCCTTTGGGATCTTGTTTAATGACATCTCATCCTAGTTACTGTATGTATACTAAAACATTATCTAATTCATACTATAATAAACCAAAATTTTCATATGAAAATATTTCTTATAAATAGAATAATATTCATTACATAAAATAACAAAACCAGATTATAACCTTATGGGTTTAGTGTGTTTAAAAAAAAGGAAATTAAAAAAATATTGGTTTTTAAAACTGATACATAATCTTCCATGGATTCCATAATAACTAAAAATATTTTCACTTATCATACAAAAAAATTCTTCATATCTTGGGAAAATAAACATAGGAAATGGGTGAGCTAAAAATATTATTAAGGATAGTCATAGGATATATAAATCTAGTATCCTAAGAAAACATAATACAACAATAAGGATAAGTGATAACGAACATAACATAAGATGCTCATACCCAACCATTCATAGATCATAAACACAGTTCCTTGAATAAACATTATCTTTTCATAAAACATGTACTAAAAGAGTGTGAATCATCATAAATGAATCCTGATTTATAATATAATTTCATAAAATATTGGAACCATCATAAATAAAGAAAATAATTTCATATATTAATTTTTACTACCAGGAACAACAACATAATGGACCAGGACACTCCTATTTTCAATAGGGGATCAAGATGCACTCATTTCCCACAATGAATCTGAACGTTCCAATTTACCATTGTGTATCAACCCCAAAGTTGGTTTGTTGTTTTTATCTTATGAGATATAAATCATTATCCAATTCTTTAGAGGGATATATAGGTCCCACCCATCACATAATGAAAATCATACATATATGTGACACAATAACATAAATTATTCATCATATCAAATCCCCTAAAATGAAATTTGTTTTATAAAAATTTCATCATAGAGTAACATATGAAAAGAAAATTTTTCATAAATATCAATCCATCATAAAAATAATCAAAAAAATAAAATAAAATTAGTATAATCATTTATAATATCAAATATAAATCCAATGTAACATTAAATCATGTTTTCATAGATGAAAAATAATTTTGAAAGGATACATTAAATAATTATTGAAAAAATATGCCTCCTGTATTCAAATAATTTCTTTTAGAAAATCCACACAATTGTGAATGGAATAGTTTTATTTGAAAATAATTATAAATAAATTTAATTGAAACATAAAAAAATTAATGTTTAATGTTGTTGGTAAATCCTCTCTTTATATATATGCTAAAATAGGCCTTTCATATTATTTGTTGAAAATTCACAGATAGCATCGTTTTGAAAAAGAAAGAAATCATCCATTATAACAATTTTGTAAAAATTAAAACATGAGTAAAAATTGTTTTATAAAATTAATATAATAATAGTAAAAAAAGTTGGAATAAATTTTAAAAAATATGGGCATAAGAGAAAAATAATTTTTTGAGGGAAATTTTAAAAAGCTAATTTTTTTATAAATCCCCCCATTAATAGCATATAACTAAAGTGATAATTAATAAAAAAAAATTATATTGTGTATAAGTAGTAATTCCACATCAAACAAGTGTAAATGAAACATAATATAAGAAAAATTCATCTCAAACATAACATTAACATGGCATAATCAATGATGTTAACGTCTAACCAAGGAATTTAAATTATATTAAGAAATAAATTTCTAATTTCTAATTAGTTGAATATTTTTCCCCATAAAAGTAATAATTATTAAATGAAACATTTTATTACCTTAATATAAGGATACTAATAATAGTATATATAAAAGATCATTATATAAACTAGGTAAACAAAATTATTATTGAATGAGACAAATATCTCATAGAAGTAAATGTGTGAAGAGAAACCCTTATCTCAATATTTTATTTAGATTTTCATTCTTTAATTTTCTCTATTAAAGTATATGAAATTTAATTAATTTATTACATAACTATAATAATATTTATAATACATTATATTACCATTTTATATGTCTTACCATCTGTTTATTAATAATATTTCATTATCTTCATTTTTGTGCGTTCATTTCATGGTTTTATGGTCTGTTAATTTGTGCATAATAATTTTTTTTATCAAATAGAAATAATCCTATTAATGTAATATGAAATAGTATTCATGAAATTCCAAAATTAAAAATAGACTCATATTTCATTCTTCTTTTTTTATGAGGACAATTAAATTGATAAATTTTCAATGATAAATGATTAGTTTATTAGAGATAGGTTTCCAACCATCACAATCTAGTTCAATTTTATTTTTTATTATGAACATATATTAGTTAAAACATAAAATAGGTTATACTATAAATTTTACAATATAATTTTACCTGAATAATACTTTTATGTATATACATGAATCCTATAATAGAAAAATATATATAATTATCAATGGAGTTAGTTGACTTCCGTAATTTGAACAATGGGTTTGTTTCATTGAATAAGACATGTTGAAGAAAGGGGTGGATATAATATATTTCATTAGAAATATAAAACTCTATAATATGAATTATACATTAGTTTTTATGATTTTATGGGAGAAATAAGGGAAGATATGTTTGAAAATGAAAATAAATTATGTGAGGTTGTTTGAGAATGTTACCTCTTGAATATCACCTCATTGAAAGACCCCATAAGAAACATGTAATTGGTCATTGGGTGAGACCAGTAGCACTTGGACATGGAGAGAGTGTGTTTGATAGGGTTTTGAGATATTTTAATTTCTTCAAGGCTTGCGATGATAAAAGAGGGAGTTGGGGGATAATACTTAAAATTTAGAATGCATTAATTTATGTGATTTAATAATAATTATTTTTTATTTAAATCAAACAAACCATTTAATTTATTAGTTTTTATGTATTTTATGCTTTTACATTTTATCTTTAAC
The DNA here is from genome assembly GCA_963277665.1 of Viscum album. NCBI lineage: Eukaryota > Viridiplantae > Streptophyta > Magnoliopsida > Santalales > Viscaceae > Viscum > Viscum album. Next base: position 1,117,522,007 of record OY728147.1, read on the forward strand.
CTGTAGCATTATTTTACCTATACTGTTGTAAAAGATTTTTTACATAAGTAATATTCTTATGACTATAATGAAAATAAAATTATAACATAATTTTTGACCTCCAAATTCCAAAAATGGAATTCCATATTAAAAATTTATTTTTTTATTAAAAAAATAATTTAAATATAATCCATCAATGAGAAATGAGAAACATTTATTTTGGAAATTGTGTTTTTAATCCAAAAAATGCACTAATACCAAAATTTGATAGTAAGATTGTTTAAATTTTATTGAATGTAATAAAAATAAATAAAATGTATTTATGAAACATTTATATCAATTTAAAATCATAAAATTACATTTAAATATAAATAAAATGACTGTTTTATAATTTTTTATATTTTTTATTATTCAATAAAAAAGTAATCATTCATGAAGAATCAAAAACATTCATGCTATTATAATTTTTACATCCTTAATCCAATAATTATTTTCATTTCATAAAAAAGAAAATTCTATAGTTGTCAAAAAATAATTATATTTATTTTATCATTGAATGAAATAAAAATAATTTTTTTGAAGAAACCATATGCTTGAAGATTAAAAAGACATTATTAAAAAATATGATCACATTGAAAAATATTTATTTTAAAATTAAAAATGGTTTTGGCAATTATTTATTACATAATATTTTTAATAATATTCATTCCTGAAAATTTATTTCCAAGGTTATAGTACTAATATTAAAATAATAATATTTTTTCATTATTTATTCTTAGAGTTCTATTCAAAGTAACCAATCAAAGAGATTATATTTATTTAAAAAATGCAATAACAAAAAATCTTAGGGTGTTACAATACCCAAAGATGAAACAAAATCATTCCACAAATAAATAAACCTATATCCCAAATAACCTCATTAAACTTATCATTAAATTTTGATTTAACTTTGTAGGTAATAAAATACCTTTCATTCTATGTGGCCAAAAAAATGTGATATTATTCTGGAAAAAAATTCATCATTTAGTCACCAATTTTTTTTTAATTTCTATGGATATATATATATATATATGATAAGAAACACGTTACTATAATTAAATCAACCTCAAATGTCATAAAAATCGTAAAGGTTATCAATACCACATTTTTTTCCACATAATGTAAATTATAACAGCCCTAAACCCACTTTCTTGGATCCAGTTCTAAAACCATAGACAATAAATATCTGGATCTGTTATTGATAAAGGTGAACTGACTTTCTCTATCCAAAACATAAAACATAAAAAGAAAATATTGGATCCCTTACATTTTCAATGTCCATTTAGGTTTAGAGTTTCAAAGTAATAAGGGAAACTCTTAATTCAACATATATATGTATTTAAATGAGTATTTATCCAAAATAACTAATCTTTCTTATTCAACATTATGTCATAATCATCATCAATATGAACCAATTTTATATATAATTTATTTATTAAAATTCTCAATAAACTTGGGAAGACGAAACCAAATAAGGTTGGGATCAAGTGCTCAGTAAGGGTAAATATATGAATTAAGAACTTATTATCAGTAGTGATCATGAAAATATCATAAGAGGGTGAAGAAAAAGAAAAAATTGAATGATCATAATATAAGAATATTCATACCCATAAATACCTGGACTAATAGACATTAAAACATGGCATAAGTATTTCTCAATGTAAACAGTCATTAGAATCAATAATAATGATCTATGTGATATAAATTTTGTCAAAATAATAAAATAACCATAGAGATAATAATTAAAACATCTAATCTATCTTGTGAAAATATCTTTATATCACAATTACAAATGGAATAAACTATATAGTTAACTTCCATCTATAGAGTACCTAATATATTGGTGGGATATCACAAACCCACCCATCCTAGGATTATAATATAACCACCCATCCATGGTTTATCATGGAACCACCCATACATGGTAAATAATATTACTGCATATCATTGGTTTAGAATGTATCCATCCATAAACATACACAATTTAGAATAACTGTATCTTGAATAAATCACATAGATCATCGATTTCATCCAAATACATATTAAAACAAAATTTTTTCATTACTTCATTAAACAATAAGGAAGAAATATGTTCCCTAAAAATATATCTAATTTAAGATTAAACCATATAAAATAAACGGGTTTTATAAAAATCTATTTTTAATATTATTAACATATGGAAAATAAATGGGTTCCATAAAAATATTTGAAACAAGATTAACATGTTCAAAAAAGTGGGTTCAATATCAATCTCTATTAATTAATAATATTATATCAATAGAAATAATGAAGATATAATCATTACAAAATATCCCCATTGAAATTACAATTAAAAAAATTGTTGTTGACGTTGAAGATGTAGAATACTATTAAAATATCACTAAAAACATTTTTTAAGGGAAATATCCTTTTCGTTATGAAAATAACTTTTAAAAAATAAAAACTCCCAAAATATTATGGTGGAAGTTTTACTAGAAAAAATGTAAAAATATAATGGAAACATCTAATAAAATATAGTAAATGATGGTTTGAATATCAATTAATGTCAGAAATGTTAAAAATAAAAACTCAATCCAAACATTTTGAAAAGGAAGTCAAAAGGGAACCATTTGGAAAATGATAATAAATTACCATCTTATACCATCTCAAATAAGGTAAAATATAATGTAAAAGAGATTTTGTAAATAATTTAGTTTTATAAAATAAAAAATTTTAAAACATTTTAGGAAACATGTATTTGGAAGAGAATGATATGTGATATAAGAGAAAATATATGATCAAAATTACATACAAATTAATCAATTAATTTTACCTATAAAAAATTAAAGATTAAATGGATACAAAAAAAGGATAAACACATTCATAACCATTATATAATAAATACATCTTATTCATGAAAATAAGATCATTTTATTTCCTTTATAATAACCTTGAGCATAAAAAATCCTAAAAGATATAATATTTTAAAATAGTGCATTTTCCTCTTTGATAGCTCTTCAATCATAAGCCCCATGATATAATACTAGAAAAATATTAAATTAATATCTATAAAATAATGATTTTCAGGATATAAAATATCAAATTTCAAGAGGTATACCTTATAAAATAATAAAATAATATCATATATTATATGTCCCAATGAAGATGATTTTGAGACTAGGGACCCTTACAATGATCATAATATTCAAGTGATAATTAATAAATGAATCAATTATGTGTATATAATAGTAAAAATAAATAAATTAAAATAACAAATAATAAAAGAACAAGTAAATATACAAATAATTATTTAATATCAATCAAAATGATGATGTAATATAACAAAAAGAAAAGGAATTGAGTAATGAAATTATTTAACACTTGGTAACATTCATATAAAATTCCCTTAGAATAAATAATTAAAATTTAAACATAAAATATAATGAACATTGAATTATTCATGATATAACATGTAAAAGGGGTACTATATACACCATATAATATAACTTAGTTTCATAAAAATGATATTTTCCTCAATGAATAAAAATTGAGACGAAGTCCTTTACTACATGGAAACATTCATCTCAAATCCATTTATATGAAATAATTAAAATAAAATATTAAAAAAATAATAACTGATGTGTTAATGATATAAAATAAGAAAAAGGGATGTATATAAACACCCCCAAAATAAAAAAAATTGGTCAGTGTAGAATATGTCTCACATATGTAAATGTTATATGAGAAATCCTTATGACTTCAGAAATTTGAGGATACAAACATCATGAATTATAGAATATAATAAATATTTAAAAAAAATCCTGTGAATAATCATTAATTACATTAATTTTTTGTGTATGCACCACATTACAAAAAATAAGTGCTGAATATTTCATTTGTCTCACCAAACTAAAAGTGAAATGAGAAAAGCATTAATCATGGTCTAAAATTATTAATACTTGTTTGAATAACCTATATAAAAATATTAAAAAATTTAGTTATTAGTAAATTTAACAAGTTTAATAATATTTGATTAAAAAATTATTTTTTTTAATTTAATTAGATATTATGATACTTAATCAGTTAAGATTTTATGTGTTGACTATGATAAAAGACGTTATTATTTAAACATCATCATAATAATAAAAATAACATAATTATCATATTTATACTTTAATTAACCTTTTTATTAAAATTAATCACGGAATATGGTTTTGAAAACAAAACTACTTTACAATCCTAGAGACGATAGGTCGTACGTACACATAACTAAAAATTTAGTTTTTCAATGATCATTACTGAAATAATTTATATATTATTTTATTTTAGAAAAATTACTTTAATATCGTACATATCATTTTATTTTATAATATAAAATTACATATACCAATCATCTATGTGTTGTGGTGATGAAAAAGAATCACATCGCTTCATGGAGGTGGTAGTGCACATGTATGCATGATGAGAACTATCATTATTCACTGTAAGAAAGATAATGATATATTACATATTCATAAAGATAAATATTTCCTGATTAAAATAATTATTACATTTACATAACATATATTTTTTATCATTATCCTCATTACATTCATTGTAATGATTTAGTGAAAAATAATTATATGCTTCGCGAGGTGGAAGTTTTTCATACACAAGGGAGACATTATTGTATACATCATAGAATAGAAATTAAGAAGTAACATGCGAAATAATAACTCCCAATTGTAAATATTTTACATAACTTATATATAATTTAAATAAAATATTATCATAATCTGTGAGAGGTGATGGAGGAAAGCGAATGAAATCCGTTCGTGAGGAGATAGTCTGATGTACACAGTAATGATGAGTTCGTATCACATTTGATGGATGATGATATAGGTTATGGTTATTAAATTAAATTTAAATATATAAATATATATGTTATATATTGGTGTTGTTATATCTTAATAATTTATGTGTATATGAATCGGGTAGAATAAGATATACATAAATGCATGGTAACGCATGATATCTCTTCTCCCAACAATACCTATAGGTTAGCACAAAAATCATTATTAAGATGGATTTATGATCAAAATAATTTATATAGGTAATGGGTAAGGATGTAAAAAATATATTTGGTTATGTATTGATTGAAACAAATGTTTTTGATAGTGTGAAGAGTAGGGGATATGGGTGGCCTTTTTTAAGTTAGATGAGTGGAGAACTTGTAAATTTTGGATAGAAAATGGTGTAACTACATTTTTAAAATGAAAAAAGGCTAAAAAATAAACCATAATAAACAATTAGACATGGTAATGTCGAAATATTCTGATAAAATAGACATTAGATGAGTTTTAAGGTAACATTATCCCTTATCTTCATTGTTTCACCCAAAGTAAACCCATTTTTACATTATCCAAGATAATTAATTATTATAATTTTCAATATTAATTATAACAAAATTTAAATTTAAATTATTAGATAATATATTTTTTCATATTAAAATATGAAATTTATTTTCTAAATTTAATTTAAATAATTAGAAAATTTATTTTAAAATTAAGGCCACATATGTAATAAAAAAATCAGGTTTGAAGAATTGATGTTTTCAAGAAAATAATGATTTTATATTAATTATATGGATAATGGAAATAAATTAATAAATAAAAAATAATATATATATATATATATAATATTTATTTCAAATCATTTATCATTATCATTTTTCAGTTAATTAAAATGGAGATACATTTTTTACTTTAAAATAGTTTTCAGAAAAATCCCATTTTAAACCATAAAATTAACTGAAACTAAAATAAAATATAAATGTTATTAAAATTTAAGAAGTTTAACAAATATTAATAAATAACACATATGTTACATGAAATCATACTAAAATGATAATTTGGATTATAAATTAATATATGAATTGAAAATAAATGACAGTTTTACAAAAATAAAATTTTTACTAGTGAACAAAAAATCAATATTTTATAAAAATCTCCAAATTTCACTATAACATAATTTTGAGAAGATGATTTAAAAAATTAATATAATTTTATAAGATAAATTGTATAAAATTTCATGAAATAAATTATAATATTTTCTTACACAAAATAATAAAATTAATATTTGAAGAAACATGTTTTTGGAATGTAAAATTACATTACTAAAAATTGATTAATTATTTATTATAATATATAAATAATTTATATTGAGTAAGGAAAATATATATATATAAACTTTATAATAACTTCCATACTATTCATAAATACCAATTTAAAGGATTGGTTATAACTTTAATATATCTCACGGGTCTGCGTGTTGAATAAACCATCAAAAATATTATTATTTTTAAAATATTTGGGAGTTATTTCACCACAATAATAATTGAAATTATTTCAATATTAATTTGAAATAGGTAAAAATGGTTTTAAATTTTAAAAAATACCCATGTTGTAAATATACATCATAAAAATAATTAATAAAATATCCTCTTGTAAAGTGAGAAAATGAAGTAAAAGGGTCATCTAGAATAACACATACATGGTTTCTAAATAAGATAACATAGGTGGGAAGTGAATATTTGGACATTATAAGAAATGATAATGTGAGAAAATGAGATATAGTGATAGATATAACTGATCACAAAAAAGTGAATGATCTTGAGAAAATCCAAAACCACAAAACCAAAAACAAAAGTGGTGTGAAAAATGTAATTGATATCATAAAAAATGATAGTAAAATGACAATATTTTGTTTGAATATAATTTTCATAGATTTTAGGATTTAATTATTCATATAGACTAGGTGTACAAAGAAATATATTTGCATGATGAGTATAATTTCTTCCTTTTATAAATTCCCACCACAGACTAAATATTTCATCCAAATAATGACTATTCAAGATGATACTTTTCTCTAGAGCACAAAAATAAACTTATAAAGGATCACATAACCATATTAGGATTAAGAATTTTTTTCATTATATATTTATGCATTAACCTGAATTAAATTTGATATAAAAAATTAAGGCAATACCCATAATGTATAAATCAACATATGATAAAATAGTATAAAAAAATCAACAATAATACCCAATGTTTAACTTAAATAATTTCATAAATAAATAATCTTATAGCCCAAATAACCTCAATAATCTGAACACCAAATATTATTTCAAATTTAATGAATATCTCAAACCATTCCACTTTCATGCCCAAAAATATATATATCTTCTTTTTGACATAACATAGGACGGTTGTGGGTGCTTCACCCATATCACCCTTAGGTTGCGAGTTCAATCCCCACAACCTTGGCAGATGTGATGGATTTTCTCCTAGACTTAGGGATTTACTTTTACTAATGTTATATGTATATAATGTTTCTATAAATATGTTGAAAATAATTAACCATAACCTTAATCATAAAATATAATATAAAACATGGTTTTTATCAAAACCTTAAAAAAATATAATAGATAATTTCTACACATATAAATTTTCATGCTAAACATAAAGGCCACACAAATGCTAACCCAAAAAAGATCCCATAATTTCATTAATAACCTCAATATAACAATACATAAAACACAAAATGGTTGTTTAAGACATGAACATATGACTTACATTAAAATTTTAAACCCATGATGCAATCCATAATTATTAAGAAAAGAAAACATAAAAACATGTAAATTGAAAAAATTATATAAACCCTCCTCTAGTACCAACTATAATTACCCCAAACGCACACTCTTGTTTCCTGTTCTAAGAAAATAAACATTAGATTCATATTTATTCTTCCAATTATGGTCTAAAAAACTTTTTGATCCAAAAAATACAATGTCAGATATAAATATTGGATCACCTACATTTTTAAAGACCTTTTAGGTCTTTTGATTTAGAGAATTAGGAAAAACTTGTAAGAACCAGGATATTCTTTTTAGGTAAGTTTTTTATTTTCTGGTCGTTTTTGGGAAAAAGAAGAATTTATAGAAATTTTTGAAGTACACACCATGTAAATTATGAGTATATGCCATGTACGTCTTTTCCGCAGGCAGCCGGGTGCTGGCTGTGTAGTGGCCATGAACACAGCCATGTGGGGGTGTTTCGGAGGCAGCTTAAAGGGGAGTATGGAAACAGTAAGTACACACCATGTACTTCAAAAGTACATGCTGTTTACTTTATTTTTTTTCATTAAATAAACTGGGGTCGCGTATGATGGACAGAACACCCTCCTTCTCAACCTAGTTTGTCCGAGAGCACTGAGAAGCCGAGGATCTTCAACGAGCCCCCGAGCCTCCATCCATCCTCTAATTCGAGAACCATTGATTGCGTTGGAATTGCAACGGTGTGTTATTCCTTCTCCTAGAGCATTGTTTTTCCAATTCCTCCTTTTTTCCAAGTTATCATGGGTTTAACTTTTTGTATATTTTCATAGATCTACAATGTTATAAGGATATTCAAGTCTCGTTGTTCAATTATATCGATCTATTAAACCTATGGTAGGTTGTTTGTGACTTTCTATTGAAATTATTTGAATATTTTTTGCAAATTCCTCCAATTCACTTGAATGGGGTATTACGTGTTTACATTTGTTCCCTATTGTTTGACTGCTTGCTTATATGCCTATGTATAGGTTATTGTCTTTAAATAGAGTAAGTTTTCTATTCTTTGGATTTATTTCTCATGCATGTTTTCCCTGCGCATGAACATTTGGTCTAGTTTTTCCTGTTAGGCTATTGCATGTTTCCATGCCTCATTTGTAGGATAGTGTGACTGCTATCCTATTATACTGATATTCCTTAGAATTCTAGACAAGATGTTCTTGATGTTTACTTTTGCCCTTACATGCACTATACATATTTTATTTACATAGGGACGTGATAACCTAGTATAGTAGACCACATAGATAATGGATGTAAGGGATTCTACATAGTGTCTTATAAATTACGATGTGAGTCTGCAGGGGGAATTTATGTTAAGTGCTTCCTCAGAGTGTATGTAGTTCCTCGACACAGGACACAGGGGGATTGAGATGTTGAGTGCTTCCCTAGAGCTCCTTTAGTACGATACAAGACTATAGGGGGGGAATTGACGGAGAGTTCTTCCCCAGAGAGTCTATACTTTAGTCGAACCAGAGGGGTGAGACTGTGTGTTCCTCCCATAGGGTTTCTAGTACTTGTTGGTTAAACCATAGGGTTTAGGATGTGAGAACTGCCCAGAGGGTTACCTATTTGTTACATATTGTTTGAGTAGCTGATTACTTATGGGTTAATTAAATGGATGAAACTATGGATTTTTTTCTATTGAGTACTTTCCTTGTTTACTGCTTCCTATACTTTTACCTGCCATATATTCAATGACTATTAAGAACAGATGTTTTGGTGGTTTCCTACTAGGATTTAGTATCACGCATATTTGTTCCATGCTTTAGGCCCAAACGGATTATCTTGTTGCAGGTATAGACAAGTGCAAGCGCCCTTCAACTTCTGGTACTTGACTTGCTATGGAGTTGGAGAGCATGGGACCATTCTACAACATTCAATGCTGAGGAGTTTTATCCGCTTTGTTTTGCACTTTGATTTAGCATTGCTGTATTCCCCCATTGTGACTTGTTAGGCTGATTTACTAGATATATATGTATCATGCATAATTTATATATGTTCCCTATTTTTTTACACTTATAGTCTTCTATTTTTTACTCTTGTATGGGTGTTTACTGCTTATGCTATTGCTTTTGTTTATCTTGTAACGTCCCGATTTTAGAAGCCACCCAGAGGCACCCCGTACCCTGTTGGTCACATGGCCTCAAGCGCATTTCCCAAAATTCCAGAGGCTGCCGACTAGCAGCGAGGGACTTGAGTGTGATAGTGGGAAAACTATTCCTTCATTGGGAGAGTACACAACGGAAGATAAAAAAAGAAATAGTGGAAGCAGTAAACACCCATTCAAGAGTAAACAATGGAAGAATAAAAGTTTAAACTAATGGAGCACATATACAAATGATGCATGATACATATATTTCTAGGAATGCATCCAAACAAGTCACAATGCTGGAATATAGTAGTGCTAAGAAAAAATGCAAAAGAAAGTGGATAAAAATAATCTACATCACATGCCATATCTTGGTCCCATGCTCTCAAGCTATATTACAAGTCATGTACCTGAAGTAGAAGGGAGCTTTCCCTTGTCTATAAATGAAACAATATAATCTATTTGTTCCCAAAGCATGGCCTAAACAAGGTGTGAGAATAAATCATAGTAGATAACCACCACAAGATCTGTGCCTAATATTCAGTGAATATATAGCAGGAAAAGAACAGAAAGAAGTATATAAGGAAAGTACTCAACAACAAACAATCCACAGTTTCAAGAATTTAATTCACAAATAACTAATTAGCTACTCAGGCAAGAAGGAAAAGACAGGTAACCCTCCGGGTAGTTATCACATCCTAACCCCTCAAGTTCAACCAAAAAAAACTAGCAACCCTATGGTAGGCTCACATAGTCTCACCCCTCTATTTTAGCTAAAGTATAGACTCTCTGGGGAAGCACTCACCATAAATTACCCCTATAGACTCATATCATAATAAATGAGCTCTGGGGAATCACTCAACATCTCATTCCCTCTGTGGCCCACGTCGAGGAACTAGAGACACTCTGAGGAAGCACTCAATGTCAATTCCCGTTGTGGTCTCACATCGTAATTTAAATGAAAATCTGGATAATCCCTTATGTCTATTATCCCTATGGTCTACTACAATAGGTTCTCATGGACCCTGTAAATCAAATAAGTATATTGCGCATAACACCTAAAGTAAACCTCAAGAACTACTTGGCTAGAATTCTATGTAATATCATCATAACAGGACAATAGTCACACTATCCTATAGACTAGGCATGGAAACTGACAATAGAATAACAGGAAAAAACTAGACCAAACGGTCATGAGTAGGAAAAAATGCATGGAAAATACATATGAAGCATAGAAAAATTACCATATTGACAAACAATAACCTCTACTCTGGAATACAAGAAAGCATTCTAAAAATAGGGATACAAAGTTTAACAGGCAATACCCTGTTCAAGGGATTTGGTGGAATTTTCACAAAATATTCAAATACTTTCAATAGAACGGAACAAACCTCCTACCTTAGGTTTATGAGATCTATATTCTTGAACCAGAAGTATTGAATCTACTTATAACATTATTGATCTATAAAAACATAAAAACGTTCAACTGAAGATATCTTGGTAAATAAGAGGAATTGGAAAACGATGACCTGGGAGATGGAAGAACTCATCGCTGTGATTCCAATGCAATCAATGGTGCTAGAATCGGAGGACAGATGGAGGATCTGGGGCTTGTCTACAATTTGCGGCTTCTTGACTCTCTCAGATGAACTAGGTTGAGAAGGAGGGAGTTTTTTTCATCAGACGTGACCCCGGTGCATTTAATGAAAAAAAATAAAGTACATGGCGTTTACTTTTAAAGTACACGGTGTGTGAATACTGTTTCCATACATCACTTAAAGCAGCCTCAGAAACACCCCCACATGGCTGTGTTAATGGATGATAGACGTCCAACTCCAAGCTACCTTCGATAAAGAGGTACAAGGCATGTACATTAAAAATTTCTAGAAATTCCTCTTTTTTCAAAAAATGACAGGAAAAGGAAAAACATACCAAAAAAGATGATATGGGTTCTTACAAAACAATTACATAAACCATATCCATGTCTTTAAAATATAATTAATCCAACATAAACTATCTTAAATTATTTAAAATTATGTAATCATGATAAACCATATGAAATTATTTTGGAAAAGATAAATTAGACAAAATTATTAATATCCTCGGGAAAATAAAACATAATAAGGATGAGATCAAATTATTAGCAAGGGAATACATATGAATTAATAATGGAATTTAATCAGTGTTAATGAGTCGAGCTTATGTGAATGATGACATAATTGATGTGCATTAGCATAACATGATAATACTCCTACCTGTCAATACATAGATCATAAAACAAGAAAACATGGAATAAGACATTCAAAATGAAAAGAGCTTACAAAATCAATAATCTTAATCCATGGGATATCCATCTTGATCAAATGAAAAATTTATATCCATAGAAAAAGAAATAAAAACATATTGATATATTGGGACATTAACATCATATCAGTAATACAAATATAATTTCAAATATGACCAAATTTCATCTCCAGAGTACCCAATTCATTGCTGGGAAATCATGGACCCACCTATCCTTTGATTATCATGTAACCACTAGTCTTTGGATTATCATATAACCACATATTTCTGGTTAATAAAATAAACACCCATACATTTATTTTAACAGTACCATACATACCCTTAAAAAATATCCAAGAACCATAACATGAAAAAAGTACATAGAATTTTCCTTAATTAATAAAACTCATTTTAAAATCCATTATTCTTTTCATAACATTATGTACTCATTAAAATTAATAGGATCCATGAAAATATTTTTGAAACATAATTAATGAATGGAAGAGAAATTAGTTCCATTAAAACATCAATGAATCACCATGATATTGAAATTAGTTCCATATGAATCTCTTTGAAACATGATTAAACCAAGAAAGACAAATGTGTTTCATAAAAATCTCATTAAAACTTGATTAAACCATGGGAATGAAATAGGTTCCTTGTTAACCTCATTAAAAATAATATTAATCCAACCATATAAATATTGGCGATGGTATCATTAAAAAAATTTCCCCACTGGATAATATGTAATCATAATATTTTTTCAAATTTATGAATATGAGTACCATTAAAATATCATTACAAATATTTCTGGGGTAAATATCAATTTCATTTTAAATAGAAATTTTTTAGAATTTTCAAAAATTATTTGAATTTTTTTTCCTTTTATAAAATTTTATAAAACATATATATCAATCATCATGTAAAACAATGTCAATGATGGAATGATAATTCATTTATTCCATAAATGTTAAAAATATTTTTTTGGGAAATATTTTTAAAAAGGGAGTCAAAAGTGACCCATTTTAAAAATTTCACGAAACATAATTTCAAAACCTATTAAATTAAGGTAATATATAATTTAAAATAGATTTTGGAAAAAATAATTTTTATAATATAACATTTTAGAATTCATTTTAGAAAAAAATAGATTTGTAAGAGTTAGATACCTAATCTAATAAAAAATAAAAGATCAATATCACATATAAATGAATTTACTAATTTTTAATAAAATAAATGAGGGATGAAATAAATATAAATAATGATAATGAGATTAATAACCATTGCAGAAGAAATATAAATGGTTAATGAAAATTAGATCATATTATTTACTTCAAAGGAACCTTGTACATAATCATACCCTATGGAAAGGATATTGTAACATAAATCCTTTTTCACAATGGTAACTCCTGAATCATAAGCATAATGACTGAATAAATTCAAATGAAACATTAAATATATGAAACATAATGAGTTTTATTCTATAAAATTTCACAAGGAATTAGATATACCTCATAAAAGTATATAAGTGTATAATATTACATATTTACTAAAGAAGATGATTTTGAGATGAGAAACCATTACAATGAATGTATTTTTATGTGATAATTCATCAATGAATTTATTATGTGTATCAAATATAAATCCAAAGAAATATACATAATAAATAATATAATTAATATTAAATAAAATAATAATCCAAGAATATTATATAAAATTATGTAGTAATAAAACTGAATTAAAATAAATTATGTTTTAAATTTTTTTATCACATATTATCATTATAATAAAATTCCACTGGTTGAAGTAAATAGAATAAAAATTAAAATTCCATGATGTAGGAAGGATTCATGGTTTTATATTTAAAATGGGTTTTTATACCCCATATAAAATAAATTATGTTCCACATATGAAAATATCAATACATGATGAAAAATTGAGATAATTTCCTTTACCACATGGTACCATTCTAGTCAAATAACTTTAGATAAATAATTTAAACTTCAAATCAAAATAACATTAATTATAATGTATTTAGGTTATATTTTGTTGTATGTGTAATATATATACTTAAAAAAATTAAAATAATTGGTGAATATGTAATATGTCTCAAGGAGGTACAATTGAGATGATAAACCATTATGGATTTCATAATATCTATATCAAAACCCTATGAAAGAGATAACATCATATGGATGTTTATATCCCAATTATTTTCATGAAAAATATTTTAAATAATTTTTTGGTCAATATTTATGTCACACAAATAATATTAGTTACGAATATGGGAAGTTTTTAACAGAAATTAAAGTGAGATGAGAAAACCCATACCTCTGGTCTGACATCAGTCATACATGTTCGAACATCCTTTATAATAAACATATATTAATTATTTTATTAAATAATAATTTTTTGATTGTTTAATTTCCTAAAAATAAATCATTTATTATAAATATATATATTAATAACATATTTAAATACTTAAATAGATAATTCCACATTGGGGGTTTTGAGGATGTTTTGTTCATTGTTTAAAAATGTATTTGGTAGGTTGATCGTGGTCAAAGAGTTTATTATTTCAAAAACAAAAGAATAAAAATCATGAAATAATTATAATATATATATATATATATATATTATAATTTTTCTAAAACTATTCATGAAATACGGTTTTGAAAAATTAACTATGTTAGGATCATAGAGACAGTAGGCCATACGTACTCATTTGTAACGTTTCCATTTGTTGATGATCATTATGGGAAGAAAATATTTATTATTTCCTATTTACTGAAAGATGATAATATTATAATTTTCATATTTTTAAATTAAATAAAATTAAATATATCATTTATGTTATGTGGTGATGAAAAATAATCACATCACTTCGTGGAGGGGGTAGTCCATATGTACGCACGAACAACATTATTATTTTTTAGTGTAAGAAAAAAATAATATTTCATCAATTAAAAATGATAAATATGACATTATTATCATAATTTTTATTATATAAATATAATTTATTAATTAAAATTATCCATATTACCTTCAATTTAATGTGTTATTATTAAACAAACCACATCTTTTCATTAGGCGGTAATCTGCCGTACACACGTGAGACATTATCGTATACCTCGTGAAATAAAACACAAGAAGATATATGTGATATTATAGCTTAGGAAGTATAAATATGTTTAAAATATCATATATATTATAAATCCATTAATATAACCATCTTTGATAGGTCAATATGGAAAATTAATGACATTGATTCACGATGTTGTAGTATATCGTACACACAAATGATGGTTTTATATCCCATTTTACCAAAGATGAGATGTGTTTAGATTATGAAATTAACATAATAAAATATATATATATGGTTGATAATTTTGATATAATATCTTAATAAAATAATAATATTTCAATGCGTTTGAATTCGAAGTAACATAAAAATGATTGGTTAAGCAGAATACCCCTTATGCATACAACCACCTTAGGTAAGAAAAAAAAGACTTATTAGGATGGATTTATTATCAAAATTATGTCTATATGTCCTGATAAGGGAAGTAATGAATATATATGTGTAGGTATTTTATGATAAAAAGTATTTTATGTTGCGAATAATATATTAGAGGGGGTGTCCTTTTATAAGTGAGGTGAGTTGGGAAATTTTTATTTTTGAAAAGTAAAAGGTGTAAACACATTTCATACATTAAAAAAGAATAATAAATATACACTTACAAATAATTATACATGATAATGTATAAATATATAATTAAAATATAATTGAAATATAATTTATACTAGTTATAGGTCTTTTAAACCCTTATGTCTCTAGTTTAACCCCTAATAATCCCAATTTTACAAAAACTATGGTAAATAATTTTTGATAATTATCACTATTCATAATTGTCAAAAAATTATTTTGAAATTTTTTGATGATATAAATTATTATGACTCCAAATTTAAAATATGTTTTACCAAATTTAATATATATTATTGTGAAAAATATTATTTAAAATTAAACCCACAGACATCATGAAAAATGGGGTTTCAAGAATTGTACTGTTTAATAAAACAATTGATTTTATATTAACTCTAATAATAATAATAAAAATTTTATGAAAAACATTTTATATTTAATTTTATATAATGGAAAAAATTTCATTTTAATCATTCCATGTTTGGGTTTTATTAAATTAAATAAAATGGAGAAAAATCATGCACTTTTAAACTATTTTCAAAAAAATAATTTTTTTAAACCAAGATGTAAACTTATACTAAAGTAAAATATAAAGGATATTGAAATGAAATTATTTGTATTAAATATATCTAAATATAAATTACTTTATTTTAAGTCATATATAAAATAATATTTTACTTTTAAATTAAATAATTTATTAAAAATAAATGATAGTTTTATAAAATCAATATTTTTCACTATTCCTTGAAAAATGAATATTTTATAAAAAATCCAAAAATATAACTCCAAGTTAATTAATATTTTTTGATTTAAAGAAAATTAATTTTATCGATTAATTTAAATAATTATTAAAAAAATTATAATCATTTATTAAAAAAGAAATATAAATCATTTTGAATAAAACATATTTTCTAATAATAAAATTACATTACTAAAAATTTATTGATTATTTAAAAATTATTTATATATAAATTATATATATTAGGAAATATATTTATATATCTCATTTATTTGTTAATATTATTTATACCATCCAATTTAATGGTTATGTTATAATGGTTATATATTATGTGGGTAGTTTATTATCGGTGTTCCATGCTGGAAATGCTATCAAACACAATGTTATTATTTTGAATAATGGGGTGTCATATAATGTCATAAAAACATATTAAAATATATACATAAACTTAAAACTAATATGTAATCTCATAAAATATCATTAATCAATTTAGCATCTCATCACTTATATCCACAAAAGGGATGTCTATTAATTTTGATATTATGATCAACCTTAATCTTATAGACCTATTAAGGTATCCATAAATCCTAAGATAACTTCAAAAGAAAAAATATCAATCTCTAAATTTATCTGAAAACAACTATAATACCAACTACAATATCCCAAAACCCAGACTCCTAAATCTAGTTCTAAAATAATAAACTTCATATTTATTGATTTCATATTAATGATGGTGGAATTTTTTTAAATCCATGATAGAAAATATCAAAGGATATATAGGATACCTAAATTACCCAAGGAATTTTTAGGTTTAAAGTGTTAGATAATTATAGAAAACTATTACATAAACAACACCCATTATTTGAAGGGATTATTTTCCCACTATAACCAGCTGTTCATATTCCATATTAAGTCTTCAACATTGGTGATCTTAAATTCTTGGTAATGGTAAACATAAACCTTATCAATTGAATATCATTTGTGAGAATAATAAGAGCATAAGTGTAAGATTACATAATCAATGTTAATGAGCATAACATGAGACTTTTCATACCCCTAAAAACATTGATCAAAAACAATGAAACAAAGAATAATGATTTATCAATGGAATTATTTATTAGTATCATTAATAATGACCCATTTTATTTTCATCTCAATCAAATAAATCAATAAAAACATATAAATCATGAAGAAAACATGTTTCATCTTCAGAATATTCTCTTCAAAAGCCATATTAATCTCATTATAGAAATTACTAGATCTGAGTGAAGAACATATGATAAACCATTCGTTAATTCCCATCAAATTAACTCAAAATACAAGGAACATTACCATATACATTGAATTTTATCTAGGTTAACCCATCATATAATATATATCAGTCTCAAAATATATAATCATGGTACACTAATAATATACACAAAATTGGGATCAAATGAAATATTCTCTTGTACCCATTGTATATTTTTTATTATGATCACCGGTTTTTTAAATTGTGATGAAGGAAAATCCCAATTTATTAAATAAAAAACAAGAGAGCCACTTTTAATGAATGTAAAAATACGAAATAAATTAAAAATATAGTAACACAATGAATTAGGGAATCCATGACAATATCAAGAAAACATGTTCTTATCAATAACTTCTAGTAACCTTTTATGAATAAAACATTTAGAATATTTTACTTTTGGACAAAACAAACATCATTGGTATTTCATTTCATGATTCAGACATGGAAAAAAAATTTATCCATGTAAATCTTAAAACCAATAAAAATAAAAAATATTATGGTAGGAACACATTAAATCTATTTTGGAGTGTATGTAACACCAATTTTTGTAATCATTGATGAATGAAAGTACTATTAAAATTTTACTATAAACAATTTTTATTAATGTAACCCTTTCATTTTGAAAATAAATTTTTTAATAGAAATATTTATAAAACATTAATTAATGAATTTTCATAAAAATAAACTTTTAAATATAATATATTGGCTTTAAAACATTGATTTTTCATCATAATGGTAAAATATGATCATGTTGTAAATGTTAAGAATAAACATTCTTTCTAAAAAAATTTCAAGGGAGTGATAGTGATCCATTTTAATAACATTAAAAAATATACTTTATAAAAACTTTTAATATAAGGTGAATTAAAATTAAAAATAGAAATAGGAAATAATTTATGTTTATAAATGAATAATTTTTAATAAATTATAGATTACATATATATGTAAGACAATGACTCTTGATCTAAAAGAAAGATACAACATCGAAATCACATAAAAACAACTTTCATTATATATCATTGAAGAATAAGAAAGGAAATGGAAATAAAAAATTTTATGGGAATACATTACCATGGAAAAATATTTATATTTTTTTATGAAAATTAGAGCATATTAACTACTCCAGTGGAACCTTGAATATAAAAAACACTAAAATAAAAGAGATTATAACATAAATCCTTTTCCACATGTGTAATATTCAATCATGATCCTTATAAAAGAATAATATAGAATGATATACTATATACTGTGATTATAATTATATTTAAGTAAAAAAATGTCAAATTCATATAGATATAACCCATTAATTAATATTGGTTCATAACATAACTTGTTTCCTAAAAATGACTATATAAGATAAGAAACCCTTATAATGATCATAAAATTTAAGTGATAATTAATCTATGAATTGATTATGTTCATAAAATTTAAATAAAAATAAAAAAAAATTATTAATACCATATAATATAATAAATTTCATCACATTCATAATCTTCATATATCAATACAATAAAGATGTAATATAATCCCACATAATTAAATTGAGTAATAAAAATCTTGACCACTTGGTAACTTTCATGTCAATCACCATTGGATTAAATAATTAAAATTGAAACATAAAATACAATTCTATATAAATTATTCATGTTATTAAATGTAAAATGGGTAGTATATGAACCAAATAAAATAATTTTTGTGCATATCAATGAAATATGCCCCAATAAAGTGAGAACATGATGAAGACACTTATCATATGGTAACAATCAAATCAAATCCCCAAGGATCAAAAAAATATAATTATAATATAAAATATAACTAATTATGAAATATTCATGATATTCCATGTAATAAGGGAAATATATGCACTACACAAAAGAAACTAGGTGAAGAACATTAAAATTTCCTTAGAGAAGTGAAATTGTGATGTAGTCCCTTACCACATGAAAAATTCATATCAAATACCATTGTATGAAAAAAAAATCTTATAAAAATTAAAAATACATGAATTAGATAGTATTCATGATATGACATGTTAAATGGGTGATGTATAAACTGTAAAAAATAAATTGGTGTATAATATTAAAATATGCCTCAGTTAAAGGATATTGAGATATAATACCTTATTAATTATGAAATATATGGATAAAAAAATTAAATTGATAACATCATGTGGATCCACAAATCCCAAAAAAAAAATAATGAAAATAAAAATGAAATATATTTATGAGAATTATATACATCACACAATAAAAATGATTGGTGAATATGGAAAATTTCATACAAGAATAAAAGTTAGATGAGAAACCCTTAAAATGATCATAACGTTGAAGTTAGAAACAAAAAATTTATAGATTTTGATTATAAAATGAATATCCACATAGAAATTTTAAATATGGAATAATATAACCATAAATAATTAAACATAAAATACATATGACAATGAGGAATTAATGTAACCCAACGGAAATAAACTGAGTGAACAAATTTTTTACCACTTAGTATCTTTGAATTCAAATTCCCTTGGATTAAATAACAGAATATGAAACTTATAATAATATGATTTATGATATATTCATGGTATTTCATATAAATGGGTCATTATACAAAACATATAAAATAAATTACCATTAATATATTAAAATATTCTTTAATAAAGAAAAAATTAGATAAAGTCCCTTACCATGTGACTAGACATTCCAAGTATGTCCTTTAACTCGTGTATAATAATCATACAAAAATTATTTTTTTAAGAAATTTTTTCAAGATTAATCCTTCAAAATTAAATATTTTCTTTTATTCTTTAGTGATAATTTTATATAATTAATTACTTAAGTCCCCATTATGTGTTTTAAGGATATTCAGCTGATTGTTTCAAAAAGGATTCGATGTATTGGTCTTGGACAAAGTGGTCGTTATTCAATGGTATAAAAAATAATAATCCTTACATAGTTATCATATTAATTCACAAATACATATTTTAAAATCAATCACAAAATATGTTTTTGAAAAATGAATCATTTTACAATCATAGAGATGGTATGTCGTATGTAAGCATGAGTAAGATTTCAATTTTTCAATAATCAATATGGATATAGTGTAATTAATATTTTATCATAAAAAATTGATTATAATGTTATAAAATAACAAATTATTAAATAAAATATACTAATATATATCATACATGTGATGTGGTGATGAAAAATTGATCACATATCTTAATGGAGGTGGTAGTCTACTTGTATGCACAAACAATGTGATATTTTTCCCACTAAGTTGAAAGGTAATAAAGAAAATGATATATTTTCTTTTAAGAATGATAAATATTCCATGAATGTCATAATTATGTCATATATGACACATATATTGCCTAAATTTATAGGTATTTTTCCATTCAATGGATTCTTTAATGAAACAAGAATCTCATCACTTTGTGAGGTGGTATTCTAATGGAAGAATGAGTAACATTATATCATTTCCTATGGTATTAAAAGTAATAAGGGATAAGTGATATAATAATTAAAGGAGTATAATTATGTTTCAAATATCATATATATATAAATATATTAAATTTATCATTATAAATAGTTGTGATAGGTGATGATGTAGAATTAATTACAAAGTACAAGAGGTGGTAGTCTGTCATAAAATTGAATTATGGTTTGGTTTCCAATTTTATAAGTGTAGTATGTGACACAAATATGATTTTTTATATAAAAAGGTGTGAATATATTTTTACCATGACATAATGGTCTAAAATATATCATTATCAATCCTTAGGCATCAAAAAATCAATATATATCTATAAAATAACATTTATACAAGTGATCGTGTTATTTTAACCACTATTTGTTTGTTTTACGCATGGTAAACCCTTTTTCACCTTTACACAATAAAATATTTTATTTATATTTTTACTATAAAATATGATAAACATTATGTTAAACTTATTGGATAATATGTATTATTTTTATTCAAAATATGGAATCCATTTTACAAAATTCAATTCACAGATTTTTTAGAAATTAATTTAAAATTACTCCCAGAAATGTGATGAAACAAGGTGTTTTCCAGAAGTGCATATTTCAATTGGAAGATGATTTTATATTAACTCCATGACTAATAATAATAATTAAATGAATTTAAATTCATATTTTTTAATATATAATATTTTAATTTCATTTAAATTATTTCTAATGTGTATTTGAAATTTTGTAAAATTGAGAAATATTATGCACTTAAAAAAAATTTAAGAAAAATTATGTTTTATAAAATTATGGAACACATTGTATGATTTTCATTATGTGATGATTGAGACCTATATGTCATCTAATTAATAGGTTAAATATTGAAATCTCATGAGATAAAATCACTAAAATGGAATGTGAATATAGTTTTGTAATGGAATTTTTTCATTATAATAGTCATGGGATTGCTTAATGACTACTTCAATGGATTGAGGCGTTAACCCAATCCAATATGATAATATTAAAAGTGATCATTAACTATGATGGTTTGGGGAGTCAAATAAATACACTATGATATTCACATAATTAGGCTTTAATACTATAAAAATTATTTTCTATGATTTAGTGTATTCAGTAATTCAACGTCTAATTATAATCACTATAACAAAATTGGACTTTAACATTACTAAATTGACCATTATCATCACTAAAAAAGTGTTGTGAACCAGTGAAATTTTAAATTCTATATGATTTTATTAGTACTATGAAATCTATAATAGTGGGGAATTTATCAATTCTAAAAACACACATAATGGTGTCCTTTATTAGTAGTAAAAATTCAATGATAAATTACCCCATTTACCAGTTCGTTTATTCAGAGTTGATGAAAGTGTCCATTATCACCATGAAAAAATACCAATAAAGGGGTACTTTAGGGAAAATAATTTTTGATAAATGATTCCTTTATTAGATCATTTAGTAGAACTGATAGAGGGGAATATTTTAGTGTGTTGTTAAATTCACAGTATAATACAACACCAAAAAACAACACTAGAAAGATGAAAAAATAGTTGCAAAGAAATATTTTAAATGATATAAAATTTACAATATATAAGAAGAAACCCTATATTATAGTAATAAAAAACATTGGATGATAAAATTACACGAGTAAGTACAAATTATCAGAGGAATTCAAAAACATCAATGTTTCTTTTAATTTGGCACCTGACCCCAAGCCAGGATTTTGCCGAACAAAAAAAACCCTAATTGAGAATAACAACACACCAATATAATACAACAATGTTATGATAGAAATCTTAAAAATAAATAAATTAATAAAAAATATTTACTTTTAAACTAAACATTCAGTCATACTAGGGGAACTATGCATTAAAATTACTTCTAGATGATTCTTACACATAACACCATTTCTTGATCAGATTCAGCCATTATATCAGTAAAAATTTACAAAATATGTATAAATATAAAAATGATAATTATTTTATCTATTTAATATATGATATAATATTTAAAAAATAATCTAGGATCATTTCATTATTTTTTTGCATTGTGAGGTGAATTTGAATCTAAAACAGCACTTATATATTGAAAAAACTCCCTTGGAGTTACACCAGTCACATCGTGTGTCAGATTAAGGTGAGAATGTTTCCTACACATCTTAAATTACTTATTATTTATTTTCAAAAGTATCAAAACAATCCAAATGTGTTTTTTCAATTTTTAGTACATGTATTTTTGTTTTTAATAAAACATCATTCTAAACTGGAAGCACACACATTGAGTCATATCAGTCACATAGTGCTTTAGTTTCACATGAGATTGATATCTACATGCAAAAAATTACATATTAATCATTTCCCTAAATTTTCAATACAATCCTAGTGTGTTTGATTTATTTTTAGTGAGTGAAAATTTTGGAACTAAAATATCATTTCTAATCCAATAATTAAAACATTGAGTAATATCAGGAATATCATGTATCATAATGTGCTAAATCTGATTAATGCAAATAAAAAATGACTCAAAGATCAATTCCAAAATGTATCAAAACAATCTGAATGTATTTTTTTAAGTTTTGTATGTTTGTTGTGTTTTTTACTAAATTTAGTGCTAATTTTAAAAAAAAATTCACACTTTGAGTCATACCATCCACACCATGCATCATATTGAGGTGTGCATGATTCATAAAAATCCCAAATGACTCATGGACCATTTTCTTAATGTATTAGAAAAATAATAATGTGTGATATTAGTTTTATGTAAATGAATTGTTTTATTAAAATGTCAATTTAAACGGGAAAACTGTACATTGTTTCATATTAATAATACAGTGTATCTGTTTCACAAGATATTGGTTCTTACTAATAAAAAAATGTATCATGAATCAATTTAAAAAATATTAAGACTATATTATCATGTATCCTTGATTCTCAGTGAGTGACACTATTTGAACCAAAATGTTAATTTCGAACTTATAATGGTTACCTTGAGTAATACTGGGCAAATACTCTATCAAAATAAGGTTTATTTGATTCTTACTTGTTAATAATGACTTATGTTTCATTTTACTAAATTTCTATAATAATACAAATTATGTTTCTTGGTTTTGAGTATGTTATTTTACATTTTTAGTATAAAATGTGTGGATTTTAAATAAAAAGACTCACATTGAGTCATATCATTCACATCATGTATCAGATTAAGGAAAGAATGATTCCTACCCATCCCAAATGACAGATATAATTTTTTACAATAGTATCGAAACAATACAAATGAGATGTATTGGTTTTAATTATGTCACATGTGATTTTTTACTAAATTTTTATTTTAAACTCTAATCATTATCTTTGAGACATACTAGTGTCATATTTTGTTGGTTTAATCTTTGAATAATTTTTAATACTCACAATAGACTTATGAGTCATTATTTTTATTTATCAAGTCAATTTTATTGTGTTTTCATAGTTTTTACTAAGTGAAACATCAATAACTAAAATGTAAATTTTATATTGATAATGCACACTCTGAGTCATACCAAGAAAATCGTGTATCATATTGCGGTACAAATTATACCTACTCAAAAAAATGTCTTATCATTCATTTATATGAGTATAAAAAATATAAATGTGTTTTCATAGTTTTTAGTTTTTTAGTTTTCTTTTTTATTGATGTTAATGATAGTTTTATATAAAATATCACACTTTGAGTCACCCCAGTCACACCTTGTGTCTGATTTAGGTGTAGAAAATTTATAAACTTCCCAAATGACATAGGAATAATTTTAATTAATTATTAAATAAATTTTAATCTGTTAGATCATTAATAAGAATTCCTCAATTTTTGTTTTACTAATGACTAATTTTAGACTAGAAACACACAATTTGAGTCATACCCATCACAGATTGTGTTAGTTTGATGTGATACAAATTCCTAAAATTAAAAAATTATTGAATAATCATTTTCCTAAATTACAAAGATAATCTATGTTTTATTTTTCATTTTTCAGCGTGATATGCTTTTTGAACTAAAATTCCAATTTTATTATGATAAGAGACACATTAAGTCATACCGGGCACATCATATATCAAATTGAGTTGTGTATGATACCAACATGTTGAAAATAACATAATGATAATTTTAATAATGTATCAAAACAACATGAATTCTCTTGCTTTGTTATGAGTATGTCAGTTCTCATTCGTACTAAAATTAATTGAAATTTTAAATAAAAAGATATGCTTCTAGTTATACTATTCATACTATGCATAATAATGATGTGTTATTGATTCCTAAACATCCAAATTTACATATTTTTGATTTTACTAAAGAATAAAATAAATATAAATGCATTTCCTCAATTTTGAGTATGTCACTTTTGTTTTTTACTAAAATGTTATTTCAATCAGAAAATATGATCTTTGAGTTATACCAGTCACATAATGTGTCAGTTTCATAAATTTCAGAAATTTCTTATTAATAATTGTAATAAAATATTGGATTGAGTTGTGGATGATTGATATTTTGATATTTGTTTTTATTTCAAACATATAAAAAATCCAAAAAAGGGAAAAATTGTTCCATTCTTATAGAGGTTTAAATATCAGGATGCCACATACACTTCATGTTTTAAGAAGAATTGGGTTTAGTCATCCCT
Source organism: Viscum album (assembly GCA_963277665.1). NCBI lineage: Eukaryota > Viridiplantae > Streptophyta > Magnoliopsida > Santalales > Viscaceae > Viscum > Viscum album. Next base: position 1,117,547,899 of record OY728147.1, read on the forward strand.
CAATATTGAGCATGAACTCTATTTTTGTCTTGTTGCATATAGTTTAATGTACAATATTAATTCCCAAAAGATATGTTAAATATAATAAATAAGTAATAGGTAAAAATGATAATGATGTTAACTTATAAATTTTAGATAAAATGATGAATAAATTAATTAAATAAGTAGTAGGAAATCAGCTTTTTTGGATGGTTATATACAATCTTTACCCAATTATTTGTTTTTATTATCTCAGTTACAACCTCAATGAAAAATATCTCATGAGCATGAGGAGCATTGAACTAACCACACTAACATGAGTAAAATTATCCATCTATATAAGAAAACAGATATTATGTTAGTAATACTAAAAAGATATAAATTAAACATCAATGTGACATTATAAATTACATCCATGGATAAAGATTTTACTATGAAAAAATAAACATTGGAAAACCTTTGAACCATAATATTTTTTGAAATATTCAAAAATAATCAAATAACTGTGTTTTATTTTTACTCATTAAATTTATTTGATTAAAAATTGATATACGTGAATGTTTTTCAGAACATGGGGGATGTGTTTTCATAGGTTTTAGTATGTGATGTGTGTTATTAATGGAAATATAAATTATAAACTAAAAACATCTTGTTTAAGTATTAACAAACACACATTTGAGGTGCTGATGATTTATCATGTGATGTGTTTTTTTTATTTCACCCATCTATACCAAGCTAGGAATGATTTAAATTTTACATTTTGATGGTTGAAGAAACCCCATGCTAGGAAAAATTCCTCATCCAAAAGCAACATGTTCTCTCTTCTCTGGATTTCAATTTTTTATTGAAGGAAAATTATAAATTCAAAAAATATTTGTGAAAATATTATATTATTATTATATTAAAATGATATGAAAATTAACTATATTATTTTACATTAAATATTAATAAAATTAAATAAATAAGTAGTATGAAATGAATTTTTTTTCAGATAATTTTAAATGATTGAATCTCCCTTGCTGATGAAGTCATTTCATTTTGATATCTATGAAAATTAATAAAATGGTTGTTAGTTATAAATGATGAGAATAATAACTAAAAAAGTTGATAAATGATGATTAAATAAAATAAATGGAATTTTTATAGTTACATTTGACTAAACTATATTACTATTATTCATGATTATATGAAACTAAAATACAGGGAATTTTGTCAATAATACAAGACACTAAAAGAAAATATTTTATAAGATAAATCCAAAAAAAGATATATTTATCCATTTTTTATAACATAACATTCAGATATTTTAAAACATTACTATATAAACTATTAATACTTTGGGATGGTGTAAAAACAATATATAAGAATTTTCATTCTTATTTTCATAACAAAACTGCAATAAAAAAATTATATTTTCTTATATAAAACTAACCATTATTACATCCCTTTACTTATTCCTATAAAACATTAACCATTAGGGTAATACTATTAGATTTTATAGATTGAAATAAAATAAATATGTAAATTTGAGTTTTTATGGAACATAATAAAATATATATCTACCTTTCACAATCATAGAGAGTAAAAACACCATGATAAAATATTTACCTTATTTTATGAAAAAAAATTCAGTGTGACCAATTATGTATTTTCAAAAGACACTAAGCTCCAATATATATTTTTACCTTTTTGTAGTATTATGTATTAATATATTCGTTTATAGTATTCAAATGACCCTAAAATCTAGTGTATCTATTAATTCTTATTTGATTGTGCCATGGATTTGTATATCCATCTCAATGTTATAGAAAATGATAAAATCTAATATAACATAATCATTATTTGTTCATAAAAATGGAGGCTTAACTATTATCGTGTATTATTTGTTGATAATGATAATGAGTTTTTTATAATGAGCTTGTGAACATGGATCATTTTATATAATGAATGTTCACATGAATGGTAGTGATGAACTAGTGGAAACATGTTTTAATGGAAAACTATTGAAACAATATCAAAAAACATATGAAGTATATGATAGAAACCTCTACTCATGTAATGATAGTAAGATTTTATATAATATAATGGTGTGATTATTTAATTTCATAACTTGTGAATTTAGAAGAATCATTTTTATTCAATCGATTTCACTAATGTGTACTAGATGTGTTGCTTTTATAGATTTCACAATAAATATTGATATATATCATAAATCTAATTGATGGTATAATATAACAAATAATTCCACCACCCTCCAAACATTGTGGCACCATGTACGTCACTCAGTCATCTATAGAAAAAATTAGTAATTCCATTGAGTATGAATGTTGTTAGAAATCTTTGTAGTAATAGGATAATATAGGAGAAAAATAATTAAGTAATATTTTTAATGAAAATTTATTTACCTTTAGAATGGAAATATTCAGAAATGTTTGAAATTTAAGGGATTATGATATCTCTCATAAATTGTCCAAAATAATATACAAAATTATTTCCATTATATTCCTTTAGGTAATACATGATAGTTGACCAAAATATGTAAATTATTTTGAAATATGTTTTGATAGTTAAATATTTCCATGTATCTTACAATATGCATCAATTTTAAGCAATCCATAATGTTTTTATGTTCATTCACCGACTTTATTACATGAAGTAGATAATATTTAGAAACCACTCTATTATAATATTTTTTTTTTAAAACACAGAATGAAACATAAAATTGTAATTTTTTTCAATAAAATTATGATTCCGGTGTATGAAAAGATCAAAATACACGTTATGTGTGGTCGGTTTTTTCGATATCCATGTATTAGTTCCAAAAAATAAATATTTTCGTTATCTTGATTTACTACGATTAGTATCATGTGCTGCAAAAAAAGAACAAATAATTTATGAAAAAATAAAAATATAATTTATGTTACTAGATTGTATTGATTTACAGCTTCATTATAGGAATAAAAAAGAGTATGTCATTTGTTATTTTTTCCTAAAAATGCATCATATAACTCATGTTTCTTTTTATAAACATATTCATTCTCAAAAGAAGTTTCATGCATAGAAATGATATATGGATTAATGAATCCAAATTGTGATTTCCATAGTTTTACCTTTATATAATAGTAATATCAACGACTATAGAAAATGTGAATAGTTATAAACATTAATTAAAATATTTAATCATTATTTGTTCATAAGTATTATGAAAAATAACCTTATATATTTATTAACAAGTAAATCTCCCACCCTTTTAATCTTCAGAATATCATTTACATTCTTGAGACCAACATTGTTTCTAAAAAAGGATCCATATTTTACTTTTTAAAGAAGGTGGTTCCTTTTTCAAAGACCAATTCACTTATTATTATTAAATATAAAAATAATTACATGAGCCTAAAAGATGGTATTTTTTACAATACTTATCATAAAGAGGAATTAAATCATTGGGTATATCATCCAACATAGTAATGATCCATATTTTCCTTCTTCATATAGATTGTTAAAAATATTTCAATCATTAAGTGTTTTCTCTACATTCAATTATAGTGATTATAAATATTGATATAGAACTAGAGGTATGTATCTAACCCCACAAGGTCTTTTTGATTTATTTTTCAATTCACTAGATTATGAAGATTTAAACAATTATTTCCCCATCACATCCTCCATAAGTAAAACCATACCCCCATCATACTCTTTTTATAAACTGTTATAGGTATTTTATATGAATATTATAACTACACAACTCATGTATCATTATATGATTTTATTCAAAAGCAACATAAGTTCTAATACCATAATTTTTCATCATAATATCTCTATTATAATGTGGAAAATGAAACACAGTGGTCGACTCTTGAGTTACCTAAATCCCCACTTCCGTGTGAGCTTTTGGGAGATCTTGATTATATATTTTCTCTCTATTGATATTATAATCTGTACCCCTCACAACATGGTGATTCATGGTTTTTATAGATATAAATCATATAATATTTTACCCTGTTGAATTCCTGTAATATATAGTTATCATATGTTGTTTTATCTATATTGAGGAGAAATTATAATGAAAAAATTGATTACCTTGTGTAATGTATATGGTTGAGGGGAATTACTAGCCTTAAAGCCTTCAAGGCCATTTGGTTCTTCATGTGATGATCTTTGTTCCACCATTAGTTCTCTTTCATCCTTTATCATACATTGGGATACTAAAATTTACTTTGCAATAATATCTTGAAAATCATCAATTGGTGCCTGAAATAACATTATCATCACATATTTATCTTCTTGTGGTCTTTTATTCTAAAAATAATTTTTAGGAGACACTCTAAATCTTGCTCCTCTAGTTTAACTATATTGTTTTGGTCACATCACACCTACTGACTGTAGTTTTTCTAATAATATATTCCCTGCAGATACCACTCTAAACTATATAAAAAATTATGAACATAAATGGGTATTTATATGAAATAATATTTTAAATCATAAATAATTACTATAATTTTATACTTACACATGTTTCCCATACTGATTTTGTGTTTTCATCAACTAGTTTATTATCTTTATTTACACAAGCCTAATTCAATAGCACCTGACGTGGGATTGATGTGGATTAGAATTTTGATTAATCAATCTTCATATACAAAAAGGAACATATTTTTCATCATATCGTATAAATATTATATTGTAGATTTAAAACACATTTGAATTTCTTCTCTAGCGAATCATACCCCATCATTTCTTTGTTATAAGGGTAATTTTATTTTGGAGCACATTATTTATATTAATCACGCATTTAATATTTCATTAATTAATAATTTTTATTAAAATATTATAAAATTAATAATGTCAATTAATATATTATCATCTATAGTGAAGCCAAAATGATTTCTCAATATGATTATCGATGAAATCATTCTATGTTCCTTGCTTTATAATGTCTTCATAACTAACATGTGGGTAGGGCATTACTTTCCCCTCATCATCCATATGATATTAGTAGGTAAAAATATTATATAAGCCAATTTGGTCCTTTATATTGTCCAATAATAAATAATTATTTTTAATATATGTTAAAATAAAAAAATTATTCATATAATAATGAAAATTAAATCAATGTTTCTATAAATGTTTTTTGGTAAAATAGAGAAATAATATTGAAACATTATATTTATATATTCCCAAAGGTTTTCTTTAATTATAGGTTTTAAATGGAACCATGAATCAATATATATTGTCAAATTCATTCCTGTTGTGACCCCATCATAACTAATGAACATTGAGTATTTGGGGTTAGCAGGTTGTGCACGTTGATTCCATCAAACCTCAAATTTTATACGGGTAATTTTTACTTGATAATGTTATTCAACACTATGAAGATTAGTAATAATTATTTTTCATCAAGATGACATTGATCAAATAATAATTATTTATTTTTTTCATCAATAGTATGTTCTTCTCGAGGATTGGAAACATCCTCATCCATGGAAGAAACTTTTTGTCTTCGTAATTAGTAAAAATAGTTATTTAAATTATCTTAACTAAGTAGGAAAAATATTATATGATGACGAAAAAAATGGTATGTTATAAACACTTTAACCTAATTATTGAGTTGTATTTATTATATGTAATCTTTAATTGGATTTGGATCATCTATCAAAAATCTAAATCCCCTCTTTATTGTCCCCTTTAATAGAAAATACATTTTAAATATTGGGACTGACATTAAATGATTATTATCTCCCAATGAAATGTTCATCATCGATTAAATTATCATCTAACGCTACAGTTGTTTTAGTCATCAATTAAAAAATTGATTAATTCTATATTTCATTATTTGATAAACGAAATACTTTCACTAATGTGATTCCACTGTGAAAAACCCATCCTTTCCCCCTTTCATACTAAAATTCACCATCAAATCCTCAAAAGTGTATCTGAATCTACTCTTTATGTTCCACTCTAATGAACACTTAATTTTTTTTATTTAGGCTAACATGAAGTGATTTAGATATACCAATGAAAAGATAATCTTTGATTGAATTTTCATCTTACCGTAAATTTTTTTAACCGCTAGCTGAAAATCGACTAATTATTATATATTATATTTGTGACATTAAATACATTCACTAATGTGATGTTGGTATGAAGTAATCATCCTTTTCCCCTTTCACCAAAAATTTCACCTCCACAAATCCCATTTCATAAACATTCATTACACTGTTAGTGTCAATCCACGAGTAATGAAAATCATCACTTGAATAGTTGTATAATCCAACTCATATATCACACCAATAATGTTGAAATATGACATATTTACATAAATTGGATTTCCATCATTTGATCCAAATATGTTCATCGCTTCCCCCACTACTGTAACCACACAATTTATCATCATACTCATCTCATTGAATTTTTTGTTTTATATAGAACATATAATAGTTGATTATAAAAATAGTATAAGATATAACATTCTCATTCAGTACATTGGCTATCCATCATGTTCTTTCCAAAATTGAATTCAAATTTTTAGATAACTCTTTGTAAATTTTATTTCTTAAAAGATTATTGAGTTATTGATTATGTGTATTTTATATCCATCCTTTACCTCGTAATGGAATCATATATTTATTTGTTTCTTTGTTATATTCAATATATGGATCCACATGTTTACTATTATGTGTAATATAAATTTTATCTAGCTCTTTGTTTGGGATGGTAATTTGTAACAAAATCTCTTCTAGAAATCCCTTCACCCACAATATTTCCTTGTTGACGAGACTTTGGGAGATCGGTGTTATACACATTTGATAGGTAATTAGTATAGGTTTCCACATATTCATGACAATATATCATTATACAACAAAACAATCTATCCGAATTCGATTCACGACATAACATTTCAAAATCAGCACATACTATTCAATGGGGTACATCCATCTATAATGGATATGACAACATAGTTGAACCTATTTAACTAAGTGAACAATCTAGTGGACCTTTATATAAATTAATATTGGTGGGATGAAAATTTCTAATTTACATAATATGACTGCAACCTTCTTATTCATGATTGGTATGTTCATCGAGTCTATAACGTTACTACATATGGATTTGAAGAAGATGAAAATTATACTTAATGTATGCCATATATTTTTAGGCAGAATGCGGTATAAAACAACAAGAATCAAACCATGCATCCAAAAATGAAAATATTATTATTTAATCCCATATAACATAAAATTATTCACTAATACGATTTATTTTATATTTTTTGACTACCTTGTAGAACATTTAAAACATTATGAAAAATGAAAAATTGGATTTTTTTTATTTTGATAGATTGTAAGCTACTGGTGAAAGATAATTCTACCATTTACCCTTCAAGGGTGCAATATATCCTCTTATCATTATATCAATCATGTCAAACCTGGCCTTGTTGTTATCTTTCTCTCTAGAAATTTTGGTAACATGCCACTAAAACTATCAGATGCATTTTTTCTTTATGAATTACATTCAGAAAATTTCTAACAGACAGATAATTCCAATATAGTAATTCAAAGAATATTTATCTCCTTTTTCCAATCTGTTTTTTTTTGGTTATTTGAAATGGTTTTAAGGAAAATATTTTCAATATCTTTTAAATTGTAAAATAGTTGATCACATGTTAGTGGAGTTAGTGTTGTACAATTTTTAAATTTTACATCGAATGCCATTGACCATGATTACTATTTATGTCATAATGGTAAAAATTTCTAATGTACTGAAAACATAGACTTCATGGAATGCTTCAAACAAATTTATTGTGTGAATTAATCACAAACGAACACCCCCAAATTCCAATAACTCTATATCTTGAAACATTTCCATAATAGTAATGTCATTTTAAATCTCATACATTATGACCCTCAATGGGAATTCATCACATATTGAATAATCATACATTGTAACACTTATAACCCACATAAATTTAATTTATTCTATCAATTAATACAAATATATATTAATATCAATACTACATTTCCTTGGTCCGTATATAAGCAGTGAAAAATAATACATTTGTTCATAATTCACAACCGTGGAAACATATTATAATTTATGAACATGTAGGGCTATGTACTTTGAGTAAAACTATATACACTAAAAGGATTTATTCTATATATATTTTATACAAGATGACTTTTTATTAGATAATTTCAAAATTCATGTTGCACCAATTAAATTATCATCCACTGAGAAAAATATAATTGAGGACGTAGGTTCTAATTTTTAATCCTTCTATCAAAATGACATATCAATTGTATCATTATTTCCTCAAATCTATATAGTATTATAAAATATGGAATAATGAGAAATTACTGTACATATTTACAAGGATGTGATTTATTTTTATCATATTGATATTTACCATACGTAAGGAAAATTTTGTGTTATTCATCGTCCATGTAAAAAAATATGCTATTATTTGGAAAAGAATGTATTTTTTTATATATCATTTCCATTAAAATAAAAATTTGTTTAGAATCATATTTTTGACAAGGAATTTCATTTTATTTTAGTATCATATCATTTAGGAGAATATTTAGTTCTGTAAATCTGGTGTTGCTTAGTCTGATGCCAACTTTCAAATTATATAACATCAATAGAGTTAATATTTTTTGTATTTAGTAAAACTGGAATAAAATGGTCTCTTAGAATATCTATTTAAATTATAAAACTACTTTGGTAAATCAAAATGGTGATCTTAAATTACAATTTTAATATCTTCAATGAAATATTCATCATCATTTACACTAGTATTAATATCAAATGATCTATAACCCATAGTAGCATCCAAATTGTTGTGCATGTTTAGTTTTCCTATGTTTACTCCAAGATTTATAAATATTATCAATTCTATGGAAAATCAAATTTTCTTCCATCTCATTCAGACTAATTTTACTTTAAAAAAAATATAAACATAGAATATGGACTTGAGAAGCGGTATATGCAAGATCTATTAAAGAATTGATGAACTATTCAACTCCATATTCATACTCTTTTGTCATACAATTATCATGTGCCTATTTTTTATTATAATACATCCTATTAGGTTCATAATATTTTATTTTTTATTTAAAAAATAAATATATACACATTAAAAATTCATTATTAAAGGTTAAAGTTTTAGAATTTTCTACTTAGGGGAATTCAACATTTGATTATTTCAAATAATTTTAGTATTGTAATGACATAACATTTCATTAAGGTATGAATATTTAGTTTTTCTAATTTAATCATTTATCTTCTCTTGGTTGATGTATGCTATGGACTATGGATGGTTTTTAGAGAATCCAGGGCTTCTTTAGATTCCGGTGGTATAGAAATTGGATGGGAATGGTTGGTCACATAGTTATTGCATGGTTACTAATTATTTTTCATATATCGATGTGAGAATCCTTTTAAGCAGTAGGGAGTACAGGTTTCCTAGAAACCATGTGACCTGAGATTCACGACCGCACAAAATGTACACACATATTGAGAATGAAAGTTTCCACTATTTGGGAAAATTTAATGAAACTGGACACCTTAACTGGGTGATATGCCTCTTTGTATAGTGAAGGGTGCACTTTTTACACATGGTTTGGTGAAACCATTTGGCGAAACTTTCTGCCCCTAATTTTGAGGTGGAATTTTCCAAATCACCCATAATGAAATGAAAACCCTAATCCCACTTTTTCATATTCATTTACAGTATAGGGAACCACCTTTTTCTTCAATAAACTCTCCCTCAAGCTATTCTATGTATATTTATAACTTCTCTACCCATTCTCCGAATCAAACATCGTTATACATGTTGGATCCACATTAGTATGTACTAAATTTCACATACTTTATTCAATTTTTTCACATTTTTTTCTTTTTTATTTAGGTTTATGATAATTTTTCCCTTTTTTCAAGGTATTTTACCATACATCATTTTTCTACTAGAATACATCTAATATATGGCCGCTATTGGAAAATAAGCCATCTACATACCATATGTAGTTGTCTTATTAGTTTTCTTTAAATTATTTATGTTTTCATATCATAACCCTTATTCTACTAGCCAACCATTGTAGTGACTCACCCCAAAATGTGTTCTTCTTAATTAAATTTTTTTTATATTTTACACTCCCATTTTTCCTTTCTTAATAGTTGTGGAATTTCAAACTCAAACATTGACACCGCTTGGTTGTTCCAAATGTTTTTTTTCACCTTTAATATAAATTTTTAAATGAACGTAATGACTTCTAAGGATTAGTTATGGGTTATAACTAGAATTGACATTGTATGTAATTGTCTAATTGATCATAAAAAAACTAAGTTATTTTTTGACCATGGAATTAAAATACCATTCCATGAATAATTAAATGGATTGGGTATATATTGAATGAATTTATTCAAGAATTTATTCTTTTCTAAAATAAATTAAATGGATTAATTGGAAATGATTAAGAATGGGTGGAAGGCCAGAATAGTTTTTTATGTTTCTATATTGATGAAGTGATTTTTTACACCCATTTGTATATCTGAGATGGTGATTATCATGCTAATGAGGGAACCCATCAAGATAGTATACTATTCTGATAACTCCACTGTGATTTTTCATGGAATGATGGTTAAGGGACTTAATGAGAAGGTTGTTCAACACTTCCTTACAATGGGAGTTGAGAAAGGCATCTACCATTTTTATAATTATATGTTATAAATGGACGTGATTATCCACATTCTTTTCATAGGATGTTGATCATGGCGTCTCACCCCAACTCTCCTGGATGGTTAGAATGAGGACTAAAATTAACTATGGGATTAGGGAATGTACACTTTTCCAGAGTATACAATCTCTTTATAATGGTTATGGATGCATATATTACACCTAGGTCTATCAATCTTGTAGTATCCATAAATATTTTTACTTACATAAAGACATTGATATTTAATATATGTAGATAATATATATAACTATACATATTATTATATGTAATATATGTATTATTACCGATCATACTTTTCATTTAGCCTATGCTATAGTTGGTAGAGCCACCTAGTTTCCCTTAAGAACCTAAACAATATAGTATTTATTTTTTCATCATTATTAATTATTTATTTATAGCTTCAAACTTCTATTTCCATATACACAGCTTGGATTACTTCAGGACACCTTTGGTGGTTGTATAATAGAATTTTATCTCACAACCTAGCTAGGATGCCTTAAGTATCTGAGTATATTACATTTGTACATGTTTGGATAAGGTAAAGTTCCGTATTATATATATTTTATATGATTATATAATATGAGGAGCATTAGAGAAGAGGATCAATATATTATTGATATGTAAGTGGAATAGTCATTTAGTATTTTTGTCTTTATTAAAGAATATTTTAAATTCATATCCCATAATTCCCTTTTTAGAACATATAATAATATGACATTATGTGTATAACAATGACTATTGGAATTTAATATTTTTATATATTTTTATTATATTTTCATTCTGATGTGCCATTTTTCAGTATTTTTTTATATTCTTCATCTATAGTGGGTTATTGGTTCTGTGTTGTTGTGTATGTTATATCATGTATCTTCTATTTTCTATTACTTGTTATATATATTTTTCTAATATGATTTGAGGGAATTATCTCCTACTGTACCAAGATTACACACTAAATTATATTCGACATCATCTTGTGTAAGGTGAGGTGCACGTGAGGCCATGTGATCCACTAGCTTAGGGAATGTGTTAGTGGATCCCATGTTGGGACATTACAAAGTGATATAAATGCAATATATTGTATTTTTTTATTAATATTATTATTAAACCATAGATTATGAAGTATGGATTTTTTAATGATCCTATTATTGGTCATAGATGACCCACATATAGGGAAAACCCAAATTACCTAGGATGGGTTAATTCTCTTATTGATTATGCTAGATACATTTGATATTAATTCAACATTTTGTGAAACACACATCATGTGATGTTATTTATATTTTTACTTTTTAAATAAGATATATATTAACACAGTCCAATGAAATGACAATGTTTCATTATATTCACTCTTATAGGGAAAATAGGAATGATATGCCATTCATTGTTTCATGCGACATTTATTTTCATCTTGAATTTTCATATTGTATATAGTTTTTTCCTAATTATAATTTATATAAATGTGTGAAAATTTATTATAGATTAATGATGCCTGATATAATTATATAAACTATGTCAATCTAATCTTTTTTTCCTACATAAATTGGTAATGAAAGCAAATATTTTCAATCCAGACATATTGTGGTTTTTGGACCAACTTGTTCTGAAATATATATATATATATATATATATATATATATATATATCAAACAATGAAGAATAATGAACTAAATTAATTAAAAAGAAAATAGGTACCACTAAATGGGGTTCGAATTCTAATTTGAAGGTCGTAGTTCTCTTGATTTTTTAATCAAACTTCCATATAATGGAATCCTATTGACTAATATGATACCTAGTCTCAAAACCAACCATTGTAGTGGGTAAATGGGAGTCTATTAAAAACTTATGACCTGTTATGGTCTTTCTTTATCTTCTAGTCATGGATTTTAGATTAGGATGTGAGGTTCCATATTCTTATTGGATGTCTATGGACCAATCTTAGATATCTACATGAAATGAATTCATCTATTATATCATAATCTAAGGCATGTTTTTGGAATTATAGAATAATTTCTCAACAAATTCATACAGTCATACACCATAAAGGATGTGATTACCGTACACCAAAGGTTGTGGGACTTGAGTCACTCACATTTACTCCTACAATTCCACATATAAAACATCTTACAATATTTGATATGAGAACTGATTCCCATTTTTTTGAATTATGTCCCCATATGATGCAAAACATGAAAGGTGTCACTCAAAATGGAATGAGAATAAGAAATATGGATCAATAGTTCTAATACAATTTCCTCCCACCTTTTCATGGGATAGAGGATCTCACATTGCTATATATAGGCTCGAAGCAATTCTTTCTATATTGATGCAAATGGAGAAACCTCTGGAGTGATGGTTATGATTTATTGCATATATGATACATGATTCTACGAAGTAATGATGGGATGTTATTTCCTAGGTATGTCAACACCAGGACATGATCTAGGAATATTTTCAGACTATCATCTACAACTACTTCATTCCATGATTTTTCAGGGAAGAACAGGATGGAGATTTTATGAAACTACAATGAGGATTTATGTTTTTTATGGAATATTCTTTTCAATTTACTATGTTTAAGAAGTTCAAACAGACTCTATCTACTAATGACCTTGTGATTGTGAGGTGATTCCAGGACGGGATGGTATATGCCATCCCATAGTAGGTCAACATTTTTAGGATCCCAAATATTTATGATAATGTAAATCATTCCCTTATTATTGAGTGAAATATAAAGGAATATGATGGTTCATTTTAAGGTGGTTTTCAAACTAGATCTATCAGTGTTTATTATAGGATAAAGAAACATAAATTGCTGCTCTCTTGTGGGGATATCAGTAGTCAACCAACTCGTACTGACAACTTCTCAATATGTTACAAGTGCAGGAATTTGGGTCATAGAAAACACATCTATTACTGGGAACTAATGGAATGCATATTTTACAGAATGATGGGGCATATATAGTTCTTTAATAAGAGTCTTCTATTAGTTCCTAGAAATTAGATGTCATCACCTACTACATTTTCCAGAGCAGGGCCAGTAGGTTCTTTCACTGTAGGCTACTGGAATAGCACTGACCACTGAGGATGAGTAATTGGTTGAGGTAGTGGAAGTAAAATTTGTAATTCATAGTGCTAGTAGAGAGAGCTTGTTTAGGGATCTTGGATTATGAATCAAGGCAAGGGTACATTCCAATTTTAGGTACATATTCTAATACTAGAAGAGTAGTGTATCGAAAAAATTTACTATTTGTGAAACTATTATGTTAGCCTCTAAGTGATTGACATCACTATTTGGCACACGTGAATACATCTCTTTCACATCGGAGTGTTTGTCCCTCGAGAATGAACACTTTTATTGCATGATGATTCTTGACACTAAATATGGTATCTGATAAAAGAGTGTTCACTATTTTTATGATTTTATCATTGAGAGAAGAAAATATTTCTTCATATGGAATATTTGTTTCCTTGATATGATATGATTTTATTTTATTATTTGGATGTAATAGTTATTTTCATCTAGATAGCTCTTCGAATGATATCATCAATGAATTATATTTACCCCACTAGAAGGTGGTATACATGTTCATAATGGGTAATATGAAATTAATGTGACTCAAGACATAACTATGTAGTAGAGGATGGGTAGTGTGGTTGATTAGATCACCAATATTTTTTCGGGTGATCAAGGGTTACGACCCTCTATTTTCCCTTTCTGTAGTAAATCATTTCAGAAACAACTTCCCTGAATAATTATATTGGATACCTCTAGTGTGAAAAATATGATTTACAATTGAGTTGGTACCAATAGAAACACTAGTGTCTAGTCATCATTACATGATGTAACCTATAGATATTTTTGAGCATAATAAACTATTGGTGTATCTATAGGATAATTTATTTTTAGGGAGCAATACTTTTCTGATGGGTTCACTAGTCCTTTTCAGAACAAAGATTGATGATACCCTTCAACTCTTCATGGATTACCATCAATTGAATGATTTTAAGGTTAAAAACTGGTATCAACTACATAGAATAGATGACCTATTTGATCAGATCTGAAGATAATGATTTTTTTCAATGATTGATTTGAGATCAGTGTATCATCATGTATATGTCTAATCTTCATACATTCCTCACACCACTTTCTAAAACATGCATGGTCTTTATAAATAGCTAGTTATTCCTTTCTGTCTGAAGAATGCACCCTATGTTTTTATAGATGTGATGAATCTTGTTTCCACCCATATTTGGATTCATTGATGGTAGTATTTTTGAGTGAAATGTTAGTGTATTTAAAATCTATGAAATAACATGAAAACCATTTTGAGATCATGATAAATACGCCGAGGGAGAATTAGATCTATTCTAACTATAATAAATTCTACTTCAGGGTTGATGATGCTTATATCCTAGGTTATATAAAATCGGATTCAGATGATTTATTGGATACAATTAAAGTGAGAACCACAGTTTCTTGGGGACATCCCAAGAATATCATTGATATTTTCATTTTATTATAACTGGACGGATATTACAGATTCTTCAACTAGGATTTATCATACCTTGTAGCACCACATATGTGCTTAATGAAAAAGGTTTTAAAATTCATATGGTGAAAAGCTTATGAATAATCATTTTACGAGTTAAAGGGTAGATTTATTTCAACACTTATTCTGATTCTACTGGATCCATGCATGAGATATACTATTTACTATAAGTCATTAGGTATCTATATTAGAGATATTTTTATGCAGGATGATTGAGCAATAACTTACATGTATTTTCAGTTGATGCCTCATGAGTATAAAAACCCAACAATTCACCTCGAGCTAGCTATTGTAATTCATGATTTGTTCTATTTGAGATATTATTTAATTGGAGGTAATTTTTTTTGTATTAACTGATCATGAAATCCTCATGTACATATTTATAAATCATGATATAAATTTCAGGTAGTGCAGATGGGTTGAGCATCTATAGTCCTTTGATATTGATACTTCACAAACACCTATGAAAGGTAATGTTTTTGCCTATGATCTGATTCATAAGACTAAAAAACATGGAGTTTAAGATGATAGTTTTTAGTGGAAGCACATGTTATTGTTTCCAAAGATGTAGGATGAAGACCAAGAGGATCAGAGAAAGACCATCCTCTTCACCTTAGCAGTGACCTCTATGTTTCTATATAAGGTAGTAACGATGCACCAATCTGATCCCAAGGTACATTTCCTTTGCGAAAGTGTCTAATATGATGATTCATCCTTTGGTTAGACTTTGGATAATGGTGGAACATTATGCTTTCACAGGGTGGTAAGGGTCCCAGTTAACATCAGATATGAGCTAATATATGAATTTTATTACTCATATTGGATTCTACCTCTTGGTTTCACCGATATGTATATTGACTTACATCGCTAGTATTGGTGTCCTAATATGAAATAAGAGATATCTAGTTTTATAACTTGATATTCCATATATTAGTGGGTGAATAAAAAACATCAGGGACTATCCAGACCTTTACAACAATTTTCCATTCCCAAGTGGAAGTGGGAATACGTTTCTATGTTTTATGTGTTAGGTTTTCATACATCTCATAATGGGGATGATTTAGTGTGGTATTTCAATGAACATTTGAAAAAGGATTCACACTTCTTACCCACATGAGGTAACGTTTTGGTACCTGATCGTGGGAGTCTATATTTTAAGGAGGTTATACATCTTCACTAGGCTTCTCATATAATCAACATTGATTATGACATTCACTTTACATCATGATTCTAATAGGGGATGTATAAGTAATTTTGTATATATGTTCTTATAAGAAAAATAATTCACTATTAGACCAAGGGAAATAAAAAATATACAATTTAGGTATAAAAGGACATGATATATGAATTTGTCTTTTATTTTGAGGATTCTTGGGAGAAATAATAACCCTTGTTGAGTTCACTTATAATAATAGATTCCATAAAACCATTGAGATTGATATATATATATATGGAAATCTATTTTAGGCCTTGTCATTCACCTTTGTTTTGGTTAGAGGTATGATAGTAAACTTTTCATGGACCATGTCTCGTCTAGGAAGCTATTAGGAAAGTCCCACTGATTAGAAATTGCATGTTGATGGATTAGTACAAAAAACAATATTATACTAACTAGAGTTGGAGATCACATCATTTTGAGGATGGAGATCATGTTTTTTTTCAATTTCTCCCATATTTTTCCATAAAAATATTTAGATTCATGTTAAGCTTTCATTTCAATTCATTATGCATTTTTAGGTTTTCAAATGAATCAGATATGTGGATTACTAGATAACACTTCCATAGATATATCGATGTATGCTTGATATCATTCAAGTGTCTAACCTATAATGATATTATCCAAACCAATTACATGTCTTTAACCTGATGAGGATGATTTAAAATAGACGAATACTTTAAGTATTATGTAGGACGTACTATGCATCAGAGTGTGAAGACACTCTGGGGTAGGTTAGTTCCTTCGGTATGGGTGCTATGAAATCATGACCGAGTAAACCATAAGATATGGGGGTGGGAAGCTAATATATGAGCTCGCTGGCCGGAGAACTTATCTTATAATACATCATTACCTTTATAATTCTATCTTAGGGATGATTATCTTCAAAGATTGGAGGATATTAGACCCATATACTCAAAAATCTATGCCTCATTGATTTTTTTTAATTTGAATATTTGGTTTTATCTTAGTAGATGCTAAATACAGTCTATGGATGGATCCTAAACCAATCAGTCCTTGTTTGAGTCCCTAAGATTTAGTAATATGGAAAAAGGGTATTCCACATTATTAGTAAATTTTTAGTAAAAACTGTGCAGGTCACCTTTAGAGGAGTAGGGGGTACATGGTTTGTCTGTAACCATGTGACCCAAGGCACACAAACATAAAAAACAATAGGCATATTTATAGTGGAATTTCACATGGTTTGAACATGGTTTGTAAAATCATTTTCCATGATCGTGTGGAATCCCTCTTAAAACGGTGAATATAGCAATGTTTTTGCATGGTTTTTCAAAATCGTGCGACCAAACCTTACACCCCTAGTTTTGGGTGTGGGGTGAGTTTAAAAAATATCTCTTAATGAACCTAATGACCTAAACACCCTTTATCCTATTCATTTCTAATGGAGATAAAATCCTTCAACCATTCATAATATCTCTCTCAAGAACTCATAGGTTAATTGATAACTCCTCCATTCATTCTCAAAATAAAAATGACATTGTTCACATTGGATTGACATCGATATGTAGTCAATTCCTAATTCTTCCTTTCTTTGTTTCTCTTCTTCTCTTTTACGCTATTTGGGTGCAAGCCCATTTTCATTTTTTAGGACATTGGAAAATTCTTCATTCTTCAACCATACTAATTCAAATATGAGGATGATATTAGATGAGGATTATTCTTTGAACCGTAGGTTTGTGATTTAATTATTTTCCTTAAAAGATATGATGTTTTCATAGCTTTTTTGTGGTGCCATATTCTATTCATTACCATGCATCACCTCCAAATGTTTTCTTAATCATTAAATAAATTGATTCATGTTGTTATACTCAAATTGAGACTTGATATATGGTAAGGGGATGTTTACCTAAAATATACCCACCCCCATGAGTATTGCAAATGGATTTTGACCTTTAATATCATTATTTAAATGATAGGATTGTCATATAAGAAATATACTTAGGTTGTTATTTGAATTTTCCTTGTTGGTAATTTCCAAATTGATCATAGAAAATTCTAAGGTCATTGATAAAACCTGAAATTTAATATTCATTCCTTTAATAATTAAATGGAAAGGTTATATATTTAATTCCTATCTTGAATCTATTTTTAATTACATAAATTAATTATATGGTTGAATTGGAATTGAATAATAATAGTTGGTAATTACATTCATATTTTTTGTGTCTCTATATCAATTAAATTAATTGTGATACACATTTGTATATTGGTAATGCGGATTATGATTCATATGAGTTAACCCCTCAATATATTATATTATTTTGATTACACCATTGAAACTGTACACAGAATGATGGTTAAGGTTATTTTTGTGCATTGAATTTCACTCTAACTTACACTGAGTTTTGATAAAGATGTCTCTCATACATATACATATATTTGGGTGATGAGAATTATATTCCACGTACATTGATTAGGTTGTTGTGAATGAAATCACACCCCACCTATCACTAACATTGAAAATGGTGACTAATATTCATGAAGAGATTTTGGGAATGTACCCTATTCTATATTCCACCATCTTGTTAGACTGCTTATGAATGCATATTTTATGCCCTAGTTCTAGCCAACACATTGTATTAAGGTATATATTTATGGTTACTAATCAGAATTTATTTTTTCCTTATGATGATGCAGGTTGAGGCACCGGGTATCCTTTAAGAACATGATCCATCTGGTATTTATTTATTTACCATTTTTAATTATTTTTTTATAACAAAAAAAAATTCTATTTCTATGTGAACTTCTTGGATTACTTATAGGCACCATTGGGGTTTCCAATGTAAATTTTTCTCACACCCTATATGGGCTACCTTTGGTACCGAAGATGATTACTTATTTACATGTATGGATAAAGGAAATCACCAAGATATATATAAATATATTTAATACGATTGTATTATAGTTGGTACATGGGTGAATATGACCAATAATATGCTCAATATGCTAGTAGAGTAGTATTTTTCATTATTTTCTACTTAAAATCATATTGTATATGCATTTCCCCAACTTCCACTTTTTGTACTCATCATGAATTGAAATAATGTATATGACACTACCTCTTGGATTTTGATATTATTATTTATTATTATGGTATTCTATTTACAAATTCTATTGTTATGTCTATTTATATATGCTTCCTCTATGGCGGGTTACTAGTCCTATTTTATTGTGTATGATATATCATGCTTCTACTATTTTCAAATATTTATTATATACATTGTTCCAATATAATATGAGGGTATAATCACCCCATTGTACCACCATTACACACATTCTAATAGTGGGTAGCCTATGGAGTACAGAGAGGCACACATATGGCCATGGGACCCACCATCATGGTGTACATGTTTAGTGGATCTCCACTCTGGACGATATATGTTTTTCTAAGGAAATGTGTAATTGATTTTAAAAATTTAATTACTCTAGTATTTTTTGTATTATCCTCTAAATTTATCCACAATGACAATATGTACCCAATATGGTATGACTACTCCTCAGAGTAGTTCGAGAATCATAAGTACATATTCATAAGAGATGGGTGTTGAGTCTGAAGAATCAAAATTCAGTCATAACAGTTCAGTAAATGAAGTGTATAAGGATCACATTTTCCCCTTAAAACATTTATAATTTCTAAATATTTATTAAATATTTTAAATCTAATCTAAAAAACACATAAAAAATTTAAAATATTACTTTTTGAAAATTTAAAACCATTCTTGAAATAAATTTTTTCTAAATTCCACATGAAAATTGACAAACAAATATGAAAAGGACTTAATTAAGTACGAACTCCATTTTATATAATTTTTAGCATCATGTGAAATATTTTATAATAATATTAAATTATCATTAAAAGTAAAATTTATTTTTAAAATAGATTCTAAGGAATGATGTACACTTTAAAATGTTAAAAACTTTAGAGGTTAACATTGAAATCACATCATGATTTTCAAAAAACTAAATCCATTTTTGATCATTTCAAGGTAAAAAATTATATATTCATTTGAAAACATAGTTTATCATAAGAAACCATGTTTCATTTTACCAAAATTGAATTTATAATAGGCATGAACCAAATAACTCAATGTATCTCCCCACCAAGTCTAAAGAAAAGCATTATTATTAAGCATTTAATAATAATTTATTCAAGAATGAATATATATAAGTTTTTAAAAATATCTATGGCATTCAAAATTATTTTCTAAAATATCTTGAGTTGTTAGATAGAGGTTGTGTGTGATATTGGTTGTTGGGTTGATCATAATTTATTTGAGTGTGAGTTGAATCACAAGTGCTCTAGTACCTGTGGTGAGATAAATATAGTAGATTTGGTTTTTTGTAGAAAGGAACCAACCATATAGTTATACATGGTTTTGAGTTTTTACATTTTTTTGGTTATTTATAAGGTCTTGAGATAATTTTGGTTGTTTGTGAATTATGATAGAGTAATGATATATCGCACTGACAGGTGAAACAAATTATTTTTTGTAGAAATTTTTCTAGATGAGGACAGAATAATGTTTTTTCATGAGATTGTGTCTGGAGAGAATCAACAAACAGTACACATTCTGTTTAAATGATATATTAATGCTTGGTTTATTTTATAATGTATGTTAAACATGTTTACTTGTTTTTAAATTATTTATTCTATGAAATTAAATATTATACTTTTTTTAATTTAATTAATTATATTTATTTATTTATATATGTTCATTATAAGAAATTATATAATCTCCAAATCATTTTAAGATTCATAAGTTGTAGCAGCAATCATATGTTTGGGAGAAGTTACCTAATTTTATTTTGATAAAGTAACCTGAATATTCAAATATAACATATATTTTTCAATAAAAGAAATTAATATTTGGTACATATTTATATTTTGATATATTGAGTATTATTTGTAATCCCACATTTATTTTTTCAATCACGAGTTTAAATGTTATGAATAAACATAGTTTAGAATTCCCTTTTATATATTGAAATCATAAATCAATTGGGTGAAAATCATGCAACTCGACCATCTTTATTATAAAATAAGGATAACATTTATTAATTACCATGAAATCTAGTTTGAAATTGACATGGTGAATATGTTTTTATTCTTTAATGAAAATACAACAATGATATTTTTAAATCATTGATCACTAATTATGGATAATATTTTAAATAATCATTTTAAAACCTTTACTAAACTACATATTTTTTCTTTTAAATGAAAATAATCGATTGAAAATAATTTTACATGGCCTAGTACTTGCCAACGAGCCTTTACTCAAGTGATAAAGGCTCCTTCTTGGAATCCAAAAGACCCAGAATCAATTCCAAGGAGGGAAAATTTCTGGGTACTATAAAAATACGGTAGCAGGGCATAGTAGCAGTATTGTACCAATGATAGAACTATAGTGGTGGAGGTAATTTATTGGAGGATATACTGTAGTAGGCATTATAGCAGCCCGGGTACTATAGTAGTACTATTCACCACAGGGTCATTTGGGCTAAAAAATGGGCTTTTATGACACTAGGACATTGAGATACGTAATTGGTCTCCATCTACCTAGTCAAAAGAGATATTTTCTTTGGATTAATAATTAAAAGAGGCTTCAACCCCAATTTTTAATAAAATAAAGACCTATTATAAAAAAATTATCAAAAATGAAATAATAAATAAATCAAATCCAAATAATACAATATAATGTAGAAAATATAAGAAGTCAAATTCAATAAGGGAGATGAAAAAATCAATAAAAGATAAATTGGGTTCAAATTAATATAAAAAATAGGACAAGTATGATCTACATAACATGGGAGAAACTCTGACCTGTAGGTTCTAATGGTAACAAACTGTCCATTAGAATACTATCTGGCTATGTGACCAAAACAAGTAATGAAACCTAGGCCTCTTGGGGAAACTAAAAATGACCTTGTATTAATTCATAAATTAATTTAGATCAACACCCATTTTTTACCATCACACACTACTGAAAAAATGCTATTTGAAACAGTCTATTTGCGATGGGACACAATGGAAAATAGCAAGTTGCAGAAAAGGGCTTCGCAAATAGGTCCATTGAGTTTTTTTAAAAAATCAATTGTGATGGGTTTCCACGTGTCAAAAGTTGTTTTCTCAATTTTTAAAGTCCTTCTATGACGAACCTTCATAATTAGTATTTGTGATGGTCCATTGAAAAGTGTAGGGAAATGTAAAAAAAGTAAATAATATAAAATAATATTAATTAAATAATATTAATATAAAGTAAATAATACTAATATAGCATTTATATAAATGAAATAATAATATTAATATTAGTAAAATAAGATTAATAAGATTAAAATTAAATAATTTAATAATAATATTTGTATTAAAAACAATGAAATAATAATGTTAATATTAGCAATCTAATAAAAATCATAGTATTCAAAAAAATATAAAAATACACTAATTAATAGAATTATAAATATTATAAAAAAGTTAATAAATAATAAAAACTATAATATCCATAACAATATTAAAAATAAACTATTTAAAACATTAAACATTTAATATTAAATAAATTTACATTCAAGACTTTCAATACAAAATAATAATACATCACATAGGTGTGGGTCATTTGGATGTGCCAAAGGAGATGGTGAAAGGAACTCCATACCTAAACTAGGAGTCAATCGTCGCATGTATTCCATTTTCATTTTCTCTTGATAATTCCACCATTGATTCACCTCATCTGCCACCTCATCCTCCTTCTACTGCAACTGTCATAGGAACTCTTCTTACTGCTGCTTCTGCTACAACTTATGCTTCTCCTCCTGATCCCTATGCGTAGTATATATAAGCTCACTCTGAGCTCGTAGTTTCTCCTGATACTATTCATGAAATGATGGTGAGTCTCAGTGAGCTCCTCTTGAGATAGACGCTAATATTGAAGAGGTGACGTAAAACCACCATGGGTCAATCAAGATTTAATACCAACAACTCATCCTTTCTAGAAGGCATACTGGGTCACCTACATCCATGTTACCTCCTCAAATCAGGGGAACTTGTTTAACCATCAGTTTCAGACCCCCTCTCACTATATCTCTGAGATGTCACGACCACATATGACTCCTTCAATTATAATTTAAAATTAAAATAGTTAAATTAATTTCTCCATTTATATTTAAAACTCTAAAAGAAATTTTACTGATCGTAATCTTACATTGGAAAGAACCTATAATCTCTCAAGTGTATGGATCACTGTAAATCCTCTTATAAATGTTATACTTCTTAAAATAGGGCTCTGTGACTGCCTCTATGAATATAAAATATACTGTTTACATTTAAAGATATATACAATATTTAAAAAAATGTACTTAACATATTCTTTATATGAGAACTGAATGTACGACTATCGGAATGATGTTTCACCTCATGTATCCCCTTATTTTTCTAACCTAGTAATGATCTATTCAGAAACCGCCTACTCAACTAGAGTGTATATAATTAATTCCAAAACTAAAGTGAAATATAATCAGGTGAGTGGACATAACATGTCTCTTAAACATTGTCACTCCTCTGTTCTCTTTTTTCATTTTAAATTGTCCAACCACTAAGAGTAGTGAAATCACATAGCTCCCTACCATTCCTTCTAGATAGCCGCACACATGATCTCATTAATGAGATAACATAAACCAAAAAAATTTAAAATATCATGTTATTAATTAAATTAATTTCAAAATAAATACTATTTATTTACATACCAGCCAATGTTCGAACATGAATTGCTGGAAATCAATGAGAATTTGATCCCTTGAAACCAATGCTTTAGAAAAATAATTGGGAAACATAGTATTCCCCTATCCAACACGTATATGTGTAATGATGTGAAAAAAGGAATAATTAATCTCAAAATTAGAATATAAATAAATTAATGATAATTCAATTAAATATATAGGTAAACATACCTTCACGTGCATGGGTCGAGCCTAATACGTGGGCATCGCTCAAGGACAGGGTCTAGAATCATCAACTAGGAAATGCCATGCCCTGTCCGAGGGCACCCAAGACCACAAGTAGTATGAGGGTTAGATGATCCAATATCTTGCTCATCCAATGGTAGATCATCCTTCTGCAACAAACGATACATATCCTCGTCCATCTGAAACATGAAATTACTGTTGTTAGAAAACAAATAAAAACATCTATTATTTATTGATATATATTATATATGATTATAAATAGAATTTAGTTGTCTCAATTTACATCTTCAAACTCATATTCATAGCTGTTGATGTCAATATCTTCATCTTCCTCCCCAAAATCATGTATTTCTATATTAGTTTAAGTTTCACCATCTCTTTTAATTTCATAATTATTTGTATCATCATTAAAATCATTGTCACCATCACCCCTTAACTATGGGGTGTCATCAATTATAATTTTTTATCTTTATGAAAAATATGTATTCATATCATTCTAGTGAAAAATTTATATTCCTTTCACTTCCACAGAACCACATTCAATTTCAATAAACTGATTCTATCGAGAATTAATTTAAATTATGCACCACCAATCACCCAAATCTTTTCAAGTAGCATAGTAATTATAATAATAAATTTTATGTGCCTGATGATCCTATATAAAAGGTTCATTAACTTCATAATGACTTTTATTTTTAATATCAACGATTACACGGATCCAATGAACCTGTTGGACTCTCTTAGTATACTACCACTATCATTTAAAAATTCTCAGGTAATGTTTTCTTAGATAACACAATTCAATTATTTCTTGAAGCATGTCATAAAATCAATCTTCAGTTTCTATATGATTAATTCCTCTGAAGAAAACAATAAAATTCATTATTGTTTTCCTTATATGCACGTGTTTGAAATCAATAACGATTTACCACATATTCATTATATTATTTAACCTTTTTGGATGGTGGGTTACTCAATAGATTCAATTGATTAAAAATTTTATCAACTTGTTGAGATACATGAAATTTTTTAAAAAAATTATCACTATAATAGGTAATCAGATAATGTTTATGTGAAATAAAAAATTATTTATGTAACTATTTCTTGAAACCATTTGGAATTCTTTCTGATGATGTTCATTAAGAGAAGCTGATGTAATTTGTAAAAATGTATCTAAATGTGATTATTATATATCATAAAAATAATATAAGATTAATTTAGTGTTAAAAAATTTATGAAATTGTGATTGAAGAAGTCATAGTACAAATAGTGTCATTTCATTATAGTTGAGAAGAATATATGTATGACCTTTGTGATGCTCATCATTTTAAATCCATCATTCATGAACTCCATCAAAGTCATGTTCAGTCTTATTGAAAAATAATAATTTATTTCTCATTTCATTGTCAAAATTTTCCTCTTTATGACCCATGTAGTTGTTTTTTGAGAAATATTTTGACTGAAATTAATTACAAAAGAATGAAGAAATTTCCCCTTGAAAATAAGATTCTACAATTGAGGTATCAACTGATTCTTTGTTACATAATTTTTTCTATAATTTATTAATTTCTCTCTCAAATGGGTACATCCATCGAAACTGTAATAGTCCTCAACATTTTTTTTCTTGTGGAAGCTGTAATATGAAATGTTCAACAGAGTAAAATAATGCCTATGATATGATTTTTTATAGTTAAAATAAAATTAAAATAATTTTTTTGGAAACTTTTTACTACATTATAATCTATTGTAAATGATAAAATTTCTTGTAAAAAATATGAAATGTCTGTTTGCGTATACCAAATCATAGGATTTAACAAACCTCTTCATCCAATAAACAGAATTATTTCCATTAAAACATTATAGTCATGATTTTCAAGCTAGTAATATGCCCATTTCTTACACATCAACCCAAATTGGAAGCATAACCATATAGAAGTCTCAAATCTTCAATTCACTGAAAAAATAATAAATATCTCTCTTTTAATAGTGTATAAGAGGATTTTGGCTTCATTACCTTCTTTGATATGACATTTTATAATAGTTTATGTTTCATGAACATGAAAATTCAAGAAAAATCTAATCATTCCATTACATTATCATTGGTCATACCTAGTGTATCCAACACTGTATCAAATAATTTATCAAATTATTTTATCTCAATATTCATTGCATCCAACATGTGATGGACCAAAAAATCATACCAATATAGAAAATCCCAAAAAATGCTCTATTTT
This sequence comes from Viscum album, assembly GCA_963277665.1. Classification (NCBI taxonomy): domain Eukaryota; kingdom Viridiplantae; phylum Streptophyta; class Magnoliopsida; order Santalales; family Viscaceae; genus Viscum; species Viscum album. The sequence continues at coordinate 1,117,574,591 of OY728147.1, forward strand.
ATCCAATTGTGCTCTCTTACAAACCCAACAATTTCATTGGATTATTATTTTTTAAAATGTGACCAGAGTTAATTAAGAGACAATTGATTTTAACTCTATAACTGAGATCATTGTTAAAGGCCCATATTTATCACCTATTCATTTTTTGAAATGATATATTTTACATAAAAAAGGATGATCGGTTGGAAGAAATATGGGATTATAGTACAAAAGACAAGGTTTTTTCATTGATCAATATAAGCACATTGTTGTATATCATACAGTATGGAACTGATTTTTGAACATGTGTAATCCATCCAGATAACAAGACATATGATCTGAAGTCACTAATTGTCTACATCAATACAACTTTTAGTAGGATGTTTTTTTTCTGGAAAAATCATATGTACTGACACCATTAATCCATAGTTAATTTAGCTTATCAATCAATGTTTTCAAATATTCATCGATATTAATTTTTATATGACCTTGAATTAATAAGGTCAGAATGATATATTTTATTTTTATTAACATCCATGGAGGTAAATTTTATAGAGTTATAAAGACAATCCAACATGAATTCTTACTACTATAAGAAACTAATGGATAGAAACCATCAATAGAAAGACTCAATCACAGGTTTCAGTATTCTAAATAAAAATATGGATGTGCTTGGTCAAAATGATTCTATGAATCACCATTATAAGAAGGATATAATATTTTTCTAGTTGAAATATTAGTTTTGTGTCATTACATAAATGTTACTGTGTTATGAGACATAAATAAATACTGCAATCTGGGTGTGAGTGAGAAATATCTTAATTTTTTTTACAAGAATAAATCCCAGCTTCCAGGATAGAGTTTATTTATACATAGATTTTCCACATGTTTGACTACTATCTAACAACTCATTTTCTCCATAATATAAGATGCAATCATTCGACCATTAATTAATCTTCTGATAACCATGGAAAATATTAGGAACTTGTATCTTTAGCTCATAAATGTTTTTAAAAAACACAATTCTTGCATGTAGTAGTGTTTTTAACAATGATAATCTATGATTGAAACAACTATTTTACATTCCATTATCAGATTTAATATCCACAAATTTAGAAACTACTTCAAACATTCTTATCTTTCAACTAGGGTATTATGAATCCTCAATAAACTCAAAAACACATATAAATGGGATGGTTCGAACTGAAGAGATAAATCAATATCATCCGTAGTTTTAGTTTGTTGAAAATATGGACCAACCACATCATGTATAAATTTTGAAACTCTGCTGTATCCGAAACCAAATTATTATTGTCTTCTTTAAATCTGAGTTAACAATGATTATACCAAATAAAATAATCTCATTGAACACCAAAACATAATAAATGACCTCTAATTTTGTTAAATGTGACATACATCCTCAGAGAACATTTTTACAAGAACACTTAATTGTCCCTTCTATTTTTTTGGATTTGATGATGAAATTGATAAGAAAACTTTAACTACCAAAATATATATAGGATTTAAGAAAAAATTGTTTGCAATCATGGAATTATTAATCCAAGTACTATATTCTAATAAGAACTGTAGTCAACATCCTTATACCACATTTTTCTAAAAAATATGAAATAACTAGTTATTTTTTATAATTAGATATAATATAAACACTATCTAAAAAATATAATACAATTAAATTATCATATCTTGTAATTTATATTAATTTCTATTATTTTATATCTATATATGAAATTTTCAAGATTTTATACTAATATACACTAATTGATAAAAAATTATACTAATAATGAAAACTTACTATTAATTAAAGGTATTTTGTAATAATTATTGTTAATTACTGGTGGCATAATTTCCAATGGATTGGTGATAGCTCTTCTTCTAGACAAATCTTCCTCATGCAATATCCTTCGACTAAAATCATTATGAAAAGTTTGTTCCGACGTATGAATACCCATTTTCATATGTCAGAGCATACTTCTGATAGTGAAATCAATGTGAGAAGTTCTCATTAGATGAGCCCTGAGGAAAAAGAGCCACTTTTTTGATGACTCACCTCCTTGCATCTTTCTAGTACTTAAATCACCATTAAAAATCTACATCAATGTTTGTTAGAGATGATTTTTCTATTAATTTTAGTGGGATAAATTTACAAGGAGTTGAGGCATCGATCAAAAGGAATTCCTCTAATCCATTGGAAATTATTCTATTATATCTCAATGCACTTGAATTTAATCCAATTTAATCCAAATGAAACCAAAATTATCCTAATGAATCACAATTAATCCCAATTAATCCTGATTTATCCTAATTAATCTTAATTATTACTATTTATTACTAATTATTACTAATTATTAATAATTAATCCTAATTAATCATAGTTATTCATAATTATTATAAATTAATCCTAATTATTACTAATTAATCATAATCATTACTAATAAATTAGAATTATTACTAATTAATCCTAATTATTACTATTTTATCCTAATTATTACTAATGTACCCTAATTATTACCAATTAATCGTAATTATTACTAATTAATCCTAATTACTACTAATTAGACCTAATAATTCCTAATCAATCCAAATTATTCCAATTTATTATTAATTATTACAATATATTACTATTTGATGAAAATTATTACTAATTGGCGATAATTATTATTAATGGTTCATAATTATAATTATTTATTTATAATTATTACTAATTCTTGAAAATTTATATCAAATTATTACCAATTATTACTAATTATTACTAATTAATTATAATTTATACTAATTATTACAAATTATTACAAATTATTACAATTTATATCTCCTTATTACAAGTTATTACTAATTATTACAATTTATTACTAATTATTACACTTTATTACAATTTATTAATAATTTTTACAATTTATTACTAATTATTACAAATTATTAATAATTATTATTAACTATTTCTATTTTTTTTAATTATTACTAATTATAACTAATTATTAATAATTTATCCTGATTAATCCTAATTTTTACTAAGTAGTGATAATTATTCTTAATAATTTTTTAATTATTCTTCATTATTCATAATTACTCAGAATTATTATATTTTATTACTAATTATTACAAATTATTATAAATTATTACAGTTTACTTCTAATTGTTCATAATTATTACTAATTATTGATAATTGTTAGTAATTGTTGATAATTATTACTAATTCTTTATAATTATTTTTAATTATTAATAATTTTATCAATTTATTACTATTTATTACTATTTATTACTCATTATTACATTGTATTACTAATTATTACAATTGATTACAAATTTTTACAATTTATTACTAATTATTGAAATTTATTACAAATTATAACAATTTATTACTAATTAATCAAAATTATTACTAATTAATCCCAATTATTTCTAATTAATCATAATTATTAATAATAGATACTAATTATTACTAATTAGTTATAATTATTACCAAATTATACTAATCATAACTAATTAATCATAATTATTACTAATTAATCCTATTTATTACTAACTAATCATTATTAATCCTAATTATACCTAATTATTCCAATTTATTACTAATTATTACAATTCATTACAAATTATTACAATTTATTGCTAATTGTTGAAAATTATTACTAATTGTTGATAATTATTACTAATTGTTGATATTTGTTACTAATTGTTGATAATTATTACTAATTGTTGATATTTATTAATAATTCTTGATAATTATTACTAATTCATGATCAATATATCTAATTATTACTAATTATTAAAAAAATTATCTAATTATTTTTAATTATTACCTATTATTACTAACTATTTCAATTTATTATTAATTATTACAATTTATTACTAATAAATATTAATTATTACAAATTATTCCTAATTATTACTAATAAATCCAAATTATAACTAATAAAACCTAATTAATAATGATTAATCCAAAATATTACTAATTAATCCAAATTATTATTAAATAATCTTAATTATTACTAATTAATCACAATGATTTCTAATTAAATCTAATTATTAATGATTAATCCTATTTAATCTTAATTATTACTAATTATTACTATTTATTGATAATTATTGCAATTTATAATTAATTATTACTATTTATTAATATTTATTACAAATTATTACAATATATCTGTAATTATTACTATTTATTACTATTAATTATAATTTATTACTAATTATGAAAATTTATTACAAATTGTCACAATTAATTAATAATTAACACTTACACATAATATCATAGCATCTAATTATCAAATATTATAAATAATTTAAAATAATATAAATTAGCAAAACATGAAAAAAAAGAAAAATACATTGAAATTGAAGCTTTTAGAGTATAAAATCTGCAGATTATGCACCGATTTAAAGTTTAATCTATGAAAAATATTACAAAAAAATTCAAGAGAGGGAGAGAGAGAAGTTGACAAAGGAGTAGAATGAGTGGAAAATAATAGAGTTATATATATGTTAGATTATTTGCGATGTGTTGATATGTGAAGGTAAGCGAGTCGCAAATTCCCACTACCCGTATTAATTATGTGCGGTCGATAAAAAGTTATTTGTGATGGTCCCCTTCACAAATAGGTACCCACTGACATACTATTTGTGTTGGGGCATGTATCCCGTTGCAAATACAAAAAACTGTCATCAGGCACTTGGGACGGGATTAAGAACATGTCACAAATACCTCGGCCCGTGCTTTGACATGTGTGTTGCGCCAAACATTTTGCAACTAGCCAATACTACCCCATCACAAATAGCTATTATTTACGACACGGAAATCGGCTTCACGCAAATACCCCCTTCGATGGGTTATTTGTGACTGGCCATTGATAGGTCCCAAATAACCCGTCACAACAGGCCATTTTTCTGTAGTTCTATATTCAATCTCGCATGGGAAGAAATAGAAAAAAAATCAACATTGAAATCCTCCATCTCATTAACAGTAACATCCCAAAATCAAGAACACAATTTAAAATGAATTTGAATACTCACAAGAAAAGAAACTATTTTTCATGAGGACATTTTTTTGGTATGCTCAAAATTGTATTAAATGAAAAAACCCATTTAAAACCCTATATTTATGATCTTATATAAAAATCCAAAATTACAATAGTTCTAATTTGAAAAATTATCTTCAAATTTTATAAACATATGCAGTTACCCACATACTTTTTTAAACAACACTCAATAATAATATCAAATATTTAAATGTGAATATGTGCATGTGCATAATATATATATTGTAACAACCAAAAAAAAATTAATGAAAATTCTTCATGATATAATTAAATGTATTATTATGTAAAATGGTTATGTAAAACTTATTCACTTCTTTGGTTTCATGATTTTGGATTTCAAAATATTGTTAAGAATATTAATTGTTGATAATATTGCCATTGAACATTAATCACATGATTAGTATAAATAAAGGTGTTCAACAAATCCAATTTATTCAGAAAAAGATGTGATTGCCTCACCTAGTTGACTTGCTTCGTATGAACCCATTTTTCAGAGCTCAAAAAGGAGGTGACGTCATTGGGCATCGCTTTTGACCAATCCCAAACCGAGCATCAATATATTAAGCCCAAACAAATCCACCGACACGAAAAGTGGATGTTGATAGAAATTATCACCTGAGCAATGTTATCTGAGCCACCCGAGTACTCTCTCACCATCGCACACCATATTCTTAGGTCATATGTGGGTGTTATAAGGGGTTATGTAATAAGACCCTAGCACTATGATAATTTGAATTTGTTTTTTATAAAATAATGAATATACTTTCAGTTTATTATTGTTACTTTGTAATTTGTTTTTAAAGCACAAATAATTTTTTTAGTTAATATTAAATTAACAAATCTATTATGATAAATTAATGGATTTTTAACTAAATTATATTTTAGTCACATATTATTACGAAATTACATTTATTAAATATAAATGATAATATAATTTTTATGAATATAATTGTGATTTTTATTAAGGTGTGAAAGCTGTTTATGTCAAAACCCATTAAATTTTGATAAATGTTAGTTATTATTTTAAAAGTGAAAAATCACATATTTATATAAAATTTATTTAAAATGAATATTATTTTCTAATCAAGACATTGAAATTATCCAACGGTGAAATTTTCAAAATTTTCGGAGACAGTAGAATTTTTGGGTAAAAATTAAAGACCGTTTAATTATATAATGTGTTTTATGACATCATAATGACTCAATAGTGAAGTAAATAAATAATATAAATTTTATGTTCGGTCAATATATGACTTAGCATTAATATAATTTTATTGTATATTTATTTGATTTATTTTACAATGTTTTAGTGGAACATCCAAGACTTATAAAACATTTCAACTTTTAAAAATGATTCCCTTGAGAGTGTGACTCACCTACACATAGTGAAGCCTAATATTTTAAGAACATAGGACATTTTCCTTCTAAAATAATGTTTTGCACTCCCCTTTTCGAAAAACTATGGGTGAAAACATGGGTTGGTTTATGGTATTAATTAGTTTAATGTGTGGTGTCCAAAACCTAAATAATAAAAAATTCCCTCTTTTTTCCAATATAAACCCACTCATGCCCTCTTCCTTTTCACTCAAGGCCTTTTGAGCTCGTCCAAACTCTTCCCTCATATCTCTATAAATCTCCTAAGGTACCCCAAAGCTCCCAAAAATCCTCTTTCAAACCCTTCCCAAGCCTTTGGGATGACACTTCAAAGTAAGGGATTTTGTCCTTTCTTATTTTTGTCCAAGTTTCTTTTTGTTGTTATGCCATTTAATTTTCAATTAAAAATGTTTGGGTATGATTTATAACCTCCAAAATACTTCCCTCCAATTAAAATGACGAGAGACCCCTTTCTCTCTCATTAATGGATCTCAGGGACACCCGTTATTATGCCGAAATTCCGTAAGGGATTTCTCTCTCCTCATTTACATTCAAGAAATTCTTCTATATTATGCATCAATATTCCATTAAATATGTGGGGACATGTATATTTATGACCCCCTTTCTAACCATTTCATGTACATATTATGAGACACCCCTTTCTGTCTCATCAATCATTTTTATGAATTATTATGCCACGTTGTTATGCTGCCAAAATTGCACCACAATTTTCCAAGAAAAAGTCATTGTATAGGGAGTACCATGCCCATTTATCTATCAAGGGTACTCCACATTATGAAAATTTACATATTGATTATATAGTTTTATATATAAATTCAACATTCTTTTATCATGGAATAAATGATGATGTTTAATGAATCCATTTTATTTGATCCACGTGGAACACATATGCATTAAATGAAATGATTAAGAAGGGTTCTCCCAAATAGTGCTTCAATGAATTGGGTAAATATTAGTATCATGATATGTCAAGTGGAATGGGGGTTTACTCATGCTAATTCATGTGTAATGTGGGTTTAATAATTCTCCATGTTTAATGGGCCTTGTCTCAGGCTAATACAATGTTAAGTGTTGTTGCCATATTTCTATCTTGTGTCAATAATGTTGTATCATGGCTTTATGTTAATGTATCTCTTATTCTTAATTGATATTCCTATTTAATAATAATTACTGTATATTTCTATTTATTCCTTGTTTACTCCCTTATTGAGATTTATATCTCACCCTTTTCTTATGCATGTCCTCCGGTAGTCACATGCAATTCTCAGTACGAAGGAATGATGTGGTCATGTAAATGATGTTTTCAATAAGTTGTTTAATTTGATGTTTTAAGTTGTTATGTACTGTTTCTAATCCCCAAATACTCTAGACCTCTCAATCGTCTATTTTTTTTCAATTCAAGAGATTTTTTTAATTAATCATGTTCATATGTGTAATAATGATCAGGGTTGTTATAGTTAGTATTAGAGGATAGATTTCGTTTTTTAATTAGGATTAGCAAACACTAGTGAAAGCCTAAGGGATAATACTAAGTATAATAAAAATATCCCTTAATTTTGGTGAGTATTGAGTAAGTGGTTCATCATGAAAATACATACCTGTCTATAAATGAGTAGGTAAGGGTGGCTCTGGAAAATATGTATCTAGGGGTAAAACCCGAAAACACCTATTTGAGATAGACTCAAACAAGAACTAGTGCACGACAACGAGAATTTTATCACTATTAGTTATGAGTATTCTAGGAGATATGCTTTGGTAAATTTATAAGGTTAGTAAGAACCATTATTAAGGGAATAAAAAAATTCCCCTAAGAATATAATTTGGGAATTAGATCATGGGAAATAGATATTGATGCCTATAAATTCTTAAGTTAATGAAATAAAAGTAATTTATATGTCACCCATTATTTCTATTGGATTACCCTTTATGTGTTACCCCTACCATTATTTTTATTCCATATAATTACCAGTAATAGGATGTGTCATGCTAACAACTCATGATAAGATCAATGTGATGACTTTTCCAATGAGATGCCCAATATGATGGGAGTGGGAATCACAAACTTTGACATGATACGCTTTTATTTATCTCATGTTTGGAATAGAAACATGGGTCAAGACGAACATTCAACCGACCCCATGAAAAAACAACTCATAATCGGGAGATTCGTGAGATAAATGAATCCTAATTTTAATGGATCATCTGATCCCTCAATTGTCGAACAATGGATCAACTCCATTGAAAAGATATTTTCCATCCTTCATTGTTCTGAACAAGAGAATGTTCTTATGGATGCTTACCTTATAGAAGTTGAATAAGATCAATGATGTACATTGATAAAAAAAATATGAAGCCTAAGAAAGAGACTAAGGTGTTAGAATTGAAGGATATCTAGAAAATGTTTTTAGATAAACATTTTACATGTACCCTTAGACATAAAATGGAATGGGACTTTCTTACCTTAAAGAAAAAAGGCAAAAAATCTATCAGAGCATACGGGGAAAACATCACAAGGCTTGCACGATATGCCTTTGGATTTTTCATTACCACCAAATGAAAGTTTGACCTCTTCGTTGGTGGGCTAAAACCTAGCCCATGGAAAGACCTACTGATCCATGACATTGAGAGCTATGAGGAAATTGTCTGATGTTCCCTCAAGGTCTAAATGTAGATCAAAAAATCTCAAGGGTATCAATAGGATAAGAAGTGCAAGACTGGCATTATTTCAGGTAGTCTGATGGATTAATCCAATGATGCTAAGATAATTCAGCACCCCACTTGCGAATGGTGAGAAAATAAGAACCCCAAAAAATGCCTGAAGTGAATGACGAAATGCGTTAGATGTAGAAGAGAAGATAACCTAGCAGTTAATTGTCAACAAGAAAAATACTGGCTGCAAAAAATGAGAGAAACACTATGTTCGACCCTCAACATGTTGTTTACTATTTCAAATGCAAAGAACCATGGCACTTTTCAAACCAGTTCGATAAAACAAGGGTTTTCTACGGCAACAAACAACCTCCAAGGAAGAAAGGGAGATATTATTCCATCACTACCACTGAAGTGAACCCGAACAATGAAGTGTTGAAAGGTAAGCCAATTAATCATTCATGAATAGTGATTGTCCTTTTTTATTCTAGTTCTACGCATTATTTTATATCCTAATAGTTTAGTAGAAAAATACCAACACAACCAATAATCATGGAAGTAATGATTTATGTGGGTACGAAAAATGGGGAAATCATTGAATCCCATGAATATTACTCCTCCCATGTCATATTTTTTGGATTGAACATCCCAGAGAACCTCATCATACTCCCTATAGTTTAATTAGATTCAATTATGATCATGGATTTACTTTCCATTTATAGAGCCATCAAAAATTTATTTCATAGGGAAATCACTCTCTATATAAAGAATTGACCCCTGAATCTATACAAGTGCAAGGAGGAGGATGAATCTTCTTTAGCACCATCATCTGAAGCATGGATATTACTCTCTTATGAGAATGCATATCATTCTTAGTTGATTTAATCCACGGATGAAACCATCCTTTAAGAGATTCCTATTGTGAGGGATTTTGCTGATGTGTTTCCCGAGAAATTTCCTAGTCTTACTTCTAGAAGAGATGTTGAATTCTCAATTGATCTTTTACCATGGAGATTTTTAATATCTGAGACACTATATAGAATGGATGTTTTGGAGATTTATGAGATGAATAAACAACTAAAAAAGTATCTAGATAAAGGTTTTATATGACCAAGTGCTTCACCATGGGGTGCACCAGTCATCTTGTTCAAGAAGAAGGATAGGTCAATGAGCTTTTGTATTGATTATAATGAGCCCAATAAAATCACGGTAAATAACAAATATCCTCTGTCATAAATTGAAGACTTGTTCGATCAGCTATATGGAGCACATTACATACCCAAGGCATATTATTGGTCGGAATATTACCATGTAAGAGTGAACAAGGAGGAAATACCCAAGACTGCCTTTTGTTCAAGATATTGGCACTATTGATTCATAGAGATACTTTCAGACTCACTAACGCTCCTTCAATATTCATGGATGTGATGAATATAGTCGTTATAGATTACGTCAACATATTTTTGGTATTCATTTCTCAAAATATTCTAATTTAGTCCAAAAAAATGAGGAGTATGAGGAGCATCTATGAACTATACTATAGACCATGAGAATGGACAATCTCAATGGAAAGTGCATCAAGTATGAGTTCAGGTTGAAGGAGGTATCATCATTGGGTCATATCATCACAAGAAATGGGATATCTGTAGATCCCTCCAAGACAGATGAAATTGAGGGGTCACCAAGGACAACATTGGTAACCGATATCCGAACCATCCTGGGGTTAGCTGCATATTATCACTGATTTATGAGAAATTACTCATGATTTTACAACCCTCTTACCAAGATAACTTGTAAGGGATTATTGTTTTTTTGGAGTGATGAATGAGAAGAGAGCTTCAAGGAGTTGAAGAAGAGGCTTATCACTGCACTTGTTCTCATACTACCGACAAGTGGATAACTTTTTGTGGTATTAAGGGATTATTTGAAGAAGGGAATGGGATCTGTATTGTATCAAATTGTTAAATTCATTTCCTATGATCAATGGAAATTGAAAATTCATGAGAACAACTATCAAACACCTATCTTGGGGTTGGATGAAGTGATCTTCGCTTTGAAATTTTGATGAAATTGCCTCTTTGGGGAGAAGTATGAGATTTATACAAACCAAAAAACCCTCAAGTATATATTCACCTAGAAGGAGTTAAATATGTGCCAATGAAGATGGTTATATTTGATCAAAGAAAATGACTGTTCAATTCATTACCACCTTGGGAAAGCGAACAAGGGGGCAGATGCTCGATGTTGTAAGGACGCAGAAATTCTATCATTGATGAGAATTAAAAAGAATCCAATATTATTCGATTTAAATAAGATAGATATGGTAATTATAAAGAAGGGAATAAAATCAATCCATTCACAAATTATTTCTCAACCATCTCTTTTGGAATGGTCAAAGGATACTAAAAAAGAAGACGTAGGATTTCTGAAGAAAGTAGAAACTATCAGAAAAGGGAAATCCTCAGAGTTTAATGTTAACGATGAAGGAACAGTATGATTTGGGTCAAGGTAATGTGTCCCATCAAATCCATATTTAAAGAACAAATTTTTTGATGATGAACATAGTTCGAACTTCTCCATCCATCTAGGAAACAAAAAGATGTATTGAGATCTTCGAGATAATTATTGGTGGGATTACATGAATAAGAAGATCGCTGAGTATACATCAAATTTACTAAAATTTCACTATGTGAAGGATGAGTGGCATATATCGAAGGTGATGATGGAAACATTACCCATGCATTCATGGAAATGAGAGAAGATCACCATGGACTTTGTCAGCAGACTTCCGAAGACATCCAATGGAATCAATGCTGACTGGGTTTCTGTGGATCGTCTTACGAAGACTGCACACATCATTTCAATTTAAGAGTATTTCTCACTAGATCAACTATAAAGAATATACATCCGAGATGTGGTAAGGCTGCATGGAGTACCACAATCGATTGTATCCAATTTATATCCAAGATTTACCTCAATGTTTTTGGGAGATTATTCAAAATGCTATGGATACTGAGAAGAACATCATTATGACTTATCAACCTCATACATATGTCCAATCTGATAGAACTATCCAAACACTTTAGGACATGTTGAGAGAATGATCAATGGACATAACATGAGGATGTGATCACCATCTCTCTCAAGTTGTGTTCTCTAACAACAACTATTTTCCACTCAATAATCCAAATGGTTCATTAAGAATCCCATTATGGGAATAGGTATAGTACACCATAATGTGGGGACAATGTTGAGGAGACATAACTCTTAGGTCTATAAATCGTCAAAGAAATGGTAGAGAATGTAAATATCATCCAATAGCACATTAAATCTACTTAGAGTCTACAAAATGGCTATGTTGAGAATAATTGAAGGGACCTAGAGTTTGATGTTAAAGACAAGGTATTCCTCCGCATATCACAATGAACGAGAGTTATGAGATTTGGGAAGAAGGGAAAGCTTAGTCCAAGGTACAACGATCCTTTTGAGATCCATGATCATATTAGAGAAGTGTTTTATCGACTAGAACTCCAACCTAACCTATCTCAAGTACATGATGTATTCAATTTTTCACTCATAATGAAGTACATACCTGACCAATCACATTTACTCAATCTAAAGGTAGTAACATTGGTGAGTGACCTATCATATGAGTAAAATCCAGTGAAGATCTAAGATTGTAGGGAAAAAGTTCTAAAAAATAAGACAATGCCCCTTGTCAAGGTGTTGGGGTGAAAACCAATGTTTGTAGTGGAAATATGAGAATTAAATAAAGTAATTAATTTTAGATACCCAAATCTTTTTTAGGGTGGGAAAAGGAAATTTCGAGGGTGAAATTTTTTTAGGGGGGGGGATTGTAATGTCCCAAAAATTTTATAAATAAAAAATCCTATTGATCTAATAATATGTATTATTATGTAAAATGGTTATGTTAAACATATAAATTTTTTTGGATTTATGATGTTGGATTTTAAAATACCATTAAGAATAGTGACTATTTCTATTATAGCCTTTGAATATTGATCACATGATTAGTATAAATATTGGGATTTAACAAATCCAATTAACATAGTCAAAGGAAACAATGGCCTCATCCAGTAGTCTTTCCCAGTACGAAGCCAATTATTCATAGCTAAAAAAGGAGTTGGCGTCATTGGACATCGCTCATAACCAATCCCAAGATTATCTTCAATAAGTTAATATAAAAAATAACCGCCTACAAGAGAAGTGGAAGTTGATAGAGATTACTGCCGATGTAATGTTTTCCAAGCCACCCCACGAGTCATTCACCATTACACACCTTACCATTAGGTCATATACAGGTGTTCTAAGGAGATATTTGGTACGACCATAGCAATATGATTATGTGAATAAATTTTTATTTAATAATGAAAATACATTCATTTTTTATTGTTACTTTGTAAATAACTTTTAAAGTACAAGTAGTTTTTTAAATTATATTCAATTAAGAAATCTATTTTGATGAATTAATGTATTTTTTAATTAAATAATATTTTAATGAAATAATATTTTTAAATTACTTTTTATTAAATAAAAATAATCATACAATTTTTATCAATACAATTGTTATTTTTATTATGGTTTCAAAACCTTTTTTGTCAAAACCTATGAATTTTAGATAAGTGTCAATTTTTATTTTAAATGTAAAAATTCACATATTTAAAAAATTATTCAGATTAAATGATTATTATTTTGGTAATCAGGACATCGAAATTATCCAATGGTGAAAATTTCATAATTTTCTGAGACCGATGAATTTTAGGGTAAAAAATAAATATCGTTTAATTATATAATGTTTTTTTATGACATCATAATGACCCAATAGTGATTTAATAATATAAAATAAATTCTATGTTCGCCCAAAATATGCTCTAAAATAAATAATTTTTTTATATTTGTTTGATTAATTTTAAAATTCTTTAGTGGACTCTCTAAAAATTATAAAACATTTGAACTCTTTAAAATGATTTCTTTTAGAGTGTGACTCACCTCCACATAAGCAAGACTAATATTTTAAGATGTTCGGACATTGAACTTAAAAAATATTTTTTTCCACTCCCCTATTTCAAAAAACATTGGAAAAATGCATAGTTAGGTTTGTGGTTTTGATTACATTAATGTGTGGCGTCTAAAACCTAAATAATAAATAATTCCCTCTATTTTCCATTATGACCCACCTAAGCACCCGCATACTCATCACTGAAGGACTTTGGAGCTAGACGAAAATCTTCCCTCCTCTATCTATAATTATCAAAATTCTCCCCATACTCCCATTAATCCTTTCTCAAGCCCCTCTCAAGCCTTTGGGATGACACTTCCATGTAAGAGATTTTTTCCTTTCTCATTTTTTTCTGTGTTTCTTTATGTTGTTATGCCATTTTATTTTCAATTATAAATGTTCGGGTATTATTTTTCGACTCTCTCCTACACATCCCACCTTATGTTATAATTATGATAGACCTATTTATCTCTCATTAATGCCTCCCATGGACATCTGTTACCATGCCAAAATTCCATAAGATACTTCTCTCTTCTCATTTACATTCATGTAATTATTTTATATTAATCGTATAAATTCCATTACATATGTTGTAACATTATCTTTATGACCCACTAACTATCCATTTAATTTAAATATTATTAGACAACTCTTTCCCTCTCGTCAACCATTTTTATTATTTCCTTAGTCATGTAGTTATGTTGCTTAAATTGCACTCTGATTTTCCAATCCAAAGTCATTGTGTAGTGAATACCATGCCCATTTCTCTATCATGGGTATTCACCTTTATGAACAATTACATATTGATTTTCGAGTTTCATTTATGAAATTAAAATTCCTTTATCTTAGAACAAATAATTATGTTTATTGAATCAATATTATATGATCCATGTGGCACAATTATGCATGAAATTAAATAATTAAGAATGGTGCGCCCGGATATCGCTCCAATGCATTGGGTAATGATAAGTATCATGATAATTGAATTGCAATGAGGGTTTAGTCATGAAAATTCACATGAAAAGAGGGTTTACTCATGATCTAAGTGGAATGGACATTGTCTTTTTCTAATACCATGTTATGTTTTATTGCCACATTTTCATTTTATGATAATCATGCGGTATCATGACTTTATGTTCATTTCTCTCTTATGATCCATTGGTATTCCTATTGAATAACATATATTATATTCTTCATGTTAGGCCTTGTTTACTCTCTTACTAGGATTTATAGATCACCCTTTTCATTTTCATATCCTCAGGTTATTCCATGCAATGCTAAGTACGAATTAATGATGCAGTCATGTAAAATACGATTTCAATAAAAAAATGTTGCATTTTATGTTATAAGTTGTTATGTAATGTTCCAAATAACCAAAGACACTAGAACACTCAATCCTCTATGTTGTATCATGTGAAGAGTTTTATTTAATAAATCACATTTAAGTGTTTAAGGAAGAGCAGGGTTGTTATATATATATATTCCAATACATATGGGTATAAAAATAATACATAAAAAGAGTAATCCAAACCATTAGACATAAATGAATAATAGAAGAATAAAACAAAACAAAACATAAGAAAACTTCTCAAACAATGAAACCCTAATTAATCAATTTTATAAACTCATGCATTACCCAAATAGATTTCATAAAAACCCTCATATAATTTTACAACACAGAATTACATTATTAAAACAATCATAAATATTTTATTGGCACAAAATATAATTTATCATTTGAATTTAGATAAAACACAAGGCCAAATAAATAATAACTTGATTAGAAATCAATTAAAATACCTTAAAAACACAGACAACAAGAATATTTAAATCCAATTAAACCGAAATAACAATAATAATTTTGGAGAAACTAATATTTAAAACCTAGGATCTTGAAAAAAATATAGAAAGAATAATGAATAAATACACATACCTAAGGATATCATAGATAATGTAAAACATCTAGAAAAAAAAATTGGATATCTTGAAGAAGAATTGTAAGCAGCGATGAATACATAGGGAACAAAAGTTAATGAAATGAGAGAAAGAATGAACAAACAAATGAAAAAAAAAACAAAAAGAGGGAAACTCTTATATTTCCAAAATTTTATAAATTATCTAGTCGAAATAACCTTATGTGGAATCAAAACAACCAATCCACGAGTAAGGATGTAGAAAAATAACATACCTTGTATCCTTCAAAAAGAATGTAGAGATATACTAAAAGCTTGGAATCATTCAATCATTGGATTTAACATAGCCTTAATTTGTTTGAGCCTTGGATTCGAGCCTTGGATTCATTCCAGACATGGTTCTATCCTTGGATTTGAGGAGGAGGAGCTCAAAAAATAAGGGATCTCTGTGAAAGCATGATATATCATGACTCATTCACTGGTGGTTATGTCTCTTTAAATAGGTTTGGGATACATCTAGAAGTTCATCCAAACAAATTTCTAAGAAAGATTGCTATTATTCATGCATAATTAATAGGCACTGATAAAAGTGATCTTTGTTTGTGCTTATGTTTTAGTACTGAGAAAGACCCCTCTTATCAATGCTAAATCTTTAGCATTTATAACGGATTTTATTTATAAATGTAAATAAGAATATTCTTAAATATTTTTATATAATTATATATTTATTAACTATAATGTTATAATTAATTAAATATAAAAAAATTATTTATAATTATATATATATACTTTTAAATAAAATATATTTTTATTAATAATTATAAATATATAATTTTAAAATATATTAAATTTAAATTTATAAATATGTTTGTAAATATCATTATAAATAATTATTTATAACTATAAATTTATTTATATAATTATATATCATTATATATTTATATATTTTTTTAATGAATAATGAAATATATATAAATATAGTAAATATATTTATTATTTAAATATATTTATTATAATTTTATAATAACAATTATACTTATATCATTATATATATTTTTATAATTATATATATATGAAATAAATAAATATAAATATAAATACAAATATAGTAAATATATTAAATATTTAAATATATTTATTATAATTTTATAATTAATTAATTATGTAATTATTTATATAAAATTATATAAATACTATTAAAATAAAAATAATATTTTTATATTTATATCCTTAGATATATTTATATAACTATATAAATATATTTAATAAATATATAAAAATTCAAATATGAATAAATATATAAGTATAAATATAGTAAATATTTTCATTATTTAGATAATTATAGTTACTTATTTATAATTATTTAAATACATTAAAAAATATTATCTATTTATTTATAATTGAAAATATGTAAATATATAAATATTATAAATAGACATATATAAATATATATTTTTTCAAAATATTTATTTTCAAATATATTTTTAATATTATTATGATGATATAATCATAAATACATGTTTTTAAAAAAGGGTGAATTTGAACCATTATAAATGTGTACACATTAAAAACATTGAAAAATGGATAAGTTTTACTAATAAAATGTAAATTATTAAAAACATAGGGATACATATTTAAATAAAGTGGAATACATTTTAAATATATTAAAGAATAGTAAATAAATATATTTAAATAATTAATGTAAAATATTTAAATCCCCAAATAAAATTTTAAAATGAATTAATACATACCCTTTATAATATTAATAACAAATAAATAAAATTTACTAATTAAAAAAATATTGCATGTATCATGTTATAATGAAATTCTAAAAAGAATATAAAAATTAAAATAAATTACATCAATATTTGGTGTATGTGTTTCCAAAAAATATTTCATTAATTACGTAAATATTTGTGTGTGTGCGTGCGTTGTATATAAAAATGCATTTCTTATTTTTTATGTATGTAAAATCAATGCAACACACATTTGATATATGTTAAATTAAAAATTCAAAAGAAATTCAATTATGGCTATTACTTGATGCAATTAGTCATTTTTTAGTTAAAATTAATTTTTAATTATAAACCATTATTCTTTAAGAATATGACTTATTTAATGTATGCATAAATATTTTGTACTATATAAATCATATTTTAGGAAATAATATATAAATTAATATATATATATATATATACATATGGGTGTGTGTGTAGAAATAAATATGAACATATTTCTAAATTTAATGAATTAATGAATAATTATGTATAAAAAAATTAAAATGGATAATAAAATAATATATATATTAAATTATGAAATTTTATTCATTTTCTATAATTATATTTAATATATATTATTTATTAATATTTTAAAATTAGTATATATATAATAAAATTATTTGTTTTTATTAATAAATGATTCACTAATATGTATTTTAAGACTTTTGTAATTTATTCATTTTTAATTATTTTTTATTAATTATTACAATTTATTCGTTTTTTAAATTTTTGTTTTATTGTTTTAATTTATTCATTTTACATACCTATTTTCAATATATACTTTTTATTAATATTTATAAATTATATATATGTATATTATAGTTAATCATTTTAATAAACAATTATTTAATTAATAAAATGTTCAATTTATTCTTAATTTTCTCTTTTTCAATTTCTATTTAGTAAATTATTTCATTTTATGAATTTTTAATATCTATATATTTAATATATAGAATTATTCAATGTTTATAATATATATATATATATACTAAATTCGTTCATTTTTTCAATAATGTTTTAAATAATGATTTGAATATTTTTTCAATTTACTCATTTTTAATTATTATTTTTCTAATAATTTCATTTTATTTAGGACCAAAATTATTGCTAAAGAATTTTGGATAAATTATACCCTTATTGAGTGTAAAAAATGTACTAATAAACGGTACCCTTTATTAGTGGTTAAAAACACTGAAAAAGGGTGCCTTTTATCCGCACTAAAATAAAATAATAATGGTTACCCTTTATCAATTCTAAAAAAATGATTATATTGGGTACCCTTTATCAATTATTTTTTATAAATCATAAGGGGAACCTTTATTAGTGCTTTCTACTAGTGTTGATAAAGGCCAACACTATTAAATACTGGTTTTACAATAGTGAATGTTATGGTTCCACAATATATGTTCATTTATTTCATTATGATTCGTCTCTTATGGACTAAAATTATTTATTCCATGACTAAGTTTTATGATCTATGATTTTTAAGGCATTGTTCTTCATTTTTCATTGTCATGTTCTCATACCCTTATACTTTTGATATGTTGATATATCCTCTGTTTACCATTACCGCTTATTTCAGATTACTATTTCTTATGTTTCATTTCCCTAGGTTGTGGAGAAATATATTATGTATGTTATGTTTATAAAGGGTACTAGTGTTTAATAACCTCGTGTAATATGATATAGTTCATTTGTTAACTAATTGTTTGTGTATCCAAGTTTAGAAAGGCACAAAAATTTATTGTTCCTATGCATTCTTATGGAAAATGAAATGAATATTCATCTATTAATATATGATATCAATTTAATAAAATCCTGGGCCACTATTTTTGGTATGATATGATATTCTTATCTATCATTTGCAATGTTGAATGAGAAAACATTAGTAGGATCCTTTGTTATATGTCTAAGAATAAGCCTAATAATAATTCAATGTATACGAAAATGTCATGGAATATTAGCAAGGGATAGAGTGAGTGGTTTCCGAGAAATAACATCCATTTATTTATAAAAAATTTGATTTTGATTTGGAAAATATGTACCAAATGGTAATAATAATGATAAGGAAACATTAGGCTTTTAATTTATCATTACCTAGTATACAACAATGGGTCCTACTTCATAACTGCTTAGATATCTGGGGGATATATTTTTGAAATTCATAGTATTTATAATCAATCATGATGGATTCAAATAGAATATTACCATGAATGAAATAAGTAAATCCGAGCTGTCATAGATTGAAAAGAATTTGTTATGATTTAGACAACTCATAAGTGATTCTTCAAGACTATTTGGTTCCCTATTGTGGTTATTTTTTGTCACACTAAGCATTTTGGTTTTATTCAATGGATAGAACCCAAATGGTCCATACTAAGGCTTAATATGATATATAATAAAATTATTATCCTACTATGACTTTATATTTCATGGGAACTAGAATTCATAATCTCATATATATGACCCCACATCTTTCTTAGTAAATTTAATGAACAAAGGATGTAACAAGATTCTGTTGAGTTCTTCATTAGGAAACTTACACCTTCTTTTAGTTGTTCCAAAGATCCCCAAGTTGGTAAGAAATGTATCAATACTTTCAAAAAGGTATTTTTCATTCTGTACTGTTCAAATAATGAAAATTTTATTTTTATGTCTATCATTTGGAAGGCAAAGTGGATTAATAATGGACTCTTATGATGAATAAGAGTAAAAAATATCAAACATAGTCCAGGGAATGAGATTGGTTTACAAACTTATTTATAAAAAATTACTTTCTTCATTATTAACATATAAAAATAGGGATGTAATTACTTGAGTTAAAGTAAAATATGGATGAATATTTTAGTACATATGAGGTGAATGTTACATAACGTTCAAGGAATTCTTCTTGTATTATCATCCATCCTAAAAGAAATGTTGATTTATTATTTATATTATTATATCTAAGTATCCGAATGAAAATAGACATAAGGGACATCTGAAGGATTGATGAAATTAATCAATGTTCTATCATGGTTGAAATTAATAATATAGTTACCCATAAATCTTATGGGTTTGATAAGAAAAAAATGATAAAATAAAAATTAAAATTTTAAGAACATTGAGATAAGAAGATGATATTTAATTCATGGTTGAAGTGTATAAGTAAACATGGATGAAAATTTATTCAGGGGACTGATAAATGATTAATGTTGGAAAGGATGGTCACCTAGAAATTGATAGAAAGAACCATCAATAGTCATAGAATGCACCACCAACACTCATGTGTTTCAAATGAAAGAATTATTGGAATTATTCTAACATGTTCCCAAATCCAAAGGTTATTTATGATGCTCAATTCTAGAGACCACTTAAGATGAGTGAAAAAGAAAAATATCTTGTGATCACTATTAATGATTATGGGGAAAATAAATATGTAGCGAAAGGTACACATTCCATCCAATCCGGAACTGATAATCAAAACTGGAATATCACAGTTTTGCAACGGGATTTTTGAAAAGGGAGCCCATCATAAAAATTGTTTTGAGACGTGGTCCCATTGCAAACAGCCTATTGCAGAAAACTGTGTCACAAGAAGTATATTTTTCTATAGGATAGTTTCAAAAAAACTACGTGTGATGGGATGTGGTCCCATCACAAATATATGTCAAAATAAATAAATTATATATACAATAACCTTTCGTGATAGGACATGAGCCCATCAGAAATTGCTTATATGTTAAAAACATGTTGTTACGGGCCCGTTGCAACAAATTTATTGTGATGGTAAATAAACCTATCACAAAAAAAATAAATATATATATATATATTCTATTTTCGATAGGGCCCCATCACAAAAATACCCATAAAAATACTTAAAATAATAAAGAAAATAATAAAACTATGATTAATGACAAAAATAATATTAATATAAATAAAATAATAATAAAATATAAAATATTAAAATTATCAACATTCAAAACAAGATATAAAAAATTATAAATTATTATTATTATTATTAGTAAAATAATAAAAAATTAAACAATATAATACTAATAATAAATATTAAAATATAAAAATATTAGAAAAATTATGCAATATTCGCACCAATATAAAAAAAACTTTAAATAGATTATATAACAAAAAATGTTCAATTCAAGTGTTTTGAACAGAACAAAAAAAATCATTTGGATGGGGGAGATAGTATTCTAAGGGAGCTAGAGGAGCTGAATGATATGGTGGTGGAAACTCCATCCCTAAACTACGAGTCAGATGGCGCATGTACTCCATTGGATCCTATTGTAGCGGATGCAATCAATGCATGTCCTCCTAGTGTTGCTGCTAATGTTATTGATTCCATTGAAGAATATCTCCCTCATGATGTTGTTGCTGCTACCATTGATGCATGTACCCCTCTTGTTGCTCCTACTACTGACACATATCATCCAGCTGCTTCTAAAATTTCTTTATAAGCTCAGTTTAAGCTTGCTACTTCTCTTGATACTGTGAGGCAGAAGATTATCCCTCTCAATGAGCTCCTCTCCAGCTGGCCACTGACTTCACAACAGTACCATAATAAGTCCCAAGAGTCAAATGAGAGATGATACCAACTACTCGGCCCTTATTAAAGGCATACTAAGTATCCTTCATCCATGTCGCCTCATCAAAATAGTGGGAACTAGTCTGATCAGCCGTCTCGGCCGGACTCTCAACTTGTGTCTGAGAGGTTGTGACCTCATAGGACTCTTTCAGTTTTAGTTAGTATTTATTACTATTTATTAGTATTTATTAGTATGTATTACTTTTAATTCGTATTTATTACTATTTATCAGAATTTATTTATATTAATTAGTATTTATTACTATTAATTAGTATTTATTAGTATTAATTACTATTTACTACTAATTAATAGTATTTACTAATAATAATTAGTATTTATTAGTATTTATTACTATTTTTACTATTTATTATTGTATATTACTATTTGTTAATATTTATTACTATTTATTAGTATTTATTACAAATTATTAATAATTAATACTATTTATTACTAATGGTTAATATTTAATACTATTTTTCCTTTTATATTACTTTTTTATTTTTAATTATTACTAATTAGTGTTAATTACTATTAACTACTACAAAATACTACTACTAATTACTAATTACCTCTAATTATTTATATACATTACTAATTATCTTTAATAATTATTAATTATTACTATTTA
This sequence comes from Viscum album, assembly GCA_963277665.1. Classification (NCBI taxonomy): domain Eukaryota; kingdom Viridiplantae; phylum Streptophyta; class Magnoliopsida; order Santalales; family Viscaceae; genus Viscum; species Viscum album. The sequence goes on from OY728147.1 coordinate 1,117,597,595, forward strand.
CTAAGAATTATTATTAATAATTTTATTTTATTATTACAAATAAATACAGATGACAAAACGATTTAAATCTACCTTAATTACAAAGAATCAACAATAATGAAAATTAATATAAAAAAGAAATAAATACTAAATTAAATAAAACATAAATACCTTTAAACATGATCTCTTTTAATTATCGGCGGCTTCACAACTTCTACGTAAAAACACTAACTCTAAAAAAATTAACTCTAAATTTAGAGATCACAAATGTAGGGGAACAAGAAATTTAGGTGGAGAGAATAAAAAATTGAGGGGGGTATATATATGTTAGATTAGTTGCAACAGGGACTTTTAGAGATAGGATTTATGTCGCTAATATTATTTATTGTGTTGAGACCCATGTCCAATATCTTCGGCCGCATTAATTACAGTTGGTGGTTAAAATGTTATTTGTGACGGGTCCTAATGCAAAACGTGACCTACTAACACACTTATTGGGATAAGACTACATCCCATCACAAATAGGTTTTTACCACTGCCAGTTATTTGAGATGTGTCCCGTCCCAAATACACTCCGGGGGTCGAACAAGTTGTAACGGGGGATCCCCCCATTGCAACTAGGTTTTGTAGCCTCTTGGAATTTTCTACAGTCAGTTCCATCCCATCGCAATTACCCTTTCACACTGTTTGGAAGGAAAACCATGCCAATCTGTGTGTAAGTTTTTGTGATTGGTCACATATTCCCATTTCCAATAATTGGTTATATGAAACGGGTTGACCAACCCGTCACAAATAACCTCTTTGAAGAACTATTTTTGATGGTATTTATTCTTGTCGCATGTAACCCATCACAAATAACAGTTTTCACCATAGTTAATGTCTTATTTGAATCTGGATCTATCCATTGTTCTATTTCTTAATAATTTGATAAGTTTGTAAAAATTACTTCCCCAAGATTAGATGTTGAATTATAAGTTAAAATTTATAATTTTATGTTTATCAGGTCTCATGTATATGATTATTATAAGATTGATGTTTGTGGGAATTTTCTTTATGAAAATCACGTAATTATTTCTTTGGATGAATTTGATGCTATCTTTTGCATGGATTATATTTCTATATATAAAACGCAAATAAATTTCAAGGAAAGCGAAGTCACATTTTATATTCTTGAACCGATATATAATTTAATATTATTGCATCGATACTTATGAAATTTTTATGGAAATCAATTACATTGTATTGTTCTGGATTTAAAATAAAAGGGGTGTTTATATTATATTTGTCAGGAAAACACTATGTGAGTGAGTGGTATTTTATTGATATCTTTCCATAAGAGTTTTCAAGTCATAAAATAAATAATGAAGTAATGTTTTTAATATAAATCATAAATAGTGGTATGCATAATAAAAAAAACATCTATAGAATGGACCTAATTGAGTAGAAATAATTGAAAAAGGAACCTTCAAGATAATATTGAAAGGGATTTATTCATACACTGTTTTCAAATTGGGATGATCCTATCAATTTTTCTAAGAATAAATATTGATCGATGATTATCCACATTTATTATCAGGAACTGAATAAGTTCACAATCAAGGGAATATATCCTATACTGTGTGTTGATATTTTCTTGACAAATTTCATGAGGTTCAATATGTTTCCATGATTTACGATCATTTTGGATATCATAAATTGAGGATTGATAAGAAAATTATACCCATGAATGAATTACAAATAATATATGAAAAATTTGACCATATAGTTACTCTTTTTTCTCTTATTAATCACCTCACTATCTTTATAACATTTTTAAAAAGGAAATTTTAATATTAACTTGATCAGTTTGTGTTAGTAATTATAGAAGATATTTTTATCTATTAAAATTTAAAGGAATAGAATAAAGAGAACTTGAAAATTGTTATAAAGGCACTATGGGAGGATAAACTATATGATAAATTTTAAATGTGTGAATTTTTTTCTAGAAAAGTTTCAATTTTGGGTTATATAATCTCAAATGAGGGTATATAAGATGATCCACAAAAGATAAAGACAAACATTGACCGAGATCGACCAATATGACTATGATTCATAATTTTTTGGGGATTTCTTCATATTATGGATTATTTGTGGTTAATTAATCAATATTATCTAATAATCTAGCCAAATTAACTCAGTAGGAGGAAAAGTTTCACTGGATAGATGAATGTAAAAAATTCAGGGAACTAAAGAGAAGTTTATTTAGTGAACTTGTGATTACATGACCCAAAAATGGATAAGGATTATTATTATATATTAATGAATCAAATATGTGGATGGTAAGTATCCTTATAGAAAATTATATAGTGATAAATTATAAATCCTGCAAATTTAAGCTTCACGTGAAAAAATACCCAACTCATGAATTGGAGTTAACTGTGTTAAATATTTTTTAAATAATGGAGTAATTATATTTATAGGGAAATTTATGATATATATACATATAAAAAATTTCAAATTATATATTCTAGCATACAGATTTGGAATGTTCGAATGAAGATAGTTGGAGAAGATTAGAGATAATGATTTCTCAACACATTAACACTCTAGGAATGGGAACAAGGTGGATGATTAATTGAGTTGAAAGAACCCTAAAATCATATCAATGATAAGGATAATATAATATAAAATATTTATATATTCTAAATGGATAGATATGGAAATCCATAAATAATGGTAAAAATATTAACTCTCTCTTATGAGTGTTCCACCATCTATCCATGTGAATATTATGGAGGAACAGAGGGATGATGTAGTTCTGAATTAGAAGGATTGAAATGTGATAGAGGTTAACTGAGATTTTTAAGTGACGATGCAATTTAGGAAATTCTTATTTTTTCTATCCATATAATATATGAAGGAGGAGAATTTGAAAGAATATAATAACTCTCTATTCTCTATTCATCCCATAAGAACAAATAGGTATAACGATTTGAATAATTATTTCATAGGGGATGAAATAAATACAGATTTTGAAGAGTTTGTATCTCAGTTCATGATATTTTATAATACTATGTCTAATATAAAAATTTATAGTGGTATATTAAAACCATTACCCACAAAATAATTGAAATGGGAAAACATCACTATTTATTATTTTAGATTCCGGAAAACATCTAAAGGGAATGATTCCTTATAGATTTTAGTTTATCACATTAGGAAGTTAGAATGCATCATCGCTATTAAGTATAATTTCTATATGGATTATATTTCCATGAAATATAATAATGAATTGGTATGGTTTCCTGGAGTACCACATTCTATTAGTTATGATATAGATCCGAGGTTTACCTAGATGTTCTGGTAAAGTCTTTAGCAAGATATTGACAGAAAGTTTTTTTAAGAGTGTGTATCATTGTTAGGAATATGGTTAGTCTAATAGGAATATTCAAACCCTAGAAGAAGTTTTATGATATTTTTCAATGGATTTCAATGGTGTTTGTGGTCAACACCTTCCTCTAGTCACTTTTTTATACAACAATAGATTTATTTCAGGTATTTCTTTGGATTCTTATGAATCCCTATACCTAAAGAAGTGTAGAAATCCATCATAATGAGATGATGTTGTTGAACGAAATCTATTGAGGAAGAAAGGCTTTCACCCCTTATTTTATGAATCCAAAATGCAACCATTTAAAATATAAGAAAATATTGTATATTTTTTGATACTCATCACAGATAATCTAGCATTATCCTTTTGAATAAAATTATTAGCCACCATGTTCTCTTTCTCAAGTGGGTAATTATTTAATTGTCATAGTATTTAATAATCTCCATCTATACTCTCTAAAATATATTCAACTTTTTCTCTATTAATATATATTTATATTTTTTTGGCCAGTATTAATGAGAATGCCTATATATATTTAATGAAGAAAACTCTACGGTTATGTCCAAACCATGAGTTAGGTAATCATTCACATGGACCTTCAATTGAATTTATACACAAGCACTAAAAATATATTTTTTCATGAGGAAACATCCCTTTACCTTTTTCCATGAATCATTATTGATATAAACCCATCTATGCTATAGGGTAATGTAATAAATGTTGATCTTACTAGCATTATATTTCATTCAATGAAAATTTATTCAAATTAATCTATCTAAAAGATCTTACATCCCTTCTGAGTAATTTTTAGAGGATTATATATATGGGAGAAATTGACTATATAGGATTGATAATATCTAAATATAATGAGAAATATATATATATCTCATTCATAGTGTTAAGTCTAGGAAAATATTCTAATAACATCCATCTTTGATGGATCCACCGATATACCCTCACTTGAGAATATATGACGGAAAAATGATACCTATTATTTCCAAAAAAGAACATGTTATATATTTTATATGTAGATTCCACTTCATTATGGACTTCCCAAAAATCCTCAACTAATGTTCATTATTTTTCTTAAACAGAGAATATATAATTATTTTATCAATAAATACTACCACAAACCAATATTGGAAATCTCTAGAGAATCTATTTATTTAATCCTTGATGATATAGCGGGAATTTGTATGGCTAAACTGAATCATCATAAATTCATAGAATCTATACCTCATGATAAATTTTTTCTTGGTTTTTTTCACATTTTAAATACCCTAATATTCTTTGATTTTTTAATAAAGTAAATTTCTTTGATGGCATGTGTTACACAAAACACCATGTTTAAATGAATCGTGACAAACGATTGACATTAATAATTAAAAAAGACCATTATTATCTAGCTATTAAACATTCTAGATTGAATTGGAATAATTTTTTCTAAATTTTCCATATTATGGATTTATATAAAAGAAAAATATTGACAAAAAATAATTAATTTTCATCAAAGTCATTATATGTTTTAAAAATACTATTTTCTAAAAAAATGTTTATTTTTGTGAATAGAAATAAATATAATTTTCTAAAATTTTAAGAAATTAATTTGATAAAATTTAATTAATTTTTGAAATCATAATTTAAAAATTAAATTAGGTATTGTTTTTGTGATTTTACTGAAAAGTTCAATTTTTCATTGAATAGTGAAAAATACCAATTTTTATTATAAACTACATATTCATTAAATAAATTTATATGATTAATTTTCTTAAAAAATTTGTTTTAAATTAAAAATATTTATATTATAGGTCAATTAATCAAATTTAGGTAATTTAAATCATTGTAATATTAATTTTTCATATAAAAACTGTTTAAAACATTGAATATTTTCTCTCCGAAAAATACCAGTCTTGTTGGGCCTACAGGTTCAATATTAAATTAATCCATTCCACCTATGTATATAGAAATTTTAAAAAAATTATTTCATTTTTGTAATAATAGTCATTTATATTATTTATTATTTCTAACATAATTTTTTATGATAATAAATAGTAAAAACTATAAAAAAAATTACAACAGTTTAGGTAAAAATGGTTTTACTCGAGAGTTAAACCAAAAAATATTGGTTAAAAATGTAAAAGAAACATACTAAAATACCATTTAAAGGATATATGTATATAACATCTTGTATAAGACTCAATAATTATTCATTTTTAATCCTATTATCATGCAAAAAACATGGGAAACCATTTTTTTCAAACATTTCATGTGTTCCACTCTCTTGAATTATAAAAGGCCACCCATATACTGTCCCCGTAATAGTTTTTATCCTTTTTTCAGCTAACTACTACCAAAATTACATTCTTAATTCCAATAAAACATCATATATTCTTCATTTTTACTTGGTAGGCCCTTAATAATGCTACAGGTTTTAACCTAAAGAAGTTGTCTGTAGAAGATAAAAATTCATAAAATTATATATTTCATTTAATCTTTCACCTCATTAAAATATAATTCTATTATTATGATATAATAATAATAATATCTATAGTTTTGTTATATATATATATATATAATTTTAATTTAATAACCTATATCCATCTCCACTCTCATCAAACGATATTCAAAATCATCAATTGTGTATATGAAAGACTATCACCTCTCTAGACGATGTTATTTGTTTTCCATCACCACATATAACTATTATAAATAGTAATCAATTATATCTTTATATATGATATATATGATATTGTTATACTTATAGAATTATTATATCACATATATCATTTTTTACTTTATATTCATTGAGAATATGATGACGTCTACCATGTGTACGATGATCAACCATGTCAGGAAGTGATGAGATTCAATCACACATTACATTTAAAGTAATAAAGACTATTTTATTGAAAATATTTTGTATATATGACCTAAAAATTAATTATTAGTAGTAAAACAATGTTAGCCATTATTTATATTATTCTTTAAATAAAATATAAATAACATTCATGCATAAATATGACCCATGATCTCTATGAAATATGTATTTAATTTTCTATATCTATCATATATGGATTACTATAATTGATAACACAAAAAATATATATGATATTTATATCATGTATATATATTTCAAGATATGATTTAACTAGAATCAATGTAATATGACATGAAATAAAAAATAAAAACTTATATGAAAAATAACATATTTATTGAATGAAATGTGACTTCAGCATGGAAGTGTTAATAAATAGGTAAAAATAGTGATAAATAAATAACATATGTTATGATATATATAATTGTGTCATATAATAAAAATGAATATATTTTGAAGGTTTGAATGTGAATGAATGAATTGAATACTTAAGTTAAATTATTTCTGTCTTAATTTTCTTTCTATGAAAAAAATGTTTTGTTATGAACCTATTTTCTTTTATAATGTGAATATAAAAAAGATTTGGATAGAAATGTAATTAATTTAATTATTATCTATATATACATTAACGTTAATTTATTTTTATTCCTTTATATTGCATATGTTTCGATGTTACTAAAGTGGTAAAGGTTTTATGGAACTATATCATCATTTACCAAGAATATTGATGTGTATACTTCCAATGATGAAATTCTATTTTATATCTCTCAAAAAATAATATATATTATAATAATATAGTTATTTCATGAGATAAAAATTTATAATTAAGTATATTAATCATGATCATGACCAAATATAAAAGAATCTGACTTCTGAGATCTTTTAAAAACCAATAGGTAAGAATAATGTAAGGACTTAATGGGTCTTTTTCAACAAGATGAATGAAAACATTGAAGTGATTTGAAAAAAATGAATGAATAATGTTAAAAGTGTACTCCTAGATAAGGGGTATCTATGTTTATGAAATATTATTATAAATTTCTAGGATAGAGACAATTAGATTATTCTTGGACAAGATATTGAAAATAAGGTTCATAGTTTTCTTGGCGGATGACATGTCAGAAATTCTGAATGGGGTTTCTAGGAAGAAGTTTATATTGAGAATATAGATGTTTTTTCCTTTGATAAAGATGATAAAAATGATTTTTAGCTAAGAAAATCACTATATGGGTTGAATAAAGCACAGATAGTGTGGTTTTTATGGCTCGATCAGGTTTTGAGGAATCTCAATTTTTAGTGTGTTGGAGATGATTACATTATACATGTCGGAATTAATATTAAAAAAAATTATGGTACTAGTGTATGTTGATGAAATATTATTTTGTGGATGAGAAGAATCTCTATGCAATCAATTTACAAAATTCATGACTAACGAATTTGAAATATCATTGATTGGAGAACTATACATTTTCATTGGTTTACTGGTTTCACAAGGGTAGGATTTCATATTCATTTATCAATAAAAAAATTCTACAAAGGTTATAAAAATATTATTAATGGAAAATTAAAAGGATATAATGAGAAAAATGGCTAGTAGGATGAATTTATCAAAATATAATGAAGGCACTGCATTCAATGTCATAGAATACAGGAAAATAATTATAAGTCTATTATACTTAACACTGAAATGAATTGATATCATTTTTTCCAAATGGAAAGCAACAAAATATTAATTTATTATCAATGAAATCTATATACTAGTAATAAAAATAGTAATTTATTATATCAAGGTCACAATAGATTTCGGTTTTCTATATAATGATCAATATCAGCAAGAGTTATTTGGCTACAAAGACATAGTTATGACCAGATTAACTAATGATAGAAAATCATCATTTGGTGGAAGATTCTATATGAAATTAGTGTGTATTACAAGATAATAATAAAATATGATTACATTTTTTTGTGTATTGAATATGCTGAATATATTGTGGAAAATCATGATTTCATGAAAATATGTGGATGAAGCAATAACTAGATGACCTGGGAGTTATAGTTATGTTTCTAATCGAAATCCATTTAGAAAATTATAGTGGTATAAATATTATTAAAAATCTAGATAATCCCTCCTGTAAAATGTTCATTTAAATCAACTATCATTTAATCAATGCAGAAATGAAGTAAGGGCATGTGATATTAGAGAATTTTCCAATATAACTATTGGTTTGAGACATTCTGACAAAGGTATTACCAAAAGAAGTTTTTTAACATCTTTTCTTGGATCATGGAGTTCAATAAGCTCCACAAAATTTTGTAGTGTGGATATGGGAACCCATCCCCATATGTATGATGTACATTTCACTTATTTTGTGATATGTGTTATTTACCCTATTACAACCCGTAATGAAGTGACCTTTGCATTTTTTGACAAAGGGGTGGGGGAACGTGACTATAAAAGTAGAGAAAATTCCTTAATCATTACAGCTGATAAGATGATATGGGAGTAGTGAATTCGGATGAGTTTTAACAATTACGATTATAATTTTGATCAATAAAATTATAAATATCATTATTGATAGGTTTTTTGAAGAAATATGTTGAATGTATTTGGATTGAAGAGATTTATTGATGAACAATTCTTTATACTCTTTTTTCTCATATCGAATATGGATCATGTGTACATAGAGTGTGCTTTGTGTAAATATTTTATTTCTATTTGTATGAAAAGAAACAAAACATAAAATAATATTGAATAAGATTTAAAATTTAATGAAAATGGGAAGATTTGTCAACAAACCCTGATATAAAGATTATTGGGAAAAATATCTCATGGTAACATTGTAGTGTTTTTAGGTTGATTATGTTCACTAAAAAAATAAGTTTCTTAGTGTCATATATATATTTACCATGAGATTATTGATATGGTGTGTTGGAAATGTCCAAGACAATGAAATGTATTCTTTTTTAGTAGTATATAAAATTTCTATATACAAGGTGGCATCGTTTCCTAGCGTGTTCCAAATTTTATGGGTAAAAAATTTAGAGGATGGATCAATAATTGTGAAAGTATAATTTCCCTAAATGACTCTTAAAAATATTTTAAAGGCATGAAATTCATTAAGATTGGAGTTTCACTAATGAAATATTATTTGAAAAAGAATTCAGTGTTTTGAAGGTTGAGTTTTATGATGGTTTGGAGAAACATGAATGTGCCATGAAAATTGTTACATTTGTAAGACTATGTAAAGTGGACCATCTCAAATGCATGAATTGTTGAAAGTGAGCCTCTATGACTACAATAAAATTTGGGAACATGAAATATCCCTATTACTTAATGAAAATAGTGTTCCTTGAGAATGATATGGGAGAGCTTCATGAAACGGTGATGATGAGTTTGGAAGATATCATAATAGGTAGAAATTCATATAAATAGGCCTCTACCACATCATTAAAGAAGTTAAAGACTGAATAAAAATTATAGGGCTAGTAATTCATGAGTTAGATTCATATAGTTGGTTCTTGATAAAATTTACATGATGAATGTATGTTCATGAAGGATATGAAATCTGACTGAATATTATATGTATCATGAAAGTATTGAAGTTTGTGAAGGCTATTAAAATTTGACCGATAGTGTGGGCTCTGCGAAAGAAATTTTTGATTTATGAATGTTATTGATCCTTACAAAATATTTTTTCTCTATTATTAATAGTTGAACTTAATAAAAGTGGTGAGATTAATAAATGTTGAGGAATTAACAAATTCTAAGTTAGAATTTTGAAAGGAAGGAGCTTCGAAAATGTAGTGAGAATCAAGAATGTATTAAAAATGGATTACCCAATAAGTCATTGGTAATTTTGTATTCATCAAGATGAATAAGGTGGGACTTCAATAGAGAATGTACCTAAAATTTAAGATTCATTAATATTTATAGTTAAATAATATTCATGTCCATAAACTATGTGTGGGTTCTTTTCTAAAGTAGTGAGAAAATTAAATTGATGAAGTGATCATTTACACTAGCAGTGTTCTATCAAAAGAGACAATGAGGGAGTGCACCCTAGGATGTAGTGTGTTATCTCTAATATTTTTAAAGGAAGTTATCCTAGGTAGGGAGTTGATATAGTTAGAACCTTATTTTGGAAGTGATCCTTAGTGGATTTGGTAAATCGGAAAAATTATGTTTTATACTATGTTGACATATCCTAGTGAGGTTGAACCATGGAATACACCTATTACTCATGAGTGATTTCATATCTGTCCATACATTTATATGGGATAGGGGGATAAGTTTTTTTAATGAAGAAAAAAATTTAAAACAGGCATTTTTTTAATCTATCATACCCGGATTCTTCCCACTCCCAGGGTATTTTACCTAGTTGTTCTAACATATTGAATCTGAGATAAAGTTTGAATGTCATTGGTTCTCGCTATATAGAATAATTGGAATCTATTATTCACAATGGGATATACAAATTTATGGATGAAATTTTATTTTATGGAAGAATTGAATTCAGCATTTCATTGGATAATTGTGAATGGGTATATTTATATTTTGTATGTATGGGATTTTAGTAACTATAAATATTAATGTTTTATTAGAAGAAGAACATAGAAAATTGGATGATGATGTCAAATGAATAAAATATTTTCTTGAGGATCCATATCCAATTAATTTTCTATGAAGGGTATGTCATGTAATTTAACACATTCCATGTTGGAAATGTTAATAAATATTTATTAGGGAATATCAAAAGTGAGTGAAGAAGAACAAACTGTTCTAGGGAACATGTATAAGGATATGATAATGAACCCTAATGAGTCTATTGATGCATTATTTTACCCAGTGAATTTTTTCTAGAAGAAATGTGTGGTCTAAAAGAATGTATTGATGATATAATCATTTTTAAGAATATATTGGGAAAAATTCCATCACTTTTCAATCTAAATTTTTAGTATTGGAAAATAAATATGTGATCAATATGTCAATCAATAGATTGCATCGTACTCTTGTCACATATGAAATGATGAATAATGATAACGTTGTTGTTGAAAAGGGGTAGTAAAAGCCTAAATAAGTTAATTTTAATTCCATAAATGAGATTAATATTTAATATAGTCAGGAGGAAGACAATTTAGAGGAGGTCATGCCATTCCTCTCCAGAAATATACAAATAAGAAGAGGAATGTTCATAGATAAACCTTCTCGTGCATTAATTCAATGAAGAAATATTGTAAATATTGCAAAACAATTTGATAACATGTTTTAATATTATGATAAAGATGATGATGAAATTCCAAGGAAGAATTATTCAGCCAATGTGAAATGTAGGATTAGTACCATGATTAATTTATATAAAAAAATATACATTAAAAACAAGAAAACAATTCAGAATAATTTGGGGTTAAAGAGTTAGAGGAATGTAAAGGTCATGAAGAAAATTAAATGCTGGAAGTTGTAAAAAAATCCCAAAAAAGGGATGATATAAAAGAATAAATATAATTCAAAGGAAGAGTTGTAGTCTATATCAAAATATAATATTTACTTCAAGAGATAGATGTTTCGATAGAAAAATAAATAAATAAAACATACTTGTTAATGATACCAAACTCTATATGAAATATCAGGGTGAAGATAAGTTTGAGCTAGATAATGAAATTTGAAATCTTGAATATAGAAAATAGGAAACCATATAAAATGTCATTGTATACAAGATCAATGTTGAAGAATATGAAAAAATTATCGATAGTATGACTAACACAATATAATATCAAGTCCAAACACACCGTTCTCTTCAAATAAGAGTCTTTAAATTTATGAATAAAGGGAAAATATAAGTTGAAACTCTTGAATCCAAAAAATATTGATATAAATAATACCCACAAAAGAAAATAATAGTTTGGAGTTCGAATGAAATAGACAAATGAGTATTTTGGAGAAGAAAATGACAGATCAGAATGATACAACTGGTATGGGGCTTGATCACAAAATAAAGCACTAATAGTGAAAACTAAATCATAAGAAATAATTCTAAGGATGAAGATTTATTTGAGAATGAATCAAAACCATAATATATAGAGATCATAAGAGACAACTAGTGATGCAATAGTGACATACAATAATTCACCCCACAATAGATGTAATTTTCGTTATAAAGTGGGACAGTCACAAAAATGTGCATTTCATATCTAATTGGAAATAAAAGGAATAGGGGAAACATAGGATCTAAAATATTTCTCAACATTCCAAAATATCATTAGAGGGTCATTGAATATAGTGTAGAGGATTTTGACGTATGGCCCGATATTTTAATCAACTATACAGAAGAATGAGCTAAAAATTACATAGAGATGTTGTTATAAATAAATCAATAAATCCTAAAATTATCTAAAACAAATCAATTTTCATAACTATAAGATAAAGGCGGTCGATCAGACTCAGATCATTAACATAAATATTATTCAATGTATTTTATTTTGAATAAAAGAGATGAACATTTATTTGTTGTCAATATTATATTTAAAGCATTAGATCACACTGGAATATGTCTCATTAATAGTGGATGAACAACCTATATAACAGGAAATAAAGAACTGGTGATAGTAATTAAATATAAAAGGATGGTATTAAGAAATTTGGTAATGACAAATTCCAGAAAATGGTTGGCTCAATAAAATCCATGTTTTGTGGTAAAGACATGATGAGTTTAGATGCCTTGGTTATTAAAGGTCTTAGTCATAACATTATATGTTTCAATAAATTATTTGACTTATGGGATTTTATAAGCTTCTGGAATAAAATATTTATCATTATGGAAAAGGATTGGGAATTTTTTCTCTGTGGAAGTGTACGAAGGAAAATTTTAACATTTTATGTGGAGAAGAATATATTTTCTTTTTTTTCCAAGGGTGAAGAAAGAAGGTTATGGAATAAAAGACTATTTCATTTGTTCCAATCATCATTCAAGGTATTGGTGAATTCTAATGATGATTGAGACCTCCCTAGGTTATCACATGATCACACCCATATATTAAACTCTTATTAACAAGAGAAGATAATTAAAAATACATATAAGAAAAAAAAATGAAGGTCGGCAAAAAAGTTCTTGAATTGGTTCATATAGCTGTTTATAGAACTATTTCACAAAGATATATTGATGGAAGAGAAAAAAACCGTCTTCATTGATGATGATTGAAAAATGGCATAGGTTTAGGTCATCAATAACATATCTGGGGTTTTTTATTTCACAATACATTATATAAGGGAAGTAAAAAAATAAGATAGGTCAAAAAAATCTAAAAGATCAGAATTTATAATGGAAAAGAGTTCAAAAGAATCCATGTGTAATATTATCTTGTGAAAGATGGGATAAGGAACAATGTTTCATTAGTAAAAACTCCAAAAAAAAATTGATTAAAAAAATAATAAATCAGATTATCAACAACATGCTAAGAAAATGATCATTCAGAAAGACCTTTTAGAGAAGTCTTGAGAAGATGTAGTGATGGAATCATTATACAAAAAAATTTAGAGTAATTAAACCCATAAAAAGATAAGAATCCATATTATATATAGTATGGAAAGAATCCAACATTGATGTACTTTTTAATATTTAGATATAAGTGTTTAATATTAATAAATAGAAAACATGAAGTTGGAATTCGTTGGAGAAGATGGGATATTTCATGAATACTCAAGAAAATGAGAAGCATATAAATGATTCAAAAAGAATCTTGGAAATGTTTTTCAAATAAATTATGTAACTATAGAAGAGAATGAGAAGAATTTTTAGAAATTTAATGAACAGTTTTAGGAGGCTAGTGATGAAAAGAAAAGAAGAAAAGAATAAATTCCATTTCTTATGGCACATTCAGAAGAAGATTCATATAATTAAAATGTTCAACATAAACCAGTATCGATAAAAGTATTTAATGTTTGAGTTAAAATTGATTGAGATAACATAATTTGTTATCATACATCACCATTTCACACTAGGGAGATAGAGACTCAATTAAAATATTTAATCTTATCACAGCTAGAGGCTTAATTTTTTATGGATGAAACTGGAGATGAAAAATGGGTTCAGGCTATGAATGTAGTGGTTGAACAAATTATGAATAATCAGACATGGGATACTGTTTAGAGACTAATAGCTAAGAATATCATGAGGAATAGATGGCTCCTTTTCAATAAGTTGAATGAAAACATTGCACTGATTTGAAACAAATCCTGAATAGTGTGAAAATGTTACACCCAAATAGACAGTATCAATGTTGATGTAACATTTTCACCTATTATAATACTTGATGCAATATAATTATTTTTGGACATACAGTGGAAAATAAAGTTCAATGTTTTCCATATGGATTTTAATTCATCATTTCAGAAAGTTGATCATGAATAATATGTTTATATTGAGCAAACTGATGGGTTTTTCATTCATAAAGATAAGAACATAATTTTGGGTTTAGAAATACAATTTATGTGTAAAATTATGCATTAGGAGTGCGGTATTGATGGATCAATTAGCTTTTAATGAATCTAAATTTTCTGTATAGTGGAGTTGATTATAATATATATGTCAACAATAATAGTAATTAAAGGAAGATTTTTCTATTGTTTGATAATGAAATAATCTTTTGTGGATAATAAGAATCTCTATAAAAGAAGTTCACAGAGTTCATGAAGAGTTAGTTTTAAATGTTTATTATGTTTGAATCAACCTTTTACTTGGTTTACAAGTCACACAAGGGGAAATGAGACATTCAATTCTCAATGAAAATATACCAAGGATGATGTAATAGTATTTATAATGAATAATTATATTTGGACGAAGACTCTGATGGATAATAGGATGAATAAATCACAATATGATGAAGGTAATGTATTTATTCTCACATTATAAAATAAATTCATTGGTAGTCTAGGGAAACTGATAGAGAAAAGGCCTAATATTTTTCTCCCACATACAAAGTAGTACAATAAGAATGTGATACCTATGGAATCCAATTAATTGTTGAAAAAATAATACATTGGTGTCTAAAGGGGATGGTGGATTTTAGTTATCTATATATTAAATAATATCAGAAATAGTTATTGTTATGTAATGATACAGATTGGGATGGATCATTAGATAATAAAAAATCAACATGAGGTGGTTCATTTTATTATTTAGAATTGTGTATTTATTTGAAAAGTAAGAAAACAAGATTTCATTTCATTGGGCATCATAAAAGATGAATATATTTCAACTACTCAATTTTTCATATTGTTATTGGGTATGATGTTTCGTCTTGATGATTTTAGAGTTCTAGTAAATTCTTTTATTATAATCAATTGAGATAATTCAAGAGCTTAAAATATTAGAAAAAATTAAGCACATCACTTAATGAAAATTTACATTGAAATAAATTATCCATTTATCAAGGATATGCAATATCAAGTGCTTTTGAATTTAGAGTATATGAAAATTGAATTATAGGTTATAGACATTCTAAAAAATCCCTTACACAACGATGTTTTTTAAAATCATTTATTGGGTCTTTGAGTTCAGTTGACTCCCCACACTTGAAAAACAATGGATTTGGGACCCCTCTCCCCTAGGTATGATGTATTATTCCATAATGTGATTACATTTATTCCTTACCCTATTGAATGCTACAATAATGTGGCCTACAAGTTTACTGATAATGGGAGAGAAATTTTGTCCATAAAAGGGTTGAAAATGTATTAACCAAGATGGTGGGAGAAGATGATTGGGAGAGACGTGGAGTAGGGCGAGGAATAACATTACTGATTATAATTATGATATATCAATGGTTATATATTAGAAAAAATAGGGTTTTTGATGAAGGAAATTGAGTGGTTTTGGAATGAAGTGGTCCATTGAGGAATTTTTCATGATATAATTGTTTACCATGACCAATACGGATAATTTGGGATTAGAGTTTATGTTTAGCAAATATTTTATCACTATTAATTTGCATGGAAAAAATTGTGGAATAATATATAATATGATTTAATGAAGTATCAAAATGTGAATAGTTGTCAACACACCAAATGGGGGAGATTGTTGGGGAAAATCCCTTAAGGAACCATTATAGTGTTTTGGGTTGATTGTGTTTGTAGACAATGCAATTTTCCTAGGTCAGTTGAGGCCTTCAAAAGAAATTTTTGACAAGGTAATTTGAAAAGGACCCAATAAAAAGGAATGGATTCTATGGAGTTAGTTTGGAAAATAAGAATATACAATGTGGTAAATCATTCACTAATTCCACATAAAAATATATCAAAGGAATTTTGTGTTTTTCAGTTTATTCTGTTTGTTGGTCAAATATTTCTTGACTTCCTCATAAATATATGTCAGTGGAATGAATTTCATAAATATTAGTGTTTCACAAGGGTAATGTGTTTTGATAAAGAATTCATTTTGATTAATGATGGGTTTTATGATGGTGTGTATCATAGAAAACACACACTAGAAACTTCAAATCTATATGAATACATGAATTAGAGCATCTTTAAGGCATGAATTGTTGACGTTGAACCTCGTTGACTATGTGGAGATTCCAGAATGGGAAATTTCCTTGGTTCATTTGGAAAATAGGGTACTTCATGAATGAGATGGGAGTGCTTCATGAAAAGGGATGATGTGGATTGAAGCTTTTATAATAGGAGGAATCAATAGAAAATAAGCCTCTACCCCCATCGAAAAATAATAAAATGGCTTAAAGAAGATCATAAGGTCATGAATTAGTGATTTTTAGTCATTTTCATGAAAAAATGTGTGTCCAGGATGAATGTTCGTGAAAGATGTGAAAGATGATTGAAATTTGTAAGCATAAAAAAATACTAATGTTTGAAATTTATGATAATGGAAATCCAAAAGATTGATTTTAATGAAGACAATATGAGAATAAAAAAACCGTTAGAACATCCTGAAAGTTGTTTTATTTGCGAATACTATTCGAGTTTCGTGAAATATGTGATCTTCGTGAATGTTGATGGATTTCCAATGGACAAGTGAAATTCATGAACTCAAAGAGATTCATGAAAGAAATAGGAATCATGAATATTTTAAATATATATTACCTAGTAAATATATGGTAAATTAGTATTAATTTTTTGGAAAAAGACAGGCTTCAATAGAGCATATACCTACAGTTGTGGATGCATTTGTTATGGATAATTAGGGGACCTACATGTCCATAAAATCTGTGTGGATCATTTTTGATGTAGTGATAAGTTAAAATTGAAGAAGGTGGTCCTTTTCATTGGAAATGATACATGGAATGAGATATTGATGGAGTGACCATTTTTATGTAGTCAGATATCCCTATACTATGTAAATCCAATGAGGCTGGACATAAAAGTGATCTTTCCCAAATCTTATTTTCTATGTGAGCCATAATGGAATCGGTATATCAGAACGTTATCATTGTATTTTCATTGGATGTATCCAAATTTGGGTGAAAATAGAGTAGAATTATTATGTTTGATGCATAATTTCATTTCTGTTCATAAAATTCAATGGGGAAGGGAGCGAAGTGAGTTTTATTTAATAATGAAATAAGATCAGGTGGGGAATTTTTTTAATATGTTATAATATTTTTCACCCATGTTCTATTTTATTTAACCTATATGGGTTGATTCATTTTTATCATGGGCTCTAATATGATTATGGTTTATAAAACTAATTTATTTTCATGGGTTTTAATATGATGAATTATTATGAACCCTATTTATTTTCATGAATTTTTTTATGATAAATGTTTTATGAAGATGATTATTTATATCTGTTATAATATGATCAATGTTTTAAAATCATGTTCTATAAGTATTTATGATATTTATTATGGGATGTTTGTGACATATATTTCACTAAAATTCATTTAGTAATGATTAATATCTCCTCAGTAATATATTACTAGAATGGGGAGTGAAACCAGTTTAGTAAGGTACATTGTACACTATGATAGTCTTGCGAGTGAACAGAAACTACTACGATGGTTTGGGGAGTGAAACCATTGTACTATGATATTATTGGAAAAGTGTCTTATACTACAGAGGAAAATAATTTATATGCTTATGTGTATTCCATAAATCTATTCCTTATTCTAATGTTATGTTCTCATAGTTTATGTTATTTTATTCTATTATGATTCATGTATTATGAACTTCCATGATTTATTACTTGACTCATGTTAATGATATAGGATATGAACTTTATGGTTTTCAAATACCATTCTCATGTTTTTATACCCTTGTGATCAAGATATATTTATATATCCATTTTTACCCATCCTGGTCATTCGAGCTCACCATTTTTTATGGTTCTTTTCTCTATGTTAGGGTGAAACATATTATTTATTATATATATAAGAAGGGATGATGTTATAAAGAACATAGTGGGAGATGATGTATCTCACGTATGGACTAGATTTTTATGTTTCCACGGTACCAAAGTCATGATAACATTACAACCCTAGTCTTGTTTTTTTTGTAAGATAATGAATGTTCATCAAATAGGATGTAATATTTCTATATTAGATGTTTGGGTCCTTATAGTTAGTATTAGAATATAGCATTAGTCATGATTCGAAAGCTAGTATGAGAACCCTGTAGTGAGATCCTTAGGGAAATTTCTAATCATACAAATAAAGATAAGTCTAATGATTTGTGAAAGTATTAGAAGAGTTCCAGTAATTTTTGAAAATGATAGATCAATTTGTTTTATTATAAATTGAATATCTTCTGAGATACTACATGTGGTTGTAGCTCTAGTATAGAGGTACCAATGGGTAAAAACATTGAAAATTAAACATTGAACTAGACTCAATCATGATTGGGTAAATGAAAATGGGCCTTGCTATGCACGTATTTTGAGACTCTTGGGCGATATTCCCTGTAAATTCACAAAGTAATTATGATCCATCATGAATGATTTTAATAATGACAGTGAATGATGTAGGTATAACCTACAATGTCCCAGATTTAAAATAAGGTATCTTTATAGAGACATTCTATAAGTGATTTTTCATGATTATGTGGCTCCCCTCTATGATTATTATTTCCTACACTAGGTTTTTTAAACCAGTGGATTCATCTTGAATTAACTGTGTTAATATTAAGTGGGATGAAAAAAATTTATGATTATCCTCCCATATAGCCAAAATTTATGATAGCTATAACAAAAAATATCATTTATATACAAATACAACTTTAAAAATTCATGAATCATGATAAATATAAAAATAGAAAAAAGGAATAATATAACATGGAGTCATTCAAGAGGAAGCTATTTGATTCCTTCCATGTAACTATTGATCCACTTGTTGAAGATAAATGGACCAGTGGCACAAAAAAGATATTTTCTATTCCCCAATTTTTGAAACATAAAAATTCACTTTGGCCGTTTATAATTTGGAGTGAGAATAATATCATTGGGGGAATCTCATCAAGAATAAAAGGTAACATGATTAAATTAACACCATGGAGTGGGATGTGTTTGATAGATTATTTTTGAAAAGAAATTCAAGTATTCATGGTATAGAACTGGAGAGAGAATTCATTAAACTCTAATATAAATATGATTAATTAATTTGTACATAATTTATAAATTTAACAAGAATTCTAATATATGATCCCATAATTATCATCCATCTAGAATGTAAGTTTAAAGGATTCTTTAGTGGCTAAAAACCATTACACAAAAGGGAATTATCTTAAAGGTACATCTTTAGCAATGAATAAATCATTCTATGTACTCTCAATGTATAAATGGAGATCATAATTTCACATAAATATCATGTTTTATACAATAAAAAAGATGGGGTTCATAAAAAACTCTGAAAACGATGACTATTTCAATAACTCCCCATGGAAAGGACCTCATTGATTTACAGTAATAAAATACAGAACTCCATAAAAACCTTGAAAATGTATTAATTTTGATACATGTGAAACCATGGGGGTGCACCTATTATTTTAAATAAACATATATATGGATCTATTTATAAATTTATTTATCATATAAAACTATAGAAGATCATGATCAAGAAAAAGTATCATCCATCTTTAATTGATAAATTATTTGATCAACTATAAAGAGCACAATAATTTTCCAAAGTTAACCTTTTTTCTATATATCATCACTTGATGATCAAGAACGATGATATACCCAAGAATGTATTAAAAAATGGTATCGGCAATATGAACATATAGTGATTCCATTTAGTCTTACTAAATCCTGGTAAATATTCACAGATTCAATGAATGGAATTTTAAGAGATTACAATGATTATTTTTTAGTGGTATTTTTTGATGAAATTGTTATTTACATAATAATAAATTGAGAACAATAATATAATATGATAATTATACAAAATACCCTAAGGAAGAAGAAAACATATGAAAAATATATGAAATGTGTGTTTTGTCAATAAAAGGTTTAATTTCATAGGTCATATAATATAAATATATCTCATATTCATAGATCCATCAAAGGTGTATGTTGTGTAATGTTTCCCCATACCAAACATAATGAATAAGAACTATAGTTTTCTTGGTTTAGCTTGATATTATCAGTAGTTTTAAAATAAATTATCATGATTATCTAATCTACTCACCATGTTAACGATGAAGGGAGACAAGATCCTCTGGATAGATGAATGTGTGGAAACTATTAGGGGACTAAATAGAATATTATCCAGTGCACATATTATTACATTACACTCTAGTTTGAAAATATTTTTTATTTATAATTAAGCATCCATGAAGGAAAGAAAATGTGTTATTATACAGAATAATAGTGGTATCGCTTATGAATCTTAATAATTGAAGGCTCATGAGAAAAAAATACCCAACACATTATTTTTTTAGGTTTATAATTTTTTACATTAAAGATAGGGATTCATTTTCTTTTTGGATAAATGCATGATAAATATACTGATCACAAAAGTATAAAGTATATATTCACACTAAATTATTATAATATGAATTCAAGGTTTTTGTAAGAATTGATTAACGATTATGAATTCTAAATACGTTACAACCCTGGGAAAACAAATATCATGGTTGGTACTTTGATATAAAAGGACCATAACATATTATTCATATTGATGATAAAAAATATCAAATATTTTTGGACTTTCAAAGGATATATTCTAAAATCCTAAATGAAGGGGAGAAATATTTTGTTTATATAATGAGTTTTCAAAAATAAATCCATGTTAAAATTAAAGAAGCATATTATGATGATATGGAGCTAAAAAATGAGGTGCAAAATGTTCCATAATTTATCCTTTGATTATTATAGAATGATATGTTTTTTGAACCATATTTGTATTCTATCTATATTATATTTTAAGAAGGATTTTTTAGAGAAGTATCATTGTTCATTATTAAATATTAATCTTGGAGGTATGAAGATGTATACATATTTGAAAGAGTGATTCGAGTGTGATGTCATGAAGGAAGATATAACATAATTTTTATATTGGTTCTTGGCATGTTAGAAAGGTAAGAATGAGAGACAGAATTGTAATGGGTTGTTATATCCATTTACCATTCAATAATGTAAATGGGAAATCACCACCTTGGATTTTGTCTTTAGACACCTAGAAACATATAAATGGTGTAATTATATATGGATTATAGTTGATATCCTTACAAATCATTAAAAATTAATCACCAATAGATTTAATTTCAATCTTTATCAGATTCATATGATATACCTTAGGAACCTAGAAATGTTTTATGGGGTGAGAAATTATATTATACTTGATTTGTATCTATGGTTTCACTAAATTGTCAGGTGAAGTATTCAATGAGAACATAAAACAAATTTTACTTTCAATAGTACGTATAATCCATAAAAATATGGCCATTTTGAGAAAAAAAATTAAACTCGAGTAGATATGTTGATATCTTGGTCACTGTATTTTAATGGTTTTTAGTTAACACATTTCTATAGTTGAGTTTTCATAGAAAAATATATCTCAATCATTAATTTAGATATATTCTTAGGAATATCTCTATAAATTAAGCGTAGAGATCCAACGTGATGGAATGATTATAGGGAAAGAATTCTATTGGAACATGAGATAGATTTTGAAATGGAAGAGAATGCTAGATCCATTCAAGAATCACATAATGGTTCCACAAAGTCAGTAAAATTTTTTATACTTATAATCAATGGCATGATTTGTAATTTCAATATAGTGACATGATGTTTCAAATAATTTATGCATGGAATAAGGTAACTATATTTGGAAATAAGTTAAATAAATGAACAAGTTATATCAGTCCCTTTGAAATTTATGATCGTATCGAGATGGTATCATATAGTTTGGTACATCAACAAAACCTCTCACAATTTTATGATATGTTTCATTTATCATCACTGGTGAAGTAAATACTTGACCCTTTACATGTAATGAACTCATATATCATAACACTAGATGATGATCTTTCCCTTGTTAATTTATTTTGGATATTCTATTTCTAATAGATAATGTTATATAAAAATTACCAATCACATAGTCAATGATCTGTAGAAAAACCACCATCTTGAGGATGTTATGTGAGAAAATGAGGATATTATGGGGTAGAAGTATCCAAAATAGTATTATATTTATGAATTTTGAGAGATAAATTAATTTTAAGGGGTTTATAGAGTTTAGTATTCCACCCCTTTTTTAAAAATGTTTATCTACAAAATTATATTTCATCAATAGCCTATGTTACATGAAACTCTGAGTAATAATGTGCCACCATAAACTATTAATATTATCATCTAAACATGAAATTTATTTCACATCCATTAAATTTGTTGGAATGAATAAGAACAATAAAATTTTAAATTTAATTATAAAGGTTTTATATACTGAAATCATATTGATAAAAGGTACATAACATGTTGTAATGTTTTGATGTAATTTGAAAAGACTATTTAATAAAAAATCTATGAACAATATTAAAATTATATTTTTTTTAAATTTTAGAAAATATATGATAATATAAACATTTATTTTAAATTCATTTTTTAAAAATTATCCTGGGCATAATTTTTATGTCTTTTTATGAAATGTTAATGTTTTCAATGAATAGTTAAAATAAAGGTGTTTATTAAAAAATTCAATTTTTTTGAATATTTTCTAATATTTTATTTTTAAAAAAAAATTGATTAAAAAGTAAAAAAATTTAGATTATATATCAATTAATATTTTTTTCTCATTTGACTCATTTTCATATTGAATATTGATATAAAAATGTTTTAATCTTTTGATTGTTTTCTATTTTAGAAAATAACATTTTTTCGCGTTCATGGGTTAAATTTTAAATTAAAATTTCCCACTAATGAAAATGCAATATGGGATATTATATTACATATTTTGAGTCAATATAATTTATATTATATAATATGATCAAAATAATTTTTAACTATAATGAATATTAAAAATAGTAAAAATTATTTTCGATGGTAAAAGTTAGAATCGATTTACCAAAGGATTTCAATAAAATGATATCGGTTAAAATGAAACAAAAAATTTCCAATACCCTTTTAATGGGAATATTTAAAACTTATAATGTCAAATTATCTATAATTTTTAATTTTGTAGAATTGTTTCTTGAGAAAAAGAAGGGTACACATTTTTCGTTTCAAAATGTTTATGTGTGCCTCTCACCACACTTATTAAAGGACACCTCATCTACTCTCTTAATTAAACATTAAAAACCATTTGAATCATTCAAGATGTACCAAAATTACTTTTTTAATTCCTTTCCCACATACAATATACCTTATTTTTATGAGGATGTTTTCCTTTGAATTATATTGATATTAACCTAAAGTAGATCTCTGAAGAAAGGGTAAATTCATAAACTTCCATTTTTGTTTTATATATTAGTCCTAAAAAATAATATACTATTATATTAATATGATATAATAACACAAAAATAATAATTATAATGAGATTTTATTATTTTAATTTTATAACTGATATCTATGTTTTCTTTCAAAAAGTGGGATATGAAATCATCATCCACATGTACGACGAACTATCGCTTCACGAACCGATGTTATTAGTTTTCCAACACCAAAATCACTATAATGGATATAAATATGTAGTAAATGTTTGTAGATGAAATATATGATATTATTATACACTTTTAACCTTTTTAACAAATATACATCATTATTTTTCATTCTGTGTGAAAATGATAACGTCGCTCGTGCGAACGATGAACTGCCTCCTCGTGAAGCGATGTGTTTCGTTCATGATTTACAAGGAAGGTGATAATGGTAGGATAAATGAATGTATGTGATATATATAGATTAAATATTATTCTTTAATGGTAAAATATTATTTACAATTTCTTGTTTCTATTTGTTGAAAAAATGTAAACATCGTTCATGCGTACACACATCTATCCTTCTCTATGAACAGTGTATTTCATTTTTTGTATCCAAATTATATGGATTACTATAAATGAATATATAAATAATATATATGATATTTGTATTATTTTCTCCATTATATATAATATTTATTCATGATAAATGTGTGGGATGAAATATAAAATATCAAAACGTACACGAAAAACAAAGCAGTTGTTTCAAGAAATTTAATATTAACATGGAATTGATAAACAAAGTGTAATAAAACATAATATGTAAATGTAATAGGGTATGAAATAGATAATTATGGTTCATAAATATATTTTTAATGATATTATATTTTTTTAAATGATTCTTGAACATGTAGTATCAACATAGATATATAAGGTACGAGATTTTTGTCACAATATCCTTTCTTTGATACATTTGTTGTGTTAAGAACCTTTCATATTTTATGATAACAATATAGAGTCCATTTGAAATTTAATATCATGAATTAAAATATTCTAAAGATATTTAATTTTTAATTTATTTTCATTCATTTGTGGGGGTAAATATCAATGTTACTAATGTGGTATGTGTTTTATGATACAATATCATCATTTATTAGGATTGTTCATGATTTTATTTTTGGTGACTAAATATTAAAATTTTTCAATCAAGAAAGTCATATATTTTATTATAATATATTAATGTTATGATAATAAATTTTCCCAAAATTTTACTATCTTTGTTCACTCATGAGATAAAAATAATGTTTCTAAATAAAATTGACAGTATATCCCTCTCCATTCGAAAATCCATTTTTGTTCAAAAATCATGTTTTCATAAAACAAATTTAAAAAAAGAATGTTTTTTCTTATAAAACATTATTTATAGAATACATTTTTTCACTTGTAATAATTTATTAAAATGTTTTGAAATTAATCTTCAAATCATTTAGCAAATAATTCCCTTCTTCCTTTCATCAATAATGTGAATGGAATATTGATTTATACATGTAGGGCATGAATAAAATTTTAACCCATCTAGAAAATTATATTAATTTTGTAATCCTATATAATATATCAAGGTGATTTTAAATTAAAAGGGTTTCTAAATAATAATTTATTGTTAATTATAAAATAGTGATATTCAAAGGAATAATATTTTCCTCAGAAAATATTCCAGGCAGTTTTTATTTTAAAATAATTTTACATTTAATATTACATCCTCTTATGTATCATATGTGTATTAGGAATATGATATAAGGACCCCATTATTATTATATTTTAAAATGATTTATGTTTTTTTCGAAACATATTTATGAAACCCATTCCTCTTCCACATGTTACTACATGATAAAAGGCAAATGATGCCCAATTTTTTCCATGACTTATACAATTATGTAAAGAGGAAATGATTATGTTACATATTTCATTTCCACAGGTTATGCTATGGTGCAATGTATATGAATACAATATATTTTCATGTGTTATGATATGTTGAATGTTTATGAAACCCATTATTTTTCATTGGGTTTGATATATTGAATTTTTTATAAAGCCTATATCATTTCATGGGTTCTGATATGATGATTTTTTTTTGATTTTGAGGAACCAATATGAATTATTTTTATCTAGTGATGGGTAGAACCTATATTTCCTTCTAATTCATTATGTAATGATTGATATCTCATGAGATAATTAACACTACAATTTTCAGTGAAACTAATTCAACAAGGGAATCTATCCACTTCTACGTTCTTTGGATTGAACCTTGACCACTATGATGGTTTGGGGAGAAAACCCATTTCACTATGATATTCATTGAAATAATCCTTGAACTAATAGGGAAATGATTTTCTATTATTATGTTTATTCTAAAAATATATCCCATATAGAAATTTTAGGTTATCATGGTTTATTATCTTTCATTACCTTATCATTCATGTCTTCTGAAGTTCCTTGACTTATTCACTGACAAATGTTTATGATATTGATATATATGGTATTGTTTTAAAATGTTATTCTCATGTTCTCATAACCTTATCCTCAATATGTATTTATTTCAACATTATTTACCCTTATTGAAAATATGATCTCCCCATCTCTTATATTTTCTTTTCCGCATGTTTTGTTGAGAGGTATTATGTATGATATATTTAATAATGGTTCTAGATAAGAATAGTATAGTGGGCGATTATATGGATCACTTACATACTACATCATTACGAGTCCATGTTTTAGAATTTACTATACTTTTTCATCCTCTGGAATTTGTTTGTGTAACGTAATAAATAATCATCTTAAAATATATAATATATATTTATGATATGTCTTGTTATTTACACATTTATACCTTAATAGATTGTATCAAAATCAAATATGAAACGTGGAAAACTATTATTATCCTTTTAATTGATCGAAAAAGTCATCAGTATAGGACATGAGATACTTATTCATTTTTATCTTGTTATGTTCTTCATAATCAATATAGAGTTGAAGTGGCCCATAATTATTATTAACAAAGGGAACTTGTGTACCCCATGTCCATAAACATGGATGAATGAATCAATTATCTACAATAACTTGGAGTATATCATCAATTCATGCAACTCAATCATGTCCATTATAAAGAGAGTCAAGGAAAAACTTTTAGTGTTAGTTTTCTATTATATTGAAAAATAAACATCACCATTTAAAAGAATAATTTACAAATATTACAAAAATACATCAAAAAAGAACTCATAAAATAAAAATATCATAGATTTTGATTTTCATACCAACCATATGAGGTAAAAACATATCCTAAATAAGAACCAGGACCCATATAATGGGTGGAATTTCCATTAGAAGTTACATTTTTTTACCACACTAATTGATGATAATAGGTTCATTCAAAATATCAGACATAGACTCCCATCATTAGATATTGAAATGTTATTTATAAAAAAAATCCAATAATTTCATAAGATACCATAATTTTACATTATAGGCTGAATGATGAGATTTGACGGAAGTATATTCCTACAAATTGTATAAAAGAATAATCATTGAATTGAGATGATATCATAATAACATTATGATTTTTCATTTATAATTAAATATAAAATAATTAAGAGAAATTGTGATTCCCTTTTTTAAATTCATAATATATAATAGTGTGGGAATATATAGAGTCTCATAAGACAATATTTGTTCTATATTGTATGTTTTGTGTACCTTTCACCTTATTTTTATTATTCCCAACATCAAAAATAAGAATTGAATGTGATTTATATAGGTCTCTAAAAGTAAGATTTTGTTGAAGTCAATTATCTTCATTATCCTTTGGAATTGAAAATAGGTTAACAAAATTTCCATACTCCCTCCATTTGATAAACTAGTGCATGTGTGGAGTATTATTGAGAGCTTTAAAGCTATAAAAATTAATTTCTGACATCTTCCCCTTATATCAGTATATGATTTCCTTATAATCATTGTTTCCAAACATAAAACATTTACCAATTACTTTATTATAATTTTTTATATGTTTCCTTTAAAACATAAAGCATAATAGAAGTCTCATCTTTCTATATTCATGGGTTTTATAATATTTTCTAAATTTTAACTTTCTTTTATGATAAACAACATGTGATTAATGGGTAACTACAGTATCTATTATATACTCTATATCACATTAAATGATTTTATATATATACTAATGTTCCTTATAGATAATATAATTCAATGACTTGGTTTTTATAAATTCAATAATCAACCTGTTTTACATTAATGTTCGACAATTGTACCATAAGTACACCTCACAAGTATTGTAAAATTTAAGTTATTGGTACTAATGGAATCATCATTTTTCTATTTTAGATCAAGAATTTACATCTATTTTTAATATATATAATACTAGTAAATTATATATCGAAAAATATGTTAATAAACTAATTACACTTAATGGAGACAATTTATTCATATTTATTAGTTCTTTTTATAAGAGTCTTCAATTGATATGCTTCACCTTATAAATGATAAAAAACCAAAATAATATATTGAAATCCAATACCGTAGAGAATAAGAATTACCTCTTTAGTGTAATTGATCATTTCACAAAAACTAGTGGATTAGTGAACCCACTTAAATAAGTTGGATGTTTACTCATGAAGTACTTAATAGAAGTTTTTCCCTCGTTTTTTATTTTGGAATCACAATATAATTTATATCAAGAAATAACTTTACAATGAAAAAATTATTTTTTATTCTATTTACCATAATATTTGGTTTTATAAATGTGTAATCATTGAATTTTATATTTTATTTCATATAAACATGGTTCTATTAGGATCCATATATTGACTAAGACCAAAAACCATGGTGTCAAGAATAATATTAATTTTGGGAAACTAAATAATCAAGAAAAAATCATTTATAGTATGTTCAATTCAAGTAAAATTCTATTCAATATATAACACCATTGTTTTAAAATATGTCATCCATTGTCACCATCTATTCAAAACCATGATAATGGATTATAAAGAATATTTTATTTAACAGTAGAATATCCCCTTGAAGTGTTAAAAAGGTGCATATTAATGGAAATGTCATCAGACACTAGATTTATGGCCAAAATATACTTGACATAATATTTTTGGGGTTATTACCCCTAGAATATAATATTTTAAAACCCGATCCACATAAATTATCTAGACATGGATTTTTTTCTAGGAAAACTACGTTAATTTGTTTACCAAAACATTGGTTGTTTTCATATACATAGGATTATAATAATGGTTTTCACTAATGTCTTCTCAAAATTATTTCAAATGGTAATTAAAACATTCTATGATACATCTATACTGGCCCATATATTCATACATATATATTACATCTTGGTAGATGAACATTCCAAAGATAACATTGCATACCATACTAAAATCACATTTGTTTTGTTTCATTGGAAACATGGACACATTAAAAACTTGTTCATAGAAGATATACATCATCACCAACTATGATGTTAATAACTATCACACTTATTATTCATATCATATTTTAACCCATTATTTATACCCTAGGGAAAGGAAACATAACAATGTGTGATATCTGGTGCCTAATAAAATTAAATATGTGATATAATAATGATAACTTACTCAAAAAATGATTATAACTATTTGATATCATGATATTATAAATTTTAAACCATACTAAACATATAATATATATTAATATAGAGACACAGAATAAATAATATAAATTCATGATAGATGAGTATTAAAAGAATAAATGATAATGTTCAACGAGAGAATCACATTGGCATAAGACATAAATTTGTGTTATATACATAATCATATAAAATCATTTTATTATTCAAGGCTCATTTCCATGTCTATCATAGTGGATTGGTTTCACTACCCATTCCATCATATCCTTATTCAAGGTTCACCCACTAGACTATTATAGTTGAGAAGTCCCATTCTAAACTGGGTTCATTACCCATTAAATTTAATATTATATAATGATATATACATCTTTATCCTATAGAATAAAGTGAAATAAAAATCTATTACATACCATCACACAATCATAATACAATATTTCATGTTTTATTATATCATAAATCAATCATAATATATAATAACACAAGCAAAACAAATAAGTTTTATGAACATTTTAATAATTAACCATAGTATAACCCATTGGAAAAAAACTACTTTCATAAATATTGCATCATAATTCTAATAAACCATCCATAAAAAATATATGATTGGTATCATTCATCCCTATCCCCTATAAATTTTAAGTATCATAAAAGGAGGTAATATTTGGTTGATATTCTTTTAAAAGAATAATTGGAATATTCCTTGAGGAAAATAATTTTTTTAAATAATTTATTTAAAATATATAAATTCAGAAACTGTTTTTGATATAAATTTTTTAGAAAAAAAAAATCGAAATTTTGAAATTAATATTAATATATTTTATCTAACATGATTTCAATAATTTCAGTTAATGTTATTTATGTTTAAACAATGTTTCATTTCCCATTTTTAATAGACGTCAAAAGCACGTCATTCGTAAAATTACAAGATTTTTTTTCATAACCACTTTTTTAATAATTAAACATGGATATGAATTAATTTAAATAATTATATGAGATTATTAAAAATATTCTTCAATTTATTCTAAATAAAACTAGATCATAAATGAAAATGAATTTCAACCAAAGAGAGAAATAATGTCTATTTTCTTTAATAATCCCTTTTAGTCTCTTGATATCCTAAAGAGAGGTAAATAAAAGTATGACTTGAAATATAAAAAAATAATGACTTTATAATAATATTACAAGAATTTTGGAGAGATATGTCAAGTAATTTAATCTTTATAATCATATTTATAAACAATAATGAAAAATAATGAGATTGTAATATAAATCGCTTACCTCAAGTTTGAAATTATTATAAACCACAAAAACCTATTTTATGATAAATTTAGATTTATTATAATTATATCTTTTGGAAAATTAAACCATATACGATACACTTATAATATTTAATCATATATTTATTAATAATTTCATATTTAAATTGTCACTTTCAGTTGTTATCTATTTCATTTTATCATGTGAATTTCAGATCAGTAGATCCCATAATTATAAATTCATCATAGTTTAATTATGTAAAGAATAAATTTCATGATATAAAAATCACAAATATTTATATATTTAGTGTCATATATAGAATTTAGATATTGAAAAATGAATTAAACTATTCATGGATATGGTAGGTCATACGTACACATGAAAACTGTTTCCATTTTTTAATGGATGGAATGAATGTAAGATAAATAATTATTCAGATCTATAGAAGAATTATTATATCATATATATATCACATATGACAAATAAATCTATCCATATTTCCATAAATTTAAATAAGAAATAAAAAATTAATTACTTCACTTCGTGGAGGTGGCAGTCCACATGTAAATATGAGTGATGTTATAACTCTCAATTGAATTGAATGTTAAAAAAGAATATATTATAGTATTATTGAAAATCATAATTATGCCTTAAATTTCCTATATAAATATAGAAACCATCATAGTAACCATCCATGAAATTTGGCGATGGTTAATTAATGGTATCTGTTTGTGGTGAAGGTAGTCCACATGAATAGACGAGTGATAATTTCACTTACCATTTGATGAAAAAGTGGGTGAATTATGGGAGTTAAATAATCATAATTAATCTATATTATACTAAATACAATGTATTAATTATTTTATAACTAATAAATCATATTTAGAAGATGTAGGAAAACCAATAAATTGAAATATGTCAAGTTTTAATATTACCTCATCTTTAGTAGGCCTCCTTTAGATCCCCTTTAAGGACACTTGTAAAGGTAATTTATAAGTAACAGAACATATAATTCCTAGATAGATATTTTTTTAGATAATATTGTAGTTATTGGTGGATATATATGGGTCAAAGTGTTGTAACAAAGATAATTGAATGGTATCATTTTATAAATGGGGGAGATGCGAAACTAGTAACTTCTTAAAATAATAAAATAAAAAATTTAATACAAAATAAAAATGTTTCCAAATGACCAAAGGTTATAATGTGAAACCAGATATGGTCAAAATATAACTAAAATATTAGATTTAGACATTTTTAATAGGTAAACCAACCCTTATCTCTTGATTTGACCCCTGAGATACCGATGTTATCCCTAACTATGTCAGAAATTTTATATAATTTTTATGATTAATTATGAAAAATAGTGAATGTAGACTCATTAAAAAAATCGACATCATGATTGAAAATATGCAATCTATCCTACCATATTAAATCCAAATTAGAGGAATAATTATTTTAAAATTAATCCAACAAAATGAAATAACAATGTGTTTTCAAGAAATTTTTTTTTCATAAATATAAAATGTTTTCATCACAAAATCAAACATATAAATAATTCCAATTAACATAATTAAATTTTTAAATATAAAAATGAACACATTTATTTTAAATTAGTTGAAAAATAATAAGTAACTAATTAAATTATTTATTTGAATATATAGTTTATAATAATAATTAGTATATTTCACTCATCAATATAAAATTAATCATTTTAAATAGTTATAAAAAGTTAAAACTATAATAATTATGAAATGATGATTTAAAATATAAATTTAATTTTCATAATATATTTTCAAATTTTCTATTTAATTGTTCGTAACATTTTTTCTGAAAAAAATATAATGCATTTTTTAGGAAAAAATATTTTCTAAACCACACAATGTCTTTACTACAAATTAATAACTAATTTATCAATATATTTTTATCATCTAAAACCTTTAATTTTTTGAGAAGTTTTTAATTATTTTTTACTCGAATAACATAAAATATATTTTATAATAGTATATTATATTATTATTCAATTATCCTTTTGTTTTTGTGTATAATAATATATTGATGAAATTAAATTTATTTAATTCATCTTATTCATAAAATAATGGGGGTGTAATATACAATTGACTTTCCATCAAAAGATTTATCAACACATAATGTATAAATTTATCCTATAGAATTTGATAATCATGAAAATATAATTAATTAATCATTTCCTTTAAGAGAACCTTGGTTACAGAGGAATTCATATGGATATAGAGAAGAGTATAACACTATCACTTGTTGGGGAGACTTACTAGATTCGACCACTAGAACGAATAGAATAGAACAAGGATAAACATCAATGTGAGGAATGTCCCATGAAATAGATTTCTTAAAAACACATTATGATGTTTCGGGGAAGCATAATTTAAAAAAAACAAAAAAATCTATGAATGAAATTTTAAGAATTATATTCATTATAAATGAAAATAAAAACACAATTTTAAAAAATACTGAAAAGAAAAAAAATTAAATATATATTCATAAAAATGGAACACAAAATAGTTTTTCAAAAATAATTCTTAATAACATTTCAAATAACTCATTTTAAAAAAACCCACTTCATAGTAATGTTAAAATTCAGCTTGAAAATGATTCTAAAATACCAAATTTTCATTATTAAAAATCTATTAACCCCTTTTCATTGTATTATTACCACTTTACCATCAAAACAATCCCATAATATTTCCAAATCAGCCTTCCCTACCTCAAAACGGTATCTTTTTGGAAAAATAATCATTTTAAAAATAATTTTTTAATCATGAAATATTATAAAAACAAATATAAACATTCCAATATGCTATTAAAATCCATTCTAACTCATCCAAAATAAAAATAACACACAACAAAAATAAATTAGTTCCACATAATATAATATAAAATCTCACGAGATAAAATGAATGTGAATAGTTTGGATATATAGTTTTTTATAATATTATCTAAGAATTAATCTACCTTGGAAAACACCAATAACCTTGCACATGAGATTCACATGGTTTACTTGTTTATATGAGATATCCATGAACCATGAGTTTTATTTCTATTTTCATTGAATAGTCATAAAATTATTATAAACACTAATATAACATAAATAAAAATGAACACGCCTTCAAACCACATCAAAATATAGTATAATTCAATAATGAAAACTAAAAATTCGTTGTTCATCAACCAAACTACAATAAATATTCAATGATCTATGTTAAAAATATATAGATAGTATCTTTTTTAATATAAAAATAGAGTCATGATAGTCCTATATCTAATCTACGATAATTACCCAAATAACAATGGGCATAATGATTCCATTTTTCATGAACTATCCTAGTTTTCACAAGACCCGACAGCATGATTCTATCTGTGAGAAAACTCGTGGTGCATCCATGATCAACCAAGGATGAAAAAACTATCCATGGAATCAAATAGTTTTCATGTGGGAATGATTTTTCCTACGAATAAATATTTAAAGAGAAGATTAAATTTTACCAAAATTCAGGCATGAAATATATATACATAGGATTCCTATGAAAAATAAAATTTTCACATCATAAAAATAGATATAAAAAATATTAGAGGTAAATAAGAATAGATATAAAAATATACTAATAGTAAAATATAATCTAACCTGATAAAAAAATTTGGTGTTAACAAAACTAATTGAACCAAAAAGAGTTTTGTGTTACCATAGGCCACACTTCATCCATCTACAAGAAACCTTCTCTAGGAATAGTCTGCGATTATATAATGTAGAATTCCATTAAGCCAGAATATAAACCTATAGAAGGCGATATATTATAAAAGCATTTATTAGTGTATATATGGTGAGAGATAAAATTAATGTAGGATTTTACCAAATAATATATTCTTTTTCTTTTCAAAACAATACATAATTTATACATTGAAATAAAATATTAAGAAATTAGGATTTTTATGGTTTTAAGAAAAACAGTCTAATGTGTATTTCCTAAATAAACTATTTAATTTCATTAGTGATTAAAAATTATCAATACCTTACTTTTTTTAAAACCCCATTTTAAAAATATTTCTCTGAAAACCATTTCAAATATATTTTAATGAAGATTCCATAGAAGATAATATCACTCATATAAATTACTAAATATTTAAGAACATATAATCATGAGAAAATAGTTACATGTACGTAAATAAACCAAAACCAATAAAATCATAAATTTAAGAAATATATTATTGAATAATAATTATAATGATAAATATTTATATATATATAACCTGATACAAATGTGAAAAAAATAGAATAGGCACAAAACTACATCAAATATTAATAAAGAGTGTAGATGAAGCATAATCATTTAAAAATTAATGAAAATATGTTTTTTTATAGTATCTTGAATATCTTCTAAACATCTCATGAGATGACCCTAGATGTACTTATGTTAAACCATCTTCCATATTATCGGTTCATTTCTAGTCTATAACGAACATTCTACTCTCAACTAGCCCTAGTAGGGGAACTCTCCCATGACCTATGCCCATTACATAAACTGGGGGATCTACTCCATCTCAACATTAATAGACAGCAACCATCTCACAATCCCTAAATATGATTCCGAAGATTCTCATGAATAATTAAGTGAGTGGTGAGGTAATATGTATAACAAAATTAGCCTCATCATCTCTCAATACCCCTTATAAAAACCCCATATGAATTATGTATATAAAAAAACTGTGAAAATTTATTTCTCACCAGTAATCCAAATCACATGGTCATAAAAAATGGTGCAAAATTTGTTATAAAGGTTCTAAATAGGCCATGACAAAAATTAGAGTTACTATTTCTAGATAAAAAACATTGAAAACAATTTGAAAACAATAATTTTTATAAAAAAATTCCTTGAGCCAATGTATCCTTTAAATTAAAAATTAATATTATATTTTATGAAACTTATTTGTAAACAAAAATAAAAACCATTGTTATCCATAAAATTAAATTTAAGTTACCAAAACTTCTATAGTGTTGAATTAATACCAGATATTAAGAATAATTTTGGAAACCATTCTAAAATAATGTTAAAGTGTGAAACACTTGTAATATAATGTGAAATAACCACTTCAAAACCATTGAACTGAATATATTTTATAACATAAATCCATCATTACATTACAAAATATTCTACTGTTATATATTTTTAAAATAAATAAGATGTCATTCATCAATCCAAAACAAACATAAAAAACATTAAATCCAATAACTGGTTTAAAGAACATATTTTAACTCAATGTAACACCCAAAGGTTTATTAAAAATTAATTTAATTGCTTGAAATTTTGTTTTATTTTTATATTTATATGTATCCTTTAAACATAATTATTCCGCTTCTATGTTTTTAATTTTGAAAAATGGCCATCTATAATTGTGTTGAGTAGGTTATTTGAGGTCTATTGAAACCAACTTTTTTTGGTGAATTGTAACATAACTCTATGAATAGTAATATGACCAAAATGAATTGTAAATTATATTAATATTTTATTTTCTTACGACTTTAAGATAATGACATCTTTGTTAATTTTTAAATGTGATAAAAAATAATTTAGAATTTTTAAATTATTTGTTTTTGAATGAAGTATGATTTTATTTAAAAATTAAATTAAAAATATTTAGAAAATTATTTTGAAAAACATGAAATCATTTTTGAATTCTACACATCAACAAATGGTTAGGGTGAATTTTGGGGATTTTTCTGAAATAATTGATTTTTCAGTGATTAGTAAAAAATACAGTTTTGAGTTTCGGTGTGTTAATGACAAAATTAATGATTAAATAATGATGTAATAAATCTGGTTGAATTATGTAAATTAAAATAAGTTATGATGTGTCCCATGTGGTTTATACCAAGGGAAAATACCATGGGAAATCCCATGGTTTTACAAATACCATAAATGAGGTGTCCCTTGGAAATTATTAAAATAATCCCCCACTTTTGCTATAAATACCGACCCATTGCTTCATTAACATCAGGCCAAAATACTCATAAACGAATATATTTCCTCCTTAAATTCATATATTCCATCCAAAGGTTTCCTCAAGCACCAAATGTCCCAAACATCATGTTCTAGGAGTTACATTACAAGGTAAGAAATTTCACAATTTCATTATTTTTTTCATTCATGTTTTCTTTTATGTTTTATAACATTCAAGTTTCAATACCCTTGTTATTATTTTCCATTACATTAATGATTTATTATTTATAATTATTCATTTATGAATGGGTTACCCGTTTTCCCTATCTTTTTAATATTTTCTAAAACCATGTTGCATAGCCGTTAGGCTGGCGAATTTTTTCCAGGGATTCTTCATTTATTCTTTTATTTTTAGTTCCGTTCTTTTATAATTATTTCCTCATCACCTCTCAACCAAGAGGAATAAAATATACATAAATCATGTATATTTTTTATGTTATCATTTTCCTAGAATGGTCATCATAATTATTTTTCTCCTCTTCCACATATTCAAGGAATAAAAAGTATTGTCCGTGATGTGTCGAATTACCAACATCATGGATGATGTGATATGAATTTCCATTAATTCTTTCAGGTTGGGTCATGAAACCATTTATACGGTTTAAAAAGGTTATAGTATATGTATTATTTATTATCCATGGTTCTGGATTTCTTTTTTTACTTAAGGTTTTAATTTATTAGAGAAAATAAGGTTTTTATTATCAATGAACCACTAAAATGATCTAAACGAACATCAAAAATGTTTTAACCAATGAATCATCATAATATAAAACATCAAAATAATAAATGGTATAAATTATGGTACTAAAAATATGTAAATACCTTTCCATTCAAATTTTAGAGTTTCACCTCCAATTGAAAAAATCATCCATCATGGAGTAATCATGGAAATCAGGTAAGGAACTCACCCAAAACAGTGCCAGGAACAAAATACTAACAATTAAGGGGTGAAATGAAGTTATGAAATTATCATATAATATTTTATAATCATAATTGTTTTTGGAAATAGTAATAACACTACTTTAACCATTGTACATGAATTTTAAACAAGTTTGAAGTAAGACAAGCCAGAGGTAAGGGAATTCATAACCCGATATCCATCCTTTGGGTTAACATTATTCTTCATTATTTATGTGGTATTTAAATTGTTTGTGGGATAAATTATTAATATTATATGTTTAATTATATATATTTATAGAATATATACACATTCCATCCACTCAATTATATTTTTCTTCAATTATATAATATTTATATGATACTTTTCTTTTAAAATCCTCTTTTAAAATTCTGTTTTTCAAAATTCAATAGAAATGTTTTTATGATAATATTTGTGTTGTATGATTATGTTAAGGTTATTGGGAATTGTTTATGATGAAGTTTGGGACCTATATATCCCCCCAATGCATTGGGAATGTGTAATTTGGAGGTCAGACATTTGGTTACTTCAAATGTAACCGTGCTGGTTACAAAATAGTAAGGTAGCAGTGGGGGTTACATATTATGAGGTAGCCGAGAGGGTTACAAGATTATGAAAGTAATTACCAAATATTATTTTATGGTTAGAAATATTTTCTTATTTATGATGTAAATCTCATGTTTCACAATGAAATTATATATATATATATATATAGGTGGTAAGTATGTCTTTTAAAAATGGTTTCATACGTTACAAGTATTCATGGACTAATGTGTTCTTTCCTTTTTTGTATCCTTTACTATGTTTTTTATGATAATACGAAGTTATAAATAATTTTTTCAGGTTAATGTATGTGTAATAAAAAGAATTAATCCATGTAAAATTTTGAAGAATATTCAAGGAATCATGTTTTAATTTTTAATGTTTTAAATTTTGAAAAAAATGGAAACTGTTTTTATGGTATTCACTATATAACAATGTGTAATGTTATGAATGTATTATTTCCCAATTCTATAAATCACTATTCACGAAAATATAATCAATGTAAAAGGAAGTGTTTTCATGACTAAATTAAATATTATTTATGTAATAAGGATGGGTTCTTATACTCAATACATTGATATATCACTTGGATCATTTATATAATTGAATAAAATACATTATTTCAGAAAAAAGTAATTTATAAGACCTAATCAAAAGATGAATTTTTTATAAAATTAAGAAAACTAGAAACACCTACCTAATATATACTTAAGAAAGTTTAATCCATCCCTTGTTATGGGAGATGTATAAAAAACATTCATATAAACTAACATCATTTTCAAACAAAATTTACTACCAAAATCATACACATGGTTATAGTATTAGTGAGATTAATTTAAAGGGAGGAGAAACATTATAAAGAAAGGAAATGAATTAGGTGGAAGAGAATAAAAAATATTTACCTAAATAAATCCCATATGATCCCATAGTGGGATGATCCAAAAGGTCATGTTGAAGGAGGAGGGGGTTACATGAGTAGGTCTTCTAGGAAAACATTTATAAATATTGGGTGAGTGAGGGAAGAGGAGAAAAATGGGTTTTTGTGACGAAGTGGTAAAATAAATTTCAAAAATTTGAAAGTCAAGGTAGAGTCACATAGTTTGGATACACTATTTGTCAAACCATGTATTAATTGTGACATTGGTACTTGTCTCACATGCGAAACTATATAGTTAAACTGACCATGAACCAACCATGGGAATGGATCTTCTAAAAGTGAATGGTATTATTAATTGTCATCAAATGGTTAATGATAACCATGTATTAATGATATTCCATATAATTCACTAAAAAAAATAAAATTCAAAGGATGCTAACATAAATCTAAACAACAGGACTAAAAACCACTAAATAAATTTAACAAATAAAATAGTAAAGGATAGGGTGTGATAATTTTCCCAAAAATAACAATTTAGTCATCTATAGTCATAAAATTTAAATGATATTTTAGCATTGAATCTCCAATTTAATTGGTTGAACCACAAAATACAAGATCCTAAAAACACACTGATATTGAAAAATTCCACCATATGCACATATATATCCACATAAACTGCCACACCGTTCTACCATAATGATATATTATTAAACAGTGACCCATTGATAAAACACTATTTTATTGAATATTTTATTGATAATAAATGATATAATTTCCTCACATTGTGTTAAACATGTTTATTTATAAAATATTTGGGATTTGATCATTCATTTGAAAATTTGGTGAAAATTCCAGTTTTACCCTTAATAGTGCACTGTAGTATTTCGAAGATAAATATTTTTATATTTATTATTTGAATTTTAAATTTTGTAACAGTGTTCCTAACTTAATTATATACAACTTTTATTCAGGACACTAAAGCTAAAGAGTTCATTTGGTTGTTGAAATTGGGCCATGAAGTCAAAGTTGGGCTGGGCTCTCCAGAATGGAGAAGGTTCTGTATTTGGGCCATATATTCTACATACGGGCTTGGATGGAGCCCAAATTTTGATGAAAGCTCGGGGACATGATGTGGCACAAATCATCCTTCGGGAAATGCCGGACAATTCACGCGTTTTGGTGGTCAAATGGGCGGTTCAAGTTGGCATAAAATATTTGGCCGAATTTACACATTCACACTTGAAACCACTTGTAACCTCTCCTCCCCTCCCCTCTATAAATTAGAGTTTTTCTCATTTGGAGGGGTTGGGACGTGCATTGTGAGATTGGAGGCAGAGGAGAATTTGTTTCACCCAAATTCTCCAACCATTGTAAGAGGGGTAGCTCTTGAAGCAAGGATCCCCTCATCGAAGCCTCCTTCTCTTCTTCATTTTGTAATGTTTTCATTTGTGTAATAAACTTCATTGCTATTCTTATATTTCTTCTCTTTTCTTCTGTTTTCTTTAAATTTCTTCTTCTCTTAATCTTCCTAATTGGGCTGTAATTCTTGAGTAGAAGTATTATTGGGTTATACCCATTTTAAACCTTTGCACATGCAAAACGCTTCTACGATGATTACACCACCCATGGAAGAGTAGTCTTTTAGTAATCGATCTATCTTCTACCCTCTTCATTTAATTATTTTAAATCAACGAGCTACTGTAATTCACTTAATATGATCCATGAATTGTGTTTTTAAAATTGTAAGAAACTAAGCAAGAAATTGAACAATTAACACAAAAACACGCGAGGTCGGGATTTTGTGTAAATTGTGAGAGCGCGATCTTAATCGGTAATACAAGACCACACGGGATAAATTTGTAGAGTTCAAATATAATCCCTAAACACAATTCATCCTCATTTCCAGAATGGATATGTGCCTTAATTTACCACTGATCATAAGCTAATCTTAGAACATCAATCAAAGCAGGGTGCTGCGATTGCACGTTCCAAAGTTAGCCTAGGTTTAAATTCACATCATCTTTGTGGTAAAGTTAATTCTCGTAGGGTTCGGGATTTAACATATTAAGGGATCATAATTAAGTGAATGTTAATTTAAATTATAATGATTAATAATAAAGTGAAGAGGTAGAGTTAGATCGATTACTCTTTTTAAATAGATTTCTAAAAAAACATCTTCTTGTTGTGTCATTTAAATTCAAATTCATTTCAAAACTAAAAACAAAAAAAAATTATACAATCTTCTTCCAGAAAACTTCTTCTAGATTCATAAACTACAACAAACCCCAATCCTTTAAAGTAGTGTTTTTATTCTATTCTATTTTATTTTATTTTTTAGAATACCTCTAATAAGTTGTTAAATTCACTTCCTCCTTTGAGAGACGACCTTGGTCAGCCACTCTGCTGCACTTAAGTACCCCAAATCACACTAATCATTTGAGGGCGCCCACGACAGCGCTCTTTCAAATTGGCGCCATTGCCGGGGAGGCAGGTAATTATTTCAACCAATTAGAGGTATTTATTTTATCTTACATTTTATTCTCTTCCTCTATTCTTTCTTCCTTCTTTACCCAATCTGATTTTTCTTCTTCTTCTTTTAATTTCTTCTACTTCTCTTTGGACCATCAACTCAAACTTCTCATTTTTATTTTACTATGGTCCACCTTCTTTCTTTTCATTTTTATTTGATCTATGAATCGAACTAATCCCGAAGATCTCTTTGATCTTGACCCTGAGATTGAACGTAGCCTTAGGGAACGAATCAGACATTCTCAGTCTATGGGAAGTTTCAACATTCAACCAGTTGGAGAATTACTCCAATATCAGAACATTGAAATTGGAAGCAATTCAAATTCAACCATATAACAAGAACCAATGGCTGGAAATAATGGAAATGAACTTAATAGAACCATTCGAGAATTGGCTGCACCTGATATTAACTATCAACCAAATTGTATTGCATACCCAAATCTCAAATCGGACTTTGAACTAAAATCTGGGTCAATTCACTTACTTCCAAAGTTTCATGGCCTCTCTAGTGAGGATCCAAATAAAAATTTGAAA
The DNA here is from genome assembly GCA_963277665.1 of Viscum album. Lineage (NCBI taxonomy): Eukaryota > Viridiplantae > Streptophyta > Magnoliopsida > Santalales > Viscaceae > Viscum > Viscum album. The sequence goes on from OY728147.1 coordinate 1,117,640,044, forward strand.
GAATTTAATGTGGTTTGCTCAACCCTTAAACCTAGAAATGTCTCTGAAGATCAAATCAAACTAAGAGCATTCCCATTCTCACTTGATGGAGCTGCGAAAGATTGGATGTATTATTTACAACCCGAAGATGTAACTTATTGGAACGATTTGAAACGTCTTTTCTTGCAGAGATTTTTTTCCAGCATCAAGGACCACATCCATTAGAAAAGAGATATCGGGGATCAAGCAATCCCAAGGGGAGTCAACGTATGAGTACTGGGAGCGATTCAAGAAGTTGTGTGCAAGCTGCCCACATCACCAAATCAGTGAGAAACTTCTCATCCAGTACTTCTATGAAGGACTCACACCCATGGAGAAGAGCATGGTGGATGCTGCAGCTGGAGGAGAATTGGTGGACAAGACACCAGTAGCAGCACGAGCATTGATCGAAAAAATGGCCCAAAACTCTCAACAATTCGGTGATAGAGGTACACCACATGTTCGAGGAGTACATCAAGTAAGTCCTTCTTCTCTTGAAAGTCATTTGATTGATACTAAGTTAGAAGAATTGACCACTATGGTGAGGCAAATTTCTTTGGCACAAAAGACATCTCTACCCCCTCCTTCAAGGCCTTGTGGTATTTGCACTGAGATAAGCCACCCAGTTGACTGTTGCCCACAACTCCAAGAAATAGAAGATTGTGCATCAGTGTTCCCTGGGAGACCATTTCAGCAGCAACAACAACAACCATATCCCCAAAAGAAGTTTGATCCAACATAAAACCAAGGGTGGAAAGATCATTCGGACATGAGGTATGGCTCTGGACAATAACAATGGCCAGCCTTTCAACAAAACTTCCAGCAGCCTCCACCTTACCAACAGGGTTTCCAACAACCCCAAAGGAGATTTGAAGCTCAAACATCAACAAGTCAGCAACAAGGGAATCATCAAACAAAGGTAGACTCTAACACTGATGATATTTTGAAACAAATTGTTCTTAATCAACAGAATGAGCTGAAGAGTCAAGGTTCGGAGCTGAGAGAGTTGAAGACTCAAATGAGCCAGATTGCCACTGCCCTCTATGAACTTTTAAGTAAGAATTCCGGAAATCTACCTTCCCAACCCACTCCAAATCCAAAGGGGAATGTTAGTTACATCACATTGAGAAGTGGGAAGCAAATGAACGATACATCTGCACCTACCATTCCACCGGGATTCACCTCAACTTCAGAGAAGACGCATTCCATACCAACTGATGAGAAATCCAATGAGAAAGATAAAGGTAAGAAAAATATTGATGATGTTCCTCCTAAACCCCTTCCTTTTCCAAATAGGGTTGTTCAAACCAAGAAGATGGCTGAAGAAGCAATGCAAAAGGAGGTTTTGGACACATTCAAGCGTGTGGAGATCAACATTCCTCTACTTGAAGCCATTAAGCAAATCCCAAGGTATGCCAAATTCTTAAAAGAACTCTGCACCAATCGAAGAGGGCTCAAGGGGAATGAGAGGATCAACCTTGGAAGGAATGTCTCAGCACTCATTACACCAACTCTAGCAATGCCAACAAAGTGCAAGGATATTGGGACATTCACCATCCCATGCACCATAGGGGAGTTGCACTTCTCCGATGCTCTTTGTGATTTAGGAGCTTCAATAAATGTGATGCCTCACTCTGTATTCTCTTCCTTACAGGTTGGTGAGTTGAAGCCAACAAGAGTAGTGGTGCAATTGGCTAATAGATCTACGACATATCCAGTGGGAGTTCTTGAGTATGTACTTGTTCGGGTAAGAGACATGATCTTTCCAGCAGACTTCTATGTGCTTAACATGGAGGATGATCAGGTAAGTTCTCATGCCCCCATTATCTTAGGTAGGCCCTTCCTCAAAACTGTAAAAAACTATCATAAATGTCAATGAGGGTACACTTTCCATGGAATTTGGGGATGAAGTTGTGATATTTAATGTTATGGATTCCATGAAGTACCCCTCTGAGGACCATTATGCTTTTGTTATCTCCCATTTTGAACCACCAAATAAAAACTCCATAGAATTTGATTGTCCTATGCTTAGGGAGATTATGAGTATTGGTTCTAGTTTGATGTCTAAGAATACTTCTACACCCATTTTTAAGGAACAAGACTCTCTATGATTTGATTTTGAAATAGAATCATATTCTGATTTTGATCATGTGAACTCTGATTATGACATGGCTATTGAGTATGTTGATGGATTTGGTGCTTTATTCTCTGATTGTGATTATTTTTATTCTGATACTGATGTTCATTGTGCAGATATGTCTGTTGCATCAATTTCTCCATCCATACATCACCCACCTACATTGGAACTCAAGCCATTGCCCCCAAATCTCAAATATGCATACTTGCTCAGTGGTGATATATTACCTGTCATAATTGCTAACAATCTCTATTTTGAACATGAAGAAAAACTTTTGAATATTTTGAGAGATAACATTAGGGCAATTGGTTGGACATTGGCAGACATATCAGGTATTATTCCCTCCATTTGCATGCATAGGATTCTCTTGGGGGATGGGGCTAAACCGGTGAGACAGCCACAAAGGAGACTTAATCCCACCCTCCTAGAAGTTGTTAAGAAAGAAGTTGAAAAATTACTTGAGGCGGGTATCATTTACCCTATTTCTGTCTCACAATGGGTTAGCCCTGTTCAGGTTGTACCAAAGAAAACTAGTTTCACTGTTATAAAAAATGAAAATGATGAGTTAGTTCCT